>CM060902.1:1498728818-1503728818 GCA_030737815.1 Allium fistulosum | reverse complement strand
TTAGTACATGTTGTAACTGTGATAAATCACTGGGAGTGATTGTATGTATCTTCTATATTTAGAAATTATAAGTTGTTTTAATGCGATGTGAGATTCTGTTTGTTTTATCTTCCAGCTTTATTTTCTTTTACCCCATGATTATCTGCCTCTTCGGCATTTGAATTTGCGGCATATGAATACCGATGATGTATTAGTATCGATCTTCGAGGATCGAGGAGGTGAGTCGTCACAACTACTCATCTCGGCCTCTGTACACACTCGTTGTACATTGTGAGGGTTATAAGATTATTTGTAATAAAGTGTGACGTATCCGTGTTGAAGGCAAAAGTATTGTCAAAGCTACTTTCTCTGTGTCGAATTATTATTGGAGATCTTCAGACAGGGTGGTAAAGTCATGTTTGGTTGCTTAGACAATTGTAAACATATTCCTTTTAGTGAAAAGAGGGAGTTTTGAGTTAGTTGAAACCTAGAGTAGAGCTCTGGTACTGGCTATAGGACGGGGTCCAAACTAGTATAAAAATTCTAGTATGCATATTCTTATTTACTTTACTTTTACTGTTTGCTACATTATAACTTAGTTGGATATTACATTGTTATATATATATATATATATATATATATATTATAAGTTAGTTTATAGTACACAAGGGTTTTCAAAATGGGATTCAAATAGTAAAATATAAAGTTCGGATTTTAAATCAAAATGTCATTCAAATACGATTTAAAATGCCTATAATTTCAGTTTTTTATACACCTAAAATTGATTTTGATGTTTAAAGTTCTACATTTGAATGTAAAACTCAATCTCTCTCTTTATCCATTTTTATTTGTATAAAAAACATTAGAATTGGTATTTTTGATCCAAATAAGTAAATGAATATAACAAATATGAATTGAATGGTTTTTCACAAATGCCATTTTAATTGAGTTTAAGTTGGAATGTAAATTGAATCGTAAGGGAATAGATCCGATTTGAAATGGATGTTAATTCTTAAGGTTTTAAGATTTTTGATAACAACGTAGCACACTGCTTAATATTAGGTTGTATTACTAAATCCAACCGAACTATCAATGAGTTCTTTCATAGAGCGCTCATAAGTTCCAAGGTGAGCGTATAACTATTAAAAGAGCATATTTATCGCGGAGTTAGCATAAATTAAAAGTGTAATGCGTGTTGTGAGGTTTCAAATGATATCTTTGTAAGTCAAAAGAAATTCACTATTTAGACTATGCTAGTCTACCCAAATTTTTGTGCTCAAGTGAAATTTATTACCTATATTAAGTTATAAAATCACTTCTTTATGTAATAATTCAATTGTAAGATACCGGTGCTTATGTATAAAACTTTTTCTTTATCCATGATAACCTTCTTTGAGTTTTATTGTAGTTAGTGGAAGACTGATGGATAACTACAATTAAGCTCAAAGCATTTTCATCTACCTGACATTTTGTACTATGTTTTTATGGGAAACTATTTTAATTTCTACAATGTTTATTTATTGTGATTAATTTGTTTGTGAAAGTGATACAAAAAAAATATACATTCATTTCATACTTTTTTCTCTCTTTTTTAAGATAGTATGCTAAAATCCATTTTCATCTCTTTCTATACGCAAATTTCTTCAAAATAAAATTTATGTTCCAAATATATTTAAAACTCCTGGAAAATTACCTCTACGAATTCCTATGTCTTTCAATCTTGAGCGCACAAATTTGAAGGTTCGTTGTCCGAACCTTGTGGTGTGGAATACAATTATCAGTTGCACTATAGTCTTACAAATTTCACTTTCAAAGCATTAATACTTTCATGACATAACAACTCTTATTATTTACTCTTAATCGTTTCTACCCATCAATTTTGGTGTCTATGCTGGGCAGGGAGTAAGTGCCTATTTTGGTTAGGAAATTCCAATTTATCCTTAGTTTTAAAGGTTTTTTCTATGTTTAATGAACATGTGGTGTGCTAGCTAAGTTGTTATATCATTTTTAAAGTTACATGTTATGCGAGTGTCATAATTGCTACAAGTGCCTTGTTAATTTCACTAGGATCTAATGTGAATAGAATCATGCAACATGCTGGCTAAACTTAACATGTGATGCAAAAAATAAGCAATCATCTCATTGTCTACACGACAGTGTTAGTTTGTGGAAATTAACAAATCCATTAAAAATGCTCATTATGTCTTATTATTTTTGTTGGAACTTGCTTTCAACCCTTAAAAGTTAATTTCAGTCCTTAAAAGTTAAAATATTATCCTAAAAGAATAATGGGTATTTGTACTTGACTTTTAACCATTATATTAGTGAATAAAGATAAGAAAAGAAGTTAGTTTTGACATCTAATCAAGTAAAAAAGTTAAATTGCTTAGACTTGAATAGAAATACACATTTGAAACCAACATAGAACTTTTGTCAATAAATTTTAGAACACAGAAAAGTTTGTTAATAACGCTCTTATCCATATACACAAAAAAAAGTGATGCATAAGCACAATTATTGAGCAGATGATATGTACATAAACATCATTTCAACAAGTTTACAAATAATTGAATTCTAATTAGTTAGTTAAGCAACATATTCATGTACAAACCAGGCTAATGATCAACTACTATAACGTACAAACCAAACTATTAAAAAAAAATACAAATTAAATGGAAACTTTTTATCTCTATGCTTCTGATATTCTTAGGTAATGTTGAAAAAAAAGCCAAATATCCACAACTCTAAACTTCTTTACTCACAAGAAATGTTTGCTGCTGAAAATAGATATGCAGAAAAATCTCAAACATACTGCAATGAACAAATCAATGATCAAATATTATTTTTGTAACCGTAAAAAAAGCGTCAAATAAGGTAATAAATCATGTGTCTTCATCGCCATTTCGATGATAGATCAATTCAAAGATATTAAAATGGCCTAACAAGTTGCCCATCAACCAGTAAAATTAAATGTGGTAGTGGAGATAGACATGTAAATATTTGCTTGCCCATACATAGCTTAAAAGTTACAAAGAGTGATGAGATATATAAGCATTTGAAGTCAATGTGCTTCCATAACTATGGTGCTTGATCATGACAATTACACTTTCAAGATCATTGAAGTACATTATAGTGGAGAAATTAATCTCATGTTTTTCATGTACTAGTAAAATCAATTTTGCTTCAAACTTTATCGAGACACTAACTTTGTTTTTTCCATGCTTCTAATTATCTCTGATTTAGACATCCACTTTATCTTAAGATAATGTGCATTTAAGCAACCTCATGAACTCATTTTCTCCTCTTGTTATGATTCATACATGACAAACTATTCCTTGAAAGTAATAAATTAAAGAGTGACAATAACTACTTACCTTAAATAAAACAAAAGAAAACAGTAGAATGTCTAGACCTATTGCTGTTTTATTAATTAAAGTATTTACGTAGAAATTTCTAGTTATGGCATCTATTCATAGTTTGTTCACTGAGTACAAAAATTCCCAAATAAGACAATTCGAATTATCCTTCTGCATTTCAAAATAAAAATAAAAATAAAAATTAGACAAGTATGTGTAGGGAAGCTTATCATGATGTCCACAAAAAGGAAATCAATCTATTCTCCTCTAATAACATTACTTTCAGTTGGTAGTATTAGCTATTAAGCAAATGTGTAATGATTAGGGTTTTGATTTTAATTATCTTGGTTTACGGGTTCGTACTTAATTCTTTTTTGTGTCATACCATCCTACTAGCTAATCCATGTCCATGTTTCATAGTCAAAGGCGAAGCCAGATAACAAAATGGAAATGTAACTTGTAAATGGATAAATAACTCCAAAATTGATGTTGATATTGCAAAAAATAAAAGTTTAATGATGGTAAGATACAATGTAGGAGATGATATATCACATAACGGATCTGTAACTTGTAAATGGATATGTAACTAAAGAGACGGGCACGTATCATCTATACTTTTAACATTGAGTTCAAAGTAAAGCCAGAAATTAGAAAGAAATTTGGTTAGACTTTTTATCGATGAAGAGACCAAAACGATAAATCTTCTATGGTACAAGCAATTACTAGAATCAACCCATGTCTATATATTCACCTACATGTATCTCATATGAGCTCAACCTAATACAAATAATAGCTTTTCAAGTTTACATATATATCTATCTCTTGATTTCAAAAACATTCATAAATGGGCTTAAAATGCTTTATTTTGTGCTCTCTTTTCCTCTATTTTTTTCATAGTATGGCTATATCCACTGATGGATACAACGATAATGATGATGCTTCATTTTATAACATAAGAGCTTATCCAACGTACTATGGAGCACTTGAAGAAGATATTATGCAAAACAATGGCAGAGTTGGTAAGCCTGAAATTATAAAAATGGTGAATGAGAAAGAACATCATGTGGGTGCTTTTAGCAACTCCAATCTAATTTCAACTGATGTTAATGTGGATGATTATGGTGCAAAAGGAGATGGAAGCGACGCCACTGAGGTATAATAATTTCATAATAAATTAATTAATATGATCATCTTAAAGAAGCTAAGAAAAAGCCCAACAATGATGATATGTTCTTTGTAAAAAAGAAAATTGATTGATTGATTGAGGTTTTATGTTTTTGTATTTTAGGCATTTGAGAATGCTTGGTCGAAAGTATGTTCCTCCAGGTCACCATCTACTCTAGTGGTGCCCTCTGGAAATAATTACCTCCTTAAGCCAATCACTTTTCATGGTCCATGCAAATCAACTGTTACAGTCAAGGTATAGAATTTTTAAAATATTCATGTTAAGCTACAATTAATATACTACAATACTTATACATATGTTAATAAAATGGAATGTATATGTTCAGATAATGGGAACAATTCAGGCTCCTACAGACAGATCAATATGGGGAAAAAACACAAGGCACTGGATTATATTCAACCGCGTAAACAATCTTTCCGTTGGAGGCGGAGGAACAATCGATGGAAATGGCAAAATTTGGTGGGACAATTCATGCAAAGTCGATAAATCTAAAGTAACTTGGCTTCTACTTTGCTCATTTTTTCTTCTCCTTTTTCTTTTTTTCTTTTGCCTTTTTTTTATCTCACAAACTGTACTAAATAATTTTTTTTTTCTGTTTTTTTTCCCTCCTTCAAATTTCAGCCGTGTACGGAAGCTCCAACAGTAAGTCGTAAACTTTGTTATTGAATTAAAATTTGTACATTATTATACATAGAAAGGATTGATTTCTTCTTTTGACCATATTTGAGAACAAAATTGCAAATATTTAAACAACCTTGAAAACTATTTATGAAAACGGATCACTTTTGGTGTAAGTGGCAAAAAATAAATTTTGTACTGAAGCTATTTGAAATAGCACAGGTACAATGTTTTTCTGAAGGAAAAAAAATTACGCTGATGCTAATAATTAAATAGTTTCAATACAAAATGTAACTTTCCACATAGACAAAAAGTGATACATTTTGTAAATAATTTTGAAATTTGTTTAAATTTATGATTTTTTTTTTCTAAAATGGTTCAAATGGGTAAAATTTCCATGTTGAGAAGATACTGAGATGTGATATCCACATAAACCATGCAGCAGCTACACTTATTATTTATTGACTATGAGTTAGTAAATGTTTATTAACAAGAAAGGTACGATATATGACATGGTCTACACATTATTTTTGCTTATCACTAAACACTTTTTAACTCATAATAAGTGTAGCGTTTTTGTTGTGGGTCTCACTTTTTTTTTAATTGTATAGGTTTACAAACTATATCATTTGTGTTAACTTTAAATTTGACCCTTTTTTTTGGGATTAAAAGGCAATAACCTTTTATTCAAGCAAGAACTTGCAAGTTGCAAGCTTAAATGTGAAAGATGCGCAACAAATGCACATGAGATTTGAGAAATTGAAAGATGTAACGGCGTCAAACATCAATATAACCGCGCCAGAGAAAAGTCCAAACACTGATGGAATTCATATAACCGGCACTCAAAACATGGTTTTGGATAATTGCAACATTGGAACAGGTTATCTTTTCTCTTTTTTTGTTTAAACAGAAGTATAAATCTATGTGTTATTGTTCCCTTGCTTCATTTTCGAATTGTACACACACATATACATACATACACATATGTATGTATGTATATATGTGAAAATGTGTGATTTTCTCACATTAACAATTCTGATTATTTTATTTTGAATTGGAATATATGTGCAGGTGATGATTGTATATCAATTGTTGATGGTGCAAAAGGTGTGAAAATAAGCAACATAAAATGTGGGCCTGGTCATGGAATAAGGTTGAATATGAGATTTTTAATTATGTGTATTTTATTATCTAACATGTAAAATGTGAGAATTATATAAGATTGGAAAATGATGCAGCATTGGAAGTCTAGGAGCACATCATGAAGCAAACTATGTATCAGACATTTATGTTGATACTGCAGAATTGAATGGCACTACTAATGGGGTCAGAATTAAGACTTGGCAGGTATTTATTTTTATATATTTTTCCATTTTGTTTGCAATTTTTTTTTATAGATTTCTTGCAACTAAATGGAAGACTAAATGAAACCTAGTTTGTTTATTTTTTTTAAGTATTAATGCTAGTATTGGATGATGATGAATATTGTTTAAATGACTCTTTTTAATAAGTTAATGCACTTCTTAATGTAATCATAGCTATTGCATTCTAAAACAGAATTTAGCTTGTCTTTGACATGATTCAGATTGTATTAATTTAAACCCAGCAAGAATATTTTTATTTTTTTTTAAAAGATATATTTGACATTATTCACACATTTTAAATAAAAATGTAATATGTGCATACGCAATGATCAATTACAGGGAGGCAGAGGCTATGCAAAGAACATAAGCTATCAAAATATAAAAATGAACGATGTCAAAAATCCAATCATCATCGATCAAAACTACTGCGACTCGCATAAGCCATGTAAACAACAGGTACGGATGCACAAATTGAATACTTTTTAACTGCTTATACCATAAACATAAAGCGTATGTTTATGAATGTATACAGCCAGCCCAGTTTCATATTCCACATATATCATTACATTTTGCAGAAAAAAGCAGTGCAGATAAGCGACATATCATACATAAACATAAATGGAACAAGTGCATCAGAAGAAGCTATAACCTTCGAATGCAGCAAGAGTTATCCATGCGAAAGAATACTACTGCAGAACATAAACTTAGTCAGAACAGATGGAGAAGGTGCGAAAACAAAGTGCGAAAACGTACACTTGACCACAAAAGGATCTGTCATTCCAACTCCCTGTGCATCATAGATATGTATATATGTACATATATAAAGATATATAGATATTGTGTATGTATTTGAAACATGTAGCCTGCATGGGAACAGATACACTTATGGGTCTCAAGCAAGAGCTCTATAGACTGTAATGTGATAATAATTTGGTTTGCACTTTGCATAATAAATATTACAATATAAAGTTTCATAAGAATCAGGTACATTGAGCATACAAATTAGAAATTACAAAAAGAACGATAAATGATTTTGATGGTATTGATTGAGTTCATGCAGTTGAGGCAGAGGGAAAAAGAGTTATTTCCACATTGTCATGAACGCCTTGAAGGAGAAGTTCGCCATCATAGTGCAGAACTTTTCTTTTTTTGGCAGCTCTGAGCGTGCCAACCAATGCTTCGAATATGTTTGCACATCTATCGTCGTTGAAAAGCACACCAAATTTCACCTAGAATGAAGAATTTAACTTGATTTTTATGTGAATAATATGCGAAGACAATACAAATACACCAAAAAAAAAATGTTATGTGTTTAGACAGCATTCTTTTCTTTTTCTAGATGATTAGTACTAATAACTAAGTGGAAAAATGTATATTAGACAGCATCTTTCTCTTTTACATACCAAATTTAGAACATGCATTACTATAAGAGCTGTCTCTAGTTATAAGGAGCACTTGGGCATAATATACAAGTAGCATATATATGAGAATAAACACATTTGATATTTCCAATGCAATACATGCTTGATTATCTTTTATGTAGATGTTAAATAATCTCATGTGATATATCTGTACGTTTTCTATAATTCAAAGAGCAAAGTTGTGTACATTAACAAGATACGCTATATTTCTCAAGTTTAATGGTCAATTACACGGGTTTATCTTGTGATTGTGTGTCTGTGGAGTGGAAGTTCCAATCTGAATAAATGAAAACAATCATCTCAAGTGTACAAGAAATCATATGTTGCTTCTTAAATAAAATGGCAGAGGCTTGAATAACACTTTGTGGAATACATTCCTAACAGTGTACAAATTCATACGGGCTAACAGCTATATACAAGCTACTAGTGTATAAAGCATTAAACATGTACATTTTAATTAAATACCATTGATCAATTTCAGTTCTTCACCAACATGTTGCTTGCATCCAAGTTTGGCAAAAGCTCCAGCTTTTGTTCACCTTAAATAAATTAATGCTCTTACTAGTTACTACATTTTAAACTCATAAAATTTCAATTCGGTATCCTTTTTCTTGCCTTCTATTTGGAAAAAACAAAAAACAAAAAAACATGAAATTGTCAATACATCCATGTTTACATAAATTATTCAGCAATATCCAAACTGGCTTTTAGCGCTTCATAGCTCCGATATTATATGATGAAAATTAAACCAAGCATTAATGCAAAACTTTGAATTTTTTGAAGAGTGAAGAAATTCATTGTGTGTGTGCATTTGTGTTTCATATCATGCCTATAAATAGATCAGCACTTGTGTGTTTGTCACCGTTTCTAAGGGCAGCTTAACGGATTTTGAGGCTCTAGATGGAAATTTTATGAGACTGAGGTATATAATCTTAATTTTTATTTAACTTTTCAAATAGTTTTTGTTCTTTATGTATTATTATTTGCAAGGTTTGCTCATTATATAAGAAACAAACTAATAGCACCAAATTTTATTTTACAGTTACGAAATTAATGGCTTACTTTTACATATAAAAGGGAAGAGACACAAAGAAAGATGAGAGAAAACAGAACACACAGACACATATATACAAGAGCGGCTATCGAGACACAAACTTAAACACATCCCGTACACAATTGATTTCAGCCGTGGATCTCCATCACATCTAAAGCACGTTGAGATCTATTGTATCACAAATTGTATTGTCAATTTGTATCCAAATAGAATTTCCATGCATACGTATGTACGTGTAGTGTGTGTACACACACATATACATATACATACACATACACATACACATACATACATGCATGCTATATAACTCTATACCAGTGTATAGATGGGGGTTTAAGTATATATACATGTATATATACTTAAATCCCTCATCTATACACTGGAATAGAGTCATATAGCACACACATACATACACAAACACAGAGAGGTATATGTATGTATGTATGCATGCTATTAATTGTACAAATGGGGGGTTTAAGTACAATTTCGCACGGTATTTACAATGTTTTACATTTGGTATATTGTATGAAACTCCCCAGTTTGTACCAGTGCTATAGTTAATATTCTATATCACCAGTACATAATCCTCCCTTTCTCTATGCGTGTATGTCTATATATGTATATATTAAATGAAATTCTAGGAATGTTTTATATTATTTGAAATTAAATGGAACTTTGGGAATGTCCGATTCACACTATGAACATCTTGTCAACAAAAGGAGATTCTAAAACTTATAACACGTTCAAAATGTTATGTCAATATAAACTGTTAAAACTTTTATTTTAGCCGTCTGGTTATGATATTATCTTTAATATGTTAAGATTATCCAAATTGACCAAAAAGGTGTGAAGATGATCTTGAGGTACGTAAGAACAAATTTACAAATTTTTGTTTGATTTCGAATTATATAGCTTGAAAAATTATATTTGTGAAGATGAGATGTGGCAGAGAGAGGGGTAACAAAGCCCCTCCCATGTATATGGGTAAGAATCCACTACGTCCCTCTTTCAATACATTTTTACGGTTTTTGTGCTACAATTTGAAAAATGAAACTTTGAAGATGTTCAATCTACACGTCCACAAAAAATGCGATAATTCCAAAACTTCTTGACATGTTCGAAATGCAAATCAATGTAAGCTGTATATATCTTTATTTTAATCGTCAATTCGAAATATTATTTTGAAAATAGTAGGATTATTCCAATTACAAAAAAATAAAAATATTATTATTATTATTATTATTATTATTATTATTATTAATTTAAAGATGATTTTGAAGTATGTAAGAACATATCAACAAATTTTCGTTTGATTCAGACAATCATAAAGGTGTAGCAAAAAGGATTGCAGTAGAACCATTTTCATACATATGGTTAAGAATCTGCCACACCACATTTTATACCTTTACTTTTTTAGTGCTACATTCTTCCAAATCCAATTACATCATTCCAAATCAAACGAAGCATTAGAGATGTTTAATGTACTCCATAAACATCATATCCACAATAAATTAGACAAATTTGAAACTTTTAACATATTCAAATGTTAATGTAAACTGTTGGGTTGGCCGTGACCATTCCATCAATTTCTAAGTACTAAAATATATTTTTCCTTGTAAAATTTGCTTTCTAAGCGTGTATCTACTTAATTCGATTCTACATTATATTTACTTTTCAGGTACATCAAGCCAAAAAAAAAATATACGTTACTTTAGCTACGTGTAAGCGTTCGGTTATTCATATAATAATACTTATATTTACATATCAAATCAGTTATCAATCGTTTCTTTAATTCGTCTGAACGCCAAAGTTATGGTGGGATTGAGATAATTAGATCTGAACTTTAGTATACGATTTTGGTTTTCAATTTCCACCAATTTTCAAATAACAGTCTAACTTACAAAATTCCTTTAAACGCTGAAATTTGAACTGTCGATCCAATCAAACTATTGATTGAGAACAGATCTGATTACATTCTCTAAAAATCAAACCTCAAATCAACAGCAACATTGAACTGAGAACTTTGAAGGTGATTCAGAACTACAGTATTCAGATCATAGTAAAAATGAGATAATTTATGGCAGGAGAAGGTTAGAAGCTACCTTATAAGAACCATCCTGCTGAATCTGACCCAGTCTTTGAATCTCCTCTTTCAGACGACCAACTTCTTCCTCTACATTCATTTTTATTTCTTTACAATTATTTGTTGAGCAGTATAAGCAAATAATTGCTCTTTTAGACCTTTGCTACGTTCCCTGGGCCTGGGTGTTGTATTTTCTAAATAGACCCTCAAGTTGTCAAAATATTACGGTTAACATTAGCAGTAGGTAGCGCCGTCAATAGATATCTGAAAAATTCGAAATCCATCTGCATCCGCATCCGCATCCGAAAAGCAGATAAACATTTGATATCCGAAAAAACGGATGTGAATACGGATATGAAGACATCCGCATCCAAAATTATCCGTCCGGTTTTTGTCGAGGTTATTGTTCAAATTATGTGTATTTTAGTGCAATAAAAGATATTCGTTTATTATTTTATTAAGTTAGTAGTTTATATTATATGCACTTAATGCTTATTAACTGCTAGAAACTATTTAGTATCATCATATTTGTTAATTTTTAGCACTTTTACAATCAATGAGATTGAAAAATATTTATGTTAAACTAAAATTTTCTTTTTATAATTCTTGGTTTATTGGTCGTTAGCGGGGAGGATAATTATTCGATATCCGTCTGTATCCGCGGATGCGGATATCCGATATCCAAAAATGATTTCGGATGCGGATGCAGATATGACACTATCCGCATCTGAAAACATCCGTTGACGGGCCTAATAGTAGACTCGAGTAGTGGGCCGGATAGGATTGGACCTGTCCCATACTCCATTTGACCTATATATATCTTAATATATAAAGCACATACTTGTTAATCAAATCAAAGTGAAGTCTTTTTTGCATTGTCTAAATTGTCCATAAAAATAATTAATCGATAAAATAGACGGAGGACGGTATCCTCATTTACTCACCCATGTTCACCTCCAAGACCATGTTTCTATTTTCTGCCACTATTTTATTGCCTAAAAGAGTAGCTGTTAGTCCTTGAGATGATAGTTTTGATGACAACAACCTTAGAATAAGATTATAAAATATAAATACTAACATTATAGTTTAGATATATATGTATATGCAGGATTTAATCATGCAGGTACCAAGAATGAAGACTGTACAGTATAGAAATTCCAGATATCAAGATTGAAGACCCATGAGTATCAAGATTATCAAGAGTTTAAGGTTTCAAGATAAGTATTGAGTCTAGAATTATGTTAAAACTTCATAATAGCACTGAAATCTTCACTCCATTTTTCTTTTGGGATGGAACCCATTTCTACCTTTTTAGTGGCTTACAAACCCACGACAAGTAGCTTACAAACCTACGACAAGTGGCTTACAAACCCACGAACATCCTGGTTTTGTACAAATTCTCGAGTCCTGATGTGATGAGATATTCTGCAGCATGGTTGTCAAAAATCGTAAAATCGCATGATTTAAATCGCGATTCGAATCGAATCGCGGCTTCAACAATTCGAAACGGAAAATAAATCGGAGTTGATAAAAATCGTACGATCTAAACCTAGAATGAAATATCGTTAAAAAATTTGAATCGGAACTTCCAAATTCGTCTGCTGTTCGAGCTCGATAACTGCTAAACCCTACAAATTCTATTTTGATCGTCGCAACTAAAACCGAAGCAGCAAAACTTATTCAATTCAAAGATCAAAAGACACAAACTATTCAGGGTTGAATATACACATGAATTTGTTATTTAAATCGTCGCTCGTGAGAAACCGACTCAAAACAGCAAAATCAAACCGAAAAATCAAAGACAGAGAAAGGAAAAAAAAGAAAAGAACCAAAGATCAGAGAAAGAAAAGAAGAAATGTGGAATCGACTTACTCTTGTGCGGATTGAAAGGTAAGAGAGATTTTTTTTCTACTGGCTTTCAGCTTTTCCCCTAAATTCTTTGCTGTTGCTTTTTTCCGCAGCTTGCTTGTTCTCCTTCTCCATTCGAAAGGTAAGAAAGAGATCTCTCTCTGTTCGCGGCTTTATCGATTTGAACAATAGCTTTTCCATTTTCTTTTATTCTACCGTTTATTTTCACTATCAATATATTTTCATACAGGCTGAAATATGTAAGTGCCAGAAGGTATGCACTAAGCAGAACATTTATATAAAAATACGAAGACTGAGCTGTGGTCAAAGTATTAATTGTTTTACTTTTATCTAAAGGTTACTATACAGCTGTCATTTACAAGATGTGTATGTTAACAAGACTGAACATTAAACAGTGAGCAAATTTGAAAACATATAGCTGTCATTTACAGGATGTGCACATTTTCTTTTGCATTATTTTATTCTTTTTGTTTGTTAGTGCATGGTTAGGTCATATACATTATATTCCATCAGAATGTTTATTTAGTTCATACATGTATGCACTTAACGTTCAGATATAAAACTATTAAAATCTATGATTTACGATTTAAATCCCGATTCGATTCGAAATGTCAACTTTACGATTTACGATTTAAATCCCAAACTGACAACCTTGTTCTGCAGGAAGAAGCTTGCAAAACTACTTCAAAATGATTTTCAAAACTACTTCAGAATGATTTTCAAAACTGCTTTTCAAAATGTTTTAGCCTTAAAAATTATCTTTTCAAATGATTTTCAAAAAGATGTTTTAGCCTTAAAATATTCTTTGTTTTTGTTTTTAATAAACTCTTGTTTTAAACTTCGTTTGTTTTAAACTATCTTTTAATTATAATATATTTATACTTAGATTTAAATATAAAATTATAGTAAAATTTTATATATATTATTCTCTATCCTTATCTATGTATTTTATCTATAGTCAAGTATATTTATAAAGTTTAAATAGTTTTTAATATAAGATAAAGGTTATTTTCAAATAAAATCAAATCTTCAAAAAATGCTTTGGGATGTCGACATGCCCTAGTACCCCATGTCGACATAGTGACAATTAGATTCAAAAATTTGAATTTGAAAAGAAGTGTCTATTCGCCATAACCTTTCATGAATAAACATGGCTGTTGTTCTTCTATAAATAGGGGTTGGTTTCAACGAATTTTAGAATAGATTTTCTGGTTTTTCACTTCTCTTCTTCTTCCACATTTCTTTATACATATTCTTACCATTACTCTGCCGAAATCAACATTGAATCTAACTAGATAATCTCTGGTTTGATTCTCTGTCACTATCTCATCAAGATCCTCAGTGTTATTCAGAGTTATAGGCTTTCTTTGTAATCAATAGAGTAAAAGGTGTGATTGTAGCCTTGGAAATCAATCAAGTGAGAAAAGGTGTGATTGTAGCCTTGAGAAATCAATTGGGTGAACTTGTTGCCCGGAAATCAAGTATCTCTACCCAGAGGATTGTGATTCTGGAGGGTGTACCTCGTGGCCTTGAAATCGAGGGTTGTAATTGTCGAATTGCTTTTGAAAGGAAATCTGTACTTAGTTGTGCGGGACTGGATGTAGGGTAACTCTGAACCAGTATAAAATCCGGTGTGTTCTTTCCTTTACTGCATTTACTTTATTTCTGCATCTGTGTTTGATTCTATGATTATATCTGTGTTTGAATATTGCATACATTTGTGTACAAATCAACAATAACTCAAAAAGATTTAGTAATTTCTTATAAACACTATTCACCCCCCCACTAGTGTTCATTCCAGCCTTAAGATCCATATTCCTCATTCCTCACATTTGGTATCGGAGCAAGGTTTTCAAAAGTTTCATAATCTGAATTTTGAAAAGTTTTCTAAATGGCTACCAACACTGGTACTGTTTCTAACACTAGTTCATTTGTAGAAGGTCGGTCTACTGTCAGACCACCACTTTTTAATGGCAGTAACTATACATATTGGGCATGTAGGATGAAAATATATTTACAATCTGTAGGATTAGACACTTGGAATATCACACAGAATGAATATTCTGAACCCACAACTGACTTTGCACAATGGACCACTGAGCAAAAGGCTGTTGCACAAAATAATTCTAAAGCAACGAATATTCTGTTTTGTTCACTTGATAGGAATGAATTTAATAGAGTGTCAGTTTGTAAGTCTGCATATGAAATCTGGAAAACTTTGCAAGTGACTCACGAAGGAACAAGCAAAGTTAAACAGACCAAAATTTCTATGCTCACAAATCAGTTTCAGTTATTTAAAATGAATACTAATGAGTCTATTTCAGATATGTATAGTTGATTGTAGGATATTGTGCATTCTTTAATATCCTTGGGAAAGGAATTTTCGAAAGAAGATCAAGTCAGAAAATTTTTAAATTCTCTCACTCCATAATGGGATCAAAAGACACTTGCAATTGAAGAGGCAAATGACATCAGTACTTTAAAGATAGAAGAATTAATTGGAAATCTAATGTCGTTTGAAGTCCAAATGATCGGGAGAAGAGAAAGCAAAGCATCTGAAAAGAAATCAATGGCATTCAATGCATTGACCGATGAATCGGACTCAAATAGTGATAATGATGAAGAGATAGCTCTTATGACCAGAAATTTTCGAAAATTCTTGAAATACAGAAAGATGAATAATTTCAAGAGAAACAACTATAAGAATCCGGGAAATCGAATGTAGTGACAAATAATGTCAAATGTTTCAACTGCGACGAACCAGGCCATATCAAAAGCGACTGTCTGTATCTAGAAAGGCAGAATCCTCCTATAAACAATGAATCAGTAAAGAAACGGAAGCGTGCATTTACTGCTACTCTAGATGACTCAGACTCGTCCTCAAGCGATGATGATCAGAAGACATATAACTCAAATTTGTGTTTCACGGCAGTTCACGACTTCAACAAATTCAAGGAAACGAACTAAAAAAAGGTACACATTTACAATACAATTGATTGAAATTGCATGCTTAGAATTAGATGATTGATTGCTTGATTGATTGATTTTTAATGGTGTGTTGATTGAATTTTAAATTTATTTTTTATTATTTTATTATTATTATAATTTTATTTTTATTATTTTTTAATAATATAATAATATTTTCTGGAATATACTATAATTCTAATAATATTCCAGATATATATATATATACATTAAAATAATAAGTATATATATACTAGAATACTTAGGAAAAATAAATCATAGAAATTCACAAGCATATGTCGACATGGTCCCTACCCTGATGTCGACATAGGTACTAGAATTTGAAATTCAAAATTTGAATTCAAATGGTTGAATTTCTCTCCACCTTTTCACTTCATTCAATACTCTGAAAATGCATCTTTTAACCAGAGAACATGTCTTTCAAAAATCTATTTATTCACTATCTTTTATCACAACTTTTCACTTTCATTTTCAAATTCAAACTCTCTCTTCAAAACTTCAAGCTCTCTACTCTCTACTTTAATGGCTTCTTCAAGCAACCCTTCCACCATGCGACTTTCCAGAAACTCAAAAGAGCAACTCCTCAATAATCCGGAGGCCATAAAAGCATACATCAATTATGCTAATTATGGAAAAGTCTATCCCGGAAAGTTTGCTATTTTTCAAGATTTTGCTTCTTATGAAATTGATACTCTTTTTGCAAACAATCAAATTCTTAGTCTTATTGATTCTTCTCAAAATGATTTTGTTTGTTACCCAAATCTTGTTAAAATTTTCTATGCAAATCTCAATCGAGAATTTTATGAAGGAAATAATAATGAAATTTGGAGTAGTGTCAAAGGCACTAAAATTGTTTAGAATTGTGATCTTTTGGGTACCATTCTCAATTGCAAAAGCACGGGAATTGATATTTCTAGTTTTCAAATCGATGAACATGATCGTGAGACATTTCATCATATTTTTGAAGGAGATGAAAACTATGAACTTAAAAACCGAAACTTTCGTCCTAAAGCAAGAATTGTCAATCTTCTTTTACAACATACTTTGACCCCAAGATCGGGAAATTTTAACAATCCTACTTCAAAAGTGTGCAAAGCACTTTTTGCTATTTTCGGAAATTATGATATCAATTGGGCGCAAGTTATTTTGGATGAACTTCGTCCTAAAAATTTTGAAATGGCAGAAAACACTTTATATCATGGAATTCACCTTACTCGGATTTTCAACTATTTTGGAGTAAATTTCAAAGGAGAAGAATTTATTTCAAGAAAAGTTTTTAATATCTCAAACATTTCTCTCATGAAAATCCCTTATATTTTTCAACCTTATGAGACTCTTGCCGAAAAGGAAGAGCGTTTGGCTCATGAAGAAATGGAAGAGGAGGAAGAGGAAGAAGAAGAAGAAGGGGATGAAATGGAAATAGAAGAAGAAGAAGAAGAAGGTGAAACATCCCTATAAAGTATTGAATATCCCTCAATCCTACCAACAAAACCATTCTCAAAAACCAAAAGATTATTGTTGAGAATCAACGGGTTCTTAAAAGACCCGTTAGTAAGAAGTTGGACAAAATATCATCCAAGATGAACAAGTTTTTCTCCAAAGTCAGCAAGAAACTTGGATTATCTTCATCTTCATCATCCTCTAACTAGTTCTATATTTTCATATCATGTCGAATTAGTTTAAGTTTGTTTTAATTTGAGTGTTTATGTAGTTGTTTATGATTAATCATTGTATCACTCTTCTATGCAATGAAATTGATTTCCTTTTCTGTTATCTAGCTTATCTTATCTCTTGAATAAATGTTAGTATATTATATAAATATATATACACACAATTATTCACAAAATCAAAATTACCATCAAATTTCACTGCCTCATGTCGACATACCCTCTACGACCATGTCGACATGTACTGGTTAGAAATGACACTTCATTTTGAATTTGAAATTTGAATAACTACCATATGTCTATTCATTTCAAACGAATTTCTACACCTATATATACCTATTTCTTCCAGAATTCTTCACTCGATATTATTTTCTATCTTCTTTATCTCTTATTCTTCTCAAAAATTAAAAAATGGCAAATCCTATTCACAATTTAACCGAGAATCTTGAAGAGACTCTTAATTCGTTCATTCTTCGTAACCAGCGACACTTAGAGTTGAGTCAAATGCAGATGATCAAGGAGCAAGAAAGGCATTTCGAGGAAATTCGATGGATGATTTCTTCCTTGTACAAGGATGATAACGAAGCACATCCTCCTGTCTCTCTCACAAATGACAATGAAAATTGGGATGCCATCAAAGCAGACCCTATTTTCGGAGAAGAAGGATGGGTGGAAGTTCCTCGAAACGTTTGATGTTGGTATGTTTGCTTTGTTTGATTTGATTGCTTTGATTGAAATTATGTGTTTTGATTGGTTTGATTGACACTTGGTGTGGATTGATGAATGTATAAATATACATTGATATATTAATTGAATATCATGTCTATAAGTATAGTCATTTCTTAATATACTCTATTATATAGTTTATTAATGCAGGTACTTGAGTACAAGAATGAGGGGGAGTTATATAGTTTAGAGTTTGTTTGTTTTTGTTGATGACAAAGGGAGAGAAATATAAAATAGGATAGTTAGGCATAGATTAATGGGGAGTTATTAGATTTAGGGGGAGTTATTAGGATAGAAGTAATATTTTATAAACAAAGGTTGTCATCATCAAAAAGGGGAGATTGTTAGTCCTTGAGATGATGGTTTTGATGACAACAACCTTAGAATAAGATTATAAAATATAAATACTAACATTATAGTTTATATATATATATATGTATATGCAGGATTTAACCATGCAGGTACCAAGAATGAAGACTGTACAGTATAGAGATTCAAGATATCAAGATTGAAGACTCATGAGTATCAAGATTATCAAGAGTTCAAGATTTCAAGATAAGTATTGAGTCTAGAATTATGTTAAAACTTCATAATAGCACTGAAATCTTCACTCCAATTTTCTTTTGGGATGGAACTCATTTCTACCTTTGTAGTGGCTTACAAACCCACGACAAGTAGCTTACAAACCTACGACAAGTGGCTTACAAACCCACGAACATCCTGGTTTTGTATAAGTTCTCGAGTCCTGATGTGGTGAGATATTCTGCAGGAAGAAGCTTGCAAAACTACTTCAAAATGATTTTCAAAACTGCTTCAGAATGATTTTCAAAACTGCTTTTCAAAATGTTTTAGCCTTAAAAATTATCTTTTCAAATGATTTTCAAAAATATGTTTTAGCCTTAAAATATTCTTTGTTTTTGTTTTTAATAAACTCTTGTTTTAAACTTCGTTTGTTTTAAACTATCTTTTAATTATAATATATTTATACTTAGATTTAAATATAAAATTATAGTAAAATTATATATATATATATTATTTTGTATATTTATCTTTGTATTTTATCTATAGTCAAGTATATTTATAAAGTTTAAATAGTTTTTAATATAAGATAAAGGTTATTTTCAAAGAAAATCAAATCTTCAAAAAATGCTTTGGGATGTCGACATGCCCTAGTACCCCATGTCGACATAGTGACAGTAAGATTCAAAAATTTGAATTTCAAAAGAAGTGTCTATTCGCCATAACCTTTCATTAATAGATATGACTGTTGTTCTTCTATAAATAGGGGTTGGTTTCAACGAATTTTAGAATAGATTTTCTGGTTTATCACTTCTCTTCTTCTTCCACATTTCTTTATACATATTCTTACCATTACTCTGCCGAAATCAACATTGAATCTAACTAGATAATCTTTGGTTTGATTCTCTGTCACTATCTCATCAAGATCCTCAACGTTATTCAGAGTTATAGGATTTCTTTGTAATCAATAGAGTAAAAGGTGTGATTGTAGCCTTGGAAATCAATCAAGTGAGAAAAGGTGTGATTGTAGCCTTGAGAAATCAATTGGGTGAACTTGTTGCCCGGAAATCAAGTATCTCTACCCAGAGGATTGTGATTCTGGAGGGTGTACCTCGTGGCCTTGAAATCGAGGGTTGTAATTGTTAAATTGCTTTTGAAAGGAAATCCGTACTTAATTATGCGAGACTGGATGTAGGGTAACTCCGAACCAGTATAAAATCCGGTGTGTTCTTTCCTTTACTGCATTTACTTTATTTCTGCATCTGTGTTTGATTCTGTGATTATACCTGTGTCTGAATATTGCATACATTTGTGTACAAAGCAATAATAACTCAAAAAGATTTAGTAATTTCTTATAAACACTATTCACCCCCCACTAGTGTTCATTCTAGCCTTAAGATCCATATTCTGCATTCCTCACAATAGCGACGTTCTTTTTTCTTTTTAGTGCAGGATCAAAACTCATAAATCTCCATAGAAATCATGAATTCGGGATTGGGTCCAAAATCCAACAAACATATTCATGAAGAAGACATGGAGCTTGATTAATTGTGACAGAAATTTGACCTTTGGCATGGTTTGGTTGAACCAAATGAATTGAATCGGTACGTTTTTAGGTTTTATGAACTTTATAGTCACCTTTTTATGTCACCATATCTTCATTTTTTACTTTTTACTTCTGCGCATATTGCTATTTTTTATATAGACTTACAGCGTATAATTGTATGTTTTACATTTTCCACTTAAACTATTTGATGAAATGACTAATAAGTATTGTATAATTTTTTAATATAAAGAATGATACCTAAATATCAAATCTACTCAGATGTCTTTTTTGGTAATAGATTGGCTAAGTTTGCATATTCCTTTTCCATGAGCCATGCTCACTTTTCCTTTGACATTGTCTTCAAAGTTCATGGATAGCCAAAGACTATAGCGAGTGAAAGAGATATATTGTTTATTACTTTGCGTGGACAGAGCTGTTCAAAACATGAAGCATATTTAACCTATGCTTCGCATGTCACTAACAAGGCTTAGAAATCTAACTTAGGTGCTATGTCATTGAATGCAAGAATATCCTTTTGTCCCATTTCTTTCTTTCTTTCTCTTTTGTTCTTTCTTCAGTTTCCAGTGTGTTTTGAGTGAGTTATTTGTGTGATTTTTTCGAAGATAATAGGTCTTTTTTTTTTTGAAATAAGAGAGTATATAAATAACTGGAGAAAAAAATGCCTTTCTCCGATGGCTTACAGGAAAATAAGAAACAAAGAAAACTACAGGACTGTACAACACCAAAACCGCTAACAACCAGCGGACAAGCAAAGCTAAGACAACAGTAAGAGAAACAAAAGGAGATAACAACAACACCACACGAAGAAGCAGCAGAAGAAGGGAAAACCAAACCACCACCAACCACAAACCCGCCTTGACCAAGAGGATAAGGCCAGACCACCAAACACAAACCCGCCTAGTCCAAGAGGATAAGGCCAGACCACCAAACCAAACCAACAAGAGCGCTAACAGCAAGGCGCAATAAAAGGAGGACCAGGGAATGCCCACTTCAAATTAGAGAGCCAGAAGCGATGAAGACAAAACTCCCAACCAAATGAATCGAATACCCCGAACTAGTCTTAGAGCAGGAGAGAGCCACCAAAGAACTAGCAAACAGATAGCCAAAGAAACCTGAAACTGTGAAACTAACAAACACATTAAATACCAAGAGGAAGGGGGGGGACAGAGCGACAAGAGCCGGCAACAGTCGGAAACAGAGATCAGCCTATTCCCAACCGAGCTTGAGACAAACCACGCGAGATAGAGAGTAGACCAACAAGACGCTCCGCTCGGGAGCTCAGACGGCCCCTAAAAGGTCTACCACGGAAAGCGAGATATACGTTGTACCTCACACGCCGAATAATAGAGGGGGGGGTCCATTCGAGTGTTCTCGAAGGTTGCCTTATTCCGCGCGCACCAGAGGTGCCAGCAGATGAGGCATGGAATCAAGCGGAAAACGATAGCACGAAGAGTCTTACCAGCGTTCCCAGACCACCATGAGTTACGGAGATCTGAGGGCGAGGTGGCCGACCGACTAATGCCCAGAAGGTTTCCAAAGTAATTCCAGCAACATCTGGCAGAATAACCACTAAAGAACAAATGGTTCCTGGATTCGGAGTTCCCGATGCCGCAGCATCTGCATCTAGAAACGAAAGGAATACCGATAGATGGGAGGTTCTCGTCAAGAGGCAATCCATCATGGAGAATACGCCACATCAAAGTGGAGACTTTAGGTGGAATACGAGAGTCCCAGATGAAGGAAAAAGCAGGGCGAATCGGTTCTTGTATTCTGATCGAAGACCAAGCTTTCAGAATGGAAAAGGAAGAACCATCCCATCCTAAAGATCCACCATGAGAGTCAGAAAACTGTTTCACTGACTGGATGTGTTTCCAGGTCTCACTAGCAAAAGACGAGGAGCCCGAGAAATTTGTGCCCGCAAGACTGCGGTATTTCGCACGAAGGAAAGATGCCCAAAGGGAGTTGTTAGCACCAAATCTGTGCCATAATTTACAGGCAAAAGCTGCGCAAAGGTCCTTTGGGTTGCGCAAACCCAGACCCCCTTCATTTTTGGGTCGACAGACCACGTCCCACGACACCCAATGGTGTCGACGGACATTGTCCTTGTTGCCCCAGAAAAAAGAAGAAGCCAGAGATCGATACGAACGAAAGAAAGACGAGGTAGGGGTCATAGCCGCGAAAACATGAGTTCCCATCGAGTCCAATACTGACTTAATAAGAACAAGTCTTCCAGCTTGAGAAATAAGAGAAGCGTTCCCGAAGATAATAGGTCAAGCTATAAGATTGATCCACCGATGATGGATGAAATTCATGTCGGTGCAATAGACCAAGAATATCAAATAGCGAGCTCTTGCAAGAAGCTACTTCTGTACATGCATTTGGATTTATTGAAAAGAAATGTTTACTATTCAAATTTCTGAAACAACACATCCAAACTCTAGAAGTAAATTGACTGCTGCATAAAGTTTCTCAGGATAAAATCCATAAAAAAATTCAAGTAAACATATTCCGCAAAAATATGGGTAGGATTCATACGGATATTGAATCCACATAGTTTTTTAACTTTTGCACTCACTGGACAGGCCTTTACATATTGATAACATATACTTTAGCTTAGCAGGAAAATCTAATTGTACTATTTGAACATAACCATTACATATTTATTATGTTCTAGCTAATTTGTGATAGTTACACTCTTGATGGCAAGCCAATTTCTACAAACCATAGCAAAAGTTGCAAAAGTATTAATTCTTTCCACTGCGCCGCACCCGCGGACGACTTGGTACGTACATATTAATTCTTCTTTTGATACAGTATTGTACTCTTTTCTATTCGGACATAATAGATGTTGTCAAATAATATTGTTTTTGCGCCATACTCGGCGGTTCCTAATCTTCCCCACTGATCTGTCTTGGTAGCTATCCTGCCCTTGCTCAGACTGATCTTCCTTTATTAACCCGATTATCTATCGTATTTTAGGTAAAAATCCTTATTCATGTTGCTTTATATGATTTGATTTGCTATGCATCACCAAACTTTGTTGTTCCTCAATTTTCTGTACTTAATTCATATGTACAAGGGTAGCAGATCAAGTACAGTTATGCAATCAGGTTCATTTTCAGAGAATACTTTATTACGTTGGACTGTGCTTCCGTAAAAAAAAGATTTGTTCCCGCTTTCAAAATACTAGAGTTATTTTTGCGTGCGTAGTCTTTGTAACTATAAGGCTTCTGTTGTTTTACATTTATTGCTTACTGTGTATGTTATTTGGTAAGTCAAGTTATATTTTTGTTTGAAGATGTCATGATTAAGGAATTAAAACCAAGTTTTGTTGATGGCTAAAGGTAGAGTTACACTGGATGAATTTAACGTGATTCGACCCTCATATCATAATTAAAAATATATTATATCTACTTGCTAAATGTGACCAATCTGACATTGGTACGAAAAGTATATAACAACCAGGCGATTAGAACTATCGTAAGGACATGTAGAGTTTCATATTTTAAATGAAGTTGATTTCATATATACTTTCAGTGTTGACCAGAATATGGGGATTAAGGATAACGATATTAGCTTCATTACAAATCTATTAAATAATAGTAAAGCAGAAGAATTTGAAGCTCTCTCATTAATTCTAGGAGCTATCTGTGTTCTCCTTAATTCTCTCTAAGTGATATTTTATTTTCAAAATCTTATGATTTACAACTTCACAATTATTTTACTACTTTTCACACTATTTTACATTTGAATATCTATTATTAAAAGAATCAACAATTAATTACAAATATTTCACGGTTATTTCTTAAAATTTTAAATTATAGTCCACACATTTAAATTAATTATATAATCTAAAATTTAAACTAATTGATAAACTTAATCAACCAATATTTATTAATAAATCCTAAAAGATGAAATTTCAATATGTATATTATAGGCGCATAACAAATTGGTAAAAAAAATTCATTTAGATGCAAATATATACAACTTACATAATAAAAATCATACACATTAATAACAATAACAAATTTATTCTATAATTTATTTACTAAATAAATTTATCATACATTGGACCGTAAAATTTTATTAACTTCAAATACTTAAAAATTTAATTTTTTTTACAATTACTTGGAAACCTTTTTCAATTATCTTTTAAAATTTTACATTTAAGTCTATATATTTAACTAATTGTGTAATGTAAAATTAAACTATTGAAATAAATACGATTAACTCATATTTATTAATCCATCTAATAAATCCTAAAAATAAGATGATTTCAATAGATACAATATTCATATATATGAGAAAAATAATAAAATTATTTCTTTTTTATTCGGATATATGAAGATATATAAATCACATAACATAAATGTATACATAAATAATAATAATTCTTTTATTCTATTCATTAATCTCAAAAAAAATCATACATTACATAACATAATTTTATTTCTAACAACCTTTAAAAGATAAATTTATGTTTTACAACATTATGATGTGAACCCACAGATTAAACAGGAAATTATTGTCAAGGACAAAATTTCTCAACGTTTTAGCCTTAAGGACAGACCTTCAGTATTTTAGCATGAAGGACAACTTTATTTATATATCAGTTTTTAAGTTTTTAGGTATCAGTTTGTAGTTATCGGTAGCAGTTTTTAGGTATCAGTTTTTAGTTCGGTAGCAGTTTTGGAAAAATGTTTGTCCTTATGAATAATTTTGAAAGAATGTTTGTCCTTATGAATAATTTTTAGGAGAATGTTTGTCCTTGTGGATAAAATATTGAGGTCGTGTCCTTGAGGCTAAAAATATACAAATTTTTGTCCTTTAAATTAATTCCCCCACCGATAAAAATTAGATTATACAATCATTCTCACATTAAACATGTTATCAAAACATACCCAACTCATAACTCAAGTAAATACTACATAACATTATTTTGCAACTACCAAAGTTGTAAACATGATCCTTCTACAAGAACATGAAATTTATGGTTAACTATAAGGATAAAATTGTTTAAAAATGAAAACTTAAAAATGAATAAAAGTTCACGTCTGATTCAAAAAAAAGTTCACATGCAGATAACCTACACATAAGGTCTATGCTCTTTTCAACTACAAATTTGTAAAAAGTTCTTCCCAATTTTAACTTTCTTTACATTTGATTCCTTATATTTAATTAGTTATGTCGATCATTAATTCAAATTATTCAAATAAATTCAATTTGTTTAATGTTCATTATCCATTTATAAATCTTTCAAGAGAGCTGATAATTCAATATATATACAACAATCATATTAACAAAATGGTGAAGTTACGTATTTGCTTATATATATATAGTATATCACATAACATAAATTATTTATATATACAGTATTAACAATTTTAATTATAATTTTTTTTAGGTAGGAGATTGATTTTACAAAGATATGTAGTTAGCGAGTATTGAACTCTCAACCTTATATCTGAACGTCAAATCACTTTAGTTTATGATTAATATATCACAATAAATTTATCATATATTGCATAATAAAAATATATTTTAGCGATAAATTAAAATATAAATAATATTTTTTAACAACATTACCGTGTGCAACGCACGGGTTACACACTAGTATTAAATAATAGGTAAATTTGTGATTTACTGTGAATGGATCATACTCTGTTATTTTTTTAAACACTGTGAATATGGCAAAGTCTGACTGTTGTACTATTGTTCAATAACATTTCACCGTTGAATATTCACGGTTATTTCAGAAAACTTAATTTTGCCACACAATCATGACTCTTTATCTTCTTATTTACCTCAAAATGGATTTTTTATGAATATATCAAAATAGTTTCTCTTTTTATGTTTGCTTATTTTTAGCAATAATCTTACTCCATTATGCATATTCAGTTTAAATGTTAATGTAAGGAAAATCTTTTCGAACATCTAAATATATGGAAGAAAGATTAGACTTTCATTATGAATTATAAGTTTTAAGGGTAGAGTGAACAGACTAAAACAATATTTGAACTCGATTTCTAGGACTTGGAAAAATATTGAAAAAAACAACATGAATGTAAATTGACATGGTTAAACATAGTTTGTTAACCATTGTAACATCGAAACATATTACATGCACATTTCTATAAAGCTTACAATAATTTTTTTAAGGCATTATTATCTGTGAATTTAAATAGTGAATGTAGCAGAGATGTTGAATATGAGATAAGTGTATTGGAAATACAAGCATTTAAGGATGTAGCATTGGAAAAAAATATGTAGAAGCGGATCTTATATGTATAAAATTCGATGGTACTTTTCTAGATTAGTATCCTAACTTCTAAGTTCCTCCTTAAATTTTATATGAATTAATTAAGTGTGTTATAATCAACATACAACTATTGTGTTTATTAATTTTTAACCCTTTTTGTTTAGAATGGCTCGGATGGACCGGATTATATACACTCAATGACTAATCCATTGTTTTTTGTCAAAAAGGTAATAATGAACGTCTACTACTATAATCTGATAATTCATTTACCACAACATTGTTTGACAGTCAAATCTAATATGAGACTGTCTTCATAATTCATTTCTGTTATTACTGTTGTTTTTTTAATATTCTAAAAAAGAGTTGAATAATTTTTTCCCCTATTAGTGCACTAACCATGTTTTGATTAAAATTCTCTTTTTCTAATTTTAGTCTGTCAATTCAAGTGAAGTAATGTTTGTGTTATGAATATTCAATTATGCAATGTTCTAAATGTTGATAGCGATAGCTTAATTTTTATGTTGTTATATTTGTTTATGGCAGGTTTACTTTATAATGCACATATGAGATTATTCGCACTTGATCTTATATATGTGAGAAATGCGGATTAAGAATCTTAAGGCTAGAATTAACACTAGAGGGGGGGTGAATAGTGTTTTAAGAAATTTGTTAATCGTTTTTAGTTTATCTTTCTTTGTTAACAATGTATATACTAATCAGACACAAATATGAACACAGAATCAAACACAGATGCAAATATAAAGTAAAAGCAGTAAAGGAAAGAACACACCAGATTTTATACTGGTTCGGAGTTACCCTACATCCAGTCCCGCAACACAAGTACGGATTTCCTTTCAAAAACAATTCTTACAAATACAACCCTCGGTTTCAAGGCTACGAGGTACACCCTCCAGAATCACAATCCTCTGGGTAGAGATACTTGATTTCCGAGGCAACAAGTTCACCCAATTGATTTCCAGGGCTACAATCACACCTTCTCTCGCTTGATTGGTTTCCAAGGCTACAATCATACCTTTTCTCGCTAGATAGATTACAAAGAAGCCTATAACTCTGAATAGCACTTAGATCTTGTTGAGATAGTGATAGAGAATCAAACCAGAGATAATCTAGTTAGATTCAATGTTGATTTTGGCAGAGTAATGATATGATTTTGATTAAGAAAATGTGGAAGAAGAAGAGAAGTGAAAAACCAGAAAAACTGATTAAAAATTCATTGAAACTAACCCCTATTTATAGAAGAACAACAGTCATGTCCATTCGTGAAAGGTTATGGCGAATAGACACTTCTTTTGAAATTCAAATTTTTGGTTCTAACTGACACTATGTCGACATGGGGTACTAGGGCATGTCGACATCCCAAAGGAAAATGTGATGTTTTGATTTTCTTTGAAAATAACTTTTATCTTATATTAAAACTATTTTGAACTTTATAAATATACTTGACTATTGATAAAATACATAGATAAATATAGAGAACAATATATATAATTTTACTATAATTTTATATTTAAATCTAAGTATAAATTTATTGTAATTAAAAGATAGTTTAAAACAAATGAAGCTTAAAAACAAGAATATTTAAGGCTAAAACATCATTTTGAAAATCATTTGAAAAGATAATTTTTAAGGCTAAAACTATTTGAAAAGAAATTTTGAAAATCATTCCGAAGTTGTTTTGAAAAACATTTTGAAGTAGTTTTGCAAGCTTCTTCCTGTAGAATATCTCATCATATCAGGACTCGAGAACTTGTACAAAACTAGGATGTTCGTGGGTTTGTAAGCCACTTGTCGTAGGTTTGTAAGCTACTTGTCGTGGGTTTGTAAGCCACTAAAAAGGTAGAAATGGGTTCCATCCCAAAAGAAAAATGGAGTGAAGATTTCAGTGCTATTATGAAGTTTTAACATAATTCTAGACTCAATACTTATCTTGAAATCTTGAACTCTTGATAATCTTGATACTCATGAGTCTTCAATCTTGATATCTTGAATCTCTATACTGTACAGTCTTCATTCTTGGTACCTGCATGGTTAAATCCTGCATATACATATATATCTAAACTATAATGTTAGTATTTATATTTTATAATCTATTCTAAGGTTGTTGTCATCAAAACCATCATCTCACGGACTAACAATATAGATATTAGTTTAGCATATCTAATTATTCTTTTAATATGTCTACTTTGAAATTTGATTATAACGTGGATTTCTTTTTCTGATATCTATTTATATTGCAATGTGTGTAAAAAGTATGTGCATGTTTTATTGAATAGAAGCAACTGAACCTGAACCATTGCCATTGCATTTTACTCTGGAGGATGGATTCAACTACATGAGCTATGAGGCCTTGGACTTCGACCAGGTAAGGGTGGGTGTAACAACCATGATTTTTGAGTTAATAAATAAATTGAATAATGATTTAAATTGAAGAATTTAAATCATTAATCTGAAATTTGTATTCTTTTATAAAAGATAAATTGTTTTAGAATGATTAATTCTAAATCATTATGAAATTGAGAAATATTAGTATTTGTAAAACATTGAAATTATAGAATTTAGAATTTAAGTTGAAAAGAAAATATTCAGTTGTTTTGAATCTTTTATTTTAAATAAAAAAGAATTTGGGATTTATAGGCTTCTGTTAATAAGTTGTTCATGTTTTAAATTCATTTATGAAGTTATTTTATTTATTTGGGCTATGACTTAAATGCTTAGGCATTTTATTTTTGATGCCTACTCGTTAATAAAATTCAAAAAGAATGGTTTTATTTTCTTGTTGGACTGAGAAATGAAACTCATAGCCTATTTAAAAGAAAACAAAGAGGAGTTTTTATTCTCATTTCTATTCCCTGTACGTCACTTTGATAAACAGAAACAAAAAGAAGTTTGTAACTTTCCCTCTTTGAAACCTAGAAACCAAAATCTAATTTCTTCAATTCTCTTGCAATCTAAACATTTTTAGAAGTTAATAAAATCAACGTAATGAATTCAATCTTTACTCTATAATCTAGGCTCTTTAATTTCAGTAATTACATCAAATAATTCTTGTTTGTTCTTTGCATGAGTGCTTTCTTCTAGGGTTTTATTCAAGTAGGAATCAAGTTGGATTTAGCTGCGAATTGCTGAGCTAAAAGTAGGGATTTAGGTGAGTTAAACCTCACATGATCTATCCCTAAACTTCTAATGACATGCTTTTGATTTTTATAATGAATGATTTAAATTTATGGTGGAATGATTGATTTGAGTACTTGGTTGTTTGAGATTGCAAGTTCTTATTTAGTAATTCAATGCTAATTGAAATATTGTTATACTTGCTTCTATGTATAATGGTTTTTTAATTGCATGTGAATGTTTGATTGTTTATTGTCAAATTCCTATTGCCAAAAGTGAGTTCATCGCCGGAGATTGCTCTGGCCATCGACTGGAATCGAAAACCTGACGACCTGGATCATATAGCTCCAGGACATACGTTCAGTCGACTGAACCCATGGGTCCCATAGGTTCAGTCAACTAACCTGGCACCTAGAGCACTATGTACTCTAAGCAGCTACAATTTTGCTGTTTGAGTTCCCGTTTTGTTTGCATTTCTTCCTCTAGTTTTTCTTGTATTGTTATGGTGTTCGTGACATTTCCAAATGCTATCCATTGCATATACTTTGATTCTCCTATTAGATTTTGTTTTGTGATGAATTGTGGTTTAAAATTCTTGCTTATGGCTTGAATATGTTTATAGTTATTTTCAATGGTTCATGGAAATAGTTTTGATAATTATTGTTTTCAAAACTTATGGTCTTGCTGATTTGGTTTCAAATATATTTCAAGTAAGTGTCTTCTTATTTATTATTATTTAAAACTTATTTTCAAATCAATTTAATTCCTTTCTATAAATGGCTATAATAAGTAATTTTATATATTAAGTATGGTTAGTAGAAATAGTGTAACGGACGGGGATTTTCGACCCTCGAAAATCGACATTAATACGTCCACTGTATAAAATACCGAGCAGTCGAGTGCCGGAAATACCAGTTCATTAGGGGTGAAGAAGATAAAGATAGAAGAAAAATAGAACAACAACACAGATTCTCACAATCGCAGCGGAACAAATTATAATATAAAATAACAGATTTAAATACAAGAACTGTATTGTTAATATACATACCACTATCAGAGTACAACAATTCAATACATCAATCTGGACAGTTTAATAACTTGTCCTGATATACATAACTCACACAGCGGAAATAACTAAGTTCGTGATATACGTCTGAACTCCTCCAGCTCGTCTCCTGAACTCCATAGCATTTTAACCTGAATCTATAATACTCGGTCTGACCCGAGCATTATAATAAAATAACACCCGAGTCAGTCTTGAAAATCAGCGTGAGAAAACACACTCAATTTGAATTATTAACTTTTCAAAATCCTTTGAAAACAAAGGTATCTCATAAGACCACGTCACACATAAACACAACGGGTTTTTACCTTACGATAACAAAACAATTTTTTTATCAAAATCGTCTGATATTATAATAGTGTCTATAGAAAGTAAATAGAAAATAGCTGAAATACTTGCATCTCACGTTCCAGCATAGTTGGGCATAATCAAAACCATACGGCGCTTATTGGAGAATGGATTCCATTGAATGACTGGGCCTCTGGGGTACCGCTCATCACAGTACACCTCTAGAACAATGTACCGAGGACCACGCCGGATCCCCTACTACACAAGATCAGCCTACCCTTAACCTAGATAAACCGAATATGTTATCGCCCCGGGTGTTCCCACCCTTACCATCGAGCGCTCCTTCCATGCACAACCATATCCATAAATAATAGGTTTCCGAGGACATCTAGAAAGGTGATAACATATCCTATTTGGGTGCGACCTACATAGCCTTGTTGCATCTCCCCTGTTTTAGTCATTCCCGGTTGATGAGGTTTGAGGCTAAGCGTTACCTTTCAAGAACAATTTTACTTAGAATGCTCATCGTCCTCCAATGACGATGTTCTGATAGCATTCGTCCATACATGTTGTCCTGGCTCTGGACAAACCGAATCACCGTCTTCATCATCTCCACGGTATTCATTCGTAACATTCAAACCGGATCGAAGTGGTTTTCGGATATTTAAATCCGATCCCGGTCTCTTCGAAACGATTAACGAAATTGGCCAAAATTGATAGTCGGTTATCTAACTATCAATAAACATCCAAAAGCAATCATCAGGCCTTATTATAAATTTTCCCAAAATTTATTTAAAAATATCTATATAAGATATTATTTTCAGTTCTCCCGCATTTGAAAACAGTTTTCAAATCCTTATATTTGCAACGGAACATTTCCAACCCTTTCCAATCCTTAGAATATTTTCCTCACTTCATTTTATATTCAACACTTAGAAATATTCTATTTGTTTCCCATTTCTTTTCAAAAAAAAACATTTACAAATTTTACTTGTAAATTCCTTGACTAGTTTATAACGAATTCTATAAATCCAGAATTCCTCAATTTATCCCTTTTAATATTTCCAAAGCCAATTATACTCACCTATAATTTTCAATTTCCTTTTGTACCTCTTTATGAATTCCATTTCATTTTTTTCCCCAAAGTTCACTTTTACTTAACTACTTCGAAAATTCCATTACTTTTCTTTTAAATTCCATTTTATGGTTTTTCTTATAATCTCATCTACTGAATAAACTCATTTCTAGACTTCCGAGAAGGTTTATAAATAAATTTAAACGTTTCAAAACTCTGTACATACATATATATATAAGTATTTTAAAGAAAATAATAATAATTTATTTTTAAGACATATTCAAATAATTATTTAAAATATTGAAATACTTTTTATAACATCACTTTCCAAGCAGGTTTAAAAATTTAGGATTCTATTAAATAAACACTAAGTATTTAAAAATTCACTTCTGAAATATTTCAATAATAACTAACTTTAAAATTACATAGTTTAATAAAAACAATTCCTTTTTAAGATAAAACTTAACTTACTAATAAAAATATATTTTTAAATCTCAATAACCAATTTTTTTTTCAATTTATAATCCCTCTGAATTCCTATCACACACTTCCATTTCGGTCTCCTTAACCATTTCCACTTCAAAAATAGTATCCACTATTTCCTCTCACTCTATTTCCATATTCAAATATAAATTCTTTCCATAAATTTATATTCCAAATTTATCATCTGATATCACTTTCCTTCATTTATAAACTTCATTTTGTATAACTCCTTTGAGTTTCACTAAAAATAATATCATTTATAAAATTCCATTTTTATAAATTCAATATCTTATAAATTCCATTTATTTTCGCCAATCTATTTTTAATATCGATTTCAACTTCTTTTTATATTTTCCCGAATATCATTTTAAAACCCAGTCTTTAAATTTTCCTTTATAAAATTTATTTTAAATTCTCTATTTAAAATATTTTTCCCTATCATTTAATACGATCAAAGATCCATTATTGTTTATTCAAATCAATTCCTTCTAAATAATCCAAAGTTTCGATATATATATTTTTATATTAAAATCCCCTTTTAATTTCCAAAAAATCCAAGGTAATATTTATGGTATTTAATATACCCAAGCTAATTTCCATGCTATTCAACTTTTTAAAAATTTACAACACACCATAATCCAACAGATTATTCAATTACATCATATATTTTTATATATATGAAAAATACTAATATATTTAAGGAATCCAGATGGATCCCTCCAACCTGTTTCCTTGCATCCACAGATGTTAGATAACAATAAAAATACCAATCCCACTTCGAGGGGGAATTCGCGGTATATAGGGTCATCCGCTATTATGCGGGGTGCATAGGGTCCATCCGCTATAATGTGCGGGAATATCACTCCAATACTAATATATATACTACCATATATATAGTCATCCAACAGATAAATTTATAAATTTATTAATCAATCAACATCAAATAATTTAAATATGGTAATCCAAATGAGTGAGAAATTCTTACCTTGATTTTTCTTTTTTTCTCTACTTGCTAAACATCCAGATTTTAAAATTTTAAAACCCCATCTAACTCTGAAAAATCCCAAACTAATTCCAGGCTATCCATTTCGTAGCTACGAATCCATCCTGACTAATTCCGTGATTTTTGGACCTCGTATGCAAATTTTTGTTAAATTTATTAGTTATCTATATTTCAATTCTGAATTAAATAAACTAATTTATAATTAAATTTAGTTACAGAATTACCTCCGCCATCATGTTCTCAGCAAAACACGCAAATCCCTATCCCTCACGCACGTACAGCCGAACCCCTCCCCGCCACGATCGCCAAACGACCAAACACACGCAACCCACTCGAGAAACCCAAGTCGCACGCAAACATCCCTCGACACATGCCACCCTAGATCATCGCGCGCGCCACCTCCATCGCCAGGCCACCCGCCATTGCGAACCCCAAAGTCGAACAAAGAACCACCTCGTCCTGGCCATACGCGACCATGGCCTACCTTCGCTCTTCCTCCTAATCATCGAATGCGACCCCTTATCTACGCTGTCAATGAGCACTCCCACCTCGATCGACTTTGTGTTTCCCAACCCTTAGCTTAACCAACGAACGGGGCCACACCTTCTCCCTTGCAGTCACTTGAGCTACTCGCCGCCGCCGCCTTCTTCTTTGTTTCGAACGAATTGAACTCGCGACAATTTTTCTTCTTCTTTCAATCGATTCGGTTTTAAAAACTAAAGAACGAGGGGAAAGGATATTCGTGATTTTAAATGGAGGAGGGTTTCGAGTCCAAATTTGATCGTATGGAGAAGATAGCTTTTTGGACCCAATTATTATATTGAATTTTGATATTAATTTCGACGCGTTTATATTTTGTACGACCAAACGATACTCCAAACACTACGAAATTTGAAATCCGATAATAATTTAATATTACAGATCCAATGGAACTGGTTTCGTCAAATTCTGAGACTGTGTCCCGGAAGGCTATTTTAAAATGTCAATTTGAACAAAATATTTTTAAAATTGAGCAGATCACTTTTAAATTCCATTTTAGAACTTTTATTATCTTCATTATTATTAATATAAATTTTACAAGCCTTTAAATAATTTTTATCAAGCTTAAAACTCAAGATTCAATATTTTAACCAATATTCAATTATAAACTTCAATAATTAAATTATCAATACATTGCTATATCTAAATCAGAATTTATTTTATAAATAAACCCAAATCTTTTCATATACAAAATCAATCTATAATTCAAATTCAATATTTAAAACTATTTAAATATTCAAAATCGAACAACGAAAAATCCGAGTCGTTACAAATAGTTTATGATTTAAAAGTATGGTTTCAAAATATAAACCTATTGTATTTCTAAACAAATGGTTGTATATCTATAGGGCTTTTGGAATATAGTTTGTTGAACTATATATCATTTTAATGGGATTTTGGAACAACTCTATATATATATATACATACGTTTTGAAATCTATTTGGATTTATGGTATATATATTCTATCAAGTGATGGAGAAAAATGTATACAGTTGAAGAAAAAATGAGTTTGTGGATTTTAAAATGAGAAGTTTGAAAGTAAGTATATATATAAAGTAGTTTCAGAAATCAATTCTTATATGGTAAAATCATATTATTTGCTTTCAAATCCATAAACTCTTATTGGATTTTATTATGCTTAGCCTTTTGTTATTTATATGATATTTTGGCACACTTTTGGAATTATGGCTTTCTGGCAATTTCTATCTTCGTTCGAATAAGAAATCTAATTATACGGTTTAGCAATACAAATGGTATGGAACATTTGTATTATTTTATTGGTTAATTATTGGACTTGCTTGATTGAATATTTTGGTCGAGTGGAATTTATGTTCGTTTAGTAATTTTTAAGTATCGCAAAGTGGTTTTGGGACATTGGACGATACTCATTTAGTTACTAATCGAATGTATGTTACACTTATCGAGTGGAGTATACTAACATTTAGTAAATGTTTGAGTAAACCTGCGTGGTATGTGACACACGATCGTGACTCGAATGATTACATTCGGAAGTATATACACTTATTCTGACGATTTTTCATGCTCATCTTTGTGTGATCCGTTTACAAGCGGATTAAATGGTTTTCAGGCCCATCTTGTGATACTCATTTTAAGTGAGTTATGACTTGCGAAGTGCTTGTCTTTTGTGTTGGCATGTGAAGTATGTATCTCTTGTGTTGACTTGTGAACTGCATGTCAATTATGATAGCTTATTTATTGACTTGCGATGTGCTTGTCTTATTTGACTTGTAAAGTGCATGTCATTTGTGTTAGCACACAAAATGCATGTCTATTATTATAGCTTGCAAAGTGATTGCTTTTTCTATGACTTGCGATGTGCTTGTCTTTATGATTTTATGACTTATGACTTGCTTTTATGCTAGTCATTTGGGTTTTGACTTGTTTCCAAGCAGTCTTATATTTTCTAGAGCTTGACTTGCTTTTATGCAGTCTTTTGTGTACTTGTGACTTCCGAGATTGGTTTCCTTATCCCCATATTTGAGATGATTGCCGTTGGTGAGAATGAAAGGTTTTGGTGACATGGTGTGGTATTGTTGTCTTTTATTTGCATATGACATATTATGTAGCTATTATCATCATGCCTTTTATTTTAGGCAAGTTGTTAGTGGATGATTTTATGGTGAGACCTAATGATGTTTAGTGTTTTACACTATACGGATTTTTATATATTTGATGTTTATGCATGCTCACTATTATGATCTCACCTTTTCGATATTTAGAGATAGTCTAAACTGTTTATTTATAATACTCGGGTGACTTGACAGGTACATGGACTCAGTGACTTTGGATGTGAGCTAGCTAGAGTAGATATATGCCGTGTTATCTATATGATAGAGTTTCATTTTGAGATGCTAGTCTTATGTATACTTATAGTGCATTTGGCTATTGTATTGACATATGTTGTCATGTATATTCTTTTAACCTATTATAGACTATATATGGTTGTAAATGCAAGTCTGGTTTTTCCCTTTTGTAGACTTACACTTTTGCGAAGTATTTGATGTATTATATTTGAGTTGCGACGTTTCATTCTGTATTGTATATTATGTGATATATTGTTCTGAATTATATTAAGCCACTGTATTATTGTTTTATGCCTAGATTGTATATATCGAATCCCCTCTCATAAGGAAAAGAAAAAAGTATAGTCATATAAATCGACATATCAATACTCGTTCAAAGTAATATTATAGATGGTCGCTCCTAACCAGCCTTGTAACGATCCGTATTTTTATGGATCAAAAGATTGTAAAACAGTTGTTATTAGATTGTTAGTGTGTTAAGTCGTCCAGAATTTAGGTCGACTAGAGCTTAAGTCGTGTAGAAGTTAGGTCGTGTGGAAGATTAAGTCGTGGAGCGACCTAAAGAAGTTTGCAACTTAAGGGGGGTAGACGACTTAAGGGGTAGACGACTTAGGAGTTAACGGCTTAAGTTAGTAGACGACTTAAGAAGTAGACGATCTAAGGGTTAGCGACTTAACAAGGTTGGCCACCTAAGGGGGGTTGGCGGTCTAAGAGAGTTGGCGACTTAAGAGAGTTGGCGACTTAAGGATTAGCGGCATAGGAGTAGCGACTTAGAAGATTGGGCGAGTTAACGACCTAAGAAAGTTAGGTCGTGGACGAGTTAAGGAGATAAGTTGGTTGAGTCGTTAAGTCGCAAGGATGATGAGTCGATGAGTCGTTGAGATGATGAGTCGTTGGATCGTGAGTGCAGTTAGGTCGCGCACTTTCGCGCACGCATTAAGTCATATCCCCGTCAACTCGTTAGGTCGGCATTGTTGATAAGTCGTAAGTCGCTAGGTCGTGCGCATGTATGTTAGGTTAGGTCATAAGTCATGCACGTGTGTTATGGATTAGGTCGTTGAACTGCTAGGTCGTAGGTCGAAGGGGATGGTTAAGTCGTAGGATCTGCTAAGTCATAGGTCGGAGGATTGTTAAGTCGTAGGTCGTGGGATCTGCTAAGTCGTAGGGTTTTCATAAGTCATGGACGACTTAAGGGGGGCGAACGACTTAAGGATTCCAGCCTATAAATACGGGGTTTTTCTTCACTTTTTGGGATCCGGATTTTGAAGCGACAAAGTCCTGCCATTTTGAGAGCTCGAGTGCTGCACTTCTTCACTTCTTTTCTCCACTCTAATCTTGTGATTCCTTCCATCCAAATCGAAGATCCAAGAGCTTAGATTGAAGATCTTCAACCATCGAAGAGAGATTTCATCATTTGAAGTGGAATTTTGACGGATCAAGTTAGATCCTTCGCTGTCCAGATCTGAAGTGTGTTTCTTTTGAGGTGTTTAGGTGATTCGGTGAGTGGTGATTATCTCTCACACGGATCCAAAGGAGTATATCGGATTGATGGCTTGATTTGGTGTTAAAATAGTGATTTCCATGCATTTTCTTAAACTTAAGTATAGATCCATTGTTCATGATGATTTGACATCCATTTTACTACATGTTAATCTATGCAAGTTCATTCATCAAGTTGTAGAGATATTGCTCATGTTTCATGCTTGTTAGATTTGGACTCTTTATTTACAAAATTGCCATTTTAGTTATAATTGCTTTTAGATCTTGTTTGCATGATTGATTACTTGGATTAATGATTGATTTGATTGATTGTTATAAATTAGTTGATTAGTTGTTGGATTTAGACAAGATGGTCGAAGATGATTCAAAAGCTAAGGGAAAGGCTCTTGGATTGGAAAAGCTGCTCGTGGCATATGTGGCGGATGATGAAGCTCATATGGATAGATTTGATGATGATGTTGAGATGAGGCTTTGCTATGATGAGATGAAGCGAGGCATGATGTGAGATAGCCTTGGTTTAATCCAGACGGAATCATTCCAAGCATGTAGATGACTCGGTGAAAGGGTTCGAGTTTGAGGATAATGGTTGGCTCGAGAGGCGCTTGAGCTAGTATGAGAATAGTCGTCGAGGAGGATGACTAGAAGGCTAAGATTTCATCGTTGTTGAAGGTTCTAGCAGGCTAAAGCAAGAGTATGCTGGGCAGATTCGATAGTCCCAAAAGACTACAGTTGGTGGTCGAGTACTCTGGGCAGATTCGATAGTCCTAGGCACGGGCTACGACGACGTGCGGAGTTCTGTCTAGAACCGGGGTTACCATTGGCCCTTGACGGACGGCTGAAAGAATGTGCCGGTCATTCAATTAACGGTGGTATCGAAGCAATGATAACAGTGATAGCCAGAGTCATGGATGTTTGGTTGTATCGTCATTCGGTCTCAAGAGCGATATTTTCTGGATGCTTATCTGATCTTGGTTTAGGCCTTGGGGGTTTGTACTTGGAAAACATCGCCCTTGACTCGAGTGATAATTGCTTTACTTTAAATTTTTGCTTTGCTATGTTTATTTCTGCTTAGTGTGTTTGGGGGCTATCACTGTAGAAAGAGGTGGAGTGGGAGGGTTGGATTCCTATTCCTTTTACCTTTATGCTCTTTTGGTATGTTGTTAGTTAATTTACCGCTCACTAAGACTGTTGTCTGACTCAAGGTTTTATGTTCAACTCTTATTACCTTGGGTTGTTCATCCATTTTGGGATGGGCAGACTAGGTAGCAGGTGACAGGTGCTGTTCTTAGTGACCGACGATGCTGATGACGAAGACGAGCTGGAGGCTTGCGTATTAGTTTTCTTACTATATGTACTAGATGTTCCGCTGCTTGTATATTCTTTGAGTGATATGTAGTGAGGCTTGTTGTATTGACTGTTCAGATGTTTGTACCAAACTATTATGAAGTTTAATTGAGATTCTGTTCTGTAAAGCTTCACTATATATACTTTCTATTGTATTTTATCCATGCGCTGTGAGTTATACGATAGATTCTACTGTTTTAAACTTAACCTTGGCGATCGTCCATGGCTGCCTGGCACACCTTACAGCGCACTATCTCTATGTTTAGTGCAGGGGTCATGGGCTGTCGTCACATTTGGTATCAGAGCTTTGGTTAATCGATTTTACCCAACGCTCGCTGACGTAACTACGTATGAGAGACGTAATTGTATTTTGATGGATGATTACTATATATAATATAGTAGCTTAGAAGGATTTGAGTCCTTTATGCAGTTGTTTCTCAAGGTGTGCTGATCATTTCTTTTGTAGATATTGAGAATGAGTCGAAGAGGGAGACCAACTGCTAGGGAAGGCCGTGCTGCTGAGGGGGCTGTTGATTATGCAGCTATGTTCGAAGCTATGATGACTTCGATCATGAGGAGGATGCCAGCTCCGGGGCCAGCAGTTGATGTTGGAGTTCAAGTTCAAGCTCCAAGTCTGGTGGATTTTGCTAAGCTGTGTAAAGACTATACTGCTCTTGGAGGAAAGGTTTTCTTGGGAACAGAGTCAACCATTGAAGTCCAGAGATGGATAGATGCTTGTAGATGAATCTTTGGTGATTTGGGAATCGAGGATGCAACTAAAAGGAAGCTTGCATCGAGACAGCTTCAAGGAAGAGCTTCTGACTGGTGGAACTCTATCACCATTGATACTACGAAGGAAGAAATTACTTGGGAGCAATTCCAAGCCAGATTTGAAGCTAAGTTCATTTCTACAGCTCAGAAATCTGTTTTGTTCAAGAAGTTTGTGGAGCTCAAGCAAAATGAAAGACCAGCTCTTGAGTAAGTTTCTGAGTTTGAAGCTTTGTCCAAGTATGCCCGGTCGTATATTGAATCTCCTTATCAGAAGAACGAGAAGTTTGTGACAGGCTTGGACAGTTATCTTGGGAGGCAGTTGGTGGATCATCTGGACGATCCATTTGAGAAGCTTATAGAGAAGGCTCTCAGGCACGAAAATCTATTTCCTAAGGAAGGATCTGCTGTTGCTGTGACTAAGGAAGAATCTAAACCACAGCAGGGTGGAAACAAGAAGAGGAAGCAGCAGCAACAAAAGGGTAAGGACGGCCAGAAGAAGCCGAAGGGCAAAGTGACCTGCTACAATTGTCAGCAGAAGGGCCATTTCTCCAGAGATTGCAAGAATCCAAAGGTGCCGGTGAAGTGCCACAACTGTGACAAGCCGGGGCATATTAAGAAGAATTGTCCAGAACCGCGGAAGGACAAGCAGATTGTGCAAGCTTATGCTTTGGGGGCTGTTCCATCATCTTCAAAAGCTCCTACCGTTGAAGAGAAAGGAAAGAGTGTGGTGGTTCAAGGTACTCTTTCCATATGTGGTGTTCCAGTTAGAGTGTTATTCGATACTGGGGCGTCGCATTCTTTTGTTTGTAATGAACTTGTAGGCCGGTTGGGTTTAGAACCGGATATCGTTGATAGGCCATTGGTTGTGACTAATCCAGTTGGGGGTTCGTCTTGTCTGTGTATTCTATGCCGTGGTTTGGTTGTATCGAGTCATGATTGCTCTTTTGTTTGTGATTGTTTTGTTCTAAACTTTGCGGGGTTCAGAATTATTTTGGGTATGGACTGGCTTAGGAAGTATGCGGCAAAGGTTGATTGTGAAAGGTTGGAGGTAACAGTCGAGAATGTGGATGGGCGAAAAGTTGTGATACGATGTAAGCATGAGGAAGGCGTCTTCATGAGCTTCATGTATTCGCTGGTTGTTCCACGGGATGGACTGTCATCGGTGCCAATCACTAATGGATTTGAGGATGTCTTTGATGAGGTCAAAGGATTACCGCCGCATAGAGAGATCGAGTTTCGTATCGATTTAGTTGAAGGAGCCAGACCTGTTGTGATGTCTCTTAGGCGGATGGCGCCCTGGAAACAGCAAGAGTTGAGGGTGCAAGTTGATGATCTTTTACATAAAGGATTCATTCGGCGTAGTGTGTCCGAATGGGGTGCACCAGTTGTGTTTGTTACCAAAGCAGATGGATCGTTCAGGTTGTGTGTGGATTATCGTGAGCTGAATAAAGTGACTAAGAAGAACAAGTATCCATTGCCGAGAATAGATGACTTGTTTGATCAGCTTCACGAAGCCAAGGTGTTTTCTCAGATGGATTTGGCAACGGGATTTCACCAGTTAAGAGTGGCAAATGATAGTGTGCAGAAGACTGCTTTCAGGACACCATCCGGTTTCTTTGAGTGGCTGGTAATGCCGTTTGGATTGACCAATGCGCCAGCATATTTTGTGGATCTTATGAATAGAGTGTTCAAAGATCAGTTGAACAAGTTCGTACTAGTGTTCGTGGATGATATTTTGATTTATTCCAGAACTGAAGAAGAGCACAAGACGCACTTGCGTATTGCTTTGGAAATCTTACGGAAACATCAGCTGAAGGCTAAGTTTTCGAAGTGTCACTTCTGGAAGAGTGAAGTGAGGTTCTTAGGCCATATTATCTCTGGAAATGGAATAGCGGTTGATCCCGCTAAGGTGGCAGCAATCCAGGATTGGGTTAGACCTAAGAATGCATCTGATGTGAGAAGTTTTCTTGGATTAGCAGGATACTATCGTCGATTTATCAAAGACTTTTCCAAGGTGGCTGCACCATTAACAGGATTGACGAAAAAGAACCAAGTATTCAGATGGGATGCTAAGTGTGAGCAAGCTTTCGGAATCCTGAAAGAGCTACTAACAAGTGCTCCTGTTTTGACTATTCCAAGTGGAAATGATGAGATGGTGGTTTACACCGATGCATGTGGTACTGGACTTGGAGCAGTGCTGATGCAGAAGGGTAAAGTTGTTGCGTATGCAAGTCGACAACTAAAGCCGCATGAAAGGAATTATTCGACTCATGATTTGGAGTTGGCGGCAATTGTTTTTGCTCTGAAGATGTGGAGACATTATCTATTGGGAGTTCGATTCGAGTTGTTTACAGATCATAAGTCGTTGAAGTATCTTTTCTCCCAAAAGGATTTGAATCTTAGGCAGCAACGATGGCTAGAGTTTTTGGCATCATATGATTTTGGTATAGCCTATACTCCGGGAAAGGGTAATGCAGTGGCAGATGCGTTAAGTCGAAGACATGCAGGATTGGGAGCCATGTTTTCAGAATGGAAGAGTCTCGAGTATTTAGCTGGATTTGACTTCAGGCCCAGATGTGAATTGGAACCTGAGATGTTGGCAAACTTATCTATAAGACCGACTCTTGTGGAAAGGATTGGCGAGAGCCAAAAGCGAGACGATAAGCTTGTCAAGAGTATCCGTGATTTGGGATCTGGATTGGACCAAGAGAAGGATAAAGGATTCGAGGTCGATCGAGAGGGTTGGCTTCGGAAGCAAGGACGACTAGTTGTTCCCGTAATAGATGAATTGAGAGGTGAAGTTCTGAAGGAAAGTCATCACTCGAAGCTGACAATTCATCCAGGTGGAAATAAGATGTATTAGGATATGAAGAGAACCTATTACTGGGAAGGTATGAAGAAGGATGTTGGAAATTTTATTTCCAAGTGCATGAACTTCCAGTTGGTAAAAGCCGAGCAGAAGAAGCCCAGTGGATTGCTTCAGCCATTAGAAGTTCCTACATGGAAGTGGGAGCAAATATCGATGGATTTTATCAATGGGTTACCTAGAACCAGAACTGGAAATGAAGGGATTTGGGTCATCGTAGATCGTTTGACTAAGAGTGCAAGATTCATTCCTGTTCGATCAACTAGGACTGCATCGAAATTGGCTGAGCTGTATGTTAAGTGGATAGTTAGATTCCATGGTATTCCGAGAAGTATAGTGAGCGATCGAGACCCATTGTTCACTAGTGGATTTTGGAAGAGCTTCCAGGAAGTTTTGGGAACTGAACTGTGTTTGAGTACAACTTATCATCCCCAAACAGATGGTGAGACTGAGAGAGTCAACCGAGTTTTGGAAGATCTCCTCAGAGCATGCGTTTTAGATTTCGGAGGATCATGGGAAGATCACCTTCATTTGGTGGAATTTTCGTATAATAACAGTTACCAGTCAAGCATTGGTATGGCACCGTATGAGGCATTATATGGAAGACCATGTAACTCTCCGACATGTTGGTTAGAAACAGGAGAAAAGCTGATACTTGGGCCAGAAATGATTCGACAGACTTCAGATTGCATAGAGATCATTCGGCAATGAATGAAGGCAGCCCAAGACCGACAGAAAAGTTATGCCGATAAGTGTCGTAAGGATTTGGAACTCGACGTAGGTGATATGGTTTTTGTGAAGATTTCTCCACTGAAGAATGTTATTCGATTCGGGAAGAAAGGAAAATTGACTCCAAGATTTGTTGGACCATTCCCGATCATCGAGCGAATTGGAAAGCTCGCCTATAAATTGGAGTTACCAGAAAAGATGTCGAGTGTGCATAATGTTTTTCATGTATCGTATCTACAGAAGTATGTGCACGACTCGAATACAGTGGTTTCTGCTGATAGCTGTGAATATTTTGAGATTTATCCAGTTGTTGAGAGACCTCGTAAGCGCTTCGTGTTGTGGAAACTGACACGAAACAGCTTAGGAGGAAGGTAGTTAGGTTGCTCAAGATACAATGGAGTGATGATGTTAACGACTGTACATGGGAGATGGAAGAGAGGATGAAGGCAGCTCACCCTGAACTCTTCAAGGTATGGCCATAAGGTGTCGTATCATCTCACGACGTTGTCACTTGTTCTAGTTTTAGAATTCTGCATGCTAGGCTAGAATTGGACGCATGGTTTGTTGATTGCTATGGATGGAAGGCATGCAGAATAGTTTTTCATTGCTCTTGTTTGTTTGGAATTTCGGGGGCGAAATTCCTAAGGGGGAGAGAATGTAACGACCCATATTTTTACGGATCAAAAGATTATAAAACAGTTGTTATTAGATTGTTAGTGTGTTAAGTCGTCCAGAATTTATGTCGACTAGAGCTTAAGTCGTGTAGAAGTTAGGTCGTGTGGAAGATTAAGTCGTGGAGTGACCTAAAGAAGTTTGCGACTTAAGGGGGGTAGACGACTTAAGGGGTAGACGACTTAGGAGTTAACGGCTTAAGTTAGTAGACGACTTAAGAAGTAAACGATCTAAGGGTTAGCGACTTAACAAGGTTGGCGACCTAAGGGGGGTTGGCGGTCTAAGAGAGTTGGCGACTTAAGAGAGTTGGCGACTTAAGGATTAGCGGCATAGGAGTAGCGACTTAGGAGATTGGGTGAGTTAACGACCTAAGAAAGTTAGGTCGTGGACGAGTTAAGGAGATAAGTTGGTTGAGTCGTTAAGTCGCAAGGATGATGAGTCGATGAGTCGTTGAGTCGTTGAGATGATGAGTCATTGGATCGTGAGTGCAGTTAGGTCGCGCACTTTCGCGCACGCGTTAAGTCGTATCCCAGTCAACTCGTTAGGTCGGCATTGTTGCTAAGTCGTAAGTCGCTAGGTCGTGCACATGTATGTTAGGTTAGGTCGTAAGTCGTGCACGTGTGTTATGGCTTAGGTCGTTGAACTGCTAGGTCGTAGGTCGAAGGGGATGGTTAAGTCGTAGGATCTGCTAAGTCATAGGTCGGAGGATTGTTAAGTCGTAGGTCGTGGGATCTGCTAAGTCGTAGGGTTTTCATAAGTCGTGGACGACTTAAGGGGGGCGAACGACTTAAGGATTCCAGCCTATAAATACGGGGTTTTTCTTCACTTTTTGGGATCCGGATTTTGAAGCGACGAAGTCCTACCATTTTGAGAGCTCGAGTGCTGCACTTCTTCACTTCTTTTCTCCACTCTAATCTTGTGATTCCTTCCATCCAAATCGAAGATCAAATCGAAGATCCAAGAGCTTAGATTGAAGATCTTCAACCATCGAAGAGAGATTTCATCGTTTGAAGCGGAATTTTGACGGATCAAGTTAGATCCTTCGCTGTACAGATCTGAAGTGTGTTTCTTTTGAGGTGTTTAGGTGATTCGGTGAGTGGTGATTATCTCTCACACGGATCCAAAGGAGTATATCGGATTGATGGCTTGATTTGGTGTTAAAATAGTGATTTCCATGCATTTTCTTAAACTTAAGTATAGATCCATTGTTCATGATGATTTGACATCCATTTTACTACATGTTAATCTATGCAAGTTCATTCATCAAGTTGTAGAGATATTGCTCATGTTTCATGCTTGTTAGATTTGGACTCCTTATTTACAAAATTGCCATTTTAGTTATAATTGCTTTTAGATCTTGTTTGCATGATTGATTACTTGGATTAATGATTGATTTGATTGATTGTTATAAATTAGTTGATTAGTTGTTGGATTTAGACAAGATGGTCGAAGATGATTCAAAAGCTAAGGGAAAGGCTCTTGGATTGGAAAAGCTGCTCGTGGCATATGTGGCGGATGATGAAGCTTATATGGATAGATTTGATGATGATGTTGAGATGAGGCTTTGCTATGATGAGATGAAGCGAGGAATGATGTGAGATAGCCTTGGTTTAATCCAGACGGGATCATTCCAAGCATGTAGATGACTCGGTGAAAGGGTTCGAGTTTGAGGATAATGGTTGGCTCGAGAGGCGCTTGAGCTAGTATGAGAATAGTCGTCGAGGAGGATGACTAGAAGGCTAAGATTTCATCGTTGTTGAAGGTTCTAGCAGGCTCAAAGCAAGAGTACGCTGGGCAGATTCGATAGTCCCAAAAGACTACAGTTGGTGGTCGAGTACTCTGGGCAGATTCGATAGTCCTAGGCACGGGCTGCGACGACGTGCGGAGTTCTATCTAGAACCGGGGTTACCATTGGCCCTTGACGGACGGCTGAAAGAATGTGCCGGTCATTCAATTAACGGTGGTATCGAAGCAATGATAACAATGATAGCCAGAGTCATGGATGTTTGGTTGTATCGTCATTCGGTCTCAAGAGCGATATTTTCTTGGTGCTTATCTGATCTTGGTTTAGGCCTTAGGGGTTTGTACTTGGAAAACATCGCCCTTGACTCGAGTGATAATTGCTTTACTTTAAATGTCTGCTTTGCTATGTTTATTTCTGCTTAGTGTGTCTGGGGGCTATCATTGTAGAAAGAGGTGGAGTGGGAGGGTTGGATTCCTATTCCTTTTACCTTTATGCTCTTTTGGTATGTTGTTAGTTAATTTACCGCTCACTAAGACTGTTGTCTGACTCAAGGTTTTATGTTCAACTCTTATTACCTTGGGCTGTTCATCCATTTTGGGATGGGCAGACTAGGTAGCAGGTGACAGGTGCTGTTCTTAGTGACCGACGATGCTGATGACGAAGACGAGCTGGAGGCTTGCGTATTAGTTTTCTTACTATATGTACTGGATGTTCCGCTGCTTGTATATTCTCTGAGTGATATGTAGTGAGGCTTGTTGTATTGACTGTTCAGATGTTTGTACCAAACTATTATGAAGTTTAATTGAGATTCTGTTCTGTAAAGCTTCACTATATATACTTTCTATTGTATTTTATCCATGCGCTGTGAGTTATACGATAGATTCTGCTGTTTTAAACTTAACCTTGGCGATCGTCCATGGCTGCCTGGCACACCTTACAGCGCACTATCTCTATGTTTAGTGCAGGGGTCATGGGCGGTCGTCACAAGCCTTATTCTCCGTATTACTCGACAATATTACTTGTAATATTCTTGGGTATTAGGGGCATAATGGTGGGGCATTATAGCTTGGTTACAGAGTAGGGATTCAAAACAATATAGAATATAAGAAACATGAATCTTGGCTTAGACAGACTTAGAGTCCCGTCCCATTGGTGTGTCGGGTAGAATTTTGAATTTATTTCCTATTTAGATGTAAGAGTAAATAGTTATTGGGAATAATCATTGGGAAATATTTGTAAAACAATTTGAATCAATGTTATAAAATAATTTTAAAAGTTTAGTGCTATGTAATAGTGTCCTGATCCGTTGGTGATCAAAGTTGCGCAGCGGAAGCTGATAGACTGTTTGCATTGAGCACCGTAATTAATTGTTTATATATGTTTAATTGCATGATGTATGTATGGATGAATAGTTGTATTATTGAATTGTTAGTAGATTTTCATTCGTATGAGAATATAGAGATTTAAAAATTTTGGAATTAGTTTTTTGTTAAATTACTCGTTGAGTGCTTTAAAAATTCTGATCGATGCGCCTGATCAACGTCATCGATAAGGATTCTTTAACGTTTTGGTGAGACAGTCGGACAATTAATTTTGAGTTATAATATTTAAAGTATTATAAATAATTATGAATGTGTTGTATATTTAAAAAGGGGAATAAAGTTTTAAGTGAGTTAAATATTATTTTAAAATGGGATAAATGTTTTGGAAAATATATTTGTACGTATATGTAAGGAATTTTGGAAATGAAATGATATTTTGGGAAAAGTATGTATACATGTATATACAAATGTGATATTTTTAAAAACAAGTATCTTGAAGATAAATTATATTTTAAAAGGAAATATTATGAGTTATATAGTTATTTGGAAAGAAGATATTAATTAGAGTTTTGATAATAATATTTAGTAAATGATTTGGAATTAAATACTATTATTTGAGAAAATAGAATATTTTATGGAAAGATATTTTGAAAAATAAATTAATAAGAAAAATTTATCTATACGTATACATGTGTTTACATTTTTTGATGGTTTAGAAAATTATAATAAATTTTTTAAAGATGCATTATATGTATTAATTTAGATGACGTGCACAGTCACCGAACATTAGTAATAGCAGAGATCAGTGGCGACGCAGCCATTTGACAAAGCGATTCACTATAAACAGATGGCAAGACAATGTCATTATATTGTTTGAGATGTGTAAAACTGTGTGTGTTTATTTTTAAGATATGTACTAAGATGAATTATGAGTGATGCTTTTGATTTGTTGTGTATATCCCATTATAATTTGAATGAAGTTAATTGTTATATATGAGCCTTAATTTATAAGAAGTTAAAAATAAAAGATGTAAGTGATTCTGTAAATAATTTTTGGAATTTCAAAATAAGAAATTAGTTGAAAAAGAAAATTTGATTTTATATTCTGACGATTTGGAATCTAAAAAGATAAATCTTTTAAACAAGAATTGGAATAAATAAATACCATAAGAAGCTATTATATTAATTGTAGAATAAAGTTAGAAATTTATTTTAAAGAAAAGATTTATCCAGAATTAAAAATATATAAAACTTTGAAAAGAAATTTGGAGTTTAGTTGGAAAATAAAAAGTGATGATAATCAAATCTTGGGAATAGAGTAAAAAGGGTTAGAAATTAATTGCACCTTAAAATGGTTATATTAAAAATATTGAACCATGTGGTTATGTTTATAATAAGTGGTTGAATCTTTCAAAATTCTAATTTTAGTAATGAAGAGTATTTAAAACTTAAATAGCTTTACAAAATGATAATTATGAGTTATAGAAATCTTTTTGTAAAGCCATGGAAAAAAAATTTATGAATGAGTTTTGAATCTTAGATAAGGGTATGGCTTATGCTAAATGCTAAATTTTATAACCATGAAAAGAAGTCTTCAAAATGAAGTTTGATAAAATAAATATTTTATGAAGAAAAGAAATTTTTTAGTGGTTTGATTATACACGTAACTTTTTATTAGAAATTAGTTTTCCTAGTTTATGTAATTTAAATATAAGAATTTGAATTAAAATGGAATTACAAGTTTAGTATTGGTTGAATAATTGTAAATTTTCATGTTATGGAAAATTAATTCTTGGAGAATGATTTCTTTTCAATAAAATGAAATTGAATAATGGGACTTTAAGAAACAAAATAAAGGAAGGCTTTAAATTATTTCATATTCTTATTTTAAGAAATTAAATAAGTTGAATATCTTTTAAACACCTTAAATATTTAGTGCCTTAAACTATTAAAAGGTGTTATCTTATTTCAAAGGATGTGAAATATTTGTGTGAACTTATTTTCAAACTAGAAAATAAGGAAGAATGATATATTGATTTTTGTAAATTGTAGTGTTAAGTTAAAATAGGGCTTTATTCTAGTGGAGTTTGGTTGAAATTTAAAAAATGAAGAACGGACCAAAAGATGGAGTTTTAAAATTTTATATATAATTATATTATAGACTTTTCTCTGAATTAGAATTGTGAGGACGCAATTTCTTTAGGGGGGAAGTCTATAGCAACCCTATGGAATTTAAGTTGAAAAGAAAATATTTTGTTCTATTGAATCTTTTATTTTGAATAGAAGAGAATTTGGGATTTATAGGCTTCTTTTAATAAGTTGTTCATGTTTTAAATTCATTTAAGTTATTTTATTTATTTGGACTATGGTTTAAATACTTAGGCAATATGAAGCCTACTAGTTGATAAAATTCATAAAGAATGGTTTTTATTTTATTTTTGGATTGAAAAATGAAATCCATAGCCCATTCAAAAGAAAACAAAGAGGAGTTTTTATTGTTATTTCTATTCCCTATACATACACTTCAATAAACAGAAACAACATAAATAAGTCTGTAACTTTCCATCATTGAAACCGAGAAACCAAAATCTAATTTCACCAATTCTCTTGCAATCTAAACATTTTTAGAAGCTAATAAAATCAAGGTATTGAACTCAATCTCTACTCTATAATCTAGGCACTTTAATTTAAGTAATTACAACAAATAGGTCTTATTTGTTCTTTGCATGAGTGCTTTGTTCTAGGGTTTTCTTCAGGTAGGAATCAAGTTGGATTTGGCTGCGAATTACTGAGCTAAACATAGGGATTTAGGCAAGTTAAACCTCACAAGATCTATCTCTAAACTTCTAATGGCATGCTTTTGATTTTAATAATAAATGATTGAAATTTTGGAATGACTGATTTGAGTACTTGGTTGTTTGAGATTGCAAGTTCTTAATTTAGTAATTCACTGCTAATTGAAATATTGCTATACTTGCTTCTATATATGATGGTTTTTCAATTGCATGTGAATGTTTGAGTGTTTATTGTCAAATTCTATTGCCGGAAGCGAGTTCATTGCTGGAGATTGCTCTGGCCATTGATTGGAATCGAAAACCTAGAGCGTACAACTCCATGAATTCACATTCAGTCGACTGAACCCGACGACGTGGAGCATATAGCTCCAAGACATACGTCCAGTCGACTAAACCCATGGGTTCAGTCGACTGGCCTGGTTCCTGGAGCACTATATGCTCTAGGCAGCTGCATTTCTGCCTTTTGAGTTCCTGTTTTGTTTGCATTTTTTCCTCCATATTTTCTTGTATTGTTTTTGTGTTGGTGACATTTCCAAATGCCATTGCATATACTTTGATTCTACTATTTAGTTTTGTTTTGTGATGAATTGTGCTTTAAAATTCTTACTTATGGCTTGAATATATTTATAGTTGATTCATGAAAATAATTTTGATAATTATTGTTTTCAATACTTATGGTCTTGCTGATTTAGTTTTAAATATATTTCAAGTAAGTGTCTTCCAAATTATTTATTATTATTTACCAATTTGAAATTTATTTTCAAATCAATTTAATTCCTTTTTATAAATAGTTATTATAAGTAATTATATATATTAAGTATGGTTAGTAGAAATAGTTTATGATTTAAAAGTATGGTTTCACTATGGGAAAAAAGGCATTAGACGACGGATATGCTTCGTTGTCTAATTGCATATCTATCTGTCATTAAATCTCATGTCATCTCATTACACATCAGACCACAGAGATTCCCCATCGTATGATATGCATTAGCACGACAAAAAAAACCATATGTTATCTGATGTTATAATATCATTTCTAGAAATTCTTATTAGACAACATATGAATATTGACTGATATGAATAATTGTTCACAAAATGAAATTCAAATATTTTATTTAAACAAATATTTTATTTCAAATCAAATTCAAATACAATACAAATTTTACTATCACTCTACTTACATTTTCAAATACAACTTTCACTATTGCTCTCATATATACAACATTTCTATACGCTCTCATATATAACATCTCTTTTACTCACACTCACTCACACGATTTTATTTTTGATGTTGATCTTGATTTGCTTGCTCCAGCTTGCATCCAGCTATCTCCTATACCTGTCAAATAAACGTAGTAAAATGGAAAAAGAAACAAACCTAAATTGCAAAAATAAAATTGAATTTGAATATTACTATTGCCTCAGTTTATGGGTTTGTTTTTCTTCATGTTTTAGACAGGGACAAATATATATGTGCACGGACAACTAATGATATGCATAGTGTATCACAGGGCATATCACAAGACCAAGCCTCAATCCAATCTCACGGGCAAGTGTGCACAAGGTCAGACCAAGCAGTGTACATATGTCATTCAGCATTACACAGTCACACATATATACATACATATGTATGCATGTATATATGGTGCAACGAACAGAAGTGAAGACAAGATATATGGTATGTAACGACCCGTAAATTTGTGATAATTAAAAATCGTTAATTTAATAAGATTTTGTAATTTAATATTGGGAGAAATAAAAGTTTGTGATTTAATAAGAATATAACGGGAATGCGATGTGCAGTATTAATTTAAGGTAATTGATAATAGCTTTGAATGTAATTCCAATTAATTGAAATGATTAAAAAGTTATAACTGGTTATAGATTGTAAATTAATTGTAATAATGTGTGTATCAATTGACATTTGATTAAAGGAGTAACAGATAATTTAAATGTTGATTTATTAATAAAATAAGGGGCATTTCACCAGAAGGACAAACTTTGTAGTCCAATTAGTTTCTAGTACACACATTCAAACAAATTACTTTCAAGGTCAAAATCAGCAGAATAATTACTTTCAAGGACAAAGTCAGCAGTCCAATTACTTTCAAGGACATAATTTCATATGTTTTTAGGCCCTATAAACTAATTATTTTATGTTTTGTCCTTGAAAATAATTATTCAGTTGTGTGTTGTCACATACCGGAATTTGCGACTTTCGAAAATTCGACATCGATACTCCCTTTATCGACTGCCGAGCAATCGAGTGCCGGAAACTCCAATAGTGAGGGTTTTAGAAAAAGAAAAAGGCAGAAGAAGATAGAAGAAGAAGAAAGAACAGAACAACATCAGAACAGAAAACAATATCAGAATCTCACATTCGCAGCGGAACAATATATAATAGATAAATGAATAATCTTTAAACAAAGAACTATATCATTTTATACATACATCAATCAGAGTCAATATACAACAATGGACAGTTTTATACACTTGTCCTCATACAGAATACACAACGGAATAAATACTATCAGATACAAATACTACGTCTCGTCATCCAGCTCATCTCCAAAGCTCCAGAATATCCAGAGTATCCTGATAATCTAACTCTAGACTGCCCGTGTGGAAATTGGTGGGCACCCAGAGTTTAGAAGGGAACAATAAACTCCAAGTCAGTCATGGTGACTGGTGTGAGATCGTAAAACAGTTATTCTTTAAAATAAACAACAGGAAGATTTTAAGGTAAATTTCGCAATGCCTTTGGAAAATGAAACTACCATAAGACCTCCCGCCACACACACAATGCAAACGCAGACTTGGAGGAGATTTCTTCTTATGATAGTCAAAGATGCTTACTATGCAAAAATCAAATTCTTTTTGATATTATTATTAGTGCATAGTGTAGAAAACTTTTCGAAAGTATAATATTAATCTTAGCCAGCATAGGTACCATTATATTATGCCTGCTATAGCTGCCTCCTGAGGAGACAGGTTATACAATTGAAATCGTAAAGGCTCGTATTGTTTCTTTGGATTTCCAACAAATGGTCAGGCTAAGGAACTTCCTATCCACGATGGGTACGTCCCTGGAATAGACGACCCGAGAACCTAACCGGATCTCTGCCAACACAAGGCCGGGTTACCTCTGCAAAAATAGGTAACTACTGACACGCGTATGCCATCCCCCGATCGTCACCGATCTTCCCGAGGATCCCCGATTTCCAACAAACCACATAGTAAAAATAATGCAGTAACCACAGAGGTTAAGTATCTGGGCTCCATACCATGATACCACCTTTATCCAGAAGGAATGACATACACTAAGGGGCGCTACTCCCTAGAACCTTGCCGCATCCTTCTTGTTTCGACCATTTCCGGGGTGTGAGGCTCGACGAAGTCTCGTCCACAAAGCTACGCTTTCTACAAAAAGCCCTGCTTCGGGTCAAACAAAAATGATCAACCTATGATCACAAAGATATAAGATCAAACAAATGATCATATCACAAATGATCAAACACTGATCATTTCACAGCAACACTCAGTATGCCACGTTACCAAATTGGGATATATTGCTGATAAATTTCAACTACATAACCTCTGAGCTCGTACGTCTCAGAGAAGGGTGTTAAGCTAAGAGAATAAATTCTCCGCCACCAACAGAAATGTATTTGAAAGAAATCAGCTTTATATCTCAAATTGTAACGCCAGACACACAATCCATACAAGTCTGTTCCGGGATCGAACAGAACCGAAGGCACTTCTCACGAAGCCCTTGCATTTCCGGATAATTTTCTAATCACGTCCGGACTTCCCGTCACTAAAGGTGATAAAACCTCTAAATCGAAGATCAGTCGATGTAGAGTAACTCGACGGTAATCCTTCCGTTTTCAAAAATATCCGGCCTTCAACACCGGTCTTCAAATGCAATTCATAACGACGTATCACATATTCGGAATGGGTTATACGACCCCATGGTCCTTTCCCGGCTAACCCGAATAGTGAGCGATTATTCAAAAATAAGTGTGGCATTCAAATTCAAGCAATTCACAACAAATGTCATTCAAGGTAATTATTGATACTTGGTTATTTAACTATCAATAAAGATGCGCAACATCATCAGATTCCAAATAATTTCCAAATTATTTCCTCTTCAAAAATATCTTTACTAGATATAAAATTTCCACACTTTAAAAATAAATCAACGTTTATTTTTAAAACAAATTCCCATTCCATTTATAAATTCCATAGTGAATTTATATCTTCAAAATATCTACTGATATACGATTCTCAAATCGATTTCAAATATTCAATTTCATTTTATCTTTAAGAAGATAAAATCTCAAAACGTTTCATTTCATTTTGGAAATACATTTCCATACTTATTTAAAAATAAGTATTTCACAAATCTATTTATTTTCAACATTTGAAAATATTCAATATACTTAAATCAATATTAAGTATACATTTAATTCTTTAAGGAAATCATAAATTTTAACATCTATTTGAGTCAAAACGAATGTTGCGTAAAACATCGTTACGACGACTCGAAATCAATAGTATAGGGATTCGAAATTAAAATAGATATGTAAATCCCAATACTAGATAAAAACATTTCCTTTCGGAAATCATTTACTATAACAACAGTGTTATAGCCCACCATTTCCTTATTTCTCGAAAACGTCTATTTCAACAATGAATGTTGAAATCTATGATTTCGATTCATAATACATTTTAAAACATCTTTAAAATGTTTACTTCATTTTTAATATCACTTCTTCAAAAGTAATTCCATTTTACTTAATAATATATTCGCTGCCCAGAATCGTGGATATAATTTACTTAACCCCATTTCAATCATTTCTACACATTTTTATTTCAATAAAAATTCGCTATCCAAAATCGCGAATACCTTTCCTTTAATAATCTCCTATATTTGATTTACCAAATTTAATTGATTTCGAATTTATAAAACAACGTTTATAAATTCTCTTTCTATTTTATAACAACTTAGACTTATAAATCTTCCTTTTTATTAACTTCGATCAATATTCCATTTAAGAGCAAAAGCCCAATTTACAGGTAAATTCCTTATAATCTTTTATTTTACAATTCCATTCATTTTATAACTTCATACTTTATAAATCTATAAACTTCAAATCTTCACAATTTATAATTCTATAAATTTCCTAACTTTACAACTTATAATTCTAAATTTCATATCTTCACATTTTATAATTATAAATTTCATATCTTTTCAATTTATAATTATAAATTTCATATCACTTATAAAACTCATATTAAAATTCCAATAACTTTAATTGATAAATATCAATTTGATACATCTTTTATATACATTGGTTTAAAATTCAAAAATCTCAACTTAAACCATTTTATAAATTTCTTAACTCTTTATTTCAAAAGAAATTACTTTTTTTGTTAAAATTCACAAAATCTTAACTTTTATAACTTTAAAGTTTTAACGTTTATTTATTTAAAGTAAATCAATTCAACAATTTAAATAAACGTATATTTTCAAAGATCACTTTTAAAATTTCACTTTTAAAATCAACATCGTTATTTTTAAATCTCAAAATTTGAATCAAATGATGCAACGCATCAATTAGTCCATCACAACATCAAACATCATATATCATCATATGATAACAGAATATATATCAACATATGTAAATAAATAAATGCAGTTGAGGAATCCAGTTGGATCCCTCCAACCTGTTTCCCTGCATCCAAAGACATTAGCACAATACCATTCCACTTCGAGGTGGAATATCGCGGTATATGGGTTTTTATAAAAATCCGCTTACTAACGGCATAATAGGGTCTCATCCGCTATACGAGGCGGGAAATCAATCAATCCAATATATACATATGCCAATATGTATATATTGCTATATATATAATAGATATATCCTACTATATCTAATAGCACATCCAATATAGCAATCAAATCAATCAATAAATAACTGAAAATTCCACTTTCATTTTGAGTGAGAAAAATCTCACCTTAGCTTTAAAATTGCCATCCATTTTCCAATCCAGACTGTTTTCTTCCTAATTTTGACCTTGCATAAATAATTTTATAAAGTTCATTAATATTCGAAATAAATCGAATAATCGATTACCGTTAAATATATTTTCTTAACCAAAAATTTTATTTTAACAAATTTTCCTTTTATAAATAAAAATCTTTCAGTAACTAAAATAATTAATCAAATAAATTACCCTAATACCTTATTTTAAAATAACAAGCAGATCTAAGATGGGTATTTATTTTTATTCTCTCAAAACTTCATATATACTTATATTTATTTTTTTTACAGAAACTCTAACTATATATTTCCTGTAAAATCGAAATGATAATTTCTTTACTGTGACTATTATTTTCTTTTCTGTCATTTTTTTTTCCTTTTTAACTGTATATAGAATTCAACCAAAAATTAAAATAAATTAAAATTATGTATACCTCACTGCTAATCGCCTACTGCCCAGGCACGCCGCTGCCATTGTCGCCATCGCGAGCACGTGACTTCGACTGCCCATCATCGCGACACACCACCCACAATTGCAGTGCCGCCATCTCCCACGACGAACTCCACATCGCGACATCAACTCTAGACGCTCCTCCCCATCGCGAGTCTTCCTGCCCTAGTTTCGACGAACCCATTTACTTCTTCTCGACTTCGAGCCTGCCGAGTGTCTTTCCAGTCGCGAGTTCGAGATTCCCACGTCGTCGAGCACGCGAAACCCCACCATTGAGCTACCAGTCGAGTCCCTTTCAGTCGCGACTCGAAATCAATCGCTGCCACGACCTGCTCCTCCTCCTTGCGTTCGCTATCGCCCTGTTGATGCCCACTCGTCGACACTCGAACGCCGTTGTCATCATGCCCAACCTCTGCCTCGTGCTTGCGACCACAACCCCAGCCCTATCCCAGATCTGAACGCGAACGAGAAAAGGAGGCTTCGATTTTTTTTAAATTTTTTTTTAATTTTTTTTGGAACGAGAGTTGATTTACAGAGAGGGAGGCAATTCGATTTCTGGGATTGAGGAAGGCGAGATAACGATTTCGAACGACATACGAGATGGTTTGAATTTACGAGGCTCGGCTTCGATTTGAATTTTGAAGAGAAACTGTGGCCATTGTTTTATCTCAGAGGATTTTGTAATTGAACTGAAATGTTCTCGTGGGATTTGTAATGAACGGGGGAGACAAGGGTACGCGACATTGCAGAGAGTAGGTCTGCTTAGAAAACTTAGGGTGGCTGATGTTGACGAATTTTAAAATTTAAAATTCAATTTGAATTCGATTAAATCTCAACGCGTTTGCTTACCGTATGCTCACGTATCAACTCCGATAAATACGAAAGTTGAAATCCGATAATAATTCAATATTACGGACCCAATGGAACTGGTTTCGTCGAATTCCGAGACTGCGCCTCGGACGGCTATTTTTAAATAACGATTCGAACGATAAAATTTCAAAACTGAACAAATCACTGAACAATTCAATTCTGAAGCTTCTATTATTTCCAGTATTGTCAATACGAATTTTAAAAGCTTTCGAAATATTTTTCTTCAACTTAAAGTTGAAGATTTAAATTTTTATTCAGCATTCAATCGATTAAATTTTAATGTTTAATCGCAAATTTCAAAGTTATATCGGGGATTCAAATTAAATCATCGTTCAAATATTTAAAATTAATTAAATATTCTCAATTTAATTTGTTCAAAATTCTGGGTCGTTACAGACTTCCCCCCTTAAAAGAATTTCGTCCTCGAAATTACAAGTTAGGAAAAATGGTCCTTAACTCGTCTACTATTTTTCACAATCTAATAGTTTTATCAATTTATCATAACAAATCTTCTACTAAAGATTCGTTATCATTTCAGCTAACATTTCAACTTCAATTAATATGTTCAAACAACATTGTTTACTTCAAAATTCAAATTTAAGTTTCAATTCAAATTTCAAACTTTCAAAATTTTCTCAAAAATTTTCTAACACTCGAAATTTTCGAAAAATTTCGCCAGGGTCTCCTTTGCGCGGCTAATACGGCACGACTACAAAACGTCCCTACGGACTCTCAGATTTCAAAAAGAAAAAGAAACAGCCAAGCGGCTAGATAAGAAATCAGCAAATCTCATATTATAATTCAAATACATACCTTTTGTCGAGCAATTCAAATTATCTTTGAAATCAAAATCCCAATTTATCACCTGTATATCCTACTAGCCATAATATCTAGTTACAGCATTCAAATCATTTTGCAAATTTGATTACAAAATCTTCAATATAAACTGCTTATATCATCATTACTTCACTATTGAAGTTACACCTATTCAATTTTGTTCAATCTTTACATTTCAATTTCATTTGAATTAAATTTTACCTTCTATTCTGAATATTGAATTTTATCAATTTACTTTCCTTTACAACTACACTATTTCAAATTAGTATAGTTACTGATTCAAATTGATATCAATTCAATTTATTTTAATTCTACTTCGGTTAAATCTACTTATCTTTAAACTGGGTTTCCAATTTCCATACGAATTTTAATTCATCTTTCATTTACAATTATTCAATTCAATTTATTGCTTACAAATTCGAAATGAGTTTCAACATTTAATTTCACTTTCATTAAATTGATTCGCTTGTATTTACATTCATTTAAGCTTTACTTACTAATTTTAGTTTAACTTCACAAATCAAATTCAATTCCAGTTATATTCACTTATACTTACTTGGATTTAACTTCATTCTTTAAGTTAAAATTATTCTATCAAAAATCAAATTGTATAAGTTATCAACTTGATAATATTTCATAAATATGGTATTCCAGAGTCTTACCAACATTCAAAAATCATTTTGAAAACAATTCAAATTATCCTTTGAATTTCCAAAACAAAACCCAAATTTTCAAACAACTTCCATTTAAAACAATTTGGCAGCAATTCCTCTTTTGGAAACCCGAAAATGAACACCGGTGATGCTGCAGTCATTACCGAAGTTATTTTTCCAGCGACCGAAAAGAGTTTAGAGCTTTCAACTCCCCAAAATACTTTTCAAACCTTTGAAATTCATTTTCAAATCAAAAATGATTTAAACTTTCCAAATCTCCAAAATTTTCAAATTCTTTTCAAAACATTGCCAAAAACTTCTCTGGAATTCCGTTTCCAATTACAAATCACATTCATAATTTATATTCTTTAAATTTCATTTGTACATGGATTTATCTCTTAACTTTGGAGTTATGATTTGAATTTCTTGTTCAATTTTCAATAGTAATGATAACATTTCAATATCATCACTTTCCTAACAACCAAACATCCATATATTATGATAATTTACAGAAAAATCCTTTCTTTTATATCCAAAAATAGTTTTGGGTAAAATTATCTCATTTACCCTATTTAAAACAATACTGTGCCGAATTGTTCTATTCAAGTGTTTAGAAACCCCTTCGATACAGTTTTGCAAGACTGTGCCGACGAAGGTTCATATGCCACTCAATAAACCAATCATCACAATACAAAACAATTTTATATTCAATAACAAATACGCGCTCATATCTATTATTACACTCAACTCATTCTAGAGTACTGCTGACTCTATCTCTAATGAGTAACACCCAACAGAGCAGGGTTGTCGCTTAACCATATGCTCTGATACCACTTTGTCACATACCGGAATTTGCGACTTTCGAAAATTCGACATCGATACTCCCTTTATCGACTGCCGAGCAATCGAGTGCCGGAAACTCCAATAGTGAGGGTTTTAGAAAAAGAAAAAGGCAGAAGAAGATAGAAGAAGAAGAAAGAACAGAACAACATCAGAACAGAAAACAATATCAGAATCTCACATTCGCAGCGGAACAATATATAATAGATAAATGAATAATCTTTAAACAAAGAACTATATCATTTTATACATACATCAATCAGAGTCAATATACAACAATGGACAGTTTTATACACTTGTCCTCATACAGAATACACAACGGAATAAATACTATCAGATACAAATACTACGTCTCGTCATCCAGCTCATCTCCAAAGCTCCAGAATATCCAGAGTATCCTGATAATCTAACTCTAGACTGCCCGTGTGGAAATTGGTGGGCACCCAGAGTTTAGAAGGGAACAATAAACTCCAAGTCAGTCATGGTGACTGGTGTGAGATCGTAAAACAGTTATTCTTTAAAATAAACAACAGGAAGATTTTAAGGTAAATTTCGCAATGCCTTTGGAAAATGAAACTACCATAAGACCTCCCGCCACACACACAATGCAAACGCAGACTTGGAGGAGATTTCTTCTTATGATAGTCAAAGATGCTTAGTACGCAAAAATCAAATTCTTTTTGATATTATTATTAGTGCATAGTGTAGAAAACTTTTCGAAAGTATAATATTAATCTTAGCCAGCATAGGTACCATTATATTATGCCTGCTATAGCTGCCTCCTGAGGAGACAGGTTATACAATTGAAATCGTAAAGGCTCGTATTGTTTCTTTGGATTTCCAACAAATGGTCAGGCTAAGGAACTTCCTATCCACGATGGGTACGTCCCTGGAATAGACGACCCGAGAACCTAACCGGATCTCTGCCAACACAAGGCCGGGTTACCTCTGCAAAAATAGGTAACTACTGACACGCGTATGCCATCCCTCGATCGTCACCGATCTTCCCGAGGATCCCCGATTTCCAACAAACCACATAGTAAAAATAATGCAGTAACCACAGAGGTTAAGTATCTGGGCTCCATACCATGATACCACCTTTATCCAGAAGGAATGACATACACTAAGGGGCGCTACTCCCTAGAACCTTGCCACATCCTTCCTGTTTTGACCATTTCCGGGGTGTGAGGCTCGACGAAGTCTCGTCCACAAAGCTACGCTTTCTACAAAAAGCCCTGCTTCGGGTCAAACAAAAATGATCAACCTATGATCACAAAGATATAAGATCAAACAAATGATCATATCACAAATGATCAAACACTGATCATTTCACAGCAACACTCAGTATGCCACGTTACCAAATTGGGATATATTGCTGATAAATTTCAACTACATAACCTCTGAGCTCGTATGTCTCAGAGAAGGGTGTTAAGCTAAGAGAATAAATTCTCCGCCACCAACAGAAATGTATTTGAAAGAAATCAGCTTTATATCTCAAATTGTAACGTCAGACACACAATCCATACAAGTCTGTTCCGGGATCGAACAGAACCGAAGGCACTTCTCACGAAGCCCTTGCATTTCCGGATAATTTTCTAATCACGTCCGGACTTCCCGTCACTAAGGGTGATAAAACCTCTAAATCGAAGATCAGTCAATGTAGAGTAACTCGACGGTAATCCTTCCGTTTTAAAAAATATCCGGTCTTCAACACCGGTCTTCAAATGCAATTCATAACGACGTATCACATATTCGGAATGGGTTATACGACCCCATGGTCCTTTCCCGGCTAACCCGAACAGTGAGCGATTATTCAAAAATATGTGTGGCATTCAAATTCAAGCAATTCACAACAAATGTCATTCAAGGTAATTATTGATAGTCGGTTATTTAACTATCAATAAAGATGCGCAACATCATCAGATTCCAAATAATTTCCAAATTATTTCCTCTTTAAAAATATCTTTACTAGATATAAAATTTCCACACTTTAAAAATAAATCAACGTTTATTTTTAAAACAAATTCCCATTCCATTTATAAATTCCATAGTGAATTTATATCTTCAAAATATCTACTGATATACGATTCTCAAATCGATTTCAAATATTCAATTTCATTTTATCTTTAAGAAGATAAAATCTCAAAACGTTTCATTTCATTTTGGAAATACATTTCCATACTTATTTAAAAATAAGTATTTCACAAATCTATTTATTTTCAACATTTGAAAATATTCAATATACTTAAATCAATATTAAGTATACATTTAATTCTTTAAGGAAATCATAAATTTTAACATCTATTTGAGTCAAAACGAATGTTGCGTAAAACATCGTTACGACGACTCGAAATCAATAGTATAGGGATTCAAAATTAAAATAGATATGTAAATCCCAATACTAGATAAAAACATTTCCTTTCGGAAATCATTTACTATAACAACAGTGTTATAGCCCACCATTTCCTTATTTCTCGAAAACGTCTATTTCAACAATGAATGTTGAAATCTATGATTTCGATTCATAATACATTTTAAAACATCTTTAAAATGTTTACTTCATTTTTAATATCACTTCTTCAAAAGTAATTCCATTTTACTTAATAATATATTCGCTGCCCAGAATCGTGGATATAATTTACTTAACCCCATTTCAATCATTTCTACACATTTTTATTTCAATAAAAATTCGCTATCCAAAATCGCGAATACCTTTCCTTTAATAATCTCCTATATTTGATTTACCAAATTTAATTAATTTCGAATTTATAAAACAACGTTTATAAATTCTCTTTCTATTTTATAACAACTTAGACTTATAAATCTTCCTTTTTATTAACTTCGATCAATATTCCATTTAAAAGCAAAAGCCCAATTTACAGGTAAATTCCTTATAATCTTTTATTTTACAATTCCATTCATTTTATAACTTCATACTTTATAAATCTATAAACTTCAAATCTTCACAATTTATAATTCTATAAATTTCCTAGCTTTACAACTTATAATTCTAAATTTCATATCTTCACATTTTATAATTATAAATTTCATATCTTTTCAATTTATAATTATAAATTTCATATCACTTATAAAACTCATATTAAAATTCCAATAACTTTAATTGATAAATATCAATTTGATACATCTTTTATATACATTGGTTTAAAATTCAAAAATCTCAACTTAAACCATTTTATAAATTTCTTAACTCTTTATTTCAAAAGAAATTACTTTTTTTGTTAAAATTCACAAAATCTTAACTTTTATAACTTTAAAGTTTTAACGTTTATTTATTTAAAGTAAATCAATTCAACAATTTAAATAAACGTATATTTTCAAAGATCACTTTTAAAATTTCACTTTTAAAATCAACATCGTTATTTTTAAATCTCAAAATTTGAATCAAATGATGCAACGCATCAATTAGTCCATCACAACATCAAACATCATATATCATCATATGATAACAGAATATATATCAACATCTGTAAATAAATAAATGCAGTTGAGGAATCCAGTTGGATCCCTCCAACCTGTTTCCCTGCATCCAAAGACATTAGCACAATACCATTCCACTTCGAGGTGGAATATCGCGGTATATGGGTTTTTATAAAAATCCGCTTACTAACGGCGTAATAGGGTCTCATCCGCTATACGAGGCGGGAAATCAATCAATCCAATATATACATATGCCAATATGTATATATTGCTATATATATAATAGATATATCCTACTATATCTAATAGCACATCCAATATAGCAATCAAATCAATCAATAAATAACTGAAAATTCCACTTTCATTTTGAGTGAGAAAAATCTCACCTTAGCTTTAAAATTGCCATCCATTTTCCAATCCAGACTGTTTTCTTCCTAATTTTGACCTTGCATAAATAATTTTATAAAGTTCATTAATATTCGAAATAAATCGAATAATCGATTACCGTTAAATATATTTTCTTAACCAAAAATTTTATTTTAACAAATTTTCCTTTTATAAATAAAAATCTTTCAGTAACTAAAATAATTAATCAAATAAATTACCCTAATACCTTATTTTAAAATAACAAGCAGATCTAAGATGGTTATTTATTTTTATTCTCTCAAAACTTCATATATACTTATATTTATTTTTTTTACAGAAACTCTAACTATATATTTCCTGTAAAATCGAAATGATAATTTCTTTACTGTGACTATTATTTTCTTTTCTGTCATTTTTTTTCCTTTTTAACTGTATATAAAATTCAACCAAAAATTAAAATAAATTAAAATTATGTATACCTCACTGCTAATCGCCTACTGCCCAGGCACGCCGCTGCCATTGTCGCCATCGCGAGCACGTGACTTCGACTGCCCATCATCGCGACACACCACCCACAATTGCAGTGCCGCCATCTCCCATGACGAACTCCACATCGCGACATCAACTCTAGACGCTCCTCCCCATCGCGAGTCTTCCTGCCCTAGTTTCGACGAACCCATTTACTTCTTCTCGACTTCGAGCCTGCCGAGTGTCTTTCCTGTAACGACCCGTATTTTTCACGGATCGAAAAGTTCGTCAAATCTGGAATTTTTGCATTTTTAAGTCATTTCAGATTTTTGGGGAAATTTGTCTAAGTCCTAGGTCGTGGACGACCTAAGAGCTAAGTCGTGACCGAGTTAAGGACTTGCGAGTTAGTGTTAGGTCGTGGGTTAGTTGGAGCGACCTATAAAATTGTGCAACCTAGGATTTAGTTAAGTAATTAGGTCGGCAGGGCGAGTTAACGACCTAAAGACTGACCGACTTAAGAAGTTTAGGCGACCTAAGGAAGAGTAGTAGGCGACCTAAGTATTCTGGGGTAGAGTTAGGTCGGCAACGACCTAAGAGAATGTTGTGAGCGACCTAAGTTTTGTTAAGTGTTAGGTCGGCTGGGAAAGTTAGCGACCTAGTAGTTGCCGAGTTAGCGACCTAGTAGTTGCCGAGTTAGCGACCTAGTAGTTGCCGAGTTAGCGACCTAGTAGTTGCCGAGTTAGCGACCTAGTAGTTGCCGAGTTAGCGACCTAGTAGTTGCCGAGTTAGCGACCTAGTAGTTGGCGACCTAAGGACCTAAGGAGTTAACAAGTTGGCGACCTTAGGAGTTAGGCTAAGTGTTAGGTCGCGTGGAGGCTTAAGGAATTAGGTCGTAACCTGTTAAGTCGTAGGTCGCTGGGTTTCGTCTAAGTGTTAGGTCGTAACCTGTTAAGTCGTAGGTCGCTGGGTTTCGTCTAAGTGTTAGGTCGAAGTATGTGTTAAGTCGTAGGTCGACTTAATAGTTAGGTCGTATGCGCAGAAGTGTTAGATCGTAGGAGTTGAGGCGCGCGTATCGGTTAAGTCGGAGTTGTTGGCTAAGGGTTAGGTCGGAGGCTCTGTTAAGTCGTGGGGGTTTTTAGGTCGTAGGTCGGCATATGTTAGGTCGGCAACGACTTAAGGAGATAGCCGAGTTACGACTCAGGCAGTTTTCAGCTATAAATAGGAGGGGTTGTTCTCACTTTTTGGGATCCGGATTTTGAAGCGACGAAGTGCTGCCATTTTGAGAGCTCGACTTCTACACTTCTTCACTTCTTTTCTCCACTCTAATCTAGTGCTTCCATCCATCCAAATCGAAGATCGAGATTGAAGATTCAAAAGCTTGGATTGAAGATCTTCATCTTCTCAAGAGAGATTTCTTCATTTGAAGCGGATTTGTGATAGATCTAGCTTCATCCTTCGCTGTCCAGATCTGAAGTGTGTTGATTTGAGGTTGTTTAGGTGATTTGGTGAGTGGTGATTATCTCTCACACGGATCCAAAGGAGTAGATCGGATTGTTGGCTCGATTTGGTGTTAAATTAGTGATTTCCATGCATTTTCTTCATCCTATGTGTAGATCCATGTAGATCCATTGTTCATGATGATGTTGCATCCATTTTATCATATGTTAACCTATGCAAGTTCATTCATCAAGTTTGTAGAGATATAATCCATGTTTTCATGCTTATTGGACTTTCAACTCTTTAATTACGAAAATGCCATTATTGTTATAATTGTCTACTTAGATCATTTTTGAATGCTTGATTGCTTGGATTGATGTTTGATTTGATTGATTATTATGAACTAGATGATTGATGATTAGATTTAGACCAAAGGTGATTCAAAAGCTAAGGGAAAGGCTCTTGGATTGGGAAAGCTGCTCGTGGCATATGTAGCGGGATGATGAAGCTCTTATGCATAGATTTGATGATGTGATGTTGAGATGAGGCTTCGCGAGGATGTTATGAAGCGAGGCAATCATATGATGAAGACTTGGTCTAATCCAGGCGGGATCATTCCAAGCATGTTGATAACTCGGTGATATGATTCGAGTTGAGGATAATGGATGCTCGAGAGGCGCTTGAGCTAGTATGGCAATAGTCGTCGAGGAGGATGACTAGGAGGTTGAGATCTCATCGTTGTTGAAGGTTCTAGCATGCTCTAAGCAAGAGTACATGGGGACGCCCAAAAGACTAAGTTGATGGTCAAGTACTCTGGGTAGATTCGATAATCCTAGGCACGGGTCACGATGACGTGCGGGAGTTATGTCTAGAACCGGGGTTACCATTAGCCCTTGACGGACGGCTGAAAGAATGTGCCGGTCATTCAATTAACGGTGATATCGCAACAATGATAACAGTGATAGCCGAGTCATGGATGTTTGGTTGTATCGTCATTCGGTCTCAAGAGCGGTATTTCCTGGGTGCTTATCTGACCTTGGTTTTAGACCTTGGGATTTGTACTTGGAAAACATCGCTCTTGACTCGAGTGACAATTGCTTTACTTTAAATTGTATGCTCTGCCATGTTTGCTTCTGCTTAGTGTGTGTCTGGGGGCTATCACTGTAGAATGAGGTTGGAGTGGGAGGGTTGTATTCCTATTCCTTTGCCTTTATGCTCTTTTGGTATGTTGTTAGTTAATTTACTGCTCACTAAGACTGTTGTCTGACTCAAGGCTTTATGTTTTAATTCTTATTGCCTTGGGCTGTTCGTCCATTTTGGGACGGGCAGACTAGGTAGCAGGTGACAGGTGCTGTTCTCTTCTTACGATGTTGATATCGAAGACGAGCTGGAGGATTGCATATTATCTTCTTATTATATGTACTGGATATTCCGCTGTTTTGTATTCTCTGAGAGATATGTAGTGAGGCTGGATGTATTGACTATATGGATGCTTGTATTCAACTATTATGGAGTTTTATATGATGTCATTTTGTTCTGTAAAGCTTCACTATACATATGTTCTATTGTATTTTGTCCATGCGCTGTGAGTAATACGATAGATTCTTTTGTTTTAAATCTTACCTTGACAATCGTCCATGGTCGCCTGGCACACTTTACAGCGCACTATCTCTAGATTCGGTGCAGGGGTCATGGGCGGTCGTCACATTTGGTATCAGAGCATTGGTTAATCGATTTTACCCAACGCTCGCCGTCGTAACTACGTATGAGAGACGTAATTGTATTTTTGATGGATGAATACTATATATAATATAGTAGCTTAGTAGAGTTTGAGTCCTTTATGCAGTTGTTTCTCTAGATGTTCTAATCATTCCTTTTTATAGATATTGAGAATGAGTCAAAAAGGGAAACCAGCTGCTAGGGAAGGCCGTGCTACTGAAGGGGCTGCTGATTATGTTGCTATGTTCGAAACCATGATGACTTCGATCAGGAGAAGGATGTCAGCCCCGGGGCCATCAGTAGATGTTGGGGATCAAGTACAGGCTCCAAGATTGATGGATCACTTGGACGATTCATTTAGGAAGCTTGTGGAGGAAGCTCTCAGACACGAGAATCTGTTTCCTAAGGAAGGATCTGTTGTTGCTGTAACCAGGGAAGAGTCTAAACCCCAGCAGGGTAGAAACAAGAAGAGGAAGCAGCAGCAGAAGGGTAAAGATGGTCAGAAGAGGCCGAAAGGCGAAGTGACTTGCTACAACTGTCAGCAGAAAGGCCATCTCTCCAAGGATTGCAAGAATCCGAAGGCGCCGGCGAAGTGCCACAACTGTGACAAGCCAGGGCATTTCAGGAAGAATTGTCCAGAACCGAGTAGGGACAAGCAGATTGTGCAGGCTTATACTTTGGGAGCTGTTCCGTCGTCTTCGAAAGCTCCTACCGCAGAAGAGAAGGGAAAGAGTGTGGTGGTTCAAGGTACTCTTTTCCTATGAGGTGTTCCAGTTAGAGTCTTGTTTGATACCGGAGCGTCGCACTCGTTTGTATGTAGTGAACTTGTAGGCCGGTTAGGCTTGGAACCGGGTATTGTTGATAGGCCATTGGTTGTGACTAATCCAGTTGGGGGTTCGTCTTGTTTGTGTATGTTATGCCGTGGTCTAGTTGTGTCGAGTCATGGTTGCTCTTTTGTTTGTGATTGTTTTGTTCTGAACTCTGCGGGGTTCGGAATTATTTTGGGTATGGACTGGCTTAGGAAGTATGCGGCTAAGGTTGATTGTGAGAGGCTGGAGGTGACAGTCGAGAATGTGGAAGGGCGAAAGATAGTGATACGATGTAAGCATGAGGAAGGCGTCTTCATGAGCTTCATGTATTCGCTAGTTGTTCCACGGGATGGACTGTCTTTAGTGCCAATCGCAAATGGATTCGAGGATGTCTTTGACGAAGTCAAAGGGTTGCCGCCGCATAGAGAGATCGAGTTTCGTATAGATCTAGTTGAAGGAGCCAGACCTGTTGTGATGCCTCTTAGGCGGATGGCGCCTAGGGAACAGCAGGAGTTGAGGGTGCAAGTTGATGATCTTTTGTAGAAAGGATTCATTCGGCGTAGTGTGTCCGAGTGGGGTGCACCAGTTGTGTTTGCAACCAAAGCAGATGGGTCGTTGAGATTGTGCGTCGATTATCGTGAGCTGAATAAGGTGACTAAGAAGAACAAGTATCCATTGCCGAGAATAGATGACTTGTTTGATCAGCTTCACGAAGCTAAGGTGTTTTCTCAGATGGATTTAGCAACGGGATTTCACCAGTTGAGAGTGGCTAAGGATAGTGTGCCGAAGACTGCTTTTAGGACACCATCCGGTTTCTTTGAGTGGCTGGTAATGCCGTTTGAATTGACTAACGCGCCAGCATATTTTGTGGATCTTATGAATAGAGTGTTCAGAGATCAGTTGAACAAGTTCGTACTTGTGTTCGTGGATGATATTCTAATTTATTCCAGAACGGAAGAAGAGCACAAGACGCACTTGCGTATTGTTTTGGAAATCTTGCGGAAACATCAGCTGAAGGCTAAGTTTTCGAAGTGTCACTTCTGGAAGAGTGAAGTGAGGTTCTTAGGCCATGTGATTTCTGGAAATGGAATAGCGGTTGATCCCGCTAAGGTGGCAGCAATCCAGGATTGGGTTAGACCTAAGAATGCATCTGATGTGAGAAGTTTTCTTGGATTAGCAGGATATTATCGACGGTTTATCAAAGACTTCTCCAAGATAGCTGCACCGTTAACAGGATTGACGAAGAAGAACCAAGTGTTCAGTTGGGATGCTAAGTGTGAGCAAGCTTTCGGAATCCTGAAAGAGAGATTGACGAGTGCTCCTGTTTTGACTATTCCAAGTGGGAATGATGAGATGGTGGTTTACACCGACGCATGTGGTACGGGACTTGGAGCAGTGCTGATGCAGAGAGATAAAGTGGTTGCGTATGCCAGTCGACAACTGAAGCCGCATGAAAGGAATTACCCAACTCATGATTTGGAGTTAGCGGCGATTGTATTTGCTCTGAAGATGTGGAGGCATTATCTGTTGGGAGTTCGATTCGAGTTGTTTACAGATCATAAGTCGTTGAAGTATCTTTTCTCCCAGAAGGATTCGAATCTTCGGCAGCAACGTTGGCTAGAGTTTTTGGCATCATATGATTTTGGTATAGCTTATACTCCGGGAAAAGGTAACGCAGTGGCAGATGCGTTAAGTCGAAGACATGCAGGATTGGGAGCCATGTTTTCAGAATGGAAGAGTCTCGAGTATTTAGCTGGATTCGACTTCAGGCCCAAATGCGAATTGGAATCCGAGATGCTGGCAAACTTATCAATAAGACCGACTCTTGTGGAAAGGATTGGCGAGAGTCAAAAGCGAGATGATAAGATTGTCAAGATTATCCGTGATTTGGAATCTGGCTTGGATCCAGTAAAGGATAAAGGATTCGAGGTCGATCGAGAGGGTTGGCTTCGGAAGCAAGGACGACTAGTTGTTCCCGATATAGATGAATTGAGGAGTGAAGTTTTGAGGGAAAGTCATCACTCGAAGTTGACAATTCATCCAGGTGGAAATAAGATGTATCGGGATATGAAGAGAACCTACTACTGGGAAGGTATGAAGAAAGATGTTGGAAATTTTATTTCCAAATGCATGAACTGCCAGTTGGTAAAAGCCGAACAGAAGAAGCCAAGTGGATTGCTTCAGCCATTAAAAGTTCCTACATGGAAGTGGGAGCAGATATCGATGGATTTTATCGATGGATTGCCTAGAACCAGAACAGGGAATGAAGGGATTTGGGTCATTGTAGATCGTTTGACCAAGAGTGCACGATTTATTCCTGTTCGATCGACTAGGACTGCATCAAAGTTAGCTGAGTTGTATGTTAAGTGGATAGTTCGATTCCATGGTATTCCGAAGAGTATAGTGAGCGATCGAGACCCATTGTTCACTAGTGGATTTTGGAAGAGCTTCCAGGAAGTTTTGGGAACCGAGTTGTGTTTGAGTACAGCTTATCACCCTCAAACAGATGGTCAGACTGAGAGAGTCAACCGAGTTTTGGAAGATCTCCTCAGAGCTTGTGTTTTGGATTTCGGAGGATCATGGGAAGATCACCTTCATTTGGTGGAGTTTGCGTACAACAACAGTTACCAGTCAAGCATTGGTATGGCACCATATGAGGCATTGTATGGAAGACCGTGTAACTCTCCGACATGTTGGTTGGAAACTGGAGAAAAGCTGATGCTTGGGCCAGAGATGATTCGACAGACTTCGGATTTCATAGAGACCATTCGGCAACGGATGAAGGCAGCCCAAGACCGTCAGAAAAGTTATGCCGATAAACGTCGTAAGGATTTGGAATTCGACGTTGGAGATATGGTTTTTGTGAAGATTTCTCCACTGAAGAATGTTATTCGATTCGGGAAGAAAGGAAAATTGACTCCGAGATTTGTTGGACCATTCCCGATTATCGAGCGAATTGGAAAGCTCGCTTACAGATTGGAGTTACCAGAGAAAATGTCGAGCGTGCACAATGTTTTTCACGTATCGTATCTACGGAAGTATGTGCACGACTCGAGTACGGTGGTTTCTGCTGATAGCTATGAAGACTTTGAAGTTGATCCAGTTGATAGAAGACCTCGTAAGCCACTTCGTGTTGTGGAAACCGACACGAAACAGCTTAGGAGGAAGGTAGTTAAGTTGCTCGAGATACAATGGAGTGATGATGATAACGACTGTACGTGGGAGGTGGAAGAGAGGATGAAAGCAGCTCATCCTGAACTCTTCAAGGTATGGCCCTAAGGTGTCGTCTCATCTCGCGATATTGTAACTTGTTCTAAGTTTTAGAATTCTGTACGCTAAGTTAGAATTGGATGCATGGTTTGTTGATTGCTATGGATGGTAGGCGTACAGAATAGTCTTTGATTGCTTTGTTTGCTTGGAATTTCGGGGGCGAAATTCCTAAGGGGGAGAGAATGTAACGACCCGTATTTTTCACGGATCGAAAAGTTCGTCAAATCTGGAATTTTTGCATTTTTAAGTCATTTCAGATTTTTGGGGAAATTTGTCTAAGTCCTAGGTCGTGGACGACCTAAGAGCTAAGTCGTGACCGAGTTAAGGACTTGCGAGTTAGTGTTAGGTCGTGGGTTAGTTGGAGCGACCTATAAAATTGTGCAACCTAGGATTTAGTTAAGTAATTAGGTCGGCAGGGCGAGTTAACGACCTAAAGACTGACCGACTTAAGAAGTTTAGGCGACCTAAGGAAGAGTAGTAGGCGACCTAAGTATTCTGGGGTAGAGTTAGGTCGGCAACGACCTAAGAGAATGTTGTGAGCGACCTAAGTTTTGTTAAGTGTTAGGTCGGCTGGGAAAGTTAGCGACCTAGTAGTTGCCGAGTTAGCGACCTAGTAGTTGCCGAGTTAGCGACCTAGTAGTTGGCGACCTAAGGACCTAAGGAGTTAACAAGTTGGCGACCTTAGGAGTTAGGCTAAGTGTTAGGTCGCGTGGAGGCTTAAGGAATTAGGTCGTAACCTGTTAAGTCGTAGGTCGCTGGGTTTCGTCTAAGTGTTAGGTCGTAACCTGTTAAGTCGTAGGTCGCTGGGTTTCGTCTAAGTGTTAGGTCGAAGTATGTGTTAAGTCGTAGGTCGACTTAATAGTTAGGTCGTATGCGCAGAAGTGTTAGATCGTAGGAGTTGAGGCGCGCGTATCGGTTAAGTCGGAGTTGTTGGCTAAGGGTTAGGTCGGAGGCTCTGTTAAGTCGTGGGGGTTTTTAGGTCGTAGGTCGGCATATGTTAGGTCGGCAACGACTTAAGGAGATAGCCGAGTTACGACTCAGGCAGTTTTCAGCTATAAATAGGAGGGGTTGTTCTCACTTTTTGGGATCCGGATTTTGAAGCGACGAAGTGCTGCCATTTTGAGAGCTCGACTTCTACACTTCTTCACTTCTTTTCTCCACTCTAATCTAGTGCTTCCATCCATCCAAATCGAAGATCGAGATTGAAGATTCAAAAGCTTGGATTGAAGATCTTCATCTTCTCAAGAGAGATTTCTTCATTTGAAGCGGATTTGTGATAGATCTAGCTTCATCCTTCGCTGTCCAGATCTGAAGTGTGTTGATTTGAGGTTGTTTAGGTGATTTGGTGAGTGGTGATTATCTCTCACACGGATCCAAAGGAGTAGATCGGATTGTTGGCTCGATTTGGTGTTAAATTAGTGATTTCCATGCATTTTCTTCATCCTATGTGTAGATCCATGTAGATCCATTGTTCATGATGATGTTGCATCCATTTTATCATATGTTAACCTATGCAAGTTCATTCATCAAGTTTGTAGAGATATAATCCATGTTTTCATGCTTATTGGACTTTCAACTCTTTAATTACGAAAATGCCATTATTGTTATAATTGTCTACTTAGATCATTTTTGAATGCTTGATTGCTTGGATTGATGTTTGATTTGATTGATTATTATGAACTAGATGATTGATGATTAGATTTAGACCAAAGGTGATTCAAAAGCTAAGGGAAAGGCTCTTGGATTGGGAAAGCTGCTCGTGGCATATGTAGCGGGATGATGAAGCTCTTATGCATAGATTTGATGATGTGATGTTGAGATGAGGCTTCGCGAGGATGTTATGAAGCGAGGCAATCATATGATGAAGACTTGGTCTAATCCAGGCGGGATCATTCCAAGCATGTTGATAACTCGGTGATATGATTCGAGTTGAGGATAATGGATGCTCGAGAGGCGCTTGAGCTAGTATGGCAATAGTCGTCGAGGAGGATGACTAGGAGGTTGAGATCTCATCGTTGTTGAAGGTTCTAGCATGCTCTAAGCAAGAGTACATGGGGACGCCCAAAAGACTAAGTTGATGGTCAAGTACTCTGGGTAGATTCGATAATCCTAGGCACGGGTCACGATGACGTGCGGGAGTTATGTCTAGAACCGGGGTTACCATTAGCCCTTGACGGACGGCTGAAAGAATGTGCCGGTCATTCAATTAACGGTGATATCGCAACAATGATAACAGTGATAGCCGAGTCATGGATGTTTGGTTGTATCGTCATTCGGTCTCAAGAGCGGTATTTCCTGGGTGCTTATCTGACCTTGGTTTTAGACCTTGGGATTTGTACTTGGAAAACATCGCTCTTGACTCGAGTGACAATTGCTTTACTTTAAATTGTATGCTCTGCCATGTTTGCTTCTGCTTAGTGTGTGTCTGGGGGCTATCACTGTAGAATGAGGTTGGAGTGGGAGGGTTGTATTCCTATTCCTTTGCCTTTATGCTCTTTTGGTATGTTGTTAGTTAATTTACTGCTCACTAAGACTGTTGTCTGACTCAAGGCTTTATGTTTTAATTCTTATTGCCTTGGGCTGTTCGTCCATTTTGGGACGGGCAGACTAGGTAGCAGGTGACAGGTGCTGTTCTCTTCTTACGATGTTGATATCGAAGACGAGCTGGAGGATTGCATATTATCTTCTTATTATATGTACTGGATATTCCGCTGTTTTGTATTCTCTGAGAGATATGTAGTGAGGCTGGATGTATTGACTATATGGATGCTTGTATTCAACTATTATGGAGTTTTATATGATGTCATTTTGTTCTGTAAAGCTTCACTATACATATGTTCTATTGTATTTTGTCCATGCGCTGTGAGTAATACGATAGATTCTTTTGTTTTAAATCTTACCTTGACAATCGTCCATGGTCGCCTGGCACACTTTACAGCGCACTATCTCTAGATTCGGTGCAGGGGTCATGGGCGGTCGTCACATTTCCAGTCGCGAGTTCGAGATTCCCACGTCGTCGAGCATGCGAAACCCCACCATTGAGCTACCAGTCGAGTCCCTTTCAGTCGCGACTCGAAATCAATCGCCGCCACGACCTACTCCTCCTCCTTGCGTTCGCTATCGCCCTGTTGATGCCCACTCGTCGACACTCGAACGCCGTTGTCATCATGCCCAACCTCTGCCTCGTGCTTGCGACCACAACCCTAGCCCTATCCCAGATCTGAACGCGAACGAGAAAAGGAGGCTTCGATTTTATTTTTATTTTTTTTATTTTTTTTGGAACGAGCGTTGATTTACAGAGAGGGAGGCAATTCGATTTCTGGGATTGAGGAAGGCGAGATAACGATTTCGAACGACATACGAGATGGTTTGAATTTACGAGGCTCGGCTTCGATTTGAATTTTGAAGAGAAACTGTGGCCATTGTTTTATCTCAGAGGATTTTGTAATTGAACTGAAATGTTCTCGTGGGATTTGTAATGAACGGGGGAGACAAGGGTACGCGACATTGCAGAGAGTAGGTCTGCTTAGAAAACTTAGGGTGGCTGATGTTGACGAATTTTAAAATTTAAAATTCAATTTGAATTCGATTAAATCTCAACGCGTTTGCTTACCGTATGCTCACGTATCAACTCCGATAAATACGAAAGTTGAAATCCGATAATAATTCAATATTACGGACCCAATGGAACTGGTTTCGTCGAATTCCGAGACTGCGCCTCGGACGGCTATTTTTAAATAACGATTCGAACGATAAAATTTCAAAACTGAACAAATCACTGAAAAATTCAATTCTGAAGCTTCTATTATTTCCAGTATTGTCAATACGAATTTTAAAAGCTTTCGAAATATTTTTCTTCAACTTAAAGTTGAAGATTTAAATTTTTATTCAGCATTCAATCGATTAAATTTTAATGTTTAATCGCAAATTTCAAAGTTATATCGGGGATTCAAATTAAATCATCGTTCAAATATTTAAAATTAAGTAAATATTCTCAATTTAATTTGTTCAAAATTCTGGGTCGTTACATGTGTCCTAGAAACTAATTCCACTTGCTAAAGAGGCCCTTGTAGCTAATTTCCACATAAAATAATGTGTAATAAATAGAAATTGAATAAAATTAGTGTATTGAAAGTTGTTATAACATTTGTAATAAACACACAAATGTTATTAAATGTAGAAATGGTGACAATTGTTATTTGTTACCTATTTGTTTAACTTGTTGAAATCAAATTTGAAATAAATTGCAATGAATGAAACTAAATATAGTGTTAAAATGGATTAAGATAATGATTGTAGGATATTAATGTAATTAGATAGAACCAATGATAAATGTATACATAGAACAATGAATGATTGAATATAAAGCTTTGAAATCAAGTTGATCAAATTATTGGAATTTAAATTATAATAATTGGATTTATTGCAATTAAATGTAATTAAATACTACGTTAATGAAAACTAAGACGATAATTGTAGAAGGTTAGTGTAATAAGATATAAACAATGTTAACTATGTCTGCAAAGTAATAATTGTTAGAATAAAAGTCTGAAATCAAATTAAAACAATTTATTGGAATTTAATTTTAATTAGTTGGATTTAATTACAGTTGAAATTGAACACTGTAATTAGTGAAATATTAAACACTGAACTTGATATGTAAATTTTCTTTAAGTGGTTATGTGTAACGACCCGCTATTTTAGACCATTCGCATCCGCACATGTCGGACTTGAATGATTTAAAATACCGAATTGTTAATTTAAATTTGGCAAAACTGAGCATATACAGTAAATAAAATAATCACAGATCATAGACACAGAGTAATAAATGCAGCGGAAACAAAAGATAGTAGTTCATGAAGCTACTATATACATATCAGAGTTAAATAAGGTACAACAGATGTCTCGAATACAATAATCAAATACAATATCAGAATATATCACAGGAATCAACTGAATATCTGAAAGCTGGATAGATAGCTGGATCTCCAAGCGAAGCTCCAACTCCAAAGGTGAGTCTCGAATACTGGTACACTCAGTCTGACCCGAGCGTAAAGCAAAACACAAAAACACTCGAGTCAGGATTAACATTCTTATATCAATAAATCCAACTCAAGTGAAATAGCACTGAAATACAAGTAACTCAAAGGATGTTTGGAATAACCATCCTTTAAGGATCCGTCAAACTATCTACTATGTAGTAGTGTATGATAAGTAGATAATGCCTATCAGTAATATAAAGTATCAAAATAGTGTTAAGGCGTTACCATTATTCCCCTTAACACATTTTATATAAGCGTTATAGTCTATACAACACTGTAAACTCCATCGTAAACTAGTGGGATATGAGGGAGTACTCCATAGGTATAACACAAAACAAATCGTAGTGGTCGCGTATATAGGGATACAAGTATGACAAAGCACATGAGGCAATACCCAAGGTAGTGAAACTACCGTTTGCCTGATCCGGACTGGTGAGAATGCATCGCCGCAGCGATCGCAACACCACGAAACAACACTCCCAAAATTCGAGGGTGCACCAATCGATAACAAGTAATGAGTAGTATACGAAGAAGTGTGTTCGCTCGAGGTGGCTAATCCCATTTGGCCCAGCACAGCTCCTATTTTAGTCATTTCCAATTTGACACAAGTGTCAAGGCTATCCATTATCGTTCTCTTTCTTCAGTCATCACGTACATCATTCCAACCACTTCATTCTGGATCACACTCCACATGTAGTTATTAAAGTGGTTTTCTGTTTAGACAGTGAGTATGTCCCTAACCGATTCCGGTCTCTTTAGTAACTTTCGTAATTATTATACCGATTGGTCATTTAATATATTTCAAAACCAAATCAAATTCAATTTCAAATAGAATTTGTAAACCAACATTTCATTTCTCTTTCTAAATCAATTTCCATAATTTACGTTTCAAACTTCCACATTCATACTTTCAAAATCTTATAATTCAATTTCAATTTCTATTTAAAACAATTCAAATATTGATTCAAGTTCGTATATAAGTTTCATACCGAAATCATTTAAATTAATTTAATTTAACATTCAAATCAATTTAATTTCATTTATCGATTTCATTCAATATTCGTTAAGTAAATTTATCCTTCAAAACAATTTCTATTTAACTTCCAATTTATTAAATCAATTATTTAAGTTCAATTCCATTATATCAAAACTTACAAATTGCATTAAAGTAAATTCATCAAATCAAATTCTTTACATTTCAAGTCTTACATTAATTTCAATAAATCACATTTTTTTATTTCTTGTTAAAGAAAATTCAATTCACTTATTTATTTACTTAGTTACAATTTCAAAGCTCAATTAATAAAGAACTCAATTTCACTAATTCAAGAGGTTCAATTTTATTTAACTATTAACTAATTCAATTTAATTTAATTATTACATAATTTCAAAACTTAATTATTAAATAATTTCAACTTAATTATTAAATAATTTTAACTTAATTATTAAATAATTTTAAACTTAATTATTAATAATTCCAATTTTAAAACAACATTCTTTCATCAACTACTATGTTAATATTTTGATTCAGATTATTAAATATTAACATTTTCCTTTCATTAAAGTTCAAATTCCAACTTCATTTCAAAACCTCATTATTTATGAAAATAAAATCTTTATTTTATTTTTAAATCAAATTATTGACCAATCGGGTTTTATTTAATTCTCTATCCTAAGTCAAAGTTTATTTGGGTATTTATCATTTCAACCCGATTCCATTTCAATTCAAAAAATCAAAGCATAGCAAAGGGAACTTGCAGTGTGATAACTGGGATGATGTCAAAGTAAATAAACAAGCAATAACAACAATCAATAACAATAATCCAATAATTAATTCAAATAATCCTGAAATAATTGTATTAATTCACATTGTTATTTGTGTAAATTAATATAATTATTTCTAGAATCCACACTATCATTTCATGTAGATTAAAGATTATTACATTAATGTTTATACGGTTCTTCACTTGATATTTATTGTTCAATTTCAAACTACATCAATTTGTACACATACATATAAATGGTTCAAGGTGTGGTTAACACTATTTCTACGTGTCAATTTATTTAACATTTAAAGGGGTCATATTATGCAAATGTCATTAATCAAATTAACACATATATCAAATCTAACTATCCTACGTCGATTTCAAATTATTTATCACTTACAACATTAACAAATTTAAAGTCCAATGTAGACATCAAACAATCAATCATTTAACAACCAAACTGGATTATCATTGTATATAAAACATATAATGGTGTCAGATGTCACAGGTGAACTGATACAGGTAATAGCATATATAATAGTGTAATTAACTAACAGCAGCATATTTCAATTGTCGTTTCAATTGAAATCAAATTTAATAAATAAAAGAACGTTAATCGTGAGTGATTGCTCACCTTTCGAGGCTAGAGGAATTTGATAACGAAGTAAATTAAGAATCCAGTCGCGAATTCCAAAGCAAACGAGATGGGCACGAATTTGACGATCAAAGCTGGTAGATAGAATCGATGAAATAAATCAGAAATGGATCGATGCAGATATATGGTATAAGTGAACTTATATATAATTATATATAACTATATATAACTATATATATATATATAAATCATATTCTAAATTTTAAAAATACATTGAATAAAATATATGCATATATATTTTAGAAATCCATTGTTTTTAAACGAAACACAAAAAATAAACAACCATATATACATGTCAAAATTTGAAGTAATATATATACTTTTGAAATCAACTATATATCTATCAAATATTAAAGCTGTCTAACTATATATATATATATATAACACCCACCTAACATACCTATAATTATACAATATATCTGTTATACTAAAAGATACAGATTCATTTCCTTTTATAAACAAAAGAAAGCCTTTATATTACAACCTCAGTAACAAAATAACGTAAAATCTGTATACGTAAAATGTATAAAAACCCTACATACCTACTACTGTATAACATATACCATTCGAATATTTCCCTTTTTTTTAGACTGTAAACACAAACTGTAAATCGCCACAACTATATAAACAACTCTATAATAAAATATATAATACTCATAAACACCAACAAACCCAACTATAACAATTACACAACTTAACATCTGATCACATAACAACCAAAACTTAAGACTAAAGTATATATATACATTTTAGTACTCAAAATAAAAATAAAAGCTTCAGCCACTACACATATTATACAATATATATAAAACTGAAATGTAAAACAACACTTATATAAAATATATAGACAAAACTTATTGATCAAACATATACACCAACAAATTGAAAAACATAGATGCTATAATCTATATGTACGAGCAAACACATTTATATATATACAAACAAACGAGACAACACTCGTATAATATCATTTACAATATACAAATCACAATCTATTAACATACGCAATATATATATTAATAAAACAACAGTTATAATTTAAAAAACTAAAAGTCGAGAAAAATGTAAACAAATAAATTTAAAGTTGGCGACAAAATCCCCGATATAACATTATATAACTGCTTATATAGCTTACACGGACAACATAACTTTATTTTACTTCATGTATAACTTGTATATATGGGATTCACATACACAATAAGATAACAGTATAAACCAAAATAACCCATATACAAATACATTACTAGAAAAAACAGAGTCTAATATATAACTACACATAAACTCGCATCATGAAATATAGACTATTATATTTAAATCTGATATATTATAATTTAAAACAGTAAATATATACAACCAATGTGTAGAGACAAAAGTACATATATATAACCCAAACATTGAACAGCAGATATGCCAGCCCAAGCAACTTCAAAGTATTATATATATGAACATATGTACAAATTTAACGTAGCATATATATACGAAGACTGAAAAAGCATATACCCATTAGATCGGGATTCAACATACTATAAATATATATATATACACTTTAAAACCATTCTTACAGTTATAATATATAAGCAGAGAAGGGATATACGACCCTAGCCTTAACTGTCAAGTTGAGGGCGGAGACTGGTTTTGGGATGCGCTCGGCAAGAGGATGGCCGAAGGGCGATGGGCTGGAGACACGGTGGTAGGTCGGTGTGGAAAAATGGAGAAGGCGGCTGCTCGTAAGGGGTTTGGTGGAGAAAATAGAGGAGAGGATGTAATGAGCGGTGATGGTTGCTGGGTTGTCGGTGTTTGGAGGGAAGAGTTTCGGATTGTGGAGCTCGGGTCAAAGTGGGTGATGGCGGCTGGAGGAGGAAGGGGGAGGAAGTGAAGGCCGACGTTTGCTGGAGGGAAGCTACGCGTGGAGGTAGGTTGGTCGGTTGCAAGAATAAAGAGACGAGAGTGGGTAGCTTCATCATTCATATTTTTTTAGAGAAATCATGGCCGAAATGGAAAGAAGGGTTAGCAGGCATGCTTTGCGTGAGGAAGAGAGATGCGTGAGGGAATTGAAAGTAAGAACGGAGATGAATAGCCTCGTAATTAATATAAGTTTTCTTTCCCAAAAGAACAACAGAGAGAAAACATTGAAAATGGAACCGAACAGTGAAACGAACCAATGGATAATAAATTTGAATAGGGAAACGGAAAAGTCAGGGGTTATCTCAGGGAATATAAAAAGGTTAGAGGTTGTTATTATTATACATTGAGCAATGACTGGTCATGAAAACAAATAGATCCGAACGGTTAACTATACGGCTGACTGTTCGTCGATTCCGCTGCGTATCGTATCTCAAAACACAGCATTGAATATACTGTAGAGATCAGCACGGCGAGACGATCAAAACGGTACACAGATATCAGTGGTACGATTGAATTATAAAAATTCGAATTTTCTACTAGCGGAAAATGCAAGAAAAACACAGAAAAATAAGATCGACGGAGCTAAAGAAGTCCGAATTTGGAAAAACGAAAAATGACGTCTTGCTCAGAAGACGATTTAGAATTTTTTTTATGTAAAATATTCAAGTTTCGAAAACGTTTTATTTTCATCTCTTTTTAACTGATTAAATTGAAGTAAATTTACACACGAAATACACTTTCATATTTTCGGACGAAAATTTACCAGTTGCTATGTTCAACTAGACGCATTCCAAATATTAAATTTTTATTTCAAAATTTTATCGTTTAAAAATTTCACAAAATTTTAACTAATTACGTTATTAAAACAGTTAAAATTTACGGGTCGTTACACTCTCCCCCACTCAAAACTTTTCATCCCCGAAAAGGAAGGAGGTAGGAGAATAGAAACAACCAGAAAGAAAATAGATTGGAATACAAGTAAAACAATTAATTTAAACCATATAATTTTCAATTTAAATTAATTAATATTTAACAATTTGGTTAAATCCTTTTATATTAAATCAATAAATAGTCATTCGATTTAAATTTGTTAGTTCAACTGTTAATTCTAATAATATAAATTTCATTTTAAATCAATTAATATTCAATAATTGATCTTAATTCAAGGTATTTCATTAAGCTGATTCAATTCAATTTGTTAATTCTTTCTGAACAAAATTTACTTTATTTATCTCATCAATTAACTTATTATTCTATCATCTTTATTAGCATTTTTTTATAATTAAAATCTAAGTGCATAACATTTATTATAAACACTCAAATTTTATTTATAAAATTATTTTATATTGTATATTATCCAATTACATTTTAACTTCTGAATAATTTAGGTAAGTTATATTGAAATGCAATTTAATACTATACAAATAAAATTTTCAAATTCCATCATTTCAAGTTTAAATACTTATTTAAAATTTAGCTTTATTTATAATTGAAAACATCTTTTAACATGATTTTCAAGAATTAAATTTCCGTTTAATTTCAAAACCTTTAGAAATAATTACGTATATACTATATATATTAAATCAAATTAAATTTAAAATAATATACCCATATATATATATATATATAAATCCAGTCATATTTAAGAAATTCAAATCAAAATATTTTTCCAAAACAAAACCGTAGCAAAGCTACATAATGGTTTCTCCACTTCGAAACTCGAAAATGAATGTCGATGATGCGGCCGCCATCACCGAAATTATTTTCCAGCGACAAAGAGAAGTACACTGATTTCAACATTTTAAAATTCTTTGAAAACGGTTCCTATTTGAAAATACTTTAAATAATGTACATTAAAATTCTTTGGAAAAAATTATAGTCAAAATACCTTTAAATAATGTGCATTTTAAACCTTTAAAACCATAGTTCGAAATCATTGGAAAATAAATTCTCAAATTCTAAATTTTAAATTCATTTAAATTTCAAATCAGTTTATAAACCAAGTTTATAAATTCATTTATCGAACAATAGATGAAAATCAAATATTATCGTTTCAAACAACGAATTAATTTACCTCTTCTTTTTTTTCAGAAAATTTTACTTATATATTTATAATATAATCATACAAAATTATTTCATTTACCAAATTTGAAAACAATATTGTGTCAGTTTGCTCTGCTCAAGTGTTTTGGAAATCCTATCGATAGCGTTGATCAGACGAATCGATCGGAAACCCAAATCAACATCAACAACTCAAACAACACAGCATATATTAAAACATTTATACATATTAGTTTACAAATACATTTCTTTGCTCGACGATACAGGAATGAATTTTCAAAATAAGAATAGGGTTTCAAATTTGATGGACTCAAATCAAAGAGAAATTTGATTCGAAGATAAGCTCGAAACAAAGATATGATGATTGAATTTCAAACAGGAAGATGGATAAACTTATATAAATCGCGGGCAACCTTAACTAGGTCAACCGTGACTTCATAAATAAGATCAATGCAGAATTCTAAGGCAAATCTACATTCTATCTCAAGAAATATAATTCAGGCATAGCAGGAGATAGATAGCATCGTAAACCGAGGATACAGAAATCTCCGATAAATAGATGTCTATTGTAAAGGAGTTTCACCTCTTTACAAATCATTCGAAGTTTGGCGAGACCGTCTGTGATATCCCGGAAATTTTGGGCAATAATCAATTTAATAATCTGTTTAAAAATTTAAATTGATTTAATAATCTTTGTTAATAAAGATTTAAATTGGTTTAACAATCTACTTTTATAAATATTTAATTGGTAAATATTATCTTTTAAAGGCTAATTAAATTGTTTTCTATTTATAATGTATATATATAATTGTATATATTGTAAATAGAAAAGTTTTAGATGAATCTAACAAATAAAACATAATTTTCAAGTTCTAATATATTTTGGTAATTTGGGATTTTTGATTTAATTTAATATAAAACTTTTCAAAGTTATTTAATAAATAAATTATATGTTTTTTTGAATACTCAAAGATAAATGTTAATTGTTTAAATTTATTTTAGCTTAAGTTTAAAATAGAAATGAATTAACAAAAAGGTTTGTTTTATTTTATTTTATTTTTGAATATAGCTTGCTAAATATGATTTGAATAATGTATATATATAGTTTAAAATACAATTTTATAAAAGAAACATTAATTCATTTGGAAAGATAGTAAAATAAGTAATTTATTATTAAGGAATAATTTCTTCTATAAATTATTTAGATTTGATAAATTGTTATTTCAAATTGAATTTGTGTAGTTATATGTATATATATAATTTGTTTTATTACATTTTTTTAAAAAAGAAATGCATATATGTATTTACATATGAATTAATAAATTAAGTTAAAAGCTTTATTTAACATTTTAAATTAAAATAAATTACTTAAAGAACAAATGTCATCATATTAAAGCATAATAGTACATGTGTAATAAAACTAATAATGGTAAAAGACAAGTGTCCCCTACTTATTTTATTTTCTTTAATTTTTGATAAATCCAAAATTAATCTATATACACACATCTCTTTCCTCTTCTCATTCCTTTTCTCATTTTCCAAAAGCAAGAAAACCCTTTCTCAAAAACAAAACTGAAATCAGTAAAATTTCTCAAACCAAATCAATGCCTGTAAAACATTGTTCAAATTCAAAACTAAATCTGCAATGTTCCTGCAAACCTGTAACCTTCTCAAATGCAAGATTAAAACTTGTAAAACCCTTTTTATCTTCAGCCTGCAAACACTACTCAACCAGAAATCAAATTCAATAAACTGAAAACAAGTTTGCAAATCAAAATCAAATTCTTCAACCAGAAAATAAAAAGCCTGTTTCTGTTTCAAGCCTGTAATCAATTTCCCAAGTTTTCAAATGCAATCTGGAAGTCATGCCTGCATGCAAACCTGAGAACTAAAGTTTCCATTCCAGTTTCAAAACAAAGAAGCAAATTCCAGCAACTCCATTTAAAAAAAAAAAAGTTTTCAAGCTATTTTCAAAAGCAGTCCTCTGTTCAACATTTCTGGTGAGTAAACATCAACTTAAAAATCTTAAGTAATAATGAGCTATTGTTTGTTAGATTTCTGAGATGTTTTATGTTTGCATGTGTATGTATATATATGTATTAGCTGTGTATATGAATGTGTTGCATATGTATATGTATCTGATTGAAAGCATGCATGACTGTTGTTCTTGAATATCTCTGTTCTTAGTTCAGGTTTAATTTTTTTTATCTAAGTTCAAAATCTTCTCCTTTGATCTCTGTTAGACCTTAGTTCCAAAACAAATTTAGTTTGTTTAAACTTGAAATTGAATTTAAAAATAGTTTAAACATGTTTATGTATATATATAGTAACTGGAAATTAAAATTTACAGTAAAAATTTATATATATGTTAAAATCTATTATTACAATTCTCTGATTCAAATACATAACCTGAATTGGTCTGGGTAAACATGATTTTTAAAATGAAAATTATGATTTTTAGATTTGAATTGGATATGAATTTGGGAATTTTCTGGAAATTGGGTTTGGGCCAATTTCTGGCGATCTTTGGGTAAGGAGGTCTCAGGGTTTTGTCAGAAGCAAGGTTGGTGATCGGAGTGTTGGAAAATAATGGGTGGTGAGGTGTCTGATGATCGTGGCGACAGCGGCGAGATAAATTTAGGTTCTAAACCTAGTTTGGTTGAGTCTGGAAAATTGGTCAATTCTACTTCCTCTGTACATCGAGCTTGAAGAAATTCTGGGTGAAGGAGGCGTAGCGGGTTAACAACCCATGGCCGGAGTTGTAGGGTTTATCATCGATCAGAGGCGAGTGATTTAGGATTTTCTGGTGATGGGTTTGGGTTTCAGTTCACCCTGGGTACTCGATTTTGAATCGAGGAAGGAGATGAAGTTCTGTTGATCGTGGGTGCTCGTAATGATGTTGGGTGACTTGGCGATGGGATCGTCGTTGATCGGAGAAGGGTCAGGCGCTGGTGCAGGTGCACGTGGTGATCGGTGCACCATTGTTGCTTTAGGAATTGTTTGTTTTCTCGAGTAGGGTCTCGGGGTATAAGGTAGTTGACTCGGGGAAACTCGCGTGATTCTGGGTTGTGGCTCGAGTGTTTCTGGGTTTTTGCAAGCCTGGTTAAACTGTTAAGTTTAACAGTTTTAAAATTTTAACTAAAACAGTTTTCTTAAAATTTAAGTCAAATTGTTTTTAAAAAAAAGAAAGATGATGTTCTTGGTTTCATGTATACATGGACTGAACCCAAATTGAAATGCTTAAACAGATTTTTAATTTAAAATAAAGTAGGTTTTAAACTCTAAATAATTTAAACTAAATTAAAGTTCTTGAAATTCATTTCTTTGAATTGAATTGTTTATATAAATGAATTTGTATGAATGGTTTTTTTTACAAAAATGTTTTAAGTTAAAAACTTAATGTTATTTTCAAACTTGTTTTGAAATATAAAAGGAAATTTATAAGGAAATGTTTTTATTAAATTAGTTAATGAATAATGATTTATAAATTAACAATTAAAGTTTTCAAGTAATTTATTAACTTAAACTAAGGATTGTTAATTAATGATTAAAGGAAAGTAATTAATGATTACTTTATATTTAAAACTAATTAATGACTTATGCTAAGTAAAGTTTTTTTTTAAAATTAATTTAAGATAATGTTTTATCTTAAATAATAATTAAGTGTTAATGATTTATAATTAATTAAGTTGATTAAGAATTTTAAGTTTAGTTAATTAATTTAATTTATTATTTTTAAGGATTAATTAAGTAATTAATTAAGTATAATTATTATTTTAATTAACAAATAATTATGATGATTTAATTAATGGCTAATGATTAATTAAATTGTAATTATTTATTAATTAAGTAATTAAGGGTAGTTAATTACTGATTGAAGATTAATCAAGAATGATTAATATATGTTGTTTAATTAAAGGTTAACTACTTAATGTAATTAATTTAATTAAGTAATTAATAATTAAGTTGTAATTAAGGATCATTAATTAATATAATTAATGATGTAATTAAGATTGGTTAATTAAGTAATAATTAATAAATGAAGTAATTAATCAATGTAATTAATTAAGGATTAATGTAATTAATTATAGTTAATTAAGTTAATTAATTTTAGTTAATTAATTAATGAAGTAATTAAAGGTTAATTACTATAAGTGGTTAAGGATAATTAATTTGAGAAATTAATTGAGGATAAATTACTTGGATGTAATTAAAAGATAATTAATCAAAGATGATTAATTGAAGTGAAATATTAGAAGATAATTAATTAATTAAATTGTAATTAATTAATGGTTAAGTAAGCAGGATTTATAAAATGAAGTAATTAATTTAATTCACTTTAAATTAATTAGAGATGATATAAATCATTACTTATGGATGGATGATAATACTGAATGCTTTGCATTGATTGATATCTCTGATGAGATATATGCTGTATGATATGGATGTTAGTTGAATTGTGATGATAATATGGATTATCTGATAATGTTGATTATCTATTGTGAATTATCTTTCTTTGTGTATAAAGATAATGAATTAAATTGTTTTAACTTTTAAAAACAACTTGGCTTTAAAAGATACGCTTTGGATTTCGATGAGACCGGGATCGGGTTTCCGTATACCGGATTTCCAGGTTTGGAGACCCGAATACCACATCGATCCAAATTAACGATAGGTCGTGAATCAAGTGAAGATGAAGATTCAGAGTGCAAGGGTTATTGTCGTTAACTCTGAGGGTGATTCCAAAACGAGTGTAACGAGATAATGCCTTCGGTTTCGTTCGAACCCGGAACGAACTTGTATGGATTGAATGCTTTCAGAACATCGTCAGGTGGACGATGAGCATTCTAAGTGATGTGTTCTTTTCTAAGGTAATCGTGACCTCAAGCCTCACAAACCGGGAATGGCTAAAACAGGGGAGGTGCAGCAAGGTTAGTGGGTAGCACCCAAGTAGGACAAGATTACCTCTGTCTAGAAGTCCCTTCTTATTTCGGCTTAGTGTGTGCGGTTGCTGATCCCAACCGTGAGGTATCTTGTGCGGGAATTATCCAGTAAGGGATGTTCCGGCCTTGTGTTGCAGGGGATTGGGAGTGATCCTCGGTACGGTGATCTAGGCCACGTACTGTGACGGGCGGTACCCCGGTAGCCCTGCCATTGTATGGAATCCAAACTCCAATAAGTGCCGTACGTATTAGTTGTGCCCAACTATGTTGGAATGTGAGATGTAAGCATTTCAGCTATTTCTGTATTTTACTTGAAAACCCTAGACCCTATTATAATATAACTGGATTTCCTATCAAATGTTTTGGTTAGCGTAAGGTAAAAACTTTTCCATGTTTATGTGTGGGAAGTCTTACGTGATACCTTTGTTTTCAAAAGGTTTTGAAGTTAAACAATTTTAAACCGTTTACTCACACCAGACCCATGTCTGACCCAAGTTGTTTATTTCTGTTTTATAAACTCTTGGGTACTCAAATTTTTACGAGTAGCCAAGGGATTCAGGTTAGTCTTGACGAATTGTGGAGGAGCAATGGAGCAGGAGGCTTCGGCGATTGTAGATATAGTATTCCGCTGTGTTGATATCTGTGTTAGAGTCTTGTATTGTATTGAGTTGTAATATCTAGACAGATGTTTATAACTGTCTAGTATGTGTTGTATAGTTGTGTAAACTCTGATAAGTGTTGTATACTATGTAATAGTTTCTTTATGTTATTAATATAATTTATTCGTTCCGCTGTGAGATCGTTGTTGTTGTTTCTTTCTTTCTTCTCTTCTTTTCTACTTCTCACCCCTTTCTTTCTTATTAACGATGCGACTTTCTATGGAGAGAAAGTCGTGGTCGTTACAGTGGTATCAGAGCATAGGTTGAGCGAATGCCTAAGCTTTTGGTTAAATGAATGTCAGAACACTAGGTTGAGTGAATACCTAGGTTCAGAAGGATTGTTCATTAGAGATAGGATCTGTAACAACCTGTTTGGGTCCGAGTGTATATATATATATGAGAGCGCGTAATTGTTAATTATATAAAAATGGTTTTATATTGTGTTAATTGATCGGTTGAGTGGTATATGGATTCTGGTCAATACGAGTAGCTAACGTTATTGATAGGGATCTCTAAACACTTGAACCAGGCCAACGGAGACAATATTGTTTTAAAGAGGTAAATGAAATAATTTTACCCAGAAATAATTTCTATATAAAAAGTATCATTTTAAATATATATATATTTCTACCTATTTATTGGGTTACCTGTTCGGGTTTTCCAATATAAGTTATAAAGGTAGATAAGGTGGTAGTGTGTGTAACACAATTACCAATAGTTGGAGTTTGAATGTTTGAGGTTGGAAGTATATATCGAGACTGTAAACCCAATACCGTCTCGAGTAAGCTTTGCTGTGGTGAAGGATTTCATCGATCTCCGAAGGAAACTGTAATGGTTCGGAGTTTATCTTTGAAGTGAAAGTTTGGATGAGTAGAGTTGGATCTGTCGATGAGGCAGAAATGAGTGATGGTATCTTGATACCTCAGGTAATAGTAGCTGTGTGATGAGATGTAGTGACTATGGATGTTTCCGAAGATGTTTTTCTTTGGAACAAGATTAAGGAAGTGTGTATGCTTCGGTATTGTGGCTGAGTTCAGCATGGTGTTTCTGCTTTGGTTTGGAGTCCGAGTTTCTCGAAGAACTTTGGATAGGAGCATCTGTGGCAGCAGTGCAGCTCGGAGTGTTCTGTGCATTGGCAGGAAATTTTCTGGCTGAACAGTTTTTTTTTCTGAAGATGAAGTTCAGAAGCAGTAGAGTGGATCCATTTCTTCGATGGATTGGATAGTTAAGTATGAGCTGTTCTGATTTATTAAGAGAGAACAGTTTTTCTTTGGAAATAGGTTGGGTTGATCGCAAAAGTGACTTGCGAATTGCTGAGTGTTCTCTTGGGTTATCAGAATTTTTTTTGGATGTCTTCAGGGAAGTTTGAGGTTTGTCCGCAACTGAAGATTTAGTTTTCGTATCGACTAGGATCCCAGGAGTGGAACCGGTGATTCAGCTAGTTGAAGGATGGTTCGTTGAGATGGAGTTTAGCGAAGCAGCTCAAGTTTTGTTGGAGTATCCGAGTTCTCTTTAAGGATTTGTGGAACCATATTCCGGGATGTGCTATCCAGTTTATACTCGATGTTCTTCATCAGCATTTTCTTCTGCTCCAGATCAGAGTTGTGTAGTAGAAGCAGTTTTGGCGAGTGCTCCTGTTTATCCTTTCTGGATTAAAGGAGTAAGTTTAATCTTCTGTTTGAGGTAGAATCGGTGTTTTGGTTTTGGTTGATCTTGAGGAGATCATTCTATTGGGTTGTTTTTGATCCAGTTTGTTTCTAGAGGCATCAGCAAAGTTTGAACTGATCAGAAGGTTGTAGGCAGCCAGGATCGTCAGAAGAATTTGTGAATAAGAGACGGAGGAATTTGAATTTCGAAGACGAAGATTTGATTTTGGATAAGTTTTCTCCGATCAAAGGAGCTATAAGATTGAGTAAGTCTGGGAAGTCAGCTCCGAGATATTTTGGATCTCTTCTGTGTTCTGATTTGGATAAGAGCTTGGTCTACAGGATTGAATTGTCAGTTTGGATAACTGGATTCATTGTGTTTCCGTATCTCTGAGGAAGTACGAGTTTAATCTATCTCTGGTTTTGAAAACAGCAGTTCAAGGAGATGTGGTTGTAAGTCAGACTCGTCTGTAGTCTGATATTTTATTTAGTTTTATAGATAGATGAGTAGGAGCTCTGTAGCTTCGTAGTTTAGATTGTTTGTAAAGCGAGTATTCCGGTATATATATACTTGGGGAAACTCGAGTAAATTCTATCCAGAATTTTTCTCTGAATAGTTAGAATTGTTTGTTTGGATGATTGGTTGCTATGGTTGAAAACATATGATTGTGTTTTTAAAACTAAAATCTTAAGTAGATTATTAAATTACCTTTGCTTTAAATTTCGGGGACGAAATTATTTTAAGGGGGAAGGAATGTGATATCCCGGAAATTTTGGGCAATAATCAATTTAATAATCTGTTTAAAAATTTAAATTGATTTAATAATCTTTGTTAATAAAGATTTAAATTGGTTTAACAATCTACTTTTATAAATATTTAATTGGTAAATATTATCTTTTAAAGGCTAATTAAATTGTTTTCTATTTATAATGTATATATATAATTGTATATATTGTAAATAGAAAAGTTTTAGATGAATCTAACAAATAAAACATAATTTTCAAGTTCTAATATATTTTGGTAATTTGGGATTTTTGATTTAATTTAATATAAAACTTTTCAAAGTTATTTAATAAATAAATTATATGTTTTTTTGAATACTCAAAGATAAATGTTAATTGTTTAAATTTATTTTAGCTTAAGTTTAAAATAGAAATGAATTAACAAAAAGGTTTGTTTTATTTTATTTTATTTTTGAATATAGCTTGCTAAATATGATTTGAATAATGTATATATATAGTTTAAAATACAATTTTATAAAAGAAACATTAATTCATTTGGAAAGATAGTAAAATAAGTAATTTATTATTAAGGAATAATTTCTTCTATAAATTATTTAGATTTGATAAATTGTTATTTCAAATTGAATTTGTGTAGTTATATGTATATATATAATTTGTTTTATTACATTTTTTTAAAAAAGAAATGCATATATGTATTTACATATGAATTAATAAATTAAGTTAAAAGCTTTATTTAACATTTTAAATTAAAATAAATTACTTAAAGAACAAATGTCATCATATTAAAGCATAATAGTACATGTGTAATAAAACTAATAATGGTAAAAGACAAGTGTCCCCTACTTATTTTATTTTCTTTAATTTTTGATAAATCCAAAATTAATCTATATACACACATCTCTTTCCTCTTCTCATTCCTTTTCTCATTTTCCAAAAGCAAGAAAACCCTTTCTCAAAAACAAAACTGAAATCAGTAAAATTTCTCAAACCAAATCAATGCCTGTAAAACATTGTTCAAATTCAAAACTAAATCTGCAATGTTCCTGCAAACCTGTAACCTTCTCAAATGCAAGATTAAAACTTGTAAAACCCTTTTTATCTTCAGCCTGCAAACACTACTCAACCAGAAATCAAATTCAATAAACTGAAAACAAGTTTGCAAATCAAAATCAAATTCTTCAACCAGAAAATAAAAAGCCTGTTTCTGTTTCAAGCCTGTAATCAATTTCCCAAGTTTTCAAATGCAATCTGGAAGTCATGCCTGCATGCAAACCTGAGAACTAAAGTTTCCATTCCAGTTTCAAAACAAAGAAGCAAATTCCAGCAACTCCATTTAAAAAAAAAAAAGTTTTCAAGCTATTTTCAAAAGCAGTCCTCTGTTCAACATTTCTGGTGAGTAAACATCAACTTAAAAATCTTAAGTAATAATGAGCTATTGTTTGTTAGATTTCTGAGATGTTTTATGTTTGCATGTGTATGTATATATATGTATTAGCTGTGTATATGAATGTGTTGCATATGTATATGTATCTGATTGAAAGCATGCATGACTGTTGTTCTTGAATATCTCTGTTCTTAGTTCAGGTTTAATTTTTTTTATCTAAGTTCAAAATCTTCTCCTTTGATCTCTGTTAGACCTTAGTTCCAAAACAAATTTAGTTTGTTTAAACTTGAACTTGAATTTAAAAATAGTTTAAACATGTTTATGTATATATATAGTAACTGGAAATTAAAATTTACAGTAAAAATTTATATATATGTTAAAATCTATTATTACAATTCTCTGATTCAAATACATAACCTGAATTGGTCTGGGTAAACATGATTTTTAAAATGAAAATTATGATTTTTAGATTTGAATTGGATATGAATTTGGGAATTTTCTGGAAATTGGGTTTGGGCCAATTTCTGGCGATCTTTGGGTAAGGAGGTCTCAGGGTTTTGTCAGAAGCAAGGTTGGTGATCGGAGTGTTGGAAAATAATGGGTGGTGAGGTGTCTGATGATCGTGGCGACAGCGGCGAGATAAATTTAGGTTCTAAACCTAGTTTGGTTGAGTCTGGAAAATTGGTCAATTCTACTTCCTCTGTACATCGAGCTTGAAGAAATTCTGGGTGAAGGAGGCGTAGCGGGTTAACAACCCATGGCCGGAGTTGTAGGGTTTATCATCGATCAGAGGCGAGTGATTTAGGATTTTCTGGTGATGGGTTTGGGTTTCAGTTCACCCTGGGTACTCGATTTTGAATCGAGGAAGGAGATGAAGTTCTGTTGATCGTGGGTGCTCGTAATGATGTTGGGTGACTTGGCGATGGGATCGTCGTTGATCGGAGAAGGGTCAGGCGCTGGTGCAGGTGCACGTGGTGATCGGTGCACCATTGTTGCTTTAGGAATTGTTTGTTTTCTCGAGTAGGGTCTCGGGGTATAAGGTAGTTGACTCGGGGAAACTCGCGTGATTCTGGGTTGTGGCTCGAGTGTTTCTGGGTTTTTGCAAGCCTGGTTAAACTGTTAAGTTTAACAGTTTTAAAATTTTAACTAAAACAGTTTTCTTAAAATTTAAGTCAAATTGTTTTTAAAAAAAAGAAAGATGATGTTCTTGGTTTCATGTATACATGGACTGAACCCAAATTGAAATGCTTAAACAGATTTTTAATTTAAAATAAAGTAGGTTTTAAACTCTAAATAATTTAAACTAAATTAAAGTTCTTGAAATTCATTTCTTTGAATTGAATTGTTTATATAAATGAATTTGTATGAATGGTTTTTTTTACAAAAATGTTTTAAGTTAAAAACTTAATGTTATTTTCAAACTTGTTTTGAAATATAAAAGGAAATTTATAAGGAAATGTTTTTATTAAATTAGTTAATGAATAATGATTTATAAATTAACAATTAAAGTTTTCAAGTAATTTATTAACTTAAACTAAGGATTGTTAATTAATGATTAAAGGAAAGTAATTAATGATTACTTTATATTTAAAACTAATTAATGACTTATGCTAAGTAAAGTTTTTTTTTAAAATTAATTTAAGATAATGTTTTATCTTAAATAATAATTAAGTGTTAATGATTTATAATTAATTAAGTTGATTAAGAATTTTAAGTTTAGTTAATTAATTTAATTTATTATTTTTAAGGATTAATTAAGTAATTAATTAAGTATAATTATTATTTTAATTAACAAATAATTATGATGATTTAATTAATGGCTAATGATTAATTAAATTGTAATTATTTATTAATTAAGTAATTAAGGGTAGTTAATTACTGATTGAAGATTAATCAAGAATGATTAATATATGTTGTTTAATTAAAGGTTAACTACTTAATGTAATTAATTTAATTAAGTAATTAATAATTAAGTTGTAATTAAGGATCATTAATTAATATAATTAATGATGTAATTAAGATTGGTTAATTAAGTAATAATTAATAAATGAAGTAATTAATCAATGTAATTAATTAAGGATTAATGTAATTAATTATAGTTAATTAAGTTAATTAATTTTAGTTAATTAATTAATGAAGTAATTAAAGGTTAATTACTATAAGTGGTTAAGGATAATTAATTTGAGAAATTAATTGAGGATAAATTACTTGGATGTAATTAAAAGATAATTAATCAAAGATGATTAATTGAAGTGAAATATTAGAAGATAATTAATTAATTAAATTGTAATTAATTAATGGTTAAGTAAGCAGGATTTATAAAATGAAGTAATTAATTTAATTCACTTTAAATTAATTAGAGATGATATAAATCATTACTTATGGATGGATGATAATACTGAATGCTTTGCATTGATTGATATCTCTGATGAGATATATGCTGTATGATATGGATGTTAGTTGAATTGTGATGATAATATGGATTATCTGATAATGTTGATTATCTATTGTGAATTATCTTTCTTTGTGTATAAAGATAATGAATTAAATTGTTTTAACCTTTAAAAACAACTTGGCTTTAAAAGATACGCTTTGGATTTCGATGAGACCGGGATCGGGTTTCCGTATACCGGATTTCCAGGTTTGGAGACCCGAATACCACATCGATCCAAATTAACGATAGGTCGTGAATCAAGTGAAGATGAAGATTCAGAGTGCAAGGGTTATTGTCGTTAACTCTGAGGGTGATTCCAAAACGAGTGTAACGAGATAATGCCTTCGGTTTCGTTCGAACCCGGAACGAACTTGTATGGATTGAATGCTTTCAGAACATCGTCAGGTGGACGATGAGCATTCTAAGTGATGTGTTCTTTTCTAAGGTAATCGTGACCTCAAGCCTCACAAACCGGGAATGGCTAAAACAGGGGAGGTGCAGCAAGGTTAGTGGGTAGCACCCAAGTAGGACAAGATTACCTCTGTCTAGAAGTCCCTTCTTATTTCGGCTTAGTGTGTGCGGTTGCTGATCCCAACCGTGAGGTATCTTGTGCGGGAATTATCCAGTAAGGGATGTTCCGGCCTTGTGTTGCAGGGGATTGGGAGTGATCCTCGGTACGGTGATCTAGGCCACGTACTGTGACGGGCGGTACCCCGGTAGCCCTGCCATTGTATGGAATCCAAACTCCAATAAGTGCCGTACGTATTAGTTGTGCCCAACTATGTTGGAATGTGAGATGTAAGCATTTCAGCTATTTCTGTATTTTACTTGAAAACCCTAGACCCTATTATAATATAACTGGATTTCCTATCAAATGTTTTGGTTAGCGTAAGGTAAAAACTTTTCCATGTTTATGTGTGGGAAGTCTTACGTGATACCTTTGTTTTCAAAAGGTTTTGAAGTTAAACAATTTTAAACCGTTTACTCACACCAGACCCATGTCTGACCCAAGTTGTTTATTTCTGTTTTATAAACTCTTGGGTACTCAAATTTTTACGAGTAGCCAAGGGATTCAGGTTAGTCTTGACGAATTGTGGAGGAGCAATGGAGCAGGAGGCTTCGGCGATTGTAGATATAGTATTCCGCTGTGTTGATATCTGTGTTAGAGTCTTGTATTGTATTGAGTTGTAATATCTAGACAGATGTTTATAACTGTCTAGTATGTGTTGTATAGTTGTGTAAACTCTGATAAGTGTTGTATACTATGTAATAGTTTCTTTATGTTATTAATATAATTTATTCGTTCCGCTGTGAGATCGTTGTTGTTGTTTCTTTCTTTCTTCTCTTCTTTTCTACTTCTCACCCCTTTCTTTCTTATTAACGATGCGACTTTCTATGGAGAGAAAGTCGTGGTCGTTACACCGTCGATTCATTATAAAGATTATTCGAAGTGGAGTTATGGGATACTCCAGAATTAACAGAAGACGAATAGTGAGGGACACGAATGAATTTCGAAACCGAGGGAACGTTCCAAAATTCAAAGGAATCGAGTTAAAAAGGACGAGGTTCAAACTTGGGTGAAAGTGATTCTGTAAATACATTTACCATATATATTAAGTTTTGCCTAGAGCTACCAAAGCTCTGATACCAACTGTAACGACCCGCTATTTTAGACCATTCGCATCCGCACATGTCGGACTTGAATGATTTAAAATACCGAATTGTTAATTTAAATTTGGCAAAACTGAGCATATACAGTAATTAAAATAATCACAGATCACAGACACAGAGTAATAAATGCAGCGGAAACAAAAGATAGTAGTTCATGAAGCTACAATATACATATCAGAGTTAAATAAGGTACAACAGATGTCTCGAATACAATAATCAAATACAAATATCAGAATATATCACAGGAATCAACTGAATATCTGAAAGCTGGATATATAGCTGGATCTCCAAGCGAAGCTCCAACTCCAAAGGTGAGTCTCGAATACTGGTACACTCAGTCTGACCCGAGCGTAAAGCAAAACACAAAAACACTCGAGTCAGGATTAACATTCTTATATCAATAAATCCAACTCAAGTGAAATAGCACTGAAATACAAGTAACTCAAAGGATGTTTGGAATAACCATCCTTTAAGGATCCGTCAAACTATCTACTATGTAGTAGTGTACGATAAGTAGATAATGCCTATCAGTAATATAAAGTATCAAAATAGTGTTAAGGCGTTACCATTATTCCCCTTAACACATTTTATATAAGCGTTATAGTCTATACAGCACTGTAAACTCCACCGTAAACTAGTGGGATATCAAGGAGTACTCCATAGGTATAACACAAAAAAATCGTATTGGTCGCGTATATAGGGATACAAGTATTACATGGCACATGAGGCAATACCCAAGGTAGTGAAACTACCGTTTGCTTAATCCGGACTGGTGAGAACGCATCGCTGCAGCGATCGCAACACCGCGAAACAACAATCCCAAAATTCGAGGGTGCACCAATCGATAACAAGTAATGAGTAGTATACGAAGAAGTGTGTTCGCTCGAGGTGGCTAACCCCATTTGGCCCGGCACGGCTCCTGTTTTAGTCATTTCCAATTTGACACAAGTGTCAAGGCTATCCATTATCGTTCTCTTTCTTCAGTCATCACGTACATCATTCCAACCACTTCATTCTGGATCACACTCCGCGTGTAGTTATTAAAGTGGTTTTCGGTTTAGACAGTGAGTATGTCCCTAACCGATTCCGGTCTCTTTAGTAACTTTCGTAATTATTATACCGATTGGTCGTTTAATATATTTCAAAACCAAATCAAATTCAATTTCAAATCTGTGCAGTTAAAGCGCTCGGTGGATTCAATGCGGTAGAGGTGCAAAAAGTCATAGCGGGGATTTAGCGAAGATATAGCGGGATATATCAGATTACTCTAAAATAGCATATAAATCCCATACTTGTTGTTTTTACAAATATATAGATAGTAATTATGTGACAAATTAACATTCAATTGAATTATAATTAATTCAAAAATAATTTTAAATAAAAATATGTGCAAATGTATTATAAATGAACGTAAAACTGTTATATAACTTAATTTAATTTAGTAGAATATTAGAGTATTATCATTTCTAAACATATATCAAAAATTCAATGAAATTAATTAATTTCATAATTTTTATAGCGTATAAATATCATTTTTCAGGCCAATTTTTTATAGAAGATATAGCGGAAATAGCGGAATATAGCGGAAATAACGGGATATAGCGGAAATAGAGGGGATTAAAGCGGAAAGGATATATGTTAGGGATATATGGAAAAATCGTAGCGGTAGGAATCCGCTATAAGATATATCGAAGTTATAGCGGGGATATAGCGGGGCATTAACTGCACAGTTTCAAATAGAATTTGTAAACCAACATTTCATTTCTCTTTCTAAATCAATTTCCATAATTTACGTTTCAAACTTCCACATTCATACTTTCAAAATCTTATAATTCAATTTCAATTTCTATTTAAAACAATTCAAATATTGATTCAAGTTCGTATATAAGTTTCATACCGAAATCATTTAAATTAATTTAATTTAACATTCAAATCAATTTAATTTCATTTATCGATTTCATTCAATATTCGTTAAGTAAATTTATCCTTCAAAACAATTTCTATTTAACTTCCAATTTATTAAATCAATTATTTAAGTTCAACTCCATTATATCAAAACTTACAAATTGCATTAAATTAAATTCATCAAATCAAATTCTTTACATTTCAAGTCTTACATTAATTTCAATAAATCACATTTTTTATTTCTTGTTAAAGAAAATTCAATTCACTTATTTATTTACTTAGTTACAATTTCAAAGCTCAATTAATAAAGAACTCAATTTCACTAATTCAAGAGGTTCAATTTTATTTAACTATTAACTAATTCAATTTTATTTAATTATTACATAATTTCAAAACTTAATTATTAAATAATTTCAACTTAATTATTAAATAATTTTAACTTAATTATTAAATAATTTTAAACTTAATTATTAATAATTCCTATTTTAAAACAACATTCTTTCATCAACTACTATGTTAATATTTTGATTCAGATTATTAAATATTAACATTTTCCTTTCATTAAAGTTCAAATTCCAACTTCATTTCAAAACCTCATTATTTATGAAAATAAAATCTTTATTTTATTTTTAAATCAAATTATTGACCAATCGGGTTTTATTTAATTCTCTATCCTAAGTCAAAGTTTATTTGGGTATTTATCATTTCAACCCGATTCCATTTCAATTCAAAAAATCAAAGCATAGCAAAGGGAACTTGCAGTGTGATAACTGGGATGATGTCAAAGTAAATAAACAAGCAATAACAACAATCAATAACAATAATCCAATAATTAATTCAAATAATCCTGAAATAATTGTATTAATTCACATTGTTATTTGTGTAAATTAATATAATTATTTTTAGAATCCACACTATCATTTCATGTAGATTAAAGATTATTACATTAATGTTTATACGGTTCTTCACTTGATATTTATTATTCAATTTCAAACTACATCAATTTGTACACATACATATAAATGGTTCAAGGTGTGGTTAACACTATTTCTACGTGTCAATTTATTTAACATTTAAAGGGGTCATATTATGCAAATGTCATCAATCAAATTAACACATATATCAAATCTAACTATCCTACGTCAATTTCAATTTCAAATTATTTATCACTTACAACATTAACAAATTTAACGTCCAATGTAGACATCAAATAATCAATCATTTAACAACCAAACTGGATTATCATTGTATATAAAACATATAATGGTGTCAGATGTCACAGGTGAACTGATACAGGTAATAGCATATATAACAGTGTAATTAACTAACAGCAGCATATTTCAATTGTCGTTTCAATTGAAATCAAATTTAATAAATAAAAGAACGTTAATCGTGAGTGATTGCTCACCTTTCGAGGCTAGAGGAATTTGATAACGAAGTAAATTAAGAATCCAGTCGCGAATTCCAAAGCAAATTAGATGGGCACGAATTTGACGATCAAAGCTGGTAGATAGAATCGATGAAATAAATCAGAACTGGATCGATGCAGATATATGGTATAAGTGAACTTATATATAATTATATATAACTATATATAACTATATATATATATAAATCATATTCTAAATTTTAAAAATACATTGAATAAAATATATGCATATATATTTCAGAAATCCATTGTTTTTAAACGAAACACAAAAAATAAACAACCATATATACATGCCAAAATTTGAAGTAATATATATACTTTTGAAATCAACTATATATCTATCAAATATTAAAGCTGTCTAACTATATATATATATATAACACCCACCTAACATACCTATAATTATACAATATATCTGTTATACTGAAAGATACAGATTCATTTCCTTTTATAAACAAAAGAAAGCCTTTATATTACAACCTCAGTAACAAAATAACGTAAAATCTGTATACGTAAAATGTATAAAAACCCTACATACCTACTACTGTATAACATATACCATTCGAATATTTCCCTTTTTTTAGACTGTAAACACAAACTGTACATCGACACAACTATATAAACAACTCTATAATAAAATATATAATACTCATAAACACCAACAAACCCAACTATAACAATTACACAACTTAACATCTGATCACATAACAACCAAAACTTAAGACTAAAGTATATATATACATTTTAGTACTCAAAATAAAAATAAAAGCTTCAGCCACTACACATATTATACAATATATATAAAACTGAAATGTATAACAACACTTATATAAAATATATAGACAAAACTTATTGATCAAACATATACACCAACAAATTGAAAAACATAGATGCTATAATCTATATGTACGAGCAAACACATTTATATATATACAAACAAACGAGACAACACTCGTATAATATCATTTACAATATACAAATCACAATCTATTAACATACGCAATATATATATTAATAAAACAACAGTTATAATTTATAAAAACTAAAAGTCGAGAAAAATGTAAACAAATAAATTTAAAGTTGGCGACAAAATCCCAGATATAACATTATATAACTGCTTATATAGCTTACACGGACAACATAACTGTAACGACCTAGAATTTTGAACAAGTTAAATTGAAAATATTTATTTAATTTTAAATATTTGAATGATGATTTAATTTGAATCCCCGATATAAATTTGAAATTTGCGATTAAATTATAAAATTTAATCTGTTGATAGTTGAGTTAAAATTTAGATCTTCAGTTTTAAGCTGATTTAAAAATATTTCAAAAGCTTTTAAATTTCATATTGATATTACTGAAGATAACAGAAGCTTCAGAATCGAATTTGGAAGTGAATTGTCCAGTTTTGAAATTATATCGTTCGAATCGATATTTAAAAATAGCCGTCCGAGGCACAGTCTCGGAATTCGACGAAACCAGTTCCATTGGGTCCGAAATATTGTATTATTACCGGACTTCAAATTTCGTATTGATCGGAGTTGATATGTGACCATACGGTGAGTAAACGCGTTGAGATTTAATCGAATTCAAATTTATCTTCAATTTTAAAATTAGTCAACAATCAGCCACTAAACTGTCTCCTCTCGTACAAAACAACATCATCTCGTTCCCTTTGTTTCAGCCTTATCTCATGCCTAAAAGCACGCAGAGAATCACGAAGCAAGATCGTGCAACCCATGTCTTCTGTCTCCCTCCCTCTATTTTTAAATAATCAATTATCTCAGTTTTAAAATCGAACAGAGAAAAATAAAAATGGCCGCAACTTCCTTTATTAAACCAAAATAAATGTCGAGCCTTTCTTCTCCTACAAACGAAGATTCGTTCGAATCAATTTGCCGCTCACTATTTTCGAGCGACAGATCTGGGGAAGGCTCGAAGCCATTACGAAGTACGATGGCGCAGCGTGGGTTTCAAGTCGTTCGACAGTCACTGTCGATTCATGTAAGGTTCGCGACCAGGGCAGGCTCGATTGGGGACGGCAGCTTCGCGCCTCATCACGATCGAAGGTGAGGAACTCGAGCTGATTGCTCGCATCGAGCTCGGCTAGGGCTCGTTAGGGAGGATGTCGCGTGATGGAGGGCTTCGCGGTGAGGGACGTGCGATCGAATGGGGCACGAGACAAAGAGGCGATTCAAATCGCGTGGCCATGGGATTCGAGCAGGCGAGTGGAAGCTAAGGTGGGAGGGATTCGATTTCGTGATGAACTGGAGCTTGTTTTGATCGAGTTCGAGCAGGCAGTGAGCAGGAGAAGTCGAGCTCGGCGATTTTGGGGACTGGGATGTCTTGCGGTGACGAATTCGAACGGCGGCAGGCGAAATCGAGCTTGGGTTCGTTTGGTTCTGTGAGGTATTTTAATTTAATCTGTTAATTCGATATATTGGTTACTAAAAATAAACGAATCGATAAATATAAAGAAGAGTTTAAATTTTCAGAAAAATTTAGCTCTATGTATCTGTATATGAATTTATACAGTTAAACAGGATATTTTATAAATATATGTACTTACAGGAATTCAGAAAAGAAGTTTTTAAATGTAAATATATATATTAGGAAATGATGTTTCCAGTAAGAAGTCAGAATTTTATTTAATATGTATATGTAGTTTCAATAAAATTTATTATTAAAGGAAAATTTAGTTTTAAAATTTAGATTGTAGAAATAAAATTTTAAGAGAAGAAATTGATTGTAAGTTAAATGTGAAAGATATATGTAAATGAGACTTTAGTTAAAAAAAACAGGAAAGTTAGTAGAAATTGAAATGTTAGTCAAATAAATTTATTTAAAAGGAATCATTGGATAATTAAAATTACTAAGCGAAAAATTTATTTATTTGATTTGTTCAAATAGTAATAAGATTATGTAATTGTTATACAAGGTTAAAATAATCGAAGAAACAGTCTGGATTGGAAAATTTGGATTGCAAATGAAAGCTAAGGTGAGATTTTTCTCACTCAAATGAAATTTGATTCTACAGTTGATTGATTGATTTGATTGCTATTGGATGTGATATTAGATATAGTAGGATATATCTATATATATAGTAATATATACATATTGGCATATGTATATATTGGATTGATGATTTCCCGCCTCGTATAGCGGATGAGACCCTATTGCGCCGTTAGTAAGCGGATATATTATAAAAACCCATATACCGCGATATTCCACCTCGAAGTGGAATTGGTATTGTGCTAACGTCTGTGGATGCAGGGAAACAGGTTGGAGGGATCCAACTGGATTCCTCACCAGTATTTATTTATTTACAGATATTGATATATATTCTGTTATCATATGATGGTATATGATGTTTGTTGTTGTGATTGACTAATTGGTGCTGTTGCATCATCGGATTCAGTTTTGAAGTTTAAAAATAACGACTTTTACTTTAAAAGGATTTTAAAGTGATTTTTTGAAAATATACGCTTTATGGAATTTTTGGATTGATTTATAAACGTTAAGATTTTAAAGTTATAAAAGTTAAGATTTGTGAATTATAACCAAAAGGTAATTTCTTTTGAAATAAATAGTTAAGAAATCTATAAAATGGTTTTAATTGGAACTTTTGAATTATTAAAAACGATGTATGTAAAAGATGTACAAGATTGATATTTATAACTTTAAAATGTTGGTATTATAAAACGAGTTTTTATAAGCGTTAAAATGAATTTTTAAGAATTTATAAATAAATGAAATTTATAAATTGTGAACTTATAAATGGAAATGATTTTGTAAAATAAAGGAATTATAAGTATTTAACTTATAATTATGGATTGTTGGTATAAGATTTGAGTTATGAATCGAATTGTTAATAAAGGAGATTTATTAAATTGAAGTTGTTAGAAAATAGAAATGGAATTTATAAACGTTGTTTTATAAATTCGAAATCAATTGAATTTGATAAATTAAATGTAGGAGGTTATTAAAGGAAATATATTCGCGATTTTGGATAGCGAATCTTTATTGAAATAAAATGTGTAGAGATGATTGAAATTTGGTTAAGTGAATTATATTCACGATTTTGGACAGTGAATATATTATTAAATAAAAATGGATTTATTTTTGAAGAAGTGATATTAAAAATGAAGTTAAACATTTTAAAGATGTTTTAAAATGTATTATGAATCGAAAGCATAGATTTCAACGTTCATTGTTGAAATAGACGTTTTCGAGAAATAAGGAAATGATGAACTATAACACTGTTGTTATAGTAAATGATTTTCGAAAGAAAATGTTTTATGTAGTATTGGGATTTACATATATCTATCTTAAAATCCGAATCCCTATACTAGTGATTTTGAGTCGTCGTAACGATGTTTTACGCAACATTCGTTTTGACTCAAATAGATGTTAAAATTAATGATTTCCTTAAAGAATGAAATGTATACTTAAATTTGATTTAAGTATATTGAATATTTTCAAATGTTGAAAATAAATAGTTTTGTGAATTACTTATTTTAAATAAGTATGGAAATGCTTTTCTGATGCAGCGCAACCTTTATTTGGCCAAGGTATAAGTCGTCTACGACTCAAGGAGGCGTTGATGAGTCGTCCACGACTCAATTGGACAACCAAAGGTGGAGATATAAGTCGTCTACGACTTAGGAGCAATGTTATGAGTCGTCCACGACTCATAGAGACAGGCATGAGTCGTCTACGACTTATGGAGGCGGTGATGAGTCGTCCACGACTCAACTGGATGACCAAAGGGAAAGATGTGACGAGTTTACGACTTAACAAGGAGATGAGTCGCTCACGACTCAAGGGGAAGAATACACAAGTGATAAGTCGTCCACGACTCAAGGGAGAAGCTGGTATGAGTCGTCCACGACTTAAGGAAGGTAATGAGTCGGCACCGAGTTACGACTTAGTTAAGTCGAACTATCTTGAGGCGCTGGAACCTAAAACCGTGGAATCTCCTGCCGTTTTAATCTGACCCGTTGATGTCTTAAGTCGCTGATAATGATGAGTCGTCTGATTGTAAGTCATGAGTCGTCTGTACATATGTATGAGTCGTATGTCGTTAAACTGTGTTGTAAGTTGATAAGTCGTCAACGACTTAAGGTGAGTCGTCTGTTTTGTAATAAGTCGTATATTTTGGCTGCGTCATAAGTCGGAGTGTGATGAGTCGTGTGTTGTTAGTTTGTACATCTTGTTAAGTCGTGTTGTTATCTGATGAGTTGTAAACGACTCATGATGAGTCGTAGGTCGTAGGGGATAAGTCGTCACCGACTTATGACTTGTACTTTTTCTGTTTTTGTGTGTTGTAGCCTATAAATAGGCAAGATGAGTCATTTGTAAAGGTTGTTGATTTTTGAATAAAATTCTCTTTTGATTGCTTTGTGCTTTCATTCCAAATTGGTAGTTGAGTGTAATCTCCTATCTCCTCTTTCGGTTAATCGAGTGCGCTCGATTCAACGATTGTAGAAGCCGATTCGCGGAATCAAGTGCGCTTGATCAACGCTTGAAGAATTGAAGATCTTCGAACCCGGTATCGTGCGCGATCAACGAGTTCAGGATAGCTAGAATTCGGTATCTTCGGATCAACGAATTTGGGCATTTCAGCATCTTCCAATCCACCGATTGCTACATTCAACGATCTACATCATTTTTGTAATATCCGCTGCGTCAGTTTGGTATCAGAGCTTGTTCTAACCAATCATAGTTAGATCGAGACTTGGAGCCTATTCATTTGAAGATTTGAAGTTATCAATCACGGCCGAGAATTTGAAGAAGTGGGTCGTGCATACTTTTGAAGTTTTAAGTTTGGATTGGTGATTTGGAGAAGTCGTGTTCATCGTGTTCATCGAGATTTGCAACAAAGGGGAAGATTTCGATCCGTTTCCTTTTGGATCAAAATCCGGAAAGTGTTTGAATTTGAAGTGTTGAAGAATTTGTGAAGTTTTCAAGTATGCCGCCAAGAAGAGCTAATCGCCACCAAAACGTAGAAGCTTTGTATCGAAGAGAAGAAGCTGATGAGATGGAGCAAAGAATCAACGAAAATTTTAGTGAAAAACTTAACGAAGGAATTGGTCGATTAGAGAAGCTTATGACAGAGATGAATCAAAACCGGAGAAGGGTTTCACCAGAATCTAACCATGGGGGTAGTAGAGTCTCGCCACATTCCAATCGAGATAGAAGTGTTGAAAATGATCAAGGGCGTGGGAGGAACGTGAATGATCGTGAACGGAGGAATGTCAATAGAAGGGATGAAGATGGAAGGCGTAATGGTAGTAGAGATGTTGGTGGTCAGAATCGACATCGTTATGCATCTGATTTTGAAGAGGAGTATGATGGTGGTAGTATTCAAGGAAGAGGTCAAGGAAGAAACTATTCTGAGTATGATCACAAGTGGGAATCGGGAATGAAGACAGAAATTCCTGAATTCAAAGGTGGTATGCAAGCGGAGGAGTTTCTAGATTGGGTAGCTAATGTTGAAGAGATTTTTGACTTTAAAGAAGTTCCAGAACATCGTAGAGTGAAGTTGGTTGCTACGAGGCTGAGGGGTAGAGCTTTGGCATGGTGGCAGCAAACCAAGCTTACACGTGAACGAATGGGAAAGTCAAAAGTTGAATCTTGGGAGAAGATGAAGAAATTGATGAAAGCAACGTTCTTACCTTACAATTATCAATCTTTGATGTATCAACGTTTGCAAAACTTGAGACAAGGGACGAAAACTATGAATGACTATACTGATGAATTCTATCAACTCATTGCAAGGAATGATATTATGGAAACAGAAGAGCAGCTGACATCTAGGTTCATTGGAGGATTGAGAATGCAGATTCAGGATATGGTTAATATGTTCGATCCAAGATCTGTGGCAGAAGCACATCAGACAGCGTTGGCTTGGGAAAAACAAGGGAGACGAGGAAGTGGTGTGTTTACTAATTCTAACAATCAAGCAAAGGGTGTTGGTGGAAGTTCTAATGTTACTAAACCTATCAGTAGACCAGTGGTGAAGGAGGTTGAGAAGGCGAAAGTTAACAATGGGTTTAAATGTTACAATTGTCAAGAATTGGGTCATAAAAGCAGTGAGTGTCCAAAGCCAAAGAAGAGAACCATGATTGCAGAAGTTGACGATGAGGATGTTGATGAAGATTGTTCTAATCCAGTTGAGGAGGATGAGCAGGATATTGCGTCAGGAGACGAAGGTTGTAATCTAATGCTGAGGAGATCGTGTTTAACACCGAAGCAGGAAGAAGCTAGTTGGTTGAGGAGTAATATCTTTCAGTCAACATGTACTATTCTGGGGAAGGTGTGTAAGTTTGTGATCGACGCAGGAAGCTATGATAATATTATTTCAACCGAAGCTGTGACAAAGTTGAAATTGAAGACAGAGAAACATCCGAGTCCATACAAGTTAGCATGGTTGAGAAAAGGAGGAGAAGTGAAAGTGGATAGACGAGTTCGTGTTCCATTCTCTATTGGGAAGAAATACAAAGATGAAATATGGTGTGATGTAGTAGAGATGGATGTTTGCCACTTATTATTGGGAAGACCATGGCAATATGATCGAGCAGTACTACATGACGGTCGGACCAATAGCTACAGTTTTATGTTTAAAGGCACGAAGATTATCTTAGTTCCGAAGAAGAGATCACAAGAAGAAAGTAAGTCAGAAGAAATTGAAGAGCTGAAAACTTTATTGACTTTAAAGGAGTTTGTTAAAGAAGTTGAAGAAGAGCCGGAAGTATTCTTGTTGATTGGACGAGAAAGCAGTGAAGAGGTTGAGATTCCAGAAGAAGTAAAACCAATTTTGAAAGAATTTGACGATGTATTTCCAGAAGAGTTACCAACGGAGTTGCCACCGTTAAGAGATATACAACATCAGATAGATCTTGTTCCAGGTGCTGTGTTGCCACACCGACCACATTATAGAATGAGTCCGAAGGAACATGAAGAGTTGCGGAGGCAGGTAGAGGAATTGCTTGAGCAGGGGCGTGTGCAGGAGAGTCTGAGTCCTTGTGCTGTACCAGCTTTATTGGTACCCAAAAAGGATGGAACGTGGAGGATGTGCACTGACAGTCGAGCATTGAATAAGATTACTGTGAGATATAGATTTCCAATGCCGAGGTTGGATGACTTGTTGGATCAGATAAGCGGAGCTACTATCTTTTCTAAGATTGACTTGAAGAGCGGATATCATCAAATTCGTATCAGACCAGGAGATGAGTGGAAGACTGCTTTTAAAACCAGGGAGGGTCTATACGAATGGTTGGTCATGCCATTTGGTTTATCCAATGCACCAAGTACTTTCATGAGGGTGATGAATCAGATTTTTCGACCGTTCATTGGGAAATTCGTGGTGGTGTATTTCGATGATATTCTTATTTACAGTGGCAGTCCAGAGGAACATTTGGATCATCTTAGAGAAGTGCTGATGGTATTGCGACAAGAACAATTCTATGCTGCAACGAAGAAATGCGTGTTCATGACGCACAGTGTTTTATTTCTGGGGTATGTTGTTTCATAGAAAGGAATACAGGTTGACCAAAGTAAAATTGAGGCGATCAGAAATTGGCCGCAGCCCAAGACGATAACGGAAGTGCGTAGTTTTCACGGGTTGGCTTCATTCTATCGAAGGTTTATACCACACTTTAGTAGTGTGATGGCACCTGTTACCGATTGCATGAAAGGTAAACAATTTGCATGGACAGAGGAAGCAGGGAGTGCTTTTGGGAAGATCAAGGAATTGCTGACGTCGGCACCAATTCTAGTGCTACCTGATTTTCAGTTGGTGTTTGAACTACATACTAATGCATCCAAGGTTGGGATTGGAGGGGTGTTGAGCCAGAAGGGGCATCCAATTGCATATTTCAGTGAGAAGTTGTCAGGAGCAAAGATGCGTTACAGTACATATGATGTGGAATTCTATGCTGTTGTACAATCTATTAAACACTGGAGACACTATCTATTTCAGAAGGAGTTTGTTCTGTATACTGATCATGAAGCGTTGAAGCATTTACAAGGGCAAGACAAGATTTCAGCGAGACATGCATCGTGGATTGCATATCTGCAACAGTTTACTTTTGTTGTGAAACACAAGTCAGGGGTGACAAATCGTGTGGCTGATGCTTTGAGTAGGAGGAGTCATTTGTTGACTACGCTAAAGGTGGAAGTGACGGGGTTTGAAATATTGCCAGAGTTATTCACTGATGATCCTTACTTTGCAAAATTTGTTGAAAAAGTCAAGGAGGGAGAGACAGATGATTTCGTGATGGTAGATGGTTTTCTGTTCAAAGGAAATCGATTGTGCATTCCGGAGGGTAGTTTGAGAATGAAGATTATCAAGGAGTTACATGAAGAAGGACATGTTGGAAGAGACCGTACCTTACAGTTGATTTCACAATCCTACTTTTGGCCATCAATGAGAAAAGAGGTGGAAAGATTTGTTAAGAGATGCCATATCTGTCAAGTTTCGAAAGGAACTGCGACCAATGCGGGTTTATATATGCCGTTACCGGTACCCACTAAACCATGGGATGATGTGAGTATGGACTTTGTGTTGGGGTTGCCGAGAACGCAGCGTGGTAATGATTCCATTTATGTGGTGGTTGATCGATTTTCGAAAATGACACATTTTATTGCTTGTAAGAAGACGGCGGATGCTGTTCATGTTGCTCAGTTGTTTTTCAGGGAGATCTATCGACTTCATGGATTGCCAGAATCTATTGTGTCGGATAGAGATACTCGGTTTCTGAGTCACTTTTGGTTGAGTTTGTGGAAAATGGTGGGAACGAAGCTGAAATTTAGTAGTGCTTATCATCCGCAAACGGATGGACAGACTGAGGTGGTTAACAGATCATTGGGAAACTTGTTGAGATGTCTTGTGCAAGATAATTTGAAGAGTTGGGATGTGAAGTTATGCCAGGCAGAATTTGCTCATAATCATGCTATGAATCGAAGTACTGGGTTCAGTCCATTTCAGATAGTATATTCGAGCTTACCGAAGGGACCATTGGACTTAAAGGTAGTGCCACAATCAAAGAAGACAATTAAGAAAGCTGCAGATTTTGTTGAAGGGCTGACGGAGTGTCATAAAATCGTTCAGGAATGATTGAAGAAAGCAAATGAGAAGTATAAACAATCTGCAGATTTGAAATGACGAAATGTTGAGTTTAATGAAGGAGATTTGGTTTATGCGGTATTAACAAAAGATCGTTTTCCAGTGGGCGCATATAACAAGTTGAAAGCCAGAAAAATTGGTCCGGTGGAAATTGTGAAACGAATCAATGAAAATAGTTATAAACTGAAGCTGCCAGATGATGTGTATACATCTGACGTATTCAATGTTAAACATCTTGTACCATATCATGGGGATGAGTTTGTTGGGGACGAAGAGTGTGCAAATTCGAGGACGAATTTCTCTCAACCTGGGGAGGATGATGCAGCGCAACCTTTATTTGGCCAAGGTATAAGTCGTCTACGACTCAAGGAGGCGTTGATGAGTCGTCCACGACTCAACTGGACAACCAAAGGTGGAGATATAAGTCGTCTACGACTTAGGAGCAATGTTATGAGTCGTCCACGACTCATAGAGACAGGCATGAGTTGTCTACGACTTATGGAGGCGGTGATGAGTCGTCCACGACTCAACTGGATGACCAAAGGGAAAGATGTGACGAGTTTACGACTTAACAAGGAGATGAGTCGCTCACGACTCAAGGGGAAGAATACACAAGTGATAAGTCGTCCACGACTCAAGGGAGAAGCTGGTATGAGTCGTCCACGACTTAAGGAAGGTAATGAGTCGGCACCGAGTTACGACTTAGTTAAGTCGAACTATCTTGAGGCGCTGGAACCTAAAACCGTGGAATCTCCTGCCGTTTTAATCTGACCCGTTGATGTCTTAAGTCGCTGATAATGATGAGTCGTCTGATTGTAAGTCATGAGTCGTCTGTACATATGTATGAGTCGTATGTCGTTAAACTGTGTTGTAAGTTGATAAGTCGTCAACGACTTAAGGTGAGTCGTCTGTTTTGTAATAAGTCGTATATTTTGGCTGCGTCATAAGTCGGAGTGTGATGAATCGTGTGTTGTTAGTTTGTACATCTTGTTAAGTCGTGTTGTTATTTGATGAGTTGTAAACGACTCATGATGAGTCGTAGGTCGTAGGGGATAAGTCGTCACCGACTTATGACTTGTACTTTTTCTGTTTTGGTGTGTTGTAGCCTATAAATAGGCAAGATGAGTCATTTGTAAAGGTTGTTGATTTTTGAATAAAATTCTCTTTTGATTGCTTTGTGCTTTCATTCCAAATTGGTAGTTGAGTGTAATCTCCTATCTCCTCTTTCGGTTAATCGAGTGCGCTCGATTCAACGATTGTAGAAGCCGATTCGCGGAATCAAGTGCGCTTGATCAACGCTTGAAGAATTGAAGATCTTCGAACCCGGTATCGTGCGCGATCAACGAGTTCAGGATAGCTAGAATTCGGTATCTTCGGATCAACGAATTTGGGCATTTCAGCATCTTCCAATCCACCGATTGCTACATTCAACGATCTACATCATTTTTGTAATATCCGCTGCGTCATTTTCCAATATGAAACGAAGGGTTTGAAATTTTATCTTTTGAAGATAAATTGAAAAGTGAATATTTGAAATTGTTTTCAAACGGTTAAGTGTGGAAATTTTATATATCTTGTAAAGATATTTTGGAAAAGAAATAATTTTGGAAAATTATTTGGAATCTGATGATGTTGCGCATCTTTATTGATAGTTAAATAACCGACTATCAATAGTTACCTTGAATGGTATTTGTTGTGAATTGGATGAATTTGAATGCCACACTTATTTTTGAATTAACGCTCACTATTCGGGTTAGCCGGGAAAGGATCATGGGGTCGTATAACCCATTCCGAATATGTGATACGTCGTTATGAATTGCATTCGAAGACCGGTGTTGAAGACCGGATATTTTTGAAAACGGAAGGATTACCGTCGAGTTACTCTACATCGGCTGATCTCCGATTTAGAGGTTTTATCACCCTTAGTGACGGGAAGTCCGGACGTGATTAGAAAATTATCCGGATATGCAAGGGCTTCGTGAGAAGTGCCTTCGGTTCTGTTCGATCCCAGAACAGACTTTTATGGATTGTATGTCTGACGTTACAAATTGAGATATAAAGCTGATTCCTTTCAAATACATTTCTGTTGGTGGCGGAGAATTTATTCCCTTAGCTTAACACCCTTCTCTGAGACGTACGAGCTCAGAGGTTATGTAGTTGAAATTTATCAGCGATATATCCCAATTTGGTAACGTGGCATACTGAGTGTTGCTGTGAAATGATCAGTGTTTGATCATTTGTGATATGATCATTTATTTGATCTTATATCTTTGTGATCATAGGTTGATCATTTTGTTTGACCCGAAGCAGGGCTTTTTGAGAAAGCGTAGCTTTGTGGACGAGACTTCATCGAGCCTCACACCCCGGAAATGGTCGAAACAGGAAGGATGCAGCAAGGTTCTAGGGAGTAGCGCCCCTTAGTGTATGTCATTCCTTCTGGATAGAGGTGGTATCATGGTATGGAGCCCAGATACTTAACCTATGTTGATACTGCTTATTATGTAGTTTGTTGCGAATCGGGGATCCTCGGGAAGTTCGGTTACGATCGGGGGATGGCATACGCGTGTCAGTAGTTACCTATTTTTGCAGAGGTAACCCGGCTTTGTGTTGGCAGAGATCCGGTTAGGTTCTCGGGTCGTCTATTCCAGGGACGTACCCATCCTGGAAAAGGAAGTTCCTTAGCCTGACCATTTGTTGGAAATCCATCTTCCAATACGAACTTTGTACGGTATTAGTTGTAGAACCTGCCATCTAATATGGCAGCTATAGTAGGCATAGTATAATGGTACCTATGCTGGCTAAGATTGATATTATACTTTCGAAATGTTTTCTACACTATGCACTAATAATAATATCAAAAAGAATTTGATTTTTGCGTAGTAAGCATCTTTGACTATCATAAGAAGAAATCTCCTCCAAGTCTGCGTTTGCATTGTGTGTGTGGTGGGAGGTCTTATGGTAGTTTCATTTTCCAAAAGCATTGCGAATTTGTTTTATTTTCTTTGTGAAAAATAACTGTTTTACGATCTCACACCAGTCACCATGACTGACTCGGAGTTTATTGTTTCCCTTCTAAACTCTGGGTGCCCACCAAATTTCCACACGGGCAGCCTAGAGTTATGTTATCAGGATATTCTGGATATTCTGGAGCTTTGGAAGCAAGCTGGATGGCGAGACGTAGTATTTGTATCTGATAGTATTTATTCTGCTGTGTATTCTGTATGAGGACAAGTTTATAAAACTGTCCATTGTTGTATATTGACTCTGATTGATGTATGTATAAACTGATATAGTTCTTTGTTTTAAAAGACTAGTGTTTATCTATTATATATTATTCCGCTACGATGTGTGAGATTCTGATATTGTTTTCTGTTCTGATGTTGTTCTGTTTTTCTTCTTCTCTCTTTCTTCTACTTCTCTTTTTCTTCTTTTTCTTCTATTTAAAACCCTCACTATTGGAGTTTCCGGCACTCGATTGCTCGGCAGTCGATAAAGTGAGTATCGATGCCGAATTTTCGAAAGTCGAAAATTTCGGTATGTGACAATAACTTTATTTTACTTCATGTATAACTTGTATATATGGGATTCACATACACAATAAGATAACAGTATAAACCAAAATAACCCATATACAAATACATTACTAGAAAAAACAGAGTCTAATATATAACTACACATAATATCGCATCATGAAATATAGACTATTATATTTAAATCTGATATATTATAATTTAAAACAGTAAATATATACAACCAATGTGTAGAGACAAAAGTACATATATATAACCCAAACATTGAACAGCAGATATGCCAGCCCAAGCAACTTCAAAGTATTATATATATATGAACATATGTACAAATTTAACGCAGCATATATATACGAAGACTGAAAAAGCATATACCCATTAGATCGGGATTCAACATACTATAAATATATATATACACTTTAAAACCATTCTTACAGTTATAATATATAAGCAGAGAAGGGAGATACGACCCTAGCCTTAACTGTCAAGTTGAGGGCGGAGACTGGTTTTGGGATGCGCTCGGCAAGAGGATGGCCGAAGGGTGATGGGATGGAGACACGGTGGTAGGTCGGCGTGGAAAAATGGAGAAGGCAGCTGCTCGTAAGGGGTTTGGTGGAGAAAATAGAGGAGAGGATGTAATGAGCGGTGATGGTTGCTGGGTTGTCGGTGTTTGGAGGGAAGAGTTTCGGATTGTGGAGCTCGGGTCAAAGTGGGTGATGGTGGCTGGAGGAGGAAGGGGGAGGAAGTGAAGGCCGACGTTTGCTGGAGGGAAGCTACGCGTGGAGGTAGGTTGGTCGGTTGCAAGAATAAAGAGACGAGAGTGGGTAGCTTCATCATTCATATTTTTTTAGAGAAATCATGGCCGAAATGGAAAGAAGGGTTAGCAGGCATGCTTTGCGTGAGGAAGAGAGATGCGTGAGGGAATTGAAAGTAAGAACGGAGATGAATAGCCTCGTAATTAATATAAGTTTTCTTTCCCAAAAGAACAACAGAGAGAAAACATTGAAAATGGAACCGAACAGTGAAACGAACCAATGGATAATAAATTTGAATAGGGAAACGGAAAAGTCAGGGGTTATCTCAGGGAATATAAAAAGGTTAGAGGTTGTTATTATTATACATTGAGCAATGACTGGTCATGAAAACAAATAGATCCGAACGGTTAACTATACGGCTGACTGTTCGTCGATTCCGCTGCGTATCGTATCTCAAAACACAGCATTGAATATACTGCAGAGATCAGCACGGCGAGACGATCAAAACGGTACACAGATATCAGTGGTACGATTGAATTATAAAAATTCGAATTTTCTACTAGCGGAAAATGCAAGAAAAACACAGAAAAATAAGATCGACGGAGCTAAAGAAGTCCGAATTTGGAAAAACGTAAAATGACGTCTTGCTCAGAAGACGATTTAGAATTTTTTTATGTAAAATATTCAAGTTTCGAAAACGTTTTATTTTCATCTCTTTTTAACTGATTAAATTGAAGTAAATTTACACACGAAATACACTTTCATATTTTCGGACGAAAATTTACCAGTTGCTATGTTCAACTAGACGTATTCCAAATATTAAATTTTTATTTCAAAATTTTATCGTTTAAAAATTTCACAAAATTTTAACTATTTACGTTATTAAAACAGTTAAAATTTACGGGTCGTTACACTCTCCCCCACTCAAAACTTTTCATCCCCGAAAAGGAAGGAGGTAGGAGAATAGAAACAACCAGAAAGAAAATAGATTGGAATACAAGTAAAACAATTAATTTAAACCATATAATTTTCAATTTAAATTAATTAATATTTAACAATTTGGTTAAATCCTTTTATATTAAATCAATAAATAGTCATTCGATTTAAATTTGTTAGTTCAACTGTTAATTCTAATAATATAAATTTCATTTTAAATCAATTAATATTCAATAATTGATCTTAATTCAAGGTATTTCATTAAGGTGATTCAATTCAATTTGTTAATTCTTTCTGAACAAAATTTACTTTATTTATCTCATCAATTAACTTATTATTCTATCATCTTTATTAGCATTTTTTTATAATTAAAATCTAAGTGCATAACATTTATTATATACACTCAAATTTTATTTATAAAATTATTTTATATTGTATATTATCCAATTACATTTTAACTTCTGAATAATTTAGGTAAGTTATATTGAAATGCAATTTAATACTATACAAATAAAATTTTCAAATTCCATCATTTCAAGTTTAAATACTTATTCAAAATTTAGCTTTATTTATAATTGAAAACATCTTTTAACATGATTTTCAAGAATTAAATTTCCGTTTAATTTCAAAACCTTTAGAAATAATTACGTATATACTATATATATTAAATCAAATTAAATTTAAAATAATATACCCATATATATATATATAAATCCAGTCATATTTAAGAAATTCAAATCAAAATATTTTTCCAAAACAAAACCGTAGCAAAGCTACATAATGGTTTCTCCACTTCGAAACTCAAAAATGAATGTCGATGATGCGGCCGCCATCACCGAAATTATTTTCCAGCGACAAAGAGAAGTGCACTGATTTCAACATTTTAAAATTCTTTGAAAACGGTTCCTATTTGAAAATACTTTAAATAATGTACATTAAAATTCTTTGGAAACAAATTATAGTCAAAATACCTTTAAATAATGTGCATTTTAAACCTTTAAAACCATAGTTCGAAATCATTGGAAAATAAATTCTCAAATTATAAATTTTAAATTCATTTAAATTTCAAATCAGTTTATAAACCAAGTTTATAAATTCATTTATCGAACAATAGATGAAAATCAAATATTATCGTTTCAAACAACGAATTAATTTACCTCTTCTTTTTTTTTCAGAAAATTTTACTTATATATTTATAATATAATCATTAAAAATTATTTCATTTACCAAATTTGAAAACAATATTGTGTCAGTTTGCTCTGCTCAAGTGTTTTGGAAATCCTATCGATAGCGTTGATCAGACGAATCGATCGGAAGCCCAAATCAACATCAACAACTCAAACAACACAGCATATATTAAAACATTTATACATATTAGTTTACAAATACATTTCTTTGCTCGACGATACAGGAATGAATTTTCAAAATAAGAATAGGGTTTCAAATTTGATGGACTCAAATCAAAGAGAAATTTGATTCGAAGATAAGCTCGAAACAAAGATATGATGATTGAATTTCAAACAGGAAGATGGATAAACTTATATAAATCGCGGGCAACCTTAACTGGGTCAACCGTGACTTCATAAATAAGATCAATGCAGAATTCCGAGGCAAATCTACATTCTATCTCAAGAAATAGAATTCAGGCATAGCAGGAGATAGATAGCATCGTAAACCGAGGATACAGAAATCTCCGATAAATAGATGTCTATTGTAAAGGAGTTTCACCTCTTTACAAAACATTCGAAGTTTGGCGAGACCGTCGATTCATTATAAAGATTATTCGAAGTGGAGTTATGGGATACTCTAGAATTAAAAGAAGACGAATAGTGAGGGACACGAATGAATTTCGAAACCGAGGGAACGTTCCAAAATTCAAAGGAATCGAGTCAAAAAGGACGAGGTTCAAACTTGGGTGAAAGTGATTCTGTAAATACATTTACCATATATATTAAGTTTTGCCTAGAGCTACCAAAGCTCTGATACTAACTGTAACGACCCGCTATTTTAGACCATTCGCATCCGCACATGTCGGACTTGAATGATTTAAAATACCGAATTGTTAATTTAAATTTGGCAAAACTTAGCATATACAGTAAATAAAATAATCACAGATCACAGACACAGAGTAATAAATGCAGCGGAAACAAAAGATAGTAGTTCATGAAGCTACTATATACATATCAGAGTTAAATAAGGTACAACAGATGTCTTGAATACAATAATCAAATACAATATCAGAATATATCACAGGAATCAACTGAATATCTGAAAGCTGGATAGATAGCTGGATCTCCAAGCGAAGCTCCAACTCCAAAGGTGAGTCTCGAATACTAGTACACTCAGTCTGACTCGAGCGTAAAGCAAAACACAAAAACACTCAAGTCAGGATTAACATTCTTATATCAATAAATCCAACTCAAGTGAAATAGCACTGAAATACAAGTAACTCAAAGGATGTTTGGAATAACCATCCTTTAAGGATCCGTCAAACTATCTACTATGTAGTAGTGTACGATAAGTAGATAATGCCTATCAGTAATATAAAGTATCAAAATAGTGTTAAGGCGTTACCATTATTCCCCTTAACACATTTTATATAAGCGTTATAGTCTATACAGCACTGTAAACTCCACCGTAAACTAGTGGGATATCAAGGAGTACTCCATAGGTATAACACAAAAAAAATCGTAGTGGTCGCGTATATAGGGATACAAGTATGACATGGCACATGAGGCAATACCCAAGGTAGTGAAACTACCGTTTTCCTAATCCGGACTGGTGAGAACGCATCGCTGCAGCGATCGCAACACCGCGAAACAACACTCCCAAAATTCGAGGGTGCACCAATCGATAACAAGTAATGAGTAGTATACGAAGAAGTGTGTTCGCTCGAGGTGGCTAACCCCATTTGGCCCGGCACGGCTCCTGTTTTAGTCATTTCCAATTTGACACAAGTGTCAAGGCTATCCATTATCGTTCTCTTTCTTCAGTCATCACGTACATCATTCCAACCACTTCATTCTGGATCACACTCCGCGTGTAGTTATTAAAGTGGTTTTCAGTTTAGACAGTGAGTATGTCCCTAACCGATTCCGGTCTCTTTAGTAACTTTCGTAATTATTATACCGATTGGTCGTTTAATATATTTCAAAACCAAATCAAATTCAATTTCAAATCTGTGCAGTTAAAGCGCTCGGTGGATTCAATGCGGTAGAGGTGCAAAAAGTCATAGCGGGGATTTAGCGAAGATGTAGCGGGATATATCGGATTACTCTAAAATAGCATATAAATCCCATACTTGTTGTTTTTACAAATATATAGATAGTAATTATGTGACAAATTAACATTCAATTGAATTATAATTAATTCAAAAATAATTTTAAATAAAAATATGTGCAAATGTATTGTAAATGAACGTAAAACTGTTATATAACTTAATTTAATTTAGTAGAATATTAGAGTATTATCATTTCTAAACATTTATCAAAAATTCAATGAAATTAATTAATTTCATAATTTTTATAGCCTATAAATATCATTTTTCAGGCTAATTTTTTATAGAAGATATAGCGGAAATAGCGGAATATAGCGGAAATAACGGGATATAGCGGAAATAGAGGGGATTAAAGCGGAAAGGATATATGTTAGGGATATATGGAAAAATCGTAGCGGTAGGAATCCGCTATAAGATATATCGAAGTTATAGCGGGGATATAGCAGGGCATTAACTGCACAGTTTCAAATAGAATTTGTAAACCAACATTTCATTTCTCTTTCTAAATCAATTTCCATAATTTACGTTTCAAACTTCCACATTCATACTTTCAAAATCTTATAATTCAATTTCAATATCTATTTAAAACAATTCAAATATTGATTCAAGTTCGTATATAAGTTTTATACCGAAATCATTTAAATTAATTTAATTTAACATTCAAATCAATTTAATTTCATTTATCGATTTCATTCAATATTCGTTAAGTAAATTTATCCTTCAAAACAATTTCTATTTAACTTCCAATTTATTAAATCAATTATTTAAGTTCAACTCCATTATATCAAAACTTACAAATTGCATTAAATTAAATTCATCAAATCAAATTCTTTACATTTCAAGTCTTACATTAATTTCAATAAATCACATTTTTTATTTCTTGTTAAAGAAAATTCAATTCACTTATTTATTTACTTAGTTACAATTTCAAAGCTCAATTAATAAAGAACTCAATTTCACTAATTCAAGAGGTTCAATTTTATTTAACTATTAAATAATTCAATTTTATTTAATTATTACATAATTTCAAAACTTAATTATTAAATAATTTCAACTTAATTATTAAATAATTTTAACTTAATTATTAAATAATTTTAAACTTAATTATTAATAATTCCTATTTTAAAACAACATTCTTTCATCAACTACTATGTTAATATTTTGATTCAGATTATTAAATATTAACATTTTCCTTTCATTAAAGTTCAAATTCCAACTTCATTTCAAAACCTCATTATTTATGAAAATAAAATCTTTATTTTATTTTTAAATTAAATTATTGACCAATCGGGTTTTATTTAATTCTCTATCCTAAGTCAAAGTTTATTTGGGTATTTATCATTTCAACCCGATTCCATTTCAATTCAAAAAATCAAAGCATAGCAAAGGGAACTTGCAGTGTGATAACTGGGATGATGTCAAAGTAAATAAACAAGCAATAACAACAATCAATAACAATAATCCAATAATTAATTCAAATAATCCTGAAATAATTGTATTAATTCACATTGTTATTTGTGTAAATTAATATAATTATTTCTAGAATCCACACTATCATTTCATGTAGATTAAAGATTATTACATTAATGTTTATACGGTTCTTCACTTGATATTTATTGTTCAATTTCAAACTACATCAATTTATACACATACATATAAATGGTTCAAGGTGTGGTTAACACTATTTCTACGTGTCAATTTATTTAACATTTAAAGGGGTCATATTATGCAAATGTCATCAATCAAATTAACACATATATCAAATCTAACTATCCAACGTCAATTTCAATTTCAAATTATTTATCACTTACAACATTAACAAATTTAACGTCCAATGTAGTCATCAAACAATCAATCATTTAACAACCAAACTGGATTATCATTGTATATATAACATATTGTGGTGTCAGATGTCACAGGTGAACTGATATAGGTAATAGCATATATAACAGTGTAATTAACTAACAACAACATATTTCAATTGTCGTTTCAATTGAAATCAAATTTAATAAATAAAAGAACGTTAATTGTGAGTGATTGCTCACCTTTCGAGGCTAGAGGAATTTGATAACGAAGTAAATTACGAATCCAGTCGCGAATTCCAAAGCAAACGAGATGGGCACGAATTTGACGATCAAAGCTGGTAGATAGAATCGATGAAATAAATCAGAACTGGATCGATGCAGATATATGGTATAAGTGAACTTATATATAATTATATATAACTATATATAACTATATATATATATATAAATCATATTCTAAATTTTAAACATACATTGAATAAAATATATGCATATATATTTCAGAAATCCATTGTTTTTAAACGAAACACATAAAATAAACAACCATATATACATGTTAAAATTTGAAGTAATATATATACTTTTGAAATCAACTATATCTCTATCAAATATTAAAGCTGTCTAACTATATATATATAACACCTACCTAACATACCTATAATTATACAATATATCTGTTATATTGAAAGATACAGATTCATTTCCTTTTATAAACAAAAGAAAGCCTTTATATTACAACCTCAGTAACAAAATAACGTAAAATCTGTATACGTAAAATGTATAAAAACCCTACATACCTACTACTGTATAACATATACCATTCGAATATTTCCCTTTTTTTAGACTGTAAACACAAACTATACATCGACACAACTATATAAACAACTCTATAATAAAATATATAATACTCATAAACACCAACAAACCCAACTATAATAGGTACACAACTTAACATCTGATCACATAACAACCAAAACTTAAGACTAAAGTATATATATACATTTTAGTACTCAAAATAAAAATAAAAGCTTCAGCCACTACACATATTATACAATATATATAAAACTGAAATGTATAACAACACTTATATAAAATATATAGACAAAACTTATTGATCAAACATATACACCAACAAATTGAAAAACATAGATGCTGTAATCTATATGTACGAGCAAACACATTTATATATATACAAACAAATTAGACAGCACTCGTATAATATCATTTACAATATACAAATCACAATCTATTAACATACGCAATATATATATTAATAAAACAACAGTTATAACTTATAAAAACTAAAAGTCGAGAAAAATGTAAACAAATAAATTTAAAGTTGGCAACAAAATCCCAGATATAACATTATATAACCGCTTATATAGCTTACACGGACAACATAACTTTATTTTACTTCATGTATAACTTGTATATATGGGATTCACATACACAATAAGATAACAGTATAAACCAAAATAACCCATATATAAATACATTACTGGAAAAAACAGAGTCTAATATATAACTACACATAAACTCGCATCATGAAATATAGACTATTATATTTAAATCTGATATATTATAATTTAAAACAGTAAATATATACAACCAATGTGTAGAGATAAAAGTACATATATATAACCCAAACATTGAACAGCAGATATGCCAGCCCAAGCAACTTCAAAGTATTATATATATATGAACATATGTACAAATTTAACGCAGCATATATATACGAAGACTGACAAAGCATATACCCATTAGATCGGGATTCAACATACTATAATATATGTCAAGACCCAAAAGTCGACCTTCGAAAATCGGCACCCGTACTTCACTTGTACTCAAAATGCCGTAGATTCAAATGCCGAATCTGGTTCTCGGGAGCTTATAACACAGTTAAGTAAATATCACAGCGGAATAAAAAGAATATAGATATACAACATCCGATACAATATCTAGATACAATGATGATACAATGAATATCTATACACATCAGAGATATGATACAATAAATTTGCAGCGGAAAGAAAAATAGATAACATCAGCAGCGGATAATCTTCATCTCCAAAGCACGATCCAGAAATAGCTCGAACTCTCAATAACGAGGCACAAAGATAAGCAAGTGCAGTCTGATCCAAAGACTGAACCAACTCCAGAAAATCTACTAAACCTGAATATCTGAAAACCCCAACTCTAGACTGCCCGTGTGGAAAATGATGGGCACCCAGAGTTTAGGAAGGGAACAATAAACTCCGGATCAGTCATGGGACTGGTGTGAGCAACAAAAACAGTTTATCTTTAAAAACAAATAGCAGAGATTTTTAAACATTGAAATCCGCAATGCTTTTGGAAAATGAAACTACCATAAGACCTCCCACCACACACACAATGCAAACGCAGACTTGGAGGAGATTTCTTCTTATGATAGTCAAAGATGCTTACTACGCAAAATCAAATCATTTGATATTATTACTAGTGCATAGTGCAGAAAAACATTTCGAAAATAGAATATCAATCTTAGCCAGCATAGGCATTCCGCACTTATGCCTACTATAGCTACTATGTTCAATAGCAGGTTACCGCCACATTCCATAGCAGGTAATACAACTAAAACCGTACAGGGCTCGTATTGTTTCGTTTGGATTTCCAACAAATGGTCAGGCTAAGGAACTTCCTATTCCACGAAAGAAACGCCTCTGGCGGGACGTTCCGAGAACCAACTGTTCTCTGCCAAACAAGGCCGGCAACCCCTTTTCCCAAGGGATAAAAGAAACCTCAGATATGCCACCCCCGGTCCTTTGGGACCTTTAACCGAGGCGCCTCGAATCCAACATCACACGTCATAAATAAAGTGTGTCCACATGAGTAAGTATCTGGACTCCATACCATGATACTACCCTTTTCCAGAAGGAATGGTCATACCCTAGGGGAGCTACCCCTGAAAACCTTGCCGCACGATTCCTGTTTCGACCATTACCGGGTTGTGAGGCTCGACGAAGTCTCGTCCACAAAGCTACGCTTTTTTTCAAAAAGCCACGCTTTGGGTCAACAGATGATCAACCTATGATCACAAAGATAAATGATCAAACAAATGATCATATCACAAATGATCAAACACTGATCATCACACAGCAACACTCAGCATGTCACATTACCAAATTGGGATATATCGCTGATAAATTTCAACTACATAACCTCTGAGCTCGTACGTCTCAGAGAAGGGTGTTAAGCTAAGAGAATAAATTCTCCGCCACCAAACAGAAATGTATTTGAAAGAAATCGGCTTTATATCTCAAAGTGTAATGTCAGACATGTATCCATATAAGTCTGTTCCGGGTTCGAATAGAACCGAAGGCACTTCTCACGAAGCCCTTGCAATTCCGGATAACTTTCAATCACGTCCGGACTTCCCGTCACAAAAAGAGTGATATAAATCTCTATACCGGCGCGACTCAGTGCAGAGACATTCGACAGGTTGTCCTTTCATTTTCGAAAAATATCCGGTCTTCAACACCGGTCTTCAAATGCGATCCATATACGACGTATCACTATTCGGAATGAGTTATACGACCCAAAGGTCCTTTCCCGGCTAACCCGAATAGTGAGCGTAATATTCGAAAACATATGGACATTGGGATTTCAATTAAGTCACAATTTAAACCCAAACTTTCTTTTCAAATGGTTTAACAAATTACCATTTTAATCTTTTTAAACAAAAAGATTCAATTCACAAAGTTCCCTTAATTTCACAAAGATTCATTCACAGATTTTCCAAATCGATTTCCATTTCAGTTTAATTAATTCGTTAAATCTTTAAATCAAAGATTTAACTAATAGCTTTCAAAATAATTTCATTTCGAATGGGTTAAACAAATCATCATTTTAAATCTGTTAAAAATAGACAGATTTAATTCATAGCTTTCAAAAAGAATTCATTCATAGTTTGAAAAATCTATTTTTCAATTCAATCTTGAAATTCCTTTAATTAAACTGAAATTTCATTTCTTATCTGAAAGCTTTTAATTCTTTTAAAACAACAATTTTCAATTTGGAAACCTGATTCATTCATACGAGTTGAAATCCTTGGGTTAAATTCAAATTCCCAACTTATACTTTAAAAATGGTTAAATTCATACAAACACATTTTTATATCATCTTTAGTCCCTAGTTTCAAAATCATAGATTTAATTTCAAACTTGAATTCAAATTTAAATCAAATTATTTAAATTTTCAAAAACTCGGTTAAGTTATTCGAAATAACTTTTATCTTTGAAATTCCATTTTAAAAGCTTTTCACTTTAAAACCCGAATTTCAAATTTCAAAATCAATTGAAATTAAAATCTCCATTTCAAAAACATCAAATTTTAAATTATCTGTGACTTAACCGATTTCCACGTGAAATCCATATTTGTGTGTGTAAAGGTGTGGTCTAGGGGTTTAACACAATAGTGCAACACGATGAATCATCACAGATCAAAATATAGGATATAGTTGATAAGCGATATAAACTATAACGCTTATTGCTCTTTTACAGATCACAGGTATATATATCACAGATAAGTAAATTACAGATCACACATAAATCAGGACGTATCACAAAGCATCACTAATCAGGGATATCAAACAATCAAGTCATCCAATAGAATCCAAATATCACTAGGTAAGGTCAGTTAATTATCTGATTAATTTAAATCAGATTTATTTCGTATGAATTATTACTAATCCTGGTTAATTAATTATTAATAAATTACAAATATTTTGATTTAATTATTCTATAATCATTTATTAATTAACCATTTAAAATAAATTAATTAACCTTTAATTATTATTCATCAACCTTTAATTATTCAATTCACCATTTCATTAATTATCTTTAGTTAATTAATCAACCCTTAATTTATTACTAATTAATTAATTATCCTAAATTTTAGAATTTATTATCTTAATCAATTTTCATAAATCAATTAACTCTCAATTAATTTTCTTTTATTTAATCACCCAAAATTGATTAAACTTTAATTAATCACTTTAATTTCATTCAATGTTTATCCATAAATAAATCACCTTGATTTATCAATTTTAATCATTAATTAATATTTAATTAATAATTCTTCATTAATGATTTTAACCCTTAAATTACTTATTTAATTTGTCCAATTCATCAATTAATTAAATAAATAAATTATCCATCTCGATTAACATAATTTAATGAATTTCAAATCGTTAAATCTTCTTTGATTTTAAGATAAACCTCATTCTTATTAACGGTTAAATTATCATTATCAAAAAGGGTTTTAAAGCAATTTCCATTTCAAGTTTACTTTTAAAATTTCACTTTATCGAAGTTTAAAAATTCCAACCATTAAAACATTTTAAAGTTGTTTAAACATTTTAATTTAAAAAAATTAAATTAAATTTAAAACTAGGATTCAAACTCAGTTTGAATCCATACTTTAAGTTTAAGTTTAAGTTCTGTTTAAACTTGCTTCAGATTTTAAAACCAAGAATTTGAATTGGAAATAAACAGATTTCCAGAGGGACCTGTAACCATTTAAAATACCCGAGCCTCCCCTATTATTACTTCGAATAAAACCCTATGCAACTTCGAGCAAAAACTCGAATTACTCGAGACCTTCTTCGAGACCACCCAGCCCAAAGCCACCTGACACGAATAGTGTCTCGTGCATGTGCACGATCGCGCGACGACGCTCCGGCCATTGCCTCAACCATCTACAAGTCACTGACCATCTGCCCAAGCCTCCAGTGCAATCAGATCGTTGAGTTCCTAAACCAAACCCAATTTAGCATTCTGGTCCAAGCTGAAACAAACCGCGACTACCAGAGATCGCCTCGTCTACCCACCTCTGGCCATCAGAAGCCATGTGGCCTCCCCCGAAGCTTCGCATACGTCTAACGCGTCGATTGGTCCTAGTGCGATCGATTCCGATCGTCTAACGGTGACGCGGAAGTAACGATTTCCGACCGTGAGTGAATATGGGTTTAAACCCTACTTTATCGATGATCGGCCACCACAGTGCTTTAAAAAATCACCTAGTATTTTTCCTAGGTTCGCCGACTCATCTACTTCCTCCAGCCGTAATTCCGACCTACCTGAGTCTACCCATCACCAGAAAACGATCAAAAGCACTTTTCAGTTCAACTCGAAATTTCACAAAAGCCATGAACTTAAAAATCTTAATTTTGTTATCAAAATTCATAAGTTTCCAACACGAATCATGCCATACAACTGAAACTCGAAATCTCGATATTTGAATTCCTGATATGAAGATGTTTATCACTGTAAAACTCAGATTTTAAAATATTTATTCCATAAATATATCTGCAACTATTTTTAAAATTGGTATTATACCACTATGATCAACTTTCATTTAGAAATCATCACCTAAATCTAATTAAAATCTAAGGTACAAATTTCTTAAGTCTAGCTATCCTGTTACTAAACAGAAACCTGTCAACACTTAAACAGGCATGTATATCTATTTTATGCATATACACGCATACAATGCATTTACATCTACACAAACATATTCCCAAATCATCATCACCACATGAATAAAATCAAGAAGATATGGTTTAAAACATAGGGTTTGCTCACCTATTTATCTGGAAAACAGAGAACACAAACATGCATAGTTGTATACAATGTAATTAAAACTAAAGTTTAGTTGAAATCATCAATGCAAACCAATATTCACAACAATACTTGACAGATTTATCACAGGCATCAAGAAAAACAGTTTTAGGCTTTTAAAAATAAAAGTTTACTCACTTGAACTGAAGGCTTGAAACTGGAAAGTAACTTGATCACTGGAAGATGATTTCGATATCTTGAACTAAATGTTTGCTGAGATGATCTTAGGCTTCAAGTTGTATTTTATTTTGAAATTGCCTTAAGCTTTCAGATTTGCTTTTGTTGAATGATGTCTCCATATATATATATATATATATTTTCCTTTTCTTTTAATCTCAGATTTTAGTTGAGGTACTTTGAATTCCTTTTTCTGGTTTGTTTGGTTTTGCCTTTGAACAAATTGGAATCAATACCCATAGATAAAGAAGACGTGCAGGTTTGAAAGCATTTAATGCTCATGTTCTTCCCATACTTGTAGTTGTATGTTTACAGCCTATGCTGTTTAAATTTGTACTTGTTTATTTTTGTTGAGATGTAAGCATTCAATGCTTAAGTCCTTTATGCTTTTCAAGTCTACACTTATTTTTTTTTTTCTTGGTAGTTCTTTTGCCATACTTACTTCGGCTGGAGATATTTTGTTTTGTTTTTATACATTATTTGCATACATAAAGTTGTTTTATTATTTCTTTAGATACATAGATATCTTCTTTACTTTGATTTACTTTCTAAACTTCCCATACCAGATTCTATTTACCTGATTTGTTTTTAATGTTTATTTCTTGTCTGCATAACATTTGTCTTGCTTTGTACATTGCTTTACAATATAAATAATTTCTATTCCTAGTTTAAATATTTATTAAACCATCTATAATAAATTCTAAATTATTTATTATTATTATTTATATTTTAAAAACATCTATCTAAGATTCAAATCACCTATATATGTAATATTTAAAATTAAATGATTTAACAAATTTTAATTTGGATCCGGGGAAACTCGCTCCAATATCTAATTAAATTTACAAATTTTTATCCAAAAATTTATTTAATTACTCAATTTAATTCAAAAATTCATTTAATTATTAATTTAAATAAATTTAAATTTCGGGGTCGTTACAAACTTCCCCCCTTAAAAGAATTTCGTCCTCGAAATTCACAGGCACGAATACAAAGACAGAGATAGACAGATTCGATCTCCTTATAACTCCTTAAACTTACGATATGAATTCCAAACTCAAGTCGGAATATCTCAGAATACATACCAATTCGTCCATCTTCGGACTTTGGTATTCACAAGAAATTTCAATAGAATTTCAAAATTTGGTTTTCAAACGAAATTGTTTTATTGATTAAATTCAAATTTTAGCTTCATATCCTATTAATCAATTTAACTCAATTTAAAATTTTCAATTTCAAATTCATTAAGATATAAATCAAAAAGCTGATAAGAAGTCGATGAAGGTACGAAATAAGAATCTCCTACAACGGTTCGTAGAGCCATCATCACACCGAAACTTCTTCTTGTAGCTGGTACGAAGAAATGAAAAGAATTTGGAAACGAATCAAAGAAAATTGATAGAGAAAGATTGTTTCCACTATTGCAGGGTATTGACCATTTATAGTCATACTCCCTATCCCCTATCTCGTCCTCTTCTTGCACTCATATCTACTATCAGTGGATAGTAAGAGAATTTACTGAGACGTTCAGACGGATATCTGAGAATTACTCATTCTAGAGTTTACTTCACTCTATCTCTAATGAGCTACTTAACGTGTTACACTCCTGAGCTAAAGTTCAACCTTAGCTCTGATACCACTTGTCAAGACCCAAAAGTCGACCTTCGAAAATCGGCACCCGTACTTCACTTGTACTCAAAATGCCGTAGATTCAAATGCCGAATCTGGTTCTCGGGAGCTTATAACACAGTTAAGTAAATATCACAGCGGAATAAAAAGAATATAGATATACAACATCCGATACAATATCCAGATACAATGATGATACAATGAATATCTATACACATCAGAGATATGATACAATAAATTTGCAGCGGAAAGAAAAATAGATAACATCAGCAGCGGATAATCTTCATCTCCAAAGCACGATCCAGAAATAGCTCGAACTCTCAATAACGAGGCACAAAGATAAGCAAGTGCAGTCTGATCCAAAGACTGAACCAACTCCAGAAAATCTACTAAACCTGAATATCTGAAAACCCCAACTCTAGACTGCCCGTGTGGAAAATGATGGGCACCCAGAGTTTAGGAAGGGAACAATAAACTCCGGATCAGTCATGGGACTGGTGTGAGCAACAAAAACAGTTTATCTTTAAAAACAAATAGCAGAGATTTTTAAACATTGAAATCCGCAATGCTTTTGGAAAATGAAACTACCATAAGACCTCCCACCACACACACAGTGCAAACGCAGACTTGGAGGAGATTTCTTCTTATGATAGTCAAAGATGCTTACTACGCAAAATCAAATCATTTGATATTATTACTAGTGCATAGTGCAGAAAAACATTTCGAAAATAGAATATCAATCTTAGCCAGCATAGGCATTCCGCACTTATGCCTACTATAGCTACTATGTTCAATAGCAGGTTACCGCCACATTCCATAGCAGGTAATACAACTAAAACCGTACAGGGCTCGTATTGTTTCGTTTGGATTTCCAACAAATGGTCAGGCTAAGGAACTTCCTATTCCACGAAAGAAACGCCTCTGGCGGGACGTTCCGAGAACCAACTGTTCTCTGCCAAACAAGGCCGGCAACCCCTTTTCCCAAGGGATAAAAGAAACCTCAGATATGCCACCCCCGGTCCTTTGGGACCTTTAACCGAGGCGCCTCGAATCCAACATCACACGTCATAAATAAAGTGTGTCCACATGAGTAAGTATCTGGGCTCCATACCATGATACTACCCTTTTCCAGAAGGAATGGTCATACCCTAGGGGAGCTACCCCTGAAAACCTTGCCGCACGATTCCTGTTTCGACCATTACCGGGTTGTGAGGCTCGACGAAGTCTCGTCCACAAAGCTACGCTTTTTTTCAAAAAGCCACGCTTTGGGTCAACAGATGATCAACCTATGATCACAAAGATAAATGATCAAACAAATGATCATATCACAAATGATCAAACACTGATCATCACACAGCAACACTCAGCATGTCACATTACCAAATTGGGATATATCGCTGATAAATTTCAACTACATAACCTCTGAGCTCGTACGTCTCAGAGAAGGGTGTTAAGCTAAGAGAATAAATTCTCCGCCACCAAACAGAAATGTATTTGAAAGAAATCGGCTTTATATCTCAAAGTGTAATGTCAGACATGTATCCATATAAGTCTGTTCCGGGTTCGAACAGAACCGAAGGCACTTCTCACGAAGCCCTTGCAATTCCGGATAACTTTCAATCACGTCCGGACTTCCCGTCACAAAAAGAGTGATATAAATCTCTATACCGGCGCGACTCAGTGCAGAGACATTCGACAGGTTGTCCTCTCATTTTCGAAAAATATCCGGTCTTCAACACCGGTCTTCAAATGCGATCCATATACGACGTATCACTATTCGGAATGAGTTATACGACCCAAAGGTCCTTTCCCGGCTAACCCGAATAGTGAGCGTAATATTCGAAAACATATGGACATTGGGATTTCAATTAAGTCACAATTTAAACCCAAACTTTCTTTTCAAATGGTTTAACAAATTACCATTTTAATCTTTTTAAACAAAAAGATTCAATTCACAAAGTTCCCTTAATTTCACAAAGATTCATTCACAGATTTTCCAAATCGATTTCCATTTCAGTTTAATTAATTCGTTAAATCTTTAAATCAAAGATTTAACTAATAGCTTTCAAAATAATTTCATTTCGAATGGGTTAAACAAATCATCATTTTAAATCTGTTAAAAATAGACAGATTTAATTCATAGCTTTCAAAAAGAATTCATTCATAGTTTGAAAAATCTATTTTTCAATTCAATCTTGAAATTCCTTTAATTAAACTGAAATTTCATTTCTTATCTGAAAGCTTTTAATTCTTTTAAAACAACAGTTTTCAATTTGGAAACCTGATTCATTCATACGAGTTGAAATCCTTGGGTTAAATTCAAATTCCCAACTTATACTTTAAAAATGGTTAAATTCATACAAACACATTTTTATATCATCTTTAGTCCCTAGTTTCAAAATCATAGATTTAATTTCAAACTTGAATTCAAATTTAAATCAAATTATTTAAATTTTCAAAAACTCGGTTAAGTTATTCGAAATAACTTTTATCTTTGAAATTCCATTTTAAAAGCTTTTCACTTTAAAACCCGAATTTCAAATTTCAAAATCAATTGAAATTAAAATCTCCATTTCAAAAACATCAAATTTTAAATTATCTGTGACTTAACCGATTTCCACGTGAAATCCATATTTGTGTGTGTAAAGGTGTGGTCTAGGGGTTTAACACAATAGTGCAACACGATGAATCATCACAGATCAAAATATAGGATATAGTTGATAAGCGATATAAACTATAACGCTTATTGCTCTTTTACAGATCACAGGTATATATATCACAGATAAGTAAATTACAGATCACACATAAATCAGGACGTATCACAAAGCATCACTAATCAGGGATATCAAACAATCAAGTCATCCAATAGAATCCAAATATCACTAGGTAAGGTCAGTTAATTATCTGATTAATTTAAATCAGATTTATTTCGTATGAATTATTACTAATCCTGGTTAATTAATTATTAATAAATTACAAATATTTTGATTTAATTATTCTATAATCATTTATTAATTAACCATTTAAAATAAATTAATTAACCTTTAATTATTATTCATCAACCTTTAATTATTCAATTCACCATTTCATTAATTATCTTTAGTTAATTAATCAACCCTTAATTTATTACTAATTAATTAATTATCCTAAATTTTAGAATTTATTATCTTAATCAATTTTCATAAATCAATTAACTCTCAATTAATTTTCTTTTATTTAATCACCCAAAATTGATTAAACTTTAATTAATCACTTTAATTTCATTCAATGTTTATCCATAAATAAATCACCTTGATTTATCAATTTTAATCATTAATTAATATTTAATTAATAATTCTTCATTAATGATTTTAACCCTTAAATTACTTATTTAATTTGTCCAATTCATCAATTAATTAAATAAATAAATTATCCATCTCGATTAACATAATTTAATGAATTTCAAATCGTTAAATCTTCTTTGATTTTAAGATAAACCTCATTCTTATTAACGGTTAAATTATCATTATCAAAAAGGGTTTTAAAGCAATTTCCATTTCAAGTTTACTTTTAAAATTTCACTTTATCGAAGTTTAAAAATTCCAACCATTAAAACATTTTAAAGTTGTTTAAACATTTTAATTTAAAAAAATTAAATTAAATTTAAAACTAGGATTCAAACTCAGTTTGAATCCATACTTTAAGTTTAAGTTTAAGTTCTGTTTAAACTTGCTTCAGATTTTAAAACCAAGAATTTGAATTGGAAATAAACAGATTTCCAGAGGGACCTGTAACCATTTAAAATACCCGAGCCTCCCCTATTATTACTTCGAATAAAACCCTATGCAACTTCGAGCAAAAACTCGAATTACTCGAGACCTTCTTCGAGACCACCCAGCCCAAAGCCACCTGACACGAATAGTGTCTCGTGCATGTGCACGATCGCGCGACGACGCTCCGGCCATTGCCTCAACCATCTACAAGTCACTGACCATCTGCCCAAGCCTCCAGTGCAATCAGATCGTCGAGTTCCTAAACCAAACCCAATTTAGCATTCTGGTCCAAGCTGAAACAAACCGCGACTACCAGAGATCGCCTCGTCTACCCACCTCTGGCCATCAGAAGCCATGTGGCCTCCCCCGAAGCTTCGCATACGTCTAACGCGTCGATTGGTCCTAGTGCGATCGATTCCGATCGTCTAACGGTGACGCGGAAGTAACGATTTCCGACCGTGAGTGAATATGGGTTTAAACCCTACTTTATCGATGATCGGCCACCACAGTGCTTTAAAAAATCACCTAGTATTTTTCCTAGGTTCGCCGACTCATCTACTTCCTCCAGCCGTAATTCCGACCTACCTGAGTCTACCCATCACCAGAAAACGATCAAAAGCACTTTTCAGTTCAACTCGAAATTTCACAAAAGCCATGAACTTAAAAATCTTAATTTTGTTATCAAAATTCATAAGTTTCCAACACGAATCATGCCATACAACTGAAACTCGAAATCTCGATATTTGAATTCCTGATATGAAGATGTTTATCACTGTAAAACTCAGATTTTAAAATATTTATTCCATAAATATATCTGCAACTATTTTTAAAATTGGTATTATACCACTATGATCAACTTTCATTTAGAAATCATCACCTAAATCTAATTAAAATCTAAGGTACAAATTTCTTAAGTCTAGCTATCCTGTTACTAAACAGAAACCTGTCAACACTTAAACAGGCATGTATATCTATTTTATGCATATACACGCATACAATGCATTTACATCTACACAAACATATTCCCAAATCATCATCACCACATGAATAAAATCAAGAAGATATGGTTTAAAACATAGGGTTTGCTCACCTATTTATCTGGAAAACAGAGAACACAAACATGCATAGTTGTATACAATGTAATTAAAACTAAAGTTTAGTTGAAATCATCAATGCAAACCAATATTCACAACAATACTTGACAGATTTATCACAGGCATCAAGAAAAACAGTTTTAGGCTTTTAAAAATAAAAGTTTACTCACTTGAACTGAAGGCTTGAAACTGGAAAGTAACTTGATCACTGGAAGATGATTTCGATATCTTGAACTAAATGTTTGCTGAGATGATCTTAGGCTTCAAGTTGTATTTTATTTTGAAATTGCCTTAAGCTTTCAGATTTGCTTTTGTTGAATGATGTCTCCATATATATATATATTTTTCTTTTCTTTTAATCTCAGATTTTAGTTGAGGTACTTTGAATTCCTTTTTCTGGTTTGTTTGGTTTTGCCTTTGAACAAATTGGAATCAATACCCATAGATAAAGAAGACGTGCAGGTTTGAAAGCATTTAATGCTCATGTTCTTCCCATACTTGTAGTTGTATGTTTACAGCCTATGCTGTTTAAATTTGTACTTGTTTATTTTTGTTGAGATGTAAGCATTCAATGCTTAAGTCCTTTATGCTTTTCAAGTCTACACTTATTATTTTTTTTCTTGGTAGTTCTTTTGCCATACTTACTTCGGCTGGAGATATTTTGTTTTGTTTTTATACATTATTTGCATACATAAAGTTGTTTTATTATTTCTTTAGATACATAGATATCTTCTTTACTTTGATTTACTTTCTAAACTTCCCATACCAGATTCTATTTACCTGATTTGTTTTTAATGTTTATTTCTTGTCTGCATAACATTTGTCTTGCTTTGTACATTGCTTTACAATATAAATAATTTCTATTCCTAGTTTAAATATTTATTAAACCATCTATAATAAATTCTAAATTATTTATTATTATTATTTATATTTTAAAAACATCTATCTAAGATTCAAGTCACCTATATATGTAATATTTAAAATTAAATGATTTAACAAATTTTAATTTGGATCCGGGGAAACTCGCTCCAATATCTAATTAAATTTACAAATATTTATCCAAAAATTTATTTAATTACTCAATTTAATTCAAAAATTCATTTAATTATTAATTTAAATAAATTTAAATTTCGGGGTCGTTACAATATATATATATATATATACTTTAAAACCATACTTACAGTTATAATATATAAGAAGAGAAGGGAGATACGGCCCTGGCCTTATCTGTCGAGTTGAGGGCGGAGACTGGTTTTGGGATGCGCTCGGCAAGAGGATGGCCGAAGGGCGTTGGGCTGGAGACACGGTGGTAGGTCGGCGTGGAAAAATGGAGAAGGCGGCTGCTCGTAAGGGGTTTGGTGGAGAAAATAGAGGAAAGGGTGTAATGAGCGGTGATGGTTGCTAGGTTGTTGGTGTTTGGAGGGAAGAGTTTCGGATTGTGGAGCTCGGGTCAAAGTGGGTGATGGCGGCTGGATGAGGAAGGGGGAGGAAGTGAAGGCCGACGTTTGCTGGAGGGAAGCTACGCGTGGAGGTAGGTTGGTCGGTTGCAAGAATAAAGAGACGAGAGTGAGTATCTTCATCATTCATATTTTTTTTAGAGAAAGCATGGCCGAAATGGAAAGAAGAGTTAGCAGGCATGCTTTTCGTGAGGAAGAGAGATGCGTGAGGGAATTGCAAGTAAGAACGGAGATGAATAGCCTCGTAATTAATATAAGTTTTCTTTCCCAAAAGAACAACAGAGAGAAAACATTGAAAATGGAACCGAACAGTGAAACGAACCAATGGATAATAAATTTGAATAGGGAAACGGAAAAGTCAGGGGTTATCTCAGGGAATATAAAAAGGTTAGAGGTTGTTATTATTATACAGTGAGCAATGAATGGTCATGAAAACAAATAGATCCGAATGGTTAACGATACGGCCGACTGTTCGCCGATTCCGCTGCGTATCGTATCTCGAAACACATCATTGAATATACCACAGAGATCAGCACGACGAGACGATCAAAACAGTACACAGATATCAGTGGTACGATTGAATTATAAAAATTCGAATTTTCTACTAGCGGAAAATGCAAGAAAAACACAGAAAAATAAGATCGACGGAGCTAAAGAAGTCCGAATTTGGAAAAATGAAAAATGACGTCTTGCTCAGAAGACCATTTAGAATTTTTTTATGTAAAATATTCAAGTTTCGAAAATGTTTTATTTTCATCGCTTTTTAACTAATTAAATTGAAGTAAATTTACGCACGAAATAAACTTTCATATTTTCGGACGAAAATTTACCAGTTGCTATGTTCAACTAGACGCATTCCAAATATTAAATTTTTATTTCAAAATTTTATCGTTTAAAAATTTCACAAAATTTTAACTAATTACGTTATTAAAATAGTTAAAATTTACGGGTCGTTACATTATGAATGTCTAAATAATCAAAAATGATGAAATTTGTTAGTTATTAAACTTGAAATTTAAAAAGTGATTTAATTGTAATTTATTTAATTAATGTGAAAATAGCCATTTTGGCTACTGTCTCGGATTTCGACGACACCAGTTTCATCGGATCCATAACGGTGAATTATTGTAAGGCTTCAAGTTTCATAGCGATCGGATTTGTCGTTTGATCGTATGGACTCGAAACGCGTAGAAATTAATTTAACAAAATTCAATTGAAATCAATTTGAAATAAGCTGATTTTAAGCTAACTTCTTCATACGATGAATTAGGACTTTAAACCTATTCCACTGAGTTTAAAACTATCGAAAACATCTACTTTGATATATGGGATGACCTACTTTCAATTTGGAGGCAGAATGGGCTTTTCGGGTCGTATTTGTCGTTCCAAATCTATTCAGATGTTTATTCAATTCTTATCGGGCTTTGTTAGTGTATATAGTCTTGTTCTAAACCCTAGCAGCCGTTCATTTCTCATTCCTGTACATACATTTCCTGTCTATCTCCTTCTTTTCAATGGAAGAACATATTCCAATTCACAAACCCTAATTTCAAATCAAAACCAAATCGAAAAATTCAAACTACTCAAACTATATCGAATTATATACTGTTTCGAAGCTATCGACGAGCGTAACCCAGATCTGTAATTCGTTTCTCAATTGGGTTCATTATTTGTCCAAAAATTAAGGATGAACCTCGGTCGTTCGTTTTAGGGTTTTGATGATCCGACGGTGGATCGTCGTCCGATTGACGATCGGGAGGTGGCGTTGGGAAGATGGCGCGATGCAAGCCTTGGGGGTGCTAGCCATTCACGCCAATTGGCCACGGTTTGCCAGAAATTGGCCATCAAGGTGGCGGTGGTGCGAGGCCATTTGGGGGGGCGGATTCGTCGTGGTGGGGCCAGGGTGGTGTGCCTCAGCGAGGCTAAGGCGTTGGTGATGGCCGATCATCGTGGAAGTGGCCGTAAGTGCGGTGTTTTTTGGATGAAGTGGCGGCTTCGGGTAGCAGGAGTTCGAACAAACGCGATTTCATAGATAGGGTTTCGAGTAGTAGGCGCTGACGTGGCAGGTATTTTGTGTTTTGTTTTAGTTATTTAAATTTAAATTTTTTGAATGTTCTAACTCACATAACTTTCTCATACGAACTCGGATTTAGACGCGGTTTCTTCCGTTGGGATCGTAACAAAATTTCGGACAGTATGACGCTAGTTTGGACGAATTTTGAGACCGTTGAAATTTTGGCCTTTATTTGAATTTCAAATCGATTTGAATTCAAAGGTGAGTGTTTTAACCCACTCACAACTAATAGATTTTCTTATGTAGTTAAATTAAATTTATGATGTGATTAGAAATTAATTGATTAATGTTTGGTTTTCTTAAATTGTCGTTCTAGTTAAATTTAACTTTTATTGCATTTAATCATCATTTAATTTAATATTAAATTTAATTGTCAATTTAATACCTGTTAATGATTATCAGTTATCTATTGATGTTTATTGATTGGTTTGGATGATAATTGTGATGGATGTTTGATTGTTGATATTGGATGACTGGATGTTGTATTTTATATTGTTATAACGCTGCAAGTTCCCTATGGGTTGAAATGATACATACCCAAACGATCTATAGATTAGGGAAAAATTGTTATGGGTTGAATGATAGACTCGAGCGATTTTATGGATTTGTATTGTGACGACCACCCATGACCCCTGCACCGAATCTAGGGATAGTGCGCTGTAAAGTGTGCCAGGCGACCATGGACGATTGTCAAGGTAAGATTAAAACAACAGGATCTATCGTATTACTCACAGCGCATGGACAAAATACAATAGAACATATGTATAGTGAAGCTTTACAGAACAAAATGACATCTTATAAAACTCCATAATAGTTGAATACAAGCATTCATATAGTCAATACATCCAGCCTCACTACATATCTCTCAGAGAAAACAAAACAGCGGAATATCCAGTACATATAAGAAGATAATATGCAACCCTCTAGCTCGTCTTCGATATCAGCATCGTGAGAAGAGAACAGCACCTGTCACCTGCTACCTAGTCTGCCCGTCCCAAAATGGACGAACAGCCCAAGGCAATAAGAATTAAAACATAAAGCCTTGAGTCAGACAACAGTCTTAGTGAGCAGTAAATTAACTAACAACATACCAAAAGAGCATAAAGGAAAAGGAATAGGAATACAACCCTCCCACTCCAACCTCATTCTACAGTGATAGCCCCCAGACACACACTAAGCAGAAGCAAACATAGCAGAGCATACAATTTAAAGTAAAGCTACTATCACTCGAGTCAAGGGCGATGTTTTCCAAGTACCAAGGCCTAAATCAGATAAGCACCCAGAAAATACCGCTCTCGAGTCCGAATGACGATACAACCAAACATCCATGACTCTGGCTATCACTGTTGTCATTGCTTCGATATCACCGTTAATTGAATGACCGGCACATTCTTTCAACCGTCCGTCAAGGGCTAATGGAAACCCCGGTTCTAGACATAACTCCCGCACGTCGTCGCAGCCCGTGCCTAGGACTATCGAATCTGCCCAGAGTACTCGACCATCAACAGTTGGCCGTTGGGACTATCGAATCTGCCCAAACGTACTCTTGCTTAGAGCATGCTAGAACCTTCAACAACGATGCTATCCAAGCCTCCTAGTCATCCTCCTCGACGACTATTCTCATATCCATTCATTATCCTCAACTCGAATCATATCACCGAGTTATCAACATGCTTGGAATGATCCCGTCTGGATTAGACCAAGTCTTCATCATATGATTGCCTCGCTTCATTACATCCTCGCAAAGCCTCATCTCATCATCACATCATCGAATCTATGCATAAGAGCTTCATCATCCCGCTACATATGCCACGAGCAGCTTTTCCAATTCAAGAGCCTTTCCCTTAGCTTTTGAATCACCTTCGATCTAAATCTAATCATCAATCATCTAGTTCATAACAATCAATCAAATCAAACATCAATCCAAGCAATCAAGCATTCAAATATGATCTAGGTAGACAATTATAACAATAATGGCATTTTCGTAATTAAAGAGTTGAAAGTCCAATAAGCATGAAAACATGGATTATATCTCTATAAACTTGATGAATGAACTTGCATAGGTTAACATATGATAAAATGGATGTAACATCATCATGAACAATGGATCTATATGGATCTACACATAGGATGAAGAAAATGCATGGAAATTACTATTTTAACACCAAATCGAGCCAACAATCCGATATACTCCTTTGGATCCGTGTGAGAGATAATCACCACTCACCAAATCACCTAAACAACCTCAAATCAACACACTTCAGATCTGGACAGCGAAGGATGAAGCTAGATCTATCACAAATCCGCTTCAAATGAAGAAATCTCCCTTGAAAAGATGAAGATCTTCAATCTAAGCTCTTGAATCTTAAATCTTGATCTTCGATTTGGATGGATGGAAACACTAGATTAGAGTGGAGAAAAGAAGTGAAGAAGTGTAGAAGTCGAGCTCTCAAAATGGCAGCACTTCGTCGCTTCAAAATCCGGATCCCAAAAAGTGAGAACAACCCCTCCTATTTATAGCTGAAAACTGCCCTTAAGTCGTAACTCGGCTATCTCCTTAAGTCGGTGCCGACTTAACACCATGCCGACCTAGTGCCTTGCCGACCTAGTGCCTTGCCGACCTAGTGCCTTGCCGACCTAAAAACTCATCTGCCTATGACTCGCAACAAAACAGCTGTCTCCTAAGTCGGTTACGACTTATGGCATGCGCCTACGACTTAACGACTTAACTGCCTCGCCGACCTACGACTTAACAATATGACCGACCCAACGAAGCAGACTCATCATACTGCCGCAAAACCCAAGTCCTAAGTCGGTTGACGACTCAACAACAAAGCGCAACTGCGACTTAACACATAGGCACGACTTAACTTAGGTCGTTGCCGACTTAAGACATACGAAGGAATACATCTACGACTTAACTCGTAACTGGGTTACGACTTAACACAAGAGACGTCCTGCCGACTCACAACTCAACACACGTTGCCGACTCAACTACCTACCGACTCAATTACCCTGCCGACCTAACACTTAACACCCAAACACTTAGGTCGCTCACAACATGTCCTTAGGTCGTTGCCGACCTAACTCTACTCCAGAGTACTTAGGCTGCCTACTATTCTTCCTTAGGTCGCCCTAACCTCTTAAGTCGGTCAACCCCACTTCCTTAACTCGGCAACGACTTAACAAATAATTTTCAGATATGCTAACTACTAAGTCGTCCAGGTCTTAAGTCGACCACTATCTTAACTCGTCAGCCGACTTAACACTTAACTCACCACTATCCTTAAGTCGGTTAATACTATAAGTCGGTCACTTCCTTAGGTTGTTATCCCTTAACTCGGCGAGTTCCTTGAGTCGGCAACTCGACCCAGACTAGTTGCTTAACTCGTCCAAACTCCTAAGTCGGCTACGACTTAGGACTTAAGCAAAATTCTGCCAAAACCAGAAATGACTTAACAACCATACAACCAAAGGTAAATCATTTTAGAATGTTTTGATCCGTAAAAATACGGGTCGTTACATTCTCTCCCCCTTAGGAATTTCGCCCCCGAAATTCCAAACAACAAGGCAATCAAAGCTATTCTGTACGCCTATCATCCATAACAATCAATAAACCATGCATCCAATTCTAGCTTAGCGTACAGAATTCTAAGACTTAGAACAAGTTACAATTTCGTTAGATGACACGACACCTTAGGGCCATACCTTGAAGAGTTCAGGATGAGCTGCTTTCATCCTCTCTTCCACCTCCCACGTACAGTCGTTATCATCATCACTCCATTGTATCTTGAGCAACTTAACTACCTTTCTCCTAAGCTGTTTCGTGTCGGTTTCAACAACACGAAGCGGCTTACGAGGTCTTCTATCGACTGGATCAACTTCGAAATCTTCACAGCTATCAGCAGAAACCACTGTATTCGAGTCGTGCACATACTTCCGTAGATATGATACATGAAAAACATTGTGCACACTCGACATCTTCTCAGATAACTCCAATCTGTAAGCGAGCTTTCCAATTCGCTCGATAATCGGGAATGGTCCAACAAATCTCGGAGTCAATTTTCCTTTCTTCCCGAATCGAATAACATTCTTCAGTGGAGAAATCTTCACAAAAACCATATCTCCTACGTCGAATTCCAAATCCTTTCGACGCTTATCAGCATAACTCTTCTGACGGTCTTGGGCTGCCTTCATTCGTTGCCGAATGATCTCTATGCAATCCGAAGTTTGCCGAATCATCTCTGGCCCAAGCATCAACTTCTCTCCTGTTTCCAACCAACATGTCGGAGAGTTACACGGTCTTCCATACAACGCTTCATACGGTGCCATACCAATGCTTGACTGGTAACTGTTGTTGTACGCAAACTCCACCAAATGAAGGTGATCTTCCCATGATCCTCCGAAATCCAGAACACAAGCTCTGAGAAGATCTTCCAAAACTCGGTTGACTCTCTCGGTCTGACCATCTGTTTAGGGATGATAAGCTGTACTCAAGCACAACTCGGTTCCTAAGACTTCCTGGAAGCTCTTCCAAAATCCACTAGTGAACAATGGGTCTCGATCGCTCACTATACTCTTCGGAATGCCATGGAAACGAACTATCCACTTAACATACAACTCAGCCAACTTTGATGCAGTCCTAGTTGATCGAACAGGAATGAATCGTGCACTCTTAGTCAGACGATCCACAATGACCCAAATCCCTTCATTTCCCGTTCTGGTTCTAGGCAATCCATCAATAAAATCCATCGACACTTGTTCCCACTTCCATGTAGGAACTTCTAAGGGCTGAAGCAATCCACTTGGCTTCTTCTGTTCAGCCTTTACCAACTGGCAGTTCATACACTTGGAAATAAAATTTCCAACATCCTTCTTCATACCTTCCCAGTAGTAGGTTCTCTTCATATCCCGATACATCTTATTTCCACCTGGATGAATTGTCAACTTCGAGTGATGACTTTCCTTCAGAACTTCACTCCTCAATTCATCTATATCGGGAACAACTAGTCGTCCTTGCTTCCGAAGCCAATTCTCTCGATCGACCTCGAATCCTTTATCCTTTTCTGGATCCAATCCAGATTCCAATTCACGGATAATCTTGAAAATCTTATCATCTCGCTTTTGGCCTTCGCCAATCCTTTCCACAAGAGTGGGTCTTATCGATAAGTTTGCCAACATCTCAGGTTCCAATTCACATCTAGGCCTGAAGTCAAATCCAGCTAAATACTCGAGACTCTTCCATTCTGAAAACATGGCTTCCAATCCTGCATGTCTTCGACTTAACGCATCTGCCACTGCGTTACCTTTTCCCGGAGTATAAGCTATACCAAAATCATATGATGCCAAAAACTCTAGCCAACGTTGCTGCCGAAGATTCAAATCCTTTTGGGAGAAAAGATACTTCAATGACTTGTGATCCGTAAACAACTCGAATCGAACTCCCAACAGATAATGTCTCCACATCTTCAGAGCAAATACAATCGCCGCTAACTCCAAATCATGAGTCGGGTAATTCCTTTCATGCGGCTTCAGTTGTCGACTGGCATACGCAACAACTTTATCCTTCTGCATCAGCACTGCCCCAAGTCCAGTACCACATGCGTCGGTGTAAACCACCATCTCATCATTCCCACTTGGAATAGTCAAAACAGGAGCACTCGTCAATCTCTCTTTCAGGATTCCGAAAGCTTGCTCACACTTAACATCCCAACTGAACACTTGGTTCTTCTTCGTCAATCCTGTTAACGGTGCAGCTATCTTGGAGAAGTCTTTGATAAACCGTCGATAATATCCTGCTAATCCAAGAAAACTTCTCACATCAGATGCATTCTTAGGTCTAACCCAATCCTGGATTGCTGCCACCTTAGCGGGATCAACCGCTATTCCATTCCCAGAAATTACATGGCCTAAGAACCTCACTTCACTCTTCCAGAAGTGACACTTCGAAAACTTAGCCTTCAGCCGATGTTTCCGTAAGATCTCCAAAACAATACGCAAGTGCGTCTTGTGCTCTTCTTCCGTTCTGGAATAAATCAGAATATCATCCACGAACACAAGTACGAACTTGTTCAACTGATCTCTGAACACTCTATTCATAAGATCCACAAAATATGCTGGCGCGTTAGTCAATCCAAACGGCATTACCAGCCACTCAAAGAAACCGGATGGTGTCCTAAAAGCAGTCTTCGGCACACTATCCTTAGCTACTCTCAACTGGTGAAATCCCGTTGCCAAATCCATCTGAGAAAACACCTTGGCTTCGTGAAGCTGATCAAACAAGTCATCTATTCTCGGCAATGGATACTTGTTCTTCTTAGTCACCTTATTCAGCTCACGATAATCCACACACAATCTCAATGACCCATCTGCCTTGGTTGCAAACACAACTGGTGCACCCCACTCGGACACACTACGCCGAATGAATCCTTTCTGCAAAAGATCATCAACTTGCACCCTCAACTCCTGCTGTTCCCTAGGCGCCATCCGCCTAAGAGGCATCACAACAGGTCTGGCTCCTTCAACTAGATCTATACGAAACTCGATCTCTCTATGCGGCGGCAACCCTTTGACTTCGTCAAAGACATCCTCGAATCCATTTGCGATTGGCACTAAAGACAGTCCATCCCGTGGAACAACTAGCGAATACATGAAGCTCATGAAGACGCCTTCCTCATGCTTACATCGTATCACAATCTTTCGCCCTTCCACATTCTCGACTGCCACCTCTAGCCTCTCACAGTCAACCTTAGCCGCATACTTCCTAAGCCAGTCCATACCCAAGATAATTCCGAACCCCGCAAAGTTCAGAACAAAACAATCACAAACAAAAGAGCAACCATGACTCGACACAACTAGACCACGGCATAACATACACAAACAAGACGAACCCCCAACTGGATTAGTCACAACCAATGGCCTATCAACAATATCCGGTGCCAAACCTAACCGGCCTACGAGTTCATTACAAACAAACGAATGCGACGCTCCAGTATCAAACAAAACTCTAACCGGAACACCACATAGGAAAAGAGTACCTTGAACAACCACACTCTTTCCCTTCTCTTCAGCAGTAGGAGCTTTTGAAGACGACGGAACAGCTCCTAAAGCATAGGCTTGCACAATCTGCCTGTCCTTCCTTGGTTCTGGACAATTCTTCCTGAAATGCCCCGGCTTGTCACAGTTGTGACACTTCATCGGTGCCTTCGGATTCTTACAATCCTTAGAGAAATGGCCCTTCTGCTGACAATTGTAGCAAGTCACCTCGCCTTTCGGCTTCTTCTGGCCATCCTTACCCTTCTGCTGCTGCTGCTTCCTCTTCTGGTTTCCACCCTGCTGTGGTTTAGATTCCCCCTTGGTCACAGCAACAACAGATCCTTCCTTAGGAAACAGACTCTCATGCCTAAGAGCTTTCTCCACAAGCTTCTCAAATGAATCGTCCAAATGATCCACCAACTGTCTCCCAAGATAACTATCCAAGCCGGTCACAAACTTCTCATTCTTCTGATAAGCAGATTCAATATACGACCGGGCATACTTGGACAAAGCTTCGAACTCAGAAACATACTCAAGAACTGATCTTCCACCTTGCTTGAGCTCCACAAACCTCTTGAACAGAACAGACTTCTGGGCTGTAGAAATGAACTTAGCTTCAAATCTGACTTGGAATTGCTCCCAAGTAATCTCTTCTTCCGGAGTAGTGATGGTAATAGAGTTCCACCAATCAGAGGCTCTCCCTTGAAGCTGCCTCGATGCCAACTTCCTCTTAGTTGCATCATCAATTCCCAAATCACCAAAGATCCTTCTACAAGCATCTATCCACCTCTGGACTTCAATGGTAGATTCTGTTCCCAAGAAAACCTTCCCTCCAAGAGCAGTATAATCCTTGCACAACTTAGCAAAATCCACTGGTTTCGGAGCTTGGACTTGAACTCCAACATCAACTGCTGCCCCCGGAACTGGTATCCTTCTCATGATCGAAGTCATCATAGCTTCGAACATGGCTGCATAATCAGCAGTCTCTTCAGTAGTACGGCCTTCCCTAGCAGCTGGTCTCCCTCTTCGACTCATTCTCAATATCTATAAAAAGGAATGATTAGAACATCTAGAGAAACAACTGCATACAGGACTAACTTACTGCTAAACTACTATATTATATATAGTAATCATCCATCAAATTACAATTACGTCTCTCATACGTAGTTACGACAGCGAGCGTTGGGTAAAATCGATTAACCAATGCTCTGATACCAAATGTGACGACCACCCATGACCCCTGCACCGAATCTAGGGATAGTGCGCTGTAAAGTGTGCCAGGCGACCATGGACGATTGTCAAGGTAAGATTAAAACAACAGGATCTATCGTATTACTCACAGCGCATGGACAAAATACAATAGAACATATGTATAGTGAAGCTTTACAGAACAAAATGACATCTTATAAAACTCCATAATAGTTGAATACAAGCATTCATATAGTCAATACATCCAGCCTCACTACATATCTCTCAGAGAAAACAAAACAGCGGAATATCCAGTACATATAAGAAGATAATATGCAACCCTCTAGCTCGTCTTCGATATCAGCATCGTGAGAAGAGAACAGCACCTGTCACCTGCTACCTAGTCTGCCCGTCCCAAAATGGACGAACAGCCCAAGGCAATAAGAATTAAAACATAAAGCCTTGAGTCAGACAACAGTCTTAGTGAGCAGTAAATTAACTAACAACATACCAAAAGAGCATAAAGGAAAAGGAATAGGAATACAACCCTCCCACTCCAACCTCATTCTACAGTGATAGCCCCCAGACACACACTAAGCAGAAGCAAACATAGCAGAGCATACAATTTAAAGTAAAGCTACTATCACTCGAGTCAAGGGCGATGTTTTCCAAGTACCAAGGCCTAAATCAGATAAGCACCCAGAAAATACCGCTCTCGAGTCCAAATGACGATACAACCAAACATCCATGACTCTGGCTATCACTGTTGTCATTGCTTCGATATCACCGTTAATTGAATGACCGGCACATTCTTTCAGCCGTCCGTCAAGGGCTAATGGAAACCCCGGTTCTAGACATAACTCCCGCACGTCGTCGCAGCCCGTGCCTAGGACTATCGAATCTGCCCAGAGTACTCGACCATCAACAGTTGGCCGTTGGGACTATCGAATCTGCCCAAACGTACTCTTGCTTAGAGCATGCTAGAACCTTCAACAACGATGCTATCCAAGCCTCCTAGTCATCCTCCTCGACGACTATTCTCATATCCATTCATTATCCTCAACTCGAATCATATCACCGAGTTATCAACATGCTTGGAATGATCCCGTCTGGATTAGACCAAGTCTTCATCATATGATTGCCTCGCTTCATTACATCCTCGCAAAGCCTCATCTCATCATCACATCATCGAATCTATGCATAAGAGCTTCATCATCCCGCTACATATGCCACGAGCAGCTTTTCCAATTCAAGAGCCTTTCCCTTAGCTTTTGAATCACCTTCGATCTAAATCTAATCATCAATCATCTAGTTCATAACAATCAATCAAATCAAACATCAATCCAAGCAATCAAGCATTCAAATATGATCTAGGTAGACAATTATAACAATAATGGCATTTTCGTAATTAAAGAGTTGAAAGTCCAATAAGCATGAAAACATGGATTATATCTCTATAAACTTGATGAATGAACTTGCATAGGTTAACATATGATAAAATGGATGTAACATCATCATGAACAATGGATCTATATGGATCTACACATAGGATGAAGAAAATGCATGGAAATTACTATTTTAACACCAAATCGAGCCAACAATCCGATATACTCCTTTGGATCCGTGTGAGAGATAATCACCACTCACCAAATCACCTAAACAACCTCAAATCAACACACTTCAGATCTGGACAGCGAAGGATGAAGCTAGATCTATCACAAATCCGCTTCAAATGAAGAAATCTCCCTTGAAAAGATGAAGATCTTCAATCTAAGCTCTTGAATCTTAAATCTTGATCTTCGATTTGGATGGATGGAAACACTAGATTAGAGTGGAGAAAAGAAGTGAAGAAGTGTAGAAGTCGAGCTCTCAAAATGGCAGCACTTCGTCGCTTCAAAATCCGGATCCCAAAAAGTGAGAACAACCCCTCCTATTTATAGCTGAAAACTGCCCTTAAGTCGTAACTCGGCTATCTCCTTAAGTCGGTGCCGACTTAACACCATGCCGACCTAGTGCCTTGCCGACCTAGTGCCTTGCCGACCTAAAAACTCATCTGCCTATGACTCGCAACAAAATAGCTGTCTCCTAAGTCGGTTACGACTTATGGCATGCGCCTACGACTTAACGACTTAACTGCCTCGCCGACCTACGACTTAACAATATGACCGACCCAACGAAGCAGACTCATCATACTGCCGCAAAACCCAAGTCCTAAGTCGGTTGACGACTCAACAACAAAGCGCAACTGCGACTTAACACATAGGCACGACTTAACTTAGGTCGTTGCCGACTTAAGACATACGAAGGAATACATCTACGACTTAACTCGTAACTGGGTTACGACTTAACACAAGAGACGTCCTGCCGACTCACAACTCAACACACGTTGCCGACTCAACTACCTACCGACTCAATTACCCTGCCGACCTAACACTTAACACCCAAACACTTAGGTCGCTCACAACATGTCCTTAGGTCGTTGCCGACCTAACTCTACTCCAGAGTACTTAGGCTGCCTACTATTCTTCCTTAGGTCGCCCTAACCTCTTAAGTCGGTCAACCCCACTTCCTTAACTCGGCAACGACTTAACAAATAATTTTCAGATATGCTAACTACTAAGTCGTCCAGGTCTTAAGTCGACCACTATCTTAACTCGTCAGCCGACTTAACACTTAACTCACCACTATCCTTAAGTCGGTTAATACTATAAGTCGGTCACTTCCTTAGGTTGTTATCCCTTAACTCGGCGAGTTCCTTGAGTCGGCAACTCGACCCAGACTAGTTGCTTAACTCGTCCAAACTCCTAAGTCGGCTACGACTTAGGACTTAAGCAAAATTCTGCCAAAACCAGAAATGACTTAACAACCATACAACCAAAGGTAAATCATTTTAGAATGTTTTGATCCGTAAAAATACGGGTCGTTACATGTATTTAATTCGGGATTGCGGTTTGAAATGATATATAACCGTAAAATTTTAAATTGCGATTGAAATGATAAATATCCGTATCGCTTGACCCTAGGGTAGAAAACTATATACGGACACCGGATTGGTTAAATTAAATGATTTTAATTCTTTAAATTTTGAATTCAGTTAACTGGCATTCTGAAATAGAGATGTATTTATACAAACTGAATTATTTTTCGATAATCCAAACTTTAATTCTGAAATTGGAATTGATTTAATGAATTGTTCAAAGGAGTTAAATTAAAATATCAAAGTTGAAGTGGCAAAAATATAAATGAATTTATTGGAATTGAGTTATTGAAATGTTGGATATAACTTTGAAATCTATTTTAACTAATTTAAACTATTTTAATCAATTTAAACTATTTTAACTTATTTTAAATCTATTATAACCTATTTAATCCAATTTAATCTAATTTACCTATTTTTAACGAATTAAATTTATTTAATCTATCTTAAATCTAATTAATATAATTTAAATCTATTTAATCTATTTTAAATTTATTTAATCTATTTAAAACCTAATTAATATAATTTAAATCTATTTAACCTATATTTAATCTATTTAAATTATTTTAAATATAATAAAATCTATTTAATCTATATTAAATCTATTAAATCATAAAATCCAACTTAATCAAATTAAAACCTATTTAAACCATTTTTACTATTTAAACTATTTTAATCTCTTTAAACTATTTAACTATTTTAAAACTATTTCTAAATTTCAGATTTAAAATTGGTTAAATGAAGTTATAACCCAAGTTGGGAATTGAAACGATATTTCCTAGTGAATTAATATATTTGAGTAAATATGATGATCGTGAAAAGAGGATTTAACCTATATTTTCGATATGATTTTTGAAAGTGAATATAGTTTGAAAGTGAATATAGTTTGAAAGTGAATATGATTTGAAAATGATATGGTTATGAGAATACGATATTTTGATATCAATTGTGAATTGACTTTTGAAATATAAAAGAACCATCCGGTGTGAAATAAGCGTTTGGTTGTTAAAGAAACCGAGATCGGATATTGTCATAATCTCTACCAATATCGAAAACCACTTTAACAACCGTGTACGTAGAGGAGATTCCAGAAATGAAGTAGGATGGTTTGGCGAACGATTCTGTATGAGGTATTGACGTGACCCTGACTCCCGTGAGTCAGCTTAGATGTGACTAAAACAGGAGCTATACCTGGGCCAAGTGAGGTCATTCCTCCGATCGGACATGCTTCTTCGATACCATATTATGACTTTGTGATGATTTGGTTGCCACTCCTTGATTTTGATTTTAGGAGTGTGTTCCGAGGTGGGAGGTAGTAGCTGCTATGCGTTATCACCATCTCGGTTCTGCAATTTGTAAATCTACCCTGGCATTGCCTCGAGTGCCGTGTTCACATGCCATAGAGCACCTTATACGAGTTTGTTTTGTACCGTACCTATGGGGTGTCCTCTAGGTAAACCACCGGTTTGGTGGAGCCTACGGCATTGTATAGACTACTGGAATATATAAAATGTGTTAAGGGGGATATGGGTAACGCCTTAACGCTATTTTAATACTTTACTTTATTGTAGACACTATTATAATAGCGTATTGTACTACATAGTAGATAGTTTAACGGATCCTTAGGAGATGGAAATCCCGAACATCTCTTAAGTTATTGCACTCACGTTAGACACTGGATAGGAGATGTCAAACCCAGTAAACATCTCCGACGCCGTTACACTCATATTTATTTATTGTTGATTTAACTTACATAAGATCTTTTAGTTCTGACTCGAGTGTTTTGTCTTTTCAATTCGCTTGGGTCAGTTTGAGCTTTTCAGTTTATCGAAGACTGCTTTCTGGAGGATGAAGACGAAGATTTTGTACTACTACTATTTATTAGATTTATTCCACTGCAACATGTTGTTCCGCTGCATTTATTTATTTATTCCTGTTTTCTGTAACTCTGATTTTATGTTGTAAAAGAATAATCAAATGTGTTTATAAAACAACTTCATGAACTGTTATTTGATTATTATATTTTGTCATTCCGCTGCGAGATTTTGTTTTTTATTTCCTCTCTTTTTCTGCTTTTTCTTATATACCCCATAACAATCTGCCCTTTTGAATGGTTTGAGTCTGACGTGTGTGGTTTAACATTGATTTAAATCGTCCAAAAAGGCAGGTTGTTACAGTTGGTATCAGAGCTTTGGTTTAGCGATAACCTTAGCTTTGTGGTGTGACATCCTGGAATTTCGAGGAATTTAAAATGCGATAATCTCTTAATTAAAGTATTCAAAATTGATTTAGATTGTTATTTTCAAATATAAATAACCAATAAATTAATAATGTGATGTTATAAAATAGGATTTTAGATTGATTTTAAATAAGAATAATTAGTTAATTATTTAATTTGTGTAATTTTATAAATAGATTTAAATAGTCCTATTATTTCTAATTTAATAAGTATTATTTAAATGTGTATATTTATGTGTTTAGAAGAAAATTATAATTTGAGAATTTAATATAAAAGTGTTTCAATTTAATTACAATAAAATCTATTCTTAAATTAAAGTAAAACACTACTTAGTACATTTTGATCTATATAATAATGTGATGTAATTTTTGGTAATAAGGCTTAAATTGAAATAAATCTTGTTTAAATTAAATATAAATATAAAGCAAATATATGGTCTAAAATGTAAGTATTAATATATAAACATATTTAACATAAGTAAAAATAAAATAAATAAATATAAATAAAGTGTTTGGTAGTTAAGTTTAAATTAGAAAATATACATTAGTTAAATAAATAGATTGTCATGTGAAGATAGGAATAAAATTCACAAGCTAACCTAATACAAATAAATATAACAACTTTATTAAAACATAGGCTAGAAAAACAAATCAGGCTAATAATAAACTATCACCATATGCATGCAAAGTAACAAGTCTAAAACAAAATTAAATATAGAAATATCTGTACTATGGCAATTGAGTTGTGCAAGCAAAAAGAAGCAAAGATACTCAAGATGTTACAAAGTAAAATAAAAATATATGTACTATAGAAATGAAGCTTTGCAGGCAAGAAAAGAAGTAAAATAACATAAGTACATACGAATTGAATTAAAAAGAGGATATGTATGACAACTTCATTAATGCTTGTACCCAAGGTTTCATTTCAGCCTCCATACAGAAAGATCTCTGACCCTAATTTATTAAAATCTTATACCAGCAAACAAGTTAGCCTCTGCACTTGTTTTAGTATATATCAAAGTTTCCTTTTCATTTTCGTTCATTTAAAAACTGGGCATACTCAAGTTCAAAGCCAAATTCATCTCTGTTCAAACCTTTTCAAAACCCTGTTATCATTTTTCAAAAGCCCGAGCAAGGCTATCTCAAATGCAAAGCCTGAAATCAATCCAAGCATTTCAGTTTTTTTAAAAAGAAAATAAAGCATCTTTCACTAGAAATCTCTTTAGTCCATTCCAGTTTCAAAGTTTCAAGTTTTAAAGCTTTTCAAGCTTCAGTTTTAAGACTCATGCAAGACAAAGATCTCTGGAAATCAAAAACAATAGAAGCATACAAATTTTCAAGCAATCAAGTTTTAAAATCTCTCTGCCTTTTTCCAAAAACAAGTGAGTAAACATTTTTATCTAAAATCTAAAAAGTTAATGATTGTTGCTGTGAAATCTTTGTGATGTTGATATCTTGCATGTGTATATATATAAGTATAGAATTCTGGGTATATGTAGATATAAATGTGCTATATGTTGTATGTTTGAATCTGTGCATGTCTGTTGTATTATTTCTTCTGTTCTTAGTTCAGGCTTTTAAATTTTGATCTAAATTCCAAATCTTTTTCCCTAATCACTGTTAGGTTGTAATATTTAAACAAATTTAGTTTGTTGAATCATAAACTTGAATCTAAAAGTATTTTTAGGCATGTTTGTTATATATGGAAGCCTGGAACTTAAGATTTACAGTAAAAAGCTTACAACATAAAAAAATCAATCACCCTAGTTTAATAATTTGAGATGATAACTTGAATCCCTTTAAAAAGTTAGGATTTTTAAGACAAAAATCACAATTTTTAGTGTTGAGTTTTAGGAGCAGTTCATTGATGATCAGATTTGGCATTTTTGCCAATTTCCGGTGTCGCGTCGATCCGGAGGGGTCGGGCTTACTAGTGAAGGTGGAGGAGCCTACTGGGGTGGTAGGAAAAATAGCGTGGAGGTGAATAGTTCACCGTGGTGTCATCGGCGTGGGGATCTTGTTTTTAACCCTAGTTTTTGTCGAAGATAGGAATTTGACCTTTGCGTTGTCTCTGGTGATTCGAGTTGTACGAAACTCAGGGGAATGGTGGCGTAGAGGCTAGGGAAGGCGTAGTTGGAGTTGCAGCGGTGCTCGTGGTCGAAGTCGAGGGTTACAGGAATTTTCTGGTGGTGGTTCTGGGTTCCTATCCTTTTGAGTGGCTCGATTTTTGGGAGGCTCGATCGAGGGATCTGGTGATTGATTATGGTTGCAACGTTGATGAGTGACATGCCGGAGAGTTCGTCACCGGTCGGAGATAGCTCCGACGATGGTGCATGTGCACGAGATGGCTCGTGTGTCAGTGGGTTTTTGTCGTGGTGGTCGACTCGAAGTTAGGCTCGGGGTTTTGGGGTTTCGACTCGAGTTCGTACTCGTGAATTTGTAGGTGATAGGCCTGCAGTTTTAAAGCTTTAAAAATTAAACTAAGTTTAAAGGAATAAAAGAAGAAGAACGTACGTGAGGGAAGAAACAACTCGGGAAATTTAGGGGAAAACTCGAGTGACTACTCGAGTAAATATGGGGGTATTCTCGGGTTTGTTGATGATTTGGCGAAACCGTTTGCAAACTTTAAAATAAACGAATTGAAGTTATATCACCTTAAACAATTTTAAGTGATCATTATTGATTAACTGTTTAAAAAGGAGTAATGAAGAAGGGTTAACTAATTTATATTTGTAATGAATATAGTAATTAAAGATTTATATGGTAATTAAAGAATGTTTTAATAATTGATTAATTAACTTTTAAAGTCTAAGTTAAATTTAATTAAAGGTTAGTTAATTAATATAAAGAAAGTTTTAAGAATAATTAATTAATTAAATTGTAATTACAATTTACTTAATTAAGAAATTAAAGCTTGATTTATGGGTAATTAAGAAATATGTAATTAAGTTTTATTAATTTATAAATAAGCTTTATTAATTAATAATTAAGAGATATTAAATCTATAATTAAAGCTAATTAGGAATTAATTAACTATTATTAAGGGTTAATTAATTTTAATTAAGGATTGATTAACTGGTAATTAAGAAGTAATTAATCGGTTATTAAGTTTTATTAATTCATAATTGAGATTTATTGATTAATAATTAAAGAATAATTAATCTGTAATTAAAGATTAATAAATTTGTTTTAAGTTAATTAAGAAATGAATTACCAATTGTAATGAATCAAATGAATGTGATTGATTCAAGATAATTAATTAAAGATAACCATTTGATGGTTAATTAAATATAAATACTTAATGAAATTGAATAGTATAATTACTTAGCAAAGTAATTAATGAATAATTACAGGATGTAATTAGATAAAGGAAATTACTTAATGGGAAGTAATTAAAGTAGAATTACTTTGTACAAGTAATTAAAGATTTATTACTTGGTGTAATTAATCAAAGATTTATATAATTAATTAAGAGGTTAATTAATTAAGATAAGTAATTTCAAGATGGAAATTCCTGTATATGATTTAGGTTGATAAATGGAAGTGAATAATTAAAGTTAATTAATTAATGTGATTAATTAAGGATTAATGTAACTAATTATAGTTAATTAATTGATGGAAGTAATTTATTAAGAATCATTAATTAATGTAATTAATGAAGAAATTAATGGTAAATTACTGTGAATTGTTAAGGATAATTAATTTGTGAAATTAATTAAAGGGTAATTACTTGAATGTAATTAAAGGTTAGTTAATCAAAGATGATTAATTAAAATGGAAATTGGAGAATGATTAATTAATTAATTTGTAATTAATTAATGGTTATGTAAGCAAGATTTTTAATGATGAAGTAATTAATTTAATTCATTTTAAATTAATTAGAGATGAGATAATTAATTTAATTCATTTTAAATTAATTATAAATGGTGTGATTATTTATCCTTGCTTATGTATGGATGGATGATATTGTTTGCCTTGAATGGTTTGAAATCTCAGATACGAGCTAAGTAGTGCTGTGTGATATAGATTATCTATTTATGATGATAATGTGAATTATCTATCTGTGATACTGTGAATTATCTATCTGTGTGTATATAGATAATAAAATGAATTGTTTTAACTTTAAAACAACTTGGCCTTAAAAGACACGGTTTGGATTTGATGAGACCGGGATCGGGTTTCCAGATTTCGATATCCGAAAACCACATCGATCCAAATTAACGATAGGTCGTGAATCTCAAGTGAAGATGAAGATTCAGAGTGCAAGGGTTATTGTCGTTAACTCTGAGGATGTTTCCAAAATGAGTGTAACGAGATAATGCCTTCGGTTTCGTTCGAACCCGGAACGAACTTGTATGGATTGAATGCTTTCAGCACATCGTCAGGTGGACTATGAGCATTCTAAGAGATGTGTTCTCTAAAGGTAATCGTAGCCTCAAGCCTCATTAACCGGGAATGGCTAAAACAGGGGAGGTGCAGCAAGGCTTCGTGGGTCGCACCCACTTGAGAGTAAGGTCATCCCTGTCTAGATGTCCCTTTTTATTTCAGCTTAGTGGCGCGGTTGCTGATCACAACCGTGGGGTGATTTTATTCGGAACTATCCAGTAAGGGATGGTTCCGGCCTTGTGTTGCAGGGGACTTAGGGTGGGTCCTCGGTACGCTGATCTAGGCTAGGTACTGTGACGGGCGGTACCCCGGTAGCCCTGCCATTGTATGGAATCCAAAATCCAATAAGTGCCATCGGTTTTGATTGTAAACCTAATATGCTGGAATTTAATGAATGTAACAATTTCGGCTATTTCTTATTTACTTGAAAACCCTAGACCTATTATAATATCACTGAATTTCCTATCAAATGTTTGGTTAGCGTAAGGTAAAAACTTTTCCATGTTTATGTGTGGGAAGTCTTACGTGATACCTTTTGTTTTCAAAGGATTTTTTTAAAGTTAAGCAACTTTAACCGTTTACTCATACCAGACCCATGTCTGACCCGGAGTTTATTTCTATTTTTCTTAAACTCTCGGGTACTCAAATTTTTACGAGTAGCCAAGGGATTCAGGTTTAGCTTTGACGAATTCTGGAGGAGCAATGGAGCAGGAGGCTTCAGCGTATAGATATATATTGGTTCCGCTGTGTTAGTGTTTATGTGTATTTCCGCTGTGTTGTATCTCTGTGATGTTTTGAGCTGTATCGAGTTGTATTAACTAGACATGTGTTTATAACTGTCTAGTATGTGTTGTATTATCTGTGTAACTCTGATGTATATGTTACTATGTAATCTCTTATATGATATATTATATTTCATTCGTTCCGCTGTTGAGATTCTGATGTTGTTTAGTTCTTTCTTCTCTATCTTTTCTCTTTTCTCACCCCTTTCTTTCTTAAAAATGATGCGTCTTTCTATGTGTAGAAGGGCGGGTCATCACACTTGGTATCAGAGCGATAGGTTGAGCGAATACCTAAGCTCTGGAGTGGTGTCTATCTTGAGAGAGCGTACTTGTGATTTTTATCTATTTACATATATATATTTCTACCTATCTGTTGGGTTACCTGTTCGGGTTTTCCAATATAAGTTATAAAGGTAGATAGGGTAGTGGTGTGTGTAACACGACTACCAATGGTTGGAGTTTGAATGTGGAGGTTGGAAGTGTATCTGCCGAGACTGTAGACTTAATACCGTCTCGAGTGAGCTTTGTTTGATGTAAATATTTTATTGATCTCTGGAGGAAACCTGTTAAGGATTCGGAGTTCATCATTGAAGTGCAAGTTTGATCGCGCTCGTGTGAGCGGATTTTTGAGAGTTTGGATCTGTCGGTTGGACAGAAGTAAGACATGGTATCTTGATACCTCAGGATGTTGTAGCTGTGTGATGAGACGCAGTGACTATGGATGTCTCCGAAGATGTTTTCTTTGGAATAAGTTAAGGAAGTGTGTCTGCTTCGGTGTTGCGGCTGTGTTTAGCAGGGTGTTTCTGTTTGGTTTGAGGTCCGAGTTCTCGAAGAGCTTTGGATAGGAAGTCTTCTGGCCTGGCAGATTTTCTCGAGGTAATTTCAGAAGCAGCAGAGTGGTTCCGTTTCTTCGATGGATTGGCTTCGTAAGCGTAAGCTGTTCTGATTGGTAAAGAGAGAGCAATTTTTCTTTGGAATTAGGCCGGATTGATCGCAAAAGTGACTTGCGATAGTCTGAGTGTTCTCTTGGTTTGTCAGAGATTTTTTCTGGATGTCTTCAGGAAGTCAGATTTTTGTCAGCATCTGGAGATTGAGTTTGGTATCGACTGGGATCTAGAAGTGGCACTGATGGTTCAGCTAAGGAGATGGATGGTTTCTTAAAGAGATTTGGTGGGGCATTTGTGTTCTCTCTTCTGTATCTAGTTTTGAGTTTCTTCTAGCTAAGGGTAGCTGAAGACAGTACCCTTGACTGAAGACTCATCTGTTTCTTTGAGCAGTTCGTTTCAGATTGTGGTGGATCTGAGGAATTGTGTGTCCAGGCGGAGTTGGTTAAGACTTTGTTCGAGTTCATCGACATTCTTATCTACTTCAGATCAGAGTTGTGCAGCGGAAGCATGGTGGCAGCTGTTCTAGAATGGAAGAAACAGGAAGTTGTAGTGTTTTGGGATTAGAGAATTTCTACAGGATTTTTTTTTTGGATTTGAGGACAGATTGGCAAGTGTTTTTGTTTTGTCTTTTCCGGATAGGAGAAGTAAGTTGTAATCTACTGATGATAGTGGAGTAGAGTTGTATTCTGGATTTTTGGGTAAATCTGGAGAGGATCTTTTTGGTTGAGTTATTCTGATCCAGTTTGTTTATTTAAGCATCAGCGAAGGTTGAGCTGGTCAGGAAAGGTTGTAGGCAGTCCAGGATCGTCAAAGGAGTTTTGGTTGTTGAGTCAGACTTGTTTGTAGTCTGATATCCTGTCTTATTTTGTAGATCTAGATGAGTAGGAGCTCAGTAGCTCAGTAGTATAGCTAATTTGGATTCAGTAGAGCGAGTATTCCAGTATCTACCTGGGAAACTCGGGAAATTTTTAGAAAAAGCTTATCAAGATCTGTGTCCGAATAGCTAATGTTGTTTGATTGATTGAAATTGTTTGTTTGGTTGTGTATGGCTGATATGTATGCTGAATTGGTTGAAAATAAAATAAAACTTTGGATTATCTTTTATTTTAAATTTCGAGGACGAAATTCTTTTAAGGGGTGAGGAATGTGACATCCCGGAATTTCGAGGAATTTAAAATGCGATAATCTCTTAATTAAAGTATTTAAAATTGATTTAGATTGTTATTTTCAAATATAAATAACCAATAAATTAATAATGTGATGTTATAAATTAGGATTTTAGATTGATTTTAAATAAGAATAATTAGTTAATTATTTAATTTGTGTTATCTTATAAATAGATTTAAATAGTCCTATTATTTCTAATTTAATAAGTATTATTTAAATGTGTATATTTATGTGTTTAGAAGAAAATTAAAATTTGAGAATTTAATATAAAAGTGTTTCAATTTAATTACAATAAAATCTATTCTTAAATTAAAGTAAAACTCTACTTAGTACATTTTGATCTATATAATAATGTGATGTAATTTTTGGTAATAAGGCTTAAATTGAAATAAATCTTGTTTATATTAAATATAAATATAAAGCAAATATATGGTCTAAAATGTAAGTATTAATATATAAACATATTTAACATAAGTAAAAGTAAAATAAATAAATATAAATAAAGTGTTTGGTAGTTAAGTTTAAATTAGAAAATATACATTAGTTAAATAAAAAGATAGTCATGTGAAGATAGGAATAAAATTCACAAGCTAACCTAATACAAATAAATATAACAACTTTATTAAAACATAGGCTAGAAAAACAAATCAGGCTAATAATAAACTATCACCATATGCATGCAAAGTAACAAGTCTAAAACAAAATTAAATATAGAAATATCTGTACTATGGCAATTGAGTTGTGCAGGCAAAAAGAAGCAAAGATACTCAAGATGTTACAAAGTAAAATAAAAATATATGTTGTTAACCCGCCTTTTGGTAAGGCCGCGGACAGACGGGTTTAACTTAATCAACTGCATGTTCGTCGAGGCTATAGTACGATGGATTCAGTCGACTGGATGGATGGATGATGCAATGTGCTTGGGAAATGGAAATATGATTGGATAAAGATGAATCAACTATAATTTGGGTGTAGGAAACATGGTTCGGCATTAAACATGGTTCAGCATGATGGAGGTTCGGCACATATGGTTCGTCTGGCATTCACGTTCGAATAGCGTTCAAGAGTAGTCGGCATTCCATGAAGCATTCAGCATCCAGGTGGCGTTCGGCGTCAAGATACGCTCGGCATCTCGGAAGCGCTCGGCATTCGGAAGCGCTCGACATCAAGGAACGTTCGGCATCGAGAGAACGTTCGGCAGGGTATAACGTTCGGCATGTACGAACGTTCGGCATGGCAGAATTGTTCGTCATAAACTATTGTTCGGCCTAATTATCGTTCGGCCAAGAGGTGGTTCGGCCTTGATAGCGTTCGGCCAGAGTATCGTCCGGCCTAAGTTTTGTTCGGCAATCAGTCGTTCAGCACGAATACATTGGATCGGCCTCCGGTATCGTTCGGCGAAAATGTCCCCCACGGCATTCAGGGTGTTCGGCCTCACTTCTGATCGGCATGAGGAGATCGTTCGGCATTCAGCGTTCGGCATCTATGGTTCGGCATATGGAGACCACTCCATTTGGGCTGAGGTATTCAGCTGCCAGGCCCACCAGGGAAGTCCAATCCATCTTTTTCTATAAATAGAGAGGCAGGGGCACAGTGAAGAGGGATCTTCTTTCTGCTCTCTTACTTTCTCTTTTCTAAGGCTAAGGCAACTCTGCCATTTTGTAACTGTAATCGATTATTACAGCAATAAAAAGCAAACTTCTGGAGTGGACGTAGGCCGGAGTTAGCCGAACCACTATAAAATCTGTTGTTCTTTACTGCTTTCATTTCAGTTTTAATTGTTCTTCACATTATTACTCTCTACATACATTCTATCTCTGAGCTGTGATTGGTATTTGGCGCTTTCATCTGGATTTGGGGGTTAGTGACCAATTTTGGCGCTAACACTTTGGTGCTTTCACCGAGAACTGAACTCAAGAATTTTGAAGTTAGGAACTTGGATCCAAGAAAGCAATGGCTAAGCCACCAACAAGGAAGCAAGCAGCGGAAAGGGAAGGAAGTCAAGCGGCCTCTTCTGGAGCTGGAGAGGATCATGCATCCATCTACATAACTCGGGATGAGATGCAGGCGATGATGAATTCTATGCAGGAGCAGATGATGAAACGACAAGAGGAGATGATGCAGGCTCTTCTTAGGCAATTTGGACAACCAGAAACTGCAGGAGCTCAAGTTCGTGGAACTGGATTAGAGGAACTCAACCAACGGACAAATTGAGTGATTCAGTAGGAGGCAGCTCCCAATCAACAAACATCTAACAATCTAGATGGACCTAGACTCGGGGGCACACCACCAGGTAATGCTGGACCAGTTCATGGAGGGATACCAGATGACGCTACGCGGCCTGGCGTCGATAGGAATACAGGAGTACATGATGAATAATATGTGCCAGAATTTCCTCGGGGACTTGGGGGGCAGTCTGGATTGGTTGGAAACACTGGATTGGCTGACATTATCAGGCGGACTATTCGCGGAGGTCTGACAAATAGGGATTCAGAGGGAGTTAACAAAAGTCCGTTTACCCGGAACATCAGGACAGCTAGGAATCCGTCCGATTTCAAACTACCCACTCTGGAAGTATACAACGGGAAGACGGATCCCACCGACCACTTGATGAGGTACACTAGGCATATGGAAGTGCTGGGGGCAACGGAGGAGGTTATGACCCGATGTTTCCCCCTGTACTTGACTGAAATTACTGCTATGTGGTTCAGACAGCTGGAGGATGGATCCATTGGAACATGGACAGAACTGGTGGACAAGTTCTTAAGTCAGTTTCGAGTTCACATAAAAAGGCCAAAGAATGTGATGACGCTAACGTCAGTCAAACAGGGGGCGGATGAATCGCTCAGGACATTCTTAACTCGATTTAATGCAGCAGTTGCTTCGGTGGATCGGCCAGATCCATCAATGGTTCTGATGGCTGCGGTATCAGGAGTCAGAGATAATTCGGATTTCAAAGTATCGTTGATACGGGACCCACCATTGGATCTTGGGGAATTCTTTCATGAAGCTGAAAGATTTCTTCGACAAGAAGATGCATGTTTGGACATGAGGCCAAAGGAAGTAAACACGACTAAGGATGGAGGACTACCCAGCGAAAGCTTGGGTGGGGGCAAGGATAAAGGGAAAAAGAAGCGCTGGGGAGAACCAAAGTTCTCCACTTATACAGGATTGAAAGCAACGTTGGAGCGGATTTTCTTAGATACTCGAGATCGCCTTTCTTATCGAAGGCCAGCAAGGAGGGAACCCTCAGAACGAGAAAGGGCGTCAGGAAGGCACTGTCTTTTTCATGACCTGGACGGGCATGACACTAACAGCTGCCGGCATTTGAAGGACATAATCGAGGAGCATATAAGGAATGGTCAGTTGCGACAGTATGTTGGAACTCGGAATGCGGCGGTGGAACAGGAGCAGCCACCGCTTACCTTGAACGACGAGGGCATGAGGCCCAGGAATGGTGGCCGTTTGGTCATCAACTAATCTTGATGGTTTGGAATAAGTAACAAACTCCGGGCAAACGGTTAAATCACTTACTCATGTACGGGGTCGGAGATAACCTTTAGGCATGCTCTGAGATGATGGCTTACCGAGACGCCCGGGTTTGTGAAATCTGTTTTTTCCTTTGACTTGGACATTTGCTTTTTCTGGTTTGGTTTTGGAGTTTGGTTTGAACTCCCTGTTTTGCTCATTTTCTGGTTTGGATTCTGGTTTGGATGTTTGTTTTTTGGTATGGATTTTTGATATGGGTTTCTGGTTTTCTATTTGGATTTGGATTTCAGATTGGATTTTGATTGGATTTTCTCTGGATTTTTGGCTAAAAGGTCATTGAGTATGGACTATGCTCGGCAAGGGTCCGGAGAGACCAGGATTCGGCCTAGGACTTAGGCCATATATTATCGGTTACTAATTTAGGTCGTCGAGTATGGACTATGCTCGGCAAGGGTCCGGAGTGACCAGGATTCGGCTTAGGACTTAAGACACGGCATTATTCGACGTTCAGGGACACTGAACCATGAACACCATGGAATTACTTAACATAGGTCGTCAAGTGTGGATTGTGCTTGGCAAGAACCCGGAGAGGTTACGGATTTAGATATTGGCTATGAATAGCTAAGGATTCGGACAAGGACCCGGAGCGGTCCCGGATTTGGATATCGACCCGGAGAGGTCACGGATATGGTTATAGGTTATTGGATATGGATGGATTGAACTCGGTAGTCGGGTTCTAATGGATGTGGAATTGGATAAGGACTTGGTTACTGGATAGGAATCAGACATCGACTCGGAACAGTCGTGGAAATGGATCAGGATATGGCCGTGACACTCGGATAAGATGGCTTGGTAATGGATTGGATTATGAATCGGAAAGTATGGATATGGATAACATACATACTTAGGATATTGGACTTGAGGCTATTCAAAACACACCTTTCACAGCAAGGCATGTTTTGGGGGGCAAGTGTTAACCCGCCTTTTGGTAAGGCCGCGGACAGACGGGTTTAACTTAATCAACTGCATGTTCGTCGAGGCTATAGTACGATGGATTCAGTCGACTGGATGGATGAATGATGCAATGTGCTTGGGAAATGGAAATATGATTGGATAAAGATGAATCAACTATAATTTGGGTGTAGGAAACATGGTTCGGCATTAAACATGGTTCGGCATGATGGAGGTTCGGCACATATGGTTTGTCTGGCATTCACGTTCGAATAGCGTTCAAGAGTAGTCGGCATTCCATGAAGCATTCGGAATCCAGGTGGCATTCGGCGTAAAGATACGCTCGAAATCTCGGAAGCGCTCGACATTCGGAAGCGCTCAGCATCAAGGAACGTTCGGCATCGAGAGAACGTTCGGCAGGGTATAACATTCGGCATGTACGAACGTTCGGCATGGCAGAATTGTTCGTCATAAACTATTGTTCGGCCTAATTATCGTTCGGCCAAGAGGTGGTTCGGCCTTGATAGCGTTCGGCCAGTATTGTTCGGCCTAAGTATCGTTCGGCCAAGAGGTGGTTCAGCCTTGATAGCGTTCGACCAGAGTATCGTCCGGCCTAAGTTTTGTTCGGCAATCAGTCGTTCAGCATGAATACATTGGATCGGCCTCCGGTATTGTTCGGCGAAAATGTCCCCCACGACATTCAGGGTGTTCGGCCTCACTTCTGATCGGCATGAGGAGATCGTTCGGCATTCAGCGTTCGGCATCTATGGTTCGGCATATGGAGACCACTCCATTTGGGCTGAGGTATTCAGCTACCAAGCCCACCAGGGAAGTCCAATCCATCTTTGTCTATAAATAGAGAGGCAGGGGCACAGTGAAGTGGGATCTTCTTTCTTCTCTCTTACTTTCTCTTTTCTAAGGCTAAGGCAACTCTACCATTTTGTAACTGTAATCGATTATTAAAGCAATAAAAAGCAAACTTCTGGAGTGGACGTAGGCCGGAGTTAGCCGAACCACTATAAAATCTGTTGTTCTTTACTGCTTTTATTTCAGTTTTAATTGTTCTTCACATTATTACTCTCTACATACATTCTATCTCTGAGCTGTGATTGGTATTTGGTGCTTTCATCTGGATTTGGGGGTTAGTGACCAATTTTGGCGCTAACATATGTACTATAGAAATGAAGCTTTGCAGGCAAGAAAAGAAGTAAAATAACATAAATAACATAAGTACATACGAATTGAATTAAAAAGTGGATATGTATGACAACTTCATTAATGCTTGTACCCAAGGTTTCATTTCAACCTCCATACAAAAAGATCTCTGACCCTAATTTATTAAAATCTTGTACCAGCAAACAAGTTAGCCTCTGCACTTGTTTTAGTATATATCAAAGTTTCCTTTTCATTTTCGTTCATTTAAAAACTGGGCATACTCAAGTTCAAAGCCAAATTCATCTCTGTTCAAACCTTTTCAAAACCCTGTTATCATTTTTCAAAAGCCCGAGCAAGGCTATCTCAAATGCAAAGCCTGAAATCAATCCAAGCATTTCAGTTTTTTTTAAAAAGAAAATAAAGCATCTTTCACTAGAAATCTCTTTAGTCCATTCCAGTTTCAAAGTTTCAAGTTTTAAAGCTTTTCAAGCTTCAGTTTTAAGACTCATGCAAGACAAATATCTCTGGAAATCAAAAACAATAGAAGCATACAAATTTTCAAGCAATCAAGTTTTAAAATCTCTCTGCCTTTTTCCCAAAAACAGGTGAGTAAACATTTTTATCTAAAATCTAAAAAGTTAATGATTGTTGCTATGAAATCTTTGTGATGTTGATATCTTGCATGTGTATATATATAAGTATAGAATTCTGGGTATATGTAGATATAAATGTGCTATATGTTGTATGTTTGAATCTGTGCATGTCTGTTGTATTATTTCTTCTGTTCTTAGTTCAGGCTTTTAAATTTTGATCTAAATTCCAAATCTTTTTCCCTAATCTCTGTTAGGTTGTAATATTTAAACAAATTTAGTCTGTTGAATCATAAACTTGAATCTAAAAGTATTTTTAGGCATGTTTGTTATATATGGAAGCCTGGAACTTAAGATTTACAGTAAAAAGCTTACAACATAAAAAAATCAATCACCCTAGTTTAATAATTTGAGATGATAACTTGAATCCCTTTAAAAAGTTAGGATTTTTAAGACAAAAATCACAATTTTTAGTGTTTAGTTTTAGGAGCAGTTCATTGATGATCGGATTTGGCATTTTGGCCAATTTCCGGCGTCGCATCGATCCAGAGGGGTCGGGCTTACTTGTGAAGGTGGAGGAGCCTACTGGGGTGGTAGGAAAAATAGCGTGGAGATGAATAGTTCACCGTGGTGTCATCGGCGTGTGGATCTTGTTTTTAACCCTAGTTTTTGTCGAAGCTAGGAATTTGACCTTTGTGTTGTCTCTGGTGATTCGAGTTGTACGAAACTCAAGGGAATGGTGGCGTAGAGGCTAGGGAAGGCGTAGCTGGAGTTGCAGCGGTGCTCGTGGTCGAAGTCGAGGGTTACCAGAATTTTCTGGTGGTGGTTCTGGGTTCCTATCCTTTTGAGTGGCTCGATTTCGTTGGGAGGCTCGATCGAGGGATCTGGTGATTGATTATGGTTGCAACGTTGATGAGTGACGTGCCGGAGAGTTCGTCACCGGTCGGAGATAGCTCCGGCAATGGTGCATGTGCACGAAATGGCTCGTGTGTCAGTGGGTTTTTGTCGTGGTGGTCGACTCGAAGTTAGGCTCGGGGTTTTGGGGTTTCGACTCGAGTTCGTACTCGTGAATTTGTAGGTGATAGGCCTACAGTTTTAAAGCTTTAAAAATTAAACTAAGTTTAAAGGAATAAAAGAAGAAGAACGTACGTGAGGGAAGAAACAACTTGGGAAATTTAGGGGAAAACTCGAGTGACTACTCGAGTAAATATGGGGGTATTCTCGGGTTTGTTGATGATTTGGCGAAACCGTTTGCAAACTTTAAAATAAACGAATTGAAGTTATATCACCTTAAACAATTTTAAGTGATCATTATTGATTAACTATTTAAAAAGGAGTAATGAAGAAGGGTTAACTAATTTATATTTGTAATGAATATAGTAATTAAAGATTTATATGGTAATTAAAGAATGTTTTAATAATTGATTAATTAACTTTTAAAGTCTAAGTTAAATTTAATTAAAGGTTAGTTAATTAATATAAAGAAAGTTTTAAGAATAATTAGTTAATTAAATTGTAATTACAATTTACTTAATTAAGAAATTAAAGGTTGATTTATGGGTAATTAAGAAATATGTAATAAGTTTTATTAATTTATAAATAAGCTTTATTAATTAATAATTAAGAGATATTAAATCTATAATTAAAGCTAATTAGGAATTAATTAACTATTATTAAGGGTTAATTAATTTTAATTAAGGATTGATTAACTGGTAATTAAGAAGTAATTAATCGGTTATTAAGTTTTATTAATTGATAATTGAGATTTATTGATTAATAATTAAAGAATAATTAATCTGTAATTAAAGATTAATAAATTTGTTTTAAGTTAATTAAGAAATGAATTACCAATTGTAATGAATCAAATGAATGTGATTGATTCAAGATAATTAATTAAAGATAACCATTTGATGGTTAATTAAATATAAATACTTAATGAAATTGAATAGTATAATTACTTAGCAAAGTAATTAATGAATAATTACAGGATGTAATTAGATAAAGGAAATTACTTAATGGGAAGTAATTAAAGTAGAATTACTTTGTAGAAGTAATTAAAGATTTATTACTTGGTGTAATTAATCAAAGATTTATATAATTAATTAAGAGGTTAATTAATTAAGATAAGTAATTTCAAGATGGAAATTCCTGTATATGATTTAGGTTGATAAATGGAAGTGAATAATTAAAGTTAATTAATTAATGTGATTAATTATGGATTAATGTAATTAATTATAGTTAATTAATTGATGGAAGTAATTTATTAAGAATCATTAATTAATGTAATTAATGAAGAAATTAATGGTAAATTACTGAGAATTGTTAAGGATAATTAATTTGTGAAATTAATTAAAGGGTAATTACTTGAATGTAATTAAAGGTTAGTTAATCAAAGATGATTAATTAAAATGGAAATTGGAGAATGATTAATTAATTAATTTGTAATTAATTAATGGTTATGTAAGCAAGATTTTTAATGATGAAGTAATTAATTTAATTCATTTTAAATTAATTAGAGATGAGATAATTAATTTAATTCATTTTAAATTAATTATTAATGGTGTGATTATTTATCCTTGCTTATGTATGGATGGATGATATTGTTTGCCTTGAATGGTTTGAAATCTCAGATACGAGATAAGTAGTGCTGTGTGATATAGATTATCTATTTATGATGATATTGTGAATTATCTATCTGTGTGTATATAGATAACAAAATGAATTGTTTTAACTTTAAAACAACTTGGCCTTAAAAGACACGGTTTGGATTTGATGAGACCGGGATCGGGTTTCCAGATTTCGATATCCGAAAACCACATCGATCCAAATTAACGATAGGTCGTGAATCTCAAGTGAAGATGAAGATTCAGAGTGCAAGGGTTATTGTCGTTAACTCTGAGGATGTTTCCAAAATGAGTGTAACGAGATAATGCCTTCGGTTTCGTTCGAACCCAGAACAAACTTGTATGGATTGAATGCTTTCAGCACATCGTCAGGTGGACGATGAGCATTCTAAGAGATGTGTTCTCTAAAGGTAATCGTAGCCTCAAGCCTCATCATCCGGGAATGGCTAAAACATGGTAGGTGCAGCAAGGCTTCGTGGGTCGCACCCACTTGAGAGTAAGGTCATCCCTGTCTAGATGTCCCTTTTTATTTCGGCTTAGTGGTGCGGTTGCTGATCACAACCGTGGGGTGATTTTATTCGGAACTATCCAGTAAGGGATGGTTCCGGCCTTGTGCTGCAGGGGACTTAGGGTGGGTCCTCGGTACGCTGATCTAGGCCAGGTACTATGACGGGCGGTACGCCGGTAGCCCTGCCATTGTATGGAATCCAAAATCCAATAAGTGCCATCGGTTTTGATTGTAAACCTAGTATGCTGGAATTTAATGAATGTAACAATTTCGGTTATTTCTTATTTACTTGAAAACCCTAGACCTATTATAATATAACTGAATTTCCTATCAAATGTTTGGTTAGCGTAAGGTAAAAACTTTTCCATGTTTATGTGTGGGAAGTCTTACGTGATACCTTTTGTTTTCAAAGGATTTTTTTAAAGTTAAGCAACTTTAACCGTTTACTCATACCAGACCCATATCTGACCCGGAGTTTATTTCTATTTTTCTTAAACTCTCGGGTACTCAAATTTTTACGAGTAGCCAAGGGATTCAGGTTTAGCTTTGACGAATTCTGGAGGAGCAATGGAGCAGGAGGCTTCAGCGTATAGATATATATTGGTTCCGCTGTGTTGGTGTTTATGTGTATTTCCGCTGTGTTGTATCCCTGTGATGTTTTGAGCTGTATCGAGTTGTATTAACTAGACAGGTGTTTATAACTGTCTAGTATGTGTTGTATTATCTGTGTAACTCTGATGTATATGTTACTATGTAATCTCTTATGTGATATATTATATTTCATTCGTTCCGCTGTTGAGATTCTGATGTTGTTTAGTTCTTTCTTCTCTATCTTTTCTCTTTTCTCACCCCTTTCTTTCTTAAAAATGATGCGTCTTTCTGTGTGTAGAAGGGCGAGTCATCACATGTGGGGTCTGACTCATATAGAATAGGGTAGTAATACCATAGAAGGAGTCGCTGAGTGTATATATATGAGAGAGCGTATTTGTTAGTGTTATAAAAAGTTTTGTATTGTGTTAATTTGTTCTGTTTAGTATTTATAAATTCTAGTCGGTACATAGGACGCTATGGCATCGATAGTAATTTCTAACCACTTAACAGGATAGACTGACATAATATTGTTTTGAAATATTGGTAAATGAAATAATTTTGCCTATTATATATTTTTGTATATAAAATAATAATTTTTATAAATGATATAGTTGGATGCAACATGTTGTTTGTTAGGTAGTAAAATTTTATAAACATTGATTGTAAAATAGGATTTACAAGTAAATTAAATATAAATTGGAATTTTAGAACTGAAGTTCCAGGATTTTTTTTTGAAACTTTCTTTCGAAAGATTTTGGAATATAATACTAGTGGTATTTAGAAGTATTTTTCTGATATAAATATTTCAAGATGATCTAAAAGAAATTTTTTAAAATCAAATAAGTTTTGTACTCCCCTCTCTGTCGCTGGAAAATAATTTCGGTGATGAGTGCACGCATCATCAACGTTCATTTTCGAGTTTCAAAGTGGAAGACCATGGTAGTAATTTTACTGCACAATTGTTTTGATAAATAAATCTTAATTTCAAATTCCAAATATGATTTGATATGTATAAAAGATATGATTATATATATATATTATTTTAAAATAATTGAAAAGGAACCCGGTTGTTTAGCTCTTAAGTTCCTATAAATTTGAAATTGAAATTATTGTAATAAATGGAATCTTGACTATATTAATAATTGAAAACTCCTAAAATGAAAATAAGAAATGGTAACTATTGAACGTTTTGTTAACTAAATATATAAGAGAAACTTGGGTAATATTCAATTGCATTCTAAAAGACATATATATATATATATATAACTTACCAATTTATTAAAAGTTAAAATGTTAAATAAGATATGTAATAGAATATTGTGCAACTAAAACTTTAGTAAATGAAAGTGTTCAATGGAATTACTTTTATAAATAAGAATTCTGATATTATAAACTGTTATAAACTTAGGATTAATAGTTGGAATGTTACTAATCAAATGTAATAGAAACATGAATAATGGAAGAAAAGTGATTATAAACTTAGGTTAACATTTTAAGCTATTTATAATCAGATTGAATGGAAAAGGTGAATACTGTAAGTAAATAATTATAAACTTTAATTAATATTGAAACCATTTAAAATTAAAATGAGTATTATATAAATTAAATGATTATAACTTCAAATAACATTGGAAATGATTTAGAAATGGAGTTAATATTCAATAATACTTTATATAAAAGAAATGAATGTGAGGAAAAAAAGAGAGAGAAATATCTATTGATGGTGAATTAAATTTTAAAGAAACTTATCTGATAATGGATAATACAATAATTGAAATAGAAATAACTTATTTAAGCAACACGTGTAAAGTAATAAAATGAAAGAAAATGGCACCATATGAATAAAGGAGAAATGAACTTTTGTAAGTAATAACGAATGTAAATTAATGAAATTAAACATTATACGGATGAGAAAAGATGAGTTAATGAAAAAAAAGAGAAATCAAACTAAATTGTAAATGTAAAGTAAACTGAAATAAAATATATACAATACTTCCATAATGAATTCATTCATGATCCAAATAATTGAAATGGATATAACTTATGTAAGTAAAGAATGTAAATTTATGAAATAAGCCTTATATAAATGAATGAGAATTAAAATTTTATAAGTAATGAACGTGAATTAAAGAAAACCATTGTATGAAAGAAAAATGAACAATAAATTATGTGAAAAGATAAATAGAGTAAACTTAAAAATGTGTTGGATTCTTTGTTTGTATTGGCTTATGGATTGGTTGGGAAAGGGTACTTCTATTTTTTATAAGGATGTATAAATGATCTATTAAGTTTTATCTAAGACTGTTGAGTGTATGGTATACTTAATAGTTTGTTATCATTTTATACGATTAAAAGTTTCTGAACCCGAACAAACCATTTGTTTTGGTTGAAATGGATGGATGATTGTTTTCTTTGTTGAAATGATGTTTGTACTGTTTGTTTGCAAGTGATTGCTGTTATGTTGTATTGATTTGTTTTGTTATTAGTTAAAAACAACTTGAAATATTTCTCTTTTACATAATTATTAACTCTTTTGGATTATATAAGTGAAATACAGGTTTATGGAAGCAATTGCTACTGCTTTTGGTTTCATAAATTAAGCATAGTTTGCCCGGCAAATAGGTACGTTCCCGAATTACGGTTTTCTAGCGATATTATATTGTTTTTCCATAGTTTGGGATATATTTTGAAAAATATGTGATATATATTGTTATTATTGATATTATTATTTCTCCCAGGCCTCTCCGTACAAAGGAGACTTTGCCGAAATTTTCCATGAATTTTGGACTTCGAAAATTTTGTGAAATGTTTTCCAAACTTTTGTTAACTTAAATACAAAGGATTTAATTGTTATAAATAGATATATTTTATTTAAATTATTTAATTGTGTAAATTAATTGTTTTAATATTTTGAATAAGATATATTGATTACTTAATTCCTTCTTTTCCCTTCTTTTTCCTTTTCGAGGATGAAAAGTTTTGAGTGGGGGAGAGTGTAATGACCCTTAAATTTGCGATAATTAAAAATCGTTAATTTAATAAGATTTTGTAATTTAATATTGGGAGAAATAAAAGTTTGTGATTTAATAATAAGAATATAACGGGAATGCGATGTGATGGTATTAATTTAAGGTAATTGATAATGGCTTTGAATGTAATTCCAATTCAATGAAATGATTAAAAAGTTATAATTGGTTTTAGATTGTAAATTAATTGTAATAATGTGTGTATCAATTGACATTTGATTAAAGGAGTAACAGATAATTTAATTGTTGATTTATTAATAAAATAATGTGTAATAAATGGAAATTGAATAAAATTAGTGTATTGAAAGTTGTTATAACATTTGTAATAAACTCACAATTGTTATTAAATGTAGAAATGGTGACAATTGTTATTTGTTACCTATTTGTTTAACTTGTTGAAATCAAATTTGAAATAAATTGCAATGAATGAAACTAAATTAGTGTTAAAATGGATCAAGATAATGACTGTAGGATATTAATGTAACTAGATATAAACCAATGATAAATGTATACATAGAACAATGAATGATTGAATATAAAGCTTTGAAATCAAGTTGATCAAATTATTGGAATTTAAATTATAATAATTGGATTTATTGCAATTATATGTAATTAAATACTACGTTAATGAAAACTAAGATGATAATTGTAGAAGGTTAGTGCAACAAGATATAAACAATGTTACCTATGTTTGTAGAGTGATAATTTTTAGAATAAAAGTATGAAATCAAATTAAAACAATTTATTGGAATTTAATTTTAATTAATTGGATTTAATTACAGTTGAAATTGAACACTGTAATTAGTGAAATATTAAACACTGAATTTGATATGTAAATTTTCTTTAAGTGATTATGAATGTCTAAATAATCAAAAATGATGAAATTTGTTAGTTATTAAACTTGAAATTTAAAAAGTGATTTAATTGATTTAATATTAATTCATTTAATTAATGTGAAAATAGCCATTTTGGCCGCTGTCTCGGATTTCGACGAAACCAGTTTCACCGGATCCGTAACGGTGAATTATTGTAAGGTTTCAAGTTTTGTAGCAATCAGACTTGTCGTTCGATCGTACGGACTCAAAACGCGTAGAAATCAATTTAATAAAATTCAATTGAAATCAATTTGAAATAAGCCGATTTTAAGCTAACTTCTTCATACGATGAAATTAGGACTTGAAACCTGTTCCATTGAGTTTAAAACTATCGAAAACATCTATTTTGATATATGGGATGACCTACTTTCGTTTTGGAGGCAGAACGGGCTTTTCGGGTCGTATTTGTCGTTCCAAATCTATTCGGATGTTCATTCAATTCTTATCAGGCTTCGTTGGTGTATATATAGTCTTGTTCTAAACCCTGGCAACCTTTCATTTCTCATTCCTGTACGTACTTTTCCTGTCTATCTTCTTCTTTTCAATGGCAGAACATATTCCAATTCCCAAACCCTAATTTCAAATCAAAACCAAATCGAAAAATCAAACTACTCAAACTATATCGAATTATATACTGTTTCGAAGCTCTCGATGAGTGTAACCCAGATCTGCAATTTGTTTTTCAATTGGGTTCATCGTTTGTCCAGAAATTGAGGTTGAACCTCGGCCGTTCGTTTAAGGGTTTTGACGATCCGATGGTGGATCGTCGTCCGATTAACGATCGGGAGGTGGCGTTGGGAAGATGGCGCGATGCAGGTCTTAGGGGTGCTAGCCATTCACACCAATTGGCCACGAGTTCGCCAAAAATTGGCCATTAAGGTGGGAGCGGCGCGAGGCCATTCGTGGCAGCGGATTCGTCGTGGTGGGGCCAGGGTGGTGCGCCTCGGCGAGGCTAAGGCGTTGGTGATGACCGATCATTGTGGAAGTGGCCGTAGGCGCGGCATTTTTTGGATGAAGTGGAGACTTCGGGTAGCAGGCGTTTGAACAAACGCGATTTCATGGGTAGGGTTTCGAGTATTAGGCGCTGACGTGGCAGGTATTATGTGTTTTGTTTTATTTATTTAAATTTAAATTTTTGAATGTTCTAACTCACATAACTTTCACATACAAACTCGGATTTGGACGCGGTTTCTTCCGTTGGGATCATAACGAAATTTCGGACATTTTGACGCTGGTTTGGACAAATTTCGAGACCATTGAAATTTGGGCCCTTATTTGAATTTCAAATCGATTTGAAATTCAAAGGTGAGTGTTTTGACCCACTCACAACTAATAGATTTTCTTATGTAGTTAAATTAAATTTATGATGTAATTAGAAATTAATTGGTTAATGTTTGGTATGCTTAAATTGTCGTTCTAGTTAAATTTAACTTTTATTGCATTTAATCATCGTTTAATTTAATATTGAATTTAATTGTCAATTTAATACATGTTAATGATTATCAGTTATCTATTGATGTTTATTGATTGATTTGGATGATAATTGTGATGGATGTTTGATTGTTGATATTGGATGACTGGATGTTGTATTTTATATTTTTATAACACTGCAAGTTCCCTATGGGTTGAAATGATACATACCCGAACGTTCTATAGATTAGGGAAAAATCGTTATGGGTTGAAATGATAGACTCGAGCGACTTTATGAATTTGTATTTAATTCGGGATTGCGGTTTGAAATGATATATAACCGTAAAATTTTAAATTGCGGATTGAAATGATAAATATCCGTATCACTTAACCCTAGGGTAGAAAATTATATACGGACACCGGATTGGTTAAATTAAATGATTTTAATTCTTTAAATTTTGAATTCAGTTAACTGGCATTTTGAAATAGAGATATATTTATATAAACTGAATTATTTTTCGATAATCCAAACTTTAATGCTGAAATTGGAATTGATTTAATGAATTGTTCAAAGGAGTTAAATTGAAATTTCAAAGTTGAAGTGGCAAAAATATAAATGAATTATTGGAATTGAGTTATTAAAATGTTAGATATAACTTTGAAATCTATTTTAACTAATTTAAACTATTTTAATCAATTTAAACTATTTTAACTTATTTTAAATCTATTATAACCTATTTAATCCAACTTAATCTTATTTACCTATTTTTAACGAATTAAATTTATTTAATCTATCTTAAATCTAATTAATATAATTTAAATCTATTTAATCTATTTTAAATTTATTTAATCTATTTAAAACCTAATTAATATAATTTAAATCTATTTATCCTATATTTAATCTATTTAAATTATTTTAAATCTAATAAAATCTATTTATTCTATATTAAATCTATTAAAATCATAAAATCCAATTTAATCAAATTTAAATCTATTTAAACCATTTTTACTATTTAAAATATTTTATTCTATTTAAACTATTTAACTATTTTAAAACTATTTTAAACTATCTAAACTATTTCTAAATTACAGATTTAAAATTGGTTAAATGAAGTTATAACCCATGTTGGGAACTGAAATGATATTTCCTAGTGAATCAATATATTTGAGTAAATATGATGACCGTGAAAAGTGGATTTAACCTATATTTTCGATATGATTTTTGAAAGTGAATATAGTTTGAAAGTGAATATGATTTGAAAATGATATGGTTATGAGAATACGATATTTTGATATCAATTGTGAATTGACTTTTTGAAATGTAAAAGAACCATCCGGTGTGAAATAAGCGTTTGGTTGTTAAAGAGACCGAGATCAGATATTTTCATACTCTCTGCCAATACCGAAAACCACTTTAACAACTGTGTACGTGGAGGAGATTCCAGAAATGAAGTAGGACGGTTTAGCGAACGATTCTGTATGAGGTATTGACGTGGCCCTGACTCCCGTGAGTCAGCTTAGATGTGACTAAAACAGGAGCTATACCTGGGCCAAGTGAAGTCATTCCTCCGATCAGACATGCTTCTTCGATACCATATTATGACTTTGTGATGATTTGGTGGCCACCCCTTGATTTTGATTATGGGAGTGTGTTCCGAGGTGGGCGGTAGTAGCTGCTATGCGTTACCACCAGCCCAGTTCTGCAATTGGTAAATCTACCCTGGCATTGCCTCGAGTGCCATGTTCACATGCCCTAGAGCGCCTTCTACGAGTTTGTTTTGTACCGTACCTATGGGGTGTCCTCTGGGTAAACCACCGATTTGGTGGAGCCTACGGCATTGTATAGACTACGAGAATATATAAAATGTGTTAAGGGGGATATAGGTAACGCCTTAATGCTATTTTAATACTTTACTTTATTGTAGACACTATTATAATAGCGTATTGTACCACATAGTAGATAGTTTAACGGATCCTTAGGAGATGGAAATCCCGAACATCTCTTAAGTTATTGCATTGACGTTAGACACTAGATATGAGATGTCAAACCCCATAAACATCTCTGACGCCGTTACACTCATATTTATTTATTGTTGATTTAACTTACATAAGATCTTTTAGTTCTGAATCGAGTGTTTTGCCTTTTCAATTCGCTCGGGTCAGTCTGAGCTTTTCAGTTTATCGAAGACTACTTTCTGCAGGATGAAGATGAAGATTTTATACTATTACTATTTATTATATTTATTCCACTGCATCATGTTGTTCTGCTGCATTTATTTATTTATTCCTGTTTTCTGTAACTCTGATTTGTGTTGTAAAAGAATAATCAAATGTATTTATAAAACAACTTCATGAACTGTTATTTGATTATTATATTTTGTCATTTCGCTGCGAGATTCTGTTTTTTGTTTCCTTTCTTTCTCTGCTTTTTCTTATTTACCCCATAACAATTTTCCCTTTTGAATGGTTTAAGTCTGACGTGTGTGGTTTAGCATCGATTTAAATTGTCCAAAAAGGCAGGTCGTTACATGGTACAACGAACAAAAGTGCAGCGAACATTACTAAAGGGACGGTTCAGCAGAAGTGAAGACCAGAATATGGTGCAACGAACACAAGTGCATAAGCTCAGATTTGTAAACCAAAATGAAACAAAATGGAATTCAGATTTAGGCCATAATATGTATCAGACATGAACATAAATGCATGTACATGTGTATTAGGTCAATACTAATGCAACAACAAGCATGGATTGTGATTCGGATTGAACAAGGCAACAAGATGGAAATCAGATTCAGGCAGACACATAGTGTATCAAGAGGAGATATACACAACTGCAACTCGATAGCATACACATCAAGAAACTAATTCAGTGCACACATCCTTTATGTACTGATAACAAGTTCAACTCAAAATGGTTCGGAAACTCAAAATGGTTCAGAACTGAAAACAAGTTCAACTAATCCTCAAAATGGTTCAAGCTCAAGGAAACTCAAGTGTACATATGAACATACAAGTATGTGCAAGTGTATATATAAGTATATACAAGTATATACAAGCATATACAAGTGCATACAAGTATATAAAAGAACTGAATTGGAACAAGATTTACAATTGAACCAGATCATACTCATGTACAAAAGGCAGTTCACATATATATATGCAGATATAAGTGCATTCACACATACACACACACACACACATATATATATGTATGTATGTATACGTATATATATGGAAGTTCACAAATAATATGCAGATATATATAAACATACATAAACATGAGTATGGATGAACCAAGATAGCATAACAAGAAATCACACTGCAAAAGCAACATTCACACATATATACATACATATGTATGTATATACATGGAAGTCTCAAATTACTTGATATGAACCAGATCAGGCTTATGTACAAAAGGCAGTTCACACATATATACATACATATGCATGTATGTATGTATATACATGGAAGTTCACACATACATATGTAGTGATATGCAGATATATACATACAAACGCATGAGTATGGATGAACCAAGACAGCATAACAAGAAATCACAGTGCAAACACAACATGGATCATCATCACATGATAATAAGTCAAGGAAATTCAAGTCCAGGCAGTTCAAGTTCGAGATCAAAGCACAACCATGAGATTTGAGCCATTAAAGTGCCACAAATTATGTATATACATGGAAGTATGTATATACATGTATGCACTGGCTTAGCAAGCATTCACACACACACACACACACACACACATACATATAAGTATACACATTGAACAAGGAAGAGCATACATTTCAAAAATTATCACAAAACTCAAACAAAATAAGTTGGAAACAAACTTAGTCACAAACAAAACCAGTCAAACTTAACTTCCCAAAACAAGGAAACATTTATATGATTCTCATCACTAAACAAACAACAAAATGTCAACCAATACTCAGAGTCAAGGAAATCAACCAATATAGCAAATCGAAGTCAAGACCGAAGTCAGGTAAATCAACCAGAGTCAAATATTAGGAATCGAATGATGAACATGTAACGACCCGGCTTTCTTTGCCCAGAAAGACGCATCGTTATGAAGAAAGAAAGGGATAGAAAATAGAAAAGAAGAGAAGAAAGAAAGAAACAACAACAACGATCTCACAGCGGAACGAATAAATTATATTAATAACATAAACTATTACATAGTATACAACACTTATCAGAGTTTACAAAACTATACAACACATACTAGACAGTTATAAAACATCTGTCTAGATATTACAACTCAAATACAATACAAGACTCCAACACAGATATCAACACAGCGGAATACTATATCTATGAACGCCGAAGCCTCCTGCTCCATTGCTCCTCCACAATTCGTCAAAGCTAAACCTGAATCCCTTGGCTACTCGTAAAAATTTGAGTACCCAAGAGTTTATAAACAGAAATAAACAACTTGGGTCAGACATGGGTCTGGTGTGAGTAACAGGTTAAACTTGTTTAACTTCAAAACCTTTTGAAAGAAAAAGTATCACGTAAGACTTCCCACACATAAACATGGGTAAGTTTTTACCTTACGCTAACCAAAACATTTGATAGGAAATCTGATTTTATTATAATAGGGTCTAGGGTTTTCAAGTAAAATATAGAAATAGCTGAAATGCTTACATCTCACATTCCAACATAGTTGGGCACATCTAATACGTACGGCACTTATTGGAGTTTGGATTCCATACAATGGCAGGGCTACTGGGGTATCGCCCGTCACAGTACGTGGCCTAGATCACCGTACCGAGGAGTACGCCCGCTCCCCTGCAACACAAAGCCGGAACCATCCCTTACTGGATAATTCCGAACAAGATAATCCCGTGGTTGGCGCGACCAACCACACACTAAGCCGAATAAAAAGAAAAGGGACCTCTAGACAGGGATCTATCTTGCTCTCAGTGGGTGCTACCCACGAAGCCTTGCTGCACCTCCCCTGTTTTAGCCATTCCCGATTTGATGAGGCTTGAGGTTACGATTACCTTTAATCAGAACATATCACTTAGAATGCTCATCGTCCGCCTGACGATGTGCTGAAAGCATTCAATCCATACAAGTTCGTTCCGGGTTCGAACGAAACCGAAGGCATTATCTCGTTACACTCGTTTTGGAATCACCCTCAGAGTTAACGACAATAACCCTTGCACTCTGAATCTTCATCTTCACTTGAGATTCACGACCTATCGTTAATTTGGATCGATGTGGTATTCGGGTCTCCAGACCTGGAATACCGGTATACGGAAACCCGATCCCGGTCTCATCGAAATCCAAAACGTATCTTTTAAGGCCAAGTTGTTTAAAGGTTTAAACAATTTAACTTATCTATATTCATACAGATAGATAATTCACAATTCACAATTGATAATCACATTATCAAATAAACAAATGATTCATAACAAAATAGGTAATCCATATCAACATCACAATAGTTAATCTATATTACCATCATAATGCAACGAAGCATTCATATCACACCACATTACTTATCTCATTTCTGAGATTACATCCATTCGAGACAATCAATGTCATCCATTCATACATAAGCAATGATTTACTTAATCACAACATAATTAATTTAAAATGAATTAAATTAACTATCTCTATCTTTAATTAATTTAAAGTGAATTAAATTAATTACTTTATTCAAAAAAATTAAATTAATTACTTCATCATAAATCTTACTTATATAATCATTAATTAATTACCAATAAATTAATTAATCTTTCTCTAATTATCCACTTTAATTAATTACCTTGATTAATCATTCTTTAATTACATTTAAGTAATTATCTTTAATTAATTTCACAAATTAATTATTCTTAATCAAATACAGTAATTAACCTTTAATTACTTCATTAATTAATTAATTATAATCAATTACTTTAATCCTTAATTAATTACAATTAATCACTTATCATTTGATTAATAAATCTTAATATCAACTCTTAATTACATCATTAATTAATTATAAACTAATGATTTCTAATTACATCTTTAATTATTTATTTATTTAAATTAATTACATTTAAGTAATTAATCTTAATTAAACCACAATTATTAATCACCTTTGATTAATCTTAATTAGTAATTAACTTCCCTTAATTACTTTCATTAATTAATTACTTTTTAATTAATTATCTTAACCAACAATTAATTTACCTTAACCAACAATTAATTACCTTAATCCATTAATTAACTTTATTAACTAAATTATTTAATTAATAACACTAGGTAATTAACTCTTAATCATTTCCATTTAATTACTTTCATAAAATAATTATCCTTTAATCACTTTATTAAATAATTTGCCTTACTTAATTACATCTAGTAATTATTCCTTAATTACTTCATCAAGTAATTATACTTAAATAATTTATAAGTGATTATCTCTAACTAATCATTAATTAATTACTTAGTTAATTATTTATCTAATTATTTAAATTTAATTAAATAATTTCTTAACTATTTATACTTAAATATCTTAATTAAGAAAAATCATTATCTTAATTAAATTATTATCTATTCTTAAATCATTTTCAGTAAATGAATTATCCTTATTAATTTCACATATTAATTTCCTTTAATAAATCAAAATCTTAATTACTTAAGATAAAATCTTTATTATAATTAAATAATTACAACATTTAGTTTTTACCTTTAAAATCTTGAAGCTTTTCAAAGTTATTTAAATAATTTTTAATACAAAGATCATTTTTGAAAATCCACTTTCTATTATTTAAAAACTTACTTATTTAAATTATTTAAAACTTGTTAAAACAATTTTTCTAGAAATCAATTTAGTTTAAATGGTTAAAATCTTGTTTACCTTTGCTTAACAACTCAGAAACATTACAAAACAAATTTTCTTTGTTTAAAACTTAAAACATTTCTGAACCAAACATCTTAGAAAATGTTTCTACCAAAACCCGAGTAAAACACTCAGGAACTCGAAGCAACTTCCGCGTCAAAACCCACTACCCTGCTTCGAGTAAAACTCGAATATACTCGAACGAAACCCGAGACAAGCTTTCTTCCCCAAAAACAAAATCTCAGATGCACACGAACGTGCTCGTGTACATGCACGCTACGGTTGGACGTCGATGATCTCCGTTCTGATCTCCGGCAAGTCGCCTTTCATCACTACATCGCGATCGACCATCCAAACTCCCACGATTCGATCGAGAATCGAATTCGACCATTTAACCCATCAGCTCGAAGAACACCATCACCAGAAAACCATCCTCCACGGCAACCCAAGCTTCGAAACTCCTCGCCGTCTTAACCCCAGCTCCGCCTCACTGCCCCGAGCCTCCAGAACCATATGCGATCAACTCCGATCACCTCTCGACATCACGAAACCCATTAGAACAATCAACATAAAAACAGCGTCTAAAACCCTACTCCAATTGAATTCGAACAATTCGTCCATAAGAAAAATTCAATTGTATTTTTCCCATGATCACAATCAATCAACCCTCCTCCATACCAAAAATCGTTCAACTCTAACATGCGGATCACCACTAATCGCCTATCAACCCAAATTCGAACAAACCCAAATTACGTTCGAATTTCCAAACTAAAATTTTTGATATGCATGCCTAAATTCATGATTTTTCAGTACGATTTCATATATATAATTCAACTTAGAATTTAGAGCAATTGATTTTTAACTTATATTTTAATTTCACTGTATTTTCTTCAATTCGAGGGAAATTCCAAATTATAAAATCCTAGAATTATTTTTAGATGATAATTTACATGATTACAAACAACTTCTATTTACAAATCAAAGGCCAATTCGAATTAAAAATCTAGTTATTGAATTTACTATGGCAATTGAAACTGTTATAAATATACAGAGCATATACAGGCATCTCAATATCATCATTCACTCAATCACCAACATACATCAATTAAATCTAAGAATTCAGACACATCATCATGATTTCATCACAAGAATAACGTATAAATCCAGGATTAAAACTGTTTTTAAAATTTCATTTACTCACCTTAATATCAAAACAGAGAGACAGGCTTTTAAATTTCTGATTTCTGGAAACTGCTCTTGATTTTGTTATTGAGATTTGAAATCCTTTTTCATGCTTTATTTATGTTGAATCTGGTGTGGAAGTTGCTGTTGAACTTCATTTGCATGTTGAATTACAGAGCTTGATTTAGTTGCAGGTTGATTTCGAGTTGCAGCATTCACTTTCAAACTGATTTTGCACATTTTAAATTCCCAGATTTTTATCTTCATTTGCTTTTAGTTTAATTTCAGGTTTTTAGAAGAAGAAAGAGTATTTAGAAAGAAAAGATTCGAACTGAACAAATGAAGACCAGCTTTCTTCTTTTACTACATTATTTTTAAATTAAATTTTAAATGAAGATAATGTTGCCACTTGTATTTTTATTAGTATTACAAATGTCCCAACTTGGTTTATGTGTTTACAAGTGTTATTATCATGTGTTAAGATACTAACACATGTCCTAAGTAATTTTAAATAAATTTCTATTTAATTTAAATGTTAATATAAAACTTACTTTTTTTAGTTACTTAATTAATAAATATTAGTTTACCTTTAAAAGAAAATATGTTAAAACTAATTATAAATATAAATAAATTCCTTATTCATGTATTTTAAAGTCTAGAACATTATATAACCATTTAAAATTTAACACTTTAAAGAAAACTAAAATAAAACTTTGATTAAACCCCTTTTTAAACTATCACATTTAAAATAAACAATTGTCTTATATTTTGAAAACAATTTAATTAAATCTAAATTAACCTTTTGAAAAATGTTAAATTATAAAACAAAGCTTTTAAAATCACAATTTATACATATATATTTATCAATAGATTTAATTAAATTTCAAACAATCCAAATTATAACATATATATACATATATATTACAAATTTGAAAATTCATCTTTAATTTAAAACAAAAGATATCCTATTCACAATATATAACAATATATTGTTATAAATAGATTAAAACTTTATTAGCTTTGAAAATAAATCTTATCAATATTGCCAGATTAAATATTTATTAACTTTTAAAAGATTAAATTATCAATACAGATTATTAAATTTAAATTGCCCAAAAACCCGGGATATCACATTCCTCCCCCCTTAAAATAATTTCGTCCCCGAAATTAAAAACAAAGTTAATTTAATAATCCAGCAAAGATTTTAATCTCTAACAGCAAAGCATACCTATCATCCAATTACTAACAACCAAAGCAACCAACCAAACAATTAAACCTAACTAATTATCCTGATACAAATCAGAATAAATCTTACTAACACTATCTAGAGTTTCCCCGGATATAAATCACCGGGAGACCCGCTCTACAGAATCTAAACAAACTACACCCCATAATCCAGAGCTTCCCTTATCTCTAGATCCACTAATCTGAACAGAATATCAGATCACACCCAAGTCCAGCTCAACTTCCAAATCCATCTGGACTGCAGATCCTATAATTAGCGATGAATCATACACGTACTCCCTCAGAGATACGTGAAATACAATGAATTCCAGATATCCAAAATTGGCTATTCATTCCTGTAGACAAAGAACTACTTCTCTCGAGAACACAGGAAAATCCAAAATACTTCAGTGCTAACTTCCTGACTTATCAAATCTTATAGCTCTTTAATTGGAGAAAAACTTAAACAATTTCCAATCTCCAACTCCGAATTCCAAACTCCTTGTCTCTTATCTGCATAACTCACTAGACGATTCCTGGGCTACCTCATCTCTTCTTGATTAGCTTAACCCTCGCTGATGCTTCTTGAAACAATTCTAGATCAAAAATGATCTCTAGATCCTATCAACAAGATGATATTCCAAAATCTACTGAAATCCACAAACTCTACTCCACAAGAAATAGAAGACTGAACTTCCTTCTCCCAGATTCCAGAAAATTTTATACCCACTTAGAAATTCACATAAACTTCTTGTAGAAATCTGAGGTTACTTCCTTTCTTGCACAGATACTACCTTTGCTTTCGCTGCACAACTCTGATTTTGAAAATAGATGAGAATGTCGATGAACTCGAGCACAAACTAGATCCACAAACAAGCGGAAACATTGGTTATCTTAAAGACATAACCAACTTCTCAAAGAATAGACGAGTCCTCGGTCAAGGGTACTGTCTTCAGCTATCCTTGGCTAGAGGAAACTCGAAACTAGAAACAGAAGAGAAAACATAGATACTCCATAAAATTCTAAGATGCTTCACCAATCCTTCTCTAGGAACAATCGATGTAACTAAACCTTTGACCTCTTCGATAACTTTTACTTTCTCTTGAGATGTCTCAACTTCATACAAAAGATTACTCAAGATGACTCTCAAACTAATCGCAAGTCACTTTTGCGATCCTACCTAGTTCGGATTCCAAAGATACTGTTCTCTCTTTACCAATTAAAACAGCCTTAAACTTTTCCAAACAAGGTTAACCCTTCAAGAAAAACTTCACCACCAACTCGGACTGCTGATAGAAGAACCGCAAAGATTCCGGGACCATCGAAGAAACGAACCACACTGCTGCTTCCAAATTCTATCTCTGGGACACTGCTAAGCCAAAGACCTCCTTGTCAACACACCGAACACTTCGAACTGCAATGTTACCACAGTTAACCAAAAGCTTCTAATCCAAAGGCTCCTCGAACTAAAAACCATCAACAAACCTCACAACGAACCTCCGAGAAGGCAGATATCCCAAAAGAAACTCGGCTCCAAACCAAATGCCAATAACTTACTCTTCTTAAGGGAACAATGAGACCATGTCCGAAGAACAACTAATCGACCTTAGTCCCATACTTTAAAATAGACAAAACTCTCTTACTCGATATCAGAGAATTCCTATACAGCCGAGTCTTTCCTGCGGTAGACATCAACTGTTCCTCCAATACCTTCTTGATCTTGTTTCCAAAAAGAACATCTCCTTCGGGAACATCCATAGATATTGTGTCTCATCACACAGCTGCTCCTTCCTGAAGTTGCCAAGCTATCATCACTTGCTTCTGCACTTCCGACAGATCCAACTCTAGAAAATCTGCTCACCCGAGCTCAACCAAGCTTACACTTCAATAATGGACTCCGAATCTTGAAAAAGATTTCCTTCAGAGATCCGAGAAATCCTTACACCATACTGCCAACTTACTCGAGACGATATTGGGTTTACAGTCTCGACAAATACACTTCCAACCTCAACACTCAGACTCCTAATCCTAGATGATAAATTATTATCATCTCAACCAATCATTACAAATACCATATACATTTCAAATGATACTTTTTATATAGAAATTATATCTGGGCAGAATTATTTCATCTACCTCTTTAAAACAATATTGTGTCCGTTGGCCTGGTCAAGTGTTTAGAGATCCCTATCAATAACGTTAGCTACTCGTATTGACCAGAATCCATATACCACTCAACCGATCAATTAACACAATATAAAATCATTTTTATATAACTAACAAATACGCGCTCTCGTATATATATATATATACTCAGACTCAAACAGGTTGCTACAGATCCTATCTCTAATGAACAATCCTTCCGAACCTAGGTATTTACTCAACCTAGTGTTCTGATATTCACTTAACCAAAAGCTTAGGCATTCGCTCAACCTCGCTCTGATACCAAATGTAACGACCCGGCTTTCTTTGCCCAGAAAGACGCATCGTTATGAAGAAAGAAAGGGATAGAAAATAGAAAAGAAGAGAAGAAAGAAAGAAACAACAACAACGATCTCACAGCGGAACGAATAAATTATATTAATAACATAAACTATTACATAGTATACAACACTTATCAGAGTTTACAAAACTATACAACACATACTAGACAGTTATAAAACATCTGTCTAGATATTACAACTCAAATACAATACAAGACTCCAACACAGATATCAACACAGCGGAATACTATATCTATGAACGCCGAAGCCTCCTGCTCCATTGCTCCTCCACAATTCGTCAAAGCTAAACCTGAATCCCTTGGCTACTCGTAAAAATTTGAGTACCCAAGAGTTTATAAACAGAAATAAACAACTTGGGTCAGACATGGGTCTGGTGTGAGTAACAGGTTAAACTTGTTTAACTTCAAAACCTTTTGAAAGAAAAAGTATCACGTAAGACTTCCCACACATAAACATGGGTAAGTTTTTACCTTACGCTAACCAAAACATTTGATAGGAAATCTGATTTTATTATAATAGGGTCTAGGGTTTTCAAGTAAAATATAGAAATAGCTGAAATGCTTACATCTCACATTCCAACATAGTTGGGCACATCTAATACGTACGGCACTTATTGGAGTTTGGATTCCATACAATGGCAGGGCTACTGGGGTATCGCCCGTCACAGTACGTGGCCTAGATCACCGTACCGAGGAGTACGCCCGCTCCCCTGCAACACAAAGCCGGAACCATCCCTTACTGGATAATTCCGAACAAGATAATCCCGTGGTTGGCGCGACCAACCACACACTAAGCCGAATAAAAAGAAAAGGGACCTCTAGACAGGGATCTATCTTGCTCTCAGTGGGTGCTACCCACGAAGCCTTGCTGCACCTCCCCTGTTTTAGCCATTCCCGATTTGATGAGGCTTGAGGTTACGATTACCTTTAATCAGAACATATCACTTAGAATGCTCATCGTCCGCCTGACGATGTGCTGAAAGCATTCAATCCATACAAGTTCGTTCCGGGTTCGAACGAAACCGAAGGCATTATCTCGTTACACTCGTTTTGGAATCACCCTCAGAGTTAACGACAATAACCCTTGCACTCTGAATCTTCATCTTCACTTGAGATTCACGACCTATCGTTAATTTGGATCGATGTGGTATTCGGGTCTCCAGACCTGGAATACCGGTATACGGAAACCCGATCCCGGTCTCATCGAAATCCAAAACGTATCTTTTAAGGCCAAGTTGTTTAAAGGTTTAAACAATTTAACTTATCTATATTCATACAGATAGATAATTCACAATTCACAATTGATAATCACATTATCAAATAAACAAATGATTCATAACAAAATAGGTAATCCATATCAACATCACAATAGTTAATCTATATTACCATCATAATGCAACGAAGCATTCATATCACACCACATTACTTATCTCATTTCTGAGATTACATCCATTCGAGACAATCAATGTCATCCATTCATACATAAGCAATGATTTACTTAATCACAACATAATTAATTTAAAATGAATTAAATTAACTATCTCTATCTTTAATTAATTTAAAGTGAATTAAATTAATTACTTTATTCAAAAAAATTAAATTAATTACTTCATCATAAATCTTACTTATATAATCATTAATTAATTACCAATAAATTAATTAATCTTTCTCTAATTATCCACTTTAATTAATTACCTTGATTAATCATTCTTTAATTACATTTAAGTAATTATCTTTAATTAATTTCACAAATTAATTATTCTTAATCAAATACAGTAATTAACCTTTAATTACTTCATTAATTAATTAATTATAATCAATTACTTTAATCCTTAATTAATTACAATTAATCACTTATCATTTGATTAATAAATCTTAATATCAACTCTTAATTACATCATTAATTAATTATAAACTAATGATTTCTAATTACATCTTTAATTATTTATTTATTTAAATTAATTACATTTAAGTAATTAATCTTAATTAAACCACAATTATTAATCACCTTTGATTAATCTTAATTAGTAATTAACTTCCCTTAATTACTTTCATTAATTAATTACTTTTTAATTAATTATCTTAACCAACAATTAATTTACCTTAACCAACAATTAATTACCTTAATCCATTAATTAACTTTATTAACTAAATTATTTAATTAATAACACTAGGTAATTAACTCTTAATCATTTCCATTTAATTACTTTCATAAAATAATTATCCTTTAATCACTTTATTAAATAATTTGCCTTACTTAATTACATCTAGTAATTATTCCTTAATTACTTCATCAAGTAATTATACTTAAATAATTTATAAGTGATTATCTCTAACTAATCATTAATTAATTACTTAGTTAATTATTTATCTAATTATTTAAATTTAATTAAATAATTTCTTAACTATTTATACTTAAATATCTTAATTAAGAAAAATCATTATCTTAATTAAATTATTATCTATTCTTAAATCATTTTCAGTAAATGAATTATCCTTATTAATTTCACATATTAATTTCCTTTAATAAATCAAAATCTTAATTACTTAAGATAAAATCTTTATTATAATTAAATAATTACAACATTTAGTTTTTACCTTTAAAATCTTGAAGCTTTTCAAAGTTATTTAAATAATTTTTAATACAAAGATCATTTTTGAAAATCCACTTTCTATTATTTAAAAACTTACTTATTTAAATTATTTAAAACTTGTTAAAACAATTTTTCTAGAAATCAATTTAGTTTAAATGGTTAAAATCTTGTTTACCTTTGCTTAACAACTCAGAAACATTACAAAACAAATTTTCTTTGTTTAAAACTTAAAACATTTCTGAACCAAACATCTTAGAAAATGTTTCTACCAAAACCCGAGTAAAACACTCAGGAACTCGAAGCAACTTCCGCGTCAAAACCCACTACCCTGCTTCGAGTAAAACTCGAATATACTCGAACGAAACCCGAGACAAGCTTTCTTCCCCAAAAACAAAATCTCAGATGCACACGAACGTGCTCGTGTACATGCACGCTACGGTTGGACGTCGATGATCTCCGTTCTGATCTCCGGCAAGTCGCCTTTCATCACTACATCGCGATCGACCATCCAAACTCCCACGATTCGATCGAGAATCGAATTCGACCATTTAACCCATCAGCTCGAAGAACACCATCACCAGAAAACCATCCTCCACGGCAACCCAAGCTTCGAAACTCCTCGCCGTCTTAACCCCAGCTCCGCCTCACTGCCCCGAGCCTCCAGAACCATATGCGATCAACTCCGATCACCTCTCGACATCACGAAACCCATTAGAACAATCAACATAAAAACAGCGTCTAAAACCCTACTCCAATTGAATTCGAACAATTCGTCCATAAGAAAAATTCAATTGTATTTTTCCCATGATCACAATCAATCAACCCTCCTCCATACCAAAAATCGTTCAACTCTAACATGCGGATCACCACTAATCGCCTATCAACCCAAATTCGAACAAACCCAAATTACGTTCGAATTTCCAAACTAAAATTTTTGATATGCATGCCTAAATTCATGATTTTTCAGTACGATTTCATATATATAATTCAACTTAGAATTTAGAGCAATTGATTTTTAACTTATATTTTAATTTCACTGTATTTTCTTCAATTCGAGGGAAATTCCAAATTATAAAATCCTAGAATTATTTTTAGATGATAATTTACATGATTACAAACAACTTCTATTTACAAATCAAAGGCCAATTCGAATTAAAAATCTAGTTATTGAATTTACTATGGCAATTGAAACTGTTATAAATATACAGAGCATATACAGGCATCTCAATATCATCATTCACTCAATCACCAACATACATCAATTAAATCTAAGAATTCAGACACATCATCATGATTTCATCACAAGAATAACGTATAAATCCAGGATTAAAACTGTTTTTAAAATTTCATTTACTCACCTTAATATCAAAACAGAGAGACAGGCTTTTAAATTTCTGATTTCTGGAAACTGCTCTTGATTTTGTTATTGAGATTTGAAATCCTTTTTCATGCTTTATTTATGTTGAATCTGGTGTGGAAGTTGCTGTTGAACTTCATTTGCATGTTGAATTACAGAGCTTGATTTAGTTGCAGGTTGATTTCGAGTTGCAGCATTCACTTTCAAACTGATTTTGCACATTTTAAATTCCCAGATTTTTATCTTCATTTGCTTTTAGTTTAATTTCAGGTTTTTAGAAGAAGAAAGAGTATTTAGAAAGAAAAGATTCGAACTGAACAAATGAAGACCAGCTTTCTTCTTTTACTACATTATTTTTAAATTAAATTTTAAATGAAGATAATGTTGCCACTTGTATTTTTATTAGTATTACAAATGTCCCAACTTGGTTTATGTGTTTACAAGTGTTATTATCATGTGTTAAGATACTAACACATGTCCTAAGTAATTTTAAATAAATTTCTATTTAATTTAAATGTTAATATAAAACTTACTTTTTTTAGTTACTTAATTAATAAATATTAGTTTACCTTTAAAAGAAAATATGTTAAAACTAATTATAAATATAAATAAATTCCTTATTCATGTATTTTAAAGTCTAGAACATTATATAACCATTTAAAATTTAACACTTTAAAGAAAACTAAAATAAAACTTTGATTAAACCCCTTTTTAAACTATCGCATTTAAAATAAACAATTGTCTTATATTTTGAAAACAATTTAATTAAATCTAAATTAACCTTTTGAAAAATGTTAAATTATAAAACAAAGCTTTTAAAATCACAATTTATACATATATATTTATCAATAGATTTAATTAAATTTCAAACAATCCAAATTATAACATATATATACATATATATTACAAATTTGAAAATTCATCTTTAATTTAAAACAAAAGATATCCTATTCACAATATATAACAATATATTGTTATAAATAGATTAAAACTTTATTAGCTTTGAAAATAAATCTTATCAATATTGCCAGATTAAATATTTATTAACTTTTAAAAGATTAAATTATCAATACAGATTATTAAATTTAAATTGCCCAAAAACCCGGGATATCACAGAACAAGTCAAATTCCTATAAATATCCATTGTCATCATCGACAATAATTTATCGAGTTAAAAAAGGTAGAAATCAAAATCCAAATAAAAAAATGTATCAGTTCTCAAATCAAAAGAACTCGACCAATTGAAACCCTAAAAATAGAAGATCGATCGACAAGGCAAGATTAGGGTTTTTCCGATTGAGGGCAGCAAACCGATTGACAATGCAAGATTAGGGTTCTTTCAATTGAAACCCTAATTCTAGAAGATTTGATTTTGTTTTGAGATTGAGTGAGTATGGAGAGAAGAAAACAAGATGGGGGGTTTAATCATTTATTTGACTTCAAAGAGGAGGAAATGGAATGAGAAAAATAGAAGAGGGAAATAATTAAAAGAACCGATGGCTATAAAAAAATTGAGACGGAAACCAAAATATAGGTAGAGCCAAAACAATTTTTTGTTAAGTTCAATCAGACAACAAATAAAATGTTGTCTGAATGACAAACATGAACATTGTGATTTCAGGGGCTATGTCAAACAACTGATTATTTTTCCATATGTTGTATGAAACAGTGGTAAATATTGGTATAACAAAAAATCTACCTTATGTTGTGTGATCACTATTATCTGATTCACTTTGTGGCATAGTGTTTTGAAATATAAACATATGTTATTTCTAAATAAATGGTTGTATATCTATAGGGTTTTTGGAATATAGTTTGTTGAACTATATATCTTTTTAATGGGATTTTGGAACAACCATATATATAAATACGTTTTGATATCTATTTGGATTTATGGTATATATATTTTATCAAGTAATGGAGATATATATATATATATAGCTGAACAACAAACGAGTTTATGGACTTTAAAATGAGAAGTTTAAAAGTAAGTATATATATATAAGTATTTTTAGAATCAATTCTTATATGGTAAAATCATATTATTTGCCATAAACTCTTATTGGAATTATTGTGCTTAGCCTTTTGTTATTTATATGCTATTTTGGCACACTTATGAAATTACGGTTTTCTTGCAATCTTTATCTTCAGAATAAAAAATCTAATTAAACGATTTAGCAATACAAGTGGTATGTTATTGGACTTGTTCGATTGAATATTGTGGTCGAGTGGTGTTGATAACGACGAAGAGTTCTATCGATTAGAAAACCATCGTTAAAAATATTATCGTTATAAAACCGCAAGCGCATGGCGTATAATTGTAGTACGTATGCAAGTACGGGTCGATCCATAGGGAATGAATTAAATTGTAATAATACTCAATCGAATTAACCCAAAGTTTTTTTTAAATTTTTTTTAAACTAGAAAATTGTAGAACATGAGCTAGAGCAAAAGTGAATAAAACGATGATAATAAGGAGTAATTTAGAGGCAAATCCACTTCCAATCATTCATATAAATCAACACAAAATTCACTTGTAATCTCTCATTAAAAAATTAAGTAGAAATGATGGATGTGTTTATTATAATTATGATTTATTTGTGCTATTAATTAGCACAACTTAAATCATCAAACTCTAACACACTATTCAAACCCACTTATCAACACTCATGAAACTTAAAAATAAAATCTATTTTAAGTATGATCTATTTACTATTAACTAGTAACATAGACCATCAAATTTTGATTCTAGTTTGACCTTCATTATCAAATTCACTTAAGAAAATGATCAAATAGTTTTTTTAAATGGAGTTAAGCATAGCCTATTTGAGATGTTAACATAGGCTATAAAAATTCAATAAAAAAATAAATATAAAGCACCATCATTCATATTTTCCATTAAGCACATATGAGAGATCACAAATGAAATCATTATGTTAATTCAATATGTTTAACGAGAGCTTCATTACCCATAAATTGAAGGAGTTTAGCTACTCATTTTTGAAAACATGTTAACATAAAATAATTTCAACATAACATAAAAGGAAAATGAGAGCTAATTACAAGAAAGAGATCTAACTACTTGCATGAAATAAAACTAAACTAATTACAATAATAAAATCTATGCTACTAACATGAAATAAAAGGAGCACAAAGTAAATAAGAGAGCATATATTAAAAGAGCAATAAAAGTAAGCATGAAATAAAAATGCAAGAAGGTAAAAAGCAAAGCTAAAAAGCCATTAAAGAAACATTTTATTTAACTTTGATTTGTGGCTACAATATTGCATAAAGAGAAGAAGATAGTTACATGAAACATAAAGGGTATTTATACATGTTTAAAACCCTAATTCATATTTTAGGGGACTACCTAAAATACCCTTGAGAAAGTGTAACCTCCAAGTAATCATTAGGGAAATAATTAATCCCCATTAACATGCCTTTAAACCTCCATTAACATATGCATATGCTTTTAACTATGGACCATATGACGGTGGGTATGTGGGCTCCTCCATGTTGCATGAATTCATTTATTTCCGTTCTCCATTTGCCTTCAACATATATGCATGCATACATCCATGAAATCTCTTCATATTTTCACTTCATTTCCTACAAATAAAAACAAAAACATGCAAATAAATTTTCTCAAATTAAATCATACACAAGATTACCATTTTACCCCCCAAATGAAGATGAATAAATGATGATTTGAAAACAATTCAAATTTTGATTTAAACATGTAAAATACCCTGTATGCTCATTTATCTAAATAAAAGTATATTAAATATTGAAGTAAAAATATGCACTTTTACGTGCACATCAAATACCCCCACAATTATCTTTTCATTCGTCCTCAAATAAACTAAAACTAGGATAAATCCATTTTCGTAGGAAACATGATTGCATTGAGCGTGTGCAACAAGCCGTTAAACCTCTAGGTATCCCTAGTAGGATTTCTCGTGAGGGTTTTCAGCAGATACTACCCACAAATGTGATATGCAAATTCTAATGCAACTACATGATGCAAGTTTTCAAAGATATTTACAAATGGAGACTTTACTTTTAAATTGACATGAGTAAGTTAAATATAAGTTTTGGTCATTAACAAGAAATTTTAGTCCTTTTGCTCATCAAAATTTCCAACAAATATTAAGTTGTCATCACAATTAGACTCTAGTTTGGCTAGTTGTTTCGGTTGAAACCATAATGCAACTATGAAATGAATCCTTAGTTGATTATCAAGGTTTTGAAAAGTGGCATTTTTATTTCTTTTGAATAAGAAGTCAAATCAAATAAGTGAAGATAGTGCTTGGATTTCAATTGCTTGCTCTCTCTATTTTGAAAAATATTAACATTATTATTATTTACACACCTAACTCAAATAAACTGAGGCCAAATATGCCGATCATGCACTGCCTTTCGGGCTTACATGAGAAGAGTACTGAATGTGGTGAGTATACACACTTGCATATGAACACATGACTCTAGGTGGTTATTTAATTTAATTTAAAATTTATTTCAAACACCTAACTCAGATAAATTTATGCCAAATATACCGATTATGCACTACCTTTCGGGCTTACTTGAGAAGAGTACAGGGCATGGCGAGTGTACACACTTACGTGTGAACACATGACTCTAGGTATTTCTTATTGTTATAAAAACTTGTTTTTTTATTTTTTGGACAGTATACAGAATCATCTTAGCACCAATAAACTTAGAAGATCAAAAATGTTATCGCCTTTACTTTAAATCAACCACCCTTTTAAACAAAGATTATAATTAGGACATACTTCATAATTATCACCTATGAACCTTCCTATATACTAGTTATACCTTAGTTACTTTTAATCAAACTTTTATTTTTATTTTTGTTGAAGCAAGTAAATTTTCAAAAATTTCAACTTAATAACCAAAAACATATAATTTTTAACGACCCATAATTTTCGATAATTAAAAATATTAAATTAATTAAGATTTTTCTATTTACTATTGTGAGAAATTAAAAATTTATGATTTATTAATGAGAAAATAACTAGAATATGATTTAATAATGTTGTTTGAACGTTATTGACAATTATTTTATGTAATTTCAATCAATTGAAATAATTGTAAAGTTAATTTGGTTATAATTGTAAATAAGGAATTAAATTGGTAACTAAAGGAATTAATGAAATTGAAATATTATAATTTATATGTTTTTTTGGAAAGATAGCGAGGTTGATTGGGCCCCTACCAGATTTTATTCAAACGCAAGAAAAACAGAGAGCAACACAAAACAAGCTTTGTGTCGACAACAAGGAAGGAAAAAACAAGAAAACAAACCCATAAAGAAAAGGAAGCAAACACAATTACAAGGACACAACACAAACATAGAAGCAAACACAATTACAAGAACACAACATAGAAAAAACAGGAAAACAAGAGAAAAAATGAGAAAGCATGCATCCCACGTACCATGTGCATGCACAGGATATGCACACAGCAGGCACAGGGAACACAAGGCACCCCAACCACTGCAGCACTGAGCTAACTCCATATTTCAGATTGATGAGGGGAGAAGCAATGTCCAGAAGCACGAATACCATAGGTTATGTCTCTCATCATCTACTGCTAGAATGAAGGAGCATGAGATGCCACATTTCAAAAGCACCGACAATTTATCTCAAACCATACGTTTCTTAGATATATTTTTAGAACAAAGAAGACAATATCCCAACCACTTAGTCTCCACTTTGTTGCCTTTCGAAGAACTAACCAATCTGAAACAATGACACCCCATATACCATTAACCCCAGCCTTTTGCATCAAGGATAACCACATATTAATTAAGAAACTGCACTCAAAGAACAGGTGATCAACAGATTCAGGTATCATATTGCAAAAAACACACAGATTGTCCACTTCCATTCCTACTGCCACAAGTTTATCCCTTGTTAGCAATGCTTTGTTAACAACCCTCCAGAACAAAAGATTATCAGAGCTAGAACAATAAGAAGTCCAAGCCACTTTAGCCTAGAATGATTCAGGCATAGCCTCAACCTTAGATAGGAGATCATAAACTGCACTAATGCAATAAGGCTTACCCTTCCATGAAAGAGCATCAGCTTGACCAACTATGACTTCATGATGAGCCAAGTTACTCCAAAAAGTATTGATAGAGTGATTACTTGAATGAGGAGCCTGCAACTTCCCAAGGGTTATAAAATTTACAGCCCTAGCATTAGAACTTATCGTCGATTAAACTTGATCCTGTGTAGAGACAACATCCTAGACAACACACAACCATAGCTTATCCATGGATCCCTCCAAAAGCTCATAGAACTAGAAGGAGACAAAGTGTATTTAATATGAGGGAGCAAATCACCTCGTATTCCCAAAATTTTGCGCCATATCCAACTACTGCCCTGAGTGACTTCCATAGTCCAAAAATCTTTATCCTTTATATGATATCTCCAAGTCCACTACACCCACTGGCTGTCCTTCTTCACCAAGATGGCATTGACATGAGCAATCACAACATCAATGTTCCATAATTTGATATTAATGATGCTAAGACCCCTGTAATGACCCAAGATTTTAGGAATCTATTCTGAAAAATATAAATGAATTCAAAATAATTTTTGAATTAATTTTGAAAGGGGAGTGATATAGCTTGATAGTGTATCAGTATGTGTGTACATGTGTGCACAGGAGATGCACATGAACTAAAGCTAAAATCCCTGAACTCTAAGAATAAATACATATTGATATGTATGGGAATATATATATATACATATATATATATAGATTAAATCCTTAAAAGCTGAATGCATAAGTAAATATACATATATGGATGCTACTGAATATTTTTGAGTATACATGTGCATGTGTGTGTCAATACAGTATGATGTATAAATATAAATATATATATATATATATATGTGTACTAATTATTTCAGTAAGACTTATATAAAAATATACATGTGTTAATAAAATACTAGAGTTCAAATTAGTAAGATAAAATATACAGACATATTTTAGTATATAGGAAGAAAGAAAGAAAAACTGAAGATATAAAAAGGAGTAGTCCTCTTGTAAATAAATAAAGAAGGTACATACCATTTACATGAAAGCTAAAAATAGGAAAAATAAGACAAAACAGGGAAATGTTTGCTATAGGCAAAATTAGGAAGAGTATTTGATAAATAATAAAATCAAGTCACATTTTTGGCATGATTGTAGACAAAGGAAGAAAGTATTTTCTGAAAAGCAAAATTCTGAAAAGAATATAACCACTTTTCTCTTCACCTAAATTAAGCCGGGAAGGGTAGAACTTTGGGTTTAAATAAAATGCAGATAACATGATTTTTCTGGTGGGCAAAAATGGCTTTAGCCAATACCCAAAACCCTAAGGAAGACCCTGTATATATACATGTATATGCAGCAGCCTCCTCTCCTTCTCAGAAAAGAACTTTAAAAAAAAAAGAAAAGAAACAACACCATAGAAATCATAAGGCAAGGGAAGGAAGAGAGCTTGAGGCTAAAGGCAGAAGTTCACCAATTAATTAAGGAAGCAAAGAAGAGAGCTAGGTGAGAAAACTCACTCAAAAATCTAAGGCAATAAGTCCTAATGTAGGCAGCCAGTTATAAGTAATTTTCTTAAAAATATACTTTCATATGAGAATGCTTATCTGTGATTTTAAAACTGAAAATGTTTTGATTCTCTTTGGTTGATCACTTGTTTTATTATAAGAAAGCTTTATGTGTTGTTAGTATACATATATGTTTTATAAATCCAGATCTATGATATGTTAATGTTTAGGAACATAAACAAATACCCAGAAAATAAAATGTTGAAAATAGGCAAGTAGTATTGGTTTTGGCTCAACCCAGAAAGATGTAAATAATGTTGAGCTGCAATATACTCATGTATAAGTGCTGAGGCTTGAGACAAACAGGAATTAGGGGTGCAATAGGGTTGCCTATGTGCTGATGCTCCTGATTCAATGAAAAAATATATATGTGTTCATATGCATAGCAAACAAAATTTTGTGATTCAGTGAAACCAGGTCATTCCGAGTTTCACTCAAGCACAAATGTTTGCAAAAAGGAAAAACTCTCTCAAAAGCCATAAGCCAATGTTAGTTGCCTATACCCTTTTTAAAATACCAGAATGTATATATATATATATACAGAACCTTATTTATTTAGTCACCAATGGTTGTTTGCTTGCTTGTCTCTGTATGGTTTTGAATAATATGAGATGCCATGATATGGATGTTTTAGTTAGTGAAATGGATCACTGAATGGTTTAGTCATGAAAAATCAAAGGAGTTATTATTAACCTAAACCTGATTAGGAAATTGGGGTCAAGAACACTATAGGAATGACTTGTGTTCTTGAGTAGCACAAGTTGACACATGGCTTGTTTAAGTCCTGAGATCTTTGTGTAATGGAGTGAATTAGTTCATTACAGTGTGTCCATTGATTCATAAATATTGCAGGTGAGACCAGGATAGATAAATATACCAAGGGGATAATATTTGAGATGATGAGAAAACTAGAGTTTTTCCCAGAATTGAAATATGAGGATTGAATAAATGATTTAACTCATATTGGTTATTTTCCTGTTTGGTATGAATGATTGTTTGATTATGACTGAATTGTATGCTTGAATGTATGTGCCATATTTATATATGTAGTCTCTGGAAAGAAAAAGTAAAGTGTGCACCTGCATAATGACACAGAGGATGCACACAAGTATAACCTGATTCTAAAGGGTAGAACTTTATGTATATGTATTTAATTTGATTTTAACCTGATTAACTAATTGCTTTGGTGAATTTTCTCATACCAGACATGTGTCTGACCCTAGTGTGCTAATGGCATCTGGGGTGTCTCATTTAAAATGAGGCAGCTTCAAATGCTTTTTCAGGGATTGCAGCAACTAAGTAGGAGTAGGAGCAAGGCTTTGAGAAGAAGATTATAGCATGCTAAACTTAGTTAGATAAGAGCCTAAATGATAAAATCCGCATGTATTAATGATTTAAATTGTCACTTGTATTAAGTGTTGAATATGGGATGGATATTTTGTTAAGTATTTTATTAAGAGATTGACTTGTATCTGGAATTTATGAATCTAGATAATATCTGATATTAAAGAAGTTAATCAAAATATTGTAAGTGGATTTAGTAAGAACACCATGTTGAAAACTGAATGATTACATTTTATAAATGTATTAGTCAATTTTGAGGCTTTAGAAAGGATTTAAGTTTTGGAAAATCTGGATAGTTGATTCTCAGAAAAATTAAATGGTTTTATCTTTCAAACATGGTAAGTGTATACAAAAGATAATAGGCAAAGATTGAATGTTTTTATGACTGCAAGGTTCCCATAATCTAACTTGTTTCATACAAATGTTTCATGTCTTATTTTTTTAAATAAAGGAAGGATCTGTAATAAGGGAATTGAAAGCCAGATCCAAATAGTTGCAGTTATATATGCACATAAACATGTTTGGTGCCAATATTAACACACCCTTTTCCTTTGTATCTGTAATAGGAATCTGAATTTTTATTCAGATTTTAACCAAATGCATTTTAAATTCCAGACAGATTTTATAAGAAGAAAATCAAACATGAATGAAATTTTTTATTGCATATAACACTGTACTATGTGTGGATTGATTAAATTCAATCAATCCAATCTCCTCTTGTTTTCCAGAACTCTGATTTAAACAAGAGAGGCATATACATCCTCACATGTATGTGCTTATCTTTGTGAAAGTACTGATATATTTATATTGGTTAATTGTTTTGATCCTGGATATATTTTGGTTTATTGGAAAAAGAAAATGACCCTGGAAAATATAATTATAATAAATGATCAATCTATATATCATCTCTGATAGTTCTAAGGAAGTTTAAATCGAACTTAAAAGTGTAAATGAATGTAGGTGGACATCCAGACACATATAAGTTGAATGTGCATATACATGTACATAGAAATCGAATTTAGACGTCAGTCTTAATAATTTAGACGTCTGAGGTTAAACTTAGACGACAGTCTAAATAATTTAGACGTCTAAGGTTAAATATAGACGTCTGTCACAAAATAATTAGACGTCTGAATTCAGTTCAAAATGTCTTTTTTCTCTCTGTTTCAATTTTTGATCTATGAGCCATCTGTCATAATTAGATAGACGTCTGTAATTAAGTTTAGACGCCTGTCATAAGAATTTAGACGTCTGAACTGCTGATTTTGCCTAATTTTCCTATTTAGAAAAGAAATAAGTGGCTATGTCAATAGCTTGTATGGCATTTTGATTTCTACGTGATTTAAATTCACTTTGATGAGAAAAAAAAATACTTATGAAATTAGGGTAGAAATTAGGAGGGTCATTTCAGTTGGTATCAGAGCGAGGTTATTCAACATAGTAGAAGTAATGATCAAGTTCTTAGTTAGAAATAAAATTTAAAGGAACTAAATATATATATATCAATGTTTTCAGTGTGAAAAAAAAACCACTGAAATAATAAAATTACCAATCAAACTAACCGGCTATGTAAATTATTATTAGCAAACTATGGTAGGGAGACCACCAAATCAGGGAGCAGGATCTTCCCATGCACCACCAATGGTCAATCTGCAAGACTTGGTGAGAGCATTTAGGGATGGGGCAGGACAAAGGCAAGAAAATCCCTATGAAGAACTCTCAAAATTACTTAAGACATATACTCATTTAGGAGGCAAAAGCTTTGAAGGGACAGAGAGTATCATGGAAATTCAAACATGGTTGAGAACATTGGAAAGAATTTTCAATGACATGCAACTTGATGATCAAAGAAAGAGGCAAGTGGCTTCAAGACAGCTAAAAGGAGTAGCTTTAGGCTGGTGGGAAGTTATCATTGCAGGAAGAAATGAGAATGAAATCACTTGGAATCAATTCAAAGAGATGTTGGAAGCAAGGTTTGTACCAGCATCAGCAAAGACTACCTTGCTAGAAGAATTTATTAGACTTAGACAAGGAACCATGACTGTCACAGAATACACTCAAAGGTTTGAGGGGCTTTCCACATATGGAGCAATGCTTGTGGCAGATGAGGCATCCAAAAATGATAGGTACATAAAAGGGTTGAACCCAGGACTTAGCAGAGCTATGTTACCCTATGCAGACAAGACTTTTGACCATGTGATAGACTTAGCTTTGAGGTTGGAGCAGCATGACAAGGAAAGGGAGAAGTTCAGAAATTTTAAGAACAATAATACCAAGAAGAGTAAGGGGAGGTATCACCCTTATGATAAGAAGAAGGAAGAGGCCAGTAACAAAGGCGCTGGAGATGTCAAAGCTAAGGAAACCAAGAAGAAAATTGTGTGCCATCAGTGTGGAAAAGAAGGACATATCAAGCCTAGGTGTCCAGAATTGAAGGGAGGAGCCTTCAAGTGTTATCTATGTGGGAAAGAGGGGCATATGAAGAGGAATTGTCCTGAGTACAAACAGCAAGGAAAATTGGAAAATTTGGAAGGAAAAGGCAAAGCCACAGTGGAGAGTAACACTGAAAACCATAGCTAAGTGGAAGGTACATTACTTATTTGTACCATACCCATAGCAGTAGTATATGATACTGGGGCAACTCACTCTTTAATTTCTTATGAACTAGTTAAAATGCTAAAAATGAATTGCATATTGGTTGAAACCCCATTGCATATACAAAGTCCACTGGGGAGTTCTAGTGTTTTAAATATGATTTGTGTGGATGTGGAATTAAACATAGGAGGAAATGTTTTTATTTCCAATTTATATGTTTTGAATTACCCAAATATAGGTGTTATATTGGGGGTAGACTGGTTAAGGCAATTTAAAGCCATAATTAATTTAGACTCATCCACCATATCATTGCAAAATTCTAGAGGTCAGAGAATCACAGTTTTATGTGAAGTAGCTAAGGAAGGAAAGCTATATCATTTAGTTGACTCAGAAAAAGATTCTAGTGAACTAACCATTGAAGAAATTCCCATAGTCAATTAATATTTGGATGTGTTTGGTGAGGTCAAGGGTGTTCCACACCATAGACCAGTAGAGTTCCAAATCAATCTAGTTCCAGGAGCAAGCCCAGTGATTAAAAAGCCAACTAGAATGGGGCCAAATGAACTAAAGGAATTAAAGAAACAGTTAGAAGAACTGGAAGAAAAGGGTTTTATAAGACCAAGTAATTCTTGTTGGGGAGCACCAGTGGTAGTTGTTAAGAAACAAGATGGCTCCTTAAGACTCTGTATAGATTATAGAGAATTAAACAAGGTATCTATTAAAAATAAATACCCATTGCCAAGAATAGATGATCTTTTTGATCAATTAGCAGGGGCAAAAGTGTTTTCTAGACTAGACTTAGCATCTGGTTTTCATCAAATGAAGGTGGAAGAATCAAGCATCAAGTACACTGCCTTTAACACTAGGTATGGGTTGTATGAATTTTTGGTTATGCCATTTGGTTTGACCAATGCACCATCATACTTTGTAGATTTAATGAACAGAACCTTTAGAGATTATTTAGACAAGTTTGTGCTTATTTTTATTGATGACATTTTGATTTATTCCAAAACAGTGGAAGAACATAAGCATCATTTGCACCTGGTTTTGTCTAGGTTAAGGGAAAAAGATTTAAAGGCAAAATTTTCAAAATGTGTATTTTGGAAAGAGGAAGTACATTTCCTTGGCCATGTTATATCTGCTCAAGGAATTTCTGTGAACCCCAATAAAGTAGTGGCTATTCAAGCATGGAAGAGGCCAAGCACTGTGAGTGAAGTGAGGTCATTTATAGGGATGGCAGGGTATTATAGGAGGTTTATAAAAGATTTTTCAAAAATCTCTACACCACTCACTAACCTAACCAGGAAGAACCAAGCTTTTGTTTGGTCAGGAAAATGTGAGAAGTCTTTTGAACAGTTGAAGGAGGCATTGGTGAATGCTCCAATTTTAAAGGTACCATATGGAAATGAAGAACTAGTGGTATACACTGATGCTAGTGGATTTGGCTTGGGTGCAGTGTTGATGCAACAAGGCCAAGTCATTGCATATGCATCCAGACAACTTAAACCCCATGAAGTAAGGTATGCCACACATGATCTCGAATTAGCAGCTGTGATCTATGCTTTAAAACTTTGGAGACATTATTTGTTAGGCACAAAGTTTGAACTGTACACTGACCACAAATCTCTGAAATATTTATTTTCACAAAAAGATTTGAACATGAGGCAACATAGATGGGTGGAGTTCTTAGCTGCCTATGACTTTGACATACTCTATACACCAGGCAAAGCAAACAAAGTTGCAGATGCTCTAAGTAGACAGCATGCCAAATTGGCTATGATGATGATAGAAGAATTTAAAGACTTGTCTTTGCTAACTGAGTTAGAAATTGGGGAGAATGGTTGTGTGCACATGGATGAGCAGATGCATGGTGCACAAGAAGATAAAGGGAAGTTAAGCTTAATGACACTCCAACCAGATTTAATTCTGAAGGTAGGAAAAATGCAAGAACAAGATGCCAACTTATTAGAGAAGAAAGTGCTCCTCTCAAGAGGGGAGGAAGTGATGAATTACCATATTGATAAAAATGGTTATATGAGATACCAAAATAGGATGTGTGTACCAGAGGACACAGAATTGAAGAAAGAGATATTGAATGAATATCACAGAAGTAAATACTCCATACACCCAGGCAACACAAAAATGTACCAAAATTTGAAAAGAGACTTCTGGTGGAAGGGGATGAAATCTGATGTAGCTAAATACATTGCCAAATGTATGACTTGCCAACAAGTCAAGGCTGAAACCCAAAGGCCATCAGGGTTGATGCAGTCTCTTAGTGTACCACAGTGGAAGTGGGAAGACATATCTATGGACTTCATAGATGGACTGCCTAGATCTAAGAGAGGTAATACAAGTATATGGGTGATAGTTGATAGGCTAACCAAGGTAGCACACTTCATCCCAGTCAAGTTAGAAAGAACAGCACCAAAATTAGCTCAAATTTTTATAAAGGAAGTGGTAAAGTTACATGGCATTCCCAAAACCATTGTGAGTGATAGGGATACCATCTTCACTTCAAAATTCCGGAGAAGCTTTCAAGAAGCAATGGGAAGTGAACTATGTTTAAGTACTACCTACCATCCTCAATCAGATGGGCAGACTGAGGTAGTAAACAAAGTTTTGGAGGACATGTTGAGGGCATGTATACTGGATTTTGGGGGCAACTGGGAAGATTATCTTCATCTAGTTGAATTTACATACAACAACAGCTACCAAAGCACCATAGGAATGGCTCCATTTGAAGCCTTATATGGTAAACCTTGTTTGTCACCTATTTGTTGGGTAGAAGCAGGAGAAAGGTCTATTTTAGGACCTGAGTACATACAAGAAACTAAGGAGAAAATTGAGTTGATAAGAAGAAGGATGGCAGCAGCTCAAGATAGGCAAAAGAAATTTGCAGACATGAGAAGAAGGCAGGTAGAATATGAAGTGGGAAATTTTGTTTTCATCAAAATCTCACCTATGAAAAATGTGCTGAGGTTTGGAAAACAAGGCAAATTAACCCCAAGATATATTGGACCATACAAAATTCTGGAGAGAATTGGTCCCTTGGCATATAAGTTGGAATTACCAGAAAACATGCAAGGCATGCATGATGTTTTTCATGTATCACAATTAAGAAGGTGGGTCCATGACAAGGCAGAAATTCTTGAGACCCCAACCCAAGTGCAGATAAATCCTAATTTGATTTATGAAAAGGATCCAGTGGGAATTTTGGCAAAAGATGTGAAGAAGTTGAGAAATAAATCTCTGAAACTTGTGAAGGTACAGTGGAGTCTTGATCCTAGTGATTGCACATGAGAATTAGAGGACAAAGTTAGGATGAATTATCCTAAGCTATTTTAAAGGTAATTCTGATTTTTGATTGTTTTCTTTTGTTAGATGCATGTGTGTTTAGTTATAATAAAACTAAAAAAAAATTATTTGGTTGAGAATGTACTTGTTCTCTGAATTAATTTTAAAATTTATTTTAAGCTTAGGAAAATTGTGGGACACAATTTCTAAAAGGAGGGGTGTATGTAATGACCCAAGATTTTAGGAATCTATTCTGAAAAATATAAATGAATTCAAAATAATTTTTGAATTAATTTTGAAAGGGGAGTGATATAGCTTGATAGTGTATCAGTATGTGTGTACATGTGTGCACAGGAGATGCACATGAACTAAAGCTAAAATCCCTGAACTCTAAGAATAAATACATATTGATATGTATGGGAATATATATATATATATACATACATATATATATAGATTAAATCCTTAAAAGCTGAATGCATAAGTAAATATACATATATGGATGCTACTGAATATTTTTGAGTATACATGTGCATGTGTGTGTCAATACAGTATGATGTATAAATATATATATATATATATATATATGTGTGTGTACTAATTATTTCAGTAAGACTTATATAAAAATATATATGTGTTAATAAAATACTAGAGTTCAAATTAGTAAGATAAAATATACAGACATATTTTAGTATATAGGAAGAAAGAAAGAAAGACTGAAGATATAAAAAGGAGTAGTCCTCTTGTAAATAAATAAAGAAGGTACATACCATTTACATGAAAGCTAAAAATAGGAAAAATAAGACAAAACAGGGAAATGTTTGCTATAGGCAAAATTAGGAAGAGTATTTGATAAATAATAAAATCAAGTCACATTTTTGGCATGATTGTAGACAAAGGAAGAAAGTATTTTCTGAAAAGCAAAATTCTGAAAAGAATATAACCACTTTTCTCTTCACCTAAATTAAGCCGGGAAGGGTAGAACTTTGGGTTTAAATAAAATGCAGATAACATGATTTTTCTGGTGGGCAAAAATGGCTTTAGCCAATACCCAAAACCCTAAGGAAGACCCTGTATATATACATGTATATGCAGCAGCCTCCTCTCCTTCTCAGAAAAGATCTTTAAAAAAAAAAGAAAAGAAACAACACCATAGAAATCATAAGGAAAGGGATGGAAGAGAGCTTGAGGCTAAAGGCAGAAGTTCACCAATTAATTAAGGAAGCAAAGAAGAGAGCTAGGTGAGAAAACTCACTCAAAAATCTAAGGCAATAAGTCCTAATGTAGGCAGCCAATTATAAGTAATTTTCTTAAAAATATACTTTCATATGAGAATGCTTATCCGTGATTTTAAATCTGAAAATGTTTTGATTCTCTTTGGTTGATCACTTGTTTTATTATAAGAAAGCTTTATGTGTTGTTAGTATACATATATGTTTTATAAATCCAGATCTATGATATGTTAATGTTTAGGAACATAAACATATACCCAGAAAATAAAATGTTGAAAATAGGCAAGTAGTATTGGTTTTGGCTCAACCCAGAAAGATGTAAATAATGTTGAGCTGCAATATACTCATGTATAAGTGCTGAGGCTTGAGACAAATAGGAATTAAGGGTGCAATAGGGTTGCCTATGTGCTGATGCTCCTGATTCAATGAAAAAATATATATGTGTTCATATGCATAGCAAACAAAATTTTGTGATTCAGTGAAACCAGGTCATTCCGAGTTTCACTCAAGCACAAATGTTTGCAAAAAGGAAAAACTCTCTCAAAAGCCATAAGCCAATGTTAGTTGCCTATACCCTTTTTAAAATACCAGAATGTATATATATATATATATATATATATACAGAACCTTATTTATTTAGTCACCAATGGTTGTTTGCTTGCTTGTCTCTGTATGGTTTTGAATAATATGAGATGCCATGATATGGATGTTTTAGTTAGTGAAATGGATCACTGAATGGTTTAGTCATGAAAAATCAAAGGAGTTATTATTAACCTAAACCTGATTAGGAAATTGGGGTCAAGAACACTGCAGGAATGACTTGTGTTCTTGAGTAGCACAAGTTGACACATGGCTTGTTTAAGTCCTGAGATCTTTGTGTAATGGAGTGAATTAGTTCATTACAGTGTGTCCATTGATTCATAAATATTGCAGGTGAGACCAGGATAGATAAATATACCAAGGGGATAATATTTGAGATGATGAGAAAACTAGAGTTTTTCCCAGAATTGAAATATGAGGATTGAATAAATGATTTAACTCATATTGGTTATTTTCCTGTTTGGTATGAATGATTGTTTGATTATGACTGAATTGTATGCTTGAATGTATGTGCCATATTTATATATGTAGTCTCTGGAAAGAAAAAGTAAAGTGTGCACCTGCACAATGACACAGAGCATGCACACAAGTATAACCTGATTCTAAAGGGTAGAACTTTATGTATATGTATTTAATTTGATTTTAACCCGATTAACTAATTGCTTTGGTGAATTTTCTCATACCAGACATGTGTCTGACCCTAGTGTGCTAATGGCATCTGGGGTGTCTCATTTAAAATGAGGCAGCTTCAAATGCTTTTTCAGGGATTGCAGCAACTAAGTAGGAGTAGGAGCAAGGCTTTGAGAAGAAGATTATAGCATGCTAAACTTAGTTAGATAAGAGCCTAAATGATAAAATCCGCATGTATTAATGATTTAAATTGTCACTTGTATTAAGTGTTGAATATGATATGGATATTTTGTTAAGTATTTTATTAAGAGATTGACTTGTATCTGGAATTTATGAATCTAGATAATATCTGATATTAAAGAAGTTAATCAAAATATTGTAAGTGGATTTAGTAAGAACACCATGTTGAAAACTGAATGATTACATTTTATAAATGTATTAGTCAATTTTGAGGCTTTAGAAAGGATTTAAGTTTTGAAAAATCTGGATAGTTGATTCTCAGAAAAATTAAATGGTTTTATATTTCAAACATGGTAAGTGTATACAAAAGATAATAGGCAAAGATTGAATGTTTTTATGACTGCAAGGTTCCCATAATCTAACTTGTTTCATACAAATGTTTCATGTCTTATTTTTTTAAATAAAGGAAGGATCTGTAATAAGGGAATTGAAAGCCAGATCCAAATAGTTGCAGTTATATATGCAGATAAACATGTTTGGTGCCAATATTAACACACCCTTTTCCTTTGTATCTGTAATAGGAATCTGAATTTTTATTCAGATTTTAACCAAATGCATTTTAAATTCCAGACCGATTTTATAAGAAGAAAATCAAACATGAATGAAATTTTTTATTGCGTATAACACTGTACTATGTGTGGATTGATTAAATTCAATCAATCCAATCTCCTCTTGTTTTCCAGAACTCTGATTTAAACAAGAGAGGCATATACATCCTAACATGTATGTGCTTATCTTTGTGAAAGTACTGATATATTTATATTGGTTAATTGTTTTGATCCTGGATATATTTTGGTTTATTGGAAAAAGAAAATGACCCTGGAAAATATAATTGTAATAAATGATCAATCTATATATCATCTCTGATAGTTCTAAGGAAGTTTAAATCGAACTTAAAAGTGTAAATGAATGTAGGTGGACATCCAGACACATATAAGTTGAATGTGCATATACATGTACATAGAAATCGAATTTAGACGTCAGTCTTAATAATTTAGACGTCTGAGGTTAAACTTAGACGACAGTCTAAATAATTTAGACGTCTAAGGTTAAATATAGACGTCTGTCACAAAATAATTAGATGTCTGAATTCAGTTCAAAATGTCTTTTTTCTCTCTGTTTCAATTTTTGATCTATGAGCCGTCTGTCATAATTAGATAGACGTCTGTAATTAAGTTTAGACGCATGTCATAAGAATTTAGACGTCTGAACTGCTGATTTTGCCTAATTTGCCTATTTAGAAAAGAAATAAGTGGCTATGTCAATAGCTTGTATGGCATTTTGATTTCTACGTGATTTAAATTCACTTTGATGAGAAAAAAAATACTTATGAAATTAGGGTAGAAATTAGGAGGGTCATTTCAACCCCCTTCCTTAAAGGCTTTCCATAGAAGAGAAGGAAGCAGGAATCAACTTCCTATTATGAATTGAACCAGTCCAAAAGAATCTAATCATTGCAGCTCTAACCATGTGTAATAGCTTGATGGGAAGAAGGAAGGTTCTAGCCCAATGGACTGTCATAGAAAAACAAACTGACTTAATGAGCACAAGCCTACCAGCCATAGAAAGAAACCTTGTAGACCAAGAATTCAACCTGTTAGTTATCCTATCATAAAGAGGAAGACAAACAGATTTGGTTACCCTCGAAGTGCAAAGTGGTAATCCTAAATATGACATATTATTATCCATAGGCTGAAGACTAGACAAAACTTCAATCCTTACCCTATCAATGGCATCTAGCCCTGAAATAAGTATCTGGGATTTATATGTGTTTAGCTTGAGGCCAGTGGCCAGGTAGAAAGTGTTTAGGGTTTCAAGAATATTAATAATGGAATGATCGACTGGCTTTGTAAAAATCATAATATCATCAACAAAGAAAAGGGATGAAATTCGGAGGGGTTGGCATTTAGGATGATACAAAATTATTTTATCAGCAAACTTTGAGGATAACATACTAGAGAGAACCTTCATGGCAATTATGAATATATATGAAGATATAGGATATCCTTGCTTCACTCCTTGTTTCCCTCTGAAGTACCCAAAAATTTTCCCATTATAACAGAGAGAATAAGAGGGTGTTGACACACACAAATACAACTAGGCAACAAATACTTTAGGAAATCCCATAGCAGACATAATTCGAACAATAGAAGACCAATGTATGCTATCATAAGCTTTACTGGTATCAATCTTCATCATGGCATGAGGGGAAGATTGACCCCTTCCATAACCATGAATTAATTCATGGGCCATCATAACATTGTCAACAATGTTTCTATTAGGTATGAATGCAGATTGGTTGTTCGAAATAATAGTAGGCAGAACAAGGACAAGCCTAGATGCCAGGATTTTCGATATACATTTATATACAACATTACAGCGTGAAATTGGTCTAATGGAAGTTGCATTTAAAATAGGTCTGACCTTTGGGATGAGGATAAGATTGGTTGCATTAACTTCACCCAAGAGCTTAAATTTATCAAAGAAATTATGAACAGCAGCATAAAAATCATTACAAATGACATTCCAGCTATTCTAGAAAAACACCATATTAAATCCATCTGGCCCACCACAGGAAGAAGAGTTCATAGAAAATAAAGCATTTTTGACCTGATTAGTTACTTTTTCAACCAGCATGTTTTTCATAGAAGCATTCAAAGAGGGTAATGTGATATTATTAAGCTTATTAAGATCAGGAACAAAGTTAGTAGAGTTACCAAGATGATCAGAGAAAAATTGGAGCAGATAATTGTCAATCTCCTCCTCAAAGGAAAGAACGTCCCCAACATCATCCCACAACGAAGTAATTCATTCCCTTGCATGCTTGTCCTTAATTGAAGCATGAAAAAAAGCAGTATTCCTATCCCCATTAGTCACCCACTTCTGATGATACTGCTGCTTTCTCATGCTAGCCTCAGCATAAAGAACATCATTGAGTTGAGAAACATCTTGGATTCATTCTGAGCAAGGATAAGATTGGATGGGTCCTCATTCAGTGGCACCTGAGCAACTTTCAACTGATCCTTAATATTTTTGATGGGGAGAGAACCATCCCCAAACTTGTCATGAGCCTACAACCTTAGAGAATTCCTAGTAGCCTTTAGTTTCCTGCACAGAATAAACATAGGATTTCCATGAATAGTGTTAGACCATGCAGAAGTAGTGATATTATTGTATTCATGGTCTAAAACCCATGCATTATAAAAACATAAAGCCTTCATTCCTCTATTAGGCAGATAAGAAAGAGAAAGAAGAAGGGGGGAGGAGTGGTCAGACAAGATAGGATGAGGCAAAAAAGCATAGAGAGAAGGCCAAAAAGAGAAGGCAACAACATTGCAAAAAGAGTGATCAATATCAAAGAATGTTCGAATGCTAGACCGACTTCTATTATTCCATGAAAATGGAACACTAGAGTGAACAATAGGGAGAAGATCAGAATCAGAATGGTGATGTTTAAAGGTGCTATGTCTTAAGGCAATAGAAGCAGGCCCCTTATTTTGTTAGTTAAGTTTAAGCAACAATTAAAATCTCCCAAAGCAATCCAAGGATGGGATTTTTGTCTTAATGAAGGCAGGGTATTAAGAAGGGATTGCCTCGAGGAAACAACATTATGTCCATAAATAAAGGTTAAATAAAATGAAAGTTGATTTGGCAGAAAAAGAGCATGGAGATGAATCATTTGAGAGGTAGAAAGAATTGGCATGAGAGAGAAAACAGTGGGACCATGAACAATGAGGATTCGACCATAAGGGGCTTCATTCAAGTTATGATTATAATCCCAGGCTGGATTAATATAGTTTGCGGCTCTGATAGATAAAGGAAGAGAGAGCTTGGTTTCCAAAATGGCAAATATTTTGATATTATGATCATGAATTAAGGATTTAAAATGATCAAGCTTCCCAAAACTTTGGGCACCCTTAATGTTCCAGGATGCAATTTTATTCATCATTAATAACTATAAGGAGAGGTGAGACACTCCCACCCTACTCCTTATTGAAAGAGGATCATTTCTAACAGACTTAAGCTTAGCAGAAAGAGAGGAAGACCTCACTGATCTGGGGCTGCCAAAGGGTGGTTCAATATGAGGAGAGACCCATCCGGGGATGGTTCCCATGAAGATGTAAGGGGATGTGATAGAGGTGGGTGGAATAGAAGAAGGAAAGGTATCTTCCAGAGGTGGATGATTGGATGAAGAAGATTGAAAGAGTTGAAGGACAAATTTTTCAATGCAATGCAAGAAGTCTTCCTTAAGAGGCAATAGTTCATTGGCATTTGACATCACCTTTGCATGAGAAACTTGAATATTTGTAGGTGGTTGGTCAAAAGTACTACTGATATTAATAGCTGACCCATTGCAACACAGTGTGTTTTGATGTGAATTACCCAGACTAGAATACTTATCAATATTTGCAGGAAGTTGAGAATTATTTGTTTCAACTGCCATTTGAACTGATGGATAAAATTCTCCTTCCTCCAAGTCTAAGTTTGTTTCCATATTTGGTTCATCTCCCATGCCATCACACTGTAAATTATCAAAAGGATTGGGATGCAACATTCTTCGGGTAAACAGGCCAATTGCACAGGACCTTCTTCGAGTCTTTCATTCATCTGTGTCATGGAATCAAAGATTATTGGACCAGCTTCGGGCTCCTCGCTCAAAACACCTGAACCTACTTCGAGTTTATCCCCTACCACAGAATCCTTTGCAACAGTTTGCACCTTATCCTTTATTTTACAATTTTCAGTTTCAAGCCCTCTCCTTTTATCAGTCTTATTTAACCTTTCCTTCCTTAAAGGAACCCTTCTCCACCCACCTTTCCTTACTTTTTCCTTTACAACAACACTCCTTTCATCAAGCCTAATCAAGCTATCAGATTTGCTAGCACCATTTTTTTCCTTTATTAAGGCTTCCTCTACCTTATCACTCTTACAGCTCAGAACCAAACAATCATGTTTATCATGCCCAAATTCCTTGCAACCCTCACAGATCTTAGGCTTCCACAAGTATTCAACCTACACCAATTGCACCGAGCCATCAAGCAATTTCACCGGGAATGAGGTAATTCAAACATAGCAGTTACCTCCACCATACACTTTGCATACCTAATCCTATCTAGTTTTTCAGTTGTTTCATCCATACAGAGGAATCTTCCAAGCCTTGTTGCAAACCAATTAATGCCTAAATGAGATCAACAATAGAGGGGAATATTTGACAGCTTAATCCACACTAGAACAGTTTTTAAGGTACTGACACTATTGCCAATGAAGGGATCCCACTGCTTAACTATAAACAACTTTTTCCTCATAACAATGGGGTCTTCCTTGATGATCTTCTTTCTGTCCTCATTAGAAGACAGATTAAAGAGGAACAAGTTCCCATCAGACTTAACTTGGATCGAGCCTTTCAGCCTCCAAACTCGCTTAAGATGGTTCAACACAACAAGATAAGGAAGGGGCTTGTCAAGGAAAAAGCCAACAAGGTACTGACCCCATACATCATTGTCAGCCTGAATAACTTCACAGGGAGGAACAAGGGCATCCCTTTCATAAACAAGAGGAAAGCTGTGACGACCCGGAATTTTTGTATATTTGAAATATGAATATTTAATTTATTTTAAATATCCGAAGGTAAAATTTTAACTTTAATTTCAAATATACAGTATTTATTTGGATAGTTAATTATTAAATTTAATAATTGGAATTGAGTAAAATATAGAATCTGGAATTTTAAGGCCGTTAAAAATAATATGAAGGCTTAGAAAATTTATACCGATAATTCTGAAGGTGTTGGAACTTTCAGAATTGAATTTGGAGCTGTTTTGCTCAGTTTTGAAAAGTTAACGTTTAAGTAAATAATATAATTGCTTTAGTACTGTTGCAAATCTATGCGGACACGTAAAGGAATTTTAAAACACGTGTCCTACCTAATAAAACACGTGTCCTACCTAATAAACACGCGTCCCCTAAAAGGTAAACAACCCAACACGTGTAATAGATCGAAGAATTTATGGCCGAAGTAAAATCATCTTCTCTTCAATTCAGCTTAAATCAATTTGAAAACAAAAAAAATAATGGCCGAAGCCTTTATCTTCGAAATCAAGTAAAAAATCGAACTCGTCCAAAAATTATGCTGATCGAATTCATTCAGATTAAAACCCATGCTCGCCATTCCTTTTTCATTCGAAAACTTTAGAAGGGAAAGGCGGAACCTCCACTTCGTTTTCCTCTTCAACTCGAGATCAGCTCGAAGACTTGTATCGCCTGCACGAGAGTTCGAGTTCGAACTCGAGACGATCGACGAAGGGCTTATGTTCTGGGCGGCGCTGTCAAAGTCTGGGAAGGATGTTGGCGGCAAGTCAAATCGAGCAGGCGACTGGGTGGGGTTCTCGTTCGCGTTCGAACTTAGGGATAGGGATCGATGTCGGGGCCTCGTATTTGGTCACTGGGAAGCGCATGTGGCTGGGGAAGCTGGCGCGTTGATTCTAGGGCTCGGCAGTTGGGAAGTCACGATGTTCGACTTAGGAAGGGTGCTCGGAGTCGTCGCGGCATGGGAAGTTAGCAGAAGGCTTCGATTTGGGGACGAAGCTAGGCGCGATCAATGGTTCGGCATTCGATATCGGAGGGGTTTGCTGTGAGGTACCCATTTATTTTATTTAAATTAACAAGCATTCATACATTGGAAAAGATTAACAGTAAAATCTATTACTGTTTTACCATAATGATTATTATTGTTTACCGGAAAGATAAGCAGGAAGAAAAGAAATTAATTAGACAACTAGATCTAAAATAGTTTTGTTTTTAAATTCAAATTTGGATTATTAATTAGTTCTGTACAAGATAAATATATGCACCAGACATCTATGTAAGGTATTGGAAGGAAATTTTATAAAGGATTTGTGATAAAATTTTACGATTTACTTACTTAATTTATTTTTGTTCTGAAAGATGTAATAAAAGAAAATTTGTCAAAAATTAATAATCAGACAAATCAGAATTTTAGTTGAAACTAAATAAATAAATGGAAATTTATTTGTTTGATTTATTCAAATAGTAATAAATCGTAAATTGTTTATTCAAGGTCATAAATCGAGAAACCAAGTCGAGATGGAATGGACTGCAAATTAAAAAGCAAAGGTGAGTTAATCTCACTCAGTTGAATTTTATTTTAAATTTAAATGGTTAAATTTAAATAATTGATTAGATGATTGCATTGATTGAATATGCTATATTATATATATAGTAGTATATAGCAATATATACATATTGGCATATGTATATATTTGAGTTGTTGATATTCCCGCATTTATATAGCGGATGAGACCCTATGCGCCGCATAATAGCGGATGATTTTATATAAAACCCATATACCGCGATATTCCACCTCGAAGTGGAATTGGTATTGTGCTAACGTTTGTGGATGCAGGAAAACAGGTTGGAGGGATCCAACTGGATTCCTCAAAATTTTCTAGACTGTTTTATATTCTGTGTTATGAATATTGATATCCTGTGATGATTTTATTGGTAATTGAAATATTGAATAATATGATTGGATTGAATATTTCAGAAAAAGAAATTATCAAAATGTATTGAATTGGATTTTTGGAAAGAAATAAATCTTAAGTTAAAAGTATTTTGAAATAAATGAAATGAGCAAGGAATTTATTTCAAAGTAAAGTAAATCGGAAATCAATTTGGGATTTGATTTAAGCGTTAAAACGGGATTTTTAAAAGAGAAGTGAGATTTTGGAATTTATAAACTAGGTTTATAAAGTAAAATAAAATATCAGTGGATATTTGAAAAGATAAATTCAAGGTGGGAATTTATAAAAGGAATATGAATTGGATTAAAAATAAATGTTGATTTATTATTAAAAGATGTGAAGAGAAGTGTATTTATCTGGATAGCCAAGTATGTTTTTCCAAAGCAATTTTAAATATAAGTTAAAAGTTTTAATATGGTTTAAAAAGCATATTTTAGAGAATCTATTATTTCTAAATGTTAAAGCCTAAGTAGTATTTTCAAAGATCTATTATTGTAGTAATTATATAAAAGTGATTTGGTATTATATTTTAAAAAGAGAAATTTAGTTTATATTTGTAAAGTGGTTTCATCTTAAATATTTCTTAAGTATATATTTTGTTAAGGTATTAAAGTAGTTTTTTTAAATTTCAATATTATTAAGTATATTTATAGTAAAGTGTTTTAAGATTATTTTAAAATCTAAGTGTTTTGTACTTGGTGTTTCAGAGGAAATAAATATTTGGAAATGTATTCCGTAAGCGGAAACTATTTTGAAATTGTTTTCAAATGAGTTTTGAAAATTCGGAATTATATCTTGGAAAGATATTTGGGAAAATAAATAATGTGGGAAATTATTTAATTGTGTGATGGTTGCTTGTGGATGTTAATTGATAGTTAAATAACCGACTATCAATATTGGCCAATGCGCTGATCGTTTCGAAGAGACCGGGATCGAGTTTCCGTATACCGGGATTCTAGGTCTGGAGACTCGAATACCACTTCGATCCGGTTTGTACGTTTCGTGTAACGATTTCGGAGTCGAAGATGGAGCTGTGAAGTGCAAGGGCTAGTCGCTACTAATCCTGAGGATATTTCCAAAATGGATGTAGTAGGAGTAGTGCCTTCGGTTCCGTTCAAACCCAGGACGGACTGGTATGGACGAATGCTTGCGAAACATCGTCAGCGGACGATGGGCATTCTAAGGGATATGTGCTATAAAGGTATCGTTTAGCCTCGAACCTCATCAACCGGGAATGACTGAAAATCAGGGGTTATGCAGCAAGGCTTCGTGGGTAGCTCCCACTGGAGGGTAAGGTCATCCCTGTCTAGATGTCCCTTTTTATTTCGGCTTAGTGGTGCGGTTGCTGATCCCAACCGTGGGGTGATTTTATTCGGGATCATCCAGTAAGGGATGGTTCCGGCCTTGTGTTGCAGGGGAGCGGGCGTACTCCTCGGTACGGTGATCTAGGCCACGTACTGTGATAGGTGGTACCCCAGTGCCTAGTCATTCGTTGGAAATCCATTCTCCCTACGTGCCTGTACGGTTTTGATTGTGCCCAACTATTGTTGAAATGTGAGATGCAAGCATTTCAGCTAGATTCTATTTTACTTTCTGTAGACACTATTATAATATCAGAGGATTTTGATATAAAGTGTTTTAGCTATCGTAAGGTAAAAACCCGACATGTTTATTTGTGGCGTGGTCTTACGAGATGCTTTTGTTTTCAAAGGATTTTGAAACTTTAATAATCAATTGAGTGTGATTTTCTCACGCTGGTATTCCAGACTGACTCGGGTATTGTTTTATATGATGCTCGGGTCAGACCGAGTATTATAAATTACAGGAAATGATGCTGTGGAGCTGGATGGCGATACGTACTTTCGTATTTGAGTTATATATTCCGCTGTGTATTCAGATTGTGAGGACAAGTTATGATTACTGTCCAGTTGTATGATATTGATGTGATGTACTCTGATGATGTATTGGGATGATGTATATATAAACAGATATAGATTTCTTTTTGTGTAAAGATCTGTTATTACCTATTATAGTTTATTCCGCTGCGTATGAGAGATTCTGTTGTTGTTTTCTATTTTTCTTCTTCTTCTACCTCTTCTTCTTAACTCAAATGGTCCGGTTTTTCGTGTAGGAAAAACTCGGATTGTCACAGTGGTATCAGAGCTTAGGCTAGCGATAACCTTGGCTCTGGTGGGAATTTTGAGAGTATTAATAGATATGAGCGCGTATTTGTTAGTGAATATAAAATTATTTTATATTGTGTTGATTGGTTTATTGAGTAGTTTATGGATTCTGGTCGATGTGTGGGACGCCACAACATTGATAGGGATCTCTAAACACTTGTATAGAACAATTCGACACAGTATTGTTTTAAAGTAGAGTAAATGAAATAATTTACCCAAATTATTTTTTTATAAAAAGAAAAGTTTTGTAAACTATTCTAGTTAATATATATATATGGTTGTTGGATATTAGAAGTGATAATATGGAATTATTATCATTAATATATGGAAACTTAACTAGAAATTGAAATTTATAACCAAAGCAAAGAATAAAATTTTATAATAAAATAAAATTTGAGATATAGATTACAAATGTAATTTATAAAATTGAAATAAATTTCATATACAAATGAGATTTGTACTTTAAAATAGAATTCCAGAGAAATGTGGAAAATAAATCGGAATGGATTTTAAGTTTGGAATTTTAGGAAAGGTTTGAATTCCTTGAGATTTGAAAATAGTTTTCAAAGAGTTTAAAGAAATAATAAGTGGTATTATTTCAGGAATATTTTGAGTTGAGTTTGGAATCTAGAAAGATTTGAAAATTTAAAATATTTGAAGTGGTAAAAGAAATAAAAGCATTTAATTCTCTTCCGGTCGCTGGGAAATAATTTCGGTGATGACTGCAGCATCATCGATGTTCATTTTCGAGTTTCCAAAGAGAAATTGCTACCTAGATGTATGGGCTGGTGTTTGTTTGCAAAACTGAGTTTGGTTTTGGAATTGAAAAGGGTTTTGGGTATAGTTGATTTCAAAAGTGATTTTGAAATTCTGGGAAATTGTTTAAACTCTGGAATCTTATTTAAAATGTTTATGGAATGATGAGAAAAATAAAATATATATTAGTTAAATAAATTGTATAATCCCTAATTAAAAGTAAAAGTATAAATGGAATTGAATTTAAATAGATGGAAGTATAGATATAAATAAATTTGGGACTTATAAGATTTGGGAGTAAAATAAATAAGCCAAATAAAACTGTTTGTAATAGTAAGGAATATAATCCAGAAATTTAAATTATAAAATAGATTGAACACTTGAAAATAGTAAAGTGTTTTTGAAATAAAAATCAAATATTAGAAATAAGTAGATTGGAAACGGGTAGTGGATCTAGAACTCGAGTTATAAATTAAAAGTTAACATGAAGTGTTAACAAATTAATTATAATTGAAATTGTATCATATAAAAATGAAATTGGGTTAAAATAGAAATGGTAATTGCAAATAGAATCCAACTAAGTGGAAATAAATTTTAATCGAACTAAATTTAGGTGAGTTACAGATAACATTTAATTGGAATGCGTCGAGCTAAATAATTGTTGTGAATGAATTAAGATAAAAAGGAAATCCACTTGGTAATGAAGATGAACCTAAGTAGTTAAAGGGTTCGAATTCAAAATGCAATGAAAATGAGATTGTATAAATCTATTGAGTTAATATAAACAATAAAATTTGTTTTGAATCAATTGTAATGATATGGGTTTGTTTGGACTTAAAAATAAATTGAAGTTAAGAAAGGAAGTTGTAAAATCATTTAAATTGAATGAGATGGTTTAAATGTTGTTGGGAAACAATTAAAATTAGTGTTGGAACATTTCATACGTGTTTATGGAAGTATATAACATGCATTGTAATAGAATCCATATTTTAGCTATTTAAAAATAAGTGGAAATGTTGAAACTAAAAATAAAAATGGGATTGGAATAAAATGGTATTGATTTGTATTGTAAATAAAATTGTATAATCCGAGTTAAAAAGTAAAAGGCGAATAGAATTGGTTTTAAATAGGTGAAAGTATGATATAAAGAAGTTGCGACTTATAAAATTTAATAGTGGAAGAATAGCTAAATGAATTTGGTTGTATTTTGGAAAAATGGATAGGAAGCCAAAACTTGAATTATAAAATAGAGTTGGATTGAAATGGTTTATTTATTAAGTTGGAAGTAAATTGAAATAGCCTCAGATTGATTGGAAATTTTGTCGGAACCTTGTAGATTGGCTTATGGAAGTGTTTAGTGGATATCGTTTATGTTATACAAATGTTAACTATTGAAATTTAGTAAGATGTTAATGAACTTTGAATATTTGTCACTCATATATTTATATTGAGTTAGTACAGGTTCAGGGAAGCCGTTTGGCTGGTTTTGACTGCGTTAAATGCTAAAAATAAATCGTCGCTTGCTTAAAAATTGCTATAATAAGGTACGCTTATGAAAAAAATTCAAAATAGGAGATATGAACTGCATATATTGATATATATTGTGATTTCCGGCCTGAGGCCGATGTATATATATATTTGTGCATCCTGCGATATCGCAGAAGTCCCTCCGTACAAAGGAGACTCTGCCAAAATTTTCCGTAAATTTTGGGAGTTAGAAAATTTTTGAAAATTTTGAAAATTTTCATTAACAATAAATAATCTAAATTTGCTAAGCAAATGGAATTGGAACCGAATAATTCAATCTAGTTTAAATATGAATGTAAAGTAAGTGGAATCGAAGGAACTAAAGAAAGTAAAGTTTGTAAATAAACTGTTATTTGAGATTTAAATTAAATAGTAAGTGAAACTAATCCAATATTCAAAACGGAAGCCAATTTGAGATTAAATGAAATTGTAAGGCTAAGTAAATAGTAATGAAAATAAACTTCAATAGTGAAGTGAAAATAAGTGTAAGCAATATGTAAAATATTTATATTGAACTTAAGAAGTAGGGTGAGATTCTTAAGTAATTTGGTATTGAGGAAAATTATTCTAGATGAATAATTGAATGACGATTAAAATTTGAAATTGTGAAATGAGAAAATTGTGGATAAGTGAATGTAATCAAACTGAAGTTGTGAAATGGGATAGTTGTGAATAAGGGGATAACAATCAAAATGAATGTGAATAAAAGAAAATTGATATAATTGGTAATCAATTGGAATTTATACGTAAGAGGTACGTATATTATTTTATTCGCATAGCTATTTGGTCCAGATGTCGAACACAGAATTTCGAGATAGTTTTATCGATCCGAATCAGGATTTTTCACTCGATTTTCAACGGCGAACCTGGATATGGATTGTTGATTGATTCTGGATATTCTCTATCATAGTTTGTGGCTATGCAAGGAGAATGACGGTTTCTGATCAAGAAACCAGATCTGAGTCCGCACTAGGAAGTCGGGTGGACAATACTAGTTCGGAAGTGGAATTGTGTGATCGATTGAGCGATCGAATGTGATATTGCGTACGGATGATATATGTGCATCGTACGGGCTTAAGTAAAACAAATATTGGAAATTTGTAAAGAAGTCGATAAAATGACTTTGGAATTGTGAGTGGATATTATTGCTTAATAGGATATACAGATGTATAAAAGAAATGGATAATTGGGATTTTTGATTTTTAGAAGATAAAATTTAATGGCCCGACAAAAGGTATGTATTTGAATTTCTGTATGAAATTTGATTGGGTTTTTGATCCAGCCACTTGGCTTTTTGTTTTCTTTTTGAGATTGGGAGGCCGTAGAGCCATTTTTGTAGTAGTACCGAGCTAGCCGCGCAAAGGAGACGCTGGCGAAATTTTTCGAAAATTTAGGGAGTTAGAAAAATTTCGAGAAAAATTTGATAATTCAAAATTTGAATTCAAATTTAAATTTGAACTGATAAGAAAGATAATATTGTTTGGGACTTAGGAGTAAGTTTGAAAGGTTAGAAAGAGGGATAATGTATCTCTACTAAAGGATTTGTTTTGGGAGGTGGTTAAAACTATTTGGATTGGGAAAAAGAACGGGTATCGAATCATTTCTCTTAACTAGTAATTTCGGGGACGAAATTCTTTTAAGGGGGGAGGAATGTGACGACCCGGAATTTTTGTATATTTGAAATATGAATATTTAATTTATTTTAAATATCCGAAGGTAAAATTTTAACTTTAATTTCAAATATACAGTATTTATTTGGATAGTTAATTATTAAATTTAATAATTGGAATTGAGTAAAATATAGAATCTGGAATTTTAAGGCCGTTAAAAATAATATGAAGGCTTAGAAAATTTATACTGATAATTCTGAAGGTGTTGGAACTTTCAGAATTGAATTTGGAGCTGTTTTGCTCAGTTTTGAAAAGTTAACGTTTAAGTAAATAATATAATTGCTTTAGTACTGTTGCAAATCTATGCGGACACGTAAAGGAATTTTAAAACACGTGTCCTACCTAATAAAACACGTGTCCTACCTAATAAACACGCGTCCCCTAAAAGGTAAACAACCCAACACGTGTAATAGATCGAAGAATTTATGGCCGAAGTAAAATCATCTTCTCTTCAATTCAGCTTAAATCAATTTGAAAACAAAAAAATAATGGCCGAAGCCTTTATCTTCGAAATCAAGTAAAAAATCGAACTCGTCCAAAAATTATGCTGATCGAATTCATTCAGATTAAAACCCATGCTCGCCATTCCTTTTTCATTCGAAAACTTTAGAAGGGAAAGGCGGAACCTCCACTTCGTTTTCCTCTTCAACTCGAGATCAGCTCGAAGACTTGTATCGCTTGCACGAGAGTTCGAGTTCGAACTCGAGACGATCGACGAAGGGCTTATGTTCTGGGCGGCGCTGTCAAAGTCTGGGAAGGATGTTGGCGGCAAGTCGAATCGAGCAGGCGACTGGGTGGGGTTCTCGTTCGCGTTCGAACTTAGGGATAGGGATCGATGTCGGGGCCTCGTATTTGGTCACTGGGAAGCGCATGTGGCTGGGGAAGCTGGCGCGTTGATTCTAGGGCTCGGCAGTTGGGAAGTCACGATGTTCGACTTAGGAAGGGTGCTCGGAGTCGTCGCGGCATGGGAAGTTAGCAGAAGGCTTCGATTTGGGGACGAAGCTAGGCGCGATCAATGGTTCGGCATTCGATATCGGAGGGGTTTGCTGTGAGGTACCCATTTATTTTATTTAAATTAACAAGCATTCATACATTGGAAAAGATTAACAGTAAAATCTATTACTGTTTTACCATAATGATTATTATTGTTTACCGGAAAGATAAGCAGGAAGAAAAGAAATTAATTAGACAACTAGATCTAAAATAGTTTTGTTTTTAAATTCAAATTTGGATTATTAATTAGTTCTGTACAAGATAAATGTATGCACCAGACATCTATGTAAGGTATTGGAAGGAAATTTTATAAAGGATTTGTGATAAAATTTTACGATTTACTTACTTAATTTATTTTTGTTCTGAAAGATGTAATAAAAGAAAATTTGTCAAAAATTAATAATCAGACAAATCAGAATTTTAGTTGAAACTAAATAAATAAATGGAAATTTATTTGTTTGATTTATTCAAATAGTAATAAATCGTAAATTGTTTATTCAAGGTCATAAATCGAGAAACCAAGTCGAGATGGAATGGACTGCAAATTAAAAAGCAAAGGTGAGTTAATCTCGCTCAGTTGAATTTTATTTTAAATTTAAATGGTTAAATTTAAATAATTGATTAGATGATTGCATTGATTGAATATGCTATATTATATATATAGTAGTATATAGCAATATATACATATTGGCATATGTATATATTTGAGTTGTTGATATTCCCGCATTTATATAGCGGATGAGACCCTATGCGCCGCATAATAGCGGATGATTTTATATAAAACCCATATACCGCGATATTCCACCTCGAAGTGGAATTGGTATTGTGCTAACGTTTGTGGATGCAGGAAAACAGGTTGGAGGGATCCAACTGGATTCCTCAAAATTTTCTAGACTGTTTTATATTCTGTGTTATGAATATTGATATCCTGTGATGATTTTATTAGTAATTGAAATATTGAATAATATGATTGGATTGAATATTTCAGAAAAAGAAATTATCAAAATGTATTGAATTGGATTTTTGGAAAGAAATAAATCTTAAGTTAAAAGTATTTTGAAATAAATGAAATGAGCAAGGAATTTATTTCAAAGTAAAGTAAATCGGAAATCAATTTGGGATTTGATTTAAGCGTTAAAACGGGATTTTTAAAAGAGAAGTGAGATTTTGGAATTTATAAACTAGGTTTATAAAGTAAAATAAAATATCAGTGGATATTTGAAAAGATAAATTCAAGGTGGGAATTTATAAAAGGAATATGAATTGGATTAAAAATAAATGTTGATTTATTATTAAAAGATGTGAAGAGAAGTGTATTTATCTGGATAGCCAAGTATGTTTTTCCAAAGCAATTTTAAATATAAGTTAAAAGTTTTAATATGGTTTAAAAAGCATATTTTAGAGAATCTATTATTTCTAAATGTTAAAGCCTAAGTAGTATTTTCAAAGATCTATTATTGTAGTAATTATATAAAAGTGATTTGGTATTATATTTTAAAAAGAGAAATTTAGTTTATATTTGTAAAGTGGTTTCATCTTAAATATTTCTTAAGTATATATTTTGTTAAGGTATTAAAGTAGTTTTTTTAAATTTCAATATTATTAAGTATATTTATAGTAAAGTGTTTTAAGATTATTTTAAAATCTAAGTGTTTTGTACTTGGTGTTTCAGAGGAAATAAATATTTGGAAATGTATTCCGTAAGCGGAAACTGTTTTGAAATTGTTTTCAAATGAGTTTTGAAAATTCGGAATTATATCTTGGAAAGATATTTGGGAAAATAAATAATGTGGGAAATTATTTAATTGTGTGATGGTTGCTTGTGGATGTTAATTGATAGTTAAATAACCGACTATCAATATTGGCCAATGCGCTGATCGTTTCGAAGAGACCGGGATCGAGTTTTCGTATACCGGGATTCTAGGTCTGGAGACTCGAATACCACTTCGATCCGGTTTGTACGTTTCGTGTAACGATTTCGGAGTCGAAGATGGAGCTGTGAAGTGCAAGGGCTAGTCGCTACTAATCCTGAGGATATTTCCAAAATGGATGTAGTAGGAGTAGTGCCTTCGGTTCCGTTCAAACCCAGGACGGACTGGTATGGACGAATGCTTGCGAAACATCGTCAGCGGACGATGGGCATTCTAAGGGATATGTGCTATAAAGGTATCGTTTAGCCTCGAACCTCATCAACCGGGAATGACTGAAAATCAGGGGTTATGCAGCAAGGCTTCGTGGGTAGCTCCCACTGGAGGGTAAGGTCATCCCTGTCTAGATGTCCCTTTTTATTTCGGCTTAGTGGTGCGGTTGCTGATCCCAACCGTGGGGTGATTTTATTCGGGATCATCCAGTAAGGGATGGTTCCGGCCTTGTGTTGCAGGGGAGCGGGCGTACTCCTCGGTACGGTGATCTAGGCCACGTACTGTGATAGGTGGTACCCCAGTGCCTAGTCATTCATTGGAAATCCATTCTCCCTACGTGCCTGTACGGTTTTGATTGTGCCCAACTATTGTTGAAATGTGAGATGCAAGCATTTCAGCTAGATTCTATTTTACTTTCTGTAGACACTATTATAATATCAGAGGATTTTGATATAAAGTGTTTTAGCTATCGTAAGGTAAAAACCCGACATGTTTATTTGTGGCGTGGTCTTACGAGATGCTTTTGTTTTCAAAGGATTTTGAAACTTTAATAATCAATTGAGTGTGATTTTCTCACGCTGGTATTCCAGACTGACTCGGGTATTGTTTTATATGATGCTCGGGTCAGACCGAGTATTATAAATTACAGGAAATGATGCTGTGGAGCTGGATGGCGATACGTACTTTCGTATTTGAGTTATATATTCCGCTGTGTATTCAGATTGTGAGGACAAGTTATGATTACTGTCCAGTTGTATGATATTGATGTGATGTACTCTGATGATGTATTGGGATGATGTATATATAAACAGATATAGATTTCTTTTTGTGTAAAGATCTGTTATTACCTATTATAGTTTATTCCGCTGCGTATGAGAGATTCTGTTGTTGTTTTCTATTTTTCTTCTTCTTCTACCTCTTCTTCTTAACTCAAATGGTCCGGTTTTTCGTGTAGGAAAAACTCGGATTGTCACAAAAGCTCACCGGAGTGAACTTCCCTGCATTACGTGGTCTAGACTTGAACAAAGAGCACCAAGGCATTGCCGGAGCAGAAGGAGAAGGAAAGGGTTGCGAGAGAGAAGAAGAAGGTAGACAAGAAGCGGAAACAGGAGAGGGAGAGGGAAGAAGAGGAGGACAGGAGACAAGCGGGGGAGGATGAGCAAGCGGAATAGGTGAAGGATCAAGAGGCGGAGGGATGGTGGAGAAAGAGAAGTCATGGAAAGGACGATATAGAGGTATGGTGGATGAAGAAAGAAGCGAGAAAGATAAAAAAGACGGGGGAGGGGGGGGAGAGGCCATTAGAGGAAAGAAGCTCTCTAATTTTATTAAGATGACTATTTATTGATAATAATAATTAATATGTTAAAAGATGATAACTGTAAATATGAGTGTAATAACATGTAAACTAATGTTAGTTATATTCATAAAGTAATAGTTGATTCAATAATAAGAATGAGAGTCAAAATAAAAGAATTTATTCGAATTAAATCATAACTAACTGGAATTTATTACAGTTATAATTGGACGCTGACATTAATGTAATGTTAACTCTTGAATTTGACATGGAAATTTTATTTTAAATGGATTATAAATTTATATGTAATCAAGAATGATGAAAACCGTTAACTTTTAATTTGAATTTAAAAGTGATTAAATCCATTTAATAATAAATTATTTAATTAACATGAAAATTAGCCATTTTAGCCACCGTCTTGGATTTCGACGAAACAAGTTTCATCGGAACCGTAATAGTGAATTATTATAGGATTTCAAATTTCATAGCGATCAGACTTGTTGTTTGATCGTGTGGGCTCGAAACGCGTAGAAATCAATTTAATGAATTCAATTAAAATAATCTAATTTTGAAAGCTAACTTCTGTATATAATGGAATTAGGGTTTGAAACAAGTTCCATTGAGTTTAAAAATATCGAAAACCTATATTTTGATATATTGGATGACCTACTTTTGTTTTGGAAACGAAACGGGCTTTTCGGGTCGTTGTTATTGTTTCGACCCAATTCGATATGTTTTTCATTCTTATCTATCTACGTCCATATAAATAGATTTCTTTTCTGAAACCATAGCAGCTCTTTCTTATTTCTGTATGTACTGTCATCTTCAATCTATCTACTTCCTCCTCCTTCCCAATGGCTGCAAATCCAAAACTCTAAGTCCAAATTCAAATTCAAATCAAAATCAAATCGAAAATTTAAACTCCTTAAACTATGTCATATTATATATCATTGGAAAGCTCTCGACGAGCGCAATCTACTGCTGTTGTTCGTTTTTCGATTCAAGTCACCATTTGGCTAGATATTGGTGATCTTTCTCAACCGTCTATTTCTATGATTTTCGATCAAACGGTGGATCGTTGACCGTATGATGATCGGGAAGCGGCTTTTGGAAGAGGATGGAGAGCAATCGAGATTGGTGGTGTTCGTTCATGTCAGAGGGTCTTGAGTTAGCCTGGAAATTCAACCAAAGCACGGCGGCGGCGGAAGTCGAGGAGAGGGCCGGAGTTGTCGTCGTGGTTAATGGGGCGTGCGCCTCGGCCTGAGGATGGCATCAGCACTCTCTGATTGGGTCGAATATGGTTGTGGAAGCAGCGATCTCAAGCATAAGTTAGTGGCTGTAGGGCTTTGGGTCATAGCTGCGTACGGGTTGAACGTGTTAGGGTTGAGGGAGAGAAGGTGACGTGTACTTTTTATTTTATTTTATTTGAATTTAAATTTCAATGGTTCAAATATCCATAACTTTGTCATACGAGCTCTGATTCACGCACGGTTTTCTTCGTTGCGATTATATCAAAATTCCAATCATCATGGAACTAGTTTGGCTGAATTCTAAGACTGTTAGATTTTTGGGCTTTGTTTGGACTTTTAATCGATGATAAATCAAAGGTGAGTGTTTTAACCCACTAAAGAATACTAAACTATCTTATGTTGGTTAAATTAAATTTATGATGCGATTAGAAACTTATTGATTGTTGTTTGGTATTTTAAATTATCATTTAAGTTTAATTTGAATTTAGTTACCATTTTTAAATTATTATTGGAATTTAAATTGTTTGTTAAATACCTGATTGATAACTAGTTAATTGTTGTGATTGATTGGTTGATTTGAATGATGGTTGTGTTGGATGCTTAATTATTGACATTTTGGATGATTTGATGTTATGTTTATTTATATGTTGTTATCACACTACAAGTTCCCTTAGTTATTGTTAGGAAAATTACTATGGGTTGAAATGATACATACCCGAACGATCTTATAGATTAGGAAAAAATCATTTTGGGTTGAAATGATAAACTCGAGTGGTTTTATGGATTTTGAATTTTACTCGGTATTGCGGGTTGGAATGATATATCCGTAAATTTAAATTATTGCAGGTTGAAATGATATATATCTATACCACTTGACCATATGGTAGAAAATTATATACGAACACTGGTTTGGTTAAATTAAATGATTTTGAATCTAGTTAAATGATATTATGAAATAAAATGAGATTTATATGAACTGAATTATTTTCAAAATCCAAGCTTTTAAAATGTTAAAACTAAAATTGGTTTAAATGAATTGTTTAAAGAATTTAAATTGGAATCTTAAAGTTGAATTTTGAAATATAAATGAAATTTATCAAAATTGAGTTATTGTAAACGTTTGAATATTTTAACGTTGAAATCTATTGAATTTGAAGTGGTTTAATTTGTAGTTCAAACATGGATTTGAAATCAATATAAATTGAAATGGTTTTAATGAGAATTTGATTTGAAACCTTTAGCCTTTGAATGGAAATCGTTGAACTGAGATTGATTTAAATTGAATTTTTGGAACTAAAGTTGATTTGAATTGGTTTGTGAAATAAGAATAAACAATTCTAAGTTGAAACTATTTTCGATATAAACTCTTTTAATATACAAACTCTTTTAACATATAAACTACTTTTCTCATATAAACCATTTAATAAATTAATAATTTTTAATACTTTAACAATTTTTATTATATAACTTATTTTAATGATATAAATTATTTTTGATATATAAACAATTTTAATCTATAACCTATTTTTAAATTATAAACTATTTTAGTATATAATATTTTTAAATTTATAAACAACTTTTAATATATATTTTAATATATAACCTATTTTAATATATAAACTATTTTAATATATAATCTATTTTTAATATATAACCTATTTTAATATATATACTATTTCTAATATATAAACTATTTTAATCTATAACCCATTTTTAAAATATAAACTATTTTGATATATATTATTTTAAATTTATAAACAACTTTTAATATCTATACTATTTTTAATGTCTAACTATTCCAATATATAAACTACCTTCAATATTCAAACTGTTCAAAGTTAGAACTGTTATGATTTAGATTTAATTGATTTAAATGCGAACATTTTGATACGATGGTTTAACCTAGTATTATATTTTGTGGTTATGATTTTGAAATGAATATGATTTAAAGTGAATAATGATTTCGAAAGTGATATGATTTTGAAGTGAATATGATATTTTGATATCAAATAAGAATCATTTTTGGAAATGTAAAAGAACCAACCAGTGTGAAATAAGCATTTGGTTGTTAAAGAGACCGGAATTAGATATTGTCATACTCTCTGCCAATACCAAAAACTACTTAACAACTGTGCACGTGGTGGAGAATCTAGAATGAAGTAGGATGGTTTAGCGAACGCTACTGGAATGAAGTAATATAACGATGATGGATAGCGTTGACTTTCGGGTCATAATTAAAATGACTAAAACTGGAGCTATACCAGGCCAAGTGGGGTCGCTCCCTCTATCGGGCACATTTCTTTTATACCATATTTATTACTTTGTGATTGATTTATGGCCACCCCTCGATTTGATTATGGGAGTGTGTTCCGAGGTGGGCGGTAGTAGCTGCTATGCGTTACCACCAGTCCGAGAATGCGAAACGGTAGAATCCTACCCTGGGCATTGCCTCGCGTGCCTTGTTATATTTATCCTGATCGGGCCCACTACGAGTTAGGTTTGTGTCGTACACTATGGAGTGCCCTCTGATAGCCCTCCAGTTTACGGAGGAATTACTGTATTGTATAGACTACAGCATTTATATAAAAATGTGTTAAGGGAGATATGGGTAACGCCTTAATGCTATTTTAATACCTTACTTTACTATAGACATATTATATATCGTAATGTATTACATACGTAGATAGTTTAACGAATCCTTAGGAGATGGAATCCCGGACATCTCTTAAGTTATTGCACACACGTTAGTCACTGGATAAGAGATGTAAAATCCCGTAAACATCTCTGAAGCTATTACACTCATATTTACTTATTTTGATTTAACTTACATAAGATATTTTAGTTTTGAGTCGAGTGTTTTGTCTTTTCATTACGCTCGGGTCAGCCTGAGCATTTCAGCGTTGAAGATCTTATTTCTGGAGGACGAAGACAAAGATTTAGTATATTATTACTATTGATCATATATTTTTCCACTGCATCATGTTGTTCTGCTGCATTATTTATTTATCCCTGCTGTATGTAAACTCTGATCTATATTGTAAAAGTGTAATCAAATGTTATTTGTAAAACAACTTAATGAACTGTTTATTTGATTATTATATTTTTTCATTCCGTTGTGAGATTTTGTGGTTTGTTTTTCCTTTCTTTTTTCTTATTTTCTTATTTTCTTATTTACCACATTAAAAATCCTCCCTTTTGAATGGTTTGAGGTGATATGTGTGGTTTATTGTCGATTTTAACCGTCCAAAAAGGTGGGTCGTTACATTTGGTATCGGAGCCAGGTTTAGCGATAACCTTAGCTTTGTGGGGTTTGACTCATTAGAGATAGGGTAGTAATACCCTAGAATGAGTCTGTCTAAGTGTATATATATGAGAGAGCGTACTTGTTAGTGTTATAAAATGTTTTATATTGTGTTAATTTGTTTTATTTAGTATTTATAAATTCTGGTCGGTACATAGGATGCTACGACATCGATAGGGATTTCTAAACACTTAATAAGGCAGATCGACACAATATTGTTTTTGAAATATAGGTAAATGAAATAATTTTACCTAGTATTATATTTTGTATATAAAAGAATAATTTTTATAAATGGATATAGTTGCATATGATATGTTTGTTTGTTAGGAAGTGAAATTTTCTAAATATTGGTTGCAAAATAGGATTTACGAATAAAATGAATATAAATTGGAAATTTGAGAACTTGAGTTCCGGGATTTTGAAATTTGCTTTCAAAGGATTTTGGAAGATAATATTAGTATTATTTGGAAGTATTTTCATATTTAAATATTTGCAAAGTGATTTGAAAAAAAATGTTTTAAAGGAATTTTAAAAGGAAATAAGTTCTGTACTCCCCTCTTCTGTCGCTGAAAATAATTTCGGTGATGACGGCCGCATCATCGACATTCATTTTCGAGTTTCAAAGTGGGAAGGCCACTGTAGTAGTTTTACTACACATTTGTTTTGATAAACAAATTTTAATTTTGTTTTCTTAAATATGATTTGATATATATAAAAGATATGAGTATGTATATTATTTCAAAGTGATTTAAAATGAATCTGGAATTTGAATTCTTAAGTTCCTATTAAATTAATTATTTTCAGTTGTAGAAATAAGTGAAATTTTAATAGTTTGAAATTCTAAAAATGAAAAATAAGAAATTAGAAGCTAAGCGATTAATGAATTGTAAAGAATTAGAAATTTGTCACTTGTAAATTAATGATAATAAAAATTAAGAAAATGTAAAATATTGGATATTTTATAAACTAAATTGAATAAAATAATTTGTATAACACTCAATTACATTCTAAAACATATATATAACTTACCAGAAATGTTTAAAATTTGAAATGTTAATATGGATATGTAATAGAATATTATGCAAGCAAAATCTTAATAACAAAATGCTTCAAAATGAACAAATGTTTTAAATGAAAAATTAAGATGTAAAGGAAATGTTATAAACATGAGTTAATGTTTTTAAATGTTGAACAAATTAAATAGAATGGATAAATGTAAATACTATTTAAGTAGATAATTTTAAACTTAAGAAGATGTTCAAATGAATCACTAATAGATTTAATATTTATTTATTCATAAGTAGATGTAATATTAAATGATATTGTATGTGATGAAATGAATGTAAATTAAAAAGTTAAGAAACTTAAGTTGAAATGATACATGAAATGAATATTAATCAAGATATATAAATAATAAATGTAAAATGAACTACAATGGATTGTATGTAATACTTCAATAATATATTCATTGATGATTTTAAATAGTGCATGGAAAAAAAATGTAAATGAATGAAAGAAGAAAAATGACATTGTATGAATGAATGAAAATAAATGAAAGTAAATGATGAAGAAAAGAAAACCAATCAAGAAAACTTAAATAATGTTTTAAATACTTTGTTGTTTGGCTAATGGGAAATTTGGGAAATGAAACTTCAAATTGTTTAAGGCTGTATGAATAATCTATTAAGTAATAATCTAAGGCTGTCAAGCGTAAGGTACACTTGGTAGTTATTTATCACCCTTGAATGATGAGAAGTTTCTGAAACCTGAACAAACTAATAGTTTTGGTTGCTATGGATGTATGGATGATTCCTTTGTTGCAAATGATGGTCGTGCTGTTTTGTTTGCATATGCTTTATGTTGATTCACTTATATTACTAATTGAAAACAACTAAATATTTCCCTTGTAAATAATTCTCACTATTTTGGACTATATATAAGTGAAATACATGTTTATGGAAGCAATAACTACTGCTTTTGGTTTCATAAATAAAGTGGTTTGCCCGACAAATAGGTATGTTTTCGGATTATGGTTTTATAGCGATATTTTATTGTTTTTCCCACGGTTTGGGATATTTTATTTTTGAAATATGATATATATATATTGTAATTATTGATATTATTATTTTTTCGGACCTATCCGTACAAAGGAGACTCTGCCAAAAAATTTCGTGAATTTAAGACTTAGAAATTTTTTGTGAAAGTGAAAAATATTTTCAAACTTTTATTAAACTTGAATATGAAGATTTAATTGTTTATAAATTGATATATTTTATTTAAAATACTTAATTATGTAAGTTTAAAGTGTTAGAAATTGATTATTTGAATAAAGTATATTAATTCTTAATTCCTTCTTTCCCTTTTCGAGGACAAAAAGTTTTTAGTAGGGAAGAGTGTAACGACCTGTAATTTTCGATAATTAAAAATATTAAATTAATTAATATTTTGCAATTTATTATTGTGAGAAATTAAAAATTTATGATTTATTAATGAGAAAATAACTAGAATATGATTTAATAATGTTGTTTGAACGTTATTGACAATTATTTTATGTAATTTCAATCAATCGAAATAATTGTAAAGTTAATTTGGTAATAATTATAAATAAGGAATTAAATTGGTAATTAATGGAATTAATGAATATGAAATATTATAATTAATATGTTAAAAGATGATAACTATAAATACAAGTGTAATAAAATGTAAACTAATGTTAATTATATTCATAGAGTAATAGTTGATTCAATAATAAGAATGAGAGTCAAAATAAAAGAATTTATTTGAATTAAATTATAACCAATTGGAATTTATTACAGTTGAAATTGGACGCTGACATTAATGTAATGTTAACTCTTGAATTTGACATGGAAATTTTATTTAAATGGATTATAAATTTATATGCAATCAAGAACGATGAAAACTGTTAACTTTTAATTTGAATTTAAAAGTGATTAAATCCATTTAATAATAAATCATTTAATTAACGTGAAAATTAGCCATTTTGGCCACTGTCTCGGATTTCGACGAAACCAGTTTCATCGAATCCATAACAGTGAATTATTGTAGGATTTCAAGTTTCACAGTGATCGGACTTGCCGTTTCATCGTGCGGGCTCGAAACGTGTAAAAATCAACTTAATGAATTCAGTTAAAATAATCTGATTTTGAAAGCTAACTTCTATATACAATGGATTAGGGTTTGAAACTAGTTCCATTGAGTTTAAAAATATCGAAAACCAATATTTTGATATATTGGATGATCTACTTTTGTTTCGGATGCGAAATGGGCTTTTTGGGTTGTTGTTATCATTTGGACCCAATTCGATATGTTATTCATTCTTATCTATCTTCGTCCATATAAATAGATTTCTTTTCTGAAACCCTAGTAGCCATTTCTTATTTCTATACGTACTGTCATCTTCAATCTATCTGCTTCTTCCTCCTTCCCAATGGCTGCAAATCCAAAACCCTAATTCCAAATTCAAATTCAAATCAAAATCAAATCAAAAACTTAAACTCCTCAAACTATGTCATATTATATATCATTGGAAAGCTCTCGACGAGCGCAATCTACTACTGCTATTCTTTTTTGGATTCGAGTCACCGTCTATCCAGAAATTGGTGATCTTTCTCGACCGTCCATTTCTAGGGTTTTCGTCCAACGATGGATTGTCGACCGTTTGACGATCGGGAAGCGGCGTCTGGAAGAGGATGGAGAACAAGTCCTTAATTTGTTCCCTCAAATCAACCTTCTCACGGGGTGCCATTCTTCTGGGAGGAAGAACTACAAGTCGAGCTCCTGGAATAAGATCAATGCGGAAATCAATTTCCCGCTTAGGTGGTAAAGAAGAAACTTCACCAACAACATCAGGATAGAGCTTAACCACAGGAGTTGAATTAAGATCATCAAGAGAAGAATCCAAAGAGAAAATAAAGCTGTCAGCAAAATCTTGAGGCATACGGCCCTGAATCACCAAAAGAATTACCCCGATCATCAACAAGAGAAACAGTCCGGGATTTACAAGAGATAAAAGCATCATGCCTCCTAAGCCAATCACCCCCAAGCAACAAATCAAAAGCATCGAAACCAAGAACATAGAAATCACTAGAAAATTTATGGCCAGAATAGAAGAGTTTCACTTGATTACAGATCCTACTAAGGTTCGCAGGACCCTCAATAGGATTAGTAACACACAGAGGTACAACAGCAAACACAGGAGAAAGGAGATGCTCAAACTTATCACAAAGATCCACAGAAATAAAACTTTGCGAAGCTCCAGTATCAAATAAAACACGAACAGGAAAACCAAACAAAGTAATGGTGCCTTGAAGAGTACCTTGGGAATCACTAGGAGCGGATGGAGTAGACGGAGAAGGAGTGGAAGACATGGCAAAGACTCTAGATCTCTTGCCCTTCTGATACAATGGACAATTTTTCTTGAAATGGCCAGGCTGCAGACAAACATGACAGAGATTGTTCCTGGTATCCTGAGGTGGAGGAACAGCAACACCAACTGAAGTAGGGCAACTATTCGCATAGTGTCCCCTCTGATCAAACTTGAAGCAGGTGATGGAAGATAGGTCGATAGGATACTTTCGAGGAGTAGATCCTAAACCAGGATTCTTGAGCCAATTCTTCTTCTGCTGAAGAAAATTAGGCTTCCTCTTCTTAGAGTTGCCAGAACCAGACTGAGATGGAGAAGCACGAGGAACAGAAGCTTCCTTAGAAGTAGGATTCTCATAACGAATAGCCATATCCATAAGCTCGGTGAAAGTGCCATGAACATGAGAAATGAGATGATCATAAAACTCTGGGCGAGCTCCAGCTATAAATTTCTCATTCTTCTTAAGAGAGGTGTCAATCTGGCCAGGACCAAACTTGGAAAGTTCATTGAACTTCCACTCATACTCAGAAAATGACATGCTCCCTTGCTTAAGATCCATAAACTCCTTGTATAGCTGGGACTTCCCGGCTTCTGGCATCCACTTTGCCACAAAAGCCTCCCTGGAAAAAGGTAGATAAGCTTAAGAAAGATTCCAAATAGAAAAGATGAAAAGAACACAAGACAACACAAGAGGAAGATACCTAAACTGATCCCAAGAAATATCTGCCCCCACAGTCTGAGCTGTGACAGATTCCCACTAACCCTGAGCTGCCTCCAGAAGCTGCCAAGCTGCTAATTGACGCTTTTGCGCATCAGTAATCTCCAAACCAGTAAAAATCCTCTCAAGACTCCTCAACCACTGCCGAGCCTCTATGATGCTCTTAGATCCAGTAAACTTGGTGCCAACAAGCTGAGTGAATTCCTTGCAAAGAGTAGTGAACCTGATGGGTGCAACAGGCTCGGGAACTGTGGCAATACCATGACCCCTACCTCTGGCATTCCTACGATTCATCCTAAAAAAATCAAGAATGAATTTTAGGACAAAGGTAAAACAGAAAGACAAAGATAGGATTAAAATTCAACTAGAATGGAAATCCTAATCAACGAATGCAAATAAACAAGGTGGATTCGAAAGGAATGAAGTTAAGAAGATGAGATTTTAAATCAAGAAAATTTTTATATCCAAAATAATCTTTAAAATCCTTTGAAAATCATTTATACTTAAAATACGTTCTCTCATAAAGAAATGATTCTAAGATTGATTTCACTCATTCTAGGGTATTTCTACCCTATCTCTAATGAGTTTTTGCTCCATAGGCTAAGGTTTGCCTAAAACCAAAGCTCTGATACCAAATGTAACAACCCACTATTTTGGACCAGTCAAATCAATAATAAATCCACACATGTCGGATTTGAATAATACAAAACAACAGATTGTAAATAAATTTGGAGAAAATAAAACCAATCACAGAATCACAGACATAGAATATCAGAATAACTCGCAGCAGAAAAATAAAATACATAGTGGTTCATGAAGCCACTACAATACATAGTCTCAAAACAGATACAAAATACCATAGTCTGAAAAACAGATACAACAGAAGTCTGAATACATAAGTTCACAAATACATAAGCAAAGCTGAATGAAATAACTGAAATGGAAAGACAACTAGATAGACTGATGAATTCCAGAAATCTCTAGCTCCAGAATGTAACGACCCGCTATTTTGGACCATTCAAATCGACAATAAATCCACACATGTCTGACTTGAATAATTCAAAATATCAGATTGTTAATTTAAATTTGGCAAAACTCAGCATATGCAGTAAATAAATCAATGACAGAATCACAGACACAGAGTAATACAATAATACGCAGCGGAATAGATAAAATAGTAGTTCATGAAACTACTATATAAACATCAGAGTTAAATAAAATACAACAGAATATCTCAAATGTAATGAAGTCTCCAGTACAACAGATGACTTCTCTGAACGAATCAACTAGAAGAGCTGAAAGCTGAGGCGATAGTTGGATCTCCAAAGGAAGCTCCAAACTCCAAGGGTGAGTCTCAAATGCTGTATCACTCGGTCTGACCCGAGCGTAAAGCAAAACACAAAACACTCGAGTCAGGATTAACATTCTTATATAAATAAATCCAACTCAAGTGAAATATCAACTGAAATACGAGTAACTTAAAGGATGTTTGGGATAACCATCCTCTAAGGATCTTCAGAACTATCTACAAGGTGGAAATATACATTTTAACACCGTGGTCATTTCAATTAAATTTATACTTCAAAACCCAAATATCATTTCATTTCAAATATATCTATTTTCCAAAATAGTATATATATTAAATGATTTAAAAAGTAAAGTATTTATAGTTTCCTCAAGTCTCGCAAATCGATTCAAATCAACTTCAAATTCCAAATTCAAATTTATTCAAAGCTCAATTCTTCAATTTAATTCAGTTCTAAATATATCCTTTATTTTCAATATATTTCAAAGCTTTAGTATTCAACATTTTCAAAGTTAGATTTAACAGTTTCATATAGCTCTTGATTTAACTTCATTATTATTTAATCAGGGAATATTCACTTAATAGATTCAATATCATTTAACTAGCCTTAAATTTCCTTTTTACTAAATATTTCCTTAAATTTATTTAAACAAGAAATATTCATTAAATTATTTAAATCAAACTCAAGTTATAAATCATATCTTAAATTTCAATAAGTTTTAAATCGGTTTAATTAGATAAAATTCTTTAATGAATCCAATTTCAACTAAATTCGAATTATCTTTCTAATCTTAACTTATTTAAATTATTACCAAAATCTATTTTGAAATATAATTTAAATACTCAACATATTATATGTATTTAAATCAATTATTCCCATTTATATATAATAATTTAAGGCTCAACATTTATTAAAACCATATATTTCTTTCCAAAACCATAGAATTCATTTTAATATATTTATATATATGGACCAACGGTGTCTGTATATATATTTATCATATGGTTAAGTGATACGGATATTTATCATTTAAATTCGAAATTTAAATATATACGGGTAGATATCATTTCGACCCGTAATCCTAATTTCAATTCAAATGAAAATCGCTTGGGTTTATCATTTCAACCCATAACAAAATTCTCCTATTCTAAAGTCCGTTCGGGTATGTATCATTTCAACCCATAGTGAATTCTATACTAACAGGGAACTTGCAGAGTGATAACAGATACAAAAAAATATAACAACAGACATATATCATCAGTATAAATAACAGATACGAGTGTCAGATGTCACAGGTGAACAGATACAAATAATAGTAATAACAGGCATATAATACTAGATACTGGTGTCAAATGTCACAGGTGAACATATACAATAATAGTAATAACAGGCATATAATACTAGATACTGGTGTCAGATGTCACTGGTGAACTGTAACGACCACGACTTTCTCTCCACAGAAAGTCACATCGTTAATAAGAAAGAAAGGGGTGAGAAATAGAAAAGAAGAGAAAGAGAAAGAAAACAACACAAATACTCACAGCGGAAACGGAACAAAATATAATGTAACGACCCGTATTTTTCGGATCGAAAAGTTTGTCAAAATCTGGGATTTTCAGCATTTTCTAGTTATTCCAGATCTTGGTTGAAATTTGCCTAAGTCCTAGGTCGTATGCGACCTAGAGGTTAGTTAAGTATTGTTGGCAACTTAGGAGATAAGTCGTACCTAAGAATGTTGGGGATTGGTGACCTTAAGGTTTGGAGTTAGGTCGTGTGATGGATGGTAAGGGTTTAGGTCGTAGACGACCTAAAAGGAAGGAGACTTTAGAGTTTCTGGCGAGTTAAGGTGTTAGCGACCTAAGAGATAGGTTGGTAGCGACCTAAGTAAACCCAGTAGTTGACGACCTAGGGATGAGCGACCTAGTGGTGCCGGGCTAGTATATTTAGGTCGGCAGCGACCTAAGGAAACTAGTGGTTAGCGACCTATAATAGTTCGCGACCTAAGGGGTTAGCTTGTTAGCGACCTAGTAGTTGCCGAGTTAGCGACCTAGTAGTTGCTGAGTTAGCGACCTAGTAGTTGCCGTGTTAGCGACCTAGTGGTTCTGAGTTAGCGACCTAGTGGTTCTGAGTTAGCGACCTAGTGGTTCTGAGTTAGCGACCTAGTGGTTCCGTGTTGGCGACCTAAGGAGTTAACAAGTTGGCGACCTAAGAAGTTAACAAGTTGGCGACCTTAGGAGTTAGGCTATGTGTTAGGTCGTAACACTGTTAGGTCGTATGTTGTGTTAGGTCGCGTAGGTTGCTAAGTTGTTAGGTCGCTAGGATAGTTCAAGTGTTAGGTCGCGTGTTGTTTTAGGTCGACTTGTGTTAGGTCGCAACCCAACTGAGTCTTAGATAGTTAGGTCGTTAGGTTGTTAGGTCGCTGGGTTTCCTAAGTGTTAGGTCGCAAAGAAGTTAAGACGTTCATCTGTTAGGTCGGAGAGGCTTAGGTCGGAGAGGCTTAGGTCGCTTAGGTCGGAAGCGACTTAGGGAGATAGCCAGATTTCGACTTAAGGACAGATTTCAGCTATAAATAGGAGGGGTTGTTCTCACTTTTTGGGATCCGGATTTTTGAAGCGACGAAGTGCTGCCATTTTGAGAGCTCGACTTCTACACTTCTTCACTTCTTTTCTCCACTCTAATCTAGTGCTTCCATCCATCCTAATCAAAGATCAAGATTGAAGATTCAAGAGCTTAGATTGAAGATCTTCATCTTTTCAAGAGAGATTCCTTCATTTGAAGCGGATTTGTTATAGATCTAGCTTAGTTCTTCGCTGTCCAGATCTGAAGTTGATATCTTTTGGATTGTTTAGGTGATTTGGTGAGTGGTGATTATCTCTCACACGGATCCAAAGGAGTATATCGGATTGTTGGCTCGTTTTGGTGTTAAAATAGAGATTTCCATGCATTTTCTTCATCCTATGTGTAGATCCATATAGATCCATTGTTCATGATGATGTTACATCCATTTTATCATATGTTAACCTATGCAAGTTCATTCATCAAGTTTGTAGAGATATAATCCATGTTTTCATGCTTATTGGACTTTCAACTCTTTAATTACGAAAATGCCATTATTGTTATAATTGTCTACTTAGATCATATTTGAATGCTTGATTGCTTGGATTGATGTTTGATTTGATTGCTTGTTATGAACTAGATGATTGATGATTAGATTTAGATCGAAGATGATTCAAAAGCTAAGGGAAAGGCTCTTGAAATGGAAAAGCTGCTCGTGGCATATGTAGCGGGATGATGAAGCTCTTATGCATAGATTTGATGATGTGGTGATGAGATGAGGCTTTGCGAGGATGTAATGAAGCGAGGCAATCATGTGATGAAGACTTGGTCTAATCCAGACGGGATCATTCCAAGCATGTTGATAACTCGGTGATATGATTCGAGTTGAGGATAATGAATGGATTCGAGAATAGTCACCGAGGAGGATGACTAGGAGGCTTGGATAGCATCGTTGTTGAAGGTTCTAGCATGCTCTAAGCAAGAGTACGTTTGGGCAGATTCGATAGTCCCAACGGCCAACTGTTGATGGTCGAGTACTCTGGGCAGATTCGATAGTCCTAGGCACGGGCTGCGACGACGTGCGGGAGTTATGTCTAGAACCGGGGTTTCCATTAGCCCTTGACGGACGGCTGAAAGAATGTGCCGGTCATTCAATTAACGGTGATATCGAAGCAATGATAACAGTGATAGCCAGAGTCATGGATGTTTGGTTGTATCATCATTCGGACTCAAGAGCGGTATTTTCTGGGTGCTTATCTGATTTAGGCCTTGGTACTTGGAAAACATCGCCCTTGACTCGAGTGATAGTAGCTTTACTTTAAATTGTATGCTCTGCTATGTTTGCTTCTGCTTAGTGTGTGTCTGGGGGCTATCACTGTAGAATGAGGTTGGAGTGGGAGGGTTGTATTCCTATTCCTTTTCCTTTATGCTCTTTTGGTATGTTGTTAGTTAATTTACTGCTCACTAAGACTGTTGTCTGACTCAAGGCTTTATGTTTTAATTCTTATTGCCTTGGGCTGTTCGTCCATTTTGGGACGGGCAGACTAGGTAGCAGGTGACAGGTGCTGTTCTCTTCTCACGATGCTGATATCGAAGACGAGCTAGAGGGTTGCATATTATCTTCTTATATGTACTGGATTTTCCGCTGTTTTGTATTCTCTGAGAGTTATGTAGTGAGGCTGGATGTATTGACTATGTGGATGCTTGTATTCAACTATTATGGAGTTTTATATGATGTCATTTTATTCTGTAAAGCTTCACTATACATATGTTCTATTGTATTTTGTCCATGCGCTGTGAGTAATACGATAGATCCTGTTGTTTTAATCTTACCTTGACAATCGTCCATGGTCGCCTGGCACACTTTACAGCGCTCTATCTCTAGATTCGGTGCAGGGGTCATGGGCGGTCGTCACATTTGGTATCAGAGCATTGGTTAATCGATTTTACCCAACGCTCGCTGTCGTAACTACGTATGAGAGACGTAATTGTATTTTGATGGATGATTACTATATATAATATAGTAGCTTAGTAGAGTTTGAGTCCTTTATGCAGTTGTTTCTCTAGATGTTCTAATCATTCCTTTTTATAGATATTGAGAATGAGTCGAAGAGGGAGACCAGCTGCTAGGGGAGGTCGCGCTACTGAAGAGACTGCTGATTATGCAGCCATGTTCGAAGCTATGATGACTTCGATCATGAGAAGGATACCAGTTCCGGGGGCGGCAGTTGATGTTGGAGTTCAAGTCCAAACTCCGAAACCAGTGGATTTTGCTAAGCTGTGCAAGGATTATACTGCTCTTGGAGGGAAGGTTTTCTTGGGAACAGAATCTACCATTGAGGTCCAGAGGTGGATAGATGCTTGTAGAAGGATCTTTGGTGATTTGGGAATTGATGATGCAACTAAGAGGAAGTTGGCATCAAGGCAGCTTCAAGGGAGAGCTTCTGATTGGTGGAACTCTATTACCATCAATACTGCGGAGGAAGAGATTTCTTGGGAACAATTCCAAGCTAGATTTGAAGCTAAGTTTATTTCTACAGCTCAGAAGTCTGTTCTGTTCAAGAAGTTTGTGGAGCTCAAGCAGGGAGGGAGATCTGTTCTTGAGTATGTTTCTGAGTTTGAAGCTTTGTCCAAGTATGCTCGGTCATATATTGAGTCTGCTTACCAGAAGAATGAGAAGTTCGTGACTGGTTTGGATAGTTATCTTGGGAGACAGTTGGTGGATCATTTGGACGATTCATTTGAGAAGCTTGTGGAGAAGGCTCTTAGGCATGAGAGTCTGTTTCCTAAGGAAGGACCTGTTGTTGCTGCTACCAAGGGAGAATCTAAACCACAGCAGGGTGGAAACCAGAAGAGGAAGCAGCAGCAGCAGAAGGGTAAGGATGGCCAGAAGAAGCCGAAAGGCGAGGTGACTTGCTACAATTGTCAGCAGAAGGGCCATTTCTCCAAGGATTGTAAGAATCCGAAGGCACCGATGAAGTGTCACAACTGTGACAAGCCGGGACATTTCAGGAAGAATTGTCCAGAACCAAGGAAGGACAGGCAGATTGTGCAAGCCTATGCTTTGGGGGCTGTTCCGTCGTCTTCGAAAGCTCCTACTGCTGAAGAAAAGGGAAAGAGTGTGGTTGTTCAAGGTACTCTTTTCCTATGTGGTGTTCCAGTTAGAGTTCTGTTTGATACTGGAGCGTCGCATTCGTTTGTTTGTAATGAACTCGTTGGCCGGTTAGGTTTGACACCGGATATTGTTGATAGGCCATTGGTCGTGACTAATCCAGTTGGGGGTTCGTCTTGTTTGTGTATGTTATGCCGTGGTCTGGTTGTGTCGAGTCATGGTTGCTCTTTTGTTTGTGATTGCTTTGTTCTGAACTTTGCGGGGTTCGGAATTATTTTGGGTATGGACTGGCTTAGGAAGTATGCGGCTAAGGTTGATTGCGAAAGGTTGGAAGTGACAGTCGAGAATGTGGAAGGGCGAAAGATTGTGATACGATGTAAGCATGAAGAAGGCGTCTTCATGAGCTTCATGTATTCGCTAGTTGTTCCACGGGATGGACTGTCATCAGTGCCGATCGCTAATGGATTCGAGGATGTCTTTGACGAAGTCAAAGGGTTGCCGCCGCATAGAGAGATCGAGTTTCGAATAGATCTAGTTGAAGGAGCCAGACCTGTTGTGATGCCTCTTAGGCGGATGGCGCCTAGGGAACAGCAGGAGTTGAGGGTGCAAGTTGATGACCTTTTACAGAAAGGATTCATTCGGCGTAGTGTGTCCGAATGGGGTGCACCAGTTGTGTTTGCAACCAAGGCAGATGGGTCGTTGAGATTGTGCGTCGATTATCGTGAGCTGAATAAGGTGACTAAGAAGAACAAGTATCCATTGCCGAGAATAGATAACTTGTTTGATCAGCTTCACGAAGCCAAGGTGTTTTCTCAGATGGATTTGGCAACGGGATTTCACCAGTTGAGAGTGGCTAAGGATAGTGTGCCGAAGACTGCTTTTAGGACACCATCCGGTTTCTTTGAGTGGCTGGTAATGCCGTTTGGATTGACTAACGCGCCAGCATATTTTGTGGATCTTATGAATAGAGTGTTCAGAGATCAGTTGAACAAGTTCGTACTTGTGTTCGTGGATGATATTCTGATTTATTCCAGAACGGAGGAAGAGCACAAGACGCACTTGCGTATTGTTTTGGAGATCTTACGGAAACATCAGCTGAAGGCTAAGTTTTCGAAGTGTCACTTCTGGAAGAGTGAAGTGAGGTTCTTAGGCCATGTGATTTCTGGAAATGGAATAGCGGTTGATCCCGCTAAGGTGGCAGCAATCCAGGATTGGGTTAGACCTAAGAATGCATCTGATGTGAGAAGTTTTCTTGGATTAGCAGGATATTATCGACGGTTTATCAAAGACTTCTCCAAGATAGCTGCACCGTTAACAGGATTGACGAAGAAGAACCAAGTGTTCAGTTGGGATGCTAAGTGTGAGCAAGCTTTCGGAATCCTGAAAGAGCGATTGACGAGTGCTCCTGTTTTGACTATTCCTAGTGGGAATGATGAGATGGTGGTTTACACCGACGCATGTGGTACTGGACTTGGAGCAGTGCTGATGCAGAAGGATAAAGTTGTTGCGTATGCCAGTCGACAACTAAAGCCGCATGAAAGGAATTACCCAACTCATGATTTGGAGTTAGCGGCGATTGTATTTGCTCTGAAGATGTGGAGGCATTATCTGTTGGGAGTTCGATTCGAGTTGTTTACGGATCATAAGTCGTTGAAGTATCTTTTCTCCCAGAAGGATTTGAATCTTCGGCAGCAACGTTGGCTAGAGTTTTTAGCATCATATGATTTTGGTATAGCTTATACTCCGGGAAAAGGTAACGCAGTGGCTGATGCGTTAAGTCGAAGACATGCAGGATTGGGAGCCATGTTTTCTGAATGGAAGAGTCTCGAGTATTTAGCTGGATTTGACTTCAGGCCTAGATGCGAATTGGAACCTGAAATGTTGGCAAACTTATCGATAAGACCGACTCTTGTGGAAAGGATTGGCGAGAGTCAAAAGCGAGATGATAAGCTTGTCAAGATTATCCGTGAATTGGAATCTGGATTGGAGCCAGAAAAGGATAAAGGATTCGAGGTCGATAGAGAAGGTTGGCTTCGAAAGCAAGGACGACTAGTGGTTCCCGATATAGATGAATTGAGGAGTGAAGTTCTGAAGGAAAGTCATCACTCGAAGTTGACAATTCATCCAGGTGGAAATAAGATGTATCGGGATATGAAGAGAACCTACTACTGGGAAGGCATGAAGAAGGATGTTGGAGATTTCATTTCCAAGTGTATGAACTGTCAGTTGGTAAAGGCTGAACAGAAGAAGCCAAGTGGATTGCTTCAACCCTTAGAAGTTCCTACATGGAAGTGGGAACAAGTGTCGATGGATTTTATTGATGGATTGCCTAGAACCAGAACGGGAAATGAAGGGATTTGGGTCATTGTGGATCGTCTGACTAAGAGTGCACGATTCATTCCTGTTCGATCGACTAGGACTGCATCAAAGTTGGCTGAGTTGTATGTGAAGTGGATAGTTCGATTCCATGGTATTCCGAAGAGTATAGTGAGCGATCGAGACCCATTGTTCACTAGTGGATTTTGGAAGAGCTTCCAGGAAGTTTTGGGAACCGAGTTGTGTTTGAGTACAGCTTATCATCCCCAAACAGATGGAAGACCGTGTAACTCTCCGACATGTTGGTTGGAAACTGGAGAAAAGCTGATGCTTGGGCCAGAGATGATTCGACAGACTTCGGATTGCATAGAGATCATTCGGCAACGAATGAAGGCAGCCCAAGACCGTCAGAAGAGTTATGCTGATAAGCGTCGAAAGGATTTGGAGTTCGACGTGGGAGATATGGTTTTTGTGAAGATTTCTCCACTGAAGAATGTTATTCGATTCGGGAAGAAAGGAAAATTGACTCCGAGATTTGTTGGACCATTCCCGATCATCGAGCGAATTGGAAAGCTCGCCTACAGATTGGAGTTACCTGAGAAGATGTCGGGTGTGCACAATGTTTTTCATGTATCTTATCTACGGAAGTATGTGCACGACTCGAATACAGTGGTTTCTGCTGATAGCTGTGAAGACTTAGAAGTTGATCCAGTTGATAGAAGACCTCGTAAGCCGCTTCGTGTTGTTGAAACCGACACGAAACAGCTTAGGAGGAAGGTAGTTAAGTTGCTCAAGATACAATGGAGTGATGATGATAACGACTGTACGTGGGAGGTGGAAGAGAGGATGAAGGCAGCTCATCCTGAACTCTTCAAGGTATGGCCCTAAGGTGTCGTCTCATCTCGCGATATTGTAACTTGTTCTAAGTCTTAGAATTCTGTACGCTAAGCTAGAATTGGATGCATGGTTTGTTGATTGCTATGGATGGTAGGCGTACAGAATAGCCTTTGATTGCCTTGTTTGCTTGGAATTTCGGGGGCGAAATTCCTAAGGGGGAGAGAATGTAACGACCCGTATTTTTCGGATCGAAAAGTTTGTCAAAATCTGGGATTTTCAGCATTTTCTAGTTATTCCAGATCTTGGTTGAAATTTGCCTAAGTCCTAGGTCGTATGCGACCTAGAGGTTAGTTAAGTATTGTTGGCAACTTAGGAGATAAGTCGTACCTAAGAATGTTGGGGATTGGTGACCTTAAGGTTTGGAGTTAGGTCGTGTGATGGATGGTAAGGGTTTAGGTCGTAGACGACCTAAAAGGAAGGAGACTTTAGAGTTTCTGGCGAGTTAAGGTGTTAGCGACCTAAGAGATAGGTTGGTAGCGACCTAAGTAAACCCAGTAGTTGACGACCTAGGGATGAGCGACCTAGTGGTGCCGGGCTAGTATATTTAGGTCGGCAGCGACCTAAGGAAACTAGTGGTTAGCGACCTATAATAGTTCGCGACCTAAGGGGTTAGCTTGTTAGCGACCTAGTAGTTGCCGAGTTAGCGACCTAGTAGTTGCTGAGTTAGCGACCTAGTAGTTGCCGTGTTAGCGACCTAGTGGTTCTGAGTTAGCGACCTAGTGGTTCTGAGTTAGCGACCTAGTGGTTCTGAGTTAGCGACCTAGTGGTTCCGTGTTGGCGACCTAAGGAGTTAACAAGTTGGCGACCTAAGAAGTTAACAAGTTGGCGACCTTAGGAGTTAGGCTATGTGTTAGGTCGTAACACTGTTAGGTCGTATGTTGTGTTAGGTCGCGTAGGTTGCTAAGTTGTTAGGTCGCTAGGATAGTTCAAGTGTTAGGTCGCGTGTTGTTTTAGGTCGACTTGTGTTAGGTCGCAACCCAACTGAGTCTTAGATAGTTAGGTCGTTAGGTTGTTAGGTCGCTGGGTTTCCTAAGTGTTAGGTCGCAAAGAAGTTAAGACGTTCATCTGTTAGGTCGGAGAGGCTTAGGTCGGAGAGGCTTAGGTCGCTTAGGTCGGAAGCGACTTAGGGAGATAGCCAGATTTCGACTTAAGGACAGATTTCAGCTATAAATAGGAGGGGTTGTTCTCACTTTTTGGGATCCGGATTTTTGAAGCGACGAAGTGCTGCCATTTTGAGAGCTCGACTTCTACACTTCTTCACTTCTTTTCTCCACTCTAATCTAGTGCTTCCATCCATCCTAATCAAAGATCAAGATTGAAGATTCAAGAGCTTAGATTGAAGATCTTCATCTTTTCAAGAGAGATTCCTTCATTTGAAGCGGATTTGTTATAGATCTAGCTTAGTTCTTCGCTGTCCAGATCTGAAGTTGATATCTTTTGGATTGTTTAGGTGATTTGGTGAGTGGTGATTATCTCTCACACGGATCCAAAGGAGTATATCGGATTGTTGGCTCGTTTTGGTGTTAAAATAGAGATTTCCATGCATTTTCTTCATCCTATGTGTAGATCCATATAGATCCATTGTTCATGATGATGTTACATCCATTTTATCATATGTTAACCTATGCAAGTTCATTCATCAAGTTTGTAGAGATATAATCCATGTTTTCATGCTTATTGGACTTTCAACTCTTTAATTACGAAAATGCCATTATTGTTATAATTGTCTACTTAGATCATATTTGAATGCTTGATTGCTTGGATTGATGTTTGATTTGATTGCTTGTTATGAACTAGATGATTGATGATTAGATTTAGATCGAAGATGATTCAAAAGCTAAGGGAAAGGCTCTTGAAATGGAAAAGCTGCTCGTGGCATATGTAGCGGGATGATGAAGCTCTTATGCATAGATTTGATGATGTGGTGATGAGATGAGGCTTTGCGAGGATGTAATGAAGCGAGGCAATCATGTGATGAAGACTTGGTCTAATCCAGACGGGATCATTCCAAGCATGTTGATAACTCGGTGATATGATTCGAGTTGAGGATAATGAATGGATTCGAGAATAGTCACCGAGGAGGATGACTAGGAGGCTTGGATAGCATCGTTGTTGAAGGTTCTAGCATGCTCTAAGCAAGAGTACGTTTGGGCAGATTCGATAGTCCCAACGGCCAACTGTTGATGGTCGAGTACTCTGGGCAGATTCGATAGTCCTAGGCACGGGCTGCGACGACGTGCGGGAGTTATGTCTAGAACCGGGGTTTCCATTAGCCCTTGACGGACGGCTGAAAGAATGTGCCGGTCATTCAATTAACGGTGATATCGAAGCAATGATAACAGTGATAGCCAGAGTCATGGATGTTTGGTTGTATCATCATTCGGACTCAAGAGCGGTATTTTCTGGGTGCTTATCTGATTTAGGCCTTGGTACTTGGAAAACATCGCCCTTGACTCGAGTGATAGTAGCTTTACTTTAAATTGTATGCTCTGCTATGTTTGCTTCTGCTTAGTGTGTGTCTGGGGGCTATCACTGTAGAATGAGGTTGGAGTGGGAGGGTTGTATTCCTATTCCTTTTCCTTTATGCTCTTTTGGTATGTTGTTAGTTAATTTACTGCTCACTAAGACTGTTGTCTGACTCAAGGCTTTATGTTTTAATTCTTATTGCCTTGGGCTGTTCGTCCATTTTGGGACGGGCAGACTAGGTAGCAGGTGACAGGTGCTGTTCTCTTCTCACGATGCTGATATCGAAGACGAGCTAGAGGGTTGCATATTATCTTCTTATATGTACTGGATTTTCCGCTGTTTTGTATTCTCTGAGAGTTATGTAGTGAGGCTGGATGTATTGACTATGTGGATGCTTGTATTCAACTATTATGGAGTTTTATATGATGTCATTTTATTCTGTAAAGCTTCACTATACATATGTTCTATTGTATTTTGTCCATGCGCTGTGAGTAATACGATAGATCCTGTTGTTTTAATCTTACCTTGACAATCGTCCATGGTCGCCTGGCACACTTTACAGCGCTCTATCTCTAGATTCGGTGCAGGGGTCATGGGCGGTCGTCACATATAATATATCATATAACTATTACATAGTATCATATACATCTATCAGAGTTACACAGATTACACATCATATACTAGACAGTTATAAACATCTGTCTAGTTATTACAACTCAATACAAAACAAAGATCTAAACAAGATCAACACAGCGGAAACTACTATCTATATCTACAACGCTGAAGCCTCCTGCTCCATTGCTCCTCCAAAATTCGTCAAGGCTAACCTGAATCCCTTGGCTACTCGTAAAAATTTGAGTACCCAAGAGTTTATAAAACAGAAATAAACAACTTGGGTCAGACATGGGTCTGGTGTGAGTAACAGGTTAAACTTGCTTAACTTCAAAACCTTTTGAAAGAAAAGGTATCACGTAAGACTTCCCACACATAAACATGGGTAAGTTTTTACCTTACGCTAACCAAAACATTTGATAGGAAATTCGATTGTATTATAATAGGGTCTAGGGTTTTCAAAAAAATATGAAATAGCTGAAATTGTTACATTATTAAATTCCAGCATACTAGCCACAAAGTGGGTTATACAATCAAGTCCGTTGGCACTTATTGGATTTTGGATTCCATACAATGGCAGGGCTACCGGGGTACCGCCCGTCACAGTACGTGGCCTAGATCACCGTACCGAGGATCACTCCCAATCCCCTGCAACACAAGGTCGGAACATCCCTTACTGGATAATTCCCGCACAAGATACCTCACGGTTGGGATCAGCAACCGCACCACTAAGTCGAAAATAGAAAGGGACATCTAGACAGAGGTAACCTTGTCCTACTTGGGTGCTACCCACTAACCTTGCTGCACCTCCCCTGTTTTAGCCATTCCCGGTTTGTGAGGCTTGAGGTCACGATTACCTTAGAAAAGAACACATCACTTAGAATGCTCATCGTCCACCTGACGATGTTCTGAAAGCATTCAATCCATACAAGTTCGTTCCGGGTTCGAACGAAACCGAAGGCATTATCTCGTTACACTCGTTTTGGAATCACCCTCAGAGTTAACGACAATAACCCTTGCACTCTGAATCTTCATCTTCACTTGATTCACGACCTATCGTTAATTTGGATCGATGCGGTATTCGGGTCTCCAGACCTGGAAATCCGGTATACGGAAACCCGATCCCGGTCTCATCGAAATCCAAAGCGTATCTTTTAAGGCCAAGTTGTTTTAAGGGTAAAACAATTCAATTCATTATCTTTATTCACAAAGGAAGATAATTCACACAGATAATCAACATTATCAGATAATCCATTCAATTCAACTAACATCCATATCATACAACATATATCTCATCAGAGATATCAATCAATGTTAAGTATCCAATACTAACACCCATTCATAAGTAATGATTTATATCATCTTAATTTAATTTAAATTGAATTAAATTAATTACTTCATTTTATAAATCCATCTTACTTAACCATTAATTAATTACAATCAATTAATTAATTATCCTCTAATAATTCATTTCAATTAATCATCTTGATTAATTATCTTTGATTACATTCAAGTAATTTATTCTCAATTAATTACTTAAATTAATTATCCTTATCCACTTATAGTAATTAACCTTTAATTACTTCATTAATTAATTTACTAAAATTAATTAACTTAATCAACTATAATTAATTACATTAATCCTTAATTAATTACATTGATTAATTACTTCATTTATTAATTATTACTTAATTAACCAATCTTAATTACATCATTAATTATATTAATTAATGATCCTTAATTACAACTTAATTATTAATTACTTAATTAAATTAATTACATTAAGTAATTAACTTTAAATTAAACAACATTTATTAATCACCTTGATTAATCTTCAATCAGTAATTAACTACCCTTAATTACTTTCATTTACTAAATTAATTCTCCTTAATTAATTTCTTAATTAATCCCTTGATTAATTATTCAGAGTAATTAAACTCAAATTACTTTCCTTAATACATAACCATCAATTAATTACTTCTAGTAATTATCTTATTAGTTACTTCCCTAAATAATCTTACCTTAATAATTACATTAAGCAATTATTATCAAATCATCTCTTGATTATTATAAATTAATTAAACTTAATTAATTAACTTAACTAATCAAATTAACTTCAATTAATTACAATAAGTAATTAATTCTTAATTACTTCCATTAAGTAATTCCATTTAAAACAAATTCTATAATTGATTATCTTAAATTAATTAAACTAATTAATTATCAAAATTAATCCTATTAATTAATTATTTAATAATCTATAGTTAATGACTTCATTGACTATTATTTAATTACTTATCTTAAGTAATTAACTTATATTCATTATTATTAATTCCAAATTAATAAACTAAATAACCAATTTATTAATTTCTAATTACTTAATTAATTAAGTATTAACCATAACTTAATTAATATTTAATTACTTTATTAATTAATTCTTAATCATTAATTAAAAATCAAATCCTATTTAATAAATGAATCTTATTTATAAGTTAATTATTCTAAAAATAATTAATCTTAAACCTTTAAGATTAAACCTTTAATTACTTTTAAGTAATTATTTATTTTATTAATTTATTAGATAAATTAATTATCCATTTAATTACTCTAATAATTAAATGCATACAAATCATTAACTTATAATTAAACTTCAACAAGTTTTAAAATCAATTAAAAACCTTTAAGTAATAAATAATATTTTTCTTATAAAAGAAATTTTACAAGATTTAAACAATTTAAGTTATTAAAACAATTTCATTTAAAACTTCCTTTTTATTTCAATTCTGAAATACAGATTTACATTTGATTCCAGTTTTAAGTTTAGATTTAAACTTACTTCCAATTTAAAACTTTATTTTTAAATTTACCTATTTAAACATTTTAAGGTTGTTCAAATATTTAAATGTTAAAAACTTATTTTATTTTGGACTGAGATTCAAATTTAACTTAAATCAATTTAAACTTAAATTTAAAACATGTTTAAATATTTCTTTACAAATTTAATTTTAGTTTAAAACTTTTTTAAACATACAGGTTTTAAACCTGTCAACACCAACATACTCGAGACCCCTGATTACTTCGAGTCGTACCCTTAAATCCTTCGAGTCTCACCCGAGTTTCCCCTGTCAAAAACCTACAGCTAAACGAAGAAACTCACCAATCTCTACTTCGAGTCAAACAATAAAAACCCCGAGTCTCCTACGAAATACACCCGAGAGCTCGAATTACCTTCCAGTAAACCAGACTTCACCAGATATTCCAAACGTGTGCACGTGTACAATCACCTGCGGCGTCTCCGACCATCACCGAACATCCCCACACATCGACGATCAACCCTACACCAGATTACGATCCTCCAACCTTCGAACAACACTCGAAATCAAAAACGAGAATTTCGAGCCTAAAAATCGAAACCTGGAACAGTTTTCAATTCCTGGAAACTACCTCGTACTCGAGATTCCGATCACCAGAGAGTCTACTTTTCTAGCCATGTCCTCGCCTATATCCCATCTTCCTCTTCCCAAAGTGTGGTAGCACTCGGTCCACCATAGATATCACCCTGACCATCAATTTCCAGCTTATTCAAACTAGGGCTTATCAACTTCAATCCCAAATCACCACTGCCCCCATACTTTAATCCATCATCCAGTATTTTCTCAGAAACTTCGATCCATAATCCATCACCAGGAAAGAAACTCGCCACCCAAATCTTTCTAAAATGACAGAGCCACCCAAAATATGATTTCTGGTTAAGCCAGAAATACTTAATCAAATACAAACTGAAAATTTTAATTTTAGTTTTAAAAATTCATGTCTTCGGTCATGTAATCTATTGATAATTTTAAATCCATAAATCAGGATGATCAGATTCCTATTTCTAAAAGTCTGGTTTTGTTATTTGTGTTACAGAGACATTATTTTTCTCTCTTTATATTTTATATAAAATTTAAACTTTAACTTATATTTCATAACCAAGTATTGTTTGAAATCTAAATCATTAACAAGATTTGAATCATGAGATCATGATTTTGATCAGAGTTTAAACTTGGAATGCTAGAACAGGCAAGAACATAATCCAACAGCAAGCATACATCACCAGTTTACTTTAAACATAGGTCATATATTCAAACAAAAAGATATTTCATATTAACAGTTTAAAGGCAAAGACTTATCTAAGATCAGAGATGTTTTTAGTAGCAACAGATATGCACACACATACATAAGTTCACAAAGCATTGCACATACACCTATATATAGACAAACATAACTACAGAAATTATCAGAGTATTTAAGTTTTAGTTTTTAAAAGTTTACTCACCAAACATGCCTTATTCCAGAAATTAACATGCAATCCAGATTTCAAAAACTTAAGCTTTTAAAATATATGTTACTCACCAACATGTAGAGCAGAGGACAGGATTTTAATTAGAAGCTTGAAAACTGGAATTTGATAAAAATGCTTGAGCCTGGAAATTTGAATACTTTTAAAACTTGAATCTTGACTCGTTGAAGAATGCATGTTGCTTCCAGATTGCAATTGAATGCAGGCAGCTCTGAGATGTTTCCAGGTTTTGAAAAATGCAGACAGGCTGGTTGCTTAAAGAGGATCACAGATTTGCAAAGAAGATTGCAGACAGAAAACTTGATTTTGAAATGGAAACTTGGTTACATATCTTATGTTTGAGGAAGATTTACAGGCTTTTGCTTTAGGATTTGGAAATTTGGTTACTGATTACAGATTTTAGAGTAGAGGATTGTTTTGAGAAGGGTTTGAGGAATATTGATTTCTGATTTTCAGATTTGCATTTTAGAGAAAGATTGTTTTGAGTTTCTTGTTTTGAAAAGGAAAAATAGAAAAAATGAAGTAAAGGGATGCACATGTATATATAAGTGAATTTATGATTTTATAAAAATAAAAGAAAATAAAAATAAATGAAGACACTTGTCACATATACTTGTTACTTAAATTACACATGTTAAAATGAAGCTTTAGATAAAGACACATGTCTTTTAAGTATTTATCTTATTTCTATTTATTTTAAAGTAATAATAAAAAAAAGCCTTTTTCTTATTTATTAAACACTTATCTATATATATAAATCATTTTAAAGAAAAAAAACCAATTATATTTATAATTAAAAGTTATACAAATATTATAATATCCAAACAATTTAAATATTTATTCTCTTGAATTTCAAAGATTAAATTCAAATTCAATTAAATTAAATCTAAATTCCCAATTTATCCAAAGCTTCTATTTACAATATATATAAATAAATATATATATTCAAATAGAAAATATCTTATTAACTTTTAAAAGATAAAATCACCAATTAATACTAATTTAATCAGATTATTAAATTAAATTCAAATCTTATTATCAAAGATCATCAATATCAATTTAATTATTTAACAGATTATTAAATTGATATTGTTAAAATTTCCGGGATATTACATTCCTCCCCCCTTAATATAATTTCGTCCCGAAATTTAAACAAAGGTAATTTAATAATCTTATTAAAGATTTTAAATTTTAAAACACAAGCATATACTATCATCCATATGCTAACAACCATAGCAACCAATTCATCCAATCAATCAAATCTAACTATCCAGACAAAATTCTAGATAGAATTCCTCGAGTTTCCCCAAGTATATATATACCGGGATACTCGCTCTACAACAATCTAAACTACTAAGCTATAGATTTCCTACTCATCTAGATCTACAGAACTAAACAGAATATCAGACTACAGACGAGTCTGACTCAACAACTAAACCTTCCAGAACTGCTGATTCTAAAACCAGAGATAGATCTTACACGTACCTCTCAGAGATACATAAAACTCAATGAATTCCAATTGTCCAAACTGACAATTCAATCCTGAAAACCCAATACTTATCCAAATCAGAACACAGAAGAGATCCAAACATAACTTTACTTCACAACATCAGTAGATTCCAAACTTACTTCTCCTATCCAGAGATATACTCCAAACTGCTTTCGCTGCTCAATTCTGATCTGAGGTAGATAAGAATGCTGATGAAGAACACAAGCACAAACTGAACAACATATTCTAGAAATATGGTTCACGGATCCATAAAGAAAACTCAGATACTTCATCAAAACTTGAGTTGCTGCACCAACTCCATCTCTAGGAAACATCCTTCAACTAGACTGAACTACCGGTACTACTCCTGGAATCCAGTCGATAAGAAAACTCAACCTTCAGATGCGGACAACTCCTGACTTCTCTGAAGACACTCAGAAAAACTCTGATAACCCAAGAGAACCCTCAAACTATCGCAAGTCACTTTTGCGATCAACCCAGCCTATTTCCAAAGAAAACTGTTCCTCTTAACAAATCAGAACAGCCCATACTTAACTATCCAATCCATCTAAGAAATGGATGCACCCTACTGCTTCTGAATTTCTCCTTTAGAAAAACTGCTCACCTAGAAAACTTCTGGCCAACACACAGAACACTCCGAGCTGCACTGCTGCCACAGATGCTCATATCCAAAGCTCTTCGAGAAACTCGGACTCCAAACCAAAGCAGAAACTTCATGCTGAACTCAGCCACAACACCGAAGCATTCACACTTCCTTAATCTTGTTCCAAAGAAAACATCTTCGGGAACATCCATCGTCACTGTATCTCATCATACAGCTACTATTACCTGAGGTATCAAGATACCATCACTCACTTCTGCCTCATCGACAGATCCAACTCTACTCATCCACACTTCAAAGATAAACTCCGAACCATTACAGTTTCCTTCGGAGATCGATGAAATCCTTCGCCACAGCAAAGTTTACTCGAGACAGTATTAGGTCTACAGTCTCGACAGATACACTTCCAACCTCAACATTCAAACTCCAACCATTGGTAGTCGTGTTTCACACACCACCACCCTATCTACCTTTATATCCTATATTGGAAAACCCGAACAGGTAACCCAATAAATAGGTAGAAATACATAAATATATATATTTAAAATGATACTTTTTTATATAGAAATTATATCTGGGTAAAATTATTTCATCTACCTCTTTAAAACAATATTGTGTCCGTTGGCCTGGTCCAAGTGTTTAGAGATCCCTATCAATAACGTTAGCTACTCGTATTGACCAGAATCCATATACCACTCAACCGATCAATTAACACAATATAAAATCATTTTATATAACTAACAAATACGCGCTCTCGTATATATATATACTCAGACTCAAATAGGTTGCTACAGATCCTATTTCTAATGAACAATCCTTCCGAACCTAGGTATTCACTCAACCTAGTGCTCTGATACCACTGTAACGACCACGACTTTCTCTCCACAGAAAGTCACATCGTTAATAAGAAAGAAAGGGGTGAGAAATAGAAAAGAAGAGAAAGAAAACAACACAAATACTCACAGCGGAAACGGAACAAAATATAATATATCATATAACTATTACATAGTATCATATACATCTATCAGAGTTACACAGATTACACATCATATACTAGACAGTTATAAACATCTGTCTAGTTATTACAACTCAATACAAAACAAAGATCTAAACAAGATCAACACAGCGGAAACTACTATCTATATCTACAACGCTGAAGCCTCCTGCTCCATTGCTCCTCCACAATTCGTCAAGGCTAACCTGAATCCCTTGGCTACTCGTAAAAATTTGAGTACCCAAGAGTTTATAAAACAGAAATAAACAACTTGGGTCAGACATGGGTCTGGTGTGAGTAACAGGTTAAACTTGCTTAACTTCAAAACCTTTTGAAAGAAAAGGTATCACGTAAGACTTCCCACACATAAACATGGGTAAGTTTTTACCTTACGCTAACCAAAACATTTGATAGGAAATTCGATTGTATTATAATAGGGTCTAGGGTTTTCAAATAAATATGAAATAGCTGAAATTGTTACATTATTAAATTCCATCATACTAGCCACAAAGTGGGTTATACAATCAAGTCCGTTGGCACTTATTGGATTTTGGATTCCATACAATGGCAGGGCTACCGGGGTACCGCCCGTCACAGTACGTGGCCTAGATCACCGTACCGAGGATCACTCCCAATCCCCTGCAACACAAGGTCGGAACATCCCTTACTGGATAATTCCCGCACAAGATACCTCACGGTTGGGATCAGCAACCGCACCACTAAGTCGAAAATAGAAAGGGACATCTAGACAGAGGTAACCTTGTCCTACTTGGGTGCTACCCACTAACCTTGCTGCACCTCCCCTGTTTTAGCCATTCCCGGTTTGTGAGGCTTGAGGTCACGATTACCTTAGAAAAGAACACATCACTTAGAATGCTCATCGTCCACCTGACGATGTTCTGAAAGCATTCAATCCATACAAGTTCGTTCCGGGTTCGAACGAAACCGAAGGCATTATCTCGTTACACTCGTTTTGGAATCACCCTCAGAGTTAACGACAATAACCCTTGCACTCTGAATCTTCATCTTCACTTGATTCACGACCTATCGTTAATTTGGATCGATGTGGTATTCTGGTCTCCAGACCTGGAAATCCGGTATACGGAAACCCGATCCCGGTCTCATCGAAATCCAAAGCGTATCTTTTAAGGCCAAGTTGTTTTAAGGGTAAAACAATTCAATTCATTATCTTTATTCACAAAGGAAGATAATTCACACAGATAATCAACATTATCAGATAATCCATTCAATTCAACTAACATCCATATCATACAGCATATATCTCATCAGAGATATCAATCAATGTTAAGTATCCAATACTAACACCCATTCATAAGTAATGATTTATATCATCTTAATTTAATTTAAATTGAATTAAATTAATTACTTCATTTTATAAATCCATCTTACTTAACCATTAATTAATTACAATCAATTAATTAATTATCCTCTAATAATTCATTTCAATTAATCATCTTGATTAATTATCTTTGATTACATTCAAGTAATTTATTCTCAATTAATTACTTAAATTAATTATCCTTATCCACTTATAGTAATTAACCTTTAATTACTTCATTAATTAATTTACTAAAATTAATTAACTTAATCAACTATAATTAATTACATTAATCCTTAATTAATTACATTGATTAATTACTTCATTTATTAATTATTACTTAATTAACCAATCTTAATTACATCATTAATTATATTAATTAATGATCCTTAATTACAACTTAATTATTAATTACTTAATTAAATTAATTACATTAAGTAATTAACTTTAAATTAAACAACATTTATTAATCACCTTGATTAATCTTCAATCAGTAATTAACTACCCTTAATTACTTTCATTTACTAAATTAATTCTCCTTAATTAATTTCTTAATTAATCCCTTGATTAATTATTCAGAGTAATTAAACTCAAATTACTTTCCTTAATACATAACCATCAATTAATTACTTCTAGTAATTATCTTATTAGTTACTTCCCTAAATAATCTTACCTTAATAATTACATTAAGTAATTATTATCAAATCATCTCTTGATTATTATAAATTAATTAAACTTAATTAATTAACTTAACTAATCAAATTAACTTCAATTAATTACAATAAGTAATTAATTCTTAATTACTTCCATTAAGTAATTCCATTTAAAACAAATTCTATAATTGATTATCTTAAATTAATTAAACTAATTAATTATCAAAATTAATCCTATTAATTAATTATTTAATAATCTATAGTTAATGACTTCATTGACTATTATTTAATTACTTATCTTAAGTAATTAACTTATATTCATTATTATTAATTCCAAATTAATAAACTAAATAACCAATTTATTAATTTCTAATTACTTAATTAATTAAGTATTAACCATAACTTAATTAATATTTAATTACTTTATTAATTAATTCTTAATCATTAATTAAAAATCAAATCCTATTTAATAAATGAATCTTATTTATAAGTTAATTATTCTAAAAATAATTAATCTTAAACCTTTAAGATTAAACCTTTAATTACTTTTAAGTAATTATTTATTTTATTAATTTATTAGATAAATTAATTATCCATTTAATTACTCTAATAATTAAATGCATACAAATCATTAACTTATAATTAAACTTCAACAAGTTTTAAAATCAATTTAAAACCTTTAAGTAATAAATAATATTTTTCTTATAAAAGAAATTTTACAAGATTTAAACAATTTAAGTTATTAAAACAATTTCATTTAAAACTTCCTTTTTATTTCAATTCTGAAATACAGATTTACATTTGATTCCAGTTTTAAGTTTAGATTTAAACTTACTTCCAATTTAAAACTTTATTTTTAAATTTACCTATTTAAACATTTTAAGGTTGTTCAAATATTTAAATGTTAAAAACTTATTTTATTTTGGACTGAGATTCAAATTTAACTTAAATCAATTTAAACTTAAATTTAAAACATGTTTAAATATTTCTTTACAAATTTAATTTTAGTTTTAAACTTTTTTAAACATACAGGTTTTAAACCTGTCAACACCAACATACTCGAGACCCTTGATTACTTCGAGTCGTACCCTTAAATCCTTCGAGTCTCACCCGAGTTTCCCCTGTCAAAAACCTACAGCTAAACGAAGAAACTCACCAATCTCTACTTCGAGTCAAACAATAAAAACCCCGAGTCTCCTACGAAATACACCTGAGAGCTCGAATTACCTTCCAGTAAACCAGACTTCACCAGATATTCCAAACGTGTGCACGTGTACAATCACCTGCGGCGTCTCCGACCATCACCGAACATCCCCACACATCGACGATCAACCCTACACCAGATTACGATCCTCCAACCTTCGAACAACACTCGAAATCAAAAACGAGAATTTCGAGCCTAAAAATCGAAACCTGGAACAGTTTTAAATTCCTGGAAACTACCTCGTACTCGAGATTCCGATCACCAGAGAGTCTACTTTTCTGGCCATGTCCTCGCCTATATCCCATCTTCCTCTTCCCAAAGTGTGGTAGCACTCGGTCCACCATAGATATCACCCTGACCATCAATTTCCAGCTTATTCAAACTAGGGCTTATCAACTTCAATCCCAAATCACCACTGCCCCCATACTTTAATCCATCATCCAGTATTTTCTCAGAAACTTCGATCCATAATCCATCACCAGGAAAGAAACTCGCCACCCAAATCTTTCTAAAATGACAGAGCCACCCAAAATATGATTTCTGGTTAAGCCAGAAATACTTAATCAAATACAAACTGAAAATTTTAATTTTAGTTTTAAAAATTCATGTCTTCGGTCATGTAATCTATTGATAATTTTAAATCCATAAATCAGGATGATCAGATTCCTATTTCTAAAAGTCTGGTTTTGTTATTTGTGTTACAGAGACATTATTTTTCTCTCTTTATATTTTATATAAAATTTAAACTTTAACTTATATTTCATAACCAAGTATTGTTTGAAATCTAAATCCTTAACAAGATTTGAATCATGAGATCATGATTTTGATCAGAGTTTAAACTTGGAATGCTAGAACAGGCAAGAACATAATCCAACAGCAAGCATACATCACCAGTTTACTTTAAACATAGGTCATATATTCAAACAAAAAGATATTTCATATTAACAGTTTAAAGGCAAAGACTTATCTAAGATCAGAGATGTTTTTAGTAGCAACAGATATGCACACACATACATAAGTTCACAAAGCATTGCACATACACCTATATATAGACAAACATAACTACAGAAATTATCAGAGTATTTAAGTTTTAGTTTTTAAAAGTTTACTCACCAAACATGCCTTATTCTAGAAATTAACATGCAATCCAGATTTCAAAAAACTTAAGCTTTTAAAATATATGTTACTCACCAACATGTAGAGCAGAGGACAGGATTTTAATTAGAAGCTTGAAAACTGGAATTTGGTAAAAATGCTTGAGCCTGGAAATGTGAATACTTTTAAAACTTGAATCTTGACTCGTTGAAGAATGCATGTTGCTTCCAGATTGCAATTGAATGCAGGCAGCTCTGAGATGTTTCCAGGTTTTGAAAAATGCAGACAGGCTGGTTGCTTAAAGAGGATCACAGATTTGCAAAGAAGATTGCAGACAGAAAACTTGATTTTGAAATGGAAACTTGGTTACATATCTTATGTTTGAGGAAGATTTACAGGCTTTTGCTTTAGGATTTGGAAATTTGGTTACTGATTACAGATTTTAGAGTAGAGGATTGTTTTGAGAAGGGTTTGAGGAATATTGATTTCTGATTTTCAGATTTGCATTTTAGAGAAAGATTGTTTTGAGTTTCTTGTTTTGAAAAGGAAAAATAGAAAAAATGAAGTAAAGGGATGCACATGTATATATAAGTGAATTTATGATTTTATAAAAATAAAAGAAAATAAAAATAAATGAAGACACTTGTCACATATACTTGTTACTTAAATTACACATGTTAAAATGAAGCTTTAGATAAAGACACATGTCTTTTAAGTATTTATCTTATTTCTATTTATCTTAAAGTAATAATAAAAAAAAAGCCTTTTTCTTATTTATTAAACACTTATCTATATATATAAATCATTTTAAAGAAACAAAACCAATTATATTTATAATTAAAAGTTATACAAATATTATAATATCCAAACAATTTAAATATTTATTCTCTTGAATTTCAAAGATTAAATTCAAATTCAATTAAATTAAATCTAAATTCCCAATTTATCCAAAGCTTCTATTTACAATATATATAAATAAATATATATATTCAAATAGAAAATATCTTATTAACTTTTAAAAGATAAAATCACCAATTAATACTAATTTAATCAGATTATTAAATTAAATTCAAATCTTATTATCAAAGATCATCAATATCAATTTAATTATTTAACAGATTATTAAATTGATATTGTTAAAATTTCCGGGATATTACATGAACAGTTATAGATAATAGCATATATAACAATGTAAATAACTTCAGCAGCATATTTCAATTGCTATTTCAATTGAAATCAAATTTAAATAATAAAAGAACGTTAATCGTGAGTGATTGCTCACCTTTCGAGGCTAGAGAAATTTGACACAAAAATGAGCTACGAATCCAGAGCAAAGTGAGATGGGCACGAATTCGATGAAGGAAATAGGCATAACGGACCAAAAGCTGATAAAATGGTAATTGATGAGAATCAATCTGATTTAATTTTGATATAAACAGAAAATATTTATTATTATTATTATCTCCTTGAAATCAATATTTTTAATTTAAGACAAATATTAAAAATAAATAAAATTAAAAATTCAAATGTTAAAGTCTAAATATATATGTATATATAAATCATATCTTAAAAACCAATACCCGAAGTAAATACTTAAACTTATAAAATAAAATCCAAGTATTGTCAAAACTTGATATATGTTCAAACTCTCAACAAACTGAGCAGACATATAAACTATTATATCTTGCACAGTAAACAGCTTATATATATATTTACATATATACACAATTTAAAGTCGAAAACTTGATAAGCAAATAGATATTGCCTTTCAACACACTTTATACATATAAACAAAAATGCGCCAATCAGGCTAGGACAAACAAAAATCTGTATTTATTAAAATTTTATTACCAAATCTGTATTAATTTTATAAACTATATAAACTGGCATGCAACTTTATAACAATATATATATATATATATATTGTGCAAAGTAAAATACTATCACCTATATAATATAGAGTAGTAACCTATATATAAAAATATACTTATAGAAAATGTACTATAACACATATATATATACAACTACATATTTTATTACTTTAAATATATATACACCGATATCTATAAAATTTGAAAATCTATATACACATGAACATCACATATCTACATATCTAATATAGGTTGTGCAACCATTACTGAATATATAAAATCTAATATACGTAAATCTAATATATCACAACATTTTAAACATACTAATACTCCATACTATATATAAAATCTTAAGTATGTGAATAAACTCACCATTTTAGTCATCATCAGAGGAAAAAGAAAAGACACGCAGGAGTTCAAGAATGGTGGTGATGGCTGCTCGGCCACGGAGGCTTCAGGAGGGATGGCTGACGTGTTCAAGGTGGTCAGGGGACGGCCGCGGCCATCAGGTGGGATACGGTGGTGGGTGGATCGGGTTAAGGCCGGAAGGTGGGGTTTGGCGAAAGGTTAGGGGCGCTATTGGTGGTGGCTACAGGGGATAGTCGAGTGCGCTGCTTGGTGAAGCAAGAGGAGTCGGAGAAAGGGAGAGAACGTAGGCGCGTGGGCGGTGAAGACGAGAGGTCGAATGGGTTCGGTGATAAGAGTGGAGAGCCCGGTGGAGGATAAAGTCTGGACAATGGTGAAGTGGCGAGGTGGACAACAGGCTGATGCCCGGGGAGTTGAGGCCGAACGGTGGCAACTTGGAGGTGATTGCTGGGTGACTCACCGGAGAGGGGCTCTGGCGGTGCAGGCGGAGGAAAAGAATGGGTGGTGGTCTTCGGGTTGGAAGGAGAATGGAGAGATGGGTTTGGTTTAGATTTATATTTTTAAAGAGAAGAGGAAGGGCAGGCTTAGCATAGAAATGGAAGAGGAAGTGTAGGGCAGCTAAGAAATGGAACGAACCAACGTGTTATAAATATAAATTATAATGGTTGCTTTAGTTTCAGAATGCACAGAGAGGAGAGGAATGGGCAAAATCAACGAACACTCTTTGAAATAAATCTTTTTTACCAAAACCCATCTTTTTGGCTTGTTTTTGCCCGCCCATTTTTCGAAATGAGGTTTATTAGGAGACACATTAAAATGTGCCCGCCCGAAAAAGAAGAATTTTTTCATCCAGCATAGGTCGAAAGTGACTCAATTTGCCAATTCCCCAGGTGCCAGGATATTCATTCCCAGTATATTCATTGGGAATATCAGATTCATTTCATAGCTGATCTAGCGCTACGCACCTCCAGCTTGAGTAGCTCAAGCCAATGGTTGAATTGAAACAGGCAAGTATAAATTAATAAAAGCAAATAAAAGTGAACAGTAGAAATAAAGTAGCCGGTAGACTAAATATAAAGTGAAAGAATGACAACGGTCACAAGCCTTGATTTAGCTGAGAATTGAAACCAATTAATTGTCTGGACAGCAAATTTCAAATTTGAAAACGATAGTAAGTTAAAAGTCACACTTTTATGGTACCGATACGACGCACCGTTTTATTGCTTTCGTCGTGTACCGGACCTCAAAATACAGAAATAAATATACCGTAGAGATCAGCACGACGTGACGATCAAAATGGTATACAGATACTAGTGGTACGATCATCCGATCGAAAGTCGATAATCGGTACCAGAAATGCTGCTATTTTGCCAGAATTAAGATAAACGGAGCAGTTGAAGTCCAAATTTGGAAAAACGAAAGATGACATCTCACTCAGAAGAAGATTTAGAAATTTACTGTATAAAAATATTCAAGTTTGGAAAACATTTTATTACCGACAATTATTAACTGATTTGAGTTTGAATAAAATTATACAATAAAATAAACTTCAATATTATAAATTGAAAATTTACCATTTGCTATATTTAATTATACGTAATCCAAATATTAAATTTTTATTTCAAAATTCAATTATTTAAAATTTTCACAAAATTCAGTTAAATACATTATTAAAACCAATCAAAATTTATGGGTCGTTACACTCTCCCCCACTCAAAACTTTTCGTCCCCGAAAAGGAAGGAGGTAGGAGAATAGAAACAACCAAACAGAAAAGATTAAAAGACAAGGATAAACAATTAATTTAAACTGTATAAATTTTACTTGAAATATTCATTTGAAAACTTCATTTGCAAATCAATTATTTTTAATAATTTAATACTTTTCAAAAACCATTTGTAAAATTTCTTTCTTCCTTTTTAAATACCATCTATATTTTTAAATAACACCTTTATAAATATATGGAAACTATTTGAAAATAGTTATTTACATTATTACTTATATTTACAAAAGAGGCTATTGGAAAACATTAAATCCATAATTCATAAATTTATTAATCTATCTCAAGATATTTTTCAATTATCATTAATAAATCAATAATCATTTACTTTAAATATGTTTTATTTGATTAATAACTTCTAAATATTTAACACTAATAATTTACTATTAAACCATATAGTATATAAATAAACAATACTTAAAAAGGATATAGTCAACAAGGAGAAGAAGGAGGATTTCGAAAAGCAGAATATAGGTGAATAAATAAAGCTGAGCAGATAAGGTAGATTCAAGGAATAGTATCGGGCACGAATAATTAATTTAGAACCATAAGGGTTTTGATTCCAAATATTGATACAAAATTTTCTTTGTTAGAAATACTTTTATTATAAAATACCTTTATATCGAAACAAATTTCTTTCAAAAATACTTTTATAACTCGATGTTTCAACAAGTTTATCCTCGTTCCTGTAGACTCTGGCAGTGCGTTGATCAGGCGCAAAGCTAGAATTCTCCAGGTACTTAGTAGACCTGTTTCAACACCCAGTGAAAATACTAGAAAAACTTTTTTTAAAAACAGATATGGAAAGTACAATCCAATCAAAAACACAAACAAAACCTTTGTCTAACCATGGTTCGCAGATACACAATGGTTACGCCTGGGTCCCCCAGGAAACAATCCATATCCGTAAGCTTTCTCAGCCCTGTGAGTTACGCCATGATGACTAGTAGAATGCAGGATACACAATGGTTACGCCTGGATCCCCCAGGAAACAATCCGTACCCCCAGGTAAGACTCAGCCAAGCATTTGCGCTACTATTCGCGACCTACACAGATTGCAGGATACACAATGGTTACGCCTGGATCCCCCAGGAAACAATCCGTACCCCTAGGCAAGACTCAGCCAGGCAGTTGCGCTATGCAGTCACGAGAGAACAATAAGACCATGGGTAACGCCATGGAATTCGAAGGACACTCGAGTATCATATCCGGAAAACCAAAAATCAGAGAGAATAATATCGATAGAATGAATCCAAGATGTGGCCACAAATTGGATATCAAGCAGAAGGCACTTTCCATATCTTTACTTCGAAAATATGTATCATATAGTACCTTTTCAAATCACTTTCAAATATCGTACTTATATAAAATCCATTATATATAAGATTTAATTTTCAAATCAAATACTTTTCCAAAATCAAAAGTATATCAAATCACATTTATGTAGACTTCAATTATATAAGATTTCACTTTCAAATTGAGTACCCTTTCAAATCTATAATTTTCGAATCAATTTCATATTCATACAAATCAATTTTATATAAGTTCGACAACTCCCAAATCAAGTATTTAGTAACACAAGGTCCTCAAATTTCAATTTGTTTCAATATCAGTTCAATTTCAAAATCATATACAATTTCACCAAATTATTTCTTCTCAAATTAGATATCTTTAGTTTCAAAGTTTCCAAAATAATAGATTTAGAAAATAAATCCAAATTTCCAAATTAATATAATTTAAGTCAACCAATTCATTACCAAAATCAAATGTTTTCAAAATCATCTTATACTTATGTAAGGTCTATCTTATATAAGGATCAAATTTCAAAAATAATTTCGATGTACGAAGAGCTATATGGGATTGAATATCTTTGCTTTTATGGGTTATATATCTTTGTAATTTAAATTGGAAATTTTCTTTTGGTAAACAAAGATATTCTATCCCAACAACTTCAAAATTTCAGCGTCAAAATATATCGATGATAATAGAATATAAGGTGTACATACGCCATCATTTCGAAGAATCACATTTGATCGCTCGCTCGATCACACAAGTTCGCTTTCGAACTAGTATTGTCCATTCGACTACCCTAATGCGGACTTCGATATGGTTTCTTGACTAAAAGCCATCAGTCTCCTTGCATAGCCATATACTATGATAGAGAATTCTAGAATCAAGCCCAAAATCCATATCAAATATTCGCCATCAAGAATCGAATGAAAAATCCTAACACGAAATGGTGTAATTCACCTCGAACTTGTGTACTCAAACTTGGGTCAAACTAATTATGCGAATAAAACAGCATACGTACAACTTATATATTTATTCCAACTTGTTAAATATATAGTTTCATAAAGATGTTACTAAGTTAAAACATTTAAACTAGATTTTATTCAAAATATTTTGAAGACCAAATTCTTTTCAAAGCATTTCAAATCTAAATTTCATATTTAGAAAAAAATTAGAATTGCCTTATTCATTTACTTAACAAAACAGTTTCAACTTATTAAATCATATTACTACATACTTAAACATTCAAAACAAACTTATATACTTTATCAAAAAAAATACTTTTCAAAATTTCTTTGCTTTGAAAAGTTAATCTTGATTTGGAAGTACTCGAACTTCAAAATAGTCGAAGAAATCATTTTCAAATTCAAGAGTTGGAAATCAGCAACAAATCAGTAAATCAATTTTAATAGATAGGGTTATATCAAATCCAAAACTCGAGGAATGAACACCGGCTTACTTCAAATCATTTCAAATATATATATATATATATATACATATATCTTTCGAATATCAAATCTTACTTCGGAATTTGAAATCAAAATTGGTTTCGCAAAATCGCTCGCGTAGCAATGCTACTAAAGTGGCCTCTCCGCCACTCTGAAACTCGAAAATCAATGTCGATGATGCGTGCACTCATCACCGAAATTATTTTCCAGCGACATAAGTGAGTTCTGGACTTCTATTTTCTCAAACTTCTTTTGAAATTTCTTCGAAACTCATTAAAATCATTTGAAACTTTTCTTATTCGGAAAATATTTTTAAATCATATTATTATTATATATTTCAAAATCTTAAAACCAATTTCAAAATACCGGAGTTCAATTCTCGAATTTCAAATTTCAAACCCTTTAGTTATAAATCATTTTTATATAAATCAATTTCTTATATAATTTCAAATCCTTTCAAAAATTCAAATTCTTATTTTTAAAAGGTATATATAATCCTTATCGAAAACATTTTCACTTTTATATATAGAATATAATCATACTTATAAAAATTTCGATATATAAAACAATTTCCAAAATACGAATAAACCCGATTTTTCAAAAGGATGATCCAAGAATGGATTTCAAAACGAAGATAGATATTCAAATTAGAGGTACTCTAATCAAATTGGATTCTGATTCGAAGATAAGTTCGAACAAAATGAGATAATCAATTACAAAACAAATAAGGGATATACTTATATAAATCGCGGGCGACCTTAACCGGTCAACCGTGATTTCAAAACAAGATCAGTGCAGAATTTTGAGACAAATCGACATTCGATCGCCAGAGATAGAATTCGACATAACAGGAGATAGCAGCATCTAAACCGAGGGATATATAAATCTTCGGTGAATCAATGCCAATTTTAAAGGAGTTTCACCCCTTTACAAAAACATTCAAAGATCGACGGGATCGCTTATTCTTATAGAGATTATTCGAAGTGGAGTTATAGGATACTCCAGAATCAAAAGAATACCAATAGAAAGAGACAAGAATGAATTTTGGAACCGTAGGGAACGTTCCAAAGTTCAAAGGAAATCGAGTCAAAAGGAAGAGATTAAACTCAAACAAAAGTGATTCTGTAAATAAATTTACAATATATGCTAAGTTTCGCCTAGAGCCAAAGCTCTGATACCAACTGTAACGACCCGCTATTTTGGACCATTCAAATCGACAATAAATCCACACATGTCTGACTTGAATAATTCAAAATATTAGATTGTTAATTTAAATTTGGCAAAACTCAGCATATGCAGTAAATAAATCAATCACAGAATCACAGACACAGAGTAATACAATAATACGCAGCGGAATAGATAAAATAGTAGTTCATGAAGCTACTATATAAACATCAGAGTTAAATAAAATACAACAAAATATCTCAAATGTAATGAAGTCTCCAGTACAACAGATGACTTCTCTGAACGAATCAACTAGAAGAGCTTAAAGCTGAGGCGATAGTTGGATCTCCAAAGGAAGCTCCAAACTCCAAGGGTGAGTCTCAAATGCTGTATCACTCGGTCTGACCCGAGCGTAAAGCAAAACACAAAACACTCGAGTCAGGATTAACATTCTTATATAAATAAATCCAACTCAAGTGAAATATCAACTGAAATACGAGTAACTTAAAGGATGTTTGGGATAACCATCCTCTAAGGATCTTCAGAACTATCTACAAGGTGGAAATATACATTTTAACACCGTGGTCATTTCAATTAAATTTATACTTCAAAACCCAAATATCATTTCATTTCAAATATATCTATTTTCCAAAATAGTATATATATTAAATGATTTAAAAAGTAAAGTATTTATAATTTCCTCAAGTCTCGCAAATCGATTCAAATCAACTTCAAATTCCAAATTCAAATTTATTCAAAGCTCAATTCTTCAATTTAATTCAGTTCTAAATATACCCTTTATTTTCAATATATTTCAAAGCTTTAGTATTCAACATTTTCAAAGTTAGATTTAACAGTTTCATATAGCTCTTGATTTAACTTCATTATTATTTAATCAGGGAATATTCACTTAATAGATTCAATATCATTTAACTAGCCTTAAATTTCATTTTTACTAAATATTTCCTTAAATTTATTTAAACAAGAAATATTCATTAAATTATTTAAATCAAACTCAAGTTATAAATCATATCTTAAATTTCAATAAGTTTTAAATCGGTTTAATTAGATAAAATTCTTTAATGAATCCAATTTCAACTAAATTCGAATTATCTTTCTAATCTTAACTTATTCAAATTATTACCAAAATCTATTTTGAAATATAATTTAAATACTCAACATATTATATGTATTTAAATCAATCATTCCCATTTATATATAATAATTTAAGGCTCAACATTTATGAAAACCATATATTTCTTTCCAAAACCATAGAATTCATTTTAATATATTTATATATATGGACCAACGGTGTCTGTATATATATTTATCATATGGTTAAGTGATACAGATATTTATCATTTAAATTCGAAATTTAAATATATACAGGTAGATATCATTTCGACCCGTAATCCCAATTTCAATTCAAATGAAAATCGCTTGGGTTTATCATTTCAACCCATAACGAAATTCTCCTATTCTAAAGTCCGTTCGAGTATGTATCATTTCAACCCATAGTGAATTCTATACTAACAGGGAACTTGCAGAGTGATAACAGATACAAAAAAATATAACAACAGGCATATATCATCAGTATAAATAACAGATACGGGTGTCAGATGTCACAGGTGAACAGATACAAATAATAGTAATAACAGGCATATAATACTAGATACTGGTGTCAGATGTCACAGGTGAACAGATACAATAATAGTAATAACAGGCATATAATACTAGATACTGGTGTCAGATGTCACAGGTGAACAGTTATAGATAATAGCATATATAACAATGTAAATAACTTCAGCAGCATATTTCAATTGCTATTTCAATTGAAATCAAATTTAAATAATAAAAGAACGTTAATCGTGAGTGATTGCTCACCTTTCGAGGCTAGAGAAATTTGACACAAAAATGAGCTACGAATCCAGAGCAAAGTGAGATGGGCACGAATTCGATGAAGGAAATAGGCATAACGGACCAAAAGCTGATAAAATGGTAATTGATGAGAATCAATCTGATTTAATTTTGATATAAACAGAAAATATTTATTATTATTATTATCTCCTTGAAATCAATATTTTTAATTTAAGACAAATATTAAAAATAAATAAAATTAAAAATTCAAATGTTAAAGTCTAAATATATATGTATATATAAATCATATCTTAAAAACCAATACCCGAAGTCAATACTTAAACTTATAAAATAAAACCCAAGTATTGTCAAAACTTGATATATGTTCAAACTCTCAACAAACTGAGCAGACATATAAACTATTATATCTCGCACAGTAAACAGCTTATATATATATATTTACATATATACACAATTTAAAGTCGAAAACTTGATAAGCAAATAGATATTGCCTTTCAACACACTTTATACATATAAACAAAAACGCGCCAATCAGGCTAGGACAAACAAAAATCTGTATTTATTAAAATTTTATTACCAAATCTGTATTAATTTTATAAACTATATAAACTGGCATGCAACTTTATAACAAAATATATATATATATATTGTGCAAAGTAAAATACTATCACCTATATAATATAGAGTAGTAACCTATATATAAAAATATACTTATAGAAAATGTACTATAACACATATATATATATACAGCTACATATTTTATTACTTTAAATATATATACACCGTTATCTATAAAATTTGAAAATCTATATACACATGAACATCACATATCTACATATCTAATATAGGTTGTGCAACCATTACTGAATATATAAAATCTAATATACGTAAATCTAATATATCACAACATTTTAAACATACTAATACTCCATACTATATATAAAATCTTAAGTATGTGAATAAACTCACCATTTTAGTCATCATCAGAGGAAAAAGAAAAGACACGCAGGAGTTCAAGAATGGCTGTGATGGCTGCTCGGCCACGGAGGCTTCAGGAGGGATGGCTGACGTGTTCAAGGTGGTCAGGGGACGGCCGCGGCCATCAGGTGGGATACGGTGGTGGGTGGATCGGGTTAAGGCCGGAAGGTGGGGTTTGGCGAAAGGTTAGGGGCGCTATTGGTGGTGGCTACAGGGGATAGTCGAGTGCGCTGCTTGGTGAAGCAAGAGGAGTCGGAGAAAGGGAGAGAACGTAGGCGCGCGGGCGGTGAAGACGAGAGGTCGAATGGGTTCGGTGATAAGAGTGGAGAGGCCGGTGGAGGATAAAGTCTGGATAATGGTGAAGTGGCGAGGTGGACAACAGGCTGATGCCCGGGGAGTTGAGGCCGAACGGTGGCAAGTTGGAGGTGATTGCTGGGTGACTCGCCGGAGAGGGGCTCTGGCGGTGCAGGCGGAGGAAAAGAATGGGTGGTGGTCTTCGGGTTGGAAGGAGAATGGAGAGATGGGTTTGGTTTAGATTTATATTTTTAAAGAGAAGAGGAAGGGCAGGCTTAGCATAGAAATGGAAGAGGAAGTGTAGGGCAGCTAAGAAATGGAACGAACCAACGTGTTATAAATATAAATTATAAATTATAATGGTTGCTTTAATTTCAGAATGCACAGAGAGGAGAGGAATGGGCAAAATCAACGAACACTCTTTGAAATAGAATAGTAAAAGCCAATGGTTGAATTGAAACAGGCAAGTATAAATTAATAAAAGCAAATAAAAGTGAACAGTAGAAATAAAGTAGCCGGTAGACTAAATATAAAGTGAAAGAATGACAACGGTCACAAGCCTTGATTTAGCTGAGAATTGAAACCAATTAATTGTCTGGACAGCAAGTTTCAAATTTGAAAACGATAGTAAGTTAAAAGTCACACTTTTATGGTACCGATACGACGCACCGTTTTATTGCTTTCGTCGTGTACCGGACCTCAAAATACAGAAATAAATATACCGTAGAGATCAGCACGACGTGACGATCAAAACGGTATACAGATACTAGTGGTACGATCATCCGATCGAAAGTCGATAATCGGTACCAGAAATGCTGCTATTTTGCCAGAATTAAGATAAACGGAGCAGTTGAAGTCCAAATTTGGAAAAACGAAAGATGACATCTCACTCAGAAGAAGATTTAGAAATTTACTGTATAAAAATATTCAAGTTTGGAAAACATTTTATTACCGACAATTATTAACTGATTTGAGTTTGAATAAAATTATACAATAAAATAAACTTCATTATTATAAATTGAAAATTTATCATTTTCTATATTTAATTATACGTAATCCAAATATTAAATTTTTATTTCAAAATTCAATTATTTAAAATTTTCACAAAATTCAGTTAAATACATTATTAAAACCAATCAAAATTTATGGGTCGTTACACAGAAGGTGAATCCAAAGCTATAATACTCAGGCTGACCCGAGCGTAAAGCAAAACACAAACACTCGAGTCAGGACATACATACTTATACCATGTAAATCAACTCAAGTGAACTGTAATAGAAATGCATCAATAACTTAAAGGATGCTTGGGATCGCCCATCCTTTAAGGATCCGTTAAACTATCTACTATGTAGTAAGATACACTATTATAATAATGTCTACAGTAAAGTATACTATTTAAAAATAGCGTTAAGGCTTTACACTTTCCACCTTAACACGTTTTTAGGTGTGCAAATAGTCTATACAGTACCGTAATACCCCGTAAACTGGAGCTACCAGAGGATACTCCATAGGTACGACACAAATCAAACTCGTAGTAAAGCACGCTAGGGTAGGTGACACGACACAACTAGGCAATGCCAGGGTAGATATACTAATTACACTTCCGGGCCGGTGGTAACGCAGAGCCGCAACAATCGCCCACCTCGAGCCACACTCCCGAATCAAGGGGTGCACCCAATCACAAAGTAATAGAATGGTACACGATGGAATGTGTTCGATCAGAGGAGTTACCTCATTAGCCTGTCAATTGCTCCTGTTTTAGCCACCTTATGCTAACTCACGGGAGTCAGGTCCATGTTTATACCTCAAATAGAATCATCGCCACCATCCTACTTCATTCTGGAATCTCCACCGCGTACACAGTTGTTAAAGTGGTTTTCTGTATCGACAAAGAGTATGTCCATATCCGATCCTGGTCTCTTTAACAACCAATCGTTATTATAACCCGTGGTTATAAATTTCAAAAATGGTTTATATTACATATCAAACAATTCATTTAAACTATTTAAAAGTGAAGTTAATATCCTTTCAAATCAAATATTCAATTCCTAAAATTATAGCATTTCTGAGTTCATTCATTCAATTATAAATTTTCAAAACATTGTATTTTCAAAAACAACAGCACTTATAAAGTGTTACGATAGATATAGTAGTATTTCAAAACATTGTCAATTGCAGAAACAGCGGCATTTATAAACTGCTACAGTAGGTTTATTAGTTTCAAAACAGTTCAGCTTTAGAAACAGCAGCACTTACAAAGTGCTATAGTAAGTATATTAGTATTTCAAAACTTAGTTTAATTTCAGAAACAGCAGCACTTATAAACTACTACAGTAGATACAGTGTTAATTTAAAAACCAATACATTTCAGAAACAATAGCACCTACAAAACGTTACTGTAAGTATAGTGGTAATTTGGAAAAACACTACATTGAAACCACATCATTTCAGAAATGCTACAATTGCTGTTATAAGTTTATTTTAACAATTTAAAACAATATATTTTCAACCTTTCTCATTTTTAACTTATCAAACTTATTCCACTTTTCAAAATTATTTATCTGGATATTATTTCACTTATAATTTTAATAAAATAACATTTTATTTATAAATATCCAGTTAATTTATAATATATTTATTAAGTCAAAATTCATTATAAATTTCTTAACTTTTGTTTCAACAAATAACTTAATATTAAAATCTTTAAAATATCTATTTCATAACTAAAATATTTTATTACCAAGTTAAGCCAACATTTCCCTTTTAAATCAAATTTTCAAATATTAACTTAAATCACATTTTTATTTACATTTCCAATTATTTATTAATTCATACAATTTTAACTTACAGAAAATCACTATACAATTTATTTAAATCATTTAAATCCAGTTAATTTAAAATCTCATATAATTAAAATTCCAAATACTTACAATTTTTAGAAATCTTTATATTTAAAATTAACCACGGGTCTGTATAATATTTTTTAACCTAGGTCAAGTGAATACGGATAATATATCATTTCAATCCGTAATGAATTAAAATCCTAGGTTTTATCATTTCAAACCCGCAATCCCAAGTCAATTAAAATAAAAATCGCTCGAGCCTATCATTTCAGCTCATAATGACTTTTCCTTATTCTAAAGTCCGTTCGGGTATGTATCATTTCAAGCCATAGTGATTCTATTCTAACAGGGAACTTGCAGTGTGAGAAACAGATGATAAATAAACAGTAAAACATATCATATGATGTCAGGTGATGTAACAGGTATATAAACAGGTTATATCATTATATAATGTCAGATAACAGGCAGATGTGAACATATAACATAGCATATCAACTACTACAATTCAAATGACATTGTTTCACATTTATATAAGTACGATTTTGTCAAGAGTGATAAACTCGCCTTTTAAAGCTGGAGATAACAATTAAACACAAGACAAATAACTCTGAAAGGCATGACAAAGCACAAATCAAATACGAGTGGATAGAGAGCCAAGATCCAAGTCTTGTAACAACAAATTATAAAACATATATAAGCATATATATTCAACACAAAATAAATTAAAACAATGTAAATTATGAAACAACAATGGAATAAATGGGCTTAACCACAGAAGTGGGCTCGGCCACATCACATATAGCCATATAGGCTCGGCCATCACCATATTTTGCTCGGCCATGATGTTTAGAGACAAGCTAGGCTCGGCTATGGTCACACAAGGCACGACTATAGGTTAGAATTTGAAGAGATAGGAGTTGTGAAGGCAAAGAGACAAGGCAATGAAAGGTCATGTGTATTTGGGTTCGGCCTAGGCAAGTATGGCTCGGTCTGGGTTCATGGTTTGGGTCAGGTCTGGTCATGGCCTGGAGTGGGTTCTGGTCATGGCAAAGAAAAGTAAGGGGATGGAGGAGGTGGGAAACAAGGTGGTGGCTGAAGTCATCAAGGAGGAAGTGGTAATGTATATAGGCTTTGTTAGGGTTTCAAGTGATGTTTTTGTGGTGGAGTTTTGGGTCGATGGTCACGGCATGTGTGGAGATGATATGGTGGTGGAGATGGCCGGTCATGGTGGTGGTGGTGAGATGGTCGGCAATAGCATGGTGGCCGAGCAAAGCTTTAAGACAAAAGAAAAAAGAAAAGAGAAAAAGAAAGAGATGTTATGGAACTTACTTTAAAACTTTTTGTTAGAATGAAAAATGAAAAGGAGATGGGAACAAATGTTTTGTATGGCTATTGGAAAGGAAAATGCACGGCTAAGAAGGAAAATGAAGAGGCTAGGGAAAGGAAAAGTCATAAGTTAAAGAAAAAGAAACCAAAGTCTTTTGAATTTCCAAGCCAAAAATCAAATAAAAGAAAAATAGAAAGTAGAGAATGAAGAATAATAAAATGAAAAATATAGAAAATAGAAATGAAATAGAAAATATAAAATAGAAAATAAAAAAAATACTGAAAATAATTGCGTGTAAAACGCTGAATTTTATCAAATTTACAAAGTATAAAACAGAACTTAACATAACGAAAAGCAGAACAAATATCAGAAACAAATACTGTTCCAAGGAAAAAGATTAGAAATTTAAAATTTAAATTTAACATTTAACTGAAAATCAAAGTTTGAAAAAAATGAACAAAATATAATATTTTCAGAAAATCATTATTTTATTATATTTGGAAAATAAATTATTACAAAAATCCAAAAATACATTGGAAAATTCCAAAATTCAATTAAAAATGATTTAAAAATCAAAGTTTTCAAATAAATTAATTTAAAAAAATTTACAAAATTTTTGGGTTGTTACAGTTATGGCTCGTCCACCTCATTTCACCACATCACCATGTTCCAACATTTTTAAACATTTTTTAGTACTAATGTACTTATGTTTACTTATAGTCTGATACTTACTTTTTTACTTAATGATATTTTTAACCTTATATACCTAAGTACAAATACATATGTGTATACATATACTAGTACACACACACACAGATATATATATATATATATATATATATGAATATCCTATCTATTTATAAATGTGTATATTTACACTAAAGAGTTCACAATGTTTGAGACAACGTTTAGCCGATGAAAAGTCGAAAAGTCGAAAAAGAATTCCGGCCACATTTTCAATTTTTCTTCAAACTATATATTTTTGTAAACAAAATTTAAAAACTATTTCTTCATCATTATTTACTATTTAAAAAGGTTTTATTATAATTATTAAACATATTATTTGAATAATTAAATATTCACAAATCAAAGCGGTGAAATTCTGGATCGTTACAGAAAGTATACATTTGGACAAAATATACTTGAGAGCACACGCGTTACTCTCGAGAACTTCCAAGCTAGACCTTCGCCAAACACGGGAATCTGAATATTTCACAGCACTTCATGAATGGAACCGAAACCTCTCTACATAGATGTGAACATACCTAATGAGTGCCACCCACATAGCTTGGCTCCCATGCGCTTTTTGGTTTTAGTTATCTTCGATGTTGGATGCAAATGCTTAAAACGAGCTAGAAACCATTTTAGATTGACGGGGCACAAAGAAGGATATCAAAATCGATATTCGATGAATCAACTATCGGGAATAACAAAAATGGTCATGTATGGAAATTAAAATCTCATATACTTGTCACAACTCATTGATCTTAGACTAACACTACCCCGGGGAAAACAATAAAGCCGTACAAGTTAGGGCATTGCTATTTTCTATCTTGACTCGACATACATTCTTAATTTTACGAATTACAGGAGTTTCCTCAATGAACAACAAATCTTCTTAGATGGACGATCACAAAGAAGATAGTAGGATCGATAGTCAATAAATCAACTATCATGAATAACAAAATGATCGTATATGGAAATTAAATCTCATACATTTATCATAGCTGGTCGACCTCAAACTAGTACTGCCTCGGGGAAAACAATAAAGCCAGACAAGTTAGGCAGTGTTGCTTTCTACCTTTACTCGATATACTAAGAATAGAAAGAGTTCCCTTAACGTTTAGTGCTAAGTGTAGACTAAATATTTTCTATAAACAATCAAATTTTTAACACATTCGACTCACACTTGTGCTTGATTTTCACATCACAAATATTTTTAAAACACTATAAAACAACTCTTTAAATAAAGAGCTAATTATATTTCTAAGTGTATTATAAAGAAGGGTCAAAAACAAATGTCATTAAAACATTGTTTATTATGAACCTAAAACCAATTACACAGGTTTATTTTTAAAAATTCTTTTTAAAGATCTTTTCATTTATAAAAATATCATTTATAAATCAACTTATTATTATCTTTAAAATAAAACACGCCCAAAGATTTAAGAATATCAACATTTATTAAGTCAAGTAACAAGCTTTCTTAATAACTTAACTAAATCATTTATTATAGTAAAGCGTTATAATCCATGAATTCTTTCTCAATCCTTGGAAAACAATTATTTCAACAATGGTGTTGTAATCCAGGTGTCACAGCCCAGATTTTCGACCCTCGAAAATCGACATCAATACGTCCACTGTATAGCATGCCGAGCATTCGAGTGTCGGAAATACCAGATCGTTAGAGGAAAAGAAGAAAGAGGTAGAAGAAGAAACAGAAACAACAACACAGAATCTCACAATTGGAGCGGAACAATATATAATAGATAATAACATGTCTTTATACAAAAAAAACTACAACTGTTATTTACACATTACGTCATCAGAGTACAACACATCAATACTGGACAGTTATAATAACTTGTCCTCACAAGTGCTGAATATACAACCTACAATACACAGCGGAATAAAATCAAATACGTGAAATACGTCTTCGTCATCCAGCTCGTCTCCTGAGCTCCAGACCATCCTATCATGTATCTGTAATACTCGGTCTGACCCGAGCATTATAATAAAATAACACCCTAATCAGTCTAGAAAACCAGCGTGAGAAAACACACTCAATTTGAATTATTAAATTTATCAAAATCCTTTGAAAAACAAAGGTATCTCGTAAGACCGCGTCACATATAGACACGACGGATTTTTACCTTACGATAACCAAAACTCTTTATATCAAAATCGTCTGATATTATAATAGTGTCTAAACAAGTAAACAGAAAATTGCTGAAATGCTTGCATCTCACGTTTCAGCATAGTTGGGCACAATCAAAACCGTACGGCACTTATTGGAGAATGGATTCCATACAATGACTAGGCACTGGGGTACCACCTATCACGGTACACTTCTAGAAAAATGTACCGAGGACCTCGCCGGGATCCCCTACAACACAAGACCGACCCTATCCCTAACATGGATAGAACCGAATATGTTATCACCCCGGGTGTTCCCACCCTTATCAAGAGCTCTTTGCATGCACCACCGTATCCATAATAAATAATATACCCGAGGATATCTAGAAAGGTGATAACGTAACCTAATTGGGTATGACCCACTTAGCCTTGCTGCATATCCCCTGATTTTCAATCATTCCGGTTGATGAGGCTTGAGGCTACGATTACCTTTCAAGGATAATTTCACTTAGAATGCCCATCGTCCTCCAATGATGATATTCTGATAGCATTCGTCCATACAAGTTGTCCTGGGTCTGGACAAAACGAATCACCGTCTTCATTATCTTCACGGTATCCATTCGTAACGCTCAAATCGGATCGAAGTGGTTTTCGGATAATTCAATGCGATCCCGGTCTCTTAGAAAACGATCAACGAATTTGGCCAAATATGATAGTCAGTTCTTTAATTATCAATAAAACATCCATAAGCAAACATCAGGACTTATTATAGATTTTTCAAAATTTATTTCAAAATATCTTTATAAGATATATATTCAAATCCCTTCCAAATCTTCAATATTTGAGACAACTCAAATACTTATATCCATATCAGGATATTTCAAACCATCTCTTATTTTAACACTTAAAAAAATATTTAAAAAAATATTTTTTAAACCCCTTACTTCCCAACACTTAGGAAAATTTCACTTATTTCTCTTTTCTCAAAAACCCTTCCCAATTTATATTGTAAAATCCTTAACTCGTTTATAACGAATTCTATAAGTTCTGGGTTCCTTAATTTAATCCCTTTATTCAAAAACATATACTTAACTCACCGAAACGAGTCTATTCACAAACTATTTCCTTCAAAAATATTCAAACAGAACTTTTTAAAATAATATGGAAAGAACCACACGGTATCAACCATGGATTCACAGCTCAATGATTACGTCTCTATCCCAGAGAAATATAAACTTAACTGCAGGCAATCTATGCCTCTGATTTCACCATGAAGGTATACCATTACTTTTCGAAAACTTTATTTAATAATTTCTCAAACAAATGTTTATAAAGTTTCTATAATAATTTTTCCAAGTTCAATTTAGACAAATACTCTTAAATAAAAGTTATTATATAAAACTATATTAATATTGAATAATTTATCCTTTAAAATAATAATTCTAATTAATTCTTAAATAACAATTAACTTAATATCAACTCACTATAACTAACTTAATTAATAATTAAATATACTTTAAACAATTTAAAATAATTACATAATTTAATTAATTTTGATTTATTAATAAAATTCTAATCAATTTACAAAGCCTGTTTATGAACTTATAATTTATTTTGACAATTTAAAAATATTTAATAACTAACTTTCTGGAAATATTTTTTTCCTAAAACATTTTTAAATTACCTAGTTTAATAATTTAAAATCCCCTTTTTTAAACAATTCATCTTCTCGACAATACATACTTTTCAATTCCAATATAACACATCTAATATTATAAATCTCTCTCGATTTATCACCAATTGATTTAAGTCCCCGTTTCATAAATCCCCTTTTCACATTTCTTAAAGTAAATCTATCATTTATTTTTAAACCGATTTACCCGCTTCATTATAAATTCTCACCGTGAATTTATATCTTCCATTTTATCAACTGATAATCACTTCACTTTATTTATAAACATTGTTTATAAATCCCATAGTCCCATTTCCAATTTACAACGGTTTGACAATACTTAATCGATTATAAATCGATTTCTAAATTAAATTCCATTTTTAAATCAATTTCTTGAATAACCCAACTACATTCCAAAACCTAACTAAATTCCGATTCCACTTCCATTTCATAATTTAAAATCTTATTTAAGATCTAGTATACCAATTTTATGTTTTATTTTCAAAATTCTTTTTTATTCTCCTAAACTATTTTAAATCTCGATTTTTAAAATCCTTTTACACTTAAACAAATTTCACTTAAGTTTTATTATTTAAAATCCTTTATTTACATTATTCCAAAAGCTCTATTTACAATATCCCGATATAGTTAAATACAAATTTTAAAGTCAAACTATTTATTTTATCCAAATAAATTTCTTTTAATTCATCCAAACTCCTATTTAAATACTTCACTTTCGGAACCCCCTTTTTAATTTCTTTTCAAATTCAAATATATATATTTATGGTATTTTAAAATACCGAAATCCATGCCACTGCCACCATAACATCCAATAAATTCAAATCACACAATAATCCAACACATATCATTCAAACAAATCATATATTACTCTATATGAAATTAAATTCAACATTTTTGAGGAATCTAGTTGGATCCCTCTAACCTGTTTCCCTGCATCCACAGATGTTGGACAACATAAAAAAATACCAATCCCACTTCGAGGGGGATATCGCGGTATATAGGGTCATCAGCTATTATGTGGGGCGCATAGGGTCTTATCCGCTAAAATATGCGGGAACAATCAATCCAACTACTAACATATATACTATTGTATATATAATAACATCCAAACTGATGATAATTATCAAATTGAACCAGACATCCAATAATTAATTTTAACTATTTAAAATTAACTAGTAATCCAAAATCGAGTGAGATTAACTCACCTTGATTTTTAATTGTCTCCAAAACGTTCCGAAAGGAATCGAACATCGTTCGATTTCCAATGTACATCCAATAAGCTCCGATCTAAGGCAAACTCGTTCCATAATGCAGATTTCATCATTACGAACGTATCTTGACAAACTGAGTTCAATTAGGACCTATAATCAATAAGATATGTAAATTATAAGCTTTTTTTTCTTCTGTCTACGTAAGATTAGCACACTAACCTTTTTTTTAAATCCTGAACTTACCCAATATGAAGCTGGCCCAAAAAAATAGTTCGACCCGTACCCTGCACTTCTCCCTCCGTTCTATTTTTTTTCTTTTTGCTCACGCCTGTACAAGAAAACATCTACTGCCGTGCAATTCAAACCATTGCCACTTCCAACATCACCTAGAAACGAATGGAAACCCTCATCTGAAATCGAGCAAACCCACGACCACACAGTCACGTCGCCACCACCAATTCACATCGAACCCCTCCCTAACTTCGGCCGCCAGTGCGTTCCACCCCCAGCTGCTGTACGAACTATCGCGGCTCCCAATTGAAAATGCTCGAGTTTCCTACCTAAGCCCAGTGCCATCGATCCCCAATCTGAATCCGCCGTTCGCCGCTCTCCCTTTTCAGCTCGAACGTCACCACTACGATGTTGCCGCACCAACTCTCCCCTGAGCACACGCGATCGTGATTCACTCGCGATGCCTCTCTACTTTTTTTGTCTACCGAGTTCGATTTTAATTGGGGAATTCATGATTTAAAAGAATTGAAAGAATGAAGGAAAATGGCTCACGATTTAAAACTGGATAAAGTTTAAAAATCGTTTTCGTTTTCGTTTTAATGTAACTGTTACGTGCTTCTGCTTTTTAAAAGAAGAAGGGATGAGATGATGGCTTGTTAGAATAGGTCAACGTACAGTGAAAGGATGGAATTTCTGCTAAAAAGAAGATTAACTAGATAATTTATTTATTTAAATTTCAAAACGTCTCGATTTACACAACTCAAAATCTCGAACCCCTATCGAGGCATGCTGCTAGGCGTTTATAATGTTATGCCCCTATTTCGAATGCAATGGAAAAGGTTTCGAGTCATAATTCAATCGTATGGAGAAGATAGCTTTTTGGACCCATTTATTATATTGAATTTTCAATATAAATTTTCAACGTGTTTATATCCCGTACGATCAAACGATAACTCCAAAAGCTACAAAATTTGAAATTCGATAATAATATATTATTACGGATCCAATGGAACTGATTTGGTCGAAATCTGAGACTGTGCCTCGGAAGGCTATTTTACTCGTCAATTCATACGAGATATTTTTAAAATCAGACAAAATCAATTTTAAATCCCATTTAAATTTTTATTATCTTCATTCTTACTAATAGAAATTTAATCAACCTCTAAATTATTTTAAACAAGCTTAAAACTCAAGATTCAATATTTTAACCAATTTTCAATTATTAAATTTAATAATTAAATTATCCAATAAATCATTATATTTGAAATTCAAGTTAAAAATTAACTTTTAAATATTTAAAAATAATTAAATATTCCAATTTCAAATAACGAAAAATTCTGGGTCATTACATTCCACCCCCTTTAAAAGAATTTCGTCCTCGAAATTGCCAAGGTAAGAAGAATGGTCCAAAACCCATCAACTTTCCCAAATTAATCAGTTGAAACAACTATCCAAAATCAATTTATTGAAACCACATTATCACTTTTACTAATTTCCAAATTCATCCATAGATTCCAAATAATATGTCTTACTCAACCATTTCAAGTTATAATCCAAATTCAAATTTTAGTTATCAAAAATTTTCTTCAAAATTTTCTAACTCTTTAAATTTCCGAAAAATTTCACCAGCGTCTCCTTTGCGCGGCTAGATCCGAACAATTACAAGTCGCCTCTATGGGCTTAAATCATCAAAATAAAACAAAATCCAAGTGGCTCAATCATAAAATCATCAAATTCAACAATAATTTAAACATGTACCATTTAGTCGGGCAATCAAGTTTTCTTTGACATCGAAGACATCAATTTAGTTCTTTTGCTTTTATATACCTGCACCTTATTTACTAATGATACTAAATCATATAATTCAAAATCATTTTATTTAGAAATTTCAATTTCCAATATTTGCTTCACCAAAACCATACGATGTACATATATCATCCATACACAATATCAAATCCGATCGCTCACTCGATCACCCAATTTCACTTCCGAACTAGTATCGTTCACACGACTCTCTAGTGCGGACTCAGACCTTGTTTCTTAATTAGAAACTGTCATTCTCCTTGCATAGCCATTTACTATGATAGAGAATCTCATAATCAATCAAAAATTCATATCCATTGTTCGCCGTCAAGAATCGAGTGAAAAATCCAAACTCGGTTCGATATAAATTATCTCGAAATTCTGTGCTCGAATCTGAATCAAATCGTGCGAATATAATAATATATGTACAACTTGTATTAATTTCCAGTTGATTCTTAGCTACCCCGGTTTCTCTTATTCACCTTCATCTCATTTATATTCACTTTTATTTCATTCACTTCCAATTTTCCATTTTCTGTTATTTACCTTTATTTGATCTGCATTCAAGTATTTACTTGGTATATTTTCCAATACCAATTATCTATTAAGAATTTCCTCATCAAATTTTTCTTAAGTCCAATATAAAAAATTTATACAAACTTCTTAGATTAATTTCCATTTCACCACTTTAGTTTATATCCATTTCCAATCAAATTCAATTTTAATTCCACTTAATTCAAGCCTTCGCTTCTCCCTTCGAGACTGGAATTAATATACTGGCGTCCCGCAAGGACAACTCCTTAGCTACAGGGAAACACTTGAAGAGACATGAACTCGAAATCGAAGATCAATCCAAGGCAGTTTAAAGCTCCGAGAAAGAACAGAAAATGATAATCTCTGGTTGAGCGAAGTAAAGACACTACTCCCCTTTGGTTGAGGGGGGCAGGGGGGTGTTCTTCCTTGGTTAGGAGGGTGGAGGGGGTTCGGGGGAGGAGAGAGGATTTCAACTCGACCGCCTTGTATCTGAGAAGAATCGGCCGAATGAATCAGTTATCTTTAAATTCCAATATTAAATTCGTCCAACCATGCCCCAAATCATATTTAATTCATTAATTATTTTAATTAGTTCCATTCACTAATTTATTTCAATCTCAATCAATTCTATTTCCAAGAATTTATTTCATTTAGTCCAACCTAGGCTAAATTTTCAATCTCACTTTATTTAACTTAATTCAAGTTAAATTTCTATTCCATAATTAATTTCAAACCTTTACTTTTCTTGCATTCTTAATCAGCAATTTTAAACATTGTTGTAACTTGCTAATTTCCAAATTCTATTTTCAACAATTACTCCATCCAACCTAACTTAGGCTAAATTTCAAAATTCACTTTATACTTAACTTAAGTTAAGTTTAATCCCATTCCAAAATCAAATTTCAAATTTTATAAGTTATCAAACTTATTCATATTCCATTCACTAATTTTTTTCCAATTCACTTCATTTAATTAGTTTACTTTACTAATTTATTCCATTATCACACTCACTTTCATTTAACTTTTCTTAAGTTAAATTTCATTCTCCGTTTTCACATTCAATTTTAACCACTCTATTTAACTTACCTTAAGGTAAGATTCATTTCAATTTTGCTTTCCAGATTTTATAAGTTCAATCTTAATTTCTCATATTTCCAATTAAACATTCCTAATCAAAAACCCAGAGTTCACACACTTTGTTCTAAGTGTTTCAAGTCATTTTTGAAATCATATATATATATATATATATCACTTATATATATCAAATCCAAAAACTTTAAGCTTCTTAAAATCAAAAACTTGTTTATCAAAACAAGACTTCAATAGTAAATCATTACGGTAGCAAATCCATCACTCAAAAACTCGAAAATGAACAAAGACGATGTCGCAATCATTATCGGAATTATTTTCCAACGACCAAAGTAAGTTCAGTGCTTTTATTTCCTTAAAAAATAATTTTTTTATAAAATATTTCAATTCACAAATATTCTCTAAATAATATCACTATTAATTTCCAAGACTTCGAAAATCATTTTCAAAACCAACGGGATTTAAATTCCTAAATTTCTAACTTTTAAATCTTTTATAAATCGTTTTTATAAACCATATCAATTTCTAAATCACATTTACAAAATCATATTTACAAAATCCCATTTTGTTATACGAAATTATTTCTTAACGTTTGACTATAATATCAATTTTTTATTCAATCACCACAACAACAAATGATAATGGTTTAATATTATCATTTCCTAACAACCAAGCACACCTTATATAACTATAATAATTTCTGAAAATTATTCCATTCATATATAAAAATAATCTGGGTAAAATTATTTCATTTACCCCACTTCAAAACAATATCATGTCGAATTTCTCTGTTCAAGTGTTTAGAGATCCCTATCAATAAGGTTAATTACTCGTATTGACCAGAATACATAAGCCACTCAACTGACCAATCAACACAATATAAAACAGTTTTATATTCACCGACAAATACATGCTCACATCTATTAATACACTCAAACTCATTCTCGGGTGCTACTGACCCTATCTCTAATGAGTTACCCCATCAAAGCCAAGGTTCTCGCTCAACCTTCAGCTTCGATACCAAGTGTCACGGCCCGGATTTTCGACCCTCGAAAATCGACATCAATACATCCACTATATAGCATGTTGAGCAATCAGTGCCGGAAATACCAGATCATTAGAGGAAAAGAAGAAAGAGGTAGAAGAAGAAACATAAACAACAACATAGAATCTCACAATCGCAGCGGAACAATATATAATAGATAATAACATGTCTTTATACAAAAAAACTACAACTGTTATTTACACATTACATCATTAGAGTACAACACATCAATAACTCAATACCGGACAGTTATAATAACTTGTCCACACAAGTGCTGAATATATAGCCTACATTACACGTTGGAATAAAATCAAATACGTGTAATACGTCTTCGTCATCCAGCTCGTCTCCTGAGCTCCATAACATCCTATCCTGTAACTATAATACTCGGACTAACCCGAGCATATAATAAAATAACACCCGAGTCGGTCTGGAAAACCAGCGTGAGAAAACACACTCAATTTGAATTATTAAAGCTACCAAAATCCTTTGAAAAAGAAAGGTATCCTGTTAGACCGCGTTACACATAAACACGACGGGTTTTTACCTTACGATAACCAAAACACTTTATATCAAAATCATCTGATATTATAATAGTGTCTAAACAAGTAAATAGAAAATAGCTGAAATCCTTGCATCTTACGTTTCAACATAGTTAGGCACAATCAAAACCGTATGGCGCTTATTGGAGAATGGATTTCATACAATGACTAGGCACTGGGGTACCACCTATCACGGTACACTTCTAGAAAAATGTACCGAGGACCTCGCCGGGATCCCCTACAACACAAGACCGACCCTATCCCCAACCTGGATAGAAACGAATAGGTTATCACCCCGGGTGTTCCCACCCTTATCAAGAGCTCTTTGCATGCACCACCGTATCCATAATAAATAATATACCCGAGGATATCTAAAAAGGTGATAACGTAACCTAATTGGGTATGACCCACTTAGCCTTGCTGCATATCCCCTGATTTTCATTCATTCCGTTTGATGAGGCTTGAGGCTACGATTACCTTTCAAGGATAATTTCACTTAGAATGCCCATCGTCCTCCAATGATGATATTCTGATAGCATTCGTCCATAAAAGTTGTCCTAGGTCTGGACAAAACGAATCACCATCTTCTTCATCTTCACGGTATCCATTCGTAACGCTCAAATCGGATCGAAGTGGTTTTCGGATAATTCAATGTGATCCCGGTCTCTTAGAAAACGATCAATGAATTTGGCCAAATATGATAGTCAGTTATTTAACTATCAATAAAACATCCTTAAGCCGACATCATGCCTTATTATAGATTTTCCAAAATTTATTTCAAAATATCTTTATAAGATTTATATTCAAATCCCTTCCAAATCTTCAATATTTGAGACAACTCAAATACTTATATCCATATCAGGATATTTCAAACCATCTCTTATTTTAACACTTAGAAAAATATTTAAAAATATATTTTCTATACCCTTTACTTCCCAACACTTAGGAAAATTTCACTTATTTCTCTTTTCTCAAAAACCCTTCCCAATTTATATTGTAAAATCCTTAACTCGTTTATAACGAATTCTATAAGTTCTGGGTTCCTTAATTTAATCCCTTTATTCAAAAACATATACTTAACTCACCGAAACGAGTCTATTCACAAAATATTTCCTTCAAAAATATTCAAACAGAACTTTTTAAAATAATATGGAAAGAACCACACGGTATCAACCATGGATTCACAGCTCAATGATTACGTCTCTATCCTAGAGAAATCCAAACTTATTTGCAGGCAATCTATGCCTCTGATTTCACCATGAAGGTATACCATTACTTTTCGAAAACTTTATTTAATAATTTCTCAAACAAATGTTTATAAAGTTTCTATAATAATTTTTCCAAGTTCAATTTAGACAAATACTCTTAAATAAAAGTTATTATATAAAACTATATTAATATTGAATAATTTATCCTTTAAAATAATAATTCTAATTAATTCTTAAATAACAATTAACTTAATATCAACTCACTATAACTAACTTAATTAATAATTAAATATACTTTAAACAATTTAAAATAATTACATAATTTAATTAATTTTGATTTATTAATAAAATTCTAATCAATTTACAAAGCCTGTTTATGAACTTATAATTTATTTTGACAATTTAAAAATATTTAATAACTAACTTTCTGGAAATATTTTTTTCCTAAAACATTTTTAAATTACCTAGTTTAATAATTAAAAATCCCCTTTTTTAAACAATTCATCTTCTCGACAATACATACTTTTCAATTCCAATATAACACATCTAATATTATAAATCTCTCTCGATTTATCACCAATTGATTTAAGTCCCCGTTTCGTAAATCCCCTTTTCACATTTCTTAAAGTAAATCTATCATTTATTTTTAAACCGATTTACCCGCTTCATTATAAATTCTCACCGTGAATTTATATCTTCCATTTTATCAACTAATAATCACTTCACTTTATTTATAAACTTTGTTTATAAATCCCATAGTCCCATTTCCAGTTTACCATGGTTTCACAATACTTAATCGATTATAAATCGATTTCTAAATTAAATTCCATTTTTAAATCAATTCTTGAATAACCCAACTGCATTCCAAACCCCAACTAAATTCTGATTCCACTTCCATTGCATAATTTAAAACCTTATCTAAGATCTAGTATAACAATTTTATATTTTATTTTCAAATTTCCCTTTTATTCTCCCAAACTATTTTAAATCTCGATTTTTAAAATCCTTTTACACTTAAACAAATTTCACTTAAGTTTTATTATTTAAAATCCTTTATTTACATTATTCCAAAATTTCTATTTACAATATCCCGAGATAGTTAATTACAAATTTTAAAGTCAAACTATTTATTTTATCCAAATAAATTTCTTTTAATTGATCCAAAATCCTATATAAATACTTCACTTCCAGAACCCCTTTTTAATTTCTTTTCAAATTCAAATAAATATATTCATGGTATTTTAAAATACCGAAATCCAGGCCAGTGCCACCATAACATCCAATAAATTCAAATCACACAATAATCCATCACAGATCATTCAAACAAATCATATATTACTATATACGATTAAATTCAACATTTTTGAGGAATCCAGTTGGATCCCTCCAACCTATTTCCCTGCATCCACAGATGTTAGATAACATAAAAAAATACTAATCCCACTTCGAGGGGATATCACAGTATATAGAGTCATCCACTATTATGCGGGGCATATAAGGTCTCATCCGCTAAAATATGCAGGAACAATCAATCCAACTACTAACATATATACTACTATATATATAATAACATCCAAACTGATGATAATTATCAAATTCAACCAGACATCCAATAATAAATTTTAACTATTTAAAATTAACTAGTAATCCAAAATCGAGTGAAATTAACTCACTTTGATTTTTAATTGTCGCCAAAACGTTCCGAAAGGAATCGAACATCGTTCGATTTCCAACGTACATCCAATAAGCTCCAATCTAAGTCAAACCCATTCCATAATGCAGATTTCATCATTACGAACGTAACACGACAAACTGAGTTCAATTAGGACCTATAATCAATAAGATATGTAAAATATAAGCTTTTTTTTCTTTTTATCTTCTGTTTACATAAGATTAGCACACTAACCTTTTTTTTAATATTGAACTTACCCAATATGAAGTCGACCTAAAAAAACAGTTCGACCCGTACCCTGTTCTTCTCCCCCCTTCTATATTTTTTTTTGCACACGCCTGTACGAGAAAACATCCACTGCCGTGCATTTCAAACCATCGCCACTTCGAACATCGCCTGGAAACGAACGGAAACCCTCATCTGAAATCGAGCATACCCACGACCACACAGTCACGTCGCCCCCACCAATTCACATCGAACCCCTCCCCAACTTCGGCCGCCATTGCGTTCCACCACCTGCTACCGTACAAACTATCGTGGCTCCCAATTAAAAATGCTCGAGTTGCCTACCTAAGCCCAGTGCCATCGATCCCTAATCTGAATCCGCCGTTCGCCACTCCCCCTTTTCATCTCGAACGTCACCACTACGATGTCGCTGCCCGACTCTCGGCTGAGCACGCGCGATCGCGATTCACTCGCGATGCCACTCTCTCCTTTTTTTATCTAACGAGTTCGATTTTAATCATTTGAAGAGAAAGGGCATACGTGATTTAAAAGAACTGAAGGAATGAAGGAAAATGGCTCATGATTTAAAACTGGATAAAGTTTAAAAATCGTTTTCGTTTGAATGTAACTGTTGCGTTCTTCTGCTTTTTAAAAGAAGAAGGGATTAGATGTTGGCGTGTTAGAATAGGTCAATGTACAGTGAAAGGATGGAATTGCTACTGAAAAGAAGATTGACTAGACAATTTATTTATTTAAATTTCAAAACGTTTCGATTTACGCAACTCAAAATCTTAAACCACTATCGAGGCGTGCCGCTCGACGCTTACAGTTATACCCTACTTTGAATGCAATGGAAAAGGTTTGAGTCCTAATTCGATCGTATGGAGATGATAGCTTTTTGGATCCATTTATTGTATTAAATTTTCGATATAAATTTTCAGCCTGTTTATATCCCGTACGGTCAAACGATATCTCTAAATGCTATGAAATTTGAAATTCGATAATAATACACTATTACGGATTCAATGGAACTGGTTTCGTCGAAATCCAAGACTGTGCCTTGGAAGGCTATTTTTACTCGTCAATTCAAACGAGATATTTTTAAAATCGAACAAAATCCCTTTTAAATCCAATTTAAAAATTTTATTTTCTTCATTCTTACTAATAGAAATTTAATAAACCTCTAAATTATTTTTAACAAGCTTAAAACTCAAGATTCAGTATTTTAACCAATTTTCAATTATTAAATTTAATAATTAAATTATTCAATAAATCGTTATATTTGAAATTCAAGTTAAAAATTAACTTTTAAATATTTAAAAATAATTAAATATTCCAATTTCAAATAACGCAAAATTCTGGGTCTTTACACCATGCCTCTTTTTCACTTGCAATAAACTCAAAAATACTTAAAATACAATTTAAATCATCCATTTCAAATATTACTTGAAAAATCTCAACTTTAAAATATATTAAAATCTCAAAACCATTTCCTTTCCTTATTTCGAGATAAAACTTCTTCTTTAGTAATTTGTATTCAATCATTTAAAACATATATAAATTTCAAACCACTTATAGAACACTTAAATATATTTTAGAAAAGTTTGCTAAATGGATTGAAGAAGAAAAATCAAGTTTAAAACCATTTTATAAAAGTTGGAAATAGTGACGCAAAACTGCCGTTAAAAAGAGTATGGAAAACCCCTTTAAATCGGTTCTTTTCAAATTGGACTTTTTTCCATATTTATACGAAGTATGAATATTATATTTTATTTCTCGAACAACATACCATGAGTTTAGTATGCATTCGTAAAAATTTAGAGAACTTTGAATCAATAAACCTATTTGAAAGTTGTTTCTAAAACTTGACTTTCGAACTGCAAAACCACGACCAAAACTTTTCTAACTTTGAAATATTTTGGAGTTTGGTGTTATAACCTTTTTTGAGCCATCAAAACTTTGTTCAAGCAATGTTTTAAAAGAACAAAAACGTAGCTAAATATTTATTGACGCAAACACAAGCACAAGATTATAACAAGATTTAAAGAGATGGGACTTCAAAGTGCAATAACGCAATTTCAAAGTGCGAAAATGGGCTTATTCCACTATTCAACATTTTTTCCATTTTTACATTTCAAACAACATCCAAACATTTATATAAGAAAGAAGCATATAAATGTAAATTAATAATGGCAATAAACACATTAGGGTCTCTTTACAAGTCCTATGTAAATCATATATATGTCATCCGCTTTCCAAAGCGGGAATTCGACCAAACCAACACAAGAAATCTTTCAAGCACGCAAATAAAAATTTATATCAACACATAAATCATATAGAGTTCATTCGTAGGTGAGTTAGCTCATCTAAATTCTAGCTGACACTTATGTGTTCCTGCTTGATCTAAAATCAAACGGTGTTCGATTTTGGGTCGAAATTACACTTTCTCCAAACTTGACATAATCAACTCCAATGCTTATATAACGCTCCTATGAGCACAATCCAAAAGACCGCTTCTAAATTGGACCTCGTATGCAAAAGTTATTGATTTTATAAAATCTTAGATTAAAAATTTAAGTAAATCAACTTAATTACTTAGTTAAGTTAATTACCCTCGCAATCCTTTCTTCCTCCTTCCTTAATCAACTACCTATATATACACAAATTCACAGACACACACAGACACACTAGCACCTCCTCTCTCCTCTGTTCTCTCTCGACGCTCGACGAAATCAACTACCGTCAATTCCAACAAATCACACAACGCGAGCTCTCTGCCTTGGTCACCACCACTACAAGCTCGATCGACTGAAATCAATCGTGACCTGGGGATTTTCGACCGTGATAGTGGAATGTCGTACCTTCGAAAACGCCATCGCACCCCTCCAATCGACCACCACCACTTGTCCTTCGCACTATAATCCCAAATCCACCATTGCCCTAGCCTAATTCACTTTCAATCGTCGAAAAAACCTAACCCTAGCTCGGCTAAGCTAACGTCTATCACCACCAATGGCAGTCGCACCTCTTAATCCCTATATAGATTCGAAGCTTATCTCCATAAGAGTTCAACAGATCCAACAATTTTAATTTTCGTTAACGGAGGCTCCTGACTTTTGTTTTGAAAGGAGCAGGCTAGGTTAAAGTGTTTACAGGAAATTGGAATGAAAATGAGAAAGAGGAACGAGGAAAAGCGAGGTAGAGTTATGGTGTATTTATTTTAAAATTTTGAGGTAATTTGCTACAGAATATGTTCACGTACGAATCTCGAACGGTAGAAATAAAAATAGAATCACACATCACACTGTGAACGATCACAAAACAACAATAAAATACACTGATTATCTTATTCTATAAAATTTTAAAAATACCAACGTTCGATGCAAAATGCGTCAAATGATAATATAAATATTTTCCAAACTAAAAATAAAGGAAAAATCCTATGAATTCATTTTACAAATACGTCATAAAAATCAAGTCGTTTTATTAATAATTGATTTTCCTATTATTTATTATATGTGTTATAAATGTGTACATAAGAGTGCAACAATGTTGCAACAACTTCCATTCAGTAAAAAGTCAAAAATCCAAAAAAACAAATTTCGATCACATTTCCAATTTTTTGCCGAACTATTTATTTATGTAAACAAATTTTCAAAATGAGATCACTATTGTTATTTATTAATTAAAAGGAGTTAAATAAGGCTATTAAATCCATCTAATTAATATTTAATTCAAAATTCAAATATTTAAATAATCCCTATATTTGATTATAATATTTTTCCAAGATGTCATATCCTTTCTCATGCCAAGGAATAATGGAAATATTGGTTTTTAGTGTACTCGCCTTTAGCCTGAAGCTGATACTAGACCCTTTTCCTCTGTGTAAGATATACAGATCCTTTCAAATGATCCGGGGTAGCCTTTCCAAGTACCCATGAGTGCACTCATAATACCACTGCTTTCGAGTACGTCAGAAAACACTCCAAGTATCAACGATCCCTTAGCATGCATATCCGAGCCCTTTCCTTGCTCCATATAGTTTTCATTATTCTCGAGGAACCAATCCACATTCCTTTATTCCACAATAGAACCATTCTCACGTTCTACACATGGGTCAACCTTCCTAGAACCCATCTTTTGTGGACAACCATTCTTATGACTTACTTCAACATCAAGGTGCCATCATCAGAACCTAACTCCATTCATCATCGAGTGACTATCACCGAAGTGTCGAAGCTATCATCAAGCTACTACATCGCTATCAAACCCAACACAAACAAATAAACACCTTCAACACGACCTATAGAGCCCCTACTTCCCCTTTCGGAAGTTCCACCCTATTTCTAGCTAGATTCGACCTCCTGATGCCAATATAAAGGTCTCGTTGCTAATAGGTATACTTAGCCAATTTTGGTTAAGTTCTATCCCTTTCCTTAGAGCTCAATCTTCTAAGTACTTGGACCCCGACCACTTCTCTTAAAAGCTCTTCTCATCAACTCCAAAAGCTCTTGTGGCTAACTCCAAAAGCTCATTTCCATGCCCTCCATAGCTCTCGGTCTAAGTCCAGTACTTAACCAAATTCTTTCTCTTTTCTTCTGCTCATCACCCTAAGCCCCAACTTGAAGTACCAACCTTCCACCGAGCGATTTCCCTAACCTAAAAGCTCTCGGTATCGAGTCCTTTACTTTTCTCTAAACTTGGTGCAAATTGAATTTGGACTCCTCTCATTCTCTAGAGCCTTCCCTCCAAGTTTTATCTAATTCCAACCATCTTTGCCTTCAATTTTCCAATTTGACCACTCCTTTCCTAGCTACCTAAAAGCACTAGCAAACCATATCAAAACACAACATACAAACATATAATATCATACATATATATCCACTTAACATGCAATATATAACATGATAATCAAGCAAATCCTAATCTAAATCTAACTTCTACACTAGCATCTGAACATGAACAAAAGGAGTTGCAAAACCACTTTAAAACCACTAAAATTAGCCATAAACATATGTTAAAATGTGATAATATTTAGAAAACAATTTAGGGTCAAAATCAAGTTTAAAATATCATTTTTAACTATATAAACATGCATGGTAGAGTTAGAGGTCAAGAAACCACTCAACATATGCCTAAAATACAAATTGCTCCTATTAAATCCGAAGTGGGCAACAGGGAAGAGGAATAAAATCAACCAAAGTGATAATATCAAGCTACTCTATGCTAATAATCCCTCTAATTGATGATTTGGTTAAGATTAGTAAGGAAAAGGTAGTCTTTTTGATGAAATTAGGGTTAATGGAGGTTTAGAACTATTTTGGGGAAGATGTAAATGCCTTAGATCAGTTTCTATAGCCTCCTCTTAGCCAAAGTTTCAAGATAGATCAGTGGGCCTAAGTATGGGCTTAATTAATTACCCATTAGGTCTTCTAATTACCCACTAGGTCCGCCTAAGCTGTTTCATACCGCGTCTGATAATACGAACCGGCCTACGAGTTCTTGAAGCTTTTAGTACAATCTCGATATCATCATGTTGATCCGGTGAAATCATCATGCGTTATTCATGCACAAACTTCCGTAGACGAGAGACATGGAAGACGTGCACAATCGCCATCTTTAGAGGCAAATCGACCCTATAGGCTAGGTTCCCAATCCTCTCTGCTATTAGAAAAGGACATATGAATCTTGGCGCCAACTTCCCCTTACTACTGAATTGCATAATATTCTTCAAAGCATAAATCTTCACAAACTCCATAAGCCGGTAGAAAATTCAAAATCTCTACGTCTTCTATCAGCATAGCTCTTCTGCCTATCCAGAATAGATTTTATTCGTTGTTGGATGCTCTTTATCTTCTTCGAGGTTTCTCTAATCATATCTGACCCAAGTATCAATTTGTCACCCTTTTCCCACTAATATGAAGAAGCAATATACGGTAGACCATACAATGCTTTATATGGTGCCATATTGATATTGGACTGATAGATATTCTTGTATGCGAATTCTACCAAATGCAAGCGATTATACGATGAACCTTCGAAATCGAGAATGCAAGTTCATAAGAGATCCTCCAATGTACGATTCATTCTCTCGATCTGCCATCTATTTGTGGGTGATAAGGTGTACTGAGATGTAGCTCGGTTCCCAATGCCTCTTGTAAGCTTTTCCAAAAACCACTAGTGAAGAATAGGTCTTGGTCGCTCACAATGTTGTTTGACACACCATGAAATCATACAATCCATTTCATATACAACTAGGCCAGTATGGTTGTCGTTCTACCTGACTTCATGGGTTTAAATCTCGCACTTTTAGTCAATTGATCGACTATAATCCAAATGCTATCGTACCCCGCTCGAGCCCTTGGCAGTCCATCAAAAAAATCCATTAATACTTGCTCCTACTTTATTTTGGCAACTTCAAGCAATTGCTAAAAACTCACTTGACTTCTTTTGCTCTGCCTTCACCGACTGGCAGTTCTTACACTTCGAGATGAATGCCCTAACAACCTTCTTTATCCCCTCCTAGTAATAGGTCTGCTTCATATCGCGGTACATCATTACCGCCAGGATGTATAGTCAACCTAGAGTGGTGGCACTCTCATAGCGAGATAAACAATCTCCCATCTTTCAGAGCCAACCTTCTCGATCGAGTCTGTATTTCTTCATATCTTCAGAGTCTACTCCTCCTTCTATTTTCACCATGATCTCTGCTAGTCTAGCATCTCACCTCTAACTAGTATCGATCCGCTCAATCAAAGTAGGTCTGATTGAAATGACCCTCCTATTTACACACTAATTTTATTGGTGATTTTTTTTTTAGAGATGATATATAGATATATCATCTATTACAAATATATTTCCCAGGGTCATTTTCTTTCTCTAATAAACAAAAATATATCCAGGATCTTTCACAATATAGAAATATTGTTTTAATTCTAAATCGTTTTTAACATACATATATGAAGATATCTATGTTATATTCTACTTGAATCAGAGCATGATAATAAGTAGAAATCCCTTTTTTTTTTAATTTTGCAAAAATGTGATAAATTCCCTTTTAAATTAAAACTTAATGTATCCTGATTTTTGACTATAGTGTCCACTGGAAATATGTACCTTAGACTGTTATTATAATTAAGAAATAACCAAGCAATAATCAGTGGAAAGCAAACTTATATTATAGATGATAGTCTTAAAGTCTGAATATTATCAAACTCAGGTTAAAAGAAAGTGGATCCTAAGTGAACACAAGCAACATCTAGGCGTAATGGAAACGCGCCTAACTTATTCATGCAAGGTCACTAGTTCGAGTACTATGCTGGTCGGTTCAAACACAATTTTTGTTTTTCTTTTTATTTTCTCCTGTATGGCTGAAATCTGATACCTACCTATAATTGTACATATATATTTAATTTTTGCCTATAACCTAACATACAAAACAATTCTTCTTGCATAACTATTTTTAAAACCCATTCTTTCAACTGTTTTAAGAATTTACATCTATATTTTTGCCCAATATCAACATGTACACAGATATACATGTACATGTCAGTGTCTTTGTTCATTTTCCAGAAAACTGAGCTCAAATGTTCCCTTGCTTCATTGATCTGAAGTGAAACATTAGGCCTGACCTATGGCCTAACCATGTGGTTACTCTGGCCATTCTTTTGTTTGCATTTCTACAACCCAGATTATACACAAAACATTGATACCTTTCCTTTCCAAAAGCATGTATATATATTTGTATGAATCAGACATTTTGTGATCAGATATATCATTCTTCCTAATCATACTTCTCTTTTAAAAATACATCTTCAGGGTATAAACACTTTTTCTTGCATCTGGACTTATGTCAATATCATAAATTGAAGATATAGCAGTTTAATTCTTTTCTGGGTTTTCCCAATATTATTTTCTGTATATCTATATTCTTTTTGAAAGAACTCAGGATTAACTGAAATCATCATAAAATGATTATGCTTATAAAATCCAGGTTTTTCCCTTAAATCAAAACAACTTTAGCAAATAGGTTTTCAAATCAGTTTAACATCAATATCCTTAGTACATACCAAATCAGAAATAACCAGAAACAACATAGCACATGTCTCTTACAAGTTCTTCCTACTTAATACATTTAGATAGCCATATCAATCAGGGAATACATGCATGAATTAACACATTCTAGCTTTTATTTCTAATTATCTTAGCATCCTCTATTCCATATCTTTTTTAATCTTGCTTACTTAGCTCCATCATAACCTGCAAAAGCATTAGTGGCTGCCTCATTATAAATGAGACACCCCCATGTGCCATGAGCAATAAGGGTCAGATCTATGATCTGGTGTGAGTATTTCTAACATATCCATGATATTAAGCTAAGGATACAGCATAAATATACTTTGCATACTTGACAGGTATTATCATGTACAATACATAAGAGCAAACATATGCAATAAAACAACTTTTATCTGGAACTACTAGGTTGCCTTTTCTTTTTCTTATAAATTCCTGGCCTCATCTGCTATAAGGAATCAAAGGGACACATTGCCATGAACTAATTAACATTATGGCACAAAGATCTCACGACTTAAACAAGCCATGTGCCAACTTGTCTACTTCAAATAGGACAAGCATTCCAGCAGCCTTCTTGGCACAAAATCCTTAGTTATATCACTAAGTGTATTTATGTTCATTCTATCAATGATAGCTAGGTGTACATACCACCTGTACTCATGAAGCATACTAGTTACCTTGCAGACATAATATTGCAAGCAAGTTAAAGGTTACTTTCTAGAGGTATAACACCCCAGTCATTCCATTTCACATTATTTAGCATATAAACACCCTATTCAAGCATATACCAGAATGTTTGCAACTAAAAATAAATGCATGGCTCTATTGAGTTTATTTTGATTTTGCAAGCAACTATATTTAGCCAGATTTTTAATCTTGTTTAAACATAGTTTTTAGGCTTGTAAATTTCTGTTTAGTTTAGGGCTCAGCACTTATAGAGAAAGACTCCATTGCACCCTTAACCAATTATTTCAAGCCTCAGCACCATACCAATGTATATGCAGCTCATAGTTTTCTTTATCTTTTCATTCTTTGTCTTAAGCCATTATTCAAACTAGTTACAAATACTCTGATATATGTTCCTTAAGGTTTTGGTATAATATACAGAGATGAAAATAGAACAACAAAGTTATACATCCAGCATAGCAGATCATATTTCATCAAACATTCATGAAACCATCAGTAGCCAACATAGTTTGTAAATCAAAACATGCAAAATATAACATATAAAAGCTTGGCTGCCTAATCCCAGGTCTTAATGCCATGTATATGAGTGAGGATACTCACCTAAATGCTTACACAAGCTTAAACCAGAAAACCCTTCAAATCTCTAGCCTTATCTTCCTCTTCTTCCTTAGGTTAATTAATTAGTGAGAGAGCAGTTTTCTGATTGGGCTCTTGGTTTAAATAAGGGTTCTGTCTAGGGTTTTGGGTGATGCAAAATCCCTATTTTAGCCCAGACCAGAATCATGCATTTGGCATTGCATATTCCCTCCCTCCTAATCCCATGATGTCCCGGCCAATATTTTAAAACAAGGCTATATTGTGCTCATTTTCTTTTCTTTTCAGAAAGTGATAACTTTAAGTATTTTTATTATACTTACCTCAAACATGATAATGGTGTGACTTTCTATTTTCTGCCTATGCACATTTGCTTTCTTGCACTTTGGTTCTTACTGTTTTAGTGATGCCTTTATTAATTTTCTGCTCAAATAATATCTGGATGTATATATACATTTATACAACTATGGGTGTTAATTTAATTTTAACCATTTATTTGCAGAAAACATGTGCATACTTATGTGCATTTCTACACCTATTTAAAATTTCACTTATTCATTATAAATCAATGTTCTCTTCTGCCTTAATTTTCAGACAAGTCATACATAGGCATATATATAGATATATATATATATATACACACATCCTCAGGAATTTTTAATACTCATGTCTAAGTCTATATTTTCTTTATTTAAAACATTTTATCTAAATGTTTTCCTTCCTTGTTTTATTATTCGGGAATTCTGGATTTTCTCTTAGTGCCATAACTAGTGTGCACGTGCACACATGCACACAACCTTGCACCACTGAAAATCCCACCTATATAATAATTCTGATTCTCCCCCCCCAGAATTTTAATCATTTATTTAAAAGAATTTTCCTCAAAATCTTGGGGTATTACAATCACCCCTTCTTTTAGGAATTGTGCCCTCACAATTTACAACATTTTCTTTGAGTACTCCTACTTTCTTAGGAAAATTATTCAAATATGCATGAGCAATTCAAATAGTCACTGTCTATCATACATATCAAACTTTCTTAGTAATCTAAGAATTTACCTTTCAAATTTGCAAAGAGCCTAGGGTAATCCATCCTGATTTTATCCTCTAGCTCCCAAGTACAATCACTAGGATCTATACTCCATTGAATTTTTACAAGCTTCAATGTCTTGTTTCTTAATTTCTTTTCTTCCCTTGCCACAATTCCCACTGGCTCTTTTTCATAGATTAGATCTGGATTAATCTGAACTTCAGTAGGCTTTTCTAAGATTTCCTCCTTGTCATGTACCCATCTCCTTAGTTGTGACACATGAAACACATTGTGCATTGCACTCATCTTCTCTGGAAGCTCCAGCTTATAGGCTAGTGAGCCTATCCTCTCCAAAATCTTGTATGGTCCAACATATCTGGGTCTGAGTTTCCCCTGCTTGCCAAATCTCAAGACTTTCTTCATTGGTGAAACCTTAATGAAGACATAATCACCTACTTTGAATTCCACTGACTTCCTCTTTGCATCTGCATACTTCTTTTGCCTATCTTGAGCTACTGCCATCCTTTTTCTCACCAGTCCTATTTTCTCTGTGATGTCTTTGACATATTCTGGCCCTAGGATAGCTTTCTCTCCTGCCTCAGCCCAACACATAGGTGATAGACATGGCTTCCCATATAGGGCTTCAAAGGGTGCCATTCCAATTGTGCTTTGGTGGCTATTATTGTATGTGAACTCAGCCAAATGGAGGTGGTCCTCCCAATTTCCTCCAAAGTCTAACACACATGCTCTAAGAAAATCCTCTAAAATCTTGTTTACCACTTCTGTTTGCCCATCTGATTGGGGGTGATAAGCAGTGCTTAGGCACAATTCACTCCCCATAGCTTCTTGGAAGCTCTTCCAGAATCTTGAAGTGAAGATTGTATCCCTATCACTCACTATAGTTTTAGGAACACCATGCAGTTTTACCACTTCTCTCATAAAAGTTTGGGCTAACCTAGGTGCATTTCTGTCTGCTTTCACTGGTATGAAATGGGCTACTTTAGTCAGCCTATCTATAATCACCCAAATACTTGTATTTCCCCTCTTGGATCTAGGAAGACCATCTATGAAATCCATAGATATGTCTTCCCACTTCCACTGTGGTATGCTAAGTGGCTGCAACAACCCTAAAGGTCTTTGGGTCTCAGCTTTTATTTGTTGACAAACCATTCACTTAGCAACATATCTGGCTACATCAGACTTCATTCCCTTCCACCAATAATCCCTTTTTAAGTTTTGGTACATTTTGGTGCTGCCTGGATGTATGGAATATTTGCTCCTATGGTACTCATTAAGGATTTCTTCTTTCAATTCTATGATGTTTGGGACACATATCCTTCCCTTGTACCTTAAGTATCCTTTTACATCTATGTGATAATCCTTCACTTCTTCCTTCTTTAATAGGAGAGACCTCTTTTCTGCTAAGTCTTGATCTTCTTCTTGCATTTTTGCCACCTTCAAGGCCAAATTTGATTGTAAAGTAATTAAACTTAACCTTCCTTTACTCTTTTCTTCCTCAATTATCTCCATACTTATCCCACTGTTCTCATCTATTTCCAAATCAGTGAGCATGGTCAAATCTCTAAACTCCTCCATCATTAACATGGCCATTTTTGCATGCTGCCTACTCAATGCATCTGTCACTTTATTAGCCTTGCCTGGTGTATAAAGTATATCTAAGTCATAAGCAGCAAGAAATTCAACCCATCTGTGTTGTCTCATATTTAAATCTTTTTGTGAAAAGAGATATTTTAAGGCCTTGTGATCAGTGTATAAAATGAACTTTGCACCCAATAAATAATGCCTCCAGAGCTTTAAGGCATATACTACTGCTGCCAACTCAAGATCATGAGTTGCATATCTAGTTTCATGGGGTTTTAGTTGTCTAGATGCATAGGCTATGACCTGATCTTGCTGCATCAACACAACCCCTAGCCCTGACCCACATGCATCTGTATATACAACCAGTCCCTCATTGCCTTCTGGTACTCTCAACACTGGTGATTTTACCAAAGCCTCCTTGATCTGGGTGAAAGCTTGTTCACACTTATCAGTCCATATAAACTTTTGGTTCTTCCTAGTCAGGTTAGTGAGTGGCATTGCTATTTTAGAAAATCCTTGTATGAACCTCCTATAGTATCCTGCCATCCCCATGAATGACCTAACTTCACTGACATTGTTAGGCTTCTTCCATGCTTGGATTGCTACTATCTTATTGGGGTTTACAGAAATTCCTCTAGTAGAGACAACATGTCCAAGAAAGTGTACTTCCTCTTGCCAGAACACACACTTAGAGAACTTTGCTTTCAAATCTTTTTCTCTTAATCTAGATAAGACCAAATGTAAGTGGTTCTCATGTTCCTCTATTGTTTTAGAGTAGATTAGAATATCATCTATAAAAATCAGAACAAACTTGTCTAAGTAATCTCTGAATATCCTATTCATTAGGTCTACAAAGTAAGAAGGGCCATTTGTTAGCCCAAATGGCATAACCAGAAACTCATACAAACCATATCTTGTGTTGAATGCTGTATATTTAATACTTGATTCCTCAACCTTCATCTGATGAAACCCAGATGCCAAGTCTAGCCTAGAAAACACTTTAGCTCCACTGAGTTGATCAAAGAGATCATCTATCCTGGGTAATGGGTATTTGTTTTTGATGGTTACTTTGTTTAATTCTCTGTAATCTATACACATTCTTAAAGTACCATCATGCTTTTTAACAAATACTACAGGAGCACCCCAGCATGAATTACTTGGCCTTATAAACCCCTTGGCTTCTAATTCTTCCAACTGGTTCTTTAGCTCTTTTAATTCACTTGGCCCCATCCTTGTAGGCTTTTTGATAACTGGGCTAGCCCCAGGCATAAGGTTAATCTGGAATTCAACAGGTCTATGGTGTGAGACACCTTTTACTTCCCCAAATACATCCAAGTATTCTTTAACTATGGGGATTTCATTAATAGCTATTTCCTTGGGATTATTTTCTAATTCAATTAAATGATTTAGACTGTTTTCTTTGATAGGTTCACATAGAATTGTAACCCTTTGGCCTTTAGAATTTTGTAGTGAAATGGTGGATGCATCTAGGTCAATTATGGCTTTGAATTGTCTTAGCCAATCTGCCCCTAATATAACTCCTATATTTGGGAAATTTAGAACATATAAATTGGAAACAAATGTGTTTCCCCCTATGTTCAAATTCACATCCACACAAATCATATCTAATACACTAGAACTTCCTAAAGGGCTTTGTATTAACAGAGGTATTTCAGCCAATTTGCAGTTCATTTTCAACCTTTTAACTATTTCATGGGAAATGAGTGAGTGGGTTGCCCCGGTATCATATATTACAGCTAAAGGTATGGTACAAATAAATAGTGTACCTTCCACTTGACCATGGTTTTCAGCATTAGCCTCAATTATGGCCTTGCCCCTACCTTCCAGGTTTGCCACTTTCCCTTGTTGCTTGTATTCTGGGCAATTTCTTTTCATATGCCCTTCCTTCCCACATAGATAGCATTTGAAAGCTCCCCCCTTAAGCTCTGGGCATCTTGGCTTAATATGGCCTTCTTTCCCACAATGGTTGCAAACTATTTTTCTTTTGGCTTCATTGGGTTTTGCATCTACTGCCTTCTTACCATCTGCCTCTCCTTTCTTCTTATCATAAGGATGGTACTTCCCTTTGTTCTTCTTGTTGCTATTGTTTTTGAAGCTCCTAAACTTATCTCTTTCCTTGTCATGCTGCTCAATCTTCAGAGCCAAATCTATCACTTGATCAAAAGTTCTGTCAGCATAAGGTAGTATAGCCCTGCTAAGCCCTGGGTTCAATCCCTTGATGTATCTATCATTTTTGGATGCTTCATCAGCCACTAACATTGCCCCATAGGTAGACAATCCCTCAAACTTCTGGGTGTATTCTGTGACATTCATAGTCCCCTGTCTAAGTTTGATGAACTCCTCAAGTAAAGTGGTTTTTGCTGAGGCTGGAACAAACCTTGCCTCTAACATCTCCTTAAATTGATTCCAATTAATATCATTTTCATTCCGGCCAGCTATGATCACCTCCCACCAACTCAAAGCTGCACCTTTTAATTGCCTTGAGGCCACTTGCCTCTTCCTTTGGTCATCTAGTTGCATATCAGTGAAGATCCTCTCTAATGTCCTCAGCCATGCTTGAATCTCCATTACACTTTCAGTTCCTTCAAAGCTCTTGCCTCCCAAGTTGGTATAAGTCTTCACTAACTTGGAGAGCTCCTCATGTGGGTTCTCAGGTCTGTGCCCAATTCCATCTCTCAAAACTCTCACAAATTCCTGCATGTCAAGCATTTGTGGTGTGCTAGATCCTCCTTGATGATGAGACCCTCTTCCTACCATATTTCTAAAAGTATATGTATTTCATCTTATTAGTTTATAACACTTAGCTTTTATTTTAAATTGATTGTATCGTTTCCTATTTAATCATTGTGTATGTCACATGCACACACATACATACATTCAGGGAATACTTATAAGCAGTCAAATATACAAACAAACCTAGTATAAACATAAGCATACAACCATTTGCTATGTTAATTAAAACATAGCTCTGATACCAAATGAAATGACCCTCCTATTTACACACTAATTTTATTGGTGATTTTTTTTTTAGAGATGATATATAGATATATCATCTATTACAAATATATTTCCCAGGGTCATTTTCTTTCTCTAATAAACAAAAATATATCCAGGATCTTTCACAATATAGAAATATTGTTTTAATTCTAAATCGTTTTTAACATACATATATGAAGATATCTATGTTATATTCTACTTGAATCAGAGCATGATAATAAGTAGAAATCCCTTTTTTTTTTAATTTTGCAAAAATGTGATAAATTCCCTTTTAAATTAAAACTTAATGTATCCTGATTTTTGACTATAGTGTCCACTGGAAATATGTACCTTAGACTGTTATTATAATTAAGAAATAACCAAGCAATAATCAGTGGAAAGCAAACTTATATTATAGATGATAGTCTTAAAGTCTGAATATTATCAAACTCAGGTTAAAAGAAAGTGGATCCTAAGTGAACACAAGCAACATCTAGGCGTAATGGAAACGCGCCTAACTTATTCATGCAAGGTCACTAGTTCGAGTACTATGCTGGTCGGTTCAAACACAATTTTTGTTTTTCTTTTTATTTTCTCCTGTATGGCTGAAATCTGATACCTACCTATAATTGTACATATATATTTAATTTTTGCCTATAACCTAACATACAAAACAATTCTTCTTGCATAACTATTTTTAAAACCCATTCTTTCAACTGTTTTAAGAATTTACATCTATATTTTTGCCCAATATCAACATGTACACAGATATACATGTACATGTCAGTGTCTTTGTTCATTTTCCAGAAAACTGAGCTCAAATGTTCCCTTGCTTCATTGATCTGAAGTGAAACATTAGGCCTGACCTATGGCCTAACCATGTGGTTACTCTGGCCATTCTTTTGTTTGCATTTCTACAACCCAGATTATACACAAAACATTGATACCTTTCCTTTCCAAAAGCATGTATATATATTTGTATGAATCAGACATTTTGTGATCAGATATATCATTCTTCCTAATCATACTTCTCTTTTAAAAATACATCTTCAGGGTATAAACACTTTTTCTTGCATCTGGACTTATGTCAATATCATAAATTGAAGATATAGCAGTTTAATTCTTTTCTGGGTTTTCCCAATATTATTTTCTGTATATCTATATTCTTTTTGAAAGAACTCAGGATTAACTGAAATCATCATAAAATGATTATGCTTATAAAATCCAGGTTTTTCCCTTAAATCAAAACAACTTTAGCAAATAGGTTTTCAAATCAGTTTAACATCAATATCCTTAGTACATACCAAATCAGAAATAACCAGAAACAACATAGCACATGTCTCTTACAAGTTCTTCCTACTTAATACATTTAGATAGCCATATCAATCAGGGAATACATGCATGAATTAACACATTCTAGCTTTTATTTCTAATTATCTTAGCATCCTCTATTCCATATCTTTTTTAATCTTGCTTACTTAGCTCCATCATAACCTGCAAAAGCATTAGTGGCTGCCTCATTATAAATGAGACACCCCCATGTGCCATGAGCAATAAGGGTCAGATCTATGATCTGGTGTGAGTATTTCTAACATATCCATGATATTAAGCTAAGGATACAGCATAAATATACTTTGCATACTTGACAGGTATTATCATGTACAATACATAAGAGCAAACATATGCAATAAAACAACTTTTATCTGGAACTACTAGGTTGCCTTTTCTTTTTCTTATAAATTCCTGGCCTCATCTGCTATAAGGAATCAAAGGGACACATTGCCATGAACTAATTAACATTATGGCACAAAGATCTCAGGACTTAAACAAGCCATGTGCCAACTTGTCTACTTCAAATAGGACAAGCATTCCAGCAGCCTTCTTGGCACAAAATCCTTAGTTATATCACTAAGTGTATTTATGTTCATTCTATCAATGATAGCTAGGTGTACATACCACCTGTACTCATGAAGCATACTAGTTACCTTGCAGACATAATATTGCAAGCAAGTTAAAGGTTACTTTCTAGAGGTATAACACCCCAGTCATTCCATTTCACATTATTTAGCATATAAACACCCTATTCAAGCATATACCAGAATGTTTGCAACTAAAAATAAATGCATGGCTCTATTGAGTTTATTTTGATTTTGCAAGCAACTATATTTAGCCAGATTTTTAATCTTGTTTAAACATAGTTTTTAGGCTTGTAAATTTCTGTTTAGTTTAGGGCTCAGCACTTATAGAGAAAGACTCCATTGCACCCTTAACCAATTATTTCAAGCCTCAGCACCATACCAATGTATATGCAGCTCATAGTTTTCTTTATCTTTTCATTCTTTGTCTTAAGCCATTATTCAAACTAGTTACAAATACTCTGATATATGTTCCTTAAGGTTTTGGTATAATATACAGAGATGAAAATAGAACAACAAAGTTATACATCCAGCATAGCAGATCATATTTCATCAAACATTCATGAAACCATCAGTAGCCAACATAGTTTGTAAATCAAAACATGCAAAATATAACATATAAAAGCTTGGCTGCCTAATCCCAGGTCTTAATGCCATGTATATGAGTGAGGATACTCACCTAAATGCTTACACAAGCTTAAACCAGAAAACCCTTCAAATCTTTAGCCTTATCTTCCTCTTCTTCCTTAGGTTAATTAATTAGTGAGAGAGCAGTTTTCTGATTGGGCTCTTGGTTTAAATAAGGGTTCTGTCTAGGGTTTTGGGTGATGCAAAATCCCTATTTTAGCCCAGACCAGAATCATGCATTTGGCATTACATATTCCCTCCCTCCTAATCCCATGATGTCCCGGCCAATATTTTAAAACAAGGCTATATTGTGCTCATTTTCTTTTCTTTTCAGAAAGTGATAACTTTAAGTATTTTTATTATACTTACCTCAAACATGATAATGGTGTGACTTTCTATTTTCTGCCTATGCACATTTGCTTTCTTGCACTTTGGTTCTTACTGTTTTAGTGATGCCTTTATTAATTTTCTGCTCAAATAATATCTGGATGTATATATACATTTATACAACTATGGGTGTTAATTTAATTTTAACCATTTATTTGCAGAAAACATGTGCATACTTATGTGCATTTCTACACCTATTTAAAATTTCACTTATTCATTATAAATCAATGTTCTCTTCTGCCTTAATTTTCAGACAAGTCATACATAGGCATATATATAGATATATATATATATATATATATACACACACATCCTCAGGAATTTTTAATACTCATGTCTAAGTCTATATTTTCTTTATTTAAAACATTTTATCTAAATGTTTTCCTTCCTTGTTTTATTATTCAGGAATTCTGGATTTTCTCTTAGTGCCATAACTAGTGTGCACGTGCACACATGCACACAACCTTGCACCACTGAAAATCCCACCTATATAATAATTCTGATTTTCCCCCCACAGAATTTTAATCATTTATTTAAAAGAATTTTCCTCAAAATCTTGGGGTATTACACTGATCGTCAAACCTGCCAACATCTCTGGCTCTAACTCGCAAGGAGGTCTGTAGTCATAGCCAACAATATACTCCAACTGCCTCCACTCCATGAACATCTCTCCAAAATTGGCATGTCTTCTACTAAATGCATCGACGACTTCATTTCCCTTTCCAGGCATATAGGAAATGCCAAAGTCATAGGAGGCCAAGAATTCCAACCATCACTGCTAGCGAAGGTTGAGATCCTTCTGGAAGAAAAGGTTCTTAAAGGATTTTTAGTCTGTGAATAGCTCAAACCTTTCTCCTAATAAGTAGTGCCTCCAAATCTACAAAATAAACACTATCAACGCTAACTACAAATATGAGTCGGATACTTCCTCTCATGTGGTTTCAACTGTCGACTAGTATAGGCAACAACTTTTCCTTTTTTCATTAACACTGCACCCAATCCAGTACCACAGGCATTCATGTATACTATTAACTCCTCATTCCCGCTTGGAATTGTCAATACCGATGCACTCGTCAACCTCTCCTTCAGACTCACAAATGCATGCTCAAACTTCGCATTTCAAATAAAAGTCTGATTCTTCTTCATTAAACTGGTCAATGGTGCTGCCACCTTTGAGAATTCCTTGATAAAGCATCTATAATATCCTGCCAATCCTAGGAAACTTCTCACATTCGTAGAATTCATGGGTAGGCTCCAATCCTATATCGTTTCCACCTTGGCAAGATCTATTGCGTGCTTGCTCAAAGATGACATGACCCAAGAATCTCACTTCCCTTCTCCAGAAGCGATAATTCAAAAACTTTGCTTTCAACTAGTGCTTCCCCAACACTTCAAGCACAAAGTGCCTTGTGTTCCTCCTCTGCCTAGAATAGATCAAAATATCATCCTCGAACACAAGTATGAACTTGTTTAGCTGATCCTCGAAGACGCGATTCATGAGATCAAAAAAAGTATGCCAGAGCATTGGTTGGCCCAAATGGCATAACTAACCACTCATAGAAACCCAATCGCATATGAAACGCGGTGAATGACACACTCTCCTTTTCTACTCTCAATTGGTGAAATACCATCACCAAATCCAATTGGAAGAACACCTTCGCACCATCTAGCTAATCGAACAAGTCATCAATTTGAGGGAGTGGATACTTGTTCTTTTTCATCACTTTATTCAACTTACGGTAATCTACACACAACCTTTGAGAGCCATCTCACTTAGTGGCGAATATTACTGGTGCATCCCACTAAGATATGCTCTTATGAATGAACCCTCTCTTCAACAGCTCATTTACTTGCACCTCCAACTCCTTTTGCTCTCTAGGTGCCATACGTCTCAAAGGCATAACTATTGACCTAACATCCTTCCCTAAGTCTATATGAAACTCAATCTCTCGGTACAGCGGTAATCCTTTCACCTCCTCCAACACATACGGATACTCTCTGATGATAGGCATATGTGACTCATCATGTGGAACCTCGAGTGAATATAGAAATCTAACCATAACCCATCCTCCAACAGGCAGCCAATCACTACCGTCCACCCCTCCACAACCTCTTTTGTCACCAAAAGCTTCTCGCAATCCACTACTACTGCATACTTCCTTAGCCAGTCCATCACCAAGATAGTCTTGAACCCAATGAAATTCAAATTAAAACAATCACAAACAAAAGAGCATCCATGAATCGATAAGACCAAACCATGACAAACCATACATTGGCTAGTGGAGCCTTTAACAGAGTTCATCACAACCAAAGGTCGGTCAATTACTTTGGCTTTCAATCCCATTATATCTACCAGGTCACTAAATATAAAGGAATGTGAATCCCCGATATCGAATAAAGTACATATGGAAACATCATAAATGGAAAGCAAACCTTGAATAACAACGCTCTTCTTCTTTTCTTTCACTGAAAGTGCACTCGACAAAGTCAGAACAGCGTCCAAAGCATATGCCTTCACAACTTGCTTCTGCTATATTGGTTCTGGATAATTTTTCTGCATATGTCCGAACTTGTTGTAGTTGTAACACTTCTTCTCATCATCTTTGCAGTCTCTAATTAGGTGATCCTTATCTCCACAATCAAAATAGACGGATTCCCATTTAGCCTTCTTATAAGCATTCTTTCTCTGAAACTGTTTCCTCTTTCCGTTCCATTTCTTCTTACCTCCACTACCTTGTTATAGTTTTAGCTCTTCCTTAGCAACAACAACTGATTTGGACTTGGGGTATAAACTCTCCTGACGAAGAGCTTTCTCGACAAATTTCTCAAATGGCTCATCGATATGACTCGCCAACTTTTCCTCCAGATAGTCCTCCAAACCCATAAGAAATTTTTTATTCTTCCTCAATAGAGTGTCGATGAAAGACATCCCATACTTCGACAAAGCGTCAAACTTAGCAATATACTCGGAGACAGACATATCTATTTGCTTAAATCAATACATCTCCTAAACAACACCAACTTCTAGGCAGTCGAAACAAATATCTCCTCAAACCTGGCCTTGAACTGGTCTAAAGTGAATTAATCCTCAGGTATAGCAATAGTAATGACATTCCATCAGTTCGTCGCCTGCCCTTGAAGCAGTCTAGAGGCCAGCTTCCTTTTTATGGCATCATGTACTTCCATGTCACCAAATTATGCCCCTAGGTGCCCAAATAATCCTGCACTTCATTGGCGGCCTTAATTCTAAGGAATTTCCTCACAAAGGGGAGTAGTCCTTACATAATTTGGAAAAATCAACCCTCGGCACCTACACCTGAGCACCACCACCAACAACAACGTTTGGAGCGGGCGCTTGGGCATTCTACAACATGTTTGCTATCATCACATGGACATAGATTGCAAGTCAGAGGTAGCAGCCCCCGAAGGTGCTCCATCCTCAAATCTGGAGATAGAGTTCCTCAGAGTATTTCTTACTTGTCGGCTTATTCTTGATCTGTAACAAGAATGATCAATCTCTCAAAAAGAAAACTGAGTCGATTGTACTTGTGTGTGCATGCGACTTATATACTATATATACTTTTATATACTTTTGAAAATCAAAATATATAACAAGTACGCACTCTCTCATGTATACACACACACTCTCTCGATCTAGTCTAGGGTTATAACTCCTTCCCTATCTCTACTGGACCACAGTTTCAACTCATTTTAATCGAGTAACCCATGCTCTAATGCCAAATGCGACGACTGCCCTATACCACCGGCACCCAATATAACTAAATATTGCGCCGTTGTCATGCCCGATCGATGTAGGACGATTGTCAAGGGTCGAAAGAAAGGAAAACAATCACAGAACCGGTTGTCTATCTCACAGCGTATGGAATAAAATATAATACACATCACATATACAAAATAGGAGAGACAATAATAACCAAGTGAACCAAATATGAGAGCATAGATCCACAGAGTTAAAAGGCAATAGTAGAGTTTATACAAAATAGAAATAAACTTAAATAAATTTCTCATAATACTAGTAATAAGCAGACTTTGTCCAGGCTCCACAATGTTGCACAATGGAATAAGCATAAAAATCCATACATAACATGAGATAACCACATCCAACTCATCCTCTTCACAGCTACTGTGTCGCACCTAGACCTGTTATCTACTCTACTCATTCAAGAGTACTTAAGATAATAAGAAGCAAAGCATAAAACCCCAGGTCAGACAACAGTCTGGTGTGAGCGGTAATTGAATCTCAAAATACTATACAATTCGATATAGCAAGAAATAAGGGTACATGAACCATACCGGACCGTACCTGTAACCAAAGAGTTAGCACATAACAAACACAATATTCTACTCTATGAATATAGTAAAGACATATTGCAAACCAAGTATGATGACGGGTGCCCATGTAACCCTACCCCCATTACCTATCTCTAGTGACATCCCTAGAGTGATAGACTATGGAAGAAAGCAATCAAAGCAACCATAGCATCCATCAAACAATCCTCGCTATTACTCAATGTACTCAAGATAGATGATAACTCGTATGGCCTTTGCCATGCCAAGGACTAATGGAAATCATAGGTTTTAGTGTACTCGTCTTTAGCCAGAAGTAAATACTAGACCCTTTCCTCTGGTCCAGGGTATATAGATCCTTCCAAATGATTAGGGATAGCCTTTCCAAGTACCCATGAGTATACTTATAATACCCCTGCATTTAAATACATCAGAAAACACTTCGGTTATCAACGATAGAACCATTCCACATTCCTTCATCCCATAATAGAATTATTCTCACATTCTATCCATAGGTCACCCTTATTAGAACTCTCTTTTTATGGATAACCATTCTCACGACTTCTTTCAACATCGAGCCGCCATCATCGAAACTTAACTCCATTCATTGTCGACTGGCCATCACCGCAGTCCCAAAGCTATCATCATGCTACTACATTGACATCAAACCCCATGCGGAGATGGTCGGCGGCGAGGTTGGTCGACTGGATCTCGGGTACATGTGTATGCCTACAGGGTTGTGCATGTTCGTGCTTTAGCATAGAAGAGGAGTGAAAGAACTGGAGGAAGAAGAAAGGAAGGGGTCAGCTCGGGTTTAGTTTGTGATGGGCTAGCTTTAAATTGTTTGGGCTGGGTTTGTTCTTAAATGAAAATTTAAATTATTTTTAGTTAATAACCTATAAAATTTTAAACCTTGTTTTGATTTGTTTCAAAATAAAGAAATAAGAGAAGGAAGAAAACGTTTTGTTTTTTTAACATGGGCTGGGTTCGAATTCGTTTAGGCTGGGTGTTGTTTATAAAAGTAAAATTGAATTTAATTAATTAATTTAATAATTTATAAAATTTAATACTCAAATTCTCCTTCAATTTAAACCCAATCTTCGAGCATGTTTTGTGTCGACTTCACATCGACGAGTTTTTACACCTAAACTATTATCGTCGTAGTTTTCTACGATAAAAATTTAATGATTTATAATAATTGAAGTAAGTGAATAAGTAAATTCTTATTTGATTAATTATAAGTTAATTTATCAATTAATTATTAAATGAACTGCTTATAAATTATTTTATAATTTCTTTGATTAACAAATAATCAAGATTTAAAAATATAACTTGACCCAATTGTTTGAAAACAGTTCAGTTTTGAATTATAAATGAATTTAATATTGACTATTAATCATTGATTGAAGTTATATGGGTCGACTTTTATTTCTATTGGATATTGATTTCAATTATCTATTGACTATGTCATTATTCTGCCAATCGAATTAAAGTAGTTAGAATAAAAACGTTGACACGTTTTATTGGAAGTAAAACGACTCGTACTGACCACTATTCTAAATTTCAAAAAAAATGTGATGATTGCAAGTGAATTAATTTCGATAGACTGGTCGTGATAAGAAACATATGGAATGAATTTCCATATGTGAATACGGACACCCTGAGTGTGAAATTGTTAGCTGATGTAATTTCCCTTTTAAAATTTATCATTTTGAGTTCGAAGAGACCGGGATCGGATATCAGCATTTTTCCGGAACCACTTCGATCCAATATTTACCACGAACCTTTACGCTTGTGATTATAAAGTCAAATATGCTAGAATTTAATGAATTTAACAAATTTGACTATTTTAAATAAGAAGTTATACAGAGACACTATTAGAATATCACTGGATTTTCTATAAAAAAAAATTGGTTATCGTAAGAGAAAACCCGTCGTGTTTAGGTGTGACGTGGTCTTACGAGATACGTTTGTTTTCGAAGGATTTTTATAACTTAAGTAATTCAAATTAAGTGTGTTTACTCACGCTAGTTTTCCAGACTGGCTCGGGTGTTACTTTATTGTAATGCTCGGGTCAAACCGAGTATTACAAATTCAGGTTAGGATGCTTGGAGCTCAGGAGACGAGCAGGATGACGGAGACGTATTACACGTACTTGATTATATGCCATTGTGTATTGTAGGCTGTATATTCAGCACTTTTGAGGGCAAGTTATTATTACTGTCCAGATTTATATGTTGATGATTGTACTTTAATAATTTGTATGTATATTAATTGATACAGATTCTTTTGTATAAAGATCTATTATTGTATATTATATTTTGTTCCCTTGCGATTGTGAGCTTCTGTGTTGTTGTTATTTCGATTTCTTCTTCTATCTTTTTTTCTTTAACCTTAATGATCTGGTTTTTATGGCACTCGATTGCTCAGGATTCTATACAGTGAACGTATTAGTGTCGATTTTCGAGGTTCGAAAATCTGGTTTGTTACGTGTGGTATCAGAGCGAGGTTAAGCGAGAACCTTGGCTTTGGTGGGGATTACTCATTAGAGATAGGGTCAGTAGTACCCTAGAATGAGTCTGAGTGTATATACATATAAGAGAGAGAGAGCGTATTTGTTAGTGATATAAAAATACTTTGATATTAATAAATGAAATGATTTTAACTTGGATTTTATATAGAATATAAAAGAATGAACCCTATAAACCGAAAAAATCATTCGTGACTGTTGATGATGATTGGATGTTATCCCTTTGTTGATTAATTATTTGATTAATATGGATGCGCATATTATCGCTTATTAATTAATGAGTCATGCTCGGCCAGTTTATGAGCATCGACTATGTTAGCACCAAAATTGGTCACTAACCTTGTTGAGAAAGATTGTGTAGAGATGTAAGTGATGAAGTTAAATTAAACAAGGATGAATATGCTAATTTAAATGCAGAAAGTAAGAACACCGGATTTATAGTAGTTCAGCGTAATTGCCTACGTCCACTTTGAGGTTAAACTTTATTGCTTTACTTGATGATTGATTACAGATACAATCCGTAAACCAAGCACTTGAATACAATTGCTAAGTAAAGAGGATGAGTCTTAAAAGTGGCAGAGTCTCCCCAGTGTTCTCGAAAAAAGGTCCCTTTCACTGTGCCCCTGCCCCTCTATTTATAGACAAAGGTGGGTTGGACTTCTCTGGCGGGCCTGGTAGCTGAATAACTCGGTCCAGATAGCCTGGTCCCTGTGTGCCGAACCAAACAGGCCGAATAGTTGGGTGCCAAACCACTCTCCTCATGCCGAACGAGGCGCTTGCTATGTGGGAAGAGTAGGCCGAATAGCCATCGAATCTGAACGTGCCTTCTGGCCGAACGAAGCCCTTAGCCGAACGATGTCTCTGGCCGAACGAAGCCCTTAGCCGAACGTGCCTTCAGGCCGAACGATGTCTCTAGCCGATCGATGCCTCTGGCCGAACGTTGCCTGATCCCGAGCGCTCTTGGATGCCGAGTACTCCTGGATGCCGAGTACCCCTGGATGCCGAGTACTCCTAGATGTCGAGTACTCCTGGATGCCGAGTACTCCTAGATGCCGAACACTCAGTTTCCTGGCCAAATCTCCAGGAAACACTTGCCCCCAAAGTGTATTACGTGACTGAACGTAATACGCTTTGAACTATGTATCCTCCATGTCTCGTTTTAAATCCTTGACCAAATCCTAATGGAGATGCCTTCTTGAGAACATCAGTGGTTGTGGTGTGCACCTACCAATGTCGAACGATACGTTCGAAGCCGAACGTTCCTCATGTTCCGAGCGACTTTATGTTTCGAAGCCGAACGCTACGGCTTTGACCGGTTCTACCGGGTATAGCCTTTTCGACTTCTTCTCTCTCCCTATAAAACCAGGCATCCTCCCTCTTCTCTCCTTTTACACTTTTATTTTTGTCACACTCTAAAGACTTGCAATCTTCGCCAGTCAGTCGGACTTAAAGCCTAATCAATCCTTCCTAAGCTTCGATCTACGAACTAAGTATTATCCCTTCTGTGATTAAATGGTTTCAATGCAAGACTTAGGTTTGCGCGTAGTCGAGAGGGTCATGTGGAAAACTAGAAGTCTTTATGGCTGAACGATGTGTGGCGAGAAGGAATGGCTCGCACATTGGAGTCGTTGGATGATGTATGGTAGTTAGGCCTAGCTCCTCCATGCCGAACGAGACTGGAAGAAAAGAAAAAGTAGTGGTTGGGGTGTCGAACGGTATAATCTTCGCCGAGCGACCTGTTCTTGTTGTTCGGTGTAGATGGAGAAAGAGAGGAGTGGGACTATTGTCAAGGGTGGAGTGCCGAACGTTAAAGCTCGGTATAACAGTGGTTCAGCGTATCTTACCATATGCCGAATAGTGAAATGGGAGGCTAAGGTGAAGGCATGAGTTAGTGGGGATGCCGAACGATCACGACTGCCTAACAATATTTCAACCGAACAACACTCGGGCCGAACAAACTTAAATGCCGAACGACACTTCAGCCGAACATAACCTGAATGCCGAACCATATCATGGCCAAACATAGCTTAGATACCGAACCAAACTTAGGCCGAACAATACAAATGCCGAACCACACTTAGGCCGAACAATCATAAGTGCCGAATCAACACTTAGGCCAAACAATACAGATACCGAACCACACCTCGGCCGAACAATACGAATGTCGAACCACACTTAGGTCGAACAATATAAATGCTGAACAATCATAAGTGCCGGACAATACAGATGCCGAACAATACTTGCCTTGCCTAATCACATAACAAAACAAGGCCTAGGACCCTAGCCTACCAGCATATGAAAATAAACCTGAACTTAGTTTAACATACGTTTTCTGAATCTGAAACTGTAATCACCACAAGGGGGGCATTTGGGGACGGTCAGCGATGACAGTCTTCGAAGGCGATGATTCGGAGCTCAGTTTTGTATCTTTGCGACTTTCAAATTCTCAACGCTTATACACGATTGCTTGCACTAGTTCACACACCACGTGGGGGGAATATTCGTGTTGTTAATTCTAACGTTGAACATTTTTCAAGTATAGTTTTCACAGGCGCTTAGCCAACTTCATTATTTATTGGAGATGTCTAAAAAATCTAGCTCCGCCACTATATCTTATAGGCCTGGGCCGTCATCAAGGAAAGAAGTCGCGGACACTTCAAATCCGTCGACTTCCCCTGCTCATAACTTAGCTCCTGATGCCCTGGAGGCAACGATTCTCTTGGACAATCCGATCGACTAACAGGCTTCGAAGATTAACGAAGTCGTGCTTCGACGAATATGTTCTATCCACGGAATCCCTTTTTCCGATGTGTTGGTCCCGTCGAGACATGATCATCCTCATCTGCCCCCAGTCGGGTATACTGCTTGTAACAAGTTCATGTGCTGGATGGGCAGCGTGCCTCCATTCAATTTATTTCTTCGGGACGTGTCGCAGTACATAGACATCGCCCCGTCGCAGCTGCATCCAAACAGTCACGCGTTCATATACGGGACCTATCTACTTTTCATGGCCGTCTTCTCTAGGCCTCCAACTTCTGGCGACATCAGATATATTTATATGATTAAGAAGCGGAAAGATAGCCCCTCCTTCATGTTCCTTGAACCATACCACAAATGCCAGATCTTAACCGGAGCATGTAGGAAATTCGCCCTGTATAAACAGGAATGGTTCTATGTGCATTGCCCTCCTGGTTTCGCGAGGAGATGGGTCGAAGGCAGTAAGTCTCTTCCCTGAGTCATCCTTCGCGCTCAATCGGAGCTATGTTTTTTCTAACTCCTTGTTTAGGTATTAATCCTCGTCCTGAAGGCCGGGGATATTCTGAGGCCGTCGAAGCCATTAAAGCTCTTCCTGCCGAGGATCGGGACATCCGAACCATCATTTCAAATGAATCATTGTCGAGGTTCGGTTTGTTAGCCCCAGGTCGCCGGATTAGCCTTCCGAAGGGCGTTTCCATCCCCAAATCCGCTCCCGCTAAAGGGAAAAAACAAGCTGGATCGTCATCACGCTATACTCCCGATGCACACAAAGGGGGTGAACACAAGGAGGATGAAGCTCCTGAGACTCAAGGCGAGAACGTGGGTCCCGCTTGGAACTCGGCGGTCAAAGTGCACGATATTGAAACGTCATCTTCCCCTTCGAAGGAAAAGAAGAAATTGACGTACAAGATAAGGAAGGAGAAAGTTGGCGGAACTTCAAAAGTTACGCTCATCCCGTCAGAGAAAGAGGCTTCTTCACAGTACATGAAAAGTTCTTTAAAGGGTCTGTCGAACCTTACCATCCCCGACGATATACTCAATTATGGTTTCGACGACCTGGAAGCCTTAAAATTTCATTCGCCCGCTAGAGGCAACACGGGAGTTCAACCCCCAGTCCAGGGAGATAACACTCCAATCAGTAAAGATAAAGGAACCGGTCCGTCGGGAGGAACACTAGGACACACACGCACACACGCACTTCACCATACACTTCAAGTTTTTCCATTACCCCGATTTTTCTTAACTCATTGTTATTTTTTGCAGGTGACATGGGGTGCTCCCACGGACTTGATCGCCTCCACGGTTCTTCTATATTTCATCATCCCGGACGGGATTCAGGCTCAGGCAGACATAGGGACAGGGACGATTACGAGGATCGAGACAACCGTCCTCACGATTCGTCATATCGAAAGAAAACATATTCCCAGTCTTCATATTCTCGTGATCCTCCTCCTCAAACCGAGCCAGATAAAGAAAAGCTTTCCCAGAAAGGGTCTCAACCCGATGTCTCCTGAGAACAACATTCCGGTTCTTCGAGCACAAGGCAAACTCGGGAGCATCGGAAAAGAACAGAACTTTCAAAGCCTCCTACCCCTACTCCTGCGGCTGACCCAACTATAGCAGAGAAGATGGTCGATCTTAAGGCCAAATTCCCAAAAATCTGCTTTGATGGCCTGAAATTCCTCCCAGCTATTCATCATATCCCAGGGCACGTGAAGCAGAGTGCCATCGCCTGCAACAACGACGTCTATGTTCAACATGACGCGTTCGTACACCTGGTCGAAAAAGTCTCGGAGGTATCTGTTGAGCGACAACATGAAATTGACCATTTGAAATTGGAAGCCGGCTGTGACAAGGACATCATCAAGCATCAAGATGAAGAGCTCGCTTCGTATAAGTCGAAACTTGAAGCCGCAGAGCAAAGCGCAAAAGATACTGCCAAGGCCGTCACTCGTTTAGAGGTGACCCATAAGAACGAACTCGATGAAGCAGTCCAGCGCAGCGGAGCCCTTGCCTTAGAAAAAGATTCTATCCAGAAAGAAAGGGACGCACTTGCCCTGCAAGTCGGAGAGTTGAAAGAATTACTCTCTAAAGAGAAAGAGATGAAACAGCCGCTCAAGAAGAGTCCCAACGATACTGTGACGAAATCGTTGCTACGCGGCTCTTGAAAACGAAGCTCGATGACGAACTTGCTTGGGTTGAGATAGTGAAAAACAAAGCCCGTGAGGAGGGCAAGAGGAAAGCTTCTGAGGAGATTGACTCTCACCTCGAAGCAGTTGTAGAGGCCGGTAGGGAAGAGGTCAAGTGCATGTTTGACCCGCTGATTGCCGAGTACGGCGCCCGCGTCCTTATGCATCAGGACTTGACATTCCTAGGCGAGAGTTATCTTGAATCCCTAGCCGAGGCCTGGGAAACTTTAGTGAAGATCAGAAAAATCGAGTCGGGCTCTGAGGAAGTCGATGAGGATGCTCTGGTGAAGGAATTTCTTAGGGGGAACGAGCCAGCGGACTTATCTGCAGCTTTGGCGCTTTATAGCAAAGGCTCTCCCCTACCAAAAGATAAAAACGACGAAGCTGGTCCATCTGGGGCTAAGACTGCAGCTTCTCATTCTACTGCTCCTCCCTCTGCTCAATCGGCCGGTTGGCCAACACTTGACCCATTCGAGCAACATGTCGGCTATGATCCAGAAGATCCCGGGCTTGGCGTTTATGTGCTATCCCCTATTCTAGAGGGTGAAACTCCACGCGCAACTGATAGCTAGCCAGAACCTGGTACAAAATTCTTCTTTTAGAAGTTAAAAGATCTGTCACTTTCTGGTAGCGGTTATTTGTCCTAATGTTCAGTCTTTATGTTTTCATGCAGGCTGCTCTGATCCTGAACCGACTCCGAGGAGCGATGACGCCAAGGAGGAGGCAGAGAAAGCAAGTGATGTTGCTCATGCGGGAACAACTCCGGGCCCTGAAGCTCAAGTGACCGGGGCGCTAGATGATGATAAGTTTGACACTTTATCTCCCGTCGAAGGGAGTGATGAAATCGAGATCACTGATGCCTCCAAACATACTTCGAAGATGAGCATGAAGGAGCGACTCGCTGAAGAAGAGAAAAAGAAGGTCGAGATCAAAGTCGAACCTCAAATACTGGAACTTACCGACCCGCGGAATAGACCTCTGAAAATCATTCTCCCCGGCAAATCCAAACTACTGGATGTTCCTTCTCCCACTCCTGACTTTGCTTCTTTGTCAAGCAAAAAATCCAAGAAAAAGTGTGAAGGAGAGGAATCATCTGAGAAAACAAAGGAAGAGAAGAAGAAGAAACCAAAGAAATAGTCGCTATACTCGTTCAACGAGATTTTGTATAGGTCTTGTAACTACTTTCATTTTTTCGTTGGTGTAGTTTGTGTAGATAGATTTTTGACTCCAAGTTTTGGAGGAATAGCTGTGTAACCCCATTTTGGACTATTAAATAAAGCTTAGTTTCTTTGTCACTTGAATGATTCTTTTGCTTTTTTAGCTTTATGAATAACTGTGGTCAAAACTCAAGTTCTTATGAGATGCATAATTTCCCAATCCTTTCTCACATTGTTCGAACATTCTTTGGAGTGGTATATTTCTTGTTCCACACTCTCATGTACTTTGAATTTTCTCTAAATCCATGCTCCAAGGATTTAGGGCAATTCGATCCGCATTCAGGGGATTCGGAGATTCGAATTGCCTATGCTCTAGTTGCATTCCGGGGACTTAGAGGTTCGAATCGCTTATATTCTAGTCCGTGCTCCGAGGACTCGGAGATCGGAGTCATTTATGCTCTAGTCCGCGCTCCGGGGACTTAGAGTACTCCGGTCCGCACTCAGCGGACTCGGAGATTGAAGTCGTTTATACTCTAGTCCGCGCTCCGGGGACTTGGAGTACTCCGGTCCGCACTCAGGGGACTCGGAGATTGAAGTCGTTTATGCTCTAGTCCGCGCTCCGGGGACTTAGAGTACTCCGGTCCGCACTCAGGGGACTCGGAGATTGAAGTCGTTTATACTCTAGTCTGCGCTCCGGGGACTTAGAGTACTCCGGTCCACACTCAGGGGACTCGGAGATTGAAGTCGTTTATACTCTAGTCCGCGCTCTGGGGACTTAGAGTACTCCGGTCCGCACTCAGGGGACACGGAGATTGAAGTTGTTTATACTTTAGTCCGCGCTTCGGGGACTTAGAGTACTCCGGTCCGCACTCAGGGGACTCGGAGATTGAAATCGTTTATACTCTAGTCCGCGCTTCGGGGACTTGAGTACTCCGGTCCGCACTCAGGGGACTCGGAGATTGAAATCGTTTATACTCTAGTCCGCGCTCCCGGGACTTAGAGTACTCCGGTCTGCACTGAGGGGACACGGAGATTGAATTGTTTATACGAGTTCGCACATCATACAGAATAAGGTAACTTCAGTAGTTCATCGCCCGACTATGAGATATAGAAACATTAGTAATTCATGAAAATGACGGCTTCAAGCCTTTATTAATGAAAACCAACTAAACTGCCTGATTACACGGTTAAAAAGAAACTAAGTGATGACGGAACGAAAACATATAGGAAATAACTGTGCCTAAAACAGGAAAGAAACATGCTAAATGTAATAATGTCGCAAATGTTCACTGTTCCACGCTCGGGGGAGTGTCACGCCATCAACGGTCGCTAGCTTAAACGTTCCCTCTCCAAGCTTCCGTTCAACGACGTTTGGACCTTCCCAGTTGGGGTTCATACATGATGGTACCGGGAAAACTCGTTTCAAAATGAGATCACCCACATCAAAAATCCTTGGGCGGACTCTACCGTCGTAGTAACGCTTGACTCGGTGCCTATGTGCTGCCGCCCTTAATTCAGCCTCTTCACGTTTTTCATCAATGCAGTCCAGTGATTCCAACAAGAGATCCTGATTCGTCTTGGGATCATAATATGTCACTCGATGTGATGGAACTTCAAGTTCCACGGGTATAACGGCTTCCGAGCCGTATGCCAAGACGAATGGAGTGTGGCCGGTCGCGGACTTGTGGGTAGTTCTATAAGCCCATAATGTTGTCAGGAGTTCATCTACCCACTTGCCTCTGACTTTCTCCAAACGCTTCTTCAGTATGGACTTGATTATTTTGTTTACGGCCTCGACTTGTCCGTTAGCTTTTGGATGCGCAACGGCGGCGAACTTCTTCTCAACGCCATACTTTAAACAGAACTCTTTGAACTCTCTGCTTTCAAACTGCATCCCGTTGCCCGTAATGATGGTTCGAGGGAGGCCAAAGCGGCATATAATGTTTCGTACAACGAAGTTAATGACCTTCTTAGAGGTGATTGTGGCCAAAGGTTCTGCCTCAGCCCATTTTGTGAAATAGTCGACTTCAACTATCGCGTATTTCGCACCACCTTTGGATATAGGCAAAGAGCCGATTATGTCGATTCCCCAGATTGCAAATGGCCTGGGACTAACCATTTGTGTGAGTTCTGTCGGTGGAGTCCTCGGGATTTTTGCATATCTTTGACACTTGTCACATTTCCTTGCGTAGTCTGCAGCGTCCCGATTTACGGTTGGCCAATAGTATCTATAGCGGAGGATCTTTTTTGCTAGTGTTCGCCCCCCAGTATGGTCACCACATTCTCCTTCGTGAACCTCCTTTAAGACCCGCTTTGTCTCATCATGTGCGATGCATCGTAATAAGGGGACCGAGAACCCCTTTCGATACATTAATCCATCCTGCATCACATATCGCGCGGCCTTTCGAATTACCTGTCGTCTTTCGCTCCTTTTTTCTAGTAAAACCCCGGTCGTTAGGTATAGTTTGAATGAGGTTATCCACGATTCCCTCTCGATTCCTGTTTTCAACACAAAATCAACTTTCATCGCGTCTATGCTTGGAGCATGCAAGGCCTCAACGGGAAACAATCCCATTTGCTGCGTATCGCCAGTGCTTGCGAATTTTGCCAATGAGTCGGCTTCTTTGTTCTGTTCGCGCGGGACATGCGAAATGTCTTAACGCTCAAGGTTCGACAGTAGTTCTTGAACCAGAACAAGGTACGGGGCAAGCTTCTGTCCCTTTGCTTGGTAATCTCCCCGCACTTGGTAGACCACCAACTGTGAGTCACAAAAGATTTCAACTGATTTGACCCCGAGTTCTCCAATGAGTTTTAAGCCAGCAATTAATGCTTCATATTCTGCTTCATTATTCGTCGCCGGGAAATCGAGCTTCAAAGCGTAACAAATCGATCGATTTTCCGGAGTTACAAGAACTATGCCAGCACCGGAGCAACGGTCGTTTGATGCCCCATCAGTGTACAATTTCCATCGAACGGGGGGAATGACATTGTGATTATCTGGTTCGTCGGATACAGTAAACTCAACGATGAAATCTGCTAATGCTTGCCCTTGTATGGTTCTACGTGGCAAGTAGGCAATATCGAACTGGCTCAACTCGATATTCCATTTTAACAATTTCCCAGAAGTTTTTGGTCGTTGGAGTACCTGCCATAGGGGTTGATCGGTATAGACACCGACTGAGTGTGCTTGAAAGTATGGGCGCAGCTTACGTGATGCAATCACCAAGCAATAGGCCAATTTCTCAGTTTTAGGGTAATTTCTTTCTGCCCCCGTTAAACGCTTACTAACGTAATATACCGGCTTTTGGACTCGGTCCTCCTCGCGGACCAAAGCTACACTTATAGCATGTGGGGATATGGCCAAGTATACGTACAGCATCTCGTGGTCCACTGGTTTTGACAGCACTGGAGGACTCTCCAAATGCCTCACCAAATCCCGGAATGCTTCCTCACAGTTAGATGTCCATTCAAAATTCCTCTTCCCTTTCTTTATTATATCAAAGAAAGGGATGCACTTGTCCGTGGCTCTAGATATGAATCGACTCAGCGCAGCCACTTTTCCATTCAAGCTTTGCACCTGTTTTATAGTTCTGGGCACTTGCACATCTCGAATGGCTTGAATCTTTTCTAGGTTAGCTTCAATTCCCCTAGCATTGACAATGAATCCCAAAAACTTCCCCGACGCAACGCCGAAGGAACATTTCAGAGGGTTGATCTTCATCCCATAATATCTGAGTATATCGAACATCTCTGCCAAGTCTCGAATGTGGTCGTTTGACTGTCGTGACTTCACGAGCATGTCATCCACATAAACTTCCATCGTTCTACCAAGCTGGTTTTTGAACATTCGATTCACTAAACGCTGATAAGTCGCTCCTACATTTTTCAATTCGAAGGGCATTACTACATAGAAATATAGCCCAACGTCTGTGACAAAACTGGTGTGTTCTTGGTCTGGAATATGCATCGGGATTTGATTGTAGCCCGAGTATGCATCCATGAATGATAACAGCTCGTGTCCTGCAGTGGAGTCAACCAACTGATCAATCCTAGGCAATGGGAAACTGTCCTTGGGGCACGCCTTGTTCAAATCGGAATAGTCTACACAAGTTCTCCATTTCCCATTCGTCTTTTTCACCAGCACGGGGTTTGATACCCATTCAGGGTAGAGGGCGTCACGGACGAACCCATTGGCTTTGAGTTTGTCCACCTCCTCTCTGAGAGCAGCGGACCTCTCCAGGTCCATTCCTCTCCTCTTTTGTTTAACCGGGACGTATTTCAGGTCTATGTTCAACATATGACTCGTAATGGCGGGAGAAATCCCACACATATCAGAATGCATCCAGGCGAAAACATCAAGATTCGCCCGGAGGAAATCACTAAGGTCTTCAGTCATTGCGGGGCCGAGTTGTGATCCGATCTCCAGTATTCACGATGGGTCGTCTCGGCTGACTGAAATGTCAACTGTTAATTCAGCCGACGCTGCCTTTTCTTCACGGAGTTTCTCATCGTCGTCTCTCGGATCTATGTCTCTGAAGATCCGAGAATTATGCCCGAGCCAGGGCTCGAGCACTACTTGTCAATTATCAGTATTAAGGATGTGAACGGGATTTTCCGCAACCTTTCCTTTCTCCCTCCGATGGGCCTCTCGGAGCTCAGCCATATAACAGGCACGACCAGTCGCCTGGTCGCCATGAACAACACCTACTCCTTTGTCAGCTGGGAACTTCAAGGTCAAGCACCATGGGGCTAATGCTGCCCTAAAATCGGCCAGGGTCGGTCGGCCCAAGAACACATTGTACGGAGAATCCACATCCAAAACTACGAAGGGTAGGATTCTCACCCTCCGACGTTCGCCTTGTCCCAGTTCAACTGGTAACTCAACATACCCCACTGCATCGGTCGCTGCGCCATTAAAGCCGTGTATACGAGCTTTAGACGGTTTCAAATCCTTCGTTTCCATCTTCATCTGGTCATAAGCCTTCTTGAAGATGATGTTGACAGAACTTCAACAATCAATCAAAATTCTTTTCACGTAAGCCGGTCCGATCGTCGCAGATATGACCATCGAGTCGATGGTTGGAGCCTCCACTTGGTCAGCATCTCTGTTTCTGAACACTATATCGTCTGTCATCACGCGCAGCTGCTTAGCAGGGGTCCCATCCTCCACGTTGGAACAACACTCGAAATCTGCATGCTTCAGGGAACTAGCATACCGCTCCATCTCTTGCCAATTCTTATCCGCGGGGTGAGGCCCGCCAATGATCGTGTTTATGACTAGTCTACCCACAGTCCGGGCAGGCTCCTCGGGATGACACGGAGCTGGTGCACGACCTGGGTTTGATGTTCCCTGTCCTCCTTCTTATGGATCCTTCACAAATTCCTGTAACTTTTTCTGCCTGATCAACTTCTCTATAGCGTCGTGTAGGTGTCTGCACTCTTCCGTGTTGTGCCCATAAGTCTCATGGAAGTGACAATATTTCCCAGTCTGCTTCTGTTCCTCGGTTGACTCTTTTGGACATGTCTTTCTATACTGAAAGGTATTGTAGGTTGATAGATAAATGTTCTCAAGAGACGCATTCAGCGGGGTATACTCGTTGTTGCTTGGGATTCTCGGCTTCCACTTCCCCGCTTCTCTCTTCTTCCCTTGGCTTCTTCCTCCGGACTCCTTAGGCTGCCCAGGCTTGTTCTGGACATTGACTTGGACTTTTCCCGAGTTGTCTCCGGACTGCTTCACAGCAATGTTGCTTTTTACGGACTCCTGGACAGGCCCCGGTGCCTTATCTCACCTCACCCACCTGGCTTCCTCTCTTCTTATGAACTGGTGTGCCTTTGAGTAAAAACGCTCTAGCATAGTCGGAGGTTTTTCTGCCAGCCAGTCTCCGAACTCAGAATCCGGATCCACACCTCGCATCACAGCCATTAGAATTGCATGATCATTGGGATTACCGACTTCAGTCGTCGCAACATGGAATCTTTGTAAATACTCCTTCAATGACTCCCCGGGAGTTTGGATTACACTTGATAGAGACATCACGTCCTTCGAGCGATTAGTGTGTATCCTGAACTGTTCTATAAACTTCTTAGCCAACTCCTTGAAACTGGATATGGACCGTGGAAGGAGTCGGGTGAACCACATAGTAGCGATCCCAGATAGAGTAATTAGAAAGCATCTACACTTGGTTGCATCATTTGCTCTAGCTGAATCCATCATCCACTCGTACCTCATGACATGCTGTCTGGGATCAGTCTTTCCTTCATAAGCCGGGATAGTTGGCATACTAAACTTTCTAGGGTACGCAGCCTGTAGAACGACGGCTGTGAACGGAGTATGACTTCTCGACACTCCCCAATCGTCATTCGATAAGCCTTGATTCTCTTTCATTAATTGTCTGACCATGGCCGTCAGGTCTGGTGTTTGTATGGAAGGTGGAAGGTTGGAGTCTGTTCTACGTGACTGATCATGCCGATGCCTCCTCTGATGGCGATCTGCCAAACGTGCATCTTGAGGTTCGACATCGTTAGCATTTTGATGGTTTGGGCCTCCAGCCTCCACCTGCACTCCAGCTCCTAAGTTTCCAGCTTGGTCATGATCTCCAGCTGTTCGAACAGTAGCACCAGCCCATGCAGTTTCAGTCTTACGGCGTCTACGCCTAGGAGGTTCATCGGAGGAAGTTGAGCTGTCGGATGAGGAATAAGGAGCGGGATTGCCCCCAGCATTATGGTGCTGTTGTTGAGTGAGTTATGCCATGAGGTTGGTGTTGGCTTGCATCTGCTCTCCGAGTTGTCTCCTGCTTTCCCTGAGTTCTCTCATCAAGTCGTTGAACTCTATTCTGGTGCCAACCGGCATTTGGTCCTGGGCGGGAGTCCCTACACCTGGAATTGCTTGCTGATTGCTAGGTCCTGCTTGTTGCACGCTAACAGTCTCATGGGCGTCCGCATTATGGGAAGCTTATATGGTACGTGGTCTTGCCTTTGTAGAGTTATTGGTATGAACTCTGAGTAGAATCAAGGGACGTCCTATCGATGAGTCAGATCTTCTTTGGGGGATTTATTCAATCCAGTAGCTTCAAAGCAGATCCTTGAGGTCTGAGAATTCAATTCTCGGTGAAAGCACCAAAGTGTTAGCTCCAAAATTGGTCACTAACCTCTTTGAGAAAGATTGTGTAGAGATGTAAGTGATGAAGTTAAATTAAACAAGGATGAATATGCTAATTTAAATGCAGAAAGTAAGAACACCGTATTTATAGTGGTTCAGCGTAATTGCCTACGTCCACTTTGAGGTTAAACTTTATTGCTTTACTTGATGATTGATTACAGATACAATCCGTAGACCAAGCACTTGAATACAATTGCTAAGTAAGGAGGATGAGTCTTGAAAGCGGCAGAGTCTCCCCAGTGTTCTCGAAAAAAGGTCTCTTTCACTGTGCCCCTGCCCCTTTATTTATAGACAAAGGTGGGTTGGACTTCTCTGGCGGGCCTGGTAGCTAAATAACTCGGTCCGGATAGACTGGCCCCTGTGTGCCGAACCAATCAGGCCGAACAGTTGGGTGCCGAACCACTCTCCTCATCTAGAACGAGGCGCTTGCTGTGTGGGAAGAGTAGGCCGAATAGCCATCGAAGCCGAACGTGCCTTCTGGCCAAACGAAGTATCTGGCCGAACGTGCCTTCTGGCCGAACGAAGCCCTTAGCCGAACGATGTCTCTGGCCGAACGAAGCCCTTAGCCGAACGTGCCTTTAGGCCGAACGAAGCCCTTAGCCGAACGTGCCTTCAGGCCGAACGATGTCTCTAGCCGATCGATGCCTCTGCCGAGTACTCCTGGATGCCGAGTACTCCAAGATGCAGAGTACTCCTAGATGCCGAATACTCAGTTGCCTGGCCAAATCTCCAGGAAACAGACTATTGGCTATTGATTTGAGCATTCGACAATGGTCGGAAAATTTTTGGTTTTTTGAAAAATATTTAATCAATTGAGAAACTACATGTTTAACATGGACTTTGAGGTGAATACATACCCCTGTAGCATTTAAAGAGTAATGGATACCATTTGAAAGTGATATATGAAATATGGTTTATTTAGGCATGGTTAATAAATAAACAAAAAGAAAACCCAAACCGAAAATTTGAGAATCTGAATTCCGGATACTTGAAATTGATTCCAGCTTTTGAAAAATATATTATACTATTTGAAAGGTATTTTCCAAATAAGAAATGTTTTCAAAACAATTTTCAAAATGATTTCAAAGAAAATGAATGCCTGATCTTGATTCAAATCCCTGAAGTATGATTTGATATTCGAAAGATATATGTATATATCTATTTGAAATGAACCTGGTGTTCAATTCTTAAGTTTTCGAATCGAATGATATTATGAACGCTTGTACATATGCATTGGGATTGATTGTGCATCTTGTTGAGATGATTGATTGCCGATTCCAATTTTGAATTGGAATTTGATATTTCTGACTATTCTGAATCGGCGAACACTTCCAAATTGAGAATTAATTTTCAAAGCTAATTTTTTTGGAAAGTATATAAAGTTAGTTTTGAAAATTTTAAAGTAAAAACTAATGGAAGTTGAACAAGTTTTAAAAAGCTAAATATTTTGATAAGTAAATTGTATAAGCCTATTTTGTATTATTTTAGTATGAAATCTGTTTTGAAATGTTTTAAATGAAATTTTGTTTTAAGAAATATTCCAGAATAATGAAGAAATTTTTAAAAAAAACTTATTTATTTTACAAATTTATTTTAAAAGTAATTTTTATTTATAAACTCTTATTTATTTACAAAATGATTTTGAAGGCAAATTTTAATTATGTACACACATGAAATCTAATTTTGAAAAGTTTTATAATGAATTTGTTTGAGAAATGTTTATGAAAAAATAATAATTTATAATAATAATAATAATTAAATAAATTATAAGGTCGGTTATGTATAAAGAATTTTTTTGTAAAGTATTTGATTTTGAAAAGAAATTGTGGTTTTAAAACTTAGTTACTTACAAAGTGATTTAGAAAGAAAGTTGATTTTATATAGATATGACTTTATGTAAATATAAAACCGAAGTAAATTTTGAAAACAGATGATTGGAATTTTAAAATATATGAATATTGAATAATATTCAATTTGAAAAAAATGATTGTTGAAATCATATATGAATTTGAAGCTAAACTGATATTTGAAAGTGATTGATTCCGAGAACCTTTGACTATATAAAATTATTGATTTGGAAGTTTTTGAACTTATATAAAATGAATTGTATAAGTATAAAGTTATTTCGAAAACTATTGATTTTTAAAGGTACTCGATTTGAAAAGCGATGATCTTATACATAACGGAATTATATAAGAATAATATATTCGAAATTGATGGTTTGAAAAGGTACTATGTATAGTATTATATACATTTTGAAACTGAAGATATGAGGATTACCTTCTGCTTGATTATCCGCTTTGTGGCCACATTGTGGATACATTCTATTGATTCTATTGATTGATTTAGGTCATCCGAATACAAACTCATGAGTTCCTTCGAATTCCATAGCGTAACCTATAGTCTTATGACCTTGGCTGCATAGCGAAATTCACAAGGCTGTGAAGGCTTACGGTTACGGATGTTTCCTGGAGAACCCAGGCGAAACCATTGTGTAACTGCGATCTATGGTCGTTTTCGGCGTAATCCGCCTAGGTAGAGCAATTGCCCAGAGGTACGAATGTTTCCTGAGGGAACCGGGCGAAACCATTGTGTATCTGTGGTCCATATGGCTAATTCGAGGGGGCAGATGATTGCCTTGAGTCTACGGGTGATAGCAACGTAACCCCAGTGTTATTATTAAGTAAACTACAATCCATGCGAGTGTTGGGCATAGCGTAATTCGTAGACCAGTGAATTCTCACGGGTAGGGATATTACCTGGGGGATCCAGGCAAAACCATTGTATATGTACGATCTATGGTTGTTTTGGATGTCATGGCGTAAGGCATGGGATAATGGCTTCCTAAAGTCACCTGAAGTCGCGTTGCTCTTTCCTCTCGACTTAGCGAGAGAGCGACGTTAGGGACTGCGTTCCATGACGATCCTGTTCGTTTGATTTCGGTGATTGTATTGTACTTTCCATATCTATTTTAAAGTTTTCTAAGTATTTTCACTGGGTGTTGAAATGGGTCTACTAAGTACTTATAGATTTCTAGTCGTGCGTCTGATCAACGTATTACTAGATTCTGTAAGAATGAGGATAAACTTGTGGAAATATCGAGTTATCAAAAGTATTTTCGATATAAAAGTATTTCGTTATAAAAGAATTTTTAACAAAGAAATTTTTTCAAGCATTAAAAATTTGAATATAAAAACAACTCGAATTATCTATTGGTGTAATTAAGAAACCAATGGAATAAATACGTAAGTTGTATATAAATCATTCTAATTGCGTTTACGATTTTGATTCAGATTTGAGTACACGATTTTAAGTTAATTCATACCTTTCCGATTTAGGATTGTTCACTCGATTCTCGACGACGAACATTGATACGGATTTTCGATACGAATCTGAAGTTCTCTATCATAGTTTATTACTATGTAAGGAGGATGGAAGTTTCTAATCAAGAAGTCGGATTAGAGTCCGCACTAGAGTAGTCGGGTTACCAATACTAGTTCGAAAAATAAAATTGCGTATTCAAATAAGAGATCGAAATTGTTATACGTATGAATGGTATATATATATCGTACGGATTCTAATAAAATGATTATATGTTATGGTTGCCGGCTATGATTAATTCTTGCTTAGGAATGCTATGTTGTTTGGTCGCATGTAGTTTGACATCATCCCTATTAGTTGCATTACATTTATGTGTTGCACATAGTTGTATAATGATTCTTATGTTTTATAAGTTGATTATTTTGAGTAAAATATATCGTATGTTGAATTTCTTGCTTCGTTCCTTTTTTAGGACAAAAAGTTTTGAGTGAGGGAGATTGTAACGACCCGTAATTTTAACTATTTTAAATTATTAAATTTAATATAATTTTCGAGTTAAAATGGTTAGAAATGAAATTTAATGATTTATTAATGTAATTTATTTGTTATGAACTTAAATAAAATTTTGAATAACAAAATTCGATATGAGAAAAAAATGATTAACTAATTTTGATTATTGGAATATAAATTTTTATAAGTCGAATAAATAAATTCTCTAATATTGAAAATATCTGAATCTATAAATTGATTAAAACTATATTTAATTTTAAATTATAAATTATAAATTTCTGGATATGATAGATTTTATAGATATATGTATATAAACTCCACCATTAAGATTTAAGATAGAATATCCATATATGTGTATATAAATATATACAAGCTTTATGATATTTAAAAATATATATGTAAGTATATATGTATATATACATACATATATGTCCATATGAAGTAATGTATATGAAAATATGTATAAATGCAAATATGATAAAATAAATATGTATATTGTATATGTATGAATATCTACATACACACACACACATATATATAAATGTATTTATGGTAAAAATATTGTACATTAAATTATATATAGATATATACATGTAAAAGCTTCATGATGATAAACTCCTATCTTTTAATGTAAGTATATGTATATGATGACAAAAATAGAGTATATGTATATATGTTGCAAAAATAGAGTATACGTAATATATATACATAAAATCAAGTCAAGCATAAAATCAAATCCATATAATAAATCAAATCAAAGATGAAATCAAATCATCAAATCAAGAAAAGAAAATAAAAAATTATATAAAATGGAAGCCTGTAAGTTACCTCAGCCTTCTTTGTTGCAATGTCCCTCTTCCATTCATATCTAAATATAGTCGTGCCTTATTCACACATATAAAAAAATTGATCCGCCATTAAACATAAATGATCCAGACAGTAAAACATAAATGATCAGCACTTTTGAGAACAAGTTATTATAACTGCCTAGATTTATATGTTGATGATTATACTCTGATAATTTGTATATATATTAACTGATACGATTCTTTTGTATAAAAATCTTTTATTGTATATTATATTTTGTTCCGCTGCGATTGTGAGCTTCTGTGTTGTTGTTATTTCGGTTTCTTCTTCTATCTTTTTCTTCTTAAACCTTAATGATCTAGTATTTCTGGCACTGGATTGCTCGTCATTCTATATAGTGAACGTATTAGTGTCGATTTTCGAGGGTCGAAAATCCAGTTTGTTACACACTTTAACTAAAGCGAACTCTACTTTGGTATATTCCATTCATCTATCTACGAACGTATAAACACGCGGATCTTACAATTAGAGATGTCTCACATCAGTACAATGTATACACAACCACTGGTAGCCTCTTCCAAAGGGCAAACTTCTATTGTGTAACATTAACGACCTTGCATCCCAACCCATACTAATGACTATCACTTTTATTTAATCTAAGTTATTGGCTAGATCAAATAATTCACATCCATCATAAATGCATACTTAAGGCTATCTAAATTTATTCAATCACTATGCCTCATACGTTCAACTATTGGTATTCAGTTATTCTTACATAACTTACTTCTTGCTCCATTAATGTCATTTACCGCTTGTTTCCAATTTAATAAATTAGATATTTTTAACTACTTGACATTCACTTGATACTATTAGGTATACTCTATTGTTCCCTATTTAACTAATAACTATCTTTCTTTAATTATTATAACTTCTTAATTACTCATTTTGTTTCTTTACTTAGACTTCATTGGTTATTATTTATTTATGTTCCAATTAAATTGTTGTTATTATCCCTACTTACTATACTTTGGTTCATAATTAAGGATTTCTGTAACAACCCGAAATTTAACCCATAATAATTTATTCGTTAATTAATGAAATAATAAATAACTTTGTGAAATTATCAGAATCGAGCCACGGGATTTGCACCGTTGTGTCCATGGTAATTTTTTAGTCAATTTCCATATATAGAACGTCAGAATCCGAGCTAATATGAGCTAGAAACAAAATAAACAAGAAAAGAAAAAAAACGGAAAAAGAAAAAAAATAAAAAAGAAAAAAATAAAATGGGCTAGGTCGACCCAACCGCGCCCTAGGTCGACCGGCTAGTCAACCTAGGGGGAGGGGCGGTCGACCGCCCGGTCGACCCGCCTATGGGTATGGAACGAAGAAAATTTTCTTTGTTCCAAAGGTTTTCGATCACGTATTTTTCACTCTTCAGCCTCATCTGGTCCCTTCGTGCTTCCATTCGACGGTTCCTATTCAACCTATGACGTGGTTGCATCCTATTCAATCTCCAAATCCAATGGTTTGAGATCCACATCTACCCCTATAAATAAGACCCTAGGACTAACACTTTTTCTCATTCTAGATTTTCTCCACTTGGCTTCACCTTTTAAGGAAGGACCCTAAAAGGAATAATTGTCCAAGGAGAGAATCTTTTTAATAAAAATATTTTAATACCCTCAAGTGGATCCGAGGAGACCAAAAGGGAAGAGCTTAGGACCACAGGTGAGTGATTGTAATTATTTAGATTTTCAAGTAATTTAAAATAATAGGGTTTCCAATAGTTGTAGTTTTACTACGATTTTCGGAATAACCTTTTTTAGTAGTTTATTTATAGTATTTTGAATTATTTTCGGCCTATTTCTTTTAGCTATTCTTTTCAGTTAGTTTTAGTTTATTTCTGTTAATTATAACTTTTCCATTTATTTACAATTTATTTACAGTATTTAATTTATTTACTATTATTTATGCGTTATTTACATCTTTTTCCTATGCTTTGGATTTTCTTCTATTTTCGGTTTTCTTTTATTTCTCCTTCTTCTTCGCGTATGGATTAGAATATATTAAACGCGAATATGGATTAAATTATAAGAATACTGAAATAATAGAAGATAGATGTAAATTGTAAAGACTGTAATAAAAATGGAATTAAGACTAAAATTGAGCCTAATTATGATATTGATGTTAGAATTGGACTAATTAAAGATAATAGGCCTAGTTATAACTTAGAATTATAACTAAAAAGAGTATAAGATAAAAGAAGCTTATTTTCACACTTAGACCTCGGGTTAAGTAATAAGCATGATTATAACATAGGTTATAATAAGAAAATAGAACAGTATGAGGCTTATTTTAAGAGTTAGGATAAATTAATAAGCAGAGATAGTAAGAACAATAATAAAGGCTTATTTGAATAATTTATCCAAGTTAATAAGCAAAGAATTAAAGTAGGACCCGTGCCAAATAAAATTCCCCTATTTCTATGGACACGGTGTTTCACAACCCTGAAGTGAAACGAGGTGTCTCACATAACCCTGAAGTGAGACGAGGTGTCTCACATAATCCTGAAGTGAGATGAGGGGCACGCTTATGTTAATCACGGTAGCAAACATTCAATAAGTAGAAGTCCAAATCATGGGGATTTGGGCAAGGGGTGCAACTAGATATTGTTTGGATGATGGGCTAGTACCAACAACATTTTCCCTATTATTTCTATGGACACGGTGTTTCACATAACCCTAAAGTGAAACGAGTTGTCTCACATAACCATAAAGTGAGACGAGATGTCTCACATAATCCTTAAGTGAGACGAGGGGCACGCTTATGCTGGAGCTTGAGGTAATAAGAAGACCCAATAGGTGGAACAATAGGTAACTTGAGCATGGTGGCAGTTACGCGCGTGACTTCCATTCGAGTGCTCAGTAATCGTTATGAGTTCTAAGCGCTTAGTGTGTGCCTTTCGTAGGCACCAATGTCTATTGCGTAGGGAGCTTTAACGTCCGGTCCATAGTAGATTCTATGGAGTAGCAGGCCGATCAAATGGTAGTATTAGGGATTCAGCTTAAATGTTAGCAGCTATCAAAAACAAGTGCAAACAATCAAAGTTAAACAATTATGTTAATTTAGTTAATTCGTATTTATTTCCAACTTATTCCTTCTCTCTATTTCCTTTGTTTCCTTTTATATACTAGAACTGTTATGAAGTCTATTACTTTTACTTTGCTTAAAGATTCTAGTAATTACTATCATTCACCAGACTTTTAGTCTGACCCACTCCTCCATTTTCCTTTTTTCTCCCATAGGCAATCAGGGGCAAAGAAGATAGACCACAACTACTTGGAGACTTGGAGACCCTATCATGTATTCCTTCTTTTTATTTCCATCTTTTTGTTCTTTTATTATACTGGCACTGTATTGATGGAAAGTTTGTGTTTGTACTCTGGTTTTTCTGATGAGACTGAGATTTTATTTTCATAAGACAATTGTATTTGGTATTTGGAAAATATATGGTTTGTCTGAAGTATTTATGAAGTATTAATTTTTAAAATCACTTATTGTTTTTAATTACTTCCGCTGTGTTATAATCTATCTATTTTGTCTTGTGAATCTTAGTCTCTGCTGGCTTTAGTTATACCTACAACGCACCACATCTTTTAGTGTGTCCTTTTGATTATACTAAGGGGTGTGGGGGTGTTTTAATTTCTTTATTTTAATACGTTGGAATTAGATCTTCCAAATAAGAAACGTTAATACTATAATTTTTCATAAATTATCTAAAAGAGGACTTGTGTTATGTTTGGAATTACAAGAAATAAACTTTCTGCTGTTATTGAAATAAACGGTACAAAATACAGTAAATATCCTTATTTTGTACATCTCTTTCTTTTAGCATATTCCTTATTATTTCAAATGATACACTTTTATTCATAATTATAAAACTGGATAATTATAGAACTTTACATTGCCACACACTTCATTCCAATGAATTAAAATACTACCTATATCTCAATCCAATTAACAACAACTTCCAATTCATGTTTACTAACATATATCATTTAACCAACAAATCTGGAATTATTATACAATATCTTTAACGAATTATCCCATAAATTTAGGGACTACTTTCACCCTTACTTTCCAGATTAAAGCACACAAAATATTTAATCAAAGTTGACAATTCACAGAATATGTAAGCATGGTTCTCAAATTCATTACATATGTAGCTTACAACTCCAAAATTTACGTTCAGGCATATTAGGAACAAATTTACAATGATATAAGTCCAATATTATATAAAAGTACATAATTTTCCTCCCACCTTTAAGCATGCAAATTTCCAGCTCAAATCTTATTATTCCTATTTGACTCCCTTTCTTCCTACCAAAATATGTATAAAAAACATATACATATTTATTAGAATTTTAGATCTGAGAAAATATTTGAATTTAATTCATATTTGGATTTAGATTTATAGTTTACTTTGGCTTTGGTGATTCGGTTCGACCTTCTTCTTCTTCTCTATTTTCTCTACTATTCTCCACTTATACATAAACGTAGATTATATTTTATATAGATCTAAGAATTTGTGGAGAAAAGAAAATAGCAGAGCGTTGTTGTTGGTTCAAAAAATATAAAGTGAGGGGCTAGGCCTATATTTTAAGGGTTCAATCCAATGACAATCATTAGATAAGATTATACTAAATCTAGGTCGTTCGACTTAGGTTCAATATGCATTACCTATTCACCACCGGTCGACCGCTAAACAACCACCGATCAACTGCTAGTGGTCGAACGATCCTAATAAGGGGTCGACCACTGTATTATTATGTTAAGCGTTCACTTATTTCCCTTTTAATGTTATTTGATATGATTTTCTTTTTATTCGATTAATGTTGATTCGGGTAGAATTTACTTAGATGTTAAGTATTCGTTAACATTAATTAACGTTAATTAATTATATTTATTTCCTTAATTGCATATATAATTATTTCCAATTTGAAATCTTCAAACGTTGATAACTTCTCCATTTGAACTCCGATCGTAAAAATTATATATGAAAATTGTTCAAAAAATAGCCATGAACGATATGGTGCAAGTTTCGTAGCCAAATACTAACATTTGTGAAAATTCCATCCTTGGCTATAATGAATGTTAATTAATTTTTAAGAAATTAGTTATCATTCAATTTACAGCGTGTTACATTCTCCCTCCTTAAAAGAATTTCGTCCTCGAAATTCCTCAAGGAATGAATCATATAACATAATACACAACCATTCTAAGTTGTCCAAGAAATTAGTGTGTAATCAATTTTGCAGCCAATCATGTACAAGTGCACGGTGTATCACTACATATATGATATGTATGTAGAATAGTAATAAATCAGTGCCTCCTATATGAATCCATTCTTTAAATTATTTGAAACTATGGTGTAAACAACCTATATACACTAGCAATTATATATATATATATATGCATGTTTGAAAATCAAAATCTTTGTTTTCACATACAAATTGTCTTACAGTTCTAAAAATAGAACTATTGTTCAACCAATTTTTTATCTATTTCCAACCATCCAATTCCTAGCACACCATTTCTAACATCCAAAATTTTAAAAATCCAGTTTTCTAAACTAATAATCATATTCCGGAAAAGGGTTTAGATGAAGAATTCCATATTTTCATCCTTCTTTTGTGTACCCAATCTGCTGTACCTCGAAACCTTCTCTTTTGCCCTAGATTCTCTTTTTTTTTTAACTTTTCCATGTACAGTCCATATAAGCAAAAAAATTTAGTTTAATTTTTTTTAAAAAGAGTTATTTCAAAACAAGTTTTACTCCCCTATCAATATGGTATGGAAAAAATATTCCAAAGCTAAAACATCTTCGTTCCTCGTCGTTAACTATATTTTCATACTACCGTTTCTACTGAAAAATGAAATTCGTATTTGCTAACTTGTCGACTTTTCCTACGCTAAGCATGTGGTATTTCAAAAATCAGAAATTTTCCTTCTTTTTTTTTAAATCATTTTCAATTAAATTTTGAAATAGTTGGAAAATAAAGCTCACGTTTAAAAACCTTTAATAAAATATTTTATATTCAAAATCAAAGATTTTTGAACAATTTTTTTTGAAAGAATCTATTTTTAATTTTTCAAAACAAATTAAGCCACATCCCATGCAATCGGGGTTTAGTCAATGAGTTAATGCCTATGATTGACTCTTTTCTATTATGTGGTAAAATTTTGAATTTCTAAAACTATTCCTTTTATTTTAGAACAACAATAAGCATACAAGTTCATTTATAAATTTCAGCTTTTAAGGTATAGTAATAGGGATTCGTGGTTTCATAATAACCTTTCATTGTCCTTCACATACTGAAATTCATCTCCCAATGTTTTAACACTTTTTGGGAAATAACTTTGCCCTTCTTTTAGTAACTAATTAAGTAAATTTCCTAATTTATTCTATAAACTTGCAGTCTTTTATTTTTTTCTTTAGTTTTGCATTAGTTAAGCGTCCTTTATGAGATTTCCTTATTTATACTGTTTTTCAATAAATACAGCGGTCCATCCAGAAAAAAAATAAAAAGGAATATTTCTCATAACATCGTATGCATTTTTAAACAAACATAAACAACTAATACGTTTAACCTAAAGCCTAAAAGATAAACAAATGCTGGGAGAAAAATAACCACTACTTCTCCTAATCATACTACTAGCTATGGGTTGTAGGATGGCCCTGCTCCTCCATGAGAGCCCGAACCACTGTCGCGACCCCTAAATGATTGGAGCATAGAAGATATGCACCCAAGCTCGCGACTCTGGCGTTGCTGCTTAGTCAGTATCTCTTGCAGCTCGACGTTGATTCGGATCTGGGAATCTCGGATTGCTACATACTCAGCGACCTGTGGCTGTGGCTCTACATCCTCATGATCTAGGCATGGAACCCACTCCATCTGCACCTGCTTTCCTCGGAAGCCAACTCCGTACTGTCGAATACGGGAGTGAAAAGATGACGGTATGGAAGATAGCTCCTCCGTGCCCCAACTTATGGGCTACATAATGGCACATGATGGCCTTGTCTTAATTCACCTGAATACCACCTATGATGGCATATATGGCCTTCTACGTCAGGGGGTAGATCTGGTCAAAACTCCTTGTCTTTGGGATGATGTTATGCTGAATGATGCGGGAGACCAGACAAGTTTGGTCTTACATGCTGTCTGTTTGTTAAAAGCCTTCCCCTGTGGAAGATCTGCTACAAAATAGCTGGATCAGAGGTCTTGATATCCTCTAAATCCTCTCTTACTGCGAAGATATGCAGAATACCTCCCAAATGCTCGTTCGTCATCCGAATCTCTACTCCTTTCACTTTGCATGTAAAGCTGTAATCGTTCTCATTGAGTGAATACTCCAAGTTTGTGTCGAACAAATGCATGCATCGTGGGTAGCATTCCTGCTCAAACATATCAGGGCTAAGGATCGACAATAATCCTGTAGCCTTAAATAAACCCACCAAACCATAAGTGGTGAAATCGCCAAACTTCACCAGTGGCTCTTGTAGAAACACGAAATTTGCCGTCTCTTCTTACCTTTTATCTTATATTCGTCATGCTATAGCCAAGCGATCTCTTACGGACCAAATTTTGATGGTGAAAGGAGATGTGTTTTGTAGAGGGGTCATGATTTGGTTTTGTGGGGGTGTCCAGATCTATATCCAGGGCTGATTCGGATGGAGCGCCACTTGTTTTTGGAGTCGTGGGGATTACTGTGGTTGTCATGCACATTGGTTGGGGTGGAGTCGTCGTTGTCGCTTGATTTTGTGGGGAAGAGGAGGAGGTCGACAGTGATAGAAATGAGAGAGATGAGAAAATGAAGGGGCGACTCGACCTATATGCGACTCCATAACCGGTCGATCGCTTATACCAGGGTGGTCTACCGCTACCGATTGCCAGTCGACTGCTCCTATCCTGTTTGGACCAGGTTGAACTTGAACCCTTTTTAGGCCGGGTCGAATCGTAACTGTTAACTTTTAAATAACACTGTTTCGTTCCACTTCTGTCTTCTTCATCTTCGTACTTTATGTTCTGAAAAATTTCTGTCTACCCATAGCAATGCATTCGCCTACTGCTTTATTTTCGGGTTCTTGTCTTCTTTCTGGTTCTTTTTAACCAATTTAAAATCACTATCACTTCCCATTGTCCACCCATTTAAAAGAATTTTAAACTTAAAAATTTTCATTTCAAAAAAATCAACGACCGATATATATACAATTTATTTTCTTTAAAATAAATATCTATTTATTAAAACCCATTTTTAACTAAAATTTTCTAGTTTAAACTTAGGGTTTTTCTACTTTTAAACAAATCGCTTGAAAATCATTTCAAATCTATATTTTTGTCGAACCTTATATTAAATTCTTTCATATGGGGTCAGACTCAAGACAGATTTCATTTGTCTCTTCTTTTGGACTTTTTTTTTCTTTTCTACTTACTTTTTGACCTATCTTCTCCCAAAATAGTAAAAATGCGGCTATCATCTTGGAGTGATTTCTACACACCTTCCTTTGGGAACTTATTTTATTCTTATTTCGTTATATCATCAGTATATAAATTCTTACTTTCTCTTATCTGGATCTAACATACGTCATCAATCAGCAATCCTCTAGGGATCAACTACCATAGGGCAATCTAAGCCCAACAAGGGAGTTAAATACTATCCAGCTTCAAGAATTTTTCTATATATCACATTCATGCTATTTTTAAGTCAATACCTTTTTTGATACAACCTTTCTCCCATGGGGTGATCATGATAGGTGTATACTTTTAACTCTATCTACTTTTCCAACTCATGGTTGACTTATCCATCTTTACATAATATGGTTGCAACTACTTCTATAGTCGGAATTTATAAAGTTTGGCGTATAACATATATATAGGTAGAAATAGAAATATGGTCACTCAGCATATTTTAATTCTTATGATTGATTAACCTAAGCTCCGATACCAAATTTAATAGCCCGCACATCGGTGGGCCTGAATTTTTGCTAAATCGAACATCCAAGTCCACTGAAATAGGGATCATTGATGTTGGTATCTTGTAAATAAACAAAAGTATATCAGAACACTATCGATAATAACTCACAGTAGAATGGTAAAGTATAATAAAACATATAATTACCGACTAAGCTAATACCACTGATATCTAAGACCCCTGTTTGTGTTAAGTATGCATAAGGAAATCTGTCCTTCCACCGTTCCTGCCTTGTACTAGTACCTGTCTCTCTAAATATATCCTATGGATTGTAATGAGGAGGGGGTCAGAGCAACGTTTTGATGACTGGTAAATTACCTACTTTATACATAACAGTAGTTTATCTCGATTTTTTTCCATTGCGTGTTATGTCTACTATTTTAACTTAGTCATCTTGACTTCATATACACGTACGATGCACCCTACCTACTCGAGTATACAATAACTACATACCTATATATATGTATGCATTTATGTATGTATATAAGTACCACAGTCCCCCTATGAACCAGGATACATTCCTCGCTAGTATCCAAAACTCTGCACTACGTTAGGTATATACCATCTATGTCTAGATTGAATTGTCCGCATACACCGAGGATCTCTTATTAGTGCCTAATAATGGCATTACAATTATTTATCCATATTCTACTCTTCTTAAAGACTCATATATGGGTTATCTAGCTTTGACTCCTAACTACAAACAAACAAATAAATAACTATAATGCAGGTGCATGTCCCATACGTAATCTACACTAGTAGGAAGTTTAAAGTAACCTTAGTCTTTTTACCAACCGCTCCAGGATCGATGATGCTCTTAACCTATGTGTATAGCCCCACTCCTCACATATATGGTACCAACCTGTCTGACATAGTAACGAGCCTACGTTCACCATCCTATTTAGATTGCCTAGTACAATCAAGGAAATGCTCGCTTAGTTACTTAACATATACTTCCTAAGGATTGAAGTAGACCCTACTTGGCCCTTTAACACTTCAATCGATGCGAACCCTATTTTGGTGTGCTCCCTTGACATATGTTTAATGACAAATTTTCAATCAAGTTAGAAAATAGCCGATAAATTTCAAATTAAAATAACCGCAAGCGCGTGGCATACAATTTTAGTACTGGTCGATCCGCAGGGAATTTTTAAGATTTTAAAACTTTCTAATCAATCAAATTAGACAAAAACGAGAGAGGATTGTTAAATAACAACAAAATGATGCTAAAACATAGAATAAAATGTGATTTAAAACTATGCGATTAGAAAACAATTTAGAGGCAAATCCACTCTCATATTTATGTAAATTAACAAACATACAATCTATGATCTCTATTTTTGATATTAAGTGACATAAGTGTTGCATTTACCATAAGTATGGTTTATTTATGTTATTAGTTAACATAACTTAAACCATCAAACTATAATGCAAAAAAAACCACTTATGAATTCTCATGAAAATGAAAAGCAAAAGCTATTTTAAGTATGATCTATTTACTATTGTAATTAGTAATATGGATCATCAAAATTTGTTTTTATTCAAAATCAAAAAAAAATTAGCAAATATTGAAGTAATTTGTGTTTATGTTGAATAAGAATAGCTCATTTGCATATGCAACATAAGCTATCAAACCCACTTGTACAAACTTATATCAAAATACACTTTCATGAAGCACAAATAAAAGAGATCATAAATCGTAGAAATGTTGAAATTACATAAAGTTAGAGAGCTTCGTTACCCCTAAATTGAAGGGGTTTAGCTACTCATATGTGTTATCATATCAACACATGTAAGTTTCAACATTGGAAAGCAATGAGAAGTAGAAACTAATTAAAAGAAAAGAGATTAACTACTTGCATGAAATAACATTAAACTAATTGCATAAATGTAAATCTAAGCTATGAACATGAAATGAAAGAGAGCATAGAAATAAACATTAGCATAAAGGTAAATAGAAGCATGTAGAAAAGAAAAGAGAAAGAGGCTAAGAGGCCATTTTTATTCACGTAACTTTGAGCTTACAACTTGCTTGCTAATTTTCCGAAGTAAAAATGAGAGTGTAAGAAGATATTTACATGTATATAAGAGGGCTATTTATACATGCATAAAACCCTAATTCAATTTTTAGGGTGCTTCCCAAAATGCCCTTTAGGAAGTGTGTCCACCAAGTAACCATTAGCCTCTAATTAATCCATCATTAAATATGCATGAAGCTTTAACCTCCACTTGGTTGTCCATTAGCTTCTAATTGTAGATTTCGGTAAGTGGGTGGGTGGAGTTCTCCATGATCATGAGCTTGAATTATTTCCTCTTCATTCCTTTGTATTCCCTTATCCATGCATATATCTTCATGAAACCCTCTTCCATATGCATCTAAATTCCTATAAAAATTATGAAAAATGTCCAAGTAAAAAGTCCTAAATTAACACATGCACAAAAATGACTTTTTTGCCCCTGTATGTAGATGAATATATGATGATTTAAAAATAATTGAATTTTGGTTTTAAACATGTTAAAATACCCAAATATGACATTTATTTAAATAAAAATAGATAAAATATGGATGTAAATATATGCACATTTACGTGCACATCAAATACCCCCACACTTATCTTTTTATTCGTCCTCGAATAAAGGAAAACTAAGATAAATCTGTTAGGGAGCACGATTGCATTGAGCGTATGCAATAAGCCATTAAACCTCTAGGTGTCCCTAGTAGGATGAGTGTTGTCTCGTGAGGGTTTTCAGCGGATACTACCCACAAAATCCAAATGCAAAGTGAAAATATTTACAAAGTGCAAGATTTATTTATAATGGGATGAATGCAAGTTTTTGAAAAATATGCAAATGAATGATTTACTTTTAAATCGACAAAATAAGTTAAATATAAGTTTTGGTCATTATCTTGAAAATTTAAGTCATTTACTCGTCAAAATTTCCAACGAAAATCAAGTTATCATAACAAATAGACTATAATTTAACTCGTTGTTTCGGTTGATAACACAATGTAACTATAAAAACTATCCTTAGCTGATTATCAAAGTTTATCAACGTGGTATTTTCATTTCTTTTGAATAACAAGTTAAATCAAACAAGTAAAAATAGTGCTTAGATTTCAATTGCTTGCTCTCTCTTATTTGAAAATTTTATTGATATTAACAATATTTACATATGCCTAACTCAGGTAAACTGAGGTCAGATATATTACCCGTGCACTGACGTGTGGACTTATGTGTGGGGAATACAAAGCATGGCGAGTGAACACACAAGTGTGGACACTTATCGACTGTAGTCGTTATTAAAAAGAATTTTTATATACATACACCTAACTCAGATAAACTGAGGCCAGATATGCCAATCGTGCACTGCCTTTCGGGATTACATGAGAAGGGTACAGAGCATGGCGAGTGAACACATGAGTGTGAGCACATGACTGTAGTGTTAATAGAAAATATATACATATATACAAATGCATTTTGTAACGACACTAGATTTTAATTAAATTTAAATTGATAATTAATTAATTTTTGAATAAAATTTTGCGAAATTAATTGGTAAATTGATCAAATTTAGAAAATACACCTATGTAATTCCTTTGATATGTATTTATTTTCAATCCATTGTCTTTTAAATAAAATGTATAAATACAAACAAAAATAATATTAATAAATATTTATATGTAGAAAAGAAATATAATAATGTGTGATGAAAATTAATGTTGATAATTAAACTTTGAATAGAAAATAAAAATTTAAAATGTATGTTGTAATAAAATACATTTAAGTATGATTTAAAATTAAGTGAGTACAAAACAAGTAGACATATCATCTCAGTAATCAAAACATTTAGGTATGCGGCCTGTAAATAAGTATGCAAGGCAAGAAAAAAGTTTAAAAGAAATAAGACGAGTAAGAAAACACAAACCAGGAAAGTAAAAGAAAATAAAGATGCAAGTATGTAGGCTGTAAACAAAAATGGAAAAGTAGGACAAAAATAATTAATGCAAAGTATATCTTCAGCCGAGACAAGCAAGTAAAGGCATGTATAAACAAATCAAATTCAATATAGAAATGCATAAGAAAAGGGTCAAAGTACTTAACAATAAATGCAACATACCTTATGCATTTAATACAAACATCTCAGCCCATACTGAAGTGAAACTATCAGCCTACAAACCTATTTTTAATACCCTGTACAAACATGTAATACCAGATAACACACTCTATACATTTAAACCCTATATATCAACCTCCTTTATCATTAGTTCGTCCATTTTCAAAACTGAGGGTAGCATCATCTACAACTTTAACAATACAAATCAACTCAGCAATACAAAGATTCAAGATTTAGTTTTAATGTGAAACAAACAACCTGGAACTCCATGCAAATAAGACTCAACTCAGTGTAGACGAGATTTCAGTGTTGAAATATTCAAGTTTCAAACTTCAACCTGATCAAGTTTTGAATCTGGAAAATCAAAGCTCGGACCAAATCAAAACAACATGCTCTGTTCTTCTTTGTTCTTTCAGGAAACAGGTGAGCAAACCTCTTAACCCTGATTTTTATCTGGATGTTTGGACTCGTATGAAAAGCTTTGCATGTGAATGAATTGTTGTGCTTGTGTTTTTCTTTGCCTGGAATGTTATTTTCTTCTGTTCTTTTAAACTCTCTGTTTAACAGAGTAAACCATTTCAAAACCCTGCCTGAAAATTTAAAATCATCTCAACACAAAACATACTGAGTTTGGGTTGCTAAATGAATGATGTTTATATGGGTAAACCTTATTTATAAAAATGAAAATAAGCAAAATTAACAGACAGTTCATTGGGGATTAAGGAATTCATAGTTGTGACACCCCACCTCTATGCTCATAATAACAAAGAGTATTAAAGTAAATACTGTCTATTATTACGAAGAATAAGGCTGGATAGGAGCGACCATCCGTAATTGGCCTTACACTAATATTGGTTATCTCGATAGGAGTGGTACATACTTTTTATTTTTCTTCTATTATTTGTTTACTCCCATCGACACACCCAATACTAGTATAAAACGAACTACGACGGTTCATAATAGTTTAGGACATTAGATATAACAATAACACAGATAATATAAATGCGGAACACAGATAAAAACGAAAGTCTCATATATATATGACTGATGTCAGTTAATACATAGTTGACACGATACATATGATACAACTACAACTGTCGACTCTAGAAGTTATGTATACAAGTACATTATCGACTAATATACATGAATACATATCGTTCTATACAACGACACGACTACTACACAATGACACTGACAACTTCAGAAGATGTGAAAAGTCTTCAAATCCTGAACAGCAACTCAAAGAAGAAAATCTACAACCTGAAATAACTCGGGTCTGACCCGAGTATTATATTCAAAAGAAAATAATACACGGGTCAGTCTAATTCAAACTCAGTTATTAGTGCATAGCAGTAATAATAATCAGATAGTCAATAGACGACAGTCACAGAAATCACCTATATCCAACTCTCGATACGAGAATTGGATAACGGCGTATATAACACTAAACAGTGTAAATCATCAAATCAAAAATCTCAAAATGATCAAACACACCAAATGTCTATGTGGCTGCAGCACACGCACGCGTGCACTGCCTTGCCACACAGTACGTGAAATCATTACGATGGTGAAAACTAACAGCAATCAGAACGGTAGAAGTCAACATAAATAAACTTACAGGGTCAAACCCGGGTCTTTGAGATCGGATTCAACTCGCTGTAAAATCTCAAAAATCAATTTGAAACAATCACGAACCAACGAAGGCTATAACACAAGCAGGCCCAGAACCGAACAACCCAGGTCCAGACAGATCAGTCAAAAGTAATACAAGAGAGGCGAGTGCTGCACTGATAAATGAAGTGCAGCCAAAACCGTATATGGTCAACAACAACTCAAAGCAATGCCAATTCGAACATACATATATACATATCAAAGGATGTATATACATACATGACCGCATGCTTATATATGAAGACTAAAATGCAACTATATGCAGACAACCTCACAAATATGAATGCTACAAATCAAACCAGTTCAGGTATCACAAAGAAGGTCAGCTACAAGCAGCTGGTCGAAGACCAGTTCATAAGCATGAAGGCATAAACCCACACTAGCATAGTCTGCATATGCACATGAAGGTCAATGACAGTTCAACAAATGTACACAATCAAAGAAATAAAACAAGACCACTGATCAAGTGAAGCCTCAACGAAGACATGGTACAGGCCAATTTAACTCGAAGGAAATCAAGTTCAAGTGTCAGTTCACAATAATATGCAAATAGGCTACATGGGACAGAGAATGCAGGTTTGAAATGCAACTAAACTTCAAAATGCACAAGTACCAGACTTCGAGTACAAAAGACTCAAAGCATAAAGTATGATTCAAGCATGAATACTGGGATGCACCATAGAGTATGTAACTCTGAAATCGAAGCGAAATACAAAGCAGAATGACATGAACATCGTAGGCCGATATTGTTATGCAGAAGGAACTCAAGTCCGGCTGACACGAAGTATGAAACAATAAACCAGTAAAACGTGAACTAGCTTGAACGAGTCAGATGCAGACCATATATATAAAAATGACAACAACCACGGCGGGTCTGCAAATGTAAAAAGCTCAAAGTCATGATATTCATGGAATCAAAGACTCAACTGTATACAAGTGACAACAAACAATGAACCAGAGTGCAATTACAATGGGATCAACAAAAACCAAAGACCAGTGATACAACTGAATTCATATACCTTGACTATCGACCAGGTCCCAACAATGAACTTCAAGTGTACAATGAAGACCGTGGCAGTTACTCAACTGAAGATGCAGATACAAAACGACCAAGTGCAACTGGAAACAATAAAAGTGCAAGCTACAACTTCAAGTGAACAAATGCTCAGTGATGTATAGCATCAAGACCAATTTCAAATGACTAATGTAATGTATCAGTTTCAACTATATCCCCAAGTGCACATACAATATAGACCTGACAGTATGCAGTGATACTGTCTCGAAGACCAGTGAGCAACAGGGGAAAACAAAGTTCGACAGATCACGCGTGTGAACAAGTACATATATGAATGCAGTGAAACTCGAGGCAAGTCAAAACAACGAGCTTCAAACACGTATGCAACAGGAACCCCACCAACAAGGTCAAATTGAATGCAAGTATTTTAAAAATGTACATATGGTCAGTCCAGTTCTAAACATGAAACAGAAGTGACTTTAAAATGAAGACTGCTTCAAATTAGACTTCAAATAATGCAAAGGCAACATGGCAGCAGTTCAGATGCCAGACAAACAAATGCTAAAACTCAGTGAAACTTGATACCAATATCATGAATACGAGGACAAGCATACATGAAGTAGTGCAATGCAGACAAGTGTAAGTGAAGTCATAAAGAACTACACGGCAGTAGACAAAAATGCCAGCAGTGGATCTAAATATGAAATTGTTCGCATACAATGGAGTCAGCAAATTGAAGCTGAGAATGTTCATATATACAAGAGGGGCTAGACCGTATCAATATCAAGTAGAGATGATGCAAGTATACAAACGGCAGACAACATCGAGTACGGTGTCCCTCGAAGATGAATTCGAGCTAGAGTCCAATGAACATTGCAACCAACTAAAGTACATTAACTATAAGACTAACAGAGAAGGTGGCCAGTGACGAAGCTCACAAGGGCCGGTAAACAAAAGCAATAAATCCCAGTAAAGTCCACAAGGAAAATTCACAAAAACCCAAATTCCAGAGATAAAACATCGATACTAAACCCACGAATTTGAACAGTTCAAAATCATCAAAGCCAAATAAATCAAGGTATCCCAAAATCCAGTAAAGACCCAAGTCACGAAAATCAACAGCATATTCGAAGTCAAAATAGCCACAAAATAGAAATAATGAAAATCACAGAGCTTCGAACTCTGAATAACCCAAAGCATGAATTAGATGTGAGCAGTTATCCACTCACCTTGTACTGACGAGCACGAGATTGACGAGTCGAACGAAGCCAGGATGAACTCAATGCCGAGTTACCATCGATTTCTCCCTAGTCGACGCCGTGGCCAAACGAGAAATCGAGCAAATGTTGAAATCGAAGCCCTAACTTTTGGAAGAAAGACGAGAGCCCTAATTTCAGATCGAAGAGAATAATCGCCGCCATTTTCTTTTTCGTTTACTTTGTTTTGGGTTGTCGAATGAGTAAGTGAGGTAGGGTTTTCTTGGGTAGATATCAACACACGATTGAAGATGAGGGTCAAATGAATAAAATTTAAAGCCCGATAACATTTTACCCATTTTACTTAATCAATTATATAGTCGGGAATTTTGCCAATACTAAAAGAATTTCAAATTTGATTTGAATTCCAATAACAATTATCAACTGAATTAAATCGTCATTTTGACGATAATTGAAATAACAAAAATCCCGGTTGTTACAGACTCCCCTCCTTATAGAAATTGCGTCCCCGCAATTTTCATAATTAAGGTCGTCTTTAACAATAAATTTTCTAACCTAAACTGGTTAAGCTAGAAAATAAAAGTCAAAACGTAAACACCAAAGAAATCTTTCAATTTCAATAAAAGAAACCTACAAATTCTCAACAAAGCCTAATTATCAATAGGTAATCAAAAACAGCAAAGCTGAATAAATGCAAACATCAGCAATATTCAATGCAATCAACGTAATCTAGAATCAATAAGAAACTAGAAAATCTCATATCAATAAAATCAGCAAACATCTAATTATCCAAACGATAGCCAGAAAACAAATCAACGAATATTTAATTACCGCAAACGGTAACCAAATTTCAATTTTAACAAATATTCGATTATCACAATCGATAATCAAATTTCAAATTCAACAAATATTCGATTATCAAAAACGATAATCAAATTTCAAATTCAATAAATATTCGATTATCAAAACGATAATCAAATTTCAAATTCAACAAATATTCGATTATCAAAACGATAATCAAATTTCAAATTCAACAAATATCTAATTATCACAAGCGATAATTAGAAACAACAAATATCTGATTATCAAAAACGATAATCAGAACTCATATCAACAAATATCTAATTATCACAAGCGATAATTAGAAACAACAAATATCTGATTATCAAAAATGATAATCAAAACTCATATCAACAAATATCTAATTATCACAAGCGATAATTAGAAACAACAAATATCTGATTATCAAAAACGATAATCAGAACTCATATCAACAAATATCTAATTATCACAAGCGATAATTAGAAACAACAAATATCTGATTATCAAAAACGATAATCAGAACTCATATCAACAAATATCTAATTATCACAAGCGATAATTAGAAACAACAAATATCTGATTATCAAAAACGATAATCAGAACTCATATCAACAAATATCTAATTATCACAAGCGATAATTAGAAACAACAAATATCTGATTATCAAAAACGATAATCAGAACTCATATCAACAAATATCCAATTACCTGCAGATAATTGGAAGCAACTAATATCTAGAAATCAATTTAGAAGACTAGAAAATCAACATAAAAGCTTGGATCGATCCCATCAGATGGCGAGTTTTTAATTCGCCGCACGTGCATCAACAAATGGCCGAAGCCTACCAAGTACTCAACATAATTTTTGGCGCCCAACAAATGACCCGAAGGTCCAACAAATGACCCGAAGGTCTAGTACTGGTATTTGACCCGAAGGTCCAACAAATGACCCAAAGGTCCAACAAAGTGGCTCGAAAGCACACGAAATCATCAAATATTTCAATTAACGAGTCCGGAATTAACCGAAATAGCAAACGCACATGTCCCATACCACGTGTTTTACTAAATCGTTTGATTCTCTTTATCGTTTCCTTGAAAGTGTGAAATCATCAAATTCATCAAAACAACAGATATTCAATTAACGATTCCGGAATTAACCGAAATAGTAAAAGTGTGGTTCCATACTCCGCACTTTTGCTAAATCGTTTAAATCACTTCATCGTTTCCTTGAAAGTGCAAAATTGTGTATTCTGTAAAATACACTTTACATTCTCAAACGGACAAGTCCGGAATTAAGCGAATCAGTAAAAGAAAGGGGTCATAGTCCTCGATTTTGCTGAAATGTTTAAATCGCTTCCTCATTCGTTTGAAAGCGTAAACTGTTAAATTTCTGAAAACAATTTTATTTATTTTGTAAAAATAACAATTCACCTCCTCAACTGGACAAGTCCGGAGTTAAACGAAACAGTAAAAGAAAGGGGTCATAATCCTCGATTTTGCTGAATCGTTTAAGTCGCTTTCTCATTCTTTTGAAAACGCAAACTGCTAAAATTTTATAAAACAATTTTCTAACCACGTGATTAAAACAGCAAATTAGTAACAATTTCGATAAGGAAATTGTACTTCTCAAAATACCGTAAAAACGGTCACAAATCAGTATTGCGGAATAACCGCTTGAAAACCCACTTTTAAAAATTTGGCGGTTACTGAAGCCAAAGCGACAGTAGTTTTAAAGCATCAAAATCTCAACAAAATAATTCACATCAAAATGTGACATCAGTGAATCTTCATTCATTAAAATTGTCAACAAAACATCGCGCTTCAAAATATAGCATTGGTGTAAAATCCCGTTATAAAATAACGGCAACAAAATACGTATCATAACCAAGCATCGGTTCAACGTAAAATAATTGCAATAATGTGCAATTCAAATTTTTCACGTATTATAAAATGAGCAAAGAAATCATTCGAATGTATCTTCAATGAAGATAATTCAAAACAACAAAAAATCTAATCAATATATGATTAGTACAAGAGAAGCCAGCGGAAATTTCAACAAAAATCACATAACTGTAATTTCTTCAAATCCTTAATTCGGATTCGAAATTCTCAAAGAAACAAAATAATTACAGCTATGTAAACAACAAATGAAATTTATTTCAATTTCTAAATCAAATAGATTATCAGTTGTACTCAGCGAAGACAGTTTCACTGTTTCCGCTGCGCACTCTGATAAACAGTACTCAAATCAATCAAATCATCAGAACACAAATTCACTTTTATTTTTAAATAAAGTTATTTAAAAATTTCATCCAAATTTCAAAACTTTAGTTTTGACTCAAATCACAATAAAACATCGACCAATAGTTGTAACATATGTTCCATCCAAGTTATGTTTTATATTATGTCCATAAACCCCAAGCTCTGATACCAACTGTGACGCCCCACCTCTATGCTCATAATAACAAAGAGTATTAAAGTAAATACTGTCTATTATTACGAAGAATAAGGCTGGATAGGAGCGACCATCCGTAATTGGCCTTACACTAATATTGGTTATCTCGATAGGAGTGGTACATACTTTTTATTTTTCTTCTATTATTTGTTTACTCCCATCAACACACCCAATACTAGTATAAAACGAACTACGACGGTTCATAATAGTTTAGGACATTAGATATAACAATAACACAGATAATATAAATGCGGAACACAGATAAAAACGAAAGTCTCATATATATATATGACTGATGTCAGTTAATACATAGTTGACACGATACATATGATACAACTACAACTGTCGACTCTAGAAGTTATATATACAAGTACATTATCGACTAATATACATGAATACATATCGTTCTATACAACGACACGACTACTACACAATGACACTGACAACTTCAGAAGATGTGAAAAGTCTTCAAATCCTGAACAGCAACTCAAAGAAGAAAATCTACAACCTGAAATAACTCGGGTCTGACCCGAGTATTATATTCAAAAGAAAATAATACACGGGTCAGTCTAATTCAAACTCAGTTATTAGTGCATAGCAGTAATAATAATCAGATAGTCAATAGACGACAGTCACAGAAATCACCTATATCCAACTCTCGATACGAGAATTGGATAATGGCGTATATAACACTAAACAGTGTAAATCATCAAATCAAAAATCTCAAAATGATCAAACACACCAAATGTCTATGTGGCTGCAGCACACGCATGCGTGCACTGCCTCGCCACACAGTACGTGAAATCATTACGATGGTGAAAACTAACAGCAATCAGAACGGTAGAAGTCAACATAAATAAACTTACAGGGTCAAACCCGGGTCTTTGAGACCGGATTCAACTCGCTGTAAAATCTCAAAAATCAATTTGAAACAATCATGAACCAACGAAGGCAATAACACAAGTAGGCCCAGAACCGAACAACCCAGGTCAAGACAGATCAGTCAAAAGTAATACAAGAGAGGCGAGTGCTGCACTGATAAATGAAGTGCAGCCAAAACCGTATATGGTCAACAACAACTCAAAGCAATGCCAATTCGAACATACATATATACATATCAAAGGATGTATATACATACATGACCGCATGCTTATATATGAAGACTAAAATGCAACTATATGCAGACAACCTCACAAATATGAATGCTACAAATCAAACCAGTTCAGGTATCACAAAGAAGGTCAGCTACAAGCAGCTGGTCGAAGACCAGTTCACAAGCATGAAGGCATAAACCCACACTAGCATAGTCTGCATATGCACATGAAGGTCAATGACAGTTCAACAAATGTACACAATCAAAGAAATAAAACAAGACCACTGATCAAGTGAAGCCTCAACGAAGACATGGTGTAGGCCAATTTAACTCGAAGGAAATCAAGTTCAAGTGTTAGTTCACAATAATATGCAAATAGGCTACATGGGACAGAGAATGCAGGTTTGAAATGCAACTAAACTTCAAAATGCACAAGTACCAGACTTCGAGTACAAAAGACTCAAAGCATAAAGTATGATTCAAGCATGAATACTGGGATGCACCATAGAGTATGTAACTCTGAAATCGAAGCGAAATACAAAGCAGAATGACATGAACATCGTAGGCCGATATTGTTATGCAGAAGGAACTCAAGTCCGGCTGACACGAAGTATGAAACAATAAACCAGTAAAACGTGAACTAGCTTGAACGAGTCAGATGCAGACCATATATATAAAAATGACAACAACCACGGCGGGTCTGCAAATGTAAAAAGCTCAAAGTCATGATATTCATGGAATCAGAGACTCAACTGTATACAAGTGACAACAAACAATGAACCAGAGTGCAATTACAATGGGATCAACAAAAACCAAAGACCAGTGATACAACTGAATTCATATACCATGACTATCGACCAGGTCCCAACAATGAACTTCAAGTGTACAATGAAGACCGTTGCAGTTACTCAACTGAAGATGCAGATACAAAACGACCAAGTGCAACTGGAAACAATAAAAGTGCAAGCTACAACTTCAAGTGAACAAATGCTCGGTGATGTATAGCATCAAGACCAATTTCAAATGACTAATGTAATGTATCAGTTTCAACTATATCCCCAAGTGCACATACAATATAGACCTGACAGAATGCAGTGATACTGTCTCGAAGACCAGTGAGCAACAGGGGAAAACAAAGTTCGATAGATCACGCGTGTGAACAAGTACATATATGAATGCAGTGAAACTCGAGGCAAGTCAAAACAACGAGCTTCAAACACGTATGCAACAGGAACCCCACCAACAAGGTCAAATTGAATGCAAGTATTTTAAAAATGTACATATGGTCAGTCCAGTTCTAAACATGAAACAGAAGTGACTTTAAAATGAAGACTGCTTCAAATTAGACTTCAAATAATGCAAAGGCAACATGGCAGCAGTTCAGATGCCAAACAAACAAATGCTAAAACTCAGTGAAACTTGATACCAATATCATGAATACGAGGACAAGCATACATGAAGTAGTGCAATGCAGACAAGTGTAAGTGAAGTCATGAAGAACTACACGGCAGTAGACAAAAATGCCAGCAGTGGATCTAAATATGAAATTGTTCGCATACAATGGAGTCAGCAAATTGAAGCTGAGAAAGTTCATATATACAAGAGGGGCTAGACCGTATCAATATCAAGTAGAGATGATGCAAGTATACAAACGGCAGACAACATCGAGTACGGTGTCCCTCGAAGATGAATTCGAGCTAGAGTCCAATGAACATTGCAACCAACTAAAGTACATTAACTATAAGACTAACAGAGAAGGTGGCCAGTGACGAAGCTCACAAGGGCCGGTAAACAAAAGCAATAAATCCCAGTAAAGTCCACAAGGAAAATTCACAAAAACCCAAATTCCAGAGATAAAACATCGATACTAAACCCACGAATTTGAACAGTTCAAAATCATCAAAGCCAAATAAATCAAGGTATCCCAAAATCCAGTAAAGACCCAAGTCACGAAAATCAACAGCATATTCGAAGTCAAAATAGCCACAAAATAGAAATAACGAAAATCACAGAGCTTCGAAGTCAAAATAGCCACAAAATAGAAATAACGAAAATCACAGAGCTTCGAACTCTGAATAACCCAAAGCATGAATTAGATGTGAGCAGTTATCCACTCACCTTGTACTGACGAGCACGAGATTGACGAGTCGAACGAAGCCAGGATGAACTCAATGCCGAGTTACCATCGATTTCTCCCTAGTCGACGCCGTGGCCAAACGAGAAATCGAGCAAATGTTGAAATCGAAGCTCTAACTTTTGGAAGAAAGACGAGAGCCCTAATTTCAGATCGAAGAGAATAATCGCCGCCATTTTCTTTTTCGTTTACTTTGTTTTGGATTGTCGAATGAGTAAGGGAGGTAGGGTTTTCTTGGGTAGATATCAACACACGATTGAAGATGCGGGTCAAATGAATAAAATTTAAAGCCCGATAACATTTTACCCATTTTACTTAATCAATTATATAGTCGGGAATTTTTCCAATACTAAAAGAATTTCAAATTTGATTTGAATTCCAATAACAATTATCAACTGAATTAAATCGTCATTTTGACGATAATTGAAATTACAAAAATCCCGGTTGTTACAATAGTAATGAGCATTTTAATGATAAAAATCAAGTGATTTAAATTCTATTTTTGATTATACAATCTGATCAGTGCTCAGAAATGGTGAATTTTAAAAATAAAGTTTTGATTTTTATTTTCAAATTTATGTGGGAATATGGGTTTGAACGGAAAACACATATGGGCCAAATTTCGGCGATTAGAATCGAATTGGGCACCGAGATTAATGGGGAGGGTGGCTTGCATGTTGATAAACATCAGAAAAATATTCGGAGAAATTGTAATGGGGTGTGGTGGTGGCGTGATGAACTTATAGGGTTTAAGGGTTTGTTTCGAATAACAGCAATGACGTGATTGTCGCGACGTCGTCAGAGTGCTTTAGGGGATCGGACCAAGGGGATGAGGATCGTGGGTGAGTGTCGTAGTTTTGATCGAGTTCGTGTGAGTTCCGGTGGCAGGAATCGTTGGCACGAGATGTTTTTCTGGTGGTCGTTTTGATGCAGCCTGGGTTAGAAAGCTCGTTCGCGAGTTCGCCGTTGTTTGGTGGTTCTGAGGGGTCGAAGGTGTTGACGAGGTCAAAGGTGACTCGTGGGTGGTCGTGACGTTGGTCGGAAATGGTTCTGGTGATCGTGCACGTGCACGCGTGAAGTTTCGTGCATCTGAAATGTTTGTAGATTTGGGGAAGAAAGGGCAGGCTCGGGTTCGTCTCGAAGAACTTGTGAAAATACTCGGGTTGATGTTCGAAGTTTTAAAGCGTTTGACTCGAAGTAATATAGCTCGAGCCTGTTGAATTGAAAAATGTTACAGATCTTTAAAATTTTGAAAATCAAATCTGTACCAGGTTTTAAGTTATGAATATCAAGCTAAAGTTTTAAAACTAAAGAAAGAATAAGACCTGGTTTTGGAAACCAAAATAATTAAAATAAGTTATAAACTTAAAGACAAAAGCAAAAGTTTTATTTAGGTTATGTTAAACAAGAATTTTAGACAAAGTGTTAACAAAATTCCCAGTAAAGTTTTTTTTAGTTTAACATGTTAATTTAAATGTTTGAAGTTCAAATTTGTTTTGACTTTGGAAATTTTATCCCAAAGTGTTTTCAAAAATAAAATAATGTGATTACATAAAGCTTAATTACTTCATGAATGATTAATTAAGAATAATTAACCTAGGGATTAAAGTAAAATTACTCAATGTAATTAAATTGTGGTTTATTAAAAAAATTATTAGGGATAAGCACTTATTGTAATTAGTTAAGGATAATCAATTAAATGGTAATTAATTAAAGATTTATCAATTAATGAATCAAAGGCTAATTAATAAATGAAGATAAAATGGTTTAAAGGTTAATTTACTTAAAAAATTTAAATTAACTGGTAAAGGATAATTAATTCAAATGGTTTGAAATTAATAAATGATTAATTAACCAAGACTAGCAAATTTATTCATAGAAATTAATCTGATTTGAATAAATCAGATAATTAAAGTGATCCTATTTATGAATGTTTGGATTTTATTGAATGTGAATTGTTTCATATCCCTGATTTGTGATGCTTTGTGATACATCCTGATTTATGTTGTGATCTGTAATTTACTTATCTGTGATATATATCTGTGATCTATGAATGAACGATAAGCGTGATAGTTAATACCGCTTACCAACTATATTTCTATATTCTGATCTGTGATGATTGAATGACATTGCACTACTGTGTGAAACCCCTGGACTACACCTTTACACACACAAATATGGATTTCACGTGGAAATCGGTTAAGTCACAGATAATTTAAATTTGATGTTTTTGAAATTGAAATTTTAATTTCAATTGATTTTGAAATTGGAAATTTGGGTTTAAAGTGAAAAGCTTTTGAAATGGAATTTCAAAGATAAAAGTTTTTTTGAATAACTTAATCGAGTTTTGAAATTTAAATAATTGGATTTAAATTTGAATTCAAGTTTGAAATTGAATCCTATGATTTGAAACTAGGGATTAAAGATGCTGTACAAGTTATATATGGGTTAAACTATTTTAAAAATTTTGATTTGGGAATTTGAATTTAATTCAAGGGTTTTAACTCATGTAAATATAACTAGATTTTTCCGAAACAAAAACTACTTGCTTTCAAATAATAATAGCTTTCATTTTAAGAAAGGATTTCTAAATTGTGTTGAAAGGTTTCAAGTTTGAAATAAAAATTGAAATGTTTTGAAAACTATGAAATGAGTCTTTGATTCAAAGACCGAATGAGTTAATCCAACTTGAAATAAAATTGTTTTGAAAGGCTATGAATGAATCTTTGGAAATGAGTTTTGAAAGCTATAAGTTAAATCTTGACTTAAAGATTAAACGAGTTAATCCAGTTGAAATGGAAATTGTTTTGAAATCCATGAATGGATCTTTGTGAACGGGGTGAACTTTGTGAATTGAGTTTTTTTTGTTGTTTAAAAGATTAAAAGTGTGGAAATTGTTTAAATCATTGAAGGTTTTTGAAATGAATTTTTTTGTTCAAAAGATTGGAAATGGTAATTTGTTTTAACCATTTGAATGAAAAGTTTTGTGCTTTTAAGCTGTGATTTAACAGAGATCCCAGTATCCATATGATTTTTAATTGTGCTCGTTATTCGAGTTAGTCGGGAAAAGACATTTGCGTCATATAACCCATTCCGAATAAGTGATTCGATGATATGGATCGTATTGAAGACCGGTGGTGAAGACCGGATACTTTCGAAAACGAAAGGATTACCATTGATTGTCTCTGCATCGGTTGATCCCGGTATAGAGATTTTAGCACCCTTTGTGATGGGAAGTCCGGACGTGATTAGAAATTATCCGGATTTGCAAGGGCTTCTTTGGAAGTGCCTTCGGTTCTGTTCTAACCCAGAATAGACTTGTATGGATTGTATGTCTGACATTACACTTTGAGATATAAAGCCGATTTCTTTCAAATACATTTCTGTTGGTGGCGGAGAATTTATTCTCTTAGCTTAACACCCTTCTCTGAGATGTACGAGCTCAGAGGTTATGTAGTGAAGGTTATCAGCGATATACTCCCAATTTGGTAATGTGACATGCTGAGTGTTGCTGTGTGATGATCATTGTTTGATCATTTGTGATATGATCATTTGTTTGATCATTTATCTTTGTGATCGTTACTTTGATCATCTGTTGACCCAAAGCATGGCTTTGTGAAAAGCGTAGCTTTGTGGACGAGACTTCGTCGAACCACACACCCCGGAATGGTCAAAACAGGAAAGATGCAGCAAGGTTATTGGGGGTAGCGCCCCTTAGGTTATGTACATTCCTTCTGGATAGAGGTGGTATCATGGTATGGAGCCCAGGTACTTAACCTATGTGGTTGCTACAAATTTATTTCTTTGTGGTTGTTGGTTGACGGGATCCCGAATAAAGGTTGGTTACAACCAGGGGATGGCATACTCGTGTAAGTAGTTACCCAGTTAGGGATAACCCGGCCTTGTGTTGGCAGAGATCCGGTTAGGTTCTCGGGGCGTCTTTCCAGAGGCGTTTCCATGTGGCAATGGGAAGTTCCTTGGCCTGACCATTTGTTGGAAATCCAAAGAAACAATACGAGCCCTGTACGGTATTAATTGTAGAACTTGCCATTTAAAATGGTAGCTATAGTAGGCATAATATAATGGTACCTATGCTGGCTAAGATTTATGTTCTACTTTCGAAATGTTTTTCCACACTATACACTAATAATAATAATAATCAAATGATTCTGCGTAGTAAGCATCTTTGACTATCATAAGAAGAAATCTCCTCCAAGTCTGCGTTTGCATTGTGTGTGTGGCGGGAGGTCTTATGGTAGTTTCATTTTCCAAAAGCATTGCGAATTGACTTTAAATTCTTTTGTTGTTCGTTTTTAAAGATAAACCGTTTTTGTTGCTCACACCAGTCCCATGACTGATCCGGAGTTTATTGTTTCTTTCCTAAACTCTGGGTGCTCAAAATTTTCTACACGGACAGTCTAGAGTTGGGTTTTTCAGATAGTCAGGATTAGTAGATTTTCTGGAGCTAGTTCAGTCTTTGGATATGGACAACACTTGCTTATCTTTGTGCATCGTTATTGGGAGTACGAGTTACTGCAGGAGTTCTCTCTGGAAGACTATTTTAGAGTTATTTATTCCGCTGCTGGTGTTATCATTTTCTTTTCCGCTGCTATTTCTTGTATCATATCTCTGATGTATATAGATATTCATTGTATCATCATTGTATCTGGATATTGTATCAGATGTTGTATATCTATATTCTTTTTCTTTTCCGATGTGTTGTTTACTTAATGTTGTTATAAGCTCCGGTGACTCGGATTTGAACGGTCGAATCTACGGCATTCGAGTACGATGACGTATATGGATGTCGATTTTCGAGCGTGAAAAATCAGAGGCGTTACATTTGGTATCAGAGCTGAGGGTAAAACTTTAGCTCAGGAGTATAACACATTAAGTAACTCATTAGAGATAGGGTGAAGTATCACTAGAATGAGTATATCCCTAAGATATCGGTTTAAACGTCTCAGTAAATTCTCTTACTATCCATTGATAGTGAGTATGAGTGCAAGAAGAGGATTAGATAGGGGACATGGGAGTACGACTATAAATGGTCAATATCCTGCAACAGTGGAAACAACTTTCTTATCAATCTACTTTGATTCGTTTCCAAAATTCTTTTGATTGCTTCGTATCAGCTACAAGAAGAAGTTCCAGTATGATGATGGCTCTACGAATCATTGTAGAAAATTCTTACTTCGTATCTTCATCGGTTTCTTATCAGTTTTAATTTAAACCTTAACGAATAGGAATTGGAAATTTGGAATTAAAATTTAAATTGAAATTTTAAATTGAGGTAAATTGATTAATAGAATATGAAGGATAAATTGAATTGTATCGATAAAACGATTTCGTTTAAAACCAAATTTGAATTCTATTATAATTTCTCGGGTTGATCGAAGTCCGAAGAGGGACAAGTTATGTATACTTTGGAATATTCTGATTTGAGTTTGGAATCCATATCTTGTGTTTGAGGAATTATAGGAGATCGAATCTATCTATCTTTGTGTATCTATTTGTGTTATTTTTCGTGCCTGTAAATTTCGAGGACGAAATTCTTTTAAGGGGGGAAGTATGTAACAACCCAAGATTTTAATTAAATTTAAATTGATAATTAATTAATTTTTGAATAAAATTTTGTGAAATTAATTGGTAAATTGATCAAATTTAGAAAATACACCTATGTAATTCCTTTGATATGTATTTATTTTCAATCCATTGTCTTTTAAATAATATGTATAAATACAAACAAAAATAATATTAATAAATATTTATATGTAGAAAAGAAATATAATAATGTGTGATGAAAATTTGATGTTGATAATTAAACTTTGAATAGAAAATAAAATTTTAAAATGTATGTTGTAATAAAATACATTTAAGTATGATTTAAAATTAAGTGAGTATAAAACAAGTAGACATATCATCTCAGTAATCAAAACATTTAGGTATGCGGCCTGTAAATAAGTATGCAAGGCAAGAAAAAGGTTTAAAAGAAATAAGACAAGTAAGAAAACACAAACCAGGAAAGTAAAAGAAAATAAAGATGCAAGTATGTAGGCTGTAAACAAAAATGGAAAAGTAGGACAAAAATAATTAATGCAAAGTATATCTTCAGCCGAGACAAGCAAGTAAAGGCATGTATAAACAAATCAAATTCAATATAGAAATGCATATGAAAAGGGTCAAAGTACTTAACAATAAATGCAACATACCTTATGCATTTAATACAAACATCTCAGCCCATACTGAAGTGAAACTATCAGCCTACAAACCTATTTTTAATACCCTGTACAAACATGTAATACCAGATAACACACTCTATACATTTAAACCCTATATATCAACCTCCTTTATCATCAGTTCGTCCATTTTCAAAACTGAGGGTAGCATCATCTACAACTTTAACAATACAAATCAACTCAGCAATACAAAGATTCAAGATTTAATTTTTAATGTGAAACAAACAACCTGGAACTCCATGCAAATAAGACTCAACTCAGTGTAGACCAGATTTCAGTGTCGAAATATTCAAGTTTCAAACTTCAACCTGATCAAGTTTTGAATCTGGAAAATCAAAGCTCGGACCAAATCAAAACAACATGCTCTGTTCTTCTTTGTTCTTTCAGGAAACAGGTGAGCAAACCTCTTAACCCTGATTTTTATCTGGATGTTTGGATTCGTATGAAAAGCTTTGCATGTGAATGAATTATTGTGCTTGTGTTTTTCTTTGCCTGGAATGTTATTTTCTTTTGTTCTTTTAAACTCTCTGTTTAACAGAGTAAACCATTTCAAAACCCTGCCTGAAAATTTAAAATCATCTCAACACAAAACATACTGAGTTTGGGTTGCTAAATGAATGATGTTTATATGGGTAAACCTTATTTATAAAAATGAAAATAATCAAAATTAATAGACAGTTCATTGGGGATTGAGGAATTAACAGTAATGACCTTTTTAATGATAAAAATCAAGTGATTTAAATTCTGTTTTTGATTATACAATCTGATCAGTGCTCAGAAATGGTGAATTTTAAAAATAAAATTTTGATTTTTAGTTTCAAATTTATGTGGGAATACGGGTTTGAACGGAAAACACATATAGGCCAAATTCCGGCGATTAGAATCGAATTGGGCACCGAGATTAATGGGGAGGGTGGCTTGCATGTTGATAAACATCAGAAAAATATTCAGAGAAATTGTAATGGGGTGTGGTGGTGGCGCGATGAACTTATAAGGTTTAAGGGTTCGTTTCGAATAACAACAATGACGTGATTGTCGCGACATCGTCAGGGTGCTTCAGGGGATCGGACCAAGGGGATGAGGATCGTGGGTGAGTGTCGTAGTTTTGATCGAGTTCGTGTGAGTTCCGGTGGCGGGAATCATTGGCACGAGACGTTTTTCTGGTGGTCGTTTTGATGCAGCCTGGGTTAGAAAGCTCGTTTGCGAGTTCGCCGTTGTTTGGTGGTTCTGAGGGGTCGAAGGTGTTGACGAGGTCAAAGGTGACTCGTGGGTGGTCGCGACATTGGTCGGAAATGGTTCTGGTGATCGTGCACGTGCACGCGTGAAGTTTCGTGCATCTGGAATGTTTGTAGATTTGGGGAAGAAAGGGCAGGCTCGGGTTCGTCTCGAAGAACTTGTGAAAATACTCAGGTTGATGTTCGAAGTTTTAAAGCGTTTGACTCGAAGTAATATAGCTCGAGCCTATTGAATTGAAAAATGACGTATATGGATGTCGATTTTCGAGCGCGAAAAATCAGAGGTGTTACACATTTTTTTAAAGAGAGAGTTTTGCAATATCATCTTAGTACCACTTAACTTAAAAGATTTAAAATATTATCACCTTTACTTTAAATCATCCACTTTTTAAAACAAAGATTTTCAATTAGGATATACTTCATAATTAACACATATGAACCTTCCTATATACTAGTTAAACCTTTGTTATATGTAATCAAACCTCATTTCTGTTTTTGTAAAGACAAATAAATTTTCAAAAATTTCAGTTTATTAACCAAAACTTATACTTATCCTATAGCATTTCTTCAAAAATAAATCAAAATGTTAAAAAAAAGGAAATGTTTTTGAGATTTAGAACTTTTGAGTTTTTTTTATGAAAATTTTGAGTTTAAAGAAAATTGTAAATTCAAAAATTCCATGAAAAACTAAAAAATGAAAATGAGACTCCCCATACACTTAATTTGACTGTGTCCCCTCAGTCAATGCACGATATAATGAGTGTAACGGGGAAAAATATGTATATATTTACAAAAGAGGTTTAACATTCTTACTAGATGTAGCTAGGCTCATGAAGGATCATGAGCTCCTCCTCTTGGTTATTTGGCAATTCCAAGAAAGGTTTCAAATGATGACCGTTGACTTTGAAAATCGATCCATCCTTGGGGTTTTCTATTTCTACGGCACCATGTGGAAAAACAGTTTGTACCACAAATGGCCCGGTCCATCTTGATTTAAGTTTCCAAGGTATAAATGAAGTCTTGATTCATATAAAAGAACTTTTTGGTTAGGCGAAAAAGTTTTTCTTAGGATTGACTTGTCATGAAAAACTTTTGTTTTTTCTTTGTAAATTTTTTCATTTTCATACGTGTCATTCCTTAGTTCTTCTAGTTCGTTGAATTGTAGTTTTCGGTTTTCGCCAACTTTATCGAGATCAAAGTTTAAGTTTTTTATTGCCCACAACGCTTTGTGTTCGATTTCAACTGGTAAATGGCAAGCTTTCAAACGAAATGGAGACATCTCAAGGTTAGTTTTAAAAGCAGTACGATAAGCCCAAAGCGCATCGGTCAATTTCTGAGACCAATCTTTTCAATTTTTGTTGATAGTTTTCTCCAAGATTTGTTTTATTTGACGATTTGAAACTTCAACTTGCCTATAAGTTTGAGGATGATATGGAGTGGATAACTTGTGGTTATCGAGTATTTCTTCATTAACGATTCAAAAGATCGATTGCAAAAATGGGTTCCATTATCACTGATTATTGTGCGAGGTGTGCCGAACCTTAAAAAGATGTTTTCTTTGAGAAATTTCACAACAATTCTATGGTCGTTGGTTTTGCAAGGAACAACTTCGACCCATTTTGAGACGTAATCGACAGCGAGAAGGATATACAAGTTTCCAAAAGAATTGGGAAAAGGTCCCATAAAGTCGATACCCCAAACATAAAAGATTTCGATCGTAAGAATGGGGTTTAGACGCATCGTATTTCATCGAGAAATTCGTCCAAGCATTTGACATTGATCGCAAGTTTTACAAAATTCAAAAGAATCTTTGAAAAGGGAAGGCCAATAGAAACCACTCTTAAGCACCTTTTCCGTAGTTTTTCGAGGACCGAAATGTCCACTGCACGCTTGATTGTGGCAAAACGAAAGAATACTCCTGCTCTCATTATCCGGAATGCAATGTCGGATGATTTAGTCGGAACAATATTTGAATAAGTATGGATCGTCCCAATAGAAATGTTTCACTTGGGACATGAATTTGCATTTGTCCTGTTTGGACCAAGATGAGGGAGTTTCTTTAGTGACTAAGTAGTTCACTATATCAGCGTACCATGGATCGATAGAAATTAAAAGAAGTTGTTCATCGAGGACGTTTTCATTGATTGTCAAAGAAGATAGTGCGTTCGGAAGACAAGACATGTGATTGGCTATGACATTAACAGATCCTTCTTTGTCCTTGATTGTAAGATCAAATTCTTGTAGTAAGAGGATCCAACGAATTAAGCGATACTTCTTTGCGTCCTTTTTAGCGAAGAGATATCGAAGCGCAGAATGGTCTGTGTACACAGTAATGTGTGACCCTATCAAATATTGTCGGAATTTTTCGAGAGAAAAAACCACTGCTAGAAGCTCTTTTTCAGTGGTAGTGTAGTTAAGTTGAGCATCGTTCAGAGTCATGCTAGCGTAGTAGATAACGTGAAGGATCTTGTTGATGCGTTGTCCTAAGACAGCACCAACTACAAAATTCGAGGCATCACACATTATTTCAAATGGGAGATCCCAATAAGGTAAGCAAATTACAGGAGCAGAAATGAGTTCGTTTTTGAGACGTTCGAAAGAAGAGATACAATCAGAGTTAAAATCGAAAGGAACGTCTTTTCCAAGAAGAGTTGTCAAAAGACAAGCGATTTTGCTAAAGTCTTTCACAAAGCGTCGGCAAAAGCCAGCGTGTCCTAGAAATGATCGAATGTCCTTAACAGATTTGGGAATGGGTAGGTTTGCAATTACGTCAACTTTCGCTTTATCTACCTCAGTGCCTATATTTGAGATGATATGTCCAAGGAATATACCTTTTTTGACCATAAAGTGGCATTTTTCCCAATTAAAAGTCAATTTTTTTTTTCTTTACATCGATTTTTAACCAACTCGAGATGATGCAAACAGTCGAAAAAAGAATCACCAAAGATAGAGAAATCGTCCATAAAAACTTCTAGGAAGCGTTCGATCATGTCAGAAAAGATGCCAACCATGCATCGTTGGAAAGTAGTAGGAGCGTTACAAAGTCCGAATGGCATACGTCGATAAGAAAAGGTACCGAATGAACACGTGAAAGTCGTGTTCTCTTGATCTTTGGGAACAATTGGAATTTGGTTATAGCCGGAATAACCATCAAGGAAGCAGTAGAATTCATGGCCGGCTAAACATTCAAGCATTTGGTCAATGAAAGGAAGAAGGAAGTGATCCTTTCATGTTGCAGCATTTAATTTCCGATAATCAATGCAGACACGCCAACCATATTGAGTCCGAGTAGGAATAAGTTCATTAGCATCATTTGTTATAACGGTAAGTTTGGACTTTTTAGGCACGACATGAATTAGGCTAACCCACGGGCTATCGGAGATGGGATATACGATACCGTTATCGAGGAGCTTAAGAATTTCATCACGAACCGCATCTTTCATTTTTGGGTTAAGCCTCCATTGCGCATCACGAGTGGGTTTGGCTTCATCAATTAAGTGAATGCGATGTTGGACAATAGCAGGGCTAATTCTCTTAATATCGGTAATGGACCACCCAATTGCTTCTCTGTTTTTCAAAAGAATAGAGAGAAGAGAAGCTTCTTGGTCAAGAGAAAGATCGTTAGAAATGATGACAGGACAAGTTTCGTTTTCACCTAAGTATGCGTGCTTAAGGTGATCGGGAAGTGGTTTGAGGTCCAACTTAGGGAGTTGCTTGATCAAAGAATTGGGTTGAGATTCAGACTCAACTGGAAGCGATTCAAAGGGAAGAGTATATTCAATCTCGTTAGGGATTGCGTGAAACAATTTTTCGTATACAGCTTCGCGTCCGTCGTTAAGGTCAAGTGTCTTGTTTTCGAATTTTTTGTGAATGGCACTAACTTCCAATGTTTGGTCGCGAGGTTCATTTGATTGGCTTTCAAGATTGAAAATGTTGAGATCCAAAGTCATGTTTCCAAAAGAGATTTTCATGGAACCATTATGACAATTGATTAAGGCATTTGAAGTGGCTAAGAATGGTTGGCCTAAAATCAATGGAATTTGACTTGCGGGATTTGTCACAGGTTGTGTTTCGAGAATGATAAAATCAACGGGGAATAGGAATTGCCCTACTTGAATGAGCACGTCCTCGATTTCTCCCACGGGCTTCTTAATGGAACGATCGGCGAATTGAAGCATAACTTTTGTGGGTTTGAGCTCACCTAAGCCTAATTGTTTGTACACGGAGTATGGAATCAAGTTGACACTCACGCCTAAGTCAATCAAACATTTGTTAATCGTCTTGTCTCCAATTGTACACGAAATCGTAGGGTAGCCAAGATCATTGTATTTTACGGGCATGGATTGGGACAAGACTTCACTCAAACTGGCGGCTAAGAAGACTTTTTTGGGCACTTGAGTGTGTCGCTTTTGGGTAGACAAGTCCTTAAGAAATTTTGCGTACGTTGGGACTTGTTGAACGATGTCAAGAAGCGAAATGTTAACTTTGACTAGTTTAAAAATTTCCAACATCTATTCCATTTGGTCCAAGTGTTTCTTTGGTCGAAGACGATATGGAAATGGAACACGACACTCGGTAGGCGGGTCAGCTCGTGTAGAAGAAGAATTTTGACCGGCATTTGATTCAACGTTTGGCTCCACATTCTGTTCCAATTCGTTTGAAGCGTCGAGAGAGGTTTTCGGTAAATCGTTTGGGTTAACGACTTGATTATCGATTTTTTTACCAGATCGTAAAGTTGTGATAGCATTCAATTAGGTGACGTTGCTATCTTGAACAACATGGGCTTGATTTAAATTTGCGTTTTGATTTCTGGGATTTGGAATTGGCTAGCTTGGGAATGTGCCTCATTCACGTTCGCTCACAGACGTGGCTAATTGACTCATTTGAATTTCAAGTTTTGCAATTGATTGGTTTGTGTTTTGCATATATGAGGTCAATAAATTTTGCAAATTGCTATTTGATTGAAGGCTTTAAGTTGTTGCTTTAGCCAACGTTTCAAGAATTTTCTCAAGTGAACTTAAACGTTTATCGTCTTGGGGAGGATGAGTAGAATTTGGTTGAAAATTTGATTGTTGTGGTTGATTATGAGATGGACCTGCAAAGTTTGGTTGAAAATGGTTAGGCTGAAAGGGAGGATTCAAAGCATTATTCGGAAATGCTTGAAAATTGGGATGAATCGTATTCATGTTGGGATTTTTGGTTTCAAGAAAAATTCGGATGGTTTTTCCAACCAGGATTGTACGTTGGAGAAAACGGGTCGTTTTTGGCCTTATTGAAAGCTTGATTTGTTCGACAGAATTAGGGCACTGATCGGCTATATGATTAGGATCGTTGCATTTATAACACATGGGTTGGGAAGCTCGGTTCATTTGGTTCGATGAGAAAACGTTATCGAATTTATTAATCATAGCGTCGATTTTAGCTTCCAAAGCCAAAGAAGATCCTATCGAGTGTGCGCTCGATCGTGAATAAATTGATTTTACGTTTGAACGTTCCCATTGGGATGGCTTTTCAGCGAGGTTTTCAAGAAATTGCCAAGCATCATCGTGATGTTGGGAAAGAAAGTTGCCTTGGCACATTGATTCGAACATGGTTCGTGAGCTGTTTTCGAGTCCATCATAAAAGATTTGGCAAATCGTCCATTTTTCGAAGTTATAGTGTGGATATTTTATCAAAAGCTCTTTGAATCTTTCAAAATATTTTCCAAATGGTTCTCCCCTAAATTAATGAAAATTTACGGTTTCATTTCGGATTTTACTCGTTTTTTCCATGGGGTAGAACTTTTTTAAGAAAGCTTTTACGAATTCACCCCAAGTTTTAATCGAGTTCGATGGTAAGCTATATAACCATTTTTCAACGTAATCCGTAAGAGCGAATGGGATTAATCGAAGTTTGATTCCGTCATCGGAAAGTTATTGGAGTTTCATGGTTGCGCAAACTTGTACGAATTTTGTCAAAAAGATGTATGGGTCATCGTGTTCAAAATTGCCAAATTTTGGAAGCGTGGCAATATGGTTCAAGTGAATTTCGAAATGGTTACCCGTAGGGGCGGGTAACGTGATGCAAGATGGAATAGAAACTCTATCGGGAAAGATCTATCCATAAGAGTTCGAGGGGAGTGCTCGTTCGCCATTTCGGGAGGATCGTCTGTTCGAGTTAAAGGATTAGTTGTCGAGTCCAATGATTTGTTGTTGTGTCACGAGTCTAAGTATTCATGCATAAGTGAAAGTCGAGAAGAGAAAGAAGTTTGAATCGAGTTTCGAGAGTGAAACGAGATTTGGAAAATGAAGTGAAAATTTGTATTTTTTTTTGTTTTTTTAAGGAAGAAAAATATTTACCAAGTGAAATTTATTTTCCAAAAAAAAAGAAGTTTGATTTTTGTTTTGTTTTTTTTTTGGCTTTTCAAATTTTTATATGTTTTTGTTTTTGTTTTTTTTTATTTTCAAATTTTCAAATATTTACCAAATGAAAAAAATGTTTTGTTTTTTTCTGGTTTTTTTTAGAAAATTGGAAATTGATTTTTTTTTGAATTTTCATATTTTTTTTCTTTTTGAAAAGATTATATATTTTTTTTGGATATTTTTTTGATTGACAATTTTCAATGGAAAGGAAAAAGGATTTTTTTTTCTTTTTGGATTAAAAACTAAGTTTAGTAAAATTTATAATTTTTTGGATTTTAGATTTTTTTTTTAAATATGCATGAACTAATGCAATTAAATGAATGCAAAGGACTTAATTATAATTTTTTGTCCTTAATAGCTCCTAACCCAAAATTATATAATCACACTTTGTCTTAAATCAACAAAAATATTTCTTAGTCGGGTAACGGGCAGGGGTTATCGGTGCACCACGAATCATCGTAGCAATGCAACCGAAGGTTTAAGTCCTTCAGAGGAACAACCACTATAATATTTACGAATCACCGTAATATTTACAAATGGTTATTACTCTGCCATAGCCTAGACACCAAGAAATAAAATTGTTTAAAGAAAACAATTGTGAAGATACAGTTAAGCCCTAGATGAGCTCGCGACACCCTTAAGTCGAATGTCTAACCTTTATTATTAGTCAAATTCTACAATGAAATGCGATTTGTGGGCTAAGGAAAGGGTGATGAAATCCCTCGCCTTATGTGAATTGGGGTATTGCCCTTAGAAAATAAAACAAGATGAGATGAATGCATAACAAGAAATTAAACGTGTATTAACAATGCAACTAAAATGAAGTTTGTTTTTTTTTTGGATTTTTAGATTTTTAGTTTTTTTTATAGAATGCAAATGCAAGCAACCAACAATGCAACTAAAATAAAACTAGTGATGAAAGCACGATACCAAAGCGTGCAGATTATTAGCAATTTTTATTTTAAGTGGCGATTTTTTATGCAAGCAAGCAAAGCAAAGCGATTCCTCTTGATTTTCTGCTTTGGCAACCTGAAACGAAATACAAGATATACACAATTGTTTTTATATTTTTTTTTGTTTTAAAAAAAAAAAGAAAATTAACACAAACCAAAACAAATCAAACAAAACAAAAAGAATTTTTTTTAAAGATAAAACAATTTAAACAAAACTAAAACAAGTTAAACAAACCTAAACTGAAACAATGTAAAAAAAATTAAAAGAAATGTTTTGTTTTTTTAAAAGGTTTGAAATAATCTAAAAAAAAGAAAGCTTTATCACAATTTTTTTTATTCAAGCCCCGACTTAATTAGCTGAACAAGTAAAGATCAAAATCTCGAACAAAAATAGAAATCAAAATCAAAATCTCGAGCAAACTTAACAGCAAATTTCTAAATCAGCGTTTCCAATCCAACGATTGTTGCAACAGTGGTCGTGGATGATTCGCGATTGCAGGAGGAGAAGATTGTGTTTTGAGGTGAGTAGATTGGGGTGTTCAGGTTGACTATTGGGTTTGAGAATCGGGATTGGTTCGAAATTGGGTATGCTTTGGTGGAGGGGGATTACGGTCGAGGCGATTTTGGTTGCGATTCGATACGGGCTGCTATGACTTGCGTTCAGTGGTTGGTTGTTGTAGTGCAGTTTGAAGATTGTAGTGCAGTTTGTTGGAGGAGTTCGATGGGGTAGAATGCTTGAGAAGGAAGCTGAAGTGGTAGAGGATATGTACAACGTGGAGGCGTTGAATTGCAGTGGCTGTTGCAAGCGATTGCGTGGAAATGGAGGTAAGCAGTTTTTTTCTAGTGATCAATGGAATGGTGTGATGATGATGAAGGCGAGTGGTATCTCTTGTGGTGGCATGATAGTTGAATGCTCAGTGTGCACTATGTGGTGGAATGATGAAGGAGGAGTAATGAGGAGCAGTTGTAATGAAGGGGTATGTGTGGTGGTTTTGCAGATGATGTTAATGATGCTTGTTGATGTATGGTGGTTGCAGGCGGGGGTAGTGTAGTTTGGAGGCGACGGTGGCAGGAATGGTTGAAGGAGTAGAGGGTCGGGGGCAACAGTCATTTTGAAGGATGGGTAAATGTTATGGGTGGTTTGCAGTTGCAAGATGTATGTAGCACCGTTTGATGTGAATGAAGGGATCTGGATGGAGATACTTGCACACAGGCAGTTGTGTTTGTAGTTGTAGCCGTGGGGGTGGGAAGTTGGTCGCAGCTGTTGTTGGGGCAGTGGAAGATTGCGGGATGGTGCAATGGGTATATTGATGAGTTTTTAATTGGCTATGAACTGGTGCAGAGCGGTACGATGAATGAAGTGATGTAGGGGATGGAATGTGGTGGCTTGATACTGTATGGATGGATGCAGTACTATAAGAGGGAAGTAGACAGAGAAACGAAGGAGATTTTGTAGGTAGAAGTATTGATTTGATCTGGTCGGGGAGGCTGTGAAGTGCAGTTGTGATGTTGTTCAGTAACAATGAAGTGAGAAGTAATGAAGTAGTGATGTTGTTCAGTAACAATGAAGTGAGAAGTGATGAAGTATGTGAATATGTAGGGGATGCGCTGTTGTTTAGTAATAATGAATGGAATGAAGTATGGGGCGTTTTAATGTAACAGTGGTATGATTGTTTGTAGATTGAAGGCATAGTCTTGTGCACAGTGCAAGGCAGTGAAGATTTTATGTAATATGCAGCAGTGGTTGAATGGTGGTTGTAGTAGATAAGTTGGCAATGAAGGTGGTTGGTAGCTTGTTGCCTGAAGTTATGAGGTGGTGTGAACTGTTTGGTATGAAGTGGATGGTTATAGAAGGTGTTCACTAGTAGCGCTGTGACGGGCAGTGGGGTTGAATGGTGCACAAATATGCACAGAATTTTCATAGTGTTAAGGCAATTATGTATTAGCAGCAAGAAAGTTGATCAAAGGTGATATAAGCAGTTGTAGCAATGGATGGTGGATAAGGTCAGCTGTAGTGGGTATGGGATAGAATAGAGGCAATGTGAAGGCTTGTATCACTGTGCAGAGAATAGTAAACAGAGGCAAAAAAAATTTATTTTTTTTTTCTACGAAAAATGTAAATGTATAAATGTGAATGCAAATGTAAATGTAAATGAAAATGGAAAATAATAAAGAAATTTTGTTTTGAAATTGCGATTGTTTTTTATATATGAAGCGATGCAAATGCAAAATAAAAAGAGAACAACAAAACAACATACACACCGAAATGCAATCAAAAATCACACAAGCACAATTTTTTTAAACGCAATAGACACAAAACAAACATACAATAAAACTCAAACAACAATAATTCGAAGAATAGAAAATAAAATCAAAACAAACTCCCCGGCAACCGCGCCAAAAACTTGTTTAACGATAAACTTTCTATCGAGTTAGAAAATTGCCGATAAATTTCAGATTAAAATAACCGCAAGTGCACGGTGTATAATTTTAGTACGTGGCAAGTACGAGTTGATCCGCAGGGAATTTTTAAGATTTTAAAACTTTCTAATCAATCAAATTAGACCAAAATGAGAGAGGATTGTTAACTAACAACAAAGTGAAGCTAAAACTTAGAATGAAAATGTGATTAAAAACTATGCGATTAGAAAACAATTTAGAGGCAAATCCACTCTCATATTTATGTAAATTAACAGACATACAATCTATGACCTCTATTTTTGATATTAAGTGACATAAGTGTTGCATTTATCATAAGTATGGTTTATTTATGTTATTAGTTAACAAAACTTAAACCATCAAACTGTAATGCAACAAATAAACCACTTATCAATTCTCATGAAAATGAAGCCAAAGCAAAAGCTATTTTAAGTATGATCTATTTACTATTCTAATTAGTAATATAGATCATCAAAATTTGTTTTTACTTTCATTTCAAAATCAAAAACTAATTAGCAAATATTGATGCAATTTGTGTTTATGTTGAATAAGAATAGCTCATTTACGTATGCAACATAAGCTATCAAACCTATTTGTATAAACTTACATCAAAATCCACTTCCATGAAGCATAAATAAGAGAGATCATAAATCGTAGAAATGTTGAAATTACATAAAGTTAGAGAGCTTCATTACCCCTAAATTGAAGGGGTTTAGCTACTCATATGTGTTATCATATCAACACATGTAAGTTTCAACATTGGAAAGCAAAGAGAAGTAGAAACTAATTAAAAGAAAAGTGATTAACTACTTGCATGAAATAACATTAAACTAATTCCATAAATGTAAATCTAAGCTCTGAACATGAAATGAAAGAGAGCATATAAATAAACATAAGCATAAAAGTAAAGAGAAGCATGTAGAAAGAAAAGAGAAAGACGCTAAGAAGCCATTTTTATTCATGTAACTTTGAGCTTACAACTTGCTTGCTAATTTTCCTAAGTAAAAATGAGAGAGTATGAAGATATTTACATGTACATAAGAGGGCTATTTATACATGCATAAAACCCTAATTCAATTTTTAGGATGCTTCCCAAAATGCCGTTTAGGAAGTGTGGCCTCCAAGTAACCATTAGCCTTTAATTAATCCATCATTAAATATGCATAAAACTTTAACCTCCACTTAGTTGTCCATTAGCTTCTAATTGTAGATTTAGGTAAGTGGGTGGGTGGGGTGCTCCATGATCATGAGCTTGAATTATTTCCTCTTCATTCCTTTGTATTCCCTTGTGCATGCATATATCTTCATGAAACTCTCTTCCATATGCATCCAAATTCCTATAATAATTATGAAAAATGTCCAAGTAAAAAGTCTCAAATTAACACATGCACAAAAATGACTATTTTGCCCTTGTATGTAGATGAATATATGATGATTTGTAAAATAATTGAATTTTGGTTTTAAATATGTTAAAATACCCAAATACGACATTTATTTAAATAACAATAGATAAAATATGGATGTAAATATATGCACATTTATGTGCACATCGACATATATACGAACGTATAATCCCATACGTCCGATAGATGGAGATGTCTTACATCAATACATTATATAAACAACAGCTAGTAGCCCATTTTAGAGGGCAGAATTCTATTATGCAACATTACTAACCTCATATCCCTACCTATACTAATGACTATGTCATTTTTAGTTAATTTAAGTTATTGGCTAGATCCAATAATTCAACCTGTCAAAAACACATACTTGAGGCTATATTAATTTATTTAATTACTATGCCTCCTATGTTCAATTCTTGGTATTCAGTTATTCTTATATAACTTACTTTTTGTTTCATTAATGTCATTTAATGTCATTTACCACTTATCTTTGATTTTAAAAATTAAATACCTTTTACTGCTTGATTTCCACTTAATACTATTAGGTATACCATAATGTTCCCTTTATAATTATTAACTATCTTCCTTTAACTATTATAACTTCTTAATTACTAACTTCGTTGCTTTACTTACACTTTATTGCTTATTGTTTATTTTCCAACTTATCTTAAATTGCTTATATTAGATTTAAAATTAAGTTGTTGTTGTTATCTCTACTTACTATACGTTGGTCCATACTTAGGGATTTCTGCATTTTAATACGTTGGAGTTACAACTTTCCAAAAGGAAACGTTAACGTTGTAATTTTCCATAAATTATCTAAGGACTTGTTTTATGTTTCAAATTACAAGAAATTATCTTTTTTGTTATTATTGAAATAAATGGTACAAAATACGGTAAATATCCCTAATTTGTACATCTCTTTCTTTTGGGTATATTCCTTGTTATTTCAAATGATAAACTTTTATTCATAATTATAAAACTAGATAATTTATAGAACTTTACATTGCCACACACTTCATTCTAATGAATAGAAATACTACGTGAATCCTAATCCAATTTACAACAACTTCCAATTCATGTTTACTAACATATATCATTTAACCAACAAACATGGAATTATTATATTATATCATCAACGAATTATCACAAAAATTTAGGGACTACTTTCACCTTTAATTTACAGATTCAAGTACATACCATATTTAATCAATGTTGACAATTCACAGAATATGTAGGCATAGTTCCCAAATTCATTACATGTGTATATTAAGCCTAAAACTCTAAAATTTTCATTCAAGCATACAAGGTATAGGTTTACAACGATATAAATTCAATATTATATAAAAATATATAGATTTCCACTCACCTCTAAGCTTTAAAATCTCCAGATCTAAATCATGTTATTCTTATTTGACTCCATTTCTTCCTACTAAAATATGTATCGAAAGCATATACATATTTATAAGAATTTTAAATCTGTGAAGAGTTTTGAATTTAATTTAGATTTGGATTTAGGTTTATTGTTCTCCCTAGCTTTGGCGATTCGATTCGACCCTATTTTTCATCTCTATTATTCTCTGCTATTCTCCACTTATATATACATAGATTATAGTTTATATAGATTTTAGAATTTGTGGAGAAAAGAAAACGGCAGAGCTTTGCCATTGATTCAGAAAATATGAGAAGAAAAGTGAAGGGCTAGGTTCGTATTTATAAGGGTTCGAACCAATGCCAACCGATAGATTATATTATATTAAATTTGGGCTATCGACCTAGGTTCAATATGCACCACATGTTCACCATTGGTCGACTACTATGCTACCACCGGTCGACCGGTAGCGATCGACTAGTCCCAATGAGGGGTCGATCGGTTGTGTTATTTTGTTAAGCAATCACTTATTACCATTTTATCATTATTTGATATGATTTTCTTTTTATCTGATTAACTGTAACGACCCGATATTTTCAACCATTCGCATCCATTATAAGTGTATAGGTAGACACTCATGCCGGAGTTGAATTGCTCAAAATACCGCGTTGTAAATAAAATTTGGCAAATCTCAGAATATACAGTAAATAAATATAATCACAGATCACAGACATAGAGTAAAATAATGCAGCGGAAGTAAAAGAAATAGTAGTTCATGAAGCTACTATATAAATATATCAGAGTTACATAAGATATAACAGAAGAAATAGAATACAACAAAAGTCTCAATATAATAACCAAGTACAAGCTGAATAGAACAACAGAACTAAGATAGATAAAACTAGATAAGCTGATAATCTCCAGCGATTCCAATCTCCAGAAAGCGGAATCCAAATCTGTGAATACTCAGGCTGACCCGAGCGTAAATAAAAATACAAACACTCGAGTCAGGACAATATATACTTATATAATGTAAACCAACTCAATTGAACTGTAATAAGGTACAAGTAACTTAAAGAATGCTTGGGATCGCCCATTCTTTAAGGATCCGTTAAACTATTTACTATGTAGTAATATACGCTATATACAGTAGTGTCTAATTAGTAAAGTATAATCATATAGAAAATAGCGTTAAGGGGATGGTGAACCTTAACGCGGTCGGATCTTTAAACCAAAATCGTAGTGGGCTCGATATGGTAGGTGACACGGCACACAAGGCAATGCCGGGTTAGATATACCAATTACGCATCCGGACTGGTGGTGACGCATAGCAGCCACTACCACCCACCTCGAACAACACTCCCAAATCAAAGGTGCGCACCAAATCAATCACAAGTAATAGAATGGTATCGAAGAAGTGTGTCCGATAAGAGGTGCTACCTCCTTGGTCCGTCAATCGCTCCTGTTTTAGCCACCTTATGCCAACTCACGGGAGTTGGGTCCACGTATATACCTTAGGATCATCGCCACCATCCTACTTAATTCTGGAAACTCCACCGCGTACATAGTTGTGAAAGTGGTTTTCGGTATCGACAGAGAGTATGTCCATATCCGACCCCGGTCTCTTTAACAACCAATCGTTATTATAACCCGTGGTTATAATTTAAAACAGTTTATACTTCAAAATAGAATATCATTTCAAATCCAAATCTTTATCAAAATAAATATTAAATAATTCCAAACCATTTCAATATATTTAAAATATCATATCATTCCAAAACTTCATTTCAAATCATTTCAATATATCAAAATATCATATCTTTCCAAAACCTCATTTCAAATCATTTTAATATATCAAAATATCAATCTTTCCAAAACCTCATTTCAAATCATTTTAATATACCAAAATATCATTTGAGTTCAAATCTAAATATTCAACTTTAAATACCTTTTAAATTTAAAGATATAATTCATTTATTATCATTTCAAGTCACCTTTTAAATAGTTTATATTTCAATCAAAATAATTCATTTAAACCATTTAAAAGTGTAATTATTATACTTTCAAATCAAGTATTAAAATTTCCAAAGTTTCAATTCAATTCAATCATTTATTTCAATTAAATTTCCATAGACCATTTCAAATTTTATAAAATTCAAATATAGATTTAATCCACAAAATAACTATTCAAATTATAAAATAAATTCCAAAGCTTTATTATTCTATATTTCATAAGTCCAATATCTTTTAAATAGATTCAAATTACAAGTAAACCAAATATTTTTCATACTAATATAAACTTCAATTATTTATCCCAAGATTTAATATCATTTCAAATTCATTTCAAAATGTCAAAATATCATTTCAAACATCATCTATTGAATTTAAATTTAAATACCATTTAATCATATTTCAAAATAGTTGTATTTCCCAAATCAACTATTCCATTTAAATCATTTAAAGTCAATTCATTATATTTAATAATTAAATATTTAATTTCCAAAATTTAATCTTTTTCAAAGATCATTTATCCATTTAAGTTTATTAAAACAATGAGAATTCAACTTTCGCAGCACTTAGGAAATGCTACGAAATGTTATGTTTTAAAATAGTTCATTAACAAAAGACATCATTTAAAATGCTGTAATATCTTAATTTAGTTTCAATTAAAATTTTAGTTAAATTTAACAACTATAGCACTAACAAAGTGCTATAATAACCCTTAGTTCAAATTTGCTATTTGGTTCATTCAAAACAGCTACAACATTTTCCAATGCTGTAATATCTTTAACTTACATTTCAAAAATGCTGTCAAATCAAATTCAGAGTTTTATTTACAATTTCACACATAATTAACTTTTAATATAAATCATTTAACTTATAAAATCATATATTTTCACATTAAAAACAATCATTTAAATGCCTATATTTCTATGATTTTATAAAGTCAAATTTCCATACAAAAATGAAATTAAATAACAATTAAATTTTCATTTCTTTAATTAAATTCTTAACTTAATAACTAAGTTTAAATTTCCAAAATATAACTTATTTCCATTTATTTTACTTAATTAATATTTCACTTTTAAACAAATTTCACAAAAATTCAATTTAAGTTATATTTCCAAATTCCGCTTAAATATTCATTTATTTCATATTTTAAGTTATACAAAATCATTAACACTTTATAAAATCATTATTTCTTAATAAAATCATTAAATTCATTTTTAAATCAAATTTGTCATATATTCTTACTTTACATAAATTCCATTTATAAACAAAATCATAAATTCCAAAATTAACTTATATTTCAAATTCTACTTCACCATTTACTTAATTCACTTATTTAATTCGTAGAAAATCACAAATATTTTATAGAAATCATTTTAATAAAGTTTAAATCAAAATATTATAATATTTACATTTTTAAAATATTTTAAAAATTTCAGAAAAATATATAAACCACGGGTCTGTATATAATTTTCTAGCCTAAGTCAAGTGATACGGATATGTATCATTTCAATCCGCAGTTTACAAAGAAAACCCGGGTTTTATCATTTCAAACCCGTAATCCCAAGTAATATAATAAATAAATAAAACCGTTCAGGCCTATCATTTCAACCCATAACGATTTTTCCTTATTCTAAAGTCCGTTCGGGTATGTATCATTTCAACCCATAGTGATTCTAATCTACAAGGAACTTCCAATGTGATAAATTGATATAAATAATAGAATAACATGATATAACAGTAACATATGGTATAACATGTGTAAATACAGGTGTGAACATTATATGATCATAATATAACAGTTATAACAGGATGATATACATTACAGAATCAAATGGTGTCGGTTTATCATTTATATAAGTACATATTAGTCTGGTGAGATTTACTCACTTGTTTAAGCTGGAGATGACAACCACGAACACACAACAAGGATTTCCAGAGGCACGAAAGCACGACAATGATTTGAGATTGGAAGAGCCAAAACTAATTGCCTTGTCACATTCAAACAAAACAAATATAGACAACATGAGTTTTCAACCCAAAAATACAATAAAACAATGTTTGAAATGAATGCATGAAACAAAGCCAAAGTGTTTGCACTTTCTTTCTACCATATATGCTTCAGCTCCAGATCTGAAATAGCACTGCTAAAGGCATGGTTTGTATCTGGTTTGGGTTCCTAAAGGTCGGCCTAGCATGGGAAAATGATGGAGCAAAGTATGGTAGGGATATGAGCATGAACACAACTACACAAGGCAAAACAACATGTTTCTATGGCAACTATGGGTTCGGCCATAGCAAGGAGGAGCATGGCCAGGTCTGTAGTGGGCTGTAGGATGGTGTGGCAGTGGGTTTCAGGTCATCCATGGGTGGTGGAGGTGGAGTTTGTGTAGATTTAGGTGGAGTTTGATCAACTATTGGGCACGGCCAGTGGTTTGGGGCTGAAGAGGATGTGGTGGATGGTTCAGGAGGTGGAGGAGGCGGCCATGGTGGCTGGAGTGGTGGGGCCGAACCTGAAGTAGAAGAGAAGGCAAGTAAAATCAACATAAACAAGTAGAAAAACAAGAGAAAAATAATGGAAAAAGAAATAAAAATTTACCAAACACTTGGAGATGATGGAGGCCGAAATTTTTTTCGGATAGGTAGAAAAATGCTTTACGTGAATGAGAAAAAAAAGGCGGCTGAAGAAATGAGGAGATGTGGCCAATTGAATGAAAAATTAGGTTACAAATATGAAAAGGTTAGAAGATAAAAGGCCATAGGAAAACTAAAAGTCATAAACCCTTTCAAATTTCTCATATATATTTATATACATTTAAATAACTGAAAATACTTATAATTTCAGTTAAAATTTCGAAAATATAACAGATAAACAAAATATTAAAAATTAAATATTAATTAGATATGACTAAAATAAGAAAATAGCACAAAAATGAAAACTAGTCTAGAAAATTTGAAAATAAACAGAATAAATTTTGGAAAATTCATATGGACTTGTAAAACATTTATAAACAAAGATAATAACATAAAATAAAAATGCATTCACAAAATGAATAAATAAATTTTAATTAAATATAATTTAATTGAAGAAAATAGCAGAAAAATAGAAACTAGCCTTTAAAAATAGAAAATAAATTCAATACGCTTTGGAAAAATTATATAATCACTTTAAATTATTTAAAAGACAAAATTATACATAAAATAAAATATTAACACATATTAGAACAAATATGACAAATGAAATAAAATTTAAAATTGACAATATTGCTAAATACATCAGTTTACACACAATATTGAAATATACATAACTTTCACAATTTAACTCTGTTTCCAACGAAACGAAAAGCTGTATTCAAGTTATTAAATCTATTTTCATAATAAAAGATAAAATTTAAGAATTTGAATATTTAAATTTAAAGTTCAAAAGTCAAAGGTTGACCAGTTTGAATAGAAATTCACTTTTCAGTGAAATATCCAATTTATACTAGTTTGAACTATAAATCACTTAATAATCAACATTTATATTTAAAATGAAATGTTTGAAATAGAACAAGTTTAAAATAATTTAAAATAAAAATAAAGTCAAAATTAAAATATATGCAAAATCTAGGGTTGTTACACTAACGTTAATTAACATAGATTTTTCTTAGGCATTAATCAACCATTATAGTTAATTAACATTGATTAATTATATTTATTTCCTTAATTACATATATAATTATTTCAAATATGAAATCTTCAAACGTTGATAACTTCTCCGTTTGAACTCTGATCGTAAAACTTTATATATGAAAGTTGATTAGAAAATCTCCAAGAACACAATGGTGCAAATTTCGTAGCCAAATACTAACGTTTGTGACAATTTCATTTTCAGCTCTAACAACTATTAATAATTTATTTTTAAATTAATTAGCATTCAATTTACGGGGTGTTGCAAATATAACGGTCAATTATCTACAACTCAATGTAAAAGTCTCTAGCAAGAGCAGTACGGTTAATAATATTATTAAACAAGGACTTTGTTTATGGACTGACCAAGTTGAATATGGATGATATTGAAATTTTCACCAAAACCAGATTCCATAAGTCATAGAGTGATATAGTATTGATGAAGAGAATTGGTGAAAGCAATCATTACTAAAAGGTAACGCTTGAAACTATAAAATTGGATTTAACCTAAAAAGTTGTATAAACGATAAATTCGGCTAAAGTGTCACACCACTACCTAAGGTGAAGTGTGAACATTTATATTTGAATTTTTTTAAATTAATCGTTAACATAATTTACACCTACGAGTCATACAACCACATTGATAAGTTCTTCGAAATACCACATGATTTATAAATTGTTATAAATTTAATAATATTTATGTTACATTAATTATTTATTTGATGTACCTAGTGCCATTAGTAGTTTATGGGGGAATTAGTAATTAATTGGTGCATATATAAAAGTTATATATACACATACACACTAATCGATATAGATATCGATACATGTTTGGATTTGTTTTAAATTTAATTGCTAGACGTTTTGGAATATTAAACTGTCCCTCTAGCATTGTTAGGTGGCCATGGAATGAAATAAATGGTTTGAAAATCCAAAGGTTGGATCTAGAATATGAAAGAATGGGGTTAAGGAATTAAAGAAGGCAATTAATATTCTATTCCTTCTATAAATAGCATACGTAACTCCTCATTTCCTCTCTCAGTCACTCTCTCTCAAACCCTAGCCTCCATTTTCTTTTTGCCTTATTTCTGGTTGAAATTTCAAAGGAAAAAAAAAATCTTTATTGGCATCCAATTGATTCGAACAAATAAAAGGTGTTTCTCCTTCTGTTGCAAAGCGAGGAGCTAGGATTTCAGATCTAAGAGCAACTCTTTCAATCATGGTGCATTCAAGGGCAACATCAATAATGTTTTATCTATTCTATTTTATCATGATGTTGTATATTTAGCTATTTAAATTCTTTAGCAAATTTGTACATAAGCTTTTGTTGTCCAACTTTAATTTATACATGTGTAAATCTGAAAGTTTTATGAGTTTTTTTAGATTGGATTTGAAATTAATAATATTGTTTTTGGGTGTTTATGCTTATCAATAATTTCGATTATTATTGATGTTGTTTTAGATCTAGATCTAATAGCTAATTTATTATATATATATATATATATATATATATATATATTTAGTTAAATATCAATGTTAATTTCCACTAATTCATAATAGTTTTTTGTTTCAAACACGTATACATATGCATATGCGTGTAATTAAATTCATTTGAAAACAACTATATACATGTATGTGTGTATGTGTTTTTGTGTATTCCATTAAAGGAGATCTATTTTGATGTATATACCCTCATAAATTAACGTTATAATTTTGTTTAAGAAAGTTTTTCTTTTTGATAAAAAAGTTAATCTTTTATTTTAGGTTAACATGTTAATTTAATAATTATATTCATATTTAATTTTTAGTAATTAATTTTGCCATAAAATAAAATATATCAATTGAATAAAAGAAAAATGAAAAGTTGTGATTTTGGTAAAAGAACATACATACAAGTTATATATTTACAAAATATCTTTACATTTTCTGTAACGACCCGATATTTTCAACCATTCGCATCCATTATAAGTGTATAGGTAGACACTCATGCCGGAGTTGAATTGCTCAAAATACCGCGTTGTAAATAAAATTTGGCAAATCTCAGAATATACAGTAAATAAATATAATCACAGATCACAGACACAGAGTAAAATAATGCAGCGGAAGTAAAAGAAATAGTAGTTCATGAAGCTACTATATAAATATATCAGAGTTACATAAGATATAACAGAAGAAATAGAATACAAAAAAGTCTCAATATAATAACCAAGTACAAGCTGAGTAGAACAACAGCTTTGAAATAGATAGGACATGACAAGCAGATAATCTCCAGCGATTCAAATCTCAAAAGCGAGTGGAAATCCAAATCTGTGAATAACTCAGGCTGACCCGAGCGTAAAGCAAAACACAAAACACTCGAGTCAGGACAATATATACTTATATAATGTAAACCAACTCAAGCGAACTGTAATAAGGGTACAAGTAACTTAGAAGATGCTTGGGACCGCCCATCCTCTAAGGATCCGTTAAAATATCTACTATGTAGTAATATTCGCTATTATAATAGTGTCTAAATAAGTAAAGTATAATCATATAGAAAATAGCGTTAAGGGGATGGAGAACCTTAACGCGGTCGGATCTTAAAATCATAATCGTAGTAAAGCTCGATATGGTAGGTGACACGGCACAACTAGGCAATGCCAGGGTAGATATACCAATTACGAACACGGACTGATGGATACGCATAGCAGCCACTACCGTTCCACCTCGAACAACACTCCCAAATCGGAGGATGGCCATCTAATCAATCACAAGTAAGAGTATAATATCGAAGAAATGTGTCCGAGAAGAGGTGCTACCTCACTGGTCCGAGATCGCTCCTGTTTTAGCCACCTTATGCCAACTCACGGGAGTTGGGTCCACGTAACATACCTTAAGAACGTCGCCACCATCCTACTTCATTCTGGAATCTCCACCGCGTACACGGTTGTCAAAGTGGTTTTCGGTATCGACAGAGAGTATGTCCATATCTGATCCCGGTCTCTTTGCCAACCAATCGTTATTATAACCCGTGGTTATAATTTTTAAAAACAATACTTTACTTCAAAATAAAATATCATTTCAAACCATATCTTTATCAAAATAAAGATTAAATCAATTCCAAACCATTTCCATATATTTAAATTTTCATATCATTTCAAAACTTCATTTCAAGTCATTTTCATATAATAAAATATCATATCCTTACAAAACTTCATTTCAAATCATTTTAATAAAATAAAATATCCTATCAGTTCAAATCCAAATATTCAACTTTAAATACCTTTTAAATTCAAAGATATCGTTCATTTACTATCATTTCAAATCACCTTTAAATAGTTTATATTCCAATCAAAATAATTCATTTAAACCTTTTAAAAGTGTAATTTTTATATTTTCAAATCAAGTATTCAATTTCCAAAGTTTCAAACCATTCTGAGTTCGTTTACTAAGTCAAAAACCATAATTATTAAAATTTCAGCATTTCATAGCATTTAAAAACAACTGCTATAAGTTATATTTGAAAACATTTTTAATTCAGCAAAGATAACACTTAAAACTGCTGTTAAAACTCAGTTTTAGTTGAATTATAGTTCAAAACAGAAAAGACAGCATTTCAAAAGTGCTGCGGTAGTTCAGATTTCAAAACAAGGGTTAAATTTGATTTCAACATAGACTGCAGACCATTATAGCATTTCCAAAGAATGCTATAATAGGCCTGAGTTCAATATTAGCCTATAAGTTCAATTACAGCAACTACAGCATTTCAGAAATGCTGTAATAGCTCTTTTTACACAATTTTAGTTCAAAACAGAATCTATAGCATTTCTGAATGCTATTAAAAGTAGATTTCAGGTGTTAGTGTATTTCCAGCAATTAAATAACTTCAATTTAAAACACATAAACATTTTAAAAATCATATTTTAACATTTAAAATATTCATTTACATATCATTTAACATGTATCTTTTTCACAATAAATTTCTTATAATTAAATCCAATTTTCAACAATTTACTTAATAAATTTAAGTGTAAAAGTTTCCAATTCTTCACATTTCAACAAATAACTTAACACTTCAAATTTAAATTACCATTTCACAATTTAACTAAATTTCCAATTTTATTTAATTAACTTAAACCTTTAATTAAAACCAAATTTCACATTTCCTAGTCAAGTTATATTTTAAAAGATCATTTTTAAACATTCATTTATTTAACCACTTAAATTCATAGAAAAATCAATAATACTTTAATAAATCACTTAAATTCAAATTTAATCAAATTATCATATTTACCATTTCCAAATAAAATTTAATATCCATTTTATTTATATAACTTAAATATCATTTTTAACCAAATTCCAAATTTCCAACTTAAGTTATATTTCAAAAATCCAGTTAAACCATTCATTAATTACATTTTTAACACATAGAAAAATCATAATTTCTTTATTTTAAAACATTTCAAAATCTATTTAAACCAAATTTCATAAATTTATAATTTTTAAAATACTTAAAAATATCCAAAACACTTTATAAAATAACCACGGGCCTGTATATAATTTTCTAACTTAGGTCAAGTGATACGGATATGTATCATTTCAATCCGCAGTTAAAAAAAGAAAAATTCGGGTTCTATCATATCAAACCCGCAATCCCAAGTTAAAATAATTTAAATAAAAATCGTTCAGGCTTATCATTTCAGCCCATAACGATTTTTCCCTATTCTAAAGTCCGTTCGGGTATGTATCATTTCAACCCATAGTGATTCTAATCTACAGGGAACTTGCAATGGTGATAACAGATATAAATAACAGAATAACATTAAATAACAGTAACATATGATATAACAGGTGTAATAACAGGTGTGAACATCATATGATAATAATACAAGCATATATAACATGATAATATATTTCTACAGATTCGCAGGGTGTCAATTTACTAGTTATATAGGTACATATTGTCTGGTGAGAATAACTCACAGTTTTGTGCTGGAGAAACGACGACGACTGCAAGAATGGGATCCAAACAAGCACGATAACACGATTCAAATAAGAGTGGAGGAGCCAAAGTATCAAATCCCTTGAATATAAGTCAAACAAAACAATATAACAACGATGAGTTTCAAATCAGCTACGATCAAAACTACAGTAGAATAGGCTGCACAGAATCAAATAGAAATGCTTTGCACTTGCTTTTTACCTTTACTAGGCTCAGCCATGATGGAAAATACATGAAAATAGCAGGTGTTTGGGTCAGGTTATGGTGGGTATGGGTCGGCCTAGAGGTCATTTGTGATGGTGCCAAAGTGGTAGAAGTGAATAACATACATAAGCATGCATACACATGGGTTTTGACAAGGATTTGGGCTCTACCAAGGCCCTATGTGTCATGGCCAGAGGAGTGGGGTCCACTGTGATGACGTGGAAGAGGGTCCAGGTGGTGGTGGAGGTGGTGGAGGTGGTGTTGGTGGCGGCCATGGGTGGTGGAAGGTGATGGAATGAGAGTGGTGGTCGGTTAGGCTAGTATGAAGGGGTGTTTTGAAACTTTTGTTGATATGCATCACCAAGGGGATTCATGGCTTGGATGGCTGGTGAGGAGGAGGTGTTGGTGGTGTGCCATCAGGTGGTGGAGGCGGCTAAGCAGCAAGGGAGGCATGGCCAAACCTACATGAGGTGATACAAGTGCAAAAAAATCAAACTAGAAAAATCAACATAAGTGGAAAAAGAAGAAAAAGAGAGATAGAATTTTACCAAACTCTTCAATCAAGGGGAGGCCGAAATTTTTTTGTTCAGGAAGGAGGAAAAAGATACGTGAGTTGAGAAATGAAGTGATCGGCTGAAAATGTGGAGAGTTATGTCAAAAGAAATGAAGAGTTGGTGGAAAATGAAGAGGTGGAATTCAAAGAGTCAAAAGCAATTCAAAAGTCAAAACCTTTTCATATTTCTTTATTTTATTTTAAATAACTTTATGTTTCTGGTAATAATAGTAATACCAGATAAGAATTCGAAAATCTATCAAAATATAAAAATATATATAATATTTATTAATTTATATAAGGTTAAATAAGAAAATAGCTAAAAATAGTAAACTAGTCTAGAAAATTTGAAATTAATTGGAATAAATTTTGGAAAAATCATATGAGCTTGTAATATAATTTTAAACATAACTAATAACATAAAATAAAAATATATTCACAAAATAAATATTTAAAATTTAATTTACATATAATTTTTAATGAAGAAAATAGCAAAAAATAGGAAAACAGCCTTTAAAAATGAAAAATAAATACAGTAAATTTTTGGAAAAATTCTATTATCATTTTAAAAATATAAAAAGACAAAATGTACATAAAAAAACCATATTAACACATATTAAAACAAAATATAACAAAGAAAAAGTAATTTAAACAATTTTAAAATAGACAAAATTGTTAAATAAACCGTTTATACTCAAAATTGAAATGTACATAACTTTTGCAGTTTAACTCCGTTTTCAACGAAACGAAAAGCAGTATTCAAGTTATTAAATATATTTTTATAACAAAAGATAAAATTTATAATTTCAAATATTTAAAAATTTAGACTTAAAAGTCAAAGTTTGACTATTGACCAAAATTCACATTTTCAGGAAATATTAAATTTATTCATATTTGGAATTCTAATCCACATCAAAATAAAAGTTTATATTAAAAATAACAAAATTTATTCTTTTTCATAAATAAAGCTTTTAAATCTGGAAAAATCAATTTAAAAATATTTGTAAAATACAGGGTTGTTACACTCTCCCCTACTCAAAACTTTTCGTCCCCGAAAAGGAACGAGGTACGGGAAAGCACAGAAAAAGATAGAATGAAATAGAATTAAGACAAGATGATAAGAAGATTGGAATTACACCTGATAACTATTGTTATAGGTAAGTTTAACAAGATTGAGGTGATCAAATCAAGAATATAAGCACGAAAAAGATCCTCTAGAGTCTGAATCTCCTTTTTCACTTGACCGACGGTCTATGAATGGAAAAACAGTGTTCAGATCCAGATGAGTAACAAAGATTATCAAAGATTACAGAAAGATTTCTAAACGGACTGGTATAAGCAATAGCCTTCCCATTCTGTAACAAGATAAGAGAAATAAGGACAACCAAAAGGTAGTTTGAAAAACAAAATAAGATAATAAATTTAAAACCATAATGCTTTGAAATCATAATAATTTAGGGATGTTTATCATTTGGAAATCACACTACTAAAATCATAACACTTTGGACAAGTTATTCTTTTTTTAAAAAAAACATAATACTTAGAAAATCATAACACCCTAAAAAAAGTAATCTTCATTTAAACCATTTTAATTCAAGGTCAAATAATATTCATTTTAAAGTTGTAACATTTCTAAGTTCATTTAATTATAAAAATTTCCAAAACATTGTATTTTCAAAATAGTAGTACTTATAAAATGCTACAGTAGATATATTAATATTTCAAATCAGTTCAATTCCAGAAATATTTATTTGGATATCATTTAACTTATGACTTATTAAACAAACTTTATGAATGGAATATTCAAATCAAACTATACTTCATTTATTAAGTTAAAAGTTCACTATTTTAGTTAGCTCTTAATTTAACACATAACCTAACACTTTATTTAAAATACCCATTTCATAAATAGATATTCCTTTAATAAGTTACACTTAAAATTTCATTTGAAAACCAAATTCTCAATTATCAAATTTTAGTGATGTTAAAATACATTTTAACTATTTAAATCATAATTATTCATTTTTCAAGACATATCTATTTCATAAATAAAATATTTATCATAGCAAATATAACAATCAAATTCCTTTACACATTTATTCATTTAGACATCAGTTAAACTATGAATTCAAGTTAAATAAACTTTATTACAAAATGTCCAATTCCAATGTATTTTATTTTATCTATTCAAAGATACATTATTTATTATACAACATATTCGTTTCAGGAAATAACCATTATTAAAATTCCTAGGTTAGGCTTAAGGTTCCATATTAAATCAAATTTGATTATCAAGTTATTTAAATAAAATCTCTTTAGATTCCTTTTTCAATATTTACCTCTGTTAATCTTTTATAACTAAAATTTAAGTGTATAAAATTTATTATAACCACTCAAATTTTATTTATAAAATCCTTTTTATATCGTATATTATCTAATTACATTGTTAACTTCTAAAAATTTTTTTAAGGTAAGTTATATTTGAATGCAATTGTATTATACAAATAAAACTTTCCAATTCAATTATCTCAAGTTTGAATCATTTATTCAAAAATTTTAATTTTTCTTTTTATAACTGAAATTATTCTTTAAGATGAAATTTAAGAATTAATTTTCCGGTTTCCTTCAAACCAGTTAGAGATAAATAAATATATGTACATAATATGTCAAATCAATTTAAATCATATATCTATATATATTATAAATCAAATCATATTTAGAAATTCAAATAAATTAAATCTTTCAAAACAAAGCTGTAGTAAGACTACAGAACGGTCTCTTCAGTTCAAAACTCGAAAATGAACGTCGATGATGCTGCAGTCATCACCTAAATTATATTCCAGCGACAAAGAGAAGAGCACTTAATTTTTAAACTTTAAAATCCTTTAGAGACAAATTTTTTATTCAAAAATACTTTAAATTATATCCTTTTAAAACTTTAAACACAAGGTTTGAAACCATCAGAAATTAAATTCTCAAATTCTTGATTTAAATTCATTTCAGTTTCCAAAATCAATTTATAAACATCTATTTATAAATTCATTTATAGAATGATAAATCAAGTATTATCATTTCAAATAATCAATTTAAATCAATTTATTAAGTTCCATAAATTTACTTATATAACAAAATTTATTCCATTAACCAAATTTAAAAATAATATTGTGTCAGTTTGTTCTGTCAAAGTGTTTTAGAAATCCTATCGATAGCGTTGATCAGACGAATCGATCGGAAGCCCAAATCAACATCAACAACTCAAACAACACAATATATAAAACAAAACATAGATTTACAAGTACAATTTAAAAATGTTTGGAGATAGTTTAGAAACAAAAGACAAGATGGTTAATAGAGTAGAGAGATGGGTAAGCTTAGATAAATCGTGGACAACCTTAACCGGGTCAACCGTGACTTAATGGATAAGATCAAATATGGATTTTCTGGGGTAAATCTACCTTCGATCTCAAGAGATAGAGTTTGGAATAATAAAAGATATTAGCATCTAAACCAAGGATAGATATAAATCTCTGGTGAATTGATGCAAATTTGTAAAGGAGTTTCCCCCTTTACCAGAAAATTAGAATATTGGCGAGACAACCAATTCACTATAAAGATCATTCGAAGTGGAGTTATGTGATACTCCAAAATCAAAAGAAGATGAATAGTGAGGGACAAGAATGAATTTTGGAACCGCAGGGAACGTTCCAAAAATTCAAAGGAAGTTCGAATCAAGAGGAAAAGATTCAAACTCGAACGAAAGTGATTCTGTAAATAAATCTACTCCATATGCTGAGTTTTTCCTCAAAGCCAAAGCTCTGATACCAACTGTAACGACCCGATATTTTCAACCATTCGCATCCATTATAAGTGTATAGGTAGACACTCATGCTGGAGTTGAATTGCTCAAAATACCGTGTTGTAAATAAAATTTGGCAAATCTCAGAATATACAGTAAATAAATATAATCATAGATCACAGACACAGAGTAAAATAATGCAGCGGAAGTAAAAGAAATAGTAGTTCATGAAGCTACTATATAAATATATCAGAGTTACATAAGATATAACAGAAGAAATAGAATACAAAAAAGTCTCAATATAATAACCAAGTACAAGCTGAGTAGAACAACAGAATTGAAATAGATAGGACATGACAAGCAGATAATCTCCAGCGATTCAAATCTCAAAAGCGAGTGGAAATCCAAATCTGTGAATAACTCAGGCTGACCCGAGCGTAAAGCAAAACACAAAACACTCGAGTCAGGACAATATATACTTATATAATGTAAACCAACTCAAGCGAACTGTAATAAGGGTACAAGTAACTTAGAAGATGCTTGGGACCGCCCATCCTCTAAGGATCCGTTAAAATATCTACTATGTAGTAATATTCGCTATTATAATAGTGTCTAAATAAGTAAAGTATAATCATATAGAAAATAGCGTTAAGGGGATGGAGAACCTTAACGCGGTCGGATCTTAAAATCATAATCGTAGTAAAGCTCGATATGGTAGGTGACACGGCACAACTAGGCAATGCCAGGGTAGATATACCAATTACGAACACGGACTGATGGATACGCATAGCAGCCACTACCGTTCCACCTCGAACAACACTCCCAAATCGGAGGATGGCCATCTAATCAATCACAAGTAAGAGTATAATATCGAAGAAATGTGTCCGAGAAGAGGTGCTACCTCACTGGTCCGAGATCGCTCCTATTTTAGCCACCTTATGCCAACTCACGGGAGTTGGGTCCACGTAACATACCTTAAGAACGTCGCCACCATCCTACTTCATTCTGGAATCTCCACCGCGTACACGGTTGTCAAAGTGGTTTTCGGTATCGACAGAGAGTATGTCCATATCTGATCCCGGTCTCTTTGCCAACCAATCGTTATTATAACCCGTGGTTATAATTTTTAAAAACAATACTTTACTTCAAAATAAAATATCATTTCAAACCATATCTTTATCAAAATAAAGATTAAATCAATTCCAAACCATTTCCATATATTTAAATTTTCATATCATTTCAAAACTTCATTTCAAATCATTTTAATATAATAAAATATCATATCCTTACAAAACTTCATTTCAAATCATTTTAATAAAATAAAATATCCTATCAGTTCAAATCCAAATATTCAACTTTAAATACCTTTTAAATTCAAAGATATCGTTCATTTACTATCATTTCAAATCACCTTTAAATAGTTTATATTCCAATCAAAATAATTCATTTAAACCTTTTAAAAGTGTAATTTTTATATTTTCAAATCAAGTATTCAATTTCCAAAGTTTCAAACCATTCTGAGTTCGTTTACTAAGTCAAAAACCATAATTATTAAAATTTCAGCATTTCATAGCATTTAAAAACAACTGCTATAAGTTATATTTGAAAACATTTTTAATTCAGCAAAGATAGCACTTAAAACTGCTGTTAAAACTCAGTTTTAGTTGAATTATAGTTCAAAACAGAAAAGACAGCATTTCAGAAGTGCTGCGGTAGTTCAGATTTCAAAACAAGGGTTAAATTTGATTTCAACATAGACTGCAGACCATTATAGCATTTCCAGAGAATGCTATAATAGGCCTGAGTTCAATATTAGCCTATAAGTTCAATTACAGCAACTACAGCATTTCAGAAATGCTGTAATAGCTCTTTTTACACAATTTAGTTCAAAACAGAATCTATAGCATTTCTGAATGCTATTAAAAGTAGATTTCAGGTGTTAGTGTATTTCCAGCAATTAAATAACTTCAATTTAAAACACATAAACATTTTAAAAATCATATTTTAACATTTAAAATATTCATTTACATATCATTTAACATGTATCTTTTTCACAATAAATTTCTTATAATTAAATCCAATTTTCAACAATTTACTTAATAAATTTAAGTGTAAAAGTTTCCAATTCTTCACATTTCAACAAATAACTTAACACTTCAAATTTAAATTACCATTTCACAATTTAACTAAATTTCCAATTTTATTTAATTAACTTAAACCTTTAATTAAAACCAAATTTCACATTTCCTAGTCAAGTTATATTTTAAAAGATCATTTTTAAACATTCATTTATTTAACCACTTAAATTCATAGAAAAATCAATAATACTTTAATAAATCACTTAAATTCAAATTTAATCAAATTATCATATTTACCATTTCCAAATAAAATTTAATATCCATTTTATTTATATAACTTAAATATCATTTTTAACCAAATTCCAAATTTCCAACTTAAGTTATATTTCAAAAATCCAGTTAAACCATTCATTAATTACATTTTTAACACATAGAAAAATCATAATTTCTTTATTTTAAAACATTTCAAAATCTATTTAAATCAAATTTCATAAATTTATAATTTTTAAAATACTTAAAAATATCCAAAACACTTTATAAAATAACCACGGGCCTGTATATAATTTTCTAACTTAGGTCAAGTGATACGGATATGTATCATTTCAATCCGCAGTTAAAAAAAAGAAAAATTCGGGTTCTATCATATCAAACCCGCAATCCCAAGTTAAAATAATTTAAATAAAAATCGTTCAGGCTTATCATTTCAGCCCATAACGATTTTTCCCTATTCTAAAGTCCGTTCGGGTATGTATCATTTCAACCCATAGTGATTCTAATCTACAGGGAACTTGCAATGGTGATAACAGATATAAATAACAGAATAACATTAAATAACAGTAACATATGATATAACAGGTGTAATAACAGGTGTGAACATCATATGATAATAATACAAGCATATATAACATGATAATATATTTCTACAGATTCGCAGGGTGTCAATTTACTAGTTATATAGGTACATATTGTCTGGTGAGAATAACTCACAGTTTTGTGCTGGAGAAACGACGACGACTGCACGAATGGGATCCAAACAAGCACAATAACACGATTCAAATAATAGTGGAGGAGCCAAAGTATCAAATCCCTTGAATATAAGTCAAACAAAACAATATTACAACGATGAGTTTCAAATCAGCTACGATCAAAACTACAGTAGAATAGGCTGCACAGAATCAAATAGAAATGCTTTGCACGTGCTTTTTACCTTTACTAGGCTCAGCCATGATGGAAAATACATGAAAATAGCAGGTGTTTGGGTCAGGTTATGGTGGGTATGGGTCGGCCTACAGGTCATTTGTGATGGTGCCAAAGTGGTAGAAGTGAATAACATACATAAGCATGCATACACATGGGTTTTGACAAGGATTTGGGCTCTACCAAGGCCCTATGTGTCATGGCCAGAGGAGTGGGGTCCACTGTGATGACGTGGCAGAGGGTCCAGGTGGTGGTGGAGGTGGTGGAGGTGGTGTTGGTGGCGGCCATGGGTGGTGGAAGGTGATGGAATGAGAGTGGTGGTCGGTTAGGCTAGTATGAAGGGGTGTTTTGAAACTTTTGTTGATATGCATCACCAAGGGGGTTCATGGCTTGGATGGCTGGTGAGGAGGAGGTGTTGGTGGTGTGCCATCAGGTGGTGGAGGCGGCTAAGCAGCAAGGGAGGCATGGCCAAACCTACATGAGGTGATACAAGTGCAAAAAAATCAAACTAGAAAAATCAACATAAGTGGAAAAAGAAGAAAAAGAGAGATAGAATTTTACCAAACTCTTCAATCAAGGGGAGGCCGAAATTTTTTTGTTCAGGAAGGAGGAAAAAGATACGTGAGTTGAGAAATGAAGTGATCGGCTGAAAATGTGGAGAGTTATGTCAAAAGAAATGAAGAGTTGGTGGAAAATGAAGAGGTGGAATTCAAAGAGTCAAAAGCAATTCAAAAGTCAAAACCTTTTCATATTTCTTTATTTTATTTTAAATAACTTTATATTTCTGGTAATAATAGTAATACCAGATAAGAATTCGAAAATCTATCAAAATATAAAAATATATATAATATTTATTAATTTATATAAGGTTAAATAAGAAAATAGCTAAAAATAGTAAACTAGTCTAGAAAATTTGAAATTAATTGGAATAAATTTTGGAAAAATCATATGAGCTTGTAATATAATTTTAAACATAACTAATAACATAAAATAAAAATATATTCACAAAATAAATATTTAAAATTTAATTTACATATAATTTTTAATGAAGAAAATAGCAGAAAATAGGAAAACAGCCTTTAAAAATGAAAAATAAATACAGTAAATTTTTGGAAAAATTCTATTATCATTTTAAAAATATAAAAAGACAAAATGTACATAAAAAAACCATATTAACACATATTAAAACAAAATATAACAAAGAAAAAGTAATTTAAACAATTTTAAAATAGACAAAATTGTTAAATAAACCGTTTATACTCAAAATTGAAATGTACATAACTTTTGCAGTTTAACTCCGTTTTCAACGAAATGAAAAGCAGTATTCAAGTTATTAAATCTATTTTTATAATAAAAGATAAAATTTATAATTTCAAATATTTAAAAATTTAGACTTAAAAGTCAAAGTTTGACTATTGACCAAAATTCACATTTTCAGGAAATATTAAATTTATTCATATTTGGAATTCTAATCCACATCAAAATCAAAGTTTATATTAAAAATAACAAAATTTATTCTTTTTCATAAATAAAGCTTTTAAATCTAGAAAAATCAATTTAAAAATATTTGTAAAATACAGGGTTGTTACATTTTCTACTTGTAATATATAATATATATTTGAATTTGTAGATCTTGATCTAATTTTATCGTCTAACGAAATGAAATAACTGGATGTTTGGAAAATACAATTTTGAATTCAAATTTGGCCAAAACCTATTTAGATTTATTAAGGGATTTAACAACAAAAAACTTTTGAAATATACATATACATATGTCTACATACACATATTTGCAAATAATGTTTTGGATAGCTATTGCATAAATAAAGGACAAATGTGTCAGTTGCCGTGTAAATCCTAACACCTATACACATACACATTAACAATATAAACAATATAAAAAGTTGCACTAACACTGTATGTACTTGAATATATTTAGACATACTCACAAATATATCTAATATAAATTTGGTCAAATCTATCATTTAAACAAACTAAAAGAGTTAAACAAAATTTGTATTTATTTAAACATATTAGATTGGATCTAATAATAAATTTTGACTTCAAAAGCCCAATAAAGATTTAAATAGGATTTTCTTTTGAAATCTACCCGCTACTAACTGGCCTGGTTTAATCACTTACATCTAATGCCCGGATGTTGCTGATTTCATAGCAAAGTGCTCGAGCCCGAACAGAGGTGAAGAAGAAAAAATAATCAGCCAACAAGCATGGCAATTATATATGGATGACACATCCAATGGAAAAGGGGCTTGGGCCGACATGGTCCTAGTCACTCCCAAAGGTAAAGAACTCTACTTTATCCCCCATGCTAGCTTCAATGGACAAACAATAAAGCCAAATATAAAGCCTTCCTGGCTGGTCCCAGGAAGGCTAAAGAGCAACGAGTTTTCATGTGTTTAATGACTCATCGCTGGCTGTTAATCTGATCGACGAACGGTTCCAAATAAAGGGCAAAACGTTGGCCCTATATGTTACAGAACCTAAGAAACTCATCTGCACTTTCTCAGATTTTAAGCTAGAGCAGACACCATGTTAGAAGAATGCCAAGGCCAACCAGTTGGTCAAGGTAGCAAGCGACCCCAAGACGAGCTTCCCTTGTGTTTTGCTGGAGGTTCGAACCACTCCTTGCTTCGACCCAGGTGCATCCATAATGGAAATTCATGAGGTCACGATAGATACTCGCACGACACCAATGCAAGAATACCTTATGGGCTATATGTTACCCGTATATAGGAAATATGTCTGAAAAGTTCTTTATTGGGGACCACAGTACACGATAATGGATGGGAAGCTATATTGGTGGAGGTACTCCACTCCTCTTCAGTAATGCGTAACAAATGAAGAAGCCGGTCAAAATCTTGAAGAACCGCTTGAAGAATTCTACGGAGATCACATTAGGAGGCAAAGCCTGGCAAAGAAGCTGCCAACCAAAGCTACTACTAGTCGACTATGATCAAAGATACAGTGGACAACGTCAAGAAATGCTAATGGTGCTAGCAATTTCCAATATCCTTAGAGCTCATCCGAACTTTCTAACCAGAAGATATCCTCTTTGTCATTCGAGGCTTGGGGATTAACCTGATCTGAAAGTTCCCTAATGCTAAAGGTGGATATAATCATGTCATCATCACAATCGACTATTTCACCAAGTGGGTTGAGGTTGAGCCCTTCGTAGGGGTCACCACATCAAAAAATTTAATCTTTGTAATTAAGAACATCATTTTTCGCTTTGGACTTCGAAAGAAGATGATCACAAATAACAAAAAGCAGTTCAAAAGTAGGCTATTTCACGGCTTTTGTTAGAGGAATGGGATTATGAAGTGCTTCTCTTTAGTTCTCTATTCGCAAGCAAACAGGCAGGTTGAGGCCGTGAAAAAGACTATCAAGTCAACATTAAAGAAGAGCCTCACTCATAAAAAGAAATCAGGCTAAGGAACTCCCGATCGTGCTTTGGTCATACCAGACCTAAAGCCAAACCTCAACTAGGCATTCCTCATTCTCCTTACACTGCGGGTATGAAGCCTTGCTACTCGACGAAGTCAAAATCTCATCTCCACGACACCTCACTCACAACCCTGAGAAAAACAAGAATTAGTAAGGCCCAGGCTCAAAGCCATAGAAGAAAGAAGAGCAGGGGCCGAGCTCAGCACTGAGGCATATAAGAGAAAGATAGCCAAGTAGTACAACATAAGAGTAAAGCTCCACCAATTCATCATCGACGACCTAGTTCTACACCAGGTCCTTGCAAATACAAGAAACCCAATCAAGGGAGTAATGGGGCCAAACCAAGAATGTCTGTATGTTATCAGCATCATGCTAGCTAACAAAGCATATTGCCTCTCACAACTGGACAGCTACCATGTGTCGTGCACTTAAACTCGGTGCATCTTCGAGCATACCATATGTGAAATTTTGTAAGTCATAATTATACCACGAAGGAAATTTTGTAATAGTCAATCTTTGTATGAAACAATAATAAAGCATTCCCAACCATTCATCACACAAATCCCCACAACACCAAGGCTATCCGGCAAAGACGAGCTACATAACCCTCTCTTCCTAGTCGGGGAACATTATCAACCGAGGCTATCCAGAAAAGACAAACCACACAATGCTCTTTTCTTGGTTTGGGAATGCTATCAATCAAGGCTATCTGACAAGGATGAGCCATATAATGCTCTCTTCTTGGCTATGGAATGATGCCCCTCAAGGTTATCCGAAAAGTACGACCTAAATAATGCTCCATTCTAGGCCCAAGAGCACCGCACTCAAGGTTGTTCAATTTAACAACCCAATGTTAAGAAGAAATTAATTAAAATTAATAACAGAGTTTTAAATAATTAATGGATTTTAAATAATAATATGTGAATAATTTGGGAACAATATATAAAATTGGAGATTTAAGGTGATTTGAAAGTATAGAAATTTGCTTGATATTTAAATGATCAAGTTTTTATGAAGTTAAAATTTTAATAATAAATTACCTATTATTGAATTTTTTGAAAAATATAAATCAATTGATGTATTTTATTATATTGGACAAAATTGTTTGTTAATATTAAATGAATTATTTTGGTATCAAATATTTTTAAAGTAATAAATTGTTAATAATGATAATTTTTATCTTTTTGAAGTAATATTGGTATTTATAAAGTAGAAAAGATTTTATTCAAAGTGAATTAAAATGGATTAATAATTTTGTAAAGTTAAATAATAGTAGATAAAAGAGTTTTGAATTTTATTATAGTAAAGAATGAATTTTATTTGATGATTTTGTCAATGATTTTTACTAAAAGGTGCCTCATATTGCAGTTTTATGGTAATTAATTTTTTAAGTGAGAAAATTGTGATTTATAATTTTAATAAAAATGTAGAATGTTGGGAAAACACTATTATTAGTAAACATAATTTCCAATTGAGATTTGGAGTTATTTCTAGGTTATGAGAAAATTGGTTTGCAAAAGAGAAAGAAAGAAAACAGACAATGAAATAATGTTTGGAAGCCCATTTAGCCGAAATTAAAGGAAGAGGGAGCCAAAATATTGTCCACGCTTCCCTTTTCTTGATAATTCTAGAAATTTCGTTGTCAACTTAAAAACTTTATCCCAATGTCTCATTTTCAATCTCTTGGAGCTAAAAACCAAATCTTATCTTTCTCTTTAAAATTTATATTAAATAAAATAAATTTCCATGAATCGTAAAATTTAATTATGTGCTTCTCAACAAAGAACTACCTTGCTAGAAGTCTTCATAGTTGGGTTTTGATCCAATTTAGAGTCTAGTGCAAAGTGGAAATTAAAGTATAAATTGAAGATGAATTGGATTGCAACTGTTAAACTGAGTGGTATTCACTCACAAATCTATGCCCGAATGTGTGTACGTATTATTTGTGGTAGTTTCATTATAGCTTTGTATTTGATAGTGCAAATAAACCCATTCTCTCATAATGATAATCAAACCCTTAGATATGATTTGTGACGCTTGCTACATGTGTTTTATGCTAGAAATAGTGTGTAAATGAATTGCATTTAAGTAGTATTAGTTCGAGGAATATTTGGAGAAGAAATAAGGCAGAGCTCGAGCTTAATACTCTAGCTATAAACCCACATAGTTGACTATGGGTCACTAACGGTCGACCGCTGGTCACCGCGATGGTCGACCGGTTAAGTCCAGGAGCGTAAAGCTCCAGGCACTTATGTTGATATAAAAAAATACTTTTCAAATTTTAAAAAAAATTGACGTTTCGAAGTAAAAAAGTAGACACATTCCGAATATGAAAATATTTTATGGGAAAAGAATTATTTTATTTTAATACTAATTATTTTAGAAAGGGATTGATTTATTAATTAGAAAACTAATTTAGATTCCTTGAAAATTATTTATAAATTGAATTTAATTCTAAAATATTATGGGATGACTTTTATAAATAATAATTGAATGTAAAAGAGTTTTTTTGTTTTTTGAATATGAGGAAGAGATTTTAAAATATACTTTATGGTTTAAAATCCTTATTCTTAGATTTAAACAAATGGAAAATTTTATATTTTTACTATTAAATAGAATAATAGCTTTTGGGATGAATAAATATAATTTTTCTATATATAGAATCTCTTTTCTAAAACGGATTATGCACTTGTTTGACTATATTTATGTGTAATAAGGAATGTGGATAAATAGAGTTATAATATCGTTCGGTATGAGACGTTTGGTGATATTTTTCAATTATTCTTCGGACTTATTATATAGAGCATTAATGATATATGAGTGTAATTTATAAGAAATTAGTAAATGAGTGAGTATCGTAGGGTTGTATGGGATGCCTGAACTGATATTTGTTTGGTTACTTTTTCGAAGTAAATGTCACTTATACGGGGATGAGTAATATAGGGTATTCATGTGACGCCCCACCTCTATACTCACACTAGCCAAGGACACTACTGGGTAATACCGTCGACTACCACGAAGAATAAGGCTGTTGAGGAGCGACCATCTGTGTAATTGCTTTGTGCGAGTACCGATATGTCAGATAATATGACTTGCATTTCATTTCAAGAGGAAATCCGACATATCAAATACAAACTCAAAGCTACCACAGTGGCTGTGTGGCCTTCGGAAACAAATATAGAAATAAGCATAACACAAATCAGTCATTGATATTCATATCAGAAAGGCGGAAACAGATATGAATATATCACATGAAAGTGTACATCAAAATGGTGGTCATATAAGATCCACTACATCACAAAAGAAATGGTACAAGTACTAGACAAAAGTATATGCATACATCAAGGAGTCTCTATCTCGAATGTATAATAACAAAAACAACTAATCTAAAGTAGTTAGCCAAAAAATCAGATGATGATCCCTAATAAGAAGTCAAGTGGAAGCACATGTAACACCTCGGTCTGATCCGAGTATTATTTAAGAAGAAAATAATAAACGAATCAGTCTAGCTATAAATATCAGATAAAATGAGATAGGATAAGAGATATTACAAAAACGTATGATAACAATAATGCCATACTGTGACAAGTATACATCAGATAACGAACAAAAATCATACAATACCTCAAATGTTCTCAAACACTAAAAAGAATGTCATATTCTTTAAATTATTCACCAAAACACAAATATTGATGGAACTTATCAATGCAAACCACGAAAATTGGTGAGACACAAATTCTAGAAATCAACAACCAGAAATCCAGAAAACACAAAAAGAGGGGAAGGCCTATCACAAACGGGAGCATGAAAACTCACCAACACGTGTGTCACAAACGAAACGCTATTCCATGGTCGCTAACCATCAAGTTTGAGCCGAAGCTCCATAAACGACCCGAAGACCATGGGTCGCTACCCCACCAATTTGAACCGAAGCTCCACAAACGGGGTTTTTAGTCCCCCACACAAATAAAGAGACATCGCACATCGCTAGTCTAAATCACAAAATGATCGCCAATGGTCAATAAGAAGTGTGAATCACACTAAGCTAGTAAATATAAGAGTTTAGCTTCATGTCCCATAACCACTAGCTTAACTTAAATATTTATGAACAAATTGTAGATTTCCACTCGAAAATTGTCACAAGAGTTCAATCGAACAAGTCCAAGAATTAACCGACGAAGTAAACACAAGCGTTTCATACAACTTGTTTTCCTAAGCCGTTTAATTAGATTTCTCATACGAATGAGGTAAAGGTTTGTATATACTAATAGATTGGAAAACGGATTTAGAAACGAGTTTTGTATTTAAAATGGTGTCGAAATCGTTTTAATGAAAGAGTTTTAGTATTTACTACTAGTATAGAAACCTTTGTATTTTAAAGTGAAAAATCATAGAAAACGATTGTAGAAACAATCGATCAACCAAAAATTCACATTCGACGACGTGAATCAAAACCATAAAAATCGATATCAAATCCATTAAATGGATATTCCTAAAAATCCAAAGAAAGAAGTCATCAAAGTCGATAATAAGTGATAACAACTAACTGGATCGACAAAAATCGATTAAACAATGGAAATTCACTCAAAAATAGGCAAATAGGCAAAACTGGATAGTTCCTGGGGGCCAATCCAGACGTTTGGATTTGGTTTCTGGAAATAGTTCAGAAAACCACCCAGACGTCTGGAATTACAAGGCAGACATCTGAACCCTAACCAGACGTCTGAACTAGTAAATCAGACGTCTGAACTGAGGTATTGTAAATTCTATTCCAGATCACTCAAACGTCTGGGAAGTAAGCTCAGACGTCTGGATCTCTCAGATGTTTGGAAAGCAAGGTCAGACGTCTGAGGTGAACGTCTGGAATATTTATTCCTTAGCTTCAGACGTTTGATCCTTATACCATATGTCAGAGCTGAAGCTCAGGCAAATATTGAACCTAGGCCAATAATGGCCAATTCACGTCGAAAGCGATCGAATGAGCAACGATGGCTAGGTATTTATGCCAAGCTACAACCCAGCCCAATAGACTCATCAATACACTCCGAACACATGTCCAAACATCTATAGAAGGATTTTCATAGATTTTGACTTCAAAATACCAAAAATTGGAAAATTCACCAAATCAATTCAAATCAAAAGCAAATGAACATTAATAGATGTTAAGAATTCGTACCTAACAACAATGATAGCTATAGACATAGATGTGAGTTCAAAAACTCACCTTTAAACCCAAAAACAACGAATGAGAAGCTTTTAAAACAAGGCAAGGTCAATTACTCTTCAACCTCAATGCAAACCACGAAAATTGGTGAGACACAAATTCTAGAAATCAACAACTAGAAATCCAGAAAACACAAAAAGGGGGGAAGGCCTATCACAAACGAGAGCATGAAAACTCACCAACACGTGTGTCACAAACGAACGCTATTCCATGGTCGCTAACCATCAAGTTTGAGCCGAAGCTCCATAAACGGCCCGAAGACCATGGGTCGCTACCCCCACCAATTTGAACCGAAGCTCCACAAACGGGGTTTTTAGTCCCCCACACAAATAAAGAGACATCGCACATCGCTAGTCTAAATCACAAAATGATCGCCAATGGTCAATAAGAAGTGTGAATCACACTAAGCTAGTAAATATAAGAATTTAGCTTCATGTCCCATAACCACTAGCTTAACTTAAATATTTACGAACAAATTGTAGATTTCCACTCAAAGATTGTCACAAGAGTTCAATCGAACAAGTCCAAGAATTAACCGACGAAGTAAACGCAAGCGTTTCATACAACTTGTTTTTCTAAGCCGTTTAATTAGATTTCTCATACGAATGAGGTAAAGGTTTGTATATACTAATAGATTGGAAAACGGATTTAGAAACGAGTTTTATATTTAAAATAGTGTCGAAATTGTTTTAATGAAAGAGTTTTAGTATTTACTACTAGTATAGAAACCTTTGTATTTTAAAGTGAAAAATCATAGAAAATGATTGTAGAAACAATCGATCAACCAAAAATTCACATTCGACGACGTGAATCAAAACCATAAAAATCGATATCAAATCCATTAAATGGATATTCCTAAAAATCCAAAGAAAGAAGTCATCAAAGTCGATAATAAGTGATAACAACTAACTGGATCGACAAAAATCGATTAAACAATGGAAATTCACTAAAAAATAGGCAAATAGGCAAAACTAGATAGTTCCTGGGGGCCAATCCAGACGTTTGGATTTGGTTTCTGGAAATAGTTCAGAAAACCACCCAGACGTCTGGAATTACAAGGCAGACGTCTGAACCCTAACCAGACGTCTGAACTAGTAAATCAGACGTCTGAACTGAGGTATTAGAAATTCTATTCCAGATCACTCAAACGTCTGGGAAGTAAGCACAGACGTCTGGATCTCTCAAACGTCTGGAAAGCAAGGTCAGACGTTTGAGGTGAACGTCTGGAATATTTATTCCTTAGCTTCAGACGTTTGATCCTTATACCATACGTCTGAGCTGAAGCTCAGGCAAATATTGAACCTAGGCCAATAATGGCCAATTCACGTCGGAAGCGATCGAATGAGAGACGATGGCTAGGGATTTATGCTAAGCTACAACCCAGCCCTATAGACTCATCAATACACTCCAAACACATGTCCAAACATCTATATAAGGATTTTCATAGATTTTGACTTCAAAATACCAAAAATTGGAAAATTCACCAAATCAATTCAAATCAAAAGCAAATGAACATGAATAGATGTTAGGAATTCATACCTAACAACAATGATAGCTATAGACGTAGATGTGAGTTCAAAAACTCACCTTTAAACCCAAAAACAACGAATGAGAAGCTTTCAGACCTTTATCCGATTAACGATGCTATATTTAAATAAAACATTTAAATATATAATCGTGAAATATGCGGGTTGTTACAGACTCCCCTTTAATAATTGCGTCCTCGCAATTATTAAGAGGAAAATAAAAAGTAACAACCATACTAAAGCATATCAACACAAAAGAAGAAATTTTGAAATGAGAAGTTCACCTTAATGAGCACGAGAGAGTAAGTCCGGATGTGTTCGCTCGATGTATTCTCTGGATTTCCAAGAGCAATCCTTAGGATTTGAGGACCATTGAACTTTCACGAGAGGAACATCTTTATTTCGAAGGCATTTAACCTCCGTAGCAATGATTCGAATAGGATGTTGCTCATAAGTCAAATTTGGTGAAACTTCAATTTCTTCAATTACACCGGGCTCAAGAATAGAATCGAAATCTCTAAGGCATTTCTGTAGTTGAGAGACATGGAATACGTCATGAATAGCAGAAAATTGAGCCGGTAACAAAAGGCGATAAGCCACAGAACCAATGCGTTCGGTGATGGGAAATGGACCAATATATCGAGGTGCTAACTTTCCCGATCGACTGAAATGCACAACACCCTTCATAGGTGAAACACGAATGAACACCAAATCTCCCATAGAAAATTCTAATTTCCTTCTTCGGTTATAGGCATAGGATTTTTGTCTACTTTGAGCTTCTTTCATCCTATGGCGAATAAGGTCAATCTTTTCTGTGGCATCAAGAACAAAATCTGGACCTAAAACCAACTTCTCGCCGGCTTCAAGCCAACACGAAGGAGATCGGCATGGACTTCCGTAGAGCGTCTCAAAAGGTGCCATACCAATACTAGATTGGAAGCTATTATTGTAGGAAAACTCAACAAGAGAAATATGATCTTCCCAACTTCCACCAAAATCAAGAACACATGCACGAAGAAGATCTTCAATAGTTTGATTCATACGCTCTGTTTGTCCATCGGACTGAGGATGATAAGCGGGACTAAAATTAAGCTTCGTTCCAAAGCTTTTTGAAGACCCTTCCAAAATCCACTAGTAAACAATGGATCACGATCGCTAACAATAGAAGTAGGAACTCCATGTAAGTTAACAATTTCTTTAACATCGGGTTTGGCCAAAAGAGGTACGGTCCGATTGGACCGAACGGGAATAAAATGGGCGGATTTTGTAAGTATATCGACAATCACCCATAAACTGTCATGACCCAAACAAGAATGGGGAAGCCCGTCAATAAAGTCCATGGAAATTTGATCCCACTTCCAAACTGGAATGTCCAAAGGTTGCAATAACCCACCGGGCCTTTGATGCTCGGCCTTTATGAGTTGGCAAGTCATGCAACGCTTAATAAAGTTAGCAATATCATATTTCATTCCATCCCAATAATAAAGTCGGTTCATGTCCCCGTACATTTTACTACTACCGGGATGAATGGTAAATTTAGAACGATGAAAATCTTCTAAAATATCTTTACGCGGATCACAAATGTTTGGCACGATAAATCTACCAAATTTTCGAATACCGCCACGAACATCAATATCAAAGTCTTTCAAACCTTCAATATCAATTTTATCCCTACAACTTTGGCTAAGAAGAACCAATTCGGGATCTTGCTTTTGAGCTTCAAGGATGCGGTCCAAAAGAGAAGGATGAGCCTCAAGGCTACACAGAACAAGAGAGAACATGAATTGGATTCACGATCTCGAATCTCACAATTGGACAAAGTCTCGAGATCATTCCATTCGGATATCATCATGGAAACAACTGCTTGTTGCTTACGACTAAGGGCATCGGCAACACGATTTCCCTTTCCGGGAGTATAATAGAGAATATCAAGATCACAAGATGCAAGGAACTCGAGCCAACGTTGTTGAAGCAAATTAAGTTCCTTTTGAGAAAATAAATACTTCAAAGATTTATGATTGGTGTAAAGAACAAATTTCTCTCCCAAAAGATAATGACGCCAAATTCTAAGGGCGAAAACAATAGCCGCGAGCTCTAAATCATGAGTGGCATATCTAGTCTCGGCAGGCTTTAATTGCCTAGAAGCATAAGCGATAACACATTCCCTTTGCATGAGAACGACACCTAAACCAATACGACTAGCATCGGTATAAACAATAAAGTCTTGGTTCCCTTCGAGAATCACAAGAATAGGAGCATCGGAAAGGAGTTCTTTTAATTTTTGAAAAGCAGCTTCACATTTGTTTGACCAAATGTATTTAACTCCCTTCTTTGTCAAACTAGTAAGAGGTACGGAAATTTTTGAAAAGTCTTTTATGAAACGACGGTAATAACCCGCCAATCCAAGAAAGCTACGAATTTCCGTTACACTCTCCGGTCTCTTTCAATTTTGAATCACTTCAATCTTTGAAGGATCCACGGAAATTCCGGATTTAGAAACAATATGCCCCAAAATTTTCACACGAGATTGCCAAAAGTGGCATTTAAATTTTTTTGCTTTCAATTGGTTGCTCCTAATAGTTTCCAACACAATCCGAAGATGTTTTTCATGCTCTTCCTCGGTTTTAGAATAAACAAGAATATCATCTATAAAGATGAGAACAAATCGATCGAGGAAGTCTTTGAAAACTCGATTCGTAAGGTCAACGAAATAAGCTGGAGCATTCGTCAAACCAAATGGCATAACAAGCCATTCATAAGATCCATAACGAGTACGGAACAATGTCAAAGGAATACTATCCTCTACAATGCGAAGCTGATGAAAACCGGTTGCTAAGTCTAATTGTGAAAAGACTCTAGCGCCACTAAGTTGATCGAATAGATCATCAATCCGAGGTAAGGGATATTTATTCTTGATGGTAAGATCATTAAGCTTGCAGTAGTCAACGCAAAGCCTAAGTGTACCATCGGATTTCTTCACAAATATAGCAGAAGCTCCCCAAGGAGAGGAACTAGATTGAATAAACTATTTTGCTTCCAATTTGGATAACTGTTTACGCATCTCCTCTTTTTCCTTATTGGACATACGATAAGGAGGATGAGTGATAGGTAGAGCTCTAGGGATTAGATTAGTTCTGAACTCAATTGCTCGCTTAGGTGGTAATCCTAAAACAGGCTCAAATATATCGGGAAATTCACGAACAACGTGAATGAGGGAAATAACATCTTCCTCATCATCATTATCATTGTCATGAGGATTTAAAGAATACAAGGATGCCGCCGAATTGGAATTTGAATCTTTAAGAACAATAGAAATATGCTTAACAGATTGGGGATGTCGAAGATTGATAGTCCTCTCGGGACATAGGATATGGGCTTCATAATGGTTAAGCCAATCCATCCCCAAAATCATTCCGAAACCTAGGTAACGCATAACATGCAAATCGGCTCGGAAAGCATAATCACATAAAATAATTTCGACATCTTTACAAAGTAAACTAAGTGTTGCGGATCCACCAACCGGATTCGCAATTCTCAAAGAATTCATCAAGCCAATAACATTCAAAGACAAAGCATCAAAAAGTTCTTTTGATATAAAAGAGTGAGATGCACCCTATTTCCTGGGGATTTGACCAGGCAACTAGTACTCGACAACCAGTGCTCGGCATCAGAGAGTGACCGGCATCCAGGAGTTTCGGCGTAGTACTCGGCATCCAGTGGAACTCGGCGGCAGAGAGTACTCGGCATCTAGGAGTGTTCGGCGAAGTACACAGCATCCATAGTGTCCGACATCCAGTAATGTTTGTCGAAGTATCCAGGAGTTTTCGGCGTCAACTGGCACTCGGCGTCAACCAATGCTCGGCATCAAGACTGCTCGGCATACAAGAGTGCTCGGCATCAAGACTGCTCGGCATACAAGAGTGCTTGGCATCAAGACTGCTCGGCATACAAGACTGCTCGGCATCGAGACTGCTCGGCATACGAGAGCACTTGACATTAAGGAGAACTCGGCAGCATCTGTGGTTCGGCATACAGGAGTACTCGGCGTAGTACCCGGTAGCATCAGAAGTACTCGGCACAAGAGTACTCGCCGTCTAGAAGAGCGTTCGGCTTCGACTGGCTAACATCCTGCACTTCCCAAACATCAACCACATCGTTCGGCATAGAAGGGACTGTTCGGCATCAGAGCGTTCGGCACACTTGGTTCGACATACAGCGATCACTGTACTCGGGCTGGTGTGTTCGACCATCAGCCCACTTGGGAAGTCCAGCCCATCTTTGTCTATAAATAGAGGGGCAGGGTCACAGTGAAATGGATCCTTTTTTCGGGAGAGAACACCGTGGAGACTCTGCCATTTTTGAGACTCATCTTCTCTACTTAACAACTTCATTCAAGCATTTGATTCACGAATTGTATTTGTAATCAACAAGAAGAAAGATCAATAAAGTTTAATCTCAAAGTGGACGTAGGCAATTACGCTGAACCACTATAAATTTGGTGTTCTTACTTTCTGCATTTAAATTAGCATTGTCTTCTCTGTTTAATTTATCTTCATCACTTATCTCTACACAATCTTTCTGAACGAGGTTAGTGACCAATTTTGGTGCTAACACTTTGGTGCTTTCACTGAGAATTGAATTCTCAGACCTCAAGGATCTGCTTTGAAGCTACTGGATTGAACAAATCCCCCAAAGAAGATCCGACTCACTGATAGGACATCCGTTGATTCTACTCAGAGTTCATACCAATAACTCTATAATGGCAAGACCACGTACCAGGTCATCTTCTCACAATGCGGATGCCCACGAGACTGCTAGCGTGCAACAAGCAGGGCCTAGCAATCAACCAGCAATTCCAAATACAGGAGTTGCCACTCAGGACCAAACTCCAGTTGTCACAAGAATAGAGTTCAACGACTTGATGAGAGAGCTCAGGGAAAGTAGGAGACAACTAGGAGAGCAGATGCAAGCCAATGCCGACCTGATGGCACAACTTACTCAACAGCAGCAACAGAATGCTGGGGGCAATCCCGCTGCTTACTCCTCATCTGACAGCTCTACTTCCTCTGATGAACCTCCCAGGCGCAGATGCCGTAAGACTGATGTTGCGCGAGCAGATGCTGCTGTTCGAACAGCTGGAGACCGCGACCAAGCAAGAGCTGGAAGCTTCAGGACCGGGATATAGATGGAAGATAGAGGCCCAGATCATCAAAATGCTAACGATGTCGAACCTCAAGATGCACGATTGGCAGATCGCCAAGAGAGGAGGCATCAGCATGGACAGGCGCGTAGAACAGACTCCAACCTTCCGCCTTCCATATAGACACCCGATCTGACAGCCATGATCAGGCAACTGATGAAAGATAACCAGGGCTTATCAAATGATGACTGGGGAGTGTCAAGAAGTCATACTCCGTTCACGGATGTTGTGTTGCAAGCGGCGTACCCCAGGAAGTTTAGTATGCCTACTATTCTTGCATATGAAGGAAAGACTGACCCTAGACAACATGTCATGAGGTACGAATGGATGATGGATTCAGCCAGAGCGAATGATGCCACCAAGTGTAGGTGCTTTCTGATTACTCTATCTGGGATCGCTACTATGTGGTTCACCCGACTTCCTCCGCGATCCGTATCAAATTTCGAGGAGTTGGCAAAGAAGTTTATTGAGCAGTTCAGGATACACACTACGTGCCCAAAGGACGTGATGTCTCTGTCAAGTGTAATCCAAAATCCTGGGGTATCGTTGAAGGAATATTTGCAAAGATTCCACGTGACGGCAACTGAAGTCAGTAATCCCAATGACCATGCAATTCTGATGGCTGTAATGAGAGGTGTGGATCCAGACTCTGAGTTTGGAGACTGGCTGGCAGGAAAACCTCCAGCCACGCTAGAGCGTTTCTACTCTAAGGCACACCAGTTCATAAGAAGAGAGGAAGCTAGGTGGGTACGACGAGATAAGGCGCCAGGGCCTGTCCAAGAGTCAATAAAGAGCAACGTCGCTGTGAAGCAATCGGGAGACAGCTCGGGAAAGGTCCAAGTCAACGTCCAGAACAAGCCTGGACAACCCAAGGAGTCCGGAGGAAGGAGTCAAGGGAAAAGAAAAGAAGCAGGAAAGTGGAAGTCGAGAATTCCAAGCTACAGCGAGTACACTCCGCTAAACGCCCCACTTGAAAACATTTACCTATCCACCTGCAATACTTTTCAGTACAGAAAACCACGTCCAAAAGAATCAACTGAAGAACAGAAGCGGACCGGGAAATATTGTCGCTTCCATGAGACTTATGGACACAATACGGAAGAATGTAGACACTTGCACGACGCTATCGAAAAGTTGATCAGACAGAAGAAATTGCAAGAATTTGTGAAGGATCCACAAGAAGGAGGACATGGAACGTCCAACCCAGGTCATGCACCATCTCCACGTCATCCCGAGGAGCCTGCCCGGACCGTTGGTAGACTGGTCATAAATACAATTATCGGCGGGCCTCACCCCGCGGATAAGAATTGGCAGGAGATGGAGCGATATGCAAGTTCCTTGAAGCATGCAGATTTTGAGTGTTGTTCGAACATGGAGGACGGAGCCCCTGCTAAGCAGCAGCGCGTAATGACAGACGATATTGTGTTCAGAAGCAGAGACGCTGATCAGGTAGAGGCCCCGACCGTCGACCCCATGGTCATATCTGCAACGATCGGACCAGCATACGTAAAAAGAATTCTGATTGATTCTGGAAGTTCAGTCAACATCATCTTCAAGAAGGCCTACGATCAAATGAAGCTAGAAACAAAAGACTTGAAACCATCCAAAGCTCGTATCCACGGCTTTAACGGCGCTGCAACTGATGCAGTGGGATATGTCAAGTTACCAGTTGAACTGGGACAAGGCGAGCGTCGGAGAGTGCGAATTCTACCCTTTGTAGTTTTGGATGTGGACTCTCCGTATAACGTTTTCTTGGGCCGGCCGGCCCTGGCGGAGTTTAGGGCCGCATTAGCCCCGTGGTGTTTAACTTTGAAGTTCCCGACTGACAAAGGGGTAGGCATTGTTCACGGCGACCAAGCAGCTGGTCGTTCCTGTTATGTGGCCGAGCTCCGAGAGGCCCACCGGAGGGAGAAGGGAAAGGTTGCGGACAATCCCGTCCGCATCCTCAATGCGGATAATTGACAAGTAGTGCCCGAGCCCTGGCTCGGGCATAGTTCTCGGATCTACGGAGATATAGATCCGAGAGACGACGATGGGAAACCCAGGGAGGAGAAGGCGGCACCGGCTGAATTAACAATTGACATTTCAGTTAGCCGTGACGACCATTCGCGAATACTGAAGATCGGATCACAGCTCGGCCCCGCAATGACTGAACACCTTAGCGACTTCCTCCGGGCGAACCTTGATGTTTTCGCCTGGACGCATTCTGATATGTGTGGGATTTCTCCCACCATCACGAGTCATATGTTGAACATAGACCCGAAATACGTCCCAGTCAAGCAAAAAAGGAGAGGAATGGATCCGGAGAGATCCGCCGCTCTTGGAGAGGAGGTGGACAAACTCAAAGCAAATGGGTTCGTCCGCGACGCCCTCTACCCGGAATGGGTCTCCAACCCCGTACTAGTAAAGAAGGCGAATGGGAAATGGAGGACTTGCATAGATTATTCCGACTTGAACAAAGCATGCCCTAAGGACAGTTTCCCGTTGCCTAGGATCGATCAGTTGGTCGATTCCACCGCAGGACACGAGTTACTGTGATTCATGGATGCATACTCAGGATACAACCAAATCCCAATGCATATTCCAGATGTGACGACCCGGAATTTTTGTATATTTGAAATGTGAATATTTAGTTTATTTTAAATATCCGAAGGTTAAATTTTAACTTTAATTTCAAATATAAAGTATTTATTTGGATAATTAATCATTAAATTTAATTATCGGGATTTGGTAAAATATTGAATCTTGATTTTAAGCCTGTTAAAAATAGTTCAAAGGTTCAGAAAATTTATATTGTTAATACTGAAGATGATAGAACTTTTAAAATGGAATTTTAAAAGAGTTTTGTTCAGTCTTAAAAATATATCGTTGAAATTAAATTTAAAAAAATAGCCGTCCGAGGCACAGTCTCGGAATTCAGCGAAACCAGTTCCATTGGATCCATAATATTGTATTATTATTGGATTTCAATTTTCGTAGTATTTGGAGTTGTCGTGTGATCGTACGGAATGTAAACGCGCTGAAATTTTATCGGAAATTTAATATTTTAACTGGTCGATATTTCTTTCCATATCCAGACTACGAGCCTTCTGGATCACGTTGTTTGTCCACGCGTTGAAACATCTGTCCACGCGTCTCCTTCTCCTTTACAACTTTTTAACCGAGCCTCACAGTTAAAAGAAAAAAAAAACGAAATCATCTTCAAAAACCAAATCATTTTCGTTCAAAAGGAAAAATCAAACTTTCCTCTGTTAAAAATAAGAATGGCTACTTGTTCCTTTCCACTGCGATTCGAAATGAATCGAAAAGCAATCCTCCTCTTAGTCAATCGTTTTCGCGAGGGTTAGGGTTTTGTGGCATCGCGTACTCGACTCGAAGTGACTGCACGCACTCGCGAGTTCGTGAAGAGGGGCGACTCAACTGGGCGATGAGGGGAGCGAAGCAACTGGGAGCTCGTGTTTCGAAAGCGAGTCGCGACTCGTTCGCGAGGGGTCGCGATGGGATGTCGATGGGTGGTGTAGTCGAGCGGCGTATCAGAGCTGCGAGTGCGAGCTAGTGGTGGCTTTGCGAGTGGAGACAGTTCGAAGGGATGGTGATTGCCACTTGCGGCTACCAAGTGTTGGGTTCGATTTCGAGCATTGTGAAGGGTAGCTCGCGAAGTGATGGAGGCTGGGTATGGGTCGCGAGTGAGGAGAGGGGTTGGTTTCGATTCATTCAACCAACGGCAGAGATGGAATCGAGGCATCGAGGTGGATTCTGGTTCATCTGAGCAGTGAGGTTCGTTTTTATATAGTTAAGTTCGGTTTAATAAATAATAACAGTAGGTTATTTATATATACATACAGAAATTATTGACAATAAATGAAATCTTAAATGGTTAAGCAGTTTTAAGTTTTATGTGTTCTTAATTTAATTTAAATGTATATATAAGGTTTTGAACAGAAGAGCAGGGGTTCAAAATGCTGGAAGTATATAAAATCTGATTTTGGAATCTCTATGTATTATTTTATAAACATATATGTAGTTTCAAAATATGAAATAATATACATTTACAAATTTATTTTAAAACAAGTATTAAGGCAATTAATTTGTTTAACTGGTTCATTTAATTATTCTAGTCACCAAAAATAATTTATTAAAGGATAATTTGACTAATTAAAGTTATTTAAAATGATAATCGATTATTCGAATATTAATAAAAATCCTATTGTACTTATACAAGGTCTAAAATCGAGGAAAATCTAGTCGGGTTGGATGGATGGCAAAACAAAAGCAAAGGTGAGTTAATCTCACTCAGTTAGATTTAAATTTAAATAGTTAAATTTAAATAATTGATTGAATGGTTGCATTGATTGAATATGCTATACTATATATAGTAGTATATACCAATATATATATATTGGCATATGTATATATTGGAGTTGTTGATATTCCCGCATTATATAGCGGATGAGACCCTATGCGCCGCATAATAGCGGATGATATTTTATAAAACCCATATACCGCGATATTCCACCTCGAAGTGGAATTGGTATTGTGCTAATGTTTGTGGATGCAGGGAAACAGGTTGGAGGGATCCAACTGGATTCCTCAAAATTATTTAGATTTTTTGATATTCTGTTCTATGAATATTGATATCCTGTGATGATTTTATTGATGATTGAAATATTGGATGATATGGTTGGATTGAATATTTCAATAAAAGGAGTTATCAAAATATATTGAATTGGATTTTGAAAGAAATAAAAGAGTAAATTTTAAGTAAATAATTCAAGTGAATTGGAATAAGGGAATTTCGAAATAACAAGGGAAATATTAACTTTAAACTAAAGTGATATTAAATTTAAAGAATAAAGGATTTATTTTGAATGTAAGGATTAAATTTAATTAAAGGCTAAAGAAGGAATTTTGGAAGTTTAAAATTGGTATTTTCAGTTAAAAAGGGTTTTAACTCAAATAAAGGAATAAATCTAAAAGTTAATGTATTTTGAAATAAATGAAGTAGTAAAGGAAATTTATTTCAAAGTAAAGTAAAGTAAATTGGAAAATCAATTGGAAATTGATTTAGTTGTTTAAAATTGGAATTTTAAAAGAGAAGTGAGATTTTGGAAATATAAACTGGGTTTATAAAGTAAAATAAAATATCAGTGGATATTTGAATATAAATTCAAGGTGGGAATTTATAAAAAGATATGGTTTGGTTTAAAAATAAATGTTGATTTATTTTTAAAAGATGGAAATGAGAAGTGTATTTCTCTGGATAGCCAAGTACGTTTTCAAAGCAATTTAAATATAAGTTAAAAGTTTTAAGTATGAGAGATTCTGTTGTTGTTTTCTATTTTTCTTCTTCTTCTACCTCTTCTTCTTAACTCAAATGGTCCGGTTTTTCGTGTAGGAAAAACCCGGGTTGTTACACCAGACCAAGAACACACCAGCTTCGTTACAAATGTCGGGCTGTATTGCTATGTGGTGATGCCCTTTGGATTGAAGAATGCTGGAGCAACTTACCAACGTCTGGTGAATCGAATGTTCAAGGACCAGCTGGGTAAAACCATGGAAGTCTATGTGGATGACATGCTCGTGAAGTCACGACGGTCAAACGACCACATTCAAGACTTGGCTGAAATGTTCGACATACTCAGGTTTTATGGCATGAAGATCAACTCGTTGAAGTGTTCTTTCGGCGTTGCATCAGGGAAGTTTTTGGGATTCATCGTCAACGCTAGGGGAATCGAAGCCAATCCAGAAAAAATCCAAGCTATTCGAGATGTACAAGCACCCAGGACTATAAAGCAGGTATAGAGCTTGAACGGAAAAGTAGCTGCGCTGAGTCGATTTATATCCAAGGCAACCGACAAGTGCATCCCGTTCTTTGACATAATAAAGAAAGGAAAGAGAAATTTTGAATGGACGTCTAGCTGTGAGGAAGCATTCCGGAATCTGGTGAGGCATCTGGAGAGCCCACCAATGCTATCAAAACCAGTTGACCATGAGATGTTGTACGTATACTTGGCTGTATCCCCACATGCGATAAGCATGGCTTTGGTACGAGAGGAGGATCGAGTCAAAAAGCCGGTGTATTATGTTAGCAAACGTTTAACAGGGGCCGAGAGGAATTACCCTAAAATAGAGAAATTGGCTTATTGCTTGGTGATTGCATCACGAAAGCTTCGCCCGTATTTTCAAGCACATTCAATCGGTGTTTATTCCGATCAACCGCTGAGGCAGGTACTCCAACGGCCGGAAACTTTTGGAAGATTGCTAAGATGGAACATCGAGATGAGCCAATTCGATATCGCGTACTTACCACGGAGAGCCATCCGAGAGCAAGCATTAGCAGCCTTCATCGCTGAGTTTACCATACCCATCAAACCGGACGATCACGACATCATTCCCCCCGTTCGATGGAAATTATACACTAACAGTGCATCAAACGACCGTTGCTCCGGCGCGGGCGTAGTTCTTGTAACTCCGGAAAACCGATCAATCTGTTATGCCCTGAAGCTCGATTTCCCGGCTACAAATAACGAAGCTGAATATGAAGCACTGATCGTTGGCTTGAAGCTCATCAGGGAACTCGGGATCGAATCAGTCGAAATCTTTTGTGACTCGCAGTTGGTGGTTTACCAAGTACGGGGAGACTACCAAGCAAAGGGACGAAAGCTAGCTCCGTACCTCATTCAGGTCCAAGAACTACTATCAAATCTTGAGCGTTATGACATCTCACATATCCCGCGCGAACAGAACAAAGAAGCCGACTTATTGGCTAAGTTCGCGAGTACCGACGATGCGCAACAAATGGGATTGTATCCCGTCGAAGTCTTGCATGCCCCGAGCATAGACGAAATGAAAGTCGATCACGTGTTGGGAACAGAAATCGAGAAGGAATCGTGGATAACCCCATTCAAACTGTACCTGACGACCGGGGATTTACCAGGAAAAAGAAGCGAAAGACGGCAGGTCCTTCGAAAGGCCGTGCGATACATAATGCAGGATGGATCAATGTATCGAAAAGGATTCTCAGTCCCGTTATTATGATGCATCGCTCATGATGAAACAAAGAGAGTCTTGAGAGAGGTTCACGAAGGGGAATGTGGCGACCATAGTGGGGGGCAAACGCTAGCAAAGAAGATCCTCCGCTATGGATATTACTGGCCCACCGTAAACCGGGATGCCGCGGACTACGCAAGAAAATGCGACAAGTGTCAAAGATATGCGAAAATCCCGAGGGATCCATCAACGGAACTCACACAAATGATCAGTCCTTGGCCATTTGCGATCTGGGGAATCGACATAATCGGCTCTTTGCCTCTATCCAAAGGTGGTGCGAAATACGCAATAGTTGCAGTCGACTATTTCACAAAATGGGCTGAGGCAGAACCTTTGGCCACTATCACCTCTAAGAAGGTCATTAACTTCGTTGTATGAAACATTATATGCCGCTTTGGCCTTCCACGCACCATCATTACAGACAACGGAACGCAATTTGAAAGTAGAGAGTTCAAAGAGTTCTGTTTAAAGTACGGCATCGAGAAAAAGTTCGCCGCCGTTGCACACCCAAAAGCTAACGGACAGGTCGAGGCCGTTAACAAAATAATCAAGTCCATACTGAAGAAGCGTCTGGAGAAGGTTGGAGGCAAGTGGGTAGATGAGCTCCCGACAGCGTTATGGGCGTATAGAACTACCCACAAGTCCGCGACCGGCCACACTCCGTTCGCCTTGGCATACGGCTCTGAAGCCGTTATACCCGTGGAACTTGAAGTTCCATCACACCGAGTGACATACTATGACCCCAAGACGAACCAAAACCTCTTGCTGGAATCACTGGACTGCATCGACGAAAAGCATGAAGAAGCTGAATTAAGGGCGGCGACGCACAGACATCGAGTCAAGCGTTACTACGACGGCAGAGTCCGCCCAAGAATTTTTGATGTGGGTGATCTCGTTCTGAAACGAGTCTTCCCGGTACCATCACGCATGAATCCCAGCTGGGAAGGTCCGTACGCCATTGAACGGAAGCTTGGAGAAGGAACATTCAAGCTAGCGACCGTTGATGGCGCGACACTCCCCCGAGCATGGAACAGTGAACATTTGCGGCACTATTACATTTATCATGTTTTCCTTTCTTGTTGTAGGCACTGTTGTTTCCTGCATGTTTCCGTTCAACAATGACTTAGTTTCCTTTTAAAGTTGTAATCAAGCAATTTAGTTGATTTTCATTAATAAAGGCTTGAAGCCATATTTTCTATGAAGTTTCTATATCTCTTAATTGGATGATAAATTACATTATCATGCACGACATACAGACTCGTACGAACGATTCCAAATCTCCGGATCCCCAGAGCGCGGATCGGAGTACTCTAAGTCCCCAGAGCGCGGACTAGAGTATAAACGATTCCAAATCTCCGAATCCCCAGAGCGTGGATCGGAGTACTCTAAGTCCCCAGAGCGCGGACTAGAGTATAAACGATTCCAAATCTCCGAATCCCCAGAGCGTGGATCGGAGTACTCTAAGTCCCCAGAGCGCGGACTAGAGTATAAACGATTCCAAATTTTTGAATCCCCAGAGCGTGGATCGGAGTACTCTAAGTCCCCAGAGCGCGGACTAGAGTATAAACGATTCCAAATCTCCGAATCCCCAGAGCGCGGATCGGAGTACTCTAAGTCCCCAGAGCGCGGACTAGAGTATAAACGATTCCAAATCTCCGAATCCTCAGAGCGCAGATCGGAGTACTCTAAGTCCCCAGAGCGCGGACTAGAGTATAAACAATTCCAAATCTCCGAATCCCCAGAGCGCGGATCGGAGTACTCTAAGTCCCCAGAGCGCGGACTAGAGTATAAACGATTCCAAATCTCCGAATCCCCAGAGCGCGGATCGGAGTACTCCAAGTCCCCAGAGCGCGGACTAGAGTATAAACGATTCCAAATCTCCGAATCCCCAGAGCGCGGATCGGAGTACTCTAAGTCCCCAGAGCGCGGACTAGAGTATAAAAGATTCCAAATCTCTGAATCCCCAGAGCGCGGATCGGAGTACTCTAAGTTCCCAGAGCGCGGACTAGAGTATAAACGATTCCAAATCTCTGAATCCGCAGAGCGCGGATCGGAGTACTCTAAGTCCCCAGAGCGCGGACTAGAGTATAAACGATTCCAAATCTCCGAATCCCCAGAGCGCGGATCGGAGTACTCCAAGTCCCCAGAGCGCGGACTAGAGTATAAACGATTCCAAATCTCCGAATCCCCAGAGCGCGGACTAGAGTATAAACGATTCCAAATCTCCGAATCCCCAGAGCGCGGATCGGAGTACTCTAAGTCCCCAGAGCGCGGACTAGAGTATAAACGATTCCAAATCTCCGAATCCCCAGAGCACGGATCGGAGTACTCTAAGTCCCCAGAGCGCGGACTAGAGTATAAACGATTCCAAATCTCCGAATCCCCAGAGCGCGGATCGGAGTACTCTAAGTCCCCAGAGCGCGGACTAGAGTATAAACGGTTCCAAATCTCTGAATCCCCAGAGCGTGGATCGGAGTACTCTAAGTCCCCAGAGCGCGGACTAGAGTATAAACGATTCCAAATCTCCGAATCCCCAGAGCGCGGATCGGAGTACTCCAAGTCCCTAGAGCGCGGACTAGAGTATAAACGATTCCAAATCTCCGAATCCCCAGAGCGCGGATCGGAGTACTCCAAGTCCCCAGAGCGCGGACTAGAGTATAAACGATTCCAAATCTCCGAATCCCCAGAGCGCGGATCGGAGTACTCGAAGTCCCCAGAGCGCGGACTAGAGTATAAACGATTCCAAATCTCCGAATCCCCAGAGTGCGGATCGGAGTACTCCAAGTCCCCAGAGCGTGGACTAGAGTATAAACGATTCCAAATCTCTGAATCCCCAGAGCGCGGATCGGAGTACTCCAAGTCCCCAGAGCGTGGACTAGAGTATAAACGATTCCAAATCTCCGAATCCCTAGAGCGCGGATCGAAGTACTCTAAGTCCCCAGAGCGCGGACTAGAGTATAAACGATTCCAAATCTCCGAATCCCCAGAGCGCGGATCGGAGTACTCTAAGTCCCCAGAGTGCGGACTACAGTATAAACGATTCCAAATCTCCAAATCCCCAGAGCACGGATCGGAGTACTCTAAGTCCCCAGGGCACGGACTAGAGTATAAACTATTTCAAGCCTCCAAGTCCCCGGGGCACAGAGTCAGCAAGAAGTCCAAGTACTCAAAAGATGTGGGACGAGATGAACGCCATGTCCAAAAATGTTTGAACAACACAAGAATGGACCGGGAGATAATGCAACTCATAAGAACTTGAGTTATGGCTACGATTAGTCAGCAAACCAAATAAAGACAAGAGAATCATTCAAACAAAAAGAAACTAAATTTTATTCAATAAGTCCAAAATGGGAATACATGATCACTCCTACAAAATTCAGACCTCTCTATACAAACTGCAAGTTGTGGAAGATAAAAGCAATTACAAGACTTAAGCAAAAAAAAACTCGTTGAACGAGTATATCAATTATTTCTTCGACTTCTTCTTTTTGTCTTCCTTCGTTGTTTCAGACGACTCCTCTCCCTCACGCTTTTTCTTGGACTTTTTGCTTGCTAGAGAAACGGAGTCGGGAGTAGGAGACGGAACATCTAGTGGTTTGGACCTGCCCGGGAGAATGATTTTCAAAGGTCTGTTCCGCGGGTCAGTGAGTTCCAGTATTTCAGACTCGACTTTGACTTTGACTTTTCTCTTCTCCTCGTCGGCAAGACGGTCCTTCATGCTCATCTCTGAAGTATGCTCGGAGGCGCCAGTGATTTCAATTTCATCGCTTCCTTCGGCAGGAGACGAAGTATCAAGTTTGTCATCATCTAGCGCCCCGATCACTTGAGCGTCTGGACCGGGAGTTACTCCTGCGTGAGCAACGTCGCTTGTTTTCTCTGCTTCCTCCTTGGCGTCATCACTCCTCGGAGTTGGCTCGGCGTCAGAACAACCTGCATGAAAACATAAGGAATGAGCATTAGAACGAGTAGCCACTGTTGAAAAATGACGGGAACTCTTCAACTTCTAGAGAAAGAAGAATTTCCTACCAGGGTCCGGTTGGCTATCGGTGGCACGAGGGGTTTCACCCTCCAGGATAGGTGACAGCACATGAACACCAAGCCCGGGATCTTCGGGATCATAACTAGCATGCTGCTCGAATGGGTCAAGTGTTGGCCGACCGGCCGATTGAGCAGCGTAAGGAGCGGCAATGTGAGGAGTAGTAGCATCGGCCCCAGACGGGCCAGCTTCGTCATTCTTCTCTTTCGGAGGGGAAGAGCCTTTGCTATAAAGTGCCAATGCTGCGGATAAGTCCGATGGCTCATTCCCCCTTAGGAACTCCTTCACCAAGGCATCCTCATCGACCTCGTTGGAGCCCGACTCGACCTTCCTGATCCTTATCAAAGTTTCCCACGCCTCAGCCAGGGATTCGAGGTAGCCGTCGCCCAGAAATGTTAAGTCGCGGTGCATAAGGACGCGGGCTCCATACTCGGCGATCAACGGGTCAAACATACTTTTGACCTCTTCCCTGCCGGCTTCTGCGGCCGCCTCGAGGCGAGAATCAAGCTCTTCCATAGCCATTCTTTTGCCCTCCTCACGGGCCTCGTCCTTCATTTTCTCGACCCCGACGAGTTCGTCATCGAGCTTTGTCTTCAGAAGTCGGGTAGCAACAATCTCATCACAGTATCGCTGCGATTCTTCTTGAGTGGCTACATTGTCTTCCTTCTCCTTGGAAAGTAATTCCTTCAGCTCCTTGACTTGAGTAGCAAGTGCGTCCCTTTCCTTTTGGACAGAGTCTTTTTCTAGGGCGAGGGCACCGCTGTGCTGGATTGCTTCGTCAAGCTCTTTTTTGTGAGCCGCCTCTAAACGAGTAACTGCCTCGGCAGTATTTTTTGCGCCTTGTTCAGCGGCCTCTAGATTTGACTTATACGCTCTTCGTCTTTGAGTTTGATGATTTTCTTATCGCTGTCAGCCTCCAGATTCAGACGGTCAATCTCGTGTTGACGCTCAACAGATACTTCCGAGATCTTCTCCACCAAGTGCACGAATGCGTCATGTTAAACATAGACGTCGTTGTTGCAGGCAATGGCACTTTGCTTCACGTGCCCAGGAATGTGATGGATGGCTGGGAGGAATTTCAAGCCGTCAAAGCAGATTTTCGGAAACTTGGCCTTAAGGTCGACCATCTTTTCCGCAACAGTTGGGTCCACTGCAGGAGTAGGAGAAGGAGGCCTTGAGAATTCTGTTCTTTTACGTTGCTCTCGAACTTGCCTCGTACTCGATGAACTGGAATGTTGTTCTCGAGCAGCATCAGACTGATAACCCTTCTGCGAAGACTTCTCTTTATCCGGCTCAGTTGGAGGAGGAAGATCGCGGGACTGGGAAGATTGAGAATGTGCTTTCTTGCGGTAGGATGACTCGCGAGGACGATTGTCCCTGTCTTCATAATCACCTCGGTCCCAGCGTCTGCCTGAACAGGAATCCCATCCGGAGTGATGGAATATAGAAGACCCCTGAAGGCGATCAAGTCCGTGAGAGCGGCCCATATCACCTGCAAAGAATGGAGATAACAACGAGTTAAGGAGAATTCATGAATTAAAAAGACTTGAAGTATATTATGGAATGCGCATATGCGTGTGTGTCCTAGTGTTCCCCCCGACGGACCCGTTCGTTTATCTTTGCTAATCGGAGTGTTGTCTCCTTGAGCCGGGAGTTGAACTCCTACATTGCCTCTAGTGGGCGAAGAGAATTTGAGAGCTTCAGGATCATCGAACCCGTAATTAAGTAAATCATCGGGGATGGACAGGTTGGACAGATCCCTCAGAGAACTTTCCAGGTGCTGCGAAGAAGCCTCTTTCTCAGGGGGGATAGGCGTAACTTTTGAGGTACCACCAACTTTCTCCTTTTGAACTGTGTATTTCAACTTCTTCTTCCCCTTCGAAGGGGAGGATGACGTCTCATTATCTTGAACCTCGATTGCCGGATTCCAAGTGGGACCCACGTTCTCACCCTGAGTTTCAGGGGCATCATCCTCTTTGCGCTCGCCTTCTTCGTGCGTGTCGGGAGCGCGGCGCGACGACGATCCGGCAAGTTTTTTCCCTTTACCGGACGGAGGTTTGGGAATGGTAACACCTTCTGGAAGGCTGATCCGACGACCAGGGGCTAGCAAGCCAAACCCCGACAGCGATTCATTCGAAATGATAGTCCGGATGTCTCGATCCCCAGCAGGGAGAGCTCTAATGGCTTCAACAGCCTCAGAATATCCTCGGCCTTCCGGACGCGGGTTGATACCTGAAAAGATGAGAGGAGGAGTTAGGAAAAGCATGACTCCAATTAAATACAAATAGTGACTCAACAGAGAGACTTACTGCCTTCAACCCATCTCCTAGCGAAACCAGAAGGGCAGCGCACATAGAACCATTCCTGTTTGTACAGGGCGAATTTGCTACATGCCCCAGTCAGGATCTGGCACTTGTGGTATGGCTCGAGGAACATAAAGGAAGGGCTGTCTTTCCGTCTCTTGAACATATAAATGTATCTGATATCACCGGGGGTTGGAGGTCTGGAGAAGATGGCCATGAAAAGTAAGTAAGTCCCATATAGGAACGCATGACCGTTCAGGTGCAGTTGCGATGGAGCCATGTCTATGTACTGCAGAACATCTCGGAGAAATAAGTTGAATGGAGGCACGCTGCCCATCCAGCACATGAACTTGTTGCAGGTAGTGTACCCGACTGGGGGCAGATGAGGGCGATCGTGTCTCGAAGGGACTAACACGTCGGCGAAAGGAATCCCGTGAATAGAGCATATCCGCCTCAGAGCAGCTTCGTTGATCTTCGAAGCTTGAGAATCGATCGGATTGTCTAGTAAGATGGTTGCCTCTAGAGCATCAGGCGCCAAGTTATGAGCGGGAGAAGTTGATGGGTTAGAAGTATCAGCGGCTCCTTGCCTTGCTGATGGCCCAGGCCTGTCAGATATGGTGGCAGAGCTAGATTTTCTTGACATCCCAAATAAATAACTAAGTGCTTGAGAGAACTATACTCAAAAAAAGTTGAACGTTAGAATTAGCAACACGAGTTTTCCCCGACGTGGTGTGTGAACTAGTGAAAGTAGTTGTGTACAAGCAATAAGAATCTAAAGGTTTTTTTAACAGATATAATAATCAGCTTCGAATCATCGCCTTCGAAGACCGTCATCGCTGACCGTCTCAAAAAGCTTGCCTTGAGGCGATTACAGTTCCAGATTCAGAAAACATTTGATTTATAAAGTGACCGGCCTAAGTGTAGTCTGACGTTTATGTCTGTTCGGCATGTATATGTTTGTTCGGCATTGGGATTGTTCGACCTAAGTTCTGTTCGGCATGTATGTGTTTGTTCGGCATTTGAATGATTGTTCGGCATTGGGATTGTTCGACCTAAGTTTTTGTTCGACATGTATGTGTTTGTTCGACATTTCAATGTTATTCGGCATTGGAATTGTTCGGTCAAGGTTCTGTTCGGCAATAGTATTGTTCGGCCCCAATACTGTTCGGCATCTAAGAATGTTCGGCTTGGGTTTTGGTCAGCTAAGTTTTTGTTCGGCTGAGTTATCGTTCGGCATTTTTGTAAGTGTTCGTCTTTAGTTCGTTCGGCTAAGTTGTTGTTCAACTGAGTTATCGTTCGGCATTTTTGTAAGTGTTCGTCTTTAGTTCCTTCGGCTAAGTTGTTGTTCGGCGCTCTAACGAGTATTCAGCCTCATTAAGACGAGATACTATTCGGCAGCATCTATCGTTCGGTGCACGACAACATACGCCGAACCATGACTATGCCATCCAACACCCTTACCAACTCCAACGTTTTCCTTGTTCCTTCATTTTTGACTGTGGTTCGACGCGATGGAGCTAAATACAATAACCACATATTTGCAAACACCTCAAATCCTTCCTCCTTGCCTCGCATTATCGTTCGGCAAGGGGGGCAACCTACTCGAAAGCTTTCTATAGAACACACTTGACTCATTTGAAACATATTCAAGTTATACGAGGAGCGGTACCTAGATTGCAGTTAGGAGTTTAGGAAGGAGTGTTCAAGTTGTAAATCCGTTCGACTGGAGAAGGTTAGAAATCTTGGAAGAATGACGGAAACGAAAAAGTAAAGGAAAAGGGACGGGAAGGACCCGGTTATATAGAGGGAGGTAGAAGTCGAAGAGGCTACACCCGGTAGAACCGGTCAATACCGGAGTGTTCGGCATCGTAGCGGAGAGACGTTCGGCACGCGAGGTACGCTCGGCTTCGAACGTATCGTTCGGCATCCTAACCTTGTTCGTCTTGCACCTCCTTCGCTAACATTCTCGAGAAGGTACCTCCGAGGTAAATTGTACCAGATTCAAAGCGCATCACGTTCGGCCACGCGATACACTTTGGGGGCAAGTGTTTCCTGGGGATTTGACCAAGCAACTAGTACTCGGCAACCAGTGCTCGGCATCAGAGAGTGACCGGCATCCAGCAATGTTCGGCGTAGTACTCAGCATCTAGTGGAACTCGGCGGCAGAGAGTACTCGGCATCTAGGAGTGTTCGGCGAAGTACATAGCATCCATAGTGTCCGGCATCCAGTAATGTTTGTCGAAGTATCCAGGAGTGTTCGGCGTCAACTGGCACTCGGCGTCAACCAATGCTCGGCATCAAGACTGCTCGGCATACAAGAGTGCTCGGCATCAAGACTGCTCGGCATACAAGAGTGCTCGGCATCAAGACTGCTCGGCATACGAGAGCACTCGACATCAAGGAGAACTCGGCAGCATCTATGGTTCGGCATACAGGAGTACTCGGCGTAGTACCCGGTAGCATTAGAAGTACTCGGCACAAGAGTACTCGGCGTCTAGAAGAGCGTTCGGCTTCGACTGGCTAACATCCTGCACTTCCCAAACATCAACCACATCGTTCGGCATAGAAGGGACTGTTCGGCATCAGAGCGTTCGGCACACTTGGTTCGGCATACAGCGATCACTGTACTTGGGCTGGAGTGTTCGGCCATCAGCCCACTTGGGAAGTCCAGCCCATCTTTTTCTATAAATAGAGGGGCAGGGTCACAGTGAAATGGATCCTTTTTTCGGGAGAGAACACCGGGGAGACTCTGCCATTTTTGAGACTCATCTTCTCTACTTAACAACTTCATTTAAGCATTTGATTCACGAATTGTATTTGTAATCAACAAGAAGAAAGATCAATAAAGTTTAATCTCAAAGTGGACGTAGGCAATTACGCTGAACCACTATAAATTTGGTGTTCTTACTTTCTGCATTTAAATTAGCATTGTCTTCTCTGTTTAATTTATCTTCATCACTTATATCTCTACACAATCTTTCTGAACGAGGTTAGTGACCAATTTTGGTGCTAACACACCCGTATCAAAAAGAACTCGAATAGGAAGATCATGAAATATAATAATGCCATCAAGGATAGAATGAGAAATACCTTGACCAAGAGAAGTGTTACTAGGGGCTTGCACGACATTTAGCTTCCCTTTCTTGTTGGGATAAGGCTTGAACTTAAAAGGCCTCTTCTTATTGATGTTTTGTTTGGCCCCCACAACTTCAACATCAATTTCTTTATCGGTCTCTTCGAGTCGAAGAGCGATATCAACAAGCTGATCAAAAGAAACTTCCAGTTTCAGGAGTAAAGGCTTTTTGAGGTTCTTATTCAACACATAGACAAACCTCTTATTTTTCTTTAATGGTGTATTAATATACTCGACCCCATATTTAGAGAGGGATTCAAAAGGTGCGACGTAATCGGTCACAGAAGATTCACCTTGAACAAGGTCGATAAAGCGTCGGGCCAAAGTTACTTTTTCAGCTTCCGGCACAAATTTCAACTCGAACCTTTCCCGGAATTGCTCCCAAGTAAGATCCGCTTCGATAATTTCCGAAATCAGAAGCTCATACCAATCTAATGCTCTTTCTTGGAGCATGCTAGAAGCCACTTGGACTCGATGAAGATCAATAAAATTCATGCAGGAAAAGATGCGATCGCATGTTCTAAGCCAAGCTTGGACTTCTATAACGCTTTCGGAACCCTTGAATGGCCTTCCACCCAAATTGGTATAATCACTGCACAAGCGTGCAAACCCAGATTTAGGATGAGTAGGCTTTGGAATAGGTCCGACAGCTTGAGCATTCTTTACAAGATCTAGAAGCTGTTGGGCAGACATAAATACTCCATCCTGAGGAGTAGCACTAGATTGACCGGCGCTGGGACGAAAGGTCTAACCATTTCTCTCCTTTAAGAAAGAAAGAAAGAAGAGGAAAAAGGTTATTCTCTGAATGAATATCAAACAAACTTGATTGATAAAACCAGGCATCATAAAAGAAAATAGGATAAAACGGGTCCTATGACTCGAATTAAATCCTAAGGAACGATTCCTGAGAGAGACTTAGGACAATGATCCTTGCGAGATTATTCTATATTGTTCTAAAATTTAGCTCTGATACCAAGCTGTGACGCCCCACCTCTATACTCACACTAGCCAAGGACACTATTGGGTAATGCCGTCGACTAGCATGAAGAATAAGGCTGTTGAGTAGCGACCATCTGTGTAATTGCTTTGTGCGAGTACCGATATATCAGATAATATGACTTGCATTTCATTTCAAGAGGAAATCCGACATATCAAATACAAACTCAAAGCTACCACACAGTGGCTGTGTGGCCTTCGGAAACAAATATAAAATAAGCATAACACAAATCAGTCACAGATATTCATATCACAAAGGCGGAAACAGATATGAATATATCACATGAAAGTGTACATCAAAATAGTGGTCATATAAAATCCACTACATCACAAAAGAATAGGTACAAGTACTAGACAAAAGTATATGCATACATCAAGGAGTCTCTATATCGAATGTATAGTAACAAAAACTACTAATCTAAAGTAGTTAGCCAAAAAATCAGATGATGATCCCTGATAAGAAGTCAAGTGGAAGCACCTGTAAAACCTCGGTCTGACCCGAGTATTATTTAAGAAGAAAATAATAAACAGATCATTATAGCTATAAATATCAGATAACATGAGATAGGATAAGAGATATGACAAAAACGTATGATAACAATAATGCCATACTGTGACAAGTATACATCAGATAACAAACAAAAATCATACAATACCTCAAATGTTCTCAAACACTAAAAAGAATGTCATATTCTTTATATTATTCACCAAAACACAAATATTGATGGAACTTATCAATGAAAACCATGAAAATTGGTGAGACACAAATTCTAGAAATCAACAACCAGAAATCCAGAAAACACAAAAAGGGGGGAAGGCCTATCACAAACGGGAGCATGAAAACTCACCAACACGTGTGTCACAAACGGAATGCTATTCCATGGTTGCTAACCATCAAGTTTGAGCCGAAGCTCCACAAACGGCCCGAAGACCATGGGTCGCTACCCCACCAATTTGAATCGAAGCTCCACAAATGGGGTTTTTAGTCCCCCACACAAACAAAGAGACATCGCACATCGCTAGTCTAAATCACAAATTATCACCAATGATCAATAAGAAGTGTGAATCACAATAAGCTAGTAAATATAAGAATTTAGCTTCAGTCCCATAACCACTCGCTTAACTTAAATATTTACGAATAAATTGTAGATTTCCACTCGAAAATTGTCACAAGAGTTCAATCGAACAAGTCCAAGAATTAACCGACGAAGTAAACGCAAGCATTTCATACCACTTGTTTTGCTAAGCCGTTTAATTAGATTTCTCATACGAATGAGGTAAAGGTTTGTATATAGTAATAGATTGGAAAACGGATTTAGAAACGAGTTTTATATTTAAAATAGTGTCGAAATTGTTTTAATGAAAGAGTTTTAGTATTTACTACTAGTATAGAAACCTTTGTATTTTAAAGTGACAAATCATAGAAAACGATTATAGAAACAATCGATCAACCAAAAATTCACATTCGATGACGTGAATCAAAACCATAAAAATTGATATCAAATCCATCAAATGGATATTCCTAAAAATTCAAAGAACGAAGTCATCAAAGTCGATAATAAGTGATAACAACTAACCGGATTGACAAAAATCGATTAAACAATGGAAATTCACTCAAAAATAGGCAAATAGGCAAATAGGAAAAACTGGACAGTTCCAGACGTCTAGGGCCAATTTAGAGGTCTGGATTTGGTTTTTGGAAATAGTTCACAAACCCACCCAGATGTCTGGAATTACAAGGCTGACGTCTGAACCCTAACCAGACGTCTGAACCGGTAAATCAGACATTTGAACTGAGGTACTGGAAATTCTATTCCAGATCACTCAAACGTCTGGGAAGTAAGCTCAGACGTCTGGATCTCTCAGACGTCTGGAAAGCAAGGTCAGACGTCTGAGCTGAACGTCTGGAATATTTATTCCTTAGCTTCAGACGTCTGATCCTTATACCAAATGTCTGAGCTGAAGCTCAGGAAAATATTGAACCTAGGCCAATAATCGCCAATTCACGTCGGAAGTGATCGAATGAGCGACGATAGCTAGGGATTTATGCCAAGCGACAACCCAGCCCTATAGACTCATCAACACACTCCGAACACATGTCCAAACAACTATATAAGGATTTTCATAGCTTTTGACTTCAAAATACCAAAAATTGGAAAATTCACCAAATCAATTCAAATCAAAAGCAAATGAACATGAATAGATGTTAGGAATTCATACCTAACAACAATGATAGCTATAGACGTAGATGTGAGTTCAAAAACTCACCTTTAAACCCAAAAACAACGAATGAGAAGCTTTTAAAACAAGGCAAGATCAATTACTCTTCAACCTCAACTCTAGAAGCCCTAATCTATGATCATAAGCAAATATTATCTACGTTAGGTTATAGGAAATTTCTAAAATTGGAGAGAGATTGAGGTGGAGAAGAAGAAGGGGATGCTTACCTAAGTTTGTCCTTGATTTTGGACTAGAATTTGAGTTTTCCTAATCAAACTAGGGTTTAGGAATTTCTATTTCCCATTCTTTCCCCCATTTTTATTTAGCTTGAAAGTGTAAGGAAATGGAATGAATGAATGAAGAGGAGTTGAGTAGATTTAGGGTACTATGTTGGGTTAGTGGGCTGAAACCAAAGTCCCAAATGAAAACATCAAAATTCTAATCAACTCCAAACATATCGATGTTTATACTCAAAAAAGTCGTAAATGCCACTTTGGACTCAATGGAACTGGTCTCGAGTCCCAATTCGACTGTTTACAAAAAGTAACATTTCAGACCTTTATCCAATTAACGATGCTATATTTAAATAAAACATTTAAATATATAATCGTGAAATATGCGGGTAGTTACAATTCACATATAAGATGTTGCAAGCTGAGAGTCATCAGGCTTAGAGCCATAAGTGTGTCTACTTATTGGGTGTGTACTCCATTTATTTTGAAAGGAGTAAACCTGGTTAAGCTAGTATCCATCATAGCGGCCTGATTGTGGGGTCATGCCTTGAATCTGTGACGTAACTTATGATATGTATGGCTAAGACCCAAGGCTAAAAGCCAGCGCCAATATGTCACATAGGCCGGTAGTCTGTTACCATTTGGGGCACCTACAAGGTCATGACAATTGCATTGTATGGTCATGTAGCATGTTGGTGCATGATGAATATCATGTTATAATGGTTGTCAAGGTAACCAAAGACTATAGAAGTAGTATAGGGAGCGTGTAAGGAAAGCTCCTAGAGTAAGATGAGAGCTATCAGTTTCCTATTTAGTTATAATGTGATGATATAGTCATACACTTATTCAACTTCGTGAGATCACTGAGTACGCAGCTGAGATCCGATTTGATCATTTGATGAGAATAATGCCCAAATAGTTATTTATGAGGCTGAAAGACCACACTATTGCTCATAGGATTAAGAATCTAGATGACTATTTATGATACTACGAGTCGAATGAATTATTGAGGAACCGAGAGACTACATGATTATTCATGAGGCTAAGAGCCAACCCATTAACTATGAGATTGAAAGTCCAAATGATTATTTATGTGATTATGGATTACTTGGACTATGTATAAGTCCAATAGTCCATGTTGTAGAGTGATCACATAAATACCTATGATATGGTTATTTGAGAAATAACCCTAACTACTGAGAGCATGCCTTGATTTTGTATGATGTATATTTAGCTCGAATGTTTGCTTGTTGTGTTTCATATATGTAGAGTTTGATGAATTCCGGGTATGCCTACTTCATAATTATATGAGAGATAATCTTGGGCATAGCTAAAAACATGCCATGATTGAGTTTGATGATTATTATGTATTGATTATGATTGGTTGTGTAGTTAGTTGACCTACTTTTATATTGTACCACTTGAGATGTTAATTGACTTTGCATTGGTATGGGTGATGATATATGTGCATAGTTTGAGATATTTTGTTAAATTTAAGACGTTTATATGCCCCTTTGAGATAATTTTGTTCATGCCATGCAAGTAGTTATATATATATATTAACATCCACATTGACACAGTCTGACACGTATGTTATTTATATAATACTCGGGTCAGTCCGAGACATTTCAGGTTCAGAGACGAAGTGACCAGCTTGTGGTTGTTGGGCATAATTGAAAGCTAGGTACTTAGTTGGTTTAAATGTGTATGTAGATATGTATTAGTGTAACTGACCTCTTATGTGTTGATGTTATGGTGAGATGTATGCGATGGGCATATGATATATATGTATGTTTTTGGAGAAAGTGGGTATTTGATTCATTTATCTAACGCACTTGAACTTGTGTATGATTTTCTATTATATTTCATCGCCACATTTTTATTACTCTGTTGTCTATTTTATTTACTTTATATTATGTATTGTTCTATCAAGGAAACACACGTATTTATTACTTTATGCCGATACTGTTGAGTTTTATATGATTTTTTGATATGAACTGGTGCTAGCCAAAGGAATATTCATGTGTGATAACCCATTATTGCCTCATTCTCCATATCAGACTACGGTATTACTTAGTAATACTCTTTGTTGGTATGGGTATAAAGGCGGGGTGTTACTGTTGGTATTAGAGCAAGGTCTAGAATAATACAAAATATAAAAGACACGAGTCTTGGCCATAGATGAGACTTAGAGTCTCCTTCCCTTTGGGTGTGTGTGGTAGTTTCCATACACAAAGTGATAATAGAAGTATATGATGATTCTTAAGGTAATCATATGAGGACGTATTTGTATTTTTCTTACTATATCATATACATCTTCTACCTCTTGGTAGGTGTTAGTCTATGTATGAGATAAATAGTAGTTAATGGAGGTCATAAAGATAGAGGTAGTTGTTGATCTAACTAGTAGTGTTGGCATTGGTGATAAATATTAGACCTCTGTATGGCTTTAAATGGAGTAGGCAGCTATCAGGTTAGGGAAGCTTTAGAAGATCCTAATCTACTCTCACACCTAGAATCCATCACAATAATAAGTTGTTAAGATTCAAGTTGGAGTAACATGATCAAGTAGTAATCAATTTGCACAGCAAAAGCACTAAAACCGATAGAGACAAAGCAGAGTGCAGTTATTACATAGGAAATTTACAAGGCGCAAAGGCTAAGTGGAAACAAAGTACTGCGGTCTCTTTTTTTGACTAGCGTCCGACTGATGCGACAATCCCGAATTATATTACAAGGGTATGGAATCCAAAGTCTGATTACAAGATTAATACAAAACCAAATAGTTTCTATGTTAATAAAATTTGATGCGATTGAAGACTATGATCATATTCTGAAGGGAGGACCATACACTTACAAATCTAAATTAATTATTCTTAAAAAATGGAACCTTGATATGATTTTTGACAAATATACTTCAAATCGCTCCCACTCTGGATTAACTACATGACCTTGATGTGGAACTTTGGGATCTTGAAGATATTTTCTACATTGCAAGTGTAATCAGAATCTCTGTTAAACTAGTTAAAGTGGACCGTATGTCAACATTTGATGCAACTGTTGAAGTCGATTTATACATTGAAATAGTAAAAATAGTACATGTATCCTATGATTATATACCTCCTAAATGTAAATAGTGTCAAGTATTCGGACAAAATGACGGAAAATGCACATATAAACCAGTCTCCCAATGGATTCCAAAAGGAAAAATAGATGCAACTACGATTATAAATAATGCACAACAAAATGGTGGTACACAGCAATAATGTGACGACCCAGAAATTTTTTTATATATTTGAAATGGGAATATTTAATTTATTTTAAATATTCGAAGGTTAAATTTTAACTTTAATTTCAAATATACAGTATTTATTGGATGATAGATTATTGAATTAAATAATTGAAAATAGGGTAAAATAGAGAATTCTGAGTCTTGAGCCTGTTAAAAATAGTTTAAAGGTTCGGAAAATTTATATTGTTAATATTGAAGGTGATGAAACTTTTAAAATTGAATTTCAAGCGTTTTGTTCAGTTTTGAAATTATATTGTTTAAATTGAACTTAAACAATAGCCTTCCGAGGCACGGTCTCGGAAGTTGACGGAACTAGTTCTATTGGATCCGTAATATTGTATTATTATCGAGTTTCAATTTTCGTAGTGTTCGGAGTTTTTGTGTGAGCATACGATTAGTAAACACGTTGAAATTTTAATCGAGATTTTTTTTATATGTAAAATATAATTGTTAAATCAACAGCCACCCTATACTGTCTTCAGCCAACCTATCTCTGTTAGAAGCCGACTTCTTTTCCATCGTGTTCCCTCTTTTATTAACATCACGCAATCTTCCTCAGAACGAAATCAAAGAAATAAAATCAATGGCCGAACGATTTCTTTTCCCTCTTCATTTCAGATAACAAAATCGAATACCGTTCTCTTTCCCTTCTCTTCTCTTATAAATCGCAATCTCCCTTGACAAATTCAAAAAAAAAACAACGGAGCATCTCAGTTAAAAACAAATTAATAATCGCGGCTCGATTTCCTTTTATTTCATTCTCGAATCAACGCGAAGTCATCGCGATCTGGAGGGGCGTAGCCGGAGGAACTCGACAGTTCGACGATCTCGTTTTGCTTGGGTTTAGATTTAAAGGCAAGTGTGGCCTTCGATTCGAGCTGGGGGTGTCTCGAGGCCAGATGAAAGGGGGAAGCAATGACACCCAGGCGCGTTCGAGGCAGGGAGACGAGTTGGAGCTCGTGCGCATCTCGACCTAAGGTCGCGAGCAATTAGAGTTTGGGGTTTCGAGATTTGAGCTGGGACGCACGCGTGGTACCAGTTTGCCAGTCATGTTCGCGAAGCTACGGTAGTGGGTATGGTTTCTGCTTCCACTTTTAACTGTGCGAATTTACATATGTATATAAAAGCATAAGTAGGAAGTCAGGAAGTTATTTTTACTGCTAGGCTAAAGTTTAAATTTAAGATAGTAAATATATATATAGATAAGACTGGGAGAAAAAAAATAATACAGAAATTTAAAGATGTTCAGAGAATTTATATAAGATTTATGAGGGCAGCAGTTTTAAATGTTTTAAACTGGGAAGTTATATAGAATATAGATTTTGGGATTTTCAAAGTTGAGTAGTTATAATAAAAATCAGATTTTATAGTTTCAAGGGAAAATAGATAAATACAATTTAAATTTATTAGTTATTTTCAATTAAGATAGCATGAAGATATGTTAATTTAATAAACTTATTTAGATTTTATTTAGTTACTGAAAGATTTTAAAAAGGGAAATTAGTTTAAAATTTATTATTTACTTAGATTAAATTATTAGTTAAAAACTAAAATAGATTTACTAAAATGGCAATTAATTGTTCGGTTTGTTCGAATATTAATAAACCCTATAATGCTTATACAAGGTCCGAATTCGTAAAGGAAACAAACTGGTTTATGTCGGATTGGCAGGACAAAATCAAAGGTGAGTTAATCTCACTCAATTAAATTATAATTTAAATTTAATTGGTTAAATTTAAATATTTATTGAATGATTGTTTGGATTGATTGGATGTGATAGTATATATAGTAGCATATATATAGCAATATATACATATTGGCATATGTATATATTTGAGTTGTTGATATTCCCGCATTTATATAGCGGATGAGACCCTATGCGCCGCATAATAGAGGATGATATTATATTAAACCCATATACCGCGATATTCCACCTCGAAGTGGAATTGGTATTGTGCTAACATCTGTGGATGTAGGGAAACAGGTTGGAGGGATCCAACTGGATTCCTCAAAATATTTAATTTTGTTTAAATATTCTATGATATGATTGTTGATATCCTGTGATGATTTATATTGGATAAACTGGTTGGATTGAATTTCCCAGTATAATGAGTTATCAAAAGCAATTGAATTGGATTTTTGGAAAGAAATAAAAGAGTAAAATTCAAGTTAAATAATTCTAGTGAATTCGAATAAATTAAATAAGGAATTGTAAAAGAAATAAAGAAATTTCTAAATTCGAACAAATATAGGAAAAGAAGATTTTGAATTTAACAGGGAAGAAATAAATCTTTAACTAAAGTGATATTATTTAAAAATATAAAAGAATTGATTTTTTTGAAATTTAAAGATTTAATTTAATATTAATTGAAGAAGTTTGGAAATCCGAAATTGGTATTCTAGTTAAAAGGGTTTCAACTCATAATAAAGAAATAAAATATGAAAGTTAATGTATTTGAAATAATTGAAGTAAATAGGGAAATTTATTTCAAAGTAAAGCAAAATGGAAATCAATTGGAAATTGATTTAAGTGTTTAAAAACTTGGATTTTTAAAAGAGAATGAGATTTTAAAATTTATAAACTGGGTTATGAAGTGAAATGAAATATCGGTGGATATTTTAAATATAAATTCAAGGTGGGAATTTATTGAGAAATGTAAATGTGTTTAAAAATAAATGGTGATTTATTTTTAAAGGATATGGAAGAAAGTGTATTCCCTGGATAGCCAAGTACGTTTTCAAAGCAATTTTTAATATAAGTTAAAAGTTCTAATTATGTTTTAAAAAGCATGTTTTAGAAAATTGATTATTTCTAAATGTTAATTTCCTAAGTAAGTATTTTCAAAAATCTATTATTGTAGTAATTATATAAAAGTGATTTGCTATTATGTTTTAAAAGGAGAAATTTAGTTTATATTTATAAAGTGGTTTATTTTAAAGTATATATCTTTAATAAAGTATTAAGGTAGTTTGATTTCAATGTTAAAGTATATTTATAATAAAGTGTTTTAAAATTATTTTAAAATCTATAGTTATTTTGTACTTGGCGATTCAGTGGAAATAAATATTTGGAAATGAATTCCGTAAGCGGGAATCGTTTTGAAATTGTTTCAAATGAGTTTTGGAAAATTCGGAAATATATCTTGGAAAGATATTTGGGCAGATAAATAATGTGGGAAATTATTTATTGTGTGATGGTTGCTTGTGGATGTTAATTGATAGTTAAATAACCTACTATCAATATTGGCCAAATGCGTTGATCGTTTCAAAGAGACCGGGATCGGGTTTCCGTATACCGGGATTCTAGGCTGGAGACTCGAATACCACTTCGATCCGGTTTGTACGTTTCGTGTAACGATTTCGGAGTCGAAGATGGAGCAGTGAAGTGCAAGGGCTAGTCGCTACTAATCCTGAGGATGTTTCCAAAATGGATGTAGTAGGAATAGTGCCTTCGGTTCCGTTCGAACCCGGGACGGACTTATATGGACGAATGCTTTCGTGACATCGTCAGGTGGACGATGGGCATTCTAAGGGATATGTTCTGAAAAAGGTATCGTTTAGCCTCGAACCTCATCAACCGGGAATGACTGAAAATCAGGGGTTATGCAGCAAGGTTTCGTGGCTAGCCCCCACTTGAGAGTAAGGTCATCCCTGTCTAGATGTCCCTTTATTTCGGCTTAGTGGTGCGGTTGCTGATCCCAACCGTGGGGTGATTTTATTTGGAATTATCCAGTAAGGGATGATTCCGGCTTTGTGTTGCAGGGGAGCGGGCGTACTCCTCGGTACTGTGATCTAGGCCACGTACTGTGACAGGTGGTACCCCAGTGCCTAGTCATTCGTTGGAAATCCATTCTCCCTACGTGCCTGTACGGTTTTGATTGTGCCCAACTATTGTTGAAATGTGAGATGCAAGCATTTCAGCTAGATTCTATTTTACTTTCTGTAGACACTATTATAATATCAGAGGATTTTGATATAAAGTGTTTTAGCTATCGTAAGGTAAAAACCCGACATGTTTATTTGTGGCGCGGTCTTACGAGATGCTTTTATTTTCAAAGGATTTTGAAACTTTAATAATCAATTTGAGTGTGATTTTCTCACGCTGGTATTCCAGACTGACTCGGGTATTGTTTTATATGATGCTCGGGTCAGACCGAGTATTATAGATTACAGGATATGATGCTGTGGAGCTCAGGAGATGAGCTGGATGGCGAGACGTATCTCCCGTACTTGTTTATATATATATATTCCGCTGTGTTGATTGTTGTACTCTGTTGTATTGAGGACATGATATGGATATTATTCAGTTGTATGTTATGTGTTCTCTGGTGTATACTCTGATGTTATATTATATAAAACTGATATAGTTTTGATTTGTGTAAAGATCTATTAATATATATTATATTTCATTCCGCTGCGATGGTTAGATTCTGATGTTGTTTTCTATTTTTCTTCTTCTACCTCTTCTTCTTAACTAAAATGGTTCGATTTTCCGGGTCTGGAAATTCGGGTCGTTACATTTGGTATCAGAGCAGGGCTGGCGATAACCTTGGCTTTGGTGGGAATTTTGAGAGTATTAATAGATATGAGCGCGTATTTGTTAGTGAATATAAAATGGTTTTATATTGTGTTGGTTGATTTATTGAGTGGCATATGAACCTTCGTCGGCACAGCCTCGAAACTGGATCGAAGGGGTTTCTAAACACTCGAATAGAACAATTCGACACAATATTGTTTTAAAATGGGTAGATGAAATAATTTTTCCCAAATTATTTTTGTATATGAAAGAAATAATTTTTATAAATTATTATAGTTATATTTGGATGTTTGGTTGTTAGATGATGATAATAAATTATCATCAGTAGGAGGAAATTGAATAAGAAATTGAATTATAACCAAAGTTAAAGAATAAATTTATATAACAAATGGAATTTGAGAAAATAAATTATATATGTAATTTATAAGTTGAAATAAAACTTCATATACATATGTGATTCAAAATTAGAAATAAAATTCCAGAGAATATTTGAATGTAGATTTAAAGGAATTGCAATTTGGGATTTTTGGGAAAAATTTAAATTCCTGGGATTTGGAAATGGTTTTCAAAAAGGGTTTTGGAGAAATAATAAGGATATTATTTCGAAAATATTTTTGAATTGAAATTGAATATGGAGAGATTTGGAAATTAAAAGTATTTGAAATGTTTTTAAAGAGATAAAAGCATTTAATTCTCTTCCGGTCACTGGAAAATAATTCCGATGATGATCGCGACATCATCAGTGTTCATTTTCGAGTTTCCAAAGAGAAATTGCTACCAAACTGTTTAAAGTTGGAAATGATGGTGAACCGGGTTGGTTTTGAAATTCAAAGGGATAATTGAATTTACCAAAGGAATTTGAATGTAGTTGATTTCAAAGGTGATTTTGAAATTTTGGAGAATTGTTTTAAACTCTGGGATCTTATTTAAAGTTGTTTATGGAATATAAAAATATTGGGAATAAACCCGGAATTAACAAATTGATAATAAATTGGTAAATGAAATATGGAGAATGAACTTGAATCGGTTGAATGCAAGTCAGATATCAATTTGATGTGACAAGTGTTTTGCTTGTAATGAATTATGAAAGGAATATTCGATGTAAAATAAATTGAACGAAATCAATTAGAAATGGAATTGAATTAAAATAAATGGTTTGTATTGCAAATAAAACTCAAGAGAGTAGAAATAAATTGGAAATGGTATTATAATATACTAAGTTAGTCGAGAATGGATTGAATTTGGAAGATTAAAAGTTATAATGAATGAGGTTAGCTTACGTTTTGAAGTGGACTAAACTAAAGAAAATTTACTTAAGTTTGAAGTTAATAGAAGCTTGGCTTCGGAAGTCATTAATTAAAAGCTTAGTGAATTAATGGTATACGAGCATGGGAGGTTGTCGTGCTTGAATAAAATGGATTTGAATGGAAATTTGGGTCAGTAAGAAATAAAATACCAATGGATGGGGTGAATAAATTAAAATGGATTGAAATTAAGTATAAATGGAACTGTAATCAATTCAAATGGAGTTTAACTTAAGTGATCAATTATTTGCATGAATATCAGTGAATTTGCATAGAGATAATTATCGTTTGATGAAAACGAGAATTAAATAAATTCTATAAGTTGGTAGAAGTTAAATAAATTGATTTTGAGATCAATTGAATTAAATATGAGTTTGGTTTGCTAAAATGAATTGAATGTAAGAGATTGAGTTTTAAACCATTTAAATTGAATGAAGTTGTATATAAATGGGTTGTAAACAATTTTAATAAATGTTGGAAACCTATAAATTGCTTATAAGTGTTGTTTAATCTACATTGCTTATTTAAAACTAGAATGTTTGCTAGTAAATATGTAAAATGTTGTTAAGTTACATGATTTTGGCACCTACATATTTAAATTGAGTTAGTACAGGTTCAGGGAAGTCGTTTGGCTGTATTTGGACGCGCAAATTGCAAATTTAATAAACTGCTTGCTTTAAAATGCTAAATAAAGGTACGCCTACGCAAAGTAATTAAAAATAGGAAATATGAATTGTTTATATTGATATATATTGTGATTTCCGGCCTGAGGCCGATGTATATATATATTTGTGCATCCTGCGATATCGCAGAAGTCCCTCCGTACAAGGGAGACTCTGCCAATTATTTTTCGTAAATTTTGGAAGTTAGAAAATTTTTGAAATTTTTGAAAATTTTCATTAACGATAAATGATTTAAATTTGTTAAGCAAATGAAATTGAAACTGGATATTGAAATCTAATTCAAATATGAATGTAAGGTGAAGTGAAATCGAAGGAACTAAAGAAGTGAAGTTTGCGAATAAACTGTTAATCGAAATTTAAATTAATAAGTAAGTGAAACTAATTAAATATTCGAGTGGAAGCCAAATTGAAATCAAATAGAATTATAAAGACAAAAGTGATTAAAAATGAATATGAACTTCAATAGTGAAGTGAAAATAAGTATAAGCAGTATGTAAAATATTTATTTTTGAACTTAAGGAATATGGTGAGATTCTTAAGTAATTTGGTATTGAGGAAAGTTATTCTAGATAAATAATTGAATGACAATTAAAATTTGAAGTTGTGAAATGAGAAAATTGTGGATAAGTGAATGTAATCAAACTGAATGTGAATAAAAAGGAAATTGATATAATTGGTAATCAATTGGAATTTATACGTAGGATGTACGTATATTATTTTATTCGCATAGCTATTTGATCCAGATGTCGAACACAGAATTTCGAGATAGTTTATCGATCCGAATCAGGATTTTTCACTCGATTTTCGACGGCGAGCCTGGATATGGATTGTTGATTGATTCTGGATATTCTCTATCATAGTTTGTGGCTATGCAAGGAGAATGACGGTTTCTGATCAAGAAACCAAATCTGAGTCCGCACTAGGATGTCGGGTGGACGATACTAGTTCGGAAGTGAAATTGTGTGATCGATTGAGCGATCGAATGTGATATTGCGTACGGATGATATATGTGCATCGTATGGGCTTAAGTAAAACAAATATTGAAAATTTCTAAAGAAAAGTATAAAATGACTTTGGAATTGTGATTGAATATTATTGCTTAGTAGGATATACAGGTGTATAAAAGCAATGGATAAATTGGGATTTTTGATTTTAGAAGATAAAATTTAATGGCCCGACAAAAAGGTATATATTTGAATTTCTGTATGAAATTTGATTGGATTTTTGATCCAGCCACTTGGCTTTTTGTTTTCTTTTTGAGATTGGGAGGCCGTAGAGCCATTTTGTAGTAGTGCCGAGCTAGCCGCGCAAAGGAGACGCTGGCAAAATTTTTCGAAAATTTAGAGAGTTAGAAAAATTTTGAGAAATTTTTGATAATTTAAAATTTGAATTCAAATTTAAATTTGAATTGATAAGTAAGTGCTGTTGTTTGAGAAACTTATAGCTAAGTTTGAAAGGTGGGAAAGGATAGTGTGTTTGTGATAAAAAGATTTGTGGAGTTAATTGTTAAAAACTATTTGGATTGGGAAAATAGTTAACGAAAATAGAATCATTCTTCCTAACTGGTAATTTCGGGGACGAAATTCTTTTAAGGGGGGAGGAATGTGACGACCCGGAAATTTTTATATATATTTGAAATGGGAATATTTAATTTATTTTAAATATTCGAAGGTTAAATTTTAACTTTAATTTCAAATATACAGTATTTATTGGATGATAGATTATTGAATTAAATAATTGAAAATAGGGTAAAATAGAGAATTCTGAGTCTTGAGCCTGTTAAAAATAGTTTAAAGGTTCGGAAAATTTATATTGTTAATATTGAAGGTGATGAAACTTTTAAAATTGAATTTCAAGCGTTTTGTTCAGTTTTGAAATTATATTGTTTAAATTGAACTTAAACAATAGCCTTCCGAGGCACGGTCTCGGAAGTTGACGGAACTAGTTCTATTGGATCCGTAATATTGTATTATTATCGAGTTTCAATTTTCGTAGTGTTCGGAGTTTTTGTGTGAGCATACGATTAGTAAACACGTTGAAATTTTAATCGAGATTTTTTTTATATGTAAAATATAATTGTTAAATCAACAGCCACCCTATACTGTCTTCAGCCAACCTATCTCTGTTAGAAGCCGACTTCTTTTCCATCGTGTTCCCTCTTTTATTAACATCACGCAATCTTCCTCAGAACGAAATCAAAGAAATAAAATCAATGGCTGAACGATTTCTTTTCCCTCTTCATTTCAGATAACAAAATCGAATACCGTTCTCTTTCCCTTCTCTTCTCTTATAAATCGCAATCTCCCTTGACAAATTCAAAAAAAAAAAACAACGGAGCATCTCAGTTAAAAACAAATTAATAATTGCGGCTCGATTTCCTTTTATTTCATTCTCGAATCAACGCGAAGTCATCGCGATCTGGAGGGGCGTAGCCGGAGGAACTCGACAGTTCGACGATCTCGTTTTGCTTGGGTTTCGATTTAAAGGCAAGTGTGGCCTTCGATTCGAGCTGGGGTGTCTCGAGGCCAGATGAAAGGGGGAAGCAATGACACCCAGGCGCGTTGGAGGCAGGGAGACGAGCTGGAGCTCGTGCGCATCTCGACCTAAGGTCGCGAGCAATTAGAGTTTGGGGTTTCGAGATTTGAGCTGGGACGCACGCGTGGTACCAGTTTGCCAGTCATGTTCGCGAAGCTACGGTAGTGGGTATGGTTTCTGCTTCCACTTTTAACTGTGCGAATTTACATATGTATATAAAAGCATAAGTAGGAAGTCAGGAAGTTATTTTTACTGCTAGGCTAAAGTTTAAATTTAAGATAGTAAATATATATATAGATAAGACTGGGAGAAAAAAAATAATACAGAAATTTAAAGATGTTCAGAGAATTTATATAAGATTTATGAGGGCAGCAGTTTTAAATGTTTTAAACTGGGAAGTTATATAGAATATAGATTTTGGGATTTTCAAAGTTGAGTAGTTATAATAAAAATCAGATTTTATAGTTTCAAGGGAAAATAGATAAATACAATTTAAATCTATTAGTTATTTTCAATTAAGATAGCATGAAGATATGTTAATTTAATAAACTTATTTAGATTTTATTTAGTTACTGAAAGATTTTAAAAAGGGAAATTAGTTTAAAATTTATTATTTACTTAGATTAAATTATTAGTTAAAAACTAAAATAGATTTACTAAAATGGCAATTAATTGTTCGGTTTGTTCGAATATTAATAAACCCTATAATGCTTATACAAGGTCCGAATTCGTAAAGGAAACAAACTGGTTTATGTCGGATTGGCAGGACAAAATCAAAGGTGAGTTAATCTCACTCAGTTAAATTATAATTTAAATTTAATTGGTTAAATTTAAATATTTATTGAATGATTGTTTGGATTGATTGGATGTGATAGTATATATAGTAGCATATATATAGCAATATATACATATTGGCATATGTATATATTTGAGTTGTTGATATTCCCGCATTTATATAGCGGATGAGACCCTATGCGCCGCATAATAGCGGATGATATTATATTAAACCCATATACCGCGATATTCCACCTCGAAGTGGAATTGGTATTGTGCTAACATCTGTGGATGCAGGGAAACAGGTTGGAGGGATCCAACTGGATTCCTCAAAATATTTAATTTTGTTTAAATATTCTGTGATATGATTGTTGATATCCTGTGATGATTTATATTGGATAAACTGGTTGGATTGAATTTCCCAGTATAATGAGTTATCAAAAGCAATTGAATTGGATTTTTGGAAAGAAATAAAAGAGTAAAATTCAAGTTAAATAATTCTAGTGAATTCGAATAAATTAAATAGGGAATTGTAAAAGAAATAAAGAAATTTCTAAATTCGAACAAATATGGGAAAAGAAGATTTTGAATTTAACAGGGAAGAAATAAATCTTTAACTAAAGTGATATTATTTAAAAATATAAAAGAATTGATTTTTTTGAAATTTAAAGATTTAATTTAATATTAATTGAAGAAGTTTGGAAATCCGAAATTGGTATTCTAGTTAAAAGGGTTTCAACTCATAATAAAGAAATAAAATATGAAAGTTAATGTATTTGAAATAATTGAAGTAAATAGGGAAATTTATTTCAAAGTAAAGCAAAATGGAAATCAATTGGAAATTGATTTAAGTGTTTAAAAACTTGGATTTTTAAAAGAGAATGAGATTTTAAAATTTATAAACTGGGTTATGAAGTGAAATGAAATATCGGTGGATATTTTAAATATAAATTCAAGGTGGGAATTTATTGAGAAATGTAAATGTGTTTAAAAATAAATGGTGATTTATTTTTAAAGGATATGGAAGAAAGTGTATTCCCTGGATAGCCAAGTACGTTTTCAAAGCAATTTTTAATATAAGTTAAAAGTTCTAATTATGTTTTAAAAAGCATGTTTTAGAAAATTGATTATTTCTAAATGTTAATTTCCTAAGTAAGTATTTTCAAAAATCTATTATTGTAGTAATTATATAAAAGTGATTTGCTATTATGTTTTAAAAGGAGAAATTTAGTTTATATTTATAAAGTGGTTTATTTTAAAGTATATATCTTTAATAAAGTATTAAGGTAGTTTGATTTCAATGTTAAAGTATATTTATAATAAAGTGTTTTAAAATTATTTTAAAATCTATAGTTATTTTGTACTTGGCGATTCAGTGGAAATAAATATTTGGAAATGAATTCCGTAAGGGGGAATCGTTTTGAAATTGTTTCAAATGAGTTTTGGAAAATTCGGAAATATATCTTGGAAAGATATTTGGGCAGATAAATAATGTGGGAAATTATTTATTGTGTGATGGTTGCTTGTGGATGTTAATTGATAGTTAAATAACCGACTATCAATATTGGCCAAATGCGTTGATCGTTTCGAAGAGACCGGGATCGGGTTTCCGTATACCGGGATTCTAGGTCTGGAGACTCGAATACCACTTCGATCCGGTTTGTACGTTTCGTGTAACGATTTCGGAGTCGAAGATGGAGCAGTGAAGTGCAAGGGCTAGTCGCTACTAATCCTGAGGATGTTTCCAAAATGGATGTAGTAGGAATAGTGCCTTCGGTTCCGTTCGAACCCGGGACGGACTTATATGGACGAATGCTTTCGTGACATCGTCAGGTGGACGATGGGCATTCTAAGGGATATGTTCTGAAAAAGGTATCGTTTAGCCTCGAACCTCATCAACCGGGAATGACTGAAAATCAGGGGTTATGCAGCAAGGCTTCGTGGGTAGCCCCCACTTGAGAGTAAGGTCATCCCTGTCTAGATGTCCCTTTATTTCGGCTTAGTGGTGCGGTTGCTGATCCCAACCGTGGGGTGATTTTATTTGGAATTATCCAGTAAGGGATGATTCCGGCTTTGTGTTGCAGGGGAGCGGGCGTACTCCTCGGTACTGTGATCTAGGCCACGTACTGTGACAGGTGGTACCCCAGTGCCTAGTCATTCGTTGGAAATCCATTCTCCCTATGTGCCTGTACGGTTTTGATTGTGCCCAACTATTGTTGAAATGTGAGATGCAAGCATTTCAGCTAGATTCTATTTTACTTTCTGTAGACACTATTATAATATCAGAGGATTTTGATATAAAGTGTTTTAGCTATCGTAAGGTAATAACCCGACATGTTTATTTGTGGCACGGTCTTACGAGATGCTTTTATTTTCAAAGGATTTTGAAACTTTAATAATCAATTTGAGTGTGATTTTCTCACGCTGGTATTCCAGACTGACTCGGGTATTGTTTTATATGATGCTCGGGTCAGACCGAGTATTATAGATTACTAGATATGATGCTGTGGAGCTCAGGAGATGAGCTGGATGGCGAGACGTATCTCCCGTACTTGTTTATATATATATATATTCCGCTGTGTTGATTGTTGTACTCTGTTGTATTGAGGACATGATATGGATATTATTCAGTTGTATGTTATGTGTTCTCTGGTGTATACTCTGATGCTATATTATATAAAACTGATATAATTTTGATTTGTGTAAAGATCTGTTAATATATATTATATTTCATTCCGCTGCGATGGTTAGATTCTGATGTTGTTTTCTATTTTTCTTCTTCTACCTCTTCTTCTTAACTAAAATGGTTCGATTTTCCGGGTCTGGAAATTCGGGTCGTTACAAATAAGAAATGTAACTTATGACCAAATTAACAAAAAAGTGGATGACAAAAGGGAAACATAAAGTTTTCGCTAGTAAAGAATCACCTGATCTTAAAGACACAAATCTACATGGTGTAGTTAAAGCGCTTAGCGGTTATATAGCAGTGGAGGTGCAAAAAGTTATAGTAGGGATAAAACAATGATATAGCAAAAAATAGTGGAGGTGCAAAAAGCTTCATTAGATATAAAACCAAATATTTAAAGTTAATTTATTCTTATTCTCGCATCATTTGTGTAGGAAATAAAAATATTGTTTAATATTATATAACAAAATCAAAGGAAATCATGATTTATTCTGACTAGGTTTGGTGAATACAATATATTTCTAACTTATATTGAGCATTTATGCATTGGAATCGGGTCTTTTCCTTAACTTTGTTGATTTATTTTGAAAGAGAACCAGTCAAATCAATCGTTGTATATTAATGTTGCAAAAGCAGGTGGATAAAAGCATTGAGTCAGCAGGTATAGTGGAAAATAGCGGGGCTTTAAGCGGATCTACTGTTTAATAGTGCTAAATTGAAATAACGCAGCAGTCAAAGAGCGCTATGTGCTATAATAGAGATTTATGGGGCTTTAGTGGGGCTTTAAGCGGATCTACTGTTTAATAGTGCTAAATTGAAATAGAGCAGCAGTCAAAGAGCGCTATGTGCTATAACAGAGATTTTTGGGGCTTTAGCAGGGCATTTATTGCATAAAATCTAAATGGAGGCATCAAACTCTCCAACATGTTTGACCCTTTACAGGCATACTAGCAGAAGGGTGATGCAAGTACAAGTGGTACTGGAATAGATGTGGATCAACATCAAATAGAATCTGAAATAGAAAATAAAATAGATAAGAATGCATATCAGGAACCACATGAGATAGAAGATGAATGTGAGGACTCTTTTGAATCAACAATTGATGATTTTCGGGAAACGGTTATAATAAATAATTTGGCAGCAAACACTCAAAAAGATGCAACATAACCTGTTATGCAATAAGTTGAACATGTTACAGAATAAAATGATGATTAAATAAAAGAACTTCTGTACCCATCTTATACAATTGATCAAGCAAATCAATCACATGCACCTCCTAAACGATTGACTAGGACCAAGGTAAATTTTAAATGACCTTTAATATTTGGAATGTAAGAGGAATGAATGATGAGCGAAAATGTCAAATATCATTCATTTCCTCCACAAGTACAAACCAACTATATTTGGTTTATTATAAACAAAGTAAAAAACTGAAAATAATGTTTTTTCTTTGGTAAACTACAAACTCCTTGAAAGTTTCATAATAAAGAGAACATTACACAGTGTATAATTCTTATTACATTTAACATAGAAGTTTGGAGTTTATTATAATTTAATGAAAGTGAACAACATATTATTATAGTTACTACTAACATTAGGGGTTTTCAAATGTATCTAACCATGGTATACACAAGGAACATATATACAAAAAGGGAGAAATTATGGGAAAATTGAGAGTATATTCACAAGTGGTTGAAAAATCCTAGGTTCTTTCAGGTGATTTTAATAATGTATTGAATTGTAAATGAAAAAAAGATGTAATATGATGCTTACTTTTTTTACATATAATAGGTTTCTCTAACTGCTTAATACAATGTGGGCTAGTAGAATCAACTTTATATGGACTCCAAGTTACATGGAGAAGAAGAGGGATTGCAACTCGCATTGACAAAGTTCTTATTAATGACAAATTACTAAGGACTTTTAACAACTTCAAAACAATTGCACTTTCATCTCCCCTAAGTGACCATACTCCTTTATTAACACACTTCTACAATAACTATGTTAACAAAGGGAGGCCATTTAAATATGTCAATTGTTGGTGCATACATAAGAGGGCTACAATCAAGCAATAACTAAGGCATGAATAAAAAATCATGAGGTGATAATACTCATAATCTTATTTTCAAATTTAAGGCTAACAAAATGGAACAGAAAAAGAGAGAGACATGACATGAAAATTAAAAAACTTAAGAAGGAATTTAATGACATTTTGCTACAAGTGGTTGGGGATCCTTATCATGTAGAGGCATATATGTGACGATCTGCCTTTCTTACACCTAAAGATGACACTTAATACATCCTCGGTATTCATGTGTGAATCATCAAAGTATCTGAAAGACAGGTCATGGGTAAAGAAAATAAAAGACAAAGAAAAAAAATACAGATTTTTCTCACAAATGAAAGAGTTACATATATATCATCACAGAATAGTACATATATTTACTCCAAAATGTTACATCAAAGTTACAACAAGTACTATTCTCAACAAGGATAGCTATATAAGCCTACCTAAATTACTAATACATAATGTATAGTCACAGCTGAAATAAACATAACTGCTAGATATAGTGAAAGCTTATGCTCCATACCGCTTCAAAAAATGCTTCAAAGAAACCTGACTACTTGGCTACTCATGAAAATTTGGGTACCCAAGAGTTTAAGGGAAAGAATAAAACTCTGGGTCAGCATGGGTCTAATGTGAGTAAAGCATAGGTTTAACTTTATTAAATCTTCAAATCAAAGATATCTCGTAAGATCGCACCCGCACATAAACATGGATGAGTTTTTACCTTACGATAACCAAAACATTTCTATATAAAATCCTCTGATATTATCATATGTCTAGGTTTAAAAAAAATATGGAATCATAGACAAAATTATTACATTATTAAATTCCAGCATAATAGGTATACAATCAAGTCCGAAGGCTCGTATTGGAAAATGGATTCTGACAGTGACAAGGTAAGGGACTACCTTCCGTATAGTACACCTCTAGATAAAATGTACCTCGGGTCAGACCCAGAAATGGGCCTACCCCTGCTAACATAAAACCGGTCTGCCCCTGAACTTGAATAGTATCGAATACGATCACCTCTTAGTTGCGATCAACAACCATAAAGGGATCCCGAAGCATACATAAACCGTAGATATCGCTCTAGATTAGGTAATGATCAAACCCTAATGGGTGCGACCCTCATAGCCCTACTGTACCTACCCTATTTTAGCTACCTCTAGGGTAGAGGCTTGAGGCTCCGCATTTACCCTTCTGTAACATCCCCTATCTAGAGGCCCAAAGTTAAGCGCTACAGATGCTGCAGTCATCTATATTATTAACTTCTGGTGACTAAATATAGCCATGTTAATGGTATCTATAATATCAGAAGCACTTGAATATGAAACAAATCACAGATTTCAAAACAGAATTTTCCATTACATTTCAAAACACATGTTCCATATTCATATTACATAATCCCAAAACGTTTCCCAGGCAATGAGAAAATATACTTAATACAACATTGGCCAAGAGCGACATATGAAGATGCCCCTTGGATGATCTGAGTCATATAGTCATAATTGACTTAATACATACATAGTAGAAATAAACACAAAACAAAGAACTGCAACTCCTAAATAGCTATGTGTTAGCCTCCTGCTCGCCTCCGTTTGCTTTATTCGTCATCTTACTAAAACCTAAAAGAACTCAACCCTCAGCCTACTCAAATCAATTTTGAGCACCCGAGAGTTTAAGGGGAAAACATAAACTTCGAGTTAGACATAAAGCCTGGTGTGAATAATACTATACATCCTGGTTATTAATGTTAAGTGAGACCACGCCGCTTAGCGGAACGAGTTTCCCCTCACTAACATTCTTTTAAAATATATCTTTTGCAAATCTTTTCTAGTTAAATATTGTAAAGCATCATTATGTAAACATACATATCGGGTAATAAAAGAAATATATGTTCAAACACTTTAGTTTTGTTTGGCTAACTATTAACCTTTGGCTGACTTGGGCCTACTAGACAAAATAACAAAATAATCGAACATCTGTTAGACACACCTCTTTTGGACGGTTTGTCTTAAATATTTTTTAAATACTTCTCTTCTTGACGGTTTGTCCCTAACTTAACATCTCCCAGGGTCACCTGATCCTAATGGTTTTGTGGGCTCACCAATAACCTATTTGTATACAAATCTATATTCCCTTCTGTGTGTAATCATAATTTTAGTCTTACCTATGACAAAGCCCTACACACTGGAATTTTGGACTAAATTACATGGGGCCAATAGCTAATGTATAGGGCGTGACCCTATACCATTCCCATCTAGTATTCTAATATCTGAGTCATTTTTACTTAGGGATCCCTTCCCAAAAATTTCCTTGAAAACCTTTTTCAAAATGATTTAAAACCTTTAAATCAACTCACATAAGGAAAATACATATACTCTATTCTTTACATAAAATCACCTTGCCATGTTATTTATATATACTTTACTCAAACCTTAGTTGATAAAAACATTTAAACACTTGAAAGTACCCCTTTTGATTCAATTGAAAGTACCCCTTTCTAAACCATTGAAAGCGTCTCTTTTGAAACCAAGTAAAACTCTTTATTCACCTAGGTCGAAAGGCCAAAAGGTTCCCTTTCGAAAGCATTAATAACTTTCCTTTTGAAAGCTTTAATAACTTTCCTATCGAAAGCATTAAAAACCTTAGACATTATATCTTAAAACACTTTAAAACATCGCCTTTAAAACCTTGGAAAAACCTTCCATTTCAACCCTTTTGAAACCATCAAAAACACTACCTTTTGACTCCTTCGAAACCCTTTGGGGAACAACCCCTTCGAAACCATTTTAAATACCTTTCGAAAGCATCAAACCTTTAGAAACTCAAACCTTTCGAAAGCACTTGGATTCAATTTAAAACATGTAGAAAAACACCTTTCGAAACCATTTAAATCAACTCTTTCGAAACCTTTGGGTTATACTTCAATCAGCATAAAAAGGGTCATTTAAAAGATCAAGCTCGAAAGCCTTCCTTTCGAAACCTATTCCTAAGTGAGGAAGTGATGGTGTCGAAACCATCCCTTCAAAAGCATTGGAGAAGTGGTTAATTTTTAAAACAAAGTATACCTTCCGAAATTATCGACTTCGAAAGGTAGAAAAGCGGCAGTTAGGGGTTTCGGCCCCTTCGAAAGCATTACTTAAAATAAAAGAATGCAACCCATTTGAAACATTTCCCTTTAAAATATTTGACCCAGTCAAAAGCCCTCTCAGTCGAAACCTAACCTTTCGAAATCAAAGCAGGCGCTACCTTTTATTTTAAAACAAGGCATACTCCAACCCCTTCAGAACCTAGAGTTTCGACCAAGTACCCTTCACCTTTATCCAATGTGCTACGTACCAAGTAGCTTGATACCATGCACATTTGTTTCGAAACCAATGGTGGTGAAAGGTCTGGGTCGGAACCCCTTGTACCGAAAGTGACGGAACACACTAAAAACGTTTTATCTTTGTTTTTGACTTAAAAGAGAGTTTTTAAACAACCTGCTATTGTTTGTCAAAATTTCATTGGTTGCTAAATACCTTTTCAAAAGTGCTGCCAATATTTTCAAAAATAAACTATAATTTTATTTTACAAAATACCCCTTCTCCTTAATCAAATATATAAAACATTTAAGTCCCATACCTTAAATAATTTTATATATTCATCAAAACACTTAGGAAAATTCTATAAAAATTCCAAAAAATCCTTTTCAATATGTTTTCTAACATATTAAATTTCAGACCTAGATAATTATTTTGCCGTAAATAATTTATAACCCAATAAATCATTTTCTTCACTAGAAAATTAATATAAAATCCACATTAATTCAGAAAATTATGGAAACATTATTTCTGATTTACATTTAAAGTCACAAGGCAATTAGATGTCATTTAATAGGGTTTTCATGTCAAACATACCATAAAAATCAATGTAAGTATGCATAAATCATCAACAAGTATATATAAACATTTTGCTCTTCTAAAACACGGTTGAATCATGCAAGATAAATTTGGGTTCCATCTTTAAACCGAAATCATTTAGAAAATTTGAGATGTAGAAATTATTCACCTTAGCTTTGTGATTAGGATGTGAGATTTGACCTTGATTATGTTGATTTACTTCTTCCTCTTGAAAATCCTGGCTTTATATTCACTTGAGATTGAAAATGGTGGCCGACCTCTTTTAATTTTAATTTTTTTTACAAATGGGTGAAAGTGTGGATTCACGGCTATGGTTTAGGGTATTAAAATACCCATTTTCCTATTTTACCCCTTACTTATTTCCTAACACTTATCCCCATCTTATTTTCTTAGTTCATTACACATATAGGCACGACTACCATTGGTTAAATCAAATCTTAACCCATTAATTATCTTACATTATTTTATTTTATTTAACTAATTAAATATCCTAAATAATGTTACTAAAAATATGGGGTGTTACATCTTCCTCCTAGCAGACCATCCTGGAATACTAACACCGCCCTCTAGGCATCCAATGCACTGATAGCATTCATCCATACAAGTTGTTTTGTGATCGAACAAACATTCAACATTTACTATCTTCCAATTTAGAATCACCCTCACGAAGAATAGTACAGATCCACAGCATACTTTGTGATGATCCATCGTGAACGCTATTAATTTAGAGTGGTTCGGATAAATTATACTTATCCGAAAAAGGTGTCTCCAAACTAAGCAATAATTCCAGGCTAACTCAATTTTGTTATTTTGGAAGTATGTAACTAATAATCGAGTCTTCACCGAGGAACTCTAATATACACAATATACTTCCAGAGTTAAAATAGGTCAAGTTATAAAGAGCGAACAAATCTGTTACTTGGGGTAATTATACAGAGTTCGCATATGGGTAACTATATACTTAATTTAAACATGACCCATTGATAGGAATTAACTCTCCCATATCCATCACGTTTCCAATATTCCGGCCTTACACGATCCCTCGCTTAGAAATAAATTCTAGATCTCACAGATAAAGGATCAGCCTACTCATCGGCTTTTAGTGCTAACTACGGGTTGACTTAGTTCCCATAAATGTGTCACTACAAAAACATTGATTTCATATTTGTTTGAGTTTACTTAAGGGTAATCGACAAAGAAATCTCTTGATTTAATTTTTTTTTAAAAGGAAAGACAGTCTTAAAACAAAATCGATATTTTTGAAACAAAATGATTTTTAAATTAAAACATTTATTTATTAATTAAAGCAAACCTTTATTAAATAATCACCAAATCTTAATAAAGTCCTAATTAACATCTTAATTAGATTTAATTAATCAATAATTAATTTATAATTAATTAAACCCCTTTAATAAATAATTAATTAATAATTAATATTTAATAAATAATTAATGTAATTAACCCTTAATTATTAACTAAAAATAATTGAATTAAATTAATTAACTAATTAAAATTAACTTAATTGATTAACACTTAAGTATTGATTTCCTTTATTAACCAATAATCAAGTACTAATTACTTAATTAATTAATTAATTAATTAAATAATCATTTATTAAATAATTAATTAATTAACTAATAATTTCCTTTTTAATTACTTAATATAAGTTTTAAAACATTTTCCAAACATATTCCTAACTGAAAACATTTTTAGATTTCAAAAAGAGTCCATTTTTACAAACTGCGCTTATAGCGACCATCGCTATACGACCATTAATTTTAAACTTAGTTTAACATTCCAAAAGCTTTTAAAAACTTTTCTTTTATACTTAAACCTTACTTTATAACTTTTAATAATTCCTTTTTTGGAGAACAAAACTTAAAATTAAAAACTTCACACTAGTACAAAACAGATCAGTTGCTTCGCCTCATTTGTGTCGGTTGTCCATAAAACTGACACAAATAGTGTAATTTGTGTCGGTTGTTTATTAACAACCGAAACAATTGACTTATGGGGCAAGAGGAAAATGTTAAAAATGTAATTTGCATCTGTTGGTCTTAAGAAACTGACACAATTGAAGGGAAACAATAAATTTACTCGTGTCGGTTGTTTGAACAACCGACACAATTAAATACAATAGCATCGGTTGTTCAAAAACCGACACAATAGGCACACAACTTTTGCCCCAACCCCATTTCATCCGCCCCATCTTTTCCCGCGAACCCTAAATTTTAGAGGGAAACTTTAGCCATCCCGTCTCTTCTTTTCTTCTTCGTAAAACCCCAAAAAAAAACGGGAACAACGAATTCCTTTCAAATTACCGATTCCTTGCAAATTACCGATTCTCGTTCTTGCATTTAGATCGTTTCTCTTGTTGAGATTGACAGTACAATATTTCTGAACGAACAAGTCCTGTAGAAGTGCTGGAGAAACTACAAGTCGCTGCTTTAGAGCTGGAAGATCTGCTTGATCTCTTTGAATACAACCAACTCGAGAAACAGGTCAGCTCTTCTTTTTTCATATAACGCATATTGGACCTTTTTGTATCTGCCATAACTTGTAGTGTTTAATCATATGCTAGGCTTTTCTTTTCTATGTTTTTAATTATATTTTATTATTTAATTTTACTAAATGGCTAATTTTTATTACAAATAAAAATTTCACCGCATAGTATTCCATTTGCTAATAAATAGCAATATTGGCATGTGCACTGTGAACTGTGCATGAGTGTGGCTGTAAGATGGTTATAATTCTGTTCATCAGAACTATAGCCATCTGCTCTTTTCTTCGGCTCTGATCTATCCAGTTTGGTTTCTTGTGCATGTGGGATAAAATGAATCACATGCAGTAATATTTCTTATTAAAAGTCAATATAATGATTCCAAAATTTATATGGTGAAGAATACCTTTTAAGCATGCATTTGAGCCTGACCGGAAATGCATACATGGCACACTCAATAGCAATGGCTATTAATGAATTGCATATAATTTATGTAGTATTAAAATCTTCATGATCCTCAACCTAAGTAAAGGCTGAAGTTTATTTATTAGCTAAGCTACCGTTGTGACATTTGATATAACCATTTTGATACATGATTGGACTCTAACAGTTCGACCTGAGTGTACACTTGCTTGGTATCACAGCCGATGATTAAATTTTTTGCACTATATTGATTACTCAATTCAACACTTCTCAAGTTCAACTTATAAATACATTGACAATATTTCTCTTTGAATACAAGCACAAGCTAGTTCTATTACTCCAACAACCTCAATTCTTTCATCTCCCTATTTTGGAAGGGAGAACCAATGTGATAGCATCATTCAGTTCTTGCTAGATGAGTCTCATGCCGACTCTAGTAGTTCGATAAATAAAGTTCCAGTAATTGCCATAGTAGCAAAACCCTTTATTGTTTTATTATAAAATTGGATTAAAACGTCAAAGTGTTTGCCATTTTATCAAGACAGCAAACACTTTGGTTGTTTTAATTGTTTTTTGAATTTTTTGTAAATACTAACTCCGTGGTCTGTACTTCTTCTTCTAGGTGGAAAGGTTGTTGATTCAGTTAAAAATGTATGAAAATGTGTGAGTGGACATAACGTTTGTTGTTGATGGTCTAACATAATAGACTCTGGAAAAACAGCAGGACAAAAGATAAAAGCATGTTTTAAATGCCAACTGTTTATTATCGATAAGTTAACAACACTGTTGTATTGAGTTTGGCTTGAAATTCAAGATAGCCAGTGTCAGACCATACATCAATATTGTGTTATGAACATACACTATTGAGCACAACATGTCACATGTCAAACATTATAATTAAGCAGTGTCATATTTTATTTCATCATACTTGCGTCACAGGAAGGTGATTTCAGACTAGATAATGTTCCAACTCTCACTGATATAAACAAATATTGCTGTTGACAGAAGTTCTATCACAACTGACCATTAAGATATATCCAGAGTAATTTACTTGGTGACATTTTATGATTGTACGTGTTCAAGTAAAGTAAAATAAGCACCAACTCCCTTGCAAAGTAATTTTAGTAAGTTGATCAGGCCAGGACAATCCAAACTAATTTCATATCATCTAAGTGCAAAAATAAGTCAAAACAACCAAACCGACATACTTTATGATCTCTAGTTTAAACCGAAAATACATTTCCTGAATTTTGGTACGTAGTTTACTGTCAAACATTGAAATTTTCCTTTCACCCTGCTAAAATTCAATAAGGCTTATATATAATTGGTAAAATCTCATCATGCTATTGTAAATTCAAGAATTTCACACGAATGTATTACATTGATAGAGTTCAGTATTAAAAACAATCCATATACGATACGATTTGATCAGGGTTCACAATTTATTGAAATGCACAAAATAGTATAGATGGAAACAATAACATAAATAAGAACCAATTAAGCTTGCAACATAGAAGTAACACCAAGAGCGATAACGGAGACACCGAAGAACTCTTTATTCTTACTTCTAGTCTTTGCAATGAGTTTAAACGTTGCATGCAATGCACACAAATTTTCAATTTCTTTGTTAGAAAAGTAGGTTTGATTTCAGCAGTCTAATAAGTGCAAAAGTCACTGCAATTCTCTCAGTACAATACTGTAATAGCATCACATTACCAATTTCCTCCGTCTGGTCCCCTGCTGCAAATACATGGGTTTTGTTACTGATGGCATGTGTTGTTGGACCCATTGGGTTCGCCAATAGTACTAGATGCTATAATAGAAAATAAGCAGGGTGATTGTCAGTTGCTATAAGTTGTGAAACTGAAGGCTTATAGGAAGAAAGCTTGAATCGTAATTCATGTTTTTACCATTAGATCTATGCCTACAATCATGTGTAAGAACTCCGCTTCGGCATGCCTTCGGAGTTTGCTGATCCAGAGAAGAGCTTGTCAGCACATAGATTGGTTCGGTAGTATTTGGCGCCTATGTTTGAACTAATTCATCGTCGTTATGATCCATAGGTTGTTCTTTTTTGTCCAATGTACATCGAAACAAACACTGCTATTTTCAGGCTTAATTTTTGATTGTTGGTTGCAACTGTCTTAACATTATCATTTTACATTTTGGAGGACGGCCTCTTTTGTGCTTGTTCGAAGTAGATCTGGATGTTGTGGTATCCTATAGGTACAATTGTAAAGCGAGTCTCCCACGATAACGTATAAGAGTATAGTTGGTGTGCTTTGCAATATTTGCGTACTAATACAACTTATGAACAAATTTGAACGGGCTAGGTATAAAACTATTAAATTATTTTTCAATCATATGTACGCCCTTATTGGCATCTAAGTGCTCTTAGTAGTAGGCAATTGCAGGCACCGAAACGTTGCACAAAGGGACAATAAGTAGTTTGATATTTGAATCGCCGTAGATTTCATCATATCAGTTAGCAACAAAGATTTTAATGTATAATACAAAGGGCAAGTCAGCATGTTTTTTTTTTCTTACTCATTCATACACTTTAATTTATAATCAATTATCCATCTAGCAATGCACTTGCAAGAACATAAATTCTAACTTCTTCATTTTCAATATCTAAGTTTATATGATCTGATGTTGAGGAATAATTGAAATATCCAAACAAACATAAGAAACACTTATGATTTTTTTTTTGCTTATGTAGTGCGTCTCTAGCAATTTCACATGGATCGTAATTGGATGTATAACGTGAAACGTAGTGATGATGAGTTCTTGAACAAAATGGAAGGATTCATCAAGTGTGCGTTGAATGATCAATTAACAAGAAGAGAAGAAACAATTTTTTGTCCTTGTAGACGTTGCCAGAATAGGAGGAGATTTCGTAACATAGATCAGATCAGGGATCACATAATTCGATATGGGTTCAAGCAAAATTATACACAGTGGATATGGCATGGTGAAAGCACACTTAGTACACCTAGTTCTAGTAATCATTACATTGATGAGGATGACCAGGAAGGTACCGTGAATAACGAGGTAAATGATGAGACTGATGAGATCGACAATGTTAATGAGATGTTTGATGATGTTCAAGAACATTTGATGGAAGAACCAAAATTGTACGAAAAAATATTACTTGATGCTGAGAAGCCTTTGTATTCTGGTTGTGCTAAGTTTACAATATTGTCTGCTGTGCTCAAACTTTTCAATTTAAAAGCAAAACACGGGTGGAGTGATATAAGTTTTACATCATTGTTGGGACTTTTGAAAGACATGCTACCGGAAGGTAACGAGCTTCCTACTTCTAATTACGAGGCAAAGAAAATTATGCGTCCAATTGGTATAGGATACAAAAAGATACATGCATGTCCAAATGATTGTATTTTAAATCGAAATGAATATGAGAGCTTGCATGAGTGTCCTAAGTGTGGATTATCCCGTTACAAGTCGCGAGAAAATGTTCATAACGACCCAGATAAGAAATGGCCTCCAGCAAAGGTTTTATGGTATTTGCCGATTATACCAAGGTTTAAACGTTTATTTGCAAATAAAGAAAATGCAAAAAACTTAAGATGGCATGCAGATGTGAGGAAGGATGATGGATTACTAAGGCATCCAGCCGATTCTCCACAGTGGAGAAATATCGATACCATGTATTCTAGTTTCGGCGAAGAAACAAGAAATCTCAGACTTGGTCTTTGCACAGATAGCATAAATCCATTTGGCAATCTTAGCAGTCAACATAGTACTTGGCCGGTTCTTTTGGTGATTTACAATCTTCCACCTTACTTGAGTATGAAGCGCAAGTACATTATGTTGTCTCTTATGATTTCGGGACCACGACAACCAGGAAATGACATCGATGTTTATCTAGCTCCTCTTATTGATGATCTAAAACTTTTGTGGGATAAAGGTGTGCGCGTATTTGATGCATATAGTAGAAGTGAATTTACATTACGCGCCATGCTTTTTTGTACCATAAATGATTTTCCCGCATATGGTAACTTGTCTGGATATAGTACAAAAGGTGCTAGAGCAAGCCCAATTTGTCAAGACGACATGGCTGTTGAGCGCTTGCATTTTTGCAAGAAAAATGTGTATATGCATCATCGTAGATTTCTCCCTCTCAATCATCCTTATCGTAAAAAGAAGAAACCTGTGACGACCGCCCATGACCCCTGCACAGAATCTTGAGATATAGCGCTGTAAAGTGTGCCAGGCGACCATGGACGATTGTCAAGGTAAGATTTAAAACAAAAGAATCTATCGTATTACTCACAGCGCATGGACAAAATACAATAGAACATATGTATAGTGAAGCTTTACAGAACAAAATGACATCATATAAAACTCCATAATAGTTGAATACAAGCATCCACATAGTCAATACATCAAGCCTCACTACATATCTCTCAGAGAATACAAAACAGCGGAATATCCAGTACATATAATAAGAAGATAATATGCAACCCTCCAGCTCGTCTTCGATATCAGCATCGTGAGAGGAGAACAGCACCTGTCACCTGCTACCTAGTCTGCCCGTCCCAAAATGAACGAACAGCCCAAGGCAATAAGAATTAAAACATAAAGCCTTGAGTCAGACAACAGTCTTAGTGAGCAGTAAATTAGCTAACAACATACCAAAAGAGCATAAAGGAAAAGGAATAGGAATACAACCCTCCCACTCCAACCTCATTCTACAGTGATAGCCCCCAGACACACACTAAGCAGAAGCAAACATAGCAGAGCATACAATTTTAAAGTAAAGCTACTATCACTCGAGTCAAGGGCGATGTTTTCCAAGTACCAAGGCCTAAATCAGATAAGCACCCAGAAAATACCGCTCTTGAGTCCGAAATGACGTTACAACCAAACATCCATGACTCTGGCTATCACTGTTATCATTGCTTTGATATCACCGTTAATTGAATGACCGGCACATTCTTTCAGCCGTCCGTCAAGGGCTAATGGAAACCCCGGTTCTAGACATAACTCCCGCACGTCGTCGCAGCCCGTGCCTAGGACTATCGAATCTGCCCAGAGTACTCGACCATCAACAGTTGGCCGTTGGGACTATCGAATCTGCCCAAACGTACTCTTGCTTAGAGCATGCTAGAACCTTCAACAACGATGCTATCCGAGCCTCCTAGTCATCCTCCCCGACGACTATTCTCATATCCATTCATTATCCTCAACTCGAATCATATCACCGAGTTATCAACATGCTTGGAATGATCCCGTCTGGATTAGACCAAGTCTTCATCACATGATTTGCCTCGCTTCATTACATCCTCGCAAAGCCTCATCTCATTATCACATCATCAGATCTATGCATAAGAGCTTCATCATCCCGCTACATATGCCACGAGCAGCTTTTCCAATTCAAGAGCCTTTCCCTTAGCTTTTGAATCACCTTCGATCTAAATCTAATCATCAATCATCTAGTTCATAACAATCAATCAAATCAAACATCAATCCAAGCAATCAAGCATTCAAAAATGATCTAAGTAGACAATTATAACAATAATGGCATTTTCGTAATTAAAGAGTTGAAAGTCCAATAAGCATGAAAACATGGATTATATCTCTACAAACTTGATGAATGAACTTGCATAGGTTAACATATGATAAAATGGATGTAACATCATCATGAACAATGGATCTATATGGATCTACACATAGGATGAAGAAAATGCATGGAAATCACTATTTTAACACCAAATCGGGCCAACAATCCGATATACTCCTTTGGATCCGTGTGAGAGATAATCACCACTCACCAAATCACCTAAACAATCCAAAAGATATCAACTTCAGATCTGGACAGCGAAGAGCTAAGCTAGATCCGACAAGATCTCACTTCAAACGAAGAAATCTCTCTTGAAAAGATGAAGATCTTCAATCTAAGCTCTTGAATCTTCAATCTTGATCTTCGATTTGGATGGATGGAGGCACTAGATTAGAGTGGAGAAAAGAAGTGAAGAAGTGTAGAAGTCGAGCTCTCAAAATGGCAGCACTTCGTCGCTTCAAAATCCGGATCCCAAAAAGTGAGAACAACCCCTCCTATTTATAGCAGAAATTTCCTTAAGTCGCTTAACTCGGCTATCTCCCTAGGTCGTTTCCGACCTAAGCCTCTCCGACCTAAGCCTCTCCGACCTAACAGATGTACTCCTCAGCGACCTAACACTTGACGACCTAAAGCAATGCGCTTTCCTTCGACCAAAGACTTAGTTGGGTTGCGACCTAACAACTTAGACTTCTACGCAACCTAACACAACATACGACCTAACAGTTAGATCTACGCGACCTAACAACTTAGCAACCTACGCGACCTAACAGTGCTACGACCTAACACTTATGCGACCTATCTCCTTAGGTCGCTAACACGCTAACACCTTAGGTCGCTAACAAGCTAATACCTTAGGTCGCAAACTCAGAACCACTAGGTCGCTAACTCGGTAACCACTAGGTCGCAAACTCAGAACCACTAGGTCGCTAACTCCCACTAGGTCGCAAACTTGTTAACTCCTTAGGTCGCCAACTTGTTAACTCCTTAGGTCGCCAACTTGTTAACTCCTTAGGTCGCCAACTTGTTAACTCCTTAGGTCGCCAACTTGTTAACTCCTTAGGTCGCCTACGACCTTACCACCCAAGCTATCAGACGACCTAACACATAGCGAACTATAACTTAACTCTGTTACTACGACCTAACTTCTATACACTCTAAGTCGTTGCCGACCTAACCACACACCCAGTAACCACTAGGTCGCTAACTCGCCCTGCCGACCTAGCACTTAGCTCACCGAAACTCTTAGGTCGCTCCCAATAGTTCCTTAGGTCGGTCAGTTCTTTTAGGTCGTTAACTCACCCTGCCGACCTAATACTTAACCAAATCCTAGGTTGCATAATTCTATAGGTCGCTCCAACTAACCCACGACCTAACACTAACTCGCCGAAGTCTTTAACTCGGTCACGACTTAGCTCTTAGGTCGTTCACGACCTAGGACTTAGACAAATCTGCCTAAAAATCTGAAATGACTTAAAAAAAATGCTAAAATTCCAGATTTGACACACTTTTCGATCCGTGAAAAATACGGGTCGTTACATTCTCTCCCCCTTAGGAATTTCGCCCCTGAAATTCCAAGCAAACAAAGCAATCAAAGGCTATTCTGTACGCCTACCATCCATAGCAATCAACAAACCATGCATCCAATTCTAGCTTAGCGTACAGAATTCTAAGACTTAGAACAAGTTACAATATCGCGAGATGAGACGACACCTTAGGGCCATACCTTGAAGAGTTCAGGATGAGCTGCCTTCATCCTCTCTTCCACCTCCCACGTACAGTCGTTATCATCATCACTCCATTATATCTTGAGCAACTTAACTATCTTCCTCCTAAGCTGTTTCGTGTCGGTTTCCACAACACGAAGTGGCTTACGAGGTCTTCTATCAACTGGATCAACTTCAAAATCTTCATAGCTATCAGCAGAAACCACTGTATTCGAGTCATGCACATACTTCCGTAGATACGATATATGAAAAACATTGTGCACACTCGACATCTTCTTTGGTAACTCCAATCTGTAAGCGAGCTTTCCAATTCGCTCGATGATCGGGAATGGTCCAACAAATCTCGGAGTCAACTTTCCTTTCTTCCCGAATCGAATAACATTCTTCAGTGGAGAAATCTTCACAAAAACCATATCTCCTACGTCGAATTCCAAATCCTTTCGACGCTTATCAGCATAACTCTTCTGACGGTCTTGGGCTGCCTTCATTCGTTGCCGAATGATCTCTATGCAATCTGAAGTCTGACGAATCATCTCTGGCCCAAGCATCAACTTTTCCCCAGTTTCCAATCAACATGTCGGAGAGTTACACGGTCTTCCATACAATGCCTCATATGGTGCCATACCAATACTTGACTGGTAACTGTTGTTGTACGCAAACTCCACCAAATGAAGGTGATCTTCCCATGATCCTCCGAAATCCAAAACACAAGCTCTGAGGAGATCTTCCAAAACTCGGTTAACTCTCTCGGTCTGACCATCTGTTTGAGGGTGATAAGCTGTACTCAAACACAACTTGGTTCCCAAAACTTCCTGGAAGCTCTTCCAAAATCCACTAGTGAACAATGGGTCTCGATCGCTCACTATACTCTTCGGAATACCATGGAAACGAACTATCCACTTAACATACAACTCAGCCAACTTTGATGCAGTCCTAGTCGATCGAACAGGAATGAATCGTGCACTCTTAGTCAGACGATCCACAATGACCCAAATCCCTTCATTTCCCGTTCTGGTTCTAGGCAATCCATCAATAAAATCCATCGACACTTGTTCCCACTTCCATGTAGGAACTTCTAATGGCTGAAGCAATCCGCTTGGCTTTTTCTGTTCAGCCTTTACCAACTGGCAGTTCATGCATTTGGAAATGAAATCTCCAACATCCTTCTTCATGCCTTCCCAATAGTAGGTTCTCTTCATATCCCGATACATCTTGTTTCCACCTGGATGAATTGTCAACTTCGAGTGATGACTTTCCTTCAGAACTTCACTCCTCAATTCATCTATATCGGGAACCACTAGTCGTCCTTGCTTCCGAAGCCAACCCTCTCGATCGACCTCGAATCCTTTATCCTTTTCTGGATCCAATCCAGATTCCAATTCACGGATAATCTTGACAAGCTTATCATCTCGCTTTTGGCCCTCGCCAATCCTTTCCACAAGAGTGGGTCTTATCGATAAGTTTGCCAACATCTCAGGTTCCAATTCGCATCTAGGCCTGAAGTCAAATCCAGCTAAATACTCGAGACTCTTCCATTCGGAAAACATGGCTCCCAATCCTGCATGTCTTCGACTTAACGCATCTGCCACTGCGTTACCTTTTCCCGGAGTATAAGCTATTCCAAAATCATACGATGCCAAAAACTCTAGCCAACGTTGCTGCCGAAGATTCAAATCCTTCTGGGAGAAAAGATACTTCAACGACTTATGATCTGTAAACAACTCGAATCGAACTCCCAACAGATAATGCCTCCACATCTTCAGAGCAAATACAATCGCCGCTAACTCCAAATCATGAGTTGGGTAATTCCTTTCATGCGGCTTCAGTTGTCGACTGGCATACGCAACAACTTTATCCTTCTGCATCAGCACTGCTCCAAGTCCAGTACCACACGCGTCGGTGTAAACCACCATCTCATCATTCCCACTTGGAATAGTCAAAACAGGAGCACTCGTCAATCTCTCTTTCAGGATTCCGAAAGCTTGCTCACACTTAGCATCCCAACTGAACACTTGGTTCTTTTTCGTCAATCCTGTTAATGGTGCAGCTATCTTGGAGAAGTCTTTGATAAACCGTCGATAATATCCTGCTAATCCAAGAAAACTTCTCACATCAGATGCATTCTTAGGTCTAACCCAATCCTGGATTGCTGCCACCTTAGCGGGATCAACCGCTATTCCATTTCCAGAAATCACATGGCCTAAGAACCTCACTTCACTCTTCCAGAAGTGACACTTCGAAAACTTAGCCTTCAGCTGATGTTTCCGCAAGATTTCCAAAACAATACGCAAGTGCGTCTTGTGCTCTTCTTCAGTTCTGGAATAAATCAGAATATCATCCACGAACACAAGTACGAACTTGTTCAACTGATCTCTGAACACTCTATTCATAAGATCCACAAAATATGCTGGCGCGTTAGTCAATCCAAACGGCATTACCAGCCACTCAAAGAAACCGGATGGTGTCCTAAAAGCAGTCTTCGGCACACTATCCTTAGCCACTCTCAACTGGTGAAATCCCGTTGCCAAATCCATCTGAGAAAACACCTTAGCTTCGTGAAGCTGATCAAACAAGTCATCTATTCTCGGCAATGGATACTTGTTCTTCTTAGTCACCTTATTCAGCTCACGATAATCCACACACAATCTCAACGACCCATCTGCCTTGGTTGCAAACACAACTGGTGCACCCCACTCGGACACACTACGCCGAATGAATCCTTTCTGCAAAAGATCATCAACTTGCACCCTCAACTCCTGCTGTTCCCTAGGCGCCATCCGCCTAAGAGGCATCACAACAGGCCTGGCTCCTTCAACTAGATCTATACGAAACTCGATCTCTCTATGCGGCGGCAACCCTTTGACTTCGTCAAAGACATCCTCGAATCTATTTGCGATCGGCACTAAAGACAGTCCATCCCGTGGAACAACTAGCGAATACATGAAGCTCATGAAGACGCCTTCCTCATGCTTACATCGTATCACAATCTTTCGCCCTTCCACATTCTCGACTGTCACCTCCAACCTTTTGCAATCAACCTTAGCCGCATACTTCCTAAGCCAGTCCATACCCAAGATAATTCCGAACCCCGCAAAGTTCAGAACAAAGCAATCACAAACAAAAGAGCAACCATGACTCGACACAACTAGACCACGGCATAACATACACAAACAAGACGAACCCCCAACTGGATTAGTCACAACCAATGGCCTATCAACAATATCCGGCTTCAAATCTAACCGGCCTACTAGTTCATTACAAACAAACGAATGCGATGCCCCAGTATCAAACAAGACTCTAACTGGAATACCACATAGGAAAAGAGTACCTTGAACCACCACACTCTTTCCCTTCTCTTCAGCAGTAGGAGCTTTCGAAGACGACGGAACAGCTCCTAAAGCATAGGCTTGCACAATCTGCCTGTCCTTCCTCGGTTCTGGACAATTCTTCCTGAAATGCCCTGGCTTGTCACAGTTGTGACACTTCATCGGTGCCTTCGGATTCTTACAATCCTTAGAGAAATGGCCCTTCTGCTGACAATTGTAGCAAGTCACCTCGCCTTTCGGCTTCTTCTGGCCATCCTTACCCTTCTGCTGCTGCTGCTTCCTCTTCTGGTTTCCACCCTGCTGTGGTTTAGATTCTCCCTTGGTAACAGCAACAACAGGTCCTTCCTTAGGAAACAGACTCTCATGCCTGAGAGCTTTCTCCACAAGCTTCTCAAATGAATCGTCCAAATGATCCACCAACTGTCTCCCAAGATAACTATCCAAGCCGGTCACAAACTTCTCATTCTTCTGGTAAGCAGATTCAATATACGACCGGGCATATTTGGACAAAGCTTCGAACTCAGAAACATACTCAAGAACTGATCTTCCACCTTGCTTGAGCTCCACAAACCTCTTGAACAGAACAGACTTCTGAGCTGTGGAAATGAACTTAGCTTCAAATCTAGCTTGGAATTGCTCCCAAGTAATCTCTTCCTCCGCAGTATCGATGGTAATAGAGTTCCACCAATCAGAGGCTCTCCCTTGAAGCTGCCTCGATGCCAACTTCCTCTTAGTTGCATCATCAATTCCCAAATCACCAAAGATCCTTCTACAAGCATCTATCCACCTCTGGACCTCAATGGTAGATTCTGTTCCCAAGAAAACCTTCCCTCCAAGAGCAGTATAATCCTTGCACAGCTTAGCAAAATCCACTGGTTTCGGAGTTTGGACTTGAACTCCAACATCAACTGCTGCCCCTGGAACTGGTATCCTTCTCATGATCGAAGTCATCATAGCTTCGAACATGGCTGCATAATCAGCAGTCTCTTCAGTAGCACGGCCTTCCCTAGCAGCTGGTCTCCCTCTTCGACTCATTCTCAATATCTATAAAAAGGAATGATTAGAACATCTAGAGAAACAACTGCATAAAGGACTCAAACTCTACTAAGCTACTATATTATATATAGTAATCATCCATCAAAATACAATTACGTCTCTCATACGTAGTTACGACAGCGAGCGTTGGGTAAAATCGATTAACCAATGCTCTGATACCAAATGTGACGACCGCCCATGACCCCTGCACAGAATCTTGAGATATAGCGCTGTAAAGTGTGCCAGGCGACCATGGACGATTGTCAAGGTAAGATTTAAAACAAAAGAATCTATCGTATTACTCACAGCGCATGGACAAAATACAATAGAACATATGTATAGTGAAGCTTTACAGAACAAAATGACATCATATAAAACTCCATAATAGTTGAATACAAGCATCCACATAGTCAATACATCAAGCCTCACTACATATCTCTCAGAGAATACAAAACAGCGGAATATCCAGTACATATAATAAGAAGATAATATGCAACCCTCCAGCTCGTCTTCGATATCAGCATCGTGAGAGGAGAACAGCACCTGTCACCTGCTACCTAGTCTGCCCGTCCCAAAATGAACGAACAGCCCAAGGCAATAAGAATTAAAACATAAAGCCTTGAGTCAGACAACAGTCTTAGTGAGCAGTAAATTAGCTAACAACATACCAAAAGAGCATAAAGGAAAAGGAATAGGAATACAACCCTCCCACTCCAACCTCATTCTACAGTGATAGCCCCCAGACACACACTAAGCAGAAGCAAACATAGCAGAGCATACAATTTTAAAGTAAAGCTACTATCACTCGAGTCAAGGGCGATGTTTTCCAAGTACCAAGGCCTAAATCAGATAAGCACCCAGAAAATACCGCTCTTGAGTCCGAAATGACGTTACAACCAAACATCCATGACTCTGGCTATCACTGTTATCATTGCTTTGATATCACCGTTAATTGAATGACCGGCACATTCTTTCAGCCGTCCGTCAAGGGCTAATGGAAACCCCGGTTCTAGACATAACTCCCGCACGTCGTCGCAGCCCGTGCCTAGGACTATCGAATCTGCCCAGAGTACTCGACCATCAACAGTTGGCCGTTGGGACTATCGAATCTGCCCAAACGTACTCTTGCTTAGAGCATGCTAGAACCTTCAACAACGATGCTATCCGAGCCTCCTAGTCATCCTCCCCGACGACTATTCTCATATCCATTCATTATCCTCAACTCGAATCATATCACCGAGTTATCAACATGCTTGGAATGATCCCGTCTGGATTAGACCAAGTCTTCATCACATGATTTGCCTCGCTTCATTACATCCTCGCAAAGCCTCATCTCATTATCACATCATCAGATCTATGCATAAGAGCTTCATCATCCCGCTACATATGCCACGAGCAGCTTTTCCAATTCAAGAGCCTTTCCCTTAGCTTTTGAATCACCTTCGATCTAAATCTAATCATCAATCATCTAGTTCATAACAATCAATCAAATCAAACATCAATCCAAGCAATCAAGCATTCAAAAATGATCTAAGTAGACAATTATAACAATAATGGCATTTTCGTAATTAAAGAGTTGAAAGTCCAATAAGCATGAAAACATGGATTATATCTCTACAAACTTGATGAATGAACTTGCATAGGTTAACATATGATAAAATGGATGTAACATCATCATGAACAATGGATCTATATGGATCTACACATAGGATGAAGAAAATGCATGGAAATCACTATTTTAACACCAAATCGGGCCAACAATCCGATATACTCCTTTGGATCCGTGTGAGAGATAATCACCACTCACCAAATCACCTAAACAATCCAAAAGATATCAACTTCAGATCTGGACAGCGAAGAGCTAAGCTAGATCCGACAAGATCTCACTTCAAACGAAGAAATCTCTCTTGAAAAGATGAAGATCTTCAATCTAAGCTCTTGAATCTTCAATCTTGATCTTCGATTTGGATGGATGGAGGCACTAGATTAGAGTGGAGAAAAGAAGTGAAGAAGTGTAGAAGTCGAGCTCTCAAAATGGCAGCACTTCGTCGCTTCAAAATCCGGATCCCAAAAAGTGAGAACAACCCCTCCTATTTATAGCAGAAATTTCCTTAAGTCGCTTAACTCGGCTATCTCCCTAGGTCGTTTCCGACCTAAGCCTCTCCGACCTAAGCCTCTCCGACCTAAGCCTCTCCGACCTAACAGATGTACTCCTCAGCGACCTAACACTTGACGACCTAAAGCAATGCGCTTTCCTTCGACCAAAGACTTAGTTGGGTTGCGACCTAACAACTTAGACTTCTACGCGACCTAACACAACATACGACCTAACAGTTAGATCTACGCGACCTAACAACTTAGCAACCTACGCGACCTAACAGTGCTACGACCTAACACTTATGCGACCTATCTCCTTAGGTCGCTAACACGCTAACACCTTAGGTCGCTAACAAGCTAATACCTTAGGTCGCAAACTCAGAACCACTAGGTCGCTAACTCGGTAACCACTAGGTCGCAAACTCAGAACCACTAGGTCGCTAACTCCCACTAGGTCGCAAACTTGTTAACTCCTTAGGTCGCCAACTTGTTAACTCCTTAGGTCGCCAACTTGTTAACTCCTTAGGTCGCCAACTTGTTAACTCCTTAGGTCGCCAACTTGTTAACTCCTTAGGTCGCCTACGACCTTACCACCCAAGCTATCAGACGACCTAACACATAGCGACCTATAACTTAACTCTGTTACTACGACCTAACTTCTATACACTCTAAGTCGTTGCCGACCTAACCACACACCCAGTAACCACTAGGTCGCTAACTCGCCCTGCCGACCTAGCACTTAGCTCACCGAAACTCTTAGGTCGCTCCCAATAGTTCCTTAGGTCGGTCAGTTCTTTTAGGTCGTTAACTCACCCTGCCGACCTAATACTTAACCAAATCCTAGGTTGCATAATTCTATAGGTCGCTCCAACTAACCCACGACCTAACACTAACTCGCCGAAGTCTTTAACTCGGTCACGACTTAGCTCTTAGGTCGTTCACGACCTAGGACTTAGACAAATCTGCCTAAAAATCTGAAATGACTTAAAAAAAAATGCTAAAATTCCAGATTTGACACACTTTTCGATCCGTGAAAAATACGGGTCGTTACAAAACCTTTCAATGGGGAGATAGAAAACGGAGTTGCTCGTTTGCCATTAACAGGAAATGATGTATATGAACGGATCAAGGATATTGAAAATGTATTTGGCAAAGCCTTTCCTCTTCAAGAAGGCATGTGGAAGAAAAAATCTATATTTTGGGAACTTCCATATTGGAAACATTTACAAGTTAGGCATTGTCTAGATGTAATGCATATAGAAAAAAATGTTTGTGACAGTATCATTGGAACACTCTTGAATATACCTGGTAAGACAAAAGATGGTGAGAAAGCTAGACAAGATATGTTGAAAATGGGTATTCGAAAGGAGTTAGCACCAGTGGAGAAAGGTAAACGTATCTATTTGCCTCCTGCATGTTATACATTGTCCAAAAAAGAGAAAACTAGTTTATGCGAGTGTCTTCGTGGTGTCAAGGTTCCATCAGGTTATTCTTCGAACATTAGCAGTCGTGTATCAATGAAGGATTTGAAATTGACGGGCATGAAGTCTCATGACTGTCATGTGTTAATGCAACATTTGTTGCCGGTTGCTATTCGAGGTATATTGCCTAAACATGTTAGACATGTTATTACAAAGCTTTGTATTTTTTTTAATGCAATTTGTAGTAAGGTGATTGATCCTGATATGTTGGATGATCAACAAGCCGATGTTATTGTTACCTTGTGTCAATTTGAGATGTATTTTCCCCCTTCATTTTTTGATGTTATGGTGCATTTGGTTGTACATTTGGTAAGAGAAATCAAGATTTGCGGTCCTGTTTTTATGAGGTATATGTATCCGTTTGAAATGCACATGGGAACTTTAAAAAGAAAAACAAAGAATAGATATAGACCTGAAGCTAGTATCGTAGAAGGTAATGTAGCCGAGGAAGTTATTGAATTTGTCACTCAATACCTAACTGACGTTGAACCTATTGGACTTTGCAAGTCTCGACATGAAGGGCGACTTGACGGTCAAGGCATAATTGGGTTTAAATTGATGTCAATTGGTGATGATATGTTTCACAAAGCTCACCTACTTGTTTTACAGCACCTTAGTGAGGTTCATCCTTACTTGGAAGAGCACATGACAATTCTAAAGTCTCAAAATCCTTCAAAGAATGAAAGATGGTTGACAAATGAACATAACCGCTCATTCGTCATATGGTTTAAAGATAAGGTAATGTCTCAATTGTCTCAAACAAATCATAATTTTTCTGATACAATAAAATGGTTGGTGTATGGGCCTAAATTTCAAGTTAGCTCTTATGAAGTGTACGCTATTAATGGGTATGTCTTTCATACGAAGCGTCAGGATGAAAAGAGCAAAATGGAAAATAGTGGAGCAAGTGTCGTAGCATCTTCAAGAGAATTTGCTAGTGCTAAAGATAACAAACCAATAAATGCGACAATGTCATATTACAGAATAATTGAGAATATTTGGGAACTTGAATATAGGGACTTCACGATTCCTCTATTTCAATGTAAATGGGCCGATAACCATTGTGCTGTACAAGTGGATGAACATGGATTCACACTTGTTGACTTTGATCGAGTGAGTCATGATAACGATCCACTCATCTTGGCATCTCAAGTGAAACAAGTTTTTTATGTCACCGACCCAGCTGATCATAAGTGGTCTGTTGTCCTTCCTGGAAAAAGACGCATTATTGGGATCGACGACGTGGTAGATGAAGAAGAGTATAATCAATTTGACGAGAATCCACCTTTTTCCATTGGCGTAAGTCTATCAGAAGAAGAAGTTGATTTAAATGCAAATTATGCACGTACTAATCACGATGAAGGGGTTTGGATAGCGGGGTAATTTTTTAACCTTCTAATACTGTCACCATTTAATTTGTTCATACGTGTACATTTATTTGGAATGTGTATATCAAAAGCTAAATCTTCAAACGAATGAGAAAACATTGCACATATGATTTAACTTTGAGATTTTGAAAATATTGGGTCGTTACACATACTTCGATCTCTGCAAAAGAATTCAAAAGGCAATTTTGTTTTGACTCATTGCAATACTAGCAGGTTAGCACTATTTTCTTGCATTAGTATTTTATATGCAGTAGCTTTCTCAGATATGTGCATATTTTCTCATACTTATCGGATGTCTGTTTTGTATCAAATTACAAGACTCACTGTTTATAGAATTTGTCATCTCCTTTAACTGTTAGAATGATCATGTTTTGAACAGTATACGTGAATTTAGTCATGACTTTTCAGAGTGTGACGTGTGAAAGTGCTACAAGGATGAAGTTTACGCATAATATAGAACGGGAATCAGTCTGCCTAAAAAAACAGTATGCATAGGTTGGGAAACCCTTCGCTGAGCTGAGTAGCAACTGTTTGAGCTTAAACTTTGTGAAGTAATTGAATATATTATATTCCCAACTAAACGTTTTTAGGAAGATTAGTTTGTTCATTGCATATTTTGTAAATTTTGCATTTGTTCTCTCTGTAAATTTTATTGCTGTAGTGATATTACTATTTTCAGACTCCTTGTATGAGAAGGTTATTCTTGTCCCTTCTAAACCCATTTTAATATGGATTTATTTACGTCATACCATTACTTGTAAATTGTGCATGTATTCTCTTGCTTAGCTCTATTGCTTCGCCCTTCACTGAGCTGAGCAGCACTTGTCTGAGCTTGAACTTTATGAATCAGTTTAATATGATTCTTGTCCCTTTTGTACCAGTTTCAAAAGATTTTAATTTGGTTTTAACTTGTAAATTCTGCATATGCTTATGTAATGGGTTTTACTGCTGTGATGATAATGCTATTTTCAGACTCCTTGAATGAGATGGGTTTTCCCTGAGCTTTGTATTTTATCAGTTCATAATTTCTTACTTCAAACCACTATTAATTGTTGTTCTTTTTATAGTTATTTTTTTTGCATATGTTTGTCTGATGAGTTTTATCAATGTAATGATATTACTATTTATATGATTTAATTATCTTTAATATAAATTTCTTGACAGAGTCTAGTCACCAAATCAACTTGTAAATTACACTAGTATTATTAAATGTTAACACGTAACCAAGTGAAACATGAGACCATCTGAAACATGCAATCAAGCAAATATCTCTTCAAATAAGTTCTGGCTGTGTGCATTTTGCAATCAAGCAAATATGTCTTCAAATCAGTTCAGACTGTGTGATATTTAAGTTATTATTCGTTTGTTGAAATATTTTATAACTTTTGGGTGCACATCTGTGATACAGGAATAATGGAAATGCAACTATATGAACACACTGAAGAGCAAAACACTTCCGCTTTCGCTTCAGAACCGTCATCTAAGAGAAGGCATAGAGGTCCAACAACCGGAAAGAAATACAGAACATCCGAGCCAAAATTCATTGAGTGGTGTGATAATGGCAAACCTACTGGAAAATGGGTGAAGTCTTTTAAGGCGTACGTAGGCGATACAGCTAGATCTAGAATTGATATCAATATCAAGAATTGGGCTAGCGTTAGTCAAGGGCTTAAGGATACCATCTGGGAAGACATTAAGGTATTATAAATTCATTTGTTCGCTTATTAAATTGTCAGTTGGATCCTTTGTGTTTGGAGTCATGAACCGCTTTCATTGTTTATCAAATTCATTTTTACTGCTTTGACGTTGTTTATTTTTTATTTTTTATTACCTCAGACCGAGTATCACATCGACGAAAAAATGAAAAATAATGTGTTAAAAAATGTTTGTGGAGCATGGAAGGGTTTCAAAACAAAATTGGTTAGTGGTTGGATTACGAAGACTAGAGAGCTTACAGAAAACCATAAAGAGCCATACAAATTTTATGATGGGGTTACAAAAACACAATGGGAAACATTTAAGAAGTATTTTGAAACCGAGGAGTTTAAGGTATGTTTTTTTTATGCTTTCATTTTTGCATTATACTCTTCCTGCAACCTGCATATTATTAAAAAAAGGATATTGGAATGCCAGTTGTTAAATCAATTAATAAACATATATTCTATAGGCATTTTAATTGCATGCCACTGTTTCTTTTTCGCCTTGAAGTCTGCAGCAATGCAGCAGCAAAAGGGAAAAAACAGAAGAAAAAAAGGCTGCATATAATATATTTCAGATAAACTTAAATATATTTCACAGAAGTGATTTAGTTATGCTATTTTCATTGCTTTCATTGTTTGTATTGCTTTGGGGAGGGAGACGGTAATAACGTTGATAGGGCATCGGTAAACACCCCATGGAAGAGGCCGATAATGGTTTTCCAATGCCTATTTTATGAATGTATATTGTGCTATCAGTAAACCCTGATGTTTTGTAGTGTTAGTTAATAATCTAATGGTTAGTAAATGAAGAAACAACCCATTGGCAATCTGACGTCCCACTAAATGCATTCAAAAAATATTTACATAGTTAATAACAATAAGATTAAAAGTATTTGCTGTAGACAATGTAAAAAACCAAATTAAATGCAATTTATCGGATAAAACAACCAGTATTGCCAGTCAGTCAGGGTGCGTATGTGTGCGCGTTTTATATCTGCATAGCTCACGATTGGCATCATAAAAAGACAACGCTGGCCTATCAACATAGACCGTCATATTGTTCGTTCACAATATCTTTCTCGTCTACAAAAAAGAAAAAAGGAAAGATAGAAATGAAGAAACTTACAGTGTACCAAATTGCATCCATTACCTCAATATCTTCATCTGATCTCGCAGAAAGGATAGAACTAGCTTTCCACATTTGTACTCGTCTCCTTTCTACTTTCTCTCCACTTCTTCAGTCATCTTTCTTCAATCCTAGCAATTTAAAACTGAAACATTTCGTTTGTCCTCAATTCTTATATTCAAGATTCATGCCAACTCTCTTGACCAACACATGAATATCACATGTGAAATCTGTTGTCATATGCAGCACTAATTGCTAGCAAAAAATAGCATCCACATACAAAATCATATTGCAGGTTATGTTTATGGAGGCTAGCATCAATTTTGGCACCTTTTGTACTCATATTGACCTTATAATAATAGGCCAATGCATTGGCATGACAAGTAACACAGTTTAGGTTCAGTTTGGTGCAAGTCCAGGTGAATTGTACTATAGCAGGACTTACAGTGGTGACTATGGATTTATGGTAGATATTATGTAGCTGGTATTGCATTAGCAAACACCCGGAACAGATTCTCAATGATCAAAATATCTTTTGTGATATCAGAGGAGGATGATGAAATGATTTAATTTTATGGTGCTTTTCAATCATAATTTTTATGTTTGTAGCTTGCATGTTTGAATAAAAAACTAATCATTCATAAGATAAGAGTTACAAAAATAATGAAATATGTAGTTTTACATGATATCAATTAAGATAACAGTGTATTTACAGTATTTTAATAGTTTACACGTATACATATACATATACTTGTCTAATTTGGTGATTGGTCGACGTTATGTTGATACTTGTACAAATTAGCATACTGGTACTTAATAATATTTAACAGACACCAATATTTCACTACCTAGAGTTAATAACTAAATATGAAAGTAGTAGTTTTTAATGCACAACAGGTGGTTTAGCTTCACAGTCTGTTTCAGCAATACCATCAACCAAGAGCTAATGCAATCACCATACGGAATGTGACTATAATCGAAATGAAAATTAAAGATTATTCATCCTACATATATTTTCACAATCTTACCGCCTATTTTGCAGTTTTGATTACTAGTTGAGATCCATGTCCATGTTTTTCTGTATGAGAATGTGTTCTTCCAGTTGCACAAGTGCTATAATCATTTTATGTATTGTTCTGATGGATATAGAATGCTTGTTATGCTTCATGTATCTGTTTTGCTGAATTTTGCAATGTCATAAAACAGCAAATAAGTGAGAAGGCTAGGAAGAGTCAGGCATGCAATGAGCATCCTCACTATTTAGGACAAGCTGGATATGCAGGGAAGAAGGCTAAATGGATAATTGAAGGCCATAGTTCCTCGACCATATTGCCAAGTGGACCTGTTTTGGATCGGAGTATTGATTGGATTTTGGCACGATAAAAAAAAGGAACCGATGGAAATTATGTCATCCCTAATGAGAAAACTAAGATGGTTGCAGATAAAATGGTACGACTAGTTTCCATGTGTTTTATCGCTTTACATGTTTTAAACTGAAAACACACACGACCCAGCATTCTTTATTATTAGATAAAATATGACACGTAATATGATATCATTTCAGCAAACGTGTGGTGCTAACATTTCAGTAAAAAGCATGATACTATAGCACTATTTTAATTTTTTAATCTTCATATGATAGTGAAAAGCATGTCACCTTATGTTTTAGCTTTTTTTTGTTGACAGAATGATTGGAGAGGAAAAGCCGTTGAAGGGTCATGGGTTCCAGATAGGTATGATGATGTCTTGAGTCGTGGTCTTGAAAAAAGAGAGCATCCAGGTCGAGTTAGAGGGATTGGTGGGACGGTTGGTATAAAAAACGTATTTGGGGATGTAGAGAAAAGGAAAGGTCGAAGTGGTGTAATATCAGCTGATGAGCTGCATGTTATCACTCAGGAAATAGAGGCTAAAGTGAGCCAAAAATTGAGACAAGAGATGAGTACAATGGTTCAAGAGCAGATTGCAAACATTTTGAACACGATGAATTTGCCTAAGGAGGTGGAGATCAGCACACCATTAACTGATCATCGTAGTAGTTGTCAATCAACGCACCCGAGCAAATTACAATATGCAAACAAAACTCAAGAGACGGATCCCTTTGCAGACTTACAGGTAAACAATTCATAGTTGAATTTATAAACGTATACGATTTTATGTATTTGACAAGTGCTAAGTGAAAAATGTTGGTTTTGTACTTTGCCATTCTAGAAACCGATTAAATGTCGTTTGGCCGTGAATATGGACTCCAAAATTGTTGTAGTGGGTCATGGCATGGTACATCCCACTTCAAGGTCCGGAGATCAATGTCATAATCAACAAATCTTGGTCGATCATGTAAAAGTTGGAATTGATGCAGTGGAGTCTAGTCATGAAGGAACCTCACTTCCTGTTCCAACTAAACATCACAACACGATAGGAGAAGCGGTCGGGAGTTTTGTTCAATGGCCTAAAAGCCTTGTGCTTTTAAGAGATAATGATACGGTAATGAATGCATTTTTCTTCCTTAATTTAGCTTGCTAAACTCCTCTATTTCATATTAGAACATATTAAAGAAGTAAAATTTCTTCATACTAGAACTTATTATAGATAATTTAGCTATTTATAAACTTATCGGAAAGTAGTTAACATATGAAGTTGAATTCTTAGCATTCGTCTATTCTTTTAACAACATCATTTCAAACATCTACTTAAAATTTTGAATTAGGTGCCTACATCTCAACCAAACAAGGATTTGTTTGAAAATAGTAATGACAAGGTCGTGAATACAATGTCAGATGAGTCTGCAAAACGCAAATCAATCGTGGATGAAGAGATTCTCAAAACTTTAACGAGCGAGTGCAGATATTTCCATGACCTAATACTTCAAATGTTATCCAATGATAGTGCCATCAAAGCAATTCAAGTGAATAAGGATTTATTCACATACGATGAGGACTTTGAAATTCATATCACGATGGATGACATTATCCAATTCCTTAGTATGACAGGGTTGAATGCATCATGGTTGCAACTTTACATCATGTGAGTATTTTTTCCTTAGCAATTTTTTTATATATAACCATCTAAGTTTTTTGATGAATAGTCAATTTTTAAAAAACTAATAATATATGTTTAAATTTGTTTAGGTGGTTAAATCATATGTGCAATGATCTCAAAGTGGAGACTATTGGGTTTATGTGTCCCAAAAAGCTTTCCCAAGTGCGAAAACATCCAGATGCGACAAATACATATTTGTCGAACACATGGAAAGCATTGCAATCTAAAAGCTTACTTTTAGCCCCACAGTACGAAGGGTATGAACATTATACTTTTAGTAACTAGTTTACAAATTTGATGCCAATTTTAGCTTACTATAAATCTTGTAACGCAGGAAACATTGTATACTGCTTGTTTTCCGTGTAGAAATGAATGAGATTTATGTTTTTGATCCTCACACCGAACGCAAACATAAACTTGAAATTAAACCGCAAGTGAGCACGTAAGTTGTATATATTTGCTCTCTTATATGAAGTTAGTATATGTGGTAAAATTAAAAATTGATACATGAAATTAGTGAACGTAAATGCGGGTGCCGGAGTAGTTATTATTTAACATTTTCTTGCATGTGTAGGGCCTTTAAAATTTACAAGGCATTCGGTGGCAAGTCTCGAGGAAGTACCTTGAAATGGAAGCATGTTAAGGTGATTTGATTTTCAGACAAAAAATAAAATAAATACTATATATTGTTTGTCATATGAATTCATTTTAAACTAACTATTAAGTTATCTTGTAATATTGTTGCAGTGTCCTCAACAATTAGGAGCAACTGACTGTGTATATTATGTGATGAGGTATATGCATGACATAGTGAAAAACCACAATCAAAGCATCGATTTACAAAAGGTACTACTTTAGTTTTTTTCCTTCATATTATACATTAGCTACATTATAGGTATATTTCGATCAAATCATTGCTGCAATGCTAGTTAAATGCCAAGTCTTTATTTACTGTTCAGTTCATGTATTTGGAGAAGAAAAAATAAACCGAGAAAATGTGTAGTGATGCACCAAGTCGTTGTTTTAGTTTGACCCGTCATATTAGAAGTTAAACTTATAACAATGAATTTTCATATTACTTGTTACAGCAGCAGGTTTCACCTCTACAATGTTAATGTTTCATCTCAATATAATATTGTTTAATTGTTTATTATTTTATGACACCATGACTTTATTACTAGTCAAATACCAGAAGGTTTTTAACGTTAGATGGACAAGGATTTGATATGTATTGATGAGGCCACAAATTTACAATTTACTCATAACTCTCAACAATGAAAAGTAAGCGACCACCAAATATATACATTTTAAGTACTTGTTAAATGGTCGTCGGTTTTAGGTTTCAAACTCGTGATTTTGGTTACGAACCATCCGTTTCTTTTTTTATTTGATTTGGTTTATCTTAATGTTTATCGACGTTGTCCTAAAAACATATTAAAGCCTAATTTTCATCATTTGATCGGATGTTTACTTCTCCTTCCATAGGATTAACAGTATACAGCCCCATATATTTCACTAGTCCTCCTTCACTGCTTGCAAATTCTGTTGGGATTGTTAATGTTAATGGATTGGTCATTTCGCCTTTGCAGTGGCAGGGACTTGTACATTTAGCTTTATAAATGTGGTGAAATAAGTAGGAGTGTAGTTGGTAAAATTGGACAAGGGCTTCTATCACATTAGATAATAGGTACATGTAGATGATTCAACGGTGTTGGATGCAATAAGAAAGTAGATTTCAAAGCAGAAACAGTTATACTTGGATTAAGAAGCATATTTTTTTCTCCTGACTAAAAATAATTGGTTTACACGAGGAGTGAGGTAAATTTGACCAAAATTGGGATGTAATAACTTAATGTATGGTTGCCAAAATGAATACCAAATTCCTGAAATTTATCTTCCCAAAGGCTATTCACAAAAACTCTATTAAATTTCACTATGAATGGAAAAGTTTAAAATCCTACACCAAGTATAAAAAAATCTTGAAAATTCAGGTTCCACCAATTTGGAGTTAGTGATGTAACTCATAAATAATTTTTATGTTAACCAGAATTGGTCCTATGAACGACAGTACAAATTAGACTCAGGCCAAAAGCATCATGCAAAATACAAGAGATGTATTGAGTGTCAGAGTGCAAAATTATGCCAGACCAGACATTCTGTAATGACCCGCCACTCATTCTACAGAATGACGAATCATTATGAAGAAAGAAAGGGGTAGAAAATAGAAAAGAAGAGAAGAAAGAAAGAAACAACAACAACGATCTCACAGCGGAACGAATAAATTATATTAATAACATAAACTATTACATAGTATACAACAATTTACAGAGTTACACAGCATATACATCACTTACTAGATAGTTATAAACATCTGTCTAGACATTGCAACTCAAATACAAGACAAGACACTATCACAGATATCAACACAGCGGAATACTATATCTACGAACGCCGAAGCCTCCTGCTCCATTGCTCCTCCAGAATATTCGTCAAAGCTAAACCTGAATCCCTTGGCTACTCGTAAAAATTTGAGTACCCAAGAGTTTATAAAACAGAAATAAACACTTGGGTCAGACATGGGTCTGGTGTGAGTAACAGGTTAAACTTGCTTAACTTCAAAACTTTTAGAAAGAAAAGGTATCACGTAAGACTCCCCACAAATAAACATGGGTAAGTTTTTACCTTACGCTAACCAAAACATTTGATAGGAAATCCAGTTATATTATAATAGGGTCTAGGGTTTTCAAATAAATATGAAATAGCTGAAATTGTTACATTATTAAATTCCAGCATACTAGCCACAAAGTGGGTTATACAATCAAAACTGTAAGGGCTCGTAGGAAGAATGGGTTTCCATACAATGGCAGGGCTACTGGGGTACCGCCCGTCACAGTACGTGGCCTAGATCACCGTACCGAGGAGTACGCCCGCTCCCCTGCAACACAAAGCCGGAACCATCCCTTACTGGATAATTCCGAACAAGATAACCCCGTAGTTGGCGCGACCAACCACACACTAAGCCGAATAAAAAGAAAAGGGACCTCTAGACAGGGATCTATCTTGCTCTCAGTGGGTGCTACCCACAAAGCCTTGCTGCACCTCCCCTGTTTTAGCCATTCCCGGTTGATGAGGCTTGAGGTTACGATTACCTTTAATCAGAACATATCACTTAGAATGCTCATCGTCCGCCTGACGATGTGCTGAAAGCATTCAATCCATACAAGTTCGTTCCGGGTTCGAACGAAATTATCTCGTTACACTCGTTTTGGAATCACCCTCAGAGTTAACGACAATAACCCTTGCACTCTGAATCTTCATCTTCACTTGAGATTCACGACCTATCGTTATTTTGGATCGATGTGGTATTCGGGTCTCCAGACCTGGAATTCCGGTATACGGAAACCCGATCCCGGTCTCATCAAAATCCAAAACGTATCTTTTAAGGGCCAAGTTGTTTTAAGGTTAAAACAATTCAATTCTTATCTATATACACAAAGATAGATAATTCAATAGATAATCTACATTATCATCCCAAACAGATAATTCACATTATCATTATAATTCAACCAAACATCCATATCATATATCAATCATATCTCATCAGAGATATCAAACAATGAAATACATTCAATCTCATTCATCCATCCATAAGCAATGATTTATATCATCTAATTAATTTAAAGTGAATTAAACTAATTACTTCATTCTATAAATCCTGCTTACTTAATTATTAATTAAACCAATTAATTAATCATTACTCTAAGTATCCATCTTAATTAATCATTCCTGATTAATAATCCTTTAATTACTTTAAGTAATTAATTCTTAATTAATTTCACAAATTAATTAACTTAAACCATTATAGTAATTAATCTTTAATTACATCATTAATTAATTAACTATATTTAATTACATTAATCCTTAATTAATTACAATTAATTAATTACTTTAATCACTTATTATTGATTAATCAATCTTAATTAATCAATCCTTAATTATATCATTAATTATATTAATTAATTAATGATCCTTAATTACTTTATTAATTAATTACTCCATAATTAGTTACATTTAATAATTAATCTTTATATTTATTAATCACCTTTGATTAATCACATTTAGTAATTAACTACCCTTAATTACTCCTTCCATAAATTAATTACTCCAAAATTAATTATCCTTTAATTAATCCTTTGATTAATTATACAAAAGTAATTAATCTCAAATTACTCCATTCCCTCCATTTAATTACATCCAGTAATTACCTTTAATTACTTTCCTAAGTAATTACATTTCACTAATTACATTTTAGTAATTATACTTAACAAATCACCCAGTGATTACCATAAATTAATTTAATTAATTAATTTAAACTTATCAAATTATTCTTTAATTATCCTATTAATTTAATGACTCCTAAATCATTAAATCTTAATTAATCTTTAAATTAAAGTATTAACCTTTATTACTACTTTAATTATTATTAACAAAAGCTTTGAAATAATTTACCTTTAAATCTTTCTTTTATTTCATTTCAAATTAATGATTTAAATTTGAATAACAAATTTAACTTTAACTAAGACTTAAAACAAATTTACCAAAATATTTTTAAATCTAAATGTTAAGAACACTTAACATTTATAAAGAAAATTTATAAGATTTTAAACCCATTCATTAAAATTCAAACCCTTTTTAAATTATTCTTTTAAATATTTAAGTTGTTAAATAAAAACTCATTTATTTCACAACTGGAATTCAAGTTTAAATTTGAATCCACATTTAAAAATTTGATTTTTAAACTCTGTTTAAATTTAAAAAAAAACAGGCTCTAAAACCTGTAACACTTCAATTAACCCGAGCCTTATATCAAAATACCCGAGACAATCTACAGAAATCCCGAGACCAGCTTCGAGTTTTCCCTTCCCCTCTTTAATAAACTTTGTTATGTTTAAAAATTTAAAAACAGTTAAAACTCACGCGAGTTCCTCTGCACCAACCCGAGCCATTTCCCTTCTTTCCCGAACATGACTTCGAGTCATTCCACCATCTACTTCGAGAACAACATCTTCTTCCTTAAACTCATTCCAGACATGACTGCTACCTGGTGCACGTGCACAACTACTCGCCTGAGCTCCGGCCACCCACGACGAACTCTACAAGTCGACAATCAACCCCATACCCTAACTCGATCACTAGAGCCTCGATCAACCACGAAAATCGAATTCGAGCAACCCACCACAACCACGAACAGGAACCAAAGCCTGGAAAATTCCTCGAACTCACTCCTCCGATCGCCTGAGCACCAGAACCTCTGACCACGTCTTCATCATCCATTGAGCTGCCGATTCCCAGAGTTCAGATGAACTCGATCATCTCTGGACGTCGTGACGAACGTATTTCCCAACCTCACTAAAACTAGGGTTATAAACTTCCCTGATCAAATCCCTTTGCCACAATACTTTTCACCATCATCAGATAATTTTCTACAACTCTCCGATCATCACTCTATCTCCAGTGGTAACCACGACCTCCCCGAACACTTAGATCATCAGAAACTGCCCAAAACTCATATTCTGATCAAAACCGAACTGCTCACTCAACCCAACACTAAAATTTTTGATTTCACTTTTAAAAATCATGATTTTAGTTGATGATTCAGTTTACATGCCTGAATCAGTGAAATTAGAAGTTTGAATTTTAACACTAACTCAGATTTCCTGTTCTACTTTATTTCCAGAGCAATTTTTATTTTATTTTAACTTGAATAAAATTTTAATCTCTAATATATGATATAACAAACAATTTTTGTTTATAACTTACATCATAGTATTAACCAGATCAAGAGATACAGAATTTTAAATCAAAACTTAAATTTAAAAACTGGAAACAGAGATAACAGACATGCACACCAATTACATCCATATATACAAAAATATACATGCATACCAAACATATATAAACAACATGCAAGCATACTACATCATATATTCAAGAATTTATAGCATGCAAACAGATATCATATACTTAAGTTTTTTAAAATAAATGTTACTCACCTATTTGAGAATGAATAGAGCTTATTCTTTGAAAACAGTTTTGATTTTGAAACCTTTAAAACTGAATGCTTGATTTTCTTTGAAAACTGGAATGCTAGCTATAGAAACTTGTATGCATGCTATACTCTTGATTGTTGAGATGTTGCTTAGATTCCAGTTTACTTGCTTCCAGACTTTGAATAAGAAATTGCAGGCTTAAACTTTGATTTGGAAATGTATTTCAGGTTTTGAAGAATTTGTTACAGGCTTTGCCTTTGTTTTTGGAAAATGATTTACAGGTTGAAGAAATGTTGATTACGGTTTGAGGAGTTGATTACATATTTGTTTTGAGAAATTGTTTTTGAGTATACTTCAGGCTGAAGCTTCTTATCTTTTGAAAAGAACAGGAAAGAAAAATGGGATGAGAGGTAGATGAATATATAGGTTAAAATGATTTATTCAAAATAAAAGAAAAACAAAAGTTTAAAACTTGACATTTGTCATTTACTTAACTTCATTAACTAACACTTGTTACTAATAAGCCTTAGGAATTTACACATGTCCTTTTAATTAATTTATATTTATTTTAAATGTAAATACAAACCCTTTACTTAATTTATTAGTTACTTATCTATATATATATAAAGTATTTTAAAGAAAATAAAACCAATTATGTATATATAAATAAGAGCTTATACATATAATTTAAAATCCAAAAATATTTAAATATTACCTCTTGAATTCTAAATTCAAATTCAAATTAAATTTTAAAAATCTAATTTAAAGTTAATTTAAAACAACACATTCAATTTAAAAATAACAATTCTATTTTATTAAAATTTTAAAGTATAAAATTCACTAATTAAATATTCATTTAATTAGATTATTAAACCAATTCAAATTTGATTATCAAAAATTAACAAATCAATTTAATTATTTAAACAGATAATTAAATTGATATTGCCCCAAATTTCCGGGATATTACATTCCTCCCCCCTTAAAATAATTTCGTCCCCGAAATTTAAAACAAAGGTAATTTAATAATCTTTTTAAATCACAAGGATGTATTATCATCCATATGCTAACAACCATAGCAAACAATTCATCCAATCAAACAATTCTAATTATCCAAACAAAATTCTGAATACAATCTCCTCGAGTTTTCCCAAGTATAAATATACCGGGATACTCGCTCTACAAAATCCAAACAATCAACAATACTAAGCTATAGAGTTCTTACTCATCTAGATCTATAGAACTAAACAAGATATCAGACTACAGACGAGTCTGACTCAACAACCAAATCTTCCAGAACTGCTGGTTCCAAAACCAGAGATAGATCAAACACGTACTCCCTCAGAGATACGTAAAATACATTGAATTCCAGTTATCCAAACTGACAATTCAACCTTGTGGACAAAGAATTACTCCTCTCAAGAACACAAGAAAATTCCAAAATATTTTGGAGCTAGCTTCCAGACTTACCAAATCTTATAGCTCTTATAATCGAGGAAAATTTAAACAGTTTCAAATTTCCAACTCCGAATTCCAAACTCTGACTCATATCTGCATAGCTCACCAGACGATCCCGAGCTACCTCATCTCTTCCTGATCAGCTCAACCTTTGCTGATGCTTTTTGAAACAATTATGAACCAAGCACAAAATGATTTCCAGATCCTATCAACAAGATGATATTCCAAAATCTACTGAAATCCACAAACTCTACTCCACAAGAAATAGAAGACTGAACTTCCTTCTTCCAGATTCCAGAAAATTCTATACACACTTAGAAATTCACATAAACTTCTTGTAGAAATCTGAGGTTACTTCCTTTCTTGCACAGCTACTACCTTTGCTTCCGCTGCACAACTCTGATTTTGAAATAGATGAGAATGTCGATGAACTCGAGCACAAACTAGATCCACAAACAAGCGGAAACATTGGTTATCTTAAAGACATAACCAACTTCTCAAAGAATAGACGAGTCCTCGGTCAAGGGTACTGTCTTCAGCTATCCTTAGCTAGAGGAAACTCAAAATTAGAAACAGAAGAGAAAACACAGATACTCCATAAAATTCTAAGATGCTTCACCAAATCCGTCTCTAGGAACCAAATCGATATAAACTAAATCTTTGACCTCTTCGATAACTTTTACTTCCTCTTGAGATGTCTTAATTTCATACAAAAGATTACTCAAGATGAACTCTCAAAATAATCGCAATTCACTTTTGCGATCCTACCTAGTTCGGATTCCAAAGAAACTGTTCTCTTTTTACTAATTAAAACAGCCTTAAACTTTTCCGAACAAGGTTAACCCTTCAAGAAAACATTCACCATCTTCCTGGACTGCTGATAGAAGAACCACAAAGATTCCGGAACCATCGAAGAAACGAACCACACTGCTGCTTCCAAACTCTATCTTGACAGCACACCGAACACTCCGAGCTGCACTGCTATCACAGCTAACCAAGAACTTCTAATCCAAAGGCTTCTCAAAACTAAAACCATCAACAAACCTCTCAACGAATCTCCGAGATGGCAGACATCCAAAAGAAACTCGGGCTCCAAACCAATCGCCAATAACTTACTCTTCTTAAGGGAACAATGAGACCATGTCCGAAGAACAACTAATCGACCTTAGTCCCATACTTCAAAATAGACAAAACTCTCTTACTTGATATCAGAGAATTCCTATACAGTCGAGTCTTTCCTGCGGTAGACATCAACTGTTCCTCCAATACCTTCTTAATCTTGTTCCAAAAGAAAATCTCCTTCGGGAACATCCATAGATACTGCGTCTTATCACACAACTGCTCCTTCCTGAAGTCGCCAAGCTACCATCACTTACTTCTGCACAACTGATAGATTCAACTCTAGAAAATCTGCTCACCCGAGCTCAACCAATCTTACATTCCAATAATGGACTCCGAATCTTGAAAAGGATTTTCTTCAGAGATCCGAGACATCCTTACTCCATACTGCCAACTTACTCGAGACGATATTGGGTTTACAGTCTCGATATATACTTCCAACCTCAAACATTCAAACTCCAACTATTGGTAATTGTGTTACACACACTACCACCTTATCTACCTTTATAACTTATATTGGAAAACCCGAACAGGTAACCCAATAAATAGGTAGAAATACATAAATATATATATTTAAAATGATACTTTTTTATATAGAAATTATATCTGGGTAAAATTATTTCATCTACCTTTTTAAAACAATATTGTGTCTGTTGGCCTGGTCCAAGTGTTTAGAGATCCCTATCAATAACGTTAGCTACTCGTATTGACCAGAATCCATATACCACTCAACCGATCAATTAACACAATATAAAACCATTTTATATAACTAACAAATACGCGCTCTCGAATATATATACACTCAGACTCAAACAGGTTGCTACAGATCCTATCTCTAATGAACAATCCTTCCGAACCTAGGTATTCACTCAACCTAGTGCTCTGATATTCACTTAACCAAAAGCTTAGGCATTCGCTCAACCCATGCTCTGATACCACTGTAATGACCCGCCACTCATTCTATAGAATGACGAATCATTATGAAGAAAGAAAGGGGTAGAAAATAGAAAAGAAGAGAAGAAAGAAAGAAACAACAACAACGATCTCACAGCGGAACGAATAAATTATATTAATAACATAAACTATTACATAGTATACAACAATTTACAGAGTTACACAGCATATACATCACTTACTAGACAGTTATAAACATCTGTCTAGACATTGCAACTCAAATACAAGACAAGACACTATCACAGATATCAACACAGCGGAATACTATATCTACGAACGCCGAAGCCTCCTGCTCCATTGCTCCTCCAGAATATTCGTCAAAGCTAAACCTGAATCCCTTGGCTACTCGTAAAAATTTGAGTACCCAAGAGTTTATGAAACAGAAATAAACACTTGGGTCAGACATGGGTCTGGTGTGAGTAACAGGTTAAACTTGCTTAACTTCAAAACTTTTAGAAAGAAAAGGTATCACGTAAGACTCCCCACAAATAAACATGGGTAAGTTTTTACCTTACGCTAACCAAAACATTTGATAGGAAATCCAGTTATATTATAATAGGGTCTAGGGTTTTCAAATAAATATGAAATAGCTGAAATTGTTACATTATTAAATTCCAGCATACTAGCCACAAAGTGGGTTATACAATCAAAACCGTAAGGGCACGTAGGAAGAATGGGTTTCCATACAATGGCAGGGCTACTGGGGTACCGCCCGTCACAGTACGTGGCCTAGATCACCGTACCGAGGAGTACGCCCGCTCCCCTACAACACAAAGCCGGAACCATCCCTTACTGGATAATTCCGAACAAGATAACCCCGTAGTTGGCGCGACCAACCACACACTAAGCCGAATAAAAAGAAAAGGGACCTCTAGACAGGGATCTATCTTGCTCTCAGTGGGTGCTACCCACGAAGCCTTGCTGCACCTCCCCTGTTTTAGCCATTCTCGGTTGATGAGGCTTGAGGTTACGATTACCTTTAATCAGAACATATCACTTAGAATGCTCATCGTCCGCCTGACGATGTGCTGAAAGCATTCAATCCATACAAGTTCGTTCCGGGTTCGAACGAAACCGAAGGCATTATCTCGTTACACTCGTTTTGGAATCACCCTCAGAGTTAACGACAATAACCCTTGCACTCTGAATCTTCATCTTCACTTGAGATTCACGACCTATCGTTATTTTGGATCGATGTGGTATTCGGGTCTCCAGACCTGGAATTCCGGTATACGGAAACCCGATCCCGGTCTCATCGAAATCCAAAACGTATCTTTTAAGGGCCAAGTTGTTTTAAGGTTAAAACAATTCAATTCTTATCTATATACACAAAGATAGATAATTCAATAGATAATCTACATTATCATCCCAAACAGATAATTCACATTATCATTATAATTCAACCAAACATCCATATCATATATCAATCATATCTCATCAGAGATATCAAACAATGAAATACATTCAATCTCATTCATCCATCCTTAAGCAATGATTTATATCATCTAATTAATTTAAAGTGAATTAAACTAATTACTTCATTCTATAAATCCTGCTTACTTAATTATTAATTAAACCAATTAATTAATCATTACTCTAAGTATCCATCTTAATTAATCATTCCTGATTAATAATCCTTTAATTACTTTAAGTAATTAATTCTTAATTAATTTCACAAATTAATTAACTTAAACCATTACAGTAATTAATCTTTAATTACATCATTAATTAATTAACTATATTTAATTACATTAATCCTTAATTAATTACAATTAATTAATTACTTTAATCACTTATTATTGATTAATCAATCTTAATTAATCAATCCTTAATTATATCATTAATTATATTAATTAATTAATGATCCTTAATTACTTTATTAATTAATTACTCCATAATTAGTTACATTTAATAATTAATCTTTATATTTATTAATCACCTTTGATTAATCACATTTAGTAATTAACTACCCTTAATTACTCCTTCCATAAATTAATTACTCCAAAATTAATTATCCTTTAATTAATCCTTTGATTAATTATACAAAAGTAATTAATCTCAAATTACTCCATTCCCTCCAGTTAATTACATCCAGTAATTACCTTTAATTACTTTCCTAAGTAATTACATTTCACTAATTACATTTTAGTAATTATACTTAACAAATCACCCAGTGATTACCATAAATTAATTAAATTAATTAATTTAAACTTATCAAATTATTCTTTAATTATCCTATTAATTTAATGACTCCTAAATCATTAAATCTTAATTAATCTTTAAATTAAAGTATTAACCTTTATTACTACTTTAATTATTATTAACAAAAGCTTTGAAATAATTTACCTTTAAATCTTTCTTTTATTTCATTTCAAATTAATGATTTAAATTTGAATAACAAATTTAACTTTAACTAAGACTTAAAACAAATTTACCAAAATCTTTTTAAATCTAAATGTTAAGAACACTTAACATTTATAAAGAAAATTTATAAGATTTTAAACCCATTCATTAAAATTCAAACCCTTTTTAAATTATTCTTTTAAATATTTAAGTTGTTAAATAAAAACTCATTTATTTCACAACTGGAATTCAAGTTTAAATTTGAATCCACATTTAAAAATTTGATTTTTAAACTCTGTTTAAATTTAAAAAAAAACAGGCTCTAAAACCTGTAACACTTCAATTAACCCGAGCCTTATATCAAAATACCCGAGACAATCTACAGAAATCCCGAGACCAGCTTCGAGTTTTCCCTTCCCCTCTTTAATAAACTTTGTTATGTTTAAAAATTTAAAAACAGTTAAAACTCACGCGAGTTCCTCTGCACGAACCCGAGCCATTTCCCTTCTTTCCCGAACATGACTTCGAGTCATTCCACCATCTACTTCGAGAACAACATCTTCTTCCTTAAACTCATTCCAGACATGACTGCTACCTGGTGCACGTGCACAACTACTCGCCTGAGCTCCGGCCACCCACGACGAACTCTACAAGTCGACAATCAACCCCATACCCTAACTCGATCACTAGAGCCTCGATCAACCACGAAAATCAAATTCGAGCAACCCACCACAACCACGAACAGGAACCAAAGCCTGGAAAATTCCTCGAACTCACTCCTCCGATCGCCTGAGCACCAGAACCTCTGACCACGTCTTCATCATCCATTGAGCTGCCGATTCCCAGAGTTCAGATGAACTCGATCATCTCTGGACGTCGTGACGAACGTATTTCCCAACCTCACTAAAACTAGGGTTATAAACTTCCCTGATCAAATCCTTTCGCCACAATACTTTTCACCATCATCAGATAATTTTCTACAACTCTCCGATCATCACTCTATCTCCAGTGGTAACCACGGCCTCCCCGAACACTTAGATCATCAGAAACTGCCCAAAACTCATATTCTGATCAAAACCGAACTGCTCACTCAACCCAACACTAAAATTTTTGATTTCACTTTTAAAAATCATGATTTTAGTTGATGATTCAGTTTACATGCCTGAATCAGTGAAATTAGAAGTTTGAATTTTAACACTAACTCAGATTTCCTGTTCTACTTTATTTCCAGAGCAATTTTTATTTTATTTTAACTTGAATAAAATTTTAATCTCTAATATATGATATAACAAACAATTTTTGTTTATAACTTACATCATAGTATTAACCAGATCAAGAGATACAGAATTTTAAATCAAAACTTAAATTTAAAAACTGGAAACAGAGATAACAGACATGCACACCAATTACATCCATATATACAAAAATATACATACATACCAAACATATATAAACAACATGCAAGCATACTACATCATATATTCAAGAATTTATAGCATGCAAACAGATATCATATACTTAAGTTTTTTAAAATAAATGTTACTCACCTATTTGAGAATGAACAGAGCTTATTCTTTGAAAACAGTTTTGATTTTGAAACCTTTAAAACTGAATGCTTGATTTTCTTTGAAAACTGGAATGCTAGCTATAGAAACTTGTATGCATGCTATACTCTTGATTGTTGAGATGTTGCTTAGATTCCAGTTTACTTGCTTCCAGACTTTGAATAAGAAATTGCAGGCTTAAACTTTGATTTGGAAATGTATTTCAGGTTTTGAAGAATTTGTTACAGGCTTTGCCTTTGTTTTTGGAAAATGATTTACAGGTTGAAGAAATGTTGATTACGGTTTGAGGAGTTGATTACATATTTGTTTTGAGAAATTGTTTTTGAGTATACTTCAGGCTGAAGCTTCTTATCTTTTGAAAAGAACAGGAAAGAAAAATGGGATGAGAGGTAGATGAATATATAGGTTAAAATGATTTATTCAAAATAAAAGAAAAACAAAAGTTTAAAACTTGACATTTGTCATTTACTTAACTTCATTAACTAACACTTGTTACTAATAAGCCTTAGGAATTTACACATGTCCTTTTAATTAATTTATATTTATTTTAAATGTAAATACAAACCCTTTACTTAATTTATTAGTTACTTATCTATATATATATATAAAGTATTTTAAAGAAAATAAAACCAATTATGTATATATAAATAAGAGCTTATACATATAATTTAAAATCCAAAAATATTTAAATATTACCTCTTGAATTCTAAATTCAAATTCAAATTAAATTTTAAAAATCTAATTTAAAGTTAATTTAAAACAACACATTCAATTTAAAAATAACAATTCTATTTTATTTAAATTTTAAAGTATAAAATTCACTAATTAAATATTCATTTAATTAGATTATTAAACCAATTCAAATTTGATTATCAAAAATTAACAAATCAATTTAATTATTTAAACAGATAATTAAATTGATATTGCCCCAAATTTCCGGGATATTACACATTCGAATCCCATAGCATAAATTTTTTACCTTTTAGATCATAGCAGTTATTATGAACATATTTCCATTTGGTACCCATTTTGTAGACTGCGTTAGATATATTATCAGTTTGTGACTTATGTTCCACCAAGCCAACAAGAGAGTATCTATTAGAGTTTAAATGCTGCAGTAAACTTAATTGCTTAGCTGGCGAGTTTAAGCCCTTAATATTTCACACGAGGAATTCCAGTAAAGAGTTTGAGAAGTACTACTGCATTCGAGGGAAATGAAGGTGTGAAGAGGGTGATAGGGGGATGATGAATGAAGTGGAGACAGCGAGTTCGATTTTTGAGGCCGACACTTATTGGTATTAACTAACAATGTTATAAAAAAATATATATATCTTTGTTTATTGCATATAGAAGAAACAATCATTTTTAATATTTTCTTAGATTCAAACTGCACCATACCAGATCAACAACTACAACAAATGGTTTTTCATTAGGAAATACGATGATGGAAATAGTTTGGATTTGAATTCTTTGGTGTTTGGATTTGGTCACGTATAAAGTACATGGATAGTTTTGATAGTTTAAAAGAAACAAAAATGTACTAGTCAATTTTACTTTTCAAGGACAAAGTAAATAAATATTTTCTTCGGGAAAGAATTTTTGGTCCTAATAAATTGGTACTAATAAAATTTACTGACACGTGAGTTTAACTTTTTTTTTTGCCGTGCACGTCCAATGTTTTACAAGAAATTAGATGCATGCGCGGGATTAACCCATTCCTTTTTTGCACAAAGACGGATCTCAAAACCCAAATAAAACAAAATTTGGGTCAACTTTTACATTCCAGAATTATTCCACCAACAAACAATCTTGCATATCATTTATTTTATATTTTTTTGATCCATTTTATGCCATTCAAGGAAGTGAAATAGCAAATGGAGTAGGAAACAAGCAGACAAAGCTGTAAAGATAAATAAAATGGTTGGTCATAATTAAGCGAAAAGTTGTTCTTGGTCAGGTTATACGCCAATGCATTAGCTTCTGAAAGGGAAGTTCATCCTTCAATTTCATGGGTTTAAACAAATAAACCGAATATCGCATGATTGCTATATGATAGCTAATTAGGTTCCCATTGATTCGTTCAACACTCGATTATTTTATACCATTTGAGAAAATACATCCCATTCTCCACACAGTTGTTTATTTTCAAGTGTCCAATTTCATGCCTCTTCTGCCAACTTCCCTGCACATCACAAGAAAAGTAAATATCTCTTGTTTGAATGTGAACCAAAATGAAAGGGAAGACCAGTGGTTTATTATTTCACGTTTTATTGCTCCATTATGCTAGATTTGTTGATCAAATTCTCTTTCAATCAATGAAAAATTTATAATGTTCTTATAATGACAATTGGTCATGTTTATTGCATAGTTGCTCTCCATGTTGCTCGTAATCAATGTTGGAAGTTCGTCTATACTGAGTTCAGACTTATTATTGTTGATGAATTCTTTCCTTTTGCTTACTGACCCATCGTAGAAACTGCCCACTACATAAAAGAAAAATAAAATCATTATTCAATATATATATGTCTATTCACATTAACATGTGTTTGTGTAAGGATCCATGCATATTGGTTATTTGTAAAGTTTGCTTCACTTTAACGTATGAAAGTAGTAGTAGGTTAATTAAATAGGATACACTCCTATTTGCACATCACAATTTTTTAAATAAAAAACTATGTAATCGAATATTAAAATGAAAAACTATTCATAATCTCAATCAATTATTTACTTCTTGAGCTAACGTACATAGATAAAACTCCAATGACTAATATCAACATGTATCCTTGAGTTGCTTCTGTCTGGGTAAGCTAATTCCAATCAAATTAAAAGTAACAACAGATAATTCTTTTGTAAGATCGTAACAGCAAACTCGTACCATTATGCATAAGCGTACGTGCACATCATACACCCAAACCAATTACTAACAAAACATTAGTGCATGGAAATCTGACAATAAGTCCAGTGTACAGTATTGCTTAAATCAGAAATTGTTATTAGTAACATCAATAACTCTACAAAATAGTAAAATGCTCAAGTGTTTTCGAGTAGAGGAATTGTAGAGGAGGAGGAGGCAAAGTGATGTGCAGGGAATTGCAAGTGAAGTATGTTGTATTAATTGTAGTGTGATGGTGATGGCACTGTTTCAGTGAGATGATGGTAGTTTGGCCAGAGGAATTTGATGGATAAAAAAACACCTACCTCAAGTACTCTGCTATAATCACTGAGAATGTATCCGATGAGCTATCATTTAATTTGTTTCCAATATTCAGCTTATGCATGGTTCAACCTGTGTTTGAATTACATTCCTCTTAGACTGATCTTTTATATATATTGCAAATTATTCCTGACTTAATTATTGTCTTTTGTATAACAATTCTCTTAATTGCAGGACTTTGTACGAGACGGTTCTTATAGCCAACAAGAGATAGACGAGGTTCGAGAGAATTTAGCTAGTTATATCATGTATAATTGGATGTAGTTGATTGTGTACGCTGATCTTTTCTAACGTACATTGGTGTTTTGTTATGTACGTTATGTTTGTGATCGATTATGTTCTATTTTGGTCTGTAAACATGAATTATGTTGATGGATAATATAATTATATTTTTTGTTCAATCAGTTCATAGTAACGTTGGTTTATAAAAAATTAAAATTCTATTTCATACTGTTTCTATAATCTTAAACGGTAATTATAATATATATTTTTTGCTTCAGATATTACTTGTGTCGGTTGTTACTTCAAAGGGAACTGATACAACTTTATATCAATTGTGTCGGTTGAAAAAACAAACATAGCCGACACAAATATCAATCATTTGTGTCGGTTGTTATTAAAGAACCGACACAAAACCATGAATAGTTGTGTCGGTTTTTATAAAAGGACCGACACAATAAACGGCGGTGTGCTTCACTAAACAAGCTGATTTGTGTCGGTCCTTTTAGAAAGACCGACACAACTGTTCATAGTTTGTGTCGGTTCTTTAATAACAACTGACACAAATAATTGATATTTGTGTCGGTCGTACAACCGACACAACAGAAAAATGTCTTTTGTGTCGTCTTCATATGAGTCGGTTGTAAAACCGACACAACAGGGGTTACACAACCGACACAAATGACCAGTTTTGTACTAGTGTCATAAACCTTCTCGACTGTTGGGCGCATTCTCACCCAGAAGACCTTGAGACCAAGGAGAGTAACTCATCCATCCAGGCTCGCCTAAGCCCATCCGGTGTTCTCGTCCTCCAAGGCCCATTCGGCAGGAACCCATTCGGCAGGAACCCGTTCGGCAGTCTTAGGCAAACACCGGTCCAATCTCCTTCCATCCCACCGGACAAACTGCCACCGGTCCAATCTCCTTCCATCCCACCACCGGTCCAACCTACTCCATCGAACCAATATTCTTCCATCCCACCGGACCAACTGCCACCGGTCCAATATTCTTCCATCCCACCGGACCAAATGCCACCGGTCCAACCTACTTCCAAACAACTACCGGTCCACTCTACGCTCCAACCAAGCAATGCCGAACCAAGATATACCAGGCCAGATCACATCAGCCCAGGCCCATCAGCGACTATACATATCCTGGACCCCTACCCCTAGCCTCACTCTATAAATAGAGGGGTAGGGGTACAGCAATGGGGACAAGTTTGAGAGCTCAAGCATGGAAGGAACTCTTCAAACAACTTTCTTTTACTTGTACCAAAGCTTTGTTCTTGTAATCATAACAAAAGAAGAGAAATAACATATAAAGTGGACGTAGGCACATTCTGGCTGAACCACTATAAATCTGCATGTCTTTTTACAGTTTAGCCCCTGTTTTTTACGTATTTGCATAAATCGCTCAAATTACTAAGAATAACATAAGATCTACTAAATCATACAACTTTGAGGTGTTTGTCCATTTTTTGTGCAAACATTTTTGGTGCTTTAACTGAGAGCTAGAAGCTCGAAGCTTCAGCTTCATCCGCTTAACAGTTTTCCTAACAGCATCGTCCGCCACTTGGAAAACATGCCTCCCAAACAGAGAAAAGATGTTAGCAAAGGAAAAAACATCGCATCCAGCAGTCTTCCAGATCCAGCTGTCACGAATCAAGTAAATCGTCCTCCTCCAGCAACAGTAACAAATGAAGAACAGGCTAACCCAACTACTCCTGCCACAGAACAGGCTGCAGCAATTACTAGAGCAGATCTGGACAGAGTTGTGGTTGAAGTAACTAACCGCTTCACGTCCCAGCAGGAAGCCTTGGTGGACCATCTCATGTCACGCTTAAGGGATGCTGAAGAATCCAACCGCAACACTGAATCATGGGGCGAGTCCCAGTCTGGAGGATCTTAGAGACAACAAAGATCTTCCTTCTTCGAAGGAGCTAACGGCAGAAGTAGCCGTGGTAGGAGCCGAGACCGAGCACAGCCCGAAGTTAGGCCTGAGGAAGCGTTTGGTACCGAACCCAACGGGGAAGGTACCGGGCGAAGGTCAACTGTAGCTGAGCCTGTCATGCCGCCTAACCACAGAAACGCCAATGAACGGGGCCGAGCTAGAGTCCAGCCCGAAGTTGGACCCGAGGAAGTGCTTAGATCAGAACCCAACAGGGGGAGATCAAGGCAAGGGCCAACTGTAGCTGACCCAAGCATGCTCCCAGAAGATCAAAGGCAACCACTGGAAAATATGAGGGATGATAGACGATACCATCCCTACAGGTCATCTGGACGGAATCAATCCCACAGAACAGAACCAAACTCATTTCTATCTGCTCCAAGTTCTGATGAAAGGATGGCACGCTTATTCAGAGAGTGTGTCCAACGGGAGCAAAGAGATCGAGGGATAGGCGCTTGGGTAACCAGCCCTTTCGCCCGCAATATCGAAATTGCTATCACCCCCCGGGAATGGAAGATGCCAACAATGGAACCCTACAAAGGAACCTCTGATCCCGTTGTACACTTACAAAGGTACACGCAGCATATGCTCATGAGTGGAGCAACAGAGGGGGTACTATGCAAATGCTTTCCGCTCTTCTTGGCTGATCTTGCTACCTCCTGGTTCTGTCATCTACCCCAAGGATCCATCAGCTCGTGGGAAATGTTGAAAGAAAAATTTATCAGTCAGTTCCGCATTCATGTGGAGCAATCTAAGGACGCTTATTCCTTATCCAGCGTCAAACAGAAACCTGGAGAAAAGCTGCAGCAATACCTAACCAGATTCAACGCCGCAGCAGCTGCAGTTCAAGATGCCGATGAGAAGCTTATCCTAATGGCCCTCTGCAGTGGTGTGCATCCGGACACTAAATTTGCTAGAAGATTGACAAAAGAAAAACCAGCCACTTTACCCGATTTATTCCATGAAGCCGGAAAATACATGAGGCTTGAGGATGCTGCCATTGAGGGGCAATCCGGACAGCAAAATAAGACGACCCATGGCAATGCCCCTGCTGTGGCAAGGGACGTTCGAAGAAATGATTCCAGAGACAATGCTGGGGGCAAGAAGGTAGAAAAGCGCCTATATCGGCCAGGACCAAGATTCGACACTTACACCCCTTTGAACGAGACCGTCGAAAATATCTTCCTTGCCACCCAAGGCGAAGTTAGGTACAAACGCCCACCATACAAGAAAGAATCAGATAACGCACAGAAGTCTGGAAAATTCTGCCGCTTCCACGAATCTCACGGACATGATACCAATGAATGCCATCATCTCCGAGATCTGATTGAGGAACACATCAGAAGGAAGAAACTGGAACGTTATGTAAAAAGTCAAGACAAGACTCCAGCTCCTGCCAATGAAAACCCAAGGCTACCCTCACCAGGGACCGACAGAGGAAACCGCAACGCTAGCAGCTCTAGTCAAGAGAAGATAGTGGTCCATACCATCTCAGGAGGTCCGCACATCGCAGACAGAAGTTGGAGAGAGATGGAAAGATATGGGAAGTCGCTTAGAGACAATAAAGACTGTGTCAATACGGTTATAGAGGAGCGCCACCCAAAGCGGAAAGAAAGTGATGACATCACATTCAGTAAACGTGACCTAGAAGGAAGACAGTACCCTCACATGGATCCCATGGTTATCTCTGCCCGACTCGGTCCCGCCGAAGTTTACCGAATCCTGGTAGACACTGGAAGCTCTGTAAATATCCTGTTCAAACACGCATTCGACAAAATGAAGCTATCAATGAAGGATGTATCTCCCTGCGATAAACCACTACACGGTTTCACTGGAAATGCGAAGATGCCCCTCGGGCAGCTGAACCTCTTTGTTGAGATTGGAAGCCATCCCCGCTCTGTTGTGAGGAAACAGACGTTTGTGCTGATAGAAAACCATTCGGCCTACAACGCCTTCTTAGGAAGACCAGCCTTGTCTGACTTCCAGATTGTCCTAGCCCCATGGTGCCTGAAAATGAAATTTCCAACAGACAATGGGGTAGGGGAAGTGGAAGGAGAACAGGATATTGCACGAGACTGCTATGTAACCGAACTTCGCAACAACCACAGGAAAGATAAAGGGAAAGGTGTAGAGATTGCCCTCTGCACAAAAAGCCTTGAAGCATAGCAACTAAAGAAAGCCCCTCCTCTTCGATACACCAGCGACCCTTTCAACGAATTAGACCCTAGGGACAAAGAGGAGGAGGCCACCGCCGAGCCTGCAGAGGCTATGGAGTTTATATCTGTAGACAAGCACGACTCAAGTAGGCTACTGAAAATTGGGTCCCAGCTGAAAGCTGAATTGAAGGAACAACTCATTGATTTTCTCCGCCACAACTTGGATGTGTTCGCTTGGTCACACGCTGACATGACCGGAATCTCCCCCGACATAGCATGCCATATATTAAACATTGATCCTACCAAGGCGCCTGTAAAACAAAAAAAGAGAAGTATGGGGGCAGAGCGATCAGCAGCCCTCGATGAAGAAGTAAAGAATCTACTCGCCAATGACTTCATACGAGAAGCTGTTTACCCAGAATGGATCGCCAACCCGGTACTAGTAAAGAAGGCTAATGGGAAGTGGCAGACCTGCATTGACTTCTCCAACCTAAACGACGCCTGCCCAAAGGATTGCTTCCCGCTTCCCAGAATCGACCAACTTGTAGACAGCACAGCCGGGCACGAACTCCTATCTTTTATGGATGCATACTCAGGATATAACCAAATTCCTATGCATGCTCCCGACCAAGACCACACTAGTTTCATCACCGACCGGGGTTTATACTGCTACAAAGTGATGCCTTTCGGACTTAAAAATGCAGGAGCCACCTACCAGCGCCTCGTCAACAAGATGTTTGCAGGGCTAATAGGACAAACTATGGAAGTATATGTAGACGACATGCTGGTGAAATCACGGAAAGCCAAAGATCACGTAAGCCACCTAGGCAAGATGTTTCAAGTACTTCGGCAATATGGAATGAAGTTGAATCCACTAAAATGCTCCTTCGGTGTGTCGTCAGGGAAATTCTTAGGATTCATCGTTCATGCCAGAGGGATAGAAGCAAACCCTGAACAAGTCCGAGCGCTAAGGGACATCAAGATACCTTCCACCCGAAAGGAAATGCAAAGCCTAAATGGAAAAGTGGCCGCCCTAAGCCGATTCATCTCCAAGGCAACGGACAAGTGCGTCCCCTTTTTCGAAGCTCTAAAGAAAGATAAAGGAAAGTTCGAATGGACGGACGAATGCTTAACCGCTTTCCTTTACTTAATCGAACACCTCCAGAAACCACCGGTGCTCTCAACTCCAAGCGAAGGAGAAGAATTATACCTATACCTTGCTGTGTCATCTCACGCTTTAAGCGCTGCCTTGGTAAGAGAAGACAACCGCACGCAACGACCAGTTTACTTCGTCAGTAAAAGGTTTACTAGGGCAGAAGTCAGATATCCTAAACTTGAAAAGTTAGCATACTGTTTACTAATCACTTCACGAAAACTACGTCACTACTTCCAATCCCATTCCATCAAAGTTCTGACCGATCAACCACTAAGGCAGGTACTCCATCGTCCCGACACTTCCGGGCGACTACTTAAATGGTGTATTGAGCCGAGTCAATATGATATCACCTATCACCCTCGCACCGCCATCAAGGGACAAGCCATGGCTGATTTCATTGCAGAGTTCACTACCAGCGAGGATAGGGAGCAACTGGAAATAACAGAAGATATCAAGTGGAATCTCTTTGTGGACGGTGCATCTAACGAACAAGGCTCGGGGGCAGGTGTGGTAATAATCACTCCTAGGGGAAATAAACTGCACTATGCTATAAGGTTGGAGTTCGCTGCCACCAACAACGATGCAGAATATGAAGCAGTGATAGCTGGACTAGAAATTGCCATAGAAATCGGAGCCAATTCTTTGTGTCTTCACAGCGATTCTCAACTTATTGTTAATCAAATACTAGGAGAATTCCAAGCTCGAGAGGAACGACTCATAGCATATCTAAAGAAGACCAAATTGCTTCTCAGCCGATTGGATCAGTACTTAGTCAAACACATCCCTCGGGAAGAGAACCAAGAGGCCGACGAATTGGCAAAGCGAGCAAGTATGAGAGACATCACCATCTTCGGGGAAGTAACCATCTCAAAGCAACTGGCCCCGAGTTTTGAGCAAGTGAATCTGATAGCTGCAATCGAAGAAGCAACTTGGATGACTCCCATCCGAGACTACCTACAAAGTGGCACTCTACCCAACGGGCGTAGTGAAGTCAAGAAAATCTTGAGAAAAGCGTCCCGCTATACAATACAAGAAGACATCCTCTATCGGCGCGGTTTCTCTAACCCATTATTAAGGTGTGTCGCCGGAAGGGAAGCCAAGGAAATCTTATCCAACATCCATCAGGGGAGCTGTGGAGATCACACCGGGGGGCAAACATTAGCAAAAAAGATACTCCGATACGGATATTTCTGGCCCACCTTAAGCAAGGACGCCTTAGATTTCGTCAAGAAATGTGACAGATGCCAAAAATTTGCTAAGATTCCACCGCTACCAATAACTGAGATTACTCAAATGACCAGCCCTTGGCCCTTCGCAACATGGGGAATTGACTTAATCGGCGAGCTACCAATGGGCCGAGGCGGGGCCAAATATGCTATAGTGGCAGTCGATTATTTCACCAAATGGGTGGAAGCAGAACCTCTGAATAAAGTATCTTCAGCAAAATATATTAACTTCTTGATCAAAAATGTTCTATGCAGGTACGGAGTCCCACTCAAAATCATATCAGACAATGGACTTCAGTTTGACAGCGAGGAATTCGCCAACTGGTGCCAAGAACACAGAATTCATAAAAGCTTCTCATCCGTAGCATATCCCCAGGAAAATGGACAAGTTGAAGCGGTCAACAAAATTCTGAAAGCTCTGATCAAAAAGAAGCTCGAAAAGTCAAAGGGCGCTTAGGTGGATGAACTCCCCACGGCACTATGGGCCTACCGCACATCTTTCAGAACATCGACAGGGCACACTCCTTTCTCTTTGGCATACGGATCGGAGGCTATGCTCCCAGTAGAAACTATTGTGCCTTCCCACCGTCGGATCCACTATAACCCAGAAGAGAACGAAGAACTCCTTCACATGTCTTTGGATCTAATCGAGGAGAGAAGAAACGATGCAGTCCTCAAAACAGCAGCCCACAAGCAAAAAGTGGCAGCACAATACAACTCCAAAGTCAAGCATCGTACCTTGCAGGAAGGGGACCTTGTCCTCAAACGAATTTTCCCTCGCCCTGGAGCACTAGACCCAATCTGGGATGGACCATATGTAATTCATAAAGATCTCCACAACGGAGCCTATATTTTGTCAACAGTGGACGGAGAGGTGTTCCAGAGGGCATGGAACATCCAACACCTCCGTCGATACTTTTCTTAACTTGTATTGCCCATATGAAGTGAATTAACAAAGAGATTCAGTGGACGTAGGCCTTTTCGTGCCGAACCACTTTAAAAAACCTTGTCTCTTTTTTAACTTGTTCCTTTGTATCTTGGCTGCTTGTTAACTTTATCCTTTTCTGTTGAACAAAATCCTGAGTATGCAAAGCACTCCATAACACAACTTCACCTGGACAAGACCTAAACAGGTACAATGCGAATCTATGCCCTCGCCAATGAGACACTTTTGCTCCAGCATCCCTCTGCTGCGGGTTAACTCATTGCTCGCGACGGCCCTTAAAGCCAACTGTAATGAGCCGATTATAAGCCACCGAGAAGGCCGACTATAGCCGAGGCAGCTCATTACGGCGTTAGGCTCGCCGGCAACTGTGAACCGACTATAAGCCCCAACATAAGGTGTGGCCAGCCAGGGGCAGTTCACAGTTGACGATCGGCACCCACGCTAGCCGGCCACAGTAAATCGAATAATACCCACGATTGCGGGCCATAATGGCCCGGGTAGTTACTCTGCGCGATCTCGGCTCCGATGTGTCTTAAGTACGGCTGTGGTAAAAAAGAATTAACTCCCCGCGGAGGCGTAAGATGGGTGACGAATGTCTCCAAGACCCACAGCTAGGGAAAGTGACTACAAAACCCGTTTGCCACGAACATAAGCACATCGAAGGCCTTCCGTGATTGGAAGTTTTACTATTTCACATATTTCAATTTTACTTAAAAAACTTTCCTCCTATCCTCTATAACAATCCATCGAGTACAGGATACGGAGTAGAAGACACTCGCCAATGGATGCGTGGATCCACAATCAGATGGCAGGGCATTCAACTACTTCCCATGCTCAGTCATACAAGATATTCGAAACCGCCATCTACAAACATAACATGAAAGGCGGTATTTTCTTCCTTTATGTACAAATGCATGACTTTAATATTTTCACACCACACGCTAACATTGCAAGTCATGAGATTATGATTTAAAACCAGAATCCGACATCAAACACAATTCAATTACGAGAATATACACAGCTATATTTCTCATACGACATGTCGAAATAGCAACAAATATTCAAGAAACGACAAAATCAGCTTAAGTTAAAAAATTACACGTCAAGAATAATGTTGATTATTACAAGTAGCAAGAATTACAACTTAGAAGTTACTCTACTGTTTTAAGACTAACGTATACAACCATGTCAAGTCTACAAAAAGAATTTTCCAGGTCTATTCAGGGAGCCGGTTGCGTCGGAGTATTGTCCTTGCTCTGTTGCCCACCTGTCCGGTCATAAAAAGAATTCATTAGTGATAAGCAACCAAGTTAACGGAAAGACTAGAAAGGAAGACTTACCAGCACTTGCTTCTTGACCATCCTGGTCGTCATCCTCTACCTGCACACCTGCCTCCTCAGCAGCAAGCAACCGCATACCCTCCTTTGCCGCCACTTTCTCCTCCTTGGTAAACTGGGCAGTGACCACATCCATACTGAATACCGTTCCACCCTCTTTATCTGCATCAGCCTTAGCCTCCTCCAGAGCCCGGAGATAAATCTTAGCCATGACCCTGGGATAATCATCCATCCAGGACAGGTTGCCCTGCTTCCAGGTACGGAAGTACATATCCTGGAGCATCTCGTCCATCATCCCCTCATTCTCCTCAAACTCCCTCATCCGGGCCTCGGAAGCCGACAACCTCCCAACGGCGGCATCTCTCTCCGATCGGTATCTCGAGCAGTCAACCAGAAGGGATCCTCGCATTGCCTCCATCTCCTCCCTCAACTTGGCTTGAGCAAGCTCTGCAGCCTCAAGTTTCCCGGACAATTCCTCCACCTGCTCGAGATCCGCTTTCCGAACCTCGTCCACCGTGGCAATAGCCATGTCAATCCGTTCTTTGCAAGTAGCTTCCATTTTCCGCAATTCGGCCCGACTGGCCTCTTCCATGGTTTTCCTTAATCGCCCAATAGCAGCCTCATGCTGAGAAATCTGAATAGCCTGATCCGCAAGCTGTTTGGCCTGATCCGAAACCACCAATCGAAGTCGGATATTGGCGCTCCCAATCTCCTCTCCGGCCTTAACCAGCCGGGCATGATGCCCCATCAGCTTTTTAGTCTCCTCCGCCACCCGATCAATATTAGCCTTGGCCTCATCTCCCATTGTAACTATCCGAGTGGTAAGTAGATCAAGATCTAAGGACTTAGCTTCATCAAGCACCCGTACCATGGGATTGCGGGGAAGAAGGTGCTCACCAGTAACCTCATCAAAGGTAATGTCGTGGGAACTTGGATCCAGATCAGGATGACCCGCAAATGGATTACGAGCCAAGTCAGGACGGTCAATATGAGTAACGGAAGGGTTTCTGGACGGGTGCGGAGAAGGTGCGAACTCGCTACCCTCTTCAGTGATATCATGAAGAGGCCGAGCCAGAAGCTGAGGACCGGGCGAAGTTTCGGATAAAGGATGACTCCTCTTCCTCTGCTGAATACCCTCTTCGATAACCCCAAGAAGAGGACGGTAGCCGACTACATCTCCGGAGCGTTGGGTCGAGGGCTTCGGCTTAGCAGAAGTTTTGGAAAGCTTATACTGCTCAAGTCTGTGTCGAAGGTCTGAGGCTTTGGACGTCTTGCCTGCTCCTGATATAAAGAACAAGTGTCACAAACTTACATCACTATATGATTCGAGAAACGCGGTAGATTGCAAGTAAAAAAAAGGAAAAGAAACACAGCTGTGGTTGTACAAACCCTGGGGAGGAGTGGGATACTGCAATAAGTCCTGGATTTCATTCCAGGACGGGAGCGGGTCATAAAATATTCCTAAGTCCCTATCATTAATGAAGCTTGCAGGAGTCAAGAGTTCACCTTGAGTCGTCGGAGCCACCTTGGCTGGAATGGTCGGAGAAGACTCACTTGCACCAGTCCCGGCTTTGTCCGCCTTCCCGGTTTTCTCTACCAAACCCGGACCTTCATCCAGCCCCTCAAAAGCCTGGTGGAACGCATCATCCGTCCACTCCTGAATCTCGCCCGCTTGCCCAGGAAGTAGGGCCCCGATGCCATCGCCACCTTTGTCACCATCCCGACCATCTCCACCCTCGCCTCTTTCCTCCTCTATGTCTTCCTCCTCCCGGGTAAGTGGACAATTGCTGGGGGAGGGACCGTCCGACTTCTTGAGTTTCTTACCTCCGACAGCTGGAGGTTTTGTGAAAGGTTTCCTCTTGCTACTCTCCACTGAAACACCTTCTTTGGTCTGAGCAGCCGCCCTCTCCTCCGCCGTCTCCCTCAGCTTAACTACTGACTGCTGTGGGAGGATTAAGTTGTACTCCAGAAGGATCGCATTTCTGATCAGGAAGGCAGATGATCTATATTTCCCAAGAATAGCTTCTATCTCGGCCGCCGTCTGAACCAGGCGGTCAGTCTCCACAATCGCAAAGCCACCTGTCGCTAGCAAAAATGAGAGAGTATGAGAAGAAGCATCGCAATCAGAATGGAAATTATAAGTAAAAACATCAACTTACATCCAGAAGTAAAACGCCGAATTGAAACGGAGTCGTCCCTGACAAAGAACCACTCTTTCTTGAACATACTGAATTTAGAATACAAATCCAAGACCAGTTTGAAGGTCACGGCTGACTCCAAGCTAATGTATGGAGACCCCTTCTTATAGCCCCTCAGATTATACAAGTACCGGATCTCCCGGTTGGAAGGGGCACGACCATACTTCCTCTGGAAAATAACGAAGAGGCTCACTAGTATAGCATAGGAGTTGGGTTGAAGCTGGAATGGGGCCACCTTGAGATATGTGAGGAAGCTGGTTATCCAAGCGTTAAGAGGCGGAATGGCACCACACATGCAGTGGTATCTGCTGTAAGCAAAGAACCCTTCAGGAGGGTCGTATGGCATAACATCTTTCCCTGGCAACAGCATTCGCGCCCTGTCAATTCCGAAAGAGCGAGAGATGGCATCAAGCTTCTCTTCCTTAAGGGAGCTGGGATAGCAGTCCGGGGGAGAATTCAGAAGCTCCTGCGGACCGTACCCGTCCACTAACGATCTCGGGGTTGGTCCGTGGCGTTCTGGATTCGGCTGAGCTGGGGGCACGACAGAGGAACCTCCTTCACCCTCGGATTTCCTTTTGTCTGATCGAGTTTCCGCTTTACGGGATATTATCTACAAACACCGGAAAAGCATAGTGTTAGAACAAAGGATGTAAACAAGTAAGTATATAATATGGAATTTCACTCAGAAAGTCAAAATGCTTAAAAATCCCATTATCATTCGGTAAAACTGAATATAAGATTCCATTCGGCATTCTCATTCGGCATTCTCATCTGGAAAATTTCATTCGGCACGTATGGCATATGCACTTCATTCGGTGGACACAGACAAAAAACCTTTCGGCTAAGGGAAATTGAGTACCTGGTTCGGCAAGCGAAATGGTTCGGCAAGCTGGGATGATTCGGCAGAGGATCAGAATTTGGTTCGGCTATGTGACTAACTTGGCTTGACTGTTCGTTCGGTAGAAGGTAATAGAGACCCTGGGCCCTTACTTATAGGCAACTGTAGATGACCGGACCATCTGATTCGGCAAAAGCATCCAAGACTGACGTCATCATCTTCTAAACAAAGCACGGCACATTCCGGCATATGCCCCACATTGGAGGGCAAATGTTGGGCGCATTCTCACCCAGAAGACCTTGAGACCAAGGAGAGTAACTCATCCATCCAGGCTCGTCTAAGCCCATCCGGTGTTCTCGTCCTCCAAGGCCCATTCGGCAGGAACCCATTCGGCAGGAACCCGTTCGGCAGTCTTAGGCAAACACCGGTCCAATCTCCTTCCATCCCACCGGACCAACTGCCACCGGTCCAATCTCCTTCCATCCCACCACCGGTCCAACCTACTACCATCGAACCAATATTCTTCCATCCCACCGGACCAACTGCCACCGGTCCAATATTCTTCCATCCCACCGGACCAACTGCCACCGGTCCAACCTACTTCCAAACAACTACCGGTCCACTCTACGCTCCAACCAAGCAATGCCGAACCAAGATATACCAGGCCAGATCACATCAGCCCAGGCCCATCAGCGACTATACATATCCTGGACCCCTACCCCTAGCCTCACTCTATAAATAGAGGGGTAGGGGTACAGCAATGGGGACAAGTTTGAGAGCTCAAGCACGGAAGGAACTCTTCAAACAACTTTCTTTTACTTGTACCAAAGCTTTGTTCTTGTAATCATAACAAAAGAAGAGAAATAACATATAAAGTGGACGTAGGCACATTCTGGCTGAACCACTATAAATCTGCGTGTCTTTTTACAGTTTAGCCCCTGTTTTTTACGTATTTGCATAAATCGCTCAAATTACTAAGAATAACATAAGATCTACTAAATCATACAACTTTGAGGTGTTTGTCCATTTTTTGTGCAAACATCGACAAAACCAGAAGTACACAAGTTTGAAAAGAAAAGGATTTCAATGTGGTATACAAGCACAAACCTAGTGGTAAATTTCTTAACTCAGGACATCACAAGTAGCAACACCAATACACATATAACATAATCACATACATAAGCAATGTTAAATCTTACTGATTAACTTCAGTTAACTTTCGATTTCAAGTTCATACAACACCGCATACAAGCATACTTGTATATAACCAAATCAACATCATTTCCATGCATACATATGCATAACCAACTCAACATCATAACTACTCAAACAAGCACCGTTTTTAACTAACAAATATACATCATGTAATAAGTTAATAACTTCGAATAAAGGAGTGAGCTTTACTTACCGAAAGTGGACTAAATAAAGTTAACTTCTTATATAACTCAAACACAACCTATGTTTTTGCTTCTAGCTTGGAAAAGTGGAGGCTTTGGTGGCTTTTAGGTGAAAAGTATTTAGCCTAGGGGTGAAAATGCTCGGCCTAGAGGAGGTGGAGGTGTGTGTGGACTTGACTTAGCATAGAGGAGATATAAAAATGGAAGGAGAGACTTAAAACAAATGTTTAAAAGTTTTAAAAGTGATAAAAGCTAATATTTCAAACTTTAGAATTCATGAAAGCCATTAGAGAGCTCATGCTTGAAGGGGTTGTAGAAAGTAGAAATGAAATGAGAAAAATGGTAAAAAGAGTTAGGATATTTGTATATATACAAGTGCATAAATCAAATTACTAGATTAGCCCCTAAGTACATAACCTCCCTTAAAACTTTGCCACCTCACCTTGCATGCTCTCTCCCTCATTCCTCACATTTCTCCCTTATAGCCCCTTCATTTTTCCAAGGCAACATATATTTATTATCTAAGTACTTCATGTTTATAAAGGGATGACAACTTATGTCACTTTTATTTACATTTATACTTTGTTTTTAAACATTTACATAAAAAGTCATATCATTTACTATATGTTTCTTAAGTTAATATATATATATATATTAAAAATCCTAACTCATTTATAAAAGTGTGTGTATGTGTTACGCATAACGTTTTCCAACAACTTTTCGATACCTAAATGTCGAAGATTCGGAAAACGATTTCCTGACATATTTTCTATTTTTCTTTGAACTAATTATTATTGTAAACAAAATTTTGAAAACTATTTCACCATCATTAGTTATTATTTAAAATTAATTTATTTATGTTATAAAATCCATTAATTAATTATTAAAAATATATTTAAATATCCATAATTAAGATGATTAAATCCTGTGCCGTTACACTCTACCCCCTTAAAAGAATTTCATCTCGAAATTAGCTAACAAAGAGATAACTCATAACAACTCAAAAGTTCATATTTTATATATCATGAAATCCCTACAAAGAACATACACTAAGCATCCATAACACAATAATGCATATACTACACATACAAAACAATGACAATCCTAACATCAATTCAAGATAGGCTTCCCTCATATGATACTCCATCTCACAAGTACAATCTCGGGGATCCTCACTACATTGAATCTTTATAACTTCACCAACTTATTGCGCAATCTCTTCTCTTCCTAATCTATAATATGAACTGGATGTCTAATCATTATCTAGTTTGGTTCTATCTCGAAATCATCTTGAAGCAACGATTCTACAATCAACGTAGGATCATGAACAAATTTTCTCAAATGGGACACGTGGAAAACATTACGGACCCCTGACACCCTTTCTGATAATTCAACCCTATATGCAAGTGGTACAATCCTCTCAAAACCTTTAAAAGGCCCAATATACCTGGGTGTCAACTTCCCCGCCTTTTCGAATCAAACAACTCCTTTGATTGGTGCAATCTTCACAAATACGGAGTCTTCGACATCATATTCCAAATCTCTTCTTCTTTTATCAGCATGCTTTTATCAGCATAACTCTTTTGTCGATCCTGGGCTTCCTTCATCCTTCTTTTGATAACCGCAACCTTTTCTGTAGCTTCCCGAATCATGTCTGATCCAAGTACCAGCCTATCTTCAGTCTCAACCCAATATGTATGTGATTTGCATGGACGTCCATAGAGAGCTTCGTAGGATGCCATGCTGATGCTCGCCTGATAACTATAATTGTAGGATAATTCTACCAAATCAAGATGATCTTCCCATGATCCTCCAAAATCTAGAATACACACGCTCAAAAGATCTTCTAGAATTCGATTCACCCTTTCTGTTTGTCCATCCATTTGGGGGTGGTATGTCGTGCTCAAGCTTAGCTTTGTTCTTAAAGCTACTTGCAATGCCTCTCAAAACTGACTTGTGAAAATGAGATTTCGATCACTTATAATATTCACTGGGACTCCGAGCAATCGAACAACCTCCCTTATAAAAATTTCCACCAAGCAAGCTACAGGTCTTTTCGGCTTTACCGGAATAAAATGAGCACTCTTCGTTATCCGATCCATAATAACCTACATACCTTTATTTCCTTTTTTGGTTCTGGGTAAACCATCGATAAAATCGATTGACATCATCTCCCATTTCCAATTTGGAATCTCTAAGCGTTGAAGTAAGCCAGCCATCTTCTGGTGATTGCCTTTCATTTGCTGACATATCAAACATCTGCTGACAAAGATTGAAATATCCCTCTTCATTCTGTAGCACCAAAATACATGTTTCATATCTCGATGCATCTTAGAAACACCTGGACAGATATTCAATTTGGATCGATTACATTCCGATAAAACTTCTTGTCTAAGGCCATTGATATTAGGGACGTAGATCCTCCCCTTCATATGCAGAATGCCTCGATTGTCTATCTCAAAACTTGCTCACTGCCCCTCCTCAATATCCTTAATGATCTTCATAAAGCGCTTATCGTCCTTATTCTCACTAGCAATCCTTTCTAATAGTGTTGGTGTAACTTCCAAGAGAGCCAACACTGCATTCCTACTAAGAGCATCTACCACCACATTTGCTTTTCCTAGCATATGGAGAATATCCAAGTCGTAGGCTGCTAGGAATTCCAACCATCGCTGCTGCCATAGGTTCAGATCCTTCTGAGTGAAAAGGTACTTCAGGGACTTGTGATCCGTGAAGAGCTCGAACTTTTCACCTATTTAAAGAAGGAAATTACTAATTCGGATCCCTAATGATTAGAAACAAATAAAAGAGGAAAGAAGGATTCTTACCCAGCAAGCAATGCCTCCACACTTTCAATGCAAATACTAACGATAACAGCTCCAAGTCATGCGTTGCATAATTCTTCTCATAAGGCTTTAACAATCTACTTGCATAGGCTATAAATTTTCCATTTTGCATCAACACTGCACCCAAACCAACTCTACATGCGCCCGTAAAAATAGTTAACCCCTCTCCTCCATCTATAATAGCCAAAAAGGCACTGGTCAATCTTTCCTTCAACTCAAGGAATGTACCCTCACACTTTGGAGTCCACACAAACTTAACGTCCTTCTTTGTCAGCTTGGTTAGATGAGCGGCGATATTTGAGTAATCCTTTATAAACTTTCTGTAATAACCCGCCATCCTTAAGAAGCTTCTCACTTCTATGGGATTTTAAGGTCTTTTGAAATCTTGCACAACAGCTAACTTCACCGGAGGATCAATTGAAATGCCATCACCCAATACAATGTGTCCTAGGTATCTTACCTCTAACTGCAAAAAGTTGCACTTAGAAAACTTAGCTTTAAGAAAGTTTTTCCTTAACTTTTGCGGCACCACTTCCAAATGGTGTTTGTTCTATTCCTCAAACTTTGATTATATAAGAATATCGTCGATGAAAACCAACACGAACTTATTCAACACATCCCTAAAAACTCATTCATAAGATCAACGAAAAATGCAGGTGCATTGGTTAGCCCAAAAGGCATAACTACCTACTCGTAGAAAAAGTCAGGTTCTCTAAAAGAAGTTAACGATATATTATCCTCTACTACTCTTAACTGATGGAAACTCATTGCAAGTTCTATTTGAGAGAAGACTTTAGCTCCATGAAGTTGGCCAAACATGTCATCTATTCGAGGTAACAGATACTTATTCCAGATGGTCTACTTGTTTAATTCCCTGTAATCCATTCACACTTTTAACAAACCATCGGACTTAGCTACAAAAACTACAGCCGATCCCCAACTCGAACAGCTTTGTCTAATCAAACCACTTATAAACAAATCATCGTTTTGAATTAATAGCTCCCGCTTCTCTCTCGGGCCATTTTATGCAAGGGTTGAATAACAGGTCTCGCACCAGGAACGAAGTCAATCCGAAATTCAATTTCCCGATGGGCAGGCAAACTACTAATCAGCTCAAAAATATTAAGGAAATCTTTAACAACTTCTATCGATCCTAATTCTTCCTAGGATGCTTCTAAGGCATAATAAACTATGAATTAATTTGTTAGGCCCATCACAAAGCACCACCACCAAACTTCCTAATTTGGTTACCAAAGATTTCGTTCTTCTAACACAATCCACAATGGCTCTATTCTCTACTAGCCAATCCATATCAGGTAAAATATCAAATCCCTTAAAATCTAGAACAAATAAGTCACAGGAAAAGTAGAGGGTAAGATATGAAGCTTGCACACCTTTATAAACCATACATAGATTAGTTTGCCTCCTAGGGGGTTTGACACACAAAGAAGGTTTTCTATGATTTTAGGGGAAAGTTGAAATTTTCTAATTAAATCAAGAGAAATAAAACTATGGGAAGTCCAAGTATCAAACAAAACTCTAATAAAAATTCCATTAATAATTAAAGTACCTTTCAAGATTCCCTTCCCTTTCACAGCTCTCAAAATTTAGGGTTCGTCCTTGCGTGGATAAACTTTGGTCTGTTGTCCTTTCTTCAACAGTGGGAAAACCATGTGCCTCGGCTGTTGACAATTGCAACAAAGCGTCTTTTGACCATCGGAGAGATAGGTCCCGTGTAACGACCCTGAATTTTTGACATTTGAAATGTGAATATTTAATTGAGTTTAAATATTCGAATGATAGTTTAATCTGAATTTCAAATATCATAGTTGTTTGGTAATTAAATTAGTGAATTTAATTGTTAAAATTTGGGTAAAAATTTGAATCTTCAATTTTAAGCCTGTTAAAAATAATATGAAGTCTTAGAAAAGTCATATTAATAATACTGAAGATAATGGAAGCTTCAGAATTGAATTTGAAACTATTTTGTTCAGTTTTAAATTTATCGTTTAAATCAATATTTAAAAAAAATAGCTGTCACATACCGGAATTTTCGACTTTCGAAAATTCGACATCGATACTCACTTTATCGACTGCCGAGCAATCGAGTGCCGGAAACTCCAATAGTGATGGTTTTAGACAGAAGAGGTAGAAGAAGAAGAAAGCAGAAGAAAGAGAGAAGAACAACAGAACAACATCAGAACAGAAAACAATATCAGAATCTCACATATCGCAGTGGAACAATATATAATAGATAATCACTAGCCTTTTAAAACAAAGAACTATATCAGTTTTTATACATACATCAATCAGAGTCAATATACAACAATGGACAGTTATATAAACTTGTCCTCATACAGAATACACAGCGGAATAAATAATTTCAGATACAAATACTACGTCTCGCCATCTAGCTTGCTTCCAAAACTCCAGAATATCCAGAATATCCTGATAACATAACTCTAGGCTGCCCGTGTGGAAATTTGTGGGCACCCAGAGTTTAGAAGGGAACAATAAACTCCGAGTCAGTCATGGTGACTGGTGTGAGATCGTAAAACAGTTATTCTTCACAAAGAAAATAAAACAAATTCGCAATGCTTTTGGAAAATGAAACTACCATAAGACCTCCCGCCACACACACAATGCAAACGCAGAATTGGAGGAGATTTCTTCTTATGATAGTCAAAAATGCTTACTACGCAAAATCCTTTTTGATATTATTATTAGTGCATAGTGTAGAAAACATTTCGAAAGTATAATATCAATCTTAGCCAGCATAGGTACCATTATACTATGCCTACTATAGCTACCATATTAGATGGCAGGTTCTACAACTAATACCGTACAAAGTTCGTATTGGAAGATGGATTTCCAACAAATGGTCAGGCTAAGGAACTTCCTAGGCCACGAAGGAACGCCTCTGGAATGACGTCCCGAGAACCTAACCGGATCTCTGCCAACACAAGGCCGGGTTACCTCTGCAAAAATAAGTAACTACTGACACGCGTATGCCATCCCCCGATCGTAACCGATCTTCCCGAGGATCCCCGATTTCCAACAACCACATAATAATAATAATGCAGTAACCACATAGGTTAAGTATTTGGGCTCCATACCATGATACCACCTCTATCCAGAAGGAATGACATACACTAAGGGGCGCTACTCCCTAGAACCTTGCTGCATCCTTCCTGTTTTGACCATTTCCGGGGTGTGAGGCTCGATGAAGTCTCGTCCACAAAGCTACGCTTTCTACAAAGCCATGCTTCGGGTCAAACAAATGATCAACCTATGATCACAAAGATATAAGATCAAACAAATGATCATATCGCAAATGATCAAACACTGATCATTTCACAGCAACACTCAGTATGCCACGTTACCAAATTGGGAGTGTATCGCTGATAAATTTCAACTACATAACCTCTGAGCTCGTACGTCTCAGAGAAGGGTGTTAAGCTAAGAGAATAAATCCTCCGCCACCAACAGATATGTATTTGAAAGAAATCAGCTTTATATCTCAAATTGTAACGTCGGACACACAATCCATACAAGTCTGTTCCGGGATCGAACAGAACCGAAGGCACTTCTCACGAAACCGTTGCACATCCGGATAAATTTCTAATCACGTCCGGACTTCCCGTCACTAAGGGTGATAAAACCTCTAAATCGGAGATCAGCCGATGTAGAGTAACTCAACGGTAATCCTTCCGTTTTCAAAAATATCCGGTCTTCAACACCGATCTTCAAATGCAATTCATAACGACGTATCACATATTCGGAATGGGTTATACGACCCCATGGTCCTTTCCCGGCTAACCCGAATAGTGAGCGCTTATTCAAAATAAGTGTGGCATTCAAATTCATCCAGTTCACAACAAATACCTATCTAAAGGTAATTATTGATAGTCGGTTATTTAACTATCAATAAAGATGCGCAACATCATCAGATTCCAAATAATTTTCCAAATTATTTAATTTCCAAAATATCTTTACTAGATATAAAATTTCCACTTCAAAAATAAATCAACGTTTATTTTTAAACAACTTCCCTTTCTTTTATAAATTCCCTATTGAATTTATATTTCAAAATATCTTCTGATATACGATTTTCAAATTGATTTCAATATTCACTTTCAATTTACCTTTACAAAGATAAATTCTCAAAACGTTTATTTCATATTGGAAAAGCATTTCCATTCTTATTCAAAAATAAGTAATTCACAAATCTATTTATTTTCAACATTTGAAAATATTCAATATACTTAAATCAATATTAAGTATACATTTCATTCTTTAAGGAAATCATTTATTTTAACAACATCTATTTGAGTCAAAACGAATGTTACGTAAAACATCGTTACGACGACTCGAAATCACTAGTATAGGGATTCGGATTTTAAGATAGATATATGTAAATCCCAATACTACATAAAACATTTTCTTTCGAAAATCATTTACTATAACAACAGTGTTATAGTCCATCATTTCCTTATTCCTCGAAAACGTCTATTTCAACAATAAATGTTGAAATCTATTATTTCGATATTTAACACATTTTAAAACATCTTTAAAATGTTTAACTTCATTTTTAATATCACTTCTTCAAAAATAAATCCATTTTACTTAACAATATATTCACTGTCCAAAATCGTGAATATACTTCACTAACCCCATTTCAATATTTTCTACACATTTTATTTCAATAATAATTCGCTATCCAAAATCGCGAATATATCTCCTTTAACAACCTTCTATATTTGATTTATCAAATCCAATTGATTTCGAATTTATAAAACAACGTTTATAAATTCCATTTCTATTTTGTAACAACTTCAACTTAATAAATCCCCTTTATTAACAATTCGATTCATAACTCAAATCTTATACCAACAATCCATATTATAAGTTAAATACTTATAATTCCTTTATTTTACAAAATCATTTCCATTTATAAGTTCGCGATTTATAAATTTCATTTACTTATAAATTCTTAAAAATTCATTTTAACGCTTATAAAAAACTCGTTTTATAATACCAACATTTTAAAGTTATAAATATCAATCTTGTACATCTTTTACATACATCGTTTTTTATAATTTCGAAAATCCAAATTTAAACCGTTTTATAAATTTCTTAACTTTTATTTCAAGAGAAATTACCTTTCGGTTATATTTCACAAAAATCTAAATTTATATAACTTTAAAATTTGAACGTTTATTTATAAATTCAAAAAAAAAACGTCTACTTCCAAAAATCACTTTAAAATCCTTTTAAAGTAAAAGTCGTTATTTTTAAACTTCAAAACTTGAATCCGATGATGCAACAGCACCAATTAGTCAATCACAACAACAAACATCATATATCAATATGATAACAGAATATACATCAATATCTGTAAATAAATAAATACTGGTGAGGAATCCAGTTGGATCCCTCCAACCTGTTTCCCTGCATCCATAGATGTTAGCACAATACCAATTCCACTTCGAGGTGGAATATCGCGGTATATGGGTTTTATAAAAATATCCGCTTACTAACGGCGCAATAGGGTCTCATCCGCTATACGAGGCGGGAAATCAATCAATCCAATATATACATATGCCAATATGTATATATTGCTACATACATATAGATATATCCTACTATATCTAATATCACATCCAAATAGCAATCATACCAGTCAATAAATAACTGCAATACAAAATTTATTTGAGTGAGAAAGATCTCACCTTTGCTATTTATTTTTTTGCAATCCATTTTTGTTCCAGTTTGTTTTCTCCAAATTTTTGACCTTGTACAACAATGTATAAAATTTATTAATATTCGAATTTAATCGAATCAACAATTTTCGTTTTGATAGTTTTAATCAGTTAATGGTTTTATTTCAAACCAGTTTCATTTAATAAAATTCGCTAAACTAGAAATTTACTTTAAAACTAAATTCCCCTTTAAAAATTTCTAAGTAAAAATAAAAATAAGTTAAACACCCTAAATGAATTATTTATCAACCCAGTAAAGCAAATCCTACTTCTTCTTTTTTCTCTAACCCATATATATATATGCAGACATTTGAACAAATTCATATATCATTTATTTAATAGGTTTTAATCTTTCTGTAACATTTTACTAGAGAATCTTTAATAAGTTAATTTACAAAAATAAAAATCGAATTACCTTACTGCTATATGAAACACGAGACCCAATTCAAACCGAGATCGCGACATTGCCAATATCGAGCGCCAACGCTTGATGAACTCGTCGCAGCACCCAACGAGCTCGCGACTACCCCCACAGCTCCCTGAAATCTCGAACTCCGAGCACACACGCCGCCTCGATTCGCGATAACCACCCAAAACCGAGCTCGAACGCGAGCACTTGCGAACGCGGCTCCGCCCCAGCACTTGACAGCGACGAACCCTCCATCGCGAAAATAGTATCAGTATAAAGAGACTGCAGCAGGGCTTCAAATCGACAGTAGAAAATATCACGTAGGAGGCAAAGACGAGTCGACGATGGCTGATGGAATAGCCGAGTATGCAGCGATGGTTTCCTCGAAGGCGTTGATTTACGAAACCCTAGTTTTCACGGGTTCAAGCATCGCGACATGGAGATTGCTATTGAAATGTACTTCGACTTTGATTCCAGCCCTCTATCGCGACCACGGAATCGGCATTGATTTGAGAAATAATTTGGAAAGGGGAAAGTTATTTTCGCTCGGCTCTGAATAGAAAAGGGAAAGGAGGAGTGCGACTTCGTTTTGATTTTGAAACTGAATTGATCGGTGATTTAAAAGTAGAAGGAGGGAGACAGGAGAACAATTGCGTGATATCAGATGGGAATGGGTACGAACGAGACAAAAGGGAGGCGAATTGTACTTATGGTCGGATAAGAGAAAAGCAACCATATTTTATTTAGATTCAATTCGTTTCCAAACAAAGTCCAACGCGTTTAAATATCGTATGCTCACACAACAACTCCAAAAATTACGAAAATTGAAATCCGATAATAATACAATATTACGGACCCAATGGAACAGGTTTCGTCGAATTCCGAGACTGTGACTCGGACGGCTATTTTTAAAATTCGATTTAAACGATTGGAATCCAAAACTGAACAATTCACTCCCAAATTCGATTCTGAAGCTTCTGTCATCTTCAGTATTGCCAATACGAATCTTAAAAGTTTTTGAAATATTTTTCTTCGGCTTACAATTGAAGATACAAATTTTATTCAACTTACAGTAGATTAAATTTTATAATTTAATCATCAAATTCAAAGTTATATCGAGATTCAAATTAAATCATCGTTCAAATATTTAAAATTAATTAAATATTTTTATTTTAAATTGTTCGAAATTCTGGGTCGTTACAACTTCCCTCCTTAAAAGAATTTCGTCCCGAAATTACAAGTTAGGAAAAAATGGTCCTTAACTCGTCTACTATTTTTCACAATTCAATTAGTTTTATCAATTTATCAAAACAAATCTTTCTACTAAAGATTCATTATCATTTCAACTAAATTTCCAACTTCAATTATAAGTTTCAAACAACTTTGTTTACTTAACAATTCAAATTTAAATTTAAATTCAAATTTTAAACTTCCAAATTTTCTCAAAAATTTTCTAACACTCGAAATTTTCGAAAAATTTCGCTAGCGTCTCCTTTGCGCGGCTAATACGGTACGACTACAAAACGTCCCTACAGACTCTCAGATTTCAAAAAGAAAAGAAAAAGCCAAGCGGCTAGACAAGAAATCAGCAAATCTCATATTGAAATTCAAATACGTACCTTTTGTCGAGCAATTCAAATTTATCTTTGAAATCAAAATCTCATCCCCTTATACACCTGTATAACCTACTAGCCATAATATCTAGTTACATATTCAAACCATTTTACCAAATTTTATTACAAAATTTCAATATAAACTTCTTATATCATCTCTAATTCACTATTGAAGTTACACATATTCATTTCTTATTCAATTTTACATTTCAAATTCATTTGAATTCAATTCACAATTCCAATCTAATTTGGATTCGGTTTATCTCCTGAATATTGAATTTTTATCAGCTTTCATTCATAACTGATTATTTTTAGATTAGTTTCAATTACTAATTCATTTCTAATTCTAATCCACTTACAAATTCAAATCTGTTTTCAACATTCAGTTTCAATTCCAGTTTTATTCTTATGTTCATTCCCAAAATTTGTTTTCAATTCACTATTTTGGTTTATCACCACTTATATTATACTGAATTTTAATTCGAATTCAATTTACATTCATGTACTTGCAATTGCAAATTGATTCATTCATTCACAATTTATTTTCATAATTCAATTCTCAATTCCAGAGTCTTTTCAACCTTTTCAAAACCATTTTTGAAAACAATTCAAATCATCCTTTGAATTTCCAAAACAAAACCCAAATTTTCCAAACACTTCCATTTAAAACAATTTAGCAGCAATTCCTCTTTTGGAAACCCGAAAATGAACACCAATGATGCCGCGGTCATCATCGAAGTTATTTTCCAGCGACCGAAAAGAGTTTAGAGCTTTTCATTCCTCCAAAACATTTTTCAAACCTTTGAAATTCTTTTTCAAATCAAAAAGAAATTAAACTTTCTAAATCTCCAAAATTTTCAAATTCTTTTCAAAGCATTTCCAAAAACTTCTCTGGAATTCCGTTTCAAATTACAAATCACATTTATAATTTACATTCTTAAATTTTACTTGTATATGGATTTATTTCTTAACTTTGGAGTTACGATTTCAATTTCTTATTCAATTTCATATAATAATGATAACATTTTAATATTATCACTTTCCTAACAACCATGCATCCATATACTATAATAATTCATAGAAAATCATTTCTTTTCTATACAAAAATAGTTTTGGGCAAAATTATTTCATTTACCCTATTTTAAAACAATACTGTGTCGGTTTATCTTGTTTAAGAGTTTAGAAATCCCTATCGATTTCAATTAGCTAGACTGCACCGACCAGAATTCATAAACAATCAACCGATACGTCAACACAATACAAAACAATTTTATATTCACTAACAAATACGCACTCGTATCTATTATCACTCGACTCATTCTAGAGTACTACTGACTCTATCTCTAATGAGTAACACCCAACAGAGCAGGGTTGTCGCTTAACCATATGCTCTGATACCACGTTGTCACATACCGAAATTTTCGATTTTCGAAAATTCGACATCGATACTCACTTTATCGACTGCCGAGCAATCGAGTGCCGGAAACTCCAATAGTGATGGTTTTAGACAGAAGAGGTAGAAGAAGAAGAAAGCAGAAGAAAGAGAGAAGAACAACATCAGAACAGAAAACAATATCAGAATCTCACATATCGCAGCGGAACAATATATAATAGATAATCACTAGCCTTTTAAAACAAAGAACTATATCAGTTTTTATACATACATCAATCAGAGTCAATATACAACAATGGACAGTTATATAAACTTGTCCTCATACAGAATACACAGCGGAATAAATAATTTCAGATACAAATACTACGTCTCGCCATCCAGCTTGCTTCCAAAACTCCAGAATATCCTGATAACATAACTCTAGGCTGCCCGTGTGGAAATTTGTGGGCACCCAGAGTTTAGAAGGGAACAATAAACTCCGAGTCAGTCATGGTGACTGGTGTGAGATCGTAAAACAGTTATTCTTCACAAAGAAAATAAAACAAATTCGCAATGCTTTTGGAAAATGAAACTACCATAAGACCTCCCGCCACACACACAATGCAAACGCAGAATTGGAGGAGATTTCTTCTTATGATAGTCAAAAATGCTTACTACGCAAAATCCTTTTTGATATTATTATTAGTGCATAGTGTAGAAAACATTTCGAAAGTATAATATCAATCTTAGCCAGCATAGGTACCATTATACTATGCCTACTATAGCTACCATATTAGAGGGAAGGTTCTACAACTAATACCGTACAAAGTTCGTATTGGAAGATGGATTTCCAACAAATGGTCAGGCTAAGGAACTTCCTAGGCCACGAAGGAACGCCTCTGGAATGACGTCCCGAGAACCTAACCGGATCTCTGCCAACACAAGGCCGGGTTACCTCTGCAAAAATAGGTAACTACTGACACGCGTATGCCATCCCCCGATCGTAACCGATCTTCCCGAGGATCCCCGATTTCCAACAACCACATAATAATAATAATGCAGTAACCACATAGGTTAAGTATTTGGGCTCCATACCATGATACCACCTCTATCCAGAAGGAATGACATACACTAAGGGGCGCTACTCCCTAGAACCTTGCTGCATCCTTCCTGTTTTGACCATTTCCGAGGTGTGAGGCTCGATGAAGTCTCGTCCACAAAGCTACGCTTTCTACAAAGCCATGCTTCGGGTCAAACAAATGATCAACCTATGATCACAAAGATATAAGATCAAACAAATGATCATATCGCAAATGATCAAACACTGATCATTTCACAGCAACACTCAGTATGCCACGTTACCAAATTGGGAGTGTATCACTGATAAATTTCAACTACATAACCTCTGAGCTCGTACGTCTCAGAGAAGGGTGTTAAGCTAAGAGAATAAATCCTCCGCCACCAACAGATATGTATTTGAAAGAAATCAGCTTTATATCTCAAATTGTAACGTCAGACACACAATCCATACAAGTCTGTTCCGGGATCGAACAGAACCGAAGGCACTTCTCACGAAGCCGTTGCACATTCGGATAAATTTCTAATCACGTCCGGACTTCCCGTCACTAAGGGTGATAAAACCTCTAAATCGGAGATCAGCCGATGTAGAGTAACTCGACGGTAATCCTTCCGTTTTCAAAAATATCTGGTCTTCAACACTGGTCTTCAAATGCGATTCATAACGACGTATCACATATTTGGAATGGGTTATACGACCCCATGGTCCTTTCCCGGCTAACCCGAATAGTGAGCGCTTATTCAAAATAAGTGTGGCATTCAAATTCATCCAATTCACAACAAATCCTATCTAAAGGTAATTATTGATAGTCGGTTATTTAACTATCAATAAAGATGCGCAACATCATCAGATTCCAAATAATTTTCCAAATTATTTAATTTCCAAAATATCTTTACTAGATATAAAATTTCCACTTCAAAAATAAATCAACGTTTATTTTTAAACAACTTCCCTTTCTTTTATAAATTCCCTATTGAATTTATATTTCAAAATATCTTCTGATATACGATTTTCAAATCGATTTCAATATTCACTTTCAATTTATCTTTACAAAGATAAATTCTCAAAACGTTTATTTCATATTGGAAAAGCATTTCCATTCTTATTCAAAAATAAGTAATTCACAAATCTATTTATTTTCAACATTTGAAAATATTCAATATACTTAAATCAATATTAAGTATACATTTCATTCTTTAAGGAAATCATTTATTTTAACAACATCTATTTGAGTCAAAACGAATGTTACGTAAAACATCGTTACGACGACTCGAAATCACTAGTATAGGGATTCGGATTTTAAGATAGATATATGTAAATCCCAATACTACATAAAACATTTTCTTTCGAAAATCATTTACTATAACAACAGTGTTATAGTCCATCATTTCCTTATTCCTCGAAAACGTCTATTTCAACAATAAATGTTGAAATCTATGATTTCGATATTTAACACATTTTAAAACATCTTTAAAATGTTTAACTTCATTTTTAATATCACTTCTTCAAAAATAAATCCATTTTACTTAACAATATATTCACTGTCCAAAATCGTGAATATACTTCACTAACCCCATTTCAATATTTTCTACACATTTTATTTCAATAATAATTCGCTATCCAAAATCGCGAATATATCTCCTTTAACAACCTTCTATATTTGATTTATCAAATCCAATTGATTTCGAATTTATAAAACAACGTTTATAAATTCCATTTCTATTTTGTAACAACTTCAACTTAATAAATCCCCTTTATTAACAATTCGATTCATAACTCAAATCTTATACCAACAATCCATATTATAAGTTAAATACTTATAATTCCTTTATTTTACAAAATCATTTCCATTTATAAGTTCGCGATTTATAAATTTCATTTACTTATAAATTCTTAAAAACTCATTTTAACGCTTATAAAAAACTCGTTTTATAATACCATCATTTTAAAGTTATAAATATCAATCTTGTACATCTTTTACATACATCGTTTTTTATAATTTCGAAAATCCAAATTTAAACCGTTTTATAAATTTCTTAACTTTTATTTCAAGAGAAATTACCTTTCGGTTATATTTCACAAAAATCTAAATTTATATAACTTTAAAATTTGAACGTTTATTTATAAATTCAAAAAAAATAAAAATAAAACGTCTACTTCCAAAAATCACTTTAAAATCCTTTTAAAGTAAAAGTCGTTATTTTTAAACTTCAAAACTTGAATCCGATGATGCAACAGCACCAATTAGTCAATCACAACAACAAACATCATATATCAATATGATAACAGAATATACATCAATATCTGTAAATAAATAAATACTGGTGAGGAATCCAGTTGGATCCCTCCAACCTGTTTCCCTACATCCACAGATGTTAGCACAATACCAATTCCACTTCGAGGTGGAATATCGCGGTATATGGGTTTTATAAAAATATCCGCTTACTAACGGCGCAATAGGGTCTCATCCGCTATACGAGGCGGGAAATCAATCAATCCAATATATACATATGCCAATATGTATATATTGCTACATACATATAGATATATCCTACTATATCTAATATCACATCCAAATAGCAATCATACCAGCCAATAAATAACTGCAATACAAAATTTATTTGAGTGAGAAAGATCTCACCTTTGCTATTTATTTTTTTGCAATCCATTTTTGTTCCAGTTTGTTTTCTCCAAATTTTAGACCTTGTACAACAATGTATAAAATTTATTAATATTCGAATTTAATCGAATCAACAATTTTCGTTTTGATAGTTTTAATCAGTTAATGGTTTTATTTCAAACCAGTTTCATTTAATAAAATTCGCTAAACTAGAAATTTACTTTAAAACTAAATTCCCCTTTAAAAATTTCTAAGTAAAAATAAAAATAAGTTAAACACCCTAAATGAACTATTTATCAACCCAGTAAAGCAAATCCTACTTCTTCTTTTTTCTCTAACCCATATATATATATGCAGACATTTGAACAAATTCATATATCATTTATTTAATAGGTTTTAATCTTTCTGTAACATTTTACTGGAGAATCTTTAATAAGTTAATTTACCAAAATAAAAATCGAATTACCTTACTGCTATATGAAAAACGAGACCCAATTCAAACCGAGATCGCGACATTGCCAATATCGAGCGCCACCGCTTGATGAACTCGTCGCAGCACCCAACGATGTAACAACCCGCATATCTATCGATTTTATATTTAAATATTTTATTTAAATATTTTATCGTTAGTCGGATGTTAGTCCGAAAAGCTACTTTTTGCATACGGTCAAATTAGGACTCGAGACCACTTCCATTGAGTTCAAAATGACGTTTGCGATCTTTTTGAGTGTAAACTTCGATATGTTTGGAGATAGTGAAATTTTCAACACTTTTTCCCGCCTTTGACTTTGGTTTGGACTGCACCCCTTTAGTTCAGCCCAACCATCTTCCTCACTCTATCAAAACACCTCAAGCTTTGTCAAAAATGGTGGTGGGAAGTGGAAATTAAAACTCCAAACACAAATTCTATTGCAAATCCGAGATTCAACATCAAATTCACGTGAAGACCATTGATTCAAGCTTGTTGGTGTTCTTGCTTTGCTCTCAAATCTCCATCTTCATCAAATTCCGTGAAAAGGTGAGATTTTTGATCTTACATCTTGCCTATATCTATCTTGGACTGTTGGGAATGATCCTCTATTGCATTTGTATGAATATCTGCATTTGGTTTGGATTGGATTGGCGAAAAACTCAAAAATTAGTGATTTTGGTGAAAAAACTGCTACTAGGTCGTTCTGGCCATTTTTAGCTCGTTCTGGCCCTTAAGTCGTAGGTCGTTGCCGACCTATAATCTCCAGGCAAAATGATTGAGTCGTTCACGAGTTAAAGGCATGAGTCGTTCACGAGTTAAAGGCATGAGTCGTTCACGAGTTAAAGGCATGAGTCGTTCACGAGTTAAAGGCTTAAGTCGTTTGCAGTTAGCTCGTTCGCCTCGAGTTAAGTCAAAGGTCGTTTGGACTTAAGTCGTTTGCAGTTAGCTCGTTCGCCTCGAGTTAAGTCGTAGGTCGTTTGGCCTTAAGTCGTTTGCAGTTAGCTCGTAGCTCGTATTCAAGGCTTAGGTCGTTAAGTCGTTCGTTCCCCTAAGTCGTTCAAGGCTTAGGTCGTAAGACCTTAGGTCGTGCACTTTTAGGTCGCGAACAACCTTATGTCGCGAACCTCTTTAGGTCGTATGACCCTAATTTTCTTAGGTCGTTGGACTTTTTTAACTCGTTGGGTCGTAGACCCTTAAACTGTTAAGTCGCGTACTTTCTTAGGTCGCGCATCCCACTTAGGTCGCTTGACCTTAAGTCGTAGGTCGTCTCCGACCTAACATTCTCCCTGGTATTTCACTAGGTCGCTTGACCTTAAGTCGTAGGTCGCTTGACTTTGTTAAGTCGTAGGTCGCTCGACTTTGTTAAGTCGCAGGACTCTGTAAGTCGTAGGTCGTCGCCGACCTTACACTTGGTCTTTGTTAGGTCGAACCCCGTATTACTCTGCGAAGGCAATCTTATCTGAAAAGCATTCATCAGAACTTCCACTTTGATGCATTTTAAGCTGATTTCCTTGGATTTTATTCACGTCTCCGAATGTGAATTTTTGTGATAGATTGTTCCAACAATCGTTTTATGACTTGTCACTTTAAAGATATGAAGGTTTTAATACTAGTAGTAAATATCAAAACTCTTCAAATCGATTTCAACACTATTTTTTAATATCAAAAGTTCATTTTCTCAAACCGATTTTTAATCTACTAATATATAAGCCTTTACTTCACTCGAATGAGAAATCGACTTAAACGACTTAGTAAAACGAGTGGTATGAAACACTTGCGTTCACTTCGTCGGTTAGCTCTTGGACTTGTTCGATTGATCCCTTTTCGTGACAATTTCCTAGTGAAGATTTACAGCTTGTTCGTAAATATTTAAGTTAAGCAAGTGGTTATGGGACATGAAGCTAAACTCATATATTTACTAGCTTGGTGTGATTGACACTTCTCGCTGATCATGATGATCATTTTATGATTTAGACTAGCAATTGTGCGATGTCTCTTTGTTTGCAAGGTAAGACTAGACCGCAGTAGTGTGATTCCGACTCACACACATCTCTTTGTCCGCAAGGTTAGTCTAGACCGCAGTAGTGTGATTCCGACTCACACATATCTTTTTGTTTGCGAGGTTAGGCTAGACACCACTTGTGTGATTCCATTCACACATACCTTTTTGCTTTTTGGTTAGCCTAGGCCTCAATCAGTGTGATTCCGACTCACACATATGGGGTAGCGCCCCATGGTCTTCGGACCATCATGTGATAGGCCTCTTCCTCTTTTTTATGATTTCTGGATTTCTTGTTTGATTTCTGGATTTTTATGTCATTGACTTGTTATGAGTACAAGTTTAGGGTATGATGCCCTCTTTGGATCTTTGAGAAGATTCTCGTGATATTGATCATTTCTCATCGGTTGATCTCCTGTTGATCATCATTTTCATACTTATAGTAGTATGTCAGTATGGATATTCTATGTTTATGCCATGTCTTTTATTATATATCATGTCATCTGATATTTATAGTTAGACTGATCCGTTTATTATTTTCTTAAATAATACTCGGGTCAGACCGAGATGTTACAGGTGCTTCTGCTTGACTTCCTTCCGGGATTTGCTACTCTGACTTTTGGCTGACTATTTAGTTTAGTAGTTTTTGTTGTATACACTTGAGATATGGACTCATAGTTGTATTCTTTTGGTATAGCACGTGTTGCTATTCTTTTGTATTATTGTGGAACTTTTTGACCACTACTCTGATGTACACTTTCATGTGTTAGTTATATATTCATATCTTCTTCCGCCTTTGTGATATGGATGTCTGTGACTGCTATGTGTTATGTTTATTTCTATTTTTGTTTCCGAAGATTATTTTATAGCCAGCATGTGATAATCAATTACATGGATGGTCGCTCCTCAACAGCCTTATTCTCCGTGCTAGTTGACAGCACTACATCGTAGTGTCCTTGGCTAGCGTGGGTATTGAGGTGGGGCGTCACAAACGAGCTCGCGACTACCCCCACAGCTCCCTGAAATCTCGAACTCCGAGCACACACGCCGCCTCGATTCGCGATAACCACCCAAAACCGAGCTCGAACGCGAGCACTTGCGAACGCGGCTCCGCCCCAGCACTTGACAACGACGAACCCTCCATCGCGAAAACAGTATCAGTATAAAGAGACTGCAGCAGGGCTTCAAATCGACAGTAGAAAATATCACGTAGGAGGCAAAGACGAGTCGACGATGGCTGATGGAATAGCCGAGTATGCAGCGATGATTTCCTCGAAGGTGTTGATTTACGAAACCCTAGTTTTCACGGGTTCAAGCATCGCGACATGGAGATTGCTATTGAACTGTACTTCGACTTTGATTCCAGCCCTCTATCGCGACCACGGAATCGGCATTGATTTGAGAAATAATTTGGAAAGGGGAAAGTTATTTTCGCTCGGCTCTGAATAGAAAAGGGAAAGGAGGAGTGCGACTTCGTTTTGATTTTGAAACTGAATTGATCGGTGATTTAAAAGTAGAAGGAGGGAGACAGGAGAACAATTGCGTGATATCAGATGGGAATGGGTACGAACGAGACAAAAGGGAGGCGAATTGTACTTATCGTCGGATAAGAGAAAAGCAATCATATTTTTTTTAGATTCAATTCGTTTCCAAACAAAGTCGAACGCGTTTAAATATCGTATGCTCACACAACAACTCCAAAAATTACGAAAATTGAAATCCGATAATAATACAATATTACGGACCCAATGGAACTGGTTTCGTCGAATTCCGAGACTGTGACTCGGACGGCTATTTTTAAAATTCGATTTAAACGATTGGAATCCAAAACTAAACAATTCACTCCCAAATTCGATTCTGAAGCTTCTGCCATCTTCAGTATTGCCAATACGAATCTTAAAAGTTTTTGAAATATTTTTCTTCGGCTTACAATTGAAGATACAAATTTTATTCAACTTACAGTAGATTAAATTTTATAATTTAATCACCAAATTCAAAGTTATATCGGGATTCAAATTAAATCATCGTTCAAATATTTAAAATTAATTAAATATTTTTATTTTAAATTGTTCGAAATTGGGTCGTTACAATAGCGTTCCGAGGCTGTAACGACCCGTAAATTTAAGATAATTTTATTTGTCTATTTATATATTTAATTGAAATTTTGTGGAACATTAAACAATAAAATTTTGAAATTTAAATTTGATATTTGAAATGCGTCTGTTTTAACATTGCAACTGGTAAAATTTCACCAGATAATTTGGAAGTTTATTTTCTAGTGTAATTTTATTCCAATTTATATCGGTTAAAATTGGTGAATTTAAAAGTGTTCCGAAACCTAAATATGTCAACATGAGAAAATTTATTTGGAACACACTGAATAAGTCTGCATAATTCGTTTCGCAAATTTTGGACGTTTCTAGCTCCGTTTGGATTTTTCCGTCGGAATAGCAACATTTATCGGTACCGATTATCGACTTGTGATCGGATGATCGTACCACTGATATCTATATACCGTTTTGATCGTCTCATCGTGCCGATCTCTGCGGTATATTCACTTCTGTGTTTTGAAGTCCGGTACGTAGCGGAATCTGTGAGGTAGTGATCTATGTCGGTTCCGTTTGAGCTTTTCTGAATTCTAGTGTTTGTTGGTTATCCTCCGTGTAAATATCTAGAGTCTCTGGCTTTTAATATTCCAAAATAAATTTATTTATCACTTGACTTTAAAAATTCCTGTCACTTTAATATATTTATTGTTCTTTCACTGTTAATTTTCCCATCACCAGTTTCATTCACTTTTCATTTTCTTGTCTTCAATTTCGTTCTTTCCTTCTCTACTCACAAGAACCCATGCCTCGACCTGCTCCTTCACGTGATCACACCAGCTTAGGCCTCGCCTCCTTCCCTCCAGTTCGTTGCTTTTGCCTTGCCTCCCAACCCATCTCTGCCATAAGCCGCCGGCAACCACCACCCAAATCACCGGCCGCTCGTACTTTTCTCCCCTCGCCTGCTGTCCATCGAGCTGGACTATATGCTTGGCTTTGTTGAAAATGCAGTGAGGTATGTTTTATATTATAATTTGGTGAGATATATATTTGTATATTTTCCGGTATATATCTATATATATATAGCCGTACGTCAGTTGTAGAATACATTAGTTAGTCTATAGTCGAAGTTTATAATGTGAGTTTATAACAGTTCATGTGTATATGCGCCTATATATATTGGGTATAAGGTTGCTATATAAATAGTCTTATAGTGTAAATTTATATTAGTTATATTTTGTGGTCTGAGGTTTATATATATGTGTTAAGTAAGTTATATGTTTGCAACAGTTTGTGTATATACAGTTTAACCCATATCAAGCTATTTTATAAAGTAAGAATGATATCTTACATATATAAATCTGTTATATATATAGATGTTAGCCGCATATTTTATTTCTGTATGCTTTTGTATTGATTAGTATATATATAATACTCTGGTTCCTTTTGTTTTATTTTATATATGTATAAGTTTAAATGTAAGTCTGCATGTTGTCACTAATTTAATATACATATGATTGGTCTAAATACAGCCTACATTATATTTATATACCTGTTTATATATTAATATTTATAAGTTGTTTGTTATATAACATATATAGATGTTTTTGTATATATAGGTGTTGTTGGTTGGTTGTGAGTAATTTAGTATATATACATACAGATTTTAAATTTTTGTCTACAATGATTTTATGATCTGTTGGGTTATATTAGTACTTGCATACATATATATATATAGATTGATAGTGTATACACTTATATAGGTTTACGTGTTTTCTTGTTATGCACATATATCTACTGTGATAAAATGTAGGTATGGATATCATGATTTCGATATATATTTATGCAGATATCTCGATTTTAATATATATATATATTGATAATTATATGGGAAAGTGCGCATATTTATATATATTACTGTATCAACTATTTTGGAAGAAGGCATGCGAAGTATATATATTTTGTTTGATTGCTTTTTATAGAATTTAATGGTGACAGTTTATATTTTGTATATATAAATATATTGTTTAGAATTTAAGTTGTTTCAATTTTCCTGATATATTTTTAAGTATGTATTTCATTGAATATTGGTTTTAGAAAAATAATAATATAATAATGTATGTATTCTCGGTTTATATCAAAACCGATTCTGATTGGTCCTCATCGATTCCCATTTTATCAGCTTTTGGTCCGTCGTGCTTGTTTTCTTCATCGAATTCGTGTCGTCTCACTTTGATCTGGATTGGTAGCTCATTTCTGTTGTCTATTTCTCTAGCCTCGAAAGGTGAGCACTCACTCACGATTAACGTTCTTTTATTTATTAAATTTGATTTCAATTGAAACGACAATTGAAATATGCTGCTGTTTGATATATACACTGTTATTACCTGTATCAGTTCACTTGTGACATCTGACACCATTATCTGTTATATATGCAATGATAATCCAGTTTGGTTGTTAAATGTTTGATTGTTTGATGTTTATATTGGACGTTAAATTGTTAATGATGTAAGTGATAAATAAATTGAAATTAAAATTGACGTAGGATAGTTAGATTTGATATATGTGTTAAATTTGATTAAATGACATTTGTATAATATGACCCATTTAACTGTTAAATTTTTTTTGACAGGTAGGATTTGTTTAATTACACTTTGAACCACTGAATGTATGTTGTTAAATTGATGATGTATGAAATTGTAAATAGATGACAAGTGAAGAACCGTAATGTAATAATCTTTAATCTACATGAAATGATAGTGTAGATTCTAGAAATAATTATATTAATTTGCACAAATAACAATGCGAATTAATACGATTATTTCGGGATTATTTGAATTGATTATTGGATTGATATTGGTTGTTGTTATTGCTTGTTTATTTACTTTGACACCATCCCAGTTATCACACTGCAAGTTCCCTTTGCTATGCTTTGATTTTGAATTGAATTGGAATCGGGTTGAAATGATAAATACCCAAATTGAACTTTGACCTAGGATAGAGAATTAAATAAACCCGATTGGTCAATAATTTGATTTAAAAATAAAATGAAGATTTTATTTGAATAAATAATATGGTTTTGAAATGAAGTTGAAATTTGAAATTTTAAGGAAAGGAAAATGTCAATATTTAAAAATCTGAAACAAAATATTTAAAAATGAAACTGATGAAAGAACGATGTTTAATTTGAGAAATGATTGAATTAAGTTTGAAATGATTTAATAATTAAGTTTGAAATTATTAAACTTTGAAATGATTTAATAATTAAGTTTGAAATTATAATTAAGTTTGAAATTATTAAAATTTGAAATTATTTAATAATTAAGTTTGAATTATTTAATAATTAAATAAGATTGAATGATTTAATGATCAAAATTGAATTGAATTCTTTAATAGGTAAAATTGAACTTTTGAATAAGTGAATTTACTTCGTAAATAATTGAAATTGAGTTTTCTTTATTAATTAAGTTTTGGAAAATATTTAAGTAAGTGAATAAGTAAATTGAATTTCTTTAACAAGAAATAAAATGTGATTTATTTAAATAAATGTAAGGCTTGAAATTTAAAGAATTCGATTTGATGAATTTAATTTAATTCAATTTGTAAGTTTTGATATAAGGAAGTTGAATTTAAATAATGGATTTAATGAATTGGAAATTTAATAGAAATGGTTTTAAATGAAAATTTACTTAACGAACATTGAATGAAATTGATAAATGGATTTAAATTGATTTGAATGTTAAATTAAATTGATTTGAATGTTAAATTAAATTGATTTAAATGATTTCGAAATGAAACTTTTGTACGAACTTGAATCAATACTTGATTTGTTGTAAATGAAAATTTAAATTGAATTATAAGATTTGGAAACGGTAAATTGGAAGTTTTGAAACGTAAATTATGGAAATTGATTTGGAAAGACAAATGAAAAGTTGGTTTACAAATTCTAATTGAAATTGTAATTGATTTGGTTTTGAAATATATAAACAACCAATCGGTGTAATAATTACGAAAGTTATTAAAGAGACCGGAATCGGTTATGGATATACTCTCTATCTAAACCGAAAACCACTTTAATAACTATACGCGGAGTGATGATCCAGAATGAAGTGGTTGGAATGATGTACGTGATGACTGAAGAAAGAGAACGATAATTGTAACATACCGAAATTTTCAACTTTCGAAAATTCGACATCGATACTCACTTTATCGACTGCCGAGAAATCGAACGTCGGAAACTCCAATAGTGAGGGTTTTAGAAAGAAGAAGTAGAAGAAAAAGAGAAGAAGAAGAAAGAAAGCAGAGAAGAAGAACAACAGAATAACATCAGAATCTCACATATCGCAGCGGAATAATATACAATAGATAATTACTAGTCTTTTAAAACAAAGAACTATATCAGTTTATATATACATCAATCATCAGAGTAAATATACAACAATGGACAGTTATATAACTTGTCCTCATACAGAATACACAGCGGAATAAATACTATCAGATACAAATACTACGTCTCGCTATCCAGCTTGCTTCCAAAGCTCCAGAATATCCAGAATATCCTGATAATATAACTCTAGGCTGCCCGTGTGGAAAATTTGTGGGCACCCAGAGTTTAGAAGGGAACAATAAACTCCGAGTCAGTCATGGTGACTGGTGTGAGATCGTAAAACAGTTTAACTTTAAAATAAATAGCAGAGAATTTTAAAGTCAATTCGCAATGCTTTTGGAAAATGAAACTACCATAAGACCTCCCACCACACACACAATGCAAACGCAGACTTGGAGGAGATTTCTTCTTATGTTAGTCAAAGATGCTTACTACGCAAAAATCAAATTCTTTTTGATATTATTATTAGTGCATAGTGGAAAACATTTCGAAAGTAGAATATAAATCTTAGCCAGCATAGGTACCATTATATTATGCCTGCTATAGCTGCCTCCTGAGGAGACAGGTTATACAATTGAAATCGTAAAGGCTCGTATTGTTTCTTTGGATTTCCAACAAATGGTCAGGCTAAGGAACTTCCTATCCACGATGGGTACGTCCCTGGAATAGACGACCCGAGAACCTAACCGGATCTCTGCCAACACAAGGCCGGGTTACCTCTGCAAAAATAGGTAACTACTGACACGCGTATGCCATCCCCCGATCGTCACCGATCTTCCCGAGGATCCCCGATTCGCAACAAACCACATAGATAATAATAATGCAGTAACCACAGAGGTTAAGTATCTGGGCTCCATACCATGATACCACCTTTATCCAGAAGGAATGACATACACTAAGGGGCGCTACTCCCTAGAACCTTGCCGCATCCTTCCTGTTTCGACCATTTCCGGGGTGTGAGGCTCGACGAAGTCTCGTCCACAAAGCTACGCTTTCTACAAAGCCCTGCTTTGGGTCAAACAAAAATGATCAACCTATGATCACAAAGATATAAGATCAAACAAATGATCATATCGCAAATGATCAAACACTGATCATTTCACAGTAACACTCAGTATGCCACGTTACCAAATTGGGATATATCGCTGATAAATTTCAACTACATAACCTCTGAGCTCGTACGTCTCAGAGAAGGGTGTTAAGCTAAGAGAATAAATTCTCCGCCACCAACAGAAATGTATTTGAAAGAAATCAGCTTTATATCTCAAATTGTAACGTCAGACACACAATCCATACAAGTCTGTTCCGGGATCGAACAGAACCGAAGGCACTTCTCACGAAGCCCTTGCATTTCCGGATAAATTTCTAATCACGTCCGAACTTCCCGTCACTAAGGGTGATAAAACCTCTAAATCGGAGATCAGCCGATGTAGAGTAACTCGACGGTAATCCTTCCGTTTTCAAAAATATCCGGTCTTCAACACCGGTCTTCAAATGCGATTCATAACGACGTATCACATATTCGGAATGGGTTATATGACCCCATGGTCCTTTCCCGGCTAACCCAAATAGTGAGCTTTTATTTAAAAATAAGTGTGGCATTCAAATTCATCCAATTCACAACAAATACCTACTCAAGGTAAATATTGATAGTCGGTTATTTAACTATCAATAAAGATGCACAACATCATCAGATTCCAAATAATTTTCCAAATAATTTTGTCTTCAAAAAATATCTTTACTAGATATAAAATTTCCACACTTCAAAAATAAATCAATATTTATTTTTAAAACAAATTCCCATTCCATTTATAAATTCCATAGTGAATTTATATCTTCAAAATATCTACTGATATACGATTCTCAATAGATTTCAAATATTCATTTTCATTTTATCTTTAAGAAGATGAAATCTCAAAACGTTTCATTTCATTTTGGAAATCATTCCATACTTATTCAATAATAAGTGTTTCACAAATCTATTTATTTTCAACATTTGAAAATATTCGATATACTTAAATCAATATTAAGTATATATTCATTCTTTAAGGAAATCATAAATTTTAACATCTATTTGAGTCAAAAACGAATGTTACGTAAAACATCGTTACGACGACTCAAAATCAATAGTATAGGGATTCGGAATTAAGGTAGATATATAAATCCCAATACTATATAAAACATTTCCTTTCGGAAATCATTTACTATAACAACAGTATTATAGTCCACCATTTCCTTATTCCTCGAAAACGTCTATTTCAACAATAAATGTTGAAATCTATGATTTCGATATTTAACACATTTTAAAACATCTTTAAAAAATGTTTACTTCATTTTTAATATCACTTCTTCAAAAATAAATCCATTTTACTTAACAATATATTCACTGTCCAAAATCGTGAATATAATTCACTTAACCCAATTTCAATCATTTCTACACATTTTTATTTCAATAAAAATTCGCTATCTGAAATCGCGGATATATCTTCTTCAATAATCTCCTATATATAATTTATCAAATCTAATCGATTTCGAATTTATAAAACGAAGTTTATAAATTCTATTTTTGTTTAATAACAACTTCAACTTATAAATCTTCTTTCTATTAACTTCTATATTTTACTTATCAAAATAAGTGATTTCGGATTTATAAACAACTTTTATAAATTTCAATTCTATTTGTAAAACTTCAATACCAAATCAATTTCAATATTAATTTCTAAATTTATTTTCAACCTTAAATAAAATTTCTATACTGATTTCTCAAAAATTCATTTCCAAATATTAAATCAATTTCAGATTGATTTCTAATTTTATTTATCCCTACTAAAATAAATTCCTTATTTTCCTTCAAATCATTCAATATCCTGTTTTTAAATGGATTCTTTAAATTGAACTCTTTTTACATTGATTTCCCAAATCGTTTCAGTTTACCCATTAATTTCTAGTTGGATTTCCAACTTATCTCCTTTTAAATAAATTCCTTTTTTAAGGAAATAAATTTCAATTGTTTCTTTCAATCTATTTAAAAATCCAGATTTTAAATTAATTTCCTCAATTCAAAATCACTATTATACGAAATTCATTTATTCAACACTTTCACTTTATTCTGGAAATAAATTCGATAAGGTTTTAAAAATCAACCTTTATTCTTTTAAATTCTTTTCTTCAAATTTTATTCAATTTCTAAAAATCAATTCACTTAAAATTTTTTGCTTGAATTACCAAAAATTCAATTTCGTTTATTTCTGGAATCCAATGATATCAAACATCCATTCAGCTAAATTTTAGCTTTCAACAATTTCCAGACATCAATTCAATAACATCAATAATCATTCCCAGATTATCACATCACAGTAGAAATAAATTCAATCAATGTGAGGGGTCCAGTTGGATCCCTCCAACCTGTTTCCCTACATCCAAAGATGTTAGCACAATACCAATTCCGCTCCAGTACGGAATTATCGCGGTATATAGGTTTTATAAAAATAATCCGCTTACTAACGGCGCAATAGGGTCTCATCCGCTATACGAGGCGGGAAATCATCAATCCAATATATACATATGCCAATATGTATATATTGCTATATATATAGATATATCCTACTATATCTAATATCACATCCAAACAGTCAACAAACAATAACTGTAAAATCCACTTTCAATTTGAGTGAGAAAAATCTCACCTTAGCTTTTATTTGAAATCCAATTTCCATTTTGACCATTCCAATTTGTTTTTCTCCATTTATACCTTGTATAAACAATTATACAACTTATTAATATTTGAATTAATCGAACTATTAAATTTTCCTTTAATAGGTTTAAATTTTAACTAAAAATTTTTACTTTAAATTAATATCTTTAAATCAATTTCTTTTTAAATAAAATTTGTTAAACTAAAAATTTACTCTAAAACTAAATTGCCTGGTAATATACATACTTATTTCTTTTTTAAATTAAAATAGACATTTCTTAACTTAAACTAGTATTTTAAATTTTAAACCAATCCCTTTTAAATAAATGTATCTAACTAAAATTTAAACTAAACAGTTAAATCTCCTTTTTCTTTTCTGAAAAAAATATATAACAGTAATTTTACTTTACTGCATAATTTCTTCAACATATACTTAAAGTTATTTTCAAATTCACATTGAATAAAATAGATTGTTAATACCTTTCCACAAAACTACGAACCCAGACTCGCCTTTGCCTCCATTGCCTCAACTTCAAAAATCTGCTCGCAACCCCCAGCCCATCGCCTGCCGCGACGCTCGCCACTGACCAAAAATCCACTCGCCTCGCGAACGACTCCACCTTCTCGACTTCCTACCCACAGCAGCGATATGCTGCCGCCTACAACCGCTTCGCGAAGTTCGCCGCGACGCTCGCTGAACCCAGCTACTCGCCGCCCTCACGAACCCTATCTCCACCGCGACTGGCCCAATTTCTCTGCGAACGTACGTGCGCAAGCCTCCATCGCGACATCCCACGCCGCCGCTATCTCATTCGCACCAGTGTTTGCCATCGCGACTTCGCGAACGAAACCCATCGCCCAGATCGTCGCCGTGGCCTCGAGCGCCCAAATCGCGATTCCTAATTTTGAAGAAACGAGAAAGGTTTTTTTTTTCTTTCTTTTGAACGATCTTCTTTGGTTTCGTTTATAAAAGAGAAGCAGCTCACGATTTTAAAACAGACTCGTCTGCCATTTTTCTTTTCGCAAATCTTGTTTTTAAATTTAAATGAAGAGAGAAGCTGGTTCGATTATACTTCGGCCATACTTGCACGATTTATTCCGTGATCTCTGCATGATTTTAGGCGTGGTTGAAGGGAGATAACGTGTGATATCGACCAAATTTAAATTAAAATTAAAAATTGAATTTGGTTTAAATTTCAATATGTTTACCCATCGTGTGCTCACATAACAAGTCCGAAAAATACGAAAATTAAAATCCGACAATAGTTCAACGTTACGGACCCAATGGAACTGGTTCGTCGAATTCCGAGACCGCGCCTCGGACGGCTATTTTTAAATATCGATTGAAACGATAAAAATTCAAACTGATCAAATTGTTTTCAAACTCAATTCTGAAGCTTCTGTTATCTTCAGTAATATCAACACGAATTTTAAAAGCTTCCGAAATATTTTTCTTCGGCTTAAAATTGAAGATTCAAATTTTTTTATCCAGTTCAATAGATTAAATTTTATAATTTAATCGCCAATTTCAAAGTTATATCGGGGATACAAATTAAATCATCGTTCAAATATTTAAAATAAATTAAATATTCTCAATTTAATTCGTTTAAAATTCCGGGTCGTTACAGACTTCCCCCCTTAAAAGAATTTCGTCCTCGAAATTATAAGTTAGGAAAAATGATCCTCAACTCGTCTACTATTTTTCAACATTCAATAGTTTTATCAATTTATCAAAACAAATCTTCCTACTAAAGACTCGTTATCAATTCAACTAAATTTCCAACTTCAATTTTAAGTTTCAAACAACATTGTTTACTTCCAAATTCAAATTCGAGTTTAAATTCAAATTCAAATTTTAACTTTCAAAATTTCTCAAAAATTTTCTAACACTCGAAATTTTCAAAAAATTTCGCCAGCGTCTCCTTTGCGCGGCTAATACGGTACGACTACAAAACGTCCCTACGGACTCTCAGATTTCAAAAAGAAATAGAAAAAGCCAAGCGGCTAGACAAGAAATCATCAAAAACTCATATTATAATTCAAATACGTACCTTTTCGAGCAAATTCGAATTATCTTCGAAATCAAAATTTCAATTCCTTTATACCTGTATATCCTACTAGCCATTATATCTAGTTACATATATTCAAACCATTTCGTACATTCAATTTCAAAATTTTCAATATAACTGCTTATATCATCTTTAAGTTCGTTATTGAAGTTCAATTTAATTCGTTCCAAACCTTATTAATTTGGTCAATATTCAATTAGTTTCACTTACTAATTTTAGTTTAATACTTCACAAATCAAATTCAATTCCAGTTCTATTTACTTACAAATCCAAAATGAATTTTAACATTCAATTTCATTTCCTTGTACTTACAATTGCAAATTTATTTATTCATTCACAAATTCTTTCATTTTCAATTTGAATTCTCATTTCTATCAAATTTCAAATATTTTATAAGTCTTCGACTTATTTACATTTTGATTTATAAAATCATTTATACATTCACATTACTAATTCCATTATGAATTTTATCTTCAATTATCCTTTTTGAATTCTATTTTCATTTGTAAATTATATTTACAATTCATATTCATAATTTTTATTCATATATGAATTTATTTCCTTATACTTTCAATTCACATTTATAGATTTCATTTGTTAATGAACTTTAATTCCAATCACATTTACATATTTTACATTAACAATTTCTATTTGTATAAGTTATCAATTCAATAATATTCCATAAATATTCTTATAAAGTATTCCAGAGTCTTTTAAATCTTTTCAAAACCATTTTTGAAAACAATTCAAATTCCATTTGAATTCCCAAAACAAAAACCCAAATTTTCCAAACACTTTCCATTTAAAACAATTTGGCAGCAATTCCTCTTCCGGAAACCCGAAAATGAACATCAGTGATGCTGCAGTCATTACCGAAGTTATTTTCCAGCGACCGAAAAGAGTTTAGAGCTTTTCATCTCTTTAAAATATTTTTCAAACCTTTGAAATTCATTTTCAAATCCAAAAAGATTTAAACTTCCAAATTTCTAGAATTTTCAAATTCTTTTCAAAACTTTTCCAGAAACTTCTCTGGAATTCCGTTTCAAATTACAAATCACATTTATAATTTACATTCTTAAATTTCATTTGTATATGTGAATTTTATTTTCTTAACTTTGGAGTTATGATTTCAATTTCTTATTCAATTTCAATGATAATAATTTAATATTATCACTTCTAACAACCATGCAACCATATACTATAATATTTCATAGAAAATCGTTTCTTTTCTATACAAAAATAGCTTTGGGTAAAATTATTTCATTTACCCTATTTAAAACAATACTGTGCCGAACTGTTCTATTCGAGCGTTTAGAAACCCCTTCGATACAGTTTTGCAGACTGTGCCGACGAAGGTTCATATACCACTCAATAAACCAATCATCACAATACAAAACAATTTTATATTCAATAACAAATACGCGCGCATATCTATTATTACACTCAACTCATTCTAGAGTACTACTGACTCTATCTCTAATGAGTAACACCCAACAGAGCAGGGTTGTCGCTTAACCATATGCTTTGATACCACTTTGTCACATACCGAAATTTTTGACTTTCGAAAATTCGACATCGATACTCACTTTATCGACTGCCGAGAAATCGAACGCCGGAAACTCCAATAGTGAGGGTTTTAGAAAGAAGAAGTAGAAGAAAAAGAGAAGAAGAAGAAAGAAAGCAGAGAAGAAGAACAACAGAACAACATCAGAATCTCACATATCGCAGCGGAATAATATACAATAGATAATTACTAGTCTTTTAAAACAAAGAACTATATCAGTTTATATATACATCAATCATCAGAGTCAATATACAACAATGGACAGTTATATAACTTGTCCTCATACAGAATACACAGCGGAATAAATACTATCAGATACAAATACTACGTCTCGCCATCCAGCTTGCTTCCAAAGCTCCAGAATATCCTGATAATATAACTCTAGGCTGCCCGTGTGGAAAATTTGTGGGCACCCAGAGTTTAGAAGGGAACAATAAACTCCGAGTCAGTCATGGTGACTGGTGTGAGATCGTAAAACAGTTTAACTTTAAAATAAATAGCAGAGAATTTTAAAGTCAATTCGCAATGCTTTTGGAAAATGAAACTACCATAAGACCTCCCACCACACACACAATGCAAACGCAGACTTGGAGGAGATTTCTTCTTATGTTAGTCAAAGATGCTTACTACGCAAAAATCAAATTCTTTTTGATATTATTATTAGTGCATAGTGGAAAACATTTCGAAAGTAGAATATAAATCTTAACCAGCATAGGTACCATTATATTATGCCTGCTATAGCTGCCTCCTGAGGAGACAGGTTATACAATTGAAATCGTAAAGGCTCGTATTGTTTCTTTGGATTTCCAACAAATGGTCAGGCTAAGGAACTTCCTATCCACGATGGGTATGTCCCTGGAATAGACGACCCGAGAACCTAACCGGATCTTTGCCAACACAAGGCCGGGTTACCTCTGCAAAAATAGGTAACTACTGACATGCGTATGCCATCCCCCGATCGTCACCGATCTTCCCGAGGATCCCCGATTCGCAACAAACCACATAGATAATAATAATGCAGTAAACACAGAGGTTAAGTATCTGGGCTCCATACCATGATACCACCTTTATCCAGAAGGAATGACATACACTAAGGGGCGCTACTCCCTAGAACCTTGCCGCATCCTTCCTGTTTCGACCATTTCCTGGGTGTGAGGCTCGACGAAGTCTCGTCCACAAAGCTACGCTTTCTACAAAGCCCTGCTTTGGGTCAAACAAAAATGATCAACCTATGATCACAAAGATATAAGATCAAACAAATGATCATATCGCAAATGATCAAACACTGATCATTTCACAGCAACACTCAGTATGCCACGTTACCAAATTGGGATATATCGCTGATAAATTTCAACTACATAACCTTTGAGCTCGTACGTCTCAGAGAAGGGTGTTAAGCTAAGAGAATAAATTCTCCGCCACCAACATAAATGTATTTGAAAGAAATCAGCTTTATATCTCAAATTGTAACGTCAGACACACAATCCATACAAGTCTGTTCCGGGATCGAACAGAACCGAAGGCACTTCTCACGAAGCCCTTGCATTTCCGGATAAATTTCTAATCACGTCCGGACTTCCCGTCACTAAGGGTGATAAAACCTCTAAATCGGAGATCAGCCGATGTAGAGTAACTCGACGGTAATCCTTCCGTTTTCAAAAATATCCGGTCTTCAACACCGGTCTTCAAATGCGATTCATAACGACGTATCACATATTCGGAATGGGTTATATGACCCCATGGTCCTTTCCCGGCTAACCCGAATAGTGAGCGTTTATTTAAAAATAAGTGTGGCATTCAAATTCATCCAATTCACAACAAATACCTACTCAAGGTAAATATTGATAGTCGGTTATTTAACTATCAATAAAGATGCGCAACATCATCAGATTCCAAATAATTTTCCAAATAATTTTATCTTCAAAAAATATCTTTACTAGATATAAAATTTCCACACTACAAAAATAAATCAATATTTATTTTTAAAACAAATTCCCATTCCATTTATAAATTCCATAGTGAATTTATATCTTCAAAATATCTACTGATATACGATTCTCAATCGATTTCAAATATTCATTTTCATTTTATCTTTAAGAAGATAAAATCTCAAAACGTTTCATTTCATTTTGGAAATCATTCCATACTTATTCAATAATAAGTGTTTCACAAATCTATTTATTTTCAACATTTGAAAATATTCGATATACTTAAATCAATATTAAGTATATATTCATTCTTTAAGGAAATCATAAATTTTAACATCTATTTGAGTCAAAAACGAATGTTACGTAAAACATCGTTACGACAACTCAAAATCAATAGTATAGGGATTCGGAATTAAGGTAGATATATAAATCCCAATACTATATAAAACATTTCCTTTCGGAAATCATTTACTATAACAACAGTATTATAGTCCACCATTTCCTTATTCCTCGAAAACGTCTATTTCAACAATAAATGTTGAAATCTATGATTTCGATATTTAACACATTTTAAAACATCTTTAAAAAATGTTTACTTCATTTTTAATATCACTTCTTCAAAAATAAATCCATTTTACTTAACAATATATTCACTGTCCAAAATCGTGAATATAATTCACTTAACCCAATTTCAATCATTTCTACACATTTTTATTTCAATAAAAATTCGCTATCTGAAATCGCGGATATATCTTCTTCAATAATCTCCTATATATAATTTATCAAATCTAATCGATTTCGAATTTATAAAACGAAGTTTATAAATTCTATTTCTGTTTAATAACAACTTCAACTTATAAATCTTCTTTCTATTAACTTCTATATTTTACTTATCAAAATAAGTGATTTCGGATTTATAAACAACTTTTATAAATTTCAATTCTATTTGTAAAACTTCAATACCAAATCAATTTCAATATTGATTTCTAAATTTATTTTCAACCTTAAATAAAATTTCTATACTGATTTCTCAAAAATTCATTTCCAAATATTAAATCAATTTCAGATTGATTTCTAATTTTATTTATCCCTACTAAAATAAATTCCTTATTTTCCTTCAAATCATTCAATATCCTGTTTTTAAATGGATTCTTTAAATTGAACTCTTTTTACATTGATTTCCCAAATCGTTTCAATTTACCCATTAATTTCTAGTTGGATTTCCAACTTATCTCCTTTTAAATAAATTCCTTTTTTAAGGAAATAAATTTCAATTGTTTCTTTCAATCTATTTAAAAATCCAGATTTTAAATTAATTTCCTCAATTCAAAATCACTATTATACGAAATTCATTTATTCAACACTTTCACTTTATTCTGGAAATAAATTCGATAAGGTTTTAAAAATCAACCTTTATTCTTTTAAATTCTTTTCTTCAAATTTTATTCAATTTCTAAAAATCAATTCACTTAAAATTTTCTGCTTGAATTACCAAAAATTCAATTTCGTTTATTTCTGGAATCCAATGATATCAAACATCCATTCAGCTAAATTTTAGCTTTCAACAATTTCCAGACATCAATTCAATAACATCAATAATCATTCCCAGATTATCACATCACAGTAGAAATAAATTCAATCAATGTGAGGGGTCCAGTTGGATCCCTCCAACCTGTTTCCCTGCATCCAAAGATGTTAGCACAATACCAATTCCGCTCCAGTACGGAATTATCGCGGTATATAGGTTTTATAAAAATAATCCGCTTACTAATGGCGCAATAGGGTCTCATCCGCTATACGAGGCGGGAAATCATCAATCCAATATATACATATGCCAATATGTATATATTGCTATATATATAGATATATCCTACTATATCTAATATCACATCCAAACAGTCAACAAACAATAACTGTAAAATCCACTTTCAATTTGAGTGAGAAAAATCTCACCTTAGCTTTTATTTGCAATCCAATTTCCATTTTGACCATTCCAATTTGTTTTTCTCCATTTATACCTTGTATAGACAATTATACAACTTATTAATATTTGAATTAATCGAACTATTAAATTTTCCTTTAATAGGTTTAAATTTTAACTAAAAATTTTTACTTTAAATTAATATCTTTAAATCAATTTCTTTTTAAATAAAATTTGTTAAACTAAAAATTTACTCTAAAACTAAATTGCCTGGTAATATACATACTTATTTCTTTTTTAAATTAAAATAGACATTTCTTAACTTAAACTAGTATTTTAAATTTTAAACCAATCCCTTTTAAATAAATGTATCTAACTAAAATTTAAACTAAACAGTTAAATCTCCTTTTTCTTTTCTGAAAAAAATATATAACAGTAATTTTACTTTACTGCATAATTTCTTCAACATATACTTAAAGTTATTTTCAAATTCACATTGAATAAAATAGATTGTTAATACCTTTCCACAAAACTACGAACCCAGACTCGCCTTTGCCTCCATTGCCTCAACTTCAAAAATCTGCTCGCAACCCCCAGCCCATCGCCTGCCGCGACGCTCGCCACTGACCAAAAATCCACTCGCCTCGCGAACGACTCCACCTTCTTGACTTCCTACCCACAGCAGCGATATGCTGCCGCCTACAACCGCTTTGCGAAGTTCGCCGCGACGCTCGCTGAACCCAGCTACTCGCCGCCCTCACGAACCCTATCTCCACCGCGACTGGCCCAATTTCTCTGCGAACGTACGTGCGCAAGCCTCCATCGCGACATCCCACGCCGCCGCTATCTCATTCGCACCAGTGTTTGCCATCGCGACTTCGCGAACGAAACCCATCGCCCGGATCGTTGCCGTGGCCTCGAGCGCCCAAATCGCGATTCCTAATTTTGAAGAAACGAGAAAGGGTTTTTTTTTCTTTCTTTTGAACGATCTTCTTTGGTTTCTTTTATAAAAGTGAAGCAGCTCACGATTTTAAAACAGACTCGTCTGCCATTTTTCTTTTCGCAAATCTTGTTTTTAAATTTAAATGAAGAGAGAAGCTGGTTCGATTATACTTCGGCCATACTTGCACGATTTATTCCGTGATCTCTGCGTGATTTTAGGCGTGGTTGAAGGGAGATAACGTGTGATATCGACCAAATTTAAATTAAAATTAAAAATTGAATTTGGTTTAAATTTCAATATGTTTACCCATCGTGTGCTCACATAACAAGTCCGAAAAATACGAAAATTAAAATCCGACAATAGTTCAACGTTACGGACCCAATGGAACTGGTTTCGTCGAATTCCGAGACCGCGCCTCGGACGGCTATTTTTAAATATCGATTGAAACGATAAAAATTCAAACTGATCAAATTGTTTTCAAACTCAATTCTGAAGCTTCTGTTATCTTCAGTAATATCAACACGAATTTTAAAAGCTTCCGAAATATTTTTCTTCGGCTTAAAATTGAAGATTCAAATTTTTTATCCAGTTCAATAGATTAAATTTTATAATTTAATCGCCAATTTCAAAGTTATATCGGGGATACAAATTAAATCATCGTTCAAATATTTAAAATAAATTAAATATTCTCAATTTAATTCGTTCAAAATTCCGGGTCGTTACAATAATGGATAGCCTTGACACTTGTGTCAAATTGGAAATGACTAAAACAGGAGCCGTGCCGGGCCAATGGAGGATTAGCTACCTCAAGTGGACACACTTCTTCGAACTACTCATTACTTGTTGTCGATTGGTGCACCCTTGATTTTGGGAGTGTTGTTTCACGGTGTTGCGGGCACTGCGGCGTTGCGTTCTCACCAGTCCGGATCAGGCAAACGGTAGTATCACTACCTTGGGTATTGCCTCATGTGCCTTGTCATACTTGTATTCCCCATTCGCGACCACTACGAATTTGTTTTGTACCTTTAGTATATGGATTGCCCTCTGGTGACTTACGGTTTTGGGGAAACTACGGTCTTGTATATGCTTTTGGGAATAAAAATGTGTTAAGGGTGGAATGGGCCATGACTTAACACTATTTTGATATCTTTATATTACTGATAGACATTATCTACTTAGCGTACATTACTACCTAGTAGATAGTTTAACGGATTCTTAAAGGATGGTTATTCCAAACATCCTTTGAGTTACTTGTATTTCAATTGCTATTTCACTTGAGTTGGATTTATTGATATAAGAATGTTAATCCTGACTCGAGTGTCTTGTGTTTTTGCTTTACGCTCGGGTCAGACTGAGTGTACCAGTATTCGAGACTCACCTTTGGAGTTGGAGCTTTGCTTGAAGATCCAGCCATCTATTCTGCTTTCAGTAGTCGATGATTCCAGTGATGTATTCTGATTTGTATCGTATTACTCTTCTGTTGTAAACTCTGATGTATCTTATATATTCATATAGTAGCTTCATGAACTACTATCTCTTTTAATTCTGCTGCATTTATTACTCTATGTCTATGAACTGTGATTATATTTATTTACTGTATATGTTCAGTTTTTCCAAATTTAAATTAACAACGCGATGTTTTGAGCAATTCAATTCCGGCATGAGTGTCTACCTATACACTTATAATGGATGCGAATGGTCCAAAATATCGGGTCGTTACAGTTGGTATCAGAGCTTTTGTAGCTCTAGGAAAAACTCAGCATATAGGGTAAATGTATCTACAGAATCACTCTCATTCGAGTTTCAATCTCTTCCTTTGACTTGATCCCTTTGAATTTTGGAACGTCCCCTGCGGTTCCAAAAAAAAAAATCATTCGTGTCCCTCACTATTCGTCTTCTTTCAATTCTGGAAGCACCCCATAACTCCATTTTGAATGATATCTATAATAGATCGGCGGTCTCGCCAATCTTCGAATGATTTGTAAAAGGGTGAAACTCCTTTACAATAGGCATCGATTTACCAGAGATTTCTGTATCCTCGGTTTACGATGCTATCTATTCTCCTGTGCTATACTTGAATTCTATTCCTTGAGATCGAATGTCGATTTACCTCGGAATTCTATACCGATCTTATTTTGAAGTCACGGTCGACCTGGTTAGGGTAGCCCGTAATTTATATAAATTTATCAATCTTCCTACTTTGCTATTTAATCATCATATCTTTGTTTCAAACTTATCTCCGAATCAAAATTCTCTTTGATTTGAGTCCATCAACTTTGAAACCCTATCCTTATTTTGAAAATTCATTCCTGTATCGTTGAGAAAAGAAATGTATTTGTAAACTAATATCTAAATGTTTTAATATATACTGTGTTGTTTGAGTTGTTGATGTTGATTTGGGTTTCCGATCGATTCGTCTGATCAACGCTATCGATAGGATTTCCAAAACACTTGAGCAGAGCAAACTGACACAATATTGTTTTCAAATTGGGTAAATGAAATAAAATTGTATGATTATACCATAAATATATAAGTAAAATTTTCTGGAATTTAATAAGTTAATTAAATTGGTTGTTTGAAATGATAATATTTGATTATCATCTATTGTTCGATAAATGAATTTATAAACTTGGTTTATAAATTGATTTGGAATTTGAAATGAATTTAAATCAAGAATTTGAGAATTTAATTTCTGATGATTTCGAACTTTGGTTTTAAAGTTTTTAAGTGTATATTATTTAAAGTATTTTCAAATAGAAATGGTTTTCAAAGAATTTTAAATGTTTAAAATCAGTACTCTTCTCTTTTGTCGCTGGAAAATAATTTGGGTGATGACTGCAGCATCATCGATATTCATTTTCGAGTTTCAAAGTAGAGAGAACTTTCTGTAGCTTTGCTACGGTTCTGTTTTGGAAAATAAATTGATTTAAATTCCTAAATTTTAACTTGATTTATAATATATATTGCTATATGATTTTAGATCTGATTTGATATATATAGTGTATATATATATATATGTATCCTTAAATTGTTTGAAGTAAATCGGAGATTTAAATTTTTATGTTTATGATTTAAAGATGATTTCAATTATAAACCGAAGTTAAATTTTTGGATAAATAGTTAAATTTGAAATAATTGAATTAGGAAAGTTTTATTTGTATAATACTCAATTACATTTCAATTATAACTTACCTAAATTATTCAGAAGTTAAAAATGTAATTGGACAATATACCATATAAAATGACTTTATAAGAATTTTTTTTGAATGTTATAATAAATGTTATACACTTAAATTTTATTATAAAGATGTAAATAGAGATAAATTGAATAATAAGTAATTGAATAATAGATGAGACAAATAAATTTGTTTTCAAGGAATTAATAAATTGAAATTTGATTAACTTATGGAAATACCTTGAATTTAAAATCAACTATTGAATATAAATTGATTTAAACTTAAGTTTATACGGTTTAAATTAATTTATATGGTCTAAATATATGTAATAAGATATATTAAGTGGAATAAACTTAATAATAATTTGGGATAAAAGAATTAAATTTGTTGAATAAAATATGAGTACAAAAAATGATTATACAAATTGATGATCTAGAAATTTTTAACTAAGGATGACTAGACAATAAGATAATGAATTTAGAAATAAATAGATTGATTTAACTTAGGTGAACTCAAATGGAGCAAACCAAACTGTTGGTATTAATTAGTTTAAATTGAAATTTATATAGCTTAAATTAATTGTTTTATTTTGTTCAAATCTGTTTTTTTTCTGGTTGTTTCTATTCTCCTACCTCGTTCCTTTTCGGGGACGAAAAGTTTTGAGTGGGGGAGAGTGTAACGACCCGTAAATTTAAGATAATTTTATTTGTCTATATATATATTTAATTGAAATTTTGTGGAACTTTAAACAATAAAATTTTGAAATTTAAATTTGATATTTGAAATGCGTCTATTTTAACATTGCAACTGGTAAAATTTCACCAGATAATTTGGAAGTTTATTTTCCAATGTAATTTTATTCCAATTTATATCGGTTAAAATTGGTGAATTTAAAAGTGTTCCAAAACCTAAATATGTCAACATGAGAAAATTTATTTGGAACACTCTGAATAAGTCTGCATAATTCGTTTCGCAAATTTTGGACGTTTCTAGCTCCGTTTGGATTTTTCCGTTCGGAATAGCAACATTTATCGGTACCGATTATCGACTTGTGATCGGATGATCGTACCACTGATATCTATATACCGTTTTGATCGTCTCGTCGTGCCGATCTCTGCGGTATATTCACTTCTGTGTTTTGAAGTCCGGTACGCAGCGGAATCTGTGAGGTAGTGATCTGTGTCGGTTCCGTTTGAGCTTTTCTGAATTCTAGTGTTTGTTGGTTATCCTCCATGTAAATATCTAGAGTCTATGGCTTTTAATATTCCAAAATAAATTTATTTATCACTTGACTTTAACAATTCCTGTCACTTTAATATATTTATTGTTCTTTCACTATTAATTTTCCCATCACCAGTTTCATTCACTTTTCATTTTCTTGTCTTCAATTTCGTTCTTTCCTTCTCTACTCACAAGAACCCATGCCTCGACCTGCTCCTTCACGTGATCACACCAGCTTAGGCCTCGCCTCCTTCCCTCCAGTTCGTTGCTTTTGCCTTGCCTCCCAACCCATCTCTGCCATAAGCCGCCGGCAACCACCACCCAAATCACCGGCCGCTCGTACTTTTCTCCCCTCGCCTGCTGTCCATCGAGCTGGACTATATGCTTGGCTTTGTTGAAAATGCAGTGAGGTATGTTGTATATTATAATTTGGTGAGATATATATTTGTATATTTTCCGGTATATATCTATATATATATATAGCCGTACGCCAGTTGTAGAATACATTAGTTAGTCTATAGTCGAAGTTTATGATGTGAGTTTATAACAGTTCATGTGTATATGCGCCTATATATATTGGGTATAAGGTTGCTATATAAATAGTGTTATAGTGTAAATTTATATTAGTTATATTTTGTGGTCTGAGGTTTATATATATGTGTTAAGTAAGTTATATGTTTGCAACAGTTTGTGTATATACAGTTTAACCCATATCAAGCTATTTTATAAAGTAAGAATGATATCTTACATATATAGATCTGTTATAAATATAGATGTTAGCCGCATATTTTATTTCTGTATGCTTTTGTGTTGATTAGTATATATATAATATTCTGGTTCCTTTTGTTTTATTTTATATATTTATAAGTTTAAATGTAAGTCTGCATGTTGTCACTAATTTAATATACATATGATTGGTCTAAATACAGCCTACGTTATATTTATATACCTGTTTATATATTAATATTTATAAGTTGTTTGTTATATAACATATATAGATGTTTTTGTATATATAGGTGTTGTTGGTTGGATGTGAGTAATTTAGTATATATACATACAGATTTTAAATTTTTGTCTACAATGATTTTATGATCTGTTGGGTTATATTAGTACTTGCATAATTATATATAGATTGATAGTGTATACACTTATATAGGTTTACGTGTTTTCTTGTTATGCACATATATCTATTGTGATAAAATGTAGGTATGGATATCATGATTTCGATATATATTTATGCAGATATCTCGATTTTAATATATATATATATATATTGATAATTATATGGGAAAGTGCGCATATTTATATATATTAATGTATCAACTATTTTGGAAGAAGGCATGCGAAGTATATATATTTTGTTTGATAGCTTTTTATAGAATTTAATGGTGACAGTTTATATTTTGTATATATAAATATATTGTTTAGAATTTAAGTTGTTTCAATTTACCTGATATATTTTTAAGTATGTATTTCATTGAATATTGGTTTTAGAAAAATAATAATATAATAATGTATGTATTCTCGGTTTATATCAAAACCGATTCTGATTGGTCCTCATCGATTCCCATTTTATCAGCTTTTGGTCCGTCGTGCTTGTTTTCTTCATCGAATTCGTGTCGTCTCACTTTGATCTGGATTGGTAGCTCATTTCTGTTGTCTATTTCTCTAGCCTCGAAAGGTGAGCACTCACTCACGATTAACGTTCTTTTATTTATTAAATTTGATTTCAATTGAAACGACAATTGAAATATGCTGCTGTTTGATATATACAATGTTATTACCTGTATCAGTTCACCTGTGACATATGACACCATTATCTGTTATATATGCAATGATAATCCAGTTTGGTTGTTAAATGTTTGATTGTTTGATGTTTATATTGGACGTTAAATTGTTAATGATGTAAGTGATAAATAAATTGAAATTAAAATTGACGTAGGATAGTTAGATTTGATATATGTGTTAAATTTTATTAAATGACATTTGTATAATATGACCCATTTAACTGTTAAATTTTTTTGACACGTAGGATTTGTTTAATTACACTTTGAACCACTGAATGTATGTTGTTAAATTGATGATGTATGAAATTGTAAATAGATGACAAGTGAAGAACCGTAATGTAATAATTTTTAATCTACATGAAATGATAGTGTAGATTCTAGAAATAATTATATTAATTTGCACAAATAACAATGCGAATTAATACGATTATTTCGGGATTATTTGAATTGATTATTGGATTGATATTGATTGTTGTTATTGCTTGTTTATTTACTTTGAGACCATCCCAGTTATCACACTGCAAGTTCCCTTTGCAATGCTTTGATTTTGAATTGAATTGGAATCGGGTTGAAATGATAAATACCCAAATTGAACTTTGACCTAGGATAGAGAATTAAATAAACCCGATTGGTCAATAATTTGATTTAAAAATAAAATGAAGATTTTATTTGAATAAATAATATGGTTTTGAAATGAAGTTGAAATTTGAAATTTTAAGGAAAGGAAAATGTCAATATTAAAAATCTGAAACAAAATATTTAAAAATGAAACTGATGAAAGAACGATGTTTAATTTGAGGAATGATTGAATTAAGTTTGAAATGATTTAATAATTAAGTTTGAAATTATTAAACTTTGAAATGATTTAATAATTAAGTTTGAAATTATAATTAAGTTTGAAATTATTAAAATTTGAAATAATTTAATAATTAAGTTTGAATTATTTAATAATTAAGTTTGAATTATTTAATAATTAAATAAGATTGAATGATTTAATGATCAAAATTGAATTGAATTCTTTAATAGGTAAAATTGAACTTTTGAATAAGTGAATTTACTTCGTAAATAATTGAAATTGAGTTTTCTTTATTAATTAAGTTTTGGAAAATATTTAAGTAAGTGAATAAGTAAATTGAATTTCTTTAACAAGAAATAAAATGTGATTTATTTAAATAAATGTAAGGCTTGAAATTTAAAGAATTCGATTTGATGAATTTAATTTAATTCAATTTGTAAGTTTTGATATAAGGAAGTTGAATTTAAATAATGGATTTAATGAATTGGAAATTTAATAGAAATGGTTTTAAATGAAAATTTACTTAACGAACATTGAATGAAATTGATAAATGGATTTAAATTGATTTGAATGTTAAATTAAATTGATTTAAATGATTTCGAAATGAAACTTTTGTACGAACTTGAATCAATACTTGATTTGTCGTAAATGAAAAATTAAATTGAATTATAAGATTTGGAAACGGTAAATTGGAAGTTTTGAAACGTAAATTATGGAAATTGATTTGGAAAGACAAATGAAAAGTTGGTTTACAAATTCTAATTGAAATTGTAATTGATTTGGTTTTGAAATATATAAACGACCAATCGGTGTAATAATTACGAAAGTTATTAAAGAGACCGGAATCGGTTATGGATATACTCTCTATCTAAACCGAAAACCACTTTAATAACTATACGCGTAGTGATGATCCAGAATGAAGTGGTTGGAATGATGTACGTGATGACTGAAGAAAGAGAACGATAATGGATAGCCTTGACACTTGTGTCAAATTGGAAATGACTAAAACAGGAGCCGTGCCGGGCCAATGGAGGATTAGCTACCTCAAGTGGACACACTTCTTCGAACTACTCATTACTTGTTGTCGATTGGTGCACCCTTGATTTAGGGAGTGTTGTTTCACGGTGTTGCGGGCGCTGCGGCGTTGCGTTCTCACCAGTCCGGATCAGGCAAACGGTAGTATCACTACCTTGGGTATTGCCTCATGTGCCTTGTCATACTTTTATTCCCTATTCGCGACCACTACGAATTTGTTTTGTACCTTTAGTATATGGATTGCCCTCTGGTGACTTCCGGTTTTGGGGAAACTACGGTCTTGTATATGCTTTTGGGAATAAAAATGTGTTAAGGGTGGAATGGGCCATGACTTAACACTATTTTGATATCTTTATATTACTGATAGACATTATCTACTTAGCGTACATTACTACCTAGTAGATAGTTTAACGGATCCTTAAAGGATGGTTATTCCAAACATCCTTTGAGTTACTTGTACTTTAATTGCTATTTCACTTGAGTTGGATTTATTGATATAAGAATGTTAATCCTGACTCGAGTGTCTTGTGTTTTTGCTTTACGCTCGGGTCAGACTGAGTGTACCAGTATTCGAGACTCACCTTTGGAGTTGGAGCTTTGCTTGAAGATCCAGCCATCTATTCTGCTTTCAGTAGTCGATGATTCCAGTGATGTATTCTGATTTGTATCGTATTACTCTTCTGTTGTAAACTCTGATGTATCTTATATATTCATATAGTAGCTTCATAAACTACTATCTCTTTTAATTCCGCTGCATTTATTACTCTGTGTCTGTGAACTGTGATTATATTTATTTACTGTATATGTTCAGTTTTGCCAAATTTAAATTAACAACGCGGTATTTTGAGCAATTCAATTCCGGCATGAGTGTCTACCTATACACTTATAATGGATGCGAATGGTACAAAATATCGGGTCGTTACAGAGGCACAGTCTCGGAATTCGACGAAACCAGTTCCATTGGATCCGTAATATTGTATTATTATCGGATTTCAATTTTCGTAATGTTTGGAGTGATCGTTTGGCCGTACGATAAGCAAACGCGCTGAAATTAAATAGAAAATTTAATTTAATAACTGGTCTAAAAAGCTATCTTCTCTATAGGATCGAATTTGGATTAGGAACCTTTTCCATTGCGTTCGGAATAGGCGTATAACATTATAAACGCCTAGCGGCACACCTCGATAGGAAGTCGAGATTTTGAGTTGCGATTCGGAGGCGATTCAAATTTGAATTTAAATAACTTATACAATGGTTTGACTAGTCAATGTGGTGTACATCAGCTGATATTATTTCACATCAGCTGTTCTTCTTTCATTTCGCAACCACTGTAGCAAGGCGTGATCTGTACGCAAAGAAATTTACTTCACGTGATCCTTATCCTTTCCTTCTGTTCAAACATTTCAAAAGAAGTATCTCGTTCAAAGAAAAACAAAAATAGTTATATTCTATAGGGTTTGGCTGCTGGGTCGCGATCTCGTGGGTACTGGAAGCTCGAGGTAGCAAGGTCGAGTTGATTTTTGGTCTTTGGTAATCTCTTATCTCAAACTATTATTGCTTAATAAGAATAGTTATATTCTGTAGGGTATATGTATATATATATGAAGTTGAAATCCAAATTTTTCATAAATATATATAGTAGAAAAAAAGGGGTTTTATAATTTAGAGATTCTCTGTCTTATTATTTACAGTAAAACAGAAATAGAAGAAAATTATAATGAATACAATTTATTAGTTGTTTGAAAATAATTTATAAATGTAATTCCTTTTATTTAAGTAACTTATTTAAAAAAATTCATATTAGCTACTAAAAGTAATTTATTTAAGGAAATTAGTTTAAGTAAAATCCTTGGTTAATTTAAATTAAATTACGGTAATAAATTTGTTCGACTAATCGAATATTAATAAATTGTATATAATTGTTTATACAAGGTTAAAAATGGAGAAATGGTCAAAAGGAAAATGGATTGCAAAATAAAAAGGCGAAGGTGAGATCTTCTCACTCAAATTGGATAGTTGAATTGCAGTTATTGATTGATTGCTGTTTGGATGTGATATTAGATATAGTAGGATATCTATATAGTAATATATAACAATATATATATATATTGGAATATGTATATATTGGAGTTGATTGATTTCCCGCATTATATAGCGGATGAGACCCTATTGCGCCGCATAATAGCGGATGATATTTTTATAAATCCCATATACCGCGATATTCCACCTCGAAGTGGAATTGGTATTGTGCTAACATCTGTGGATGTAGGGAAACAGGTTGGAGGGATCCAACTGGATTCCTCAAATTGTTTGAGAATTATTTCATATGTGAATGATGTGATTTATTAACAATCAATAGATGATTTATTGATAATTGAAATTGTTGAAGGATAAAATTTAGCTGAATGTATTTTTGGTATCGCTGGATACCAGAAATAAATATAAATTGGATTTTGAAATTAAAGTGGAAAACTTTAAATGAATTTATTTTTAAGAGTTGAATAAATTTAAAAGAAAGAACTTAATGGTAAAATGAGATTTTTGTAATCTTATCGAATAAATTCCAAGATTTGGTGAAAAGATTTAATAAATGGATTTCGGGTAATATTGTTTAAAAGTTGAAATTTTTTATTTAAAATGGAATTTGAATAATTTGGAAAGAATAAAGGAATTTATTTAAAAGTGATAAATTTCTAGAAATCAATTTGTAATTGATTTGGTATGTGAAAATGAATCTTTGAAAAATCGATAAGGAAAGGGAATTCGTTTTAAAAATAAACACTGATTTATTTTTAAAAGTGTGGAAATAAATTTACAGATTTGAGATGTAAACATGAAATAAATCGATAAGGATTTATTTAATTGGTTTAAATGGACCATTTTGAAATGGAAGTCTATTCTCACTATAAAGCCGAGTATATTTCCAAAGTAGCTTTTAAAAAATATAAATTAAAGGTTCTAAAGTTGTTTTTTTTTAAAAGAGAAATATTTGGAAATCTATTCCACGTAAGGGAATTGATTTGAAATTTATTTTCAAAAGTTGAAAGGTGAAAAATGATTTGAAATTTGTTTTCAAAGTGATGAAGTGTGGGAAAATATATATCTTGTGAAGATATTTTGAAAGTAAATAATTTGGGAAAATTATTTAAATCTGATGATTGTTGTGAATGTTGTTTGATAGTTAAATCACCGACTATCAATATTGCCTTAGAAATGGCGCTTGAATTTGTTTTTAAAAACAAACGCTTATTATTCGGGTTAGCCGGGAAAAGACCTTTGTGTCAGATAACACATTCCGAATAATGGTACGACGTGTATGAATTGAAATTGAAGACCGGTGTGAAGACAGGGTATTTTCGAAAATGAAAGGACAACCTATCGAATGTCACTGCACCGAGTTGCTCCGGTATAAAGATTTATATCACTCTTTTGTGATGGGAAGTCCGATCGGGATTGTGAATACCCGGATTGCAAGGGCTTCTTTGGAAGTGCCTTTGGTTCTGTTCGAACCCGGAACAGACTTGTATGGTTACATGTCTGACATTACATTTTGAGATATAAAGCTGATTTCTTTCAAATACATTTCTGTTGGTGGCGGAGAATTTAATCTCTTAGCTTAACACCCTTCTCTGAGATGTACGAGCTCAGAGGTTATGTAGTTGAAATTTATCAGTGATATACTCATAACTTGGTAATGTGGCATGCCGAGTGTTGTTGTGTGATGATCATTTATTGATCATTTGTGATCAAAGCACGGTTTTGTGAAAAAGCGTAGCTTTGTGGACGAGACTTCTTCAGACCTCACTTCCCGGAAATGGTCGAAACAGGAATATGCGGCAAGGTTATGAGGGTCGTGCCCTTTAGGGTATGTCATTTCCTTCTGGAAAAGGGTGGTATTAAGTATGGAGCCCTGGTATTTAACCTATGTGGATACTCCGATCTCATTTATTGTGTGATTGTGAGTTTATCGAGGCGCCTCGGATAAAGGTCCCAAAGGACCGGGGGATGACATATTCGTGAGTTACCTAGTTACAGGGGTAACTCGGCCTTGTGTTGGCAGAGAGCAGTTGTCTCTCGGGAGTCCAGCTAGAGGCGATCCCATGTGGCGGTAGGACGTTCCTTAGCCTGACCATTTGTTGGAAATCCATTTCCCAATACGAAACTTGTACGGTTTTAGTTGTAGAACCTGCCATTTACTTATGGTGGTCACCACTGTTTAGATGGTAGCTATAGTAGGCATAGTTTGGAATGTCTATGCTGTATAAGATTTATATTATACTTTCGAAATGTTTTCCACACTAGACGTTAATAATAATAATCCAATGATTTGCATAGTAAGCATCTTTGACTATGATAAGAAGAAATCTCCTCCAATTCTGCGTTTGCATTGTGTGTGTGGCGGGAGGTCTTATGGTAGTTTCAATTTCCAAAAGCATTGCGAATTAATTTTTATTTTCTTTATGAAAATAACTGTTTTACGATCTCACACCAGTCACCATGACTGACTCGGAGTTTATTGTTTCCTTTCTAAACTCTGGGTGCCCATAATTTTCCACACGGGCAGCCTAGAGTTATGTTATCAGGATATTCTGGATATTCTAGAGCTTTGGAAGCAAGCTGGATGGCGAGACGTACTCCCGTACTTGTTATTTATTCCGCTGTGTAATCTGCATGAGGACAAGTTTATATAACTGTCCATTGTTGTATTGAGTAGTATATTGACTCTGATTGATGTATTGTATAAAACTGATATAGTTCTTTGTTTAAAAGATTATTGATTTATCTATTATATATTGTTCCGCTGCGAATGTGAGATTCTGATATTGTTTCTGTTTCTGTTTTTCTGTTCTCTTTTCCTTCTGTCTTATTCTACCTCTTCTTTTTAAAACCCTCAGGGTTCGGTTTTCCGGCATTTGATTGTTCGGCAGTTGATACAGTGGACGTATTAATGTCGACTTTCGGAAGTCGAAGAATCGGGTCTTGACAATGTGGTATCAGAGCATCCGGTTAAGTGACAACCCTTGGCTCTGTTGGGTGTTACTCATTAGAGATAGAGTCAGTAGTACTCTAGAATGAGTGTGAGTGTAATAATAGATATGATCGCGTATTTGTTAGTGAATACAAAATTTGTTTTGTATTGTGTTGACTTATCGGTTGATTGTTTATAGATTCTGGTCGGTGCAGTCTGGCCAACTGTCATCGATAGGGGTTTCTAAACTCTTAAACAAGATAAACTGACACAGTATTATTTTAAAATAGGGTAAATGAAATAATTTTGCCCAAAACTGTTTTTGTATATAAAAGAAATGATTTTCTATGAATTATTATAGTATATGGATGCTTGGTTGTTAGGAAGTGATATATTGAATTATTATCATTGTTATATGAAAATCAAATAAGAAATAAAATGGTATAACCAAAGATTTGAAGATAAATCCATTTAACAAATGGAAATTATAAATATGAATTGAAGATAAGGAAATAAATCCATATACGAATGGGATTTGTAAATATAAATTGTAAATGTGATTTATAATTGGAAATAGAATTCCAAGAAAATATTTGGAATAAAAATTCATTAATGGAACGTAAATAAGTTTGATAACTTATAAAAATAATTGAAATTTGATTGGAATGAGATTCAAATATAAGGAATGAAATTGTGAATAAACAAATGAAGCTACATTTGTAAATAAGTGAATTTGGAATTGGAAATGGAATGAGATTTTATTTGAATCAAGTTGAATAAAAATCCAAACTTGAAAAAATAAGATAAAATGGATTGAATTCAGGTAAACTAACTTGATAATGTATTAATTCATGAAATAAATGAATGGGAAGTTGAGTTAGTTAAATTAAAAAAATTAAATTGTGAGCTGAATATTGGAAATTTAATTTGATTTGTGATAAACAAAGTGAAGTATTGAAATAAAATTAGTAAGTGAAACTAATTGAAGGAATGACCAAGTAAATATGATTTGGAAATGAATTGAATTCAATAATTATAAATGAAAGGTAAATTGAATTCGAATGGAATTGGAAATCCAGTTTAAATATAGGTAGATATTAACTGAAGTAGCAAATTGAAAATAAATATAATGTGTATATGGAATATTTATATTGAACCTAAGAAATGAAGAATGAAATTGATAATGTAAGATTAAATTAAAATGGAAATGAAACTGATATGAATTGAGTTAGAATCAATTTAAAATGGTTATCAGTTCAAGTGATAGTTTATTTACATAAATTTCATCGAATTGCATAAAAATTTGTTTGTCGTTTGACGTAAACAAGATATATAAACTCTATGGCTTAATAAAAACAAATAGAATTGATTTTGGAATCGATTGAAATGAATATGAGTTGTTTGGACATAAAAATGAATTGAATGGAAGGAAGTGAATAGTAAATCACTTGAGTTGAATAGAAATGGTATGGAATGTAGTTGTAAGCAATTTAATTTGTATAGAAACCATTGAATTGAATATAAATTAGATGAAAGCAATTTAATTTGTATTGAAACTTTATAAATTGCTAATGGAAATTATTTTGAATGTATTGCTAATGAAATATATATATTTGTTATTGAAAATAAGTGAATTGTTAAATAGATTTCCTATATTTGTCACTTACATATTTAAATTGAGTAAGTACAGGTTTTTGGAAGCCGTTTGGCTGCATTTGGTCGTGCAAATGCTAATAAAATAAACCGCTTTGCTTAAAATGCTAAAAAGGTACGTCTACGCAAAAAAAAAGAAATATGAACTGTTTTTGCTTTTCCGACCGAGTGGGTCGATGTATATATATTTATATCTTTTGTCAAATTGCAAAAGCTCATCCGTACAAAGGAGACTCCGCCAAAATTTTCTGAAAATTTTGGGAGTTAGAAAATTTTTGAAAAATTTGGAAAATTTTGTTAACGGAAAATTGATTTTCAAATTGTAATGGAAATGTAAGAATTGAACTAGTAAAGTGAATTTTTAGTTTTTGAAGATAAAATGAATTCAAATAGAATTGAAATTATAAATTGAATTCAAATGGAATTGAAAATGCAATGTTGAATGGAAATGAATATACAACTTTGTTCGTGAAGTGAAAATAAATATAAGAAGTATGTAATACTTATATTGAACTTAAGAAAGGAATGGAGGAAATTCTTAAGTAAAATTTAGAGTTGAGAAATATTCTAAGTTAATAATTGAATAAATTTAACTGGAATATTGTAATTGGACATTATTGTCAAGTAACATATACAGGGGTATAAAGGAAAAGAAAATTTGGATTTTTGATTTTGAAGATAAATTAAATTGATCGACAATAAGGTATGTATTTGAATTTCAGTATGAAATTTGATGAGTTTCTGATTTTGCCACTTGGCATTTGTTTTCTGTTGGGATTTGGGAGTCCATAGGGACATTTTGTAGTTGTACCGAGCTAGCCGCGCAAAGGAGACGCTGGTGAAATTTTTTGAAAATTTCGAGAGTTAGAAAATTTTGAATTCAAAAATTTGAATTTAAATTTGAATTTGAATTGTTAAGAAAACCATATTAGTTAAAGTAATAATGGATCTTTTATGATAAAAAGATTTGTTTTGAAAATTTGATAAAACTATTTGGTTTGGTAAAATGTTAAACGGGCGTTGAAGCATTCTTCTTGACTTGTAATTTCGGGACGAAATTCTTTTAAGGGGGGAAGATTGTAACGACCCTGAATTCTTGACATTTAAAATGTGAATATTTAATTGAGTTTAAATATTCGAATGATAGTTTAATTTGAATTTCAAATATCAAAGTTGTTTGGTAATTAAATTAGTGAATTTAATTGTTAAAATTTGGGTAAAAATTTGAATCTTCAATTTTAAGCCTGTTAAAAATAATATGAAGTCTTAGGAAAGTCATATTAATAATACTGAAGATAATGGAAGCTTCAGAATTGAATTTGAAACTGTTTTGTTCAGTTTTGAATTTATCGTTTAAATCGATATTTAAAAAAAAATAGTGTTCCGAGGCACAGTCTCGGAATTCGACGAAACCAGTTCCATTGGATCCGTAATATTGTATTATTATTGGATTTCAATTTTCGTAATGTTTGGAATGATCGTTTGGCCGTACGATAAGGAAACACATTGAAATTAAATCGAAAATTTAATTTAATAACTGGTCCAAAAAGCTATCTTCTCCATACGATCGAATTTGGACTCGGAACCTTTTCCATTGCGTTTGGAATAGGCGTATAACATTATAAACGCCTAGCGGCACACCTCGATAGGAAGTCGAGATTTTGAGTTGCGATTCGGAGGCGATTCAAATTTGAATTTAAATAACTTATACAATGGTTTGACTGGTCAATGTGGTGTACATCAGCTGATATTATTTCACATCAGCTGTTCTTCTTTCATTTCGCAACCACTATAGCAAGGCGTGATCTGTACGCAAGGAAATTTTCTTCACGTGATCCTTATCCTTTCCTTCTGTTCAAACATTTCAAAAGAAGTATCTCGTTCAGAGAAAAACAAAAATGGCCGAAGCCCTGTCGTTTGAAAAACAAAGTCAGATGCTCTTAATTTTAAAGGGTCGCGTACATTAGTAATCAAAAGGCGCGCATTCGTCCCCAAAATTCGAAATCCCTTCTTCTTGTTTCAATTCCTTCGTTCGTTTCCAAAAGAAAAAAAATCGAGCAACGAAATCGTATATGATTTCGAATCCAGTTTCGATCAACATGAGGGGGCTCGGCAGGCGACGGCGTAGAAGGGAGGGCGAAGCTAGGGCATCGAAGTGGAGGTCGCGACTCGATTTTGGGCGTCGTTGCTCTGAGCTTGCGATCGATGGCGGAGATGGATCGATTTGTGGTGGCGACGTCGCGATTCGTCTCGCGAGCACGAGGAAGGCGGTGATGATAGGGTTTGGCTGTGGGGTCGCGATCTCGTGGGTACTGGAAGCTCGAGGCAGCAAGGTCGAGTTGATTTTTGGTCTTTGGTAATCTCTTATCTCAAACTATTATTGCTTAATAAGAATAGTTATATTTTGTAGGGTATATGTATATATATATGAAGTTGAAATCCAGATTTTTCATAAATATATATATAGTAGAAAAAAAGGGGGTTTTATAATTTAGAGATTCTCTGTCGTATTATTTACAGTAAAACAGAAATAGAAGAAAATTATAATGAATACAATTTATTAGTTGTTTGAAAATAATTTATTAATGTAATTCCTTTTGTTTAAGTAACTTATTTAAAAAAATTCATATTAGCTACTAAAAGTAATTTATTTAAGAAAATTAGTTTAAGTAAAATCCTTGGTTAATTTAAATTAAATTACGGTAATAAATTTGTTCGACTAAATCGAATATTAATAAATTGTATATAATTGTTTATACAAGGTTAAAAATGGAGAAATGGTCAAAAGGAAAATGGATTGCAAAATAAAAAGGCGAAGGTGAGATCTTCTCACTCAAATTGGCTAGTTGAATTGCAGTTATTGATTGATTGCTGTTTGGATGTGATATTAGATATAGTAGGATATCTATATAGTAATATATTGCAATATATATATTGGAATATGCATATATTGGAGTTGATTGATTGCCCGCATTATATAGCGGATGAGACCCTATTGCGCCGCATAATAGCGGATGATATTTTTATAAATCCCATATACCATGATATTCCACCTCGAAGTGGAATTGGTATTATGCTAACATCTGTGGATGCAGCGAAATGGGTTGGAGGGATCCAACTGGATTCCTCAAATTGTTTGAATATTATTTCATATGTGAATGATGTGATTTATTGACAATCTGTAGATGATTTATTGATAATTGAAATTGTTGAAGGCTAAAATTTAGCTGAATGTATTTTTGGTATCGCTGGATACCAGAAATAAATATAAATTGGATTTTGAAATTAAAGTGGAAAACTTTAAATGAATTTATTTTTAAGAGTTGAATAAATTTAAAAGAAAGAACTTAACGGTAAAATGAGATTTTTGTAATCTTATCGAATAAATTCCAAGATTTGGTGAAAAGATTTAATAAATGGATTTCGGGTAATATTGTTTAAAAGTTGAAAAAATTTATTTAAAATGGAATTTTGAATAATTTGGAAAGAATAAAGGAATTTATTTAAAAGTGATAAATTTCTAGAAATCAATTTGTAATTGATTTGGTATTTGAAAATGAATCTTTGGAAAATCGATAAGGAAAGGGAATTCGTTTTAAAAATAAACACTGATTTATTTTTAAAAGTGTGGAAATAAATTTACAGATTTGAGATGTAAATTTGAAATAAATCGATAAGGATTTATTTAATTTATTTAAATGGACCATTTTGAAATGGAAGTGTATTCTCACTATAAAGCCGAGTATATTTCCAAAGTAGCTTTAAAAAAATATAAATTAAAGGTTCTAAAGTTGTTTTTTTTAAAAGATAAATATTTGGAAATCTATTCCACGTAAGGGAATTGATTTGAAATTTATTTTCAAAAGTTGAAAGGTGAAAAATGATTTGAAATTGGTTTTCAAAGTGAAGAAGTGTGGGAAAATATATATCTTGTGAAGATATTTTGAAAATAAATAATTTGGGAAATTTTTTTAAATCTGATGATTGTTGTGAATGTTGTTTGATAGTTAAATCACCGACTATCAATATTGCCTTTGAAATGGCACTTGAATTTGTTTTTAAAAACCAACGCTTATTATTCGAGTTAGCCGGGAAAAGTCCTTTGTGTCACATAACCCATACCGAATAATGATACGACGTGTATGAATTGAAATTGAAGACCGGTGTGAAGACAGGGTATTTTCGAAAATGAAAGGACAACCTATCGAATGTCACTACACCGAGTTGCTCCGGTATAGAGATTTATATCACTCTTTTGTGATGGGAAGTCCGATCGGGATTGTGAATACCCGGATTGCAAGGGCTTCTTTGGAAGTGCCTTCGGTTCTGTTCGAACCCGGAACAGACTTGTATGGTTACATGTCTGACATTACATTTTGAGATATAAAGCTGATTTCTTTCAAATACATTTCTGTTGGTGGCGGAGAATTTATTCTCTTAGCTTAACACCCTTCTCTGAGACGTACGAGCTCAGAGGTTATGTAGTTGAAATTTATCAGTGATATACTCCCAACTTGGTAATGTGGCATGCTGAGTGTTGCTGCGTGATGGTCATTTATTGATCATTTGTGATCAAAGCACGGCTTTGTGAAAAAGCGTAGCTTTGTGGACGAGACTTCGTCAGACCTCACTCCCCGGAAATGGTCGAAACAGGAATATGCGGCAAGGTTATGAGGGTCGCGCCCTTTAGGGTATGTCATTTCCTTCTGGAAAAGGGTGGTATCAGGTATGGAGCCCTGGTATTTAACCTATGTGGATACTTCGATCTCATTTATCGTGTGATTGTGTGTTTATCGAGGCGCCTCGAATAAAGGTCTCAAAGGACCGGGGGATGACATATTCGTGAGTTACCTAGTTACAGGTGTAACCCGGCCTTGTGTTGGCAGAGAGCAGTTGTCTCTCGGGACGTCCAGCCAGAGGCGATCCCATTTGGCGGTAGGAAGTTCCTTAGCCTGACCATTTGTTGGAAATCCATTTCCCAATACAAAACTTGTACGGTTTTAGTTGTAGAACCTGTCATTTACTTACGGTGGTCAACACTGTTTAGATGGTAGCTATAGTAGGCATAGTTCAGAATGTCTATGCTGGCTAAGATTTATATTATACTTTCGAAATGTTTTCCATACTAGACATTAATAATAATAATCCAATGATTTGCGTATTAAGCATTTGACTCTCATAAGAAGAAATCTCCTCCAATTCTGCGTTTGCATTGTGTGTGTGGCGGGAGGTCTTATGGTAGTTTCATTTTCCAAAAGCATTGCGAATTAATTTTTATTTTCTTTGTGAAAATAATTGTTTTACGATCTTACACCTGTCACCATGACTGACTCGGAGTTTATTGTTTCCTTTCTAAATTCTGGGTGCCCATAATTTTCCACACGGGCAGCCTAGAGTTATGTTATCAGGATATTCTGGATATTCTGGAGCTTTGGAAGCAAGCTGGATGGCGAGACATACTCCCGTACTTGTTATTTATTCTGCTGTATAATCTGTATGAGGACAAGTTTATATAACTGTCCATTGTTGTATTGAGTTGTATATTAACTCTGATTGATGTATTGTATAACTGATATAGTTCTTTGTTTAAAAGATTATTGATTTATCTATTATATATTGTTCCGCTGTGAATATGAGATTCTGATATTGTTTCTGTTTCTGTTTTTCTGTTCTCTTTTCCTTATGTCTTATTCTACCTCTTCTTTTTAAAACCCTCAGGGTTCGGTTTTCCGGCATTTGATTGTTCGGCAGTTGATACAGTGGACGTATTAATGTCGACTTTCGGAAGTCGAAGAATCGGGTCTTGACATCCCGCCCGTCGATAAACTTTAGAAGTATGACCCTTCTACTTGCAGTTAAAACATTCAATATCTTTGAAACAGATTCCTTGATCTCCTCCTAGGTTTTCCCTTTCCCTGCTTCTCCTTCCAATTTGGATAAAACTTCCTTTTATGTAGGTAAATTGTACCTCCACTGGGTGCTGCTGGTGTTGGCTTTTTCTTCAAAGGCACTTCATAACTTAAGGCCACATCAACTAAATCCACAAATGATTCCTTCACATGAGCCGTGATCTTTTCATGGAACTCTTCTCTCATACCCAATATAAACATCTCGTTTTTCTTTAGCGGCGTATCAATAAGTCCAGGGCCAAATTGAGATAACTCATTAAACTTCCTCTCATATTTCACCACCGACAGGTCTCCTTGCTTGAGATCCATGAAACTTTTATATAATTGAGTTTTGCCCACAGTTGGCATGAATTGATCTTCGAATACTTCTTTGAACCATGTGAACTCGTCTTCTGGAACATTTGCGGTGATAGAATCCCACCATCCAGCTGCACCCTCTTACAATTGCCATGATGCCAAGAACCGTTTCTGATCATCAGAAATGTCCAAACCTTTGAAAAACTTCTAACATGACCATAGCCAAGCTTGTACTTCAATGATGGATTCGGTAGCCTTGAAAGGTTTTACTCCTAGGTTTGTGTAGTCCTTGCATAGAGTTGCGAAGTTTAATCGAGGTTGCACTGGAGCTACTGCTTCAACAGTTATTCCACCACTTCTAACATTTGGGGTGCTTCCATTTGTGGTTGTTATGCTACTGTTTCCCCTTCCTTGTCCCCTTCTCGTACTCATTTTTACTACCTGAATAAAGTAAGATATCTTTAGAATACATGGATGATATGATCTTATGAAAAAGAACATAAAACAAACATATAAAATGTCGATCAAAAGAACATGGAAACGCACTCTCAAAGACGGAACTCATACTAGGGTACTACTAACCCTACCTCTAATGAGTTGACTCCAACCAAGGCCTTGGTGTTCGCTTGACCTATGTTCTGATACCAAGTGTGATGATCTACCTTTTTTACACCCAAAGACAACACTTACTACATCCTCGTTATTCATGTGTCGATCATCTAAGTGTCCGAAAGACAGGTCGTGGGGTAAAGAAAATAAAATACAAAGAAAACAAATACATATTTTTCTCACAGATGACAGAGTTACGTATACATCAACACATAATAGTAAATATGGTTACTTCAAAATGTTACATCAAAGTTACAACAAGTACTATTCCCAACAAGGACAACTATATCAGCCTACTTAAATTACTAATAAATAATGTATAGTCACAGTGGAAATAAACATAACTACTAGATACAGTGAAAGCTTCTGGTCCATATTGCTTCCCAAAATGCTCCAAAGAAACCTGACTACTTGGTTACTCATAAAAATTTGAGTACCCAAGATTTAAGGGAAAGAAATCAAACTCCGGGCCAGACATGGGTCTGGTGTGAGTAAAGTATCACTACAAGAAAACCTACCTTTAGTTGCATTTATTGGCAGCGTTTGTTGTGTTAATGCAACAAATACTATTCATCGGTGCCAAATTTTTGCCGCCTTCCCGCCCAAAAACCTTATCACGTTTTTCCCATCTCCTTCCCTCTCAATCGTTACATTTCTACCCTCGTTCAACAAAATTCCTCTCACTTCTCCATCACGCTGCTCATCTCCATCTTGCGCTAATTATCTCTGTCAATCTGTTTTGCTTCACTTCGTCGATCCACTCTTCCTTCAGATTTGTTCGCAAGCCTGAATCGATAAATCGAGGTAATCGCAAAACCCTAATTTTGCTGAGGTATTTTAATTTATGTACTTTGTTTGCTATTACTACAAAACCCCAATCACTATATTTTGTTATTATCATTGGAGTTGATGGATTCGGATTAAGGATTGGCATCGCTTGAGATATTTTTGCTTGAGATAATCTCTATCATAGTAATAATCTGTCTATCACCTCCACTTCTACATTTTTTTCCGCCTGAGATGTTTTTGGATCTGGTTTAAGGGTTGGCATCACTTTGCTAAAATAGAGTTATTTACCTTTAAATTTAATTTAATTTTTGATATATATGGTTCAAAGAATTGGCATTGCTTTAAGGATTTTGAGCAACGAGCTATTGATTTTTCAAATTGGATCTGGTTTGATTTTGTTACATTGGTTATTTTGAGTTTTGCTGATATCTGAATTTTACAAGCGAGACATTTTATCATTGGAGTTATCTATTTAGGTCCATCTGATGTTTGTCATGCATTGTAGTAGACCATTCATTGCTTTATTTGTGGTACTGCTTATTTGTACAAAAGAAAATAGAAAATAGTTGTTTTTCTTCGCAAAACTATAGTATAGTGCCTGAATATACAATCGGCTTTGGTGTTTTATGAAGATGTATTTTAATTAGTCGAATAGTAAATAATTACTAATAAGAATTGTCTCCAATGTTCTTTGGTACATGCATGGTAGTGAAGTGTATGAGTTGACTAGCTAACGTATTTGGAAGCCACGTTGTATACAAGGGGGAGGAGTGTATCAAGTCAATTAGGAAAAATTTGTTAGGTGAATGTACATGTGCATGCATTATTTCTAAAGAGACATTTATATTTGCATGTAGCATAGTTGAGGTTTATAAGATAATGCTTTGCATTTTCCGGTCCTTCATCATACATCTTCTTAATTTTCTTCAGTTACCATATGTAACGACCCATATTTTAGTGATTTTATTTATTGAATTAATTGAAATTTTGTGAAACTTTAAACAATAAAATTTGAAAATAAAAATTTATTATTTGGAATACGTCTATTTTAATATAGCAACTGGTAAATTTTCATCTGATAATATTGAAGTTTATTTTCCGGTAAAATTTCATTTCAAATCAAACCGGTTAATAACAGTGAATTTAAAAGTTTTCTGAAACCAAAATATGTCAACAGGAGAAAATTTATTCAGATCATTCTGAATCAGACTGCGAATCGTTTTTCCAAATTTGGACTTCTACTGCTCCGTTTATCTTAATTCTGACCAAATAGCAGCATTTTCGGTACCGGTTATCGATTTTTGATCCGATGATCGTACCACCAATATCTGTATACCGTTTTGATCGTCTTATCGTGTTGATCTCCACAGTATATTCATTTCTGTATTTTGAGGTCCGGTACGCGACGGAAACAATAAAACTGTGTGTCGTATCGGTACCGAAATGGAGACTTTTAACTTACCATGCCTTTTCAAAATTCAAACGTGATGTCCAATCAATCAAGCAATTAATTGCTTTAAATATTTCAGTTAAATCAATCTGAGACTATTCCATTTCCTTTCTTTTTTTTCGGTTGCTTTTATTTATTTGTTTTTCTGCCGTTTCAATTTGCCTTATGTCTGTTCACAATTCATTCATTCCCTTCTACCATATATTCAATTGCCTCTTTCTGCTGTTTGCTATTTGATCATTCTCAAACCAGTTCATATTTCTTTTTGTTCTCCTTTACATCTGTCACCATCTTTTCTTCATCTTCCCCTCTTCTTTTATTTTTCTTTGCCTTCATCCTTATTCTTGCATTCAGAAAAGCAACCAGCGCCTCCACGCAACCAACTGCCTCCAGCAAGCCGCCTTCATTTTTCGCTTGCCTTCCCCTCCACCATTCCATCTCCTCCGCCCAGTCACATCTCCAACCAACCGCCGCGTGACAGCAAACCTCCCACTCACTCACCCACGTTCCCTCCACCATCCAGTTCGCCATGAGGTACCTGTCCGCCACTTCTCTTTCCTACATGTAGATATTCTGTGTCTTCCCAACCTTATTTTTCCTCCACGACCATGACAACACCCATGCTGATAGCCTTGCAGCTGCCCCTGCACCTGGCCTTCGACCCTCTGCCACTGACAGCCGACAACACTCAACAGGCCTAAACCTCCTCCCACTCTATCACTCGCATGCATCACCTTGATAGCCTATATGTATTTGTGGTGTGTATATTTATTTTCATGATCTTTGGTAGCTTATAATATATATATATATATATATTTAGTATTTTAGTTAAATTTATGTGATATAATTCAAGTTTATATATATATATGTATATCAAGTATATATATTTTGTTAGAGTACAGTCTGCATTTAGGTTGTTATATAGCTTGCATAGATATATATATTTTGTTGTTGCATAAGAATAGCATGCATATATGTTAGCGTGTGTATATTTATTTTCGGTTGCATATGTGTAGTCTGCATAGGTGTTTAGCCCACATATATAATTGTTGTAAATATAGTCTGCATAACGGTTGTTGTCTAATTAGACGTATATATTTGGTTGTAAAATGTAGTCTGCATATTTTATTGTCTGCATATATATAGTATTTTGTAGCATGTATGTATTTAAATATAGCTACGTACATTTTAAGTAGCATGCATGTACTATTTTCATAAATTTATCGTATGTAAATATACTGATTTTTCAGTATATGCTTTGATTTTAGAGTAAACTATGATATATAAATATGTTATTTTAAAATACGTGTTTTAAAATAAGTGATGATTTTTTTACATATATATTTATTTTATGTATGGGTTTGAATTCAATATTGATTTTAGGATATATATATAGATATATAATATAAAGGATTTATTTTGATCTGTGTTTCAAATCGAATATGGATTTTAAAGGAAAATATACGTTATAAAGATTTTATACAAATTAAAAAAAAAATTGTTTCCATCGATTTCCAAATTCCTATTCAGCTTTGTTCATTAAAATTCGTGTCCAACGTGCTTGGCTTTGGAAGGTGTGCTTGGATTCGTCGCATCTTGTTCTTGTTATCTTTCTAGCCTCGAAAGGTGAGCAATCACTCACGATTAACATTCTTGTATTTATTAAATTTGATTTCAATTGAAACGACAATTGAAATATGATGTTGTAGTTATTTAAATTGTTATATATGCTATTATCTGTATATGTTCACCTGTGACATCTGACACCAGTATCTAGTATTTATATGTCTGTTATTACTATTATCTGTATATGTTCACCTATGACATCTGACACCAGTATCTGTTATTTATATTGATGATATATGCCTGTTGTTATATTTTATATTATTTGTTATCACTCTACAAGTCCCCTGTTAGTATAGAATTCACTATGGGTTGAAATGATACATACCCGAACGGACTTTAGAATAGGAGAAAATCGTTATGGGTTGAAATGATAAACCCAAGCGATTTTCATTTGAATTGAAATTGGGATTACGGGTCGAAATGATATCTACCCGTATATATTTAAATTTCGGATTGAAATGATAAATATCCGTATCACTTAACCATATGATAAATATATATACAAACACCGTTGGTCCATATATATATAAATATTTTGAAATTGAATTCTATGGTTTTGGAAAGAAATATTTGATTTTAACCAATTTTGATATAAAAAAAAATTTTATAAATGGTAATGATATATATAGATTTAATAATGATATTTAATTTAATTAAGATGGATTTAATACATATAATATGTTAAGTATAAAATTTATATTTCAAAATAGAATTTGGTAAAAATTTGAATAAGCTAAGGTTGGAAAGATAAATTTGAATTTAGTAAAGAATTTTATTTAATTAAACCAATTTAAAACTTATTGGAATTGGGATTTAAGATATGATTTATAACTTGAGTTTGATTTAAATAATTTAATGAATATTTCTTGTTTAAATAAATTTAAGGAAATATTTAGTAGAAAATGAAATTTAAGGCTAGTTAAATGATATTGAATTTATTAAGTGAATATTCCCTGATTAAATAATAATAAAGTTAAATCAAGAGCTATATGAAACTGTTAAATTTAACTTTGAAAATGTTGAATATTAAAGCTTTGAAATATATTGAAAGTTTAAATGGTATATTTAGAACTGAATTGAATTGGTGAATTGAGCTTTGAATAAATTTGAATTTGAGTTAATTTGAATCGATTTGTGAGACTTGAGGAAATTTTAAATACTTTACTTTATAAATTAATATATATACTATCTTGGAAAATAGTTATATTTGAAATGAAATGATATTTGGGTTTTGAAGTATAAATTAAATTGAGATGACCACGGTGTTATAATGTATATTTCCGCCTTGTAGATAGTTCTAAAGATCCTTAGAGGATGGTTATCCCAAACATCCTTTAAGTTACTTGTATTTCGGTTGATATTTCACTTGAGTTGGATTTATTTATATAAGAATGTTAATCCTGACTCGAGTGTTTTGTGTTTTGCTTTACGCTCGGGTCAGACTGAGTGATACAGCATTCGAGACTCACCTTTGGAGTTTGGAGCTTCCTTTGGAGATCCAACTATCGCCTCAGCTTTCAGCTCTTCTAGTCGATTTGTTCAGAGAAGTCATCTGTTATACTGGAGACTTCTGCATTTGAGATATTCTGTTGTATTTTATTTCTAACTCTGATGTTTATATAGTAGCTTCATGAACTACTATTTTATCTTTTCCGCTGCGTATTATTGTATTACTCTGTGTCTGTGATTCTGTGATTGATTTATTTACTACATATGCTGAGTTTTGCCAAATTTAAATTAACAATCTGATATTTTGAATTATTCAAGTCAGACATGTGTGGATTTATTGTCGATTTGAATGGTCCAAAATACCGGGTCGTTACAGTTGGTATCAGAGCTTTGGCTCTAGGAAAAACTTAGCATATATAGTAAATCTATTTACAGAATCACTTTCGTTTGAGTTTAATCGCTTCCTTTTGACTCGATTTCCTTTGAACCTTGGAACGTTCCCTACGGTTCCAAAATTCATTCTTGTCTCTCTTTATTGGTATTCTTTTGATTCTGGAGTATCTCATAACTCCACTTCGAATGATCTCTATAAGAATAGGCGATCCCGCCGATCTTTGAATGTTTTGTAAAGGGGTGAAACTCCTTTACAATTGGCATTGATTCACCGGAGATTTATTGTCACGACCCGACTTTCTATGCCCAGAAAGACGTATCGTGAATTAAGAAAGAAAGGGATAGAAGAAGAAAAGAAAAGAAGAAAGAACAACAACACATCAGAAATCTCACAGCGGAACGAGAAATATATTATATCACATAAGATATTACATAGTATCATATACATCAGAGTACACAATTTATACATCACAGAATAGACAGTTATAAACTTCTGTCTATTATACAACACAAGTACATCTATCATACACAGCGGAAACTCTATATATCTTATTCGCTGAAGCCTCCTGCTCCACAGCTCCTCCAGAATTCGTCAAGACTAACCTGAAATCCCTTGACTACTCATACAAATTTGAGTACCCAAGAGTTTAATAAAACAGAAAATAAACACTTGGGTCAGACATGGGTCTGGTGTGAGTAAACGGTTAAATTGCTTAACTTTGAAAACCTTTGAAAACAAAAGTATCACGTAAGACTCCCCACAAATAAACATGGGTAAGTTTTTACCTTACGCTAACTAAAACGTTTGATAGGAAATCTGATTTTATTATAATAGGGTCTAGGGTTTTCAAGTAAAATACAGAAATAGCTGAAATGCTTACATCTCACATTCCAACATAGTTGGGCACAACTAATACGTACGGCACTTATTGGAGTTTGGATTCCATACAATGGCAGTGCTACTGGGGTACCGCCCGTCACAGTACGTGGCCTAGATCACCGTACCGAGGAGTACGCCCGCTCCCCTGCAACACAAAGCCGGAACCATCCCTTACTAGATAATTCCGAACAAGATAACCCCGTAGTTGGCGTGACCAACCACACACTAAGCCGAATGAAAAGAAAAGGGACCTCTAGACAGGGATCTATCTTGCTCTCAGTGGGTGCTACCCACGAAGCCTTGCTGCACCTCCCCTGTTTTAGCCATTCCCGGTTGATGAGGCTTGAGGTTACGATTACCTTTAATCAGAACATATCACTTAGAATGCTCATCGTCCGCCTGACGATGTGCTGAAAGCATTCAATCCATACAAGTTCGTTCCGGGTTCGAACGAAACCGAAGGCATTATCTCGTTACACTCGTTTTGGAATCACCCTCAGAGTTAACGACAATAACCCTTGCACTCTGAATCTTCATCTTCACTTGAGATTCACGACCTATCGTTAATTTGGATCGATGTGGTATTCGGGTCTCAAGACCTGGAATTCCGGTATACGGAAACCCGATCCCGGTCTCATCGAAATCCAAAACGTATCTTTTAAGGCCAAGTTGTTTAAAGGTTTAAACATTTAAACTTATATTCATGATGATATAAACAGATAGATAAATCATATTATCATAATAGATAATTCATATCAAACATTCATCTCACAAAGCAGCATATAGATATCATATCCAAATCATCCAGAATCAACCAATCACCCAATATCAATCATTCAATATTAACCAATCATCTAAAAGTAGAATTGATTAACTCCAAATTAATTTAATTAAACTTTAATTAAATTAATTACTATCCTTTAATTACTTGGATTACCTTAATCCTGCTTACTATCATTAATTAATTAATCATCTCTTAATGATCTTCCTTAATTAATCTTCCTTGATTAATTACACTTTAATTACATTTAAGTAATTATCCTTTAAGCATATACAGTAATTAACCTTTAATTACCATCATTAAATTACAATAATTAATGATCCTTCATTTACTTCCATTAATTAATTATCTATAATTAATTACTTTCATTAATCAACCTTGATTAATTTCATTACTTATATTAATTAATGATCCTCTAATTACTTCATTAATTAATTACCTTCTAGTTAATTTATCTTTAATTAACTACATTCATTAATTAACCTTAATTAATCATAAACAGTAATTAACTATTATGTTACCTACCTTAATTAATTAACTCCTTAATTAATTATATTAATTAATTACTCTTTAATCACTTATTATTGATTAATTAATCTTAATTAATCAACCCTTAATTACATCATTTATTACATAAATTAATGATCTTTAATTACTCCCTTAATTAATTACTCTCTTTTAATTAATTACCTTAACTAGTAATTAATCACATTTTTAATTAACCTTAATCCTTTAATTAATTAATTACTTTTTAATTAATTAATTTCAAATCAATTATATTAATTAATCCTCTAATTAATAACATCAAGGGATTAACTCTTAATCAATTCCATTTAATTACTTCCATAAGTAATTTCTCTTTCTTAATTACATTCAGCAATTATCCATTAATTACTTTACTAAGTAATTATACTTAATTAATCATAAATGATTATCTTAATTAATTAGGCTAATTAATTAACCTAAATTTAATTACATTAATTAATTAATCAATTAATCATTACTTAATCTTTAATTAATTTATTTCTTAATTACATTCATTTCCACTAATTATTTCATTAAGTGATTATCCTTAATTACAAATAAGTAATTAACCTTTAATTTATTTTATTTATTAATTATCTTTAATTAATCTTAACCTTTTAAAGATAAACTCTTCAATTAAATTAAATACTTATTTCTATCTTTAAACTTCATTTAAACCATTTATAAAACAAGTATATATTTGAAATATATAATTTTACTTAAGAACAACACAATTTAAACATTTAAATTTGATATATTTAGAATCTTTGAAAAAACCCTTTTCAAACTTACTTAAATAAATTTTATTCTTAAAAACTTAATTATAATATCCTTTAGACTCACTACTTAAAATATAATTTAAAACTTGTTAAATCTTTATCTTTGATAAACTAATCACTTTGCTTTTGCTCTTGAAAACATTTGAAAAATCCAAGCTCTCAGTTTTTTTTTTAAATCCAGAACACTTAAACCAACAACCCGAGTAAAACCCCAAAAACACACGAGTCTTCCCCGAGTCGATCCCCACGCTCTTCTACTTCGAGTCAAACTCGATGAAAACGCGAACCCAAACTCGAGTGACCTCGTCTTCCCCAACTCCCATTCCCCTGTGCACACGAACGTGCACACGTGCAAGTGCACAGCCAAACCTCTCCCCTCCGACCATCCAACTGATCGCCGACCAACCCCATACGACCTCGACATCCCAAGCACCAACCCAGAAACCAAAATTCCACTGCGAATCGAAATCGAGTCGATCTCGACCAAAACTGAAACCACCATTGCCGGAAATTCGCTTCTCCTCGTCGCCTCCGACCTCGAGATCACCTGCCGACCTGCCTGAAACTAAGCCATACTTCGACGAACGACATCCCTACCTTGCGATCCACTCTGATCCCCAATGGCCATCATCATTTCCTTGCGAACCTCATCGTTCCAAATCGAACATCTAACCCTAGTTCAACTCTGGCCGGCCACCACGGTCATCATTAAAATCTACCACCATTTTTCCCGTGCTCCCCATCACTCAGACCACCTTCAGCCCAAATATCAACCAACTCGATCATGCCGATCATCAGTTATTACCAAAAATCCCCAAAACGAACAACTCGAAAATTCCCATTGTTTAACAATCTAAAAATTATGAAAAGTATATTAAAATTCGTGATTTGCAATTACGAATTCATTTATGTAATTCAAACCAAAATTTAAGATTGTTGATTTTAACATATATATATTTTTCCCACTGTTATTTCATTTTTAAAAATTGTTTACTGAACTAAAAATCCTGATTCTATTTTTAAAAACAACAGCAGACTTCCACGATCAACTTTCATTTAAACATCGAAGTCTAATATTTATTCTATTGGGAGATTTGAATTTTCTTAAGGAAATCAAATCCTGTAAGTAAGAACAGAGAAGATATATGCATACAGGAGCTTATATATACACAGACATTTCACATTTCAACATGCATTCACAGATAACATTCATATAAACATATAAGCATCATCACAAAACAATCCATCACATGCATCAAAGTTAATTCACAGATTTTAAAACTGTTTTTAAAAAATGTTTACTCACCAGATAATAAAGCAGAGAACAGTGAGCATGTTCCAGGCTTGAATATCTGAAGTGTTTTGTTGATGAAAATCTTTGCATGCTTACAAACTGATGTTGAACTTGCTGTTGAATTTGAATGCCTTTGCATGCTTACAGATTTGTTGATTTAAAATGTTGAACAGATCTGACTTGCAGTTGAACTTTATTTGAATAGCAGGTTGAAGTTGCAGTTTTTATTGTTGTGAAGAACTTTGCTTGATTTTGAATTTCAGGTTTCAGATTTTGATTTGCTTTTAGTTTTAAATTTTCAGATTTGAAAAAGATTTCTGGTTGCCATTAATTTGAGTTAAGAAAAGAAAACAAAGAAGAGAAAGTGTTATGTAAAAACTAGTTTTTCTTCTTAAAACATTTATTGAAAATAAATATAAATATGTTGCCACTTGTTAACTAAACTTACATTTGTCATAAGCTAGCTTGAATGATTAACAAGTGTTATTAAGGGGATTAACATGGTTACACATGTACTTAAGTATTTTAAATAAATTTTTATTTAATTTAAATGTAAAGATAAACTTACATACTTTAATTCTCTTAATAAATAAATTTCACATATGTATAAATAAATTACTTTTAAAAGAAATTATTCTAAAGCTAATTATATTTAAAATAAACAATTATCTTATATTTTGAAAACAATTGAATTAATCTAAACTAACCTTTGAAAAAAAAATATTAATTTTAAAACAAAGCTTTAAATCACAATTCATACATATATAAATTATCAATAGATTAAATTAAATTCAAAACAATCCAAATTATAACATATACATACATATATATTATAATCTTTTATTTAAACAAAAGATTTCTATTCACAATATATATAGCAAAATATATATTATAAATAAAATCTATTCTATTAGCTTTGAAAATAAATCTTATCAATTATAAATTATTAGAAAAGATCAAGTATTACCAAATTTAAATATTTCCAGATTAAATATTTATTAGCCTTTAAAAGATTTAATTACCAAATTAAATTAAAATTAGAAAGAAAATTATCAATCCAATTAAATTATCAATACCGATTATTAAATTTAAATTGTCCAAAAACCCGGGATATCACATTCCTCCCCCCTTAAAATAATTTCGTCCTCGAAATTAAAAGCAAAGTTAATTTAATAATCCAGCCAAGATTTTAAAACAGCAAAGCATACCTATCATCCAATTCCTAACAACCAAAGCAACCAATCAAACAATCAAACAAACCTAACTAACTATCCTAATACAAATCAGGATAGATCTACTAACACTATCTAGAGTTTCCCCAGATATAAATCACTGGTAGACTCGCTCTACAGAAGCTAAACAAACTACACCACCATAATCCAAAGCTCCTCTCTTCTCTAGATCCACCAATCTGAACAAAATATCAGACCACACTCAAATCCAGCACAACTTCCAAATCCATCTGAACTGCAGATTCTACAATCAGTAATAGATCATACACGTACTCCCTCAGAGATACGTGAAATAAAATGAATTCCAGTTATCCAAACTGGCCATTCATTCCTGTAGATCAAAGAACTACTCCTCTCAAGAACACAAGAAAATCAAAAATACTTTTGGAGCTAACTTTCCAGACTTACCAAATCTTATAGCTCTTTAATCGGAGAAAAACTTAAACAACTTCCAATCTCCAATTCCGAATTCCAAACTCCGTCTCATATCTGCCTAACTCATCAGACGATCCTGAGCTACCTCATCTCTTCCCGATCAGCTCAACCTTCGCTGATGCTTTTTGAAACAATTATGAACCAAGCACAAAATGATCTTCAAATCTGCTGAAATCCACAAACTCTTCTCCACAAGAAATAGAAGACTGAACTTCCTTCTCCCAGATTCCAGAAAATTCTATACGCACTTAGAAATTCACATAAACTTCTTGTAGAAATCTGAGGTTACTTCCTTTCTTGCACAGCTACTACCTTTGCTTTCGCTGCACAACTCTGATTTTGAAATAGATGAGAATGTCGATGAACTCGAGCACAAACTAGATCCACAAACAAGCGGGAACATTGGTTATCTTAAAGACATAGCCAACAACTCAAAGAATGGACGAGTCCTCGGTCAATGGTACTGTCTTCAGCTATCCTTGGCTAGAGGAAACTCGAAACTAGAAACAGAAGAGAAAACACAGATACTCCATAAAATTCTAAGATACTTCACTAATCCTTCTCTAGGAACAAATCGATATAAACTAAATCTTTACCTATGGGCAAACCTTTGACCTCCTTGATAACATTTACTTCCTCTTGAGATGCCTCAACCCTATACAAAAGATTACTCAAGATGAACTCTCAAACTAATCGCAAGTCACTTTTGCGATCCTACCTAGTTCGGATTCCAAAGAAACTGTTCTCTCTTTACTAATTAAAACAGCCTTAAACTTTTCCGAACAAGGTTAACCCTTCAAGAAAAACTTCACCATCTACTCGGACTGCTGATAAAAGAACCACAAAGATTCCGGGACCATCGAAGAAACGGACCACACTGCTGCTTCCAAACTCTATCTCGACAGCACACCGAACACTCCGAGCTGCACTGCTATCACAGCTAACCAAAAACTTCTAATCCAAAGGCTTCTCAAAACTAAAACCATCAACAAACCTCTCAACGAATCTCCGAGATGGCAGACATCCAAAAGAAACTTACGCCACAAACCAAAGACTTCTTATCCGAAACTCCTCGAGAAACTCGGACTTCAAAGCAAACAGAAACACCCCGCTGGACTCAGCCATAACACCGAAGCAGACCTACTTCTTCAAACTTGCTCCAGAAGAAACATCTTCAGAAACGTCCATAGTCACCGCATCTCATCACACAGCTACTACTTCCTGAGGTTACCAAAATACCATCACTCTTTTCAGCTCATCCAATAGATCTACTCTATTCATCCAACTTCAAAGATAAACTCTAAACCATAACTGGTTTCCTTCAGAGATCGGTGAAATCTTTACACCACAACAAAGTTTACTCGAGACAGTATTAGGTCTACAGTCTCGACAATTACACTTCCAACCTCAACACTCAAACTCTAACCATTGGTAATTGTGTTACACACACTACCACCTTATCTACCTTTATAACTTATATTGGAAAACCCGAATAGGTAACCCAACAAATAGGTAGAAATATATATATATTTAAAATGATACTTTTTATATAGAAATTATTTCTGGGTAAAATTATTTCATCTACCTCTTTAAAAAATATTGTGTCCGTTGGCCTGGTTCAAGTGTTTAGAGATCCCTATCAATAACGTTAGCTACTCGTATTGACCAGAATCCATATACCACTCAACCGATCAATTAACACAATATAAAATCATTTTTATATAACTAACAATTACGCGCTCTCAAGATAGACATTACTTCAGAGCCTAGGTATTCACTCAACCTAGTGTTCTGATATTCACTTAACCAAAAGCTTAGGCATTCGCTCAACCTATGCTCTGATACCAAATGTAACGGCCCGACTAAAATGTAACGGCCCGACTTTCATCGACCAGAAAGTCGTATCGCTAATAAGAAAGAAAGGGATAGAAAGAGAAAAGAATAGAAGAAAGAACTAAATAATATCATAATCTCACAGCGGAACGAAACAAAATATAATATATCACATAACTATTACATAGTCTTTACATAATCAGAGTTACACAACATATACAACACAAAATAGACCGTTATAACTTCTGTCTATTATATAACTCAAGATACAATTCAGACAATAAGACTCAGAGAAATCAACACAGCGGAATACTATCTATCTACGAATGCTGAAGCCTCCTGCTCCATATCTCCTCCATAGATTCGTCAAAGCTAACCTGAATCCCTTGGCTACTCGTAAAAATTGAGTACCCAAGGTTTAATAAAATAGAAAATAAACACTTGGGTCAGACATGGGTCTGGTGTGAGTAAACGGGTTAAACTTGCTTAACTTCAAAACCTTTTTAAAACAAAGGTATCACGTAAGACTCCCCGCACATAAACACGGGTAAGTTTTTACCTTACGCTAACCAAAACATTTAATAGAAATCCGGTGATATTATAATAGGGTCTAGGGTTTTCAAGTAAAATACAGAAATAGCTGAAATGCTTACATCTCACATTCCAACATAGTTGGGCACAACTAATACGTACGGCACTTATTGGAGTTTGGATTCCATACAATGGCAGGGCTACTGGGGTACCGCCCGTCACAGTACGTGGCCTAGATCACCGTACCGAGGAGTACGCCCGCTCCCCTGCAACACAAAGCCGGAACCATCCCTTACTGGATAATCCCGAACAAGACAATCCCGTAGTTGGCACGACCAACCACACACTAAGCCGAATAAAAGAAAAGGGACCTCTAGACAGGGATCTATCTTGCTCTCAGTGGGTGCTACCCACGAAGCCTTGCTGCACCTCCCCTGTTTTAGCCATTCCCGGTTGATGAGGCTTGAGGTTACGATTACCTTTAATCAGAACATATCACTTAGAATGCTCATCGTCCGCCTGACGATGTGCTGAAAGCATTCAATCCATATAAGTTCGTTCCGGGTTCGAACGAAACCGAAGGCATTATCTCGTTACACTCGTTTTGGAATCACCCTCAGAGTTAACGACAATAACCCTTGCACTCTGAATCTTCATCTTCACTTGAGATTCACGACCTATCGTTAATTTGGATCGATGTGGTATTCGGGTCTCCAGACCTGGAATACCGGTATACGGAAACCCGATCCCGGTCTCATCGAAATCCAAAACGTATCTTTTAAGGCCAAGTTGTTTAAAGGTTTAAACATTTAAACTTATTCAGGATGATATAAACAAATAGATAAATCATATTATCACAATTGATAATTCATATCAACATTCATCTCACAAAGCAGCATATCACATATCATAGATATCATATCCAAATCATCCAGTATCAATCAATCACCCAATATCAATCAATCATCCATGAGCAGAATTGATTAACTCCAAATCAATTTAATTAACCTTTAATTAAATTAATTACTATCCTTTAATTACTTGGATTATCTTAATCGTGCTTATTATCATTAATTAATTACAAATTAATTAATTAAACATCTCTTAATGATCTTCTTTAATTAATCTTCCTTGATTAATTATACTTTAATTACATTCAAGTAATTATCCTTAACCATATTCAGTAATTAACATTTAATTACTATCATTAATTACAATAATTAATGAACCTTCATTAATCAATTAACTATAATTAATTTTATTAATCTTCAATTAATTACAATTAATTAATCATACTTAAATTAATTACTTTTATTAATCAACCTTGATTAATTAATCTAATTAATTAATCTTTAATTACTTCATTAAGTAATTATTAATCAATTTAAACTAACAAATAATTCTTAATTAATTATTTTATTAATTAATTACTTTTTAATTAATTACACTTAGTAATTAATCTTAAATTAAACACATTTAATTAATCACATTAATTAATTAACTAAAATAATTAAGTAATTAACTCTTAATTACTTACATAAGTAATTATCTCTTTTTTTAATTACATTAGTAATTATCCATTAATTTTTTCATTAATTAATTACCTTAATTAATCATAAATGATTATCTTAATTAATTAGACTAATTAATTAACCTAAAATTAATTACATTAATTAATTAATCAATTAATCATCACTTAATCTTTAATTAATTTATTTCTTAATTACATTCATTTCCACTAATTACTTCATTTAGTAATTATTCTTAATTATAAATAAGTAATAATCTTTAATTTATTTTACTCATTAACTATCTTTAATTAATTCCAAATTCTAAATTACTAAAGATAATCCTTATTTTAATTGATTTCTAAATCTTAATTATTTAACTTATTTAAAATAAACACTTTATAAATCAATCATAATTTAAAATAATTTAAACATGCTAATTATAACTTTTTAAATCTTTGAACTTCCCAAAGTTATTTAAATAAATTTAATATAACTTATTATTAAAATCTACTTACTTATTTTTAAAACTTTTATATTTCCCAATACAAGAACTTTGTTTAAAACTTAACTTTAAACAAATTTAGTTTTATAAATAAACTTGTTCATGTTTTAAATTTTAAAACCAAGATAAAATTTTCTTTTAAAATTTCAAACCAGGTTAAATAAAACAACCCGAGCCACAACACTTTCTTCCCGAGTCCACCCCGAGTCCACACGAATACCTACCTGCTTCGAGACAAAAAAGCAAATCGCACGAGCTCAACCCGATGAGTCTTCATCTTCTCCAAAGTTTCGAATTCCAGCACTCCAACGTGCACCGTGCACGTGCACAATTGTTCGACGTCGCTCCGACCTACCACCTGAACGCCGACCAGTCCCATACGACCTCGACATCCCAACCACCAACCCAGAATCCAATATCCAATCACGAATCGAAATTCGACCATTCTCGATCAAAACTGGAAAAACGTCATCACCAGAAAATCGACATCGCCGATGATCCTTATATCGAGACACCACGCTAACTTCTCCGCGACTACGTCACGTTCTACCAGTACCCACCAACGCCTCGCGATCGCCTCCGGTGTTGTCACGATGTCGCGAAACTCTTTTGAACATCAGCGTAAAAACAGGGTGTTAAACCCTACTTTGCTATCCCCAGACCACCACGACTCATTACAAAAATTCCGACCAATTTTCCCCTATTCTTCCACCTACTCCCCACTTCCAGGCAGAACCACATCACCAATATCTCTTGACAATCAGATAAACCCAAAAATCCTTATTTTGTTCAACCCAGACAAGCTCACTCAATAGTTAACAAAAAAAATGTGATTTTTGTTTTAAAATTCATGATTTCAAACATGCATTCAGGTTATAACCCTGTTTCAAAGATTTAAGATGTTTGAGATTCTTGCTTATTGAATATAATAGCTGTTATGCTTGTTTTAGAGACAACAGATCATTAATTTAACTTAATTATAATTTATAAGCCTAAATCTATACTAAACAAACACTTTTTGTTTATATATCAAATCTTAACAGAGATCAAATCAAGAGGTAATGGTACATATTTAAATTTTTAGTTTAAAAGCAAAAACAGATATACAGATACCTGTTAACATCACACATATATTTTTATCTCTATGCACAGAATATTCATCACAATGGCAATCACACAAACATTCTTATACATGCATTCATACAACATTTCAGATAATAAATCTTCCAATATTATAGGTTTAAATCTGTTTTTAAAATAAGATTTACTCACCAGAAAATCTGAACAGAGAACAGTTTCCAGGCTTGTTCCAGATTTTAAACTTCTTGAATTTCTTTTGCTATTGAATATTATCTGAATTGCATGTTGAAGTTTACATCTTGCATTTGAATTGATGAAGTTTCTTGCCTCTGATTTATTTCCAGATTATCCTATGCCTTTGATTGAATTTCCAGATTTACAGATTTTTCTTTGAATTTTGATTTCAGTCTTCTTTTGATTTTATTTTAGGTTCGAATATATTTTTAGTGGAGAAAAGAATTGAGGATAGTTTTTAGAGCTGAAGAAATGAATATGTCAGATCTCTTTTCCATAATATAAAATTTTAAACCTACATTATCAAAGAAAAACAAAAATGGAGCCACTTGTCCCCTTATGTTAATTATTTAGCTTACACCTATGCTCAAAGATTTACAAGTGTCTCTAAACCATCTTTAAAAGCTTACAAGTGTAAATTCTTGTTTTTATTAATTTATTTAAGTAATACATATGTATTTAAGAAATATTTATATGTATATAATGTATTTATCTCCTTTTATAATAAGCTTTAAGATTTCTATATAAATATACAAGTGTGAAAAACTATTATTTAATATAACTTATGTTTTAATCAAATATATATATATAACATATTTATAAATGTTTAAGAAATTGAGCTTACTATATATATATTTTTACAAACCATTTTGAATTTTAAAAAGGAAAGAATCTAAAAAAAAAACAATTGAACTTCTTAATTTAAACCTTAACCAAAATAAAACTTAAAATATATGTTTATAATAAATAAGAAATTATTCTTGTTATTTAAATCTTAAAATATCATTTTCAAAAGTATTAAACCAAATTACAAATTTCCAAATTACAAATTATATAAATATTAAAGTTTGAAAATACTTTATTAAATTCAAATTCAATATTCTTTTCATTCCAATATTTGCAAATATATATATATTCTAAATGAAAAGTACTTTTAACATTAGCTTGATAATTATCCTATTGAATTTAATACATAACTTCAAATAACAATATATATATATATACATATATATTATAATTTGAAAACTTATCCTTTTATTAAATTAAAGACTCCCTATTTATAATATATATACCTATATATATACATTATAAATATAAACACTTATATTAGTTTTAGAAAGATAAAACTTCCCAATTTAAAATTGTTAGAAAAGATATAAATAAATATTTCCAATATTAAAATATTATTAGCCTTTTAAAATGAATAAACTTGTCAATTTATAAAATAAATCAACAAATAAATTTAATTATTAATAAAGATTATTAAATTGATATTGCCAAATTTCCGGGATATCACATTCCTTCCCCCTTAAAAATAATTTCGTCCCCGAAATTTAAAAGCAAAGATAATTTAATAACCCAGCAAAATTTTATTTTAAACAGCAACCATAGATATCAATCATATTCTAACACCCATAGCAAACAATTTAATCAAACAAATTTAACTATCCAGTCAAAATCTGGATAGAATTTCCTAGAGTTTCCCCAAGTATATATATATATATATACCGGTATACTCGTTCTACAGGATCTTAACTAACTATCTACAATAATCTAGAACTCCTTCCCTTCTAGATCACAATCTGAACAAGATATCAGACTAAACTCAAAACCATCCCAACTACCAAATCCTTCTGAACTGCTGATTTCATCCCTCGATGAATCATACACATATTCCTCAGAGATACGTGAAATACAATGAATTCCAGTTGTCCGAACTGGCAACTCAATCCTATAGATCGAAGAACTATTCCTCACGAGACAGAGAAAAATCTCATAATACTTCCGGAGCTAACTCTTCAGTCTTACTAAATCTTATATCTCCTTTGATCGGAGAAAACTTAAACAATATCCAAATTTCAACTTCAAATTCCAAATTTCATCAATTCTTAACTGCATAACTCTCCTGATAATCCTGAGTCACTTCATTCTTCCTGATCAGCTTAACTCTTGCTGATGCCTCTTGAAACAAACCAGACCAATATCAAACAAATTTCTGGATTCTACTCAACAAAATGGTTCTTCCAAAAATACACCGAAATACAGAACATAACTCTACTCCACAATCATTAGAGAACTATGAACTACTTCTCCTATCTGTAATAGCCAAAACAGTTGCACTTGACAACCTTATCTCCAAATCCTGAAAATTTCTTCACACATAGAGATACACTTGAATTTCCTATAGAAATTCTCTATTCCAAGAAAATTACAACTCCCGAATGCTTCCGTTCTAGAATAGTTACTACCTTGCTTCCGCTGCACAACTCTGATCTGGAATAGATGAGAATGCCATCGGAGAAACTCGAGCACAAACTTGATCATCCAAAGTTCACCATACCATAAAATCTTAGTGAACCATTCTACTTGGTCAAAAACACCTTAACAGAATCCTCATCAGAAAATTAGGTGTGGTCAATCCCTCTCCAAAGAATCCTGAGCTGCTTCACCAAATTATTCTCTAGGAGACATCCTTCTACTAAGCTGAACTTCACCTTCAGAAAAATTGCTCAGCCAGAAACTTTCTGCCAACATAGAACACTCCAAGTCGCATTGCTGCCACAAACCAAAGACTTCTTATCCGAAACTCCTCGAGAAACTCGGACTTCAAAGCAAACAGAAACACCCCGCTGGACTCAGCCATAACACCGAAGCAGACCTACTTCTTCAAACTTGCTCCAGAAGAAACATCTTCAGAAACGTCCATAGTCACCGCAACTCATCACACAGCTACTACTTCCTGAGGTTACCAAAATACCATCACTCTTTTCAGCTCATCCAATAGATCTACTCTATTCATCCAACTTCAAAGATAAACTCTAAACCATAACTGGTTTCCTTCAGAGATCGGTGAAATCTTTACACCACAACAAAGTTTACTCGAGACAGTATTAGGTCTACAGTCTCGACAATTACACTTCCAACCTCAACACTCAAACTCTAACCATTGGTAATTGTGTTACACACACTACCACCTTATCTACCTTTATAACTTATATTGGAAAACCCGAATAGGTAACCCAACAAATAGGTAGAAATATATATATATTTAAAATGATACTTTTTATATAGAAATTATTTCTGGGTAAAATTATTTCATCTACCTCTTTAAAAAATATTGTGTCCGTTGGCCTGGTTCAAGTGTTTAGAGATCCCTATCAATAACGTTAGCTACTCGTATTGACCAGAATCCATATACCACTCAACCGATCAATTAACACAATATAAAATCATTTTTATATAACTAACAATTACGCGCTCTCAAGATAGACATTACTTCAGAGCCTAGGTATTCACTCAACCTAGTGTTCTGATATTCACTTAACCAAAAGCTTAGGCATTCGCTCAACCTATGCTCTGATACCAAATGTAACGGCCCGACTAAAATGTAACGGCCCGACTTTCATCGACCAGAAAGTCGTATCGCTAATAAGAAAGAAAGGGATAGAAAGAGAAAAGAATAGAAGAAAGAACTAAATAATATCATAATCTCACAGCGGAACGAAACAAAATATAATATATCACATAACTATTACATAGTCTTTACATAATCAGAGTTACACAACATATACAACACAAAATAGACCGTTATAACTTCTGTCTATTATATAACTCAAGATACAATTCAGACAATAAGACTCAGAGAAATCAACACAGCGGAATACTATCTATCTACGAATGCTGAAGCCTCCTGCTCCATATCTCCTCCATAGATTCGTCAAAGCTAACCTGAATCCCTTGGCTACTCGTAAAAATTGAGTACCCAAGGTTTAATAAAACAGAAAATAAACACTTGGGTCAGACATGGGTCTGGTGTGAGTAAACGGGTTAAACTTGCTTAACTTCAAAACCTTTTTAAAACAAAGGTATCACGTAAGACTCCCCGCACATAAACACGGGTAAGTTTTTACCTTACGCTAACCAAAACATTTAATAGAAATCCGGTGATATTATAATAGGGTCTAGGGTTTTCAAGTAAAATACAGAAATAGCTGAAATGCTTACATCTCACATTCCAACATAGTTGGGCACAACTAATACGTACGGCACTTATTGGAGTTTGGATTCCATACAATGGCAGGGCTACTGGGGTACCGCCCGTCACAGTACGTGGCCTAGATCACCGTACCGAGGAGTACGCCCGCTCCCCTGCAACACAAAGCCGGAACCATCCCTTACTGGATAATCCCGAACAAGACAATCCCGTAGTTGGCGCGACCAACCACACACTAAGCCGAATAAAAGAAAAGGGACCTCTAGACAGGGATCTATCTTGCTCTCAGTGGGTGCTACCCACGAAGCCTTGCTGCACCTCCCCTGTTTTAGCCATTCCCGGTTGATGAGGCTTGAGGTTACGATTACCTTTAATCAGAACATATCACTTAGAATGCTCATCGTCCGCCTGACGATGTGCTGAAAGCATTCAATCCATATAAGTTCGTTCCGGGTTCGAACGAAACCGAAGGCATTATCTCGTTACACTCGTTTTGGAATCACCCTCAGAGTTAACGACAATAACCCTTGCACTCTGAATCTTCATCTTCACTTGAGATTCACGACCTATCGTTAATTTGGATCGATGTGGTATTCGGGTCTCCAGACCTGGAATACCGGTATACGGAAACCCGATCCCGGTCTCATCGAAATCCAAAACGTATCTTTTAAGGCCAAGTTGTTTAAAGGTTTAAACATTTAAACTTATTCAGGATGATATAAACAAATAGATAAATCATATTATCACAATTGATAATTCATATCAACATTCATCTCACAAAGCAGCATATCACATATCATAGATATCATATCCAAATCATCCAGTATCAATCAATCACCCAATATCAATCAATCATCCATGAGCAGAATTGATTAACTCCAAATCAATTTAATTAACCTTTAATTAAATTAATTACTATCCTTTAATTACTTGGATTATCTTAATCGTGCTTATTATCATTAATTAATTACAAATTAATTAATTAAACATCTCTTAATGATCTTCTTTAATTAATCTTCCTTGATTAATTATACTTTAATTACATTCAAGTAATTATCCTTAACCATATTCAGTAATTAACATTTAATTACTATCATTAATTACAATAATTAATGAACCTTCATTAATCAATTAACTATAATTAATTTTATTAATCTTCAATTAATTACAATTAATTAATCATACTTAAATTAATTACTTTTATTAATCAACCTTGATTAATTAATCTAATTAATTAATCTTTAATTACTTCATTAAGTAATTATTAATCAATTTAAACTAACAAATAATTCTTAATTAATTATTTTATTAATTAATTACTTTTTAATTAATTACACTTAGTAATTAATCTTAAATTAAACACATTTAATTAATCACATTAATTAATTAACTAAAATAATTAAGTAATTAACTCTTAATTACTTACATAAGTAATTATCTCTTTTTTTAATTACATTAGTAATTATCCATTAATTTTTTCATTAATTAATTACCTTAATTAATCATAAATGATTATCTTAATTAATTAGACTAATTAATTAACCTAAAATTAATTACATTAATTAATTAATCAATTAATCATCACTTAATCTTTAATTAATTTATTTCTTAATTACATTCATTTCCACTAATTACTTCATTTAGTAATTATTCTTAATTATAAATAAGTAATAATCTTTAATTTATTTTACTCATTAACTATCTTTAATTAATTCCAAATTCTAAATTACTAAAGATAATCCTTATTTTAATTGATTTCTAAATCTTAATTATTTAACTTATTTAAAATAAACACTTTATAAATCAATCATAATTTAAAATAATTTAAACATGCTAATTATAACTTTTTAAATCTTTGAACTTCCCAAAGTTATTTAAATAAATTTAATATAACTTATTATTAAAATCTACTTACTTATTTTTAAAACTTTTATATTTCCCAATACAAGAACTTTGTTTAAAACTTAACTTTAAACAAATTTAGTTTTATAAATAAACTTGTTCATGTTTTAAATTTTAAAACCAAGATAAAATTTTCTTTTAAAATTTCAAACCAGGTTAAATAAAACAACCCGAGCCACAACACTTTCTTCCCGAGTCCACCCCGAGTCCACACGAATACCTACCTGCTTCGAGACAAAAAAGCAAATCGCACGAGCTCAACCCGATGAGTCTTCATCTTCTCCAAAGTTTCGAATTCCAGCACTCCAACGTGCACCGTGCACGTGCACAATTGTTCGACGTCGCTCCGACCTACCACCTGAACGCCGACCAGTCCCATACGACCTCGACATCCCAACCACCAACCCAGAATCCAATATCCAATCACGAATCGAAATTCGACCATTCTCGATCAAAACTGGAAAAACGTCATCACCAGAAAATCGACATCGCCGATGATCCTTATATCGAGACACCACGCTAACTTCTCCGCGACTACGTCACGTTCTACCAGTACCCACCAACGCCTCGCGATCGCCTCCGGTGTTGTCACGATGTCGTGAAACTCTTTTGAACATCAGCGTAAAAACAGGGTGTTAAACCCTACTTTGCTATCCCCAGACCACCACGACTCATTACAAAAATTCCGACCAATTTTCCCCTATTCTTCCACCTACTCCCCACTTCCAGGCAGAACCACATCACCAATATCTCTTGACAATCAGATAAACCCAAAAATCCTTATTTTGTTCAACCCAGACAAGCTCACTCAATAGTTAACAAAAAAAATGTGATTTTTGTTTTAAAATTCATGATTTCAAACATGCATTCAGGTTATAACCCTGTTTCAAAGATTTAAGATGTTTGAGATTCTTGCTTATTGAATATAATAGCTGTTATGCTTGTTTTAGAGACAACAGATCATTAATTTAACTTAATTATAATTTATAAGCCTAAATCTATACTAAACAAACACTTTTTGTTTATATATCAAATCTTAACAGAGATCAAATCAAGAGGTAATGGTACATATTTAAATTTTTAGTTTAAAAGCAAAAACAGATATACAGATACCTGTTAACATCACACATATATTTTTATCTCTATGCACAGAATATTCATCACAATGGCAATCACACAAACATTCTTATACATGCATTCATACAACATTTCAGATAATAAATCTTCCAATATTATAGGTTTAAATCTGTTTTTAAAATAAGATTTACTCACCAGAAAATCTGAACAGAGAACAGTTTCCAGGCTTGTTCCAGATTTTAAACTTCTTGAATTTCTTTTGCTATTGAATATTATCTGAATTGCATGTTGAAGTTTACATCTTGCATTTGAATTGATGAAGTTTCTTGCCTCTGATTTATTTCCAGATTATCCTATGCCTTTGATTGAATTTCCAGATTTACAGATTTTTCTTTGAATTTTGATTTCAGTCTTCTTTTGATTTTATTTTAGGTTCGAATATATTTTTAGTGGAGAAAAGAATTGAGGATAGTTTTTAGAGCTGAAGAAATGAATATGTCAGATCTCTTTTCCATAATATAAAATTTTAAACCTACATTATCAAAGAAAAACAAAAATGGAGCCACTTGTCCCCTTATGTTAATTATTTAGCTTACACCTATGCTCAAAGATTTACAAGTGTCTCTAAACCATCTTTAAAAGCTTACAAGTGTAAATTCTTGTTTTTATTAATTTATTTAAGTAATACATATGTATTTAAGAAATATTTATATGTATATAATGTATTTATCTCCTTTTATAATAAGCTTTAAGATTTCTATATAAATATACAAGTGTGAAAAACTATTATTTAATATAACTTATGTTTTAATCAAATATATATATATATAACATATTTATAAATGTTTAAGAAATTGAGCTTAACTATATATATATTTTTACAAACCATTTTGAATTTTAAAAAGGAAAGAATCTAAAAAAAAAACAATTGAACTTCTTAATTTAAACCTTAACCAAAATAAAACTTAAAATATATGTTTATAATAAATAAGAAATTATTCTTGTTATTTAAATCTTAAAATATCATTTTCAAAAGTATTAAACCAAATTACAAATTTCCAAATTACAAATTATATAAATATTAAAGTTTGAAAATACTTTATTAAATTCAAATTCAATATTCTTTTCATTCCAATATTTGCAAATATATATATATTCTAAATGAAAAGTACTTTTAACATTAGCTTGATAATTATCCTATTGAATTTAATACATAACTTCAAATAACAATATATATATATATACATATATATTATAATTTGAAAACTTATCCTTTTATTAAATTAAAGACTCCCTATTTATAATATATATACCTATATATATACATTATAAATATAAACACTTATATTAGTTTTAGAAAGATAAAACTTCCCAATTTAAAATTGTTAGAAAAGATATAAATAAATATTTCCAATATTAAAATATTATTAGCCTTTTAAAATGAATAAACTTGTCAATTTATAAAATAAATCAACAAATAAATTTAATTATTAATAAAGATTATTAAATTGATATTGCCAAATTTCCGGGATATCACATTCCTTCCCCCTTAAAAATAATTTCGTCCCCGAAATTTAAAAGCAAAGATAATTTAATAACCCAGCAAAATTTTATTTTAAACAGCAACCATAGATATCAATCATATTCTAACACCCATAGCAAACAATTTAATCAAACAAATTTAACTATCCAGTCAAAATCTGGATAGAATTTCCTAGAGTTTCCCCAAGTATATATATATATATATATACCGGTATACTCGTTCTACAGGATCTTAACTAACTATCTACAATAATCTAGAACTCCTTCCCTTCTAGATCACAATCTGAACAAGATATCAGACTAAACTCAAAACCATCCCAACTACCAAATCCTTCTGAACTGCTGATTTCATCCCTCGATGAATCATACACATATTCCTCAGAGATACGTGAAATACAATGAATTCCAGTTGTCCGAACTGGCAACTCAATCCTATAGATCGAAGAACTATTCCTCACGAGACAGAGAAAAATCTCATAATACTTCCGGAGCTAACTCTTCAGTCTTACTAAATCTTATATCTCCTTTGATCGGAGAAAACTTAAACAATATCCAAATTTCAACTTCAAATTCCAAATTTCATCAATTCTTAACTGCATAACTCTCCTGATAATCCTGAGTCACTTCATTCTTCCTGATCAGCTTAACTCTTGCTGATGCCTCTTGAAACAAACCAGACCAATATCAAACAAATTTCTGGATTCTACTCAACAAAATGGTTCTTCCAAAAATACACCGAAATACAGAACATAACTCTACTCCACAATCATTAGAGAACTATGAACTACTTCTCCTATCTGTAATAGCCAAAACAGTTGCACTTGACAACCTTATCTCCAAATCCTGAAAATTTCTTCACACATAGAGATACACTTGAATTTCCTATAGAAATTCTCTATTCCAAGAAAATTACAACTCCCGAATGCTTCCGTTCTAGAATAGTTACTACCTTGCTTCCGCTGCACAACTCTGATCTGGAATAGATGAGATTGCCATCGGAGAAACTCGAGCACAAACTTGATCATCCAAAGTTCACCATACCATAAAATCTTAGTGAACCATTCTACTTGGTCAAAAACACCTTAACAGAATCCTCATCAGAAAATTAGGTGTGGTCAATCCCTCTCCAAAGAATCCTGAGCTGCTTCACCAAATTATTCTCTAGGAGACATCCTTCTACTAAGCTGAACTTCACCTTCAGAAAAATTGCTCAGCCAGAAACTTTCTGCCAACATAGAACACTCCAAGTCGCATTGCTGCCACAAACCAAAGACTTCTTATCCGAAACTCCTCGAGAAACTCGGACTTCAAAGCAAACAGAAACACCCCGCTGGACTCAGCCATAACACCGAAGCAAACCTACTTCTTCAAACTTGCTCCAGAAGAAACATCTTCAGAAACGTCCATAGTCACCGCATCTCATCACACAGCTACTACTTCAAGAGGTTACCAAAATACCATCACTCTTTTCAGCTCATCCAATAGATCTACTCTATTCATCCAACTTCAAAGATAAACTCTAAACCATAACTGGTTTCCTTCAGAGATCGGTGAAATCTTTACACCACAACAAAGTTTACTCGAGACAGTATTAGGTCTACAGTCTCGACAATTACACTTCCAACCTCAACACTCAAACTCTAACCATTGGTAATTGTGTTACACACACTACCACCTTATCTACCTTTATAACTTATATTGGAAAACCCGAATAGGTAACCCAACAAATAGGTAGAAATATATATATATTTAAAATGATACTTTTTATATAGAAATTATTTCTGGGTAAAATTATTTCATCTACCTCTTTAAAAAATATTGTGTCCGTTGGCCTGGTTCAAGTGTTTAGAGATCCCTATCAATAACGTTAGCTACTCGTATTGACCAGAATCCATATACCACTCAACCGATCAATTAACACAATATAAAATCATTTTTATATAACTAACATTTACGCGCTCTCAAGATAGACATTACTTCAGAGCCTAGGTATTCACTCAACCTAGTGTTCTGATATTCACTTAACCAAAAGCTTAGGCATTCGCTCAACCTATGCTCTGATACCAAATGTAACGGCCCGACTAAAATGTAACGGCCCGACTTTCATCGACCAGAAAGTCGTATCGCTAATAAGAAAGAAAGGGATAGAAAGATAAAAGAATAGAAGAAAGAACTAAATAATATCATAATCTCACAGCGGAACGAAACAAAATATAATATATCACATAACTATTACATAGTCTTTACATAATCAGAGTTACACAACATATACAACACAAAATAGACCGTTATAACTTCTGTCTATTATATAACTCAAGATACAATTCAGACAATAAGACTCAGAGAAATCAACACAGCGGAATACTATCTATCTACGAATGCTGAAGCCTCCTGCTCCATATCTCCTCCATAGATTCGTCAAAGCTAACCTGAATCCCTTGGCTACTCGTAAAAATTGAGTACCCAAGGTTTAATAAAACAGAAAATAAACACTTGGGTCAGACATGGGTCTGGTGTGAGTAAACGGGTTAAACTTGCTTAACTTCAAAACCTTTTTAAAACAAAGGTATCACGTAAGACTCCCCGCACATAAACACGGGTAAGTTTTTACCTTACGCTAACCAAAACATTTAATAGAAATCCGGTGATATTATAATAGGGTCTAGGGTTTTCAAGTAAAATACAGAAATAGCTGAAATGCTTACATCTCACATTCCAACATAGTTGGGCACAACTAATACGTACGGCACTTATTGGAGTTTGGATTCCATACAATGGCAGGGCTACTGGGGTACCGCCCGTCACAGTACGTGGCCTAGATCACCGTACCGAGGAGTACGCCCGCTCCCCTGCAACACAAAGCCGGAACCATCCCTTACTGGATAATCCCGAACAAGACAATCCCGTAGTTGGCGCGACCAACCACACACTAAGCCGAATAAAAGAAAAGGGACCTCTAGACAGGGATCTATCTTGCTCTCAGTGGGTGCTACCCACGAAGCCTTGCTGCACCTCCCCTGTTTTAGCCATTCCCGGTTGATGAGGCTTGAGGTTACGATTACCTTTAATCAGAACATATCACTTAGAATGCTCATCGTCCGCCTGACGATGTGCTGAAAGCAATCAATCCATATAAGTTCGTTCCGGGTTCGAACGAAACCGAAGGCATTATCTCGTTACACTCGTTTTGGAATCACCCTCAGAGTTAACGACAATAACCCTTGCACTCTGAATCTTCATCTTCACTTGAGATTCACGACCTATCGTTAATTTGGATCGATGTGGTATTCGGGTCTCCAGACTTGGAATACCGGTATACGGAAACCCGATCCCGGTCTCATCGAAATCCAAAACGTATCTTTTAAGGCCAAGTTGTTTAAAGGTTTAAACATTTAAACTTATTCAGGATGATATAAACAAATAGATAAATCATATTATCACAATTGATAATTCATATCAACATTCATCTCACAAAGCAGCATATCACATATCATAGATATCATATCCAAATCATCCAGTATCAATCAATCACCCAATATCAATCAATCATCCATGAGCAGAATTGATTAACTCCAAATCAATTTAATTAACCTTTAATTAAATTAATTACTATCCTTTAATTACTTGGATTATCTTAATCGTGCTTATTATCATTAATTAATTACAAATTAATTAATTAAACATCTCTTAATGATCTTCTTTAATTAATCTTCCTTGATTAATTATACTTTAATTACATTCAAGTAATTATCCTTAACCATATTCAGTAATTAACATTTAATTACTATCATTAATTACAATAATTAATGAACCTTCATTAATCAATTAACTATAATTAATTTTATTAATCTTCAATTAATTACAATTAATTAATCATACTTAAATTAATTACTTTTATTAATCAACCTTGATTAATTAATCTAATTAATTAATCTTTAATTACTTCATTAAGTAATTATTAATCAATTTAAACTAACAAATAATTCTTAATTAATTATTTTATTAATTAATTACTTTTTAATTAATTACACTTAGTAATTAATCTTAAATTAAACACATTTAATTAATCACATTAATTAATTAACTAAAATAATTAAGTAATTAACTCTTAATTACTTACATAAGTAATTATCTCTTTTTTTAATTACATTAGTAATTATCCATTAATTTTTTCATTAATTAATTACCTTAATTAATCATAAATGATTATCTTAATTAATTAGACTAATTAATTAACCTAAAATTAATTACATTAATTAATTAATCAATTAATCATCACTTAATCTTTAATTAATTTATTTCTTAATTACATTCATTTCCACTAATTACTTCATTTAGTAATTATTCTTAATTATAAATAAGTAATAATCTTTAATTTATTTTACTCATTAACTATCTTTAATTAATTCCAAATTCTAAATTACTAAAGATAATCCTTATTTTAATTGATTTCTAAATCTTAATTATTTAACTTATTTAAAATAAACACTTTATAAATCAATCATAATTTAAAATAATTTAAACATGCTAATTATAACTTTTTAAATCTTTGAACTTCCCAAAGTTATTTAAATAAATTTAATATAACTTATTATTAAAATCTACTTACTTATTTTTAAAACTTTTATATTTCCCAATACAAGAACTTTGTTTAAAACTTAACTTTAAACAAATTTAGTTTTATAAATAAACTTGTTCATGTTTTAAATTTTAAAACCAAGATAAAATTTTCTTTTAAAATTTCAAACCAGGTTAAATAAAACAACCCGAGCCACAACACTTTCTTCTCGAGTCCACCCCGAGTCCACACGAATACCTACCTGCTTCGAGACAAAAAAGCAAATCGCACGAGCTCAACCCGATGAGTCTTCATCTTCTCCAAAGTTTCGAATTCCAGCACTCCAACGTGCACCGTGCACGTGCACAATTGTTCGACGTCGCTCCGACCTACCACCTGAACGCCGACCAGTCCCATACGACCTCGACATCCCAACCACCAACCCAGAATCCAATATCCAATCACGAATCGAAATTCGACCATTCTCGATCAAAACTGGAAAAACGTCATCACCAGAAAATCGACATCGCCGATGATCCTTATATCGAGACACCACGCTAACTTCTCCGCGACTACGTCACGTTCTACCAGTACCCACCAACGCCTCGCGATCGCCTCCGGTGTTGTCACGATGTCGCGAAACTCTTTTGAACATCAGCGTAAAAACAGGGTGTTAAACCCTACTTTGCTATCCCCAGACCACCACGACTCATTACAAAAATTCCGACCAATTTTCCCCTATTCTTCCACCTACTCCCCACTTCCAGGCAGAACCACATCACCAATATCTCTTGACAATCAGATAAACCCAAAAATCCTTATTTTGTTCAACCCAGACAAGCTCACTCAATAGTTAACAAAAAAATGTGATTTTTGTTTTAAAATTCATGATTTCAAACATGCATTCAGGTTATAACCCTGTTTCAAAGATTTAAGATGTTTGAGATTCTTGCTTATTGAATATAATAGCTGTTATGCTTGTTTTAGAGACAACAGATCATTAATTTAACTTAATTATAATTTATAAGCCTAAATCTATACTAAACAAACACTTTTTTTTTATATATCAAATCTTAACAGAGATCAAATCAAGAGGTAATGGTACATATTTAAATTTTTAGTTTAAAAGCAAAAACAGATATACAGATACCTGTTAACATCACACATATATTTTTATCTCTATGCACAGAATATTCATCACAATGGCAATCACACAAACATTCTTATACATGCATTCATACAACATTTCAGATAATAAATCTTCCAATATTATAGGTTTAAATCTGTTTTTAAAATAAGATTTACTCACCAGAAAATCTGAACAGAGAACAGTTTCCAGGCTTGTTCCAGATTTTAAACTTCTTGAATTTCTTTTGCTATTGAATATTATCTGAATTGCATGTTGAAGTTTACATCTTGCATTTGAATTGATGAAGTTTCTTGCCTCTGATTTATTTCCAGATTATCCTATGCCTTTGATTGAATTTCCAGATTTACAGATTTTTCTTTGAATTTTGATTTCAGTCTTCTTTTGATTTTATTTTAGGTTCGAATATATTTTTAGTGGAGAAAAGAATTGAGGATAGTTTTTAGAGCTGAAGAAATGAATATGCCAGATCTCTTTTCCATAATATAAAATTTTAAACCTACATTATCAAAGAAAAACAAAAATGGAGCCACTTGTCCCCTTATGTTAATTATTTAGCTTACACCTATGCTCAAAGATTTACAAGTGTCTCTAAACCATCTTTAAAAGCTTACAAGTGTAAATTCTTGTTTTTATTAATTTATTTAAGTAATACATATGTATTTAAGAAATATTTATATGTATATAATGTATTTATCTCCTTTTATAATAAGCTTTAAGATTTCTATATAAATATACAAGTGTGAAAAACTATTATTTAATATAACTTATGTTTTAATCAAATATATATATATAACATATTTATAAATGTTTAAGAAATTGAGCTTAACTATATATATATTTTTACAAACCATTTTGAATTTTAAAAAGGAAAGAATCTAAAAAAAAACAATTGAACTTCTTAATTTAAACCTTAACCAAAATAAAACTTAAAATATATGTTTATAATAAATAAGAAATTATTCTTGTTATTTAAATCTTAAAATATCATTTTCAAAAGTATTAAACCAAATTACAAATTTCCAAATTACAAATTATATAAATATTAAAGTTTGAAAATACTTTATTAAATTCAAATTCAATATTCTTTTCATTCCAATATTTGCAAATATATATATATTGTAAATGAAAAGTACTTTTAACATTAGCTTGATGATTATCCTATTGAATTTAATACATAACTTCAAATAACAATATATATATATACATATATATTATAATTTGAAAACTTATCCTTTTATTAAATTAAAGACTCCCTATTTATAATATATATACCTATATATATACATTATAAATATAAACACTTATATTAGTTTTAGAAAGATAAAACTTCCCAATTTAAAATTGTTAGAAAAGATATAAATAAATATTTCCAATATTAAAATATTATTAGCCTTTTAAAATGAATAAACTTGTCAATTTATAAAATAAATCAACAAATAAATTTAATTATTAATAAAGATTATTAAATTGATATTGCCAAATTTCCGGGATATCACACATAGATACTGCGTCTTATCACACAACTGCTCCTTCCTGAAGTCGCCAAGCTACCATCACTTACTTCTGCACAACTGATAGATTCAACTCTAGAAAATCTGCTCACCCGAGCTCAACCAATCTTACATTCCAATAATGGACTCCGAATCTTGAAAAGGATTTTCTTCAGAGATCCGAAACATCCTTACTCCATACTGCCAACTTACTCGAGACGATATTGGGTTTACAGTCTCGATATATACTTCCAACCTCAAACATTCAAACTCCAACTATTGGTAATTGTGTTACACACACTACCACCTTATCTACCTTTATAACTTATATTGGAAAACCCGAACAGGTAACCCAATAAATAGGTAGAAATACATAAATATATATATTTAAAATGATATTTTTTTTTATATAGAAATTATTTCTGGGTAAAATTATTTCATCTACCTCTTTAAAACAATATTGTGTCCGTTGGCCTGGTTCAAGTGTTTAGAGATCCCTATCAATAACGTTAGCTACTCGTATTGACCAGAATCCATATACCACTCGACCGATCAATTAACACAATATAAAACCATTTTTATATAACTAACAATTACGCGCTCTCAAGATAAACACCACTTCAGAGCCTAGGTATTCACTCAACCTACTGCTCTGATACCAACTGTCACGACCCGACTTTCTATGCCCAGAAAGACGTATCGTGAATTAAGAAAGAAAGGGATAGAAGAAGAAAAGAAAAGAAGAAAGAACAACAACACATCAGAAATCTCACAGCGGAACGAGAAATATATTATATCACATAAGATATTACATAGTATCATATACATCAGAGTACACAATTTATACATCCCCGGGGACATGTAGGGGTAAGAGTCTCCCGTTCGCCACCTAACGCAAAGCGAGAACCCCCTATCACGCTGTAATATAGCAAACCCAATCCCGGTCTCATCGAAATCCAAAACGTATCTTTTAAGGCCAAGTTGTTTAAAGGTTTAAACATTTAAACTTATATTCATGATGATATAAACAGATAGATAAATCATATTATCACAATAGATAATTCATATCAAACATTCATCTCACAAAGCAGCATATAGATATCATATCCAAATCATCCAGAATCAACCAATCACCCAATATCAATCATTCAATATTAACCAATCATCTAAAAGTAGAATTGATTAACTCCAAATTAATTTAATTAACCTTTAATTAAATTAATTACTATCCTTTAATTACTTGGATTACCTTAATCCTGCTTACTATCATTAATTAATTAATCATCTCTTAATGATCTTCCTTAATTAATCTTCCTTGATTAATTACACTTTAATTACATTTAAGTAATTATCCTTTAACCATATACAGTAATTAACCTTTAATTACCATCATTAAATTACAATAATTAATGATCCTTCATTTACTTCCATTAATTAATTATCTATAATTAATTACTTTCATTAATCAACCTTGATTAATTTCATTACTTATATTAATTAATGATCCTCTAATTACTTCATTAATTAATTACCTTCTAGTTAATTTATCTTTAATTAACTACATTCATTAATTAACCTTAATTAATCATAAACAGTAATTAACTATTATGTTACCTACCTTAATTAATTAACTCCTTAATTAATTATATTAATTAATTACTCTTTAATCACTTATTATTGATTAATTAATCTTAATTAATCAACCCTTAATTACATCATTTATTACATAAATTAATGATCTTTAATTACTCCCTTAATTAATTACTCTCTTTTAATTAATTACCTTGACTAGTAATTAATCACATTTTTAATTAACCTTAATCCTTTAATTAATTAATTACTTTTTAATTAATTAATTTCAAATCAATTATATTAATTAATCCTCTAATTAATAACATCAAGGGATTAACTCTTAATCAATTCCATTTAATTACTTCCATAAGTAATTTCTCTTTCTTCAGTAATTATCCATTAATTACTTTACTAAGTAATTATACTTAATTAATCATAAATGATTATCTTAATTAATTAGGCTAATTAATTAACCTAAATTTAATTACATTAATTAATTAATCAATTAATCATCACTTAATCTTTAATTAATTTATTTCTTAATTACATTCATTTCCACTAATTATTTCATTAAGTGATTATCCTTAATTACAAATAAGTAATTAACCTTTAATTTATTTTATTTATTAATTATCTTTAATTAATCTTAACCTTTTAAAGATAAACTCTTCAATTAAATTAAATACTTATTTCTATCTTTAAACTTCATTTAAACCATTTATAAAACAAGTATATATTTGAAATATATAATTTTACTTAAGAACAACACAATTTAAACATTTAAATTTGATATATTTAGAATCTTTGAAAAAACCCTTTTCAAACTTACTTAAATAAATTTTATTCTTAAAAACTTAATTATAATATCCTTTAGACTCACTACTTAAAATATAATTTAAAACTTGTTAAATCTTTATCTTTGATAAACTAATCACTTTGCTTTTGCTCTTGAAAACATTTGAAAAATCCAAGCTCTCAGTTTTTTTTTTAAAATCCAGAACACTTAAACCAACAACCCGAGTAAAACCCCAAAAACACACGAGTCTTCCCCGAGTCGATCCCCACGCTCGTCTACTTCGAGTCGAACTCGATGAAAACGCGAACCCAAACTCGAGTGACCTCGTCTTCCCCAACTCCCATTCCCCTGTGCACACGAACGTGCACACGTGCAAGTGCACAGCCAAACCTCTCCCCTCCGACCATCCAACTGATCGCCGACCAACCCTATACGACCTCGACATCCCAAGCACCAACCCAGAAACCAAAATTCCACTGCGAATCGAAATCGAGTCGATCTCGACCAAAACTGAAACCACCATTGCCAGAAATTCGCTTCTCCTCGTCGCCTCCGACCTCGAGATCACCTGCCGACCTGCCTGAAACTAAGCCATACTTCGACGAACGACATCCCTACCTTGCGATCCACTCTGATCCCCAATGGCCATCATCATTTCCTTGCGAACCTCATCGTTCCAAATCGAACATCTAACCCTAGTTCAACTCTGGCCGGCCACCACGGTCATCATTAAAATCTACCACCATTTTTCCCGTGCTCCCCATCACTCAGACCACCTTCAGCCCAAATATCAACCAACTCGATCATGCCGATCATCAGTTATTACCAAAAATCCCCAAAACGAACAACTCGAAAATTCCCATTGTTTAACAATCTAAAAATTATGAAAAGTATATTAAAATTCGTGATTTACAATTACGAATTCATTTATGTAATTCAAACCAAAATTTAAGATTGTTGATTTTAACATATATATATTTTTCCCACTGTTATTCATTTTTAAAAATTGTTTACTGAACTAAAAATCCTGATTCTATTTTTAAAAACAACAGCAGACTTCCACGATCAACTTTCATTTAAACATCGAAGTCTAATATTTATTCTATTGGGAGATTTGAATTTTCTTAAGGAAATCAAATCCTGTAAGTAAGAACAGAGAAGATATATGCATACAGGAGCTTATATATACACAGACATTTCACATTTCAACATGCATTCACAGATAACATTCATATAAACATATAAGCATCATCACAAAACAATCCATCACATGCATCAAAGTTAATTCACAGATTTTAAAACTGTTTTTAAAAAATGTTTACTCACCAGATAATAAAGCAGAGAACAGTGAGCATGTTCCAGGCTTGAATATCTGAAGTGTTTTGTTGATGAAAATCTTTGCATGCTTACAAACTGATGTTGAACTTGCTGTTGAATTTGAATGCCTTTGCATGCTTACAGATTTGTTGATTTAAAATGTTGAACAGATCTGACTTGCAGTTGAACTTTATTTGAATAGCAGGTTGAAGTTGCAGTTTTTATTGTTGTGAAGAACTTTGCTTGATTTTGAATTTCAGGTTTCAGATTTTGATTTGCTTTTAGTTTTAAATTTTCAGATTTGAAAAAGATTTCTGGTTGCCATTAATTTGAGTTAAGAAAAGAAAACAAAGAAGAGAAAGTGTTATGTAAAAACTAGTTTTTCTTCTTAAAACATTTATTGAAAATAAATATAAATATGTTGCCACTTGTTAACTAAACTTACATTTGTCATAAGCTAGCTTGAATGATTAACAAGTGTTATTAAGGGGATTAACATGGTTACACATGTACTTAAGTATTTTAAATAAATTTTTATTTAATTTAAATGTAAAGATAAACTTACATACTTTAATTCTCTTAATAAATAAATTTCACATATGTATAAATAAATTACTTTTAAAAGAAATTATTCTAAAGCTAATTATATTTAAAATAAACAATTATCTTATATTTTGAAAACAATTGAATTAATCTAAACTAACCTTTGAAAAAAAAAATATTAGTTTTAAAACAAAGCTTTAAATCACAATTCATACATATATAAATTATCAATAGATTAAATTAAATTCAAAACAATCCAAATTATAACATATACATACATATATATTATAATCTTTTATTTAAACAAAAGATTTCTATTCACAATATATATAGCAAAATATATATTATAAATAAAATCTATTCTATTAGCTTTGAAAATAAATCTTATCAATTTTAAATTATTAGAAAAGATCAAGTATTACCAAATTTAAATATTTATAGATTAAATATTTATTAGCCTTTAAAAGATTTAATTACCAAATTAAATTAAAATTAGAAAGAAAATTATCAATCCAATTAAATTATCAATACCGATTATTAAATTTAAATTTTCCAAAAACTCGGGATATCACATTCCTCCCCCCTTAAAATAATTTCGTCCTCGAAATTAAAAGCAAAGTTAATTTAATAATCCAGCCAAGATTTTAAAACAGCAAAGCATACCTATCATCCAATTCCTAACAACCAAAGCAACCAATCAAACAATCAAACAAACCTAACTAACTATCCTAATACAAATCAGGATAGATCTACTAACACTATCTAGAGTTTCCCCAGATATAAATCACTGGTAGACTCGCTCTACAGAAGCTAAACAAACTACACCACCATAATCCAAAGCTCCTCTCTTCTCTAGATCCACCAATCTGAACAAAATATCAGACCACACTCAAATCCAGCACAACTTCCAAATCCATCTGAACTGCAGATTCTACAATCAGTAATAGATCATACACGTACTCCCTCAGAGATACGTGAAATAAAATGAATTCCAGTTATCCAAACTGGCCATTCATTCCTGTAGATCAAAGAACTACTCCTCTCAAGAACACAAGAAAATCCAAAATACTTTTGGAGCTAACTTTCCAGACTTACCAAATCTTATAGCTCTTTAATCGGAGAAAAACTTAAACAACTTCCAATCTCCAATTCCGAATTCCAAACTCCGTCTCATATCTGCCTAACTCATCAGACGATCCTGAGCTACCTCATCTCTTCCCGATCAGCTCAACCTTTGCTGATGCTTTTTGAAACAATTATGAACCAAGCACAAAATGATCTTCAAATCTGCTGAAATCCACAAACTCTTCTCCACAAGAAATAGAAGACTGAACTTCCTTCTCCCAGATTCCAGAAAATTCTATACGCACTTAGAAATTCACATAAACTTCTTGTAGAAATCTGAGGTTACTTCCTTTCTTGCACAGCTACTACCTTTGCTTTCGCTGCACAACTCTGATTTTGAAATAGATGAGAATGTCGATGAACTCGAGCACAAACTAGATCCACAAACAAGCGGGAACATTGGTTATCTTAAAGACATAGCCAACAACTCAAAGAATGGACGAGTCCTCGGTCAATGGTACTGTCTTCAGCTATCCTTGGCTAGAGGAAACTCGAAACTAGAAACAGAAGAGAAAACACAGATACTCCATAAAATTCTAAGATACTTCACTAATCCTTCTCTAGGAACAAATCGATATAAACTAAATCTTTACCTATGGGCAAACCTTTGACCTCCTTGATAACATTTACTTCCTCTTGAGATGCCTCAACCCTATACAAAAGATTACTCAAGATGAACTCTCAAACTAATCGCAAGTCACTTTTGCGATCCTACCTAGTTCGGATTCCAAAGAAACTGTTCTCTCTTTACTAATTAAAACAGCCTTAAACTTTTCCGAACAAGGTTAACCCTTCAAGAAAAACTTCACCATCTACTCGGACTGCTGATAAAAGAACCACAAAGATTCCGGGACCATCGAAGAAACGGACCACACTGCTGCTTCCAAACTCTATCTCGACAGCACACCGAACACTCCGAGCTGCACTGCTATCACAGCTAACCAAAAACTTCTAATCCAAAGGCTTCTCAAAACTAAAACCATCAACAAACCTCTCAACGAATCTCCGAGATGGCAGACATCCAAAAGAAACTCGGGCTCCAAACCAATCGCCAATAACTTACTCTTCTTAAGGGAACAATGAGACCATGTCCGAAGAACAACTAATCGACCTTAGTCCCATACTTCAAAATAGGCAAAACTCTCTTACTTGATATCAGAGAATTCCTATACAGTCGAGTCTTTCCTGCGGTAGACATCAACTGTTCCTCCAATACCTTCTTAATCTTGTTCCAAAAAGAAAATCTCCTTCGGGAACATCCATAGATACTGCGTCTTATCACACAACTGCTCCTTCCTGAAGTCGCCAAGCTACCATCACTTACTTCTGCACAACTGATAGATTCAACTCTAGAAAATCTGCTCAACCGAGCTCAACCAATCTTACATTCCAATAATGGACTCCGAATCTTGAAAAGGATTTTCTTCAGAGATCCGAAACATCCTTACTCCATACTGCCAACTTACTCGAGACGATATTGGGTTTACAGTCTCGATATATACTTCCAACCTCAAACATTCAAACTCCAACTATTGGTAATTGTGGTACACACACTACCACCTTATCTACCTTTATAACTTATATTGGAAAACCTGAACAGGTAACCCAATAAATAGGTAGAAATACATAAATATATATATTTAAAATGATATTTTTTTTTATATAGAAATTATTTCTGGGTAAAATTATTTCATCTACCTCTTTAAAACAATATTGTGTCTGTTGGCCTGGTTCAAGTGTTTAGAGATCCCTATCAATAACGTTAGCTACTCGTATTGACCAGAATCCATATACCACTCGACCGATCAATTAACACAATATAAAACCATTTTTATATAACTAACAATTACGCGCTCTCAAGATAAACACCACTTCAGAGCCTAGGTATTCACTCAACCTACTGCTCTGATACCAACTGTCACAACCCGACTTTCTATGCCCAGAAAGACGTATCGTGAATTAAGAAAGAAAGGGATAGAAGAAGAAAAGAAAAGAAGAAAGAACAACAACACATCAGAAATCTCACAGCGGAACGAGAAATATATTATATCACATAAGATATTACATAGTATCATATACATCAGAGTACACAATTTATACATCCCCGGGGACATGTAGGGGTAAGAGTCTCCCGTTCGCCACCTAACGCAAAGCGAGAACCCCCTATCACGCTGTAATGTAGCAAACCCAATCCCGGTCTCATCGAAATCCAAAATGTATCTTTTAAGGCCAAGTTGTTTAAAGGTTTAAACATTTAAACTTATATTCATGATGATATAAACAAATAGATAAATCATATTATCACAATAGATAATTCATATCAAACATTCATCTCACAAAGCAGCATATAGATATCATATCCAAATCATCCAGAATCAACCAATCACCCAATATCAATCATTCAATATTAACCAATCATCTAAAAGTAGAATTGATTAACTCCAAATTAATTTAATTAACCTTTAATTAAATTAATTACTATCCTTTAATTACTTGGATTACCTTAATCCTGCTTACTATCATTAATTAATTAATCATCTCTTAATGATCTTCCTTAATTAATCTTCCTTGATTAATTACACTTTAATTACATTTAAGTAATTATCCTTTAACCATATACAATAATTAACCTTTAATTACCATCATTAAATTACAATAATTAATGATCCTTCATTTACTTCCATTAATTAATTATCTATAATTAATTACTTTCATTAATCAACCTTGATTAATTTCATTACTTATATTAATTAATGATCCTCTAATTACTTCATTAATTAATTACCTTCTAGTTAATTTATCTTTAATTAACTACATTCATTAATTAACCTTAATTAATCATAAACAGTAATTAACTATTATGTTACCTACCTTAATTAATTAACTCCTTAATTAATTATATTAATTAATTACTCTTTAATCACTTATTATTGATTAATTAATCTTAATTAATCAACCCTTAATTACATCATTTATTACATAAATTAATGATCTTTAATTACTCCCTTAATTAATTACTCTCTTTTAATTAATTACCTTGACTAGTAATTAATCACATTTTTAATTAACCTTAATCCTTTAATTAATTAATTACTTTTTAATTAATTAATTTCAAATCAATTATATTAATTAATCCTCTAATTAATAACATCAAGGGATTAACTCTTAATCAATTCCATTTAATTACTTCCATAAGTAATTTCTCTTTCTTCAGTAATTATCCATTAATTACTTTACTAAGTAATTATACTTAATTAATCATAAATGATTATCTTAATTAATTAGGCTAATTAATTAACCTAAATTTAATTACATTAATTAATTAATCAATTAATCATCACTTAATCTTTAATTAATTTATTTCTTAATTACATTCATTTCCACTAATTATTTCATTAAGTGATTATCCTTAATTACAAATAAGTAATTAACCTTTAATTTATTTTATTTATTAATTATCTTTAATTAATCTTAACCTTTTAAAGATAAACTCTTCAATTAAATTAAATACTTATTTCTATCTTTAAACTTCATTTAAACCATTTATAAAACAAGTATATATTTGAAATATATAATTTTACTTAAGAACAACACAATTTAAACATTTAAATTTGATATATTTAGAATCTTTGAAAAAACCCTTTTCAAACTTACTTAAATAAATTTTATTCTTAAAAACTTAATTATAATATCCTTTAGACTCACTACTTAAAATATAATTTAAAACTTGTTAAATCTTTATCTTTGATAAACTAATCACTTTGCTTTTGCTCTTGAAAACATTTGAAAAATCCAAGCTCTCATTTTTTTTTTAAAAATCCAGAACACTTAAACCAACAACCCGAGTAAAACCCCAAAAACACACGAGTCTTCCCCGAGTCGATCCCCACGCTCGTCTACTTCGAGTCGAACTCGATGAAAACGCGAACCCAAACTCGAGTGACCTCGTCTTCCCCAACTCCCATTCCCCTGTGCACACGAACGTGCACACGTGCAAGTGCACAGCCAAACCTCTCCCCTCCGACCATCCAACTGATCGCCGACCAACCCCATACGACCTCGACATCCCAAGCACCAACCCAGAAACCAAAATTCCACTGCGAATCGAAATCGAGTCGATCTCGACCAAAACTGAAACCACCATTGCCGGAAATTCGCTTCTCCTCGTCGCCTCCGACCTCGAGATCACCTGCCGACCTGCCTGAAACTAAGCCATACTTCGACGAACGACATCCCTACCTTGCGATCCACTCTGATCCCCAATGGCCATCATCATTTCCTTGCGAACCTCATCGTTCCAAATCGAACATCTAACCCTAGTTCAACTCTGGCCGGCCACCACGGTCATCATTAAAATCTACCACCATTTTTCCCGTGCTCCCCATCACTCAGACCACCTTCAGCCCAAATATCAACCAACTCGATTATGCCGATCATCAGTTATTACCAAAAATCCCCAAAACGAACAACTCGAAAATTCCCATTGTTTAACAATCTAAAAATTATGAAAAGTATATTAAAATTCGTGATTTGCAATTACGAATTCATTTATGTAATTCAAACCAAAATTTAAGATTGTTGATTTTAACATATATATATATTTCCCACTGTTATTTCATTTTTAAAAATTGTTTACTGAACTAAAAATCCTAATTCTATTTTTAAAAACAACAGCAGACTTCCACGATCAACTTTCATTTAAACATCGAAGTCTAATATTTATTCTATTGGGAGATTTGAATTTTCTTAAGGAAATCAAATCCTGTAAGTAAGAACAGAGAAGATATATGCATACAGGAGCTTATATATACACAGACATTTCACATTTCAACATGCATTCACAGATAACATTCATATAAACATATAAGCATCATCACAAAACAATCCATCACATGCATCAAAGTTAATTCACATATTTTAAAACTGTTTTTAAAAAATGTTTACTCACCAGATAATAAAGCAGAGAACAGTGAGCATGTTCCAGGCTTGAATATCTGAAGTGTTTTGTTGATGAAAATCTTTGCATGCTTACAAACTGATGTTGAACTTGCTGTTGAATTTGAATGCCTTTGCATGCTTACAGATTTGTTGATTTAAAATGTTGAACAGATCTGACTTGCAGTTGAACTTTATTTGAATAGCAGGTTGAAGTTGCAGTTTTTATTGTTGTGAAGAACTTTGCTTGATTTTGAATTTCAGGTTTCAGATTTTGATTTGCTTTTAGTTTTAAATTTTCAGATTTGAAAAAGATTTCTGGTTGCCATTAATTTGAGTTAAGAAAAGAAAACAAAGAAGAGAAAGTGTTATGTAAAAACTAGTTTTTCTTCTTAAAACATTTATTGAAAATAAATATAAATATGTTGCCACTTGTTAACTAAACTTACATTTGTCATAAGCTAGCTTGAATGATTAACAAGTGTTATTAAGGGGATTAACATGGTTACACATGTACTTAAGTATTTTAAATAAATTTTTATTTAATTTAAATGTAAAGATAAACTTACATACTTTAATTCTCTTAATAAATAAATTTCACATATGTATAAATAAATTACTTTTAAAAGAAATTATTCTAAAGCTAATTATATTTAAAATAAACAATTATCTTATATTTTGAAAACAATTGAATTAATCTAAACTAACCTTTGAAAAAAAAATATTAATTTTAAAACAAAGCTATAAATCACAATTCATACATATATAAATTATCAATAGATTAAATTAAATTCAAAACAATCCAAATTATAACATATTCATACATATATATTATAATCTTTTATTTAAACAAAAGATTTCTATTCACAATATATATAGAAAAATATATATTATAAATAAAATCTATTCTATTAGCTTTGAAAATAAATCTTATCAATTTTAAATTATTAGAAAAGATCAAGTATTACCAAATTTAAATATTTCCAGATTAAATATTTATTAGCCTTTAAAAGATTTAATTACCAAATTAAATTAAAATTAGAAAGAAAATTATCAATCCAATTAAATTATCAATACCGATTATTAAATTTAAATTGTCCAAAAACCCGGGATATCACATTTATATATCCCTCGGTTTAGATGCCGCTATCTCTTGCGATCGAATGTTGATTTTTCTTGGAATTCTGCATCGATCTTGTTCCTGAAGTCACGGTTGACCCTAGGGTCATCCGCGATTTATATAAGTATATTCATCTTCTATTTTGAAATTTAATTATCTGATCTTCGTTCGAGCTTATCTTCGAATCATAATTCTATTTGATTAAGAGTTCCTCTAATTTGAATCTCTATTGTTGTTTGAAATCCATTCTTAAATCATTCTTTTAAAATCGGGTTTGTTTGTATTCTAGAAATTGTTTTCTAAACCGAAATTATTATTTTGATAAGTATGATTATATTCTATATATAAAAGTGAAGATGTTTTCGATAAGGACTATATATACCTTTTAAAAATAAGAATTTGAATTTTTGAAAGGATTTGAAATTTTGAAGTTATATAAGAAATTGATTTATATAAAAATGATTTATAACTAAAGGATTTTAAATTTGAAATTCGAAGATTGAACTCCGGTATTTTGAAATTGGTTTTAAGATTTCGAAATATATAATGATAATATGATTTAAAAAAATATTTTCCGAATAAGAAATGTTTCAAATGATTTTAATGAGTTTCGAAGAAATTTCAAAAGAAGTTTGAGTAAATAGAAGTCCAGGACTCACTTATGTCGCTGGAAAATAATTTCGGTGATGAGTGCACGCATCATCGACATTGATTTTCGAGTTTCAGAGTGAGGGAAAGGCCACTTTAGTAGCATTGCTACGCGAGTGATTTTGCGAAACCAATTTTTGATTTCAAATTCCGAAGTAAGATTTGATATTCAAATTATATATGTATATATATATTTGAAACGATTTGAAGTAAGCCGGTGTTCAGTCCTCGAGTTTTGGATTTGATATAACCCTATCTATTAAAATTGATTTACTGATTTGTTGCTGATTTCCAACTCTTGAATTTGAAAGTGATTTCTTCAACTTATTTTGAAGGTTCGAGCACTTCCAAATCAAGGTTAACTTTTCAAAGCTAAGAAATTTTGAAAAGTATAAAGTATATAAATTTGTTTGAATGTTTAAGTATGAAGTAATATGATTTAAATAAGTTGAAACTGTTTGGAAGTAAATGAATAAGGAAATTTTAAATTTTCTAATATGAAATTTAGATTTGAAATGTCTTGAGAAGAATTTGGTTTTCAAAATATTTTGAATAAAATTTAGTTTAAATGTTTTAACTTAGTAACATCTTGATGAAACTATATATTTAACAAGTTGGAATAAATATATAAGTTGTACGTATGCTGTTTTATTCGCATAATTAATTTGATCCAAGTTTGAGTACACAAGTTCGAGGTAGATTGCACCATTTCGTCTTAGGGTTTTTCATTCGATTCTTGATGGCGAATATTTGATATGGATTTTGGGCTTGATTCTAGAATTCTCTATCGTAGTATATGGCTATGCAAGGAGACTGATGGCTTCTAGTCGAGAAACCACATCGAAATCCGCATTAGGGTAGATCGAGCGAGCGATCAAATGTGATTTTGCGAAATGATGACGTATGTACATCTTATATTCTAATATCAGTGATATATTTTGACGCTGAAATTGAAAGCTATCGGGTTAGAATATCTTTGCTTACTAAAAGAAAATTTCCAATTTAAATTACAAAGATATATAACCCATAAAAGAAAAGATATTCAATCCCATATGGCTCTTCATACAACGAAATTTATTTTGAAAAATTTGATCCTTATACAAGATGGACCTTATGTAAGTACAAGATGATTTTGAAAACATTTGATTTTGGAAATGAATTGGTTGACTTAAATTATATTGATTTGGAAATTTGGATTTATTTTCTAAATCTATTATTTTGGAAACTTTGAAACTAAAGATATTTAATTTGAGAAGAAATAATTTGGTGAAATTGTATATGATTTTGAAATTGAACTGATATTGAAACAAATTTAAATTTGAGAACCATATGTTACTAAACACTTGATTTGGGAGTTGTCGAACTTATATAAAATTGATTTGTATGAGTATGAAATTGATTCGAAAACTATAGATTTGAAAAGGTACTCAATTTGAAAGTGAAATCTTATATAATTGAAGTCTATATAAGTATGATTTGATATACTATTGATTTTGGAAAGTATTTGATTTGAAAATTAAATCTTATATATAATGGATTTTATATAAGTACGATATTTGAAAGTGTTTTGAAAAGGTACTATATGATACATATTTTCGAAGTAAAGATATGGAAAGTGCCTTCTGCTTGATATCCGATTTGTGGCCACATCTTGGATTCATTCTATCGATATTATTCTCTCTGATTGTTGGTTTTCCGAATATGATACTCGAGTGTCCTTCGAATTCCATGGCGTTACCCATGGTCTTATTTTTCTCTCGTGACTACATAGCGCAACTGCCTGGCTGAGTCTTGCCTAGGGGTACAGATTGTTTCCTGGGGGATCCAGGCGTAACCATTGTGTATCCTGCAATCTGTGTAGGTCGCGAATAGTAGCGCAAATGCTTGGCTGAGTCTTGCCTGGGGGTACGGATTGTTTCCTGGGGGATCCAAGCGTAACCATTGTGTATCCTGCATTCTACTAGTCATCATGGCGTAACTCGCAGGGCTGAGAAAGCTTACGGATATGGATTGTTTCCTGGGGGACCCAGGCGTAACCATTGTCTATCTGCGAACCATGGTTGGACAAAGGTTTTGTTTGTGTTTTTGATTGGATTGTACTTTCCATATCTGTTTTTAAAAGGTTTTCCAGTATTTTCACTGGGTGTTGAAACAAGTCTACTAAGTACCTGGAGAATTCTAGCTTTGCGCCTGATCAACGAACTGCCAGAGTCTACAGGAACGAGGATAAACTTGTTGAAACATCGAGTTATAAAAGTATTTTATTATAAAGGTATATTCAACAAAAGAAATTCTATATTAATATTTGAAATTAAAATCCTTATGGTTCTAAATTAACTGTTAGTGCCCGATACTATTCCTTGAATCTACCTTATCTGCTCAGCTTTATTTATTCACCTATATTCTGTTTTTCCAAGTCCTCCTTCTTTTCCTTGTTGACTATATTCTTTTAAGTATTGTTTAATTATAGACTACTTGGTTTAATAGAAAATTTTAGTGTTATAAATATTTTAGAAGTTATTAATTAAATAAAACATTTTAAAGTAAATGATTATTTGTTTATTAATAATATTTGAAAGTATCTTGAGATAAATTAATAAATTTATGAATTATGGATTTAAATGTTTTCAATAGTTTCTTTGTAAATATAAGTAATAATGTAAATAATTGTTTTCAAATAGTTTTCATATATTTATAAGGGTGTTATTTAAACATAAATGGTATTTATAAGGGAAGCAAGAAACTTTACAAATGAGTTTTGAAAGGTATTAAAGTATTAAAGATAATTGAATTGTAAATGAAGTTTTCAAATGAATATTTCAAGTAAAATTTATATATAGTTTCAAATTAATTGTTTAATCTTGTCTTTTAACCTACTTTTTTTGCCTGGTTGTTCTATTCTCCTACCTCTTTTCTTTTCGGGGACGAAAAGTTTTGAGTGGGGGAGAGTGTAACGACCCATATTTTAGTGATTTTATTTATTGAATTAATTGAAATTTTGTGAAACTTTAAAGAATAAAATTTGAAAATAAAAATTTATTATTTGGAATACGTCTATTTTAATATAGCAACTGGTAAATTTTCATCTGATAATATTGAAGTTTATTTTCCGGTAAAATTTCATTTCAAATCATACCGGTTAATAACAGTGAATTTAAAAGTTTTCCGAAACCAAAATATGTCAACAGGAGAAAATTTATTCAGATCATTCTGAATCAGACTGCGAATCGTTTTTCCAAATTTGGACTTCTACTGCTCCGTTTATGTTAATTTTGACCAAATAGCAGCATTTTCGGTACCGGTTATCGATTTTTGATCCGATGATCGTACCACCAATATCTGTATACCGTTTTGATCGTCTTATCGTGTTGATCTCCACAGTATATTCATTTCTGTATTTTGAGGTCCGGTACGCGACGGAAACAATAAAACTGTGTGTCGTATCGGTACCGAAATGGAGACTTTTAACTTACCATGCCTTTTCAAAATTCAAATGTGATGTCCAATCAATCAAGCAATTAATTGCTTTAAATATTTCAGTTAAATCAATCTGAGACTATTCCATTTCCTTTCTTTTTTTTCGGTTGCTTTTATTTATTTGTTTTTCTGCCGTTTCAATTTGCCTTATGTCTGTTCACAATTCATTCATTCCCTTCTACCATATATTCAATTGCCTCTTTCTGCTGTTTGCTATTTGATCATTCTCAAACCAGTTCATATTTCTTTTTGTTCTCCTTTACATCTGTCACCGTCTTTTCTTCATCTTCCCCTCTTCTTTTATTTTTCTTTGCCTTCATCCTTATTCTTGCATTCAGGAAAGCAACCAGCGCCTCCACGCAACCAACTGCCTCCAGCAAGCCGCCTTCATTTTTCGCTTGCCTTCCCCTCCACCATTCCATCTCCTCCGCCCAGTCACATCTCCAACCAACCGCCGCGTGACAGCAAACCTCCCACTCACTCACCCACGTTCCCTCCACCATCCAGTTCGCCATGAGGTACCTGTCCGCCACTTCTCTTTCCTGCATGTAGATATTCTGTGTCTTCCCAACCTTATTTTTCCTCCACGACCATGACAACAACCATGCCGATAGCCTTGCAGCTGCCCCTGCACCTGGCCTTCGACCCTCTGCCACTGACAGCCGACAACACTCAACCGGCCTAAACCACCTCCCACTCTATCACTCGCATGCATCACCCTGATAGCCTATATGTATTTGTGGTGTGTATATTTATTTTCATGATCTTTGGTAGCTTATAATATATATATATATATTTAGTATTTTAGTTAAATTTATGTGATATAATTCAAGTTTATATATATATATATATGTATATCAAGTATATACATTTTGTTAGAGTACAGTCTGCATTTAGGTTGTTATATAGCTTGCATAGATATATATATTTTGTTGTTGCATATGAATAGCATGCATATATGTTAGCGTGTGTATATTTATTTTCGATTGCATATGTGTAGTCTGCATAGGTGTTTAGCCCACATATATAATTGTTGTAAATATAGTCTGCATAACGGTTGTTGTCTAATTAGACGTATATATTTGGTTGTAAAATGTAGTCTGCATATTTTATTGTCTGCATATATATAGTATTTTGTAGCATGTATGTATTTAAATATAGCTACATACATTTTAAGTAGCATGCATGTACTGTTTTCATAAATTTATCGTATGTAAATATATTGATTTTTCAGTATATGCTTTGATTTTAGAGTAAACTATGATATATAAATATGTTATTTTAAAATACGTGTTTTAAAATAAGTGATGATTTTTTTACATATATATTTATTTTATGTATGGGTTTGAATTCAATATTGATTTTAGGATATATATATAGATATATAATATAAAGGATTTATTTTGATCTGTGTTTCAAATCGAATATGGATTTTAAAGGAAAATATACGTTATAAAGATTTTATATAAATAAAAAAAAATCGTTTCCATCGATTTCCAAATTCCTATTCAGCTTTGTTCATTAAAATTCGTGTCCATCGTGCTTGGCTTTGGAAGGTGTGCTTGGATTCGTCGCATCTTGTTCTTGTTATCTTTCTAGCCTCGAAAGGTAAGCAATCACTCACGATTAACATTCTTGTATTTATTAAATTTGATTTCAATTGAAACGACAATTGAAATATGATGTTGTAGTTATTTAAATTGTTATATATGCTATTATCTGTATATGTTCACCTGTGACATCTGACACCAGTATCTAGTATTTATATGCCTGTTATTACTATTATCTGTATATGTTCACCTATGACATCTGACACCAGTATCTGTTATTTATATTGATGATATATGCCTGTTGTTATATTTTATGTTATCTGTTATCACTCTGCAAGTCCCCTGTTAGTATAGAATTCACTATGGGTTGAAATGATACATACCCGAACGGACTTTAGAATAGAAGAAAATCGTTATGGGTTGAAATGATAAACCCAAGCGATTTTCATTTGAATTGAAATTGGGATTACGGGTCGAAATGATATCTACCCGTATATATTTAAATTTCGGATTGAAATGATAAATATCCATATCACTTAACCATATGATAAATATATATACAAACACCGTTGGTCCATATATATATATAAATATTTTGAAATTGAATTCTATGGTTTTGGAAAGAAATATTTGATTTTAACCAATGTTGATATAAATTTTTTTTTTTATAAATGGTAATGATATATATAGATTTAATAATGATATTTAATTTAATTAAGATGGATTTAATACATATAATATGTTAAGTATAAAATTTATATTTCAAAATAGAATTTGGTAAAAATTTGAATAAGCTAAGGTTGGAAAGATAAATTTGAATTTAGTAAAGAATTTTATTTAATTAAACCAATTTAAAACTTATTGGAATTGGGATTTAAGATATGATTTATAACTTGAGTTTGATTTAAATAATTTAATGAATATTTCTTGTTTAAATAAATTTAAGGAAATATTTAGTAGAAAATGAAATTTAAGGCTAGTTAAATGATATTGAATTTATTAAGTGAATATTCCCTGATTAAATAATAATAAAGTTAAATCAAGAGCTATATGAAACTGTTAAATTTAACTTTGAAAATGTTGAATATTAAAGCTTTGAAATATATTGAAAGTTTAAATGGTATATTTAGAACTGAATTGAATTGATGAATTGAGCTTTGAATAAATTTGAATTTGAGTTAATTTGAATCGATTTGTGAGACTTGAGGAAATTTTAAATACTTTACTTTATAAATTAATATATATACTATCTTGGAAAATAGTTATATTTGAAATGAAATGATATTTTGGTTTTGAAGTATAAATTAAATTGAGATGACCACGGTGTTATAATGTATATTTCCGCCTTGTAGATAGTTCTAAAGATCCTTAGAAGATGGTTATCCCAAACATCCTTTAAGTTACTTGTATTTCTGTTGATATTTTACTTGAGTTGGATTTATTTATATAAGAATGTTAATCCTGACTCGAGTGTTTTGTGTTTTGCTTTACGCTCGGGTCAGACTGAGTGATACAGCATTCGAGACTCACCTTTGGAGTTTGGAGCTTCCTTTGGAGATCCAACTATCGCCTCAGCTTTCAGCTCTTCTAGTCGATTTGTTCAGAGAAGTCATCTGTTATAATGGAGGCTTCTACATTTGAGATATTCTGTTGTATTTTATTTCTAACTCTGATGTTTATATAGTAGCTTCATGAACTACTATTTTATCTTTTCCGCTGCGTATTATTGTATTACTCTGTGTCTGTGATTCTGTGATTGATTTATTTACTGCATATGCTGAGTTTTGCCAAATTTAAATTAACAATCTGATATTTTGAATTATTCAAGTCAGACATGTGTGGATTTATTGTCGATTTGAATGGTCCAAAATACCGGGTCGTTACACCATACGCTTTGTTCATTATATAATGTGAATGTATTTAACTGTATACTTTTAGTTAGTTAAAAGCTCCATTTATTCATGTGTATTCATTAAAACATGCAGCTAATGCTGCCATTAACAAACTTTTCTTGCATAATCATTTACAAAATTGCTAATGTATAAAAGATAATAATGTGGTAACAAGTTACAGGTCTTACAAATGCCATAAAGCTCATCCATCCTCTCAAGGATAAGTATTCAGGCATTTTGTATGTGGACTTGTTCCAGTTGACTAGTGCTATATGTTGGGACTGAAATGTATTTGGTGAAACAAAAATACAGTAAAACTGTGTTTTTATATATAATTTCAGGTATACTATGGTTTTTAGGAGGCTGGTGGGCCCAAGATTCCCATGAAATATGGAATAGTAGATGTTTCTGCACTGGGCAGTGTCCAATAAAGGGAAATTGCATGGTATACCACTTCAATCTTATAGCATAACTCATGCATTGTGCATCTTCCTACTGTTTTTTATCACATCATTAACTGGAGAACTTGGTAGGAGCCTTTAAAGGTCAAAACAAATATATATATATATAACTTGATATTGAACTAACATATAGTTTTCCGCCTATGTCACTATCCGGTTCAAGTTTCCACTAGCCCTAGGTTTTGAAAGGTCATGCTTACGACTTGAACTTGTGATGGTTGGAATTACGTAGGTGAAGAGTCAAGACAATCAATGTAGATAACTTATAAACTATCCAAATTTCCTGCAAATCATAATGAAACTATGTTATTTAACGGTTCCTTCAAAGGTTCCTTTTATATAATAGCATATGTTACCAATGTTGCTTTGATATTTCATTATTTTTGCATTTAATTTACAATCTTTGGTTATTTGTCATGATATATTTTTCCCATCGTATAAATTTTGTGATAACAAAGAGGCAAAATGAAGGACAAACTAGTAGTTTCCCTCATCAAATGTATTGAATGTTCTTAAAACTATCTATTGTATCGATGCATTTCTTTTGTACATGCATATAGCTGCTTGACAATGGTATACTAATGGTAGTAAAATGGCATTTACTGCTTGACAATGGTATTACATACATGCATATAGCTATATTCTAAGCAGAGAAATCACATTGAACAATTAATGAATCCTCGCAGTTACATTTAAGCTACTGATATCTTGATTAGATAACAACTCCAAATTCTAATTCGTCTATTTTCTATTTGCAGGGGCTTTGATATTAATACTTGCTTTGGAGTAGCAGTAAATCGAGTACAGTTTTCTTTACACTCCTATAAATTTTAAAATAAAACACTTTGTGATTGGTTGATTCCTTTATAATTCAAATATACCAATCATGTGAAAGGATTAAATTAGCACTCATAAGAGCTGTAACAAATTTGTTTGTTCACTTGCATTTTATGAAAGTCTTTGGCGTGGACAGATTACAATTGTTCATTATCATTCCATTTACTATGTTGCATTATATATTTGTATTATTCAAGGCATGTATCTTAGTAGTTGCTCTCAGGAATATTTAATTTATGTACTTAGCTAAATCCTAGTTGCCCAAGTTAAACCCGTAGCCACCATTAAATCATTATGATAACTTATAACCTATCTAAAAACAGTCAACTCACCTTGTAAACTGCAATGATGAATGTTAATTATCAAACTAATTGAGAACAGACTATCAGAGGTATTATAGTAGCAAATGTCAAGGAGAAATCGACAAGCTGTAAAAGATAATGGCGTGTGTTAAATATTTGGTAGCCAAGGAATATTTGTTTAAGGGTACATCTTCACATTAAAAACTCTTAAAGGTTCAGCTTCTTAAATTGTAGAAGATTAAATATTTGTCAATATGGTGTATGCTAATGTTTGTGAATGTATTTGTGTTTCTGCACATCAGCATACAATCTCTCCATATTTTCAACAACTTCTCCAAATCAGTCACGTGCTCTGCACATGGTTCATGTAAGGCAGTCAGAAAAGTTCTTGCTATGGAAATAGGAGCAACATAAAGTATAAAATAACCAAGCAAGAAATCAGTAAGTGTTTAGTAAAATATGTTTATAATAGTTAACTAAGTATTACAAAAATTAACAAATTTATAATACTAATGATACTACTAATAATAAACTAAGTTTGATAAAATTAATTAAGTTCGATAATAAGTTAATCGATTTTTATAAAAATCAACCAAATTTTTAAAATTTAACTAAGTTTTATAATGATCAAATAAATTTATACAAATTAATTAAGTTTTATTAGAATTTAACTAAGTTAATAAGTTTTATAAAAATAAGTTTATTAGAATTTGGTTATGTATGAATTTGGTTTTTGGTGAGCTGCTTCTCCCTCCTCGTTGGTTTCTAACTGTGTGTCTAACTATTGTGCCTATTCTATGGTTGCAGGTGAATCATCTTCCAGCTTATCAGCTGCAAGATTTTCCATCAGATTACCAGTCTGGACCTCTTTACCCACCAAAGTCTAATCCGCTATCGTTTGCTCAAGACTCTGCTTAGGTGGTGCCTCTTGTTCTACCTGCTGAGGCGATAGGATTTTTCAGCACTCTTTGACTGTCCATGATTGTACATGTTGGGATGGTTAGGACATGCAACCTTTTTGCATGTAAATGGTTGATGGTTCATGGCTGCACATTTTCTGGGTTTGTAACTATAACTTCACTATCTGGAGCATCACATGAACATTCAGGTGCTACACTATTTTTGACGCATACTTTTGTTCCCTTCTGTGTCTGCTACACTATTTTCCACTTTCCATTGTTGGATTTCCTCTTATTTTTGTACATGCACATTCATTATTATGAAAAGACAATTGAATTCTTAATCTGAAAATGAGAGAGTGTATTTCTATTCACATCGGTCAAGCTGGTATTCACGTCGGAAATGCCTGCTGGGAGCTCTACTGCCTTGAGCATGGGATTTAGCCTGATGGACAGATGCCCAGTGATAAGACTATTGGTGGAGGTGATGATGCTTTCAACACCTTCTTTAGTGAAACTGGTGCTGGGAAGCATGTGCCACATGCTGTCTTTGTCGATCTTGAGCCCACAGTCATCGATGAGGTCAGAACTGGTGCTTATCGCCAGCCATTCCACCCTGAGCAGCTCATAAGTGGCAAGGAGGATGCTGCAAACAACTTTGCTTGTGGCCATTATACTATTGGCAAAGAAATTGTTGACCTCTGCCTTGACCGCATCCGAAAGCTGGCTGACAACTGTACTGGTCTCCAAGGATTTCTTGTATTCAATGCAGTTGGTGGAGGTACAGTTTCTGGATTAGGATCGCTCCTCCTTGAACGCCTCTCTATTGATTATGGAAAGAAGTCAAAACTTGGTTTTACTGTTTACCCCTCTCCTCAGGTCTCCACTTCAGTTGTGGAGCCATACAACAGTGTGCTGTCCACTCATTCGCTTTTGCAATACAAGAGTTCTTAGAAAGATATGCAAAAGCTGCAGCTGAAGTGGAAGGTGATCTTGTTGAAGAAGAAGATTCAGAAAATGAAACACATACATATATATATTGTTGATTGTTAAACTCGTTTGCAGGTAATTAGCTATTTCAAAGCGAAGATTGTCGACAACAAAAAACTATTGGTAATCAAGCAACGAACATGAATTTAATTGTTATATATGTTGTCGTATTTTGTTAGTACCATTTGTGGAAACTTGTCTGTGAATGCTTGTAGTATGTGATTTATTTTGTTGAAAAACTACTATCGAATTGATTATGGATATTATATTTGATTGTGAGATTAGCATGTTTTTGCAATTATTTGAATATGATGATCATATGATTGATTGTTTGTATAAACTAATATAAAAATTATAAAGTTGCATTTTAAAAACGCTACTGAAAATAAAAAAAAGCATATAAACAAAAAATGCAACCAAAAAATGAAGACTTATGGTAGCGTTTTCTTAACCCTATAGAAAAAACCTATAGCTGCCTTTAAAAGTGACTTTTGGTAGCGTTTTTTAAATCCTACAGAAAATACCTATAGTTGCATTTAAAAGTGACTTTTGGTAGCGTTTACTACAACGCGACAAAAAAAATTAGACTTTTAGTTGCATGTCGTATAACAGCGTTCTCTAAAACGCTACCATAAGTTATGGTAGCGTTTTTTCAACGCTACCAAAAGTCTTTTCTGGTGTAGTGTATAAGTTTAACTTTATAAAAACTTTCAAATCAAAAGTATCTCATAAGACTGCACCACATATAAACATGGATGGGTTTTTACCTTACGATAACCAAAACATTTCTATATAAAATCCTCTGATATTTTCATAATGTCAAGGTTTAAAATAAATACGGAATCATAGACGAAATTGTTACATTATTAAATTCCACCATAATAGGTATACAATCAAGTCCGAAGGCTCGGATTGGAAAATGGATTCCAACAATGATAAGGAAAGGGACTACCTTCAGTATAGTACACCTCTAAATAAAATATATTTGGGGTCAAACCCTGAACTTGGCCTACCCCTTAACTTGGATAGTACCGAACATGATCACCCCTTGGTTGTGATCAACAACCATAAAGGGATCCCGAAGCATACATAAACCGTAGATATGTGTAACGACCCGTAAATTTCAACTGTTTTAATAACGTAATTAGTTGAAATTTTGTGAAATTTTAAACGATAAAATTTTGAAATAAAAATTTAATATTTGGAATACGTCTAGTTAAACATAGCAACTGGTAAATTTTCGTCCGAAAATATGGAAGTGTATTTCGCGCGTAAATTTACTTCAATTTAATCAGTTAAAAAGCGTTGAAAATAAAACGTTTTCAAAACCAAAATATTTTTACAAAGAAAAATTCTAAACCATCTTCTGAGAAAGATGTCAGTTTGTCGTTTTTCCAAATTCGGACATCTTTGGCTCCGTCGATCTTATTTTTCAGCGTTTTTCTTGCATTTTTCGTCAGTAGAAAAATTCGAATTTTATAATTCAATCATACCACTGATATCTTTATACCGTTTTGATCGTCTCGTCGGGCTGACCTCCACAGTATATTCAATTCTGCATTTGAAGTTCAGTACACAGTGGAATCCGCGAAAAACAATTTTGTAACGGTACCGGTTTTAAACACCTTTTGGATTCTTTGACCTTTCAGTTATCAACTTGAAATCAACGGTCCTCACCCATCATTTTCTCAACCATTCACCATCTGACTCTTGTGCTTCCCTGACCGTGCCTCTTCATTTTGCTCACGTTCATATTTTCAAAAGAAAATTTTTAATGATTCAACTTGTATATTGGCGTGTGAGTTGGCTGTTCATTAGTTTCCACTTTGCTTTCTTCTCTCCACCCATAAAAGCACACGCACTTATGAATAAAAAAAAATCAAAGCTTGAACGATCTCCTCTTCATCACCGAACCCATCGGCTTCCCCCTCCTCCATCGCTCGACCGAACAAGACAACCACATCCCCATGCAACCAGCGACCTCCGCCTCCTCACCTCTTCCGCATCACTTTCATGAATGCAGCCCACAGCTCTTCCACGTCCCATGCTTTGAGATGTGCCAGCCGATCTCCCTCCGCCCACCTTGCCGCTGTAAGCCCAGCGCGCCTAATTTCAACGTCAGCCATATCTGACGAGTCACCTCTTTTCTTTCTCCGATGCATGTACATAAGGTATTGTATATAGTTATGTTTTAAATTGTTGTATATATCTGTGTTGTAAAATTTTATGTGTATACTTTGTTAGATTAGCCAAGCTTGCCACTGTTTCGTTGTATATTAATATATAATTAATAATAAGCTGTAAAGTTAGTTTAGGTGGCACTTGTTGTTTAGGCATTGATGTAGTTGCATTGATTTATATAGGCTAGTTATGCATTGATTTAAAGGGGACGTGCATATCTGATGTTATATAGGCTAGTTATAAAATTTTTGGATGATGTAGTTTGTACTCTTTTTAAAGTGGTGTTTGATATATATACTGTATAGTTTATATATATGGGAATTTAAAGGTAATTACATACATTTTTCCCCGGCGTAAAAAAAAAAATTTGAACTGATTTTAGCTTTAATTTTTTTTTATTTTATAATATTGGTGGACCTTAAAGTGTACTATATCCGTTATATAAGAGCATTTTGAACTGAGTTTAACCACTTTTGAAACTGTAAATTTGTATGTCAAAAATAAATGTTCATTTTTGCTGTTATAAAGTTGTAATTTGCTTTATATATGTAAGGCGTTTACAAGATAAAAACTTTTTTGTCTGAACTAGTATTTTACTCTTGCTTTACACCCTCCAGCTGTTCATATGCTTTGTGACATATATATACGTATATTTGGTTTCTTTATATACAATATGAAAGTTTGTAGAAAGGAAATTTATTTCATTTTTATTTATAGTAAGCCGCAACTTGTAGGAAGTTAAACATTTTAACATACATTTGGGTGTTTGATTTTAATAACGTGACGTGTAAAGTGCTTTATGCAAGTTAGTATAATTCTATAATGTAGATAATACAAAGTGAATTCACAAAATTTCATAGTATTGAGCACTAGATCAAAACACGTCACTTTTGTAGTGGTAGGTTGGAGCATGATCTGTTGAGTCTATGTAAGTTATTATATTATATAGATTGCATACCTACATTTGCGTCTTTATCAAAAGGTTATATATATATATAGTATTGTGGTTTGATTGTGTATATTCATTGTTTTGGCACACATAAAATGCTTATAGTTTGATCTCATATAACTGGGTATAGGTTTGGTTTGTATATATGTTAAGTCTGCACATATATATCTAGTGTTTTACTGTTGCATGCATATGTGAGTTTCGACCTGTTCATTTTGTCATTTTATTTTCAGTTTTACAGTTATATAAAAAAAAAATTGGTTTAAGAAAATAATATATACATATATTTTATATATCTCGTTTCAGTCTATATCAAGCAAATTCTGATCTATTTCGTCAAATTCCTATTTATCGGCTCGTTCGTCGATTCGTCCCAATTTAGCTTGTTTTGGAAGTCGTGCTTGCATTCGTAACTCTATTTTAATGCTCGTATCAGTGTGCGTATCTGTGACATCTCCTGTCCCCTCTAGCTACGAAAGGTGAGCAATCACTCACGATTAATGTTCTTTTATTTATTAAATTTGATTTCAATTGAAACGACAATTGAAATATACTGCTGTTAGTTAATTACACTGTTATATATGCTATTGCCTGTATCAGTTCACCTGTGACATTTGACACCATTATCTGTTAATTATTTATGTGATGATAATACAGTTTGGCTGATAATTGATTGTTTGTTGATGTTTATATTGGACGTTAAATTGTTAGTGTTAAATGAAATAGTATGCAAATTTGAAATGGATATTGTTTGCACCAAAAATGGTCACAAACCCCAAGTGTAGTGAAAGCACCAGCGTATGAATACGAATCAACAGTATTCACACACAAATCACAGATCTAAGCAAGTAACAAGCAGCAATCAAGAAATATTGAACAGTGACACACAATTTATAGTGGTTCGGCTATCTCCGGCCTACGTCCACTTCAAGGTTTTTAGCTATGTAGACGTGGTGGATTCGAGGTGATCGATTCGAAGACATGCTTCCTTCGAATCGATCTGGGTAACCTTAGTCGATTGATACGGGGACTTCACTGTTTGAAGCGATTCGAAGGTGGGAACGTTCCATTGGATTCGAGCTATTGGATTCGAACAAAGGCTTGATCAATGGAGTCGAAGCAAGGCGTATTCTGACGGGTTCGAAGCAAGGCTTGTCGTGATCGATTCGAGGCAAAGGCTTGGTTGATGGAGTCAAAGCTACGGTCCTTCTTCATGGATTCGAACTATGTTCTCATGGATGGATTCGAACCAACGATGTCTCAAGTCGATTCGAACATAAGCCCTGCTGATGAATATAAAGTAAATCGAGTCGAACCAGGTGGAGTCGAAACTGATGGATTCGACTCATATGGGTGCGAACTCGAGGCTATGTTCTCCACTTGCTCCGATGATATCTTGAGCGTGCGACCTCGGATTGACTCGAAACTTGGAACGTTGTTTCATCTGGCCTTGCTTGACATGTCTCATCAATTGCAGCCCGATCCGGACTCGGACAAAATTCATCGATATCCATGGTGAACCTGCGATGCACAATCGATGTTCATGACTAATAATCATTGATTTTCAGTTAATCTTTGGGTATCTCGACTTTGCCAAAAGTTGGGATAACATTTTGCCCCCCAAAACATGCCTTTTTGGTAAAAGGGGTGTTTTGATCAGTCTTAAGTTTGATGCAGTGAGTTCATGTTTTACTCATAGCTTATAGCATTTTCAATCAAGTACATGGCTGTTCGAAGCCGAATTGTTATCAACTTTTTCTAGTGGAAGTTAAGAATGAAATTCTACGGTCTCTCCGTACTATTGATGGTCGCTCCGGACCCTTGTCAAACCCATTCCAGATTTAGCGGTTGAATAGAAAGATCCTATTGCACTCCGGCGTTGCTTTCTATCCCTTGCACTCTGGCCCCAGCTAGGGCGTTTAGCGATGTCTTGGTCGTTCTCGACCGATCATAGCCTCTCCGGGCTCATGCTGGATCCCATCCTGTCACTCTCCGGTGAAGGGGAAACAACGTTAAGTGAGTCAATCCTGTCGCTCTCCGGCGAAGCGACTCACCTCCTGCACTCCGGTTCAGTGTATTTGAACATTAAGCGATGTCATGGCCTAAATTGTGGGCCGATCATAGCCTCTCCGGGCTCTTATCGAATCCTGATCCAATCACTCTCTGGTGAATAGGAAACGATGCTTAAGTGAGTTGATCCTGTCGCTCTCCGGCGAAGCAACTCACTTCTTGCACTCCGGACCCTGCCTCTCCGGGTAGGATCATAAAGCGATCATGTTTATATTGATATTTAATGTTTATCCTTTAACTCTCCGGTCAAAGGTTTATTTTAATAAGTGTTTCTTTATTAAATTTAAATCCTAGATGTTCAATCTCAAACACCAGGAAAAATAAGATAATGCCTCTCCGGGCGGAGCGGTCTATTTCCATCTCAGAGCATGCCTAGGGATCTCTCCGGTTCCTGTACATGAGTGAGTGGGATAGCCGCTTTATTTTGGAAATCAAATATAAGAAAACTAAATGACCAAAGCTCATATCCTGGACTTGGCCCGTGCCATCGTGATCAGTTGATGACGAGTCGTGATCCCGATCCAGGATCAGTCCTGTTAGGTTGAGGCGGTAGTTGTTCGGGCCTGACCGCCGTTGCACGTTCTCTGACATACTGTGGCAATCTACCACTCCTGGCATGTTCTTCCACCTCATCCTTCAGGTGGCGGCATTCATCGGTAGTGTGCCCATCCAGCTCATGGAATAGGCAATATTTTCCGGTTCTACGTTCCCGCTCTGTGGGATCTCTCCTGGGTGGCTTTCGATAGGGGAGTTGCCCCCGAGTTTCGGTGTAAATTCGTTCAAGTCCTGCCACCAAGTCTGTGTACTGCCTGAATCTAGGCTCTTGGAATTTCTTCCGTTTGTCAGGACCATCAGGTGCGTCATCCTGCTTTCTCTTTCCTTTGTCTGCCCTGGACTGTTCCCTGGCGGTTCCTTCGCCTTGTGCAACATTTATTTCCTGCCTCTCGGCTCGTGATTCCTCTAATCGAATGAATTTTTTAGCTTCATGGAAAAACTCTCCAAGATCTTGCGGTGGATCTTTAGTCAAAGAGTCTTTGAATTCGGTGCCTTCTCCAACTCCTGCCACCGCCGCCATCAAAATCATCGATGGGTCCGGGCGATCTACAGAAGTCACCGTCGCATTAAATCGTAACAAAAAATCTTTTATGGACTCTCCGGTCCTTTGTTTTATTGATGCCAAAGTCATCACGCTTTTAGGTCGCGTCACGTGAACCCTAAACTGCTTCATGAAGCAATCCACAAGCTCGCCCCATGTCCTGATTGATCCGGTTTCTAGCTGCCTAAACCAAAGCGCAGCCAAATCTGATAAGAATAAGGGGAAACATCGTGCCATCACTTCTTCGGATGCTCCTAGCACTTCCATGTGTCTGATATATCTGGTGATATGCGTGGTCGGGTCTGACTTTCCGTCATAAGGATTCAGCGTTGGTAGTTTGAACTTCGGAGGGTTCCTTGCATTCCTGATATTCGCAGCGAACGGACTTCGACTAACTTCTTCCAATCCTCCTCCTGACAACCCTCCTCTCATGAGTCGCCTCACTAGGCCAATCATTCTCTCATCTCCATCTAGGGGTTGCCCCCTTGTCATGTCTCTGTCTTGCCCTCCGAGTCTTGTAGGGAATTCTGGTACGTACTCTTCGGGCGGCTCGTTAGCATTTGTGTTGGCCCTAGCCGGCTGAGCTCCTTCCAAAGGCACTTCTGCGTTGGATCCTACGGGCCTGCCCCCAACCCCTTGTTGATTGCCTTCTGGTTCTGCATTCTGTCCTCCGTTGGGTTCCATAGCCCTAGCTCCTTGTTCCACATTCACAGCCGCTGTAGTTGGTCCAAGGTTCTGTGTCCCTGCAGCTCTCATCTGTTCGAAGAAATTCTGCAGCATCTCTTGTTGGCTTTTCATCATTCTTTCCTGCATTAGGTTATTCATAGCCTCCATCTCATCTCTGGTAATGTAGATCGAAGCTTGTCCTTCTCCAGCGCCAGAGGATGCCTCTTGACTTCCTGCCTGTTGGCTCCTCTCAGTTCTTTGTCTAGTTTGTCGAGTCATTGTAGAGTCAAATCTAAATCCTTAAAATCTTAAATCTAAACTTTGAATCTGGTGTAGCGGGTGCTAGTTCTTCTCGGTGAAAGCACCAAAGTGTTTGCACCAAAAATGGTCACAAACCCCAAGTGTAGTGAAAGCACCAGCGTATGAATACGAATCAACAGTATTCACACACAAATCACAGATCTAAGAAAGTAACAAGCAGCAATCAAGAAATATTGAACAGTGACACACAATTTATAGTGGTTCGGCTATCTCCGGCCTACGTCCACTTCAAGGTTTTTAGCTATGTAGACGTGGTGGATTCGAGGTGATCGATTCGAAGACATGCTTCCTTCGAATCGATCTGGGTAACCTTAGTCGATTGATACGGGGACTTCACTGTTTGAAGCGATTCGAAGGTGGGAACGTTCCATTGGATTCGAGCTATTGGATTCGAACAAAGGCTTGATCAATGGAGTCGAAGCAAGGCGTATTCTGACGGGTTCGAAGCAAGGCTTGTCGTGATCGATTCGAGGCAAAGGCTTGGTTGATGGAGTCAAAGCTACGGTCCTTCTTCATGGATTCGAACTATGTTCTCATGGATGGATTCGAACCAACGATGTCTCAAGTCAATTCGAACATAAGCCCTGCTGATGAATATAAAGTAAATCGAGTCGAACCAGGTGGAGTCGAAACTGATGGATTCGACTCATATGGGTGCGAACTCGAGGCTATGTTCTCCACTTGCTCCGATGATATCTTGAGCATGCGACCTCGGATTGACTCGAAACTTGGAACGTTGTTTCATCTGGCCTTGCTTGACATGTCTCATCAATTGCAGCCCGATCCGGACTCGGACAAAATTCATCGATATCCATGGTGAACCTGCGATGCACAATCGATGTTCATGACTAATAATCATTGATTTTCAGTTAATCTTTGGGTATCTCGACTTTGCCAAAAGTTGGGATAACAGATATAGGATAGTTAACAATTTTAAAACTGATTTATATGTTAAAATTTATTAGTGAATATGACCCCTTTTAATTGTTAAATTAATTGACATATAGAATAGTGATAATTACACTTTGAACCATCGACGTGTATTGGATTAATTGTTGTAGTGTAAAAATTGAAATTGAACGACAAGTGAAAAACCGTAATGTAATAATCTTTAATCTACATGAAATGATAGTGTAGATTCTAGAAATAATTATATTAATTCATACAAATAACAATGCGAATTAATACGGTTATTTCAGGATTATTTGAATTGATTATTGGATTGATATTGTTTTTGTTATTGCTTGTTTATTTACTTTGACACCATCCCAGTTATCACACTGCAAGTTCCCTTTGCTATGCTATGATTTTGAATCGAATTGGAATCGGGTTGAAATGATAAATACCCAAATTGAACTTTGACTTAGGATAGAAAATTAAATAAACCCGATTGGTCAATAATTCGATTTAAAAATAAAACGAAGATTTTATTTGAATAAAGAATATAGTTTTGAAAATGAAGTTGAAATTTGAATTTTGTTGAAATTTAAATGTTATATTTAATAATCTGAAACAAAGGATTAAAAATGTAATTAATGAAAGAATGTTGTTTAATTTGAGAAATGATTTAATAATTAAGTTTGAAATTATAATTAAGTTTGAAACAATTAAACTTTGAAATGATTTAATAATTAAGTTGAAATTATAATTAAGTTTGAAATTATTAAACTTTGAAATTATTTAATAATTAAGTTTTGGAAAATTATTTAAGTAAGTAAATAAGTGAAATGGAATTTCTTTAACAGGAAATGAAAATGTGATATTTTTGGAATTAATGTAAGACTTGTAATTGAAAGAATTGATTTGACGAATTTAGTTTAATTCAAAATTGTAAGTTTTGATTTGATGAAGTTGAACTTAAGAATTGATTTAATGAATTGGAAATTTAATAGAAATTGTTTTGAATGATAAAGTAACTTAACGAATATTGAATGGAATCGATAAATGAGTTTAAATTGATTTGAATGTTAAATAAAATTTGTTTAAATGTTTTCGGAATGAAACGTATATATGAACTTGAATCAATATTTGAATTGTTTTAAATAGAAATTGAAATTGAATTATAAGATGGTGAAATGGTAATTTGGAAGTTTTGAAACGTAAATTATGGAAATTGATTTCGAAAGGGAAATGAAATGTTGGTTTACGAATTGAAATTGAAATTGAAATTTGATTTGGTTTTTGAAATATATAAACGACCAATCGGTGTAATAATTACGAAAGTTATTGAAGAGACCGGGATCGGCAATGGATATACTCTCTATCTGAACCGAAACCACTTTAATAACTATACGCGGAGTGATGATCCAGAATGAAGTGGTTGGAATGATGTACGTGTTGACTGAAGAAAGTGAACGATAATGGATAGCCTTGACACGTGTGTCAAATTGGAAATGACTAAAACAGGAGCAGTGCCGGGCCAATGGAGGATTTGCTACCTCAAGTGGACACACTTCTTCGAACTACTTATACTTTTTGTCGATTGGTGCACCCTTGATTTTGGGAGTGTTGTTTCACGGTGTTGCGGGCGCTGCGGCGTTGCGTTCTCACCAGTCCGGATCAGGCGAACGGTAGTACCACTACCTTGGGTATTGCCTCATGTGCCTTGTCATACTTGTATTCCATTTATGCGCGACCACTACGATTTTGATTTGTACCTTTAGTATATGGATTGCCCTCTGGTGACTTCCGGTTTTGGGGAAACTACGGTCTTGTATATGCTTTTGGGAATAAAAATGTGTTAAGGGTGGAATGGGCCATGACTTAACGCTATTTTGAAATCTTTTTATATTACTGATAGACATTATCTACTTATCGTACACTACTACATAGTAGATAGTTTAACGGATCCTTAAAGGATGGTTATTCCAAACATCCTTTGAGTTACTTGTATTTCAATTGCTATTTCACTTGAGTTGGATTTATTAATATAAGAATGTTAATCCTGACTCGAGTGTCTTGTGTTTTTTCTTTACGCTCGGGTCAGACTGAGTGGTTCAGCTTTCGAGACTCACCTTTGGAGTTGGAGCTTTGCTTGAAGATCCAGCCATCTATTCTGCTTTCAGTATTCGATGATTCCAGTGATGTATTCTGATTTGTCTCTGATGTATCGTATTACTCTTCTGTTGTAAACTCTGATGTATTTTATATATTCATATAGTAGCTTCATGAACTACTATCTCTTTTATTTCCGCTGCAACTATTACTCTGTGTCTGTGATCTGTGATTATTTATTTACTGTATATGTTCAGTTTTGCCAAATTTAAATTAACAACGCGGTATTTTGAGCAATTCAATTCCGGCATGAGTGTCTACCTATACACTTATAATGGATGAGAATGGTCCAAAATTCCGGGTCATTACAGTTGGTATCAGAGCTTTGGTAGCTCTAGGCAAAACTCAACATATAAGATAAATGTATTTACAGAATCACTCTCATTCGAGTTTCAATCTCTTCCTTTGACTCAATTCCATGAATTTTGGAACGTTTTCCTCGGTTCCGAAATTCATTCGTGTCCTTCACTATTCGTCTTCTTTCAATTCTGGAGCACCCCATAACTCCATTTTGAATGATATCTATAATAGATCAGCGGTCTCGCAAATCTTAGAATGATTCGTAAAGGAGTAAAACCCCATTTATAATAGGCATCGATTCACCGGAGATTTCTGTATCCTCGGTTTACGATGCTATCTATCTCCTGCTATACCTGAATTTTATTTCTCGAGATCGAATGTCGATTTACCTCGGAAATCCACACCGATCTTATTCTTGAAGTCACGGTCGACCCGGTTAAGGTTGCCCGCGATTTATATAAACTTATCCATCTTCCTACTTTTTTATTAATCATCATATCTTTGTTTCGAACTTATCTTCGAATCAGATTTCTCTTTGATTTGAGTCCATCAAATTTGAATCTCTATCCTTGCTTTGAAATCCATTCTTGTATAGTCGAGCGAAGAAGTGTATTTATAAATTAATATTAAAAATGTTTTAATATATGTTGTGTTGTTTGAGCTGTTGATGTTGATTTGGGTTTTCGATCGATTCGTCTGATCAACGCTATCGATAGGATTTCCAAAACACTTGAGCAGAGCAAACCGACACAATATCGTTTTCGAATTTGGTAAATAAAATAAAAGTTTTGTATGATTATATTATATATAAATATAAGTTTTCTGAAATTAAATTGTTAATGAATTTGTTGTCTGAAATAATAATATTTGATTTTTGTTTATTGTTTTGTAAACCATTGACTATTGCATAATATAAATAAATGAATTTATAAACTTGGTTATAAATTGATTGGAATTTGAAATGAATTAAATTCAGAAATTTGAGAATTTATTAGTTTCCGGTGATTTCGAACTTTGGTTTTAAAATTTTAAAGTATATATTATTGGAAGTATTTTCGAATAGAAATCGTTTCCAAAGAATTTTTAAAATGTTGAAATCAGTGCTCTTCTCTTTGTCGCTGGAAAATAATTTCGGTGATGGCGGCCGCATCATCGATATTCATTTTCGAGTTTCGAAGTGGAGAAACCATTCTGTAGCATTGCTACGGTTTTGTTTTGAGAAAATATATTTTGATTTGAATTTCTTCAATATATTTTGATTTACATATATATTGGTATCTTATTTTAAAATTTAATTTGATTTGATATAAATATATTATATATATCTCTAAATTGTTTAAAGTTAATCGAAAATCTATTTCTTAAATTTTGTTAAAGGATGATTTAATTATAGATAAAACCAAAATTTGGAATAAATATTTAAACTTGAATCATTGAATTGGGAAAATTTTATTTGTATATTGTTCAACTGCATTCTAATACAACTTACCTAAATCATTCAGAAGTTGAATATGTAATTGGATAATATATAGGATAAATTGAATTTATAAGTAAAATTTGAGTGTTTATAATAAATGTTATACACTAAATTTTGATTATAAAGATATTAATAGAGTTAGATAGGATAATAAGTAAACTAAGTTAATAATGAAATAAATTTGTTTTGAAAGAATGTTAACGTTAAAATATGAACGATAACACCCGGTGTGTGTAATAAGATCGTGAAAGCACCACCCGTGTGACGGGAACAGAAATTAAGCAGGAAAATAGCAGAAATGCAGTAAATGAACAACAGATTTATAGTGGTTCGGCCCGTAATTGAGCCTACGTCCACTTTATAGTCTCTTATTGCTGATTCGGTTACAATTTGATACAAATCTCTTTAAGAAACAGTACAATTCGATCACAAGAAACAATCTAGACTACTAGCTCAATCTTCGACGGTGAAACTCGATGAATCCATCTCGAATGTAAGGAATTTCTCTCGAAGCTTGTTGTAGTGTCGTGGATGCTTGAAGGATCCTTGATTACTGAATGAATGAAGAGTTCGACGGAGTAACAGCGCTGTAGAAATGATTTGCCAAAAAGTCCTCCTCATGTTGGAAGTGGTGGGGTATTTATAGGAGCTGATTTGGACTCTGGAAAATTTCCTAAGTCCTAAGTCGTCGCCGACTTAGTATAGGTCGCCGCCGACTTATGATAGGTCGCTGCCGGTTTATCAGTTCCAACACTTCCCTAGTAGTTCACCTCCTCTTCTGGTTTTACGTTTAAGTCCTAAGTCGCTGAAGACTTAAGGTAAGTCGTTGACGAGGTAAAGGTGTATAAGGTATCTCAGTGTTGTTAGGTCGGAGCAGGGTTAAAGTGCAATCTTAAATCGGTAGTTTGTTAACTCGGCAGGCCTTGCTAACTCGCACTTGGTTAAATCGGTTGGCTTCCTTAAGTCGGTAGTCATTTTAGATCGGCAGCTCCTCTTAGTAGTGGATTACCTTAAGTCGTCTTTCATTAGGTCGTACGCTTCCTTATGTTGTGACTTGTTGAGTCAGTATACTCTTTAACTCGGTAGGCTACAAGTTCCCATAGGTCGGCAATCTGTTAACTCGGCAGGCCTTGCTAACTCACAGTTTGTTAGATCGGTAGGCTTCTTTAAGTCGTTATGTCGTGTTAACTTTCTTAAGTCGGCAAGCACCTTAAGTCAACCAGCATCCTAAGTCGGCATACTTCTTAAGTCGGCAAGCACCTTAACTCGGCTCCTGCTAGGTCGTGAGTCGAAAAGGGGGTTAACATTTGCCCCTCGAAGTATATGCCTAAACCATAGGTCGTATGCTTCGATTCTCTTAACTCGCTTCTTGGTAAGTGTGTTAGATCGCGATCGACTTAAGATGAGTCGTAGGTCGGACATGTCGATTCAAATTTCACTGTCCCAGATTATAAATAGCTTAAGTCGTCCCTTCTCTTCCTTCACCTATTCCAACTTCTTGTGCCGCCATTAACAGAGTTCTTCGATTTCAAATACGAATTCAAGTTCACCACCCGGCGATTCACCCTTGCTATCTAATTGCGTAAGCGTTTCCGACCCTTTTCCATTTCATGTTAGCCATTGAACCATGAATTCTAACCTCCGAACCCCAAATCGGTATCATACGTCGTGCTCCACTTTGAATTGTGCTGTGATCAATTTTTGGTCGTCACTAATTGTTGATGTGATTCACGGACACATGACAGTAGGTTGGGTTAATGACAGACCAGAGATGTGTTGAATTGTTGTTCCAGTGACCTGGTGGCATGAAGGGTACGATGGATCTCACGAAGAGGATAGTGGATTTTACGATGTTGGTGTTAACGGGTTATTGCGTTGGTGAATTTCGAGTTGGTTGTTTGGTTAAAGGAGGTGAAATTTTTGGTGGAGAGGAGAAATGGCTTGAGACGACTCAAAACATTCATGATTTAATAACCTGTCCTGTTTAACAATTCCTGCGACCAAACTGTCTCAACAGTCCAATTTTTCTTGCGACTTAACTATCATCCGACATAAGCCTTAGGTCGCGGCCGAGCTAGGACTTAGAAATTCATGCCATTTTGTCTTGAGACCTCCTCTGCATACAGCCCGACTTAACTTATCTCGCAGCTTCTTATATTAGGTCGTGACCGACCTAGAACTTCGAATGATTTCAGTGACTTATTTTTTACAACAAGGCTTTAGGTCGCAGCCGAGTTAGAACTTGGCATATCCGCATTGTCTTGAACTTTGAACTATCTACACTTCTTTACAGATTATCTCCAATGCTAATGACCTGTTAAATACAACATCTGCAGAAAACTGGGACGAATATACTGCCATTGATTGCCCACATCGAATGACAGATTAGTTGATAACGAGAAAGTTAAATTAAATGAATATGAACGAGATGCTGTACAATAACCAATTCAAGTGAAGTATTAAAACAAAATCATAATAGTCAAATGAAACTGACTTGTCTGTATTAACACTGCACTTGATCATTGACAAATTCTGAAATTCTATAATCGATTGATTGTCAACTAATTTAATTCCAGTTATGCTTGTCTTTTATTTTCATTAGTTTTTGCACAACACTTCACACTTTTAGGGAATGTGCACCTTCACATTTGAACATTCAGCTGATTGTGTAGAATGTCTTCTCCACAAGAAGGAACAGAGCAAGCTGAAGATGTATTTCCAGTTGCTATCCCGCTAAACGATCCTCCAGAGAGGACTCCTACTACTTTGAGCCATAAAGCCTTTCGTCAACTATGCATCCAGTTTGGCATTGCTGAAGCTGACGCTTTGCTTCCCGAAATAAATGATACTGCTGACAGGCCACCCTGTGGCTTCGTCGCAGTTAACCGCCAAATGTGCTTGAGCGGAGCTATCCCCCCATTCAATGACTGCATTCGAGAACTTCTTCTCCAACTATCTATTTCCCCTTTTCAGTTACATCCCAATGGCTATGCCATCTTGCTGGGACTATGCGTGCTTTTTAGGAGAACGCTGGGCCGCTTTCCTACCTTCGGAGAAATTCGCTATCTTTGTACTTTTGCCAAAAATAAAGATCATCCCTCCATCATAGTTGTAAGGAGTGCGAGAAATCGTAAGTTGATCACCGGTCTCCCTGAAAGTGTTCATAGTTTCCTGAGCCCGTTCTTCTATGTTCGCTGTCCTCCTGGGTTTTATGCTATTTGGAGAATAGGGAGTAAGATCACTTGCATTTGTTTCTTATGTTCTTTCAAACTTACCGAAGTTTGGGTTATCAAGTGCTAACTTCGCTCTTTTTTCCTTTTCAGCACTTCCTCCTCCTTCTAAAAATCTCAGTCACAAAGTGACTTTCGAGAGGCTTATGGCGGTGCCTGTAGAGGAGAGGAGTATCCAGTTTCTATTAGATGATGAGCTTTTGCACCAATTTGGGCTTCTACACCCTTCCAGGTCGACTCGAATTCATGAAATTCCTAGTTCCGATGCAGAAACACCGGCTCCTTCGGGCTCTCAAACAGAGGCGTCGAATGCCCCAGCTTCTGCGGAAGAAGCTGCATCAGAAACACCTGTCCTGGATGCTGCTTTGATAAAGTGTTCCGGATCCACTGATGTTGTAGGGTTAGCTGGCAAGTTGGCACTTCCCCCAATTATTGAGGAAGAAGAGAATCCCCGAGTTTCTGAAAAAACAATTGATGTGGAAGTTGAGAAGGAGAAATCTGCTGAACACTTGGGCGATGACACCTTTGACGGCTTGAGTGATATCATGATAACTTCTCAAGAGCTTTTCGGGGATAGCAATCAAAAAGCGACTTCTCCCGTTGTCGAGGCGACTTCTACCCTTAAACAAACCCAGATGCCTACTACGCCAATCGTCTATGTTTCCACACTAAAGCGTGGTCTGTAATTTGACGCATGTAGTTTGCACGCCACACACACTTAGGATTTTTCAGCACTTATAAGCATTTATCCTTTTTTTTCTGGAAATTTCTAAACTCTACCCCTCTTCTGCTTTCAGGTTCTCCAATGGGACGTACAGGTTCATATTATGACTCATTCAAGTACCGTGGAGGCCGCGGCACCTATGACTTTAGGAAGTACCTTGATACCCCAAAAGAAACAGATGAAGAGAGGGCTCGAAGGAAAGCCCAGGAGAAGCGGGATTACGATCAGTGGCAAAGAAGGAAAGATGCCGAGCGATATGACTCTTCGCATAGGAGCGACTACTCTCATAAGCGGAAGTCTTACGATGATAAGGGAAAAACTCAGATTGCCGATGAACCGAGCAAACGATCTAAACCGATTGACGCGTCTGAAATTTCTGAAAAGACTGACGCTCCCATTCCTTCTGATATTCTGGCTAGCTCTCCTCCTCTGAAGAAATCTGACATTCAGACTATCATTAACAGACCGCAATATCAAGTCAAGGACGGCCCCCCAACACTTCAAAGCCGTTTTCCGAATTGGTGCCTAAAAGGGGTGCGCTTTGACTTGGACATAGTTCCGATTGATAAATCAGACATGCTTAGCAGTCTTGACGCAGTCAGGCTTAACATCGAGAGGATGTCGCAGTGGTAGAAGCTTGTCGATGAACTCCAAAGGGTTAATCGTGCAAACCTTGAGGCAATGCTGACTATGGAAAACGACAAGGCGGAGTGGGACAAAGTTTTCAAACAGCATAATCTCGAGATGACAAATATTGCTGATGGTTATGCAAAACTTGAGTCCGAGGTTAAAAAACTTAAGGAAGATCTTGCCTCTTCTTCTGCATCTCATATTCAAAAAGAAGAAGTCTTTCAAAAACAAGTGCGGGATGCCCATGCTGCACAGAGAGATGTTGAAATGAAGCTTGCCGCTGAACAGCATATTACTGAGAAATACCGCACAGAAAACACCGATTTGCGGGAAAAGGTCACCTCTCAGAACGTAGAGATTGAGTTACTAAAGTCTCGACTTGCTAAAGTTGAGGCAGAGCGTGATGAGGCTACCGCTGGCCGGGTTGCTGCCGTTGCCGAAAAGGAAGCGGCTGAGCAATCACATGAGGTGACAAAAGCAGACATCAGCTCTACCTTATTCGACTTTTATTTACACAGCGTTCTGGGTCGTGGGAGCCTCTCTTTTCTTGGCCCCGATTATGAAATTACATTGGCTGAAGTGTGGGAAGTCGCGATGGATATGCTTGGCGGGGCCGGCTATAATGAGCTGGAACTTGAGGAGCGCTATCTCAATGATGAGGATCGTGCCGCTCTTGTTAAGGGGAAGGAGCTACTTGCCAAAGTACGAGCTGAAACAACGGGAGAAGAGCCTCCAAAAGAAGAAGCTCCTTTAACTGTCCCCGCTCAAACTTCCACTTCAGCCGACGTTGATATTATAGACTCCAGCCCTCATTCTTTACATCTAGCTAAAGTTCCCCAGGAGACTGCAACTACTCCTACTGAAGATGAGGCACTGGATGATATTGAAGCCGAGAAGTTTGAGGTGGATCTTGCAAAGCCAACTCCTCCAGGTACTCTTGGTGTCGTCTCGGATCTAATAAACCAGTCATTTGACTTAGCCGAATTCGATGACCTTCTTACTTGTTACTTAAACTTTGATGAACCGATGCCTTCTTTATTTTCGGGGGATGCTGATTTTAACTTCTTTTCTTCTACAGCGGAGGCACCAAGCACTACACAAGCTTTCACTCCTTCGATTGCCGTTCCTCCGTCTTCCCAAATTACTCCTCCCTCTGCTTCCCAACCGGGATCACAGGCAGAGAAAATCGATGCTCTTCAAGGCTTGGATGACCCGGCTGCTTCTCAGGAACAGAAGGCGGAGGATTTTGAAGACATCGAGAAGACCCCGGAGCGGTCTCTTGACGACGATACGAAGCTTTCAACATTGCTTGCTACTCCGGGGAGCGAGTCCTCTTCAAAGAGGAAGGGGAAGTGTGCTGTAAGGAAAAAGAAGAAGACTTCCACTGAAGAGGAAGCAGTAGTTGATCCGACTGTACCGCTTGCTCCTTCTGCCCCTGCCCGTTCACAACGACTTCAAAAGCTAATCATTAGGCCGGGGAAGAGCTCCAAGGGTGGTGAGAAGAAGGAATAATCAAGCTGGATTTTCTACTTATTATTTTTGCTCTTTGCATGTATTGACCGGGGATTGTGCGGGTACCGGTCCCCGCTTTTGCTTTTTGAGATATCTGCACATGTAAAGAATTTTCATAGTACTAAATAAAACAATTATTTTACTTGTACAAACTCTTGTGTATGTGAGAATGATCTATCTTTTATTTTAAGTGTAGAACAAACGATTCTTCTTACTTGTGCAAACTTTTTGTCTACGTTTGAGAATGCATTTATTCCACATCTGTTTTCCGTGATATTGCAACGAACTTGTGGCATGTTGCTTTTATTAATATAATTGAATTGTACAGTATTGCCCCCATGCCGTAAGTGCATTGCAATATTCCTAGTTTTTTTTAGACTAATACTCTTACTTCAGAGGACAATTATTCCGCTTTTAAGGGGAGAATTATTCTGCTCTTAATAGAGTATATCCAGTCTTTAGAAGAATCTTTATTTTCTCTTTCTGAAGAACGCTTCAACTTTCGGGGATAATCACTTTTATTTATTAAGAAGTGAATTTCCCTATGAAGTGAAATAAGCTTTTCTGAAAGAATTTTGTAGCATTTTTTCAACTTTTTTAGGAGGAACTTTTCTAGATGAACAAGTTAGTCCTTCCATTGAGAGTTGAACTGTGCTTCTGGACGATGCTCTTTGTTCAAGCATTTTATTTTGGGACATGCCTCCGGAGAGGGCTCCTCTTAAAGAGTTGTGCCTCCGAAGAGGTCTTGTGCCTTCGAAAAGGGCTTGTGCCTCCGAGGAGGGCTTGTGCCTCCGAAGAGGGCTTGCGGTGCCTTGGGAAAGGGCTTTTGCCTCCGAAGAGGTCATGTGCCTCCGAAGAGGGCTTGTGGTGCCTTAGGAAAGGGCTTTTGCCTCCGAAGAGGTCATGTGCCTCCGAAGAGGGCTTGTGCCTCCGAAGAGGGCTTTTGAGTGCCTGGGAGTTACTTTCTCATGGTCGGATGGGTTCGCGGGGCAGGCGTGAGTTGCTTGATTGGATGTTTGTTTGTACAAACGACCGCAATCAATTAACAAGATGCCCCTTCGGTGGTCCCACCGATCTTTTTGGTTGAGGAAAGCACTCCCATTTATTGGTGTGCCTCGTTAGAGGGCTTTGGTTGGTTGGTGTGCCGGGTAGGTTGCGTCTCAGGGGCGAGTGGATCCACGGGACGGACGTAAGCTATCTGATCGGATGCATCACGACCAGTTAGCGAGGGCCCTGTTACTTTCGCTTGGGAAGGCGTCCCTTTAGTGGATCTTCTGGCCTTCCTGTTAAGATGCATACCTCCCATTGTCTGCTCCTTTGTTTGCTTGGCAACTTTCCCTCATCATCTGCCTGTTAGCGCTCTCTTATTATCGTTCCCAAGCACATCTTCTTCTTTTCCTCTTACAAGTAAATTGCTTTATCCGAAGGATTGGACTTCACTGTTGAATGACTCTACGAGACAAACGCAAGTTATCTAGTTGGATGTCTATTTATAGCGACAATCTCGACTAGTGAACGAAGGTTTGTCACAATGGAGTCGCCAACTTTTTATGTGAGGTTTTCCTTGCTTGGGATTTGAATTTGGACAAAATTTTTGTGGCTTGGTTTTCGTGTAATAGCTGATTTATGGAAGTTGCTTAGCTTTGTGATGAGCAAGCCTTGTTATAATGTCCTGCAATTTTGAATTGATATTTTAGCGATACATTTAAAGTATTTACATATCAAAATAAAACAGGCATCATGAAATAGTAAAGAACACAAGATTTATAGTGGTTCGGCCAAAAATCGGGCCTACGTCCACTTTATAGCTTTCATTCATTTACACTGATTTACAATGTTTCACAGTACAACTGATACATTCATCATCATTATACAATTTTGAGCTGAGCTCTTTTCAAGTAAAGTAAGGACGCAAATGGTTGCTGTTCCAGGCCCTTGGAATCGGATCTCCTTCAACAGTTATGAGTTTGAAAGTGCCATCAAGAAGTTTAGTGCCTATGACATATGGTCCTTCCTAGTTTGGCCCAAACACACCAGTTGCTGTCATGATCCTTTTCAAAACCAAGTCTCCGACTTCAAAGCTGCGTTGGCGAACTTTGGAATTGAAATGCCTGGCTATTCTCTGCTGATGAGCTGAAACTCTGAGCCTAGCTTCCTCTCTTTTCTCATCAAGAAAATCAAGCGCTTCAAGTTGCAGTTTTTCATTTTCGGTTTCATTGAAATGAACTCTTCTATGTGAAGGAACCTCTACTTCTACTGGAATCATTGCCTCAGATCCGTATGCCAGTGAAAATAGAGTGTGCCCAGTCGCAGTTTTGTGAGTAGTTCTATACGCCCATAGTGCTAATGGAAGCTTATCAACCCAACCACCTTTTGCTTTTTCAAGTTGCTTTTTGATAGTTGACTTGATGATCCTGTTAACTGCTTCCACTTGCCCATTTGCCTGCGGATGAGCCACTGCTGAGAAGCTTTTTCGAATTCTAAACCGTTTGCAAAAATCCTGGAATTCTTCACTTTCGAATTGAGTGCCATTGTCGGTGATTATCTTCTGTGGCACACCATATCTGCAAATGATATTCTTCGTTACAAAATTTATCATCTTTTTAGAAGTGATGGTGGCCAAAGGTTCAGCTTCAGCCCACTTGGTGAAATAGTCAACGGCAACAATAGCATATTTAATCCCTGATTTGGCGATCGGTAATGGTCCAATTAGGTCTATCCCCCAGATGGCAAATGGCCATGGACTGACCATTTGTGTGAGTTCAGTGGAAGGTGCTCTTGGGATTTTTGCAAATCGTTGGCATTTGTCACATTTCCTGGAAAAAGTTGCAGCATCTCGATTGATATCCGGCCAGAAGTATCCATATCGGAGAATTTTCTTTGCAAGTGTTTGACCACCTGAATGGTCTCCACATTCTCCTCCGTGCACCTCTGTTAAGATGGTCTTGGCTTCTTCCTTAGTTACACATCGGAGTAGTGGGGTCGAAAATCCTCGCCTGTATAATCGGCCATCTTGAATTATATACCTCGATGCTTTTCTTAATAATTTTCGACGTTCCTTAGAACTCTCTGGCAGGGAACCACTGAGTAAGTATTCTTTGATTGGAGTCATCCATGATTCATGCTCTTGAGACGTAGTCATAATCCAATCAACATCCATTTCATCAATGCTTGGAGCTGACAGAACTTCTACAGGAAATAATCCTAGTAATTGAGCTTCTCCGGAGCTTGAGTACTTTGCTAAAGAATCCGCCTTCATATTTTCCTCTCGGGGTATGTGGCTTATTGAGTAGTGATCTAAATCATTGAGGAGTTCGGAAGTTTTTATCAAATATGCAGGCAAATTCCCTCCTTTGGCTTGAAATTCTTTCTTCACCTGGCAAACAATGAGCTGAGAATCGCTGAAAATCTGTATCACTTTGATATTTAATTCCTTGGCGATTTTCAATCCGGCAATAAGGGCTTCATATTCTGCTTCATTGTTTATCGAAGGAAATTCCAGCCTCAATGCATAACATAGTGATCGTCCTTCGGGAGTTTCGAGCACAACTCCTGCCCTAGAACAATAATCGTTTCTCGAGCCATCAACATACAACTTCCACTGTATTGGAATGCAGTTAGTGGTTTCTTCCTTACTGTCACCTTTGCCAGTGGACTCTGCAATGAAATATGCTAAAGCTTGTCCGTTAATTGCTCTTCGGGGATGGTAAGTGATGTCATATTGGCTGAGTTCTATGTTCCACTTCAATAGACGACCCGAAGTTTCAGGACGATACAGGACTTGCTTCAAAGGCTGATCAGTCAGGACCTTGATAGGATGAGATTGAAAATAGGGCCTCAACTTTCTGGAAGCGATTAGCAGACAATAAGCAAGTTTTTCTATCTTTGAATAATTCATTTCAGCCCCAGCGAACCGTTTGCTGATGTAGTAAACCGGACGTTGTATTTTCATATCTTCTCGTACAAGTGCTGCACTTAAAGCATGGGATGAAATTGCTAAATAGATGAAGAGGTCTTCACCATCACTAGGCTTGGAGAGGACCGGAGGAGTTCTCATATGATGAATCAGTTGATCGAAAGCATTCTGACATTCAGGAGTCCATTCGAAATTTTTCTTTCCTTTCTTTAGAGCATCAAAGAAGGGAATGCATTTGTCTGTGGCCTTGGAAATGAAGCGACTAAGAGCGGCAACCTTTCCATTGAGACTTTGCAGTTCTTTCTTTGTTCTAGGGGCTTTAACTTCTCTTAGAGCTGTGATTTGAGCAGGATTGGCCTCGATGCCCCTAGCGCTCACGATGAAACCCAGGAATTTCCCAGACTCTACTCCGAATGAACATTTCAATGGATTGAGCTTCATTCCGTACTTCCGAAGAATTGAGAACATTTCTGCCAGGTGATCCATGTGGTCTACTGCTTTCTTTGACTTTACCAACATATCATCAACATAAACTTCCATCGTTTTGCCAATCTGAGGCTTGAACATAGCGTTGACAAGTCTTTGGTATGTTGCCCCAGCATTCTTTAAACCGAATGGCATGACTTTGTAACAGTAGAGTCCCACATCTGTAATAAAGCTTGTGTATTCCTGATCTGGTTCATTCATCATAATCTGATTGTATCCAGAATAGGCATCCATAAAAGATAACAACTCATGTCCAGCCGTCCCATCTACTAGTTGATCAATTCTAGGCAACGGGAAGCAGTCTTTGGGGCAAGCTTTGTTCAGATCTGAGAAATCAATGCATACTCTCCACTTTCCATTTGCCTTCTTAACCGGTACTGGATTTGAAACCCAATTTGGATAAGTGGATTGTTTGATGAAATTATTCTCTAGGAGACGATCTACCTCTTCTTTTAAAGCTGCTGACCTTTCTGGACCTTGAGTTCTTCTTTTCTGTTTCACTGGTGTAAATGTCGGATCGACATTCAGGGTGTGAACAGCAATTGTTGGAGAGATTCCGCACATATCAGCATGACACCAAGCGAACACATCTAGATTGGCTTTTAAGAATGATATCAGTGTGTTTTGAACTGTTATACTTAGCTGTGAACCCACATTGAGTACTTTATTTGGGTCTTTCGGGTCTACAGATACTGGTACCGTTATCTCCACGGGTACCACTCTATTCTCCCCTGTACTGGCTTTCCTGGGATCCATTTCTTTTCTCGCATTGCTGTGTTCGCCAGTACAGGGGCCGCTCCGTAGTTGCTACAGGGTCGGTTCCTTGATGCGGAGCGGAGCTGCCGCATCTTTCCCCATTTCTTTTCTCCTGGCCTCTCGGAGTTCTACAAGATAACATTCTCGTCCTGCGTTTTGATCTCCTTTAATAACAGCAATCCCATTATCAGTAGGAAATTTCATTGTTAAGCACCAAGGAGCGAGGACGGCCCTGAAAGCAGCAAGAGTAGGCCGGCCCAAGAAAGAGTTATAGGCGGAGAATCCATCCACAATTACAAAAGTTTGCTTCCGAACCAATTTCTTGGGTCCTTCGCCCATTTCAACAAACAAGTCCACTGTTCCAATCGGCTGTTTCAGCTCTCCTGTAAATCCGGCGATCTTGTGTGAAGAAGCATGTACATCAGTCATCGGAATTTTCATTTGGTCAAATGTCCTTTTAAAGAGGATGTTGCATGAGGCACCACTATCAACTAACACTCTTCTGACAATAGCCGGCCCAATACCGACAGAGACAACCATAGGGTCCTCAGTAGGAGCTTCCACATTAACAGAATCCCTGGCTCTGAACATAATATCATCATGGAAAGTTTTTTGCTGCTTTAGAGGTGAAACATCTTCCAGGATTAAGACACTTTCTTCGGTTGGTGCATACTTCAAAGCTTTTGCATACCTTTCCATTTCACCCCAACTTCTGCCAGCCGGGTGAGGTCCCCCTGTGATCACATTAATAACAGGTCTTTCCTTTCCAACAGGCCTTTCTCCTGAATCAGATGAATTAGTTGGAGGTAACTGCCCTTGGTTGGACGAAGATGGGTCCTTTCTATTCCTCTTGACGTATTGCTGCAACTTATTCTCTCTTAGCAATTCTTCAATCAGACTTTTCAAATGGCGGCACTCATTGGTATCATGCCCTGGTTGGTTGTGAAACTTGCAAAATCTTCCGCTTTGAACAGCATTCTTCCCAACTTTCACGGCCGGTGGTTTTGGAAATTCAACAGCATCCTTAGTGGCGATGAAGATATTTTCCGGGGTATCAGTCAGAGGAGTAAAGTCTGATGGTTTAAGGAAACGGGGTTTTTTGAAGTCTTTTTGCCTTTTCCCACCATTACTTTCCCTTTTCTGATCTGCCGGTTCTTTCTTGCTTTGAGTAGTAACATTATTCTCCGCCACCGTTGTCACAACTTTAGCTGGTGCGGAAAGATCCTCTAAGCGTATAATCTCGTCAGCCTTTTTGTAGAATTTCTCTAGCGAATTTGGTTCCTTCATTTTTAGCCATTTTCCAAATTCGCTCGATTTGTCAATAGCACGCATCAAATAGGTCAAGATCATTCGTGGCTCTGCATTATCGACTTCTGCCAGAGCTAAGTTGAAGCGGTTCAAGAATGACTTAATAGGCTCTCCCGGATTCTGTTCAAGACTGGACAGCGACATTATATCCTTTGCCTTTGAAGCGTATAGCCTGAATTGCTCTTTGAATTTTCGGGTGAGATCGGAAAACTGATCTACAGATCGGACTGGAAGCTTGGTAAACCAGAGAAGCGCCACCCCTTCTAAATAGACTGGGAAATATCGGCACTTTATCTCGTCGGTTGCCCTTGCGCCGGTCATATGCCAGTCGTATTTATACAAGAACTGATTTGGATCACTTGTCCCCCGATAAGCAGGAATAGTGGGGGGAACAAACTTTCTAGGAAATTCAGCTTTCAGAATCTTTTCGGTAAACGGAGTTCTACTTGGTGCGAATCCCCATTCGCTTTCGTCTTCATCTCTTTGCATGCTCTCTTTCATTATTTGCTTGATCATACAAGAGAGAGATTCCTCATTGTTCAGAGATTTCGCAGAGTAGACCTCAGCCATCTTTTCGGGAGTTTGTCCAGGTAGATGCTCATGAAGAACTGGTGACGGCCTAGATCCTTCGGCCTGGAGGGGTGCCCCTTCGGCAGCACCTGATCCCCCGTGAGGAATATTTCTTCCCTCGGAATTGGGAGCAGCATTAGCAAAGTTTCCCTCATTATTTACTGGTCTTTGACTCGTACCAAATAGAGCATTCAGCCTTTCCATCATCAGGTTATTCTGAGTTTCAATCTGCTGGTACAGTCCGGATACAGCAACATCTAACTCCTATCGCGTAACACCGATGCTCGGAGCTGCTTGATTTGGAGAGAGAGAAGTGGCAGTATTGTCACGGTCATCATCAGTTCTGACAGACTTTCGTTTCCTCCCGGGAGCCATTATGTCTGATAAACTTCTGATTTTGTGGGAAATTCTTTCAGCAAACTTCTGAGAAGCAATGGTGAGTGGCAGCCTGAGTTGGGCTCTCAATGAAAGCACCAAAATGTTAACGTTAAAATATGAACGATAACACCCGGTGTGTGTAATAAGATCGTGAAAGCACCACCCGTGTGACGGGAACAGAAATTAAGCAGGAAAATAGCAGAAATGCAGTAAATGAACAACAGATTTATAGTGGTTCGGCCCGTAATTGAGCCTACGTCCACTTTATAGTCTCTTATTGCTGATTCGGTTACAATTTGATACAAATCTCTTCAAGAAACAGTACAATTCGATCACAAGAAACAATCTAGACTACTAGCTCAATCTTCGACGGTGAAACTCGATGAATCCATCTCGGATGTAAGGAATTTCTCTCGAAGCTTGTTGTAGTGTCGTGGATGCTTGAAGGATCCTTGATTACTGAATGATTGAAGAGTTCGACGGAGTAACAGCGCTGTAGAAATGATTTGCCAAAAAGTCCTCCTCATGTTGGAAGTGGTGGGGTATTTATAGGAGCTGATTTGGACTCTGGAAAATTTCCTAAGTCCTAAGTCGTCGCCGACTTAGTATAGGTCGCCGCCGACTTATGATAGGTCGCTGCCGGTTTATCAGTTCCAACACTTCCCTAGTAGTTCACCTCCTCTTCTGGTTTTACGTTTAAGTCCTAAGTCGCTGAAGACTTAAGGTAAGTCGTTGACGAGGTAAAGGTGTATAAGGTATCTCAGTGTTGTTAGGTCGGAGCAGGGTTAAAGTGCAATCTTAAATCGGTAGTTTGTTAACTCGGCAGGCCTTGCTAACTCGCACTTGGTTAAATCGGTTGGCTTCCTTAAGTCGGTAGTCATTTTAGATCGGCAGCTCCTCTTAGTAGTGGATTACCTTAAGTCGTCTTTCATTAGGTCGTACGCTTCCTTATGTTGTGACTTGTTGAGTCAGTATACTCTTTAACTTGGTAGGCTGCAAGTTTCCATAGGTCGGCAATCTGTTAACTCGGCAGGCCTTGCTAACTCACAGTTTGTTAGATCGGTAGGCTTCTTTAAGTCGTTATGTCGTGTTAACTTTCTTAAGTCGGCAAGCACCTTAAGTCAACCAGCATCCTAAGTCGGCATACTTCTTAAGTCGGCAAGCACCTTAACTCGGATCCTGCTAGGTCGTGAGTCGAAAAGGGGGTTAACAAAGAATTAATAAATTTGTTTTGAAAGAATTAATAAATTGAAATTTGATCAACATATGAAAATACCTTGAATTTAAAAGAAACTAATAGATTTAAATTAATTTAAATCGAAACTTTTATGTTTTAAATTAATTTATATGGGTTAAATATATGTGAGTGGATATATTAAGTAGAATAAATTTAACAGTAATTTGGAATAAAGAAGAATTTAAAATTGTTGAAGATAATATGATTATAATAAAGTCTATTCAAATTTATGGTTTTAGAAATTGTAAATTTAGGAAATCGGGTAATAAGATAATGAATTTAGAAATAGTTAATATTGATTTTAGTGAAATCAAATGGATTAAATAAATTATTGAATATCAATTAATTTAAATCTGAATTTATATGGTTTAAATTAATTGTTATTTTGTATTTCAAATCTGTTTTTCTTTCTGGATGTTTCCATTCTTCTACCTCGTTCCTTTTCAGGGACGAAAAGTTTTGAGTGGGGGAGAGTGTAACGACCCGTAAATTTCAACTGTTTTAATAACGTAATTAGTTGAAATTTTGTGAAATTTTAAACGATAAAATTTTGAAATAAAAATTTAATATTTGGAATACGTCTAGTTAAACATAGCAACTGGTAAATTTTCGTCCGAAAATATGGAAGTGTATTTCGCGCGTAAATTTACTTCAATTTAATCAGTTAAAAAGCGTTGAAAATAAAACGTTTTCAAAACCAAAATATTTTTACATAAAAAAATTCTAAACCATCTTCTGAGAAAGATGTCAGTTTGTCGTTTTTCCAAATTCGGACATCTTTGGCTCCGTCGATCTTATTTTTCAACGTTTTTCTTGCATTTTCCGTCAGTAGAAAAATTCGAATTTTATAATTCAATTATACCACTGATATATTTATACCGTTTTGATCGTCTCGTCGGGCTGACCTCCACAGTATATTCAATTCTGCATTTGAAGTTCAATACACAGTGGAATCCGCGAAAAACAATTTTGTAACGGTACCGGTTTTAAACACCTTTTGGATTCTTTGACCTTTCAGTTATCAACTTGAAATCAACGGTCCTCACCCATCATTTTCTCAACCATTCACCATCTGACTCTTGTGCTTCCCTGACCGTGCCTCTTCATTTTGCTCACGTTCATAATTTCAAAAGAAAATTTTTAATGATTCAACTTGTATATTGGCGTGTGAGTTGGCTGTTCATTAGTTTCCATTTTGCTTTCTTCTCTCCACTCATAAAAGCACACGCACTTATGAATAAAAACAAAATCAAAGCTTGAACGATCTCCTCTTCATCACCGAACCCATCGGCTTCCCCCTCCTCCATCGCTCGACCGAACAAGACAACCACATCCCCATGCAACCAGCGACCTCCGCCTCCTCACCTCTTCCGCATCACTTTCATGAATGCAGCCCACAGCTCTTCCACGTCCTATGCTTTGAGATGTGCCAGCCGATCTCCCTCCGCCCACCTTGCCGCTGTAAGCCCAGCGTGCCTAATTTCAACGTCAGCCATATCTGACGAGTCACCTCTTTTCTTTCTCCGATGCGTGTACATAAGGTATTGTATATAGTTATGTTTTAAATTGTTGTATATATCTGTGTTGTAAAATTTTATGTGTATACTTTGTTAGATTAGCCAAGCTTGCCACTGTTTCGTTGTATATTAATATATAATTAGTAATAAGCTGTAAAGTTAGTTTAGGTGGCACTTGTTGTTTAGGCATTGATGTAGTTGCATTGATTTATATAGGCTAGTTATGCATTGATTTAAAGGGGACGTGCATATCTGATGTTATATAGGCTAGTTATAAAATTTTTGGATGATGTAGTTTGTACTCTTTTTAAAGTGGTGTTTGATATATATACCGTATAGTTTATATATATGGGAATTTAAAGGTAATTACATACATTTTTCCCCGGCGTAAAAAAAAATTTGAACTGATTTTAGCTTTAATTTTTTTTTATTTTATAATATTGGTGGACCTTAAAGTGTACTATATCCGTTATATTAAAGCATTTTGAACTGACTTTAACCACTTTTGAAACTGTAAATTTGTATGTCAAAAATAAATGTTCATTTTTGCTGTTATAAAGTTGTAATTTGCTTTATATATGTAAGGCGTTTACAAGATAAAAACTTTTTTGTCTGAACTAGTATTTTACTCTTGCTTTACACCCTCCAGCTGTTCATCTGCTTTGTGACATATATATACGTATATTTGGTTTCTTTATATACAATATGAAAGTTTGTAGAAAGGAAATTTATTTCATTTTTATTTATAGTAAGCCGCAACTTGTAGGAAGTTAAACATTTTAACATACATTTGGGTGTTTGATTTTAATAACGTGACGTGTAAAGTGCTTTATGCAAGTTAGTATAATTCTATAATGTAGATAATACAAAGTGAATTCACAAAATTTCATAGTATTGAGCACTAGATCAAAACACGTCACTTTTGTAGTGGTAGGTTGGAGCATGATCTGTTGAGTCTATGTAAGTTATTATATTATATAGATTGCATACCTACATTTGCGTCTTTATCAAAAGGTTATATATATATAGTATTGTGGTTTGATTGTGTATATTCATTGTTTTGGCACACATAAAATGGTTATAGTTTGATCTCATATAACTGGGTATAGGTTTGGTTAGTATATATGTTAAGTCTGCACATATATATCTAGTGTTTTACTGTTGCATGCATATGTGAGTTTCGACCTGTTCATTTTGTCATTTTATTTTCAGTTTTACAGTTATATAAAAAAAATATTGGTTTAAGAAAATAATATATACATATATTTTATATATCTCGTTTCAGTCTATATCAAGCAAATTCTGATCTATTTCGTCAAATTCCTATTTATCAGCTCGTTCGTCGATTCGTCCCAATTTAGCTTGTTTTGGAAGTCGTGCTTGCATTCGTAACTCTATTTTAATGCTCGTATCAGTGTGCGTATCTATGACATCTCCTGTCCCCTCTAGCTACGAAAGGTGAGCAATCACTAACGATTAATGTTCTTTTATTTATTAAATTTGATTTCAATTGAAACGACAATTGAAATATACTGCTGTTAGTTAATTACACTGTTATATATGCTATTGCCTGTATCAGTTCACCTGTGACATTTGACACCATTATCTGTTAATTATTTATGTGATGATAATACAGTTTGGCTGATAATTGATTGTTTGTTGATGTTTATATTGGACGTTAAATTGTTAGTGTTAAATGAAATAGTATGCAAATTTGAAATGGATATAGGATAGTTAACAATTTTAAAACTGATTTATATGTTAAAATTTATTAGTGAATATGACCCCTTTTAATTGTTAAATTAATTAACATATAGAATAGTGATAATTACACTTTGAACCATCGACGTGTATTGGATTAATTGTTGTAGTGTAAAAATTGAAATTGAACGACAAGTGAAAAACCGTAATGTAATAATCTTTAATCTACATGAAATGATAGTGTAGATTCTAGAAATAATTATATTAATTCGTACAAATAACAATGCGAATTAATACAGTTATTTCGGGATTATTTGAATTGATTATTGGATTGATATTGTTTTTGTTATTGCTTGTTTATTTACTTTGACACCATCCCAGTTATCACACTACAAGTTCCCTTTGCTATGCTATGATTTTGAATCGAATTGGAATCGGGTTGAAATGATAAATACCCAAATTGAACTTTGACTTAGGATAGAAAATTAAATAAACCCGATTGGTCAATAATTCGATTTAAAAATAAAACGAAGATTTTATTTGAATAAAGAATATAGTTTTGAAAATGAAGTTGAAATTTGAATTTTGATGAAATTTAAATGTTATATTTAATAATCTGAAACAAAGGATTAAAAATGTAATTAATGAAAGAATTTTGTTTAATTTGAGAAATGATTTAATAATTAAGTTTGAAATTATAATTAAGTTTGAAACAATTAAACTTTGAAATGATTTAATAATTAAGTTGAAATTATAATTAAGTTTGAAATTATTAAACTTTGAAATTATTTAATAATTAAGTTTTGGAAAATTATTTAAGTAAGTAAATAAGTGAAATGGAATTTATTTAACAGGAAATGAAAATGTGATATTTTTGGAATTAATGTAAGACTTGTAATTGAAAGAATTGATTTGACGAATTTAGTTTAATTCAAAATTGTAAGTTTTGATTTGATGAAGTTGAACTTAAGAATCGATTTAATGAATTGGAAATTTAATAGAAATTGTTTTGAATGATAAAGTAACTTAACGAATATTGAATGGAATCGATAAATGAGTTTAAATTGATTTGAATGTTAAATAAAATTTGTTTAAATGTTTTCGGAATGAAACGTATATATGAACTTGAATCAATATTTGAATTGTTTTAAATAGAAATTGAAATTGAATTATAAGATGGTGAAATGGTAATTTGGAAGTTTTGAAACGTAAATTATGGAAATTGATTTCGAAAGGGAAATGAAATGTTGGTTTACGAATTGAAATTGAAATTGAAATTTGATTTGGTTTTTGAAATATATAAACGACCAATCGGTGTAATAATTACGAAAGTTATTGAAGAGACCGGGATCGGCAATGGATATACTCTCTATCTGAACCGAAACCACTTTAATAACTATACGCGGAGTGATGATCCAGAATGAAGTGGTTGGAATGATGTACGTGTTGACTGAAGAAAGTGAACGATAATGGATAGCCTTGACACTTGTGTCAAATTGGAAATGACTAAAACAGGAGCAGTGCCGGGCCAATGGAGGATTTGCTACCTCAAGTGGACACACTTCTTCGAACTACTTATACTTTTTGTCGATTGGTGCACCCTTGATTTTGGGAGTGTTGTTTCACGGTGTTGCGGGCGCTGCGGCGTTGCGTTCTCACCAGTCCGGATCAGGCGAACGGTAGTATCACTACCTTGGGTATTGCCTCATGTGCCTTGTCATACTTGTATTCCATTTATGCGCGACCACTACGATTTCGATTTGTACCTTTAGTATATGGATTGCCCTCTGGTGACTTCCGGTTTTGGGGAAACTATGGTCTTGTATATGCTTTTGGGAATAAAAATGTGTTAAGGGTGGAATGGGCCATGACTTAACGCTATTTTGATATCTTTTTATGTTACTGATAGACATTATCTACTTATCGTACACTACTACATAGTAGATAGTTTAACGGATCCTTAAAGGATGGTTATTCCAAACATCCTTTGAGTTACTTGTATTTCAATTGCTATTTCACTTGAGTTGGATTTATTAATATAAGAATGTTAATCCGGACTCGAGTGTCTTGTGTTTTTGCTTTACGCTCGGGTCAGACTGAGTGGTTCAGCTTTCGAGACTCACCTTTGGAGTTGGAGCTTTGCTTGAAGATCCAGCCATCTATTCTGCTTTCAACATTCGATGATTCCAGTGATGTATTCTGATTTGTCTCTGATGTATCGTATTACTCTTCTGTTGTAAACTCTGATGTATTTTATATATTCATATAGTAGCTTCATGAACTACTATCTCTTTTATTTCCGCTGCAACTATTACTCTGTGTCTATGATCTGTGATTATTTATTTACTATATATGTTCAGTTTTGCCAAATTTAAATTAACAACGCGGTATTTTGAGCAATTCAATTCCGACATGAGTGTCTACCTATACACTTATAATGGATGAGAATGGTCCAAAATTCCGGGTCGTTACATATTGCTCTAGATTAGGCAATGTCATACCCTAATGGGCACGACCCACATAGCCCTGTTATACCAACCCTGTTTTAGCCACCTTCGGGGTGCGAGGCTTGAGGCTACGCATTTGTCTTTCCTCTTAGCAGACCATCTTGGAATGCTAACATTACCCTCCAGGCATCCAATGCAATGATAGAATTCATCCATATAAGTTGTTCCGGGATCGAACAAACATTCAACATTTACTACCTTCCATTTTGAAATCACCCTCAAGAAGAATAGTACAGCTCCATAGCATACTTCATGACGATCCATCGCGAAAGTTATTACTTTGGAGTGGTTCGGATAAATTATACTTATCCGAAATAGGTATCTCCAAACTAAGCGATAATTCCTGGCTAACTCAATTTCACTTCTTTTGGAAGAATGTAACCAGTATTCGAGTCCTCACCGGGGAATTGTAATATGCACAACATACTTCCTGAGTTAAAACAGGTCAAGTGATACATAGCGGACAAATCCGCTACTTAGGTTAATTATATAGAGTTCGCATATGGATAACCGTATACTTAATTTAAACATGACCCATTGATTAGAATTAACCCTCCTATGTCTACCATGTTTCTGATATTTCGGCCTTACTCAATGCCTTGCCTAAAAATAAATTCTAGATCTCAAAGATAGAGGATCAGCCTGCTCATCGGCTTTTAGTGCTAACTATAGGTTGATTTACTTCCCATAAATGTGTCACCACATTAAGATTGATTTCATATATGTTCAAGGTTACTTAAGGGTAATCAACAGAGAAATCCATTGATTTAAAACATTTTTGAAAAAGAAAGACAGTCTTAAAACAAAATCGATATTTTTGAAACAAAATGATTTTTAAATTAAAACCCTTATTTATTAATTAAATTAAACTTTTATTAAATAATGATTAAATCTTAATTAATTCCTAATTAACATCTTAATTAAATATAATTAATCATTAATTAATTTATAATTAATTAAACCCCTTTAATAAATAATTAATTAATAATTAATCAATAATAAATAATTATAATAATTAACCCTTAATTATTAATTAAATAATAACTAACTTTAATTAATTAACTAATTAAAATTAACTTAATTGATTAACACTTAAGTACTAATTACCTTTATTAACCAATGATTAAGTTCTACTTACTTACTTAATTAATTAATCATTTATAAATAATTAATTAATTAAATTATAATTTCCTTTTTAACTACTTATTATAATTTTGAAAAAAATTCTAAAAATATTTCTAAGTGAAAACAATTTTAGATTTTGAAAAGAGTTCGTTTTAACAAACTGTGCTTATAGCGACCATTGTTATACGACCCCTAATTTTAAACTTAGTTTAACATTCCAAAAGCTTTTAAAACCTTTTCTTTCATACTTAAAACTTACTTTATAACTTTTAATAAAGCCTTTTTTGGAGAACAAAACTTAAAATTAAAAACTTTATAAACCTTCTCGACAAAACCATAAGTGGACAAATTTGAAAAGAAAGGGATTTCAATGTCATATTCAAGCACAAACCTAGTGCTAAATATCTTAACTTAGCACATCACAAGTTGCAACACCAACACATATATAACATAATCATATACATAAGCAAAGTCAAATCTTACTAACTAACTTCACTTAACTATCGATTTCAAGTTCATCCAACACCACATGCAAGCATACTTATGTATAACCAAATCAACATCATTTCCAGCCATACTTAAGGATAATAAATTCAACATCATAACTACTCAAACAAGCACCATTTTTAACTAACAAATATACATTATTTATACAGTTAATAACTTTGAACAAAGGAGTGAGCTTTACTCACTGAAAGTGGACCAAATCAAGTTAACTTCTTCTATAACTCGAACACAACCTAGGTTTTTGCTTCTAGCTTGGAAAAGTGGAGTCTTTGTTAGATTTTAGGTGAAAATTATTCAGGCTAGGGGTGGAAGTGCTTGGCCTAGAGGAGGGGGAGGTGTGTGTGGACTTGATCAATCAATAGAAAGTTGAATAATATGATGGTAAGGTTTAAACTTTGATGATATTTAACTCTCTTTCCCCCTAAATTCACTAGATTTTTGCTAACTATAATTTTATTCAACTTTTTATATTCTATAGCTTTTAATTTTTTAATTATCGCATCGTATACTATACACATAAAATATGGATCTCTCTAAAAAAAATTTCTCAAAATTTTAGAATTAGAATCCGTAAATTTCCTTGATTCATGTCTATATTATCACATTTAACAGTTCCAAATTTTCACATTTAACAAGCTTTAATATATTCAAGTGTAACACTATGTCCTTTTGACTTTCCCTTATATTGAGCACTTATGACTTGGAATCAGGCACTTACCCTAACTTTGTTGATTTATTTTGGAAGAGAACTAGTCAGATCAATCTTTGTATATTAATGTTGCTAAAGTAGGTGCTAAGCCTTGATTCAGCGGATATAGTGGAAAAGTACGGCTTTAAGCGGATCTACTGTTAATAGTGATAAACTGAAATAGCATAACGGTCAAAGAGCACTATGCGCTATAACAAGGATTTTGTGGGGCTTTAGCTGGGCTTTTACTACATAAGATCTACATGAAGGCATCAAACTCTCCAACATGTTTGACCTTTTACAAGCATACTAGTAGAAAGATGATGCAAGTACAAGTGGTATTGGAACATATATGGATCAACATCACCCGAATCTAAAATAGAAAATAACACTAATCAAAAAACATATCAAGAACCACTAGAGATTGAAGATGATAGTGAGGACTTGTGACGACCCACCCTTTCGATCCTCAGAAATCGGCACTAATACATCATCGGTATTCACATCCCACAAAACCGAGTGCCGAAAGGATGGATATTAAAGGGTAAAAGAAAATAAAGACAGAACGAAATCTTAGACGATTGGAATAACATATATTATTTTAATATATATGATCTTTACAGTGGAAATTTTAAATACATTTAATTCAGAGTCTATCTTATAAATCAGCCTGGATAGTTATAAATCTCTGTCCTTATAAACGTTGAATACAATCGGTAAACTAATGCAGCAGAAATGGAAACGAAGAACTATCTACAGGAATATATTTAGCTCCAGACTTCAAGCTCCATCACAATGCTCCAAGTTAAACCTGACTACTTGGTGGCTTGGAAAAATAGGGCACCTAGAGTTTAAGGAAAAAGAAAATAAACTCCGAATCAATCATGGGAATTGTGTGAGAAACTCAAAAATATGGGTATTGGAAAACAAAGGGTATCACATAAGACCACGCCGCACATAAACACGAAATGGGCCTTATGATAATCAAAACATTTACTATGCAAAATTAGGAATATTATATTTAATGACATTCTTTGAAAATCCTTTCAAATAACATATTATCATAGCTAGAATTGTGACATTTGTTAAATTCGACAGCATAATAGTTTTACAACTAAAACCGTAAAGGCTCGTATTGGAGAATGGATTCCATGCAATGACATAGTAAGGGACTACCTTCCGACAGTGCATCTCTAGAAAATTGTATCGAAGCACCAAGAGATGGTCCTCTACCAACACAAGACCAGCCTACCTTTACCATTGGTAGTACCGAATATGACATCATCCCGGTCGTATCCCGGTCATTCCCGACCTATCTAAGAGCTCTCATAGCATACACAAGGTGATGACCATATCCTAATGGGTGCGACCCACATAGCCCTACCGCATCTACCCTGTTTTTGTCATTTCCGGGTGCGAGGCTTAAGGTCCGTTATAACTTGCATAGAATCATCAAACCACACTTAGAATGCCACATTTCCATTTCCATCATGCAATACTGATTTCCACAAATGTACAACCTCTGAGCTCGTACGTCTTAGAGAAGGGTGTTAAGTGTAAGAGAGGTTACCTCCTACACCACCAAATAGATGTTTGTTTGTAGAGATCAATGTACGTGTATTTTAGAAATACAATGTCAGACATTTTTCCATACAAGTTGTCAAAGAATAGGACAATCCGAAGGCATTCTCCTACTACATCCTGTTTTGGGAATCACCCCTAGGATTAGTAGCGAGAAGTCCTTACATCGAAGATTTTCAAAATTAAGTACTACTGCCACCATATGTATATAATATAGAAATCGAGGGGCTAGTGGCAAGTTGCTTTTCATTATGACGATCCCTGTCTTCAAAATCATTACCTTTATCAGGTTTTCACTTTCGAACTTACATAGATTCGAAGTGGTTTTTGGATAGGAATCACCCAAATCCAATCCTGGTCTCTCCATACCTGTTATCGATAAAACATCTTTTAGAGATATATCATTTCTTTTCCAGTATATACGAGATTATTAGACCACTCTTTAACTTTGGAAAACACCAAATCATTTCTCATAAATCATGTTGGAAAACATTATTGAGTATAAAGGATTCGTAGAAATTAAACTAATTTTACTAAATATTAATTTTCGTATTCAACAAGTACTATTCATCGAATAATGGTGGAATCACCTTTTAAATTCACACGAATAGTATGAGTTCCCTCCTCAGAATTTAACACTGATTATAAGAAGGTCATTTTTATGAAAGCCTAGTTAAGAAATTAGTTATGGAAAGTAAATCATTTTATACTTGTCTCGTTTTCGACATTTTGACCTTATTTATTCCTCGCCCAAGAAGAGACCAGGTGATCTAGAGCACTGGTTGCTCCTGAACATCTCCTTAGTTCAAGCATCCCATATCCGGATCTCACAAATAGAAGAATCAGGTCAACTCATCGGCTTTTAGAGCTAAGATTTAATCATTTATTTATAACAACTTTTCTTTTAATCATTTATTTAAACTCTTTTTTAAATTAATTGTAAAACTTCCAAATTATCTTTAAAACACTTATTTGTTTATTTGAAAATGTTTATAAAAGGTTCGAGAAAGAATAGTTAAGTTAAAATTGTAATCTATATAAGTTATTAAAACTGCTATGGAAAGTGCTGCAAATAGCGTTTTCAAAGCTTATTTGACCAAAACAACTTTTATATCATTTGAAAGTCCAATTTTATAACTCAAATCCTTTTTAAAACATTTTAGTATATATATAGAATTTATTCAATATTTTTAAAAATTAAAAATATCATTTCAAAGAAATTTCCTTGTTGGATTCCGAACTACCAAACCGCGATTATTTTGAAAACTTGTTTTGCTCATATTTCAAAATTTACTAAATGAAATCTTGATCCTTTTATTTTGTTTGAAAACTATAATGATAAGAGTTTTGAAAATTCTTATTTCAAAGCATTCCGACTCCGATTCCATTGCATAAATGGATTAAAACTATTACGGTACGAAATTGTGAACTATCGTTACGTGACGCACCTATTTTTAACTTCAATTTCAATTCTTTTCAAAACTTCACCAAATCGAGTTTTGGTGATTATAAACCATTTATAAACCAATTTAAAGAGGTTTAATCAACTCGTAACACTTTTATAATTCATTTTGAAAAGTAATTTCCACTGTGTAATTTCGACATGTATTAAACGTGAATTGTTTACGCATCCAAACAACAATATTTTTCACAACCAAAACATGATGATCAAAACATAACAACCAATCAATCCAAACATATCATGTCATTATCCATATCATAATATAAATAGAGTTTTCTCACATTGATTGGATATTAGACTTACAAAAATAGACTGTAGCTCCGCTATGATCGGAACAAAGCTTATGGAATCGACTAGTATACCTTAGATAGGCTCAGCCTTTGCTTGTAGATGGTGAAGGGTTCGGCCTTGGTGGTTGTGGGGTGTGGTAGTGAGTAAAGAAGGTGGAGTGGAGGAGCTTTGAGCTTGTTTTGATGTTAAATGGTAATACACACACACACACACACACTCACACACACACACACACTATATTAATTTAAATATTTTTCTACTATTTCTCACCCTAAATTCCTAAGACAAGAAGCCATTGAAAAGCTTGAAAGTGTAGAGGAAGAAGATGAAGAATGGTGTTTAAAATGTGAAAGAGTGGATGGGTATCTATATAAAATTTTTAGAAATAAATATCTAAATGTGCATGGACCAAAATGCCCCTACCCACACCCTCCCTATCACTCCTTAGTGCACGGCTACCCCACTTCTCCATGTGTGTAAGGAGTTGACATTTGATGGCTAGTTTGCTTTTTGACTTTCATGATATTTTGATTTTTACTTTATGTAAATATAAATGTAAATGGTGAATAAATAAATATATATGTTATATGTATGCATATTTGTGCGCGTGACATATTTATTCATGTATATGTATGTGCACAAGAGAACAACAATGTTGCACTGACTTTGAACAACTTCCTTTCGTTAATCCGTTGAAAATCGAAAAGCCGATTCCCAGTCACATTTTCATTTATTAATTAAATTACATTTAAATGTAAACAAAATTGGAAAACTAATTTCTTTTCATTATTAATGAATTAAATTGATCGCAATTGGAATTATAAAATCATATAAATCAATACTAAACAATTGTTTACAGAAAGTGCTATTATATCGACAAAGCGAAATCAATTTCCCTTATAATTTCAAGACATTTATATATATATATATATATATATCTTTATAAAACTATTGTAAATGATTTATTATCACTTCATAACTAAATAAAATGAATTATTATCATTTAGAAACAATTATTTGAATAATTATAACAATTATTAAATCACTAAATCTCAATTTAAATTCATAAATCAATTATTAAACATAATGCCATCATTGATAATGTCATAAATACATTTTATTTCCAAAAATAAAATAAATTTCTTTATTTTATATTCTTGTTTAAATGGATAAATAAGTGTATGTATCCAGCTCCGTGCGCGACTTTTGATAATTATAGAGCTGTTTACTGATAAAACGATTTTCAACCATTTTATCTGTAACGACCCACCTTTTTGGACGGTTTAAATCGACAATAAACCAAACATGTCAACTCAAACCATTCAAAAGGGACGATTATTATTGGGGTAAATAAGAAAATAAGAGAAAAGAAAGAAAAACAAAACACCGAATCTCACAGCGGAATGACAAAATATAATAATCAAATAAACAGTTCATGAAGCTGTTTTACAAATAACATTTGATTGCATTTTTTTACGATATATCAGAGTTATACATAGATCAGGAATAAATAAATAATGCAGCGGAACAACATGATGCAGTGAAATAATAATAAAAAATGGTAGACTAACCTCCGCCTTCATCGTCCAAATAAAATGGTATTCAATACACTGAAAAGCTCAGACTGACCTGAGCGTAATGAAAAGACAAACCAATCAAGTCAGAACTAAAAGATCTTATGTAAGTTGAATCACAATAAATAAATATGAGTGCAACGGCTTCAGAGATGTTTACGGGATTTTACATCTCCTATCCAGTATCTAACGTGCGTGCAAAACTTAAGAGATGTTCGGGATTCCATCTCCTAATGTTCCGTTAAACTATCTACATACATAGTACAATACGCTATTATAATATGTCTACAGTAAAGTAAAGTATTAAAATAGCGTTAAGGGGTTACCCATATCCCCCTTAACACATTTTATATAAATGTGGTAGTCTATACAGTACTTTAACTCCACCGTAAACTAGTGGGCTATCAAAGGAGCACTCCATAGGTATGGCACAAACCAAACTCATAGTGGGCGCGATAAGGCATATGATAAGGCACGTGAGGCAATGTCCAGGGTAGGATAATACAGTTTTGCAGATCCGGACTGGTGGTGACGCATAGCAGCTACTATTGCCCACCTCGAAACACACTTCCATAATCAAATCGAACGGTGTCCACCAAATCAATCACAAAGTAATAAATACGGTATTGAAGGAATGTTCCCGATAAGAGGAGCGACCCCACTTGGCCCGGCATGGCTCCTGTTTCAGTCATATCAAGCTGACCCAAGGGGGTCAGGGCTGCGTTCATACCTCATACAGTAGCGTTCGCCAAACCATCCTACTTCATTCTCGATTATCCACCACGTGCACAGTTGTTAAAGTGGTTTTCGGTATTGGCATAGAGTATGACAATATCCGATCCCGGTCTCTTTAACAACCAAATGCTTATTACACACCGTTTGGTTCTTTTACATTTCCAAAACCGATTTATAATTGATATCAAAATATCATATTCACTACAAAATTATATCACTTTCGAAATCATATTCGCTTTCGAAATCCTTATACACTTTATATCATATTCATTTTCAAATTCATAACTACAAAATAGGTTAAACCAGACTTAAATCAATTAAATCTAAATCATAACGGTTCCAACTTAAACAGTTAGAATATTAAAAGTAGTTTATATATTGGCATAGTTATACATTATAAATAGTTATATTTTAAAAATAGGTTATAGATTAAAATAATTTATATATTAGAAATAGTTTATGTATTAAAATAGGTTATATATTAAAAGAGTTAATATATTAGAAATAGTTCATAGTAGTTTAAAATAGTTTAAAATAGTTTAATAGTTTAAATTAGTTAATAGTTTTAAATAGTTTTAATAATTTAAATTTTTTTAATAGTTTAAATGTTTAAAATTGTTCTAATAGTTTAAATTAGTTTAATAGTTTAATGATTTTAAAACGGTTAAATATAGTTTAATATAAAATGGTTTGAATATTGGAATGGTTTATATAGTAAATAGTTTGAAAAATCTAAATAATCTGAATTTTAAAATAATAGGTTTTAAATAGTTTATATTGAAATAATTATTTTGAAAATAATATCAAATCAACTGTTTCTTACATTTCAATAAATCTGGACCATATCCGGATTTCAAATCAACAAAACTCAATTTTAATCTTTCAATTCAAATTCTAATTAAAACCATTTCAATTTCAACACTTAAAGCTTGGATTTTAAAAGTAATTCAGTTTATATAAATCAAATTCTATTTCATAATATCATTTAACTGGATTCAAAAATTAAGGATTTGAAACCATTTAATTTAACCAATCTGGTGTCCGTACATAATTTTCTACCTTATGATCAAGTGATACATATATATATATCATTTCAACCCGTAATAAATTTAAATTTACGGGTATATATCAATTCAACCCGCAATCCCGAGTAAAATTCAAAATTCGTAAAATTACTCGAGTTTATCATTTCAACCCATAACGATTTTTTCCTAATCTATAAGATCGTTCGGGTATGTATCATTTCAACCCATAGTGATTTTCCTAACAATAACTAAGGAAACTTGCAGTGTGATAACAACATATAAAATAAATAAAATATCCAATCATCCAAATATCAACAATTAAACATCAATTACGATCATCATTCAAATCAACCAATAAATCACAACAAATAAACTGGTTATCATTATCAGGTATTAGGCAATTAAATCCAATATTAATTCAAATGGCAATAATTCAATATAAATTCAAATTAAATTTAAATGACAATTTAAAATATCAAACAACAATCAATAAATTTCCAATCCCATCATATATTTAATTTAACTAACATAGGATGATTTAGTAGTTGTGAGTGGGTTAAATCACTCACCATTGATTTATCGACGATTTAAAATCCAATTAAAGCCCAAAATTCCAATAGACTTAGAATCTAACCAAACTAGTTCCATAATGTTCGGAATTTCGATACGATCGCAATGGAGAAAACCGCTCGTAAATCCGACTTCGTATGCAAAAGTTATGGATACTAGAACGTTTAAAAATTTTAAAATTAAATTAAAATAAACAAACCTTACTAGAATTGCCACGTCACCTCAACTCCATCACGCGGAACCCTAGCCGCATCTCATACGCAACTCCTGACCTCAGCCGCCATGCTCAAAACGTCACCGCGCCACCTACGATCACTTCCACCATGATCGACAGCCACCACCATGACGCTCGGCCACAGCCGCCCACCCCCATACTGCGCGATCGCCTGCGATGTCCCCAGGCACGTGCGCCACCGCACCGCTTCTCGCCCATTTCTGGCGATTTCTGGCGATCATTGAGATGAACGAACCATGCCGACGCACACTACTCGACGACCTCTACAAGCCCATATCCTCTGATAGTCATAAAATCGACGATCTACCGTTGGATTGGAAACCCTAGAAATGGACGACCGAGGTTCTTCTTCGATTTCTGGTCAAATGATACATCAAATCGAAAAACGAATTACTGTAGTAGATTGCGCTAATCGAGAGCTTTCCAACTATATATAATATGGCATAGTTTAAGGAGTTTGAATTTCGATTTGGATTTGAATTTGAATTTGAATTTGGGTTTTGGATTTTGCAGCCATTGGGAAGGAGGAGGAAGCGGATAGATTTAAGATGACAGTACGTACAGAAATAAGAAATGGCTGCTAGAGTTTCAAAAAATAAATCTATTTATATGGAAGAAGATAGATAAGAATGAACGGACATATCGATTTGGTCGAAACTATAACAACGACTCGGTAAGCCCGTTTCGTTTCCGAAACGAAAATGGGTCATCCAATATATCGAAATATAGGTTTTCGATATTTTTAAACTCAATAGAACTAGTTTCAAACCCTAATTCCATTGTATGCAGAAGTTAGCTTTTTTTTAAAATCAAATTAATTCAATTGGATTCATTAAATTTATTTTTATGCGTTTCGAGCTCGCACAATCAAACGATAAGTCTGATCACTACGAAACTTGAAACTCTACAATAATTCACTATTATGTATCTGATGAAACTGGTTTTATCGAAATCCAAGCCAGTGGCCAAAATGGCTATTGTCACATAAACTAAATAAATTATTATTAAATTAATTTAATCCCTTTTAAATTCAAATTTATAGTTAACAAATTTCATCATCCTAAATTACATAGAAATTAATAATCTATCAATAAATTTTCTATGTTAAATTCACTATTAAAATATTTCATTAAATTCAACGTTCAATTACACTATAATAAAATCCTAGTTAATTATAATTTAAATCCAAATAAATTCTTTTATTTTGATTTCCACTCTTATTATTAAATCAACTATCGCCTTATGGATATAATTAACATTGGTTTACATTTTATTACATTCATATTTTACAGTTATCATCTTTTACAAAATTAATTATAATATTTCAATTTCATTAATTCCATTAATTACTAATTTTAATTCCTTATTTACAATTATAGCCAAATGAACTTTACAATTATTTCAACAGTAAATTATTATCAAGGACAAAATTTCTCAGCATTTTTGCCTCAAGGACAGACATTTCGTATTTTAGCCTAAAGGACAACTTTCTTTAGGTATCAGTTTTTAAGTTTTTAGGTATCAGTTTGTAGTTATCGGTAGCAGTTTTTAGGTATCAGTTTTTAGTTCGGTAGCAGTTTTGGAAAAATGTTTGTCCTTATGAATAATTTTGAAAGAATGTTTGTCCTTATGAATAATTTTTAGGAGAATGTTTGTCCTTGTGGTTAAAATATTGAGGTCGTGACCTTGAGGCTAAAAATATATAAATTTTTGTCCTTTAAATTACTTCCCCCTTATTTCAATTGGTTGAAATTACATTAAAAATTGTTTCAATAACATCCAAACAACGTTATTAAATCATATTCTAATTACTTTCCTCATTGATAAATCATAAATTTTAATTTCTCCCTACATTAAATTTCAAAATGTTAATTAATTTAATATTTTTAATTGTCGAAAAATACGGGTCGTTACACTCTCCCCCACTCAAAACTTTTCGTCCTAAAAAAGGAACGAGAAGGAATTAAGAAGCTTAATATAATTTTATTCAATTTATAAACAATTAAATTTACATAGTTAAGTATTTTAAACAAAATATATCATTTTACAAATAATTAAATCCTTCATATTCAAGTCTAATAAAAGTTTGAAAATATTGTCACTTTCATAAAGAATTTCTAAGTCTTAAATTCACGAAAGATTTCGGCAGAGTCTCCTTTGTACGAGTAGGTCCGAAAAAATAATAATAATAATAATAATTTCAATATATATATCATATTTCATAAATAAAATATCACAAACCATGGGAAAAACAATAAAATATCGTTGCAAAACCGTAATCTGAAAACGTACCTATTTGTCGGGCAAACAACGCTTTATTTATGAAACCAAAAGCAGTAGCTATTGCTTTTATAAACCTGTATTTCACTTATATAATCCAAAATAGTGAGAATTATGTACAAGAGAAATATTTTAGTTGTTTCAATCGGTAACAAAAGCAAATTAACACAAAACATATGCAAACAAAACAGTACGACCATCATATGTAATAAAAAAAATCAACCATACATCCGTAGTAACCAAACTAATGGTTTGTTTAGTTTCAGGAACTTCTCATCGTTCAAGGGTGATAAATAAACTATCAAGCGTACCCTATGCTCAACAGCCTTAGATAATTACTTAATAGATTATTCATACATCCTTAAACAATTTGAAGTATCCTTTCCCAAACATCCCATTAGCCAAACAATACAGAATTTAAATGTTATTTAAGTTTATTCCATTGGTTTCTTTCCACATCATTATTTACTTTTTATTTATTTTCATTCATTATATATCCAATCATATTTAGAAATTAAAATTAAAATTTTTTTTTACAAAAAAATTCTGTAGTAAAGCTACTACAGAGGCCTTCCCACTTTGAAACTCGAAAAGGAATGTCGATGAAGCAACCGTCATCACCAAAATTATTTTCCAGCGACAGAAGAGGTGAGTGCAGAACTTTTTTCCTTTTAAAATTCTTTTAAAACATTTCTTTCAAATAAATATTTCTATCAAAGTACTTCCAAATAGTACAAATATTTCTTTTCAGAATCTTTTGAAAACTAATTTCAAAGCCCAGAACTTAAGTTCTCAAATTTCCAATTTATGTTTACTTTTTTTGTATATTCTATTTTACAACAAATATTTATAAAATTTTACTTCCTAACAAACAAACATATCACATATAATTATATCCATTTATAAAAATTATTCTTTCATATAAAAAATATAATACTAGGTAAAATTATTTCATTTACCTATATTCCAAAAACAATATTGTGTCGGTGTGCCCTATTAAGTGTTTAGAAATCCCTATCGATGCCATAACATTCTATGTATCGACCAGAATTTATAAATACTAAAAAGAACAAATTAACACAATATGAAAATATTTTATAACACTAACAAGTACGCTCTCATATATATATATATACACACACACTCAGACAAACTCATTCTAGGGTATTACTACCCTATCTCTAATGAGTCGGACACCACAAAGCTAAGGTTATCGCTAAACCTCGCTCTGATACCAAACTGTAATGACCCACCATTTTGGACGGTTTAAATCGACAATAAACCATACATGTCAACTCAAACCATTCAAAATGGAGGATTGTTATTAGGGTAAATAAGAAAATAAGAGAAAAGAAAGAAAAACAAAACACAGAATATCATAGCGGAATGACAAAATATAATAATCAAATAAACAGTTCATGAAGCTGTTTTACAAATAACATTTGATTACATTTTTTTACAGTATATCGGAGTTACCATACATTAAGAATAAATAAATAATGCAGCGAAACAACATGATGCAGTGAAATAATAATAATAAATGGTAGACTAATCTCCTTCTTCATCCTCCAAATAAAATGGTCTTCAATACACCGAAAAGCTGACTGACCGGAGCGTGAAAAGACAAAACACTCGAGTCGGAACTAAAAGATCTTATGTAAGTTGAATCACAATAAATAAATATGAGTGCAACGGCTTTAGAGATGTGTACGGGAATTTACATCTCCTATCCAGTGTCTAACGTGAGTGCAAAACTTAAGAGATGTTTGAGATTCCATCTCCTAAGGATCCGTTAAACTATCTACATACATAGTACAATACGCTATTATTATATGTCTACAGTAAAGTAAAGTACTAAAATAGCATTAAAGCATTACCCATATCCCCCTTAACACATTTTATATAAATGTCATAGTCTATACAGTATTGTAAACTCCACCGTAAACTAGTGGGCTTTCAAGGAGCAATGTACGACACAAACCAAACTCGTAGTGGGCGCAATAAGGCATACGACAAGGCACGCAAGGCAATGCCTAGGGTAGAATACTACCGTTTTGAAAATCTGGACTGGTGGTAACGCATAGTAGCTACTACCGCCCACCTCGAAACACACTCCCATAAGAAAATCGAAGGGTGGCCATCAAATCAATCACAATAAATATGGTACCAAAGGAATGTGCCCGATAGGCGGAGCGACCCCACTTGGCCCGGCATGGCTCCTGTTTTAGTCATATCAAGCTGACCCGAGGCAGTCAGGGCTGTGTTCATACCTCATACAGTAGTGTTCACCAAACCATCCTACTTCATTCTAGATTCTCCACTGCGTGCACAGTTGTTAAAGTGGTTTTTGGTATTGGTAGAGAGTATGACAATATCTGATCCCAGTCTCTTTAACAATCAAACGTTTATTTCACACCGGTTGGTTCTTTTACATTTCCAAAACTGATTTATAATTGATATTAAAATATCATATTCACTTCAAAATCATATCACTATCGAAATCTTCGCTTTCGAAATCATTATTGTAACAACCATGGTATTGGTGATTACCGATGATATTAAATTAGAACGATAGTTATAATTTAATATTGAGAATAAAATGAAATAGAGAAGTTAAAATTTGTTAAAAATTGTTATTTCCAATAAACAATGAGTTTGGAGTTAAATCTTGAGGTTAAAAATTGATTGTATGGAAATATAATAAATAAATTAATAATAATGGGAATTTTTGGTAATTTGAGTTAATGAATTAATCAAGAGATATATTTCAACATTTAATTGTTAAAATAAATATAAATTGATGAAAATAAAGTTTTAAAAACTTTATTTTGAGAATTTGGAGTGAAAATAACCAATTATTGATTTTAATTGGGTAAATATAGTAATATTGGTAATTATTGCCAATATTAATCTTTTATTGAATTTAAAAAGGAGAAATATGAAGTAAACTTGTATTTTATTAAAATAAAAGATGAAATATTGGTTGAAAATAATATTTTGATGATTTAATAAAGTTAGAATGATTTATTGCAACTTATTTGACAAGAAAATAATTTTTATTAAGCTTGTTGTGTTAAAAATGGTGTTTTTACACTAAAATAGTGTAAATTGTAAAATATTGTCAAAAATAAGGTTTTATTTGTAAAAACAACTTTTTATTGTTGAAATATATTTTATTTTTGTTATAATAACAATTTTATTTCAATACGATTGGATGTATTCATTTTATTTGGCATTTAAATGTTGAAAATGAGAATACAGTCTTAAAATAATAGAAAACATGTACATAGTTTCATATTTCTCTAAGTATTTTTACGCTTGGGTTCATTTGGGTATGAATTGACCCATTAGCCTATTACCTAGAACCTTCTGGCTTGAGAAAACTAATTGTACGTAGTTTTCATTTGCTCCATCTTCTCAAAGCATACCATTCAGTAAACAAAAGAAAATAGAAAATTCATGACTACCTTCAACTAAATCCAATTTCCACCAAAATTCGCAGCTAATTCAAGAAGTGAATTCACTAGAAAAAGAAAATAAAAGGTAATCAAACCACAATACTCTATAAATTTCATCAAAGGTTTTGAATTGGGTATGAATTTACTATAACTTGTTCTATTTTTTCTGCATGCTTCTTTTTCAGCAAGTACAAGTGCTAGAGCCTCTATTCTCCACCAAAATTCATTGCTTTCTAACAAAACTTTGCTAAATGTCAAGGTGAGTAAAAACTCACATTTGCTAACTGGAAAATGCTGCCTGTAAAGAAATCGCTCTATAAAAAGTTTAGTGTATGCGTTCATCTTGTTGTCTGTTGTTTTATTGAATTCCTTGTTTTTGGTTGCCACATTGAGTGGCCATAACTCTTTGATTTTCAATTGAATTGCTGTCGTTTCTTTTTCGGATTGTAGTTTAGTTGTCAAACTCTATGCATGTCAATTTTCGTTGCAAAACTTGATCGTTTGGTACTCCAATTTGTTGTTCAAAGTTCAATATGAAGCAGAAAACACCCAGGAAAGAAATTCTATAGCCTGGGTCGACAGGCAAGTAAACCCAGCAGTCTCCAGGTTGGTCACTGGTCTGGGTTGACCCCTGTTAGCCCAGGTAAGTGAGTGTTCTGCCTTTTGATTTGAGCCTTTTTGCCTTGTTTGCTTACTTATTTCTATGGTTTTTGTGGCCAATTTTTATGCAAATTTTGAGACGATTTTTATAATGATTATGGGCTATGATATCCATCAATGGATTAGCCAAGGATTGGAGGAATTTGAAAATTTAAAATTAGAATTTAAATTCGATTTGAATTTGAATATCGATTGGGTGCATTTTCAACGTTTTCTCGATTTTCAAGCACTATTTCTTCCAAATAAATTTTGAGAAAATTTCTAAATGATTTTGTTTTTGAAATAATTATTATTAAATCATTTATAAATTATTTATAAATTATTTCAAAGTATTTTAAATATATTTATTCCCTATAATAAGGAGAAATTTTAATAAAATGTCTTCAAAATGATTTCAGAAAATTATTTGAAAATCCCGTTTTCTCAAGTAAACTATTTTATAAATAATATATATTATTTTTACACTTTTCATACATATGAGAAAGAGAATTAAACTATTTAGTAAAACACGTGGTATGGGACACGTGAGTTTATTTTATCGGTTAATTCCGGACTTGTAAGATCGAAACCACTCGAGTATATTGATTTGAAACGATTTCTAGGATTTGCCATATTATGGCGTATTTTGAGAATTTTAATTCCTATATTTAGGAATCTTCCGAGATGGCCAATATTTGGCGAATTTTATGGTTCATGATCTCCTATTTAGGAGTATAATCGATGAGAACCATCATGATGTATTTTATTGGCCGATGAAATTAGGCAAGTTTTAAGATGGAGATTTCGTTTTTGGGAAGTATGGTTTATATAAAACCATCACGATGTCTTATACTTGTCGATGAAATGAGGCAAGTATGATGCTTTTTACTACTCGCCAATGAGATGAGGCGAGATATGATTTTCTGAGGATTTTGATTTAATGATGTTTTCTAGTGTGGCATCGACTAGCAGTTAGTAAACCGCTAAATGTGAACGTGTGGTATGGGACGTAGGTTAACACTTTTCGGGTTCCTATCTGAGAGTTTGTGATGCATTCACGATGTTTACCGGTACTATAGACCTTCGGGTCATCACGATGTTCTATAACTTCGGTCGTCACGATGTTTTACGACTTCGGTCGTCACGATGTTCTATGACTTCGGTCGTCACGATGTATTACGACTTCGATCGTCACGATGTATTACGACTACGGTTGTCTGAGATGGATACCTATAATATATATAGTACTTGTCTAAGTTTGGCACGTGCAGCATTGCATTGGCATGCAATCGTGGATTTGGCCAATCCGGGGATTTTTATAAGTTTTGATTTGCTTCGATTTTACCATTTTGGAATGATGATTTTATTGTAGCCCTAAGTTAGAGATAGGTTTATATATATATATATATATGCATTTTTATGGTGGTTTAGATAATGAGGTTTTGAACTCGTATTAGAGTTCCATGATATTTGATTTTGAGGATTTTGATGCTTCTTCCATGGCTCATGAGTTTGCTAGGTTCACTTATTTTAAATTTCATTGAACATGAACCATTTATAACATGTTAAACCCTTTTATGAATTTACTATGGGTTCTATGAAGCTTCCACCCTTGGATGTATAAATAGACGATACTTATACTATTCCTTTAGAATTAAAGGAATACTTCCCTTATGCTTTTTTATCACTTTATCTTATGCTGATATCAAGCACTAGTTAGCCTGACTCGTGTATTCATTACTCGGGTCAGACCAAGTTGCGGGTTAGGTTGTTGGACCCCTTTTGCTAGCTATGTCTTTTGGACTTCTCCTTCGCCTTTAGATAAATGGCTTTGTTTCGTGCTGTAGTCTTTTTGTTGGGAACTTGTGATGTATATATTCTTTTATGGGGATGTAAGTATATATTGTGGTTGAATACCACTTGTGATGGGTTGTATTACATTTGATGTATGTGTATGTATATATTATCTGTGTTGTTGTTCTGTGACTTGTGATTGTTATGGTTATTATATTTTGTTTCTGAATCAATCCTGTAAGCACCATAGTAGTGTAATAGTTAAGAATTAAGTATGTCGAATACTTGAGTCAAAACTTGAAAAACAATGAGTGCCAAAGCATACATACTTAGCTCTTTTCTAATGCAAGACTATGATTGTCGCCTTAACCAACCCTAATTTCCGCATTAGCAGACAGAATTGCCTAGTAATTCCCTTTGTTAATGTTAGTCTCGGGGTGGGGCGTTACAGCTTGGTATCAGAGCTGGATTCAAAACAAAATGTAATAAACACAGAACGGTATACACGATCATCATACATCAAGCATAATACACTTGTAAACATCATCCCCAATCGTATTCAATCCCGACCTTGTCTTTAACCTTTTGAGTCCTTTGGGGGTAGATAGAAAGGATTATGTCTAGGAATGTTAATTTTAATTCCGTAGTATTCCTTATTTAATTTGAATTGCTAATATCTACCCCTGTGAATTAATAATCCTATCTTATCTTAACTTTCAGCAAATGGCTGGAAGAGGAAGAGGTCACACTTCGGAGGTGGGACCGTCCAGTGGTTCTCATCCCGAAGGAGTTTATATGTCGACCGATCAGATTCTTGATCTACTTAGGAGCACTCAGCCTCCAGCTCCAGACCGTTTTCCCCTCCATGCAAATCTGTATTTGTGGGCATGTGTAGCGATTATACTCATCTTGGAGGCAAACCATTCAGAGGCATGGAGTTAGTCTTAGAGGTACAGTTATGGCTCCGTACATGTGAGCACATATTTACTCGCATGGAGATTTCTAGCCACCATCGCGTTCTTGTTGCATCTAGTATGTTGCAAGAACGTGCATTGGATTGGTATGAATTGCTTATTGCGGAGATTGATGAGTCTACCTTTGAGTGAGAGCAATTCAGAGAGAGATTCGAGCTTAAGTTTGTCCCAGAATCCAAGAAGGATATCTTAGCTCGACGTTTCCTTGATCTTTAGCAAGGGAAGTCGACAGTTTCAGAGTATGTGGCATCGTTCGAGGCTTTGTCCAAATAGGGACTTAAGCATATTAGTACTCTTTACAAGAAGAATCTTAAGTTTGTTTTTGGACTTAAGAATATCTGAAGAAATCCCTTATGCTCCAACTCAAATTGTCTTTTGAGGAACTTGTTGATGCGGCCCTTCACCTAGAAGCGGTTGAGAAGGAGAAAGATAGTGATGGTGAGGCAGAGATTCAGAGAAATCCGAACAAGAAGAGGTACCCTTTCCGCAAATTTAAGCCATTCCAGCCTAGTAAGAAGAAGCATGGTGGTTCTACTTCTCATTCTCATGCTACGCCTCCTTCAGCCAAGGTTGTGGCATGCTATAATTGTGGTTCTCGTGATCATCTTGTGAAGGAATGTCCTAATCCTAAGAGGTGCTTATATTGTAAGAAGGAAGGACATTTGATTTCTGATTGTCCTAAGAGGGAGGGAGGTCCTAGCTCGGGGAATCTCAATGTTGCGAAGGCTTTTGGTAGTGCATCTTAGTCTCGAGGTATATCCCCTACTATTTTAGAAGGTTCCATTCTTTTCCATGATCGACCTATTAGAGTTCTTTTCGATATGGTTGCGTCACATTCATTCGTGTCGAAAGGAACTCGTTGATGCTTTGCTATTGGATGTTTCTTGCTTGATTACTTCTTTGAGGATTGCGAATCCTATCGGGGGTTGCGCAACCCTTAGTATGCTTTGTGATGATGTTGAGATTCTTATTTGTGGCTTTTCTTTCCGTGCGAATCTGCACGTAATTCCTTGTCTTGGATTCGATATGATATTGGGTATGGATTGGCTAGTTCAATACGATGCCAGGATTCTATGTTTAGAGAGAGTCTTATATCTTCGACATCCCAACAGTCCTGCTCAGCTGTCTCTTATTCTTCGGGATATCGATTGTGATTCCGAAGCTTCTCTGTTCTCTCTTAAATCTCGAGATGACGATGATGATGTGTCTCGGATTCCTGTTGTTCGTGACTTTCTAGATTTATTTGAGCCTGTTTTGGGATTACCACCCAAACGGGCTATTGAGTTCCACATCGACCTTATCCCAGGCACAGAGCCAGTTAGTCGTCCTCCCACGAGGATGTCTACCAAAGAGAATGAGGAACTCAAGAAGAAACTCCTTGAGCTTGAAGCTAAGCATTTCATTCGATCTAGTTCGTCACCGTGGGGAGCCTCAGTGGTATTCGTGAGGAAGTCCGATGGGACTCTTAGGCTATGCATGGATTATCGCAAGCTTAATGAGTTAACCATCAAGAATCGTTATCCCCTGCCTAGGGTTGACGATATGTTCGATCAGTTGAGTGGCGCTAAGGTCTTCTCGCAGCTTAACCTCGCCACCGAATTTCATCAACTCCGAGTTGCGGAAGAAATCATTCCACTTACAGCATTCCGCACTCGATATGGTTCATATGAGTGGCTCGTCATGCCGTTCTGTTTGACGAACGCTCATGCTTACTTCGTCGAACTTATGAATCGAGTATTCCGGGAATATCTCGAAAAGTTTGTTCTTGATTTCATTGACAACATTCTTGTGTATTCTAAGTCTGAAGCTGATCATGCTCGGCGTCTTAGAATTGTTTTGAGTACTCTTCGACAACATCAACTCAAAGCAAAGCTTTCTAAGTGTCATTTCTGGGAAAAGCAAGTTAAATTCTTAGGCCACGTTGTTTCTTCCGTAGGCATTTCGGTCGATCCATTTAAGATCAAAGCCGTCCAGAATTGGAAGAGGCCTAAGAATGTTTATGAGATTTGTAGCTTTCTGGGTGTGGCGGGTTATTACTGTCGTTTCATCAAAGACTTTTCCCGCATTGTGCTACCATTGACTAGCCTTACAAGGAAAGGCGTTCACTTCTTATGGTCTGATAAGTGTGAGGCTTCCTTTCAGATATTGAAGGAGCTTCTCACTAATGCTCCTGTTCTTGTTGTTCCCGAAGGGAATCATGATCTTATAGTCTATACCGATGCCAATCACAATGGCCTCAGTGTTGTTCTTATGCCAAAGGATAGGGTAGTTGCCTATGCCTCAAGGCAATTATGTCCGAACGAGGTTCGGCATGCTACCCACGATTTAGAGCTTGCTGCCACCGTCTTTACTTTGAACATGTGGTATCATTATCTGTTGGGTGAACATTTTACTCTCTTCACCGATTACAAGTCTCTTAAGTACTTGTTCACCCAAAAGGAGCTCAACATGCGACAGCAACGTTGGCTCGAGTTTCTAGCTTTATATGATTTCAATATTCGGTATACCCTTGGCAAGGGCAATAGAGTGGCTGATGCTTTGAGTCGAAAACATTCAGCTATCGTTTCCATGATGATTACAGAATGGAAAGCTCTTGAGAACTTATCTATGTGTGACATTCGAGATCGTGCTTCCATATCCGATTCTCCTATCCTATTATATAGCATGGAAGCTCGTCCTACTCTTCTGGATCGGATTGCCGAGGCACAGCGGCAAGATTCCAAGCTATCTGCTCTTATTCAGAAGTGTAAGTCTGAATCCCACGATGATATTGAGTTGAGGGATTTCAGCGTCGATTCTCATGGGTATCTTCGAAAGAAGAACCGTATAGTTGTGCCTTCTATTCCAAAACTTAGGCGGAACATTCTAGCTGAGTGCCACCGTTCTATGTATACTATTCATCCAAGCAGCAGCAAGATGTATGTTGATATGCATCGTCTCTATTACTGGGAAGGCATAAAGCGAGATGTTGCAAGTTATGTAAGCAATTGCATGACTTGTCAGCTTATTAAGGCCGAGCATCAGCGACCCAGTGGTCTTCTTCAGCCTTTAGAGGTTCCATTGTGGAAATGGGACCAAGTTTCTATGGATTTCATCGATCGCTTACCTCGTTCGAGGTCAGGCCATACAGTATTTGGGTTGTTGTGGACCGTCTTACCAAGTCCGCACATTTCATTCCTATTAAATCTAATAAGATGGCATCTCTTTTATCGAAACTGTATATTAAGGAGATCGTGCGATTGCATGATGTTCCTTCATCTATTGTATGTGATCGTGATCCTCTATTCACATGTCACTTCTGGCAGAGTCTTTAGCAAGCTTTGGGCACAAAGCTTAATCTTAGCACAGCTTATCACCCACAGTCTGATAGACAGATTGAACAGGTGAACCGTATTTTGGAAGATCTGCTTCGTGCTTGTATCTTGGATTTTGGTGGTAGCTGGGAGGATCATCTTCCTCTAGTTGAATTGCTTATAATAATAGCTACCAATATTCTATCGGCATGGCTCCTTTTGAAGCCTTATATGGAAGGCCGTGTCGTTCTCCATCTTGTTGGCTTGAGTCGGGGGAAAAGCTCATTCTAGGCCCCGAGTCTATTCGAGGATCGTTTGAGGAGATCTTTCTTATCCGAGAGAGAATGAAAGAGGCTCAGAGTCGACAGAAATCCTACGCGGACAACCGTAAGAGGCCTCTTGAATTCTCAATGGGCGATCTTGTTTATATCCGAGCTTCTCCTCTGAAGGGAGTGGTACGCTTCAGCCAAACGGGGAAATTGGCACCACGCTATATTGGGCCATTTTCTATTACAGAGCATATCAGTCCTGTTGCATATCGTGTAGCACTTCATGAGCAGTTTTCTAGAGTTCATGACGTATTCCACATCTCCCAGTTAAGGAAGTGTCTACGAGACTCTGATTCCGTGCTTGATACTCGTGCTTTTGAGAACTTGGATGTCTCTCTTGATCTATCTTATGTGCAGCATTCTGTGAGAGTTCTTGCTTCGGAGGTTAAGCGTCTTCGAAACCAGAGTGTTCCGCTCGTGAAGATTTAATGGTTCGATAATCCCAATGACTTCACTTGGGAAACTAGATAATCCATCGAGCGATCGTTTCCAGGATTCTTATCTTCTCACGACGAAGGTAAGAATTTTCCATTTTAATCTATCCAAATTTTCTATGTTTGATGAAATAAAATGCGTTTAATACATATTTCCTCTAGAAATTGCGAGGACGCAATTTTTATAAGGGGGGATTCTGTAATAACCCTGGTATCGGTGATTACCGATAATACTAAATTATAACGAATAATTTAATATTGAGAATAAAATGAAATAGAGAATTTAAAATTTGTTAAAAATTGTTATTTCGAAAATACAATGAGTTTGGAGTTAAATCTTGATTGTATGGAAATCTATTAAATAAATTGATAATAATAGGAATTTTTGGTAATTTGAGTTAATAAATTAATCAAGAGATGTATTTCAACCTTTAATTGTTGAAATAAATATAAATTGATGAAAAATAAAGTTTTAAAAACTTTATTTTGAGAATTTGAAGTGAAAATAACCAATTATTGATTTTAATTGGGTAAATACAGCAATATTGCTAATTATTGCCAATATTAATCTTTTATTGAATTTAAAAAGGAGAAATATGAAGTAAACTTGTATTTTATTAAAATAAAAGATGAAATATTGGTTGAAAATAATATTTTGATGATTTAATAAAGTTAGATAATTTTTATTAAGCTTGTTGTGTTAAAAATAGTGTTTTTACACTAAAATAGTGTAAATTGTAAAATATTGTCAAAAATATGGTTTTATTTGTAAAAACAACTTTTTATTGTTGAAATAAATTTTATTTTTGTTATAATAACAATTTTATTTCAATACGATTGGATGTATTCATTTTATTTGGCATTTAAATTTTGAAAATGTGAATATAGTGTTAAAATAAGAGAAAACATGTACATAGTTTCATATTTCTCTAAGTATTTTTACACATGGGCTCATTTGGATATGAATTAACCCATTAGACTATTACCTATAACCTTCTGGCTTGAGAAAACTAATTTTGCGTAGTTTTCATTTGCTCCATCTTCTCAAAGCATACCATTCAGTAAACAAAAGAAAATAGAAAATTCAGGGCTACCTTCAACTAAATCTAATTTCCACCCAAATTTGCTGCTAATTCAAGATGATAATTCACTAGAATAAGAAAACAAAAGGTAATCAAACCCCGATACTCTGTAAATTTGATCAAATGTTTTGAATTGCGTATGAATTTACTATAACTTGTTCTATTCTTTCTACATGCTTCTTTTTCAACAAGTACAGGTGCTTAGAGCCTCCATTCTCCACTAAAAATTGTTGATTGCTAACAAAACTTTGCTAAATCGTCAAAGGTGAGTAAAAACTCAAATTAGCTAGCTGGAAAATGATGCCTGTAAAGAAATCGCTCTGTAAAAAGTTTAGTGTATACGTTCATCTTGTTGTCTGTTGTTTTATTGAATTCCTTGTTTCTGGCTGCCACTTTGAGTGGCCATAACTCTTTGATTTTCAATCGAATTGCTGCCGGACCATTTTCGGATTGTAGTTTAGTTGTCAAACTCTATGCATGTCAATTTTCGTTGCAAAACTTGATCGTTTGGTACTCCAATTTGCTGTTCAAAGTTCAATACGAAGCAGAAAACACCCAGGAAAGAAATTCTGTAGCCTGGGTCGACAGGCAGGTCGAACAGCAGTCTCCAGGTCGACCTGGCCACTGGTCTGGGTCGACCCCTATTGGCCCAGGTACGTGAGTGATCTGCCTTTTGATCTGAGCCTTTTTGCGTTGTTTGCTTACCTATTTCTATGGTTTTTATGGCCAATTAATATGAAAATTTTGAGACGATTTTTATGATGATTATGGGCTATGATATCCATCAATGGATTAGCTGAGGATTGGAGGAATTTGAAATTTGAAATTTTGAATTTAAATTCGATTTGAATTTGAATATCGATTGGGTGTATTTTCAATGTTTTCTCGATTTTCAAGCATTATTTCTTCCAAATAAATTTTGAGAAAATTTCTAAATGATTTGTTTTTTGAAATCATTATTATTAAATCATTTTTAAATTATTTATAAATTATTTCAAAGTATTTTAAATATATTTATTCCTTATAATAAGGATAAATTTCAATAAAATGTCTTCAAAATGATTTTAGAAAATTATTTTAAAACCCCGTTTTCGCAAGTAAACTATTTTATAAATAATATATATTATTTTTAAACTTTTTCGACATATGAGAAAGAGAATTAAATGATTTAGTAAAACATGTGGAATGGGACACGTGAGTTTATTTTATCGGTTAATTCCGGACTTGTACGATCGAAACCACTCGAGTAGATTTATTTGAGACAATTTCTGGGATTTGCCATATTTTGGCGTATTTTGAGAATTTTAATTCCTATATTTAGGAATCTTCCAAGATGGCCAATATTTGGCGAATTTTATGGTTCGAGATCTCCTATGTAGGAGTATAGTCGATGAGAACCATCATGATGTATTTTATTGGCCGATGAAATGAGGCAAGTTTTAAGATGGAGATTTCCTTTTTGGGAAGTATGGTTTATATAAAACCATTATGATGTCTTATACTTGTCGATGAGATGAGACAAGTATGATGTTTTTACTACTCGCCAATGTGATGAGGCGAGATATGATTTTCTGAGGATTTTGATTTAATGATATTTTCTAGTGTGGCATCGACTAGTAGTTAGTAAACCGCTAGGTGTGAACATGTGGTATGGGACGCACGTTAACACTTTTAGGGTTCCTATTTGAGAGTTTGTGATGCATTCACGATGTTTACCAGTACTATAGTCCTTCGGGTCATCACGATGTTCTACGACTTCGGTCGTCACGATGTTTTACGACTTCGGTCGTCACGATGTTCTACGACTTCGGTCGTCACGACGTTGTACGACCTTCGGTCGTCACGATATTCTACGACTTAGGTTATCATGATGTTCTACGACTTCGGTCGTCACGATGTATTACGACTATGGTCGTCTGAGATGGGTACCTATAATATATATATAGTACTGGTCTGAGTATGGCACGTGCCACATTGCTTCGGCATGCAATCGGGGATTTGGTGTGATATCCCGGGTTTTTGGGTAATATAAATTTAATAATCTGTATTGATAATTTAATTGGATTGATAATTATCCTATGTAATTTAAATTTAAATTGGTTAATTTAATCTTTTAAAGGTAAATAATAAATACTTAATTTGGCAATATTAATAAGATTTGTTTGTTAAAGCTAATAAAATCTTATTCTATTTATAATATATATATTTGATATATATTGTGAATGGAAATATCTTTTGTTTTGTTTTAAAGATGAATTTTCAAATTTGTAATATATATGTATGAATTGTGAATTTAAAAGCTTTGTTTTAAAATTAATATTTTTCAAATGATAGTTTAGATTAATTCAATTATTTTCAAAATATAAGATAATTGTTTATTTTAAATGAAATTGTTTAAAAAGGATTTAAACAAGCTTTGTTTTGTCTTCTTTTAAAATGCTCAAATTAAAATGGTTATAAGTGTGTATATATGGTTTTAAATAAACTTTCCTTTTTAAAATATCTCTTAAACTAAAATAGTTTGTAAATAAGTAAATGAATTTATATAAATCCATAATTACATAATAAGAAAACATAAATACTTTTGTAAATAAGATTTTAAAATATAATTTCTTTTATAATAAGGTTTTAAACATAATTTTGCTTGTTTTAACACTTGTAAATTAAGGGACTTATGCAATGAACATTTGTCTAATTAGTAATATAACAAGTGGCATTATCTTGTTTTCTTTAAGAATTTAACATTTATAAATAAAATGTAGTTGTAGAGAAACCTGGCTTCTATTTTTTTTCGTTCAAAACATTTTTCTCAGTTCAAAACTCTTTCTCCTCTTTTCTAATAAACTAAAATCTGGAAAGAAAATAAAATAGCCTGATTTCATCTTCAACCTGAGATCAAGCAAGCTAGCAACTCAACAAGTAAATCAAACAACTGTTTCAAAGATCAACCTGAGGAGAAATTAATATCAAACAAGAATCAACATCAGTTTCAGTTCCAACATTAAACAACATGCAAGGGATTTCAACAGCAAGCAAAATCAAATACAAGTTCAAGAATTCAAATTGAAAACAAAAGCCTGGAAACACTACTCTGTTGTTCTCTGCTTCTTTAATTTTAAGGTGAGTAAACAAATTTTAAAAACAGTTTAATCTGGTTTTAAACCAAAAATGCATGTGATGGTATTGGTTTATATTGAATTCTTTAGTTCGAATTTATCTGGATTTGTATGCATGTGTATGTGGATGTCTGTTTATACATATATCAGGTTCTCTGTGTTCCAGTCTATGATCTTTTTGCCTTTAAAAATTCGAATATCTCAATCTACTCAATATTAGATTTTGGTATATAGATGGAAGTTGTTTGTTAGGATATGAAGATGATTTTAAAAATAGTTTTAAGACTTTTAATTCAACAAATAAATTTTAAAAAGGGAAATTACAGTGAAACCCAATTTTATGTTAAAAATCAACAGTCTTAATTCTTGATTTAAATTACATAAGTGAATTCATGTTTGCAAATCACGAATTTTAAAATACTTATCATGATTTTTAGATAGAAAATTGTTTAGAAAATTGGGGTTGTATAATTTTGGTTTGAATGTCGATTTCTGATGATCAACGTAGTAAGGTTGGTCGAGTTTTGAATCGAAGGTGGCCGAAGTGATGTCGGTCTCAGGAAAAATACTAGGGTATTTTTCTAGTGATTGTGATGATGAGATTAGATCAATCTAGGGTATTAGGTCATTTTCGATCGGCTTAACTGTCGAAGTATTTGCGACTGGGGTGATGGTCCGGAGGCGATCGCGATAGGGGGGAAGGTTTTGCTGGAGTCTTGGCGATGTTGGATGAGGTCGGCAAGGTTTCTCGAGGCATAGTTCGTCGACGATGGGTGGTTGCAGTCGAGATGTGGGTTCCAGTTTTTGGTCGTTGGGTTCGATTTTGATATCGAGGTGGTATCGTCGTTCTGGGTGTTCGAATGGGCCAGTGGGGTCGTGGGTGACTGGAGGAAGGACGGGGCGATGATCGTAGATGGCCAGAATTGGCGTGCACGTGAACGTGTACACGTTCGTGTACCAGATGTGTTCGATGATTTGGGAAGACGATAAGCAACTCGGGACGGTCTCGTGATTTTTGGCGTGAAAACTCGAAGTGGATGGTGTTGCAAAGAGACTCGGGGAAGTCTCGCGTAGTTTACTGTTCGACTCGAAGTAAAACGAGAAGGATACGGGTTGGACTCGAAGTAGGAGAAGAGCAAAAGTTTAAATCATGTTTTAAAGGTTTTGAAAACTTAAAAGTGGAATTTGTTTTAAAATCATTTCTTAAATAATTCTTTTCCTTTATCAAATGTTTTTGAACCTTTAATTAAAAAGTTATTTGTTTGTTTCAATTAAGTTTGTTTAAATAAACTTTAAGATATTTGAAATTTAACTTTTAATTAAGTTATAATTAAGGGTTTAAAATTATTTTGTCTTAAAGTATAATTATATTTAAATATAATTAATTTCTAAATTTGTTTAAAATTAAAATAAATGATGGAAGTAAGTATTTAATTTTAATGATGAGTTTATCTTTTAAAATTGGAATTAATTAAGGATAGTAAATGAGTAAAATAAATTAAAAGTTAATTACTTATTGTAATTAGGATAATTACTTATGAAAGTAAATAAATGAATTTGATAAATGGTTAATCACTTAATATTATTAATTAAAGGATTAATTAATATAATTGATTGAAGTTAATTAATTTGATATGAATTTGAGAATACTTAATTTAAAATATGATTTGTTAATAAGTAAAGAGATTAATTAAGATAAATGTTTTTCTTATTTAATTAAGGATTTTGAAATATAAGATATTAATTAATTGTTTAATTAATTTTAAATAATCACTTAATTATGGATTAAATTAAGTATTAAATTAAGTATAATTACTTAATGAAGTAATAAATGGTTAATAATTGAATGTAATTGATTAAGGGTTAATCATTTGGTGGTATTAATTAAAGGATTAATTAATATAATAGATTTGAAGTTAATTAATTACGAGAAATTAATTAAAGGATTTAGGTTAATTAATAATGTGATTAATTAAATATGTTTAATTTAAGATTACTTACTAAGTGTAATTAATTTAAAAGAAATTAATTAATAAAGTAATTAATTAGGGATTATTTGTTAATTTAAATTGATTAATAATTACGTAATGAAGTAATTAAAGATTAATTAATTAGATTAATTAATCAAGGTTAATATAATCAATTAAGAAGTAATTAATTAAGATAAGTAATTACAAATTGTTAATTACTGTTTATGATTAATTAAGACTAATTAATGAATGAAGTGGTTGATTAAAATTAATTATTTAATTAATTAAAAGGTTAATTAATTAAAAGGATTATTTAATTAATGAATTAATCAAAGTTGATTTATAAAAGTAATTAATTTAAGTATGATTAATTAATTGTAATTAATTGAAGATTAATATAATTAATTATAGTTAATTAATTAATAAAGGATCATTAATTATTGTAATTAAATGATAGTAATTAAAGGTTAATTACTGTATATGGTTAAGGATAATTACTTGAATATAATTAAAGTATAATTAATCAAAGGAGATTAATTAAGGAAGATCATTTAGATGTTTAATTAATTAATTTGTAATTAATTAATGATAATAAGCAGGATTAAGATAATCCGAGTAATTAAAGGATAGTAATTAATTTAATTAAAGGTTAATTAAATTGATTAGAGTTAATCAATTCTGTTTAGATAATTGATTAATACTGGATGTTTGATATTGGGTGATTGGTTGATATTGGATGATGTGAATATCTCTGATATATATATGATATATGCTGTTTTGTGAGATGAATGTTGATATGAATTATCAATTGTGATAATATGATTTATCTATCTGTTTATATCATCCTGAGTAAGTTTAAATGTTTCAACCTTTAAACAACTTGGCCTTAAAAGATACGTTTTGGATTTCGATGAGACCGGGATCGGGTTTGCTACATTACAACGTGATAGGGGGTTCTCGCTTCGCGGTTTGGTGGCGAACGGGAGACTCTTACCCCTACATGTCCCATTGAGGGGTTGGTTGCGAGTCGAGAGGCTGGCCGTAAAAGCAAATTCGAGGTATCACTGTTTGCCACGGTGGGTCTGGGATGGTTGCAAAGCCTACCAGTCGCCACTGGCTCGGCCCATGACAGTTGGTATCAGAGCAGTAGGTTGAGTGAATACCTAGGCTCTGAAGTGATGTCTATCTTGAGAGCGCGTAATTGTTAGTTATATAAAAATGGTTTTATATTGTGTTAATTGATCGGTTGAGTGGTATATGGATTCTGGTCAATACGAGTAGCTAACGTTATTGATAGGGATCTCTAAACACTTGAACCAGGCCAACGGACACAATATTGTTTTAAAGAGGTAGATGAAATAATTTTACCCAGAAATAATTTCTATATAAAAAAAATATCATTTTAAATATATATATTTATGTATTTCTACCTATTTATTGGGTTACCTGTTCGGGTTTTCCAATATAAGTTATAAAGGTAGATAAGGTGGTAGTGTGTGTAACACAATTACCAATAGTTGGAGTTTGAATGTTTGAGGTTGGAAGTATATATCGAGACTGTAAACCCAATATCGTCTCGAGTAAGTTGGCAGTATGGAGTAAGGATGTCTCGGATCTCTGAAGAAAATCCTTTTCAAGATTCGGAGTCCATTATTGGAATGTAAGATTGGTTGAGCTCGGGTGAGCAGATTTTCTAGAGTTGGATCTGTCGGTTGTGCAGAAGTAAGTGATGGTACCTTGGCGACTTCAGGAAGGAGCAGCTGTGTGATGAGACGCAGTATCTATGGATGTTCCCGAAGGAGATGTTCTTTTTGGAGCAAGATTAAGAAGAGTAAGTTGTTGGCGTTTGGTTTGGAGCCCGAATGTCTGCCATCTCGGAGGTTCGTTGTGAGGTTTGTTGATGGTTTTGGTTTTGAGAAGCCTTTGGATTAGAAGCTTTTGGTTAACTGTGGTAACAGTGCAGTTCGAAGTGTTCGGTGTGATGACGAGAAGGTCTTCGGCTTAGCAGTGTCCCAGAGATAGCGTTTGGAAGCAACAGTGTGGCTCGTTTCTTCGATGGTCCCGGAATCTTTGTGGTTCTTCTATCAGCAGTCCGGGAAGATGGTGAATGTTTTCTTGAAGGGTTAACCTTGTTCGGAAAAGTTTAAGGCTGTTTTAATTGGTAAAGAGAGAACAGTATCTTTAGAATCCGAACTAGGTAGGATCGCAAAAGTGACTTGCGATTAGTTTGAGAGTTCATCTTGAGTAATCTTTTGTATGGAGTATCTGTGTTTTCTCTTCTGCTTCTAGTTTCGAGTTTCCTCTAGCCAAGGATAGCTAAAGACAGTACCCTTGACCGAGGACTCGTCTATTCTTTGAGAAGTTGGTTATGTCTTTAAGATAACCAATGTTTCCGCTTGTTTGTGGATCTAGTTTGTGCTCAAGCTCATCGACATTCTCATCTACTTCAGAATCAGAGTTGTGCAGCGGAAGCAAAAGTAGTAGCTGTGCAAGAAAGGAAGTGACCTCAGATTTCTACAAGAAGTTTATGTGAATTTCTGAGTGTGTATAGAAGTTTCTGGAATTTGAAAGAAGGAAGCTCAGTCTTCTATTGCTTGTGAAGTAGAGTTTGTGTTCTGGATTTTGACGGGTTTTGGGAAACCACCTTGAATGAGTAGATCCAGGAACTTATTATTTTGGTCTTGATTGTTTCTGGAAGCATCAGCATAGATTGAGCTGATCAGGAAGAAGTTTGTAGTTTAGATTTATCTGTTGAGTTATGAAGATATGAGATAAGGAATTGGAATTTGAAGTTGGAGACTTCATTGTTGTTAAGATTTCTCTGGTTAAGAATGCAGTTTGGATAAGATTGAGATGCTAGTTTAGATAGCTGGAACTCATTATATTTCACGTATCTCTGAGGGAGTACGTGTATGATTCATCATTGGGTGTTGAATCTGCAGTTCAGATGGATTTGGAAGTTGAGCTAGACTTGAGTATGATCTGATATTTTGTTCAGATTGGTGGATCTAGAGAAGAGAGGAGCTCTGGATTATGGTGGTGTAGTTTGTTTAGCTTCTGTAGAGCGAGTCTCCCGATGATTTATACTCGGGGAAACTCGAGATAGTATTATGAAGTCTATTCTGATTTATATCAGAATAGTTAGCTAGGTTTGTTTGATTGTTGGATGGGTTGCTTTGATTGATAGGAATTGGATGATAGGTTTGTGTTTGAAATTAAAATCTTTGCTGGATTATTATTAACTTTGCTTTTAATTTCGGGGACGAAATTATTTTAAGGGGGAAGGAATGTGATATCCCGGGTTTTTGGGTAATATAAATTTAATAATCTGTATTGATAATTTAATTGGATTGATAATTATCCTATGTAATTTAAATTTAAATTGGTTAATTTAATCTTTTAAAGGTAAATAATAAATACTTAATTTGGCAATATTAATAAGATTTGTTTGTTAAAGCTAATAAAATCTTATTCTATTTATAATATATATATTTGATATATATTGTGAATGGAAATATCTTTTGTTTTGTTTTAAAGATGAATTTTCAAATTTGTAATATATATGTATGAATTGTGAATTTAAAAGCTTTGTTTTAAAATTAATATTTTTCAAAGGATAGTTTAGATTAATTCAATTATTTTCAAAATATAAGATAATTGTTTATTTTAAATGAAATTGTTTAAAAAGGATTTAAACAAGCTTTGTTTTGTCTTCTTTTAAAATGCTCAAATTAAAATGGTTATAAGTGTGTATACATGGTTTTAAATAAACTTTCCTTTTTAAAATATCTCTTAAACTAAAATAGTTTGTAAATAAGTAAATGAATTTATATAAATCCATAATTACATAATAAGAAAACATAAATACTTTTGTAAATAAGATTTTAAAATATAATTTCTTTTATAATAAGGTTTTAAACATAATTTTGCTTGTTTTAACACTTGTAAATTAAGGGACTTATGCAATGAACATTTGTCTAATTAGTAATATAACAAGTGGCATTATCTTGTTTTCTTTAAGAATTTAACATTTATAAATAAAATGTAGTTGTAGAGAAACCTGGCTTCTATTTTTTTCGTTCAAAACATTTTTCTCAGTTCAAAACTCTTTCTCCTCTTTTCTAATAAACTAAAAACTGGAAAGAAAATAAAATAGCCTGATTTCATCTTCAACCTGAGATCAAGCAAGCTAGCAACTCAACAAGTAAATCAAACAACTGTTTCAAAGATCAACCTGAGGAGAAATTAATATCAAACAAGAATCAACATCAGTTTCAGTTCCAACATTAAACAACATGCAAGGGATTTCAACAGCAAGCAAAATCAAATACAAGTTCAAGAATTCAAATTGAAAACAAAAGCCTGGAAACACTACTCTGTTGTTCTCTGCTTCTTTAATTTTAAGGTGAGTAAACAAATTTTAAAAACAGTTTAATCTGGTTTTAAACCAAAAATGCATGTGATGGTATTGGTTTATATTGAATTCTTTAGTTCGAATTTATCTGGATTTGTATGCATGTGTATGTGGATGTCTGTTTATACATATATCAGGTTCTCTATGTTCCAGTCTATGATCTTTTTGCCTTTAAAAATTCGAATATCTCAATCTACTCAATATTAGATTTTGGTATATAGATGGAAGTTGTTTGTTAGGATATGAAGATGATTTTAAAAATAGTTTTAAGACTTTTAATTCAACAAATAAATTTTAAAAAGGGAAATTACAGTGAAACCCAATTTTATGTTAAAAATCAACAGTCTTAATTCTTGATTTAAATTACATAAGTGAATTCGTGTTTGCAAATCACGAATTTTAAAATACTTATCATGATTTTTAGATAGAAAATAGTTTAGAAAATTGGGGTTGTATAATTTTGGTTTGAATGTCGATTTCTGATGATCAACGTAGTAAGGTTGGTCGAGTTTTGAGTCGAAGGTGGCCGAAGTGATGTCGGTCTCAGGAAAAATACTAGGGTATTTTTCTAGTGATTGTGATGATGAGATTAGATCAATCTAGGGTATTAGGTCATTTTCGATCGGCTTAACTGTCGAAGTATTTGCGACTGGGGTGATGGTCCGGAGGCGATCGCGATAGGGGGGAAGGTTTTGCTGGAGTCTTGGCGATGTTGGATGAGGTCGGCAAGGTTTCTCGAGGCATAGTTCGTCGACGATGGGTGGTTGCAGTCGAGATGTGGGTTCCAGTTTTTGGTCGTTGGGTTCGATTTTGATATCGAGGTGGTATCGTCGTTCTGGGTGTTCGAATGGGCCAGTGGGGTCGTGGGTGACTGGATGAAGGACGGGGCGATGATCGTAGATGGCCAGAATTGGCATGCACGTGAACGTGTACACGTTCGTGTACCAGATGTGTTCGATGATTTGGGAAGACGATAAGCAACTCGGGACGGTCTCGTGATTTTTGGCGTGAAAACTCGAAGTGGATGGTGTTGCAAAGAGACTCGGGGAAGTCTCGCGTAGTTTACTGTTCGACTCGAAGTAAAACGAGAGGGATACGGGTTGGACTCGAAGTAGGAGAAGAGCAAAAGTTTAAATCATGTTTTAAAGGTTTTGAAAACTTAAAAGTGGAATTTGTTTTAAAATCATTTCTTAAATAATTCTTTTCCTTTATCAAATGTTTTTGAACCTTTAATTAAAAAGTTATTTGTTTGTTTCAATTAAGTTTGTTTAAATAAACTTTAAGATATTTGAAATTTAACTTTTAATTAAGTTATAATTAAGGGTTTAAAATTATTTTGTCTTAAAGTATAATTATATTTAAATATAATTAATTTCTAAATTTGTTTAAAATTAAAATAAATGATGGAAGTAAGTATTTAATTTTAATGATGAGTTTATCTTTTAAAATTGGAATTAATTAAGGATAGTAAATGAGTAAAATAAATTAAAAGTTAATTACTTATTGTAATTAGGATAATTACTTATGAAAGTAAATAAATGAATTTGATAAATGGTTAATCACTTAATATTATTAATTAAAGGATTAATTAATATAATTGATTGAAGTTAATTAATTTGATATGAATTTGAGAATACTTAATTTAAAATATGATTTGTTAATAAGTAAAGAGATTAATTAAGATAAATGTTTTTCTTATTTAATTAAGGATTTTGAAATATAAGATATTAATTAATTGTTTAATTAATTTTAAATAATCACTTAATTATGGATTAAATTAAGTATTAAATTAAGTATAATTACTTAATGAAGTAATAAATGGTTAATAATTGAATGTAATTGATTAAGGGTTAATCATTTGGTGGTATTAATTAAAGGATTAATTAATATAATAGATTTGAAGTTAATTAATTACGAGAAATTAATTAAAGGATTTAGGTTAATTAATAATGTGATTAATTAAATATGTTTAATTTAAGATTACTTACTAAGTGTAATTAATTTAAAAGAAATTAATTAATAAAGTAATTAATTAGGGATTATTTGTTAATTTAAATTGATTAATAATTACGTAATGAAGTAATTAAAGATTAATTAATTAGATTAATTAATCAAGGTTAATATAATCAATTAAGAAGTAATTAATTAAGATAAGTAATTACAAATTGTTAATTACTGTTTATGATTAATTAAGACTAATTAATGAATGAAGTGGTTGATTAAAATTAATTATTTAATTAATTAAAAGGTTAATTAATTAAAAGGATTATTTAATTAATGAATTAATCAAAGTTGATTTATAAAAGTAATTAATTTAAGTATGATTAATTAATTGTAATTAATTGAAGATTAATATAATTAATTATAGTTAATTAATTAATAAAGGATCATTAATTATTGTAATTAAATGATAGTAATTAAAGGTTAATTACTGTATATGGTTAAGGATAATTACTTGAATATAATTAAAGTATAATTAATCAAAGGAGATTAATTAAGGAAGATCATTTAGATGTTTAATTAATTAATTTGTAATTAATTAATGATAATAAGCAGGATTAAGATAATCCGAGTAATTAAAGGATAGTAATTAATTTAATTAAAGGTTAATTAAATTGATTAGAGTTAATCAATTCTGTTTAGATAATTGATTAATACTGGATGTTTGATATTGGGTGATTGGTTGATATTGGATGATGTGAATATCTCTGATATATATATGATATATGCTGTTTTGTGAGATGAATGTTGATATGAATTATCAATTGTGATAATATGATTTATCTATCTGTTTATATCATCCTGAGTAAGTTTAAATGTTTCAACCTTTAAACAACTTGGCCTTAAAAGATACGTTTTGGATTTCGATGAGACCGGGATCGGGTTTCCGTATACCGGAATTCCAGGTCTGGAGACCCGAATACCACATCGATCCAAATTTACGATAGGTCGTGAATCTCAAGTGAAGATGAAGATTTAGAGTGCAAGGGTTATTGTCGTTAACTCTGAGGGTGATTCCAAAACGAGTGTAACGAGATAATGCCTTCGGTTTCGTTCGAACCCGGAACGAACTTGTATGGATTGAATGCTTTCAGCACATCGTCAGGCGGACGATGAGCATTCTAAGTGATATGTTCTGATTAAAGGTAATCGTAACCTCAAGCCTCATCAACCGGGAATGGCTAAAACAGGGGAGGTGCAGCAAGGCTTCGTGGGTAGCACCCACTGAGAGCAAGATAGATCCCTGTCTAGAGGTCCCTTTTCTTTTATTCGGCTTAGTGTGTGGTTGGTCGCGCCAACTACGGGATTGTCTTGTTCGGGATTATCCAGTAAGGGATGGTTCCGGCTTTGTGTTGCAGGGGAGCGGGCGTACTCCTCGGTACGGTGATCTAGGCCACGTACTGTGACGGGCGGTACCCCAGTAGCCCTGCCATTGTATGGAATCCAAACTCCAATAAGTGCCGTACGTATTAGTTGTGCCCAACTATGTTGGAATGTGAGATGTAAGCATTTCAGCTATTTCTGTATTTTACTTGAAAACCCTAGACCCTATTATAATACAATCGGATTTCCTATCAAATGTTTTAGTTAGCATAAGGTAAAAAACTTACCCATGTTTATTTGTGGGAAGTCTTACGTGATACTTTTGTTTTCAAAGGTTTTCAAAGTTAAGCAATCTAACCGTTTACTCACACCAGACCCATGTCTGACCCAAGTGTTTATTTTCTGTTTTATTAAACTCTTGGGTACTCAATATTGTATTGAGTAGTCAAGGGATTCAGGATAATCTTGACGAATTCTGGAGGAGCTGTGAAGCAGGAGGCTTCAACGAGTAGATATATGATGATTCCGCTGTGTATATGTTGTGTCTGTATCTGTGATACTTGAGTTGTATGAATTAGACAGATGTTTATAACTGTCTAATATGTGTTGTATAAGTTGTGTAACTCTGATGTATATGATACTATGTAATATTTTATATGATATATTATATTTCATTCGTTCCGCTGTGAGTTTCTGATGTTGTTGTTCTTTCTTCTTTTCTTTCTTTTCTTCTTCTATCCCTTTCTTTCTTAATTCACGATACGTCTTTCTGGGCATTGAAAGTCGGGTCGTGACATTTGGCTAATCCGGGGATTTTTATAAGTTTTGATTTGCTTCGATTTCACCATTTTGGGATGATGATTTTGTTGTAGCCTTGAGTTAGAGATAGGCTTATATATATATGCATATTTTTGGTGATTTCAATAATGAGGTTTTGAACTCGTATTAGAGTTCCATGATATTGGATTTTGATGCTTCTGTTATTGTGACGACCCGGAATTTTTGAGCATTTGAAATTGGAATATTTAATTAATTTTAAATATTCAGAGGTTAATTATAAACTTAAATTTCAAATATCGCTGTATTGAGTAATTTATTTATTATATTAAATTTATATTGAAGTTGGATAAAATAGTAAATCTGGCATTCTAAGCTAATTAAAAATATTTTAAAGACTTGAAAAAGTCATATTAATAATACTGAAGACAATGCAGCTTTTAAAATCGAATTTTAAAAGTGATTTGTTCAGTTTTGAAAAATATATCGTTTAAATTGAATTTAAAAGTAACATTCCGAGGCACAGTCTCGGAATTCGACGAAACCAGTTCCATTGGGCCCGTAATATTGTATTAGTATCGGATTCCAAATTTCGTATTGATCGAAGTAGTTGTGTGAGCGTACGATGAGTAAACGCGTTGAAAATTAAATAAAACTTTAATTGATCAAATTAATGTCATCGGTGCCTTCTTAAACACGCTTCCCTTTTTAATATTTATAGCCGTCCTTAAGGCCAAATCATAGTCCTTTAGCTTGGCCTAACAAGCAAGCCTTTCTCTGGAAGATTCAGAGAAAATATAATAACAAGTACGATATGTTTCGTTCTTCATAAACTAGCCCTCTTCTTTTACTCGCTATCTACTTTCCCAATTCAAGCCGTTCAATTAACTGCTCTTCCTTTAAAAAAAAATGGCGCTTCCTCCTTTCCCAAAATCGAGTATATACGAATTCGTTCGTATATAATAAAAAAAAGTCAGATGAACGAAATCGAGAAAAAGGGGGGGAGTATTCGTTTCCAATCGAAGCCGCTCGATTTCTAAAGGGACAAGCGCGTGACGATAAGGGTTCTCGCATGCGAAGATGTGGTGGAGTAGTCCTAGGGCAGAGGCGTAGCATTGTATGGCAGTGGGTTCGTCGAATTAGAGGGGAGGCGCTGTCGTTTCGAACATCGGCAGGGGGGGCATCGCGTTCCAGTTCGGCTCGAATTTGATAGGGTTTAAGGGCACGCGAGGTGCTGCTATGGACGAGAGGCATTGAGCTGTAGCTTCAGATCTAGTTGCCGCTGTGGTGGGAAACTCGCGGTCGACATCAGCGTGAACTCGTGGATTGCGGAGAAGGAGGGAGATTGCTCGAGTTTGGAATGCTTTCGGCAGTATGGTATTCGCGATTTCTATTTTCTTTCTGATCTATGAATTTATATAACGATGAAATATATATACATGTAGAATTTTATATACAGGAAGAAATATATTCAGTAAAGTTAAAGAAAATAAAATGTTGTTTCTAATTTAATATATGTATACCCACACTCATATTGAATCGGACAGTAAATACATATAGGGTTTTAAAAAAAAGATGTTGAGGAATTTATAAAAGTAAAATTTTGAAACTCTATAAATTATTTTTATTAGTATATATATATATATATATATGTGTGACTTCAAAAGAAGGAAAATAAACATATTATATATCTTCAGTTACCGTTTCATTTCAAAAATAAATATTCAGATGATTAATTTATTTAATTTCTAATTTAATTTAATTTAGTTACTAAAAGAACTTTTAAGGGAGATTAGTTTAGAATTTGGTTATTGTTTAAAATAAATCATTAGTCAAAATTTAAACTATTAAATGGTAATAAATTGTTCAATCAATTCAAATATTAATTAAATCATATAATTTTTATCTAAGGGTTGAGAACTGAAAGAAACAAGCTGGGTTGGCAATGGGTTGCAAACAGATCAAAGGTGAGTTAATCTCACTCAGTTAAATTTAAATTTAAATGGTTAAATTTAAATAATTTATTGAATGGTTGATTTGATTGATGTGATATATATAGTAGTATACCAATATATATATATTGGTATATGTATATATTGAAGTTGTTGATATTCCCACATTATATAGTGGATGAGACCCTATGCGCCGCATAATAGCGGATGATATTTTATAAATCCCATATACCGCGATATTCCACCTTGAAGTGAAATTGGTATTGTGCTAACGTCTGTGGATGCAGGGAAACAGTTTGGAGGGATCCAACTGGATTCCTCAAAATATTTAATTTTGTTAAATATTCTGTGATATGATTTTTGATATCCTGCGATGAATTATATGGATAATTGGATGTTATGGTTTGGTTGGATCGATTTGGATGTGCTGAATTATCAAAATCTCTAGAATGGAATTTTTGAAAAGAAATAAAAGAGTAAATTCTTAAGTAAAATAATTATAAAGAGTTTGGAATAAATTTGAGAATAAATCTGATTAAGAATAAAAGGGACTTCCAAAATTCTAATAAATATGGAAAAGAGGAATTTTGAATAAACAGAGAAATATTGAATTTAAAGAAAACTTATGGGATATTATTTAAAGGGATAAATAATTCATTTTAATTCAATGTTTAAATGTAATTAAAAAGAAAGAAGGAATGTGGGAAATCTGAAACTGGTGTTTCAGTTTAAAGATTTTAAATCATAATGAGAAATAAAATCTGGAAGTTAATGAATTTGGAAATAAATGGATTAAGTAAGGAAATTTATTTCAAAGTAAAATAAATTGGGAAATCAATTATAAATTGATTTAAATACTTTGGGATTTGAAATTTAAAGAGGAATGAGATTTTGAAGATATAAACTGGGTTTATAAAGTGAAATGGAATATCAGTGGATATTAGAAAATATAAATTCAAGGTGGGAATTTATAAAAGGATATGGATTTGGTTTAAAAATAAATGTTGATTTATTTTTAAAAGATGGGAATGAGAAGTGTATTTCTCTGGATAGCCAAGAGTGTTTTCAAAAAAATTTGAAATATAAGTTAAAGGTTTTAAGTATGTTTTAAAAAGCATGTTTTAGGAAATTTGTCTTTTTTTAAAATGTTAATCTCCTAAGTAAGTATTTTCAAAAATATATTATTGTAGTAATTATATAAAAGTGATTTGCTATTATGTTTTAAAAGGAGAAATTTAGTTTATATTTATAAAGTGGGTTATTTTAAAGTATATATTTTTAATAAAGTATTAAAGTAGTTTGATTTCAATGTTATAAAATATATTTTAAAATAAAGTGTTTTTAAATTATTTTAAAATTAAAAGTATTTTGTACTTGGTGATTCAGTGGAAATAATTATTTGGGAAATGTATTCCGTAAGCGGAAACTGTTTTGAAATTGTTTTCAAATGAGCTTTGAAAATTTGGAAATATATCTTGGAAAGATATTTGGGCAAATAAATAATGTGGGAAATTATTTATTGTGTGATGGTTGTTTGTGGATGTTAATTGATAGTTAAATAACCGACTATCAATATTGGCCAAATGCGCTGATCGTTTCAAAGAGACCGGGATCGAGTTTCCGTATACCGGGATTCTAGGTCTGGAGACTCGAATACCACTTCGATCCGGTTTGTACGTTTCGTGTAACGTGTTCGGAGTCGAAGATGGAGCAGTGAAGTGCAAGGGCTAGTCGCTACTAATCCTGAGGATATTTCCAAAATGGATGTAGTAGGAATAGTGCCTTCGGTTCCGTTCGAACCCGGGACGGACTTGTATGGACGGATGCTTTCGTGACATCGTCAGGTGGACGATGGGCATTCTAAGGGATATGTTCTGAAAAGGTATCGTTTAGCCTCAAGCCTCATCAACCGGGAATGACTGAAAATCAGGGGTTATGCAGCAAGGCTTCGTGGGTAGCCCCTACTTGAGAGTAAAGTCATCCCTGTCTAGATGTCCCTTTATTTCGGCTTAGTGGTGCGGTTGCTGATCCCAACCGTGGGGTGATCTTATTTGGAATTATCCAGTAAGGGATGATTCCGGCCTTGTGTTGCAGGGGAGCGGGCGTACTCCTCGGTACTGTGATCTAGGCCACGTACTGTGACAGGTGGTACCCCAGTGCCTAGTCATTCGTTGGAAATCCATTCTCCCTACGTGCCTGTACGGTTTTGATTGTGCCTAACTATTGTTGAAATGTGAGATGCAAGCATTTCAGCTAGATTCTATTTTACTTTCTGTAGACACTATTATAATATCAGAGGATTTTGATATAAAGTGTTTTAGCTATCGTAAGGTAAAAACCCGACATGTTTATTTGTGGCGTGGTCTTACGAGATGCTTTTGTTTTCAAAGGATTTTGAAACTTTAATAATCAATTTGAGTGTGATTTTCTCACGCTGGTATTCCAGACTGACTCGGGTATTGTTTTATATGATGCTCGGGTCAGACCGAGTATTATAGGTTACAGGATATGATGCTGTGGAGCTCAGGAGATGAGCTGGATGGCGAGACGTATCTCCCGTACTTGTTTATATATATATATATTCCGCTGTGTTGATTGTTGTACTCTGTTGTATTGAGGACATGATATGGTTATTGTCCAGTTGTATGTTATGTGTTCTCTGGTGTATACTCTGATGCTATATTATATAAAACTGATATAGTTTTGATTTGTGTAAAGATCTGTTAATATATATTATATTTTGTTCCGTTGCGATGGTTAGATTCTGATGTTGTTTTCTATTTTTCTTCTTCTACCTCTTCTTCTTAACTAAAATGGTTCGATTTTCCGGGGTCTGGAAACTCGGGTCGTTACAGTGGTATCAGAGCTTAGGCTAGCGATAACCTTGGCTCTGGTGGGAATTACTCTTAAATAGAGTCGATAGTACTCTAGAATGAGTTTGAGAGTATTAATAGATATGAGCGCGTATTTGTTAGTGAATATAAAATGGTTTTATATTGTGTTGGTTGGTTTATTGAGTAGTTTATGGATTCTGGTCAATACGAGTAATTAACGTTATTGATAGGGATCTCTAAACACTTAAATAGAACAATTCGACACAATATTGTTTTAAAATGGGTAGATGAAATAATTTTACCCAAATTATTTTTGTATATGAAAGAAATAATTTTTATAAATTATTATAGTTATATTTGGATGTTTGGTTGTTAGATGATGATAATAAATTATTATCATTAGGAGGAAATTGAATAAGAAATTGAAAACTTATAACCAAAGTTCAAGAATAAATTTATATAACAAATGGAATTTGAGAACATAAATTATAAATGTAATTTATAAGTTGAAATAAAACTTCATATACAAAGGTGATTATAATTTTGAAATAGAATTCCATAGAAACATTTGAAATGAGATAAATTCCAGGGAATGTTTGAATGTAGATTTAAAGGAATTGCAATTTGGGATTTTCGGGAAAAGTTTAAATTCCTGGGATTTGGAAATGGTTTTCAAAGATTTTGGAGAAATAATAAGTAGTACCATTTCAGAAATATTTTGGGGTGGAATTGAAATCTGGTGAGGTTTGGGGATTTAAAAATGTTTGAAATGTTTTTAAAGTGATAAAAGCATTAAATTCTCTTACGGTCGCTGGAAAATAATTTCGGTGATGACTGCAGCATCATCGATGTCTATTTTCGAGTTTCCAAAGAGAAACTGCTACCAAAATGTTTTAAATTGGAAATGATTGTGAACTGGGTTGGTTTTGAAATTTAAAGGGAAAATTTGTTTGATAAAAGCAGATTGTTTTGGAATAAAACCGGGCAATTGGATTCTGTGAATTCTATTTAAAATATAAATGTGGAAATTTAAATGAATCAACAATATAAAGTATAGAATGAAGTTGATTGAAATAAGAAGGGAATGAGAGTTTAATTCTGGGATTATAATTATGAGATGAAAATAACTAAATGAGTAATATAAGTTGGTAGATAAAAGAGTTAGAGAACTTGAAGATGAATGAATTGTAAAACTTGTATAAAATTGTATCCTAGAATTAAAATTTAATTCGAGTATATGAAGGTGAATAAAATATATTTGAATTTAACTTAAGATAAGTTAAATAAAAATTGAGATTTGGAATTGAATTAAATGTAAATAAGTTGAAGTCGAATTGAATTGGATATAAAGGTAATGTAAAATGCTTATAATTGTGTAAAGAAATTCATATTCTTAAGTTCTTAAGTGTAATAATTTGGAATTTGAATATAAAGATGAAAATGGACTTAAATGAATAGTCCCAGATCTTAAGTAAGTAAGTTAAACTTATGAATAGAGATGAAATTGTAAGTCATAAATGGGAATCCATTACTTTGAACCATTAAGAGTTATAATTTGAAATTGTAATTATCAAATGGAAACGACTAAGATGAGCAATCTTAATTTTTAAATAAATCCAAACTTGAATTATAAAATAAATTGAACTTATGATAATTAAGTGAAGTGATATTTGGAATTAAAAAGCAAGTATTTAATTTTAACCAGCAATAATAAATTAGTTAATGAAATTGAATTGTGAGTTAATGGAATTGGATTAACATAGTGATGGTTTGGATTGCGAATGGAATCCAAATAAGTGAAAACAAATTGGAAATGACCTGGTTATTAATAAAATAATTCCAGATGAATTGAGTATGGAAAATAAAAATTCATAATGGTTGAGTGAATGAACCAATTATATTAATAAATAAATGGATGGAATTTGATTAAATAAGAATCAAATGAAAGATGGAAATAAAACTTTAAAGGGTTGGTTAAATGGAAAATAAACTTAAGTTATTGACTTAAGTAAATGTTGAATGGAAACTGAACTTAAACAGAAGAGTGGTTTAAATAAGTTGAGAAATAGTTATTGAATGAATTAACTTGGATTGTTTTCGAGCTAAATAAAATTCAATTTTTGGAATGGAGATGGATTGAATTTAAGAAAAAAATTAATTATTAGAAATGAAAATCTGAATGAAGTGTGGAATAAGTATTTATGTTTGAAATGAAGTAGTAAATTGAAGTAAGTTGGAATTCATATGAAATGGGAGTTCAATTTGAATATATACACTTCAGTGGTGAAGTAGTAAATAAATATAAGAAAAATTTATATTGAACTTAAGAATTGAAGAATGAAATTCTTAAGAAAATTGGTATTGGAAATATACTTAGTAATTTTGGAATGGGAAAAAAATGAATATACTAAGTGAATAGTTGAATGAAGACTAAAACTGAAGTTGTGAAATGGGATAGTTGTGAATAAGGGGATAACAATCAAAAAAGGAATGTGAATAAAAGAGAATTGATATAACTGATAATCAATTGGAATTTATACGTAAGATGTACGTATATTATTTTATTCGCATAGCTATTTGATCTAGATGTCGAACACAGAATTTTGAGATAGTTTTATCGATCCGAATCAGGATTTTTCACTCGATTTTCGACAGCGAACCTGGATATGGATTGTTGATTGATTCTGGATATTCTCTATCATAGTTTGTGACTATGGAAGGAGAATGACGGTTTCTGATCGAGAAATCAGATCTGAGTCCGCACTAGGAAGTCGGGTGGACGATACTAGTTCGGAAGTGAAATGGTGTGATCGATTGAGCGATCGAATGTGATTTTGTGTATGGATGATATATGTGCATCGTACGAGCTTAAGTAAGACCAATATTGGAAATTTGTACATGAATGTATAAAATGGTTTGAAGTTGAAATTGGATGTTATTGCTTACTAGGATATACAGGTGTATAAAAGCAATGGATAATTGGGATTTTTGATTTTAGAAGATAAAATTTAATGGCCCGACAAAAAGGTATGTATTTGAATTTCTGTATGAAATTTGATTGGGTTTTTGATCCAGCCACTTGGCTTTTTGTTTTCTTTTTGAGATTGGGAGGCCGTAGAGCCATTTTGTAGTAGTACCAAGCTAGCCGCGCAAAGGAGACGCTGGCGAAATTTTTCGGAAATTTAGGGAGTTAGAAAATTTTGGAAAATTTTGATAATTCAAAATTTGAATTCAAATTTAAATTTGAATTGATAAGTAGGTGATATGGTTTGGGGCTTATGAATAAGTTTGGGAAGTTAAAAGATGATTAGTGTATCATTAATAAAAAATGTTTGGGTATTGTTAAAACGGTTTGAATTGGGAAAATAATTAACGGAGATTGAATCATTCCTCTTAACTGGTAATTTCGGGGACGAAATTCTTTTAAGGGGGGAGGAATGTGACGACCCGGAATTTTTGAGCATTTGAAATTGGAATATTTAATTAATTTTAAATATTCAGAGGTTAATTATAAACTTAAATTTCAAATATCGCTGTATTGAGTAATTTATCTATTATATTAAATTTATATTGAAGTTGGATAAAATAGTAAATCTGGCATTCTAAGCTAATTAAAAATATTTTAAAGACTTGAAAAAGTCATATTAATAATACTGAAGACAATGCAGCTTTTAAAATCGAATGTTAAAAGTGATTTGTTCAGTTTTGAAAAATATATCGTTTAAATTGAATTTAAATGTAGCATTCCGAGGCACAGTCTCGGAATTCGACGAAACCAGTTCCATTGGGCCCGTAATATTGTATTATTATCGGATTCCAAATTTCGTATTGATCGAAGTAGTTGTGTGAGCGTACGATGAGTAAACGCGTTGAAAATTAAATAAAACTTTAATTGATCAAATTAATGTCATCGGTGCCTTCTTAAACACGCTTCCCTTTTTAATATTTATAGCCGTCCTTAAGGCCAAATCATAGTCCTTTAGCTTGGCCTAACAAGCAAGCCTTTCTCTGGAAGATTCAGAGAAAATATAATAACAAGTACGATATGTTTCGTTCTTCATAAACTAGCCCTCTTCTTTTACTCGCCATCTACTTTCCCAATTCAAGCCGTTCAATTAACTGCTCTTCCTTCAAAAAAAATGGCGCTTCCTCCTTTCCCAAAATCGAGTATATACGAATTCGTTCGTATATAATAAAAAAAAAAGTCAGATGAACGAAATCGAGAAAAAGGGGGGGAGTATTCGTTTCCAATCGAAGCCGCTCGATTTCTAAAGGGACAAGCGCGTGACGATAAGGGTTCTCGCACGCGAAGATGTGGTGGAGTAGTCCTAGGGCAGAGGCGTAGCATTGTATGGCAGTGGGTTCGTCGAATTAGAGGGGAGGCGCTGTCGTTTCGAACATCGGCAGGGGGGGCGTCGCGTTCCAGTTCGGCTCGAATTTGATAGGGTTTAAGGGCACGCGAGGTGCTGCTATGGACGAGAGGCATTGAGATGTAGCTTCAGATCTAGTTGCCGCTGTGGTGGGAAACTCGCGGCCGACATCAGCGTGAACTCGTGGATTGCGGAGAAGGAGGGAGATTGCTCGAGTTTGGAATGCTTTCGGCAGTATGGTATTCGCGATTTCTATTTTCTTTCTGATCTATGAATTTATATAACGATGAAATATATATACATGTAGAATTTTATATACAGGAAGAAATATATTCAGTAAAGTTAAAGAAAATAAAATGTTGTTTCTAATTTAATATATGTATACCCACACTCATATTGAATCGGACAGTAAATACATATAGGGTTTTAAAAAAAAAGATGTTGAGGAATTTATAAAAGTAAAATTTTGAAACTCTATAAATTATTTTTATTAGTATATATATATATATATATATGTGACTTCAAAAGAAGGAAAATAAACATATTATATATCTTCAGTTACCGTTTCATTTCAAAAATAAATATTCAGATGATTAATTTATTTAATTTCTAATTTAATTTAATTTAGTTACTAAAAGAACTTTTAAGGGAGATTAGTTTAGAATTTGGTTATTGTTTAAAATAAATCATTAGTCAAAATTTAAACTATTAAATGGTAATAAATTGTTCAATCAATTCAAATATTAATTAAATCATATAATTTTTATCTAAGGGTTGAGAACTGAAAGAAACAAGCTGGGTTAGCAATGGGTTGCAAACGGATCAAAGGTGAGTTAATCTCACTCAGTTAAATTTAAATTTAAATGGTTAAATTTATATAATTTATTGAATGGTTGATTTGATTGATGTGATATATATAGTAGTATACCAATATATATATATTGGCATATGTATATATTGGAGTTGTTGATATTCCCACATTATATAGTGAATGAGACCCTATGCGCCGCATAATAGCGGATGATATTTTATAAATCCCATATACCGCGATATTCCACCTAGAAGTGAAATTGGTATTGTGCTAACGTCTATGGATGCAGGGAAACAGGTTGGAGGGATCCAACTGGATTCCTCAAAATATTTAATTTTGTTAAATATTCTGTGATATGATTTTTGATATCCTGCGATGAATTATATGGATAATTGGATGTTATGGTTTGGTTGGATCGATTTGGATGTGCTGAATTATCAAAATCTCTAGAATGGAATTTTTGAAAAGAAATAAAAGAGTAAATTCTTAAGTAAAATAATTATAAAGAGTTTGGAATAAATTTGAGAATAAATCTGATTAAGAATAAAAGGGACTTCCAAAATTCTAATAAATATGGAAAAGCGGAATTTTGAATAAACAGAGAAATATTGAATTTAAAGAAAACTTATGGGATATTATTTAAAGGGATAAATAATTCATTTTAATTCAATGTTTAAATGTAATTAAAAAGAAAGAAGGAATGTGGGAAATCTGAAACTGGTGTTTCAGTTTAAAGATTTTAAATCATAATGAGAAATAAAATCTGGAAGTTAATGAATTTGGAAATAAATGGATTAAGTAAGGAAATTTATTTCAAAGTAAAATAAATTGGGAAATCAATTATAAATTGATTTAAATACTTTGGGATTTGAAATTTAAAGAGGAATGAGATTTTGAAGATATAAACTGGGTTTATAAAGTGAAATGGAATATCAGTGGATATTAGAAAATATAAATTCAAGGTGGGAATTTATAAAAGGATATGGATTTGGTTTAAAAATAAATGTTGATTTATTTTTAAAAGATGGGAATGAGAAGTGTATTTCTCTGGATAGCCAAGTACGTTTTCAAAGAAATTTGAAATATAAGTTAAAGGTTTTAAGTATGTTTTAAAAAGCATGTTTTAGGAAATTTGTCTTTTTTTAAAATGTTAATCTCCTAAGTAAGTATTTTCAAAAATGTATTATTGTAGTAATTATATAAAAGTGATTTGCTATTATGTTTTAAAAGGAGAAATTTAGTTTATATTTATAAAGTGGTTTATTTTAAAGTATATATTTTTAATAAAGTATTAAAGTAGTTTGATTTCAATGTTATAAAATATATTTTAAAATAAAGTGTTTTTAAATTATTTTAAAATTAAAAGTATTTTGTACTTGGTGATTCAGTGGAAATAATTATTTGGGAAATGTATTCCGTAAGCGGAAACTGTTTTGAAATTGTTTTCAAATGAGCTTTGAAAATTTGGAAATATATCTTGGAAAGATATTTGGGCAAATAAATAATGTGGGAAATTATTTATTGTGTGATGGTTGTTTGTGGATGTTAATTGATAGTTAAATAACCGACTATCAATATTGGCCAAATGCGTTGATCGTTTCGAAGAGACCGGGATCGAGTTTCCGTATACCGGGATTCTAGGTCTGGAGACTCGAATACCACTTCGATCCGGTTTGTACGTTTCGTGTAACGTGTTCGGAGTCAAAGATGGAGCAGTGAAGTGCAAGGGCTAGTCGCTACTAATCCTGAGGATATTTCCAAAATGGATGTAGTAGGAATAGTGCCTTCGGTTCCGTTCGAACCCGGGACGGACTTGTATGGACGGATGCTTTCGTGACATCGTCAGGTGGACGATGGGCATTCTAAGGGATATGTTCTGAAAAGGTATCGTTTAGCCTCAAGCCTCATCAACCGGGAATGACTGAAAATCAGGGGTTATGCAGCAAGGCTTCGTGGGTAGCCCCCACTTGAGAGTAAAGTCATCCCTGTCTAGATGTCCCTTTATTTCGGCTTAGTGGTGCGGTTGCTGATCCCAACCGTGGGGTGATTTTATTTGGAATTATCCAGTAAGGGATGATTCCGGCCTTGTGTTGCAGCGGAGCGGGCGTACTCCTCGGTACTGTGATCTAGGCCACGTACTGTGACAGGTCGTACCCCAGTGCCTAGTCATTCGTTGGAAATCCGTTCTCCCTACATGCCTGTACGGTTTTGATTGTGCCCAACTATTGTTGAAATGTGAGATGCAATCATTTCAGCTAGATTCTATTTTACTTTCTGTAGACACTATTATAATATCAGAGGATTTTGATATAAAGTGTTTTAGCTATCGTAAGGTAAAAACCCGACATGTTTATTTGTGGCGTGGTCTTACGAGATGCTTTTGTTTTCAAAGGATTTTGAAACTTTAATAATCAATTTGAGTGTGATTTTCTCACGCTGGTATTCCAGACTGACTTGGGTATTGTTTTATATGATGCTCGGGTCAGACCGAGTATTATAGGTTACAGGATATGATGCTGTGGAGCTCAGGAGATGAGCTGGATGGCGAGACGTATCTCCCGTACTTGTTTATATATATATATTCCGCTGTGTTGATTGTTGTACTCTGTTGTATTGAGGACATGATATGGTTATTGTCCAGTTGTATGTTATGTGTTCTCTGGTGTATACTCTGATGCTATATTATATAAAACTGATATAGTTTTGATTTGTGTAAAGATCTGTTAATATATATTATATTTTGTTCCGCTGCGATGGTTAGATTCTGATGTTGTTTTCTATTTTTCTTCTTCTACCTCTTCTTCTTAACTAAAATGGTTCGATTTTCCGGGGTCTGGAAACTCGGGTCGTTACAGTTATGGCTCATGAGTTTGCTAGATTCACTTATTTTAAATTCCATTGAACATGAACCATTTATAACATGTTAAACCCCTTATGAATTAACTATGGGTTCTATGAAGCTTCCACCCTTGGATGTATAAATAGACATTACTTATACTATTCCTTTAGAATTAAAGGAATACTTCCCTTATGCATTTGTATCACTTTATCTTATGCTAATATCAAGTTCTAGTTAGCCTGACCCGCGTATTCATTACTCGGGTCAGGCTGAGTTGCAGGTTAGGTTGTTGGACCCCTTTTGCTAGATATGTCTTTTGAACTTCTCCTTTGCCTTTGGATAAATGGCTTTGTTTTGTGTTGTAGTCTTTTTGTTGGGAACTTGTGATGTATATATTCTTTTATGGGGATGTATGTATATATTGCGGTTGAATACCACTTGTGATAGGTTGTATTACATTTTATGTATGTGTATGTATATATTATCTGTGTTGTTGTTCTGTGACTTGTGATTGTTATGGTTATTATATTTTGTTTCTGAATCGATCCCGTAACCACCATAGTAGTGTAATAGTTAAGAATTAAGTATGTTGAATAATTGAGTCAAAAATTAAAAAATATGAGTGCCAAAACTGACATTCTTAGCTCTTATCTAATGCAAGACTATGATGGTTGCCCTTAACCAGCCCTATTCTCCGCATTAGCAGACAGAATTACCCGGTAATTCTCTTTGTTAATGTGGGTCTCGGGGTGGGGTGTTACAATTATACACTTTATATCATATTCATTTTCAAATTCATAACTACAAAATAGGTTAAACCATCATATCAAATATTTGCATTTAAATCAATTAAATCTAAATCATAACAGTTGCAACTTAAACAGTTGGAATATCAAAAGTAGTTTATATATTTGAATAGTTATACATTAAAAATAGTTTATATTTTAAAAATAGGTTATAGATTAAAATAATTTATATATTAGAAATAGTTTGTGTATTAAAATAGGTTATATATTAAGAGAGTTAATATATTTGAAATAGTTTATAGTAGTTTGAAATAGTTTAAAATTGTTTAAAATAGTTTTAATAGTTTAAATTAGTTTAATAATTTAAATAGTTTAAAATAGTTTTAATATTTTAAATTAGTTTAAAATAGCTTTAATAGTTTAAATTAGTTTAATAGTTTAAATAGTTTATGGATTTTAAACAGTTAAATATAGTTTAATATAAAATGGTTTGATTATTGGAAATGGTTTATATAGTAAATAGTTTGAAAAATCTAAATAATTTGGATTTTAAAATAATAGGTTTTAAATAGTTTATATTGAAATAATTAATTTAAAAATAATATCAAACCAGTTGTTTCTTACATTTCAATAACTCTAGACCATATTCGAATTTCAAATTGTAACGACCCGGATTTTCCGACGTTTAATTTTGAATACTTAAGTGGTTTAAATATTGGATTTGAAATGTAATTAGATTTTTAATAAGAATTTTATCGATCGAATAAGTGGAATAAGATTTAAATTTCAAATATATCGATTATCGTAATACGAGTAGTGCAAATAATTGGAATTTAGTTGAATATGAATCAAAATGATTTCTAATGTCATTATAAAATTCTATTTGAATTAGAATTGAGTTAATAAGTTTTTTAAAACTGGGATTTCAAGCGATTTCGCCAATTTTTTGAAATCGTCGATTTCAATCGACACGTTAAAATAGCGATCCGGGGCATAGTCTCGGAATTCGATGAAACCAGTTCCATTGGATCTGTAATAGTGTATTATTATCGGATTTTAAATTTCGTAGCATTTGGAGTTACCATTTGGTCGTCCAATCTGAAAACGCCTAAAAATAATTTAATTGAATTTAATTTAAATAATCGATTTAAAAAGCTATCTTCCACATACGATCGAATTAGGACTCGAAACTGGTTCTATTGGGTTTGAAATAGCGATATAACATTAGGAACGCCAAGCGCCACATCGCAATAGGGGTTCAGAATTTCAAGATATGTATAACGAGATATTTTGAATATAATATACATATAAAGCTAGTCAAACGGTCAACTCGAGCCTCCCTATACCTATTGAAGCCGACCTACCAAGTTCGAGCCATTTCCTTTGCTTTTAAATTCGCGCGTGACTCTCATCTTCTTCCTTCAGAAGGAAACCGTAAATCATATAAAAAAGAAATATCACATCACGAGATATAAATCGCGATCGCCATCACGATGCTCTGGCCAATTCTAGTTCGTGTAATACCCCAAAATTTTGTGAAAAATCATTTTTGAAAAAATGATTTAATTTTGAAATATTTAGATTTAAATATGGTGAAGTCTCTGGAATAAATAGTGTGCAGGTATATGTGTGCACGTGCACACTGAAATGGCACAAGGAAGAACTCCAGATTTCTTGGATTTAAAACAAGAATTAAAGGGCAATACAAACATGATTTGGCAACATGGTTGTTTGATTTCTGAAATTATATGGATCATCTTAGAAAGTAAGAAAAAGTAGGCTTTACTTTAAATCAGTAAACAAATTTTATTTAAAACCCAGAAGAGAAAATTATGTATATTAACCTGTATACATATAGGTGCATATGCTTCTGAAATTAAAGAGAAATTAAAATAAGCTTAGATAAGATATGTGTACAAATATATATATTTTTAAACACTGAAAAGTATATATATATATATATATATATATATATAAGCAAGTAAAACTATGACATTAAAATGACATGAAATGTGATACAAGTTAATAAGCTTGTATAGGCAAAAATAGCAAAGGGGATTTTCAGAAATAATTAAAATAAAAATAGGATAGTCACACTTTTAACATGACTAGGAGAGTGGCCATTTTCTGAAAAGTAAAAGAAAGAAAATGCAGCCTTTAAATTGGTTAATATGGCCGGGGTATTATGAATGAAAAATGCATGATGCTAGCCAGGACAGAAATGGAATTCTGTTTCAACAAAACCCTAGAGGAAAAAATGCTTATAAATAGACAGTAGAATTGTCTTTACCCCGGGCTGCACAAAAATAAGAAAAGAAAAAAAGAAAATATTGGAAGGAAGGAGAAAAACACTCAAACAAGAATTTTCTGGATTAAACATTTAGGTGAGTAATCTCACTAAGTTCATGGCATTAAGACCTGAGATGAGGCAGCCACTTTTTATTTCCATTTATATATATATTTCTGGTTTTGATGTATATGATTTCATCAATGCTTTTTGGATGTTTTATTTTAAATCTGATATGATTTAATATGGATGATTTTGGATGATCTTTGATTGGTTGAGACATTTGTCTTTGGATGAGTATCATACTGATTTATTTATACTCACAAATGTTAAAGTTTAGGATCTTAAAAATTATATAGAGAATACTCTCAGCTTTTATAGATCTATGGCATGGAAACTTTATAAAAATGATTAGAGCTGCATTATACTTGGTATAAGTGCTGAGGCTTGAAAAGAAAAATGTTAAGGGTGCAATAGAAATTTTCTAAGTGCTGAGCCCTTAATCAAATCAAAAAAAAAAGAGAAACCCACAAGCTAAAATTATGATTGAACCAGATCTTGAATCTGAATCAATCATAAAGGCTTGCAGATCAATATAACATGCCATGCCTCTTTTACAGTTGAAAATATTCTCATATTTTACTAAGATCAAGACATATTGACCCCATTTAGGAAATAACTGTCTGATTATTTCTGAGAAGAATTATGCTAGAAGAAATTATGGATGTTTCCATGTTTGCAGTGATATGTTCACTTAGCATATTTGATGTTAGGATTTAAAACAATACACTAGTAAATAAACTAGGGAAGGGTAGGCCAAGAAAGCTGCTGGAATGCTTGTCATATTTGAAGTATGCAAGTTGGCACATGGTTTGTTTAAGCCCTGAGATCTTTGTGCAATGATGTGAATTAGTTCATTGCAATGTGTCCCAGTGATTCCTTTATAGCAAATGAGGCAGGGATTTAAATTGAATATTACAACCTGTAAATGAAGAAATAGGAATGTGGATATTTCTTAGGTTGAATGGTATGGAACCAAGATGATTCCAGTAAGTGAAATTGTTGCAAATAGATAATTATGTTTGCATGATTATGTATGCAAGTGAAAGAATGATAAATGAATATGTAACAGCCCTAGATTTTTGTATATATTTTAAATTTGACTTTCTTTTATTTAAATTATTTTTAAAATGGTTTATTTCAAATATTTCATTTTTAAATATAAATGTTGATTATTAAGTGATTTATAGTTCAAACTAGTATAATTTGAATATTTTACTGTAAAATGAATTTCTGGTCAAACTGTTCAAACTTTGACTTTTAAACTTCAAATTTAAATTATTTAAATTCTTAAATTTTATGTTTTATTATGAAAATAGATGTAATAACTTGAATACTACTTTTCTTTTCATTGAAAACGGAGTTAAATTGTAAAAGTTACGTACATTTCAATTTTGAGTATAATTTGTTTTATTTTGCCTATTTTAAATTATATAAATCATATTTTCTTTGTTATATTTTATTTTAATATGTGTTAATATTTTATTTTATGTATATTTTTATCTTTTAATATTTTTAAAGTGATAATAAAAATTTTCCAAAATATATTGCATTTATTTTCTATTTTTAAAGGCTAGTTTCCATTTTTCTGCTATTTTCTTCATTTAAATTATATTTAATTAAAATTTATTTATTTATTTTTGTGAATGCATTTTATTTTTTGTGTTATTATATTTATTTATAAATATTTTCTAAGTCCATATAAATCTTCCAAAGTTTATTCTGTTTATTTTCAAATTTTCTAGACTAGTTTTCATTTTATACTATTTTCTTATTTTAATCATATATAATTAATATTTATTTATTTATATTTTGTATATTTGTTATATATTCGAATTTTAACTGAAATTATATGTATTTTTAGATAATTAAACTTATGAAAAGAAAATATAGAAATTTGAAAGGTTTTAAACTTTTTAAATTCCAAGTCCTTTTACCTTCCACCTTTTCATTTTCTCAACCTCCACTTGTAATCAATTTTGGCCGATTCTTTTCTCATTCTTTCAGCCACTTCCTCACTTCATTTTCACGAAAATTAAACTTCTCAATCACCAAAAAATTCGGCCATTAACCTGAAGTAAAGCTTGGTAAAAAATTTCTTCTTTTCTATGCAATTTCTACTTGTTTTCTTATGATTTTGCACTTGTTTTCTCACCTTATATGCTCAGCTCCTCCTTCCTCCTCCACCTTGGCCTCCTCCACCACCACCACATCTGGTCAACACCTCCTCCAGCCCAGCCCCAAGCCATGGCCATGCCCCTTGATGAAGAAGATCCACCTAAAAATAAACAAAACTCCACCTTAATGTTCATAGCCTAGCCTAACTTGTTTCACCACCTCAAATTCTTCCCCTTGGCCGCCACCTACACCACCACCACCACCTCTAACCTGACCTGACACCTCTGCCATGTCATCCCCTGACCCCACCAGAGATGGCCGTGCCCACCTGTGCTTTGGCCTAGCCCAATAGTTGCATGAAACCATGTGTGTTGCCTTGTGTTGCCATTAGCTTGTTGTTTCATATCACTTATGTTTGCACCATCTTCAAACCCATGTAGGCCGACCCTTAGGAACCCAAACCTGACCCAAAAACCTTGCTTTAGCCCTATACTACACTTATGGCTGAGCCCAATGTATGCTGGAAGCAAGTGCAAAGCAATTCCGCTTTGATTTGTGCAGTTGATTCTATCTTATTTTTATCGTATTTGAATTTAAAGCTTATAATGATTGTATTGTTTTTTTTTTACTTGTATTCAAGGGAATTGATACTTTGGCTCCCACTCATCTTTATGTCGTGTTATCGTGCTTGTGTGGATCTCTTTCGTGCATTCATCGTTGTGTCTCCAGCTCAAACCTGTGAGTTATTCTCACCAGACAGTGTATACCTATATAACTAGTAAATTGACCACTTTTGAATCTGTAAAATGCATCACCATATTATATCTGCTATGTTATGATTATATGATGTTCACCCATGCTTAAACACCTGTTATATCATATGTTACTGTTATATTATGTTGTTCTGTTATTTTTATCAGTTTATCACACTGCAAGTTCCCTTTAGATTAGAATCACTATGGGTTGAAATGATACATACCCGAACGGACTTTAGAATAGGAGAAAATCATTATGGGCTGAAATGATAGGCCTGAATGATTTTCAATTATTTTTCATTTACTTGGGATTGCGGGTTTGAAATGATCAAACCCGGGTTTTCTTTGTAAATTACGGGTTGAAATGATATATTACCCGTATCACTTTACCTAGGCTAAAAATGAAATACAGACCTGTAGTTAAAATATGTTTTTCTAAAAATTTTAAAATATTTTAGAAATGTAAATGTTATAATATTTTGATTTAAATTTTATTTAAATGATTTTTGTAAAGCATTATTGATTTTTTTGAAAATTTATAAGTGAAATAAATTAATGGTAAAGTTAGAAAATCTGAAATGTAAGTTATTTTGGGAAATTTTAATTTGGTGATAATTGGAATTTAAATTAAATATGAAATATGATAAATTCATGATAATTTGGATTAAAGTTAATTTAAATGAATTTATAATATATTAATGATTTTTGAATAAAGTAAAAATGTGAAATGAATGAATATTTAAGTTGAAATTTTGAAATATAACTAAAATTGGAAATTTGTGAATTTGGCTTAAAAATGAATTTTAAGTTAAGTAAATAAAATGGAATTAAGTTATATTTGAAAATTTAAACTTAAGTGTTAAGTTAATTTAATTTAATGAATTTATAATTTAATATTGGAATTTAATAAGTGAATTATTATTAAATTTTGATTTTTGAATGGAGGTTTTACTTTATAAAATCATGAATATAAGGGTATTTGAATAATTGTTTTAAAAGTGAAATTATATGATTTTATAAGTAAAAAAAAATGATTTATATAAAAATATAATTGTTTGTGAAATTATACTGAATATTTGAAGTTAGTTAACTGCATTTCTGAAACGCTATTAAATTCTAATGTAAATGATAATACACCATTTGTAAATGTTGTAGTTGATAATAATGAACCAAATGGCTGAATTTAATTAAAGGCTATTATGGCATTTTTGTAAATGTTATAATGGTTGAATTTAACTAAGTTTATTTGAAACTAATGTAACCCTATTACAGCATTTTAAATGCTGTCTTTTGTTAAATTGAACTGTTTTAAATGTGACTTTCCATAGCATTTTCTAAATGTTGCGAAAGTTGAATTTTCATTGTTTTAATTAATTTAAGTGAACGAATGAACTTTGAAAGATTAAAATTTTGGAAATTTAATAATTTAATTATTTAATATAATAACTTCATTTTATGATTTAAAATGAAGTAATTTGTTTCGTAATATAAACTATTTTGAAATATGATATTTTGATATTTTGAACTAGATTTTTGAATGATATTGAATTTTGAAATGATATTTGATTTTGAAATATAAAATACCGATTTTGAAATTTTAACCACGGGATGTATTTAATTTATGGTTTAACTGATCCTTAGAGGATGGGCGATCCCAAGCATCCTTTAGGTTATTATGCATTACTGCTACAGTTCACTTGAGTTGGTTTACATTATATAAGTATATATTGTCCTGACTCGAGTGTTTTGTATTTTGCTTTACGCTCGGGTCAGCCTGAGTATTTACAGCTTAGATTTGGATCTCTTTCTGGAGCTAGGAATCGTTGGAGATTCTGCTTATCTAGTTATCTATCCATTCCAGTTTCAGTTGTTCTATTTCAGCTCTGGTATTATAAACTTCTATGTATTTGAGATTTCTATTGTATATGTTTTCAAACAGATATTATGTATTTTGTTTTGAGAGTTTGTTATAGTAGCTTCATGAACTACTATGGTTTTTATATTCCGCTGCGAGTTATTCTGATATTCTGTGTCTGTGATTCTGTATTTGATTTTATTTGCTCAAAATTTTATTACAATCTGTTATTTTGAATTATTCAAGTCAGACATGCGTGGATTATTGTCGATTTGAATGGTCCAAAATAGTGGGTCGTTACAGTTGGTATCAGAGCTTTGGTTTTAGGCAAACCTTAGCCTGCGGAGCAAAAACTCATTAGAGATAGGGTAGAAATACCCTAGAATGAGTGAAATCAATCTCAGAATCATTTCTTTGTGAGAGAACGTATTTTCGAAGTATAAAATGATTTTCAAATGATTTTTAAAGAATTTTGAAAGATTATTTTGATATAAATTTCCTTGCTTTAAAAGTAAAATATTTCTTAAACTACATTCCTTTCGTATCCACCTTGTTAGTAATTTCTTTGATTAGGATCCTCTAAAATTTTGAACTTCTCTCTTGATTGATCTAGATCCATTGTTGATAGGGATCTATTTTGGGTATGGCAAAATCGGTAGTTTGTTAGGATGCTTTGAGTAAACTCTGTTGTATCTTTTTCTTAGCTAAAGTTGTCCTACTAAAGATATTTATGCTTCTGTTTTCGTATGTTATGAATTCGAGTCTTTCCAAATTTTTATGGGAATTTTTCTGTATCGATATAGGTTATATATCTCTAATCTTCGTTTGGATTCTTATCGAATAAGATTCCTTTGAATTTTGGAACGCTCCCACTTGTTCTGAAATCCATTCCTGTCTCTCTCTATTGGTATTCTTTTGATTCTGGAGTATCCCATAACTCCACTTCGAAGGATCTCTATAAGAATAGGATCCCACCAATCTTTGAATGATTTGTGAAGGGGTGAAACTTCTTCACAATTGGCATTGATTCACCGGAGATTTCTATATCTTTGGTTTAGATGCCGCTATCTCTTGCGATCGAATGTTGATTTTTCTTGGAATTCTGCATCGATCTGTTCTTGAAGTCACGGTTGATCCGGTTAAGGTCGCCCGCGATTTATATAAGTATATTCACCTTCTATTTTGAAATTTAATTATCTTATCTTCGTTTGAGCCTATCTTTGAATTAGAATTCTATTTGATTAGAGTCCTTCTAAATTTGAATCTCTGTTTTGCTTTGAAATCCATCCTTGAATCGTCCCTTGGAAAGTTTGTGGTTGATTGTCTTTTGAAAATTGTGTATTCATCGTAGTTTTTATTTTGATAAGGATGGCCATATTTTTATATAAAGATGAAATGTTTTTTATAAGGATTATGTACCTTTTAAAAAAAAAATGAGAGTTTGAAGTTTTGAAAGGATTTGAAATTTTGAAAATTTTATAAGAAATGTTTTCATATAAAATGATTTATAACTGAAGGATTTTAAAATTTGAAATTCGAGAATTGAACCCTGGTGTTTGAAATTGGTTTTAAGATTTTGAAATATATAATAATAATATGATTTAAAAGTATTTTTCCGAATAAGAATGTTTCAAATGATTTTAATAAGTTTCGAATGATTTCGAAGAAGTTCCAAAAGAAGTTTGAGAAAATAGAAGTCCAGAACTCACTTATGTCGCTGGAAAATAATTTCGGTGATGAGTGCACGCATCATCGACATTGATTTTCGAGTTTCAGAGTGAGGGATAGGCCACTTTAGTAGCATCACTACGCGAGTGATTTTGCGAAACCAATTTTGATTTCAAAATTTTGAAGTATGATTTGATATTCGAAAGATATATGTATATATATTGAACAATTTGAAATGAGCCGGTGTTCAGTCCTTGAGTTTTGGATTTGATTTGATATAACCCTATTTTGGAATTGATTTACTGATTTAATTATGATTTCCAACTCTTGGATTGAAATATGATTTCTTCGACTATTTTGAAGGTTCGAGCACTTCCAAATCAAGGTTAACTTTTCAAAGTTAAATTTTTTGAAAAGTATGAATTATTTGATAAAGTATATAAATTTGTTTTGAATGTTTAAGTATGAAGTAATATGATTTAAATAAGTTGAAACTGTTTTGTTAAGTAAATGAATAAAGCAATTTTAAAATTTTCTAATATGAAATTTAGATTTGAAATGTTTTGAAAAGAATTTGGTCTTCAAAATATTTTGAATAAAATTTAGTTTAAATGTTTTAACTTAGTAACATCCTTATGAAACTATATATTTAACAAGTTGAAATAAATATATAAGTTGTACGTATGCTGTTTTATTCGCATAATTAATTTGATCCAAGTTTGAGTACACCAGTTCGAGGTGGATTGCACCATTTCGTGTTAGGATTTTTCATTCGATTCTTGATGGCGAATATTTGATATGGATTTTGAGCTTGATTCCAGAATTCTCTATCATAGTATATGGCTATGCAAGGAGATTAATGGCTTCTAGTCGAGAAACCGTATCGAAGTCCGCATTAGGGAAATCGAATGGACAATACTAGTTCGAAAGCGAACTTGTGTGATCGAGCGAGCGATCAAATGTGATTTTGCGAAATGATGACGTGTGTACATCTTATATTCTAATATCAGTGATATATTTTGACGCTGAAATTGAAAGCTGTCGGGTTAGAATATCTTTGCTTACTTTTCCAATTTATTACAAAGATATATAACCTATAAAAGCAAAGATATTCAAATCCCATATGGCTCTTCATACAGCGAAATTTATTTTGAAAAATTTGATCCTTATATAAGATGGACCTTACATAAGTATAAGATGATTTTGAAAACATTTGATTTTGGAAATGAATTGGTTGACTTAAATTATTGATTTGGAAATTTGGATTTATTTTCTAAATCTATTATTCTGGAAACGTTGAAACTAAAGATAATTAATTTAAGAAGAAATAATTCGGTGAAATTGTATATGATTTTGAAATTGAACTGATATTGAAACAAATTGAAATTTGAGAACCTTATGTTACTAAACACTTGATTTGGAAGTTGTCGAACTTATATAAAATTGATTTGTATGAGTATGAAATTGATTCGAAAACTATAGATTTGAAAAGGTACTCAATTTGAAAGTGAAATCTTATATATAATGGATATTATATAAGTACGATATTTGAAAGTGATTTGAAAAGGTACTATATGATACATATTTTCGAAGTAAAGATATGGAAAGTGCCTTCTGCTTGATATCCGATTTGTGGCCACATCTTGGATTCATTCTATCGATATTATTCTCTCTGATTTTGGTTTTCCGGATATGATACTCGAGTGTCCTTCGAATTCCATGGCGTTACCCATGGTCTTACGAACTCGACTGCATAGCGTAATTCGTAAGGCAATGATTGCTTAAAAGGTACGGATGTTTCCTGGGGGATCCAGGCGTAACCATTGTGTATCTGCGATCTATGGTCGTGTTAGTGGCGTAATCCGCAAGGCAGAGATTGCTTAAGGGGTATGGATGTTTCCTGGGTGATCCAGGCGTAACCATTTTTATGTATCCTGCGGTCCACCGTTTTGTTGCATGGCGAAATTCGCAAGGCAGTGAATGCTTAAAAGGTACGGATGTTTCCTGGGGGACCCAGGCGTAACCATTGTGTATCTGCGATCCATGATTTGATTCGTTTTTGTTTGGATTGTACTTTCCATATCTGTTTTTAAAGGTTTTCCCAGTATTTTCACTAGGTGTTGAAACAGGTCTACTAAGTACCTGGAGAATTCCAGTTTTGCGCCTGATCAACGCACTACCAGAGTCTACAGGAACAAGGATAAACTTGTTGAAACATCGAGTTATAAAAGTATTTTGATAAAATATTATATAAAGGATATTTTGATCAGTTATTTTCCTTCCTAAAGGATTTTTAAAGTGTTTTAAATATTTTACCTCTTTAACCAACAATTTAAAATAATGGTTCATCCTTCTCTTTCAACCTGCTTTCCCTCCTAGCTAATTTTCTTCCCTACCTTCTTTCGGGATGTCTTCCAACCTATTGTTCTTTCTAGTTGTTTCTCCGCTCCCTTCCTTTTCGAGGACGAAAAGATTTGAGTGGGGGAGAGTGTAACAGCCCTAGATTTTTGTATATATTTTAAATTTGACTTTCTTTTATTTAAATTATTTTTAAAATGGTTTATTTCAAATATTTCATTTTTAAATATAAATGTTGATTATTAAGTGATTTATAGTTCAAACTAGTATAATTTGAATATTTTACTGTAAAATGAATTTCTGGTCAAACTGTTCAAACTTTGACTTTTAAACTTCAAATTTAAATTATTTAAATTCTTAAATTTTATGTTTTATTATGAAAATAGATGTAATAACTTGAATACTACTTTTCTTTTCATTGAAAACGGAGTTAAATTGTAAAAGTTACGTACATTTCAATTTTGAGTATAATTTGTTTTATTTTGCCTATTTTAAATTATATAAATCATATTTTCTTTGTTATATTTTATTTTAATATGTGTTAATATTTTATTTTATGTATATTTTTATCTTTTAATATTTTTAAAGTGATAATAAAAATTTTCCAAAATATATTGCATTTATTTTCTATTTTTAAAGGCTAGTTTCCATTTTTCTGCTATTTTCTTCATTTAAATTATATTTAATTAAAATTTATTTATTTATTTTTGTGAATGCATTTTATTTTTTGTGTTATTATATTTATTTATAAATATTTTCTAAGTCCATATAAATCTTCCAAAGTTTATTCTGTTTATTTTCAAATTTTCTAGACTAGTTTTCATTTTATACTATTTTCTTATTTTAATCATATATAATTAATATTTATTTATTTATATTTTGTATATTTGTTATATATTCGAATTTTAACTGAAATTATATGTATTTTTAGATAATTAAACTTATGAAAAGAAAATATAGAAATTTGAAAGGTTTTAAACTTTTTAAATTCCAAGTCCTTTTACCTTCCACCTTTTCATTTTCTCAACCTCCACTTGTAATCAATTTTGGCCGATTCTTTTCTCATTCTTTCAGCCACTTCCTCACTTCATTTTCACGAAAATTAAACTTCTCAATCACCAAAAAATTCGGCCATTAACCTGAAGTAAAGCTTGGTAAAAAATTTCTTCTTTTCTATGCAATTTCTACTTGTTTTCTTATGATTTTGCACTTGTTTTCTCACCTTCTATGCTCAGCTCCTCCTTCCTCCTCCACCTTGGCCTCCTCCACCACCACCACATCTGGTCAACACCTCCTCCAGCCCAGCCCCAAGCCATGGCCATGCCCCTTGATGAAGAAGATCCACCTAAAAATAAACAAAACTCCACCTTAATGTTCATAGCCTAGCCTAACTTGTTTCACCACCTCAAATTCTTCCCCTTGGCCGCCACCTACACCACCACCACCACCTCTAACCTGACCTGACACCTCTGCCATGTCATCCCCTGACCCCACCAGAGATGGCCGTGCCCACCTGTGCTTTGGCCTAGCCCAATAGTTGCATGAAACCATGTGTGTTGCCTTGTGTTGCCATTAGCTTGTTGTTTCATATCACTTATGTTTGCACCATCTTCAAACCCATGTAGGCCGACCCTTAGGAACCCAAACCTGACCCAAAAACCTTGCTTTAGCCCTATACTACACTTATGGCTGAGCCCAATGTATGCTGGAAGCAAGTGCAAAGCAATTCCGCTTTGATTTGTGCAGTTGATTCTATCTTATTTTTATCGTATTTGAATTTAAAGCTTATAATGATTGTATTGTTTTTTTTTTTACTTGTATTCAAGGGAATTGATACTTTGGCTCCCACTCATCTTTATGTCGTGTTATCGTGCTTGTGTGGATCTCTTTCGTGCATTCATCGTTGTGTCTCCAGCTCAAACCTGTGAGTTATTCTCACCAGACAGTGTATACCTATATAACTAGTAAATTGACCACTTTTGAATCTGTAAAATGCATCACCATATTATATCTGCTATGTTATGATTATATGATGTTCACCCATGCTTAAACACCTGTTATATCATATGTTACTGTTATATTATGTTGTTCTGTTATTTTTATCAGTTTATCACACTGCAAGTTCCCTTTAGATTAGAATCACTATGGGTTGAAATGATACATACCCGAACGGACTTTAGAATAGGAGAAAATCATTATGGGCTGAAATGATAGGCCTGAATGATTTTCAATTATTTTTCATTTACTTGGGATTGCGGGTTTGAAATGATCAAACCCGGGTTTTCTTTGTAAATTACGGGTTGAAATGATATATTACCCGTATCACTTTACCTAGGCTAAAAATGAAATACAGACCTGTAGTTAAAATATGTTTTTCTAAAAATTTTAAAATATTTTAGAAATGTAAATGTTATAATATTTTGATTTAAATTTTATTTAAATGATTTTTGTAAAGCATTATTGATTTTTTTGAAAATTTATAAGTGAAATAAATTAATGGTAAAGTTAGAAAATCTGAAATGTAAGTTATTTTGGGAAATTTTAATTTGGTGATAATTGGAATTTAAATTAAATATGAAATATGATAAATTCATGATAATTTGGATTAAAGTTAATTTAAATGAATTTATAATATATTAATGATTTTTGAATAAAGTAAAAATGTGAAATGAATGAATATTTAAGTTGAAATTTTGAAATATAACTAAAATTGGAAATTTGTGAATTTGGCTTAAAAATGAATTTTAAGTTAAGTAAATAAAATGGAATTAAGTTATATTTGAAAAGTTAAACTTAAGTGTTAAGTTAATTTAATTTAATGAATTTATAATTTAATATTGGAATTTAATAAGTGAATTATTATTAAATTTTGATTTTTGAATGGAGGTTTTACTTTATAAAATCATGAATATAAGGGTATTTGAATAATTGTTTTAAAAGTGAAATTATATGATTTTATAAGTAAAAAAAAATGATTTATATAAAAATATAATTGTTTGTGAAATTATACTGAATATTTGAAGTTAGTTAACTGCATTTCTGAAACGCTATTAAATTCTAATGTAAATGATAATACACCATTTGTAAATGTTGTAGTTGATAATAATGAACCAAATGGCTGAATTTAATTAAAGGCTATTATGGCATTTTTGTAAATGTTATAATGGTTGAATTTAACTAAGTTTATTTGAAACTAATGTAACCCTATTACAGCATTTTAAATGCTGTCTTTTGTTAAATTGAACTGTTTTAAATGTGACTTTCCATAGCATTTTCTAAATGTTGCGAAAGTTGAATTTTCATTGTTTTAATTAATTTAAGTGAACGAATGAACTTTGAAAGATTAAAATTTTGGAAATTTAATAATTTAATTATTTAATATAATAACTTCATTTTATGATTTAAAATGAAGTAATTTGTTTCGTAATATAAACTATTTTGAAATATGATATTTTGATATTTTGAACTAGATTTTTTGAATGATATTGAATTTTGAAATGATATTTGATTTTGAAATATAAAATACCAATTTTGAAATTTTAACCACGGGATGTATTTAATTTATGGTTTAACTGATCCTTAGAGGATGGGCGATCCCAAGCATCCTTTAGGTTATTATGCATTACTGCTACAGTTCACTTGAGTTGGTTTACATTATATAAGTATATATTGTCCTGACTCGAGTGTTTTGTATTTTGCTTTACGCTCGGGTCAGCCTGAGTATTTACAGCTTAGATTTGGATCTCTTTCTGGAGCTAGGAATCGTTGGAGATTCTGCTTATCTAGTTATCTATCCATTCCAGTTTCAGTTGTTCTATTTCAGCTCTGGTATTATAAACTTCTATGTATTTGAGATTTCTATTGTATATGTTTTCAAACAGATATTATGTATTTTGTTTTGAGAGTTTGTTATAGTAGCTTCATGAACTACTATGGTTTTTATATTCCGCTGCGAGTTATTCTGATATTCTGTGTTTGTGATTCTGTATTTGATTTTATTTGCTCAAAATTTTATTACAATCTGTTATTTTGAATTATTCAAGTCAGACATGCGTGGATTATTGTCGATTTGAATGGTCCAAAATAGTGGGTCGTTACAGAATATATCATACCTGAATCAACATAATTATACTATGTTAAAATAATTGATTGCAGAAATTTGCTTAAATAACAAGTTAGTACCCTTATATTCTCTATTGCTTAATATCATGAATGAATTGATGTTACTCATACCAGATCATAGATCTGACCCTTGTTTGCTCATGGCATATGGGGTGTCTCATTTTAAAATGAGGCAGCCACTTATGCTCTTTCAGGTAACCCAGGCACTAAGTAAAAATGAAGTAATGGCTGTTATGGAGGAGTGAATGAACATGCTAGCTAGTTTCAATAAGAGTTTAAATTGATTATATCTGCATGTATTCAGGAAAAATTTTATGTTTCTAAGATTTCCAGTTATGTAATGAATTCTATTATGGTTAGATGAACTAGTTGTATCATGCTAAATATATTGTTATGCATTAAGGTTTAAAATCTCAAGGGAAAAATCTGAGTGGGAAACAATGAAATGATTTTAATTATTGATATGGATGTTTGGAGGAGAAACATGCATATGTAGTTGAGCTACTGTTTTGTATAATTTATATTATGTATTAGATAATCTTGAGACATAACAGAGCACTGAGTTTTAGAACAAAATCTGGATTTAGCAAAAAGAAAACTTAACAGGATTTTATTATCTTTTACTGAAATGCTTTGTAATTAAGTTTGAATTCATTTCTGAATTGTATTGAGAAGAGTAAGATGTTTTCCTAAAGCTTTAAACAGAATGCAATGAAATTGAACTAGTGTGGCAGATACAGGATTCATGAGTTAACCAGCTTCAATTAAATGAAGTATTGGTTGATCATGATAGATTGTATTCTGAAAATAAAAATGCATTTCAAAGCTTAGTACATTTAGCAATTGATTCACCCAGTTTTCTGGAAAATGAGCAGAAATATTGACATGTACATGTATATCTGTGTACATGTTGATATTTGAGCAAAAATATGATCATAAATTCTTAAAACAGTTGTAGGAATAGGATACAAAAATAGTAAAGTAAGAAGGATTGTTTTGTATGTTGGGTTATAGGCAAAAAAATTAAACATATATGTACAATTATAGGTAGGTATCAGATTTCTAACCTTTCAGAAGTAAAAAAAAAAAAAGAGAAGAAAACCAAAAATTGTGTTTGAACCGACCTGCATGGTACTCGAACTCGTGACCTCTTGTGTTTAAGTTAGGCGCGTTTCCATTACGCCTAGATGTTGCTTGTGTTCACTTAGGATCCACTTTCTTTTATACTGAATCTAATATTATCCAGACTTTAAACACAATCATCTACATTAAAAGCTTGTTTACTACTGAATATTACTTGATCATTTCTTGATCCTAATGACAGACTAAAGTACATGTTTCTAGTGGATTTTATGGCCAAAAATCTGAATACAATAATGTATCTGAATTACTAAATCTCTAAATCAAACAGGATGTTATTGAACAAAAAAAATAATAATAAAGTATATACTCTGAATTTAAACAAGAAGAACACATACATCTTCATATGTATGTGTATATTATTAGATATGCACTGATATATTTATATTGGTAAGTTATTTTGATCCTGGATATATTTTGGTTATTGGAAAAAGAAAATGACCTTGGAAAATATGTTGTAATGAATGATATATCAATATATCATCTCATAGCAAAAAAAAAAATCCTTATGAAATTAGGGTGGAAATAGGAGGGTCATTTCAGTTGGTATCAGAGCTATGTTATTCAACATAGTAGAAGTAAGGATCAAGTTCTTAGATAGAAATAAAATTAAAAGAAACTAAAATATCTAACTAACCAGCTATGTAAATTATTATTAGCAAACTATGGTAGGGAGACCACCAAATCAGGGAGCAGGATCTTCCCATGCACCACCAATGGTCAATCTGCAAGACTTGGTGAGAGCATTTAGGGATGGGGCAGGACAAAGGCAAGAAAATCCCTATGAAGAACTCTCAAAACTGCTTAAGACATATACTCATTTAGGAGGCAAAAGCTTTGAAGGGACAGAGAGTATCATGGAAATTCAAACATGGTTGAGAACATTGGAAAGAATTTTCAATGACATGCAACTTGATGATCAAAGAAAGAGGCAAGTGGCTTCAAGACAGCTAAAAGGAGTAGCTTTAGGCTGGTGGGAAGTAATCATTGCAGGAAGGAATGAGAATGAAATCACTTGGAATCAATTCAAAGAGATGTTGGAGGCAAGGTTTGTACCAGCATCAGCAAAGACTACCTTGCTAGAAGAATTCATTAGGCTTAGACAAGGAACCATGACTGTCACAGAATACACTCAAAAGTTTGAGGGACTTTCCACATATGGAGCAATGCTTGTGGCAGATGAAGCATCTAAAAATGATAGGTACATAAAAGGTCTAAACCCAGGACTTAGCAGAGCTATGTTACCTTATGCAGACAAGACTTTTGATCATGTGATAGACTTAGCTTTGAGGTTGGAGCAGCATGACAAGGAAAGGGAGAAGTTCAGAAATTTTAAGAGCAATAATAACAAGAAAGGTAAGGGGAGGTATCACCCTTATGATAAGAAGAAAGAAGAGGCTAGTAACAAAAGCACTAGAGATGTCAAAGCTAAGGAAGACAAGAAGAAAATTGTGTGCCATCAGTGTGGAAAGGAAGGGCATATCAAACCAAAATGTCCAGAGTTGAAAGGAGGAGCTTTCAAATGCTATCTATGTGGGAAAGAGGGACATATGAAGAGGAATTGTCCTGAGTATAAACAGCAAGGCAAATTGGCAAATTTGGAAGGAAAAGGCAAAGCCACAGTGGAAAGTAACACTGTAAACCATAGCCAAGTGGAAGGTACATTACTTATTTGTACCATACCCATAACAGTAGTGTATGATACTGGGGCAACTCACTCCTTAATTTCTTATGAATTGGTTAAAGTGCTAAAACTGAATTGCATATTAGTAGAAACCCCATTGCATATACACAGTCCATTGGGGAGTTCTAGTGTCTTAAATATGAATTGTGTGGATGTGGAGTTAAACATAGGAGGAAATATTTTTATTTCCAATTTATATGTTTTGAATTACCCAAATATAGGTGTTATATTGGGGGTAGACTGGTTAAGGCAATTTAAAGCCATAATTAATTTAGACTCATCCACCATATCATTGCAAAATTCTAGAGGCCAGAGAATCACAGTTTTATGTGAGGTAGCTAAGGAAGGAAAACTATATCATTTAGTTGACTTAGAAAAAGATCTGAGTGAACTAACCATTGAAGAAATTCCCATAGTTAATGAATACTTGGATGTGTTTGGGGAAGTTAAGGGTGTTCCACACCACAGACCAGTTGAGTTCCAAATTAATCTCATTCCAGGAGCAAGTCCAATAATTAAGAAACCTTATAGAATGGGGCCAAGTGAACTGAAAGAATTGAAAAATCAGTTGGAAGAATTAGAAGGCAAGGGATTTATAAGGCCAAGCAATTCCTGCTGGGGTTCTCCAGTAGTGTTTGTAAGAAAACATGATGGTACCTTGAGAATGTGCATAGATTACAGGGAGCTAAATAAAGTAACCATCAAGAATAAATACCCATTGCCTAGAATAGATGATCTCTTTGACCAACTCAGTGAAGCTAAAACATTTTCTAGGCTAGACTTAGCATCAGGATTCCATCAAATGAAGGTTGAAGACTCAAGTGTTAAGTACACTGCATTTAACACAAGATATGGCTTATATGAATTTTTGGTTATGCCATTTGGTTTGACAAATGCTCCTTCATATTTTGTTGATTTGATGAATAGAATATTTAGAGATTATCTAGACAAATTTGTACTGATTTTTATTGATGACATTTTGATTTATTCCAAGACAGTGGAAGAGCATAAAAATCATTTGCATTTAGTTTTGTCAAGACTAAGGGAAAATGATTTAAAGGCAAAATTTTCAAAATGTGCATTTTGGAAAGAAGAAGTGCATTTCCTTGGGCATGTCATCTCTGCCAAAGGAATATCAGTAAACCCTAACAAGGTAGTGGCAATCCAAGCATGGAAAAGGCCTAGCACCATCAGTGAGATTAGATCATTTATGGGGATGGCAGGATATTATAGGAGATTCATAAAAGATTTCTCAAAAATATCATCACCACTTACCAATTTAACTAGAAAGAACCAAGCCTTTGTATGGACAGAAAAATGTGAGCAAGCTTTTATCAAAATAAAGGAAGCTCTGATTAATGCACCAGTGTTGAGAGTGCCAGAAGGAAATGAAAATTTGGTTGTGTACACTGATGCAAGTGGCTCTGGGTTAGGGGCTGTGTTGATGCAGCAAGACCAGGTGGTAGCCTATGCATCTAGGCAATTAAAGCCACATGAAACCAGGTATGCAACCCATGATCTTGAACTAGCAGCAGTTGTGTATGCTTTGAAACTTTGGAGACATTATTTGTTAGGTGCCAAATTCATTTTGTACACTGATCATAAGGCACTGAAATATTTATTCTCACAAAAAGATTTGAACATGAGGCAACATAGATGGGTAGAGTTCCTAGCTGCCTATGATCTAGATATACTGTATACACCAGGCAAGGCAAATAAAGTTGCAGATGCCTTGAGTAGACAACATGCCAAAGTAGCCATGTTGATGATGGAAGAGTTTAGGGATTTGTCTATACTTACTGATTTGGAAATTGAGGAAAGTAGTGAGGAACAAATGATGCCTATTGAAGAAGGTGAAGGTAAAGGGAAATTAAGTATGATATCTCTGCAATCAGATTTACTTCTTAAGATTGGGCAAATGCAGGAACAAGACCTAAACATGGTGGAAAAGAAAATGCTCATATCAAAAGGGGAGGAAGTAATAAATTATCAAGTTGATAAAAATGGGTATTTGAGGAATAAAAACAGGATATGTGTTCCAGAAAATATAGAATTGAAAGAGGAAATATTAAATGAGTACCATAGGAGTAAGTACTCCATACACCCAGGTAGCACCAAGATGTATCAAAATTTGAAAAGAAATCTTTGGTGGAAGGGGATGAAGTCAGATGTGGCCAGATATGTTGCAAGGTGCATGACTTGCCAACAAGTCAAGGCAGAGACACAAAGGCCATCAGGACTATTGCAACCCCTTAGCATACCACAGTGGAAGTGGGAGGACATATCTATGGATTTCATAGATGGTCTGCCTAGATCTAAGAAGGGAAACACAAGTATATGGGTAATTGTGGATAGGCTAACTAAGGTAGCACATTTTATCCCAGTTAAAACAGAAAGAAATGCTCCAAAATTGGCTCAAATATTCATGAAAGAGGTAGTAAGGTTGCATGGCATACCTAAAACCATTGTGAGTGATAGGGATACCATCTTCACCTCAAGGTTTTGGAAAAGTTTTCAAGAGGCTATGGGGAGTGAATTGTGCTTAAGCACTGCCTACCATCCACAATCAGATGGTCAAACTGAGGTGGTGAACAAAGTCTTAGAGGATTTGTTGAGAGCATGTACACTGGACTTTGGAGACAACTGGGAAGACCACCTCCATCTAGCTGAATTCACATACAATAACAGTTACCAAAGCACCATAGGGATGGCACCATTTGAAGCCTTATATGGCAAGCCATGTTTATCACCTACATGCTGGGTAGAGACTGGAGAAAGGGCTGTTCTTGGACCTAAATATGTTAAAGAAACTACAGAGAGAATTGGGTTAATAAGAAAAAGAATAGCAGCAGCTCAAGATAGGCAAAAGAAATTTGCAGATAGGAAGAGAAAGCAAGTGGAATATGAAGTGGGAGACTTTGTTTTCATCAAGATTTCACCTATGAAGAAAGTCATGAGATTTGGCAAGCAAGGTAAGCTTACACCAAGGTATGTTGGACCCTATAAAATTCTGGAAAGAATTGGTTCATTGGCTTACAAATTAGAACTACCAGAGGAGATGAAAGCAATGCATAATGTTTTTCATGTGTCCCAACTTAGAAAATGGGTACATGATAAGGAAGACATTTTGGAAGAGCCTACCAAAATTCAAATAAATCCTGACTTGGTTTATGAAAAAGAACCAGTGGGGATTGTAGCCAAGGAAGAAAAGAAATTAAGGAGCAAAACCTTGAAACTAGTTAAGATCCAGTGGAGTAGTGATCCTAATGACTGCACATGGGAGTTAGAGGATAAGATTAGAATGGATTATCCTAAGCTTTTTGCAAATTAAAAGGTAATTTTTTTTTTCTCTGGAAAAATTATTTGTTATGCATGGTTGATATGGTTGAATTTGTTTGCTTATGCATATGTTTGATAAGTTTTCAGAAAAGAAAAAGATGCTCACTATAAATGTTAGAAAAATTGTGAGGACACAATTCCTAAAAGGAGGGGTGAATGTAATACCCCAAAATTTTGTGAAAAATCATTTTTGAAAAAATGATTTAATTTTGAAATATTTAGATTTAAATATGGTGAAGTCTCTGGAATAAATAGTGTGCAGGTATATGTGTGCACGTGCACACTGAAATGGCACAAGGAAGAACTCCAGATTTCTTGGATTTAAAACAAGAATTAAAGGGCAATACAAACATGATTTGGCAACATGGTTGTTTGATTTCTGAAATTATACGGATCATCTTAGAAAGTAAGAAAAAGTAGGCTTTACTTTAAATCAGTAAACAAATTTTATTTAAAACCCAGAAGAGAAAATTATGTATATTAACCTGTATACATATAGGTGCATATGCTTCTGAAATTAAAGAGAAATTAAAATAAGCTTAGATAAGATATGTGTACAAATATATATATTTTTAAACACTGAAAAGTATATATATATATATATATAAGCAAGTAAAACTATGACATTAAAATGACATGAAATGTGATACAAGTTAATAAGCTTGTATAGGCAAAAATAGCAAAGGGGATTTTCAGAAATAATTAAAATAAAAATAGGATAGTCACACTTTTAACATGACTAGGAGAGTGGCCATTTTCTGAAAAGTAAAAGAAAGAAAATGCAGCCTTTAAATTGGTTAATATGGCCGGGGTATTATGAATGAAAAATGCATGATGCTAGCCAGGACAGAAATGGAATTCTGTTTCAACAAAACCCTAGAGGAAAAAATGCTTATAAATAGACAGTAGAATTGTCTTTACCCCGGGCTGCACAAAAATAAGAAAATAAAAAAAGAAAATATTGGAAGGAAGGAGAAAAACACTCAAACAAGAATTTTCTGGATTAAACATTTAGGTGAGTAATCTCACTAAGTTCATGGCATTAAGACCTGAGATGAGGCAGCCACTTTTTATTTCCATTTATATATATATTTCTGGTTTTGATGTATATGATTTCATCAATGCTTTTTGGATGTTTTATTTTAAATCTGATATGATTTAATATGGATGATTTTGGATGATCTTTGATTGGTTGAGACATTTGTCTTTGGATGAGTATCATACTGATTTATTTATACTCACAAATGTTAAAGTTTAGGATCTTAAAAATTATATAGAGAATACTCTCAGCTGTTATAGATCTATGGCATGGAAACTTTATAAAAATGATTAGAGCTGCATTATACTTGGTATAAGTGCTGAGGCTTGAAAAGAAAAATGTTAAGGGTGCAATAGAAATTTTCTAAGTGCTGAGCCCTTAATCAAATCAAAAAAAAAAGAGAAACCCACAAGCTAAAATTATGATTGAACCAGATCTTGAATCTGAATCAATCATAAAGGCTTGCAGATCAATATAACATGCCATGCCTCTTTTACAGTTGAAAATATTCTCATATTTTACTAAGATCAAGACATATTGACCCCATTTAGGAAATAACTGTCTGATTATTTCTGAGAAGAATTATGCTAGAAGAAATTATGGATGTTTCCATGTTTGCAGTGATATGTTCACTTAGCATATTTGATGTTAGGATTTAAAACAATACACTAGTAAATAAACTAGGGAAGGGTAGGCCAAGAAAGCTGCTGGAATGCTTGTCATATTTGAAGTATGCAAGTTGGCACATGGTTTGTTTAAGCCCTGAGATCTTTGTGCAATGATGTGAATTAGTTCATTGCAATGTGTCCCAGTGATTCCTTTATAGCAGATGAGGCAGGGATTTAAATTGAATATTACAACCTGTAAACGAAGAAATAGGAATGTGGATATTTCTTAGGTTGAATGGTATGGAACCAAGATGATTCCAGTAAGTGAAATTGTTGCAAATAGATAATTATGTTTGCATGATTATGTATGCAAGTGAAAGAATGATAAATGAATATATCATACCTGAATCAACATAATTATACTATGTTAAAATAATTGATTGCAGAAATTTGCTTAAATAACAAGTTAGTACCCTTATATTCTCTATTGCTTAATATCATGAATGAATTGATGTTACTCATACCAGATCATAGATCTGACCCTTGTTTGCTCATGGCATATGGGGTGTCTCATTTTAAAATGAGGCAGCCACTTATGCTCTTTCAGGTAACCCAGGCACTAAGTAAAAATGAAGTAATGGCTGTTATGGAGGAGTGAATGAACATGCTAGCTAGTTTCAATAAGAGTTTAAATTGATTATATCTGCATGTATTCAGGAAAAATTTTATGTTTCTAAGATTTCCAGTTATGTAATGAATTCTATTATGGTTAGATGAACTAGTTGTATCATGCTAAATATATTGTTATGCATTAAGGTTTAAAATCTCAAGGGAAAAATCTGAGTGGGAAACAATGAAATGATTTTAATTATTGATATGGATGTTTGGAGGAGAAACATGCATATGTAGTTGAGCTACTGTTTTGTATAATTTATATTATGTATTAGATAATCTTGAGACATAACAGAGCACTGAGTTTTAGAACAAAATCTGGATTTAGCAAAAAGAAAACTTAACAGGATTTTATTATCTTTTACTGAAATGCTTTGTAATTAAGTTTGAATTCATTTCTGAATTGTATTGAGAAGAGTAAGATGTTTTCCTAAAGCTTTAAACAGAATGCAATGAAATTGAACTAGTGTGGCAGATACAGGATTCATGAGTTAACCAGCTTCAATTAAATGAAGTATTGGTTGATCATGATAGATTGTATTCTGAAAATAAAAATGCATTTCAAAGCTTAGTACATTTAGCAATTGATTCACCCAGTTTTCTGGAAAATGAGCAGAAATATTGACATGTACATGTATATCTGTGTACATGTTGATATTTGAGCAAAAATATGATCATAAATTCTTAAAACAGTTGTAGGAATAGGATACAAAAATAGTAAAGTAAGAAGGATTGTTTTGTATGTTGGGTTATAGGCAAAAAAATTAAACATATATGTACAATTATAGGTAGGTATCAGATTTCTAACCTTTCAGAAGTAAAAAAAAAAAAAAAGAGAAGAAAACCAAAAATTGTGTTTGAACCGACCTGCATGGTACTCGAACTCGTGACCTCTTGTGTTTAAGTTAGGCGCGTTTCCATTACGCCTAGATGTTGCTTGTGTTCACTTAGGATCCACTTTCTTTTATACTGAATCTAATATTATCCAGACTTTAAACACAATCATCTACATTAAAAGCTTGTTTACTACTGAATATTACTTGATCATTTCTTGATCCTAATGACAGACTAAAGTACATGTTTCTAGTGGATTTTATGGCCAAAAATCTGAATACAATAATGTATCTGAATTACTAAATCTCTAAATCAAACAGGATGTTATTGAACAAAAAAATAATAATAAAGTATATACTCTGAATTTAAACAAGAAGAACACATACATCTTCATATGTATGTGTATATTATTAGATATGCACTGATATATTTATATTGGTAAGTTATTTTGATCCTGGATATATTTTGGTTATTGGAAAAAGAAAATGACCTTGGAAAATATGTTGTAATGAATGATATATCAATATATCATCTCATAGCAAAAAAAAAAATCCTTATGAAATTAGGGTGGAAATAGGAGGGTCATTTCAGTTCGTGACAGCTAAGGGCTCGAGTGGATCTCGATCGAAGCCGTGTTGGTAGGAATAAGGGGTTCTCGAGCTAGGGTTGGGGTCGATCTCAATCTCTGTACGCGTGAAGGCCGGAGATGATTTGTTGATATCGCGATGGGGTTTTGGGAGAAGGGTGGTCGATTTAGGGTCGCTTGTGTTTCTAGTACGCCTATGGCGATGGAGGCAAGGGGGAGATGACGTTAGATGGTCGGCGGCAGTGGAAAAATGACGAGCGGGATTCGGAGAAAAAAAAGATACAAGTCGCGTCTGTTGCGAGCTTGTTTTGGGATGAAGAGTTAACTGTAAACCTAGGTAATTATTAAGTTAATGATGTGTTAGAGATTAATTAATTTATTTATTAATTTGAAAATCTTATTAATGCCATATTAAATTCATACGAGGTCGAATTCGAGTGTGGAATTTTACGTTGGATGCGTGATGACGTGGGATACGGAATAGAATTGGAACGGATTGCAATTAAAAATCAAGATGGGTAAAATCTCACTCATTTGGATTCCTGCTATTAATTTTGAAAGTGTTAAAATTAATTATTGGATGATTGGTTGAATTTATAAATTATTATCTATTGGATGTTATATTATATATATAGTAGTATATATCATTAGTTGGATATATTTCCCACCGTTGGAGCGGATGAGACCCTATGCGCTCCGCATAATAGCGGATGACCCTATATTACCGCGATATCCCCCTCAAAGTGGGATTGGTATTTTATGTTATATAACATCTGTGGATGCAGGGAAATAGGTTGGAGGGATCCAACTGGATTCCTCAAAAATTTATATTGATTGTTTTTCATATATAGTAATATATGATGTGTTAGAATAATCTGTTATAGATTATTGTTGTAATGTTAATTATTGAATGTTATAGTAGCACTGGCCTTAAATTTTGGTATTTTAAATACCATAAATATTATTTTTAAAGTTTGAAGGAAATTAATGGAATTTTTGAGATAAAAATATTTATAATGGAATTTAGATTGTTTTTAAGGAATTGAGTTGGATAAAAATATATTTGATTTTGGTTGTACTTAACTATTCATAAATTATTTAAATTGGTGATTTTTTAAAAATAAATTATATAAAGAGATTTTAAATGATGTTCTAAAAAATATGAAAAGGAGTTGAAATCGATATTAAAAATAGATTTGAAAAAAATAGTGGAATTTATTAAGAAATGGATTTATAAATGAGATTTTATAAATGAGATTAGTTTTATAAACAAGTGAAACTCAAAGGAGTTATAAATTTATAAACGATGTTTATAAATAAGGGAAAATGAAATCAATTGATAAATTGGAATTTCACAGGGTGAATTTATATCGAGATATGAAAAATTGATTTTTGGGGAAAATAGTTAATTCTATTTTTGAAAAGTGAGGATGGTTAGGAATCAAAATGATATCGATGTGTTATGTGTTGAATATGCTAGTATATAATTTTTGTTTGATGATAATAAACATATATATATTCATTTAAATGTATTTGTTATTGTACAATTTTATTTTTCACATAACTAAATAAATATTTGCACGATAAAATAAATAACACAGGATTTAAATTCAAACAAATATTTTATTACAATTTTGAATAATACAAATTTGAGCTCTCACTACATATATACACAATTTCAATTACATTACAATTCTGAATTTCACTGTACAATGTTCACCTCACTACATATCACTCATTCACTCGAATTTATCTTCAACTCTATTCCAGATTGAATCCAGCATCTGAATTATCTACAAAATAAACACTACCGCAGTAAAATTGAAAAAGAAATATTTTTTCGTAGTGTAAAATAAAATGTGTGTTTTTGAAAATATTATTTGTCTCGGTTATTTGGGTTGTTCATCATCATTTCTTTTGAATTCATCATACACGAACTACTTGTAACATGCACAGTGTATCACTGTACATGCCATAAGGTCGTGCACATCGATATACACTTGATAAAACTGCAGGGACAGGTGAGCACAAGGTCAAACCCGAGCCAAGGCTGGATTCAACTCAGGTGCAATACAAAAGCATCACAAAATTGTCAAGTACCAGTTCTCATGCAACAAGAATCCAAAACCAACATAAAACAAACCTCGACCAAAAATTCAAAGTGTATACATGAGAACAGACTCGACAGTGAAGTCATGAAGTAGTATGAAATGAACCACAACTACACCAGACTTCAACATGAAGCGGACTCAAGGCAGATGGATTTGGTGCACAAATGTATACATGAAGCCAATAACACAAGTTCATCATAAAACAAGCAGAACTAGGCATCACAACATACACATATACATGTGTGAACACACACATATACATATATGCAATGGAAACCAAACTTCAATACACGAAACTGTTAACAAAGACATGGTCAGAGCTATCACCAGACATGTATAGATCCAACCAAAATGGCCCTAAAATAATATACTTGTGAAGATCAAAACAAAATGTTCAAGCAACTCAACATGACATGGTCAGGTGCAGTCACTAGTCAAGGCAGTAACACAAAAGTTTAGAGGCAAGCAACTGGATTTCCACTCAAAGCAATATGAAAATTCAAGTGAAACCAGATATATAAAAACTGCACATGAAACCAGTGGAGTGTATCAGACTCAAGTAATCACAAGAACAAAGATGACTATTGTTCAAAGTTTCAAATGCAACCAGGGCAGCGAATAATACAAAATGAATGGAGCATGCATATACGTCAACAGACCAATGAAAATGCACAACACATATATACACACATACATATGACACACATGAAAACATGGAACTAGAATCAAACCAGTGCAGACTCAAATGAACACAGATGTCAGTTGCACCAGGGCAGTGCACATGAAACCAGACCAGTCTCCAATATGAACACAACAGTTCAGAGCAATGAAATGTGAAGACCAAAATGCAAAATCAACCAAATGAACACAATGGAGCATACAAACAAGCAGATTTCAAAGGAACGAGTTCAGTATCAATCAACACAGTGTCGATAGAGCAAAACCATCACATACACTCTATAAACATGCAAATAACTCAACACAGAAATGACTACAATGCAACAAGACTTCAGAGAATATAGTTCAATGCAATGGTCACGACATTCAGACTCATGAAGACCACAATATCAATGCAACCGAACTTCAATTGGAACCAGTTGACATGGACAAATAAAAGTTTAGAGAATCACACATTCACATGAAAGCAAGCAGTCGAAGTAACATGAAAGCGGTTTACATAGTTACAGTAAATACCAGTAGCAGTTCAAACACGTCAAGGAATGGTTTCGCAAACAAATGAACAACATCATGAATTAGTCAAAAATTCGATCGTTGACAGCAAAGAATGGAATCAGGGAAAAGAACAGATCAAAACTCATCAAGTCCAGATTATCACAAATTCAAAATACCGAAGTCATAGGAGCACAGAAATGAACTAATTCAAACACTTCAACCAAATTTGAGTATATCAGAGATGTACGAGTCATGCATCGTTCGATTAAAATATCAACGCAAGAGATAAAATCATGAAAAATTTAAATCCAAATATACGAATAGAATATTTAGGGATTTATCCCTATTTAAAAACCCAAGTCATCATCGGCATAAAGGGCATTCGAGTTCAACAAAAATACCAGAGCTAATCACTGAAGTAAATCAAACCAATAACTTGGATCTAGGTCGAGCAAAAATCGAAATCGAAAAAGAAAGTCACGTACCAAATTTTATCCTAACATTCGAGCTCGACAAATTGGAGCTACCGTATGCAAATCAAAGCCACGAGTTGATTGATGAAGCAAACTAAAGAAAGATCATCACTCAATCAAACAGTTTGAATCGACGGCCTCAATTTCTAGAACCCTAATTTTATAAAAGTAAAACAAGAAAGCGGCCGAAGTTAACAGAAGGGAGAAATTCCTATTTCTCAAATCATAGTGGGCCGGTTCTAGTTGATTAATTTGGGCTTAAATATTTAACTCGGGTTTTGTTTAGTTGTTTTATTTATTTTTGTAATTTTTCTTTTTTTAAAACTGTGTTTTTGTAGTCGTGTGACTAGGGACGAACTACGGTGGTGTAGTTCGAGAATTCGTAGCTCAGTGGCTGAGTTGTGGTAGGGTTTTGAACGTAGAGTTAGGTTAGTCGATAGCGGGTGTCGCAAGTTTACGTGTGTAAGCGTCTGACTACTTAATTTCTAGTAGAAACCTTGGGGGCAGTACGTAGGTAGGGTTTTTCCGAAGCTGGGTAAATCTGTGTTGTTCTATTTTCTGCTTTTTATTATTCTGCTATTATCTGTGCTACAATTATTTGATATATTTCCACATTAATTTTATTATTATTAGTATCACCCTATTCAACCCCCCCCCCGTCTCTAGGGTGAAATCGATCCTACAAGTGGTATGGGAGCAAGGTTCATAGTAAGGATGTCTAACCCTAGTTGCAAATCTAGCGAGAGTCAGTTCAATATTATTCCCCATTATTTTTGATGGAACAGATTTTTTGAATTGGAAATTAAAAATGGAATTTTATTTAAAATCTATTAATTTTAAATGATGGGATATTATTGAAAATGGGTATGATATTGTAGACGAGAAAAATACTTTAATTAATGCCCTTGCTATGCATATACTATATTCTCATATTAATCAAGATAATTTTAGCTATATCTCTCATTGTGAAAGTGCACCGGAAATCTGGAATACTTTTGATGCAATATATGGTGCAAAAGTCAACAACGGTGAGAAATCCTCCACAATCGACTCAGTTGAAGAAACGTGCTTGACAGGATTTGCAAAAGACGGCAGTAATGAAGATTCAATAGATGATGAGATAAGTGATATTTCATTCAATGATTTAGTTCTCTTGTGCCGAAAATTAATTGAAAATAATAAAGCCCTTGAGTGAAAAATAATAGGTTGAAAAGGGAACAATCTAAATTGCGTCAAAAAAATAATGATTTAGAAAATGAGCTTAAAAATATTAAGAAAAATAAAAATTCTAATTGTAAAAGATGTTTGAACTATGAAAAATAATATACCGGTTTTCATGAAAACTTTCAAAAGTTAGAAAATGAAATTTTAATTCGGGATAAAAACAAAACTGAGTTGATTTGTAAAAATAATATTTTGCAAAAAGAGTTGGAGAGTTTTAAGAGGTCGGAAAGTTCTAAATGTGCGATTTTTGAAAAGAAATTAAATGAGCTCAAAGAAAATTTCAAAACCTTGAAAAAGAAAATGTGATTTTAAGCAAATTCGAAATTATTCAATTGAATCACGAGTTTGAAAAGGAGATTGAAAAGATCAAGGATTTTGAAAATATTGAATTTAATAAACTTCAACTCTTTGAAACTGAGATGTTAGAAATTGAGACTAAAATTAAAGAGCTTAAAAATGAAAATATGAGATTGAAAATGAATTATTTTGAAAAGAGAGATAGTACCATTAGTTGTTGTTCGAAGATAATGAATTAAAATAAACTTTTAAAATCCAAAGTTAATAAACTTGAGTTGATCACTCGGAAATTTTTCACTGGAGAAAAATCATTTAATATGCTCTTAGAAAATAAACTCTTCGAGAATAAAAGGAAAGGATTTGGATTTACAAAAGTGTCAAAATATAAACAAACGACTAATAACACTGTTAAGGGGAAAAGTGTGATACCCAAATGCGTAAAGTGTGGAAATATTGGACATGGCAAGAATAATTGTCGAAATATATACAAACACAAAACTGTTAAACAAATATGGATTCCAAAAGGTACAAACATAAATGGTTTAAAATTTAAACAGATTTGGATTCCCAAAGGTATAAATGTAGATGCTAACGATTTATTATATAAACAAATTTGGATGCCAAAGATTTCAATAGATAATAATAGTGGTCCTACATTCCTAGCTAGACCACTTGCCTTCTCAAAAACTTAGACACATAAGTGGGCTAAGGAACAAATTTGATGGAGATAGATTTCGAGTTGTTCAAGGAAATTGATAAACTAAAATTTAAATGTTCCTTAGCCTATAAAGATTAGATGGAGATCATCGCATTTCGGATATCACGACATCAAAGGAAAGTGAGGTATGATCTCTCAACTCAATTTTGTTCACATATTGTTAATTGTGTTTTCATCGACATTGTTGAAGTATATCTGCCATATCTTGAACATCTCAACTTTGATTTTTGAAATTTCTAAAGTTCAGGAAAGCTAATTGATAATGCTACAACTTTTCTATTTTCTTTTTTTAGTGATTCACTTTGGAATGTCATGAAAAACTGCTTTGACAAATTTTTTTTTTTAATGTGTGTTTTTTGCTCGATATAGATTACTTTACTCGTGGTTATATTTGTTTATTCTAGACTTGTCATTATGTTCACTGTTTGGTTATTTGCACGGTTTTAATTCAAATCCAAATGAATCTCATTTTAAATGCTGTAAAATGATTATAAGGTATTTGTTGCATATCTCACGGTTTGGTCGTTGATATCCATCTGATAACTTTGAGTTAAAGCGGTATTCAGATGCAGATTATGCTGGTAGTCTAGTTGATAGAAAAATTACTGGCGAAATGTGTTTTATGTAGAGACATTCAGTAATTGCATCATTTTCAAAGAAAATATCTGCATATTTTCGTTTTAACTGATTTTCAATTGGTAGACATTTTTTTTTACAAAACCCCTTCCAGAAAATAGTATTTGTTGACTTCATTTTAGATTAGGCATTTTAGAAAATTTGATTTTATAATTATTTTTTTAAATGACTATGTTAACTAATCTGACTCCCTACTGAGTATCGAAAAGATAAATATTGAATGAAAAAGTGATGAGTGTTGATATTAATCATAAATTATGACTTGAGACAGTATATTTAGTAAATTTCTTTAAAAATTAAAACAAGATTTATAATAACTTTTGTTGGTAAAAAACCATGACCATCTCTATTTCTATCATATTTCTAACGACCATCACTCATCAAAATCCAATATAGTACTTCAAAATGTGGTATTTTAAATGGAAAATTATTTGTTTTTATTTTATTTTATTTTTTAGAAATAAAAACATCCAATGTATTCACTCTGATTTAAAGGTCGTCAAGGTTATGCATGGGTTAATTACTTGGAATATTAATGCTCATTTAAAAGTCCTTACGGTTACGCATGTATGGAACACATATCAAAATTGGTTATTAAATAGACGAGTTAATTCTAATCCCATTTAAAAGTCCTCACGATTATGCGTGGTTAGAAGATGCTTGAATTTTTTTAATAAAAATTGGGAATACTACTAATCTCATTTAAAAGTCCTAACAGTTATGCATGGTTAGTAGATATTCAAATTCCTGATATAAATATACCACAAATGGATACAACTATATGGTTTTATATGCCGACATCACCCTTATCACTCTAAAGTGGAATCTGCGTCTAACAAAGTAATTATGATTTTTGTTTGATTTTTTATTGAAATTTAATATTTATACTTGATTGGGTATTAATGTCTTATCACTTTATCTCTATTTTTCTTACACTATTACTCTTTTGCTGATAACAAAAGGGGGAGAGAAAAGTTAAGATTTTGGCAAATAAAGTTCAAATTTTTTATTTGCATATTCCCATCTAGGTTCATTTGCATATTTTTATTTATTTTCATGCATATATGAAGGAGGAGCTTTGTTGTAGGGGGAGCATTCAAATAGGGGGAGCTTTGTTGTAGGGGGAGCATTCAAATAGGGGGAGCAAATAGGGTTCATCAATGACCAAATACATTTAATAAATTCAAAATCTTAAATATATGTTTGTTATCATCAAAAGAGGGAGATTGTTGAATATGCTAGTATATGATTTTTGTTTGATGATAATAAACATATATATATATATATTCATTTAAATGTATTTTTTATTGTACTATTTTATTTTTCACATAATTAAATAAATATTTGCTGAATAAAATAAACACAGAATTTAAATTCAAACAAATATTTTATTACAATTCTGAATAGTACAAATTTGAGCTCACACTACACATATACACAATTTCAATTACATTACAATTCTGAATTTTACTGTACAATGTTCACCTCACTACATATCACTCATTCACTCGTATTTATCTTCAACTCTATTCCAGATTGAATGCAGCATCTGAATTATCTGCAAAATAAACACTGACGCAGTAAAATTGAAAAAGAAATATTTTTTTGTAGTGTAAAATAAAATGTGTGTTTTTTAAAATATTATTTGCCTCAGTTATTTAAGTTGTTCGTCATCATTTCTTTTTAATTCATCATATACGAACAACTTGTGACAAGCACAGTGTATCTCTGTACATGCCACAAGGTCGCGCACACTGATATACACTTAATAAAACTGCAGGGACAAGTGAGCACAAGGTCAAACCCGAGCCGAGGCTGGATTCAACTCAGGTGCAATACAAAAACATCAAAAAATTGTCAAGTACCAGTTCTCATGGAACAAGAATCCAAAACCAACATAAAACAAGCCTCGACCAAAAATTCAATGTGTACACATGAGAACAGACTCGACAGTGAAGTCATGAAGCAATATGAAATGAACCACAACTACACCAGACTTCAACATGAAGTGGACTCAAGGCAGAATGATTTAGTGCACAAATGTATACATGAAGCCTGTAACACAAGTTCATCATAAAATAAGCAAAACAAGACATCACAACATACACATATACATGTGTGAACACACACATATATGCAGTGGAAACCAAACTTCAATACAAGAAACTGTTAACAAAGACATGGTCAGAGCTATCACCAGACATGTATAGGTCCAACCAAAATGGCCTCAAAATAATATACTTGTGAAGATCAAAACAAAATGTTCAAGCAACTCAACATGGCATGGTCAGGTGCAGTCACAAGTCAAGGCAGTAACACAACAGTTTAGAGGCAAGCAACTGGATTTCGACTCAAAGCAATATGAAAATTCAAGTGAAACCAAAAATATGCAAACTGCACATAAAACCAGTAGTGTATCAGACTCAAGTAATCACAGGAACAAAGATGACTACTGTTCAAAGTTTCAAATGCAATCAGGGCAGCGAATAATAAAAAATGAATGGAGCATGCATATACGTCAACAGACCAATGAAAATGCACAACACATATATACACACATACATATGACACACATGAAAACATTGAACTAGAATCAAACCAGTGCAGACTCAAATGAAAACAAATGTCAATTGCACCAAGGTAGTGCACATGAAACCAGACCAGTCTCCAATATGAACACAACAGGTCAGAGCAATGAAATGTGAAGACCAAAATGCAAAATCAACCAAATGAACACAATGGAGCATACAAACAAGCAGATTTCAAAGGAAAAAATTCAGTTTCAATCAACATATTGTGGATAGAGCATAACCATCACATACACTCTACAAACATGCAAATAAATCAACACAGAAATGACTACAATGCAACAAGGCTTCAGAGAATACAGTTCAATGCAATGGTCATGACATTCAGACTCATGAAGACCACAATATCAATGCAACCGGACTTCAATTGGAACCAGTTGACATGGACAAATACAAGTTCAGAGAATCACACACACACATGAAAGAAAGCAGTCGATGTAACAGGAAAGCAGTTTACATAGTTATAGTAAATACCATTAGCAGTTCAAACACGTCAAGGAATGGTTTCGAAAACAAATGAACAACATCATTGAATTAGTCAAAAATTCGATCGTTGCCAGCAAAGAATGGAATCAGAGAAAAGAACAGATCAAAATTCGTCAAGTCCAGATTATCGAAAATTCAAAATACCGAAGTCATAGGAGCACAGAAATGAACCGATTCAAACACTTCAACCAAATTCGAGTATATCATAGATGAACGAGTCATGCATCGTTCGATTAAAAAATCAACGCAAGAGATAAAATCATGAAGAATTCAAATCCAAATATACGAATCGAACATTTAGGGATTTATCCCTATTTAAAACCCAAGTCATCATTGGCATAAAGGGCATTCGAGTTCAACAAAAATACCAGAGCTAATCACTGAAGTAAATCAAACTAATAACTCGAATCTAGTTAGAGCAAAAATCGAAATCAAAAAAGAAAGTCACGTACCAAATTTTAGCCTAACATTCGAGCTCGACAAATTGGAGCTACCATATGCAAATCAACACCATGAATTGATTGACGAAGCAAACTGAAGAAAGATCATCACTCAATCAAATAGTTTGAATCGGTAGCCTCAATTTCCAGAACCCTAATTGTATAAAAGGAAAACAAGAAAGCGGCCGAAGTTAACAGAATGGAGAAATTCCTATTTCTCAAATCATAGTGGGCCGGTTCTAGTTGATTAATTTGGGCTTAATATTTAACTAGGGTTTTGTTTAGTTGTTTTATTTATTTTTGTAATTATTCTTTTTAAAAAACTGTGTTTTTCTAGTCGTGTGACTAGGGACGAACTACGGTGGTGTAGTTCAAGAATTCGCAACTCAGTGGCTGAGTTCTGGTAGGGTTTTGAGTGTAGAGTTAGGTTAGTCGATAGCGGGTGTTCCAAGTTTACATGTGTAAGCGTCTGACTACTTAATTTCTAGTAGAAACCTTGGGGGCAGCACGTAGGCAGGGTTTTGCCGAAGCTGGGTAAATCTGTGTTGTTCTATTTTCTGCTTTTTATTATTCTGCTATTATCTGTGCTGCAATTATTTGATATATTTCCGCATTAATTTTTATTATTATCAGTATCACCCTATTCACCCCCCTAGGGTGAAATCGATCCTACATTATGAATCGAGAAGTTAAATTGTTTTAAAAGAGAATTTTATTTATTCAAACTATGTAATTTAAAGCTGCTTTGGTAATAAAATACTTCGGAAGTGGATTTTTCAAACATTTAATAGTTATTGAAATAAATTCTAATTTTCATAATCAGCTTGAAAATTTATTAGTTTCATTTAAAAATGAGTTAGAAATGAGTCATTGATGTTTAATTTACATTGTTTTGATATTTTAAAAAATTGCTGAAGCGTGTTTTGAAAATAAATTACTCTTCTTTAAAAATATTTATATAGAGATTTGGGAAGTGTTTGGGAATTGATTTATAAATGCTGTCGAGATTGTAAACGAGGTTTAATTGATGAATGTAATCTTATGAGAGAAAATCTTATAATAGAATTTTGGAAACTTAAGAATTTCCAAAGTGTTTAAAATACAGAAACTTCAGAAATGAAATAGAATTCATAAAAGAAGTTGGGAATGGGTAGTTGGAAATTTAGACAAGTGTAATTGATTTGGAAATTCTAAAAGAAATATATTAATGGATTTAAGTTAAGGGATTTACAAGTAAATTGTAAAAGATTTTGAGAATATAAAATAAATGGAATCATTTCCTAAGTATTGGAAATAAAGTGATTTTAGGAAAATATACTTATAAATATTTCCTAAGTATTGAACTGGGAGGATTTTAAATATATAACTACGAGATTATTATTTTAGAAATATTTCTCAAAGAGTTGAATTATAAATGGGATTGAAAGAAATATTCTAAGTGTTGATATGGATTTGAATATCCTGTTATGGATATAGGAATTTGAATTGTTTCAATTATTGAATATACTGGAAGAGATTTAAATATATATCTTTGTAAAGATATTTTGAAATGAGTGTTCGAATTTTTTTATAAAATGGGGCCTAGTGACTGCTTATGGATGTTATTTGATAGTTAAATAACCGACTATCAAATTTTACCAAATTCATTGATCGTTTCGAAGAGACCGGGATTGGATTTAATTATCCGAAAACCACTTCGATCCGGTTTGTGCGTTACGAATTGTGATATCTCGAGGATAATGGGGATGGTGATCTTTAAGGAGATTCGGTTTGTCCAGACCTAGGACAACTTGTATGGATGAATGCTATCATTGCATTGCTTGCCTGGAAGTCAGTGTTAGCATTCCAAGTATGAATGCTATTCTAAAGGTAAAACGTAGTCTCAAGCTTCATCAACCGGGAATGACTAAAACATGGGAGATGCAGTAGGGCTAAGTGGGTCGCACCCAATTAGGGTATGTTATCACTTTTCTAGATACCCTCGGATATATTATAAAATTACGGATATGGTTGTGCATGAAAAAGAGAGCACTCGATAAGGGTGGGAACACCCGGGATGATAACATATTCGGTACTATCTAGTAAGGGGTGGGCTGGTCCTATGTTGACAGGGATCGTTAGGTACGATCTCGGTACATTTTTATAAAGGTATACTGTGGCCTATTATCCACTAGCCCAGTCATTGTATGGAATCCAATATCCACTACGAGCCTGTACGGTTTTGATTGTGCCCAACTATGCTAAAACGTGACATGCAAGCATTTCAACTATTTTCTAATTTATTTTCTATAGACACTATTATAATATCAGACGATTTTGATATAAATTTTTTTAGTTATCGTAAGGGAAAAACCCATCGTGTTTATGTGTGACGTGGTCTTATGAGATACCCTTGTTTTTCAAGGGATTTTGAAAATATAATAATTCAAATTGAGTGTGTTTTCTCACGCTGGTTTTCCAGACTGACTCGGGTGTTGTTTTATTATAATGCTCAGGTCAGACCGAGTATTACAGATTCAGGTTAGGATGCTATGGAGCTCAGGTGACGAGCTGGATGATAGAGACGTAGATCACGTAATTGATTATATTCCACTGTGTGTGTAGACTGTATAGTCAGCACGGGTGAGGAAATGTTATAATAACTGTCCATGTTGATTTATTGATTGTTGTACTCTGATGATGGTATGTATATTAACAGTTACAGTTTTCCTTTGTATAAAAATCTGTTATTACATATATTATATTTTGTTCCACTGTGATTTGTGAGATTCTGTGTTGTTATTTCTATTTCTTCTCTCTTTCTTTTTCGTTACCCCTAGCAATCGGTATTTCTAGCACTTGAATTTTCGGCATGTTATACAGTGAACGTAATGATGTCGATTTTCGAGGGTCGAAAATCCCGGTTTATTAACAAATCAACAAAACTCAATTTTAATCTTTCAATTCAAATTCTCATTAAAACAATTTCAATTTCAACATTTAAAGCTTGGATTTTGAAAGTAATTCAGTTTATATAAATCAAAATTTATTTCATAATATCATTTAACTGGATTCAAAAATTAAGGATTTAAACTCATTTAATTTAACCAATCTGATGTCCATATATAATTTTCTACCCTATGGTCAAGTGATATGAATATATATATCATTTCAACCCACAATAAATATAAATTTATGGGTATATATCATCTCAAACCGCAATCCCGAGCAAAAATAAAAATCCATAAAATCGCTCGAGTTTATCATTTCAACCCATAACGATTTTTCCCTAATCTATAAGATCGTCCGGGTATGTATCATTTCAACCCATAGTGATTTTACTAACAATGTAATGACCTGAATTTTTATCGTCTTGAGTTTTGAATATTAATTTTTAATGTTCAATAATATGGTCTTTTAACCAAAATAAAATCCCTGTTAAATGATAATTGGTAAAAATAAATAGTTGTAAGCCAAGATAATATTTTGAATTTCTAGATTTTTACTTATAAAATAGGAAATTGGTTTAATTGGAATTTCTTATATATATATATATATATATATTCAGAACAACAGAATTTATATATATAATTTGGAAACAAATTTATAGCAAATAAATGTAGATGAATAAGAAGGATATATTATAAATAGAAATGATTTTGGCTTATGAACAATATAGTGCATTATAAATTGAAGAGTTTAAAATGTGTATTTTTCTTATGTATATACATGTTAGTCTAAGAGAGAAGAATGTAAAAGTATATCTGTAATATTTTTAAACAAATAAAAATGGTATGTTAAAAACAATATATGTAATGGTAAGTGAAATATATATATATATATGAACTAAATAAATATAGTTATTAAAGATAATACATATATATATATATTGAAAAAAATGAAAGAAGGAATATATATGATAATATATATGATTGAGATGAGAAAATTTATGAACCCATTTCAAAAGAAAATCTTTCACAAATCATGTTTTTATTAAAATGTTATTCATTCATTTAAAATGAAATAGCAAAAAATTTATTCTTTTAAGTCATGTATTTTAAATATAAAGGTAGATATAAATATGAAGACTTAAATGGCTTATTTAAAACCACTTTTCTTGTTGTTTAAAAATATAAGGAAAGCATGTTTAAAATCAAAAGAGAGTTTAACTAAGTAAATAACAAAAGTAAAACAAAAAGGAGTAAATAAGTAAAAATGAAAACAAATATAAACATATATGGTTGCTTGGTCAAAAAGAGAAAGAAAAGAAGAAAAGAAGAAAAAACTAAAACAAAAAGCATTGTCTGGTCTAGTAGAGGAAAGACCAAAATACACATTTTAACTTCTTTTCAACTCAACAATATATCACCTCAAATTCTATTTCAATCCATCAACCCATCAAAATTCTTGTACAAAATATCAAATTCTTTTGAGACATAATCTTGTACGTATATACCCTTACATTCTTGTATATATATATATATATATATATATAATTTGTGTGCAGCTTCATTTTTCGAAAGCCTGTAAACAAATAAACATTGTAACATACTCTGCAAACAAAGGAACTGTAAAAAAAGAAAAAGGAGAAGCACTGTTCTTTCAAATTCAAAAGGCAATAGCAAGTTTATCAAGAATTCAAATTTGTAGATTGGATTCAAAACTAGAGGTTTTCAAAAGTTTCAAGCATGTTCAAGGTGAGAATAATTATTGTTTGTTACTGGAAGTGTTTTACACTTGCTTTGTCACTTTTTAAAACTGAAAACAAACCATTTGTATGATTTCAAAATTCATTTCCTCTCAATCCGTAATTGTTTTGCAAAATCTGTAAACTAGTGATATGTTTATTTTCGAGCCTAGATGATGCTAGAAATAGTTTGGTTGTATTTCATAAAGTATGTACGGAGAAAGAGTGGAATTACAGTAAGCAACCGTGGTTTTGGCAAATTTCAACCTTCTTAAATCTTTGATTCTAATATATAGTCATGATTATTAGGTGAATCCATGAATTTTAGTAAAGAAAATATGATTTTTAAGTTATTAGGTTGATAGAATTTTGACGTTAATCATTTTTCACAAAAAGAAAAAATTCCGGTGATTGGGTCGTCGAGGGAAGGCATGGCCTGGCCGAGGAGGAGCATCGCATCAAGGGGAAGAGGTTGACCGTGGCGAATTTTTGAATTTGACTTTGGTTTGAGATGGCGTGGCGTTTTTAGGGTTTAAGGAGGAGGTTTGGGTGGAGTTCGAACTTCGTCGAACTACGACCGAGTTGATGGGCCTAATCACTGCACGCGTGTTAGGGGGAAAGCGTTGGGTGTGGCGGTCCTTTTGGGATCAGTGGCATGTTGGATCGTGGAGTGTGGGGGATGTGAAGGCCTCGCGTTCATGTCTGTACATGTTCGAAATCTAGGGTCGATGGTCGAAAATAGCAGGAGAAGACCAGAGGGGTTGGTGCAGTGTCCAGGAAGTCAAGCTTGGGAAGGTGAGTTGGTGGGAGAAATCGCGATGCTCGTAGGTGGCCGGGAAAACTTGTGCACGTGTCCAACGTGCACGATTGGGAGTAGGCGTTCGTTGGAATACCTGGAGATGATCAAAGAAGCAGGGGGGTTTAGGAAGGAGATGTTGTAGCTATGTGGGCTCGATTGCGTGAGTATAGGCCTAGGGTTGTTCGTATGGGTTAGGTTGCACGAGCTTGGAGGAAATCTTTAGTTGATCGAAGAAGAGACTGGGAGGAGAGATGAAGATTTAGAGAAGGAAGAAGGAATTGTTCCTTTTGGTAGGGAAGTTTGGGATTCGGCCCAGGCTTTAAATAAAAATAATAATGAGAAAAAAAAGGGTGGGCTTCGTTCTAGGGAGATGGAGGGATAGTTTTAAATTTTAAAATGTTGATTTATGTTTATATGTTTGCAAATTTTAAAATATATAACTTGTTCGTACGAATCCCGTTTTGCGCGAGATTCGTTGCGATAGGGTCGTATCGACGAACACTACGTCGTCATATGAATTGTTGTCGAGTTTGAAAAAGTGAAAAATTATGTTATATTTGAACAGATAGAAATTTAATCACCCAATTTAAAACAAATATCGTCGTTTAAATTCTTATGACATGTCTATTGAAGTTATTTGCCCAGATAAAAATAGTGATGAATTAATTTGAATAAATTACAATGTTTTGACATCTGTTTTAGCGGAATAAAACACCGTTCAGCTAATTATATTTAATTGGACCCCTGTTGGCAGAATAAATCACCGTTCTGCCATTATTACTGAATATATGTATTATGGACATTTACTAGCAGAAATAAAACCCTGTTCTGCTATTATATTTGTGCGGACATTTGTTTATTATCCTGATAATTATTTTGGGCAATATGATGTTGAATAAATTGTTAAAAATATATTGATGTGAATATTTGTATCTGTTATCCTAGATTGTTATGGAATGAATGGTAACTTGATTAAGTACCATTGAAATGAATAAGCCTCTTTCCAATTTGGAAGTTGATTTTGGAATCAAAGTTATTTAAAAGATAACTATTATTTATTAATGATATTTGAAAGATAATTAATAATTATTTGAAATGATTTAAAGTTAATTATTTTATTTTTCTTAAAAATTATTTAAAAGTATTTAATTATTGTTTCAAAGTTATTTAATTATTCTAATTGTTTAAAAGTATATAATTATTAATTAAAGTTATTTATAATGATTTGGTTAAGGTTAATTATTACTTAAGGATAAATCAATATTAAGATATTATTATTATTTCGAAGATAATTATTTCAAATATTAATAATGTTGTAAAAATAATATATATTATATGGTAAACTTTTATGAAAGAGTATTTTTCCTAAATTAAACTTGGAAAAATTTATATAGAAACTTTGTAAGTATTATTTTGAGTAAATTATTAAATAAAGTTTTCGGAAAGTAATGGTATACTTTCATGGTGTAATCGGAGGCAGAGATTTCCTACAGTTAAGTTTGGATTTCTCTGGGATAGAGACGTAATCATTGAGCAGCGAATCTGTAACGGCCCGTAATTTTCGATAATTAAAAGTAGTTAATTTAATAAGGTTTTGTGATTTAATGTTGAAAAAAATAAAAATCTGTGATTTAATAATGAAAATATAACTGGAATGAAATGCAATAATATTAATTTAAGGTAATTGATAACTACTTAAAATGTAATTCCAATTTAATTGAAATGATTAAAAAGTTATAAATGGGTTATATATTGTAAATTAATTGTAATAATGTGTGTATTAATGGATAATTGGATTAAATAATAATTGATAATTTAAATGTTGAGTTATTAATGAAATAATGTGTACTAAATTGTAATTGAATAAAATTAGTTAATGTGAGTTGTTATAACATTTGTTTATAAATAATAAACTTACAAATGTTATTAAATGTAGAAATGGTGACAATTGTTATTTGTTACCAATTTATTTAATCAGTTATAATTAAATGAAATTAAATGTTACGTAAAATGAGTTAAGACGATAACTGTAAAATGTGAATGTAATAAAATGTATAAAAATATTAATTATATTCACAAGGCAAATTGATGCAATAAAATGGTGAAACAAGGATAAATTATTTATTGGGATTTAAATCATAATAAAATTGACAGAAATTCAATGTAATTGAAATATTGCAACCAATAAGGTAAAAGATGATAATTGTAGAATATTAGTGTAATAAGACATAAACAAATGTTAACTAGTTCCATAGAATAATGATTGATTGAATTAAAAGATTGAAACCAAATTAAATCAATTTATTGGAATTAAATTATAATAAGTTGGATTTAATTACAGTTGAAATTGAACACTGTAATTAGTGTAATATTTAACACTGGATTGATATGTAAATTTGTTTTAAATTATTGTAAATGGCCAAGTAATCAAAATTTATGAAAATTGTTGGTTATCAAATTTGAAATTAAAAAGTGATTTAATTAATTTAATATTAATTTATTTAATTAATGTGAAAATAGCCATTTTGGCCACTGTCTCGGATTTCAACGAAACCAGTTTCATCGGATCTTTAACGGTGAATTATTGTACGACTTCAATTTTCGTTGTGATCGGACTTGTCGTTCGATCATACGGACTCAAAACGCCTAGAAATCAGTTTAATTGAAATCAATTTGAAATAAGCTGAATTTAAAGCTAACTTCTTCATACGATAGAATTAGGACTTGAAACCCATTCCATTGAGTTTAAAATTATCGAAAACATCTATTTTATATATGGGATGACCCACTTTCGGTTCGGAAGCGAAACGGGCATTTCGGGTCGTTATTGTCAATTCGAACCAGTTCGATATGTTATTTATTCCTTATCGAGCCTTGTCCATATATATATAGACCTTTCTAAACCCTAGCAGCCTTTTTATTTCTCATTTCTGTATGTGTCTGTCTATTCCATATATCAGTTCCTCCTTCTTTCCAATGGCTACAGATCCAAACCCAAATTCAATTTCAAAACAAAATCCAAAAATCGAACTCCTCCAAACCATACCAAATTACATACTGTTTCGAAGCTCTCGAAGAGCGTAACCCAAATCTACAATTCATTTTTCAATTTGGATCACCGTTTGGTCAGAAATTGGCAATCATTTCCGACCGTCCATATTAGGGTTTTGACAATCTAATGGCGGATCGTCGATTATACGACGATCGGGTGGTGGCAGCATGTAGAGGAGGTTTTATAGAGTCGATCCACGATCATCGTTCATCTCAGAAGGGGCTCGGATCACCAGAAAATAGCAAAGAAGGCGGCGGCGGCGGAGTGCCCTAGGCATGAATGGAGTAGGCCGCGCGTGGCCAGGATGGGCGGCCTGAGGCGTACGTCGCAATGGGAGTGGTCGATCGAGGTGGCACTGGCTGGAGTGTCGACGTTTGCACGATGAAGGTGGTGGTTAGTGGTCTGATTCATGTTCGATCGCGTTCACTAGGGTTCCGTTGAGAGGGAGGTAAACGAATTTACATATTTACCCTTTGTTTTATTTTGTTTTATTTTAAATTTAAATTTTCAAACGTTCTAATGTTAATAACTTTTCCATACAAGTTCGGATTTGGGCACGGTTTGTTCCACTCGGATCGTATTGAAATTCCGGACATTTTGACACTGGTTTGGACAAATTCTGAGATTGTTGAATTTTGAGCCCTATTTTGGATTTCAAATCGATTTGAAATCAAAGGTGAGTGTTTTAACCCACTCACAATTACTGAATTATCTTATGTTAGTTCAATTAAATTTATGATGTGATTAGAAATTGATTGGTTGATGTTTGGTATGTTTAAATTGTCATTCCAGTTAAATATGACCTTTGTTGCATTTAATCATCGTTTAATTTAATATTGAATTTAATTGTCAATTTAATACATGTTAATGATAATCAGTTGTCTATTGATGTTTATTGGTTGATTTGGATGATGGTGGTGATGGTTATTTGATTGTTGATGATGGATGACTGGATGTTATATTTTTATATTGTTATAGCACTGCAAATTCCCTATGGGTTGAAATGATACATACCCGAACGATCTGATAGATTAAGGGAAATCGTTATGAGTTGAAATGCTAGACTCAAGCGATTTCATGCATCTGAAGTTAATTTGGGATTGCGGGTTGAAATGATATATACCCTTAAATTTAAAAATAATTGCGGATTGAAATGATAAATACCCGTATCACATGACCATAAGGTAGAAAATTTTATACTGTAACGACCCCAAATTTCATAAGTATTTAAATTAATAATTAATTGAGTTTTTGAATTTAAAATTGTTATTATTATTTCATTCTGAATAAAAATAGTAAAATAAATGTTTTAAAAGTGAAATTAATCGATTTATTTATTGCGAGTTTCCCCGATATCCAAGTATATTCTGTATAAATCATTTGAGATTAAAATATTGTAAATAGTGTATATGTGAGTATATGTGTATATATATTGAATGTATATATATATATATAGGTATATACGAGCAAATTTAATATATATATATATGTAGATATATATATATTTCTATTTGAATTTAAAACTTAAATAAATGGTTTAGAGATAAATGATAAATATATATATTTGAATTGATGGTTAAAGATGGTTTGAGCTTATAAAATAATGTAAGACAATAAATATGAAGATAAAATTATAACAAGTTGAATTTTAATAAAAATATATAAGATAAATATATAGGTATAAACTAATGAAACACTTGTAAAAGAAGTAGAACAAAAATATGCAGGCAAGAAGTAAGAAAAACATAAGTAATAAAGCAAGTAAAGGCAAGAAGAATTGAAAAAGTAAAATATCTATGAACATAAAAATAAAAGGGGACAAGTATAGAGACATAAAGGACTCATGCATTAAATGTTAGCAAAATTTTAGTCAATTCGAATTGGTGTAAAATGTTTTCAGCCACCAAAGAGCTAAAGGAAATCTGCATAATTAATGAAACCAGGAAAATATCCCTGTCTCGTGTTGTACAAACCCAACATAAAATATATACACCCTGTACAAAACATTATAACACTCTGTAAACTTCTCATTTCATATATACATCACTCTCATTTCCAATTCGTTCCATTCTAAACTGAGAAAAATAAAATAAAGTAGCATCATCTCAAAACTCCAACAAACCAGAAATAATCAAAGTAAAACAAATAAAATTCTTACCTGATTCAATGCAAAGATCTAAGGGCAGAGCAACTCAAAGCAAAAATCAGTAAATAAATCAAAGATGCAGATTCAAAATGAAAATACAAGTCCCAGTATTCAACCTCGTCTGTTAAAAAAAGAGAATCAGGTGAGCAATTTTTCTTATTTATCTGTGAGTAACTTTATGTTTAAAAATATATATATACAGGTTTTAAATTTAGTTGTGTGATGAATATCAGTAGCTTGTGTTATATGAAATACATGCATTCCATTTAAGTGTGATAAGCTGAAGCTTGTAATTCTTTCTGGGTGATGCCTCTGTTTTAAACTTTTAACAGTATGGGTACTTCAAAATTTATGTTTGCTCAACCTGTATGTTTTTGTTACAAAGTATATAAACGAAGTATGTCTAGGTGAGTACAAAGAAAACTTTAAAAATAAAACTTATGCTAATCAGATTTGAACTGCTCAGGGAAAGATCTCAAGACAGTAATATTCAATGAAAGTGGTAAATTCAAACATAATAAATTATCGATTCAAGTTTACAAACTGTTTCCTTGATCAAAATTAGGATTTTTAAAAACTTGAACCATATTTTTAGTGGTAAAATGAGTTGGCATTGCTGTGATGAACGGGGAAAGAGTTTTGGTCAGAATCTGGTGATCGGAAGTTTTGGGTGGACCGGGGTTGTTTGTGGAGACGGAGGAGGCTACGGGGTTGCCAGGAAAAATGGCTCGAGGTGGCGAAGAGGACTGTGGCGATGATGGGGAGGAGTTTTTATTTCTAACCCTAGTTTTAGGCAAGATCATGAAATCGATTCGTTCGTTCCCTCTGTTGCATCGAGTTCGATGGGACCACGGGGGATGGGTTCGTGAATGGTCAGGGCGTTCGTGGCCGGGAGTGCAGCGTCTCCGGTGGTCGTGGTCTCGAGTTCGACGCGTTTTTCCAGGTCGAGGTGGTTTCTCGTTCGTGTGTACCAGGTTTCGAGCTATGCTCAAATTCGACTGAGGGAGGTTTGGGTATTTGGGTTGTTTTGGGTGGAAGGAGGAATCGATCGTGGGCTGGTAGGTGATCGTCGCAGGCGCCGAAGTATCATCGTGGGTGAGTGTACGTGCACGCGTGTATGTTGTGCACTGGAATGATGGGTTTGGGGGAAGACGAAAGTTTGGGGGAAGACGAAAGTTTACTCGGGTAAGGCTCGGGGTAAGTGCGTATGTGACTCGAAGTATTACTCGAGATTTATAGGGGAAGGCTCGGGTATAACCTGTTTTCCAGGTTTGGACAGAATCTGTTAATAATTTAAAAAAAAAAAAAAAAAAATTTAAGTTTGAATCACAGTTTTGAAATAAAATAAGTTTTTGAATTAAATTTGTTTTAACTACTTTAAAATGGTTAAATAGTTTGGATTTTAAAATGGAAGTTTTAAAATATAAAATGATTTAAACAATTTTGATTGTTAAAGTGTATTTTTTTTAAAATGGAAGTTTCTAAAATGTTTATCTTTAAAATAAATGAAGATCAATGATTTATAATTCATTAAAATTAGTAAGGTGATTAAAGAATGATTTATCAATCTCTTAATTTATGATAAAAGGGTAGTTAATTACTTAAGATAATTATTTGATTAAGAGTGATAAGTAAATAAATGGAAGTGATTAAAGGATGATAATTAATTGAGGAATAATTAATTGAAGGATGATTAAATAATTAAAGGTGATTACTTAAAAATAATTACTTAATTAAAAGTAATTAATAAATAGTTAAAATTGATTAAGTGATTAAGAATAATCACATGTCTCAATCAATTAAGGAAAATTAATTAGATGATAATTAATAAAGGGTCAATTTATTAATGGAAGATAATTAATTAAATGGTAAGTTAAATAATTAAAGATTAATTATTTAATAATGTAAGATTGATGAATTATAATAGAAGGCTAATTAATTTATTATTAATGGTTGATTTATAAATGATTAAAGAATAATAAATCAAAATAATTTGTAATTTATCGATGATTAATTAACCAGAATTGATAATTCATAAGAATTTTATCTGATTTGAATTAATCAGACAATTAACTGACCTTACTTATGAATATTTGGATTCTATTGATTTGATTGTTTGATATCCTTGATTGTGATGCTTTGTGATACATCCTGGTTTAAGTTGTGACTTAATTGAAATCCCAATATCTATATGTTTTTAAATATTTCGCTCACTATTCGGGTTAGCCGGGAAAGGACCTTTGGGTCGTATAACTCATTCCGAATAGTGATACGTCGTATATGGATAGCATTTGAAGACCGGTGTTGAAGACCGGATATTTTTCGAAAATGAAAGGACAACCTGTCGAATGTCTCTGCACTGAGTCGCGCCGGTATAGAGATTTATATCACTCTTTTGTGACGGGAAGTCCGGACGTGATTGAAAGTTATCCGGAATTGCAAGGGCTTCGTGAGAAGTGCCTTCGGTTCTGTTCGATCCCGGAACAGACTTGTATGGTTACATGTCTGACATTACACTTTGAGATATAAAGCCGATTTCTTTCAAATACATTTCAGTTTGGTGGCGGAGAATTTATTCTCTTAGCTTAACACCCTTCTCTGAGACGTACGAGCTCAGAGGTTATGTAGTTGAAATTTATCAGCGATATATCCCAATTTGGTAATGTGGCATGCTGAGTGTTGCTGTGTGATGATCAGTGTTTGATCATTTGTGATATGATCATTTATTTGATCTTATATCTTTGTGATCATAGGTTGATCATTTGTTTGACCCGAAGCATGGCTTTGTGACAAAGCGTAGCTTTGTGGACGAGACTTCGTCGAGCCTCACACCCCGGAAATGGTCAAAACAGGAAAGATGCAGCAAGGTTCTAGGGAGTAGCGCCCCTTAGTGTATGTCATTCCTTCTGGATAAAGGTGGTATCATGGTATGGAGCCCAGATACTTAACCTCTGTGGTTACTGCATTATTACTTTGTGGTTGTTGGAAATCGGGGATCCTCGGGAAGATCGGTGACGATCGGGGGATGGCATACGCGTGTCAGTAGTTACCTATTTTTGCAGAGGTAACCCGGCCTTGTGTTGGCAGAGATCCGGTTAGGTTCTCGGGTCGTCTATTCCAGGGACGTACCCATCGTGGATAGGAAGTTCCTTAGCCTGACCATTTGTTGGAAATCCATCTTCCAATACGAACTTTGTACGGTATTAGTTGTAGAACCTGCCATTTACGTACGGTGGTCACCACTGTTTAGATGGTAGCTATAGTAGGCATACGATACTGGTCGTATGTTGGCTAAGATTAATATTATACTTTCGAAATGTTTTCTACACTATGCACTAATAATAATATCAAATGATTTGATTTGCGTAGTAAGCATCTTTGACTATCATAAGAAGAAATCTCCTCCAATTCTGCGTTTGCATTGTGTGTGTGGTGGGAGGTCTTATGGTAGTTTCATTTTCCAAAAGCATTGCGGTTTTCAATGTTTAAATTCTTTTGTGTTATTTAAAGATAAACTGTTTTTGTTGCTCACACCAGTCCCACGACTGATCCGGAGTTTATTGTTCATTTCCTAAACTCTGGGTGCTCATAATTTCCTACACGAGCAGTCTAGAGTTGGGTTTTTCAGATATTCAGGGTTAGTAGATTATCTGGAGCTAGTTCAGTCTTTGGATCGGACTGCACTTGCTTATCTTGGTGTATCGTTATTGGGAGTTCAAGCTATTTCTGGATTGGCGCTTTGAAGATGGAGATTATCCGCTGCTGATGTTATCGTTTTTCTTTTCCGCTGCTATTTGTTGTATCATATCTTTGATGTATATTGATATTCATTGTATCACTCTGTTGTATCAGATATTGTATATCAATGTATTATTCTTTTTATTCCGCTGTGTTGTTATACTTAACTGTGTTATAAGCTCCCGAGAACCAGATTCGGCATTTGAATCTACGGCATTTTGAGTACAAAGTGAAGTACGGGTGCCGATTTTCGAAGGTCGATTTTTTGGGTCTTGACAAGTGGTATCAGAGCTAAGGTTGAACTTTAGCTCAGGAGTATAACACGTTAAGTAGCTCATTAGAGATAGAGTGAAGTAAACTCTAGAATGAGTAATTCTCAGATATCCGTTCGAACGTCTCAGTAAATTCTCTTACTATCCACTAATAGTGAGTATGAGTGCAAGAAGAGGACTAGATAGGGGACAGGGAAATACGACTATAAATGGTCAATACTCTGTAACAACAAGGAAGTAATCTTTTTTCTATCAATCTCTTTTGTTCAGCATCTTTTCTCAATTCTTCGATGATTTCTGGTAGATCCAGGAAGAAATTTGATATATTAATATGGGACGTAAACCCCGGATGAGCCAAAATTGTATGTTTGGATGAATTGTTTGCATTGGTTGCTATGGTTGATAGGTATAATTTAGTTTTAAACTAAAAGTTTTGAAATCGTATCCATCTATCTATCTATTCCTTGGGTCCGGATATATTCTACGAATGGTTAGTTATTCTTTTGAACTAACCGATGCCACTGCATATTTCGTAAATCTGGATAACCCGAGTATCTTGTGAAGTGTTAAACAGATTCGTTCTTGTATCTGTTATTGATATTCTGATTTGGTAAGCCAAATGCAGAATAGATGTTCAGTTTGAATTGATGAAATATTCTTCATCTATCTTTTTGTCTCCTTGGTAATTTCGAGGACGAAATTCTTTTAAGGGGGGAAATTTGTAACGACCCCAAATTTCATAAGTATTTAAATTAATAATTAATTGAGTTTTTGAATTTAAAATTGTTATTATTATTTCATTCTGAATAAAAATAGTAAAATAAATGTTTTAAAAGTGAAATTAATCGATTTATTTATTGCGAGTTTCCCCGATATCCAAGTATATTCTGTATAAATCATTTGAGATTAAAATATTGTAAATAGTGTATATGTGAGTATATGTGTATATATATTGAATGTATATATATATATATAGGTATATACGAGCAAATTTAATATATATATATATGTAGATATATATATATTTCTATTTGAATTTAAAACTTAAATAAATGGTTTAGAGATAAATGATAAATATATATATTTGAATTGATGGTTAAAGATGGTTTGAGCTTATAAAATAATGTAAGACAATAAATATGAAGATAAAATTATAACAAGTTGAATTTTAATAAAAATATATAAGATAAATATATAGGTATAAACTAATGAAACACTTGTAAAAGAAGTAGAACAAAAATATGCAGGCAAGAAGTAAGAAAAACATAAGTAATAAAGCAAGTAAAGGCAAGAAGAATTGAAAAAGTAAAATATCTATGAACATAAAAATAAAAGGGGACAAGTATAGAGACATAAAGGACTCATGCATTAAATGTTAGCAAAATTTTAGTCAATTCGAATTGGTGTAAAATGTTTTCAGCCACCAAAGAGCTAAAGGAAATCTGCATAATTAATGAAACCAGGAAAATATCCCTGTCTCGTGTTGTACAAACCCAACATAAAATATATACACCCTGTACAAAACATTATAACACTCTGTAAACTTCTCATTTCATATATACATCACTCTCATTTCCAATTCGTTCCATTCTAAACTGAGAAAAATAAAATAAAGTAGCATCATCTCAAAACTCCAACAAACCAGAAATAATCAAAGTAAAACAAATAAAATTCTTACCTGATTCAATGCAAAGATCTAAGGGCAGAGCAACTCAAAGCAAAAATCAGTAAATAAATCAAAGATGCAGATTCAAAATGAAAATACAAGTCCCAGTATTCAACCTCGTCTGTTAAAAAAAGAGAATCAGGTGAGCAATTTTTCTTATTTATCTGTGAGTAACTTTATGTTTAAAAATATATATATACAGGTTTTAAATTTAGTTGTGTGATGAATATCAGTAGCTTGTGTTATATGAAATACATGCATTCCATTTAAGTGTGATAAGCTGAAGCTTGTAATTCTTTCTGGGTGATGCCTCTGTTTTAAACTTTTAACAGTATGGGTACTTCAAAATTTATGTTTGCTCAACCTGTATGTTTTTGTTACAAAGTATATAAACGAAGTATGTCTAGGTGAGTACAAAGAAAACTTTAAAAATAAAACTTATGCTAATCAGATTTGAACTGCTCAGGGAAAGATCTCAAGACAGTAATATTCAATGAAAGTGGTAAATTCAAACATAATAAATTATCGATTCAAGTTTACAAACTGTTTCCTTGATCAAAATTAGGATTTTTAAAAACTTGAACCATATTTTTAGTGGTAAAATGAGTTGGCATTGCTGTGATGAACGGGGAAAGAGTTTTGGTCAGAATCTGGTGATCGGAAGTTTTGGGTGGACCGGGGTTGTTTATGGAGACGGAGGAGGCTACGGGGTTGCCAGGAAAAATGGCTCGAGGTGGCGAAGAGGACTGTGGCGATGATGGGGAGGAGTTTTTATTTCTAACCCTAGTTTTAGGCAAGATCATGAAATCGATTCGTTCGTTCCCTCTGTTGCATCGAGTTCGATGGGACCACGGGGGATGGGTTCGTGAATGGTCAGGGCGTTCGTGGCCGGGAGTGCAGCGTCTCCGGTGGTCGTGGTCTCGAGTTCGACGCGTTTTTCCAGGTCGAGGTGGTTTCTCGTTCGTGTGTACCAGGTTTCGAGCTATGCTCAAATTCGACTGAGGGAGGTTTGGGTATTTGGGTTGTTTTGGGTGGAAGGAGGAATCGATCGTGGGCTGGTAGGTGATCGTCGCAGGCGCCGAAGTATCATCGTGGGTGAGTGTACGTGCACGCGTGTATGTTGTGCACTGGAATGATGGGTTTGGGGGAAGACGAAAGTTTACTCGGGTAAGGCTCGGGGTAAGTGCGTATGTGACTCGAAGTATTACTCGAGATTTATAGGGGAAGGCTCGGGTATAACCTGTTTTCCAGGTTTGGACAGAATCTGTTAATAATTTAAAAAAAAAAAAAAAAAAATTTAAGTTTGAATCACAGTTTTGAAATAAAATAAGTTTTTGAATTAAATTTGTTTTAACTACTTTAAAATGGTTAAATAGTTTGGATTTTAAAATGGAAGTTTTAAAATATAAAATGATTTAAACAATTTTGATTGTTAAAGTGTATTTTTTTTTAAAATGGAAGTTTCTAAAATGTTTATCTTTAAAATAAATGAAGATCAATGATTTATAATTCATTAAAATTAGTAAGGTGATTAAAGAATGATTTATCAATCTCTTAATTTATGATAAAAGGGTAGTTAATTACTTAAGATAATTATTTGATTAAGAGTGATAAGTAAATAAATGGAAGTGATTAAAGGATGATAATTAATTGAGGAATAATTAATTGAAGGATGATTAAATAATTAAAGGTGATTACTTAAAAATAATTACTTAATTAAAAGTAATTAATAAATAGTTAAAATTGATTAAGTGATTAAGAATAATCACATGTCTCAATCAATTAAGGAAAATTAATTAGATGATAATTAATAAAGGGTCAATTTATTAATGGAAGATAATTAATTAAATGGTAAGTTAAATAATTAAAGATTAATTATTTAATAATGTAAGATTGATGAATTATAATAGAAGGCTAATTAATTTATTATTAATGGTTGATTTATAAATGATTAAAGAATAATAAATCAAAATAATTTGTAATTTATCGATGATTAATTAACCAGAATTGATAATTCATAAGAATTTTATCTGATTTGAATTAATCAGACAATTAACTGACCTTACTTATGAATATTTGGATTCTATTGATTTGATTGTTTGATATCCTTGATTGTGATGCTTTGTGATACATCCTGGTTTAAGTTGTGACTTAATTGAAATCCCAATATCTATATGTTTTTAAATATTTCGCTCACTATTCGGGTTAGCCGGGAAAGGACCTTTGGGTCGTATAACTCATTCCGAATAGTGATACGTCGTATATGGATAGCATTTGAAGACCGGTGTTGAAGACCGGATATTTTTCGAAAATGAAAGGACAACCTGTCGAATGTCTCTGCACTGAGTCGCGCCGGTATAGAGATTTATATCACTCTTTTGTGACGGGAAGTCCGGACGTGATTGAAAGTTATCCGGAATTGCAAGGGCTTCGTGAGAAGTGCCTTCGGTTCTGTTCGATCCCGGAACAGACTTGTATGGTTACATGTCTGACATTACACTTTGAGATATAAAGCCGATTTCTTTCAAATACATTTCAGTTTGGTGGCGGAGAATTTATTCTCTTAGCTTAACACCCTTCTCTGAGACGTACGAGCTCAGAGGTTATGTAGTTGAAATTTATCAGCGATATATCCCAATTTGGTAATGTGGCATGCTGAGTGTTGCTGTGTGATGATCAGTGTTTGATCATTTGTGATATGATCATTTATTTGATCTTATATCTTTGTGATCATAGGTTGATCATTTGTTTGACCCGAAGCATGGCTTTGTGACAAAGCGTAGCTTTGTGGACGAGACTTCGTCGAGCCTCACACCCCGGAAATGGTCAAAACAGGAAAGATGCAGCAAGGTTCTAGGGAGTAGCGCCCCTTAGTGTATGTCATTCCTTCTGGATAAAGGTGGTATCATGGTATGGAGCCCAGATACTTAACCTCTGTGGTTACTGCATTATTACTTTGTGGTTGTTGGAAATCGGGGATCCTCGGGAAGATCGGTGACGATCGGGGGATGGCATACGCGTGTCAGTAGTTACCTATTTTTGCAGAGGTAACCCGGCCTTGTGTTGGCAGAGATCCGGTTAGGTTCTCGGGTCGTCTATTCCAGGGACGTACCCATCGTGGATAGGAAGTTCCTTAGCCTGACCATTTGTTGGAAATCCATCTTCCAATACGAACTTTGTACGGTATTAGTTGTAGAACCTGCCATTTACGTACGGTGGTCACCACTGTTTAGATGGTAGCTATAGTAGGCATACGATACTGGTCGTATGTTGGCTAAGATTAATATTATACTTTCGAAATGTTTTCTACACTATGCACTAATAATAATATCAAATGATTTGATTTGCGTAGTAAGCATCTTTGACTATCATAAGAAGAAATCTCCTCCAATTCTGCGTTTGCATTGTGTGTGTGGTGGGAGGTCTTATGGTAGTTTCATTTTCCAAAAGCATTGCGGTTTTCAATGTTTAAATTCTTTTGTGTTATTTAAAGATAAACTGTTTTTGTTGCTCACACCAGTCCCACGACTGATCCGGAGTTTATTGTTCATTTCCTAAACTCTGGGTGCTCATAATTTCCTACACGAGCAGTCTAGAGTTGGGTTTTTCAGATATTCAGGGTTAGTAGATTATCTGGAGCTAGTTCAGTCTTTGGATCGGACTGCACTTGCTTATCTTGGTGTATCGTTATTGGGAGTTCAAGCTATTTCTGGATTGGCGCTTTGAAGATGGAGATTATCCGCTGCTGATGTTATCGTTTTTCTTTTCCGCTGCTATTTGTTGTATCATATCTTTGATGTATATTGATATTCATTGTATCACTCTGTTGTATCAGATATTGTATATCAATGTATTATTCTTTTTATTCCGCTGTGTTGTTATACTTAACTGTGTTATAAGCTCCCGAGAACCAGATTCGGCATTTGAATCTACGGCATTTTGAGTACAAAGTGAAGTACGGGTGCCGATTTTCGAAGGTCGATTTTTTGGGTCTTGACATATACGAACACCGAATTGGTTAAATTAATTGATTTTAAATCTTTAAATTTTGAATTCAGTTAAATGATATTTTGAAATAGAATTTGATTTATATAAACTGAATTATTTTCGAAAATCCAAGCGTTAATGTTGAAATTGGAATTGATTTAATGAATTGTTAAAGGATTTAAATTGGAATTTCGAAGTTGATTTGTCTAATATAAATGAATTTTATCGGAATTGAGTTATTGAGAATGTTCGAACATAACTGTGAAATCTATTTAATCTATTTAAAATTTATTTATTCTATTTTTAATCTATTTTTAATCTTATTTAAAGCTATTTAATCTATTTTAAATTAGATTTAAACTTTCTTAAATCCACCTAAACTACGTTTGGCTATTTTTAAACTGTTTTAAAGTATTTTAACTGTTTTAACTATTTTAAACTATTAAACCTTTTATACTATTTATAACTATCTAAACTATTTTCAAAATTCTAGATTGTGTAAAGTTTAAGTGTTTATATTTAAATCCTTGATTTTAAAGTGAATATGGTTAAATGATGTTATAACTTAAGTTGGGATTTGAAATAATATTTGCTAGTAAAATGACATATTTGAGTAAATATTATGATTTTGAAATGAGAGTTAACCTATTTTGTGAAAATGATTTCGAAAGTAATATGATTTCAAAAGTGATATGATTTCGAAAGTGAATATGATTTCGAAAGCGATATGATTTTAAGTATATGATATTTTGATATCAATTAAGAATTGATTTTTAAAATGTAAAAGAACCATCTGGTGTGTAATAAGCGTTTGGTTGTTAAAGAGACTGGGATCAGATATTTTCATACTCTTTGCCAATACCGAAAACCACTTTAACAACTGTTACGTGGTGGAGATTCCAAGATGAAGTAGGATGGTTTGGCGAACGATTCTGTATGAGGTATTCACGTGACCCTGACTCCTATGAGTTGTAACGCCCCACTCTGAGACCCACTGTAACAAAGAGTATTACGGGAGTAATACTGTCTGTTAAAGCGGAGAATAGAGTATAGTGGAAGCGACCATTTGTAATCAAGCTATAACTATCTACTGAATACGTCGAAAGGATGGTATCTATATTTTTTTTCAAGTGGTTCGACATATTCAATAAATATGTATAACGAAATTACAATGGCTAAAGACCTATCAGAACAAGCATAGTAATAAATGATAAAACATCACAGAACAGAATCACATAACAGATATAAAATCCCAGAACAATACATCGTCAATACAGATCCAAATACTTTAAGTGGGTACAAAGCCACTGCCCACACATGTGAGTCAAAAATATGTACATATCAAAGTCTGAATAATAACAGAGTAGCGGAATAGTGGACAAATAAAAGCGCTATCTATCAGCATAGCAGATAATGTCCAAGCGGAAGCACAGAAGCTAAGTCCAGAGACCTAACCTGAAACAACTCGGTCTGACCCGAGCGAAAACACTCGGGTCAGGCTAGCTAAACAATCAGTAATAACTGAGATATATAATAATGCGGTACTTAAATAAAGCGGTACTTTTCCTAAGAGAAGAGTATTTTGGACCACATGAATATGATTACGGTCCCTAATCATCAATCAACAGTAAAAATCTCCAAAGAGAATATCAGCACCAAAGTGCTGAATAAATAAAATCGCCTCATATCATCGGCGTAGCCAAAGCTATATAAAGTTGCCCATAGGCAATAATCCCATGTGTGACCAGAGTCTGTAATCAATGCCCAAGCAAAGATCGATGCTCCAAAGAGCAATGAGGATATACTGAAAAGTCAATGAAGTCAAACACTGAAAAGCAGTGTCCAGAGACACTGTGAATCCACAAGGTAATCGCACTTACATCGTATGGTTCCATAGAACCAACACCGAATGGCGGTACTCGAATGGATATAAAAATCATCAGATAATACAAGTATAGCACGTGCACCGACCGGAGTCGTTATTGCCAAGTACTGTAGAGTTGTGATCGATCACTCGCACAGATGCGGAACGCGCAAGACGGCGAGATCCTTCCCAGAAGGATAAAGGCCCAGAGGGACATGCCGAAAAAGAAACTGCTCCATAGAACAGGTGTCCAAAGACGGTTGACCAGAGGTGTGGTGGCCCAGAGGTCCAGTACTGGCTGCCCAGAGGCTAATGTGTCACAAGCTTCTTGGAGAGGAACCCGTAAAGTGTTAACGATGAGTCCCATACCCCACGTTTGCACTAAACGGTTTACTAACCAATAGCAAGCTCACACTCCAAACAATAAAAAGTCCACCTCGTATCATCGGTAAACTAGACCCAAAGGTCAAAACGATCAATCGAATAGGTCGGGGATTAACCGGAAAGAAAATACACACGGTTCCATAGGCCGGATATTTCCTAACCATTTAAGCATCTTTCCACTTCGCTTGACGTGCTAAAAAGTGAGTGTGAGATTTTTATTATTGAAAATAATGGTTCGAAACGGATTTATAATTGATTTTGAGAACACTCTAAAACGGCTTTTGAAAACTCTCCTATTATGGAGTAAATAGTCTACTAATTAAAAATAATATTATATAATAATTTCGAAAGCCATTTCGGAGTGAAAAATCCTTTTAAAACCTTTTTATAAGGCCTGTGTACAAAATCCAGAGACAAATCTCAAAGAAATCGATAAAACCAAAAATCACTGAAAATATTCTGTGTTGGAAAATAGTCCAAAACTGACGCGAACCCAAGTTCGGAAAATTATTCGGACCAGCAGACTGAATCCGAATGGCATGAAAATTGGTAGGAACGTAGTCCGACATTTCTACTTCAGAACGCAAAAAGAATTACTCGATTCCGAATTGAAACGAAGGCGTAGCGACGTTCCAAAGTCGGACACAGAAACATGAAATGCACTGTTTTGCACAACGATCTGGGTTCAAATCTGACAGGAAATTCGAAGGGTCTAATGAACTCAGATGATGACCAAACTTTCCAGATATGGAGTTCATAACTCCATCTTTCCAACAAGACCAAAATCGTCAAATTTCGACTAGCGGCTCAAAAGTTATGACCAAAATAGTTTCAGTTTCATCCACAGAGCTAATATGTGTGTCGCTCTCGGGAAGATAGTAGAAAAATCAATTTTTGACCAAGTTATACTCAAAATTACAGAAAACTCACTGAACAAATATTGTAGGATATGTTTTATGCTTTCCGTAACATCCAAAATTATCTAATTCGGATCAAAAACGAGAGAGATACATGCAAAACAATATCAGATTGAAACTCAAGATAACTTGTTAAAGACAGAATTGGTCTTCTGTCTTTGAACGCATTTCAGGTCATCTAAATGGCAAAATTACAGAAAATTCACTGAACAAAAATTGTAGAATATGTTTTAATCTTTCCGGAACATCCAAAATTATCTAATTCGGATCAAAAACGAGAGAGATACATGCAAAACAATATCAGATTGAAACTCAAGATAACTTGTTAAAGACAGAATTGATCTTCTGTCTTTGAATGCATTTCAGGTCATCTAAATGGCAAAATTACAGAAAACTTACTGAGAAAAAATTGTAGAATAAGTTTTAAGCTTTCCGGAACATCCAAAATTATCTAATTCGGATCAAAAACGAGAGAGATGCATGCAAAACAATATCAGATTGAAACTCAAGATAACTTGTTAAAGACAGAATTAGTCTTCTGTCTTTGAATGCATTTCAGGTCATCTAAATGGCAAAATTACAGAAAACTCACTTATCAAAAATTGTAGCATATGTTTTAACCTTTCCGGAACATCCAAAATTATCTAATTCGGATAAAAAACGAGAGAGATGCATGCAAAACAATATCAGATTGAAACTCAAGATAACTTGTTAAAGACAGAATTGGTCTTCTGTCTTTGAACGCATTTCAGGTCATCTAAATGGAAAAATTACAGAAAACTCACTGAACAAAAAGTGTTCCTTATTGAATCTTGTTTGCAGCAAAAAAAACCTGACCAAAAACGGATGAGAAATGAAGAGCTTATGCCTGATTTCGTTTCAGCTACAATTCCAAAACGAAAATTATAGAAGCATCAAGTAAAAAAGGATTTAGCTAGTAATTTTACCTCAACCAATATAGCAAGCAACTTGTGTGCACACCCAAAATGAAAGCAAAAATGATCAAAGAGCTATGATTCACATGTTACATAATAAAACATGTGTTACTAAATGATTACTGAAATCAAAAGATGATTAAACACATATTAGAAGAGGTTTTTAGCAATATACATCTCTAGAAAGCAACAAAGACTACTATAGCATCAACCCAAGTTAGCAAAAGATGATTAGGAGGCTATACGATCAAAAAAATACATAAAACATGTGTTACCAAATAAATTTCAGAAATGAGAAAGATATAAAAACGGATTTGAGGTGGGTATTTGCATTACCTTTGCATAGAATGACTTGCATAAGCAAAAACTAGAAGGAGATGAAGATAGATGCCATTTTTGTTATGAAAGCTTTAGGAAATGATTAGGGTTTTGATTAGGGATGAATGAATGAGGTTAGGAGAGTTTGAGATAATTTATAGAGGAAGTTTAGGGTGGGTTATTGGGCTAGGTTTAGTAACCCAATAAGAAGAGAGTTATTTACATGTTTTTTTCCAAAAATTAGTCTAAGTGTTCATATATGTTTATAAAACTCATTTTTTTTTCTCTTACCCAAACCCGTTTTAAAACTTCTCTTAAAATATTTAACTTTCCAAAATAACATTTTATCCCATATTTCCCATTTAATTAAAATAGCCTTTTTCAAATAAATTTTGTTATTCCAAATCCTTTTATGCTTCATTAAAATAAATAAAAATCCTAACTTTTATTTATTAATTGGTAATGCAAATCCCGGGTTGTTACAGACTCCCCCCTTAAGAAAATTGCGTCCCCGCAATTCCTTAAGATAGATGTCGTCTATAACATCAAATCCACAAAAGAAGTGATAGAGATAAAATAGAGAATTCTCACCCATAGAAGAAAATGGGAGAAAGCCAGGATAAGAGCGTTCGATAGTTCTCTGGTCTCCCAAGTGCAGTCCTTAAGATTCGGTGACCATTGAATCTTCACGAGTGGGACCTCTTTGTTGCGAAGGCGTCTAACCTCCGAATCAAGCACACGAAGAGGTTGCTGCTCCAAAGATAAATCAGGTAAGATCTCTAAATCAGGCTTAACATGCGGCTCAATGATAGAATCAGGATCGCGGACACACATGCGAAGCTGGGAAACATGGAACACGTCGTGTATTCCAGAGAATTGAGCAGGTAGAGCCACTCGATAAGCCACGGGGCCAATGCGTTCCGTAATAGGAAATGGTCCAACATAGCGAAGAGCCAACTTCCCTGTAGAGCTGAAACACACAACCCCTTTCATAGGAGATATCTGAATAAAGACATGATCACCAATGGAGAACTCAAGAGGCTTCCTACGGTTGTCCGCGTAGGATTTCTGACGGTTCTGCGCCTCTTTCATTCTCTAACGAATAAGAATAATCTTCTCAGAAGATTCCTGAACTGAATCTGGACCAAGAATGAGCTTCTCGCCAGATTCTAAGCAACAAGCAAGAGAGCGACATGGCCTTCCGTAGAGAGCCTCGAAAGGTGCCATGCCGATACTAGACTGAAAGCTGTTGTTGTAGGAGAACTCTACAAGCGGTAAGTGATCCTCCCAACTACCTCCGAAATCCAGAATACAACAGCGCAAAAGATCCTCTAAAACACGATTCACCCTCTCCGTCTGACCGTCAGTCTGAGGATGATAAGCAGTCGAGAAATTCAGCTTTGAGCCCAAAGCTGACTGTAGGCACTTCCAGAAGTGACTAGTAAAGATAGTGTCTCGATCACAGACGATAGAGCAAGGAATGCCATGAAGTCGAACGACTTCCTTCACATATAGCTTGGCAAGCTGAGGAGCAGTCCGAGTGGACTTAATAGGAATGAAATGAGCTGATTTGGTCAAGCGATCGACGATGACCCAAATAGAAGTATGGCCTGACCTCGATCCAGGCAGACCGTCAATAAAATCCATGGATATCTGATCCCATTTCCACAATGGAATCTCTAGCGGCTGAAGAAGACCAGATGGACGCTGATGCTCAGCTTTGATCTGTTGACAAGTCATGCAACGACTTACATAACTTGCAACATCACTCTTCATGCCCTCCCAATAAAATAGGCGACACATGTCGGCATACATCTTACTCGACCCGGGATGTATAGTGTACTTAGTGCGATGACACTCATCTAGAATGTCGCGCCTAAGTGATAAATCAGATGCTACCAAAATACGGTTCTTCCTGCGAAGACACCGATGAGAATCAATAGAATAATCCGACAATGTCTCATCACTGGATCCTGACTCAAGGAGATGAATATATCGCAACAAGTCTGGATCTTGTCGCTGAGCATGGGTAATGTGATCCAATAGAATAGGTCGAGCTTCCAAGCTGAATAGCAAGATCTGAGGATCAGAAGACAGAGCTCGATTTCGAATATCACACATAGAAAGAGTCTCAAGAATATCCCACTCGGCTATCATCATAGAAACTACCGCCAAGTGTTTGCGACTGAGTGCATCAGCCACACGATTACCCTTGCCAAGGGTATACTGAATGTCTAAGTCATATGAGGCGAGAAACTCAAGCCATCGCTGCTACCTCATAATGAGGTCCTTCTGACTGAATAAATATTTCAGCGACTTGTGAACGGTGTAAAGAGTGAAGCGTTCGCCTAATAGAAAGTGACGCCACGTCTTCAAAGCAAAGACGATAGCTGCCAACTCAAGATCATGAGTCAGATAGCGAACCTCATTCGAACGTAGCTGCCTAGAAGCATAAGGAACTACCCGATCCTTCTGCATAAGCACAGCACCGAGGCCGCTACCACAATCGTCGGTGTAAACAACAAGATCCTGGTTACTCTTAGGAACCACAAGGATAGGAGCATGAGTGAGAAGTCCCTTCAATCGCTGGAAAGAAACTTCACACTTATCAGACCAAATAAAGCGAACCCCCTTACGAGTCAGAGTCGTAAGGGGAAGTGCAACATGAGAGAAATCCTTGATAAATCGACGGTAATAACCCGCCAGACCAAGGAAGCTGCGAATATCATGAACGTTCTCAGGCTGCTTCCAATTCTGAATAGCTTCGATCTTTGCAGGATCGACAGAAATACCCTCAGATGATACAATATGGCTCAAGAACTTGACCTTGCTCTCCCAAAAATGGCACTTGGAGAGCTTGGCCTTAAGCTGATGCAGACGAAGAGTATCCAAGACGATCGGCAAATGATGAGCATGCTCTGCCTCGAATCTAGAATAAACAAGAATATTGTCGATGAAAACTAGAACGAATCTATCGATGTATTCCCGGAATACTCGATTCATGAGATCGACGAAGTAAGCCGGAGCGTTCGTCAAGCCGAACGGCATGACCAACCACTCAAAAGAACCATAACGAGTGTGAAATGTTGTAAGAGGAATGCTGTCTTCCGCGACTTGTAGCTGATGGAATCCGGTGGCAAGGTCAAGCTGAGAGAAGACCTTCGCACCGCTCAATTGGTCAAACATGTCGTTTATCCGAGGAAGTGGGTAGCGATTTCTGATGGTCAGCTCATTGAGCTTGCGATAGTCAATGCAAAGCCTAAGAGAGCCATCAGCCTTCTTAACGAAGACCACAGCAGCACCCCATGGCGAAGAACTGGATCGGATGAACTGCTTCGCTTCAAGCTCAACTAACTGCTTCCTGAGTTCCTCATTCTCCTTAATAGACATTCTCGTATGAGGACACCCAACTGGATGAGAGCCTGGGATGAGATCGATGCGGAACTCAATAGCTCGCTTTGGCGGCAGTCCGGATACTGGCTCGAATACGTCGGAGAAATCCCGAACAACAGGAATACGAGATATGTCCACATTCTCATCTCGGGAATCAAGAGCAAATAAAGTAATATCAGAAATCCCAACATCCTGAAGAGCAATAGCTAACGGAGCGGACGAGTCAGGATGACGAAGAAATAATATCCGCTCCGAACAAATGATTTTGGCGTCGTGCTGAACGAGCCAATCCATGCCAAGAATCATATCAAATCCCAAATACTCCATAACGTGGAGATTTTCACGGAAAGAAAAGCCACAAAGATCAATATCTATATCCTCACAGAGCAAGCTAAGGGTCGTGGATCCACCAATGGGATTCACAATCCTTAGTGAAGAAACCAGACAAGTAACATCCAAAGATAAAGTATCAACTAGTTCCTTTGATACGAATGAGTGAGAGGCACCCGTATCAAAGAGAACTCTACAAGATCTACCATGAAATAAAATAGAGCCTTCAAGAACGGAAGGATGTGTACCTTTAGGCTGAGCAGAAGTGGTAGGAGCCTTGGCAGCATTAAGCCTGCCAGGCTTGGCACTAGCTGGAGCAATAGGACAAGCGGAGATCCTGTGTCCCTCCTTCTTGCAAAAGGTGCAATAGAGAGGTTTGGGACACTCTCGAACATATGATCGGTAGATTTAGTTAAGCACGATTCAAAGATAGATAATTCATTAAGGAATATTACGGAATATAATAGATTCCTACACATATTCCTAACTTATTTATCTAAAGGTGGATATGTTCAATTTGGATCGTATTATAACGTATTGTACTACGTGTCTGTTCTGTGTTTGTTATGCTTAATTCTGATCCTTGGCTCTGATACCAAACTGTAACGCCCCACTCTGAGACCCACTGTAACAAAGAGTATTACGGGAGTAATACTGTCTGTTAAAGTGGAGAATAGAGTATAGTGGAAGCGACCATTTGTAATCAAGCTATAACTATCTACTGAATACGTCGAAAGGATGGTATCTATATTTTTTTTCAAGTGGTTCGACATATTCAATAAATATGTATAACGAAATTACAATGGCTAAAGACCTATCAGAACAAGCATAGTAATAAATGATAAAACATCACAGAACAGAATCACATAACAGATATAAAATCCCAGAACAATACATCGTCAATACAGATCCAAATACTTTAAGTGGGTACAAAGCCACTGCCCACACATGTGAGTCAAAAATATGTACATATCAAAGTCTGAATAATAACAGAGTAGCGGAATAGTGGACAAATAAAAGCGCTATCTATCAGCATAGCAGATAATGTCCAAGCGGAAGCACAGAAGCTAAGTCCAGAGACCTAACCTGAAACAACTCGGTCTGACCCGAGCGAAAACACTCGGGTCAGGCTAGCTAAACAATCAGTAATAACTGAGATATATAATAATGCGGTACTTAAATAAAGCGGTACTTTTCCTAAGAGAAGAGTATTTTGGACCACATGAATATGATTACGGTCCCTAATCATCAATCAACAGTAAAAATCTCCAAAGAGAATATCAGCACCAAAGTGTTGAATAAATAAAATCGCCTCATATCATCGGCATAGCCAAAGCTATAAAAAGTTGCCCATAGGCAATAATCCCATGTGTGACCAGAGTCTGTAATCAATGCCCAAGCAAAGATCGATGCTCCAAAGAGCAATGAGGATATACTGAAAAGTCAATGAAATCAAACACTGAAAAGCAGTGTCCAGAGACACTGTGAATCCACAAGGTAATCGCACTTACATCGTATGGTTCCATAGAACCAACACCGAATGGCGGTACTCGAATGGATATAAAAATCATCAGATAATACAAGTATAGCACGTGCACCGACCGGAGTCGTTATTGCCAAGTACTGTAGAGTTGTGATCGATCACTCGCACAGATGCGGAATGCGCGAGACGCGAGATCCTTCCCAGAAGGATAAAGGCCCAGAGACACATGCCGAAAAAGAAACTGCTCCATAGAACAGGTGTCCAGAGACGGTTGCCCAGAGGCGTGGTGACCCAGAGGTCCAGTACTGGCTGCCCAGAGGCTAATGTGTCACAAACTTCTTGGAGAGGAACCCGTAAAGTGTTAACGATGAGTCCCATACCCCACGTTCGCACTAACCAATAGCAAGCTCACACTCCAAACAATAAAAAGTCCACCTCGTATCATCGGTAAACTAGACCCAAAGGTCAAAACGAACAATCGAATAGGTCGGGGATTAACCGGAAAGAAAATACACACGGTTCCATAGGCCGGAGATTTCCTAACCGTTTAAGCACCTTTCCACTTCGCTTGACGTGCTAAAAAGTGAGTGTGAGATTTTTATTATTGAAAATAATGGTTCGAAACGGATTTATAATTGATTTTGAGAACACTCTAAAACGGCTTTTGAAAACTCTCATATTATGGAGTAAATAGTCTACTAATTAAAAATAATATTATATAATAATTTCGAAAGCCATTTCGGAGCGAAAAATCCTTTTAAAAACTTTTTATAAGGCCCGTGTACAAAATCCAGAGACAAATCTCAAAGAAATCGATAAAACCAGAAAATCACTGAAAGTATTCTAAGTGTTGGAAAATAGTCCAAAACTGACGCGAACCCAAGTTCGGAAAATTATTCGGACCAGCAGACTGAATCCGAATGGCATGAAAATTGGTAGGAACGTAGTCCGACATTCCTACTTCAGAACGTAAAAAGAATTACTCGATTCCAACTTGAAACGAAGGCGTAGCGACGTTCCAAAGTCGGACACAGAAACATGAAATGCACTGTTTTGCACAGCGATATGGGTTCAACTCTGACAGGAAATTCGAAGGGTCTAATGAATTCAGATGATGACCAAACTTTCCAGATATGGAGTTCATAACTCCATCTTTCCAACGAGACCAAAATCGTCAAATTCCGACTAGCGGCTCAAAAGTTATGACCAAAATAGTTTCAGTTTCATCCATAGAGCTAATATGTGTATCGCTCTCGGGAAGATAGTAGAAAAATCAATTTTTGACCTAGTTAGACTCAAAATTACAGAGAACTCACTGAACTAAAATTGTAGCATATGTTTTATGCTTTCCGGAACATCCAAAATTATCTAATTCAGATCAAAAACGAGAGAGATACATGCAAAACAATATCAGATTGAAACTCAAGATAACTTGTTAAAGACAGAATTGGTCTTCTGTCTTTGAACGCATTTCAGGTCATCTAAATGGCAAAATTACAGAAAACTCACTTAACAAAAATTGTAGCATATGTTTTAAGCTTTCCGGACCATCCAAAATTATCTAATTTAGATCAAAAACGAGAGAGATATACGCAAAACAATATCAGACTGAAACTCAAGATAACTTGTTAAAGACAGAATTGGTCTTCTGCCTTTGAATGCATTTCAGGTCATCTAAATGGCAAAATTATAGAAAACTCACTGAACAAAAATTGTAGCATATGTTTTAAGCTTTCCGGAACATCTAAAATTATCTAATTCGAATAAAAACGAGAGAGATGCATGCAAAACAATATCAGATTGAAACTCAAGATAACTTGTTAAAGACAGAATTGGTCTTCTGTCTTTGAATGCATTTCAGGTCATCTAAATTGCAAAATTACCGAAAACTAACTGAACAAAAATTGTAGCATATGTTTAAACCTTTCCGGAACATCCAAAATTATCTAATTCGGATCAAAAACGAGAGAGATACATGCAAAACAATATCAGATTGAAACTCAAGATAACTTGTTAAAGATAGAATTGGTCTTCTGTTTTTGAATGCATTTCAGGTCATCTAAATGGCAAAATTACAAAAAACTCACTGAACAAAAAGTGTTCCTTATTGAATCTAGTTTGCAGCAAAATAAACCTTACCAAAAACGGATGAGAAATGAAGAAGTTATGCCTGATTTCGTTTCAGCTACAATTCTAAAACGAAAATTATAGAAGCATCAAGTAAAAAAGAATTTAACTAGCAATTTTACCTCAACCAATATAGCAAGCAACTTGTGTGCACACCCAAAATGAAAGCAAAGATGATCAAAGAGCTATGATTCACATGTTACATAATAAAACATGTGTTACTAAATGATTACTGAAATCAAAAGATGATTAAACACATATTAGAAGAGGTTTTTAGCAATATACCACTCTAGAAAGCAATAAAGACTACTATAGCATCAACCCAAGTTAGCAAAAGATGATTAGGAGGCTATAAGATAAAAAAAACACATAAAACATGTGTTACCAAATAAATTTTAGAAATGAGAAAGATATAAAAACGGATTTGAGGTGGGTATTTGCATTACCTTTGCATAGAATGACTTGCATAAGCAAAAACTAGAAGGAGATGAAGATAGAGGCCATTTTTGCTATGAAAGCTTTAGGAAATGATTAGGGTTTTGATTAGGGATGAATGAATGAGGTTAGGAGAGTTTGAGATAATTTATAGAGGAAGTTTAGGGTGGGTTATTGGGCTAGGTTTAGTAACCCAATAAGAAGAGAGTTATTTACATGTTTTTTTCCAAAAATTAGTCTAAGTGTTCATATATGTTTATAAAACTCATTTTTTTTTCTCTTACCCAAACCCGTTTTAAAACTTCTCTTAAAATATTTAACTTTCCAAAATAACATTTTATCCCATATTTCCCATTTAATTAAAATAGCCTTTTTCAAATAAATTTTGTTATTCCAAATCCTTTTATGCTTCATTAAAATAAATAAAAATCCTAACTTTTATTTATTAATTGGTAATGCAAATCCCGGGTTGTTACATGAGTCAGCTTAGATGTGACTAAAACAGGAGCCACGCCGAGCCAAGTGAGGTCGTTCCTCCTATCGGACATGCTTGTTCGATACCATATTATAACTTTGTGATGATTTGGTGGTCACCCCTTGATTTGGATTATGGGAGTGTGTTCCGAGGTGGGCGGTAGTAGCTGCCATGCGTTAACACCAGTCCGGATCTACAATTGGTACATCTACCCTGGCATTGCCTCGAGTGCCGTGTCACATGCCCTATCGCGCCTTCTACGAATTTGGTTTGTACCATACCTATGGAGCTGTGTAGTTAAAGCGCCCTGCCGCTCCATAGCGTTTGAGGTGCAAAAAGTTGTAGCGGAGATATATCGAGGATATAGCAGGATATAGCGGGCGACTTTAAAAAGAGGAACGATGCAAATTCTACATTAAAAAGAGGAACAAGTATTACTTATTATTTCCCACCAAGCAAAACAAGTTATAGTAAAGTAAAGATAAACAAAGTTGACACTTAAAAAGTTTGAACTAGTTATAATAACCAACCACGTATATCATTGTTACATCAACTTTGAAGTTACCATAAAACATAAAAGCAAGACATCAAGCAAAATGCTTATTTATAGGAAAGGAGGATATAGTAGGGCAACAAAATCGGGGATATAGCGGATTATTGCTGCAATATCGGGGATAATAGCGTATCCGCTATATTGGGCTGCTATATAGGAATATCGTTGCCCCAAAAGTCCGCTACGAGATATATCGGCGATATATCGGGGCAATATCGGGGAATTGACTGCACACTATGGAGTTCCCTCTGATAGCCCTCCAGTTTACGGAGGAATTACGGTACTGTATAGACTATGGGAATAAATAAAAATGTGTTAAGGGGGATATGGGTAATGCCTTAATGCTATTTTAATACTTTACTGTATACACTATTATAATAGCGCATTGTACTACATAGTAGATAGTTTAACGGATCCTTAAGAGATGGAAATCCCGAACATCTTTTAGGTTATTGCACTCACGTTAGACACTATATAGGAGATGTCAAACCCCTTAAACATCTCCGACGCCATTACACTCATATTTATTTACTATTAATTTAACTTACATAAGATCTTTTAGTTCTGACTCGAGTGTTTTGTCATTTCAATTCGCTCGGGTCAGTCTGAGCTTTTCAGTTTTATCGAAGACTGCTTTCTGGAGGACGAAGACGGAGATTTAATGCTACTATTATTTATTGTATTTATTCCACTACATCATATTGTTCCGCTGCATTATATATTTATTCCTGTTGTATGTAACTCTTATCTGTATTGTAAAAGTGTAATCGAATGTTATTTGTAAACAGCTTCACGAATTGTTTATTTTATTATTATATTTTGTCATTCCGCTGCGAGATTATGTATTTGTTTTTATTTTCTTTCTTTCTCTGCTTTTTCTTATTTACCCCATAATAATCTACCCTTTTGAATGGTTTGAGTCGACATGTGTGACTTAAAATGTCCAAAAAGGCAGGCCGTTACAGAATCCATGGTTGATACCGTAGAGTACTTTCCATATTTATTTAAAAAGGTTTTCAAATATTATTGAAGGAAATGGTTTGTGAATATACTTATCCCTGTGAGATAAGTATATACTTTTTTATTAAGAGATTTAATTTATTGAAATTTAAATTAAATAAGGCTTAGTGATTTCGGTGGGAAATGGAATCTTTGATTGAATGATTGTTTATTTGATGGTTAAATAACCGACTATCAAATATGGGCAAAACGTAATTTTGGAAATATCTAGGAGAAACACAGGGATTATATGGTATAGTTATAGTTCAAGGTGCTATACTGTACGTATAAACTCGTCTCGTTCTTCTAGGATGACTATAAGGAAATCTGTCCACTAATTGTTAGAAGATGATCTCCGATCTTATTTCTGTCTATTTATTTCCTAAAGAACCGGGGTTAAGTTTACCGGAAATATCGAACGTTGTTTCGAAGAGACCAGTATCAGATAAGTTATCCGAACACCACTTCGATCCAACGAATACGTTTTCGCAATGAAGACAAGAGCATGGAATCGAAGATGGAGCATTGAAATGCAAGGGCTAATCGCTACTAATCCTGAGGATGATTCCAAAACGGATGTAGTAGGAATAGTGCCTTCGGTTTCATTCAGATCCAGAACAGACTTGTATGGATGAATGCTATCAGTACATTTTCATTTGAGGATAATGAGCATTCCAATTATAAATTCCTTAAAAAGGTAATCGTAGCCTCAAGCCTCATCATCCGGGAATGACTGAAAATCAGGGGAGATGCAGCAAGGCTAAGTGGGTCGCACCCAATTAGGGTATGTTTATCACCTTTCTAGATACCCTCGGATATTATTACTACGGTTCATGAAAGAAACTCGGAAAGGGTGGGAACACCCGGGGTGATAGCATATTCGGTTCAATCCAGGTAAGGGGTAGACCGGTCTTGTGTTGTAGGGGATCCCGGCGAGGTCCTCGATACATTTTTCTAGACATGTACTGTGATAGGTGGTACCCCAGTGCCTAGTCATTGTATGGGATCCATTCTCCAATACGTGCCATTACGGTTTTGGTTATAGAGCCTAGTATGTTGGAATTTAATTAATGTAATAATTTCGACTATTTGAATAAGTATTTGTACTTAGACACTATAATAAGATTATTAGATTTTCTATAAAAGGTTTTGGTTATCGTAAGGGAAAAACCCATCGTGTTTATGTGTAGCGTGGCCTTACGAGATACCTTTGATTTTTAAAGGATTTTTGAAAGTTATAATGAATAAAATTCCTTGTGATTTAAATTCTCATGCTGGTTTTACCAAACTGACCCGGGCGTGGTTTTTCCTATATGCTCGGGTCAGACCGAGCATATTTCCAAGTTTGGCTGGAAGATTGGAGCTTCAAGAGAGGAGCTGCAGGCCTAGAGACATATCCACATAAATGATTATATTCTGTTGCATTATAGTTGTGTTTATCAGCAATTGTGAGGACAGGGTGTTATAACTGTCCGTGCTGAATAGCTTAGTATACTCTGATTGATGTCTGTATATGTATAAGTTACAGTTTTGTTTATGTAAAGATTTGTTCTATATTATAGAATATTCGTTTCTGGTATGAGATTCTGTGTTGTTTGATTTTCTTTCTATCTTCTTTCTACTTTCTTTTTCTTACTATCTGCCTTTCTGTTCAATTTGGACTAGACATGTGTGCTAAATTGTCAGTTCTAACTGTACAGAAAAGTGGGTCGTGATAAACAATAACTAAGGGAACTTGCAGTGTGATAACAACATATAAAATAAATAAAATATCCAATCATCAAAATATCAATAATTAAACATCAATCACAATCATCATTCAAATCAACCAATAAATCACAACAAATAAACTGGTTATCATTATCAGGTATTTAACTAGCAATTAAATCCAATATTAATTCAAATGGCAATAATTCAATATAAATTCAAATTAAATTTAAATGAAAATTTAAAATACCAAACAGCAAACAATAAATTCCGAATCACATCATATATTTAATTTAACTAACATAGGATGATTTAGTAGTTGTGAGTAGGTTAAATCATTCACCTTTGATTTATCGACGATTTAGAATCCAATTATAGCCCGAAATTCCAACAGTCTCAGAATTTAACCAAACTAGTTCCATAATGTCCGAAATTTCGATATGATCACAATGGAGAAAACCGCTTGTAAATCCGACTTCGTATGCAAAAGTTACGGATATTAGAACGTTTAAAATTTTTAAAATTAAATTAAAATAAACAAAGCTTACCAGAATTGCCACGTCACCTCAACTCCATCACGCGAAACCCTAGCTGCTTCTCGTACGCGACTCCTAACCTCAGCCGCCACGCTTCAAAACGTCGCCGCGCCACCTACGATCACTTCCACCACGATCGACAAACACCATCATGACGCTCGGCCACAGCCGCCCACCCCCATACTCGCGCGATCGCCTGCGATATCTGCAGGCACGTGTGCCGCCGCACCGCTTCTTGCCCAGTTTTTGCAATTTCTGGCGATCATTGAGACTAACGAACCATGCCAATGCACACTACTCGACGACCTCTACAAGCCCATACCCTGTGATCGTCATAAAATCGACGATCCACCGTTGGATCGGAAACCCTAAAAATGGACGGCCGAGATTCTTCATCAATTTCTGGTCAAACGATGCATCAAATCGAAAAATAAATTGCTGCAGTGGATTGCGCTCGTCGAGAGCTTTCCAACAATATATAATATGACATAGTTTGAGGAGTTTGAATTTTGATTTGGATTTGAATTTAAAATTAGGGTTTTGGATTTTGCAGCCATTGGGAAGGAGGAAGAAGTAGATAGATTTAAGATGACAGTACGTACAGAAATAAGAAATGGCTACTAGGGTTTTAGAAAAGAAATCTATTTATATGGATGAAGATAGATAAGAATGAACGGACATATCGAATTTGGTCAAAATGATAACAACGACTCGAAAAGCCCGTTTCGTTTCCGAAACGAAAATGGGTCATCCAATATATCGAAATATAGGTTTTCGGTATTTTTAAACTCAATGGAACTAGTTTAAACCCTAATTCCATTGTATGCAGAAGTTAGCATTTTTAAATCAAATTAATTCAATTGAATTCGTTAAATTGATTTCTATGCGTTTCGAGCTTGCACGATCAAACGATAAGTCCGATCGCTACAAAACTTAAGCCCTACAATAATTCACTATTACGGATCCGATGAAACTGGTTTCGTCAAAATCCGAGCCAGTGGCCAAAATGGCTATTATCACATAAATTAAATAAATTATTATTGAATTAATTTAATCCCTTTTAAATTCAAATTTTATAGTTAACAAATTTCATCATTCTAGATTACATAGAAATTAATAATCTATCAAAATAAATTTTCTATGTTAAATTCACTATAAAATATTTCATTAAATTCAATGTTAAATTACACTGTAATAAAATCCTAGTTAATTATAATTTAAATCCAAATAAATTCTTTTATTTGATTTCCACTCTTATTATTAAACCAACTATCACCTTATGGATATAATTAACATTGGTTTACATTTTATTACATTCATATTTTACAGTTATCATCTTTTACCAAATTAACTATAATATTTCAATTTCATTAATTCCATTAATTACTAATTTTAATTCCTTTTTTACAATTATAGCCAAATTAACTTTACAATTATTTCAATTGGTTGAAATTACATTAAAATAGTTTCAATAACATCCAAAAAATATTATTAAATCATATTCTAATTCTTTTTCTCATTAATAAATCATAAATTTTAATTTCTCCCTACATTAAATTTTAAAATCTTATTTAATTAAATATTTTTAATTGTCGAAAAATACGGGTCGTTACATTATCGATATTCCTTCAAAGTTTATATTTTTGTCAATACTTATTCAAAATAATATTACCATCATTATTGTTCAAAACATCATAATCTACGTTTTAAAAAGCTTATATTTGAATATTTAAAATAAATATAATTTATCAAGTTGATAAATTTGCGGACCGGCACAGACTTCGTTCCTTAAAAGAATTTCATCCTTGAAATTACAATGCAAGACCTAAAGGTGTTTGCCAAAAATATTTATTTTTTAAAACTTACAATTGTATAATGTATATAGATTATACGTACGCGATAGTTATTTTGATCTCTTTTTCGAATATACAATTTTATGTCCGAACTAGTATTGATCCTTCGATTCTCTAATGCGGAACTTTGATCAGGTTCAGAAGCTTTTATTTTCCTTGCATAGCTCTCAACTGAGATAGAAAATATAAGTATCTGACTACAAACCCTTTTCAATGTTTTCCATCAAGCATCGAGTGATAAATTCTTTTTTTGGATATCAAGTCTTATATCCAAATCTTAGGTTAAGTTATGTTGCGAAATAATTAATGGATAATGCATTTATACTTTATCTTTTCCAAAATATTTAGTATAATTTTGTTTTAAGTTTTTAAACATTTCATAACATTCCTTTTTATCTTACAAAGAAAATTCTCCATTTAAATTTTGTGTAATTGCAAATGAACGAAGTCAAAACGAAAGCTCATAGTTATATTATACCACTTCATATCTTACATCCATCATTCCTACCATACTTGGATCATCCTTCACTCATCCCAATCTTACTTGGGTACATAATAGAAGTACATAATACAAATACAAATACAAATACATGACTAATCACTACACCAACTTACCACAAGCCATACATATACGCGACTACTTAAAACTTAAAACTAGATAGATAGTCACAAATCTTCAATCATAATCTCAATCATCGCTCAGAATCCATTGTCCGTGGTGCACTCTAATATCCAAACTCCAATGAAACTTCCCCAACATCCTCATCCTCAATTTCTTGTGCGTCGTCAGCTTCATTTTCCATCTTCATTTTGTGGTATCTCATCTTCCATATATGGTAGCCAAGGTTGATTCCATGGAATATGTCCAAGTCCGACTGGTACTCCCTATAACATTTCCCCTTCCTTTAATTCCTTCAATCTTTGCACTCTCATATTCTGGGATTCTCGAATTACTCCGTAGCTTCTTCCTCGGCTTCCTCTTCATTATCTTCCATAGCATCCCAATGGATGTATGAACTTGATGACTCCTCATGCCAAATAACATGATCCACATCCATCTCCCATATGATACTACTATCCCCACTATTGTTGTTCGATTCATTTGATATTATATTATTTGGGTTCTCCTCTGGTTCAGACTCTTCCTCCATAGGTTCTTCTTTAGGTTCGAATTCTAAACTAGCAAGGTTAATGATCTACCTTCTTTTTGAGGTTGGAGCGCCTCTGCTCATTAGATATTATGACCAGATCTAGAGTTAGGGGAGGTATAAGCATTCCCGCTATCGGGTAGCCATCTTCGTCTCTACGAGTATACGGATCATATTCTTCTTCTCTAGGTTCTTCCTCATCACTTGAAAGAATGATTAGATCATTTTCTCACCCCAATTTTCTCTTGAGGTTTCTCCTTTTGAATACTTCCCTCCGTATGGATTCTACAAATATAAACACAGATACGTAGAAGTAGACACTAAGTATTTATCCTAACTTAACAAGTATACTACTTTTCAAACCAAGGTTTGATCAATGCTTAGGAAGCAACTTGAGATCTTTATCAAAATGTTTTATCTCTTTTCAGAAATCCTTTTGAAATTTTTTTGGCTAAAATGTTTTCCAAACATTATTATCATCGACTTTCAAAATCCTTTCTCAAAAAAAACCTTTTGGATCAAAGCTCTCATTATCCAAATCTTTTGTTTTCCTCCTCTCAATACCATTATTAAACATCTTATAGTCAAACTGTAAAATTCTAATCATAAGATGTTTATTCTTGATTGAACTAACTTGTTTTTAAAAAATTATCCAATTTATGACTTTAATATCATAACTAACTGTATTTTCCAAAATATATTCTTTATATTTAAAATATGACTTTAAGTAAAATTATTCTGTTTACCATATTTTCAAATAAGATCATTTTTATATATGACTAACAAATACGCGCTCCTATATAATACGCTTAAACTCATTCTAAGGTGTTACTAACCCTATCTCTTATGAGTTACTCATCCTAGGATATTGCTAACCCTATCTCTGATGAGACTTTACCCCTATCAGACTTAGCCATTTGCTTAACCTATGCTCTGATACCAAATGTGATGACCCACCTTTTCGACCCTCAGAAATCGATACTAATACATCCTCAGTATTCATGAGCCACAAAACCAAGTGCCGGAAGGACGGATAGTAAAGGGTAAAAAGAAAATAAAGAGAGAACAGAATCTTACACAAATGGAATAACATATATTATTTTAATATATATGATCTTTACAGTAGAAATTTTAAATACATTATCAGGGTCTATCTTATAAATAGGCCTAGACTGTAATAAATCTCTGTCCTTATAAATGTTGAATACAATCTGTAAACTAATGTAGCAAAAAAGGAAATAGAGAACTATCTACAGGAACATCTTCAGCTCCAGACTATAAGCTCCATCACAATGCTCCAAGTTAAACCCGACTACTTGGCTACCTGGAAAAATAGGGCACCCAGAGTTTAAAGGAAAACTCTGGGTCAGTCATGGGACTGGTGTGAGAAACTCAAAAATACGGTATTGGAAAACAAAGGGTATCTCATAAGACCATGTTGCACATAAACACGGAACAGGTTTTTACCTTATGATAACCAAAACATTTGCTACGTAAAATCAGGGATACTATCTTTAATGACATTCTTTGAAAATCCTTTCAAATAACATATTAATAATAGCTAGAATTGCTACATTTCTTATATTCAACAGCGTAATAGGTTTATAACTAAAACTATAAAGGCTCGTATTGTAGAATGGATTCCATACAATGACAAGGTAAGGGACTACCTTTTGATAGTACATCTCTAGAAAAATGCACCGAGGCACCAACAGATGGTCCTTTACCAACACAAGACCGACCTTCCTTTACCATAGACAGTACCGAATATGACATCACCCGAGTCGTTCCCGACCTATCCAAGAGCTCTCATAGCATACACAACATATAGAGGGTAATCTAGAAATATGATGACCATATCCTAATGAGTGTGACCTACATAGCCCTGCCACATCTACCTTGTTTTTGTCACCCTCTGGTGCGAGGCTTAAGGTCATATTTTACCTTCCCAGAATCATCAAATCCTACTTAGAATGCTACATTAACATTTCCATCACACACTATTGATTTCCACAAATGTACAACCTCTAAGCTCATACATCTTAGAGGGGTGTTAAGTGTAAGAGAGGTTACCTCCTACACCACCAAATAGATGTATGTTTATAGAGATCAGTGTACGTGTATTTTAGAAATGCAATGTCAAACATTTGTCCATACAAATTGTCTAGAAACAGGACAAAACAAAGGTACTCTTCTACTACATCCTATTTTGCGAATCACCCTTAGGATTAGTAGCGATAAGCCCTTGCATGGAAGATTTTCAAAATTAAGTACTACTGCCACCATATGTATATAATATGGAAATTGAGGTGCTAGTGGCAAGTAGCCTTTCATTACGAAGATCTCCGTCTTTAAAATCATTGCCTTTATCATGTTTAAACTTTCGAATGTACATTGTTTCGAAGTGATTTTTGGATCGGAATCATCCAAATTCGATCCCAGTCTCTCCGAACCAATTATCGATAAAAACATGTTTTAGAGATATATCATTTCTTTTCCAGTAATACAAGATTATTATACATCTCTTTAAATTTGGAAAACGCCAAATCCTTTCTCATAAATCATGTTGGGAAACATTATTGAGTAAAAAGGATTCGTAGAGATTATACTAATTTTACTCAATATTAATTTATGTATTCAACAAGTACTATTCGTCAAATAATAGTGAGATCACCTTTTAAATTCCAACGAATCGTATGAGTTTCCTTCTCGGAGTTTTTCACTAAGTATAAGAAGATTATTTTTGTACAATCCAAGATAAGGAATTATTGGATTTTTTCTAATAAATAAAATGGCGACCTCAACATGGCGATTTTTTCTTCCGTTTCATTACTGATCGTACGCCTTATTCTCTTCTTCGTCTCTCTATGGCTAATAATCATAAAGGGAAATCGAGGTTCGCTTCTTCTATTGCAAATCGATCTATCACCAAATATGGTCGTGAGTATGCCGCATCCACGCCTTCTTTTCCTCAGTCGGATAATGCCTTCGGGATCTGGTTTGCAGCTTCTTCCTGCTTTCGATGGTCCTTCAATTGAAAAATAAACATCGATGGAAGCTCTCGCTTCTGTTTGCCTCAATCTGTCACCATCTATAGGTCCTGTATCAGGTATCTCGAATCACATTTCTCTCACTACTGTATCACCTATTCTCTAGCAATCCTCGGATTGGAATGGTGATGAAAAATACCACCAAGTTAGACGTGATGTCCTTGGTATTGATGTTAGAAAAAAAACTGATGATATGTATTCTATTGAAATAATCGATGTTGAGGCCGCTGGTTTATGTGATGGAGTTAAAAAAACTATGTTTTCTGATACTATATTACCAGGATACCTTGAAAATGATCGCATATCTATAGGTCAGGCTGCCCATCATGATGGTTTGATACATTCAACGGCCGATTTAGCTAGTAGTTCTATTGAAGGTTCAAGGCTGGAAAATAATGTTGTGGGTTTCAACATTTTGATTAATGCCCAAAATTGTACTAATATATCTCCTACTATGCATAATCCTGCGAATCATTATGTAGATGCTTTTCATGAAATCAGACCATCTTCAATAACACACACGAATAATAAGCTGAAAACAGGATTAAACTGGTCCTCCTTATTCTCTACATTGCCAAAAAATGCAGGTGCTTTTGAGCCCCGTAGTTTTGAAATGGATATCATAGACGGGGTGATGGTTCCCCTACCGGAGGTAATTCAAGCTGGTATAGATTATTGGTTAGACTATCTTGTTGGTTTCGTTTTAGACTACAACCCTCCTTATCTAGTGGTTAAGGATCATTGTTACAAAGCTTGGAAACCAAAGGGTAGCCTACTAGTCTACATGAACAACTCTATGTTTTTCTTCAAATTCTCTAGGTCTGAGGAGCAAATCTGGATTCTTTGTAAAGATCCTATATTCATCGAAGGCAAGCCATTTACAGTCACTCCTTGGAGTCCATCTGTTGACTGTGCCAGGGATCAAGTACTATATATTCATGTTTGGACTTATTTCTCTCATATCACCTCCGTTTTGCAACCTATGTTAGGTCTAAACTGGATTGCTAGTGCGGTCGGTAAAGTTAAATGTTTTGATGCTAACACCGTGGCTAGGGATAAGCCAGTCTTTGCAAAAGTGTTGATTGAGATTTCGCTGGATAAGCCTTTACCGGATACTATCAAAGTAAGAGTGACTGAGGATCAGGTAGCAGAGATTGTAGTTCGTTATGGTTGGAAGCCTGACATATGTACGTCTTGTCGGTCCTTTGGACATCTATCACCAATGTGCTCTCGTATGTCATTTGTTGGTCCACTATCGGTTTGGACGCCTCTACCTAGGCCTCCGAACATGAAATGGATCCCGAAAGAGTGTTCTGTTCCACCTCATGTCCCTCCTATTGATCCTTCTGAGCCTCCTATTTCTCCTCCCCTCACTGCCGACGTTAGGCTTCCCTCCGTTCCGCATGCTATTCTTGATCCTGGCCATTCTCTGCCTGCCCTAGATTCTCGTATTGTGTGGATTCCTTCTTAGATGGCTTGGAATCATGTTCAATCTGACATGAGATACGAACCGACTTGACATGATTTCTATACTTTCGTTATTGACGTTGATGGTGAATCTAGATGTTTACATTACTCTATAGATTGTGGTGGCCTTATTCTCTCAGTGGATGGAGCTCGTGGCAAGTGGAATAGATTTTTACTCCTTGATGATAGTTGGGATAGGAGATATATATATATATATATATATATATATATATATTGTAAGGGTCACCAAGGATTTGGTTTGGATATTGTGTCACTATTTGCGGATTATTTGCATGTATTAGGCCCAGCTGGAAGTGATTCTTCCTCCTCTTGGGAGGAGGAACCGATGTTTCCTTTGGTCATTTATTTAGCTACAGAGGCATCCTTGCTTCTCACCTGTTTTGTACTCTAAGTTGTATGGCCACTATAAAACCATATATAGCTGTTTCTGTGCATGTGCAGAACACATTTTCTTCATTTATATACAGTGGCACGACCTACTATAAAGTCGGCTGGCTTTGCCAAAAAGCTAAGGAATTATTTATGGAAAGAAAATCATTTATACTTATCTCGTTTCCGAAATTTCGACCTTATCTATTCATCCCCCAGGAAGAGGCTAGGTGAGCCAGGGCACTGGTTGCTCCTGATCATCTCCTTAGTTTGAGCACCCCACATCCGGATCTCAGGAATAGAAGAATCTGGTTACTCATCGGCTTTTGGAGCCAATATTTAATCATTTATTTATAATAGATTTTCTTTTAATAATTTATTTGAACTCTTTTTTTAAAACAAATATAAAACTTCTAAATTATCTTTAAAATATCTATTTATTTATTTGAAGACGTTTATAAAATATTCGGGAAAGAATAGTTAGGTTAAAATTGTAATTTGTACAAGTTATTAAAACTGCTACGAAAAGTGCTGTAAATAGTGTTTTCAAAGCTTATTTGATCAAAACAACTTTTCTATGATTTGAAAGTCCATTTTTATTACTCAAATCCTTTTTAAAACATTTTAGTATATTTATAGAATTTATTCCATATTTTTAAAGATTTGAACATATCATTTCAATGAAATTTTGCTTTCTGGATTCCGAGCTGCCAAACCGTGACTATTTAGAAAACTTATTTTGCTCATATTTCAAAATATACTAAATGAAATATCGATCCTTTTCTTTTGTTTGAAAACTTTGATTATAGGAAATCCTTATTCTAAAGAATTCCGACTTCGATTCCAACGTACCCAGGCCGGCCGTCCTGGTTGTCCTCGCAATTAATATACTGGCGCCTCCCCTTATTGAGATTGAGTCCCACTCAATCTTTTATACCAATGTTTCATACTCTCTCGACCAGGTCATCAAAGTACTGAAAAATCTTTCTGAAGTGAGAGAAGTAGGGAAGGCGCCCAAACGAAGCTACAACTAAGAGCCTGCTGAAAAACGCAAGATTAGCGCCCTAGTTTAAGTACTAGCGTCCCACCCCAACGTTGTTGTACTTTACTGGACTCTCCCCCGCTTGCTGCTCGCCTCAGCTAGATGTGGCTTATGTAGTGGGCTGCGCCCTCAATTGTTACATGTATGTTTCGTTATTACAACCTTCTTTCTTTATGTCAAAGACAAGAAGCTATGCAATAATTCTCATTGGATCTCGGTTGTTCTTAACAGCAATGGCTATTCATCGTTGTCTTCCGGTAGCACCACTAGATCTTCAACAAGGTGTCAATTCTCGTATTCCATATGTACATGTTCCTGCGGCTTGGATGAGTATAGTAGTTTATATCGCAACGGCTATAAACAGTTTCTTTTTCCCATTAACAAAACATCCCTTTTTCTTCGACCAAAGTGTGACCCGTTAGCCCATAAGTCAGTACTGTGACGAAGCGGCTGTTGCTCACCCGACATGATCATACGAGGTCACAATTCACCCAACACGATCATCCGGGGTGAACAAGAATTGGGGATCGGATGCGGGCGAAATTCCCGGGGGGTGGTGGTCGAGGGCGGGAGGTTAATCGGCTTTGCGACCTGGCGCAAAACGTAATCTTAGTAGCGCAGAAGAGAGGACTTTAGACACCATAGGGAGCTCATTAGTCTTAGGTTTCTGATTAATTAAGCCTAGGCAAGTTTTGAATGAAGCTTAGGAGAAGTGAGCTAGCCCCAGGTTCTTCCCTTTGGTCCCTTCTGGTCCGGTGAGCTCTGAGTGAGGCTTCGCCGATTGAGAATAGAGGGAAGGCTTCACCGTTTGAGAATAGTTATGGATATAAACAATTACGGCGTGAAATCGCAATTTTCCATTACATGATGCGCCTATTTTTTATTCCAATTTCAATTCTTTTCAAAACTTCACCAAATTGAGTTTTAGTGATTATAAACCAATTTAAAGAGGTTTAATCACCTCGTAACACTTTTACGATTCATTTCGGAAAGTAATTTCCATTGTGTAATTTCGACGTGTATTAAACGTGAATTGTCTACACATCCAAACAACCATATTTTTCACAACCAAAACATGATGATCAAAACATAACAACTAATCAGTCCAAACATATCATGTCATCATCCATATCATAATATAAATAGATTTTTTCTCACATTCATTGGATATTAGACTTATGAAAATAGACTATAGCTCCGCTATGATCAGAACAAAGCTTATGGAATTGACTCCCTATACCCTTAGATGGGCTCGCCTTGGCTTAAAGATGGTGGAGGGTTCGGCCTTGGTGGTTGTGGGGTGTGGCCGTGAGTAAAGAAGGAGTTGTGGAGGAGTTTTGAGCTTGTTTTGATGTGAAATGGTAATACACACACACACACACTATATTAATTTACTTTCTTTTTCCACTATTTTTCACCATAAATTCCTTAAGACAAGCAACTATTGAAAAGATTGAAAGTGTGGAGGAAGAAGATGAAGAATGGTGTTTAAAATGTGAAAGAGTGGATGGGTATTTATAGAAAATTTTTGCAAATGAATATCTAAATGTACATAGACCAAAATTCATTTGCCCACACCTTCCCCATCACGTCCCTAGTGCACGACTATCCCCCATCTTCCATATGTGTGTTGATGTGTGCAAGGAGTTGACATTTGATGGCTAGTTTGCTTTTTGACTTTGTAAAATATCATGATATTTTGATTTTTACTTTATGTAAATATAAATGTAAATAGTGTGTGTATCTATATATATTTATATATATATACATAAATATATGTTATATGAATGTATATTTTGCATGTGACATATATGTGCATGTATATGTATATGCACAAGAGAACAACAACATTGCACCAACTTTGAACAACTTTCGTTCGTTAATCCATTGAAAATCGAGAAACCAATTTCCGGTCACATTTTCACTTATAATTAAATTACATATAAATGTAAACAAAATTTGAAAACTAATTTCTTTCATTATTAATGAATTAAAATGACCGCAATTGGAATTATAAAATCATATAAATCAATACTAAACAATTGTTTACAGAAAGTGATATTATATCGATAAAGCGATATCAATTTCCCTTATAATTTCAAGTCAAATATATAAAACTATCATAAATGATTTATTATCACTTCATAACTAATTAAAATGAATTATTATCATTTAAAAACAATTATTTAAATAATTATAATAATTAGTAAAACATTAATTCTCAATTTTAAATTCATAAATCAGATATTAAATATGGTGCCATTATTGATAATGTCATAAATACATTTTATTTCCAAAAATAAAATAAACTTTTTATTTCATATTATTTTTTAAATGGATAAATAAGTGTATGTATCCAGTTCCGTGTGTGACTTTCGATAATTATAGAGCTGTTTTTTGAAAAAACAATTTTCGACCATTTTATCGATATTCCTTTAAAGTTTATATTTTTGTAAATACTTATTCAAAATAATATTACCATTGTTATTGTTCAAAACATCATAATCTATGTTTTAAAAAGCTTATATTTGAATATTTAAAAATAAATACAATTTATCAAATTGATAAATTTGTGGGTCGTTACAGGACTCATTTGAACCAACAATTGATGATTTCTAGGAAACGGTTATAATCAAAAATTTGGCAGCAAACGTTTAAGAAGTTGCAACATAACCTGTTAAGCAACAAGTTGAACATCTTACAGAAGAAAATGATAATTACGGAAAAGCACTTTAATCCCCATCTTATACAATTGATCAGGCAAATCAATCACATGCTCCTCCTAAAAGATTGACTAGGAGCAAGGTAAATTTTAAATGACCATTATTATTTGGAATGTGAGAGGAAAGAATGATGAAGCAAGAATGTCAAATATCATTCATTTACGCCACAAATATAAACCAAGTATATTAGGTTTGTTAGAAACAAAGTTAACAACTGAAAAAAATGTTTTTTCTCTGATAAACTACAAACTCCTTGGAAGTGTTCACAACAATGAGAACATTACAAAATGTATATTTCTCATTGAATTTAACATATAAGTTTGGAGTTTATCAAAATTTAACGAAAGTGAACAACATATTACTACAATTGCTGCTAACATTATAGGTTATCAAATATATCTAACCATGGTATATGCAAGGAACATGTATACAAAAAGGGAAAAATTATAGGAATATTGATGCATATTCACAAGTGGTAGACAAATCTTGGCTACTTTCAGCTAATTTTAATAATGTGTTGAATTAGAAATACAAAAAAGATGGTAATATGATACCTTTTATTTACGTATAATAGGTTTCTTCAACCGCTTCATACAATGTGGGCTAGTAGAATCAACTCTATATGGACTCCAAGTTACATGGAGAAGAAAAGGAATTGCAACTCGCATTGACAAAGTTCTTATTAATGAAAAATTAGTAAGGACTTTTAACAACTTCAAAACAATTGCACTTTCATCTTCGCTAAGTGACCATACTCCTTGATTAACACACTTGTGCAGTGACTATACTAATAACAGAAGGCCATTTAAATATATCAATTCTTGGCATCAAGCAATAACTGAGGGAAAGAATAAAACAACATGAAGTGATAATATTCATAATCTTAATTTCAAATTGAAGGCTACCAAAATGGAACTAAAAAAATGGAACAGAAAAAGAGAGAGACTTGACATTACAACTACAAAACATAGGGAATATAATAACCCTTTGCTACAAGTGGATGGGAATCCTTGTCACACAGAGGCATATGGTTCTATGGTGGATAAAAGTATGCAACTTGTGATGACCGTCCTACATCATCGACATCCAATATACATGTATAGTGTGTTGTAGCGGTGCTCAGTCGATGCGGGACGATCATTAATGGTTGTAAAGTAGATAAGCAACACATCATAGAATCTATTGTATATCCCATAGTGCATCGAATAAAATATAGTAGTAAACATCTCATATATAAAACAAGCAATAAAGTAAATATTTGAATGAATCACAGCATAGGAGTATATCGATCTATACAATAAGCATCATAAGTAATAGAGTTATACATCAAATAATAACTCATAAAACTGTCTCTAAATAGCAAGGCACTAGCAAGCTCCATAGTGCTATGCAACAAAATAACAAATGAGTAAATATAATAATACGAGTGAATAACCTCCTGCTCACCACTTGTCCAACTCCGCGTGCTCACCAGACCTGATATCCCTAATCTACTAATTTAAGAGTACTCAAAGTAATAGGAAGCAAAGCAAAAACCTCAGGTCAGACAATAGTCTGGTGTGACCATTAGAAATCTTAAATACTATAAAGTCAATATACTAGGATAAATGGTATGCAAAATCATACCTGACCTGTCACAACATCTAAAAAGTTAGCACATATAAAAGATATACGCTACTTTATGATAGTCATTATCCGTGTACTATACAAGGTACTAAGAGTGTCAAGATCATGACATCGGTAATATATCTATATCGCGTGACATCCCTAAGGTAATAAAAACAGTCAAACAAATATGGCATCCATCATCCATCCTAACATTTACTCACTCAATGCATTGGATACATGATACCCGTATAATCACATTATATAGTCAAGGACTACTCAATGTCTTGGTTTCTCGGTATTCGAATCCATGCCACTCAGTCGGCCAGGAACTAGACTGCATACCCCGTAACAGCCAAGGGTAAATGGATCGAAACATCGCATGATCCAAGGCATACTCTATAACCCAAGTGAGCATCCTCACATACCGCTGCTTCACGAGTACACTTCAAAACCTACGAATATCAGCGATCCCTTTGCACACATCATCCATGGCAAATCTCATCCTAGAACTGTCCTTACGACCCTCGTTTGAAGTCATCATGGTTGGGAACTATTCTAGACATCCATCGTCAGTTGATGTGCACGTAAATATGCATATTTTTACCACCATATTTAATCTATTTAAATTAAATAAATGATCATATCGGGCATTTTAACTTGTTTAAACCAAAATTCATATTATTTTCAAATCGTCACATATTCATCTTCATCCAAGGGAAAAATGGTCATTTTTGTGCATATATTAATTTGAGAAAATTTACTTAGAAATTTCTATATTATTTTATAGGAATTGGGCTTCATATACAAGTGGTTTCATGAAGATATATGCATGCACAAGAGTGAAGATAAAGAAATGAAGATGGAAATAATTCAAAGGCATGATAATGGAGGACCACACCTACCTACCTACCTTAATGTACAAATTAGAGGCTAATGCACATGCTTATGGAATTAATGGCTTCATGTACACTTAAATGAGGATTATTTGAATCTAATGATTACTTGGCCTCCACACTTCCTAAGAGGGTATTTTGGGCATTCCCCAAAAATTTGAATTAGGGTTTAACACATGTATAAAATCCCTTTATGTTTCATGTAACCCTTCTCTTCTTAGTCTCTCTTTTAGGCTCTCTTCTCTTAGTCTCTTCTCTTAGGAAAATAAAAGGAGAGCTCTCTTTCTTTTCATGGCTACTTAGCCATTTCTTCTTTTCATGTAACTTTTTATTCAATTTAATACATGTTCTATTCATTTTCTTGTTTATTTCCTTTCATGTTGTAGTGTAGATCTCTTTTATTCTATGCAATTAGATTAGTTCTCTTTTCCATTAGCTTTCATTTTCCTCTTCTTTTTATTTTTGTTTATTTCATGTTGCTTTCTACTTGTGTTGACATAATAACACAAATGAGAGGCTAATCCCTATAATTTAGGGGTAATGATGCTCTCTTGAATCATGTAGATGCAACATAATTTCTCATTTATGTCTCTTTTGTGCTTAATGGAAAGTTGGATGTTTGTGTGATTTTGTGTTTAATATTGAGTGTGATAGCTTATGTTGTTCAAAACAAATAGGCTATGCTTAGTAATATGAATCACTAATTGCCTCTTCATCTACATATGATCATGGTAATGGAAGTGGATTTAGAATCAAAATTTGATGGTTTATGTTTCTAATTCAATAGTTAATAAGCCATGCTTAAAATAGATTCTACTTTTAATTTCATATCATTTTCATTGAAGTTAGTAAGTGGGTTAGAGGGTGCATTAAAGTTTGATGGTTTAAGTGTGTTAATTAATAACACAATTAGGCCATGCTTATGATAAATGCATCAACTAAACTCACAAATGACCAAAAAGAGATCATAATTTCATTATGTTGATTTATGTGATCATGAGAGGGGATTTACCTCTAAATTTCTCTTTAATCTCATATTTTTATTCTCCTTAGTTCTAGCTTGTTCTTACTTTTTTTAGTTAGTTTATTATCCCTCGACTTTGGTTTAATTTGATTGAATAGATTTTTAAAATCATCAATTCCCTACCGATCGACCCGTACTCGCCACGTACTACAAGTGTACGCCGTGCGCTTGCGGTTATTTTTAATTTAATTTCGTACGATTTTAATAAAACGGCATTTGTTTTTCCAAATCCAAATTCAACTTCGAAATCTTGTATGGTTTGGTTTTCCGAGCTTAAGCTGTGTCTCGTATACTTGACGAGACAAATGAATCAGTTTTTGGAAGACCGTTTCATTTACGCTTTAACGATATACTTTCTGATCTCGTGTAAATACCATTCACCTTCATGTAAATATAGGTCATCTTTTATTTTTTGTTTTATTTTTTTCTCCTTTCACTTGGGTTGACTGTGGGGACACAGTCAAAATCAAGTGTGGGGGGAGACTCATCAACATCTTTGATATTTTTTATGGTTTATTTTTAATTTTTCTTTCCAAAATTAAAAAAAACATCTAAAAAAAACAAACAAATTTTTTTAAAGCATTTTGATTTATTTTTAAAGGAACACTATAAGATAAATATATGGTTTTGGTTTATTAAACTGAAATTTTTGAAAATTTATTTGTCTTAACAAAAATAAAAATGAAGTTTGATTACAAATAACAATAGTTTAACTAGTATATAGGAAGATTCATACGTGTTAATTATGAAATACATCCTAATTAAAAATCTTTGTTTTAAAAAGTGGTAAATTTAAAGTAAAGGATATAACATGTTTTTTGCCTTCTAAGTTAAAGGGTGTTAAGATGATTTTGCGAAACTCTCTCTCCAAACAAAAACCAAAAATTTTGTATATATGTATATATTTTTTTAATAAACACCTAGAGTCATGTGTTCACACTCGTGTGTTCACTCGCCATGCTCTGTACCCTTCTCACATAAGCCCAAAAGGCAGTGCACGATCGGTATATCTTGCGTCAGTTTATCTGAGTTAGGTATGTGTATATAAAAATTATTTTACTAATAACGCCTATAGTCGATAAGTGTTCACACTTGTGTGTTCACTCGCCATGCTCTGTATTCCCCTCACATCAGTCCGCAAGGCAGTGCATGGGTAATATATCTGGCCTCAGTTTATTTGAGTTAGGCATATGTAAATATTGTAAATATCAATAAAATTTTCAAAAAAATGGAGAGAGTAAGCAAATGAAATCCAAGCTCTATTTTAACTTATTTGATTTTATTTGTTATTGAAATGAAATGAAATACCACTTTAATAAACTTTGATAATCAACTAAGGACCTATTTCATGGTTACACTCTGTTATCAACCGAAACAACGAGTTAAGCTTTTGTCTATTCGTTATGATAACTTGATTTTTGTTCGAAATTTTGACGAGTAAATGACTTAAATTTTCAAGATAATGACCAAAACTTATATTTAACTTATTTGCGTCTATTTAAATGTAAAGCTTTCATTTGTAAATATTTCCAAAAACTTGCATTCATCTCTTTGTAAATAAATCTTGCATTGTGTAAATATTTTCATCCTGCATTTGGATTTTGTGGGTAGTATCCGCTGAAAACCCTCACGGGACAACACTCGTTCTACTGGGGACAACCAGAGGTTTAACGGCTTGGTGCATACGCTTAATGCAATCGTGCTCCCTACGAAAAAGGATTTATCTTAGTTTTCCTTTATTCGAGGACGAATAAAAAGATAAGTGTGGGGGTATTTGATGTGCACGTAAATATGCATATTTTTACCACCATATTTAATCTATTTAAATTAAATAAATGATCATATCGGGCATTTTAACTTGTTTAAACCAAAATTCATATTATTCAAATCGTCACATATTCATCTTCATCCAAGGGCAAAATGGTCATTTTTGTGCATATATTAATTTGAGAAAATTTAATTAGAAATTTCTATATTATTTTATAGGAATTTGGCTTCATATACAAGTGGTTTCATGAAGATATATGCATGCACAAGAGTGAAGATAAAGAAATGAAGATGAAAATAATTCAAAGGCATGATAATGGAGGACCCCACCTACCCACCTACCTTAATGTACAAATTAGAGGCTAATGCACATGCTTATGGAATTAATGGCTTCATGTACACTTAAATGAGGATTATTTGAAGCTAATGATTACTTGGCCTCCACACTTCCTAAGAGGGTATTTTGGGCATTCCTCAAAAATATGAATTAGGGTTTAACACATGTATAAAATCCCCTTATGCTTCATGTAACCCTTCTCTTCTTAGTCTCTCTTTTAGGCTCTCTTCTCTTAGTCTCTTCTCTTAGGAAAATAAAAGGAGAGCTCTCTTTCTTTTCATGGCTACTTAGCCATTTCTTCTTTTCATGTAACTTTTTATTCAATTTAATACGTGTTCTATTCATTTTCTTGTTTATTTCCTTTCATGTTGTAGTGTAGATCTCTTTTATTCTATGCAATTAGATTAGTTCTCTTTTCCATTAGCTTTCATTTTCCTCTTCTTCTTTTTTTATTTCATGTTGCTTTCTACTTGTGTTGACATAATAACACAAATGAGAGGCTAATCCCTACAATTTAGGGGTAATGATGCTCTCTTGAATCATGTAGATGCAACATAATTTCTCATTTATGTCTCTTTTGTGCTTAATGGAAAGTTGGATGTTTGTGTGATTTTGTGTTTAATATTGAGTGTGATAGCTTATGTTGTTCAAAACAAATAGGCTATGCTTAGTAATATGAATCACTAATTGCCTCTTCATCTACATATGATCATGGTAATGGAAGTGGATTTAGAATCAAAATTTGATGGTTTATGTTTCTAATTCAATAGTTAATAAGCCATGCTTAAAATAGATTCTACTTTTAATTTCATATCATTTTCATTGAAGTTAGTAAGTGGGTTAGAGGGTGCATTAAAGTTTGATGGTTTAAGTGTGTTAATTAATAACACAATTAGGCCATGCTTATGATAAATGCATCAACTAAACTCACAAATGACCAAAAAGAGATCATAATTTCATTATGTTGATTTATGTGATCATGAGAGGGGATTTACCTCTAAATTTCTCTTTAATCTCATATTTTTATTCTCCTTAGTTCTAGCTTGTTCTTACTTTTTTTAGTTAGTTTATTATCCCTCGACTATGGTTTAATTTGATTGAATAGATTTTTAAAATCATCAATTCCCTGCCGATCGACTTGTACTCGCCACGTACTACAAGTGTACGCAGTGCGCTTGCGGTTATTTTTAATTTAAATTCGTTCGACGGTTTTCTAAACCGATAGAATTTTCCGTTGACGAACATCAGTATAGAATGTCATCATGCACCCATAACCTTCCTCCTACATTCCTTCAATCCAGCTACTCTTCCTTCCAAATTATAGTTATCCATCATCTAAGCCATCACTTCCCTACATGGAATCATCATCATCGAATCACGTGTCATCGTCATTGGAAATCGCCACTGATCCATCTTCAAATGACCATAACTTGAGTATACAAACTCCGAACGGTTTTAAACTTGGAATGTAGCCTTATGGGGCCTCCCTTGTCACTCTATAACGATCTCATCATGTTTGGAACAAAACTCATGGATCACCACTAATACATGTCCAGCGAACAATCCCCACCGATCCATGGCCACCGAACCACCATCATTAATCCTACACTTCACACATGAGCTCCAGCACACCTCCCAATGCTCTACCATGGATCGTACCTTGATTGGGTCAATCCCCATGGATCGGTACCGATCCATGCAAACCGATCCTACACTTCATATTTGAACTCCAACACACTTCTTCATGCTCCAAAACGTTTTATGAGTTAAATTGGCTAGCCTCTATCGATCGATACTGATCCATAGGGTCGAACCCATACTTAGCCAAAATCGCATAATGTTGGATCCACTTCATTCTCACTTTTATCCTTGCTCCGATCGATGGCTCATGTCCTAATTACATACTCCAAGCTACTCCACGATCCATGCTTTTGACTCCCACCGATCCATGCCTTCGAATCCACACTGATTGTAACGACCCAGAATTTTGAACGAATTAAATTGAGAATATTTAATTAATTTTAAATATTTGAACGATAATTTAATTTGAATTCCCGATATAATTTTGAAATCGGCGATTAAATTATAAAATTTAATCGATTGAAGTTGAATAAAAAAATTTGAGTATTCAATTTAAAGTTGAAGAAAAATATTTCGAAAGCTTTTAAAATTCGTATTGATAATACTGAAGATAATTGAGGCTTCAGAATCGAATTTGAGAATGTTCTGTTCAGTTTTGAAATTATATCGTTCGAATTGAATTTAAAAATAGCCGTCCGGGGCACAGTCTCGGAATTCGACGAAACCAGTTCCATTGGGTCCGTAATATTGGATTATTACCGGGTTTCAAATTTCGTATTTTTCGGAGTTGATATGTGAGAATACGACAGGCAAACGCATTGAAATTTTGAACGGTTTCAACTTAAATTTAAAACTTGAAAATGGATCAACATCAGACACTTTCATCCCTAAAATCATGCCTTAAACCACGCCCAGTATCACGCAGAAAATCCCGGAGAGAAATCGTACAAATTTTTCTTCGTTCGATTTTAAATATCTCGTTCCCCTTCTGTTCAAATCAATTTCGTTCGTAATCAAAAGAAAAATGGCCGCGTATCCTTTTTCTCAATTCAAACAAATTAATGCCGAGCTTTTCAAATCTATCTCCTTCCTCCTTATCTACAGATTTGAAATCTTTTCATTCCCTCTTCACCTTTCAATTCGCAAAACAAAAGGGGTGAGCTTCTTCTAATTAAAAACACGTACTCTCTACACCCATTCGAAATCAAATCGCGACTGCGAAAAGAAAAGGGGGTCGGCGATCTAATCGATTGAAGTAGGGTGGCGCGGCACACAGGCGATTGATTTTGGGCAGGGCGCTCGAGGCCGCGAGGTCGAGCGCGAACGCCGTGATGGAGGCGTAAGGATGGCACGCGAAGCAAGGAAAGGGGAGGGTCGAGTGAAACTGGAGCTGGAGATTTGGGGAGTCGCGTACATTATCGCGATGGTTTGGGTTCGAACTCGAGTGGCACTCGCAAGCAAGGCGGCAGGCCATTAACGCTGTCGCGTTGTCAAGTGAAGTTGACTGCTGTGGAGAGTGGGTCTTTGCGAGCTCGAATTCGTGATTTTGGGTGCTGCGGTGGTACTCACGGTGCTTGGCAACAGCCAGTGGTGATGTCAGTGACGAGGGAAAAGGTATCCGTGTTGTTTGTTAATTTATTCCAGTTTAAGCTCTACACATATACAACTGGACTTTTATTTTTACAGATATGTATAGAAAAAGAAAAGAAATATAATAACTAAATATTTTACAGTAAGCTGTATATAAAACATCTCTGTTTTCCGGTTAATATAGAGGTTAGATAAGAATTGTATTTTTTTATGTATGTAAATAAAATTTGAAAGAAATATATAGGAACTTTAGAATGTTTGGGTTATATAAAAAATCAGATTTTCTTTTAAATCTAATTATTTAAAGTTAAATCACTAGTTTAAATTTGAAGTAATAAAAATTTGTTATTCGATTTATTTCGAATATTAAAGATTGTATAAATTATTTATACAAGGTTAAAGTCGAGAAAACGAAAGAAGGATTGGATTGGATTGCAAAATAAAAGCTAAGGTGAGATTTTCTCACTCGAAGGAAAAATTTATTTTGCAGTTATTGATTGTTTGACTGATTTAATGTGATATTAGATATGATAGGATATATCTATATATATAGCAGTATATACATATTGGCATATGTATATATTGGATTGATGATTTCCCGCCTCGTATAGCGGATGAGACCCTATTGCGCCGTTAGTAAGCGGATTTATAAAAAAACCTATATACCGCGATAATTCCGTACTGGAGCGGAATTGGTATTGTGCTAACGTCTTTGGATGCAGGGAAACAGGTTGGAGGGATCCAACTGGACCCCTCACATTGATTGAATTTATTTCTACTGTGATGTGATAATCTGTGAATGATTTTTGTTGTTATTGAATTGATATCTGGAAATTGTTTGAAAAGCTAAAATTTAGCTGAATGGATGTTTTGACATCATTGGGTTCCAAAAATAAACGAAATTGAATTTTTGAAATTCAAGTAGAAAATTTCTAAGTGAATCAATTTTTGAAATTTAAGAAATTTTGAAGAAAGGAATTTTTAAAGTATAAAAAGTAAATTTTTATAATCTTATCGGATTAATTCCAGAATCAAGTGAAAGTGTTAAATAAATGGATTTCGTAAAATAGTGATTTTCAATTGAATAATTTAGTTAAACATTGGATTTTTTTTGATTGAAAGAAACAATTGAGATTTATTTTCCTTAAAAGGAATTTATTTATAAGGAGATAAGTTGGAAATCCAATTTGAAATTTAATCGGTAAATTGAAATAATTTGGGAAATCAATGTAAAATGATTTCAATTTGAAGAATCCATTTAAAAATAGGATATTGAATAATTTGAAAAGAATAAGAATTTATTTTAGTAGTGAAAATAAATTTAGAAATCAATTTGTAATTGATTTGGAGTTAAAGTAGAATTAGAAATTAATTTGGAATCCGATTTTAGATTCAAAAGTGAATATTTGGAAAAATGAATCCAATTGAAATAAGGGAATGTGAATTTAAATGGAAATGATGTTAAAATGATTTATAAAGGGATGAACTTTGCAGTTGTAAAGTTTTAAAAGAACGATTTTGAAAATAAATGAATTATAAGTATTAACTTATAATATGGACCGTTAGTATAAAAATTGAGTTATGAATTGAACTAGTAAATGAAGAAGATTCATAAATTGTAGTTTTTATAAATGGAAATAGAATTTATAAACGTGTTTATAAATTCGAAATAGATTGAATTTGATAAACTAAATATGGAAGATTATTAAAGAAGGTATATTCACGATTTTGGACAGTGAATATATCATTGAATAAAAATGGATTCATTTTTTTAAGAAGTGATATTTTAAAATAAAGATTGTTTTAAAGATGTTTTAAAACGTGTGAACTATCGAAATCATAGATTTTAACATTTGTTGTTGAAATAGACGTTTTCGAAAAATAAGGAAATGGTGGACTATAACACTGTTGTTATAGTAAATGATTTCCGAAAGGAAATGTTTTGTCTAGTATTGGGATTTATATATCTATCTAATTTCGAATCCCTATACTAGTGATTTTGAGTCGTCGTAACGATGTTTTACGTAACATTCGTTTTGACTCAAATAGATGTTAAAATTTATGATTTCCTTAAAGAATGAACTGTATACTTAATTTGATTTAAGTATATCGAGTATTTTCAAATGTTGAAAATAAATAGATTTGTGAAATACTTATTATTAAATAAGTAAGGAATTGCTTTCCAATATGAAATGAACGTTTTTGAGATTTATCTTCTTAAAGATAAATCGAAATGAATATTTAAATCGATTGAAAATCGAATATCAGTAGATATTCGAAAATATAAATTCACTATGGAATTTATATAGGAAAGGGAAACTGTTTAGAAAAATAAATATCGATTTATTTTTGAAGTGTGGAAAATTTTATATCTAGTAAAAGATATTTTGGAAGATGAAATAATTTGGAAAATTATTTGGAATCTGATGATGTTGCGCATCTTTATTGATAGTTAAATAACCGACTATCAATAATTACCTTTAGATAGGTATTTGTTGTGAATTGGATGAATTTGAATGCCACACTTATTTTTGAATAAGCGCTCACTATTCGGGTTAGCCGGGAAAGGACCATGGGGTCGTATAACCCATTCCGAATATGTGATACGTCGTTATGAATTGCATTTGAAGACCGGTGTTGAAGACCGGATATTTTTGAAAACGGAAGGATTACCGTCGAGTTACTCTACATCGGCTGATCTCCGATTTAGAAGTTTTATCACCCTTAGTGACGGGAAGTCCTGATGTGATTGAAAATTATCCGGAATTGCAAGGGCTTCGTGAGAAGTGCCTTCGGTTCTGTTCGATCCCGGAACAGACTTGTGTGGATTGTGTGTCTGACGTTACAATTTGAGATATAAAGCTGATTTCTTTCAAATACATTTCTGTTGGTGGCGGAGAATTTATTCTCTTAGCTTAACACCCTTCTCTGAGACGTAGGAGCTCAGAGGTTATGTAGTTGAAATTTATCAGCGATATATCCCAATTTGGTAACGTGACATACTGAGTGTTGCTGTGAAATGATCAGTGTTTGATCATTTGTGATATGATCATTTGTTTGATCTTATATCTTTGTGATCATAGGTTGATCATTTTGTTTGACCCGAAGCAGGGCTTTTTGTAGAAAGCGTAGCTTTGTGGACGAGACTTCATCGAGCCTCACACCCCGGAAATGGTCGAAACAGGAAGGATGCAGCAAGGTTCTAGGGAGTAGCGCCCCTTAGTGTATGTCATTCCTTCTGGATAAAGGTGGTATCATGGTATGGAGCCAAGATACTTAACCTCTGTGGTTACTGCATTATTATTATCTATGTGGTTTGTTGCGAATCGGGGATCCTCGGGAAGATCGGTGACGATCGGGGGATGACATACGCGTGTCAGTAGTTACCTATTTTTGCAGAGGTAACCCGGCCTTGTGTTGGCAGAGATCCGGTTAGGTTCTCGGGTCGTCTATTCCAGGGACGTACCCATCGTGGATAGGAAGTTCCTTAGCCTGACCATTTGTTGGAAAATCCAAAGAAACAATACGTGACTTGTACGGTTTTAGTTGTATTACCTGCTATGGAATGTGGCGGTAACCTGCTATTGAACATAGTAGCTATAGTAGGCATAAGTGCGGAATGCCTATGCTGGCTAAGATTAATATTATACTTTCGAAATGATTTCTACACTATGCACTAATAATAATATCAAAATGATTTGATTTTGCGTAGTAAGCATCTTTGACTATCATAAGAAGAAATCTCCTCCAATTCTGCGTTTGCATTGTGTGTGTGGTGGGAGGTCTTATGGTAGTTTCATTTTCCAAAAGCATTGCGAATTGACTTTAAAATTCTCTGCTATTTATTTTAAAGATAAATAACTGTTTTACGATCTCACACCAGTCACCATGACTGACTCGGAGTTTATTGTTTCCCTTCTAAACTCTGGGTGCCCACCAATTTCCACACGGGCAGTCTAGAGTTAGATTATCAGGATATTCTGGATATTCTGGAGCTTTGGAAGCAAGCTGGATGACGAGACGTAGTATTTGTATCTGATAGTATTTATTCCGCTGTGTATTCTGTATGAGGACGAGTTTATATAACTGTCCATTGTTGTATATTGACTCTGATGATTGATGTATGTATAAACTGATATAGTTCTTTGTTTTAAAAGACTAGTGTTTATCTATTATATATTGTTCCGCTGCGATGTGTAAGATTCTGATATTGTTTTCTGTCTGATGTTGTTCAGTTGTTCTCCTTCTTTCTCTTTTCTTCTATCTTTTCTTCTACCTCTACCTTTTCTTCTTTCTAAACCATAATATTTCGGGTTTCCGGCATTCGATTTCTCGGCAGTCGATAAAGTGAGTATCGATGTCGAATTTTCGAAAGTCGAAAATTTTTGGGATGTTACATTTGGTATCAGAGCATATGGTTAAGCGACAACCCTGCTCTGTTGGGTGTTACTCATTAGAGATAGAGTCAGCAGTACTCTAGGATGAGTTGAGTGTAATAATATATACGAGCGCGTATTTGTTAGTGAATATAAAAATTGTTTTATATTGTGATGATTGATTTGTTGAGTGGTATATGGATTCTGGTCAATACGAGTAATTAACGATCATTGATAGGGATCTCTAAACACTCGAATAGAACAATTCGGCACAGTATTGTTTTAAAATAGGGTGAATGAAATAATTTTGCCCAAAACTATTTTTTTATAGAAAAGAAATGTTTTTCTATGAAGTACTATAGTATATGGTTGCATGGATGTTAGGAAAGTGATAATATTGAAAGTTATCATTTTTATTGAAATTGAATAAGAAACTGAAATCATAACTCCAGATTTAAGAAATAAATTCACATACTAATGAAATTTAAGAATGTAAATTATAAATGAAAGATGAATAAAAAATTCAAAACGAAATGCCAGAGAAGTTTTTGGAAATGTTTTGAAAAGAATTTGAGAATTTTGGAGATTTGAAAAGTTTAAATCTGTTGATTTGAAAATGAATTTCAAAGGTTTGAAAAGTATTTTAGAGAGATGAAAGCTCTAAACTCCTTTAGGTCGCTGGAAAATAATTCCGATGATGATCGCGACATCACCGGTGTTCATTTTCGGGTTTCCAAAAGAGGAATTGCTGCCAAATGGTTTTAAATGGAGGTTGTTTTGAAAATTTGGGTTTTGTTTTAGAAAATTCAAAGAATAGTTTGAACTGTTTTCAAAAATGATTTTTGAAAAGTTGAAAAGACTCTGGAATCCTATTTAAAATATTTATGAAATATTATGAAATTGATAACTTATACAATTTGCATTTCGATTGAATAAATTTAACTTAAGAAATTTTAAGTTGAATTAAAGTAAGTATAAGTTATGTAACTTATAAAATGAGGAATAAAATAATAACCAAAGGTTTGCAAATAAGTTCATTTAACAAATGAGAATTATTAATGTGAATTAAGAATATAAAGAGATGAATTCATATATGAATAAAATTGTAAATATTAATTGTAAGTGAATTTATAATTGGAAAATGGAATTCCAGAAAAGATAATTGAAATTAAAATTCATTAGTAGAATGAAATTGTAAGTAAATGTATAAATGTTTTGATGAATCGAGATGTAAATAAGTTAATGACTTATAAAACATTTGAAAACTTGATTGGGATGAGATTCAAATTGAAAACGAATGAATTAGTGAATGAACAGATGGATTTGCAATTGCAAGTGCAAGAAAATGAAATGGAATGTTAAAATTCATTTTGAATTTGTAAGTAAATGAGACTGAATTGAATTTGATTTGTAATAAACAAAGTGAAGTATTGAAATAAGAAAATTAGTAAGCGAAACTAAGTGGAAAATATAGTGATATGAATCAGCTATAATTGAAAGATAAAATTCAATATTTCAAAATTGAAGATAAAATTGAATAATAGAATTGAAATTGTAAACAGAATTCAAATAGAGTTGAAAATGTGAATTAAGTTCAAATGAATGTGAAATGTAAAAGTTGAATGAAATTGAATAGATATAACTTCAACAGTGAAGTAAAAATGTATAAGCAGTTTATATTGGAAATTTTGTAATTGAATTTGCAAAATGGATTGAATATATGTAACTAGATATCATGGCTAGTAGATATACAGGTATAAAGGGATTGGAAAATTTATTTCACAGATAATTCGAATTGCTCGAAAAAGGTATGTATTTGAATTATAATATGAGTTTTTGATGATTTTTCTCTAGCCGCTTGGCTTTTTCTTTTTCTTTTTGAAATCTGAGAGTCCGTAGGGACGTTTTGTAGTAGTGCCGTATTAGCCGCGCAAAGGAGACGCTGGCGAAATTTTTCGAAAATTTAGGGCGTTAGAAAATTTTTGAGAAAATTTTAAAAGTTTAAATTTGAATTTGAATTTGAATTTGAATTTGGAAGTAAGGCAATGTTGTTTGAAACCTATAATTGAAGTTAGAAAGATAGTTGAAATGACAACGAATCTTTAGTAGGAAGATTTGTTTTGATAAATGTGATAAAACTACTGGATTGTGAAAAATAGTAGACGAGTTAAGGACTTTTCTTCCTGACTTGTAATTTCAGGACGAAATTCTTTTAAGGAGGGAAGTTTGTAACGACCCAGAATTTTGAACGAATTAAATTGAGAATATTTAGTTAATTTTAAATATTTGAACGATAATTTAATTTGAATTCCCGATATAATTTTGAAATCGGCGATTAAATTATAAAATTTAATCGATTGAAGTTGAATAAAAAAATTTGAGTATTCAATTTAAAGTTGAAGAAAAATATTTCGAAAGCTTTTAAAATTCGTATTGATAATACTGAAGATAATTGAGGCTTCAGAATCGAATTTGAGAATGTTCTGTTCAGTTTTGAAATTATATCGTTCGAATTGAATTTAAAAATAGCCGTCCGGGGCACAGTCTCGGAATTCGACGAAACCAGTTCCATTGGGTCCGTAATATTGGATTATTACCGGGTTTCAAATTTCGTATTTTTCGGAGTTGATATGTGAGAATACGACAGGCAAACGCATTGAAATTTTGAACGGTTTCAACTTAAATTTAAAACTTGAAAATGGATCAACATCAGACACTTTCATCCCTAAAATCATGCCTTAAACCACGCCCAGTATCACGCAGAAAATCCCGGAGAGAAATCGTACAAATTTTTCTTCGTTCGATTTTAAATATCTCGTTCCCCTTCTGTTCAAATCAATTTCGTTCGTAATCAAAAGAAAAATGGCCGCGTATCCTTTTTCTCAATTCAAACAAATTAATGCCGAGCTTTTCAAATCTATCTCCTTCCTCCTTATCTACAGATTTGAAATCTTTTCATTCCCTCTTCACCTTCCAATTCGCAAAACAAAAGGGGTGAGCTTCTTCTAATTAAAAACACATACTCTCTACACCCATTCGAAATCAAATCGCGACTGCGAAAAGAAAAGGGGGTCGGCGATCTAATCGATCGAAGTAGGGTGGCGCGGCACACAGGCGATTGATTTTGGGCAGGGCGCTCGAGGTCGTGAGGTCGAGCGCGAACGCGGTGATGGAGGCGTAAGGATGGCACGCGAAGCAAGGAAAGGGGAGGGTCGAGTGAAACTGGAGCTGGAGATTTGGGGAGTCGCGTACATTGTCGCGATGGTTTGGGTTCGAACTCGAGTGGCACTCGCAAGCAAGGCGGCAGGCCATTAACGCTGTCGCGTTGTCAAGTGAAGTTGACTGCTGTGGAGAGTGGGTCTTCGCGAGCTCGAATTCGTGATTTTGGGTGCTGCGGTGGTACTCGCGGTGCTTGGCGACAGCCAGTGGTGATGTCAGTGACGAGGGAAAAGGTATCCGTGTTGTTTGTTAATTTATTCCAGTTTAAGCTCTACACATATACAACTGGACTTTTATTTTTACAGATATGTATAGAAAAAGAAAAGAAATATAATAACTAAATATTTTACAGTAAGCTGTATATAAAACATCTCTGTTTTCCGGTTAATATAGAGGTTAGATAAGAATTGTATTTTTTTATGTATGTAAATAAAATTTGAAAGAAATATATAGGAACTTTAGAATGTTTGGGTTATATAAAAAATCAGATTTTCTTTTAAATCTAATTATTTAAAGTTAAATCACTAGTTTAAATTTGAAGTAATAAAAATTTGTTATTCGATTTATTTCGAATATTAAAGATTGTATAAATTATTTATACAAGGTTAAAGTCGAGAAAACGAAAGAAGGATTGGATTGGATTGCAAAATAAAAGCTAAGGTGAGATTTTCTCACTCGAAGGAAAAATTTATTTTGCAGTTATTGATTGTTTGACTGATTTAATGTGATATTAGATATGATAGGATATATCTATATATATAGCAGTATATACATATTGGCATATGTATATATTGGATTGATGATTTCCCGCCTCGTATAGCGGATGAGACCCTATTGCGCCGTTAGTAAGCGGATTTATAAAAAAACCTATATACCGCGATAATTCCGTACTGGAGCGGAATTGGTATTGTGCTAACGTCTTTGGATGCAGGGAAACAGGTTGGAGGGATCCAACTGGACCCCTCACATTGATTGAATTTATTTCTACTGTGATGTGATAATCTGTGAATGATTTTTGTTGTTATTGAATTGATATCTGGAAATTGTTTGAAAAGCTAAAATTTAGCTGAATGGATGTTTTGACATCATTGGGTTCCAAAAATAAACGAAATTGAATTTTTGAAATTCAAGTAGAAAATTTCTAAGTGAATCAATTTTTGAAATTTAAGAAATTTTGAAGAAAGGAATTTTTAAAGTATAAAAAGTAAATTTTTATAATCTTATCGGATTAATTCCAGAATCAAGTGAAAGTGTTAAATAAATGGATTTCGTAAAATAGTGATTTTCAATTGAATAATTTAGTTAAACATTGGATTTTTTTTGATTGAAAGAAACAATTGAGATTTATTTTCCTTAAAAGGAATTTATTTATAAGGAGATAAGTTGGAAATCCAATTTGAAATTTAATCGGTAAATTGAAATAATTTGGGAAATCAATGTAAAATGATTTCAATTTGAAGAATCCATTTAAAAATAGGATATTGAATAATTTGAAAAGAATAAGAATTTATTTTAGTAGTGAAAATAAATTTAGAAATCAATTTGTAATTGATTTGGAGTTAAAGTAGAATTAGAAATTAATTTGGAATCCGATTTTAGATTCAAAAGTGAATATTTGGAAAAATGAATCCAATTGAAATAAGGGAATGTGAATTTAAATGGAAATGATGTTAAAATGATTTATAAAGGGATGAACTTTACAATTGTAAAGTTTTAAAAGAACGATTTTGAAAATAAATGAATTATAAGTATTAACTTATAATATGGACCGTTAGTATAAAAATTGAGTTATGAATTGAACTAGTAAATGAAGAAGATTCATAAATTGTAGTTTTTATAAATGGAAATAGAATTTATAAACGTGTTTATAAATTCGAAATAGATTGAATTTGATAAACTAAATATGGAAGATTATTAAAGAAGGTATATTCACGATTTTGGACAGTGATTATATCATTGAATAAAAATGGATTCATTTTTTTAAGAAGTGATATTTTAAAATAAAGATTGTTTTAAAGATGTTTTAAAACGTGTGAACTATCGAAATCATAGATTTCAACATTTGTTGTTGAAATAGACGTTTTCGAAAAATAAGGAAATGGTGGACTATAACACTGTTGTTATAGTAAATGATTTCCGAAAGGAAATGTTTTGTCTAGTATTGGGATTTATATATCTATCTAATTTCGAATCCCTATACTAGTGATTTTGAGTCGTCGTAACGATGTTTTACGTAACATTCGTTTTGACTCAAATAGATGTTAAAATTTATGATTTCCTTAAAGAATGAACTGTATACTTAATTTGATTTAAGTATATCGAGTATTTTCAAATGTTGAAAATAAATAGATTTGTGAAATACTTATTATTAAATAAGTAAGGAATTGCTTTCCAATATGAAATGAACGTTTTTGAGATTTATCTTCTTAAAGATAAATCGAAATGAATATTTAAATCGATTGAAAATCGAATATCAGTAGATATTCGAAAATATAAATTCACTATGGAATTTATATAGGAAAGGGAAACTGTTTAGAAAAATAAATATCGATTTATTTTTGAAGTGTGGAAAATTTTATATCTAGTAAAAGATATTTTGGAAGATGAAATAATTTGGAAAATTATTTGGAATCTGATGATGTTGCGCATCTTTATTGATAGTTAAATAACCGACTATCAATAATTACCTTTAGATAGGTATTTGTTGTGAATTGGATGAATTTGAATGCCACACTTATTTTTGAATAAGCGCTCACTATTCGGGTTAGCCGGGAAAGGACCATGGGGTCGTATAACCCATTCCGAATATGTGATACGTCGTTATGAATTGCATTTGAAGACCGGTGTTGAAGACCGGATATTTTTGAAAACGGAAGGATTACCGTCGAGTTACTCTACATCGGCTGATCTCCGATTTAGAGGTTTTATCACCCTTAGTGACGGGAAGTCCTGATGTGATTGAAAATTATCCGGAATTGCAAGGGCTTCGTGAGAAGTGCCTTCGGTTCTGTTCGATCCCGGAACAGACTTGTATGGATTGTGTGTCTAACGTTACAATTTGAGATATAAAGCTGATTTCTTTCAAATACATTTCTGTTGGTGGCGGAGAATTTATTCTCTTAGCTTAACACCCTTCTCTGAGACGTACGAGCTCAGAGGTTATGTAGTTGAAATTTATCAGCGATATATCCCAATTTGGTAACGTGACATACTGAGTGTTGCTGTGAAATGATCAGTGTTTGATCATTTGTGATATGATCATTTGTTTGATCTTATATCTTTGTGATCATAGGTTGATCATTTTGTTTGACCCGAAGCAGGGCTTTTTGTAGAAAGCGTAGCTTTGTGGACGAGACTTCATCGAGCCTCACACCCCGGAAATGGTCGAAACAGGAAGGATGCAGCAAGGTTCTAGGGAGTAGCGCCCCTTAGTGTATGTCATTCCTTCTGGATAAAGGTGGTATCATGGTATGGAGCCCAGATACTTAACCTCTGTGGTTACTGCATTATTATTATCTATGTGGTTTGTTGCGAATCGGGGATCCTCGGGAAGATCGGTGACGATCGGGGGATGACATACGCGTGTCAGTAGTTACCTATTTTTGCAGAGGTAACCCGGCCTTGTGTTGGCAGAGATCCGGTTAGGTTCTCGGGTCGTCTATTCCAGGGACGTACCCATCGTGGATAGGAAGTTCCTTAGCCTGACCATTTGTTGGAAAATCCAAAGAAACAATATGTGACTTGTACGGTTTTAGTTGTATTACCTGCTATGGAATGTGGCGGTAACCTGCTATTGAACATAGTAGCTATAGTAGGCATAAGTGCGGAATGCCTATGCTGGCTAAGATTAATATTATACTTTCGAAATGATTTCTACACTATGCACTAATAATAATATCAAAATGATTTGATTTTGCGTAGTAAGCATCTTTGACTATCATAAGAAGAAATCTCCTCCAATTCTGCGTTTGCATTGTGTGTGTGGTGGGAGGTCTTATGGTAGTTTCATTTTCCAAAAGCATTGCGAATTGACTTTAAAATTCTCTGCTATTTATTTTAAAGATAAATAACTGTTTTACGATCTCACACCAGTCACCATGACTGACTCGGAGTTTATTGTTTCCCTTCTAAACTCTGGGTGCCCACCAATTTCCACACAGGCAGTCTAGAGTTAGATTATCAGGATATTCTGGAGCTTTGGAAGCAAGCTGGATGACGAGACGTAGTATTTGTATCTGATAGTATTTATTCCGCTGTGTATTCTGTATGAGGACGAGTTTATATAACTGTCCATTGTTGTATATTGACTCTGATGATTGATGTATGTCTAAACTGATATAGTTCTTTGTTTTAAAAGACTAGTGTTTATCTATTATATATTGTTCCGCTGCGATGTGTAAGATTCTGATATTGTTTTCTGTCTGATGTTGTTCAGTTGTTCTCCTTCTTTCTCTTTTCTTCTATCTTTTCTTCTACCTCTACCTTTTCTTCTTTCTAAACCATAATATTTCGGGTTTCCGGCATTCGATTTCTCGGCAGTCGATAAAGTGAGTATCGATGTCGAATTTTCGAAAGTCGAAAATTTTCGAGATGTTACACTGATCCATGCCTCTGAGCCTTCACCGATCCAAGCTTTGAATGCCCATATCTTGACCATACGAACTCCAGATGGCTTAAAACTTGGTGTGCAACCTTGTGAGGCCTTCTTATTTCCCCCACATCGATCGTGCCTGCTTTGGAATAAAATCTATGGATCACCATCGATCTATAGGGATCACCACCGATCCATAGCTTCGTCCTAACTAAATTGTCATTCGATCGACATTTTCAACCATTCAAACATTGAGCAATAACACATTCATCATATATAAGCATTAAAAATAGCCGAACATCTAAGTATATCATTTTAAAGAGATCTAAATCTAAGGTGAAGGTTAGGGATCCATAAGAACATGGATAAGGAACCTTAAGAACATGGATAGGGATCCTTAAGAACATGTTTTTACAAATCAAGTCAAAATCATCAACAATTCACATATATGGTGTAATATTTCTAAAAACATTTTCAGTATTTTTAAATAATTTTTATAACATCATTTAGGGTGTTTAATGACCTAATTAGTAAGTGAGAGATCTAATCACTCACATTAATCCAAGTAAGATCCCAATTCCCAAATAAACAGTAGAAGGTATGAAATCCAGGGCTCCTCCAATAGCAAGTCTCTAATCCCAAGTGCTAATCATACTAATCTCCTCTTAATGATGTAATTTGGCTAATTAAAGTAGGTTAAAGGATTTTTTTTTTGGTGAAAGGAGGTTAATGGAGTTTTCTAGCTATTTTTAGGTACAGTGAATGATGGGGATGAGGTCCCATCAGCCTCCACCTATCCCAAAACCAAAATGGGTCATGGGCCTTAGCACTAATGATGCTAATTACTTAGTTATGCTGCTCAAAATCAAAGAAAATTTCAAACAGTCATAACTCGAAAATGGTTAGTCTGTTTTCTTAGTATGACCACTTTACGGAAAGGGAAACCATCATTTAGATCTAATGAAAGTGGTTCAGACACTTGCTCGGCTCCTACCAAAAGTTATAGTCCAAACAAGATTATGGGTCAAAATGGTCGCATAGAAATTCAAGAAAAATCATGGATGTTGGTATGTCCCTAAGAGTCATTTCTAAAATATTAGAATCGTACGACCTCATATTAAAATAATATAAATACTCTCTGATCATCCAATGCATAGAATGCAGATCATTACATTCTCCCTCTTTAGGAATTTCGCCCCCAAAATCCTATAATTAAGTCAATATGGTTATCCCGCATGCCTAACAATCATATACAAGCATAGGCAACCATCACACACCCAACATGCATACATGGTAGCAAGTTAAAAAGAAAATATTTAAGCCTATCATAGCATGTAGGATACTATGCCATTGTACATTTCATGATATCATAAGTGAAAGTAAAAGCGATAAATAGGAAGTCTCACTAGGTAAAGAGCTCTAGATATGCTGTCATCATGCTCTCCTCGGTCTCCCAAGTGCAATCGCCTTCATTATCACTCCACCGAACCTTTACCAACTTCACCGTCTTCCTCCTAAGCTGCTTCGTATCATGTAACATCATCGAATTTCATCATTTTGAGTTTTAATATTTAATTAATTTTAAATACTTAAATAATTGGTTTTAAGAGTTTAATAACTTATAGTCAAATATAAGGATTATTTAAATATTTGAATTGTGAATTAAATATTAATTAAATGGATTAAATGACCTTTTATAACTCCTTTTAATATATGAATAATAGTGGTAAACTCATTTTTTAAATTTATTTACAATAATAAATATGTCGAATAAATAACCAGAAAATTAATTTTTAATAAAATGTCTTGATTTTTATTGCATTATTTTTATTTACTTTATGGATTTTTCGATAATTTATAATTTGAAAAATATTTAAATTATCGTTTGATTTTATGGAAAATGATGGTATTTTTGAAATTTCATAGAGTGAAATAATCTGTGTATATAATTGTTTTTTTGAGATCATATCGCATTTTTGTGTGCGATCGTATGTTTGATTTGTTGTTCACGGTTCGTTTGCAAACGGAATTATGTATAGTGAGATGCTGGAAATTGCAAATAAACTAAGTTCAACGCTTAGAATATTCAACATAACTTCACTTTTCCATCTTCTCTCTTATGTTCATTTTCATTCTCTATAAACCAAAAGAAAACAATCCACCAATTTCAAAAATCAAAATAAAATAATCACTCATCGAAAAATTATAAAGGAAGTTTCTTTGAGTTTGATTAGGCTAGATCTACCTATTCATGTGGGTTTGGTTATGTTCGGCAGTTTTTGGTGGTGGTGTACGTGTGCAGTGAAAAACAAAGTTAGCATTTTCTTGAGATTTCGGCGATAAGAGGCTATGGGGTTGGTTGCATTGAGTTCGTGGTGCGAAGGAGTAGCTTCGGTCGAAGTTTGGTGGGTTGCATCCTTGTCCAACGATGCAAAACTTTTTTGGTACAAGGATGGGTGACGGTCGATCAAAATTTGCTAGGATGGGCTGAGCTTGACAACGAGGTGATGGATATGTGGAGATCTGGATGAGAAGTTCAACGGCAAAGTCAGATTGGAAAATCATGGAGCTTAGCTCCATGTCGGTGTGCAATTGTGCACAAATGAGGATGGGTCTGTGCATTTTCATGTATAGGTTGATTTGGGTATTTGGGGAAGGAGAGTGGTTTGGTGAGGGTAATTAAACTTATTTAGTTAATTATGTAATTAGTGAATTTAATTGTTTAAATTAAATCCAAATCTTATAAAATCAATATCTTGCCCATACGAGGTCGGATTTGAATGCGATCTTTTGCATTGGACTCGTATAAAGGTTATCTACACGATGGAATTGGATTCATTAGATTTGGGGTTAGTGAAATTCTGAACTAAAATCGAACGTCGACCGGAATTTCGATGAGTTTACTCACCTTTAAATAAACTATGCGATATCCGTGTTGCTATAGATTATTATTGAATGTTTGGATGATAGTTGATAGTATTAATGAAATATAAGTTAATAATAAAATAATAGTAATTTTATTTAATTATACTTAACACAGTTAAATTAGTTATACTTCATTTATGTATTTATTTAGCAGAATAAAACACCGTTCTACTATAATTAAATTAAATTGGTTAGTTGGACATCTATCGAGTAGAATAAATCACCATCTATGATTGCAAAGTAAAAAGTTACTTTTGAAGTTAATTAATAAATGATATGTTAACTATTGATTATTGATTGTTAATTTATGCTCGATGATATGTTAACTATTGATTGCCGATTATGGATAATAATGCAATTGTCATTGTCGTTTGATTGTTTATTTCGATTTGATTTTCCACTTGAAAAGTGGATTGCATAAATAACCATTTTTTTGCAGGGGACTTTTGTAGAGAGACCCTAAGGGTTTTCTTGCCATTATTAATTTATTATTATATGCATCTTACTTTTATTTTCATGTTGCTTATATTGTTGTTGGGTTGAAATATTTGTGACATACTTTATGAAATATCATCTCCTTAAACCCTTGTTATGTGTTGAACTTGAGCTTGTGTTTTTACAAAATAAATGTTTGGTCGTGTTTTTTCAATTAAAAGTTGTTTAAACTATATTTTCAAGTATTTTGGGAATTTTGAAAATAAAGGGTAAGTGTTGATTAAAATTTATAAAAGGAGTTATAAATTTAATTAATTATCTCTTCGGATAATTAACGTCGTTTTAAATTTATAAAGAGATTATAAATTTGATTAATTATTTTTCGAGATAATTAATGTCATTTTAAATTTATAAAAGATTATAAATTAGATTTAATTATCATTTAGGATAATTATTGTTGTTTAAATTTATATAGGTTATTTACCTCAAATATTTTGTAAATTCTTTTCAAATAGGTTTGTAAGGATTATATAAATATTTGAAAAGAATTGGAGGTTTAAATATATTTTGAATTATCAATTGACCATAATAAAGTTAACTAATAAATTTATTAATGATGTTTAAAGTTAATTAACTGATTTAAAATATGCATTTTTAAGTTAAATAACTGATTTAATAAAAGTGATTAAAGTTAATTAATTGCTTTAATAAAGGTGTTTAAAGTTAATTAATTGATTTATTAAAGGAGTTACAAATTTGATTAATTGTCTCTTGGGATAATTAATGTGATTTTAATTTTACAAAAGAATTATATCAATTAACTTTCAGGATGATTAAAATTGTTCTAAATTTATAAAAGCATTTTAATTAATTTATTATCTTCCATGACAGTAAATGTTGTTTGAAATTTATGAATGATAGTTTATAAGTGAGAAAATCTTTTAAAAAGGAATGTTTAAAAAATAAAGCTAATATAAATTGTTTTGGGTTGTAGTAAATAATGTTTCAATGACATTTGATTTTACCCTTCTTTTTTGACACACTTAGAAATTTAAATTTTGTCTTTGAGAAGAATATTTTTAAAGAGTATTTTTAAAAGTGTTTTACAAATATATGTGAGGTTAAAATCAAGCACAAGCATGATTCAAATGTTTTAGGAGATTTAATTTTCATATACGACCATTTTGTTTTCCCTAATAGTTGATTTATTGGCCATCGATTTTGTTATCTTCTTTGACTTTCGTCTGTTTCAGACGATTTATTGCTCAACTGAGCATTGACATCCTTTGTCGAAAATGACTAAAATCAAAGAGCGAGTGGAAGCCAAGCTATGTAGGGTTGCTCCCATTATGGTATTATCGCATCTACTCTAGATTGGTTCTGATTATATGCGCACTGAGATGTGGCATACTCGGATACTCGGTAACGTTAGCGGGGTCCAGCTTGGACGTATCCAAGAGCCATCATAGTTCTCAGGAATATTTCTAGAGGTATACTTTTGGTGAGGTGGATGCACCCTCCTAGTCATTGTCGGAAACATCCTTTTCCTTATTTGAGTCAAATCTTTGAATCCTTTTCTCAATTGCATCGAGAAGTGCATAGAGCTCTTCTCGATGTTTAATTTTTTGTTCCGTTCATTAACGTCTAATTTTGTTTCGACTTGTTTCCATTTTTTCATCCATGGATGTTGTTCTGGTGAGGTAAAACCCATTTCTCATTTAGTGGCATAGTCTCACAGAATTATTATATATTCATCACATTACTTGAGTTTTCTTACGCTGGTTTTCCAAACTGATCCAAGTGTTATTTTATTATAATGATCGGGTCAGACCGAGTATTTTTTTTAGGTTGTCGTAAGTGGGACATGGAGCTCAGGTAGTAGAGCAGGATGTTCACCTACCGTGGTATTTTTATTTTATGTTGTATTATTATGTTTACCCATCAAAAATCGAAGGTCGGGAAGTTATAACTATCCAGGCCGATGAGGTTTGTTTTTAACTCTGATATACCATGTATTTTAGAGTAAAAGCTTTTACTGTCTTTATTATATTATACGTTGTCATTCCGCCATGAGATTCCATTTCCCATATTCTTTTCTTTGTACCCTAACAATCGGATTTTTTGACATTTGGATGCGCGACATTTGAATACGGTCGATGCATTGAGTGCCAACTTTCGAGGGTTGAAAAGGTGGGTCAATACATTTGGTATTAGAACTGAAGGTTAAGCGAGAACCTTGGCTTTGGTGGGGTAAATTCATTAGAGATAAGGTTAGTAACACCCTAGAATAAGTTGAGAGTATTATACATACGAGATTATATTTGTGATTGTTGCAAAACATATTGTGTTAATTGGTCAATTGAGTTGTCTATGAATTCTAGTCGAGATGTGGGACACTACTGTATCGATAGGGATTTCTAAACACTCGAACATGGCAAACAGACCTGATATTGATTTTTTGAAAATTTTGGTAAGTGAAATATTTTACCTAGGATTGTATATCTTATATATATAAAGGAATAATTTTCAAATTTATAGAGTTATTATGGTTTTTTTGTTTTAAAATAATAAAATTTATTTATTATCATTATTGTTTAATTTGTCATGCTCAGATAGTTTAGAAGCATTGAATATTGTTTGTTGATTGTTAATTTATACTCGACCAGCTTATAGGCGTTTATTTTTTTGACAATTGCGAGTATATCAAAATGAACCCCTTGTGAAATGAGTCTCACAATTTGATTATAAGGTATTTGGAGAAAATGTTAAGTTAAAAGTCATCTTTTAATAATGTTTGTTTAAAAAGAAAACTTTTAATAAATTTGTTCAATAATCTAAGTGGAAAGATAAGGCATTTAGAGCATAAATGTTTATGAAACATTTATTATAATAAAAGAAAAGTCATTATAATATAAGATGACTTTAAAAGTATATTTTATACGATTATGATATATAAAATAATGTATATGACTTATAAAGGTTGTTTTATAAGTAAAATGGGTTTTTGATAATTTAAATCCCGGTATTGCTTGGAATGATTTCAAAAATATTTTTGAGAAAAGTAATGGTAGTATTACTGGGATGTATTATAAGTACAAGTATTTCAAAGAGAATTGAAAGATACATTTTCTTTTTATAGTTCGAGAAAAAAATCTCGATTATTTTTATATTAATCTAAATAATCTTTTAAGTGACAATCGAAGGTTGTTTAGGAAAACATTGTAGTGCACTTAAAAAATTATTCTCTTTATCATTATGCAATCTAAATGAGTTCAGATCCGAGCGAACCTAAAGCGAGTATCAGTGAATAAATTGTTAAAGTTATTTTATATATATAGAAATATCTATTGTATGATTTCATAAAGGGTTTTGAAATAAAAACCTAGTATTCTTTAGTTTCCTTAAAGTAATTGATTTAAAATAAAAGGTATTTCACTAAACAATTTGATAAATGAAATTTGTAAACACTTGGATAGAAAAGAGATAATATAACTCAAATTTTTTAATGGGTTAAATTGGGTAGAAAAGTATTAATAAGCATTGTTTTACTAAAGCTATAGTTTTAGTTTAAATATCTAAGGTGTGTGAACTATTTGATGTTATTGGACTAACTCGTAAACATCTTTCCTTAGAACACTCTAAGGTAAACAGTTCAAAATGTTGACTCATTTTTAAGACCCTTATTATGTTTTTGGCCTCCGTTTGAATTTTGAAAAATAAAATTGACATTTTGTATATACTCTTAGGGTGTAGAAGAGTATTATACAAGTAAATAATAGTAGAGTATGTTTTTAATATAATGTTTTATAAAGTTGAGTCTTTGTAAAATATTTGTAAACTCAAGTGGAAATTGTGAAATGTTTCATAAATAATTTTAGTATTGAATTAAATACTATAAACAAAACTAAAAATGATTCAAAAACAGACTGGTGTAGTTAAGAAACCAATCGGATTAAGTACGTAAGTTATATGTTGATTATTTTATTCGCACATTTCTTGATCCAGGATTCGAATACATAACTTTGAGGTGATTTACACCAGTCCGAAAAAGGATTTATTACTTGATTCCTATTAGCAAACACAAGATTTGAAATCTTGATATGATACTGAAATTTTCTATCATAGTATATGACTATGTAACGGAGAACAGAGCTATCCAATCAAGGAACCCGATCAGAGTCCGCACTAGGGAGGTCGAGTGAGCGATACTAGTTTGGAAGTAATTTAATGTATCCGAGCAACTGATCGAATCAGATATTGGGTACGAATGATCCATGTACATCATATGGGCATAAATATATTTGTACAATTTGTTATGTGGCTTAGGGTAGTTTGGGAGTGACTTTCAATTCTGTTAGAAGTAGCTTAGTTAATCTTCTATATCCTTGGACAATCGAGAAAGTTTTAAACCCATGAAAAAATTTCTAAATCTTATTTGTTAGTCATTTACATTTTAAATAATGTTAAGTGTTAGTTTATTACTTTATGGAATTTGATTTGATTGATGGTGTAATTTTATAAACTATAGTTTATAAAGTTGTTATTTATAAGGACTTAAATCCCGATGCTCTTGAAAAAAAAGGGATTTCGAAGGAATTTGTAAAAGAAATAATAATAATATTCTTTTGAAACTTTGGTGAAGTATTATTATTTCAAGATATTTGAAAAGAGTTTTTGCAAAGGGTTTTTCAAATATTTTCGGTTATGACTAAAGTTGGATGATTGGGAGTTTTCCGATTAGGAAGACTCGCTAAATATATTTGTTTACTCCAGTTATTGTTTTAGGAAGAACCAGAATACCACTAGATGCTTCGTGTTGTTTTGATTCTAGAGTTATACCATGCTTCGGTAGAAGGGGCCCCCTTTGTCATAATTGATTTTGGTTTTGATATATTTTTCTTTGGAGAAATTTGAAAATATATTTTGATTATAAAATTCGGATATTTAGTTCTAAATTTATCTTTTGAAGAGATTGGATGTTCAGTATTTTATTACAGAGTATTCTTTGTACTTTTTTTGCATATGGTTGTTATATTGTTTATGTTAATAGTGTATTACTTTCTATCAACATAGTTCTCTTTTGGATTATGTAAGTGCAAGATAGGTATAGGAATGCAAGAGATTGCTATTTGATTTCTTGCACAACTGCATTTGCATTGAGATAGTAAGTTGTTGGAAAAAATAAAAATCAAATGCAAAAGAGGTTCGTAGTAGATATAGAGATTGGTAATTGATTAATGATTTTATGTCCCGATATAGGAGCCAATTGGCTTTTGTTTTCTTTGTTGATTTGGGCCAGTTGTGGCGAGTTATAGTTTTTCTAAATCAGCTGTGCAAAGGAAGTGCTACCAAAATTTTCCGTTATATAAGAAACTTTAAAAGTTTAATAACTCATTTTAATTAATGGTTTTTAAAACCTAAGGGTTTGGCAACAATATATTACTTTGGGAATTTCGGGGACGAAATTCTTTTAAGGGGGGAGAATGTAACATCCTGGAATTTCATCATTTTAAGTTTGAATATTTTATTAATTTTAAATATCTAAATAATTGATTTACATAGTTTAATAACTTATATTCAAATATATGGATTATTTAAATATTTGAATTATGAATTAAGTATTAATTAAATGGATTAAATAACCTTATTTAACTCCTTTTAATTTATGAATAATAGTGGTAAACTCATTTTGTAAGTTTAATATCAATAATAAATAGTTCGAATAAATAACAACAAAATCAATTGTTAATAAAACGACTTGATTTTTATTATAGCATTTTTAATTTAATTTATAGGATTTTTCCATAACTTTTAATTTGGAAAATACTTAAATTGTCATTTGATGTATTTTACGCAAACGATGGTATTTTTGAAATTTCATAGAATGAAATAATTTGTGTATATTATTATTGTTTTGAGAATGTATCGCATTTTTTGTGCGATCATATTTTTGTTTTATCGGTCGAAGTTTGTATGCGAACATAATTCTATGTAGCAAGATTTCTGAAATCGTGAAATAAACTAAATTCAATACTTTGAATATTCAACACACTTTCACTTTTCCTTTTCTCTCTTATTCATTTTCATTTTTTATAAACCAAAAGAAAACAACCCACCAATTTCAAAAATAAAAATAAAAATATTCACTCATCGAAAAATTATAAAGCAAGTTTCTTTAATTTTGTTTGGGCTAGATCTACCTATTCATATGGGTTTGGTTGTGTTCGTCGGTGTTTGGTGGTGGTGGACGTGTCCAGTAGAAACCAGGGTTAGTGTTTTCTTTAGATTTAGGCGACGAGAGGCTACAGGGTTGGTTACATCGGGTTCGTGGTGTGGAAGAGCAGCTTTGGTCAAAGTTGGTGGGTTGCGGCCTTGTCTAGCAATGGATGACTTTTTTGGTACAGGAATGGGCAACGTTCGGTCGGAATTTGCTAGGATGGACCGAGCTCTACGGTGAGGTGATGGTTGGGCGGAGATTTGGATGAGAAGTTCAACGGCGAAGTCGGATTGGAAAATCGTGGAGTGTAGCTCCATGTTGATGTGCATTTGTGCACGAACTGAGATGGGTCTGTTCATTTTTCTTGTATAGGTGATTTGCGTGTTTGGGGATGGAGAGTGGTTAGGCGAGGGTAATTAAAATAATTTAGTTCATTATGTAATTAGTGAATTTAATTGTTTAACTAATCATGCTTATAGAGGGTCGGATTTGGATGCGATCTTTTGCGTTGGACTTGTAGTGACGTTATCTACGTGATGTAATTGGATTCGTTGGATTTGAAGGAGAGTTGTTTAATTTTAGATCGAACCGGAATGCAAAAGCGTCTGTTGGAATTTCGATGAGTTTACTCACCTCTAAATAAACTATATGATATTTGTGTTGCTATAGATTATTGTTGAATGTTTGGATGATAGTTGATAGTTTTAATGAAGTATAAATTAATAATAAAATTATAGTGATTAATTTAATTATGCTTAACGTAGTTAAATTAGTTATACTCTGTTTGTGATATCCATTTAGCAGAATAAAACACCGTTCTGCTATACTTAAAGTGAGTAGATTATTTGGACATCTATCGAGCAGAATAAATCATCGTTCTATGATTGCAAAGTAAAAATATTATTTTTTAAGTTGATTAATAAATAATATGTTAACTATTGATTGTTGATTGTTAATTTATGCTATGTTAACATCGAATAATGGATCAACGCCCGAGAGTAGGATATAGGAAACCTATAAGACCTAGATCTAGCAGATAATAGTAATGTAAAGGAAAATAAACAGCAAGGAAAAAGAGAGACACAATATTTTATAGTGGTTCGGCAATCTTTGGCATACATTCACTTTATTTCTTTGTTGCTTATAGATTAGATTGAGTTTGCTTGAAACTACATAGGGTTTTAGAGAGAATAAGTTATAAGTACAGGGGTTAGATCGATTCTAAGTCCTTGAATTGCCTAAAGTAGCTTCCTTGGTGACTATTGTGTAGAGGGAGAAGATGAAGAAGAGACAGAGCTTCCGCGTAATGATGGCAGAAACTAGATCCTTTCTTGGTTACTCTATGGTTTGTATTTATAAGGATAGCAGTCTTTTTGGATCAGAAGCCCACTACCAGAGAGATCTAGACATCGACCCAAGATTGTATGAAAGAGTTGGAAGTGCTACAAGTTGAACTGATCCCTATAAATTGGTACCGAGTTATCCCCTTAGGTGGAAACTTAGTGATTCCTCCTGGACCATACTTCATACTTCATTTTAAGGTGCCCTTTGTGTTTTCATAGTCCAATGGCTCGTTTTGATGATCATTCCTCCATAACTAGGTTTGTTCTACAGTTTACTGGAGCTAACTCTTCAATTCTTGAGATAAATCGTCTGAAATTCTATGAAATGATTCGCCTCGCATATAATGGTTAGAGGATGGCTTGTGCAAAGTAGGAGTTGCCAACTATGAAGCACCATAACTCGATACTGAGTTATGGCCATAATTTGGTGTTGAGTTATGGACTTAGCTCCATAGTGGTCTAACTTTTCATGACTTATTTCTTTAGTCCATTTGGGTCTACCCTTCAGAATGCAAGTCGTTTTGTCTTCGTCTCGACGTTCTATCTCCCGATGAATTCTTCCCTGTTAAAAACCCAGTTAACATTTGCCCTACAGAGTATGCTTTCACTGGAAACAAAGTGTGCGCTGGAACAAGGTAGATCCTGAATTGTTAGCCTATGAATTCTAGTTGTTTATTTGAATGTCGTCTTGCGACGTTGCTTTTACTTGGGTAATTTCTGATCAACTATTTGTTATGATATAATCTGAATTCCAATTTCCTGCTCTGATGACGTGATCTTCTTTCTGGAGATCAAGTAGTACCTTGTCTTGGCATGTAGGTACATTTTAGTGATTTGGAGCTGACTCGGGTGAGAAATGATAACTCAGTACCGAGTTATAGTGATAACTTGGTACCAAGTTAAGTACTTAGAGAATCTTTTCAAAAATATTTCCTTCTTTTATTTAGGCGGCCTAGCCAAGCCGACCTCTTTACTTTTAGTCTTCTACCCTAGTCGACCCAAACTCTCCTTCATCAGACCGACCTAGTCAAGCTCCCAACTCCCCACAGTCCAACTTTTGGCTTCATCCCCTGACTTTGCTGCCACCACCTGCCATTCTCCATCACTTGAGCAGGCTGCTGCCTCCACTACCACCGTTTGAAATCTCGGATCTGACTCATCAACACCGTAGGCCGATTTTATTTCTAACTCAAATTAGAAGTTGGCAATGGTGGACTCCGGCTTTGTCGACAATGGGAATGATGATTTGGCCTTAGCTGATTTCATTTTTAGATGGAGATGGTTGATCCAACGCATGTTTAGTTGGTGGCGAAGCTAGTTTTTGCCCCAGTTGAACACATATGGCTCGAGAGATAAGTTACGTTCTCCGATCTTAGCCACCTTCCTTCATGAAATTGGCTAAGTGTTGATTTTTGAATTGATTCTAGTATGATTTGCTATTGATCTCGAGCGTATTAGATGGTCCTATCGCACTACCTTTCTATTTTTGCACTTACAGTTAACCTGAAAAGGAAATCTTTCCGCATCGCCCCAGACAACGGATCCGTTATCGCTTTTTTAATCGATAACAGACAAGTATAACGAGATAATTTCAATGGACAATTCGGCTCGTTTTACTAACGTTAGCAAGCTATCTACACAGGATGGTCCGTTCGTGGTATCCAAGACACTGGACCCATATCGAATAAATAACATGCTACACTTATCCCAGTCAACACTTGGAATCCGATTGGTCAGAACATGCCGACTCCCTTTGGATTTCAAGTGTTAATCATATGGAAATTCCTCCTAAAAATAAAGCGTACCTAACCGTGATCAACGATTTCTATTGTCTAGAATGGCACGTCGGTCATCCCACCGCAAATTTAGTGAAGGAGCATCCATAACTTCAGAAGCTGAACCATCAACTGCCCCCAATTTATTCGTCCATTCCTGTAGGTCCAAGTTAACCCGTTTCCTCCGAATTCTACCGTCTACTGGTTCCTGTCAAGCTTATGCTCAATTAGTTGCTTCTTGGGATGAGAATCTTGACTGATCCTCCAAAGCAATTGCCTTTAATTCTGTCGGCAAGATCACTTAGAAATATATGCATGCGGCATGACATTCCATATAGCGATGTTCAATTGCCTACTCGAGTTGAGCTTGCACATAGTCTCCCAGAAGGTTTCACTGCATGCAACTGATACATTTGCTTGAGTGGTGTTGTGCCCTGTTCAATCGATTCTTGATTGCGGTGCTTCAGGAACTAGGACTTGCACCGTTCCAAGTTCATCCCAACTATTATGCATTCCTGAGTTCGTTGTATATATTTTTCAGGATCAGGCTTGGGCGGCCTCCAAGAATTAATGAGCTAAAATTTCTCTTATAGTTCAAGAGGAGGCAAGATTATCCTTCCTTCATAATTATAGAAGCTTGGAGGGGATGCAAGCTGATATGAGATTTTCACAACAAACGGTCTGCTTTCAAAAATGAGTATTTCTCCGTTCGATGTCTAGAGGGCTTCAATCATCTCTAGATATCAGGAGGTAAGCCTCTATTCCTTGGCTCCTGCCCTACTAGGATGTTTCACATCTTTAGCCTTCTACACATTTTATTACAGCAATCCCAAGGTGGGAAATCAATCGTGAACTTAAGGCAACGCTTGAACTCTTAAAGGATGTGAGAGCTTCTGAGCCCTCAATTGACTTCCTTTTGACAAATGAGAACCCTTAAAGGTTTGGCATACTACACCCAAAAAGGTTTTCTTTGGCTGAAGAGCCTTAACATCAAGTGCCTCTAGGATGCAAACTCGTTCTATCAAGTGATGTTCGACCCGATGACATTCCTGAAGTCGATGCAGATTTACCTTCTAGAGGAGATATTCTAAGGGATAGAGATGAGACATGTAGGATGTCCCATATCCTAGAGGAAAAAGATGAACCATTTCGGAGGGGAGAAGGGAAACAAAAGATGGTCATGGGGGAGGAGGAAGAGGCTATAGATGATGAAGACGACAATAACTTTCATGCCACTGAGAAATGAGACGAGTCCTATGGTGAATCGTTGGAGATGAGCCCTGATTTTCCTATCCTACCTTCTTCGAAATTACTAAATACCGAGGAATTGAGTCCTGAGCTTCCCCTTTCTCCTCAAGAATAGCTAACTACCGAAATTTCTCAATCAAAAAGGGGCCAAGATATTGAAATCCCTGTCGGAGATACGTTGCATTCGGATTTCTAGGAAACATCTCCATTAACTTGAATGAATTTAGGGATTTCTCAATTAGTGAAATGATATGCGAGATTGGTTCGGATATCAACATATTCTCAAGTGCTTCCATAAGCGAGGGCAGAAAGACTCCAACTCTAAAACCGTGCCAATATGGTCGGTAGAGTATATATGGGATTATTGGCATTACATGCTCCACTTTAGTATCATGGACACACGTTTCTACATTGAGTTAAACATCATTGTTCAAGTGTTAACTCCATTGTTCTTCTCGTTTAAGGTTCCATAGGCCGCGGACTATACCATCAACTGTGTTAATATTCTAGTTCCTACAGGGGTCAAACTCCGGATCCAACCCATTGGTCTCATCGTGAAACTGGCAAGGAGAGGATAAAGAGAAAAGATGATGAGGCACGACACTTGGAGAGAGAGGGGAGAGAAGAGATAAAGGGACAATAAAGGTGATGCCCTCGACGATATGCACAAGCGCCACAGGGATTCTAATGATTGTTGCGAGGCCTCACTACCCATTACTCCTCCCCACACCGAGGCTCAGATTGCTATGATGTAGGAAATTCCTTCCACTTAGGCCATAACTACTGCACCTACTTCTGCTTCTTCTAGTCAGGGAAAAAAGTTCACACTTCCACCGGGACTACCCCAGCTTCAAGCTGCTTACCTGCATCTGTTCTTACACATAGTTAAATTTTATAAGAACATATAAAGCCCACCAATAAATTTACTTTCCTCCAGAATCTCAAGACTGTCCATGAGGACTTAGAAGCTGGGTTCGAGTGGCAGAGTCTTGTATGAGCCCTTTTTGACGTGAATCGTATTAACTACAAGGAGATTCTTTCGTACGAGGCCGAAATGAAAGACAATGATAAAATAATTAAGGATCGCGACAATGAGATAGCTCAGCTTAAGATTGAAAGAGACGCGACCTTGAAGAGAAAAGCTTCTAGTGACAAGTTGCTAATGGAGGCAAACCGAGCCCACGATAGAGCACTCTTGATTAATGATCAACTTAAAGATGCTTGCAGGGAATCTGACAAACTGATAGAGAAAGTTACCGAAGGAGAGAAGGTTGTTAAAGCTTAGGACCAAACTATTACTGAATAAGCCACTACCATTGCTGAGAAGGCCGCTGAACTCACTTGACTCCATGTGGAGAATGGAAGGCTATCCAAGGAGAAAGAACAAGTTGAAGCTGATAAACTGGCAGTCGAGATCGACCAATTGGTTACACGATCAGAGATTGTGGACCTTGAGAGAGAGCATGATGAAGCAATGAGCTAGATTGGATACTAGTGTGCTACACCTCTATACTTGCAACGTCATGACAAGGGCAGTTTGAGTTGGCTTGAAGATGATTACCCCCGGACTCTTGCTATGGTTTGGGAAGAAGTGCTAATTAAGTTGGAGCTAGCTAGGGATATGCACTCTAAAGAGGAACTAATGGCCACCTATCTCAATCCTAAGAATATAAACTTCCTAGCGAGTGGTAGAAAAACTCTGAAAGAAGTGAGGGAAAAGGCCACTACTGAGGTTGCCACTAAGGCTTTTACCGGCCCAAGTTCTTCGGTTAAGGGCGAGATATCTACTTCCAAATCCAAAGAGCTAACAATGACTATTCATGCATCTATAGGGGTTGGGTCTACAACCACCTACACACTCTCGACATCTAAAGCCTATTCGAGGTGTATATTCCTCTGATCGTTAAGCGGCACGATGAAATGGATACCAGTGAAGGGGGTTTTGAAATTGAAGTTCATGGTCAAACTCCTAGTTCAGGTATTTCCCTCGTTTCGCCAGTACTCCAAAAGCTCCAATTCACTCCAAAGTCCTTTAATAAACTATATAATTGTGTTTCCCAACTTGTAGATCAACCATCTCTCCCGCCTCCTCCTATAGTTACACAGGACTCGTGAGCCACTACTATCTTTACTGCTTTGACCACTATCTCCACAATGGATTTGGGTACAATTCATGTCTCAATCTCCAGGCCTAGGCTTGACTCTGAGCAGATAGCGGCACTGCAGAACCTGGAGGATGTCTCCATATCTCAAGAGGAAGAAGTGATAGTGATAGGTGAGTTAAACCCGACTGGTAAGGAGGCAATACCAGGGAGACTTGAGAAGGAAAAGAAGGGGCTGTAGGTGAAGAAGGATAAGAAGGAAGCAAAGTGCAAGCTTCGATTACAATCAAGCTCCGGAGGTCAAAGGATGGAGACGCTGCTATATGAGGTTCTGAGGGGTCTGGATCTGCCATGGGAGGAGAGTCTGCATCCTTGGAGAGTGTCATTGCCCTTGGCGAGGAAAATAAGTGAAAGAAGATTCTTAATCGTCCGGGCAAGGACAGTAATGGTGGCACAGTGGAAAGAAATGATGATGTGACCAAGTTCCAGTGAAGTGGAGCATTCATGTTTTGTATCTTTTTTGAGTAGATCGAATTTGTACATAAAATGATATTAGGAATGAGAGATTATCATTTCTTTTGTAACCTCTCTTGTGTACTTTTCCTGCATTATGTGTATTTTGCTTGTTTAGGAATAACTGCCTCTGTATATAATACAATTTCCTCTATTGCAATTTTCTATATCATACACTTCTATGTCTATGTTATATCTTTATTTACCGCAACTCTATGCATGTAAATGGTATTGCTATAGTTATTTAGCATATTATATTACTTAGCTCTATTATGAATTTTCCACAATACTCCATTCAGCATAAGAGACCTGTGGTGTGTCTCGGTTTAGCCTATCCTGATCATGTGTTAGTTTATGTATGCCCACTACTTTACAGGGCTGGTTACTCCGAACTCAGGGTTTAAGCAATTGGTTAGAGATTGGTTGTTTTGGGAAACTCATTCGGTTGGCCTCACTCTGTGTCGCGCATTAGGTTCCTGTTGTTAAAAGATGTTGACCAAACTCTCTGATGCTCCCATGGAGGGATGTGCAAATAGGTTCCTATCTCTGGGAAACCATGATTCTGATGGTCAATTCTGAGCATTTCATTCCTTGACTGTGACCATATTTTTCTAAGTTCAGTGTTGAGATCCTATTGGCATATCAGTTTCTATCACCAAAAGCTTTCAAATAGCTCAAGTATTTGGACTTTCCTTCAACGTTGCTGTCAATCTGATGATTTGGACCTTTAAGATATTGTTGGAGCAATGCTAATTTCCACCCATCCTGTGATAGGAACTTTCCCGATGCAGCCAAAGCAATGTCGGTACTTTGAAAGTTTGGATGAGCTCTCGGTGTTACCAGGGTAGCATCGATTACTAGAGTAAAAGGATTTCCCAGCATTATCGGGACTCCACTTGTACTTAGGAAATTTTGAATTGATTTTTCCATTGATTTGGAGGTTTGAGGGTCTATATTCCCCATCTAGAGATTGGGAAGAATTTTCTCGATCAAGTGGGATGTGTGTTGCATGCAAGAACGCGGTTCCATAGGTTTCAGAAGCGATGTGTGGTTTATTGATGGCGCAAAAGGAGTGTTACATACTTGAACGTTGTTCCATCGATTCATGTAGCAATGTGCGGTTTATTGGTGGTGCACAAGGAGTTTTTCATACTTAGATGTTGTTCCATTGGTCTAAGTAGCGGCGTGCGGCTTATTGGTGGCGTACAAGGAGTATTGCGTACTTGAACGTGGTTCCATCGGTTCAAGCAGCGACATGCAGCTTATTGGTGGCACACAACGAGATGGGCCTTCCCGGAGTTGTCAAAGCAATGCCAGTTCTCAAAAGGCATGGATCGATTTTCTCCATCGATCTGGCGGTTTGAGTCAATTTTCCCCGTCGACCTAGCGGTTTGCTTACAAGAACGCAGTTTCATTGATTCAAGAAGCGAGATATTTTATTAATAAAAGGAAAAACAAGTCTTGCCTATATATAATGCCCCTGTGTCCTTGGATGAATTATTTGCAAAAATAAAAAATATATAGATAAGTATTAAATATAGTAGTACCGCATCGAGTTATTGTTCCAAGCACACAGGATAGGAATTCCATCAACCGTCGTCTGCTTGAATGTTCCATCTCCATGTTTCTGGCCGATCACGTCGGATCCTTCCTAGTTTGGGTCAAGTGCTCCCATACTTGGGAAGATCCGTTTCAAGATGAGATCTCCCTCTTCGAAGGTATGGTTTCGAACCATGGCATTGAAGTGTTCAGCCACTCTTTTCTAGTGAACAATCTTAAGCTCGGCTTCCTATTTCTTCTCATCGATCTGGTCAAGTGATTCGAGTAGTAGTTCCTAGTTTTCTCTTTATTGAAATGCCTTTTGCGATGAGGAGGGACTTCCAATTCCACTGGAATCATAGCTTCTAAACCATAAGCTAAAGAGAAGGGAGAGTGTCCAGTCGCAGATTTATGTGTCGTATTGTAAGCCCATAGTGCAAGCAGAAGCTCATCAACCCAATTTCCTTTAGCTTTCGTCAACCTCTTCTTTAAGGTGGATTTGATGATTTTGTTCAGTGCCTTCACTTGCCTGTTTGCCTATGGATGTGCTATTGCGAAAAAGCTTTTCACGATTTAGTAACACTTGTAGAAGTCTTTGAACTTGGCACCGTCGAACTAAGTTCCATTGTCTGTGATTGTTTTCTATAGCATCCCAAATCCGCAAATAATTTTTTTTAGTTACAAAGTTACCTTTTTAGTAGTAATCGTGGCAAGTGGTTCTGCTTCGGCCCATTTCGTAACGTAATCAACTGCAACGATGGTGCATTTGGCTCCTCTATTAGATATTGGTAAGACGCCAATTAGATCAATCCCCAAGATTGCAAACGGTCATGGACTGACCATTTTCATAAGTTCCATAGATGAGGTTCATGGAATCTTTGCAAATTTCTAGCATCAATCGCATCATCTAGAATAGTTTTTCGCGTCTTCATTTATTATTGGTCAGAAGTATCCACAGCAGAGAGCCTTTTTCACCAATTTTCTCCCCTGGTGTTGTCATCGCAACTGCCTCCGTGTATCTTCATGAGGATTTTCTTGGCTTTTTTTTGGTTACACATTTGAGTAAGGGAGTGGAGAACCCTCTCTGGTTCTCTATGGTACAGTAATCCATCCGGCATTATGAATCATGGTGCCTTCCAAAGGAGCTTCTTTCGTTCATTTCGGTCCCTTAGGAGTATTCCTCTGAGTAGGTAGTCCTTGATCGATGCCATCCATGATTCCTCCTCTTCTGTGGTTTCCAAAATCCAGTCGACATCCATCCGATCTATGCTGGGAGCCAACAATACTTCCGCTGGAACCAGTCCTAGCGACTGTGCATCTTCAGAACTGGCAAGTTTAGCCAAGTGATCGTCCTTCACATTCTATTCTCTAGGTATATGTGTTATCGTGTAGTATTCATTATCGTTGAGCAATTCCCGTGCTTTCAACAGGCAAGGGGCGAGGTTCGCACGCTTAGCCTGATACTCTCATTTCACTCGATAGACGACTGACTGAGAGTCGGTGTATATATGGAGAGCTTTAATTCCCAGTTCCTTCACAATATTTAATCCCACTATTAATGTCTCATACTCTACCTCGTTATTAGTAGCAAGGAGTTTTAACGTTAGAGCATAACAGATAGACCATTCTTCAGGAGTTTCGAGCACAACTTCAGCTCCTAAGTAGAAGTTGTTTGACGCACCGTTGACAAACAATTTCCATTATGATGCTACAACCACTTTGTCTTCTTCAGCATCCCAAATTGTGAACTCGGCGAGGAAGTCATCCAACACATGTCCGCTAATCACTCTCCGAGGATGATAAGTACATGCTTAACTCAACATTCCACTTCAGAAGTCGTCCCGTAGTCTCGGATCGATAAAGTGCCTTCTTTAAGGGTTAGTCTGTCAACATCTTGATGAGGTGAGCTTGAAAATACGATCGCAACTTCCTTGATGCTATCAACAAGCAGTATGCTAACTTTTCTAACATCAGGTAGTCTCGTTCAGCTACGGTGAACCGTTTGCTGGTAGCAGACGGGTCTTTGAATCCTAGCCTCCTCATGCACAAGTGTTGCACTTAGCGCATGGGCAAACAATGCCAAGTAGATGAATAGATCTTCCCCATCTACCGATTTATATAGAATCGATGGTGTGTCCATGTGTTGAAGTAATTCCTTAAATGTTGTCTAGCAGTCTTGATTCCATTCGAAGTTCTTCTTACAGTTCTTCAATGCGTCGAAGAATGGTATACACTTATCCATTGATTTGGATATGAAGCGACTCAATGCTCGATCTTCCCATTCAAACTTGGTAACTTCATTTTTGTCGATGGGGCTCTGGCATTCCTTAATGCAGCGATCTGTTCTGGATTTGTCCCAATGCTCCTCGTGTTTACTACGAATCCGAGAAATATTCATGATGAAACACCAAATGAGCACTTCAAAGGGTTCAACTTCATTTCATACTTTTGAAGGATTTCAAACATCTCCGAGAGATTATCTTAATGGTTCCCAAGTACTCATGATTTCAAAAGCATGTCATTCACATATACCTCCATTGTCCGTCAGATCTAATTCTTGAATATTGCATTCATTAATCGTTGTTAAGTAGCACTAGCATTCTTTAAGCAGAACGACATTACACAAAAACAGTACAGTCCCAAGTCAGTAATGAAGCTGGTGTTCTCCTGATCGGGCTCATGCTTCATAATCTAATTGTATCCTAAGTAGGTGTCCATGAATGAGAGCAGCTAAAGCCCACGGTTCCATCGATGAGCTGGTCGATTCTAGGTAGTGGAAAGCTATCCTTTGGGCAAGCTTTTTTCAAGTCCGAGTAGTCAACCCAACTCTGTTACTTCCTATTCAATTTCTTATCCAGTACAAGGTTTGACACCCATTCATATTGCGTCGTGGATAAAGCAGTTGGCCAATAGCTTATCCACTTCCTCCTTCACTACAACAGATCGCTCTGGACCCAGACTGCGTCTCTTCTACCTTACTGGTTTGAATTTGGGGTCGATATTAAGTGCATGACATGCTGTCTCCGGTGATATCCCATATATATCGGAATGCGTCTAAGCGAACACATCTAGATTGGCACAAAGAAATTTTATCAGTTTGTTTTGCATCTTCATTCCAAGCTGTGAACCTATCTTCAAGACACTAGTTGGATCATCCATGTCGACAGGAACAACAATCGTTAACTCCATTGGTCATGCCCGTTCCTCCTATGCACTCTTCTTTCTAGCATCCATAGTCTTATTGAAGTGACTATGGTCCCCAAACCAGGGGCCATTCTATAACTGATATGCTTTTGGGTCATGAATGTGGAGATTCCTCCTCACATTCTTCCCGTTATCACATCGTTTGGCTTCGCACCATTCGACAATGTGACATTCTCTTGTCATGCTTTGGTCTTCTCTTACCACTCCAACCTCATTTTCATTGGGAACTTCATTATAAGGCATCATGGAACCAAAATTATTTTGAAATCAGTAAGGGCCGGTCGGCCCAAGAAAGCATTGTAAGCTGAGAATCCATCAATTATCACGAAGGTGTAAATAAGAACCACCCTCCGTTCTTCTTCTTCAAGTTCTACAGGTTAGTCAATCATCTCGACTGGCTATTTTGATTCGCTTGTAAATCCCAAAATCTTCGTCCTAGAAGTGGTGACATCCTTCATACTAATATTCATCTGATCGAACGTTTGTCAAAAATGGATGTTAACCGAACTTCCACTGCCAACCAACACTCTATGCACAACTGCCGACCAATTCCAACTGTTACCACCATTAGGTCGAGAGTTGGTGCCTCTATACCTGCAGTATCCGATTTTAGAATATAATGTCATCAGTTATCATTTCTTTTGTTTGGCCAAGGTTCAATCTTCAATGGCATAATAAGTTTCCTTAGGAGCATGCTTTAAAAAACTGAATATCGCTCTATCTCGTCCCAACTCTTCTACGCTGGGTAAGGTCCTCCAGTTACGGTACTTACTACTAGCCTTCACTACAAGAAAAAGAGTCATCTATAGTGGCATGTAACCGATATAAAAGAAAACCATAACGGTTCGATAAACGTTATATATCGACATATTACAAAAACCAGTGGCGTATTTATAATACGAAAAATACTGCCATAAAGTAGTAAGCTTTTATAGCACATATAGACCGCTATAATATTCTTTTTCTATAGCGCTATATGTTAGCTATTTACATATTACTACAACGTGTATATGCCGCTATAAAATGAATAGATACGATAGCGCTTTTATTCCATTATCCTTCAATAGTAAGCACCTGCATTATAGTACCTTTTGAAAGCGCTTATATTATATAACTATAATGCTTTTTAAGCGCTATGGTTTATTTTTCTGTATGTTTGATGTATTCTGCTATATATTACAGTTTAGTAATAGCATATCGAAAATGAATCTTCTTTAAACAGATAACAATATGAACAATGTAAGAGCGGAAAAATATAATAATCAGCAAATGTAACGCATTATATCAAACATACCAAATATCCACATACATAGTATTAAACATAATCAAATATACACATAATATCCATTATATATGTTTTCAGCACATGCCAAAAAGTAGCATCAAATGTTTTAAGTACACCCCCAAAATGTTGTCTACGTATAACTGAGAACAAGTACATATCACACAAAAAAGCAGTTCATATATACCTCAAAAGTTAGCCAATATTCAGATCATGCTTCTTTCGCATCTGCACCAATATATATGAGAACTTGAGAAAGTGTATATGGCAATAGTTGGGATGACTAGTTGAATAGTTGAGATAACAATATTAAGAGCTTTTACCAAAAGAATGAAACTACTTTAACATATATACATAGCAGCGTTATTTCAAATAGAGATATATACACAGTAAAACATATATTGAATTAATCAAGGAAGACGGCATTTAAATGCCATTCATTAATCAGGATTCAATGCATTTTTCCAGCAGACTTGTAATGGTTTGGTGTTTCTATCAGCTATAGTTTAGATGCCAGATTGGACCATGTGTGAACGTACAGTTGTTGTGAATAGAATATGAAACTAATTTTTTATTTAAGCTGATTTTCACGTTATATTGTGTAATAAGGACTCCATTTATGTGTTAGCTCAGGTACGTATTGATCTAGTGAAAGTATGAATCACATTTTGGGTGTTCTCGATTTAATACGGCAACATTTAAGAAATATGAATATACACATGTTTAACTGGCTTATACATCATGACAATTTTTGAGAGGTATCCAGATGATCTTTTCGGTCTCTAAGCCTGAAATGACATTATTATCACTTCAATTTACATGGCTTGACATATATAATCGACTGTCTGAAGTTGCTAAATTCTGAGTTTTAAACAAACTAGAAAGTTTTGATTTCATAATGAAATGAGCCAAGCCAACATTTTAATGAACTGGCTGAGCATGATGATAAAGAGTGCGCTCCACAACTTGAATCACCACTGCAAATGCCCAAAATATAGTACTGAAGAGCTACTGAAGACTGAATAAAGACTGACATCGCTGAAATGGCATGAAACTGAAGCACTGATGTGGTGTGCACTTGAAACTGAAGTCGAAGCTATCTATGAACTGAAAATGAAGGTATGTGTGAACTTGAAAGTAAAGCTATGTATGGGAGGACTTGAGATTGAAGCTATGTATGAACTGGAGAAATACAAGAAAATGTGAGAGAGTTTACGATTGAGAGTAGAATGTTGTTTTATTGATTGAACAGAGTTGTACATAAGTTTTGATACAAGAATTGTATTGTTAGAACTTAAACTGTTTACAGAATGTAATAACAATATATATACTCGTTTGGGCTAGGCCCAATATCCTATAAGCTGAGTTGCTTCAGATTGCTGTTGTGAACCGTTGGATGGCACAAGATCTGATGGCTCATATTAATCCCCGCATGATGACAAGGATTTGTGCTTTTAGTATTGAGAAAACAATCGGTTCACTTTATTTCCCTCAATACTCCCCCGCAAACCCTAGTTCCTCTAGGGTTTGAGAAACAATGGCGGCTCAAGCAATTTCGTTGATTAGTGACCTTCAAAGGTTGGAAAATGGCATGGGAGGTTTGATGCTCTTCTTGCTCTTCTTCTTTTGTGAGTTTTTGAGTAGGATCTTCAAAACTTTTGGAAGACTCGTCAGATCTGATTTTACAGCTGCCTACTCCAAGCTTTTCTCTGAGTCTGATGAAGTTGAGCTTGGACAAAGGTTTAGTTAGCGTATATGCTATCTGGTAAGTAGATGGTAAGTGTTGTACACTGAGATTTCCTTTGTTGACTTGCTCTCGTACAAAGTACATGTCTAGTTCCATGTGTTTTGTGCGTGAGTGAAGTTGTAACGACCCGCTATTTTGGACCATTCAAATCGACAATAAATCCACACAGGTCGGACTTGAATAATTCAAAACAATAGATTGTTAATTTAAATTTGGCAAAACTCAGAATATACAGTAAATAAATCAATCACAGAATCACAGACACAGAGTAATAAAATAATACGCAGCGGAATAGATAAAATAGTAGTTCATGAAGCTACTATATAAACATCAGAGTTAGAAATAAAATACAACAGAATATCCCAAATGTAGTGAAGTCTCCAATACAACAGATGACTTCTTTGGACAAATCAACTAGAAGAGCTGAAAGCTGAGGTGATAGTTGGATCTCCAAAGGAAGCTCCAAACTCCAAGGGTGAGTCTCAAATGCTGTATCACTCAATCTGACCCGAGCGTAAAGCAAAACATAGAACACTCGAGTCAGGATTAACATTCTTATATAAATAAATCCAACTCAAGTGAAATATCAATTGAAATACAAGTAACTTAAAGGATGTTTGGGATAACCATCCTCCAAGGATCTTCAGAACTATCTACAAGGTGGAAATATACATTATAACACCGTGGTCATTTCAATTAAACTTATACTTCAAACCCAAATATCATTTCATTTCAAATATATCTATTTTACAAATAGTATATATATAGGTTAAATAATTTATAAAGTAAAGTATTTAAAATTTCCTCAAGTCTCACAAATCGATTTAAATTAACTCAAATTCCAAATTCAAATTTATTTAAAGCTCAATTCATCAATTCAATTCAGTTCTAAAGATACCATTTAAATTTTCAATATATTTCAAAGCTTTAATATTCAACATTTTCAAAGTTCAATTTAACAGTTTCATATAGATCTTGATTTAACTTTATTATTATTTAATCAGGGAATATTCACTTAATAAATTCAATATCATTTAACTAGCCTTAAATTTCATTTTCTACTAAATTTTTCCTTAAATTTTTTTTTAAACAAGAAATATTCATTAAATTATTTAAATCAAACTCAAGTTATAAATCATATCTTAAATCCCAATTCCAATAAGTTTTAAATTGGTTTAATTAAATAAATTTCTTTACTAAATTCAAATTATCTTCTCACCCTTAACTTATTCAAATTTTTACCAAAATCTATTTTGAAATATAAATTTTATACTTTACATATTATATGTATTAAATCCATCTTAATTGAATTAAATATCATTATTAAATCTATATATATCCTTACCATTTATATATAAAATTTTAAAAATCAACATTTGTTAAAACCATATATTTCTTTCCAAAACCATGGGATTCAATTTTAAAATATTTATATATATGGACCAATGGTGTCTGTATATATATTTATCATATGGTTCAGTGATACGGATATTTATCATTTCAATCCGAAATTTAAATATATACGGGTAGGTATCATTTCGACCCGTAATCCCAATTTCAATTCAAATGAAAATCGTTTGGGTTTATCATTTCAACCCATAACGATTTTCTCCTATTCTAAAGTCCGTTCGTGTAACGACCCGATATTTTCAACCATTCGCATCCATTATAAGTGTATAGGTAGACACTCATGCCGGAGTTGAATTGCTCAAAATACCGCGTTGTAAATAAAATTTGGCAAATCTCAGAATATACAGTAAATAAATATAATCACAGATCACAGACACAGAGTAAAATAATGCAGCGGAAGTAAAAGAAATAGTAGTTCATGAAGCTACTATATAAATATATCAGAGTTACATAAGATACAACAAAAGAAATAGAGTACAACAAAAGTCTCAATAAAATAACCAAGTACAAGCTGAGTAGAACAACGGAACTGAAATAGATAGGACATGACAAGCAAATAATCTCCAGCGTTTCAAATCTCCAAGAGAGTGGAAATCCAAATCTGTGAATAACTCAGGCTGACCCGAGCGTAAAGCAAAACACAAAACACTCGAGTCAGGACAATATATACTTATATAATGTAAACCAACTCAAGTGAACTGTAATAAAGGTACAAGTAACTTAGAAGATGCTTGGGACCGCCCATCCTCTAAGGATCCGTTAAACTATCTACTATGTAGTAATATTCGATATTATAATAGTGTCTAAATAAGTAAAGTATAATCATATAGAAAATAGCGTTAAGGGGATGGAGAACCATAACGCGGTCGGATCTTAAAATCATAATCGTAGTAAAGCTCGATATGGTAGGTGACACGGCACAACTAGGCAATGCCAGGGTAGATATACCAATTACGCACACGGACTGATGGATACGCATAGCAGCCACTACCGTTCCACCTCGAACAACACTCCCAAATCGGAGGATGGCCATCTAATCAATCACAAGTAAGAGTATAATATTTCTGAAATGTGTCCGAGAAGAGGTGCTACCTCACTGGTCCGAGATCGCTCCTGTTTTAGCCACCTTATGCCAACTCACGGGAGTTGGGTCTACGTAACATACCTTAAGAACGTCGCCACCATCCTACTTCATTCTGGAATCTCCACCGCGTACACAGTTGCCAAAGTGGTTTTCGGTAAGACAGAGAGTATGTCCATATCCGATCCCGGTCTCTTTAACAACCCAACGTTATTATAACCCGTGGTTATAACTTTTAAAAACAATACTTTACTTCAAAATAAAATATCATTGCAAACCATATCTTTATCAAAATAAAGATTAAATCAATTCCAAACCATTTCCATATATTTAAATTTTCATATAATTTCAAAACTTCATTTCAAATCATTTTAATATAACAAAATATCATATCCTTACAAAACTTCATTTCAAATCATTTTAATAAAATAAAATATCCTATCAGTTCAAATCCAAATATTCAACTTTAAATACCTTTTAAATTCAAAGATATCGTTCATTTACTATCATTTCAAATCACCTTTAAATAGTTTATATTCCAATTAAAATAATTCATTTAAACCTTTTAAAAGTGTAATTATTATATTTTCAAATCAAGTATTCAATTTCCAAAGTTTCAAACCATTCTGAGTTCGTTTACTAAGTCAAAAACCCTAATTATTAAAATTTCAGCATTTCACAGCATTTAAAAACAACTGCTATAAGTTATATTTGAAAACATTTTTAATTCAGCAAAGACAGCACTAAAAACTGCTGTTAAAACTCAGTTTTAGTTGAATTATAGTTCAAAACAGAAAAGACAGCATTTCAGAAGTGCTGCGGTAGTTCAGATTTCAAAACAAGGGTTAAATTTGGTTTCAGCAAAGACTGCAGACCACTATAGCATTTCCAGAGAATGCTATAATAGGCCTGAGTTCAATATTAATCTACAAGTTCAATTACAGCAACTACAGCATTTCAGAAATGCTGTAATAGCTCTTTTTACACAATTTTAGTTCAAAACAGAATCTATAGCATTTCTGAATGCTATTAATAGTAGATTTCAGGTGTTAGTGTATTTCTAGCAATTAAATAACTTCAATTTAAAACACATAAACATTTTAAAAATCATATTTTAACATTTAAAATGTTCATTTACATATCATTTAACATGTATCTTTTTCACAATAAATTTCTTATAATTAAATCCAATTTTCAACAATTTACTTAATAAATTTAAGTGTAAAAGTTTCCAATTCTTCACATTTCAACAAATAACTTAACACTTCAAATTTAAATTACCATTTCACAAATTTAACTAAATTTCCAATTTTATTTAATTAACTTAAACCTTTAATTAAAACCAAATTTCACATTTCCAAGTCAAGTTATATTTTAAAAGATCACTTTTAAACATTCATTTATTTAACCACTTAAATTCATAGAAAAATCAATAATACTTTAATAAATCACTTAAATTCAAGTTTAATCAAATTATCATATTTACCATTTCCAAATAAAATTTAATATCCATTTTATTTATATAACCTAAATATCACTTTTAACCAAAATTCCAAATTTCCAACTTAAGTTATATTTCTAAAATCCAGTTAAACCATTCATTAATTACATTTTTAACACATAGAAAAATCATAATTTCTTTATTTTAAAACATTTCAAAATCTATTTAAATCAAATTTCATAAATTTATAATTTTTAAATTACTTAAAAATATCCAAAACACTTTATAAAATAACCACGGGCCTGTATATAATTTTCTAACTTAGGTCAAGTGATACAGATATGTATCATTTCAATCCGCAGTTAAAAAAAAGAAAAATCCAGGTTCTATCATTTCAAACCCGCAATCCCAAGTTAAAATAATTTTAAATAAAAATCGTTCAGGCCTATCATTTCAGCCCATAACGATTTTTCCCTATTCTAAAGTCCGTTCGGGTATGTATCATTTCAACCCATAGTGATTCTAATCTACAGGGAACTTGCAATGGTGATAACAGATATAAATAACAGAATAACATTAAATAACAGTAACATATGATATAACAGGTATAATAACAGGTGTGAACATCATATGATAATAATATAAGCATATAAAACTTGATAATATATTTCTACTGATTCGCAGGGTGTCAATTTACTAGTTATATAGGTACATATTGTCTGGTGAGAATAACTCACCTTTTTATGCTGGAGATATCAATTAGAATGACACAACGGATCCAGAAGGCACGACCTTTGATTTGAGTGGAGAAAATAGCCAAGATATCATCTTGTAAACAATACCCAAACAAGACAAAACAATATAGCACATGAATATACTTAACATAAAACAATGTTGAACAAATTGAAATACAAAGAAATAAAGACAAGACTTTGCCTTTACCATTCAAATGCTTGACCATAGGGGATCAAGTGCTCAGCCATGATGTGTTTGGGCTCAGATTAGCATCATATAGGTCAGGTTTAGCACACCTAAGCATGGCAACATGAAGTGATGTGAAGGGTAGGAGATGCAACATGAAGAATATCAATGGACAAGGCAAATAGGTGAAGTTTTGGTCACAACAAGGCTTGACTTGGCCATTGCTTGGATCAGCCATGCATGGTACAGGTCTGGACAGTGGAGGGTGATGGTGCAGCAGCAGCCAAAGGTCATGTAGTTGCTGGTGGTGGTGGTTCTAGGGGTGGCCAAGGTGATAGATGAAGGTGGTGGTGAAGCATATGTGGTTTAGGCATTGTTTGGAAGGGTTTTTGTGCAATTTTGTGGTGCTAACTTAAATGGATGGGCATGGCTTGTCATGGTCAGTGGAGGAGGAGGAGGTGCTGCTGTAGATGGTGGTGGGGCTGAAGGTGGAGAGGATGGTGGAGATGAAGGTGGTAGAGGCCAAGCAAAGCTAGAAGAGGAGGAAGGCAAAATCAATGGAAATTGTGAAGTAAAGAAGAGATAAAGGAAGAAGATAAGAGGAGAATGGAAGCCATATTTTTTTTAGGGTTTAGGAGCTTTGGAATTTCGTGAATGAGAGAAAAAAAAAAGTGGCGGCTGAAGAAATGAGGAGATGTTGCCAATTGAATGAAAAGTTAGGTTAAAAAGTAGAAGGGTTAGAAAATAAAAGGGCCTTAGGAAGATAGAAAGTTTAAGGCCTTTCAAATTTCTTTAATTCATTTTTATAAGTTTATATTTCTGATAATAACAGAAATTCCAGTTAAAAATTCGAAAATTTGATAAAATATAAAAATATATATAATATTTATTGATTATATAAAGTAGAATTAAGGAAAATAGTTAAAACAGTGAACTAGACTAGAAAATTTTGAAATTGAATAGAAAATTTTTTAGAAAATTCATATCAGCTTGCAATATATTTTTAAACATAAATAATATATAAAATAAAAATATATTCACAAAATAAATATTTAAAATTTAATTTACATATAATTTTTAATGAAGAAAATAGCAGAAAATATGAAAACAGCCTTTAAAAATGAAAAATAAATACATTAAATTTTGGAAAAATACTATTATCAATTTAAAAACATAAAAAGACAAAATATACATAAAAACATATTAACACATATTAAAACAAAATATAAGAAAGAAAATATGATTTAAAAAAATTTAAAATAGGCAAAATTGCACAAATAAACAAATTATACTAAAAATTGAAATGTACATAACTTTTACATTTTAACTCCGTTTTCAACGAAACGAAAAGTAGTGTTCAAGTTAAATCTATTTTCATAATAAAAGATAAAATTTATAATTTCAAACTATTAAAATTTAAACTTAAAAGTCAAAGTTTGACTATTGACTAAAATTCACATTTTCAGGAAATATTAAATTTAGTCATATTTGGAATTCTAATCCACATCAAAGTCAAAGTTTATATTTAAAATAACAAAATTTATTCTTTTCATAAATAAAGCTTTTGAATCTGGAAAAATCAATTAAAAAAATATTTGAAAAATACAGGGTTGTTACACTCTCCCCCACTCAAAACTTTTCGTCCCCGAAAAGGAACGAGGTACGGGAAAGCACAGAAAAAGATAGAATGAAATAGAATTAAGACAAGATGATAAGACGATTGGAATTACACCTGATAATTATTGTTATAGGTAAGTTTAACAAGATGGAGGTGATCAAATCAAGAATATAAGCACGAAAAAGATCCTCTAGAGTCTGAATCTCCCTTTCACTTGACCGACAGTCTATGAATGGAAAAACAGTGTTTAGATCCAGAGGAGTAACAAAGATTATCATAGATTACAGAAAGATTTCTAAATAGACTGGTATAAGCAATAGCCTTCCCATTCTGTAACAAGATAAGGGAAATAAGGACAACCAAAAGATAGTTTGGAAAAAACAAAACCAGATAATAAATTTAAAACCATAATGCTTTGAAATCATAACAATTTAGGGATGTTTATCATTTGGAAATCACACTGCTAAAATCATAACACTTTGGACAAGTTATTCTTTTAAAAAAAAACATAATACTTAGAAAATCATAACACCCTAAAAAAAGTAATCTTCATTTAAACCATTTTAATTCAAGGTCAAATAATATTCATTTTAAAGTTGTAACATTTCTAAGTTCATTTAATTATAAAAATTTCCAAAACATTGTATTTTCAAAATAGTAGTACTTATAAAATGCTACAGTAGATATATATTAATATTTCAAATTAGTTCAATTCCAGAAATATTTATTTGGATATCATTTAACTTATGACTTATTAAACAAACTTTATGAATGGAATATTCAAATCAAACTATACTTCATTTATTAAGTTAAAAGTTCACTATTTTAGTTAGCTCTTAATTTAACACATAACCTAACACTTTATTTAAAATACCCATTTCATAAATAGATATTCCTTTAATAAGTTACACTTAAAATTTCATTTGAAAACCAAATTCTCAATTATCAAATTTTAGTGATGTTAAAATACATTTTAACTATTTAAATCATAATTATTCATTTTTCAAGACATATCTATTTCATAAATAAAATATTTATCATAGCAAATATAACAATCAAATTCCTTTACACATTTATTCATTTAGACATCAATTAAACTATGAATTCAAGTTAAATAAACTTTATTACAAAATGTCCAATTCCAATGTATTTTATTTTATCTATTCAAAGATACATTATTTATTATACAACATATTCGTTTCAGGAAATAACCATTATTAAAATTCCTAGGTTAGACTTAAGGTTCCATATTAAATCAAATTTGATTATTAAGTTATTTAAATAAAATCTCTTTAAATTCTTTTTTCACTATTTACCTCTGTTAATCTTTTATAACTAAAATTTAAGTGTATAACATTTATTATAACCACTCAAATTTTATTTATAAAATCATTTCTGTACTGCATATTATCCAATTACATTGTTAACTTCAAAAAATATTTAAGGTAAGTTATATTTGAATGCAATTGTATTATACAAATAAAACTTTCCAATTCAATTATCTCAAGTTTGAATCATTTATCCAAATTTTTTATTTTTTCTTCTTATAATTGAAATTATTCTTCAAGATAAAATTTAAGAATTTGAATCTTCGAACATCTTCAAACCATTTGGAGATAAGTAATTATATATACATAATATGTTAAATCAAATTTAAATCATATATCTATATATATATATTATAATCCAGTCATATTTTAGAAATTCAAATCAATTAGATTTTCCAAAACAAAGCTGTAGCAAGACTACATAATGGTTTCTTCACTTCGAAACTCGAAAATGAACGTCGATGATGCTGCAGTCATCACCGAAATTATTTTCCAGCGACAAAGAGAAGAGCACTAAATTTTTAAACTTTAAAATCCTTTAGAGACAAATTTTTATTCAAAATACTTTAAATAATATCCTTTTAAAAATTTTAAACACAAGGTTTGAAACCATCGGAAATTAAATTCTTTAACTTTCTTGTTTTAAATTCATTTCAGTTCCCAAATAAATTTATAAACAACTATTTATAAATTCATTTGTAGAACAATAAATGATAAATCAAGTATTATCATTTCAAATTATCAATTTAAATCAATTTATTAAGTTCCATAAAATTATATATCCAAATTTATTTCATAAACCAAATTTTAAAATAATATTGTGTCAGTTTGTTCTGTCAAAGTGTTTTAGAAATCCTATCGATAGCGTTGATCAGACGAATCGATCGGAAACCCAAATCAACATCAACAACTCAAACAACACAATATAAAACAAAACATTAATTTACAAGTACAGTTCAAAATGTTTGGAAGATAGATTGGAACAAAAGACAAGATGATTAAACAGAGTAGAGAGATGGGTAAGCTTAGATAAATCGCGGACAACCTTAACCGGGTCAACCGTGACTTAATGGATAAGATCAAATGTGGATTTTCTGGGGTAAATCTACCTTCGATCTCAAGAGATAGAGTTTGGAATAACAAAAGATATTAGAATCTAAACCAAGGATAAATATAAATCTCTGGTTAATCGATGCTGATTGTAAAGGATTTTCACCCCTTTACAAGAAAATTAGAATATTGGCGAGACCGCCAATTTACTATAAAGATCATTCGAAGTGGGGTTATGTGATACTCCAAAATCAAAAGAAGATGAATAGTGAGGGATAAGAATAAATTTTGGAACCGCAGGGAACGTTCCAAAAATTCAAAGGAATTTTGAATCAAGAAGAAAAGATTCAAACTCGAACGAAAGTGATTCTGTAAATAAATCTACTCCATATGCTGAGTTTTGCCTCAAAGCCAAAGCTCTGATACCAACTGTAACGACCCGATATTTTCAACCATTCGCATCCATTATAAGTGAATAGGTAGACACTCATGTTGGAGTTGAATTACTCAAAATACCGCGTTGTAAATAAAATTTGGCAAATCTCAGAATATACAGTAAATAAATATAATCACAGATCACAGACACAGAGTAAAATAATGCAGCGGAAGTAAAAGAAATAGTAGTTCATGAAGCTACTATATAAATATATCAGAGTTACATAAGATACAACAGAAGAAATAGAGTACAACAAAAGTCTCAATAAAATAACCAAGTACAAGCTGAGTAGAACAACGGAACTGAAATAGATAGGACATGACAAGCAAATAATCTCCAGCGATTCAAATCTCCAAGAGAGTGGAAATCCAAATCTGTGAATAACTCAGGCTGACCCGAGCGTAAAGCAAAACACAAAACACTCGAGTCAGGACAATATATACTTATATAATGTAAACCAACTCAAGTGAACTGTAATAAAGGTACAAGTAACTTAGAAGATGCTTGGGACCGCCCATCCTCTAAGGATCCGTTAAACTATCTACTATGTAGTAATATTCGATATTATAATAGTGTCTAAATAAGTAAAGTATAATCATATAGAAAATAGCGTTAAGGGGATGGAGAACCTTAACGCGGTCGGATCTTAAAATCATAATCGTAGTAAAGCTCGATATGGTAGGTGACACGGCACAACTAGGCAATGCCAGGGTAGATATACCAATTACGCACACGGACTGATGGATACGCATAGCAGCCACTACCGTTCCACCTCGAACAACACTCCCAAATCGGAGGATGGCCATCTAATCAATCACAAGTAAGAGTATAATATCGAAGAAATGTGTCCGAGAAGAGGTGCTACCTCACTGGTCCGAGATCGCTCCTGTTTTAGCCACCTTATGCCAACTCACGGGAGTTGGGTCTACGTAACATACCTTAAGAACGTCGCCACCATCCTACTTCATTCTGGAATCTCCACCGCGTACACAGTTGCCAAAGTGGTTTTCGGTAAGACAGAGAGTATGTCCATATCCGATCCCGGTCTCTTTAACAACCCAACGTTATTATAACCCGTGGTTATAACTTTTAAAAACAATACTTTACTTCAAAATAAAATATCATTTCAAACCATATCTTTATCAAAATAAAGATTAAATCAATTCCAAACCATTTCCATATATTTAAATTTTCATATAATTTCAAAACTTCATTTCAAATCATTTTAATATAATAAAATATCATATCCTTACAAAACTTCATTTCAAATCATTTTAATAAAATAAAATATCCTATCAGTTCAAATCCAAATATTCAACTTTAAATACCTTTTAAATTCAAAGATATCGTTCATTTACTATCATTTCAAATCACCTTTAAATAGTTTATATTCCAATCAAAATAATTCATTTAAACCTTTTAAAAGTGTAATTATTATATTTTCAAATCAAGTATTCAATTTCCAAAGTTTCAAACCATTCTGAGTTCGTTTACTAAGTCAAAAACCCTAATTATTAAAATTTCAGCATTTCACAGCATTTAAAAACAACTGCTATAAGTTATATTTGAAAACATTTTTAATTCAGCAAAGACAGCACTAAAAACTGCTGTTAAAACTCAGTTTTAGTTGAATTATAGTTCAAAACAGAAAAGACAGCATTTCAGAAGTGCTGCGGTAGTTCAGATTTCAAAACAAGGGTTAAATTTGGTTTCAGCAAAGACTGCAGACCACTATAGCATTTCCAGAGAATGCTATAATAGGCCTGAGTTCAATATTAGCCTACAAGTTCAATTACAGCAACTACAGCATTTCAGAAATGCTGTAATAGCTCTTTTTACACAATTTTAGTTCAAAACAGAATCTATAGCATTTCTGAATGCTATTAAAAGTAGATTTCAGGTGTTAGTGTATTTCTAGCAATTAAATAACTTCAATTTAAAACACATAAACATTTTAAAAATCATATTTTAACATTTAAAATGTTCATTTACATATCATTTAACATGTATCTTTTTCACAATAAATTTCTTATAATTAAATCCAATTTTCAACAATTTACTTAATAAATTTAAGTGTAAAAGTTTCCAATTCTTCACATTTCAACAAATAACTTAACACTTCAAATTTAAATTACCATTTCACAAATTTAACTAAATTTCCAATTTTATTTAATTAACTTAAACATTTAATTAAAACCAAATTTCACATTTCCAAGTCAAGTTATATTTTAAAAGATCACTTTTAAACATTCATTTATTTAACCACTTAAATTAATAGAAAAATCAATAATACTTTAATAAATCACTTAAATTCAAATTTAATCAAATTATCATATTTACCATTTCCAAAAAAAATTTAATATCCATTTTATTTATATAACCTAAATATCACTTTTAACCAAAATTCCAAATTTCCAACTTAAGTTATATTTCAAAAATCCAGTTAAACCATTCATTAATTACATTTTTAACACATAGAAAAATCATAATTTCTTTATTTTAAAACATTTCAAAATCTATTTAAATCAAATTTCATAAATTTATAATTTTTAAATTACTTAAAATTATCCAAAACACTTTATAAAATAACCACGGGCCCGTATATAATTTTCTAACTTAGGTCAAGTGATACGGATATGTATCATTTCAATCCGCAATTAAAAAAAGAAAAATCCGGGTTCTATCATTTCAAACCCGCAATCCCAAGTTAAAATAATTTTAAATAAAAATCGTTCAGGCCTATCATTTCAGCCCATAACGATTTTTCCCTATTCTAAAGTCCGTTCGGGTATGTATCATTTCAACCCATAGTGATTCTAATCTACAGGGAACTTGCAATGGTGATAACAGATATAAATAACAGAATAACATTAAATAACAGTAACATATGATATAACAGGTATAATAACAGGTGTGAACATCATATGATAATAATATAAGCATATAAAACTTGATAATATATTTCTACTGATTCGCAGGGTGTCAATTTACTAGTTATATAGGTACATATTGTCTGGTGAGAATAACTCACCTTTTTATGCTGGAGATATCAATTAGAATGACACAACGGATCCAGAAGGCATGACCTTTAATTTGAGTGGAGAAAATAGCCAAGATATCATCTTGTAAACAATACCCAAACAAGACAAAACAATATAGCACATGAATATACTTAACATAAAACAATGTTGAACAAATTGAAATACAAAGCAATAAAGACAAGACTTTGCCTTTACCATTCAAATGCTTGACCATAGGGGATCAAGTGCTCAGCCATGATGTGTTTGGGCTCAGATTAGCATCATATAGCTCAGGTTTAGCACACCTAAGCATGGCAACATGAAGTGATGTGAAGGGTAGGAGATGCAACATGAAGAATATCAATGGACAAGGCAAATAGGTGAAGTTTTGGTCACAACAAGGCTCGACTTGGCCATTGCTTGGATCAGCCATGCATGGTACAGGTCTGGACAGTGGAGGGTGATGGTGCAGCAGCAGCCAAAGGTCATGTAGTTGCTGGTGGTGGTGGTTCTAGGGGTGGCAAAGGTGATAGATGAAGGTGGTGGTGAAGCATATGTGGTTTAGGCATTGTTTGGAAGGGTTTTTGTGCAATTTTGTGGTGCTAACTTAAATGGATGGGCATGGCTTGTCATGGTCAGTGGAGGAGGAGGAGGTGCTTCTGTAGATGGTGGTGGGGCTGAAGGTGGAGAGGATGGTGGAGATGAAGGTGGTAGAGGCCAAGCAAAGCTAGAAGAGGAGGAAGGCAAAATCAATGGAAATTGTGAAGTAAAGAAGAGATAAAGGAAGAAGATAAGAGGAGAATGGAAGCCATATTTTTTTAGGGTTTAGGAGCTTTGGAATTTCGTGAATGAGGGAAAAAAAAGTGGCGGCTGAAGAAATGAGGAGATGTTGCCAATTGAATGAAAAGTTAGGTTAAAAAGTAGAAGGGTTAGAAAATAAAAGGGCCTTAGGAAGATAGAAAGTTTAAGGCCTTTCAAATTTCTTTAATTCATTTTTATAAGTTTATATTTCTGATAATAACAGAAATTCCAGTTAAAAATTCGAAAATTTGATAAAATATAAAAATATATATAATATTTATTCATTATATAAAGTAGAATTAAGGAAAATAGTTAAAACAGTGAACTAGACTAGAAAATTTTGAAATTGAATAGAAAATTTTTTAGAAAATTCATATGAGCTTGCAATATATTTTTAAACATAAATAATATATAAAATAAAAATATATTCACAAAATAAATATTTAAAATTTAATTTACATATAATTTTTAATGAAGAAAATAGCAGAAAATAGGAAAACAGCCTTTAAAAATGAAAAATAAATACAGTAAATTTTGGAAAAATACTATTATCAATTTAAAAACATAAAAAGACAAAATATACATAAAAACATATTAACACATATTAAAACAAAATATAAGAAAGAAAATATGATATAAAAAAATTTAAAATAGGCAAAATTGCACAAATAAACAAATTATACTAAAAATTGAAATGTACATAACTTTTACATTTTAACTCCGTTTTCAACGAAACGAAAAGTAGTGTTCAAGTTATTAAATCTATTTTCATAATAAAAGATAAAATTTATAATTTCAAACCATTAAAATTTAAACTTAAAAGTCAAAAGACTATTGACTAAAATTCACATTTTCAGGAAATATTAAATTTAGTCATATTTGGAATTCTAATCCACATCAAAGTCAAAGTTTATATTTAAAATAACAAAATTTATTCTTTTCATAAATAAATCTTTTGAATCTGGAAAAATCAATTAAAAAAATATTTGAAAAATACAGGGTTGTTACAGTTCGGGTATGTATCATTTCAACCCATAGTGAATTCTATACTAACAGGGAACTTGCAGAGTGATAACAGATAATATAAAATACAACAACAGGCATATATCATCAATAATAATATAACAGATACTGGTGTCAGATGTCACAGGTGAACATATACAGATAATAGTAATAACAGGCATATAAATACTAGATACTGGTGTCAGATGTCACAGGTGAACATATATAGATGATAGTAATAACAGGCATATAAATACTAGATACTGGTGTCAGATGTCACAGGTGAACATATACAGATGATAGCATATATAACAATTTAAATAACTACAACATCATATTTCAATTGTCGTTTCAATTGAAATCAAATTTAATAAATACAAGAACGTTAATCGTGAGTGATTGCTCACCTTTCGAGGCTAGAGATAGACGAGAATAAGATGAGTTACAAATCCAAGCACGAATTTCGGAACAAAGCACGATGGACATGAGTTCGACAATCAAATCTGATAAATAAGAATTGATGAGAAAAAATCAAATTGGCTTGATATAGACTGAACGAAACATATACAGTATATATTACTTTAAATCAATATAAAATTTGAAACATCAACTTATTTTAAATCTGTATATAAATTTAAAATCAATAAATGACTTTCAAGATCTATATATATATATATATATATATATATATTCCGAATTAATAGTTAAATCCCAAAATGTACTATATCCCAAAATTTTGAAAGCCAAGTTCACACATACACACGAACTCATACATGTGTTCAAACTTAAAATTTAATATTGTTTAACATACCTTTAAAACTATACTTCAATAACATAAACTAAATATTGAAATTTATATACATGCAGCACTAAATAAGCTTTATTAAATGAACATTACATGCAACCATACATTAAGATATGTTACTATAGACACTTGTATACTAAAACAATCAAAAAGAGTATAAACTAAGATATAAAATATATATATATATAATTATATAATATACCATAAAGTATCAGGCAAAACCGAGGTTATGCAGACTTAACTTGAAATATACTAGCATATCCAAATTTGACTTGTAATACACTAACATATGCAGACTAGACTTGTAATATACTAACATATACAATTAACATATGCAGACTTGACTTGTAATATACTAACATATGCAATTTACATATGCAGCAAACATACTTTATAAAATATGCAACAAACGTGAGATCTATTTGCTATCATTTTATACCATTACTATACTGTAATAAAATATAACTTATATATTTAAATAAAAATCAATATAACTAACCAAATAAGATTACCTTAGACATCTTTATAAACTAACCTACACACAGACTATATTATATGCAGACCAAAAGTACAAAACAAGCTGGCATAAAAATAAACCTTTATAAATTTAACATTAAAACTTTATATCTTACTGTAATCATACATAGGCTACTACACAAATATACCCAAACTCACCTATACATAACAAGCATTCGGCTAACAAAGAGGAGGCAAAGCTCGAAGGGTGGTGGCCAGAGGCTGCCGAGGGGAGGAGGAAAGTCAGGTGGTGAGGCGGAGTCGCAGGCTGAGGTGAAGGGGAAGGCTGCGGCAGTAGGCGCGAGTGGGCTCAGAGGCTGCGAAGGCTTCTCGGTGGACGTGGGGAAAGAGGAAAGTGATCGGAGCAAGGTGAGGTGGCCAGGGACGAGTTTAAAGGATGCCTACGCTTGTGTGGGTGGAGGCGATTGACAGGGAAGGCCGGATCTGAATGGGAGGAGCGGACTCAGGCGGGTTGCTGTCAGGGCGGAGGAGACGCGGGTGGAGATGGTTGCCGAGCAGTTGGTGAGGATGTTGTGGAGGGAGAGATGCACAAGCAGAGGGGAAGGGCTGGAGCGTTCGGGTTGCACGCGATGGAGGGCGGAGGGAAGGCACGATGCGGAGAGGAAGAGCTAGGTGGTCGACGAGGCTGCTGCCATGATGGGTTGTTTTGTTGTGTGGGTGATGAGACCGGAACAGGTGATGGTTGTGAGGAGGGAAAAGAAAAGGGAGAAGGGAGGAGAGAAGTGACAGAGGAATACAAAAATGAAATGAGAAGACAAAGTGATTTTATAAATGAAAGAAAAAATCAAAGGAATGGCAACGGGTCACACGTTGGATTACAGAAAAGCATGCTCAGAACAATAAACAAGAACGAATATTCAGGGAAAAATTAATTCTTTCCAACCGTTGCAAAGATTAAATGGATAGGAAAAATAAAAGTAATAAATGAAATCTCAACGTTCACGTTCTGATTCAGCAGAGAAATTAAAGCAAATTATTATTGTGGTCCCGCTGCACGTTTCAAAATTTAAAACCGAAGGAAACAGTAAAGTCGCAGTTTAAGGTACCGTTACAACGAATAGTTTATGGTTTCCATCACATACCGGATCTCAAAATACAGAAATAAATATACCGTAGAGATCAACACGATAAGATGATCAAAACGGTATACAGATATTGGTGGTACGATCATCGGATCAAAAATCGATAACCGGTACCGAAAATGCTGCTATTTGGTCAGAATTAAGATAAACGGAGCAGTAAAAGTCCAAATTTGGAAGAACGAATATCGCAGTCTGATTCAGAATGATCTGAATAAATTTTCTCCTGTTGACATATTTTGGTTTCGGAAAACCTTTAAATTCACTGTTATTAACCGGTTTGATTTGAAATGAAATTTCACAGGAAAATAAACTTCAATATTATCAGATGAAAATTTACCAGTTGCTATATTAAAATAGACGTATTCCAAATAATAAATTTTTTATTTTCAAATTTTATTGTTTAAAATTTCACAAAATTTCAATTAATTTAGCAAATAAAATCATAAAATTTTTGGGTCGTTACACTCTCCCCCACTCAAAACTTTTCGTCCCCGAAAAGGAAGGAGGTAGAAGGATAGGAACAACCTAAAAGCAAAATAGATTGTAAGACAAGGTTAACAATTAATTTAAAACTATATATATTTTACTTAAAATATTCATTTGAAAACTTCATTTGCAAATCAATTATTTTTAATAATTTAATACTTTTCAAAACCCATTTGTAAAATTTCTTTCTTTCTTTATAAATACTATTTATATGCTTAAATAACAACTTTATAAATATATGAAAACTATTTGAAACAATTATTTACATTATTACTTATATTTATAAAGAAGCTATTCGAAAATATTAAATCCAAAATTCATAAATTTATAAATTCTATCTAAAATACTTTTCATATATTATTAATAAATCAATAATCATTTACTTTAAATATGTTATAGTCAACAAGGAAAAAAAAGAGGACTTGGAAAAACAGAATATAGGTAAATAAATAAAGCTGAGCAGATAAGGTAGATTCAAAAGAATAGAATCGGGCACGAATAATTTATCTAGAACTATAAGAATTTCAATTTCGAATATTAATACAAAATTTCTTTGTTAGAAATACTTTTATAATAAAATATTTTTTTATAACGAAACAAATTTTATTTCAAAAATACTTTTATAACTCGATGTTTCAACAAGTTTATCCTTGTTCCTGTAGACTCTGGTAGTGCGTTGATCAGGCGCAAAACTAGAATTCTCCAGGTACTTAGTAGACCTGTTTCAACACCCAGTGAAAATACTGGAAAAACTTTTAAACATAGATATGGAAAGTACAATCCAAACAACAAAACGAACAAAACCTTTGTCTAACCATGGTTCGCAGATACACAATGGTTACGCCGGGGTCCCCCAGGAAACAATCCATATCCGTAAGCTTTCTCAGCCCTGCGAGTTACGCCATGATGACTAGTAGAATGCAGGATACACAATGGTTACGCCTGGATCCCCCAGGAAACAATCCGTACCCCCAGGCAAGACTCAGCCAAGCATTTGCGCTACTATTCGCGACCTACACAGATTGCAGGATACACAATGGTTACGCCTGGATCCCCCAGGAAACAATCCGTACCCCTAGGCAAGACTCAGCCAGGCAGTTGCGCTATGTAGTCACGAGAGAAACATAAGACCATGGGTAACGCCATGGAATTCGAAGGACACTCGAGTATCATATCCGGAAAACCAAAATCAGAGAGAATAATATCGATAGAATGAATCCAAGATGTGGCCACAAATCGGATATCAAGCAGAAGGCACTTTCCATATCTTTACTTCGAAAATATGTATCATATAGTACCTTTTCAAATCACTTTCAAATATCGTACTTATATAAAATCCATTATATATAAGATTAAATTTTCAAATCAAATACTTTTCCAAAATCAAAAGTATATCAAATCATACTTATATGACTTCAATTATATAAGATTTCACTTCCAAATTGAGTACCTTTTCAAATCCATAGTTTTCGAATCAATTTCATACTCATACAAATCAATTTTATATAAGTTCGACAACTCCCAAATCAAGTGTTTAGTAACATAAGGTTCTCAAATTTCAATTTGTTTCAATATCAGTTCAATTTCAAAAATCATATACAATTTCACCAAATTATTTCTTCTCAAATTAAATATCTTTAGTTTCAAAGTTTCCAAAATAATAGATTTAGAAAATAAATCCAAATTTCCATGTCAATAATTTAAGTCAACCAATTCATTTCCAAAATCAAATGTTTTCAAAATCATCTTATACTTACGTAAGGTCTGTCTTATATAAGGATCAAATTTTTCAAAATAAATTTCGATGTATGAAGAGCCATATGGGATTTAATATCTTTGCTTTTATTGGTTATATATCTTTGTAATTTAAATGGGAAATTTTCTTTTAGTAAGTAAAGATATTCTAACCCGACAGCTTTCAATTTCAGCGTCACAATATATCAATGATATTAGGATATAAGATGTACATACGCCATCATTTCGCAAAATCACATTTGATCGCTCGCTCGATCACACAAGTTCACTTTCGAACTAGTATTGTTCATTCGACTTCCCTAATGCGGATTTCGATATGGTTTCTCGACTAGAAGCCATCAATCTCCTTGCATAGCCATATACTATGATAGAGAATTCTAGAATCAAGCCCAAAATCCATATCAAATATTCGCCATCAAGAATCAAATGAAAAATCCTAACACGAAATGGTGTAATCCACCTCGAACTTGTGTACTCAAACTTGGATCAAATTGATTATGCGAATAAAACAGCATACGTACAACTTATATATTTATTCCAACTTTTTGAATATATAGTTTCATAAAGATGTTATTAAGTTAAAACATTTAACTAAACTTTATTCAAAATATTTTGAAGACCAAATTCTTTTCAAAACATTTCAAATCTAAATTTCATATTAGAAAAATTCAAAATAGCCTTATTCATATACTTAACAAAACAGTTTCAACTTATTTAAATCATATTACTTCATACTTAAACATTCAAAACAAATTTATATACTTTATCAAATAATTCATACTTTTCAAAATTTCTTAGCTTTGAAAAGTTAACCTTGATTTGGAAGTGCTCGAACCTTCAAAATAGTTGAAGAAATCATTTTCAAATTCAGGAGTTAGAAATCAGCAACAAATCAGTAAATCAATTTTAATAGATAGGGTTATATAAAATTCGAAACTCGAGGACTGAACACCGGCTTACTTTAAATCATTTCAAATATATATATATATATATATATATATATACATATATCTTTCGAATATCAAATCTTACTTCGGAATTTGGAATCATAATGGTTTCACAAAATCACTCGCATAGCAAAGCTACTGAAGTGGCCTATCCCTAACTCTGAAACTCGAAAATCAATGTCGATGATGCGTGCACTCATCACCGAAATTATTTTCCAGCGACATAAGTGAGTTCTGGACTTCTATTTTCTCAAACTTCTTTTGAAATTTCTTCGAAACTCATTAAAATCATTTGAAACATTTCTTATTCGAAAAAAATACTTTTAAATCATATTATTATTATATATTTCAAAATCTTAAAACCCATTTCAAAACATCGGGGTTCAATTCTCAAATTTCAAATTTAAAATCCTTCAGTTATAAATCAAATTTCTTTTATAGTTTTTTTTTCAAAAATTACAAATCCTTTCGAAACCTCAAATTCTTATTTTTAAAGGGTTTATAATCTTTATCGAAAACATTTCACTTTTATATATAGAATATAATAATTTCGATATATAAAACAATTTCTAAAATATAAACAAGCCTGATTTTTCAAAGGATGGTTCAAGAATGGATTTCAAAACAAAGATAGAAATTCAACTTAGAGGGACTCTAATCAATAGGATTCTGATTCGAAGATAGGCTCGATCGACGATGAGATAATTAATTACAAAACAGTAGTCGGATACACTTATATAAATCGCGGGCGACCTTAACCGGGTCAACCGTGACTTCAAGAATATAATCGATGCGGAAATCTAAGGCAAATCGACATTCGATCGCCAGAGATAGAATTCGACATAACAAGAGATGGCAACATCAAAACCGAGGGATATATAAATCTCCGGTGAATTAATGCCTATTGTAAAGGAGTTCCACCCCTTTACAATCATTCAAAGATTGGCGGGATCGCCTATTCTTATAGAGATCATTCGAAGTGGAGTTATGGGATACTCCAGAATCAAAAGAATACAAATAGGGAGAGACAAGAATGAATTTTGGAACCACAAGGAACGTTCCAAAGTTCAAAGGAAATCGAGTCAAAAGGAAGAGATTCAAACTCAAACGAAAGTGATTCTATAAATAAATTTACTATATATGCTAAGTTTTGCCTAGAGCCAAAGCTCTGATACCAACTGTAACGACCCGCTATTTTGGACCATTCAAATCGACAATAAATCCACACAGGTCGGACTTGAATAATTCAAAACAATAGATTGTTAATTTAAATTTGGCAAAACTCAGAATATACAGTAAATAAATCAATCACAGAATCACAGACACAGAGTAATAAAATAATACGCAGCGGAATAGATAAAATAGTAGTTCATGAAGCTACTATATAAACATCAGAGTTAGAAATAAAATACAACAGAATATCCCAAATGTAGTGAAGTCTCCAATACAACAGATGACTTCTCTGGACAAATCAACTAGAAGAGCTGAAAGCTGAGGCGATAGTTGGATCTCCAAAGGAAGCTCCAAACTCCAAGGGTGAGTCTCAAATGCTGTATCACTCGATCTGACCCGAGCGTAAAGCAAAACACAGAACACTCGAGTCAGGATTAACATTCTTATATAAATAAATCCGACTCAAGTGAAATATCAATTGAAATACAAGTAACTTAAAGGATGTTTGGGATAACCATCCTCTAAGGATCTTCAGAACTATCTACAAGGTGGAAATATACATTATAACACCGTGGTCATTTCAATTAAACTTATACTTTAAACCCAAATATCATTTCATTTCAAATATATCTATTTTACAAATAGTATATATATATATAGGTTAAATAATTTATAAAGTAAAGTATTTAAAATTTCCTCAAGTCTCACAAATCGATTTAAATTAACTCAAATTCCAAATTCAAATTTATTTAAAGCTCAATTCATCAATTCAATTCAGTTCTAAAGATACCATTTAAATTTTCAATATATTTCAAAGCTTTAATATTCAACATTTTCAAAGTTCAATTTAACAGTTTCATATAGATCTTGATTTAACTTTATTATTATTTAATCAGGGAATATTCACTTAATAAATTCAATATCATTTAACTAGCCTTAAATTTCATTTTCTACTAAATTTTTCCTTAAATTTTTTTTTAAACAAGAAATATTCATTAAATTATTTAAATCAAACTCAAGTTATAAATCATATCTTAAATCCCAATTCCAATAAGTTTTAAATTGGTTTAATTAAATAAATTTCTTTACTAAATTCAAATTATCTTCTCACCCTTTACTTATTCAAATTTTTACCAAAATCTATTTTGAAATATAAATTTTATACTTAACATATTATATGTATTAAATCCATCTTAATTAACTTAAATATCATTATTAAATCTATATATATCCTTACCATTTATATATAAAATTTTAAAAATCAACATTTGTTAAAACCATATATTTCTTTCCAAAACCATGGGATTCAATTTTAAAATATTTATATATATGGACCAACGGTGTCTGTATATATATTTATCATATGGTTAAGTGATACGGATATTTATCATTTCAATCCGAAATTTAAATATATACGGGTAGATATCATTTCGACCCGTAATCCCAATTTCAATTCAAATGAAAATCGTTTGGGTTTATCATTTCAACCCATAACGATTTTCTCCTATTCTAAAGTCCGTTCGGGTATGTATCATTTCAACCCATAGTGAATTCTATACTAACAGGGAACTTGCAGAGTGATAACAGATAATATAAAATACAACAACAGGCATATATGATCAATAATAATATAACAGATACTGGTGTCAGATGTCACAGGTGAACATATACAGATAATAGTAATAACAGGCATATAAATACTAGATACTGGTGTCAGATGTCACAGGTGAACATATATAGATGATAGTAATAACAGGCATATAAATACTAGATACTGGTGTCAGATGTCACAGGTGAACATATACAGATGATAGCATATATAACAATTTAAATAACTACAACATCATATTTCAATTATCGTTTCAATTGAAATCAAATTTAATAAATACAAGAACGTTAATCGTGAGTGATTGCTCACCTTTCGAGGCTAGAGATAGACGAGAATAAGATGAGTTACAAATCCAAGCACGAATTTCGGAACAAAGCATGATGGACATGAGTTCGACAATCAAATCTGATAAATAAGAATTGATGAGAAAAAATCAAATTGGCTTGATATAGACTGAACGAAACATATACAGTATATATTACTTTAAATTAATATAAAATTTGAAACATCAACTTATTTTAAATCTGTATATAAATTTAAAATCAATAAATGACTTTCAAGATCTATATATATATTCATATATATTTATTCCGAATTAATAGTTAAATCCCAAAATGTACTATATCCCAAAATTTTGAAAGCCAAGTTCACACATACACACGAACTCATACATGTGTTCAAACTTAAAATTTAATATTGTTTAACATACCTTTAAAACTATACTTCAATAACATAAACTAAATATTGAAATTTATATACATGCAGCACTAAATAAGCTTTATTAAATGAACATTACATGCAACCATACATTAAGATATGTTACTATAGACACTTGTATACTAAAACAATCAAAAAGAGTATAAACTAAGATATAAAATATATATATATATAATTATATAATATACCATAAAGTATCAGGCAAAACCGAGGTTATGCAGACTTAACTTGAAATATACTAGCATATCCAAATTTGACTTGTAATACACTAACATATGCAGACTAGACTTGTAATATACTAACATATACAATTAACATATGCAGACTTGACTTGTAATATACTAACATATGCAATTTACATATGCAGCAAACATACTTTATAAAATATGCAACAAACGTGAGATCTATTTGCTATCATTTTATACCATTACTATACTGTAATAAAATATAACTTATATATTTAAATAAAAATCAATATAACTAACCAAATAAGATTACCTTAGACATCTTTATAAACTAACCTACACACAGACTATATTATATGCAGACCAAAAGTACAAAACAAGCTGGCATAAAAATAAACCTTTATAAATTTAACATTAAAACTTTATATCTTACTGTAATCATACATAGGCTACTACACAAATATACCCAAACTCACCTATACATAACAAGCATTCGGCTAACAAAGAGGAGGCAAAGCTCAAAGGGTGGTGGCCAGAGGCTACCGAGGGGAGGAGGAAAGTCAGGTGGTGAGGCGGAGTCGCAGGCTGAGGTGAAGGGGAAGGCTGCGGCAGTAGGCGCGAGTGGGCTCAGAGGCTGCGAAGGCTTCTCGGTGGACGTGGGGAAAGAGGAAAGTGATCGGAGCAAGGTGAGGTGGCCAGGGACGAGTTTAAAGGATGCCTACGCTTGTGTGGGTGGAGGCGATTGACAGGGAAGGCCGGATCTGAATGGGAGGAGCGGACTCAGGTGGGTTGCTGTCAGGGCGAAGGAGACGCGGGTGGAGATGGTTGCCGAGCAGTTGGTGGGGATGTTGTGGAGGGAGAGATGCACAAGCAGAGGGGAAGGGCTGGAGCGTTCGGGTTGCACGCGATGGAGGGCGGAGGGAAGGCACGATGCAGAGAGGAAGAGCTAGGTGGTCGACGAGGCTGCTGCCATGATGGGTTGTTTTGTTGTGTGGGTGATGAGACCGGAACAGGTGATGGTTGTGAGGAGGGAAAAGAAAAGGGAGAAGGGAGGAGAGAAGTGACAGTGGAATACAAAAATGAAATGAGAAGACAAAGTGATTTTATAAATGAAAGAAAAAATCAAAGGAATGGCAACGGGTCACACGTTGGATTACAGAAAAGCATGCTCAGAACAATAAACAAGAACGAATATTCAGGAAAAAATTAATTCTTTCCAACCGTTGCAAAGATTAAATGGATAGGAAAAATAAAAGTAATAAATGAAATCTCAACGTTCACGTTCTGATTCAGCAGAGAAATTAAAGCAAATTATTATTGTGGTCCCGCTGCACGTTTCAAAATTAAAACCGAAGGAAACAGTAAAGTCGCAGTTTAAGGTACCGTTACAACGAATAGTTTATGGTTTCCATCACATACCGGATCTCAAAATACAGAAATAAATATACCGCAGAGATCAACACGATAAGACGATCAAAACGGTATACAGATATTGGCGGTACGATCATCGGATCAAAAATCGATAACCGGTACCGAAAATGCTGCTATTTGGTCAGAATTAAGATAAACGGAGCAGTAGAAGTCCAAATTTGGAAGAACGAATTTCGCAGTCTGATTCAGAATGATCTGAATAAATTTTCTCATGTTGACATATTTTGGTTTCGGAAAACCTTTAAATTCACTGTTATTAACCGGTTTGATTTGAAATGAAATTTCACAGGAAAATAAACTTCAATATTATCAGATGAAAATTTACCAGTTGCTATATTAAAATAGACGTATTCCAAATAATAAATTTTTTATTTTCAAATTTTATTGTTTAAAATTTCACAAAATTTCAATTAATTTAGCAAATAAAATCATAAAATTTTTGGGTCGTTACAGAAGTATTGGATTAGCTGTGAGATGAACTGTACTGAGATTATCACACCAAATAACAGATTTTCTGTTGAGATTTACTTGCAGTTCCTTAAGTAGGGATTCAATCCACATGAATTCTGCTGTAGCATTAGCTACACTTCTGTACTCAGCTTCACTGATGGATCTTGCTACTGTAGTTTATTTTTTTTGAGCTCCATGATACGGGATTATCACCAAAAAATATGCAGTAACCACTTGTTGATCTTCTATCATCAGGGTCATTTGCCCAGTCTGAATCTGCATACCCTGTTATTTGTATATTTTTGCTTGCTTTCATGATTAACCCCATATTTAAAGTACCTTTTAGATATCTTAGTATTCTTTTGACCAACTTCCAATGCTCAGCAGTAGGTTGTTGCATGAATTGACTGGCTTTGTTGACACTAAAAGTGATTTCTGGTCTAGTAATTGTCACATATTGCAGTGCACCAACTATGCTCCTATATTGAGTGTCATTTGATATAGCTTCACCCTTATATTTTGATAACTGGTTGTTTGTGACCATGGGTGTGGAAATAGGATTGGCTTTGTCCATCTTTGCTTTGAGTAAAATTTCCTCAATATATTTCTTCTGATTTAATTGCATGATATTGTCAGATGTTCTCTTTGCTTCAATGCCCAGGAAGTAGTTAAGTGTGCCCAAGTCTTTTACAGAGAATTCATTGTCTAGATGCTTGACTAGTTTGTTGATCTCTTCATTACTGCTTCCTGTAATAATAAAATCATCCACATATATAAGAACATATGTTATAAAGTTATTATGAAATTTAGTAAACAAAGAGATATCAGATTTTGTTGAACTGTAGTTGAGACTCATGAGAGTGGCTTTCAATTTTTCAAACCACACTCTTGGGGCTTGCTTTAGACCATAGATAGCCTTGTTTAACTTGCAGACAAGTTCTCCTTGTTTTTGAAAGCCATGAGGTTGTTCCATGTAGACTTCCTCCTGCAAAACACCATTTAAGAAAGCATTATTGATGTCAATTTGTCTGATGGTCCAGTTTTTTTGTAAGGCAATAGTTATGACTGTTCTTATAGTTGTGGGCTTCAAAACAGGTGAGAAGGTTTCATTGAAATCAAACCCACTATGTTGTGAGTAACCCTTTGCAACCAATCTTGCCTTATATCTTGAAACTGTACCATCAGCATTTCTTTTGAGTCTAAAGGTCCATTTGCATCGCACTATATTTTTATCTCTTGGTGCTTTGACAAGTGACCAAGTCTTATTTTTTATCAAGGCATTATATTCCTCTATCATAGCATTTTTCCAGTTGTTGTTTTCTAATGCTTGATGAAAATTACTTGGTTCTTCTTGATCTAGAGTGGTATTGTAAATCTTTGGTTTAAATATACCACTCTTGGATCTAGTTACCATGGGATGCCCAGTTCTTTCAGAAGTTTCATAGATAGTTTCAGTTGTACCTTGGTTAACATCCTGCTCATGAGAAGAATGAGTTGAATTTTCACTTACCTCTGGTTGAGATAGTTGAACAGGTGTAGAGGGTTCACTAATGTGTTCCTGATCTGGTCCAGTTTTGGACAACAAGTGTTGTGAGCCTGGGCTGCTTTCCAAGCTTTTGCTGCTGTTCTGATCTCTCATTGGAGCAGTGATGATCTGTTCTGATATGATTGGGATGGCAGGTATGGATTCTTTTGAATTATATACCTTATTTGTAGTTTTTATGGTTCTCTCTTTAAAAGGAAAAACTTTCTCATTGAACACTACATGTCTAGAGATGATAATTTTTCCATGTTCATTTAGACACTTGTAGCCCTTTTGATTTGGTGCATACCCAATAAATGTACAAGGTGTGGATCTAAAGTTGAGTTTGTGTGTGTTATATGGCCTAAGACATGGGAAACATAAACACCCAAAGGTTTTTAAGAACTTATAATCTGGCTTTATATTAAACAGTACCTCCAAAGGGCATCTTAAATTAAGTATTTTGGTAGGTAATCTGTTTATCAAATATACTGAAGTAGCAAATGCTTCAGGCCAGAATTTTTGAGACATATGTGCCTGAGCTAATATAGTTAGGCCAGTTTCGACTATTTGCCTATGTCTTCTTTCTATTATACCATTCTGTTCAGATGTATGGGGATAAGTAATTCTATGAAAAATCCCTTTTTCTTTAAAGAAATCTTTTAAAGGCATAAATTCAGTGCCACCATCAGTTTGAAAAATCTTAAGCTGGTTACTAGTTTGTTTTTCAGATAAAGTGATAAATTGTTTTACAATACTAGCAGTTTCAGCCTTTGATTTTAGAAAATATATCCATACATGTTTGGAGTAAGCATCAATGAATGATATATAATACTTGTATCCATAATCAGCTGTTATAGGTGCAGGATCCCATAAGTCAATTGCCACTAAATCAAGTGGTTTGTGATACACAGTTTCAGAATTGGGAAAGGGTTGTTTATGACTCTTTCCCATTTGACAGTGTGTGCAAACATATGGTAAAGTGTTATTAGTAAAAAGAACATTGTTATTTTTCAACACATGCTTGACTATATTAATATCTGGATAACCAAGTTTACTGTGCCACAAATCAAGTACATCAGTGTTTCTACATTCATAATTATTACACCATGTTTCAATTTCAGAATTTCCTGATTTGTCCAAACAGAATTTGTATAGCCCTTTATGTAATCTACCCTGCAAAAGCATTTGTTTGGTATTAATGTCTCTAACAGTGCAGTGATCAGGGTAAAATTCAAAGAATACTTTATTGTCTTTAGCAAATGTTGACACACTTAATAAATTCTTTTTTATTTGTGGAGCTCTTAGCAAGTTATTTAAATACAGCTTTCTTTTTCCCATAATATATGATTTACCAGTGTGTGTTATTGCTATAGACTTGCCATTACCCATGTGTATAGAGTTCATACCTTTGTATTCTTTGTTTCCAAGATTTAAGTTGCTTAGATTGTTGGTGATGTGATTTGTGGCTCCAGAATCAAGATACCAGTCCTCATCATTCATGCCTTCTGATTTTTCAAAATCTCTTTTCTCTGAATTTTGCCCATCTGTGTCATTTTGGCTTTGTGCTATGTTTGCATTTGGGTTTCTTTGACTGTTGTTGTTCTGACCTGGAACATAGTTTAGATTCAATCTGAAGTAGCACTTAGCTGCAGTGTGCCCAGTCTTTTCACATATTTGGCATTTTGGCTTAAAGTTGTTATTCCATCTGCCTCTTCCTCTGCCACGACCAAATCTGCCACCACCTCTTTGATTCTGCTGCTCATTTCTATTGTAACCGCTTGTTCCTCTTCCTTTTGCTACAAAGTTAACATTCAGTTCTGCTTCTTGAGGCTTATTGATTCCCAGTCTGGCTTCATGTGCCAGCAGAATTGAGTGCACTTCATCAATGGATGGTTGATTCATTTTTGAGGTGAGTACTGCCACAACAGACTCATATTCTGCTGGTAGGCCACTTAGTATTATCATGAGGTGATCTGATGATGGTATTCTGTTATTTGAAGAAGCCAGTAAATCACATATATTCTTAATTTTTGATAAGTAGTCCCTCATATTAAGATCATCCTTCTTGATGTTGTGTAATTGCTTCTTGTAGAACAGAACCTTTGCTGAAGATTGTGTATTGAACACCCTTTCAATAGTTATCCATATTTCATGAGCATTTTAACAGTCGATGACATCTGATAATAGCTTTGTATCAATAGATGATAGCAACCATGAGCAGATTAACCTATCTTGTCTGAAATATTTTGCATATTCATCGTTGCTTACTGTCTTGTCTTCTTTAGTAATGAAAGGAGGTGATGCTTGAATGGTGCCAAGAATGTATTCTTCAAGGCCATACCCTTGCAGTGCTGTTTTGACTTGCAATTTCCAAAGGAGATAGTTGTCAGTATTGAGACGAGCTGTGACTAATTGGCTATGTGGGCTAATCACAGTTTTGATGAGGCTTTCGGCAGTGGTCTGGGTTTCCAGTGATTCATTGCCAATATTTGAGGTTGCTGAGTTCAGATCATGTGCCATGATGCTGATGATGACCAAGATAGTGATTCTTGAACAAAAAAGCTTTCAAGAATAGAAGATACCACACTTCTTGCAGCCAATTCAACTGATGGTGAGGCAAGAATTGAAGGAGTTGAACAAACAGCAACTTACTGACTTTTCTTTTTCAGAGAGGAAAGGTATGAGCCGTCACCAGAGTTTAAATTTCTTCGATCTTGGATGAAATTTGAATTTCTTGGATAGCGGTGATAACTTTCTTTTTCTTTGCTTGGGTAAGTTGCTGTATACCTAAATGATGAGATCTTTCTGATGGGTGAGACAAGCAAAAGATAAATTGATGGGGTAAGTGATAGCCGATGATGCTTTGAAGCTATCGCTCTGATACCATACAAGAAAATGTGAGAGAGTTTACGATTGAGAGTAGAATGTTGTTTTATTGATTGAACAGAGTTGTACATAAGTTTTGATACAAGAATTGTATTGTTAGAACTTAAACTGTTTACAGAATGTAATAACAATATATATACTCGTTTGGGCTAGGCCCAATATCCTATAAGCTGAGTTGCTTCGGATTGCCGTTGTGAACCGTTGGATGGCACAAGATCTGATGGCTCATATTAATCCCCGCATGATGACAAGGATTTGTGCTTTTAGTATTGAGAAAACAATCGGTTCACTTTATTTCCCTCAATAGTTGATGTTTCATTAAAATTTATCATTGTATCAGTAAGGGATTTTATCAAGTGGTGCAAACAATACAAGCTAGCACCATGCAATTTGGCACCATGCAAACTATTCAATCTTAAGCAAGCATTATACAATCTGGAATCATGCAAATAGAAGCAAAATTGTTGAGGAGAGAACTGTATCTAGTGATAAAATGATACAAAACGTGCATCTGCTGTACAAGTCGATGTAGTATCAACTAAATCCGAAACATATCTAAAGTACGATGGAAATGAAGGTAGGTCGTGGACAGACTGGGCAAAAGAAAAAATAACGGAAGGACTAGGATTCAAGCATGTTTCAACCGATAAGGAAGAAGCAAGGAGCAAAGTTGGTGAAGGGGTTAAGACTACCAGAGAAAAGTCACAGAATTTGGCATCAGGTACCTTAATCATTTACTTGGTTCTACAAGCCTAATTACAGCATCATTCCAGGTACTCAGAAACTGATGAATCTTATTGATTCTAGGTTTGATCTCATAGGATTAGAATCTATCTACAGCTTTAAGGCTCTTAACATAGTTTGATAATATAGATCTGGCAACTAATATATTGATACTACATGAAAAACATAATAAAACTACATAAAGTATACATATTAATCCTACAGAGATATGGAAAATCAACACTGTTCCACTAAGGAAAGCGTCAAAATTGCATGCAGCTCTTTGGTTGACTCACTCTGTTAAGTGAAACCATCAACTATTTTATCAAGCGTCAATAAAGCATACATATTAATCCTTCTGTTAGGTGAAAGATAGCTTGAAAATAAGACTTTACCTGGTTTGTGCATACGATCATCCAAATATTGAATGTGATTTTTCTATTTATTTTTTGACATAGATAATCTTACCACCTGCTTTTTATTTACTTTTGATCTCCAAGTCAATAACAAGTCTATGTATCTTGTTATAATTTTAACTATTCATTGAGGGAATAGAATAATATTCATGTATTGAACAAAAGACCAAATACATTCAGCTAAAGTAATGATTTCCTACATTGGCAAAAGCTCTGTGTCATACTTAAAATGGTCGAAGTTAAAAATAATATAGTGGCAAATTCCATTTAAACACACAAAACTGTTGACACTACATATATATATCGGATATATGTATCCACGGATATCAGATGTATATAGAATTTTCGTTTATATGCTCATAACTGAAAATTCTAAGAAGAAAATTACTAGATAATTTTAGCTTCAAAAATACAAAAAGTCAAATACTTCCGGGCAACGAATATGCAAATCAATTTTGGATACAATGCAAGCTAATTTTATTACTATGAACACCAATCTTGAGACCAATTTTTAATTTTTAATTTTGTCAACCTTTTATCAATACAATAAATTATTTAATACAGAAAAAGTTGTTTTTGTTTCAATTTTGTTGGATTTAATTGGTATTAGAAAATAGGTTGTGAACATCTTTTTAAAGAACTGGATTTAATTGTTGGATTTATTTTTGTTTCAATTATTTAATACAATAAATTATTCAATTTTGTAGCCTCGCTCTCTCAAATTATTCACTTCCACATCCCCAACCCTAAGTTCTTCTTCCCAAATTAAAAAAATGCGACTTTAAGGTTGTGCGCTAAATGTGGAGCATGGAGGGGTGCGCGACAATGGAAAAAGAATGCCACACGTGACCGGAGGAAGTCACGATTGGTGATGTGCGATGGTGGCTGAGTTGGCGAGCGATCACAACTGGGATTCTTGCCCTGTGCGATGCGGCTCAGAGAAGCTGGCCGATGAGAGCTTTTTGTATATCAGTAAAGTCGCGACGACCCTTTATTTTTGTTGTCTGTGACTTTCTGTTGGTTTTTTATCCTTTTTATGCCGGTTAGTCTGCGAATTGATGAGGGGTTGCCTCGGGTCTGGAGCGGTTGGTATGGGCGATCGCCCTGCTCTGGTCGTATAGCGATCATTTCTGACCGTTATACGGGCAGTAAGGGTTATTGCCAACTTTCTTTGTTCTACTCGGAGGTTATCCCCGAGTTGCGATTTCTACCGACAGCGCGGGACTGTTTGATTAGTGACAGTCCGGCAGTGGTAGGACTCCTACAGCAACATAGGAAGCAACTAGGTTGCGTTCCCACATTCTTATGCCAGGCGAGCTGTTACTCGTCTGATGGTCCCGTCATCTCTTTCCCCGATCTCCCGTCCCTAACTTCTTGTCATCCTTCGGGTATCTCTGTTTTGTCATCTGTTTTTGACTCGTCCTTTGTCTCTGGTTCACCCTTTTGTGATTTTACCCATCTCTCTCCGGACTGCTTCTCTTGTCTGCTTGGATTGCGAGTAGTTCGCATCCCTTATCTTATTCGTTTTCCATACGATCCCGAGGAGTGTAAGGCTCCTAGTCCCGTGCGATGCTCTTCGAAGTGCTCGCTCCCCTCCTCTGCTTGCCCTCTGTCCATCTCCATTCCTCTGATGAGTAAGGCAGAGATAGCGCTCCTTAATGAGAGTCTAGATTGCTTAGCAAGGAACTCATCTCATTCGTCTTCATCGGTTAGCTCCGTCTTTTCTCCTTCTGCGTCGCCCACCTCTCCCTCTCGCGCGACGAGGCGGAGGCAGAGGAGAGTTCCTCCTATCCTTCGCACCATTCGCACACGCTCTATAGCGGCGTCCGAGCAGATCGACAGATCTGCTCGATCTTCGCTGTATCTGATTTGAGTTTGTGCTATTCTGTGCACAGACGGTGGTGTTCTGTTTCTCCTTTTTTCTACCTCATCTCTTCTTTCTCGCTTCTATGGCGAACTTTCTCTTCTGGAATGTGCGTGGCATCGGTAACGATGCAACTTTGGCTAGGCTTAAACGCATTGTTAGAAAGCACTCGGTTGGTCTGGTCGCTATCCTGGAACCCCTTATTGACCAGGCTGGCATTTCCAAGATTGTCTTATCCTTAGGATTTGGCGATGGTTCTGCAAATGTCTCAAGTAAGATATGGATCTTATGGTCCAAATCTATTGCGACTCGACCTGTTTTTGATTCCCCTCAGCTCTACTCGGTGGCGTGCACGTCCCCGTCCATTGCTGTCCCTTTTCTTTTCTCCGCAGTTTACGCCAAGTGTGATCGCTCGGAGAGAGCGTTTCTATGGTCTGACCTTCTTGCTCTTGATACTCTGGGTCTCTCTTCTTCTGTGTTAGGTGGCGATTTTAATATCGTCGCAAGCCAAGCAGAAAAACGGGGCGGAGCAGCCATCAATAGAGGGGCAATGGCGGATTTCAACTCATTCATTGCCTCCTCTGGCCTCGCCGAGCTCCCCTTTGTCGGTTCTGCCTTCACCTGGTCTAACAACCAAGCGGGTCCGAATCGTATCCTTTCTAGACTTGACCGCGTTTTTGGCTCGGAGGATTGGTTTCGTCTCCCCTTTTCATTCTCTATCGCCCATCTCCATCGTTCATTCTCCGACCATGCCCCTCTGATTGTTCGCTGCTCTCCTCTTTCGCTGTCTGGGCCCTCTTCCTTTCGATTTCAGAGCATGTGGAAATCCCACCACTCCTTCCTTCAGGTGGTTTCTGAATCTTGGAGCGTCCCTATTTCTGCCTCCCCCTGTGCTGCTTTCGGGAGAAAGCTCTCGCGTCTTAAGGCTTGCCTTAAGGTTTGGAACGTTCATGTTTTCAAGAACATTTTCGATCGCGTCCGTAGGGCAGAGGAGGCGCTTATCGTCGCAGAATCCTTGCTGGACGAGCATCCTTCCGCGGTCAACAAGGAGGCGTGGGTTATTGCCCAAACTGCCTTCTCTTCTGAATTGCATGTTGAGAATGACTACCTCCATCAAAAGGCGAGGGTCAAATGGGTAGTCGTCGGAGATGCAAACTCCAAATTCTTCCACTCTTCTATTCGGAAGAAGAATAATCTTCTTGCGATTCGCGAGATTTTGAGGCCCGATCGATCTTCGGCTTCATCGCCTGAGGAGGTCAAAGACATTATCCTCTCTCATTTCCAATCCTTTCTGGGCTCTCCCTCGGTCTCGGTGACCGATCCGGCCCTGTTAGCTTTCATTCCTCCAGTGGTCCTCCCTTCGGAAGGCACCACGATTGCGGATATCCCATCCACGGAGGAGATCCGCGCTTGTGTCTTCGCCCTTAGCAAGGATAGTGCCAGTGGCCCTGATGGCTTCAATGGTGTCTTTTATAGATGCTCTTGGCCTATTATCCAGGCTGATTTTTGTCTTGCCATCCAATCGTTCTTCGCCGGGGGAAATCTTTCAGCTGGATGGACTTCCACCAACCTTATTCTTATTCCGAAGTGTGATAGTCCGAGGAGTTGTGCGGATTACCGGCCTATTAGTCTGTGCAACTTCTCCAATAAGGTTATTTCTAAAATTCTGGCCACTCGTTTGGCTCCCTTCCTTGAACGCATCATTTCTCCTTCTCAAGCTGGGTTTGTTAAGGGGCGTCTTATCTCTGATAATGTCCTTCTCATCCAGGAACTGATCTCCCAAATTGATTGGAAAGTTTGGGGCTCTAATGTTGTCTTCAAAATGGACATGGCTAAGGCCTACGACCGCATGTCTTGGTTCTTCGTTATCAAGGTGCTGAGAACCTTCGGTTTTCCGGAGACCCTTATTGATTTGGTTTGGAGACTCATTTCCAACTGCTGGTTCTCAGTCCTCATTAACGACTCAACCCATGGGTATTTCAGGGCTGGGAGGGGCTTACGGCAGGGCGACCCACTTTCGCCCTCCCTTTTTGTTATTGCAGCCGAGTCCTTTATTCGCGGACTCCAATCCTTAACCGTTTACGGTCAGATCCAACGGTTCGGGATTCCTAGGGGTTGCCCTCTCATCTCCTCTTTATCCTTTGCTGACGACATTGTCATTTTCTCCAATGGCAGCCGCTCCTCTGTTAGGAGGCTTCTCAGGTTCCTCCATCAATACGAGAGGTCCTCGGGCCAACTCGTAAATCCCTCCAAGTGCTGCTTTGTCCATTCGAAGGATATGTCTCCCTCTCGAGCCTGCTGGATCGAGACTATCTCCGGGTTCAAGGAAACTTCCCTTCCCCTTCCTTATCTTGGAATTATCCTGTACCGGGGTAGCAAACTTAACGCAGTTTTCGACCCATTGACTGACAAAGTTAGGGGGAAGATTTTACGATGGAACTCGTCTATTCTTTCCCAAGCCGGAAGACTTGTTCTTATCAAATCCGTCTTAGATTCGATGGGAACTCATATTTTCGCGACTATGACCCCTACCTCTTCTTTTTTTCGTTCTTACCGGTCTCTGGCCTCGTCTTTCTTCTGGGGAAACAAGGACAACGACCGTCGCCACCACTGGGTGTCTTGGGATTCGATTTGTCGGCCCAAAAATGAAGGCGGCTTGGGTCTTCGTAATCCCAGAGACCTTTGTGCGGCTTTTGCTTGTAAGTTGTGGAACAGGTTCGGCGCCAACAACTCCTTATGGGCGTCTTTCCTCCACTCTAAGTACCACAGACTTGCGAGTGCGAATTTCTCGGGCTCCCCTTCCTATGCTAGCGAAACCTGGAAGCACATGCAGTCTGTGAAGCTTTTAGCAGATTCTCATGGTGGGCTTTCAGGATGGGATGGCGCTTCTTTTTCCATTCAGAAAGCCTGGTCCTCCATCAGAGCTCCTTCCCCCATCTGCAATGAATTCTCCTTCATTTGGGATTCTCGCATTCCACCCAAGGTATCCCTTTTAATGTGGCGGTTGCTACATGATGGGTTACCGTTGGACGTGAATCTGCAAAAGATCGGCATTCCAACTGTGTCCCGCTGTAGATGCTGCGGAAATGGTGATTCGGAGTCTTTGAACCACTTGTTTTTTAACGGGTACACGGCCAGAGCTTGCTGGAATTATTTTGGCAACCTTGTCGGTGTTCGGTGTCCGGCTTCTTATCCTCTTCTTCCCCTAAATTCGTGGTGGCATGGTAATTCTGGTAAATCCCTTCGGTCCATTGTTTTCCGTTTGATTCCTTGTCTCATCTGCTGGCACGTCTGGTGTGCGCGGAACAAGGCTATTTTCGAGAGCATTTCGATGGAGCCTCAGTCTATTATCCACCGGGTGAGGAATGACGTATTCCTGGCTTTCCGGGGTAGACCATTCAGGGGTCCGCTAAGTCATCGCTCTAGGCAGCTTGTTGGACTTCTGTCTATTTCTTGCTCTACTAGTGCCGCTAGACTGGGCGTTGGTTAGGTCTCTGCCTTGGGGAGGTGTCTTCCCGTCCCCGCTCCTCCCCCCCCTTTTGTTTTAATTCAGCTGCTTGCTTAAGTTTCAGGTGCTTCTGCTGTCTCCTTGCTGCGGTTTTTGTTTAGGATGGATTAGCTCTTGAGTGCTGGTTTCTCCTGGCTTGAGGGCTTGGGTTTTCTTCGTCGTCTATTATGGTTGTGGTCTATTGCTCACTCTATGGTGACAGCCTATTGTTTTCTCCTGGCCACACCTATGGGCGGTGGCATTGCCGGAGCTCGATGGTGTGGGCAGGATGGCGGATGCCTAGGATATTTCTCATCTTGACTTGCTGTTTCTGCCTAGCTGCTCGTTGGGCTAGATGGATGGTGGTGGTTTGTTGGGTGGACTGGCCCTTACCTTATGGTGGAGGCGGGAGAGTGGGAGAGTAGTTTCTATATTAGTTCTATTTATTTGGGTTTCGGCGTAGCTTCTTGGCTGTCCCGTGTCTTTGAGTTGTTTTATTTGCTCGGTTATTTTTTTCTGCTTTATTCTAGGGTGGTATATGTGCTCCATATACTTTGCCTTCTGCTGTGAGCTTCCGGAGGAAGGCTTTCTCCTTCTTTTTGTTATTTATTTATATATATTTCTTTAAAAAAAAATCAGTAAAGGTTCTAAAATAGGCGATTAACGTCTGCAATCCATATACAATATTGGAGTATAATGTTTTTCTCATGTTTAGTCCATTTTGATGTTTATTGTATTGATAAAATAAATACTAAACTTTTGAAGTTATAGAAGAGATGATGATGCAAAGGCTTTGCTTAGGGTAGTAATACACACTACAAATTGAATGTGTTCAATATGTTGACAGATACCGCATTTATTCATGCTTGTCTTAAAGTGTAACATCTAAGGGTAACTCTTTTACTGTTTTATCACATGCTTAATTGAAAACAAACAATTTCCATTTATGATTTTTGGCAAAGCAAGTCATGTTGTAGGGCATGCCAAATATGTGCAAGATGGGAGGTTATAGCCGACTATACACCGTACAACTATATTATCAATAACGATTCCCCTTCTGGCTGATTTTGATATGGAAATTGTTTACCCTAACATAGGTTCGCATGCTACCACTGTTTCCCTATATGAATTTTTCTTTGTACTAAGTTGGTTATATGTTTGTTCTTTGTTCTGTTACAATTTTCTATGACTTTTGTTGATATTCTTAGCTAATGCATCTACTACTTAAGATTTATGTTTTTTGTAGGTCATCATTAATTTGATGGAAACAAAAATGACTTATAGATGCTTTTTTGAGTGGCTCTATAGTCACATAACATAATTACATGTACTGATAGAGGAATGTTTAGCTATAATTTTGATGTAGGTAGGTGAATATTCACGTATTATCTATCTAGACTTCTATTCATGGCTTGATAGTTCGAGGGTTCAGGTGAAATATAAAATAAACCGCAATCCCTATTTGTCATAGTCTAACCAACCAAAAGTGTGATTTCAAATCAAGTTGATAGGGTATTGACACTTGATGTTAAAATTTTGACTCTTTTTTCCTAGTATGCTAATTGATGACTACTAGCACTAGTGCCGTCAACCTTGGTATTATGCCATCTATCCTTTTTTACTGTCCTTGATTTTGGTTACCTTGTATTTTAATTTCACTAATTGGCAAAACTTTAATTTTAATAATGTATGTGGAAAATGTAGGTTAACCAAATTGGCAAAACTTTAATTTTAATAATGTATGTGGAAAATGTAGGTTAACCAAATTGGCAAAACTTTAATTTTAATAATGTATGTGGAAAATGTAGGTTAACCAAATTGGCAGTGTGACTGAATCTATAAGGACTGCTGTTGGCTCAAAAGCTGCAAGTTAGGGTGTGATGGTCAGCCAGCGAAATGGAGAGACCGAAGACAACTTCATAGTGGATCTCCCTATAGGTTGGACAAGTGGACAGGTTAGACCATATTTCCATATTCCTTATTTTATTTTATTTTGATGTTATAATGGCAACGACTAATGCTATAATACCCGAACTAAGAGTATATGGAAACATGTGGTTTAAATTGTTTCCTTATTTATTTTGAGTGTTGATTTCGAGGTAAAATAGTATTACTAAATGCTAATTTCTTATGTTGTAATTTAAAAGACGAAAACAGGTGCACCACGTAGAAGTGAGAGACAAGCCAAATATAATTAGGTAATACTTGATAACTAACTTTATAAAAATATAAATTAACTAAGATTATAAAAATTAACTTCATTAATTAAGTTTTATAAAAATGAACCAAGTTTATATAATAATAATAATAATAATAATAATAATAAATTAACCAAGTTTATAATAATGATAATGTAACAACCCTGGTTTGGAGATTACCTATATATATTAAATTATAACGAAAATTATAATTTAATATTGTAAATTAAAATATAATTGGAAATTTTAAATTGTTTATTTGGAATAAACAATGAATTTTGTAAATAAAATGAGAAAAATAAAGTTTGAAACTTTATTTTGTTTATTTGGGTATAAATATAGGATTGAATATTGATTGGATAAGTATTTGGTTTAAATAAATTGAAATATTGGGTATTTATTAGTTTGGAGCTAATAAATTAATTAGGTGATGTATTTCAACGTTAAATTGTTGAAATAAATCTAAAGTTGAAAATAAAGTTTTAAAAACTTTATTTTGAGAATTTGAGTAGAAAATAATCAAATTGCAATTTTATTTGAGTAAATACAACAATATTGGAAAACATTATCAATATTAATCTTTTATTGAATTTAAAATGAGAAATATGAAGAAATTATGTAATTTATTAATATAAAAGATAAAATATGGTTTAAAAATAATATTTGATGATAAAATAGAGTTAAAATGATTTATTGTAATATATTTGACAAGAAAATAATTCTTGTACAAATTGTTGTATTAAGAATAGTGTTTTTGTGATAAAATGATGTAAATTATGTAGTATTGTCAAAAATAAGGTTTTAATTGTTAAAAATAACTTTTTATTGTTAAAATAAATTTTATCTTGTTAAAATAACAATTTTATTTGCAAACAAATAGATGTATACATTTTATTTGGCATTAAAATGAAGAAAAGTGTGTATATATTGATTATATAGGTTAGAATTGTGCATAACTCATTTTTCTCTAAGTATTATAAGGTTCGGGCTTTATGGGTTTGGTATTTGGATCCATTTAATAATTCCGGATACTTCTGGTGAGAAAGGAAACTAACAGTACGTTAGTTTTCTCATCTTCCTTCTCAAAACAACAATAGACAGTAAATAGAAAAAAAATCCATGGCTATCTTCTTATAAATCCAATTTTCACTCAAATTGCTGTAAATTCAAGAAGTAATTCACTAAAACCAGATTATAAAAGGTAATCTCCACTAATACTATAGAATAATTTCATCAAAATCTTTTATTTAGGTATGTATGGTCTATAATGGTTTCTGTTTGCTCTGCATGTTTCTTTTTCAGCTAATATAGGTTGCTAGAGCTCCTTTTTTTCACCAAAGTCCGTAGCTTGCTATCACATTCTTGCCAAATCGCCAAGGTGAGTTCAACACTCACAAATGCTAACCAAAACTAGAGTTACTATAAGAAATGTTGCTCAGGAAAGCTCTGTATACGTATAAATTTCTCTATTCTTGTTTTTGCCTGTTTCTCGTTTCTGGTTGCTACTTTGAGCACCTATAACTTCTTGATTTTATCTCGAATTGCTACACGATCTTTTTCGGATTGTATTTAATTGTTGAACCTTGTCCATGTCAAAATTCGTTGCAAAATAATTCTATTTTCAATGCTAAATTACTGCTCAAAGTTGGATACGCACTAGAAAATCACAAACTACGGCATTCCGTGACCTGGGTCGACAGGGAGGTCGACCCAGCTGCCCACCAGGTCGACAGGCCAGTCGAACTAGTCAATTGGGTGGTCGACCTAGGGGTCGACAGGCCCAAGTGAGCGGTCGACCCCCCTGTCAACCCATTCACGTGTGTTGATTGCCTTGTTTCCCCTAGTTTTCTACAACACTTTCCCTCTTTTGCTATGCTTTTTGGCCACTATCTGCATGAAATTTTGAGATGTTTTCAAATGTGATAAGGGCTATGATGTCCACCAATGGACTAGCCAAGATTTGGAGGAATTTCAATTTAAAATTTTGAATTAAATTCGAATTGAATTTAAATATCGGTTTGGAGTATTTTTTACGTTTTTCTTCGATTTTGAGCACTGTTTCTTCCAAACAAATTTTGAGATAATTTTTAAATAATTTGGCTTTTAAAATGATTATAATAGAATATTTTAAATTATTTAAAGTATGTAAAATATAATTATCTCCTATAATGAGGAGAATTTTCAAAAAATTGCTTTCGAAATGATTTCGAAAAAATTGTTTTAAAATCCCGTTTTCTCAAGAAAATTATTTTATAAATAATATATACTATTTTTACACTTTTCGGATGTATGGGGAAGATAATTAAACGATTTAGTAAAACACATGGTATGGGACACGTGAGTTTACTTTTTCGGTTAATTCCGAACTTGTACGATCGAAACTATTCGAGTATATTGATTTGAGATGATATTTGAGATTTTCCATTTCTATGGCATATTTTGAGATTTATAATTCCTATTTTTAAAAATTATCTTAGATAGCCAATATTTGGCGAGATTAGTTGTTCGAGATTTCCTATTATAGGAGTTATAATCTATAAGAACCATATATATATATATATATATATTGTTTTACTTGCCGATGAGACGAGGCAAGCCTTGAGTTGAGATTTCCCTATTTCGGGAATTATGGTTTATGAGAAACCATTATGAGATTTTATTGTACTTGCCGATGATATGAGGCAAGATATGAGTTTTATGAGATTTCTAGGATTTGAGATTTAATTTTATGATGTGGAGTTAATTAGCGGTTAGTAAACCCTTTAGTGCGAACGTGTGGTATGGAATGCACGTTAACACTTTTCGGGTTCCTATCCGAGAGTTTGTGACATATCCACCAATATGCCAGTGTTATAGACCTTCGGATCATCTGAGATATGTGACTTCGGTCACCACGAGTTATATGACTTCGGTCACCATGAGTTATGTGACTTCGGTCACCACGGGTATGACCTTCGGGTCCACGAGATAGGTACCTAATTTATAAATAGCACTGGACAAGAGTTTGGCACGTGCAGCATTGCTTCGGCATGCAATCGGGGATCTGGCCAATCCGGGTTTTTTAAGTTTTCTGAGTTTTGTTATGATTTCACCAATTTGAGATATCTTTGTTACATTGATAGCCTAGAACTATATGAGATGTTATATATGGTGATTTCATTTTTATGAGGTTTGAACTCTTTTGTGAGTCCCATGAGATTTGAGTTTTTGGAGATTTTGATATTTTTCTCATATGGCTTTTGTGTTGGCTTATGTTCATTTATATTGAATACCCTTGAATGTGAACCTTATATGACATGTTATATCCATTCATGAGATAACTTTGGGCTTTTATGGAATTTCCACCCTTGGAAGTACATATATAGCACTTTACTTATATCATTCCTTTATATTTAAAGGAATGTTTCCTTTATGCACTTGTTTCCTTTTTATCCATCGCTAATATCAAGTTCTAGTTAGCCAGACCATGTATTTATTACTCGGGTCAGACCGAGTTGTAGGTTAGGAATCTTTGGGACTTATGCTAGCTTTTTCATTTTGGACTTCTCTATTGACCTTGGATTGATGGCTTAGTTTTGTAGCAGTTGTTTTGTTGGGAACTTTGTGTTGTATATTCTTTTGTGGGGATGTATGTATATATATTGTGGTTGAATACCACTTATAACTCGTTGTATTACATTTGATGTATATGTATATGTATATGTAAATCTGTTTGTGTTTGTTGTTCTGTGACTTGTGATTGGTTATGTTATTATGTTTTGTTTTCTGAATTGATCATGTAGCCACCATAGTATTGTATTCGATAGGAATTAAGTATGTCGAATCACTTCAGACGAAATGAAAAAAAATGAGTACCAAATCGACATACTTAGCTCTTATCTAATACAAGACTATGATGGTCGCCCTTAACCAGCCCTATTCTCTGCATTAGTAGACATAATTACTCGGTAATTCTCTTTATTAATGTGGGTCCCGGGGTGGGGCGTCACAGCTTGGTATCAGAGCTGGATTCAGAACAAAATGTAATAAAACATAGAACAGTACACACAATTACTATACATCAAGTATAATACAAGTGTAAACATCATCCCCAAATCATAGTTGAACCTAACCTTGTCCTTAATCTCTTGAGTCCTTTGGGGGTAGATAGAAAGGAATATGCCTAGGAATGTTAATTTTAAATTCTGTAGTATTCATATTTAATGAAATTGAATTTCTAATATCAACCCGTGTGAATAATCCTATCTTATCTTAACTTTCAGCTCATGGCTGGAAGAAGAAGTGGTCGCACTTCGGAGGCGGGACCGTCCAATGGTCCTCATCCTGAAGGAGTCTATATGTCGACCGATCAGATTATTGAGCTATTTGGGAGCACTTAGCCTCTCGCTCCTACTCATTCCTCTCCTCTGTGAAAATATGCATTTGCGTGTATGTGTAACGACTTCACCCATCTCGAAGGCAAGCCATTCAAAGGCTCCGAACATGCGAACTCATCTTTACTCGTATGGAGACCTCCGATCATCACCGTGTTCTTGTGGCATCGAGTATGCTACAAGAACGAGCTCTAGACTGGTATGAGCTCCTTATTGCTGAGATAGACGAGTCTACTCTTACTTGGCATCATTTTCAAGACCGTTTTGAGCTTAAGTTCATGCCAGAATCCGAGAAGGCTTTTCTTGCCCGTTGCTTCATAGAGTTAAAGTCGGGCAAATCCTCTGTTTCAGATTATGTATCCTCCTTCGAGTCCTTGTCCAAGTATGGGCTCGAGTTCATTAGCACTCCATATAAGAAGAATCTTAAGTTCGTATCTGGACTTAAGAAATATTTAAAGAAGCCACTCATGCTTCAGCTTAAGCTCTCATTCAAGGAGCTTGTGGATTTGGTGCTTCACCTGGAAGCCATCAAAAAAGAAAGGGATAGTAGTGATGAGGCCGAGGTTTGAAAGAACCCAAATAAGAAGAAATTTCCCTTTCAGAGATCCCAATCCTTTCCTCCGAGGAAGAACGAAAAGCAAGGCAGTTTTGGTTCTCATCCTCAAGAAGCCCCTTCTTCAGCTAGAGTTTTAGCATGCTTCAATTGTGATTCTCAAGATCATCTAGCTAGAGATTGTCCTTTCCTTCGCAAGTGTCTTTATTGCAAGCAAGAAGGACATATGATCTCTTCATGCCTTAAGAAGAAAAAGGATCCTCGTTTTGGTAATTTGAATGTGGCGAAAGCTTCTGGTAGTGCATCTCATCTAAAGGTATATCTTCTACCATTTTGAAAGGTTCTATTCTTTTTCATGACCGTTCTATTCGAATCCTCTTCGATACGGGTGCTTGGCATTTATTCATATCGGAAAATTTTGTTAATGTTATTAGATGTTCCGGTCTTGTTGCTTACTTGAGGATTGCGAATCCTTATGAAGGGATCTGTAATACTTGACGTGAGAATTTTGAGGTTGTTCCTTGTAGCTTATCTTTCGTGCGGGTTTGCATGATATTTTTTATCTAGATTCTCTATCTATAGTCTGGAATGATTTGAGAGGGAGTGGCTTGTACTTTATCAAGCCACATTCTGTGATTTGAAGGTCTTATATTTAAATATCCAAATTCAGTTAGTTTTTTAATTCTTGTCTTCGGAATATTGATTATGATTCTGAAGTATCTGTATTCACTCTTGAGTTTCGAGATGTTGATGATATATCTCGAATTCCAGTCATTGTGACTCTGTTGGTTTCTGTTAGTCCGTTTCGGGTATGATACCTAATCTGGCAATCGAGTATTGTATTGACCTCATTCTCGGTTCTCAGCCTTTCGGTCATCTTCTACAAGGATGTCCAATAAGGAAATGGGGTAATTCATTGAATTTATTCGACATTGCCATTCTTACATCTTTTGAGATCTCCTCTTAGGATATTCATTTGTTGATAGGCTTTATGATATTACTTCATTCGGAGTAATGATATGTTGTTAAGTGTTCTTCTTCTCATTTGAGAAGATGTCTTGCCCTTACCCTTAAATCTCATCTGTTCCTTTTTAATCTATTGAGTGGTATTAAGGTCATACCTCAGTTTAACCCTACACCGATCTCCTTGAGTTACGAGTTGCGGAGGATATCGTTCCTCTTACCGCAATGCACACTCGTATGGGTCTTGTGAGTGGTTTGTTATATCATTCGGAATAACGAACACTCCAGTCTATCCCATCAATCTTGTGAATCGAGTATTCTGAGAATATCTCGATGAGTTCTTCTTATGTTTTATATTATGAGTATAAGCAACAAAAATTGAGATTTTAATTTTTTCAAAATTTAAGACATGTTTTTAAGAGAAATTGGATTTTTTTTTGAGTTAGATAAAGAATATTTTTCAGTATTGAATATGAGGTGATTCTTTCAAAGAAAATGATCTTTGTGTTGGGTTGTCCATCGAGTGCCTTAAGAATTCTGGTCGATGCACCTGATCAACGTTATCTATAGGAATTTCCTAAACGCTATAATGAGACAATCAGACACGATAAATTGAGTTTTCTTGAGATTAAATTTGGAAATAAATTAAAATGATTTGAGAATTAAATTTTATTTTGGATGACATATGCAGCCATTAAACCATAGTGGGTTGGATGAGTGGCGAGGCGGTTTTGATCATTTGGTCAACTCTGCAGCCAATCGATAGGGTTGTTTATTATAAATCAATAGCGAGGAAATGCCATTATGATAATTGAAATGTATGAGTTTGAATATAGTTATGTTTTATTTTTGGAATGATGAGTGTAACGACCCGATATTTTCAACCATTCGCATCCATTATAAGTGTATAGGTAGACACTCATGCCGAAGTTGAATTGCTCAAAATACCGCGTTGTAATTAAAATTTGGCAAATCTCATAATATACAGTAAATAAATATAATCACAGATCACAGACACAGAGTAAAATAATGCAGCGGAAGTAAAAGAAATAGTAGTTCATGAAGCTACTATGAAAATATATCAGAGTTACATAAGATACAACATAAGAAATAAAGTACAGCAGAAGTCTCAATACAATAACCAAGTACAGGCTGAATAGAACAACGGAACCGAAGTTGATAGAACAAGACTAGCAAATAATCTCCAGCGATTCAAATCTCCAGAAGGTGGAAATCCAAATCTGTGAATACTCAGGCTGACCCGAGCGTAAAGCAATACACAAAACACTCGAGTCAGGACAATATATACTTATATAATGTAAACCAACTCAAGTGAACTGTAATAAAGGTACAAGTAACTTAGAAGATGCTTGGGACCGCCCATCCTCTAAGGATCCGTTAAAATATCTACTATGTAGTAATATTCGCTATTATAATAATGTCTAATAAGTAAAGTATAATCATATAGAAAATAGCGTTAAGGGGATGGAGAACCTTAACGCGGTCGGATCTTAAAATCATAATCGTAGTAAAGCTCGATATGGTAGGTGACACGGCACAACTAGGCAATGCCAGGGTAGATATACCAATTACGCACACGGACTGATGGATACGCATAGCAGCCACTACCGTTCCACCTCGAACAACACTCCCAAATCGGAGGATGGCCATCTAATCAATCACAAGTAAGAGTATAATATCGAAGAAATGTGTCCGAGAAGAGGTGCTACCTCACTGGTCCGAGATCGCTCCTGTTTTAGCCACCTTATGCCAACTCACGGGAGTTGGGTCCACGTAACATACCTTAAGAACGTCGCCACCATCCTACTTCATTCTGGAATCTCCACCGCGTACACGGTTGTCAAAGTGGTTTTCGGTATCGACAGAGAGTATGTCCATATCCGATCCCGGTCTCTTTGCCAACCAATCGTTATTATAACCCGTGGTTATAACTTTTAAAAATAGTTTATGTTTCAAATCAAAATACATCCTTTAAACCATTTCAAAATCATATCATTTATTTCAAACTAATACATACTTTCAAACCCAAAACATATCTATTCAAAACCAATTCAAAAATATATCATTTCCATTTCAAAACCAATTCAATAATATATCATTTCAATAAAACCCAAATTTCAAAATCACTGAATATTTCCTTTAATTTATTAAACTTGAAATCTTCCTTTAAATTATCATAGCATTTTGGTAATGTAACCTTAAGGAATCATAGCATTTTTGGAATGTAATACTTCCCAATTTAACATTTTATATAATCAAAGTATTTATATACTTACAAATTTTTAACATGGTCATTTTATCATAGCCTTATAGTTAAATAAACTTTGTTACTGTAATATCCAATTTAATGCAAAAATTCTTATGTTAAGTTAAGAGTACCTTATTAACTTACATTATCATTACAATAAAGAAACTTTATTATTTTAGTCATTAAAATATGTCATTTACATTAATTAAAACTTACATATTAAATGTACTTTTTAACTTACATTCCTATTACAGTAAAGAGCATTTATCATTTAATCAATATTACACTAATTAAACTTACATTATCGAATGTACGTTTTAATTTACGTTTTATTACAAAAGGGGCATTTATTATTTTAAATCAATATTACACAAATTAAGACTTACATGTTTCTTTCATTAATTAAGACTTTACATGTTTCTTTCAGTAGGTAAAACTTTACACGTTTCTTTCATTAATTAGAACTTTACACGTTTCTTTCATAAATTAAACTTTACATATTTCTTTCATTAATTAGAACTTTACACGTTTCTTTCACAATAAATTTCTTATAATTAAATCCAATTTTCAACAATTTACTTAATAAGTTTAAGTGTAAAAGTTCCAATTCTTCACATTTCAACAAATAGACTTAACACTTCAAATTTAAATTACCATTTCACAATTTAACAAAATTTCCAATTTTATTTAATTAACTTAAACCTTTAATTAAAACCAAATTTCACATTTCCTAGTCAAGTTATATTTTAAAAGATCACTTTTAAACATTCATTTATTTAACCACTTAAATTCATAGAAAAATCAATAATACTTAATAATCACTTAAATTCAAATTTAATCAAATTATCATATTTACCATTTCCAAATAAAATTTAATATCCATTTTATTTATATAACTTAAATATCATTTTTAACCAAAATTCCAAATTTCCAACTTAAGTTATATTTCAAAAATCCAGTTAAACCATTCATTAATTACATTTTTAACACATAGAAAAATCATAATTTCTTTAATTCAAAATATTTCAAAATCTGTTTAAATCAAATTTCATAAATTTATATTTTTAAAATACTTAAAAATATTCAAAACACTTTATAAAATAACCACGGGCCTGTATATAATTTTCTAACCTAGGTCAAGTGATACGGATATGCATCATTTTAATCCGCGGTTAAAAAAGAAAAATCCGGGTTCTATCATTTCAAACCCGCAATCCCAAGTTAAAATAATTTAAATAAAAATCATTCAGGCCTATCATTTCAGCCCATAACGATTTTTCCCTATTCTAAAGTCCGTTCGGGTATGTATCATTTCAACCCATAGTGATTCTAATCTACAAGGAACTTGCAATGGTGATAACAGATATAAATAACAAAATAACATTAAATAATAGTAACATATGATATAATAAGTGTAATAACAGGTGTGAACATCATATGATAATAATATAAGCATATATAACATGATAGTATATTTCTACAGATTCACAGGGTGTCAATTTACTAGTTATATAGGTACATATTGTCTGGTGAGAATAACTCACCTGTTTGTGCTGGAGATATCAAAACCAATGACACAATGGAACAAAAGCACGATGACAAGACTACGGACTTGAGTGGAGAGCAAGATCCAAAGCTAAAACTCTTGTATTACAACCCAAAACATACATCAAAACAAACACAATTTTAACGCACTTGAAATGGAATAACTTTTAAACGAAAAGAGATTTGAATGTCAAATCTTTTGCCTTGCTTTCTCTATCCTTTTGCATGGCCTAGGGAATGTTTTGGTTCAGGTTTGGACATGGTTTGGGTATGGTTTGGACCAAGGGATGCACGGCTACAAGCTAGAGATGATGGGGAAGTTACAACATAGGCATGTGAAGAGTTTTATGCAATATGGTGGAGTTTTGGTTCATCTTTGGCTCGGTCTACAAGGTCCTAGGCTTGGCCATGACTTGCTACAGGTCTGGACAGAGGAGATGGTGATGTGTAGTGGTGGTAGCAAGGTGGTGGTGGCGGGTAGAGGTGGTGTCCAAGGTGGTGGGCGAAGGTATGTTGCAACTAGTGGTGGCAATGCATTGTTTTAAGGGATTTGTGCAAGGTTTTGTGTGGTTTTTAGTCAAAAGGAGTGCATGGCCTGTCATGGTCAGAGGAGGAGGGGGTTTGGTCGTGGATGGTGTGGGGAAGGAAGTGGTAGTGGTCGGTGGAGGAGATGGTGGAGGTGTTAGGCCAAGCAAAGCAAGAGAAACATGGCAAAAATCATTGAAAATGAAGAGAAAAGAAGAAAAAGAAGGAGAGGCCATTACCTATTTTTGGATGAAGCCATGAGAAATGAGGAGCTGATTTGTTTTCACGTGAAAAGATGAGAAACAAAAAGTGGCGGCTACACTAGGGTTTTAGATGGCTAGGGCAAAATTTGAGGAGTTAAAGAAAATGAAGGGTTTGGACAAAAAAGGGCTTAAGTTTCAAAGTGTTTTACAACCTTTCATATTTCTTTTCTTTTTAATCTTTATATAAACAAAAGTATTCAGAAAAATAATTTACAAACCGAATCAATTATAAATATGAGAAAACAAATAATAAATTTTGGAAAAATATAAAAAGAATGAAGAAAATTACTTAAAAATACCAAACAGTGTTCAAAAATTATAAATAAATCACTGTCAGTCTTGAAAAACTATACACTTCATTATAAAAATATTATGAAGTGAAAATTTGAATTAAAATAATTTATTTATTATTTTCAAAATAAAATAGATAATTAAATTGGAGAAAATAGAAAAGGATTAAAGAAAAATGTTTAAAATTTACAAACAGGGCATGGAAATTTGCAAGAAAAATACTACTAATTCTGGAAAAATTCCTACCTTACTTTAAAAATATTTAAAAGCCAAAATATATTTTATATAACATAAATGTACAAATTAGAATAAAATATATCAAATAAAAATGTCATTTATATAATTTTAAAATAAAGAATATTGCTGAATAACCCAATATACACACAATATTGAAAATAGTATAACTTTTGCAATTTAAATCCGTTTGCAACGAAACGAAAAGCAGTATTCAAGTTATTAAATCTATTTTTATAATAAAAGATAAAATTCATAAATTTAAAACTTTTAAATTTTCAAGTTAAAAGTCGAAGTTTGACTATTTGACCAAAATTCACATTTTCTGGAAATATTAAATTTAGTCATATTTGGAATTCAAATCCACATACAAAATCAAAGTTTTTTTATATTTACAATGACAAAATTTATTCTTTTCATAAATAAAGCTCTTAAATTTGGAAAAATCAAATTAAAATTAATTGTAAAATACAGGGTTGTTACACTCTCCCCCACTCAAAACTTTTCGTCCCCGAAAAGGAACGAGGTACGGGAAAGCACCTAAAAAGATAGAATGAATAGAATTAAGACAAGATGATAAGAATATTGGAATTACACCTGATAACTATTGTTATAGGCAAGTTTAACAAGTTGGAGGTGATCAATTCAAGAACACAAACACGAAAAAGATCCTCTAGAGTCTGAATCACCCCTTTCACTTGACCGATGGTCTATGAATGGAAAAACAGTGTTCAGATCCAGATGAGTAACAATGATTTCAAAGATTATAAAAAGATGTCTAAACAGACTGGTATAAGCAATAGCCTTCCCATTCTGTAATAAGATAAGAGAAATAAGGACAACCAAAAGATAGTTTGAAAAAAAAAATAAGATAATAAATGTGAAACAATAACGCTTTGAAATCATAACAAATTAGAGATGTTTATAATTTGGAAATCATACTACTAAAATCATAACACTTTGGAAATGTAATTCTAAAAAAAATAATACTTAGAAAATCATAACACCTTTTAAAATAATCTTTATTTAAACCATTTTAATTCAAGGTCAAATAATATTCATTTTAAAGTTGTAACATTTCTAAGTTCATTCAATTATAAAACTTCCAAAACATTGTATTTTCAAAACAGCAGCACTTATAAAATGCTACAGTAGATATATTAATATTTCAAATCAGTTTTATTCTAGAATATTCATTTGGATATCATTTAACTTATGACTTATTAAAACAAACTTTTATGAATGGAATATCCAAATTAAACTATACTTCGTTTATTAAGTCAAAAGCTCACTATTTTACTTAGCTCTTCATTTAACAAATAACCTAACACTTTATTTAAAATGCCCATTTCATAAATAGATATTCCTTCAATAAGTTACACTTAAAATTTCCATTTGAAAACCAAATTCTCAATTATCAAATTTAGTGATGTTAAAATACATTATAACTATCATAATTATCCATTTTTCAAGACATATCAATTTCATAAATAAAATATTTATCATAGAAAATATAACAATCAAATTTCTTTACACATTTATTCATTTAGACATCAATTAAACTATGAATTCAAGTTAAATAAACTTTATTACAAAATGTCCAATTCCAATGTATTTTATTTTATCTATTCAAAGATACATTATTTATTATACAACATATTCATTTCAGGAAATAACCATTATTAAAATTCCTAGGTTAGACTTAAGGTTCCATATTAATCAAATTTGATTATCAAGTTATTTAAATAAAATCTCTTTAAATTCCTTTTTCACTATTTACCTCTGTAAATCTTTTATAACTAAAATTTAGGTGTATAAAATTTATTATAACCACTCAAATTTTATTTAAAAAATCCTTTTTATATTGTATATTATCCAATTACATTGTTAACTTCTAAAATTTTTTTTAAGGTAAGTTATATTTGAATGCAATTGTATTATACAAATAAAACTTTCCAATTCAATTATCTCAAGTTTGAATCATTTATTCAAAAATTTTAATTTTTCTTTTTATAACTGAAATTATTCTTTAAGATGAAATTTAAGAATTAATTTTCCGGTTTCCTTCAAACCAGTGAGAGATAAATAAATATATGTACATAATATGTCAAATCAATTTAAATCATATATCTATATATATTATAAATCAAATCATATTTAGAAATTCAAATAAATTAAATCTTTCAAAACAAAGCTGTAGTAAGACTACAGAACGGTCTCTTCAGTTCAAAACTCGAAAATGAACGTCGATGATGCTGCAGTCATCACCGAAATTATTTTCCAGCGACAAAGAGAAGAGCGCTTAATTTTTAAACTTTAAAATCCTTTAGAGACAAATTTTTTATTCAAAAATACTTTAAATTATATCCTTTTAAAAATTTTAAACACAAGGTTTGAAATCCATCGGAAACTTGAATTCTCAAATTCTTGATTCAAATTCATTTCAGTTCCCAAATCAATTTATAAACAACTATTTATAAATTCATTTGTAGAACAATAAATGATAAATCAAGTATTATCATTTCAAATTATCAATTTAAATCAATTTATTAAGTTCCATAAATTTACTTATATATCAAAATTTTATTTCATTAACCGAATTTAAAATAATATCGTGTCAGTTTGTTCTGTTAAAGTGTTTTAGAAATCCTATCGATAGCGTTGATCAGACGAATCGATCGGAAATCCAAATCAACATCAACAACTCAAACAACACTATATATAAAACAAAACATAGATTTACAAGTACAATTCAAAATGTTTGGAGATAGTTTAGAAACAAAAGACAAGATGGTTAAACAGAGTAGAGAGATGGGTAAGCTTAGGTAAATCGCGGACAACCTTAACCGGGTCAACCGTGACTTAAAGAATAAGATCGATGTGGATTTTTCTGGGATAAATCTACGTTCGATCTCAAGAGATAGAGTTTGGAATAATAAAAGATATTAGCATCTAAACCAAGGATAGATAAAATCTCTGGTGAATCGATGCTGACTGTAAAGGATTTTCACCCCTTTACAAGAAAATTAGAATATTGGCGAGATCGCCAATTCACTATAAAGATCATTCGAAGTGGAGTTATGTGATACTCCAAAATCAAAAGAAGATGAATAGTGAGGGACAAGAATGAATTTTGGAACCGCAGGAAACGTTCCAAAATTCAAAGGAAATCGAATCAAAAGGAAGAGATTCAAACTCGAACGAAAGTGATTCTGTAAATAAATTTACCATACATTCTAAGTTTTGCCTCAAAGCCAAAGCTTTGATACCAACTGTAACGACCCGATATTTTCAACCATTCGCATCCATTATAAGTGTATAGGTAGACACTCATGCCGAAGTTGAATTGCTCAAAATACCGCGTTGTAATTAAAATTTGGCAAATCTCATAATATACAGTAAATAAATATAATCACAGATCACAGACACAGAGTAAAATAATGCAGCGGAAGTAAAAGAAATAGTAGTTCATGAAGCTACTATGAAAATATATCAGAGTTACATAAGATACAACATAAGAAATAAAGTACAGCAGAAGTCTCAATACAATAACCAAGTACAGGCTGAATAGAACAACGGAACCGAAGTTGATAGAACAAGACTAGCAAATAATCTCCAGCGATTCAAATCTCTAGAAGGTGGAAATCCAAATCTGTGAATACTCAGGCTGACCCGAGCGTAAAGCAAAACACAAAACACTCGAGTCAGGACAATATATACTTATATAATGTAAACCAACTCAAGTGAACTGTAATAAAGGTACAAGTAACTTAGAAGATGCTTGGGACCGCCCATCCTCTAAGGATCCGTTAAAATATTTACTATGTAGTAATATTCGCTATTATAATAATGTCTAATAAGTAAAGTATAATCATATAGAAAATAGCGTTAAGGGGATGGAGAACCTTAACGCGGTCGGATCTTAAAATCATAATCGTAGTAAAGCTCGATATGGTAGGTGACACGGCACAACTAGGCAATGCCAGGGTAGATATACCAATTACACACACGGACTGATGGATACGCATAGCAGCCACTACCGTTCCACCTCGAACAACACTCCCAAATCGGAGGATGGCCATCTAATCAATCACAAGTAAGAGTATAATATCGAAGAAATGTGTCCAAGAAGAGGTGCTACCTCACTGGTCCGAGATCGCTCCTGTTTTAGCCACCTTATGCCAACTCACGGGAGTTGGGTCCACGTAACATACCTTAAGAACGTCGCCACCATCCTACTTCATTCTGGAATCTCCACCGCGTACACGGTTGTCAAAGTGGTTTTCGGTATCGACAGAGAGTATGTCCATATCCGATCCCGGTCTCTTTGCCAACCAATCGTTATTATAACCCGTGGTTATAACTTTTAAAAATAGTTTATGTTTCAAATCAAAATACATCCTTTAAACCATTTCAAAATCATATCATTTATTTCAAACTAATACATACTTTCAAACCCAAAACATATCTATTCAAAACCAATTCAAAAATATATCATTTCCATTTCAAAACCAATTCAATAATATATCATTTCAATAAAACCCAAATTTCAAAATCACTGAATATTTCCTTTAATTTATTAAACTTGAAATCTTCCTTTAAATTATCATAGCATTTTGGTAATGTAACCTTAAGGAATCATAGCATTTTTGGAATGTAATACTTCCCAATTTAACATTTTATATAATCAAAGTATTTATATACTTACAAATTTTTAACATGGTCATTTTATCATAGCCTTATAGTTAAATAAACTTTATTACTGTAATATCCAATTTAATGCAAAAATTCTTATGTTAAGTTAAGAGTACCTTATTAACTTACATTATCATTACAATAAAGAAACTTTATTATTTTAGTCATTAAAATATGTCATTTACATTAATTAAAACTTACATATTAAATGTACTTTTTAACTTACATTCCTATTACAGTAAAGAGCATTTATCATTTAATCAATATTACACTAATTAAACTTACATTATCGAATGTACGTTTTAATTTACGTTTTATTACAAAAGGGGCATTTATTATTTTAAATCAATATTACACAAATTAAGACTTACATGTTTCTTTCATTAATTAAGACTTTACATGTTTCTTTCAGTAGGTAAAACTTTACACGTTTCTTTCATTAATTAGAACTTTACACGTTTCTTTCATAAATTAAACTTTACATATTTCTTTCATTAATTAGAACTTTACACGTTTCTTTCACAATAAATTTCTTATAATTAAATCCAATTTTCAACAATTTACTTAATAAGTTTAAGTGTAAAAGTTCCAATTCTTCACATTTCAACAAATAGACTTAACACTTCAAATTTAAATTACCATTTCACAATTTAACAAAATTTCCAATTTTATTTAATTAACTTAAACCTTTAATTAAAACCAAATTTCACATTTCCTAGTCAAGTTATATTTTAAAAGATCACTTTTAAACATTCATTTATTTAACCACTTAAATTCATAGAAAAATCAATAATACTTAATAATCACTTAAATTCAAATTTAATCAAATTATCATATTTACCATTTCCAAATAAAATTTAATATCCATTTTATTTATATAACTTAAATATCATTTTTAACCAAAATTCCAAATTTCCAACTTAAGTTATATTTCAAAAATCCAGTTAAACCATTCATTAATAACATTTTTAACACATAGAAAAATCATAATTTCTTTAATTCAAAATATTTCAAAATCTGTTTAAATCAAATTTCATAAATTTATATTTTTAAAATACTTAAAAATATTCAAAACACTTTATAAAATAACCACGGGCCTGTATATAATTTTCTAACCTAGGTCAAGTGATACGGATATGTATCATTTTAATCCGCGGTTAAAAAAGAAAAATCCGGGTTCTATCATTTCAAACCCGCAATCCCAAGTTAAAATAATTTAAATAAAAATCATTCAGGCCTATCATTTCAGCCCATAACGATTTTTCCCTATTCTAAAGTCCGTTCGGGTATGTATCATTTCAACCCATAGTGATTCTAATCTACAGGGAACTTGCAATGGTGACAACAGATATAAATAACAGAATAACATTAAATAATAGTAACATATGATATAATAAGTGTAATAACAGGTGTGAACATCATATGATAATAATATAAGCATATATAACATGATAGTATATTTCTACAGATTCACAGGGTGTCAATTTACTAGTTATATAGGTACATATTGTCTGGTGAGAATAACTCACCTGTTTGTGCTGGAGATATCAAAACCAATGACACAATGGAACAAAAGCACGATGACAAGACTACGGACTTGAGTGGAGAGCAAGATCCAAAGCTAAAATTCTTGTATTACAACCCAAAACATACATCAAAACAAACACAATTTCAACGCACTTGAAATGGAATAACTTTTAAACGAAAAGAGATTTGAATGTCAAATCTTTTGCCTTGCTTTCTCTATCCTTTTGCATGGCCTAGGGAATGTTTTGGTTCAGGTTTGGACATGGTTTGGGTATGGTTTGGACCAAGGGATGCACGGCTACAAGCTAGAGATGATGGGGAAGTTACAACATAGGCATGTAAAGAGTTTTATGCAATATGGTGGAGTTTTGGTTCATCTTTGGCTCGGTCTACAAGGTCCTAGGCTTGGCCATGACTTGCTACAGGTCTGGACAGAGGAGATGGTGATGTGTAGTGGTGGTAGCAAGGTGGTGGCGGCGGGTAGAGGTGGTGTCCAAGGTGGTGGGCGAAGGTATGTTGCAACTAGTGGTGGCTATGCATTGTTTTAAGGGATTTGTGCAAGGTTTTGTGTGGTTTTTAGTCAAAAGGAGTGCATGGCCTGTCATGGTCAGAGGAGGAGGGGGTTTGGTCGTGGATGGTGTGGGGAAGGAAGTGGTGGTGGTCGGTGGAGGAGATGGTGGAGGTGTTAGGCCAAGCAAAGCAAGAGAAACATGGCAAAAATCATTGAAAATGAAGAGAAAAGAAGAAAAAGAAGGAGAGGCCATTACCTATTTTTGGATGAAGCCATGAGAAATGAGGAGCTGATTTGTTTTCACGTGAAAAGATGAGAAACAAAAAGTGGCGGCTACACTAGGGTTTTAGATGGCTAGGGCAAAATTTGAGGAGTTAAAGAAAATGAAGGGTTTGGACAAAAAAGGGCTTAAGTTTCAAAGTGTTTTACAACCTTTCATATTTCTTTTCTTTTTAATCTTTATATAAACAAAAATATTCAGAAAAATAATTTACAAACCGAAATCAATTATAAATATGAGAAAACAAATAATAAATTTTGGAAAAATATAAAAAGAATGAAGAAAATTACTTAAAAATACCAAACAGTGTTCAAAAATTATAAATAAATCACTGTCAGTCTTGAAAAACTATACACTTCATTATAAAAATATTATGAAGTGAAAATTTGAATTAAAATAATTTATTTATCATTTTCAAAATAAAATAGATAATTAAATTGGAGAAAATAGAAAAGGATTAAAGAAAAGGGGAAATTAATTTAAAGGACAAAAATTTGAATATTTTCTGCCTCAAGGACACAACCTCAATATTTTTACCATAAGGACAAACATTGTTCTAAAAATTATTCATAAGGACAAATATTTTCCAAAATTATTCATAAGGACAACAAAACTGCTACCAAGCTAAAAACTGATACCTAAAAACTGCTACCGATAACTACAAACTGATACTATCAATGACTAAAAACTGATACCTAAAGAAAGTTGTCCTTCAGGATAAAATATTGAAGACCTGTCCTTGAGGCAAAAACGCTGAAAATTTTTGTCCTTGACAATAATTTCCTGTTAAAGAAAAATGTTTAAAATTTACAAACAGGGCATGGAAATTTGCAAGAAAAATACTACTAATTCTAGAAAAATTCCTACCTTACTTTAAAAATATTTAAAAGCCAAAATATATTTTATATAACATAAATGTACAAATTAGAATAAAATATATCAAATAAAAATGTCATTTATATAATTTTAAAATAAAGAATATTGCTGAATAACCCAATATACACACAATATTGAAAATAGTATAACTTTTGCAATTTAAATCCGTTTGCAACGAAACGAAAAGCAGTATTCAAGTTATTAAATCTATTTTTATAATAAAAGATAAAATTCATAAATTTCAAACTTTTAAATTTTCAAGTTAAAAGTCGAAGTTTGACTATTTGACCAAAATTCACATTTTCTGGAAATATTAAATTTAGTCATATTTGGAATTCAAATCCACATACAAAATCAAAGTTTTTTTATATTTACAATGACAACATTTATTCTTTTCATAAATAAAGCTCTTAAATTTGGAAAAATCAAATTAAAATTAATTGTAAATTACAGGGTTGTTACAATGAGATAATTCTTTTTTTGAAAAATAAATGTTTATTGAATATTTTAAAATGAGTTATATATGTTAAAGATGGAGTTTGTTATGAGAATTTGGGTATTTGAAAATAAAGAGTAGTAAATTTTGAAATTTTATCTTAAGGATTGTTGAAATGAAATTATAAAATTCTTTTGAAAGTTTAATTTTGGAATAAAAGGGAATATGAGTTTGAAATTATTTGTCATTTTATAAGTGCTACAGTAAAGAGTTTGGAAAATTTCCAAGTGTTGAAAATTGAGATTTTGAATTTAAATGTAATGATTTTGGAACCTTAAGAAGTTTAATTGTAAACAAAAATTTAGATTATGGTTTTGAAGATAATGAATTTCGAACTCTAATAAATTTTTATTTGTAAATTAAAATTTATATCTATTGTGTTCCTTGTGATTGTCTTGCCTTAGTGCAATGGTCAAATGACTAGCATTTTGCGGTCATTTGAGTAGGGTGGTCTTTGAAGTAATCACCTCTCATTAGGTTTTCTTACCTTAATTGTTATTATCTTAGTATCTGTATGGCTCCTTTCGTAGTGACGCACGGAAAGTCATCGCCTTGTTGTTTGGAGTTCGGATGAAGAAATGCTAAATTCCAACTCTATTTGAGAAACTTTTGTGAAATCAATCCCCTTCGATAGATTTTTGAGTAGCACCTCGTTGTGTTTTATTTTGAAAGTGAGATACTTACGAAATCATGATGTACTGCTCAAAGAAATTCAATTATCAGTGAATCCTAGTATTTATACTAAAGAAAATGTAACAGCCCGCCAATCCGTACACGGAAAGACGCGCCATTATTAAGAAAGAAAGAGGTGAGAAAATAGAAAAGATAGAAAGAAGAAGAAACAACATCAGAATCTCAAAAGCGGAACGAATAAAATATAATATATCACATAAATATCATATACATCAGAGTACACAGATAATACATCACATACTAGACAGTTATAAACACCTGTCTAGTTAATACAACTCAACATCACAGAGATACAACACAGCGGAATATACAGAATAACACTGACACAGCGGAACCAATATATATATATATCTACATGCTGAAGCCTCCTGCTCCAATGCTCCTCCAGAATTCGTCAAAGCTAAACCTGAATCCCTTGACTACCCGTAAAAATTTGGGTACCCGAGAGTTTAGGAAAAAAACAGAAATAAACTCCGGGTCAGACATGGGTCTGGTATGAGTAAACGGTTAAAGTTGCTTAACTTTAAAAATCCTTTGGAAAACAAAAGGTATCACGTAAGACTTCCCACACATAAACATGGAAAGCTTTTACCTTACGCTAACCAAAACATTTGATAGGAAATCCGGTTATATTATAATAGTGTCTAGGGTTTTCAAGTAAATATGAAATAGCCGAAATTGTTACATTCATTAAATTCCAGCATACTAGGTTTACAATCAAATCCGATGGCACTTATTGGATTTTGGATTCCATACAATGGCAGGGCTACTGGGGTACCGCCCGTCACAGTACCTGGCCTAGATCAGCGTACCGAAGACCCACCCTAAGTCCCCTGCAACACAAGGCCGGACCCATCCCTTACTGGATAGTTCCGAATAAAATCACCCCACGGTTAGGATCCACAACCGCACACTAAGCCGAAATAAAAAGGGACATCTAGACAGGGATGACCTTACTCTCAAGTGGGTGCTACCCACGAAGCCTTGCTGCACCTCCCTTGTTTTAGCCATTCCCGGTTGATGAGGCTTGAGGCTACGATTACCTTTAGAGAACACATCTCTTAGAATGCTCATCGTCCACCTGACGATGTTCTGAAAGCATTCAATCCATACAAGTTCGTTCCGGGTTCGAACGAAACCGAAGGCATTATCTCATTACACTCATATTGGAATCACCCTCAGAGTTAACGACAATAACCCTTGCACTCTGAATCTTCATCTTCACTTGAGATTCACGACCTATCGTAAATTTGGATCGATGTGGTTTTCGGATATCCAAATCTGGAAACCCGATCCCGGTCTCATCAAAATCCAAACCGTGTCTTTTAAGGCCAAGTTGTTTTAAGGTTAAAACAATTCAATTCAATATTATCTATATACTCACAGATAGATAAATCTCAATATCACAGATAGATAATCCACAATATCACAGATAGATAATTCACAATATCATCATAAATAGATAATCCATATCACACAGCATCCATATCTGAGATCTCAAACCCTTCAAGGCAAACAATACCATCCATCCATACATAAGCAAGGATAAATAATCACACCATTTATAATTAATTTAAAATGAATTAAATTAATTATCTCATTTCAAATTAATTTAAAATGAATTAAATTAATTACTTCTTCTCTAATTAATTTAAAGTAAATTAAATTAATTACTTCATCTTATAAATCCTGCTTACAAAATCATTAATTAATTACAAATCAATTAATTAATCATTCTCCAACTTCCATTTTAATTAATCATCTTGGATTAACTAACCTTTAATTACATTCCAGTAATTACTCTTTAATTAATTTCACAAATTAATTATTCTTAACCATTCACAGTAATTAACCATTAATTACTTCATCAATTACATTTATAAACGAACCTTAATAAATTACTTCCATAAATTAATTAACTATAATTAATTACATTAATCCTTAATTAATTACATTAATTAATTAACTTCTATTAATCACTTTCATTTATCAACCTAAATCATATACAGGAATTTCCATCTTGAAATTTCTTATCTTAATTAATTAACTTCTTAATTAATTATATAAACCCTTATTATTTATTACACCAAGTAATAAATCTTTAATTACTTCTACAAAGTAATCCTACTTTAATTACTTCCATTTAAGTAATTTCCTTCATCTAATTACATCCTGTAATTATTCATTAATTACTTTGCTAAGTAATTATACTATTCAATTTCATTAAGTATTCATACTTAATTAACCATCAAGTGGTTATCTTTAATTAATTTACAATTAATTATCTTGAATCAATCACATTCATCTGATTAATTACAATTGTAATTCATTTCTTAATTAACTTAAATAGATTTATTAACCCTTCATTTCAGATTAATTATTCTTTTTATTATAAACTAATAAACCTTAATTATCAATAAATAAGACTTGGTAACAAATTAATTAATCCTTAATTAATCTCTACAGATCAATTATTTCTTATATACATTAATTAATTAATAAAACCAAGTTATTAATCAATGAAACTCAATTACCACTAGTACTTTTTAATTACAAATTAATCAACCTTTAATTTCTTAATTAATAAATTCCCAATTCATTTATCTCTAATTTATTAGTTAATCAATTATAACCATTAATTAATTACATTACTTAATTATTCTTAAATTAACCATTAAATTAACCTTTATCTTAAATTAATTAAATTAATTAATTATATTTAATTTCCTAATTAACTTAATAAATTTCCAAGATAATAAAACTCCCTTTAACTTAAGATACATTATCTTATGAATACGTTAATTACCATTCACATTCAAAATCATTTTAACCTTATAATTTACTTTCTTTAACATTTAAGATATTAAAAAAAATTTAAGAAACTATTTGAATTTACATTTCAAAAATCTGTATTTTTCAAAATTTTGGTTTGCTTCTGGTCATACCCGAAGTCTACCCTGTAGCTACTTCGGGTCTCCCTTGAAATTTCCCCTATGATAAATACTTAGACAAATTTTTAAGTTTTAAAAACTTAGCAGGCCTAAATTCCCCTATATGTTACTCGAGTTTATACTCGAGCAAAATCCCAGTATCCCCGAAGTCATCTTCGAGACGATCCCCAGGAATCTCGAGCAACCTCACGCGAACACTTCTTCTTCCTCAAAGCCCAAACCAACCAGATACGCAGATGCACGTGCACGTGCACCACCACCAGAGCTACCTCCAACCTCTGACGAACTCTACGACACGTCGCTCAACATCAAAGCACCACGAATCGATCACTAGAACACTCAAACGAGCCTTAAAACGAAATCGAGCCATCAGATCCAACCTGTCCTAAACGATCATCACGTTGACGCCTCGTCACCATTGCACAGGCCACCGGAGTCGACCAATTTCCGACCTCACCTCGCCCACACTCCAAGCACCCATCCCCCAAAGTTACACGAAGCTCGATCACGTATAGGGGTCGAACTCGTCACATTTACAGACATGTCCAGAATCTTGCTCAAAACCCTAATTCGTGCTTGTTCCTTTGATTTATGTAATAGAAAAATTCTGTGACAATTTTCTCGACATCACTGATGTTCAAACAAGCTTTGAACAAATTTTCATGATTTTAAATTGGTTCGAATGTTAGAAATTTGGAAAAATGCAAATTTTATTCGAATTCAAATTTCTCTTGAAATACTGTACTAAAAATCTTCATTTTAGACTTAAAAATCCTAATTTGCAATAAGAATCCAAGTTATAAACTTGAACTAATATTTTACAGCAAATGAATTTTATCAAATGGTCACTTGATCCCCTGTAAACAAATGTTGTAGTAGTATTCTTTTCTATAATGGTATAAACAGCTTCTAATAATCTCCATCTAAGTTTAAATCTCTTGTTTGTTTGGAATATTGAAACTTAACAATATTCTGTTGAGAATAATTTAAATTTGGAAACAAAGATACACTCTGTATCACTACAGAGAAGTACAGGACATCACAAATTTTTTTTCCAAACAGAAGCATGTACACATGAATACAATCATACATCATAATTCTATACTTATATATATTCATGCAAGTTATCGCTATCCCAAATATTTCACAAGCAACCATCATTACCATATTTAGATTTTTAAGTAAAGATGTTTACTCACCAGATTCTAAATGAAGAACAGAGGCTTGAAACTAGAAATGAATACTTGTTGTTTTATCTCCAGAGAAAAATGTTTTGCTTGCGACTTAAATCTGAAAGCTTTGATACTTGAAACTGAAAACACTTGCTTTGGTTTAAAACTGAAAGCTTTAAAAATAAAACTGCAACTTGAAAGCTTTGAAGGTTTGGCTTTCCTTTCTCTGGTTTTCATTGCTTTGTATTGTTTTGCTTTACATTGTTTAAAAATGAATCGAAATGAAAAGGAAGCTGATATAAAGGAACAATTTCAGGCTGAAAAGAAGGGGTAGCTGGTACACATGCATTAATGAGGCAGCCATACTTATTTTCTTTCCAGGTATAAAGGCTGAGATAAAGCAATTTGTACACTAGCATTATTTAAGCATGTTGCATTTACATCCCATATTAAATTTCGTGTACTGTGTTTTCTCTGGCCTGCAAAACTTGAGGCTGAAGTATGTATTCCATACTTGACTTGATCTCCTACTACATGCATTTATAAAGGTGATAGGGTGTGTATATTACTATGCAGGTATATGTTTTTCCCTGGTTTGCTTCTTTGTTTTGGTTTATGACTTGGTCTACTAGTATATTTTCTATTTAAAACTTAACTACAACACTACACTAATATTTATATACATGTATTTATTTAATACTTATGTAAAAATACGTTAGTGAGAGAATATGACTTACATTAATGACCATATATAGGTTTTACATTTATTTTCAATATTACAACGATTCGTTTTAAATTAAGACATTTATTACCAAAAATTTCTCCAAATATTATATACATAGATCAAAAATGAACAAGTGGAACTTTATTTATAATTATTTATTTACATGTATTTATCTTATATTTATGAACAAATATGTTTATGCAATAATACTTATATTTAAGACCATATACTAGTTTTATATCATATTTAATATTAACAAGATTCATTTTAATTTAAACATTGAAAAGATTAATTTCAAATTTAAAACATTATTACTAAATTTACATCACACATATATACATAGATTAAAAGTAAAAAGATAGAGTATTATTTATATTAAAGATAGATTTTATATTAATTATATTGAAATGCTTCTATTTTAAAATTCATAAATCATAATTTTCTAAACTACATAAATAAATATACATTTTAAAATAACACTTAATAATTTAGAAATAATAGAAATATCTAAATCTATTTATAAAATAACTCAGATTAAATTTGTGACAAGATATACTTATTTAAAAATCAATTAAAACCATATTTTAAACATCATATTATTAATTCATCTGGTTATTATATCTGAAAATAACAATTTAAATCAATTTTAAATAATTTAAATAAGAGATTATCGCATTTTAAATTCCTCGAAATTCCGGGATGTCACAGAAAATCATTGAATTTATCGAGCAATTTTATCTTGGTCTTCTTTCGTCTTGGGAAGAGAGTGAGGAATTTTGATCTCGTGCTCACCTATCCTTCCTTTGATTGATGAAATTAATATTTTGAATACAAACTCCTCTCTAGAAATTGTGAGGACACAATTTTGTTAAGGGGGGAGTCTGTAACAACCCTGGTTTGGAGATTACCTGTATATATTAAATTATAACGGAAATTATAACTTAATATTGTAAATTAAAATATAATTGGAAATTTTAAATTGTTTATTTGGAATAAACGATGAATTTTGTAAATAAAATGAGAAAAATAAAGTTTGAAACATTATTTTGTTTATTTGGGTATAAATATGGGATTAAATATTGATTGGATAAGTATTTGGTTTAAATAAATTGAAATATTGGGTATTTTTTAGTTTGGAGCTAATAAATTAATTAGGTGATATATTTCAACGTTAAATTATTGAAATAAATCTAAAGTAATGAAAATAAAGTTTTAAAAACTTTATTTTGAGAATTTGAGTAGAAAATAATAAAATTGCAATTTTATCTGGGTAAATACAACAATATTGGAAAACATTGTCAATATTAATCTTTTATTGAATTTATAATGAGAAATATGAAGAAATTATGCAATTTATTAATTTAAAAGATGAAATATGGTTTAAAATAATATTTTGATGATAAAATAGAGTTAGAATGATTTATTGTAATTTATTTGAGATTTATAATTCCTATTTTTAGGAATTATTTAAGATACCCAATATTTGGCGAGATTAGTGGTTCGAGATTTCCTATTATAGTAGTTATAATCTATGAGAACCATATATATATATATATATATATATATATTGTTTTACTTGCCGATGAGACGAGGCAAGTCTTGAGTTGAGATTTCCCTATTTCGGGAATTATGATTTATGAGAAACCATTATGAGATTTTATTGTACTTGCCGTTGATATGAGGCAAGATACGAGTTTTCTGAGATTTTTGAGATTTGAGATTTATTTTTATGATGTGGAGTTAAATAGTGGTTAGTAAACCGTTTTAGTGTGAATGTGTGGTATGGGACGCACGTTAACACTTTTCGGGTTCCTATCCAAGAGTTTGTGACACATCCACCAATACACCAGTGCTATAGACCTTTGGGTCATCTGAGATATGTGACTTTGGTCACCACGAGTTATGTGACTTCAGTCACCACGGGTATGACCTTCGGGTCCACGAGATAGGTACCTAATTTATAAATAGCACCGGACAAGAGTTTGGCACGTGCAGCATTGCTTCGGCATGCAATCGGGGATCTGGCCAATTTGGGTTTTCTGAGTTTTCTGAGTTTTGTTATGATTTCACCAATTTGAGATATCTTTGTTACATCGATAGCCTAGAGCTATATGAGATGTTACATATGGTGATTTCATTTTTATAAGGTTTGAACTCTTTTGCGAGTTCCATAAGATTTGAGTTTTTTGAGATTTTGATATTTTTCTCATATGGCTCGTTGTATTACATTTGATGTATATGTATATGTAAATCTGTTTGTGTTTGCTGTTCTATGACTTGTGATTGTTCATGTTATTATGTTTTGTGTTCTGAATTGATCTTGTAGCCACCATAGTATTGTATTCGATAGGAATTAAGTATGTCGAATCACTTCAGACGAAACGAGAAAAAGAGAGTACCAAATCGACATACTTAGCTCTTATCTAATTCAAGACAATGATGGTCGCCCTTAACCAGCCCTATTCTCTGCATTAGTAGACAAAATTACTCAGTAATTCTCTTTGTTAATGTGGATCTCGGGGTGGGGCGTCATAGATAATACTAATAATAATAATATATTAACCAAGTTAACTAAGTTTTATGAAAAAATAATAGGTTATATAATAATAAGAATAAATCCACTAAGTTTATAATAATAATACTAACAATAACAACAATAATCATAATAGTTACAATAAATTTTTTACAGTCTTAGTTAAAAAATATTAATAATAAAATTAACTAAGATTAGTTAGATTAACAAATCGTAACAATAGAATTTAAATAACCATGATAATCACAATAAAATTAACTAAGATTATAAAAATTAACTTCGTTGATTAAGTTTGATAAAAACAAAATAAGCTTATATAAATTAACTATATTGATAATAGAAATAATAATATAACTAAGTTTTAAAATTTAACCAAGTTTGATAACAATTAACTAAATTTTGATAATAATAATAATAAATTATAAAATATTAACTAAGTTAAACAAGTTTTATAAAAATTAACTAAATTTGTATAACAACAACAATAAAAAATTAACTAAAATCATAAAAATTAACTTTATTTGTTAAGTTATATAAAAGTTAACTATAACCTTTTGTTCTTAGGCACTTACTCCATGATGACATTTGAAAGTTTTGATTTTTTAGGGAAATTTATAGATGCATTGGGAAATAACCTTAAATCCTTGGCATAGTTAGGCACATAGAAAATTCATCCTTGACAATAGTTACTCCACCACCTGCATTTTCTATTTAGATTGTGGGTAGAACATACTATTCTTGGGGTTGCTCATAGAACACTTAGTTAAAGTTTGGATATTGGTTGCAGAAGAGCCAACAGAAGTGCTTTGGAGACAAACATTTGAATTACAATACATAAAAGATGCCCTCTTTTCTATTATAGCTTGGCCTTTTGCGCACGTCGTAATGATATGAATTTTTTGTAAGTCTTCAAATTACTCTTTCGGTGGTCTATTTCATATCAACGCATTCTTTGTTAGTTATCATATAAGAAGATTTAATTACACAAGCATAGTGGTAAAGAAATATATACTCACTTGTTCCAACCACGGATGTTTATTTTGATAAATTTTTTCTTGTTAAACATAGATGATCCAATTATTGGAGTGAAATATAGTGAGCACTCTATAATGAATTATTTATTTTGGATTGACCTCTTTTATAAAGAACAAAAATAGAAAACAACAATATAAGCAACATAAGAATATAGGTAAGATGCATATAACAATAAATTAATAATGGCGAGAAACCCTTTAGGGTCTCTCTATAAAAGTTCTCTGCAAAACAATGGTTATTTATGCAATCCACTTTTCAAGTGGGAGTTTGAATCCAAACAAACAGTCAAACGACACTAACAACCATATTATTATTAACAATCAGCACTCAATAGTTAACATATCATCGCGTATGTTAATAGGGTTTTAAACCAAGCAGAATTCAATGGAAGAAAGGACGTCGAGATGAAGACAGAATGACTTGAAACCTGGAGGGTTGACCTAAATTGATTAAAGAAATATGTCATGAAGAGTTGGACCACTATGGAGCTAAGTCCATAACTCGGCACCGAGTTATGCTGCTTCGTATTTGGAAGCTCCATCTTTGCATAAACCATCCTCTAGCCATTATGCGAGCCCAACCAATTTCGTAAATTCTAGAAGACTTATCTAAAGAATTGAAGAGTTAGCTCCATTAAACTGCATAACAAGCCAATTCATGGAAGAATGATCATCAAAACAAGCCATTGGACTACGAAAACACAAAGGGCGCCTTGAAATGAAGTATGAAGCATACTCCAGGAGGAATCACTTAGTTTCCCCTTAAAGGGATTACTCGGTACCGAGTTATCACTTTAACTCATAGCCCATCCTACTATTTCATATAATATTGGGCCGATGTCTAGACCTCTCTCGTAGCGTGCTTCTGATCTAACATGACTACTATCTCTATAAATACAAACCATATAGTAACTAAGAAAGGATCTGGTTTCTGCTATCACTACGCTAAATCTTTATCTCTTCTTCATTTCCTTCATCAACACAATAGTCACAAAGGCAGCTACTTTAGGCAATTCTAGGACTTAGAATCGGTCTAAACCCTATATATGTGACTTATTCTCTCTTAAACCCTTTTGTGATCTCAAGAAAACTCAATCAAATCTATAAGTAACAAAGCTATAAAGTGAACATAAGTCAAAGATTGCCGAACCACTATAAAATCTTGTGTCTCTCTTTCTCCTTGCTATTTATTTTCCTTTACTGTTCCTACTATCTACTAGATCTAGGTCTCACATGTTTCCTACAACCTATTCTTGGGTATTGATCCATTTTCGACGTTAACATTTTGGTGCTTTCACCGATAACTTGAATCCAGGCTTAGATCTAGCTTACTATTTTGGATTAGGAGAGATCCAGTGGTTAGATCTAAGGAATTTGCTTTGAAGATTTGTACGCTTGTTGTTGGAGATCAATGGCACCTAGAAGAACTGCTTCTAGAAGATCCACAGGAGCAACAGTTGATGGTGATGAAGCTAACCCACAACAAACTAAAATTAACAACACTAACATTCACCGAATAGAGGTTAATGCTGGAAATCTAGTACCAAGATCCCCTCCTCAATAGGAAGTTATAACCAAAGGGGAGCTTAACTGTAACGACCCTAGATTTTAATTTGTTTTAAATTGATAATTAAATTAATTTTTGAATAAAAATAGTAAAATAAACCGATAAAATGGAGCGAGTTTCCCCGGATTCAAGTATATTTTGTATGAATCATTTCAATTTAAAATATTGTAAATATATATATGTATATTGAATTCGAGTTTAAATCTAAGTTTAAAATGGTTTAATAATAATAAATAATAATAGATATTAAGTTATAAATAGAATCGAAAATATATAAGATAAATTATATAGTATAAAATAGAAACTTATTTACATTATAAAGTGATTACACTACAATAATTCAAACAACAAGTAAACGAGACAAAAATAAATAATATACACATACTTTGGACACAAGTATAAAAATAAATAAGGTAAATTATATAAATTATAAAAGACAAAGTAAACAATAAAAAAAAAAAATTTGATAAGTAATATATCTACAAGTTTGCAAAATAAACGAAGTAAATAAAATACATTTACATATAAACACTTAGAAAAGAAAAGAAAACAAGTATAATAAAATATGTTTGTACATAATAAAAATACAAGACAAATACCATATATCAGCCAAAACAAAATGATAATGTCTTTGGCCACTAAAATAATATCTTCTCAGCCGAAATGCAAGTAACAATTCAAGTGTATAAACAAAGTAAAATATAAAACATCTATGTACACTTAAACAAAATAATATCTCTTCATATTGTACAAGATAATAAATGCTTGGCCACCACCATATCACTTCAGCCGAGATAAAAATTACAGGCAAACATAAACAAATAGTATTGTAAACATGATTGTACAAAGCATTAAATACAAGTATAGAAAAGCAAGATCCTTAGTACACGAGAAAACATCACCAGCCTCCACAAAGAAGAAGATATCTCTGATATATTTGTACAAGCCAAAATAAGGTGTTACCCTATTGTACAAACAATATAATACCCTGTACAAAGCTATAATCCCTGTCTACTTCATTTCTTTTATACATCAACTTCTCATTTTTCAACTCAGTTTCGTTCATTTCAAACTAAGTAAAACTGAGAAAAACATCATTCAAAACAAATCAGAGATTAAAGATTTCGCTTGCAAATTTCTCAAGTCTGATTCAAAGGAAAAACTCTGTTCTTTCTTCTTCGAAAATGTGAGTAACTTTCACTCTTGAAAACCTAAGTATCTAAATTTGTTTCGAGTTCATATCTGGGAAATATGTATGTTGTTGTTCCTGGTTACATATAGATGTGAATATGCAACTCTGTTTATGCCTATATCCTTATTTTTTTGTTTGTGTTCTTTTTAGACCAGATTTATAAACAAATAAAAAATCTCTTGATCTAAGCAAATTTTGGTTACAAGGTTTAAATACAACTTGGTTGTTTTATCACAAGCTTTAATCTAAAAATTCATTTAAGCTTAAACAACCTAGTACTATCACTGGAAATCATGAAATGTGAACCAAACTTTAAATTTCTCAAATTTTCAAATTTTTAAATTCGTGAATCCAGATATGCAAGTCGAATCTTTACACTAAAACATGATTTTTGGAGCTTAAATCATGGTTTTTAGGGGAGGGATGTAAGAGCAGTTGAGTTTGTTCGAAATTGTGTACTTCGAGTTGCCACTGTTGATCTCGTCGATGGGGGAGGTCGTAGTTATCAGGGGTGGTAGAGGAGCGAACGGAGATGCGAGGAAAAATAGTAGGTGGTGGTGCAGTTGGTCATGGCGGCGGCAGCGAGTGGTTTATTTCTGGAAACCTAGTTTTGGGTCGAGAGTATTGGGTGGTTCGTTTTCTCGCTGTGGTTGATCGAGTGGCGTACGATCTTAGGGAATGATGTCTGGGTGGATGACGAAGTGAAGGCCGGAGTTGCGTGAGTTCTGGTGGTCGGCGTCGACAGTTCGAGGCGAACTTTTGGATGGCCTGCTCGTTCAAATAGGCTCGATCGAGCTCGATTTTGAGATTCTTATCGTTTCGATGATCTAGGTGATTGCGTTGACTAAGGAAGCGGTTGTCGACTTGTTGGCCACAACGATGATGGTCGGAATCGCCTGGGTCGATGGTGCACGTGCACGGCGAGGCTGGACGTGTCATTGTTAGGGATGGAAGTTGGTTCGAAGGGAAACTCGAGGAAATCATTTTTTTGCTCGGGTTCATCTTCGTGTTTTACGTGAGAATTTAATCTTGTTTCCAGGTTTAAAAATTTAAACTAACTAAATTTTTTTAAAAAAAAGAGAAGAAAGTATGTATGGAGAAGAAAGAAGACGCGAGGGAAGATAGTGGGAAACTCGAGTTGTTACTCGAGTAAAACCTGGTCAGTACCCGGGTTAGTTTTCAAACTTGCTATATAATATAAAGTAAAGTTGAACAAATTATTTTTCAACAAATTTTTAAGTATTGTCGAATTAATGAATGTTTAACAATCTAAGTTAAGAATTTATTATAAGATGGAATTATTTAAGTTAATACTTTGGAATGTTTTTAAAAAAAAAAAAAAACCAATAAATACTTTAATTAAATAGTTAACTTAAAGTTAAGTGTTGAAGTTAATTAACATTAAAGTTTTCAATGTAGTAATAAATGGATTTTCAAAGTTATAGAAGATTTTAAAATGTTAATTAAGATGAATTATTATTAATTAATTGTTTTAAAAAGGTAATTAATTAATTAAAGGTTAATTTATTAATTGAAGATAATTAATTAAATAGTGAATTAAATAATTAAAGATTTATTCTTTAAATAATTAAAGGTTGATGAATTTTAATTAAAGGTTAATTAATTATTGATGGTTAATTAATAAATGGTTAAAGAACAATTAATCAAAATGATCTGTAATTTATTAATGTTAATTAACCAGGATTAGTAGTTCATAAGTAATTAATCTAATTTGAATAAATTAGATATTGATTGATCTTACTTATGAATGTTTGGATTCTATTGGATGATTTGATTGTTTGATCTCCCTGATATATGATGCTTTGTGATACATCCTGATTTATGTCGTGATCTGTGATTTCTATTTCTATAATATATTACTGTGTGATATGAAACCCTCGACCCGTAAAACGGCACTTGAATTTCGATGCGACAGGGAGTCGGATTCCAATTGGTTATCCGAAACCCACATCGAATTGTAATAGTTAATCTTTGTGATTGATAAATTTATTTTATCTATGAAGTTGTGAATAGAGATAAGCGTTATCGATTATACCGCTTATCGATATATCTGTGATGATTGATGTTGCACTATTGTGTGAAACCCCTGGACTACACTGTTACACACACAAATATGGATTTCACGTGGAAATCGGTTAAGTCACAGATAATTTAAATTTGATGTTTTGAAATTGAAATTTTAATTTCAATTGATTTTGAAATTAGAAATTTGGGTTTAAATGTGAAAAGCTTTTGAAATGGAATTTCAAAGATAAAAATTTAATTTTGAATAACTTGATGAAGTTTTGGAAGTTTAAATAATTTGATTTAAAACTTAAATTCAAGATTTGAAATCGAATTCTATAATTTGAAACTAGGGATTAAAGAAGTTATATCGTTATATATGGGTTAAACTATTTTAAAAAAAGTATTGATTTTGAAATGTGAATATAATTCAAGGACTTTAACCCATGCAAATAAAATTGGATTGTTCTTAAATGAAAACTGTTTGTTTTCAAATGATAAAAGCTTTCGTATATATATAAGAAATGAAATTCCAATTTAAAGGAATTTCAGGTATGAATTGAAAGATGGTTTTCCCAAGTTATAAATGAATTTTTTTTTTAAAAGCTATGAATTGAATCTGTTTATTTTTAACAGATTTAAAATGATGATTTGTTTAAACCATTCGAAATGAAATTGTTTTGAAAGCTATAAGTTGAATCTTTATTTTAAAGATTTAACGAGTTAATCCAATTGAAACAGAAATTGTTTTGGAAAAACTGTGAATGAATCTTTGTGAAAACGAAGTAAACTTTGTGAAATAAATCTTTTTGTTTAAAAGATTTGAAATAGTAATTTGTTAAACCATTTGAAGAAAAGAAGTTGAATTATTAAGTTGTGACTTAATTGAAATCCCAATATCCATATGTTTTTAAATATTGCGCTCGTTATTCGGGTTAGCCGGGAAAAGACATTTGTGTCATATAACCCATTCCGAATAATGATACGTCGTATATGGATAGCATTTGAAGACCGGTGTTGAAGACCGGATATTTACGAAAACGAAAGGACAACTCGTCGAATGTCTCTGCACCGACTGGTCCCCGGTATAGAGATTTTATCACCCTTTGTGATGGGAAGTCCGGACGGGATTGTGAATACCCGGAATTGCAAGGGCTTCGTAAGAAGTGCCTTCGGTTCTGTTCGAACCCGGAACAGACTTGTATGGATACATGTCTGACATTACACTTTGAGATATAAAGCCGATTTCTTTCAAATACATATCTGTTGGTGGCGGAGAATTTATTCTCTTAGCTTAACACCCTTCTCTGAGACGTACGAGCTCAGAGGTTATGTAATTGAAATTTATCAGCGATATATCCCAATTTGGTAATGTGGCATGCTGAGTGTTGCTGTGTGATGATCAGTGTTTAATCATTTGTGATATGATCATTTGTTTGATTTTATATCTTTGTGATCATAGGTTGATCATTTGTTTGACCCGAAGCATGGCTTTGTGACAAAGCGTAGCTTTGTGGACGAGACTTCGTCGAGCCTCACACCCCGGAAATGGTCGAAACAGGAAGAATGCGGCAAGGTTCTAGGGAGTAGCGCCCCTTAGTGTATGTTATTCCTTCTGGATAAAGGTGGTATCATGGTATGGAGCCCAGATACTTAACCTCTGTGGTTACTGCATTATTTTTCTATGTGGTTTGTTGCGAATCGGGGATCCTCGGGAAGATCGGTGACGATCGGGGGATGGCATACGCGTGTCAGTAGTTACCTATTTTTGCAGAGGTAACCCGGCCTTGTGTTGGCAGAGATCCGGTTAGGTTCTCGGGTCGTCTATTCCAGGGACGTACCCAATCGTGGATAGGAAGTTCCTTTGCCTGATCATTTGTTGGAAATCCAAACTCCAATACGAACTTGTACGGTTTTAGTTGTAGAACCTATCATTCACTTATGGTGGCGCCCCACTGTTTGGATGGTAGCTATAGTAGGCATAGTTCGAAATGTCTATGCTGGCTAAGATTTATATTCTACTTTCGAAATGTTTTCCACTATGCACTAATAATAATATCAAAATGATTTGATTTTGCGTAGTAAGCATCTTTGACTATCATAAGAAGAAATCTCCTCCAATTCTGCGTTTGCATTGTGTGTGTGGTGGGAGGTCTTATGGTAGTTTCATTTTCAAAAAGCATTGCGAATTTACTTTAAAATTCTTTTGTTGTTTGTTTTAAAGATAAACTGTTTTTGTTGCTCACACCAGTCCCATGACTGACTCGGAGTTTATTGTTCATTTCCTAAACTCTGGGTGCTCATAATTTTCTACACGAGCAGTCTAGAGTTGGGTTTTTCAGATAGTCAGATTCAGTAGATTTTCTGGAGCTAGTTCAGTCTTTGGATTGGACTGCACTTGCTTATTCTTGGTGTATCGTTATTGGGAGTTCGAGCTACTGCTGGAGTTCTCTCTTGAAGACTATCTTAGAGTTATTTGTTCCGCTGCTGATATTAGTTATCTATTTTTCTTTTCCGCTGCTATTTGTTGTATCATATCTCTGATGTATATTGATATTCATTGTATCACTCTGTTGTATCAGATATTGTATATCAATGTATTATTCTTTTATTCCGCTGTGTTATTTACTTAATGTTGTTATAAGCTCCGGAGAACCAGATTTGGCATTTGAATCTACGGCATTTTGAGTACAAGTGGAGTACGGGTGCCGATTTTCGAAGGCCAACTTTTGGGTCTTCACATTTGGTATCAGAGCTAAGGTTGAACTTTAGCTCAGGAGTATAACACGTTAAGTAGCTCATTAGAGATAGAGTGAAGTAAACTCTAGAATGAGTGTATCCTTAAGATATCCGTCTAAATGTCTCAGTAAATTCTCTTACTATCCACTGATAGTGAGTATGAGTACAAGAAGAGGACGAGATAGGGGACAAGGGAATACGACTATAAATGGTCAATACCCTGTAACAGTGGAAATAACTTTCTTATCAATTTTCTTTGATTCGTTTCCAAAATCTTTTGATTTCTTCGTTCCAGCTACAAGAAGAAGTTTCGGTATGATGACGGCTCTACGAATCGTTGTAGGAAGTTTTTACTTAGTATCTTCATCGGTTCTTATCAGTTTTTGATTTAAACCTTAATGAATTTGAATTGGAAATTTTTGATTGAGTTAACTGGATTAATAGAATATGAGGCTAAAATTAAATCAAACCGATAAAACGATTTCGTTTGAAACCCAAATTTGAATTTCTTGTGAACACCAGAGTCCGAAGAGGGACAAATTGGTATATATTCTGGGATATTCTGACTCGAATTCGGAATCCGTATCGTAAGTTTGAGAAATTATAGGAGATCAAATCTGCCTATCTCTGTGTTGTTTTCGTGCCTGCGAATTTCGAGGACGAAATTCTTTTAAGGAGGGAAGTTTGTAACGACCCTAGATTTTAATTTGTTTTAAATTGATAATTAAATTAATTTTTGAATAAAAATAGTAAAATAAACCGATAAAATGGAGCGAGTTTCCCCGGATTCAAGTATATTTTGTATGAATCATTTCAATTTAAAATATTGTAAATATATATATGTATATTGAATTCGAGTTTAAATCTAAGTTTAAAATGGTTTAATAATAATAAATAATAATAGATATTAAGTTATAAATAGAATCGAAAATATATAAGATAAATTATATAGTATAAAATAGAAACTTATTTACATTATAAAGTGATTACACTACAATAATTCAAACAACAAGTAAACGAGACAAAAATAAATAATATACACATAATTTGGACACAAGTATAAAAATAAATAAGGTAAATTATATAAATTATAAAAGACAAAGTAAACAATAAAAAAAAAAAATTTGATAAGTAATATATCTACAAGTTTGCAAAATAAACGAAGTAAATAAAATACATTTACATATAAACACTTAGAAAAGAAAAGAAAACAAGTATAATAAAATATGTTTGTACATAATAAAAATACAAGACAAATACCATATATCAGCCAAAACAAAATGATAATGTCTTTGGCCACTAAAATAATATCTTCTCAGCCGAAATGCAAGTAACAATTCAAGTGTATAAACAAAGTAAAATATAAAACATCTATGTACACTTAAACAAAATAATATCTCTTCATATTGTACAAGATAATAAATGCTTGGCCACCACCATATCACTTCAGCCGAGATAAAAATTACAGGCAAACATAAACAAATAGTATTGTAAACATGATTGTACAAAGCATTAAATACAAGTATAGAAAAGCAAGATCCTTAGTACACGAGAAAACATCACCAGCCTCCACAAAGAAGAAGATATCTCTGATATATTTGTACAAGCCAAAATAAGGTGTTACCCTATTGTACAAACAATATAATACCCTGTACAAAGCTATAATCCCTGTCTACTTCATTTCTTTTATACATCAACTTCTCATTTTTCAACTCAGTTTCGTTCATTTCAAACTAAGTAAAACTGAGAAAAACATCATTCAAAACAAATCAGAGATTAAAGATTTCGCTTGCAAATTTCTCAAGTCTGATTCAAAGGAAAAACTCTGTTCTTTCTTCTTCGAAAATGTGAGTAACTTTCACTCTTGAAAACCTAAGTATCTAAATTTGTTTCGAGTTCATATCTGGGAAATATGTATGTTGTTGTTCCTGGTTACATATAGATGTGAATATGCAACTCTGTTTATGCCTATATCCTTATTTTTTTGTTTGTGTTCTTTTTAGACCAGATTTATAAACAAATAAAAAATCTCTTGATCTAAGCAAATTTTGGTTACAAGGTTTAAATACAACTTGGTTGTTTTATCACAAGCTTTAATCTAAAAATTCATTTAAGCTTAAACAACCTAGTACTATCACTGGAAATCATGAAATGTGAACCAAACTTTAAATTTCTCAAATTTTCAAATTTTTAAATTCGTGAATCCAGATATGCAAGTCGAATCTTTACACTAAAACATGATTTTTGGAGCTTAAATCATGGTTTTTAGGGGAGGGATGTAAGAGCAGTTGAGTTTGTTCGAAATTGTGTACTTCGAGTTGCCACTGTTGATCTCGTCGATGGGGGAGGTCGTAGTTATCAGGGGTGGTAGAGGAGCGAACGGAGATGCGAGGAAAAATAGTAGGTGGTGGTGCAGTTGGTCATGGCGGCGGCAGCGAGTGGTTTATTTCTGGAAACCTAGTTTTGGGTCGAGAGTATTGGGTGGTTCGTTTTCTCGCTGTGGTTGATCGAGTGGCGTACGATCTTAGGGAATGATGTCTGGGTGGATGACGAAGTGAAGGCCGGAGTTGCGTGAGTTCTGGTGGTCGGCGTCGACAGTTCGAGGCGAACTTTTGGATGGCCTGCTCGTTCAAATAGGCTCGATCGAGCTCGATTTTGAGATTCTTATCGTTTCGATGATCTAGGTGATTGCGTTGACTAAGGAAGCGGTTGTCGACTTGTTGGCCACAACGATGATGGTCGGAATCGCCTGGGTCGATGGTGCACGTGCACGGCGAGGCTGGACGTGTCATTGTTAGGGATGGAAGTTGGTTCGAAGGGAAACTCGAGGAAATCATTTTTTTGCTCGGGTTCATCTTCGTGTTTTACGTGAGAATTTAATCTTGTTTCCAGGTTTAAAAATTTAAACTAACTAAATTTTTTTAAAAAAAAGAGAAGAAAGTATGTATGGAGAAGAAAGAAGACGCGAGGGAAGATAGTGGGAAACTCGAGTTGTTACTCGAGTAAAACCTGGTCAGTACCCGGGTTAGTTTTCAAACTTGCTATATAATATAAAGTAAAGTTGAACAAATTATTTTTCAACAAATTTTTAAGTATTGTCGAATTAATGAATGTTTAACAATCTAAGTTAAGAATTTATTATAAGATGGAATTATTTAAGTTAATACTTTGGAATGTTTTTAAAAAAAAAAAAAAAACCAATAAATACTTTAATTAAATAGTTAACTTAAAGTTAAGTGTTGAAGTTAATTAACATTAAAGTTTTCAATGTAGTAATAAATGGATTTTCAAAGTTATAGAAGATTTTAAAATGTTAATTAAGATGAATTATTATTAATTAATTGTTTTAAAAAGGTAATTAATTAATTAAAGGTTAATTTATTAATTGAAGATAATTAATTAAATAGTGAATTAAATAATTAAAGATTTATTCTTTAAATAATTAAAGGTTGATGAATTTTAATTAAAGGTTAATTAATTATTGATGGTTAATTAATAAATGGTTAAAGAACAATTAATCAAAATGATCTGTAATTTATTAATGTTAATTAACCAGGATTAGTAGTTCATAAGTAATTAATCTAATTTGAATAAATTAGATATTGATTGATCTTACTTATGAATGTTTGGATTCTATTGGATGATTTGATTGTTTGATCTCCCTGATATATGATGCTTTGTGATACATCCTGATTTATGTCGTGATCTGTGATTTCTATTTCTATAATATATTACTGTGTGATATGAAACCCTCGACCCGTAAAACGGCACTTGAATTTCGATGCGACAGGGAGTCGGATTCCAATTGGTTATCCGAAACCCACATCGAATTGTAATAGTTAATCTTTGTGATTGATAAATTTATTTTATCTATGAAGTTGTGAATAGAGATAAGCGTTATCGATTATACCGCTTATCGATATATCTGTGATGATTGATGTTGCACTATTGTGTGAAACCCCTGGACTACACTGTTACACACACAAATATGGATTTCACGTGGAAATCGGTTAAGTCACAGATAATTTAAATTTGATGTTTTGAAATTGAAATTTTAATTTCAATTGATTTTGAAATTAGAAATTTGGGTTTAAATGTGAAAAGCTTTTGAAATGGAATTTCAAAGATAAAAATTTAATTTTGAATAACTTGATGAAGTTTTGGAAGTTTAAATAATTTGATTTAAAACTTAAATTCAAGATTTGAAATCGAATTCTATAATTTGAAACTAGGGATTAAAGAAGTTATATCGTTATATATGGGTTAAACTATTTTAAAAAAAGTATTGATTTTGAAATGTGAATATAATTCAAGGACTTTAACCCATGCAAATAAAATTGGATTGTTCTTAAATGAAAACTGTTTGTTTTCAAATGATAAAAGCTTTCGTATATATATAAGAAATGAAATTCCAATTTAAAGGAATTTCAGGTATGAATTGAAAGATGGTTTTCCCAAGTTATAAATGAATTTTTTTTTTAAAAGCTATGAATTGAATCTGTTTATTTTTAACAGATTTAAAATGATGATTTGTTTAAACCATTCGAAATGAAATTGTTTTGAAAGCTATAAGTTGAATCTTTATTTTAAAGATTTAACGAGTTAATCCAATTGAAACAGAAATTGTTTTGGAAAAACTGTGAATGAATCTTTGTGAAAACGAAGTAAACTTTGTGAAATAAATCTTTTTGTTTAAAAGATTTGAAATAGTAATTTGTTAAACCATTTGAAGAAAAGAAGTTGAATTATTAAGTTGTGACTCAATTGAAATCCCAATATCCATATGTTTTTAAATATTGCGCTCGTTATTCGGGTTAGCCGGGAAAAGACATTTGTGTCATATAACCCATTCCGAATAATGATACGTCGTATATGGATAGCATTTGAAGACCGGTGTTGAAGACCGGATATTTACGAAAACGAAAGGACAACTCGTCGAATGTCTCTGCACCGACTGGTCCCCGGTATAGAGATTTTATCACCCTTTGTGATGGGAAGTCCGGACGGGATTGTGAATACCCGGAATTGCAAGGGCTTCGTAAGAAGTGCCTTCGGTTCTGTTCGAACCCGGAACAGACTTGTATGGATACATGTCTGACATTACACTTTGAGATATAAAGCCGATTTCTTTCAAATACATATCTGTTGGTGGCGGAGAATTTATTCTCTTAGCTTAACACCCTTCTCTGAGACGTACGAGCTCAGAGGTTATGTAATTGAAATTTATCAGCGATATATCCCAATTTGGTAATGTGGCATGCTGAGTGTTGCTGTGTGATGATCAGTGTTTAATCATTTGTGATATGATCATTTGTTTGATTTTATATCTTTGTGATCATAGGTTGATCATTTGTTTGACCCGAAGCATGGCTTTGTGACAAAGCGTAGCTTTGTGGACGAGACTTCGTCGAGCCTCACACCCCGGAAATGGTCGAAACAGGAAGAATGCGGCAAGGTTCTAGGGAGTAGCGCCCCTTAGTGTATGTTATTCCTTCTGGATAAAGGTGGTATCATGGTATGGAGCCCAGATACTTAACCTCTGTGGTTACTGCATTATTTTTCTATGTGGTTTGTTGCGAATCGGGGATCCTCGGGAAGATCGGTGACGATCGGGGGATGGCATACGCGTGTCAGTAGTTACCTATTTTTGCAGAGGTAACCCGGTCTTGTGTTGGCAGAGATCCGGTTAGGTTCTCGGGTCGTCTATTCCAGGGACGTACCCAATCGTGGATAGGAAGTTCCTTTGCCTGATCATTTGTTGGAAATCCAAACTCCAATACGAACTTGTACGGTTTTAGTTGTAGAACCTATCATTCACTTATGGTGGCGCCCCACTGTTTGGATGGTAGCTATAGTAGGCATAGTTCGAAATGTCTATGCTGGCTAAGATTTATATTCTACTTTCGAAATGTTTTCCACTATGCACTAATAATAATATCAAAATGATTTGATTTTGCGTAGTAAGCATCTTTGACTATCATAAGAAGAAATCTCCTCCAATTCTGCGTTTGCATTGTGTGTGTGGTGGGAGGTCTTATGGTAGTTTCATTTTCAAAAAGCATTGCGAATTTACTTTAAAATTCTTTTGTTGTTTGTTTTAAAGATAAACTGTTTTTGTTGCTCACACCAGTCCCATGACTGACTCGGAGTTTATTGTTCATTTCCTAAACTCTGGGTGCTCATAATTTTCTACACGAGCAGTCTAGAGTTGGGTTTTTCAGATAGTCAGATTCAGTAGATTTTCTGGAGCTAGTTCAGTCTTTTGATTGGACTGCACTTGCTTATTCTTGGTGTATCGTTATTGGGAGTTCGAGCTACTGCTGGAGTTCTCTCTTGAAGACTATCTTAGAGTTATTTGTTCCGCTGCTGATATTAGTTATCTATTTTTCTTTTCCGCTGCTATTTGTTGTATCATATCTCTGATGTATATTGATATTCATTGTATCACTCTGTTGTATCAGATATTGTATATCAATGTATTATTCTTTTATTCCGCTGTGTTATTTACTTAATGTTGTTATAAGCTCCGGAGAACCAGATTTGGCATTTGAATCTACGGCATTTTGAGTACAAGTGGAGTACGGGTGCCGATTTTCGAAGGCCAACTTTTGGGTCTTCACATCTTAACCAAATGTGACGACCCATAATTTTTGGATATTTGAAATTGGAATATTTAATTGATTTTAAATATTCAAAAGTGAATTTTTGCTTGAATTTCAAATATCACTATTTATTGGATATTTAATTTTTAAATTAAACGAATAAAAATTGGGTAAAATATTGAATCTTGATTTTTAAGCCTGTTAGAAATAATTTGAAGGCTTGTAAAATTTATATAGATAGTACTGAAGATAGTAAAAGTGTTAAACTTGAATTTGGAAGTGTTTTGTTCAGTTTTGGAATTTTATCGTTTAGATTGAATTTAAAAATAGCCTTCCGAAGCACAGTCTCGGATTTTGTCAAAACCAATTCCATTGGATCCGTAATAGTGTATTATTATCGGATTTCAATTTTCGTAATGTTTGGAGTTATCGTGTGGTCGTACGATAGATAAACGCGTTGAAATCTATATCGAAAAATCAGTATGATAACTGGTCCAAAAAGCTATCTTCTCCATACGATCGAATTAGGACTCGAAACATTTTCCATTGAGTTCGGAATAGGGGTATAACATTACGAACGCCTAGCAGCACGCCTCGATAGGAGTTTGAAATTTTAAGTTACATTTGAATTTGAATTTAATTGTATATATTTACTGGTCAATTGCAGTTGAAATTATATCAACGTCAGATCTTTTACTTTCTTTTCGCATCACTGTAACTGACAAAGCCTTCTCGAAGACACTTTCCTTTTTAACAAAATGTCCCGAGCCATCCTCCTTTATATCACGCAACATTCTTCTCCTTCCTTCAGGCAAAAATCGAAAAACAGAAGAAAAAAAATGACCGCATCTTTTCGTTCGAAATCACGAAAACTTTTCCCCTTCAGTTTAATTCGCAAATCAAAAATCACGTGCCCTTATATTTTCAAATCGAGCGAATCAACTCTCATTCGATTTGAAATCGAACGCGTGGGAAGCTCGACTGCCGAGCACAAGAAGGAGCGACGCGGCAGAGATTCGAGCTCAATGATTGATCGACGTCGCGTGTAAGGGTGTGCGCTCGTGCGAAGTCAGGGGGAATCACAGTTTTCCCTCTTCCAGATCGAAGCCGTTCCTCCAACTCTTCGTAAAAAAAAGAAAAAGAAAGAAAGGGGAAAGCACTTCGCTTTGATCGATGGAGAAGCAGCGTCGTTCGTGGGCTGCTATAGAACGGTGGAGGGGGTCGTCGGCGATTGCATTCAGGAAGGTCTCGATCTGGAGGCAGGGAGGCAGACGAGTTGTTTGTGTTCGATCGTGGTTTGTTTAAAGGGGGGAGATCGACAAATGCTGGGGGAAGGGAGTTTCGCCATAGACGCAGCGATGCAGTCGATCGATGGTGCTCGCAAGGGAGTTGTCAGTGAGGTATTTTTGTTTTATTTTATTTAAACTTATATATATAATTTAATGTATATATAGAGTTAGGTTTGGGGAAAAATAAATAGGAGTTTTAGAGTGCAGGAAATTCATTTTTGAAATCTATCGTTTTATTCTTATAAATATATATGACCAGTTGGAAAAGATGGAAAATTTTAAATGTTTGAAATTTATATAGAAATGAAATTTTAGTTTTACAGTAAGTATAAAAATATTTCTGTTGTAAATATCTACATATACAAGTAAAAAAGGGAATTTTAAATATTGAAGGAATTTATATAAGTAAACTTTTTTTTTTAAATCTATTTTTATAAGTTAATAGATATTTTGAAAGGGAAATTATTAGTTAAAATTTAATCACTAGTTTAAAATTGAAATTTATTAGTTGAATTAAAATTTTAAATAATGGCAATTGAATTATTCGATTGATTCAAATATTAATAAAAATCAAATAATTGTTATACAAGGTCAAAATCATGGAAAATCAAGTCGGTTTGGAATGGATTGCAAACAGCAAAATAAAAGGTGAGTTAATCTCACTCATCTGGCTAATTTAAATTTAAATGGTTAAATTTAAATAATTGATTGAATGATTGAATTGGTTTGATGTGCTATATTATATATAGTAGTATATATAGTATATATTGGAGTTGTTGATATTCCCGCATTTTTATAGCGGATGAGACCTTATGCGCCGCATAATAGCGGATGATATTATATAAAACCCATATACCGCGATATTCCACCTCGAAGTGGAATTGGTATTGTGCTAATGTCTGTGGATGTAGGGAAACAGGTTGGAGGGATCCAACTGGATTCCTCAAAATTATTTAGATTATTTAATATTCTGTGTTATGAATATTGATATCCTGTGATGATTTTATTGGTAATTGAAATATTGGATGATATGGTTGGATTGAATATTTCAGTAAAAGGAGTTATCAAAATATATTGAATTGGATTTTTGGAAAGAAATAAAAGGGTAAAATTTAAGTAAAATAATTCTAGTGAATTTGAATAAATTAAATAATGAATTGTAAAAGAAATAAAAGCGATTTCAAAGTTTTAACAAATATGGGAAAAGGGGATTTGAATTAACAGGGGAATAATAAGTTTTAAACTAAAGTGATATTAGTTTAAAGAATAAAAGAATCTATTTTTAAATTCAAGGATTAAATTTAATTAAAGGATAAATAAGGAGTTTTGGAAATTTGAAATTGGTATTTTCAGTTAAAAGGGGTTTTAACTCAAAATAAAGAAATAGATCTAAAAGTTAATATATTTTGAAATAAATGAAGCAAGTTAAGAAAATTATTTCAAGTGAAGTGGGTTAGAAATCAATTGTAAATTGATTAAAGAATTTGGAATTGAAATTTTAAAGAGAAGTGAGATTTTGGAATTTATAAACTGGGTTTATAAAGTAAAATAAAATATTAGTGGATATTTGAAAATATAAATTCAAGGTGGGAATTTATAAAGGGATATGAATTGGTTTAAAAATAAATTTTGATTTATTTTTAAAAGATGTGAAGTGAAGTGTATTTCCCTGAATAGCCAAGTACGTTTTCAAAGTAAACTTTTAAGTATAAGCTAAAAGTTTAAAAGTTGATTTAAAGTATGTTTTGGAAAATCTATTATTTTTAAATGTTTAAACTTTAAAGTGAGTATTTTTCAAATCTATTTTAATAGTAATTATTTAAAGATGGTTTGGTATTATGTTTTAAATGATAAAAGAATCTAGTTTTATATTTTATTTAGTAGCTTTATTTTAAATATTCTTAAAGTATATATCTTTTGAATAAAGTATTAAGTAGTTTTAATTTAAATGTTTTAAAGTATATTTTATAATAAAGTGTTTCTAAATTATTGTAAAAATCAAATGTTTTTGGTACTTGGTGATTTCAGTGGAAATAGGAATATTTGGAAAATTTATTCCAAGAGAGAAGGACGGTTTGAAATTGTTTTCAAAGGATTGAAAATGGAAATATATCTTGCGAAGATATTTTGAGGTTAATAAATAATTTGGAAAATTATTTATTGTGGGATGGATGTTTGTGAATGTTAATTGATAGTTAAATAACCGACTATCAATGTTGGCCAATGCGTTGATCATTTCGAAGAGACCGGGATCAGGATTTATTTTCTGAAAACCACTTCGATCCGGTTTGTACGTTTCGTGGGGAAATGAGTTGAATCGAAGATGGTACAGTGAAGTGCAAGGGCTAGTCGCTACTAATCCTGAGGATGATTCCAAAATGGATGTAGTAGGGGTAGTGCCTTCGGTTCCGTTCGAACCCGGGACGGACTTGTATGGATGAATGCTTTCGGAACATCGTCAGGTGGACGATGGGCATTCTAAGGGATATGTTCTATAAAGGTAACGCTTAGCCTCAAGCCTCATCAACCGGGAATGACTGAAAATAAGGGGTTATGCAGCAAGGCTTCGTGGGTCGCACCCACTTGAGAGTAAGGTCATCCCTATCTAGATGTCCCTTTTTATTTCGGCTTAGTGGTGCGGTTGCTGATCACAACCGTGGAGTGATTTTATTCGGAATTATCCAGTAAGGGATGGTTCCGGTCTTGTGTTGCAGGGGATTGGGAGTAATCCTCGGTACGCTGATCTAGACCAGGTACTGTGACAGGTGGTACCCCAGTGCCTAGTCATTAGTTGGAAATCCATTCTCCCTACGTGCCTTGTACGATATTTGTTTGTATTACCCACTTTGTAGCTAGTATGCTGGAATTTAATAGATGTAACAATTTCATCTATTTGAATAAGTATTTGTATATAGACACTATTATAATATCAGAGGATTTGATAAGAAAGTGTTTTGGCTATCGTAAGGTAAAAACCCGACATGTTTATTTGTGGCGTGGTCTTACGAGATGCTTTTGATTTCAAAGGATTTGAAACTTTAATAATTAATTTGAGTGTGATTTTCTCACGCTGGTTTTCCAGACTGACTCGGGTGTTATTTTATTATAATGCTCGGGTCAGACCTAGTATTATAGGGTACAGGATATGATGCCGTGGAGCTCAGGAGATGAGCTGGTTGGCGAGACGTATCTTTTGTATTTGTGTATGTATATTCCGCTGTGTAGATTGCTGTACATTCAGTTGTATTGAGGGCATGATATGATTATTGTCCAGCTGTATGTTCTGTGTACTCTGATGATGTATTGTGTAAAACAGATATAGTTTTAATTTGTGTAAAGATCAGTTGTTATCTATTATATTTTATTCCGCTGCGATGTGAGATTCTGATGTTGTTGTTTCTATTTTCTTCTTCTACCTCTTCTTCTTCAACCCAAATGGTTCGTATTCCCGTTCTTCTTGAGTTCATTAATGGAGATTAATGTAAATTCAAGGGGTACGGATTTGCGGGCTGTTACAGTGGTATCGGAGCTTAGGCTGGCGATAACCTTGGCTCTGGTGGGAATCACTCATAAATAGAGTCGATAGTACTCTAGAATGAGTTTGAGTGTATAAATAGATATGAGCGCGTATTTGTTAGTGAATATAAAATGTTTTTATATTTTGTTGACTTATCGGTTGAGTGTTTATGGATTCTGGTCGATGTGTGGGACGCCACAATATCGATAGGGATTTCTAAACACTTAAACAAGATAAACCGTCACAGTGTTGTTTTAAAATAAGGGTAAATGAAATAATTTTACCCAGAACTATTTTTGTATATAAAAGAAAAGCTTTTGTAATTTATTGGTTGCTTGGATGTTAGGAATGGTAATATTAAACTATTATCAGCTAAATGAAGATTTAAAATAAGAGAATAACGATAGAACCAAAGATTAAGGAATAAATTTATGAAATAAATGGATTTATAAATGTGACTTACAATTGAATAAAGAATTGAAATCATAATTAAACATTAAGAAACAATCAAACACAAATGAGATAAAATTTTCAAAAGGTAAGAAATAAATTCATATAACCAAATGAGATTTGTAAATGTGAATTATAAATGTGGTTGATAATTAAAATGAGATAAGATTCCAGGGTAATTTTTGGATTTGGATTAAAAGGATTTGGAATTTGGAAATTTTGAGAATTTGATTCCTTTGAATTTGAAAATGGTCTTCAAAGGTTTTGGGAAAAAAAATATATGTATTTGAGAAATATTTTTGAATTGGATATGAAATTTGGAAAGTTTAGAATTTTAAATATTTGGAGGAATTTTAAAGAGATTAAAGCATTTAAACTCTTATGGTCACTGGAAAATAATTTCGATGATGACTACAGCATCATCGATGTTTATTTGCTGGTTTCCAAGAGAGAAATTTACTACCAAATTGTTTTAAATTTGAATTGTTTGCAAAACAAGGTTTGGTTTCGAAATTCAAAGGAATAATTGAATTGCCAAAGAATTTTGGATATAGTTGATTTCAAAGATGATTTTGAAATTGTTTAAACTCTGGAATCTTATTTAAAATGTTTATGGAATAATAAAAAGAATTGAAAACTTATAAAAGTTTGAATTTAAGTTCTTACTTAATAGAATTTAAATGAATTGTAATAAATAGATTTCAATGGCTTATAAAAGAATTGAAACCAATGGAGTAAAAATTATACGCGGCTAAAATAAATGCATAATTCCATGTTAAAAGGTAAAATGTTAATGGAATTGAGTGTAAATAAATGGAAGTATGGATATAAATAATTGTGACTTATAGAACTTAGAAATGGAATAAATAAGCCAAATAAAATTGTTTTGTATTTTGGGAAATGAATAAAAATCCAAAACTTGAATTAAAAAATAAATTGAACTTTTGTAAGATAGTTAAAGTGAGTGTTGAAATATAATACTAGTAAGAAGAAATAACTTGGAAATGACCCTGTTAATAATAAAATGAATTCGGAAATAAATTATTGAATATAAAATAAAATCTATATTGATTCAATGAATATGATAATTAAATTTAACCGGATGAAGTTGAACATGGACTCGAGTTACATAAAATAGAGTTGGATTGAAATAGTGAATGGGTTGAGTTGTAAATAAAATTCAAGTGAATAGAAATAAAATTGAAATGGCTTTATTGTTGATATAATAAGTTGGAAGTGAATTGAAATGAGAAATAAAGTTTAAATAGGTTGAATGGCTACAATAATTGAATTTAAATCGAATAGAATCTAATTAAAGATAATAAGCTAAGTAAAATGAGTTCGAATGGAACCTATGCAATACGAAATGGAATACAATGGAAGTTAAAATAGAAATGAATTAAATGTAAATTGTGATGGAAAATCAGTTTAAAATAGGGTATAAAACGTAAGTAATTATTTATTCACATGGTTATCGTCGAATTACATAGAATAAATTGCCGTTTGTTGTGAACGGAAGTGATAAAAATTCTATGAACTAGTAACGGTATATAAAATTGATTTTTGAAATCAATTGAATTGAATATGGGCTTGTTTGGATAAAAAAATGAATTGAATGTAAGAAATTGAATTGTAAACCCTTAAACTTAATGAAATGGCATATGTGTGGATTGAAAACATTTCACTTATGTCGGAATCTTATAAATTCGCTTATGGAAATTTGTTTATGTGCATTGCTTACAAAATTCATGTGTTAGCTATTTTAAAATAAGTGAAATGCTAATAAATTGCATATATTTAGTACTTACATGTTGTAATTGAGATAGTACAGGTTTAGGAAGCCGGTTGGCTGAATTTGATTGCGCAACATGCTAAATAAATAAGCCGCTTGCTTAAAATGCTAAATAAGGTACGCCTACGAAATAAAAATAGGAAATATGAACTGTTTTTGATTTTCCGACCGTGTGGGTCGATGTATATATATTTATCTCTTTTGTCAAATTGCAAAAGCTCCTCCGTACAAAGGAGACTCTGCCAAAATTTTCTGAAGATTTTGGGAGAATTTTTTTTGAATTTTTGGGAATTTCCACTAATGACAATTGATTTAAAATTGGAATTTAAGATAAAGATGAATAAATTCAATATACAAAGCTTGAAGTAAATTGAATTCAAATGGAATTGTAAAGGTAAAGTGAATTGGTATTAGGAATATACTGAGTGAATAATTGAATGAAATAGATATTGAAACTATTGTAAAACAATGAATAAAATGATTGTGAATGTTGTGATTGGATATTCTTGCTTAGTAAGACACAGGTGTTTAAAAAGCAATAAGGAAATTGGGATTTTTGATTTCAGAAGCTAAATTGAAATTTGCTCGGCAAAGGTATGTGTTTAAATTTCTATATGAAATTTGATGATTTCTTGTCCAGCCACTTGGCTTTTTGTTTCTTTTGAAATCTGGAGGCCTAATGAGGCATTTTGTAGTAGTACTAAGCTAGTCGCGCAAAAGAGACGCTGGCGAAATTTTTCGGAAATTTAGAGAGTTAGGAAATTTTGAGAAAATTTTGATAATTCAAATTTTGGTTTCAAATTTAAATTTGAATTGATAAGAAGTAATATTGTTTGGGACTTGTGGATAAGTTTGGAATGCTAGAAAGAGGGTTAATGTGACTTGAATAAAAATATTTGTTTTGGCAAGATATTAAAAAACTATTTGGGTTGAGGAAATAGTTAATGAGTTATGGATCATTCTTCTTAATTAGCAATTTCGGGGACGAAATTCTTTTAAGGGGGGAGGAATGTGATGACCCATAATTTTTGGATATTTGAAATTGGAATATTTAATTGATTTTAAATATTCAAAAGTGAATTTTTTCTTTAATTTCAAATATCACTATTTATTGGATATTTAATTTTTAAATTAAACGAATAAAAATTGGGTAAAATATTGAATCTTGATTTTTAAGCCTGTTAAAAATAATTTGAAGGCTTGTAAAATTTATATTGATAGCACTGAAGATAGTAAAAGTGTTACACTTGAATTTGGAAGTGTTTTGTTCAGTTTTGGAATTTTATCATTTAGATTGAATTTAAAAATAGCCTTACGAAGCACAGTCTTGGATTTTGATGAAACTAGTTCCATTGGATCCATAATAGTGTATTATTATAGGATTTCAATTTTCGTAATGTTTGGAGTTATCGTGTGGTTGTACGATAGATAAACGCGTTGAAATCTATATCGAAAAATCAGTATGATAACTGGTCCAAAAAGCTATCTTCTCCATACGATCGAATTAGAACTCGAAACCTTTTCCATTGCGTTCGGAAAAGGGGTATAACATTACGAACGCCTAGCAGCACGCCTCGATAGGAGTTTGAAATTTTAAGTTACATTTGAATTTGAATTTAATTGTATATATTTACTGGTCAATTGCAGTTGAAATTATATCAACGTCGGATCTTTTACTTTCTTTTCGCATCACTGTAACTGACAGAGCCTTCTCGAACACACTTTCCTTTTTAACAAAATATCCCGAGCCATCCTCCTTTATATCACGCAACATTCTTCTCCTTCCTTCAGGCAAAAATCGAAAAAGAGAAAAAAAAATGACCGCATCTTTTCGTTTGAAATCACGAAAACTTTTCCCCTTCAGTTTAATTCGCAAATCAAAAATCGCGTGCCCTTATATTTTCAAATCGAGTGAATCAACTCTCATTCGATTTGAAATCGAACGCGTGGGAAGCTCAACTGCCGAGCACAAGAAGGAGCAACGCGGCAGAGATTCGAGCTCAATGATTGATCGACGTCGCGTGTAAGGGTGTGCGCTCGCGCGAAGTCAGGGGGAATCGCAGTTTTCCCGCTTCCATATCGAAGCCGTTCCTCCAACTCTTCGTAAAAAAAGAAAAAAAAAGAAAGGGGAAAGCTTTGATCGACGGGGAAGCAGCGTCGTTCGTGGGCTGCTATAGAATGGTGGAGGGGGTCGTTGGCGATTGCATTCAGGAAGGTCTCGATCTGGAGGCAGGAAGGCAGACGAGTTGTTTGTGTTCGATCGTGGTTTGTTTAAAGGGGGGAGATCGACAAATGCTGGGGGGAAGTTTTGCCATAGACGCAGCGATGCAGTCAGATCGATGGTGCTCGCGAGGGAGTTGTCAGTGAGGTATTTTATTTTATTTTATTTAAACTTATATATATATAATTTAATGTATATATAGAGTTAGGTTTGGGGAAAAATAAATAGGAGTTTTAGAGTGCAGGAAATTCATTTTTGAAATCTATCGTTTTATTCTTATAAATATATATGAGCAGTTGGAAAAGATGGAAAATTTTAAATGTTTGAAATTTATATAGAAATGAAATTTTAGTTTTACAGTAAGTATAAAAATATTTCTGTTGTAAATATCTACATATACAAGTAAAAAAGGGAATTATAAATATTGAAGGAATTTATATAAGTAAACTTTTTTTTAAATCTATTTTTATAAGTTAATAGATATTTTGAAAGGGAAATTATCAGTTAAAATTTAATCACTAGTTTAAAATTGAAATTTATTAGTTGAATTAAAATTTTAAATAATGGAAATTGAATTATTCGATTGATTCAAATATTAATAAAAATCAAATAATTGTTATACAAGGTCAAAATCATGGAAAATCAAGTCGGTTGGAATGGATTGCAAACAGCAAAATAAAAGGTGAGTTAATCTCACTCATCTGGCTAATTTAAATTTAAATGGTTAAATTTAAATAATTGATTGAATGATTGAATTGGTTTGATGTGCTATATTATATATAGTAGTATATATAGTATATATTGGAGTTGTTGATATTCCCGCATTTTTATAGTGGATGAGACCCTATGCGCCGCATAATAGCGGATGATATTATATAAAACCCATATATCGCGATATTCCACCTCGAAGTGGAATTGGTATTGTGCTAACGTCTGTGGATGCAGGGAAACAGGTTGGAGGGATCCAATTGGATTCCTCAAAATTATTTAGATTATTTAATATTCTGTGTTATGAATATTGATATCATGTGATGATTTTATTGGTAATTGAAATATTGGATGATATGGTTGGATTGAATATTTTAGTAAAAGGAGTTATCAAAATATATTGAATTGGATTTTTGGAAAGAAATAAAAGGGTAAAATTTAAGTAAAATAATTCTAGTGAATTTGAATAAATTAAATAATGAATTGTAAAAGAAATAAAATCGATTTCAAAGTTTTATCAAATATGGGAAAAGGGGATTTGAATTAACAGGGGAATAATAAGTTTTAAACTAAAGTGATATTAGTTTAAAGAATAAAAGAATCTATTTTTAAATTCAAGGATTAAATTTAATTAAAGGATAAATAAGGAGTTTTGGAAATTTGAAATTGGTATTTTCAGTTAAAAGGGGTTTTAACTCAAAATAAAGAAATAGATCTAAAAGTTAATATATTTTGAAATAAACGAAGCAAGTTAAGAAAATTATTTCAAGTGAAGTGGGTTGGAAATCAATTGTAAATTGATTAAAGAATTTGGAATTGAAATTTTAAAGAGAAGTGAGATTTTGGAATTTATAAACTGGGTTTATAAAGTAAAATAAAATATCAGTGGATATTTGAAAATATAAATTCAAGGTGGGAAATTATAAAGGGATATGAATTGGTTTAAAAATAAATGTTGATTTATTTTTAAAAGATGTGAAGAGAAGTGTATTTCCCTGAATAGCCAAGTACGTTTTCAAAGTAAACTTTTAAGTATAAGCTAAAGGTTTAAAAGTTGATTTAAAGTATGTTTTGGAAAATCTATTATTTTTAAATGTTTAAACTTTAAAGTGAGTATTTTTCAAATCTATTTTAATAGTAATTTTTAAAGATGGTTTGGTATTATGTTTTAAATGATAAAAGAATCTAGTTTTATATTTTATTTAGTAGCTTTATTTTAAATATTCTTAAAGTATATATCTTTTGAATAAAGTATTAAGTAGTTTTAATTTAAATGTTTTAAAGTATATTTTATAATAAGTGTTTCTAAATTATTGTAAAAATCAAATGTTTTTGGTACTTGGTGATTTCAGTGGAAATAGGAATATTTGGAAAATTTATTCCAAGAGAGAAGGACGGTTTGGAATTGTTTTCAAAGGATTGAAAATGGAAATATATCTTGCGAAGATATTTTGAGGTTAATAAATAATTTGGAAAATTATTTATTGTGGGATGGATGTTTGTGAATGTTAATTGATAGTTAAATAACCGACTATCAATGTTGGCCAATGCGTTGATCATTTCGAAAAGACCGGGATCAGGATTTATTTTCCAAAAACCACTTCGATCCGGTTTGTACATTTCGTGGGGAAACGAGTTGAATCGAAGATGGTACAGTGAAGTGCAAGGGCTAGTCGCTACTAATCCTGAGGATGATTCCAAAGTGGATGTAGTAGGGGTAGTGCCTTCGGTTCCGTTCGAACCCGGGACGGACTTGTATGGATGAATGCTTTCGGAACATCGTCAGGTGGACGATGGGCATTCTAAGGGATATGTTCTATAAAGGTAACGCTTAGCCTCAAGCCTCATCAACCGGGAATGACTGAAAATCAGGGGTTATGCAGCAAGGTTTCGTGGGTCACACCCACTTGAGAGTAAGGTCATCCTTGTCTAGATGTCCCTTTTTATTTAGGCTTAGTGGTGCGGTTGCTGATCACAACCGTGGGGTGATTTTATTCGGAATTATCCAGTAAGGGATGGTTCCGGTCTTGTGTTGCAGGGGATTGGGAGTAATCCTCGGTACGTTGATCTAGACCAGGTACTGTGACAGGTGGTACCCCAGTGCCTAGTCATTAGTTGGAAATCCATTCTCCCTACGTGCCTTGTACGATATTTGTGAAGACCCAAAAGTTGGCCTTCGAAAATCGGCACACGTACTCCACTTGTACTCAAAATGCCGTAGATTCAAATGCCAAATCTGGTTCTCCGGAGCTTATAGCAACATTAAGTAAATAACACAGCGGAATAAAAAGAATAATACATTGATATACAATATCTGATACAATATCCAGATACAATGATGATACAATGAATATCTATATACATCAGAGATATGATACAACAAATAGCAGCGGAAAGAAAAATAGATAACTAATATCAGCAGCGGAACAAATAACTCTAAGATAGTCTTCAAGAGAGAACTCCAGCAATAGCTCGAACTCCCAATAACGATACACCAAGAATAAGCAAGTGCAGTCCGATCCAAAGACTGAACTAGCTCCAGAAAATCTACTGAACCTGACTATCTGAAAAACCCAACTCTAGACTGCTCGTGTAGAAAATTATGAGCACCCAGAGTTTAGGAAATGAACAATAAACTCCGAGTCAGTCGTGGGACTGGTGTGAGCAACAAAAACAGTTTATCTTTAAAACAAATAGCAGAGAATTTTAAAGTCAATTCGCAATGCTTTTTGAAAATGAAACTACCATAAGACCTCCCACCACACACACAATGCAAACGCAGAATTGGAGGAGATTTCTTCTTATGATAGTCAAAGATGCTTACTACGCAAAATCAAATCATTTTTGATATTATTATTAGTGCATAGTGTAGAAAAATCATTTCGAAAGTATAATATTAATCTTAGCCAACATACGACCAGTATCGTATGCCTACTATAGCTACCATCTAAACAGTGGTGACCACCGTACGTAAATGGCAGGTTCTACAACTAATACCGTACAAAGTTCGTATTGGAGTTTGGATTTCCAACAAATGGTCAGGCTAAGGAACTTCCTATCCACGATGGGTACGTCCCTGGAATAGACGACCCGAGAACCTAACCGGATCTCTGCCAACACAAGGCCGGGTTACCTCTGCAAAAATAGGTAACTACTGACACGCGTATGCCATCCCCCGATCGTCACCGATCTTCCCGAGGATCCCCGATTTCCAACAAACCACATAGAAATAATAATGCAGTAACCACAGAGGTTAAGTATCTGGGCTCCATACCATGATACCACCTTTATCCAGAAGGAATGACATACACTAAGGGGCGCTACTCCCTAGAACCTTGCTGCATCCTTCCTGTTTTGACCATTTCCGGGGTGTGAGGTCCGATGAAGTCTCGTCCACAAAGCTACGCTTTGTCACAAAGCCATGCTTCGGGTCAAACAAATGATCAACCTATGATCACAAAGATATAAGATCAAATAAATGATCATATCACAAATGATCAAACACTGATCATCACACAGCAACACTCAGCATGCCACATTACCAAATTGGGATATATCGCTGATAAATTTCAATTACATAACCTCTGAGCTCGTACGTCTCAGAGAAGGGTGTTAAGCTAAGAGAATAAATTCTCCGCCACCAAAAGAAACGTATTTGAAAGAAATCGGCTTTATATCTCAAAGTGTAATGTCAGACATGTATCCATACAAGTCTGTTCCGGGTTCGAACAGAACCGAAGGCACTTCTTACGAAGCCCTTGCAATTTCCGGGTATTCACAATCCCGTCCGGACTTCCCACCACAAAGGGTGATAAAATCTCTATATCGGGGCCAGTCGATGCAGAGACATTCGACGAGTTGTCCTTTCGTTTTCGCAAATATCCGGTCTTCAACACCGGTCTTCAAATGCTATCCATATACGACGTATCATTATTCGGAATGGGTTATATGACACAAATGTCTTTTCCCGGCTAACCCGAATAACGAGCGCAATATTTAAAAACATATGGATATTGGGATTTCAATTAAGTCACAACTTAATAATTCAACTTCTATTTAAATGGTTTCAATCGATTACCATTTCAAATCTTTTAAACAAAAAGATTTATTTCACAAAGTTCACTCAGTTTTCACAAAGATTCATTCACAGTTTTTCCAAAACAATTTCTGTTTCAATTGGATTAACTCGTTAAATCTTTAAAATAAAGATTCAACTTATAGCTTTCAAAATAATTTCATTCTGAATGGTTTAACCAAAATCATCATTTTAAATCTGTTAAAAATAAACAGATTCAATTCATAACTTTCAAAAAGAATTCATTTATAACTTGGAAAACCATCCTTCAATTCATACCTGAAATTCCTTTAAATTGGAATTTCATTTTCTTATATATATACGAAAGCTTTTATCATTTGAAAACAAACAGTTTTGGTTTAAGAAAAATCCAATTTTATTTGCACGGGTTAAAGTCCTTGAATTATATTCACATTTCAAAATCAATACTTTTAAAAATGGTTTAACCCATATATAACGGTTATAACATCTCTAATCCCTAATTCCAAAATTATAGGATTTTATTTCAAATATTGAATTTAAATTTAAATCAAATAATTTAAATTTCAAATTCAATCAAGTTACTCAAAAATAACTTTCATCTTTGAAATTCCATTTCAAAAGCTTTTCACTTTAAACCCGAATTTCCAATTTCAAAATCAATTGAAATTAAAGTTTCAATTTCAAAACATCAAATTTAATTTATCTGTGACTTAACCGATTTCCACGTGAAATCCATATTTGTGTGTGTAACAGTGTAGTCCAGGGGTTTTACACACAATAGTGCAACATCAATCATCACAGATATATCGATAAGCGGTATAATCGACAACGCTTATCTTCATTCACAGATTCATAGATAAAATAAATTTATCAGTCACAAAGATTCACAATTATAATTCGATGTGGGTTTCGGATAACCAACTGGAATCCGACTCCCTATCGCATCGAAATTCAAGTGCCGTTTTACGGACCAAGGGTTGCATATTCATATAACAATATATCACAGATAATCAATTACAGATCACCACAAAATCAGGGTATAACACAAAGCATCATATATCAGGGATATCAAACAATTCGACAATCAATAGAATCCAAACATTCATAAGTAAGGTCAAATTTATTATCTGATAAATTTAAATCAGATAAATTCCTTATGAATAAATTACTAATCCTGGTTAATTAACATAGATAAATTACAAATTAGTTTGATAAATTTTTCTTTAATCATTTATAAATTAATCAATCTTAATAAATCAATCAATCTTTTAATCGTTAAATAATTATCCTTCCTTAATCACCTTCATTTATTAATTTACCTTTAATTTATAAATTATCCCTAATAAATCACATAAATTAATTAGCCTTTAATTTATTATGGTTTAATTACTTGAGTAATCAACCTTTAATTATTTATAATAATTAACCTTTAATAGATAAATTCTTCTCAAATTAATTACTTAATTAATAAATCACTAATTATTAGTTAATTATCTTTAATTAACTAATAACATTTCTCTAGTTATAAATAAAACTAAATCATTAATTTATAAATTAAACAAATTATTCCTTCATGATTTCAAATTTCATTTTAAATCTAAATTGTTTAAAATATACTTTCAATTTACTTAACCATTTTTAGTTATTAGACAATTTAAATTTAAATCTTTTATTTTCCAAACTAAGATTTAACCTAAGCCTAAATTCATACTTAAACTTTAAAATTTTAAATTTTAGTTTTAACCTGACTTTAAATTTGAACTTCAGTTTAAATTTTAAAGAAAACAGAACTGGGTTCTATTTAAACCTGGAAATCAAATTGTACTCGAGCTACCCCATATCTCCTCCGAGTCAAACCAAAAACTACCCGAGTTCGTCTTCGGGTTTCACCACTTCCCAGCTGCTTCGAGTCCTCCCCCTCAAAATCTCGAGTAAATCTTCGAGTCAACCACGCGAATTCACCCTGCTTCTTTCCTCTCTTCCTCCTTCTTTTCACCTTACTCCATTACACTTCCAGGCGAACAACCGTGCATGCGTGCATGGTGCACAACACTCCGACGAACCTTGGTCGACATAGTAACCTTCGGCGAGTCGGCAATAGCCCTTACAAACGCTACGGCCACCCAATTTATCGATTTCGATCGGAAAAAAAAAACGAGCAGTTCGATCCATTTACTGGAACCCAAAAACCCAATTCGCAAATCCATCTCTTCGAAACCTGTCACCGCGACGTTCACCCAACCTCGGCCACCTGAACACGTGAAACTCCGTCCATAGCTTCGTCGACGTCTCCTCCACCATTTCCCCAACCCACGGCGAACTCGGTCGCCTGAAGACGATGCACGAATCGAAACAACCGGCTACCCTAAAACTAGGTTTAGAAATATGAAAAGTACGCCGCCGCCACCACAGTGCTCCGACCACCTCCGGTCTATTTTTCCTCCACCCACGGCAGCCTCCTCTACCTTCAGGAGAAAATCCACTCCTTCCAGTCATCTAGATCAACCACGACATCTCCAAAGGCCAACAACAGGAAACTACAAACTGCTCTAAATCTCGACCACTAAAAATCATGAAACCTATTTCAAAAATCATCATTTCTAATACGCATTCAAATTATAAATATGAATCACCATTTTATAAAGTTCGAATTTTGACAACAATTGAGTTTGTTCAGCGAATTGGGTTTCCAGAGTTAAATTCTAGGTGGTTTTAATCTTGATTAAATTTTTAAATTTAGTTTATGATGGCACAAACAATCTTTGTTTGAATCTAAAGTTAAATCATCAACTAGAAAAAGAGTAATTGATTTTTGAAATCAACAGGCCTGAGTTTATGAACTAAGAGTAGAGACATTTCAACAGCATACATATTATACTTCCATATGTATACAGATAACTATATGCACCAACATATATATCTTAGAATATGCTTGCACAGATTAAAACATTTTATTTTAAAAGAAAATCTGTTACTCACCTTTGATCAGAGAAAATGGACAGAGCATGGTTTGTCTTTTGAAAACAGTTTGAATTTGAAATCTGGAAACATGTTTCCACTTGATACCTCCTGCCCATCACTTGGCTTCACTGTTTTGTTTAGTTGCTTGATGCTTGTAGTTGAATTAGTTACTTTGCTCTTGATTTCCAGATTTTGAAATCTTCCCAGGTTTGAAACCAGCCTGAGACACTGCTTGCTAAAGCCTTCTTGATCTCAGGTTTGAGTTGTTTTCGAATTTAAGTTTTGTTTCAGTTTGTAGATGATATCACTTCAGAAGTCACTCAGTTTGAAGGGAAGAAACTGAGATAAGGAAATACATATGTATATATAGAAGAAGGCAATGTTTGTATAGGGTTATTTGTTTATGCAATAGGTAAGGCTGATGTGTTTTGTATTAAATGCATAGGGTATGTTGCATTTATTGTTAAGTACTTTGTGTTTTTATATGTTTTCTTGTTGACTTAGGCCATACTTGCTTGTCTCGGCTGTACATGTATAATTTTGCTTTGCCATTAAGTGTTGTTTGTATTTCCTTTTGCTTCTTTGCATACTTATATATCTGGTTTTATACTTTTGCTTTGTACATAGATGTTTACAATACTATTTGTTTATGTATTGACTTCGGCTGGGGTATGATGTTGTATTTAGAGATGTTTTGTTTCATACTTTCTTTCTTTAGATTGGCCTGGCAGCTTTCATTTGTCTTTAGGTCTTAAATAAAGGTGTTTACTTTATATGTTTGTTTCATTTCATTTTGTACAAATATAAATGAAGTAAATGTTGTTTTATTTTTGTTTATTACTTTATCTACTATCTACTTTCTTTTACTTGCCTACTCATCCTTTACATATATTTACTTATTTGTTTTGTTTTCAAGTGTACATGCTTATTTGGTTTGCTTCCCTTTTAACTTGCATTTTATTTTATTACTTTATAAATAATTTTCTATTTTAACATTGTTGTTAAAAGCTTACTTTGTATTAATTTACTTAGATATGTAATAAAAATCTAATCTGTATAAAACTATATATCCATTCAATATACACCCATATATTCACATATACACTATTTACAATTTTTTTAATTTAAAATGATTTATACATAATATACTTGGATATCGGGGAAACTCGCTCCATTTAATCAATTTAATTTCACAATTTTTATTCAAAAATTTATTAAATCATAAATTTAACTCAAAATTTCATTTAATTATTAATTTAAATAAATTCAAAATTTCAGGGTCGTGACAAACTTCCCCCCTTAAAAGAATTTCGTCCTCGAAATTCGCAGGCACGAAAACAACAGAGATAGACAGATTCGATCTCCTATAATTCTTCAAACACAAGATACGGATTCCGAATTCAAGTCGGAATATCTCAGAATATATACCAATTTGTCCATCTTCGGACTTTGGTATTCACAAGAAATTACAACAGAATTTCAAAATTTGGTTTTCAAACGAAATCGTTTTATTGATTAAATTCAAATTTAGCTCCATATTCTATTAATCAATTTAACTCAACTTAAAATTTCCAATTTCAAATTCATTAAGGTTTAAATCAAAAAGCTGATAAGAAACTGATGAAAATACTAAGTAAGGACTTTCTACAACGATTCGTAGAGCCATCATCATACCGAAACTTCTTTCTGGAGCTGTCAAAAGAATTTGGAAACGAATCAAAGAAGATTGATAAGAAGGTTGTTTCCACTGTTGCAGGGTATTGACCATTTATAGTCGTATTCCCTTGTCCCCTATCTCGTTCTCTTCTTGCACTCATACTCACTATCAGTGGATAGTAAGAGAATTTACTGAGACGTTCAGACGGATATCTGAGAATTACTCATTCTAGAGTTTACTTCACTCTATCTCTAATGAGCTACTTAATGTGTTATACTCCTGAGCTAAAGTTCAACCTTAGCTCTGATACCAAATGTGAAGACCCAAAAGTTGGCCTTCGAAAATCGGCACACGTACTCCACTTGTACTCAAAATGCCGTAGATTCAAATGCCAAATCTGGTTCTCCGGAGCTTATAGCAACATTAAGTAAATAACACAGCGGAATAAAAAGAATAATACATTGATATACAATATCTGATACAATATCCAGATACAATGATGATACAATGAATATCTATATACATCAGAGATATGATACAACAAATAGCAGCGGAAAGAAAAATAGATAACTAATATCAGCAGCGGAACAAATAACTCTAAGATAGTCTTCAAGAGAGAACTCCAGCAATAGCTCGAACTCCCAATAACGATACACCAAGAATAAGCAAGTGCAGTCCGATCCAAAGACTGAACTAGCTCCAGAAAATCTACTGAACCTGACTATCTGAAAAACCCAACTCTAGACTGCTCGTGTAGAAAATTATGAGCACCCAGAGTTTAGGAAATGAACAATAAACTCCGAGTCAGTCGTGGGACTGGTGTGAGCAACAAAAACAGTTTATCTTTAAAACAAATAGCAGAGAATTTTAAAGTCAATTCGCAATGCTTTTTGAAAATGAAACTACCATAAGACCTCCCACCACACACACAATGCAAACGCAGAATTGGAGGAGATTTCTTCTTATGATAGTCAAAGATGCTTACTACGCAAAATCAAATCATTTTTGATATTATTATTAGTGCATAGTGTAGAAAAATCATTTCGAAAGTATAATATTAATCTTAGCCAACATACGACCAGTATCGTATGCCTACTATAGCTACCATCTAAACAGTGGTGACCACCGTACGTAAATGGCAGGTTCTACAACTAATACCGTACAAAGTTCGTATTGGAGTTTGGATTTCCAACAAATGGTCAGGCTAAGGAACTTCCTATCCACGATGGGTACGTCCCTGGAATAGACGACCCGAGAACCTAACCGGATCTCTGCCAACACAAGGCCGGGTTACCTCTGCAAAAATAGGTAACTACTGACACGCGTATGCCATCCCCCGATCGTCACCGATCTTCCCGAGGATCCCCGATTTCCAACAAACCACATAGAAATAATAATGCAGTAACCACAGAGGTTAAGTATCTGGGCTCCATACCATGATACCACCTTTATCCAGAAGGAATGACATACACTAAGGGGCGCTACTCCCTAGAACCTTGCTGCATCCTTCCTGTTTTGACCATTTCCGGGGTGTGAGGTCCGATGAAGTCTCGTCCACAAAGCTACGCTTTGTCACAAAGCCATGCTTCGGGTCAAACAAATGATCAACCTATGATCACAAAGATATAAGATCAAATAAATGATCATATCACAAATGATCAAACATTGATCATCACACAGCAACACTCAGCACGCCACATTACCAAATTGGGATATATCGCTGATAAATTTCAATCACATAACCTCTGAGCTCGTACGTCTCAGAGAAGGGTGTTAAGCTAAGAGAATAAATTCTCCGCCACCAAAAGAAACGTATTTGAAAGAAATCGGCTTTATATCTCAAAGTGTAATGTCAGACATGTATCCATACAAGTCTGTTCCGGGTTCGAACAGAACCGAAGGCACTTCTTACGAAGCCCTTGCAATTTCCGGGTATTCACAATCCCGTCCGGACTTCCCATCACAAAGGGTGATAAAATCTCTATATCGGGGCCAGTCGATGCAGAGACATTCGACGAGTTGTCCTTTCGTTTTCGCAAATATCCGGTCTTCAACACCGGTCTTCAAATGCTATCCATATACGACGTATCATTATTCGGAATGGGTTATATGACACAAATGTCTTTTCCCGGCTAACCCGAATAACGAGCGCAATATTTAAAAACATATGGATATTGGGATTTCAATTAAGTCACAACTTAATAATTCAACTTCTATTTAAATGGTTTCAATCGATTACCATTTCAAATCTTTTAAACAAAAAGATTTATTTCACAAAGTTCACTCAGTTTTCACAAAGATTCATTCACAGTTTTTCCAAAACAATTTCTGTTTCAATTGGATTAACTCGTTAAATCTTTAAAATAAAGATTCAACTTATAGCTTTAAAAATAATTTCATTCTGAATGGTTTAACCAAAATCATCATTTTAAATCTGTTAAAAATAAACAGATTCAATTCATAACTTTCAAAAAGAATTCATTTATAACTTGGAAAACCATCCTTCAATTCATACCTGAAATTCCTTTAAATTGGAATTTCATTTTCTTATATATATACGAAAGCTTTTATCATTTGAAAACAAACAGTTTTGGTTTAAGAAAAATCCAATTTTATTTGCACGGGTTAAAGTCCTTGAATTATATTCACATTTCAAAATCAATACTTTTAAAAATGGTTTAACCCATATATAACGGTTATAACATCTCTAATCCCTAATTCCAAAATTATAGGATTTTATTTCAAATATTGAATTTAAATTTAAATCAAATAATTTAAATTTCAAATTCAATCAAGTTACTCAAAAATAACTTTCATCTTTGAAATTCCATTTCAAAAGCTTTTCACTTTAAACCCGAATTTCCAATTTCAAAATCAATTGAAATTAAAGTTTCAATTTCAAAACATCAAATTTAATTTATCTGTGACTTAACCGATTTCCACGTGAAATCCATATTTGTGTGTGTAACAGTGTAGTCCAGGGGTTTTACACACAATAGTGCAACATCAATCATCACAGATATATCGATAAGCGGTATAATCGACAACGCTTATCTTCATTCACAGATTCATAGATAAAATAAATTTATCAGTCACAAAGATTCACAATTATAATTCGATGTGGGTTTCGGATAACCAACTGGAATCCGACTCCCTGTCGCATCGAAATTCAAGTGCCGTTTTACGGACCAAGGGTTGCATATTCATATAACAATATATCACAGATAATCAATTACAGATCACCACAAAATCAGGGTATAACACAAAGCATCATATATCAGGGATATCAAACAATTCGACAATCAATAGAATCCAAACATTCATAAGTAAGGTCAAATTTATTATCTGATAAATTTAAATCAGATAAATTCCTTATGAATAAATTACTAATCCTGGTTAATTAACATAGATAAATTACAAATTAGTTTGATAAATTTTTCTTTAATCATTTATAAATTAATCAATCTTAATAAATCAATCAATCTTTTAATCGTTAAATAATTATCCTTCCTTAATCACCTTCATTTATTAATTTACCTTTAATTTATAAATTATCCCTAATAAATCACATAAATTAATTAGCCTTTAATTTATTATGGTTTAATTACTTGAGTAATCAACCTTTAATTATTTATAATAATTAACCTTTAATAGATAAATTCTTCTCAAATTAATTACTTAATTAATAAATCACTAATTATTAGTTAATTATCTTTAATTAACTAATAACATTTCTCTAGTTATAAATAAAACTAAATCATTAATTTATAAATTAAACAAATTATTCCTTCATGATTTCAAATTTCATTTTAAATCTAAATTGTTTAAAATATACTTTCAATTTACTTAACCATTTTTAGTTATTAGACAATTTAAATTTAAATCTTTTATTTTCCAAACTAAGATTTAACCTAAGCCTAAATTCATACTTAAACTTTAAAATTTTAAATTTTAATTTTAACCTGACTTTAAATTTGAACTTCAGTTTAAATTTTAAAGAAAACAGAACTGGGTTCTATTTAAACCTGGAAATCAAATTGTACTCGAGCTACCCCATATCTCCTCCGAGTCAAACCAAAAACTACCCGAGTTCGTCTTCGGGTTTCACCACTTCCCAGCTGCTTCGAGTCCTCCCCCTCAAAATCTCGAGTAAATCTTCGAGTCAACCACGCGAATTCACCCTGCTTCTTTCCTCTCTTCCTCCTTCTTTTCACCTTACTCCATTACACTTCCAGGCGAACAACCGTGCATGCGTGCATGGTGCACAACACTCCGACGAACCTTGGTCGACATAGTAACCTTCGGCGAGTCGGCAATAGCCCTTACAAACGCTACGGCCACCCAATTTATCGATTTCGATCGGAAAAAAAAAACGAGCAGTTCGATCCATTTACTGGAACCCAAAAACCCAATTCGCAAATCCATCTCTTCGAAACCTGTCACCGCGACGTTCACCCAACCTCGGCCACCTGAACACGTGAAACTCCGTCCATAGCTTCGTCGACGTCTCCTCCACCATTTCCCCAACCCACGGCGAACTCGGTCGCCTGAAGACGATGCACGAATCGAAACAACCGGCTACCCTAAAACTAGGTTTAGAAATATGAAAAGTACGCCGCCGCCGCCACAGTGCTCCGACCACCTCCGGTCTATTTTTCCTCCACCCACGGCAGCCTCCTCTACCTTCAGGAGAAAATCCACTCCTTCCAGTCATCTAGATCAACCACGACATCTCCAAAGGCCAACAACAGGAAACTACAAACTGCTCTAAATCTCGACCACTAAAAATCATGAAACCTATTTCAAAAATCATCATTTCTAATACGCATTCAAATTATAAATATGAATCACCATTTTATAAAGTTCGAATTTTGACAACAATTGAGTTTGTTCAGCGAATTGGGTTTCCAGAGTTAAATTCTAGGTGGTTTTAATCTTGATTAAATTTTTAAATTTAGTTTATGATGGCACAAACAATCTTTGTTTGAATCTAAAGTTAAATCATCAACTAGAAAAAGAGTAATTGATTTTTGAAATCAACAGGCCTGAGTTTATGAACTAAGAGCAGAGACATTTCAACAGCATACATATTATACTTCCATATGTATACAGATAACTATATGCACCAACATATATATCTTAGAATATGCTTGCACAGATTAAAACATTTTATTTTAAAAGAAAATCTGTTACTCACCTTTGATCAGAGAAAATGGACAGAGCATGGTTTGTCTTTTGAAAACAGTTTGAATTTGAAATCTGGAAACATGTTTCCACTTGATACCTCCTGCCCATCACTTGGCTTCACTGTTTTGTTTAGTTGCTTGATGCTTGTAGTTGAATTAGTTACTTTGCTCTTGATTTCCAGATTTTGAAATCTTCCCAGGTTTGAAACCAGCCTGAGACACTGCTTGCTAAAGCCTTCTTGATCTCAGGTTTGAGTTGTTTTCGAATTTAAGTTTTGTTTCAGTTTGTAGATGATATCACTTCAGAAGTCACTCAGTTTGAAGGGAAGAAACTGAGATAAGGAAATACATATGTATATATAGAAGAAGGCAATGTTTGTATAGGGTTATTTGTTTATGCAATAGGTAAGGCTGATGTGTTTTGTATTAAATGCATAGGGTATGTTGCATTTATTGTTAAGTACTTTGTGTTTTTATATGTTTTCTTGTTGACTTAGGCCATACTTGCTTGTCTCGGCTGTACATGTATAATTTTGCTTTGCCATTAAGTGTTGTTTGTATTTCCTTTTGCTTCTTTGCATACTTATATATCTGGTTTTATACTTTTGCTTTGTACATAGATGTTTACAATACTATTTGTTTATGTATTGACTTCGGCTGGGGTATGATGTTGTATTTAGAGATGTTTTGTTTCATACTTTCTTTCTTTAGATTGGCCTGGCAGCTTTCATTTGTCTTTAGGTCTTAAATAAAGGTGTTTACTTTATATGTTTGTTTCATTTCATTTTGTACAAATATAAATGAAGTAAATGTTGTTTTATTTTTGTTTATTACTTTATCTACTATCTACTTTCTTTTACTTGCCTACTCATCCTTTACATATATTTACTTATTTGTTTTGTTTTCAAGTGTACATGCTTATTTGGTTTGCTTCCCTTTTAACTTGCATTTTATTTTATTACTTTATAAATAATTTTCTATTTTAACATTGTTGTTAAAAGCTTACTTTGTATTAATTTACTTAGATATGTAATAAAAATCTAATCTGTATAAAACTATATATCCATTCAATATACACCCATATATTCACATATACACTATTTACAATTTTTTTAATTTAAAATGATTTATACATAATATACTTGGATATCGGGGAAACTCGCTCCATTTAATCAATTTAATTTCACAATTTTTATTCAAAAATTTATTAAATCATAAATTTAACTCAAAATTTCATTTAATTATTAATTTAAATAAATTCAAAATTTCAGGGTCGTGACAATATTTGTTTGTATTACCCACTTTGTGGCTAGTATGCTGGAATTTAATAGATGTAACAATTTCAGCTATTTGAATAAGTATTTGTATATAGACACTATTATAATATCAGAGGATTTAATAAGAAAGTGTTTTGGCTATCGTTAGGTAAAAACCCGACATGTTTATTTGTGGCGTGGTCTTACGAGATGCTTTTGATTTCAAAGGATTTGAAACTTTAATAATTAATTTGAGTGTGATTTTCTCACGCTGGTTTTCCAGACTGACTCAGGTGTTATTTTATTATAATGCTCGGGTCAGACCGAGTATTATAGGATACAGGATATGATGCCGTGGAGCTCAGGAGATGAGCTGGTTGGCGAGACGTATCTTCCGTATTTGTGTATGTATATTCCGCTGTGTAGATTGCTGTACATACAGTTGTATTGAGGACATGATATGATTATTGTCCAGCTGTATGTTCTATGTACTCTGATGATGTATTGTGTAAAACAGATATAGTTTTAATTTGTGTAAAGATCAGTTGTTATCTATTATATTTTATTCCGCTGCGATGTGAGATTCTGATGTTGTTGTTTCTATTTTCTTCTTCTACCTCTTCTTCTTCAACCCAAATGGTTCGTATTCCCGTTCTTCTTGAGTTCATTAATGGAGATTAATGTAAATTCAAGGGGTATGGATTTGTGGGCTGTTACAAGATGGTTAATGAACTGAACCAGAAAATGGTCGATAGCCAAAAGGCTCTCATGGATTAGATCGATGATTTGCTAGCGTTGCAGCCACTAGGAGCCCCGAGAGCTAGACAAGAAACTACAGCTATTATGAAATAAGAGAATTCCTTGTTTCGGGCCTGAACATGAAGAATTATAAACAAAATCAAAAGGAGGTTGTTGTTGGAGCTGCAGGAATCGTAATAGAAGGCAATGGAAATGCTCCTCAAACTTTGGAAAACAGCCTGTTGCAAACCCAATCTTAGAATGAACACTCCTCAAGTGAACAACGCAATGCTTGTTTCTGACTTTGAAGATGACATGCAACTTTATGGTGATAGATTGGAACTGAATGCTGATGTAAATAGGCAAAATGATGAAAATGAAGTTCAAACTGCCACGGTAAGGCCAACTGTGTGCCAACGGGACCCTGCAGGTGTGGTTCTCCAAGAGAATGGAGAACCTAGGCTTCAGCTGACAAACTAAGACTGTTTGCAGAGTCAAAAACTAGGCGTAGCCCCTGACAGCCGACCTATAGAGTACCGTGCTAGCGAGGGGTACATCGCTAACATGGTCAAATTGTTAATGGAGGAGAGTGGAGGCAGAAAGAGTGAAGACTGGGGTTCCATGAAAACCCAAACTCTATTAACTGGAAACGTTCTAAGAGAAGAATATCCTAAGAAGTTCACTATGCTAACTATGTCGTCGTATAACGGAATGATGGACCCTAAAAAATACTTATACAAATAAGAGTGGCATATGGATGGCGCTAGGGCGAAGAATGCCTCAGCTATAGATGTTTCCCTATCATTTTGGAAGGAGTTGCTTACATGTGGTTTACTAGACTAGCATCGAGGTCTATTTCCACTTTTGATGAATTAGCAAAAAAAGTTTCTGGAGTAGTTTAGAGTCCATACTGTACGACCAAAAGATATGGTCTACTTATCTGGCTTTTTCCAAAGACCCAACGAGTCACTAAAATCTTTTATGAACCGATTTAACATTGCAGTTCCTGAGGTAAGAAATCCAATGGAGGAAATGATTTTTATGGCATTGGTCTGAGCCATTCGCCCGAATACGGATTTCAGTAGATGGATTAAAATGAAACAACCCACTACCATAGATGAATTCCACCAAGCAAACTAGTTTCTAAAACTGGAAGAGGCAAGTATAGTCGAAGGCAAAACTATTAGTGAGCAACCAAAGGAAATGGTTCAGAGTAATGTCGCGGTTAAGCAGGCTGGAAAAAATTCTGGAGCTACAATAGGAAACACGGGAAAGAATTCGAATCTGAAGAAGAGAAATCAGAACTCTAGCAAGCATGGCGGGAACGACAAACTTCTAAGGAATCTCAGACCCGAGGATTATATGTCGTTGAACGATGGCTTGGAAAACATCTACCTTGCCACTCAGGGAACTGAGCGATACAACAAACCGCCCAAGCTGAAAGCGTTTGAACAACAAAAGAAATCGAGGAAGTTTTGTCACTTTCACAAGATTTACGGGCATAACAAAAATGAATGTTGGCATCTGAAGGACTTAATCGAGAAATTGATAAGGAACATCAGGCTCCGACAGTACGTGAAGAAATCACAGAATTTTGACCAACTCGTTGGACCCTATGTTCCGAGCAATCAAGGAAATTAGTCTGAACCTAGTGGAGACGGGCCTAGACGGGCTGATCAAAACAGTACAAAAAGTATGTTATTAATAATGCAAATTAATGACACATTATTCTAAAGCATTATTGTTTACCTGTGATTATTTACTTTATTTACTTTATTTATTCTATTTACTTATGCAACGCCTAAAAAACAAAACCCCTCCTAAAATTTTCATCTACCTCTCAAAATACTTTATCACTTCTCGTCTTCCTCCCACCAGACCTAGATAATAGTAACTAATTTTCATTCGCTCATCTTGATCGCCACATCTTGCTCCACATCTTCGATCCAGCTCGCCATCTCCGCTAATCGATCCAACTCTTCAGCAGTTCTAAAGTCGACCGAAATCTTTGCTCAACGAAATCATCTCTCTAATATATTTTTGTTATCAATTATCTGCTTGGATTTTTGGTAAATTATCTGCAGTAAGAAATCATCGTCTAGTAAACTATCTGTTCGGATTTATAGATTTGAAATTTCTAGGTTATGTTTATCAGTTTATGCAATTAGTCTCAACAACTTGCACCATTTTTTTGGATAACGGGCTTGGCTAAAAACTTTTTGTTTAACCATTAATGGACTCTACTACCGAAAATGCATATATATTGGTTGTTGGTGTTGTTAGAGGTTTTTTTTTTTAAAATTTATATCTTAAGCTAGAATTTTGATTTCGTTCTTTTAATAGGTAAAATTCATGTTTGATGGCAAGTTTTAGTAGTTTGAATCAACTTTTGCATGTGAAGACTATTTAGTTTTTAGGCAAATGATGTTATATGCAATACTTCTACTGTTGTGTAGTGCAATATTTTTTTAGACTGAAGTACTTATTAAATACTTTAAGTATGGATTTAAGAAATAAATTTTCAACAGCAACTATAACTCGATACTTTTTGGCATAATATTTATGTAAGTTTACATTTTGACAAATTTGTATATACTATGTATGTATTTTTTTTGGATTGCCTTTGGTCTGACAGGTAAGACCATCTCCAACACATATATATTACAACTTTAATATTGAGATATTTCAAAAATGCATGCCAATGTTGTAATCAAGGCATGTAACATATCTAAATTTTACATTTTCAATTTAGAAAGAAAATAAGTTTTCATTAAATACACGAGTAGTAACACCGGTTTAGCGTCTAGGAATTTATTTAATACCCCAGGAAGCTAGACATGCATTAAATACTCGCCCGACTGTTGGACTTTTTGCTAAATTCGCCCCTTGAATTTACTTATTACTAAGAGAAGTAAAATTTTGTAGATGCCCTAACAATACTGACTGATATTAAGGAAGTTGACTTTCCAATAAAATATCATAATGCCTTCTATATTTTGCTAGTGTCATAGTGAAGCTAGTGTCAACGAGCAGCGACTGTCATTAGCATTGCTGTTATGGATTAAGTAGATGGACAATTATATCTTTGCTTCCTTTTGTCACAATTCGATTATGAAAATATTTGTTGTTTACTGCAATTTGTTATTGATCATTCTTATATCATAATATTTGATTTATAACTCAATTGTGTGGAACTATTCATTTGTTTGATGTTTAAATCCAAATGAAGAAATTAATTTCCTGTGAAATTGCTATTTTTGGGGTTGCATAGGTTTATGCCTCAATTTTTGTTTATTGGGATCAAATAAATTGAATGATATGTCCTCAGCATATGATTTTTATAATACAACATTTTGGACATAAAACTAATATTGAAGATTGTGTTATTCGGGTAACAATTTGCTACTAAATTACGATATTTTGGCTAAGAAACTTCAGGATTCATGTTCCTATCATTTCATTTTGTTAAGGTTATGATATTAGGGCTAATATATACTTGCATATATTTGTTCATATTTAAATGCCTTTTATATTTTGCTAAATCTATTTTTCACATTCGTATTATAATGCCTTTTATACTTTTGCATATACATCTCTCCCTAACTGAAAGCAGAAGCATATGACTGTACTATGCGAAAATATATACATCTATGAACATATTAAATAATACTAAATTCACTTGATCTTTAATTTATATTACAAATATATGTATATATTAATATGAGTGTGCTACATATACATCAATGATGTCATTTTCTGAGCAAGTGGCGTATCTGAATGTTTGCTTCCTTCACTATGACATTTAGTCTACATTGTCATCTAAATGGTCCAAATCCTTGTTCTGCTTGTAATGTTGTAATGAATGCATAAGCAAAAATGAAATAAATTCAAAATAATGTTGCTAATCATGACAATATTGTCAATATGTACATCAGAATACAGATAGCCTTACATCCATATCTAAACTCATTTAGAATAGAAATAGTCTTACATTAGAATGGGCTAGTATTTCTATAAAATAAATGTTTGGGCATGTTTTTGCACTTTGAAAGTTGTTTAAACTATATTTTGAAGTATTTTGGAAATTTTGAAAATAAAGGGTAAGTGTTGATTAAAATTTATAAAAGGAGTTATAAAAGTTAATTAATTAACGTTGTTTTAGCTTTATAAAGAGATTATAATTTGATTAATTATCTTTTAAGATAATTAACGTCGTTTTAAATTTATAAAAGATTATAAATTTGACTTAATTATCTTTCGAAATAATTATTGTTGTTTAAATTTATATAGGTTACTTACCTTAAATATTTTGTAAATTCTTTTCAAATGGGTTTGTAAGGATTGTATAAGTATTTGAAAAGAATTGAAGGATTAAATATATCCTTAATTATTATTTAACTATAATAAAGTTAATTTATAAATTTATTAATGATGTTTAAAGTTAGTTAACTGATTTAATAAAAGTATCTTAAGTTAATTAACTAATTTAATAAATGTGATTAAAGTTAATTAACTATTTTAATAAAGGTGTTTAAAGTTAATTAATTGATTTATTAAAGGAGTTACAAATTTGATTGTCTATTGGGATAATTAATGTGATTTTAAATTTATTAAAGAATTATATCAATTATCTTTCAAGATGATTAACATTGTTCTAAATTTATAAAAGCGTTTTAATTGATCTATGATCTTCCAAGACAATAAATGTTGTTTGAAATTATAAATAATAGTTTATAAATGGGAAATGTTTTAAAACAGAATGTTTAAAAAATAAAGCTAAGTGTAAATTATTTTGGGTTTATAATAAATAATGTTTTAATGATATTTGATTTGGCCCTTCTTTTTTAATACACTTAAAAATATAAATTTTATATTTAAAAAGAATATTTTTGAAGAGCGTTTTTAAATGTGTTTTACAAATATATATGAGGTGAAAATCAAGAACAAGCATGTGTCAAATGTTTTAAGAGATTTTATTTTCGTATATGACCATTTTGTTATCTCCGATAGTTCGTTTATTGGCTATTGATTCTGTTATCTTCTTTGAGTTTCGTCACTTTAAGATGATTTGTTCCTCAATTGAGCATTTATATCCTTTGATGGAAATGACTAAACCCAAATTGCGAGTGGAAGCCATGCTATGTGGGGTTGCTTCTATTAGAGTATTACCACATCTACTCTAGATTGGTTTCGGTTATATGTGCATTGAGATGTGAAATACTAGAATATTCAGTAAGGTTGGTGGGGTTTGGCTTGGATGTGTTCGATAGCCATCGTAATTCTTAAGTATATTTCTAGAGGTATACTTTTGGTGAGGCGGGTGTACCTCCTTAGTCATTATTGGAAAATTCCTTTTCCTTGTTTGATTCAAATCTTTGAATCGTTTTCTTAATTGCATTGAGAAGTGCCTGGAGCTCTTCTCGACATTTATTATTTGTTTTAATTCTTTAAGCCTGATTTTATTCCAACTTGTTTCCATTCTTTAATCTATGGATGTTGTTCTGGTGAGTTAAAACTCATTCCACATATAGCGGCGTGGTCTCACAAAATTATTACATATTCGTCATATTACTTAAGTTTTCTCACGCTAGTTTTCCAGACTGATCCGGGTGTTATTTTATTATAATGCTCGGGTCAAACCGAGTATTTTTCCAGAATATCATTGGTGGGACATGGAGCTCATGCAGTAGAGCTGGATGTTCACTTGTCGTAGTATTTTATTTTCCGCTGTATTATTATGTATACCTATCAGCAACTATAAGGTCGGGAAGTTATAATTATCTAGGCTGATGAGGTTTGTTTTTAACTCTGATATATCATGTATTTTAAAGTGACAGCTTTTACTGCGTTTGTTATATTATATGTTGTCATTCTACTGTGAGATTATGTTTCCCCTGTTCTTTTCTTTTTCTTTTTTTTACCCTAACAATCAGCCTTTCCAACACTTAGATGCATGACATTTGAATTCTGTGGATGTATTGAGTGACGACTTTCCAAGGTCGAAAGGTGGGTCGTTACATATCACATCCGATGATATGAACTGGCCTACGAGGTCTCGAAGCCTCTGGTTCAATTTCGATATCACCTAGCTGATTCTGGTGCGATAGTAACGCCTGAGTTGTGCACAAATTTACGTAGATGAGAGACATGGAAAACATTGTGCACTCTCGCCATTCTTTGACATAAGTTGACTCTATAAGCAAGGTTCCAAATCTTCTCTAATATCGAAAAAGGACGAACAAATATTGGTGCTAACTTCCCTCCACTATCGAACCAAATGACATTCTTCAATGGAAAGATCTTGACAAATACCATGTCGTCGACGGAGAAATCTAAATCTTGACGTCTCTTATCAGCATAGCTTTTCTATCTATCTTAGGCAGCTTTCATCCATTGTCGAATGATCTTAATCTTCTCTGATGTTTCTCTAATCATATCTGGCTCCAGTATGAGTTTCTTGCTCGCTTCCTACCAATAGGAAGGAGCGTTGCATGGTCGGCCATATAATGCCTCGAATGGTGCTATACCGATGCTAGACTGATAAATGTTATTGTATGCAAATTCAACAAGGTTTAAGTGATCATCCCATGAGCCTCCAAAGTCTAGTATGCAAGTACGCAAGAGATCCTCTAAGATATGGTTCACTCTCTCAGTTTGGCCGTCAGTTTTAGAGTGATAAGCCGTGCTGAGGTGCAGCTCTGTCCCTAACACCTCCTATAAGCTCTTCCAAAACCCACTAGTGAACAATGGGTCTCAGTCACTTACAATGCTCTTTGGCATGCCGTGGAATCATATTATCCATTTCACATACAATTCGGCTAGCTTGGTTGTCGTTGTACTTAACTTGACAGTTATAAATTTAGCACTCTTGATCAATCGATTGACTAAGACCTAAATGTTGTCGTACCCTGCTCGAGTCCTCGGTAGTCCATCGATACTTGTTCCTACTTCCACTCAAGAACTACTAGCGGTTGCAGCAGACCACTAGGCTTCTTCTACTTTACCTTAACCAACTGGCAGTTTATGTATTACGAGATGAATGCCCAACGTCTTTCTTCATTCCTTCCCATAAAAGGTCTGCTTCATATCATTGTATATCTTATTACCGCCTAGATGTATATTTAATCTCGAATTATGGCACTCTTTGAGCACCTCATCCCTCAACTCATTGATATCAAGAACAAATAATCTCCTGTCTTTTCGGAGCCAACCGTCTCGGTCGAGCCCGTACTGTCTTAGATCCTCAGACTCTACTCCTACTTCAATCTTAGAAATGTAATCATCTAATCTGGCATCGCTCCTCTTACTAGTACCAATCTGCTCAATAAGAGTAGGTCTGATAGCCAAGCTCACTAACATCTCTGGCTCTAGCTCGCATCTCGATCGAAAATCATGACTGGAATATACTTTAACTGTTTCCACTCTAAGAATATAGCTCCTAAGATAGTATGTCTCCTACTCAAGGCATCGAAAACTGCATTACCTTTACCCGGTGTGTGATGATCTACCTTTCTGATCCTCGGAAATGACAATACATCCTCGGTATCCGTGTGTTGTTGTCCAAGCATCCGAAAGATAAGTTGTTTTGGGGCAAAATAAGGAACAGAACAAGACAGAATTGATAAACCTCACATCGGAATGGTTAGATATAATATAAAATGATATAGTACAAATGGTTACTCCTTATAAGGAGTTATCAGTGTTATATAAAAAAAATACTACATTTAACCGATTGATAGCTATACATTCTGACTTTTCATTTTTAGGATACAAAATATGCCTACATAATCATACAGCGGAAATAAATAACTAGATAACTAAGGAACAGCCTGCTCAATCACCGTCTTCCAAGAGCTCTAAAGAAAACCTTCTATTCTTGGATTACCCAAATACAATTGAGTACCCGAGAGTTTAGGGAAAATAAACAACTCGGGTCAGACAAAATGTCTGGTATGAATAAAACTCTGAAACAAAAGGAAGTGTATTTAACAATAATATATGGGACCACACTGCTAACGCGGAATGGATTTTCTCCCACATAAACAACAACCAAACATAATAAAAATGGAAATGAAAAATAGGGAACAAATCCAAATATAGATGATGGGTACAATAAGCATAACATTCAGACTTGAAAGAATGGAAATAGTCTAAATAAAAATCCAAATTGGACAAAATGGATAAAACAAGACAATGGTCCAAACTCGATAGAATGGACTAAACAAGACAACTGTCCAAACTCGATAGAATGAACAAAACCAATAATTGAACACCGCGAAGAGTGGTTGACTCCTCCTGTTGTAGTTAAAGAAAATAGATTCAAATGTTCGAATCAAATAAGGAAAAGAAATTTTCCAACAAATGACTAGGAGGGTGCGCCCCCCTTATCGAAAGTATACCTCTAGAAACATACTTGAGAACTCTGATGGCTCTCCGAAACCTCCAAGTCGGACCCGGCCAACTATTGCCGAGAATCCTAGTACTTCACATCTCAATGCGCAACATCGAATTCAATCTAAAGTGGATGTGAAAATACCTAATGGAAGCAATCCCACATGGCTTGGCCCCCACTCGCTCTTTGGTTTTAGTCATTTCCGACAAAGGATATCAAAGCTCAATAAAGCAACATATCGTCTTAGAATGATGATAATAAAGAAGCTGAAGTAACCGATAGCTGAGAAACCAACTATCAAGGATATAAAACGATCGTATATGGAAATTAAGTCTTGTATACTTATCACCACTCATCGAATTCCAACTTGTACTATTTCTTGGTTAATAATAATATCGTACAAGCCAAGGTGTGTTACCTCAAAGTCATGTCTCATGGTTATTCTTAGCTTTCGAAATAATGACAAGTCTACTTTTTCGACGTTTAGTGCTAAGTATACAAATAAATCATTCCTATATAAGTGAACCGCTTTATGGAAATTAATTCATTCCCATAACGAGTCAAACTTTTTCTTTTAAAAAACCCAAATTCGTGCTTGGCCTCACATTACAAGTATTAGCTTTAAAACACTTTGTTAAAAGAGTTTACTAACTTCAAAACATCAATTTAAAAAGGATTTAATAACTTAAACGTCCTTTTTACATTGATTAATTAACTTTAGACTTCATCACGCAATTTGATTTTTGAACTTCAAATGTCTTTAAATAATAAAAAGGGTAAACCACCTTAAACCTTATTAATCCAATTAATTAGTAAAATATAATTAATTAAATGAGTTAATAATTAATTATCATTATTTAAAATGAATAACAAAGTCAAAACATCCTAGTTACTTTGATAAATCCACTTTGAAACTTCATAAATTAAATTAATTAACTAACTCCAATAACCTTTAATTAAAAAGGTAAATCACCTTTACATTAATTCAATTAAAGAGTACCTAGAGTAATAGGAAGCAAAGCATAAAACCTCAGGTCAGACAACTTTCTGATGTGAGTGATAGAAATCTCAAATATTATAAAGTCAATATAATAGGACAAATGGTACGAAAAATCATACCTGATATGTCCCTGTATCCATAGAGTTAGCACATATATAAGATATACGCTACTCTATGATAGTCATCATGGTTATACTATATGTTAAGGTACTAAAAGTGTATAGATATCGACATTTGTAATATCTACATTGTGTGACATCCCTATAGTGATAAAACAATCAAACAAACATGGCATCCATTATCCATCCTCACTTTCACTCACTCAGTGTGTTGGTTATATGATACTCGTATGGCCCCATCATATAGTCAAGGGCTACTCAACATCCCAGTTTCTCGGTACTTAAATACATGCCACTCAGTCAGCCAAGAATTAGACTGCATGCCATGTAACAGCCTAGGGTAAATGGATTGAAACATTGTGTGATCTAGGGCATTCTCCATAACCCAAGTGAGCATCCTCACACAACCTTGCTCCACGAGGAGACTTTGAAACCTACGAATATCAATGATCCCTTTGCATACATCATTCATGGCAAAGCCCATATTGGAACTGCCCTTACGACCCTCGTCTAAAGTAATCGTGGTTCGGAACTATTCTGGACAACCATTATCAGTCGTAGAATGTCATCATGCGTCCCATAACCTTCCTCCAACGTTTCCTTCGATCAGACTACCTGCCTCTCAAAGTATAACTATCTATCATCTAAGCCATCACTTCCCTTCATGGAATCAGCGTCATCAAATCATGCGTCATAGTCATCGGAAATCGCCACCAATCCATCTTTAAATGACCATAACTCGAGCATACGAACTCTAAACGATCTGAAACTCAGAACATAGCCTTATGGGTCCTCCCTTGTCACCCCCACATTGATCTCATCATATTTGGAACAAAACTCATGGATCACCATCGATCCATGGCTACGGAACCATCCCCACCGATCCATGGCCACCAAACCATCACCATCGATACCACACTTCACACATGAGCTCTAGCACACCTCCCCCTGCTCCACCATGGATCGCACCTTGATAGGGTCAATCCTCATGTATCGGTACCGATCCATGGAGACCGATCCTACACTTCAATTTGAACTCCAGCACACTTCTTCGTACTCCAAAATGATTTGCAAGTTAAATTGGCAAGCCCGTATGACTCGGTACCAACCCATAAGGGGTCGGATCCACATTTAGCCAAAATTGTGTGATATTGGCTGCACTTCATTCCCACTATTCTCCTTGCTTCGATCCATAGCTCGTGTCCTAATTCCATACTCCAAGCTACTCCACGATCCACTCTTTTGACTCTCACCGATTCATGCCTTTGAATTCCCACCTGTTATCCACATAAGTTCCAACGGATACAAGGAAAGGAGTCAATGTTGAAGCTAAGGATTCATGTCGAAGATTAAAATTTTTGATGCTAATGCAAGAGAAATAATTAATATCAAAGGCCTATAACTGATAATGGTGCTGCTCTATTTTAATGCCATGCCCCACCAATATAAAAATAAGAGAAGGTTGCCCCCACTTCATCACATAAGCCTACAATGATGCCGCACTGATTCTATGTCGCATTTCTTCTCATCGATGCAGCTTATCAATATCGCCTCTTGTCAAAACTGTCTCTAATCAATGCCATATATATTCAATGCCACACCTAATCACTGTCATACTCCATCGATGTTCCCCTTCACTAATGCCGCATTTCATCCACAACGCACTTAGTCGATGTCGTTCTTCAAGCCATATCGCGCTTCATCAATGTGATAACAAGAGTAATATTAATGCCACATGCTATAAGCTATAAATTGATGTTGTATTTGATGAATATGGCATGATTGTCGATGCCACACACATCCATGTTGTAGAATGTCGAAGGTCATGCAAAGAAAGAAGAACAACATCATTTACAAAAGCAAATTCAGGAGGATTTGGGGAATTTTCCTTCGTAAAGGTTCAAAAGTCTTCACATTCCATTACATGCACCATGACACAATAATTACTACATCGCCAATGGAAGCTAGCCAACCTCCTTCCAACCACTATAAATAGAGATGTACCCCTTCATGGAAAGATGCCCTTAATCTCTTTCTCATTCTTATGACTTTTTCTAGTTAGGATCTTCTTCCAGGTCTCTTCATTACGATAAAGCGAGCTCGAGGGTAGACTAATGGAATAAAAGACAATGAGGAAGAAGATGACATATTTGTAGACAAGAGCTTGACAATTAGAAATTTTCATATTATTTTGTAACATGTTCATATAATTGAATAAAGAACATGACTTGAGCATATTGCCTATTGACTTTTGGACTTGCATATTTTCTTATTGACTTTTTGACTTCCTTTATCTTTTAAACTTATGTACTATATTTCAAACAATTCTATGAATAATCATAAAATCAAGGGGTATTATCGGAATTTCTCGAACATGTCTTCTTGTACATACATTTAAAACGTTGAATAAACTTTCGATCTAACATTATTAGTGACCCATGCAGGTTTCAAACCTGCGCACATTCGAAAAATGACCAAAATACCCTATAAAGAATTTTTTGAACTATGTACTTCGAAGTGATTTCAATTTAAAATTTAAAAATTAACTTTAATGGTGATTGACAGTTTTCCAGGAATAAACAGCAGTAGCATTAATCTAATAGCAATCGAATGATAGTTTGACTTCACCCATTCAATGTCTTTCAACCTATTCGCCAAACACCTATTGGATATCGAAATATCAGATCCATCCACAATTCATAAGCCAACCGACGTCAATTTCATTCAAAATCTCCTTTCCATGAAAATTCCAATCTCATAAACAAAATTAAATCTACAAATCTGGGTGAATTCGAGGTTGATTTGGTTAATTTCGAAGCCGATCTAAATTTCATTATAGAGATCCAAGTTTATTTCCTAGATTCAGACACCATCGAGCTTATGAAATTAGACGATTACAGATATATAGATCTGGATGGTAATGAATATTCATAAGTGGGATTGATTGACGTCGAGGCTCATAACTGGCACCAAAGTTCATAGTTGACGATGCAGCTCATAACTGGCCCCGAAGGTCATAGTTGACGATGCAGCTCATAACTGGCCCCGAAGGTCATAGTTATGCCGAAGCTCATAACTGGCATCGAAGTTCATAGTTAACATCGAAGTTCATGGTTGATTTCGCTACTAGCCAATAACGAAGGTAATCGATGTCGCCAATAGCGAAGGTAATCGATGCCGTAAATAGTGGAGGAAATCGACGTCGCCAACATCTCAGTGATAAAGATCATCAATGATTGGCCACATCTCAACATCGTAAATCATTTGATATCGCAATTTATATATATAAAACTAAATTCATATGGCTCTATGCTTCATATATTGGTTTTAACTATTCAGAATCATAAGTATATATAACTTCATATATATATACATATATATATACATATATACATATATATATATACATATATATACATATATATATAGAGATATATATATAAATTGTTATTAAAACTAAATTCCATATGTATATATATATATGTATATATCTATCTATATGTATATATCTATATATATATATGTGTGTATATATATGTATATATGTATATGTATATATATGAAGTTATATATCCTATTCTTTGAATGTAAATACACCAAACGTGTCTGGGCTATTCAGAAAATTAAAAACTTGCAAACAGAAGCAGTTATGAGTTTAGAAGAGGAAATTAATTACCTGAGTAACAGGATAGATCTCTCGAACCTTATGAAGCAGGTCGTGAAAATTGCTTTGACGACAACTATCTGGCATATCTGGATAGAACGGAACGTAAGGGCTTTTACCAAGGACAAAGAGAAGACTGAGTTAAAGATAGCCGGAAAAATTGCAAGAGATGTACTGATCAATATAGGGAGAATCGGAAAACTCACCAACTTAGAGGCAAGAGAAAAACAGCTACTGGAGAACTGGAACTGGAAGGCTGCGATGCCAGAAAATCAAGCAAGCAACGTGGAGCCGCCATGATTTTGTAGTTGCTGAACCCTAAATCAATTTAGGGAATTTTTTGTTCGAAGTATACTTTCTGTCGTAGTGTCGGATTAGCTGTCTGTGTTTTATTTTTGTATATTCAGCTGTATTTGCTTTGGGCTGCATAGCCCATTATAATTCAATTAACCCATTTTCAAAAAAAAAATTGAAGTTATATATACTTATGATTCTGAATAGTTAAAACTAATATATAAAGCATAGAGCCATATGAATTTAGTTATATATATATATATAAATTGTTATTAAAACTAAATTCCTTTTATATATATATATATAAATTGTTATTAAAATTAAATTCCTTTTGAAATGTAAAATTTCATATACTCGAAGTTTTACAAATGTATATGATATAAGCTTTTTGATCTATGATAGTTTTATATATATGTAGTTTTATATGTACAAACTTCAAGTGGATATGTGGCCTCGAATATATATACAATATGTGTATATCAGTTTTCAAGAATATGGGTTTTTAAATACTGTATGTATCAGATATAATCTCAAATACATGTATGCCTTTAAAGGCACAAAAGTTTCAAAATTCTAAATTATTTAGGTTTCAAATTTGGATATGTATATTGCTATCAAATATATACCTTCAGATGCATATGTGTCCAAATAAGTGCAGTATCCTAGATATAAATTTTCCAATATGTTCTACCTTTGTGTATATTGAGTTTTAGAGCATATGCAGATTTCAGTGGTACGTGACTTTATACATACATACATACATACATACATACAAAAATATAATTATGTATGTAAGTTTTGATAATGACAACATAAGGTATGTTATTCATATAGGATTTGGATATATAATAGTGTTGAAAGAATAAAGAGGTTTCATGTAACGACCAGAAATTTTAGTCATTTGATTTTGAATATTTAATCTACTTTAATTATTGAAATATTGGTTTAAAAGCTTTAAAACTTGAATTAAATTAGAGATTATTTAAAATATTTCAATTGTGAATAATTATTTGAATAGATATTTAAATATTTTGATTTTAAATTTAATATTTATTTAATGGATTGAACAGTTTTATTTAACCCCTTCTAACTAAAAAATAATAACGGTGAATTAATTTTGAAATTTTAATTTTAGAGAATAAATGGTTCAAATAAATAATTTGAAAATTCTTTAAAATATCATTCAGGGGTGCTGTCTCTGATTTTGACGAAACTAGTGCCATTAGATTCGAAATAATAAATTGTCATACATCGACGAATTTCGTGGCGATCGGATGTACTTTGTGGTCGTATGAGCCCGAAATGCGTAGCGATTAATCTTAGAGGATTAAAATGATATAATTTGATTATAAAGGTAACTTCTATATATGATGGAATTAGGTCCCAAAAATAGTTCCATTGAGTTCGGAATGAGGATATTTAGCTAGAAACGCTAGTGGGCATGCCTCGATTAGAGATCAGAAATTTTTGAACATGAATAGTGTTAGTTAGAAATCTATATATAAGGACCACACCCCAATCATTTTGGCCCAAACTAGAAAATACTAACTCTTGCCGTCAATTTTATCAACTCTAACCCTAATAATCTAATGGCACACATCCATCGACGCTACTGGAGGCCGAATGTAACAACCCGCATATTTTACGATTGAATATTTAAATATTTTATTTAAATATAGAATCGTTAATCGGATTAAAAGTCCGAAAAGCTACTTTTTGTAAACAGTCGAATTGGGACTCGAGACCACCTCCATTGAGTCCAAAATGATGTTTGCGACTTTTTTAAGTATAACCTTCGATATATTTGGAGTAAGTTGAATTTTGCTATTTTCTATTGGGCTTTGGGTTTGGGTTTCACCCCAACTCACTTTATAACCTAGTTCAGCCCCCTCCTCTCCTCTTCACTTCAGTTCTATTTTCTTAAACACCCAAGCAAAACTGAAAAATGGGGGAAGAATATAGGAATTAGAAATTCCAAGCCCTAGATTCCATTTGCAAACTCAAGTCTAGCTCCAAACTCTTGGAAAAGCTTTAGTAAGCCTCCTCTTCATCTTCTCCAACTCATTCTCTCTTTAATCTCAGAAATTTCCTAAACCTAACTTAGGAAATGTCCTTCTTTTGAGCTTAGATTCAAGCCTCTAGAGTTGGAGTTGAAGTGTAGTTGATCTTCCTTTGCTTTCAAGCTTCTCCTTCATCGTTTTTGGATTTAAAGGTGAGTTTTTTAACTCACATCTATATCTATAGCTATCTTTGTTGTTAGGTATGAATTCCTAACACTTGTGCATACTCATTTTCTTTTGATTTGAGTTTATTTGGTGAACATTTCAATTTTGGTGTTTTGAAGTCAAAACTTTGAAAATCCTAGCTTTGATTTGTGAACATGTTTTGGTGGTGAATCGGAGAGCCTATAGGGATGGGTTGTCGATTGGCAAAAGCCCCTAAGGTCCAATGCTCGACCGGTTGCAAATGGTGAGAGTTTGCTCTTCCATTTGATAGGCTGGAAAACAGTTTCAGCTACAGCCAGTCGACTGGCCCTCTGCAGTCAGTCGACTGACTGCAGGGTTTGAAAACTCTCGGGATCTGGTTCAGTCGACTGACTGCAGAAGGCCAGTCGACTTACCTGCTTTTTTTTGCCTATTTTTCCTATTTAGCTTGAGGTTCCAATTTTTATCGATTCGTGATTATCCGATTTATCGTTATCATTTGTTATTGACTTTGATGACTTCTTTTTCGGGATTTTTGAGAATATCCATTTTGATGTATTCGGTATCGATTTCTTTGGATTTGATTCACGTCTTCGAATGTGGATTTTGGTGATTGATTGTTTCTACAATCATTTCTGTGATTTGTCACTTTAAAATATAAAGGTTTTCTATACTAGTAGTAAATATTCAAACTCTTTTCTAAAGATGATTTCAACTCTACTTTTATATATAAAGCTTGTTTTCAAAACCGTTTTATAATCTATTAGTATATACAAACCTTTACCTCATTCATATGAGAAATCTAATTAAACGGCTTAGCAAAACAAGTGGTATGAAACGCTTGCGTTTACTTCGCCGGTTAATTCTTGGACTTGTTCGATTGAACTCTTGTGACAATTATCGAGTGGAAATCTACAATTTGTTCGTAAATATTTAAGTTAAGCTAGTGGTTATGGGACATGAAGCTAAACTCATATATTTACTAGCTTAGTGTAATCGACACTTTTTATTGATCGATGATGATCATTTTGTGATTTAGACTAGCGATGTGCGATGTCTATTTGTCTGCGAGGGAGACTAAACCCCGTTTCTGTGGAACTTCGGTTCAATTTGGCGGGGTAGCAACCCGTGGTCTTCAGGCCGTTTGTGGAGCTTCGGCTCAAAATTTATGGTTAGCGAACATGGAATAGCGTTCCGTTTGTGATACACATGTTGGTGAGTTTTCATGCTCCCATTTGTGATAGGCCTTCCCCCTTTGTGATTTCTGGATTTCTAATTGATGATTTCTGGAATTTTTGTTTCACCTCTTTATGTGATTGACAATGATATGTTTGTCAATATTTGTGGTTTGGTGAATAAAATAAAGAATATGACATTCTTTTTGGTGCTTTGAGATTCTTGAGATATTGCATTATTTTGTTGTTGTTTAGATCATACTTGACCTAGTATGACATTATTGTTATCATACGTTTTTATTATATCTCTACTTATATCTCATTTCTTTAATGATAACTATAGCTAGACTGATCCGTTTATTATTTTCTTATTAAATAATACTCGGGTCAAACCGAGATGTTACAGGTGCTTCTGCTTGACTCCTTATCTGGGATCATCTTCTGACTTTTGTCTAGCTACATTACAATTGTAGTTTTTGTTGTTATACATTCGAGATATAGACTCCATGATGTATACATATTCTTTTGTCTAGCACTTGTATCTATTCTTTTGTGATATTGTGGATCTTGTTTGACCACTACCCTGATGTACACTTCTATGTGTTATACTCATATCTGTTTCCGCCTTTGAGATATGAACATCTGTGACTGATTTATGTTATGTTTATTTCTATATTTGTTTTCGAATGTCCACTTAGCCACCGTGTGGTAGCTTTGAGTTTGTATCGGTATGTCGGATTTCCTCTTGAAATGAAATGCATGTTATACTATCTGACATAACGGTACTCGCACAAAGCAAATTACACGGATGGTCGCTCCTCAACAACCTTATTCTTCGCCCTAGTTGACGGCATTGCTCCGTAGTGTCCTTGGCTAGCGTGAGCATAGAGGTGGGGCGTCACAGCTTGGTATCAGAGCCAAACTTTGGAACAATATAGAAGAATTTAGCAAAGATCATTGTCCTAAGTCTTTCTTAGGAATCGTGCCATAGGATTTGATTCGAGTCTTCGTATCGTTTTATCCTATTTTCTTTTGTGATGCCTTGTTTTATCAATCAAGGTTGTTTGAAATTCATTTTGAGAATAACCTTTTTCCTCTTCTTTCTTTCATTCTTAGAGAAGAGAAATGGTTAGACCTGGCCGTCCCAGCGCCGGTCAATCTAGTGCTACTCCCCACGATGGAGTATTTATGTCTGCTCAGCAACTTCTAGATCTTGTGAGAAATGCTCAAGATGTCGGACCTTTTTCTGAGCCCACACATCCTAAATCTGGGTTTGCACGCTTGTGCAGTGATTACACCAATTTGGGTGGAAAGCCATTCAAAGGTTCCGAGAGCGTTATAGAAGTCCAGACTTGGCTTCGAACAAGCGACCGCATCTTTTCTCGCATGAATCTTATTGATCTCCATCGAGTCCAAGTGGCTTCTAGTATGCTCCAAGAAAGAGCATTAGACTGGTACGAGCTTCTGATCTCCGAGATTATCGAAGCGGATCTTACTTGGGAGCAATTCCGGGAAAGGTTCGAATTAAAATTTGTGCCGGAAGCTGAAAAAGTATCTCTAGCTCGACGCTTTATCGACCTTGTTCAAGGTGAATCTTCCGTGACCGACTACGTCGCATCTTTTGAATATCTCTCTAAATATGAGGTTGAATACATTAATACCCCATTGAAGAAAAATCAGAGATTTGTGTATGGCTTGAACAAGAGCTTCAAAAAGCCATTACTTCTAAAGTTAGAAGTTTCTTTTGACCAACTTGTTGATATCGCTCTTCGACTCGAAGAGGCTGATAAAGATAGTGATGCTGAGGTCAAACCAAACATCAACAAAAAGAGACCTTTTAAATTCAAGCCTAATCCTAACAAAAAGGGAAAGCAAGCAACACCGGTAGCAAAAACTCCTACCCCTCGTCGTGGAGAATGTTACAATTGTGGTTCTAAAGAACACTATGTAAACAAGTGCCCGAAGTCTCTTTCTTGCCGCTATTGCAAGAATTTGGGTCATACTATATCTTTGTGTCCCAAACTTCAGGGCAAGAAGGAGGGCAAGCTAAATGTTGAGCCTCTGCTAACACTTCTCGTGGTCAAGGTATTTCTCATTCTATCCTTGATGGCATTATTATATTTCGTGATCTTCCTACTCGAGTTCTTTTTGATACGGGTGCATCTCACTCTTTTATATCAAAGGAACTTGTAGATGCTTTGTCTTTGAATGTTATTGGCTTGATGACTTCTTTGAGAATTGCGAATCCAGTTGGTGGATCCGCAACACTTAGTTTGCTATGTAAAGATGTCGAAATTATTTTATGTTATTATGCTTTCCGAGCCGATTTGAATGTTATGCGTTACCTTGGTTTCGGAATGATTTTGGGAATGGATTGACTTAACCGTTATGAAGCCCATATCCTATGTCCTGAGCGGACTATATATCTTCGGCATCCTCAATCTGTTAAGTAGATTTCTCTCGTTCTGAAAGATTCAGATTCCAATTCAAAAGCATCCTTGTATTATCTAAATCCTCATGATGACGATAATGATGATGAGGAAGATGTCATTTCTCTCATTCACATTGTTCGTGAATTTCCCGACATATTTGAGCCCGTTCTAGGATTACCACCTAAGCGAGCAATTGAGTTCAGAATTAATCTAATCCCTGGAGCTCTACCTATTACTCGTCCTCCTTATCGTATGTCCAATAAAGAAAATGAGGAGATGCGCAAACAATTATCCGAATTGGAAGCGAAGAAATTTATTCAATCTAGTTCCTCTCCATGGGGAGCTTCGGCTATTTTTGTGAAGAAATCTGATGGAACACTTAGGCTTTGCGTTGACTGCCGCAAGCTTATTGATCTCACCATTAAGAATAAATATCCCTTACCGCGGATTGATGATTTATTCGATCAGCTTAGTGGTGCTAAAGTCTTTTCACAGTTAGACTTAGCAACTGGTTTTCATCAGCTCCGTATTGCAGAGGATAGCATTCCTTTGACATCATTCTGTACTCGTTATGGATCTTATGAATGGCTTGTTATGCCATTTGGTTTGACGAATGCTCCAACTTATTTTGTTGACCTTATGAATCGAGTTTTCAAAGACTTCCTCGATCGATTTGTTCTCATCTTTATCGATGATATTCTTATTTATTCTAAAACCAAAGAGGAGCATGAAAAACATCTTCGAATTGTGTTGGAAACTCTTAGGAGCAACCAATTGAAAGCGAAATTTTCTAAATGCCACTTTTGGCAATCTCGTGTGAAATTTTTGGGGCATATTATTTTTGAATCTGGAATTTCCGTAGATCCTTCAAAGATTGAAGCGATTCAAAATTGGAAGAGACTGGAGAGTGTGACGGAAATTCGTAGCTTTCTCGGATTGGCAGGCTATTACCGTCGGTTCATAAAAGACTTTTCTAAAATTTCCGTACCTCTTACTAATCTGACAAAGAAGGAAGTTAAATACATTTGGTCTAACAAATGTGAAGCTGCTTTTTAGAAACTTAAAGAACTCCTTTCCGATGCTCCTATTCTTGTGATTCCCGATGGGAACCAAGATTTTATTGTTTACACCGATGCTAGTCATGTTGGTTTGGGTGTCGTTCTTATGCAAAGGGAATGTGTTATCGCTTACGCTTCTAGGCAATTAAAGCCTTCCAAGACTAGATATGCCACTCATGATTTAGAGCTCGCAGCTATTATTTTCGCCCTTAGAATTTGGCGTCATTATCTTTTGGGGGAGAAATTTGTTCTCTACACCAATCACAAATCTTTGAAGTATTTATTTTCTCAAAAGGAACTTAATTTGCGTCAACAACGTTGGCTCGAGTTCCTTGCATCTTATGATCTTGATATTCTTTATACTCCCGGAAAGGGAAATCGTGTTGTCGATGCCCTTAGTCGTAAGCAACAAGCGGTTGTTTCCATGATGATATCCGAGTGGAATGATCTCGAGACTATCTACTTGTGAGATTCGAGATCGTGAATCCGATTTATGCTCATCTCTTGTTTTATGTAGCCTTGAGGCTCATCCTTCTCTTTTAGACCGCATTCTTGAAGCTCAAAAGCATGATCCCGAATTGGTTCATCTTAGCCAAAGTTGTAGGGATAAAATAGATATTGAAGGTTTGAAAGACTTTGATATTGATGCTCATAGCGGTATTCGAAAATTTGGTAGACTTATCGTGCCAAATATTATTGATCTTCGTAAAGACATTTTAGAAGATTCTCATCATTCTAAATTTACCATTCATCCCGGTAGTAGTAAAATGTACGCTGATATGAAGCGACTTTATTATTGGGACGGAATGAAATCCGATATTGCTAACTTTGTTAAGCGTTGCATGACTTGCCAACTTGTAAAGGCCGAGCATCAAAGGCCCGGTGGGTTATTGCGACCTTTAGAAATTCCAATATGGAAGTGGGATCAAATTTCCATGGACTTTATTGACGGTCTTCCCCATTCTCGTTCTGGCAATGATAGCCTATGGGTGATAGTAGATAGACTTACAAAATCCGCCCATTTTATTCCCGTTTGGTCCAAAAGGACCGTACCTATTTTGGCTAAACTTTTTGTCAAGGAAATTGTTAAATTGCATGGAGTTCCTACTTCTATTGTTAGCGATCGTGATCCATTGTTTACTAGTGGATTCTGGAAAGGTCTTCAAAAAGCTTTGGGAACGAAGCTTAATTTTAGCACCACTTATCATCCTCAGTCCGATGGACAAACCAAGCGTGTGAATCAAACTCCTGAAGATCTTCTTCGTGCATGTGTTCTTGATTTTGGTGGAAGCTGGGTTGATCATATTTCTCTTGTTGAATTTTCCTATAATAATAGCTTCCAATCAAGTATTGGTATGGCACCATTCGAGGCACTATACGGAAGGCCATGCCGATCTCCTTCGTGTTGGCTTGAAGTCGGTGAGAAGCTGGTTTTAGGTCCAGATTTTATTCGTGATGCCACAGAAAAGATTGACCTTATTCGTCATAGGATGAAAGAAGCTCAAAGTCGGTAAAAATCCTATGCCGACAATCGAAGAAGGAAATTAGAATTTTCTGTGGGAGATTTTGTGTTTATCCATGTTTCACCAATGAAGGGTGTTGTACGTTTTAGTCGATCGGGAAAATTAGCACCTCGATATATTAGCCCATTTCCCATCACCGAACGCATTGGCTTTGTGGCTTATCGCCTTTTGTTACCGGCTCAATTTTCTGCTATTCACGACGTGTTTCACGTCTCTCAACTACGGAAATGCCTTCGAGATTCCGATTCTATTCTTGAGCCCGGTGTTATTGAAGAAATTGAAGTTTCGCCTAATTTGACTTATGAGCAACATCCTATTCGTATCATTGCTTCGGAGGTTAAACGCCTTCGAAATAAAGATGTTTCTCTTATGAAAGTTCAGTGGTCCTCAAATCCTAAGGATTGCTCTTGGGAATCCAGAGAATTCATCGAGCGAACACATCCGGACTTGCTCTCTCGTGCTCCTTAAGGTGAACTTCTTATTTCAAATTTCTTCTTTTTGTGTTGATATGCTTTTATTGTTGTTACTTCTTATTTATTTCTTAAAGATTGCGAGGACGCAATTTCTTTAAGGAGGGGAGTCTGTAACAACCCGCATATTTTACGATTGAATATTTAATTATTTTATTTAAATATAGAATCGTTAATCGGATTAAAAGTCCAAAAAGCTACTTTTTGTAAACAGTCGAATTGGGATTCCAGACCACCTCCATTGAGTCCAAAATGGTGTTTGCGACTTTTTTAAGTATAAGCTTCGATATATTTGGAGTAAGTTGAATTTTGCTATTTTCTATTGGGCTTTGGGTTTGGGTTTCACCCTAACTCACTCTATAACCTAGTTCAGCCCCCTCCTCTCCTCTTCACTTCATTTCTATTTTCTTAAACACCCAAGCAAAACTGAAAAATGGGGGAAGAATATAGGAATTAGAAATTCCAAGCCCTAGATTCCATTTGCAAACTCAAGTCTAGCTCCAAACTCTTGGAAAAGCTTTGGTAAGCCTCCTCTCCATCTTCTCTAACTCATTTTCTCTTTAATCTCAGAAATTTCCTAAACCTAACTTAGGAAATGTTCTTCTTTTGAGCTTCGATTCAAGCCTCTAGAGTTGGAGTTGAAGTGTAGTTGATCTTCCTTTGCTTTCAAGCTTCTTCTTCATCGTTTTTGGATTTAAAGGTGAGTTCTTTAACTCACATCTATATCTATAGCTATCTTTGTTGTTACGTATGAATTCCTAACAATTGTGCATACTCATTTGCTTTTGATTTGAGTTTATTTGGTGAACATTTCAAATTTTGGTGTTTTGAAGTCAAAACTTTGAAAATCCTAGCTTTGAATTGTGAACATGTTTTGGTGGTGAATCAGAGAGCCTATAGGGCTGGGTTGTCGATTGGCAAAAGCCCCTAAGGTCCAATGCTCGACCGGTTGCAAATGGTGAGAGTTTGCTCTTCCATTTGATAGGCTGGAAAACAGTTTCAACTACAGCCAGTCGACTGGCCCTCTGCAGTCAGTTGACTGACTGCAGGGTCTGAAAACCCTCGGGTTCTGGTTCAATTGACTGACTGCAGAAGGCCAGTCGACTGACCTGCTTGTTTTTCCTATTTTGCCTATTTAGCTTGAGGTTCCAATTTTTATCGATTCGTGATTATTCGATTTATCGTTATCATTTGTTATTGACTTTGATGACTTCTTTTTCGGGATTTTTGAGAATATCCATTTTGATGGATTCAGTATCGATTTCTTTGGATTTGATTCAAGTCTTCGAATGTGGATTTTGGTGATTGATTGTTTCTACAATCATTTCTGTGATTTGTCACTTTAAAATATAAAGGTTTTCTATACTAGTAGTAAATATTCAAACTCTTTTCTAAAGATGATTTCAACACTACTTTTAAATATAAAGCTTGTTTTCAAAACCGTTTTCTAATCTACTAGTATATACAAACCTTTACCTCATTCGTATGAGAAATCTAATTAAACGGCTTAGCAAAACAAGTGGTATGAAACGCTTGCGTTTACTTCGCCGGTTAATTCTTGGACTTGTTCGATTGAACTCTTGTGACAATTTTCGAGTGGGAATCTACAATTTGTTCGTAAATATTTAAGTTAATCTAGTGGTTATGGGACATGAAGCTAAACTCATATATTTACTAGCTTAGTGTAATCGACACTTTTTATTGATCGATGATGATCATTTTGTGAGTTAGACTAGCGATGTGCGATGTCTATTTGTCTGCGAGGGAGACTAAACCCCGTTTCTGTGGAACTTCAGTTCAATTTGGCGGGGTAGTGACCCGTGGTCTTCGGGCCGTTTGTGTAGCTTCGGCTCAAAATTTATGGTTAGCGACCATGGAATAGCGTTCCGTTTGTGATACACGTGTTGGTGAGTTTTCATGCTTCCATTTGTGATAGGCCTCCCCCCTTTGTGATTTCTGAATTTCTAATTGATGATTTCTGGAATTTGTGTTTCATCTCTTTATGTGATTGGCAATGATATGTTTGTTAATATTTATGGTTTGGTGAATAAAATAAAGAATATGACATTCTTTTTGGTGCTTTGAGATTCTTGAGATATTGTATGATTTTGTTGTTGTTTAGATCATACTTGACCTAGTATGACATTATTGTTATCATACTTTTTATTATATCTCTACTTATATCTCATTTCTTTAATGATAACTATAGCTAGACTGATCCCTTTATTATTTTCTTATTAAATAATACTCGGGTCAGACCGAGATGTTACAGGTGCTTCTGCTTGACTCCTTATCTGGGATCATCTTCTGACTTTTGTCTAACTACATTACAATTGTAGTTTTTGTTGTTATACATTCGAGATATAGACTCCATAATGTATACATATTCTTTTGTCTAGCACTTGTATCTATTCTTTTGTGATATTGTGGATCTTGTTTGACCACTACTCTGATGTACACTTCTATGTGTTATACTCATATCTGTTTCTGCCTTTGAGATATGAACATCTGTGACTGATTTATGTTATGTTTATTTCTATATTTGTTTTCGAAGGTCCACTTAGCCACCGTGTGGTAGCTTTGAGTTTGTATCGGTATGTCGGATTTCCTCTTGAAATGAAATGCATGTTATACTATCTGACATAACGGTACTCGCACAAAGCAAATTACACTGATGGTCGCTCCTTAACAGCCTTATTATTCACGCTAGTTGACGGCATTGCTCCGTAGTGTCCTTGGCTAGCGTGAGCATAGAGGTGGGGCGTCACACCGAACTAAGGAAAGATGTCAACTAGAAAAGTTTCGTCATGGTAGGATGAGGGGATGACCGGCTGGATCGACCTGGTTCATCGTGGCTTGGCCGAAAATTTAGTGCGACGATGGCAGCTTGGGTGGGTTTTCTAGTAGCAACCGTGGTCTATAGGCATGGAGGCTAGGGGTGTTGGGTTCGTTTGAGTCTGGCAAGTCTTCGGCAAGGTTGCGGAGGTCGGATATGGTCTGCGTTGGTGGCAGCGTCGAGTTGAATGTCGATGTTTGGTTAGGGCTCGTTCTCGAGCTGTTGTTGTCGAAGGGTGGCGTGATGATGGCTTGGTGTTGCTTAAGGTCTGGGTAGTCGAAGGTGATGAGGCGGCGGCTGGTGGTGGCCCGCGGTGGCGTCCAAGCGAGGTTGAACGTAGACGATAGTTGCGGCCTGGGTTCTAGTTTAGGGTTTGATTAAGTAGGTTAATTAATTAACTTAATGATGTAATTAGTGAATAAATGGTATTTAATTATTTAAAAATCTAGTAAACTAAATATGTATTTCATACAAGGTCCAAATTGAACGCGGTATGTCGCGTTAAGCTCGTATCGACGATATCTACGTTATGGAATTGGATTGGCTTAGGTCGGAGCTTATAGGAATTTCAGCTAAAAATCGAACGTTGTTTGATTTTAGAAGGAACCAGAAAGCTTCGGTGACAATTGGAATTTCGATGAGTATAACTCACTTCTTTAGATAAATCAATATGTTATAGTAGATAAAAATTTACTATTTATGTTTGGTTGAAATTATTGACTGTTTGGTTAAAATATCCGATTTTGAAAAGCTATTGGCATTTAAATTTGAAATACAGGGAAAATTGTTGAGAAATTCGGATCTCTGGATATTGTTACTTAAAATTTCCAATTATTTCCCTGGCGATTCTATTTTAGTTATTACTCTGTTATATAAATTATTAATTACTAAATCTTAATTGTTTAGCACTAATAGTTATGACATTTTTATATGTTCAAAACGTAACCCTTGTAGTGATAAAAACCAATAACACTATTGGTTAAGTGCGTTGGTGGCTATTGGCCTCACTTTAGTATTTTGAAATACTATTAATTCCCATTAGGTTGGAAATGATTTTGGTTTAGAAAATGATTTTTTAATCTGACTTTTTGGTTTTCTAGAACATTTTGTTTAAAATGGATTTTGAAAACTGCTTTGTTCACTCCAACCTTATTATTTGTCTTTTCTAATATATTTGGAAATGGTGCATAATTGTTTTAGTATTATTTAATAATGTTCTAAGTTGTTTGTTTGTTATTTTATAATATTCTAAGTTGTTTAATTATTATTTATAATATTCAAAGCTATTTAATTATTATTTTATAATATTCTAAGTTATTTAATTATTGTTTAATAATGTTTAAAATCGTTTAATTATTGTTTAAAATTTTTAAAGGTTGTTTGTTTATATTTAATATTTTTAAAAGGTTATTTTTGAATATTTTAATATTGTTAAATGTTATTTGTTAAATAATTAATATTGTTTGAAGATAATAATAATAATTATTTATTAATAATGTTTTGCAATTATAATTATTCATTATAATAAAGTTTGAGGAAAGATTATAATTGTTTATTTAATAATATTTAAAATTATTAATTATTTTGTTTATAATATTTTAAAGTCCATAATTATTATTTATTTATACTATTTTATTGTTAATAATTATTATAATATAATAAGGTTTTGAAGTAAATAATTATTATTATTTATTTAACTTAGTTAATCTATTTAACTAATTGTATTTATAAATAATAAATTGATTTAAAGGAATTTCATTTAATAAAGAGTTTATAAATGAAGATGGAGTTTTGGATTTATAAAGGAAATTTGTAAAGGTTTTTTGTAAAGGATTTTATAAAGGGATTTTCGAAAAGTTTTTTTATAAAGTAATTTTTATAAAATAGTTTTATCATGGATCTTTATAAAAGACTTTTATAAAAGAATAAAGTTTTATAAATGGGATTATAGATTTATAAAAGATGATTTATAAATAGTTTGTGGATTTATAAAAGAGCTTTATAAATAGTTTTAGAAATTTATAAAAAGAGTTTTATCAATGGTTTTAGAAGTTAATAAAAAGTGTTTTATATATTCTTTTGAGGATTTATAAAAGAGTTCTATGCATTGTTTTGAAGAATTATACAAGAGTTTTATAAATTATTTTGGAGATTTATAAAAGGAGTTTTATACAACGATTTTAGAATTGTATAAATATATTTTCTAAGTTGTGAAAGTGCAGTGTTTTTGTGAATATACTTGTATGTTGAGATAAGTACATGGATATTTTTTCCATGTATAAAAAGGAATATGAAGGTTTCATGAATCTTCCTTTGTAAAAGTATTTTGATACAAGTATTTACAAAGCGATTTTAATTCATGAAAGGATTTATTAAAGTGGTTAGTGGCTGGTTATATGCTTAACCAATGTTGTTTTCCCTATGGAAATAAATCCCCAATTTGATTGATGCTTGTTTGTATATTTGATAGTTAAATAATGACTATCAAACTTGGCTAGTTTTAAATTATCATTGTCGGTTCGGAGAGATCGGGATTAGATATATTATTCAAAAACTACTTCTAACCGGCATAAGCCTTCGAACTAGAACATCTTGAAGATGATTGAAGATGGATTTCTTGAAGTGCAAGAGCGACTTGCTACTAATCCCGAGGGTTATTCCAAAGTAGATGTAGTAGAGGTAGTGCCTTCGGTTTCTTTCAGACCTAGAATGAACATGTATGGATGAATGCTGGCATTGTATTTCCACTCGGAGTGCAGTGTTATTGTTCCAAGTGGAATTGCTATATAAAAGGTAATCGTAGCCTCAAGCCTCACAGCTTGAAAATTGGCTATAACAGGGTAGATGCAGTAGGGCTATGTGGGTAGCTCACATTACGGTGTGTCATCACCTTTCTGGATCGTTATATTATGGATTTGGTTGTGCACGAGAGCTCTCGATTACGGTTGGAAAGCAACCAAGTTGATGATATATTCAGTACAATCCAGTAAGGAGTAGGCCGGTCCTGTGTTAGTAGAGGGGCAAATGCGTCTCTAGCCCTCGGTATATTTTATCTAGAGATGTACTATACGAAAGGAAGTCTCTTACCTTTCCATTGTTGGAATCAATTCTCCAATACGAGCCATCAGACTTGATTGTATACCTATTATGCTAGAATTTAATAATGTAACAATTTCGGTTATGGTTCCATATTTACTTGAAACCCTAAACATTATTATAATATCACTGGATTTTCTATAGAAATGTTTTGGTTCACGTAAGGTAAAAACTCGTTCGTGTTTATGTACGGCGTGGTCTTATTAGATACTTTTATTTTGAAGGGTTTTTATAACATTAAAATCTAATTGAGGTGTGTTTCTCACACTGGCTTACTAGACTGATCTGGCCGTTATTTTTCTTTTAATGCTCGGGTTAGACTAAGCATATTTTCAGATCTAGTTGGATGCCTTGGAACTTCGAGAGACGAGCCGGATGCCTTTGATACGTATTCACGTGTATGTTAATTTCCGCTGCATTGGTTGTCTATCTTTATCAGCATTTTTGAGGATGTGTTGTTATAACTATCCAGGCTGTTGATGGTTGGTTAACTCTGATTTGATATATATATATATATATTACAGTTTTTATTTTATAAAGACATTGTGTATATTATAGATTACTCGGTATGATATGAGATTATGTTCTGTCTTTTATTTTTTTTCACCCCAACAACCTGTCTTTCCAACACTTGGATGCTCGGTAGGTGAGTACCTTAGATGTATTACTGTCAACCTTTGAAGGTTGAAAAGGCAGGTTGTTACACGTGGTATTAGAGCTTAGGTTGAGCGAACACCTAGGCTTTGATGGGGTTAACTCATTTGAGATAGGGTAAGTGAGACCCTATGATGAGTTTGAGTGTTTAAATATATGAGCGCGTATTTTTTAGTGATATAAAAATGTTTTATATTGTGTTAATTTATTGGTTTAGTGGTTTATGAATTTTGATTGATACAGAAGGAACAACTGTATCGATAGGTGTTTCTAAACTCTTAAAAAAAGTAAGCCGACACAATATTGTTTTGGAAAAGTGGATAAATAAAATAATTTTACCTAAATTATATTTTATATATAAAAGAATAATTTTCAAAAAATTATTATAGTATATATATAGTTTGTTTGGTTGTTAAAAAATGATAATATTTGATTATTATCATTTATTGTTGATTAGTTGTGCACAGATAGTTTATAAGCCTTTATTGTTGATTAAATTTAATAGAACACCTTTAGAATTCAGTTTCACAGTTTTACTATAAGGTGTTCGATGATAAAATTGAGTTGAATTTTAATTATAATAAAAGTTATTTACTATAATCTATACAAAGAGAAACAATTATGAAAGAATCTTATATAAGTAGGATTTATAAATATAGTTTATAAATAAGGATTTAAAACCGAGAATTTGATACAAAATCCCGAAGATTTGAAATTGTTTTTTAAAGTGTTCTGAGAAATAATAATTATGACGACCCCAACCCGACACCCTCTGAATCCGACACAAAACCACGTGTGTCCGACCCAAATCACACCGATTGTAGATGATCATGAGAAAGAAAAGAGAGGGTGAGAAGAAAGAGAGAAGAAAGAAGAAGAGAAAAGAAAAGGAAGAGAGAGAAGCAGGCCCAAAACAATACAAAATCTCACATCGCAGTGGAATAATATAAAATATAGATCAATAATCTTTACAAAGAGAAACTGTAATATACATAAATCAATATCAGAGTACACGATAAGTAATCATCAGCTTGGACTGTTATAATAACATGTCCTCAAAATTGCTGTTAATTTACAACAACAACAACAATGCAAAGCAGCGGAAAAATAAACATATACGTGTATACGACATGAAGATCTCCAGTTCGCCCACTGAAGCTCCAAAAGCACCAAATCTGAACCTGTACATATACTCGGTCTGACCCGAGCATTGAAAGTGAAGAACGCACGGATAAGTCTGGTAAACCAACGTGAGAAAAACACACCTCAACTGAATTTATAAAGTTACCAAAACTTTTCATTTATCAAAACAAAAGGTATCTCGTAAGACCACGTCCACACATAAACACAGATGGGTTTTTCCCTTACGATAACCAAACCATTTCATATCAAATCATGTTATGTTGTAATAGTGTCTATTATACAAATAATAATCACCATAGCTAAAATTGTTACATTATTAAATTCCAGCAATACTAGGCTCTACAAACAAAATGGCAGGCACGTAGTGGATTTTGGATTTCCATACAAATGACTAGGTGAAGGGACTTAGTGGATTTTGGATTTCCATACAAATGACTAGGTGAAGGGACTATGTAACGACTCGGATTTTCCGACATTTAATTTTTAATATTTATATGGTTTTAAATATTGGATTTGGAATATAAATTGATTTTTTTTGAATATGTAAATTTTGGTTGAAATTATAGAATGAATTTAAATTTCAAATAACAATTTATCGTAATACGAAAATGTTGAGTAATTTAAATTTGAGTTGAATTTGAATCGAAACGATTTCTAATGTTGATATAATTCTATTTGAATTAGAATTGAGTTAGTAAGTTTTTAAAACTGAAATTTTTGAGTGATTTAGTCAATTTTTGAAATCGTCGATTTTATCAACGTGTTAAAATAGCGATCCAGGGAACAGTCTCGGAATTCGACGAAACCAGTTCCATTGGATCCATAATAGTGTATTATTATCGAATTTCAAATTTCATAGCATTTGGAGTTACCGTTTGGTCGTAAGGGATAAAACGCGTTAAAATTTTATATCGAAAATTTAATAAAATAATTGGGTTCAAAAAGCTATCTTCTCCATACGATCGAATTAGGTCCCGAAACTTGTTCCTTTGCATTCGAAATAGGGGTATAACATTAGGATGCCAAGCGGCACGCCTAAATAGGGGTTCAGGATTCGAGATATGCAAACAAGGTATTTTGAATATAATATACATATAAATCTAATCAAAGGTCATACTCGAGCACCCTAACTTGTCTCAGCCGACCTACCATATTAGCCACCCTACATCTGATTCTGCCACCTTCCTCTTCCTTTTAAAATCCTGAAATCCTTTTTCCCCCTTTTTTCCTTTAGTTCAAAAGAAATCGAATCGAGTAAATAAAAAAAGGTCGCGCGCGCGAATGACTGGAGGTAAGTCATGGTTCTCGTTCGTGGCACAGCTAGGATTTTGGGTATGGATTCGCGTACACAAGCGCACGTCGAAGGTGGGCCCAGGTTGGAGGCGGTGGTGGATGAAGCGACAAAGGCGAGCAAGTGGAGGCGTCGCGAGGGATGAAGGCAGGGAGGCACGTGCACGACCTAGAGCGGAGGAGTCGTTCGAAGCAAGGTGTCGTCGCGCGATCGACTAGAAGGCAGTGACTTCGGTCCTCTTTTTCCTTGCGATCGAAGGCTAGTGGAGGGTGTGTAACAACCCGCATATTTGTCGATTTTATATTTAAATATTTTATTTAAATATTTTATCGTTAGTCAGATGTTAGTCCGAAAAGCTACTTTTTGCATACGGTCAAATTAGGACACGAGACCACTTCCATTGAGTTCAAAATGACGTTTGCGATCTTTTTAAGTATAAACTTTGATATGTTTGGAGATAGTAAAATTTTGCTACTTTTCCACTTAGGGCTTTGGTTTGTGTTTCAGCTCATTTAACCCAAGTCTGACCCCATCTTCTCTTCATTACTTCATTTCTACTTCCTAATACTCAAGCTTTTACAACAATGGAGAGAGGAATGGGAAATTAAAACTCCAAACCCTAGTTTTCTTTTGCAAATCAAGTTCTAGCTCCAAACTAATAGTAGAAGCTTTGGTAAGCCTCCTCTTCTTCTTCTCCAACTCATTCTCTTATCAATTTCAGAAATTCCTAAACCTAACTTAGGAAATGTTTCTCTTTTTAGCCTTGATTCAAGGTTGTTGAGTTGGAATTGAAGTGCGATTGCTCTCGCCATTTGCTCTATAGCTTCTTCTTCATTGTTTTGGGGTTAAAGGTGAGATTTTTTTTATCTCACATCTTTGTCTATATCTATCTTTGTGATTGGGTATGAATTCCTAACACTTATTTATGTACATTTCCTTGTGTTTGTGATTGAATTGGTGAATATCCTAATTTCTTGGTTTTTGAAGTCCAATTCTTGTGAAAATCCTTCAGTGGATGTTTGGATATGTTGCTTGGGGTGTATCGAAGCGCCTTTAAGACCGGGTTGTCGCTAGACGTAAATCCTTTGTTGTCATTGCTTGCTCGATCGCTTCCGATAACGTTTTGGCCATCTTGGCCTAAGTAAATTTCTGTCCAGATTGGGTGTTCAGACGTCTGGAGGTCAATGTCAGACGTCTGGTTTTGCCTTCTGGTGAAAAATAACATACGGTAGAAAAATAAAAAGGGCAGTGACTAATTTCAGACGTCTGAACTATATTTCCAGACGTCTGAAAAGATGTCAGACGTCTGATTTATGTTTCAGACGTCTGGTTGGTTTTCTGGGATATTTCCAGAAACCAAATCCAGACATTTGGACTTTTCCCCAGACGTCCGAAGGCTTTCAGACGTCTAGATCGTTTTCTGGAATACTTCCAGAGACAAAATCCAGACGTCTGGACCAACCCCTCAGACGTCTGGAAATTCCTAGTTTTGCCTATCTGCCTTATTTTGAGTAAAACTTTCAATGTTAATCGAGTTTTGTCGATCCGATTAGACGTTATCACTTTTACCGACTTTGATGACTTCTTTCTATGGATTTTATGTGAATATCCATTTCTATGGATTTAGTATCGATTTCTTTGGATTTGATTCACGTCTTCGTATGTGAATTTTCATGATTTATTGTTTCTACAATCGTTTTTGTGATTTGTCACTTCAAAAATATAAAGGTTTCAATACTAGTAGTAAATATCAAAATTTCATCAAAACGATTTCAACTCTATTTTATTACAAAGCTACTTTTCCTAAACTGTTTTCCAATCTATTAGTATATACAAGCCTTTACTTCACTCGGATGAGAAATCTAATTAAACGGCTTAGCAAAACAGGTGGTATGAAACGCTTGCGTTTACTTCGTCGGTTAATTCTTGGACTTGTTCGACTGAACATTTTGTGACAATTTCCTAGTGGAGATCTACAGTTTGTTCGTAAATATTTAAGTTAAGCTAGTGGTTATGAGACATGAAGCTAAACTCATATATTTACTAGCTTAGTGTAATTGACACTTCTTGATGATCATGACGATCATTTTTGTGATTTAGACTAGCAACTGTGCGATGTCTCTTTGTCTGCGAGGGAGACTAAACCCCGCTTGTGTGATGTTTCACCATCACATAGAAATGGGGTAGCGACCCATGGTCTTCGGGCCATTCGTGTGTCAAAATTTAATGGATAGCTTCCATGAGATAGCTTCTCGTTCTTGTGTTACACATGTTGGTGAGTTTTCATGCTCCCGTTCTTGTGATAGGCCTCCCCCTTATTGTGATTTCTGGATTTCTTGTGATGATTTCTGGAATTTTGTGCTTCACCAATTTATGTGGTTTCTATTGATAAGTTTTATCAATTTTTGTGCATTGGTGAATTCTTGTGTCATTGACTTGTTATGAATACAAGTTTAGGGTATGATACCCTATTTTATCTTTGAGAAGATTCTTGTGATAGTGATTAATCTCTTGTTGATTATCATTTACATACTTATAGTAGTATGCCATTATAGTTATTACATGTTTATGCCATGTCTTTTACTTTATACCATATCATCTGATATTTATAGCTAGACTGGCCCGTTTATTATTTTCTTATAAATAATACTCGGGTCAAACCGAGATGTTTCAGGTGCTTCTGCTTGACTTCGCACCAGGGATCTATTACTCTGACTTTTGGCTAACTACTTAGTTTAGTAGTTTTTGGATGTGTACATTTGAGATATAGTCTCTATGGTGTATACTTATTCTTCTGTGTAGCTGGTAGCTATTCTTTTGTATTATCGTGGATCTTTTGGACCACTACTCTGATGTACACTTTCATGTGATATATATTTGTTCATATCTTTTTCCGCCTTTGTGATATGGATGTCTGTGACTGATTTGTGTTATGTTTATTTATATGTTTGTGTCCGAAGATTATATATAGCCACTGTGTGATAGCTTTGAGTTTTGCGTCGGTATGTCGGATTTCCTCCTTAAATGAAATGCACGCTATACTATCTGACATATCGATGCTCACCCAAAGAAATTACATGGATGGTCGCGCCTCAACAGCCTTATTCTCCGTGCTAGTTGACAGCATTACCTCGTAGTGTCCTTGACTAGCGTGGGTATAGAGGTGGGGCGTCATAGCTTGGTATCGGAGCCAAACTTCGGAACAATGTAGAATAACTTAACAAGGATCATCGTCCTAAGTCCACCTTAGGAGTTGTTCTTTAGGATTTACTTCGAGTCTTCGTACCGATTCATCCTATTTTCTTGTATGATTCCTTGTTTTATCTATCAAGATTGCTTGATATTTTATTCTAAGAATAACCTCTTCCTTCTTCTTCCTTTCTTTCTTATAGAAGAAGAGATGGTTAGTTCTGGCAGTCCTAGTGCTAGTGAATCCAGTAGTCCTTCTCTGGATGGCGCATTCCTGTCTGCCCAACAACTTTTGGATCTTGTTAAGAATCTAAAGTTTATCTGTGCTTTGTGTAAGAACCCCAAAATGGTTTTACCTCTGAAACTTGAAGTTCCTTTCGACCAGCTTGTGGATATCACTCTTCGACATGAAGAGGCTGGTAAAGGAATTGATAGTGATATTAGGATTTCTAAGAAGAGGCATATTAAGTTCAAAAGCCCTTGTCCCGATAAGAAGTTGAAGCAACCTACTTTGGTAGCAAAGACTCCAAACTCTATTTGTAGAGGATGCTACAATTGTAATTCTAAGGACCACTACACAAAGGAGTGTCCGGAATCACTCTTTTGTCGTTATTGCAAAAATTCAAGTCATCATATTTCTGCCTGCCCCATACTTCTGAGCAAGAAGAAAATGGAACCAGAAACTTCGGTAGCCAAGACATCTACCCCAAGTCGTAAACAATGCTATAATTGTGGTTCCATGGACCATTATATTATTAAATGCCCGAAACCCCTTTATTGCCGCTATTGCAAAGGCTCGGGTCATTACTTATCTACATGTCCCAAGATTCCAAGCAAGAGAGGAGGAAAGGTGCAAGCCCCTAGCAACTCTTCTCTTGGTCAAGGTATTTCTTATTCAATCCTTGATTTCACTTGTTTTGTGATTATCCTATTCGAGTTCTTTATGATATGGGTTCATCTTATCCTTTTTATATCAAAAGAACTTGTTGATTCTTTTTCTCTAAATCATTTTGGGATTGACGACTTCTTTGAGAATTGCGTATCCGGTTGGTGGATCCGCAACACTCAATTTGTTTTTTTATTGATGTCGGAATAATTTCATGTGATTTTTCTTTCCGAACCGATTGGCATATTATGCGTTGTTTAGGCTTCGGAATTAATTTGCGTGAAAGGATTGGCTTAATCATTATGAAGCCCATGTCCTATTTTTCCGAATGGACTATTCATTTTCGACATTTTTAATCTGTTAAGCAGATTCATATTTTTTCCTTTGTGATTTCGATTCCAAATCAATGGCATCATCTTATTCTTTAACCTCACATGTTGAATAAAGAATTATTTCTCTCGATTGGGTAGTTGTGAATTTTCCGGAATCTTTGAGCTTGTCTTAGGATCATCCCCTAAGCAATCTTTTAAGAAGTGTTAAGGTCTTTCCAGTTTGACCTTGCCACCGGATTTCATTAGATAGGAGTTGCGGGAGTCCACATTCCGCACTCGTTATGATTCTTATGAATGACTTATTATGTCATTCGGTTTATCCAGCTTATTTCATCCGATTTTTCCATTCTTGTATTTATTAATTTTGGATGAAAATAAAGATTTAAAAAAAAATTTGCAAATCTTTTTCATAAGATTTATTTATAAGTATAATTGAATTTTGTTCTTCAACAAGCAAAGAATGTCCTCAAAACTTTTAAGAAATATTTTCATCATATAGAAGATGATTTTGTGTTGTATTGCCCATTTAATGTTTTAAGAATTTTGGTCGGTGCGCTTGATCAACGTTATTGATAGGAAATTCCTAAACGCTTTGATGAGATAGTCAGACACAATAAATTGACTTGTAAAATGTAAATTTTTCTATAAAGGTAATTGTGATTTTGAAAGTTTTAGCTTTTCGGGGAAAGAAGATTAAATTCTTTCTTTTCAGTACTCTTATCCTTGTGATTCCCGAAGGGAACCAAAACTTTATCTTTTGTACCAATGCTAATCGTATTGGTTTGGATGCCATTCTCTTGCAAAAGAGAGCGCGCAATCACTTGTGCTTCTAATTCCTAAGAACCGATAGAGACTAGGTATGTCACTTATGGTCTGGTGCTCGCGGCTATTGTTTTTGCTTTCCTAGTTTGGCATCATCATCTTAAGGAAGAAATTTGTTCTCCACCTCGATTTTAATTATTGGGATATCTATTTTCTCATAAGGAATTTAATTAGTGTCAACCGCGTTGGCTCGAATTCCTTGCTTCTTATGATCTTGATATTCTTTATACTCCCGGAAAGGGGAATCGTGTCGCCGATGCACTTAGTCGCAAACAACAAGCGGTTGTTTCCATGATGATATCCGAGTGGAATGATCTCGAGGTTTTATCCACTTGTGAAATTCGAGATCGTGTTTCCGATTTATGTTCATCTCTTGTTTTATGTAGCCTTGAGGCTCATCCTTCTCTTTTATACCGCATTCTTGAAGCTCAAAGGCTAGATCCCGAATTGGCTCTTCTTGGCCAAAATATTAAGGATAAAGTTGATATCGAAGGTTTGAAAGACTTTGATATTAATTCTCGTGGCGGCATTCGAAAATTTGGTAGACTTATTGTACCAAATATTAGTGATCTTCGAAAGAATATTCTAGAAGATTCTCATCATTCCAAATATTCCATTCATCCCGGTAGTAGTAAAATGTACGCGGATATGAAGCGACTTTATTATTGGGAGGGAATGAAATTTGATATTGCTAACTTTGTTAAGTGTTGCATGATTTGCCAACTTGTCAAGGCCGAACAACAAAGGCCCGGTGGGTTATTGCAACCATTGGAAATTCCAATTTGGAAGTGGGATCAAATTTCCATGGATTTTACAGATGGCCTTCCCCGTTCTCGTTCGGGTCATGATAGCTTATGGGTGATCGTTGATAGACTTACTAAATCCGCCCATTTTATTCCCGTTCGGTCGAACCAAACCGTTCCTCTACTGGCCAAACTCTTTATCAAAGAAATTGTTAAATTACATGGAGTCCCTACTTCCATTGTTAGTGATCGTGATCCATTTTTTACTAGTGGATTTTGGAAGAGTCTTCAAAAAGCTTTGGGAACGAAGCTTTACTTTAGCACCGCTTATCACCCTAAGTCCGATGGACAAACTGAGCGTGTGAATCAAACTCTTGAAGATCTTCTTCGTTCTTGTGTGCTTGATTTCGGTGGAAGTTGGGAAGATCATATTTCACTCGTTGAATTTTCTTATAATAACAGCTTCCAAGCTAGTATTGGTATGGCACCTTTCGAGGCACTCTATGGAAGGCCATGCCGATCTCCTTCTTGTTGGCTTGAGGCCGGTGAGAAGCTGGTTTTCGGACCAGATTTTATTCGTGATTCCACAGAAAAGATTGAACTTATTCGACATAGGATGAAAGAAGCCCAGAGTAGACAAAAATCCTATGCCGATAACCGAAGAAGAAAATTAGAATTTTTTGTGGGAGATCTTGTATTTATTCGTGTTTCACCTATGAAGGGTGTTGTACGTTTCAGTCGATCGGGAAAGTTAGCGCCTCGATATATTGGGCCATTTCCTATCACTGAACGTATCAGTTCCATGGATTATCGCCTTTTATTACCAGCTCAGATTTCTTCCATACATGACATGTTCCACGTTTCTCAATTACGGAAATGTATTCGGGATTCCAAATCTATTCTTGAGCCCGGTGTTGTGGAAGAGATTGAAGTTTCGCCGAATTTAACTTATGAGCAGCATCCTATTCGAATTATTGCTTCAGAGGTTAAACGACTTCGAAATAAAGATGTCCCGCTTGTGAAGGTTCAATGGTTCTCAAATCCTAAGGATTGCTCTTGGGAATCTAGAGAATTCATCGAGCGTACATATCCGGACTAACTTTCCCATGCTCTTTAAGGTGAACTTCTTATTTCAAATTTCTTTTGTGTTAATATGCTTTTACGGTTGTTACTTTTTATTTCCACCTTATATATTGCGAGGACGCAATTTCTTTAAGGAGGGGAGTCTGTAACAACCCGCATATTTGTCGATTTTATATTTAAATATTTTATTTAAATATATTATCGTTAGTCAGATGTTAGTCCGAAAAGCTACTTTTTGCATACGGTCAAATTAGGACTCGAGACCACTTCTATTAAGTTCAAAATGACGTTTGCGATCTTTTTAAGTATAAACTTTGATATGTTTGGAGATAGTAAAATTTTGCTACTTTTCCACTTAGGGCTTTGGTTTGTGTTTCAGCTCATTTAACCCAAGTCTGACCCCATCTTCTCTTCATTACTTCATTTCTACTTCCTAATACTCAAGCTTTTACAACAATGGAGAGAGGAATGGGAAATTAAAACTCCAAACCCTAGTTTTCTTTTGCAAATCAAGTTCTAGCTCCAAACTAATAGTAGAAGCTTTGGTAAGCCTCCTCTTCTTCTTCTCCAACTCATTCTCTTATCAATTTCAGAAATTCCTAAACCTAACTTAGGAAATGTTTCTCTTTTTAGCCTTGATTCAAGGTTGTTGAGTTGGAATTGAAGTGCGATTGCTCTCGCCATTTGCTCTAGTGCTTCTTCTTCATTGTTTTGGGGTTAAAGGTGAGATTTTTTTATCTCACATCTTTGTCTATATCTATCTTTGTGATTGGGTATGAATTCCTAACACTTATTTATGTACATTTCCTTGTGTTTGTGATTGAATTGGTGAATATCCTAATTTCTTGGTTTTTGAAGTCCAATTCTTGTGAAAATCCTTCAGTGAATGTTTGGATATGTTGCTTGGGGTGTATCGAAGCGCCTTTAAGACCGGGTTGTCGCTAGACGTAAATCCTTTGTTGTCATTGCTTGCTCGATCGCTTCTGATAACGTTTTGGCCATCTTGGCCTAGGTAAATTTCTGTCCAGATTGGGTGTTCAGACGTCTGGAGGTCAATGCCAGACGTCTTGTTTTGCCTCCTGGTGAAAAATAACATACGGTAGAAAAATAAAAAGGGCAGTGACTAATTTCAGACGTCTGAACTATAGTTCCAGACGTCTGAAAAGATGTCAGACGTCTGATTTATGTTTCATACGTCTGGTTGGTTTTCTGGGATATTTCCAGAAACCAAATCCAAACGTCTGGACTTTTCCCCAGACGTTCGAAGGCTTTTAGACGTTTGATTCTAGGTTTCAGACGTCTGGATCGTTTTCTGGAATACTTCCAGAGATAAAATCCAGACGTCTGGACCAACCCCTCAGACGTCTGGAAATTCCTAGTTTTGCCTATCTGCCTTATTTTGAGTAAAACTTTCAATGTTAATCGAGTTTTGTCGATCCGATTAGACGTTATCACTTTTACCGACTTTGATGACTTCTTTCTATGGATTTTATGTGAATATCCATTTCTATGGATTTAGTATCGATTTCTTTGGATTTGATTCACGTCTTCGTATGTGAATTTTGATGATTTATTGTTTCTACAATCGTTTTTGTGATTTGTCACTTCAAAAATATAAAGGTTTCAATACTAGTAGTAAATATCAAAATTTCATCAAAACGATTTCAACTCTATTTTATTACAAAGCTCCTTTTCCTAAACCGTTTTCCAATCTATTAGTATATACAAGCCTTTACTTCACTCGGATGAGAAATCTAATTAAACGGCTTAGCAAAACAGGTGGTATGAAACGCTTGCGTTTACTTCGTCGGTTAATTCTTGGACTTGTTCGACTGAACATTTTGTGACAATTTCCTAGTGGAGATCTACAGTTTGTTCGTAAATATTTAAGTTAAGCTAGTGGTTATGGGACATGAAGCTAAACTCATATATTTACTAGCTTAATGTAATTGACACTTCTTGACGATCATGACGATCATTTTTGTGATTTAGACTAGCAACTGTGCGATGTCTCTTTGTCTGCGAGGGAGAGTAAACCCCGCTTGTGTGATGTTTCACCATCACATAGAAATGGGGTAGCGACCCATGGTCTTCGGGCCGTTCGTGTGTCAAAATTTAATGGATAGCTTCCATGAGATAGCTTCTCGTTCTTGTGTTACACGTGTTGGTGAGTTTTCATGCTCCCGTTCTTGTGATAGGCCTCCCCCTTATTGTGATTTCTGGATTTCTTGTGATGATTTCTGGAATTTTGTGCTTCACCAATTTCTGTAGTTTCTATTGATAAGTTTTATCAATTTTTGTGCATTGGTGAATTCGTGTGTCATTGACTTGTTATGAATACAAGTTTAGGGTATGATACCCTATTTTATCTTTGAGAAGATTCTTGTGATATTGATTAATCTCTTGTTGATTATCATTTACATACTTATAGTAGTATGCCATTATAGTTATTACATGTTTATGCCATGTCTTTTACTTTATACCATATCATCTGATATTTATAGCTAGACTGATCCGTTTATTATTTTCTTATAAATAATACTCGGGTTAGACCGAGATGTTTCAGGTGCTTCTGCTTGACTTCGCACCAGGGATCTATTACTCTGACTTTTGGCTAACTACTTAGTTTAGTAGTTTTTGGATGTATACATTTGAGATATAGTCTCTATGGTGTATACTTATTCTTCTGTGTAGCTGGTAGCTATTCTTTTGTATTATCGTGGATCTTTTGGACCACTACTCTGATGTACACTTTCATGTGATATATATTTATTCATATCTTTTTCCGCCTTTGTGATATGGATGTCTGTGACTGATTTGTGTTATGTTTATTTCTATGTTTGTTTCCGAAGATTATATATAGCCACCGTGTGATAGCTTTGAGTTTTGCGTCGGTATGTCGGATTTCCTCCTTAAATGAAATGCATGCTATACTATCTGACATATCGATGCTCGCCCAAAGAAATTACATGGATGGTCGCTCCTCAACAGCCTTATTCTCCGTTCTAGTTGACAGCATTACCTCATAGTGTCCTTGACTAGCGTGGGTATAGAGGTGGGGCGTCACTGGGTGGCTGATGGAAGGGTCGTGGTCAGTGGAGGAAAGCTTGATGTGGCCAGGCGTGGCAGTGACAACGTGGATAAGATGAGGGCACGGTGATTGGGGGCAGCCCGATGGTGCTGTGCGGTGGTTCGAAAAAGTGTGCGGATGGGTTCATGAACGCAAAGCAGGGTAATCTCGTGGTTAGTGTTTAATTAAGAGTTTTATTAGTTGTCTAATTAAATTATAAATCCAAATGTTAAATTATTCATATATGGTTCATACTGAGGTAAATTCTAATATTTGAGAAAAAAGGTTTATTAAATTCATTAATAGGTAATTAGTTTAAATTAAGCACTTAGTTGATTAATTATGATTAAATTTGAAACTGTTAATTTATATAAATTTGAAATTTGCTTATACGAGGTTTAAATCGAACGGAAGTAGTCGTGTGGGGTTTGGAGCTGCGGAATATGTGCAAAAGAATTAAATTGGACGATTAGCAAATTAAAAATCAAGGTGAGTAAATCTCACTCATTTGGATTAATTGATTAATTTATAATAATTAAAAATTTATTTATTTGATGATTGGTTGGATTGATATATTATTATTAGTTGAATGTTATATTATATATATTAGTATATATATTAGTAGTTGGATATATTTTCTGCCGATTGGAGCGGATGAGAGACTATGCGCCCTACATAATAGCGGATGACCCTATATTACCGCGATATCCCGCATCGAAGCAGAATTGGTATTTTATTATATGTAACATCTGTGGATGTAGGGGAAACAGGTTGGAGGGATCCAACTGGATTCCTCAAAAATGTTGATTTGAATTCCATACATAGTGATATCTGATGTGTGTGAATAATCTGTTATAGATTATGTTGTGATGTGGATGTTTGGATGCTATAGTTGCACTGGCCTTAATTTTGGTAGTTTAAATACCATAAAATATTATTTTTGAATTTGGAGGAACAAAAAAGGAGATTTTGGATATAAAAATATTTATATCGAAATTTGGATTATTTTAAAGAAAATTGATTTTGATAAAACAATAATTTGATTTGGAGTTGTACCTAACTATTCGTAAAATGTTTTAATTAGAGATTTTAAAATAAATTATATAAAAGATTTTTAACAGTGGATTTTTAAATGATATTTTGAAAACTATGGAAAAGAAGTTGAAATCGATATTTGAAATAGATTTGAAAAATAAATGGAATTTATAAAGAAATGGATTTATAAAATGAAATTTATAAATGAGATAATTTTATAAACAAGTAAAACCCAAATGAGTTTTTAAATTTATAAACGATGTTTATAAATAGGGGAAATGATTATCAGTGGATAAATTGAAAATACGAAATTCACAGTGTGAATTTATATCGGAATATGGAAATGAGTTTTTGGAAAAAAATATGGTGGATTCTATTTTTGAAATGTGAGAATTGTTAGAGAATCGGAATGAACTCGATGAGTTATGAATCGAGAGGGATTAATAAATTGAAATTGGTTATATTGGATTTTAAAATAAAATAAAAAATTTGTCGAGAAATTAAAATTTGTTTAAAATGGATTTTTATTTATTAAACTATACAGTTAAAGTTGTTTTAGTATTAAAATATTTTGAAAAGTGGATTATTCAAATATTTAATATTCATTGAAACGAATTCACATTTTTATAATAAGCTTTATAAATCGATTAGTTTTATCTAAAAATAAATTGGAAATGAATTATCGATGTTAATTTAAAATGTTTTAATATTTTAAATAATACTTAAATATGTTTTTAAAAATAAATTATTATTCTTTAAAAATACTTATCATATATATATAAAGCTTTGAAATGATTGAAATTTATTTATAAATTCTCTCGAGATTTGAAAACGGGGTTTATTTAATGGATATGATTTTTATTAGAGAAATCTTGTAATGGAATTTTGGAAACCTGCGTAAACTACCGAATTGTTGAAATACAAGAACTTCGAAAATGAATTAAAATTCATAGAAAGGAAGTTTAAAATGGGTAGTTGGAATTATAAACATGTGTAATCGATTTGGAAATTTTAAAGGAAATTAATTCATGAATTTCGAAAACTTATAGAATCCGTTATAAATAAGTTAGGAAAATTATGAATAAACGGTAAAGAATTTTGGAGAAGTATGAATAAATGGAATACTTCCTTAGTATTGGAAATAAAATGATTTTCAGAAAAATATACCGATTAATATTTCCTAAGTATTGAACTGGAAGGATTTGAAATATTTTAACTATGAGATTATTATTATAGAAATATTTCTCAAAGTGTTGAATTATAAATGGAATTGAAAGAAATATTCTAAGTGTTGATATGGACTTAAATATCCTATTATGGATATAAGAATTTGAGTTTGATTTCAATTATTGAATATACTGGAAGAGATTTGAATATATATCTTCGTAAAGATATTTTGACTGAATGTTTTGGAAGATTATAAATAGGGCCTAGTGACTGCTTTGTGTGTAATTTGATAGTTAAATAACCGATTATCGAATTTAGCCAAATTCATTGATTGTTTCGAAGAGACCAGGATCAGATTTAATTATCCTAAAACCACTTCGATCTGATTTATGCGTTACAAATTGTGGTATCATGAAGATAATGAAGATGGTGATTTTGGAGATTCAGTTTGTTCAGACCCAGAACAACGTGTATGGATGAATACTATCATTTTCATCGTGGTCTGCAAGGCACTGTTAGTATTCCAAATATGAATGCTATTCTTAAGGTAAAACGTAGCCGCAAGCCTCATCAACCGGGAATGACTAAAACAGGGAAGATGCAGCAGGGCTAAGTGAGTCGCACCCAAGTAGGGTATGTTATCACTTTTCTAGATACCCTCAGATATGTTATAAAATTATGGATATGGTTGTGAATGAAAAATCGAGCGCTCGATTAGGGTGGTAATACCTAGGGTGATAACATATTCAGTACTATCTAGGTCAGGGATAGGTCGGTCCTGTGTTGGCAGGGGATCCAGGCGAGGTCCTTGGTACATTTTTCTAGAGGTGTACTGTGGCGGGCGGTACAGCAGTAGCCCAGTCATTGTATGGAATCCAATATCCACTACGAGCCCGTAAGGTTTTGATTGTGCCCAACTATGCTGAAACATAAGATGCAAATATTTCAGCTATTTTATAATTTACTTTCTATAGATACTATTATAATATCACTAGATTTTCTATAAAAGTGTTTTGGTTATAGTAAGGTAAAACCCCGTCGTGTTTATGTGTGACGTGGTCTTACAAGATACCTTTGTTTTTCAAAGGATTTTGATAACAGTAATAATTCAAATTGAGTGTGTTTTCTCATGCTGGTTTTCCAGACTGACTCGGGTGTTATTTTATTATAATACTCGGGTTAGACCGAGTATTACAGATCCAGGTTAGGATGCTATGGAGCCCAGGAGATGAGTTGGAGGATTCTCAGGCATATTATACGTACTTGGTTATTTCTACTGTGTGAGTCATGCTGTGTATTCAGTACTTGTGAGGATAAGTTATTATAACTGTCCATATTGATTGTTGATTGTTGTACTCTGATGGTTGTATGTATATTAACAGTTACACTTTTCTTTTGTATGAAGGTCTGTATTTATATATTATATTTTGTTCCGCTGCGATTGTGAGATTCTGTATTTTGTTTCTATTCTTCTTCTATCCTCTTCTTTCTCTTAGTTATTCGTTCTTTCATACAATTTGGGTTGGACAAGTGTGGTTTATTGTCAACTCGAAGGGTACGAAATGGCGGGTCACTACAGACCACCTTTCCGAACCAAACTCGGTACACCTCTAGAGGGATGTACCTAGGGTCGAGATACTCGGCGCCTAAACTAACAGAAGATCAGCCTACCCCTTTCTGGATAGTATCGAATATGTCATTACTCTGGTCGTTACCGACCTAAATCCGTGCCCACAAGCATACAGTAACAATAATCAGATACACGACGTCATAGCGTGTATAGATACATTTAGAAGAGTGATGACATCTCCTAATGGGAGCGACCCACTTAGCCTTGCTGCTTCTATCCCTGTTTCAATCATTTTTGGGGGAGTGAGGCCAAAGGAGGTATCGATTACCTTTCACATATCATATATCATCATCATCATCTTTGAATGCCACATTACCATTCCCGTTGACTACTAATTGCCTTCCACAAAAATACAACCCTTGAGCTCATATGTCTCAAGAAGGGTGTTAAGCTAAAAAAACGTTGCCTTCTCCGCCACCACATGATGTATGTTTGTATAAACCAATGTACGTAATCTTAGAAATGCAATGTTAGACACTCATCCATACAAGTTGTCCAGGAATAGGACAAATCGAAGGTACTCTCCTACCACATCCTATAGGATTAATAGTGATAGCCCTTGCAATGGATATTTCATAACGAAGAGACTACTGCTACTATATGTATATTGAGATTTTAACCCCAAATTATCAACAAGAAGTCCTTCACTATGAAAATCATAAATATCAATATCATCGACCAACCCGCACAATCGTCGCATATATGTTGGTCCGAAGTGGTTTTCAGATAAATCTGATCATGGTCTCTTCGTACCAACAATGCCAAAGAGTTTCTTAACCTCAAATAGAAACCAAGTCTCATAGATTTATCACGTCTCCAACTTTCAACTTGCTATCCTTCGGCCAAGAAGGAAGCTCGATAGATTGGAGTAATCACTCCGCACTACACGAATCAACATTCTCAACAATAAACGATGATCAAGCCTACACGGTTAGTTACGTACTAAGTGTGTGATTAATTAGTTTCTACATCAAGTCGAGAAACTAAAATGGCCAAATTTGATAGTCGGTTATTTAACTATCAAAGAAACAAACAAAATCTGCACATAAATAGTTACTGGGCATGATTTTATTAGTTGTTTATAAATCAAATCACTTTCCAATTATTCACTTTAAAAACATGAATATAATTCCGTTACAAAAATCCATACTTAGCTTATCAAATTAAATTGATTTCGCCTTTATAAAACAATGTTACGATCTTGCTTCTATTTTTATAAAACTTCTATTTTGTACAACACTTGTATATTTATAAAATTCTATTTTATAAATCCATTCTTTTCTAAATTTCATTTGCTATGAAAATCTAACTATAACTCTTTTCACAAAAAATCTAATTTAATTATATAAATCCATTCATAAAATATTGACTTCAAATCCAATATAAAATATTGGTTTCAAATCAAATTATAAAACTATTCATCGTATTTCAATTTCAGATCCATTTATATATATATATTTATATACATATACATATATTTATAAAACATCGTTTAAAAGCTATTATGCTATTTATAAAATATACTTTTATAAAACCATTCGAAATCTCTATTTAAAGTATTTCACAAAACTATAATTTAATAACATCGAAAATCATACCTTTGTTTATTTAAATAAAATCCTTTCTTTCTTAAATCCATTCAAATTATTAAAATGTATATAATTCCAAAATCACTTTGAAATCCATTTTTAAACAAAAACATCATTTATTATTTTGAAATTCCAAAATATGGTCCAATGCTACAACAACACTAAATAAGGTGATTCACATGGATAATAACAATAATGGCATCCAACAAAAAAAATCACATAATACAGCATATATATCAATATCTGTAAATAAAATCAACAATATTGATAAATCCTGTTGGATCCCTCCAACTTGTAACCTGCAACAAATATGCATATGAGAATATGTACAATGTTTGCTTCGAGGAAGACGCGCGTACAAAGGGTCATCCGCTCATACACGGGAACGTATAGGGTCTCATCCGCTAAAATATGCAGGAATATATCCAACCAACCAATATATATAATATACATCCAAACAGTCATCCAAAACAGCATAACAAAAATATTTCCACTTATATAAAAATATAAGCGGGCCAGAGAGTGTGAGTTTTACTCACATTGGTTGCAGTCGTCATTGCAGCATTTTATTTGGAATAAAATTAAACCGACGTTTAATTTTACCCAAAAATCCTGTGAGCTCCAAATCGATCCAATCCAATTCCTATGTGTAGTATTTTCAATAACGAGTGCAACACAAATCGTTTCATTTGAATCGGACCTCGTGTGGAAAAGATTGAATTCTACAAGATTCACGATTTTTATAAACTAAATTTAAATAACTAATTTCTTTTTTATATATATACTTGAATCTGCACCATCCATTTTGCTTGATCAAACTAGAGCCATCCGCCCTTTCTTCCACTCCTTTTCATCAGTTCGAACAAAAACCCTAGCCGCCGATATTTTCCATCGATTTATGCTCTTCCTTTGTCGATTGAGAACCCCATCAGACTTCATCACCACATGCGCCGTCGCCGACTCCTCCCATGGCAAGAATCCAACTGCCTAACTCCCCTCGATCGCCCCGTAAACACACTCGAACAACAAGACGAACCTGAGTTGATTTCTCCTCGTTCGTCACTTGAAAACCCATCATCATTGTTCAGATGGAAGATCGTGCCAAGCTTTATGATTTTGCTTTAGGAAGTTTTCAAAAATATGAATGGATTGGGAGAAAATGGAGGAGGAAGATCGGAGCTATGCTGGCCGTTCGAAGATGGGTGGCGGCTGGAATGATTAGGGTTAGGTTTTGGCAAATGAAAAGATTTGAGGTCCTTAAATAGGCAACTAAATGACACTATTCACACGACAAATTTCTAAACTCCAAACGAAGCGTACCGACTGGCGTTCTATATGTTATACCCATTTTCCAAATGCAATGGAACACATATCGAAAGCTAATTCGAAAGTATATGGAAGATAGAGTATTAAATCGAATTATTTTAATTAAATTTACTTAATAAATTTCTAGGTGTTTTAATTCGCACGATCAAACGGTAAGTCCAATCGACAAGAAATTTGAAATCCCATAATATACTATTACGGATCCAATGAAACTGGTTTCGTCCAATTCTGAGATAGTGTCTCGAATGGCTATTTTTCACGTATTAAATAAATATCAAAATTTTCAATTTCTATAAATTAACTTTTAATTCAATTTTAAAAGTTTACTTACTTTATTCTAATTCAAATAGGATTTAAAACAACGTTAGAAATCATTTTTATTCATATTAGATTCAATATTCAATTAATTAACTGATTTAACTTATAATATTCACTTTTCAATATTTAAATTCAATTAAATATTCTAAATCCAGATGACTGAAAAAATGAGTCGTTACATTCTTCCCTCCTTAAAAGAATTTCACCCCAAAATCACTAATTAAGAAATATGCTACAACTCCATTAACTTTCAAAACCAATTATTTGAAATAGATTATCAAATTCTTTTTAGTGTTTAACTTTTCTAAATCAACTACTTGCAACTTTTTAATAAAAACTTTTCTAAGTTTCCAAATTCATTCGTAGTTATTAAATAATACCACTTCAAAAATCAACTAATATCATTTCAATTTATAACTCAAAAACCAAAACTTTTAGTTATCGAAAATTTTCTAACGCCTTAAATTTTCAGAAAATTTTGCCAGAGTCTCCTTTGCGCGGTTCAATCTGAAAAAAAGTATAACAATATATATATATATATATATATATCACAAATATACATCTCATCTCAACGATGAGGCATCCTGTAGGAAAAAAGTGTAAAAGTATGATATGTAATCCGAGATATGTACCTTATATTTTATTAGTGAGCATATATAAGCAATATAGCGCGAAAGTGAGCTCCAAATGCGAAGAGTACGTCGTGCGCACCTACTAAAACACTCAACAACCAACGAAAAACATGTATATAGCAAATTATATCAATATACAACATAGCTAATACAATAATCATATACAAATGAAACACATGCAATATAAACAACCATCAAAAAACAAATACCCATTCAATGTCATAACCAAATCAATATGCATTTTCAAATGTCAATAGTTTTAATTTATTAACTTTCCTTTCTTATTGACATTTAATTAATTTGCATTCAATAACATTCATCACTTAAATTTTTTACTAATTTAATTCCCATTCAATTAATTACATTCTACAAATTTACATTCATTCCAACTCAACTTTATTCACATTCATCGAATTGATTTTCAGCTTATTCACACTTGTTTTATTGACTTCCAATTTCATTTACACTCAACTTATTAACATCAAATTAATTAATCATTCAATGTATTCACCTTCATTTTTCTCATTAGTTAACAATCGTGTTCATTTTCATATTTTTATACAGCACCTCTAATGGATATATTTAATTCACAACTTAAGTTACATTCTATTACTTCGATTCATTCATTGAATTTTGATATCAAATTTCAATTTCATTCTACATTACTTAAGTTAGATTTCTTTCCAAACTTCATTTTATATTACTTAAGTTTCATCTTACAATTCAAATTTGGATTTCCATGGCTTAACATTCATATTTTAACAATTTCAAAATCTTGTTTCTAACTTGTTATTACTAAATGTATAAGTTATATAACTTATTTATTTACAATTTCAAATTCATGGTTACATAATCACTTTAAAGCGTAAGTATATATTCATTTCTAATTCAATTCATTTAACTTTACTTAAGTTGAACTTCCGTTCATGTAATCCATTTAATTCAATTCATTAACTCCAATTTATTTAACTCACGTAAGTTAAATTCAATTTTATATCTTTATCTATGCCACTTTAAATTTGATAAGTTCAAAACTCATTTCCATATATCTTAAATCAAATCATACTTTGGATTTTAAATTTCAATTCTTGTTTGTCACAGCAAAACTTCAATATCAATTTACTAAGGTAGCAAATCCATCACACAGAACTCGAAAATGATACTGATGATGCGGCCGTCATCACCCTTATTATTTCCCAGCAACTATAGTGAATTTAGTGCTTTAAATTCTTTTAAAATCCATTTATTAATAAATCACATTTATAAATTTATACTTATATAATTTAATTTTACTTCTTTGCTTATATAAATTCATTTCAATTTTGCTTATCTTTGTTTAGATTTATAATAATATCTTTTATTTAAACATAACAACAAATAACAAATGATAATAATCAAGCATTACCATTCATTAACAACCAATAAATCATATATTATTATATAAAACATAATCAAGGTAAAATCATTTCATTTACAGAATTTAAAACAATATAAAATATTTTTATATCACTAACAAATACGCACTCATAAATAAATAAATAAATAAATAAATATAAATATATATATATGCACACTCAACTCATTCTATGGTATTACTAACAATTTTTATTATGAGTACATATCAAAGCCAAGGAATATACTAAACCTAAGCTCTAATACCAATTGTGACGACCCGCACCCACCACCCGACACCTTCTGAATCCGACACCAAACCACACGTATCTGACCTAGAGCGCACCGATTGTAGATGATCATGAGAAAGAAAAGAGAGGGTCAGAAGAAAGAGAGAAGAAAGAAGAAGAGAAGAGAAGAAGAAGAAGAGAGAGAAGCAAAACCAAAACAATACAGAATCTCACATCGCGGTGGAATAACATATAATATAGATCAATAATCATTACAAAGAGAAACTGTAATATACATAAATCAATATCAAAGTACACGATAATTAATCATCGGCTTGGACAGTTATAATAACATGTCCTTACAATTGTTGATAATTTACAACAACGACAATGCAAAGCAGCAGAAAAATAAATAGATACGTGTATATGACATGAAGATCTCCAGTTCGCCCGCTGAAGCTCCAAAAGCACCAAATCTGAACCTGTACATATACTCGGTCTGACCCGAGCATTGAAAGGGAAGAACGCCCGGATCAGTCTGGTAAACCAGCGTAATAAAAACACACCTCAACTGAATTTATAAAGTTACCAAAACTTTTCCTTTATCAAAACAAAAAGTATCTCGTAAGACTACGTCCACACATAAACACAGATAGGTTTTCCCTAACAATAACCAAACCATTTCATATCAAATCATGTTATATTATAATAGTGTCTATTATACAAATAATAATCAACATAGCTGAAATTGTACATTATTAAATTCCAGCAATACTAGGCTCTACAAACAAAATGGAAGGCACGTAGTGGATTTTGGATTTCCATACAAATGACTAGGTGAAGGGACTACCTTTCCGAATCAAACTCGGTACACCTCTAGAGGGATGTACCTAGGGTCGAGATACTCGACGCCTAAACCAACACAAGACCGTCCTACCCCTTCCTAGATACTACCGAATATGTCATCACTTCGGTCGTTCCGACCTAAATCTGTGACCACAAGCATATATCAACAATAATCAAATACACGACGTCATAGCGTGTAAAGATACATCTTGAAGAGTGATGACATCTCCTAATGGGAGCAACCCTCTTAGCTTTGCTGCTTTTATCTCTGTTTCAGTTATTTTTCGAGGAGTGAGGCCAAAGGAGGTATCGATTACCTTTCACATATCATATATCATCATCATCATCTTTGAATGCCACATTACCATTCCCGTTGACTACTAATTGCCTTCCACAAAAATTAAACCTTTGAGCTCGTATGTCTTAAGAAGGGTGTTAAGCTAAAAGAAGTTGCCTTCTCTGCCACCACAGGATGTACGTTTTAAAAACCAATATACGTAATCTTAGAAATGGAATGTCAAACACTCATCCATACAAGTTGTCCAGGAACAGGACAAACCAAAGATACTCTCCTACCACATCCTATAGGATTAGTAGCGACAGCCCTTATAATGGATATTTCATAACGAAGAGACTACTGCTACTATATGTATATTGGGATTTTAACCTCAAATGATCAACAAGCAGTCCTTCACTATTAAAATCCTAAATATCAATATCATCAACCAACCTGCACAATCCTCTTATATATGTTGGTCCAAAGTGGTTTTCAAATAAATCTGATCCCCGTCTCTTTGCACAAACAACGAAAAAGTGTTTCTCAACCTCAAACAGAAACCAAGTCTCATAGACTTATCACGTCTCCAACTTTCAACTTGCTATCCTTCGGCCAAGAAGGAAGCTCGATAGATTGGAGTAACCACTCCGCACTACACGAATCAACATTCTCAACACAGACGATAATCAAGCCTACACGGTCAGTTATGTAATAAGTGTACAACTAATTAGTTTCTACATCAAGTCGAGAAACTAAAATGGCCAATTTTGATAGTCGGTTATTTAACTATCAAAGCAACAAAAAAATCTAGCACATAAGTAGTTATTGGGCCTGATTTATTAATTGTTTATAAATCAAATCACTTTCCAATTATTCACATTAAAAACGTGAATATAATTCCCTTACAAAAATCCATACTTAGCTTATAAAATTAAATTGATTTCGCCTTAACAAAAATCCAACTCTTATGCGTCGTATTTTCAGTAACGAGTGCAACACAACTCGTTTCGTCTGAATCGGATCTCGTATTGAAAAGATATGAATTCTATAAGATTCACGATTTTTATAAACTAAATTTAAATAACTAATTTCTTTATATATATATATATACTTGAATCTACACCATCCATTCTGCTTGATCAAACTAGAGTCGTCCGCCCTTTCTTCCTCTCATGTTCATCAGTTCGAACAAAAAACCTAGCCGCCGATATTTTCCATCATTTTATGCTCCTCCTTTGTCGATCGAGAACCCCATCAGACTTCATCACCACATGCGCCATCGCAGACTCCTCTCACGGCCAGAATCCGACCGTGTAACAACCCGCATATTTGTCGATTTTATATTTAAATATTTTATTTAAATATTTTATTGTTAGTCGGATGTTAGTCCGAAAAGCTACATTTTGCATACGGTCAAATTAGGACTCGAGACCACTTCCATTGAGTTCAAAATGACGTTTGCGATATTTTTTAGTGTAAGCTTCGATATGTTTGGAGATAGTGGAATTTTCGTCACTTTTTGCTTTGGACTTTTGGTTTGGGCTGAACCTCTTCTAACTCAGCCCCAACCCATCTCCCCTACATCACTTCTTCAAAAATAACAAAGCTTCATCAAAAATGGTGGAGGGAATGGGAAATTAAAATTCCAAGCTCAAGTTCATTAGCAAATTCAACATTTAATTCCAAATTCAAGTAAAGACATTGGATTCAAACTTGTGGTTGATTCTTCCATTACTTTTAAGCTTCTCCATCATCAATTTCGTGGAAAAGGTGAGATTTTTATCTCACATTCTTGCCTATAACTGTCATTGGGTTGTTGGGAATGATTCCCTATCACTTGTGCATGTACATTTGCATTTGGGTTGGATTGGATTGTGAATAACCCCAATTTTTAGTGTTTCGGCGAAAATCTGGGCTATAGATCGTTCTGCCCCGCTAGCTCGCGTGCGTGGAAAAGACTCTGCCTGCATTTAGCTCGTTCTGGACTTAGGTCGTTCGTCCCTAGGTCGTAGGTCGCTGGACCTTAAGTCGCTCTGGTGTGGGAATGTTGTTTACGGCACTTAGGTCATAGGTCGCTCGGCCATTACCTCGTTAGGTCGCTCGGCTACTAGGTCGCTCGGCCACTAAGTCGCTCGACCTTACCTACCCATTAGGTCGCACCCCTTTAGGTCGTGCCTTTCCTTAACTCGACCGTGTTAGGTCGCTCACCCCGCTAGGTCGAACCACTGATAGCTCGCGTGCATGGTAGATCGTTCCATCTTAGGTCGCTCGGCCTGTTTTCCCTTAAGTCGCTCGACCATTCACCTAGTTAGGTCGCTTGACCCCAGAACGCCTTAAAGTCGCTCGGTCCTTAATGGTTAGGTCGCATTGCATCGTCACCTCCTTAGGTCGCGAGATTAATTAGGTCGTTCGACCTGCTTACCTTTTTAGGTCGCTTGGCCCTATCTCCCTTAGGTCGTTGGACCTTATTTTCCTTAGGTCGCCTGACCTCTTAAATCGTTCGACTACTAGGTCGTATCACGTTAGGTCGCCCAGCCTTGTTAAGACATTAGGTCGCTCGCCTTTTATACTTAGGTCATTTGACCGGTATTTTGGTAGGTCGCTCGGCATGTTTGGCCGCACCATTTATTTCTACTTTGATGGTTTTTGGAACTGATTTCCTTGGATTTCCTTCACGTCTTCGAATGTGAATTTTTGTGACTGATTGTTTCTGCAATTGTTTTGTGACTTGTCACTTTAAAAATACAAAGGTTTCAATACTAGTAGTAAATATCAAAACTCTTTCATCAAAACAATTTCAACACTATTTTATTACAAAGCTCTTTTCCTAAACCGTTTTTCCAATCTACTAGTATATACAAGCCTTTACCTCACTCGGATGAGAAATTTAATTAAACGGCTTAGTAAAACGAGTGGTATGAAACGGTTGCGTTCACTTTGTCGGTTAATTCTTGGACTTTTTCGATTGAACCTCTTGTGACGATTTCTAGTGAAGATTCACAGCTTGTTCGTAAATATTTAAGTTAAGCAAGTGGTTATGGGACATGAAGCTAAACTCATATATTTACTAGCTTGGTGTGATTGATACTTCTTGATGATCATGATGATCATTTTTGTGATTTTATTTAGACTAGCAATTGTGCGATGTCTCTTTGTCTACGAGGGAGACTAAACCCCGTTTGTGTGATGTTTCACTATCGCATATGTGGGGTAGCGCCCCACGGTCTCCGGGCCATTCTTGTGGAGCTTCGGCTCAAATATTATGGTTAGCTACCATGAGATAGCATCTCGTCTTGTGATACACGTGTTGGTGAGTTTTCATACTCCCGTTTTGTGATAGGCCTCCCCCTTCTTGTGATTTCTGGATTTCTTGTGATGATTTCAGGAATTTTGTGCTTAACCAATTTTCGTGATTTCCATTTATAAGTTTTATCAATTTTTGTGCATTGGTGAATTTGTGTGTCATTGACTTGTTATGAATACAAGTTTAGGGTATGATACCCTATTTTATCTTTGAGAAGATTCTTGTGATATTGATTAATCTCTGGTTGATTTTCAATTACATACTTATAGTAGTATGCCACTATGGTTATTACATGTTCATGCCATGTCTTTTACTTTGTACCATATCATTTGATATTTATAGCTAAACTGATCCGTTTATTATTTTCTTATAAATAATACTCGGGTCAGACCGAGATGTTACAGGTGCTTCTGCGTGACTTCTCCTCTGGATTACTCTGACTTTTGGCTAACTACTTAGATTAGTAGTTTTTGTTGTATACATTTGAGTTACCGACTCATAGATATATTCTTTTGTGTAGCACGTGTTGCTATTCTTTTGTATTATCGTGGATCTTTCTGACCCCTACTCTGATGTACACTTTCATGTGTTATATATATATTCATATCTTTTTCCGCCTTTGTGATATGGATGTCTGTGACTGATTTGTGTTATGTTTATTTCTATATTTGTTTCCAAAGATTTTATATAGCCACTGTGTGATAGCTTTGAGTTTGTATCGGTATGTCGGATTCCCTCCTTCAATGAACTGCATGTTTTACTATCTGACATATCGGTGCTCGCACAAATAAGTTACACGGATGGTCGCTCCTCAACAGCCTTATTCTCTGTGCTAGTTGACAGCATTACACCGTAGTTTTCTTGGCTAGCGTGGGTATAAAGGTAGGGCGTCACAGCTTGGTATCAGAGCCAAACTTCGGAACAATGTAGAATAACTTAACAAGGATCATCGTCCTAAGTCCAACTTAGGAGTCGTGCCTTAGGATTTAATTCGAGTCTTCGAACCGATTCATCCTATTTCCTTTTATGTATCCTTGTTTTATCTATCAAGATTTGCTTGGTATTTATTTGAAGAATAACTTTTCTTTTTTTCTCTTCCTTAAAGAAGAGAATGTCTAGGCCAGGCCGTCCCAGAGCTGGACCATCTACTGTTACTCCCCAGGATGGAGTTTTTATGACTGCTCAACAGCTTCTTGATTTAGTAAAGAATGCTTAGGCAGCTGGTCCTAATCAGAAACCTACTCATCCTAAGTCTGGATTTGCACGCTTGTGCAACGATTATACCAACTTGGGTGGGAAACCATTCAAAGGTTCCGAAACTATTATCGAGGTCCAGGCTTGGTTAAGAACATGCGATCGAATCTTTTCTCGCATGAATCTTATCGATCTTCACCGTGTTCAGGTGGCCTCTAGTATGCTCCAAGAGAGAGCATTGGATTGGTACGAACTTCTTATTTCTGAGATTAATGAAGCAGATATCACCTGGGAGCAATTCCAGGAACGCTTCGAATTAAAATTCGTACCAGAAGCATAGAAGGTGACATTGGCTCGTCGTTTTATAGACCTTGTTCAAGGTGAATCCTCTGTGACAGATTATGTTGCATCCTTCGAGTCACTGTCTAAATATGGGGTTGAATACATCAACACCCCATTGAAGAAGAACCAGAGATTCGTCTATGGCTTAAACAAGAATCTCAAGAATCCATTACTTCTAAAGTTAGAAGTTTCTTTCGATCAACTCATTGATATCGCTCTTCGTCTTGAAGAGGCTGATAGGGAAAGTGATGTTGAAGTGGTGGGTTCCAAACCAAACTTCAACAACAAGAAGAGGCCAAACAAATTCAAAGGTCCTTATCCCAACAAAAAGGGGAAACCTGCACCTCCGGCAGTAAAGACTTCTACCCCTAGTAGCGGGCAATGCTATAACTGTGGTTCTAAGGACCATTTTGCGAACAAGTGTTCAAAGCCCCGTTCTTGTCGCTATTGTAAGAGCCCGGATCATTATATACATTTATGCCCCAGACTTCAGGGCAAGAAGGAGGGAAAGCTTAATGTGGCTCAAGCCCCTGGCAACACATCTCGCGGTCAAGGTATGTCTCATTCTGTCCTTGATGGCATTATTATATTTCATGATCAACCCATTAGAGTTCTCTTTGATACGGGTGCATCCCATTCTTTTATATCAAAGGAACTTGTAAACACTCTTTCTTTAAGTGTTGTTGCTTTAATGACTTCTCTAAGAATTGCGAATCCGGTTGGTGGATCCGCATCTCTTAGTTTGCTTTGTAAAGACGTCGAGATTATTTTGTGTGATTTTTCTTTCCTAGCCGATTTGCATGTCATGCGTTACTTAGGCTTTGGAATGATTTTGGGTATGGATTGGCTTAATCGTTATGAAGCTCATATCCTATGTCCTGAGCAGACTATTTATCTCCGTCATCCGCAATCTGTTAATCAGATTTCTATTGTTCTTAAAGATTCGGATTCCGCTTTGGTTGCATCTTTATATTCTTTAAATCCTCATGATAATGATAATGATGATGAGGAAGATGTCATTTCTCTTATTCGCGTCGTTCATGAATTTTCCGACATATTTGAGCCCGTTTTAGGATTACCACCTAAGCGAGCAATTGAGTTCAAAATTAATCTTATACCTGGAGCTCAACCTATTACCCGTCCTCCTTATCGCATGTCTAATAAGGAGAATGAAGAGATGCGCAAACAATTATCCGAGTTAGAGACGAAGCAACTTATTCGCTCTAGTTCCTCGCCTTGGGGAGCTTCAGCTATTTTCGTAAATAAGTCCGATGGTACACTTAGGCTTTGCGTCGACTACCGCAAGCTTAATGATCTTACTATTAAGAATAAATATCCTTTACCTCGGATTGATGATCTGTTTGATCAACTTAGTGGTGCTAGAGTCTTTTCACAATTGGACTTGGCTACCGGTTTTCATCAGCTTCGTATTGCAGAGGATAGTATTCCTTTGACTTCTTTCCGTACTCGTTATGGATCTTATGAGTGGCTAGTTATGCCATTTGGTTTAACGAATGCTCTGGCTTATTTCGTTGACCTTATGAATCGAGTTTTCAAAGATTTTCTCGATCAGTTTGTTCTCATATTTATTGATGATATTCTTGTGTATTCTAAAACCGAAGAGGAATATGAAAAGCATCTTCGGATTGTATTGGAAACTCTTAGGAGCAATCAACTGAAAGCAAAATTTTCTAAATGCCATTTTTGGCAATCTAGTGTGAAGTTTCTCGGTCATATTATTTCCGAATCCGGAATATCAGTGGATCCTTCGAAGATTGAAGCGATTCAAAATTGGAAGAGACCGGAGAGCGTGCTGAAATCCGTAGCTTTCTCGGATTGGCAGGTTATTACCGCCGCTTCATAAAAGACTTTTCTAAGATTGCCGTGCCTCTTACTGGCTTAACCAAAAAAGGTGTTAAATACATTTGGTTGGACAAATGTGAAACTTCTTTTCAGAAATTAAAAGAACTCCTTTCTGATGCTCCTATTCTTGTTATTCCCAAAGGGAACCAAGATTTTGTTGTTTATACCGATGCTAGTCGCGTTGGTTTGGGTGCCGTTCTTATGCAGAAAGAACGTGTTATTGCTTATGCTTCTAGGCAATTGAAGCCGGCTGAGACTAGATATGCCACACATGATTTAGAACACACGGCTATCATTTTCGCCCTTCGAATTTGGCGACATTATCTTTTGGGAGAGAAATTTATACTTTATACAGATCATAAGTCTTTGAAATATTTGTTTTCTCAAAAGGAACTTAATTTGCGTCAACAGCGTTGGCTCGAATTCCTTGCCTCTTACGACCTTGATATTCTTTATACTCCCGGAAAGGGAAATCGAGTTGCTGATGCTCTTAGCCGTAAGCAACAAGCGGTTGTTTCTATGATGATATCTGAATGGCATGATCTCGAGGATTTATCCACTTGTGAGATTAGAGATCGTGTATCTGATATATGTTCATCATTTGTTTTGTGTAGCCTTGAGGCTCATCCTTCTCTTTTGGACCGCATTTTTGAAGCTCAGAAGCTAGATCCTGAACTGGCTCTTCTTAGCCAGAACGTTAGGGATAAAATCGATATTGAAGGTTTGAAAGACTTTGATATTGATTCTCGTGGCAGCATTCAAAAATTTGGTAGACTGATCGTACCAAATATTAGTGATCTTCGTAGAGATATTCTAGAAGATTCTCATCGTTCCAAGTATTCCATTCATCCCGGTAGTAGTAAAATGTACGCTGATATGAAGCGACTTTATTATTGGGAGGGGATGAAATCTGATATTGCTAACTTTGTTAAGTGTTGCATGACTTGCCAACTTGTCAAGGCTGAACATCAAAGGCCCGATGGGTTATTGCAACCATTGGAAATTCCAATTTGGAAGTGGGATCAAATTTCCATGGATTTTATAGATGGCCTTCCCCGTTCTCATTCGGGTCATGATAGCTTATGGGTGATCGTTGATAGACTTACTAAATCCGCCCATTTTATTCCCGTTCGGTCTAATCGGACCGTACCTCTTTTGGCCAAACTCTTCATCAAAGAAATTGTTAAATTGCATGGAGTTCCTACTTCTATTGTTAGTGATCGTGATCCATTATTTACTAGTGGATTCTGGAAGAGTCTTCAAAAAGCTTTGGGAACGAAGCTTAATTTTAGCACCGCTTATCACCCCCAGTCCGATGGACAAACTGAGCGTGTGAATCAAACTCTTGAAGATCTTCTTCGTTCTTGTGTGCTTGATTTCGGTGGAAGTTGGGAAGATCATATTTCACTTGTTGAATTTTCCTATAATAACAGCTTCCAAGCTAGTATTGGTATGGCACCTTTCGAGGCACTCTATGGGAGGCCATGCCGATCTCCTTCTTGTTGGCTTGAGGCCGATGAGAAGCTGGTCTTAGGTCTAGATTTTATTCGAGATTCCACATAAAAGATTGAACTTATTCGACATAGGATGAAAGAAGCCCAGAGTAGACAGAAATCCTATGCAGATAACCGAAGAAGAAAATTAGAATTTTCTGTGGGAGATCTTGTATTTATTCGTGTTTCCACTATGAAGGGTGTTTTACGTTTCAGTCAATCGGGAAAGTTAGCACCTCGATATATTAGGCCATTTCCTATCACCGAACGTATTGGTTCTATGGCTTATCGCCTTTCATTACCGGCTCAGTTTTCTTCCATGCATGACGTGTTTCACGTTTCCCAATTACGGAAGTGCCTTCGGGATTCCGATTCTATTCTTGAGCCCGGTGTTGTGGAAGAGATTGAAGTTTCACCTAATTTAACTTATGAGCAGCATCCTATTCGAATTATTGCCTCGGAGGTCAAATGACTTCGAAATAAAGATGTTCCGCTTGTTAAAGTTCAATGGTCCTCAAATCCTAAGGATTGTTCTTGGGAATCTAGAGAATTCATTGAGCGAACACATCCGGACTTACTTTCTCATGCTCTTTGAGGTAAACTTCTTATTTCAAATTTCTTTTGTGTTAATATGCTTTTGTGGTTGTTACTTTTTATTTCCATCTTATATATTGCGAGGACGCAATTTCTTTAAGGAGGGGAGTCTGTAACAACCCGCATATTTGTCGATTTTATATTTAAATATTTTATTTAAATATTTTATCGTTAGTCGGATGTTAGTCCGAAAAGCTACTTTTTGCATACGGTCAAATTAAGACTTGAGACCACTTCCATTGAGTTCAAAATGATGTTTGCGAACTTTTTGAGTGTAAGCTTCGATATGTTTGGAGATAGTGGAATTTTCATCACTTTTTGCTTTGGACTTTTGGTTTGGTCTGAACCTCTTCTAACTCAGCCCCAACCCATCTCCCCTTCATCACTTCTTCAAAAATAACAAAGCTTCATCAAAAATGGTGGAGGGAATGGGAAATTAAAATTCCAAGCTCAAGTTCATTAGCAAATTCAACATCTAATTCCAAATTCAGATAAAGACATTGGATTCAAACTTGTGGTTGATTCTTCCATTACTTTTAAGCTTCTCCATCATCAATTTCGTGGAAAAGGTGAGATTTTTATCTCACATTCTTGCCTATAACTGTCATTGGGTTGTTGGGAATGATTCCCTATCACTTGTGCATGTACATTTGCATTTGGGTTGGATTGGATTATGAAAAACCCCAATTTTTAGTGTTTCGGCGAAAATCTGGGCTATAGATCGTTCTGCCCCGCTAGCTCACGCACGTGGAAAAGACTCTGCCTGCATTTAGCTCGTTCTGGACTTAGGTCGTTCGTCCCTAGGTCGTAGGTCGCTGGACCTAGGTCGCTCTTTCGTGGGAATGTTGTTTACGGCACTTAGGTCGTAGGTCGCTCAGCCATTACCTCGTTAGGTCGCTCGGCTACTAGGTCGCTCGGCCACTAAGTCGCTCGACCTTAAATACCCATTAGGTCGCACCCCTTTAGGTCGCGCCTTTCCTTAACTCGACCGTGTTAGGTCGCTCACCCCGCTAGGTCGAACCACTGATAGGTCGCGTGCATGGTAGGTCGTTCCATCTTAGGTCACTCGGCCTGTTTTCCCTTAAGTCGCTCGACCATTCACCTAGTTAGGTCGCTTGACCCCAGTCCGCCTTAAAGTCGGTCGGTCCTTAATGGTTAGGTCGCATTGCCTCGTCACCTCCTTAGGTCGCGAGATTAATTAGGTTGTTCGACCTGCTTACCTTTTTAGGTCGCTTGGCCCTATCTCCCTTAGGTCGTTGGACCTTATTTTCCCTTAGGTCGCCTGACCTCTTAAATCGTTTGACTACTAGGTCGTATCACGTTAGGTCGCCCAGCCTTTTTAAGACATTAGGTCGCTCGCCTTTTATACTTAGGTCGTTTGACCGGTATTTTGGTAGGTCGCTCGGCATGTTTGGCCGCACCATTTATTTCTACTTTGAAGGTTTTTGGAACTGATTTCCTTGGATTTCCTTCACGTCTTCGAATGTGAATTTTTGTGACTGATTGTTTCTGCAATCTTTTTGTGACTTGTCACTTTAAAAATACAAAGGTTTCAATACTAGTAGTAAATATCAAAACTCTTTCATCAAAACAATTTCAACACTATTTTATTACAAAGCTCTTTTCCTAAACCGTTTTTCCAATCTACTAGTATATACAAGCCTTTACCTCACTCGGATGAGAAATCTAATTAAACGGCTTAGTAAAACGAGTGGTATGAAACGCTTGCGTTCACTTCGTCGGTTAATTCTTGGACTTGTTCGATTGAACCTCTTGTGACGATTTTCTAGTGAAGATTCACAGCTTGTTCGTAAATATTTAAGTTAAGCAAGTGGTTATGGGACATGAAGCTAAACTCATATATTTACTAGCTTGGTGTGATTGACACTTCTTGATGATCATGACGATCATTTTTTTGATTTGATTTAGACTAGCAATTGTGCGATGTCTCTTTGTCTACGAGAGAGACTAAATCCCGTTTGTGTGATGTTTCACCATCACATATGTGGGGTAGCGCCCCACGGTCAACGGGCCATTCTTGTGGAGCTTCGGCTCAAATATTATGGTTAGCTACCATGAGATAGCGTCTCGTCTTGTGATACACGTGTTGGTGAGTTTTCATACTCCCATTTTGTGATAGGCCTCCCCCTTTTTGTGATTTCTGGATTTCTTGTGATGATTTCTGGAATTTTGTGCTTCACCAATTTTCGTTATTTCCATTGATAAGTTTTATCAATTTTTGTGCATTGGTGAATTTGTGTGTCATTGACTTGTTATGAATACAAGTTTAGGGTATGATACCCTATTTTATCTTTGAGAAGATTCTTGTGATATTGATTAATCTCTGGTTGATTTTCAATTACATACTTATAGTAGTATGCCACTATGGTTATTACATGTTCATGCCATGTCTTTTACTTTGTACAATATCATCTGATATTTATAGCTAGACTGATCCATTTATTATTTTCTTATAAATAATACTCGGGTCAGACCGAGATGTTACAGGTGCTTCTGCGTGACTTCTCCTCTGGATTACTCTGACTTTTGGCTAACTACTTAGATTAGTAGTTTTTGTTGTATACATTTGAGATACCGACTCATAGATGTATTCTTTTGTGTAGCACGTGTTGCTATTCTTTTGTATTATCGTGGATCTTTCTGATCCCTACTCTGATGTACACTTTCATGTGTTATATATATATATATATATATATTCATATCTTTTTCCTCCTTTGTGATATGGATGTCTGTGACTGATTTGTGTTATGTTTATTTCTATATTTGTTTCTGAAGATTTTATATAGCCATTGTGTGATAGCTTTGAGTTTGTATCGGTATGTCGGATTCCCTCCTTAAGTGAAATGCATGTTTTACTATCTGACATATTGGTGCTCGCACAAAGAAGTTACTGGGATGGTCGCTCCTCAACGGCCTTATTCTCCGTGCTAGTCGACAGCATTACACCGTAGTGTTCTTGGCTAGCGTGGGTATAGAGGTAGGGCGTCACAGACCGCCTAAATGTCCTCTATCGCATCGTAAACACACTTGAACAGCAAGATGAACGCGAGTTGATTTCTCCTCGTACGTCACTTGAAAACCCATCATCACCGTTTAGATTAAAGATCGTGCCAAGCTCTACGATTTTGCTTTAGGAAGTTTTCAAAAATATTGGATGGATTGGGAAAAAATGGAGGAGGAAGATCAAAGCTATGCTGGCCATTCGAAGATGGGTGGCGGCTGGAATGATTAGGGTTAGGTTTTCGCAAATGAAAAGAGTTGAGGTCCTTAAATAGGCAACTAAATGACACTATTCACCCGACAAATTTCCGAACTCCAAAAGAAGCATACCGCCTAGCGTCTTATATGTTATATCCATATTCCAAATGTAATGGAACATATATCGAAAGCTAATTCAAAAGTATATAGAAGATATAGTATCAAATCGAATTATTTTAATTAAATTTACCTAATAAATTTCTAGGCATTTTTCATTCGAACGATCAAACGGTAAATCCAATCGATACGAAATTTGGAATCCCATAATAATATACTATTACGGATCCAATGAAACTAGTTTCGTCCAATTCTGAGACAGTGTTTCGAATGGCTATTTTTCATGTATTAATTAAATATCAAAATTTACAATTTCTATAAATTAACTTTTAATTCAATTTTAAAAGTTTATCGACTTTATTCTAATTCAAATAGGATTTAAAACAATGTCAGAAATCATTTTTATTCATATCAGATTCAATATTCAATTAATTAACTGATTTAACTTATAATATTCACTTTTCAATATTTAAATTCAATTAAATATTCTAAATTCAGACTACTGAAAAACCGGGTCATTACAATAATAGTATTATTTGGAAGTATATTTAGAATAGAAATATTTTTAAAAGGGTTTTGAATGAAATAGACGCACTGAACTATGTTGGTCATTGGAAAATAATTTCGATGATGACTACAGCATCACCAGTATTCATTTTCGAGTTTCTAGGTGAGGAATTGCTACCAGAGTAAATGTGTTCAGAGTTGTTTTGATAAAATGGGTCATGAGTTAAAAATTCCAAAGGAATGATTTGTTATATACTAGGAAATATATGTATTATATTATTGTTTTTTAAAATGTTTTGAAATAAAACCCAAGCGCTTAATTCTAAAGTCCTCAATTAAGTCATTTGATGGGTGCACGTATCATATACATTAGGGAAGTTTGGTTAGTGCATCTCATTATGACACGTATTTGATAATTTTCGTTTGTTAAAAATGTAATGGAATTTCCGATGATTTTAGACAGTCGGGACTTCCAAATTTGATATAGAAATTGAAGCTAAGTGTTAAAGTGAAATATAAGAAAATAAGTTTTGTAACTTATAAATTTGGGGAGATAGTAATTTAAAAAAATATTAAATCTTTTGAATATTCTGGTTATGTAAAACAATTCTGAATGTTGTATATATACTCTTAGGAAGTAGAAGAGTATTTTGTAAATATGAGCTTGAGCTATAGAATGTTAGTAGACTTAAGTAAAATAATGATTCCATAAAAGGGTATTTAAAAATCTCGGGAAATGTTTTATTAATGAAGATAAGTCCTTTTAAAGTGTTTATTGGCTTGGAGTAATATGTTATGAAATGACTTAGAAAATAAAATCTAGTATTAATTAAAAATGTGACTTAAGCTTTAAGGTGGATAATAAACATAAGTGTGCTTTATATAATGTTTATAATAAACTTAAGTATGGAGGAGCTTTAAGGTGAAGTTGCGACTTTTAAAAATATGTAAAAACTTGAATTTTAAATGGATTGGTTTACATAAGAGGTATTATAAAATGTTTATGAACTTAAGTAAAAAAATTATGAAATAGTTCATAAATAATTTTAAAATTAAAGGAAATACTATTGGAAAAGTAAGTGTGATATAAAATTTTTGCAAAGCCAGCCAACTTTATAGTGGGTCGTGCCACTATATATATATGAAGAAAAGGTGTTCTGCACATGCGCAGAAATAACTATATGGTTTTATAGTGATCATTCAAGTTAGAGTACATAACAGGTGAGAAGAAAAGGTGCTTCTGGGGCTATAAAAATGACCTAAGGAAACAACGGTTCTTCCTCTCAGGAGGAGGAAGAATCACTTCCAACGGGACCTAAGACATGCAAAAAAATTGCAAAATGAGATACAATATCCAAATCAAAACCCGAGTGTTCCCTACAGTATAAATATCTCCTATCCCAACTATCATCAAGGAGAAGAGATCTATTCCGCTTACCACGTGCTCCATCCACTATGAGAATAAGACCACCACCATCTATAGAGTAATGCAAACGCCTAGGTTCACCATCATCATCACTAACAAAAGTATGGAAATCATGTCTAGCCGGGTCATATCTCATGTCAGACTGTACATGGATCCAAGCCATCTCAGCAGATTGCCATACAATATCAGAATCACCAAGATTTGAAGAATCAGAAAAAACAGAGGATACCATATCAACGTCATAGATGAGAGGAACAGTAGGAGGCACTGAAGGCTCAACAGGAAGGTTGAAGGGTGCCACCGGAGGAGGAAAGTCGTGGAGTTTCGGGGGCCTAGGAAGAGGGGTCCTTACCGAGAGAGGACCAAAAAATGACGAACGAGATCATGCAGTTGATGTATGACCGAAAGACTGACAGGATGTACCAATGTCTGGCTTCCAACCATATCGAACTACTATCTCCGCTACTTGATCCTCTGTCACTCTAACTTTGATAGTATCTAGTAAAGGCTTATCTGGGGAAATCTCAATCAATGCTTTTGCATAGACTAGATTGTCCCTAGCTACAGTGTTAGCATCAAAACATTTTACTTTACCAACCGCACTAGCTAGCCAGTTTATACCTAACAAAGGTTGCAAAACAGAGGGAATATGAGAGAAGTAGGTCTAAACAGGAATAGATAGTACTTGCTCTCTGGCACAGTCAACAAACGGACTCCAAGGAGTGACTATATAAGGCTTGCCTCTGATAAATATAGGATCTTTACTAAGTATACGTAGACGCTTCTCAGGCCGTGAGAACTTGAAAAAGAACATAGAGTTGTCCATATGGACTAGGAGGCTACCCTTTGGTTGCAAGCTTTGAAGCAATGATCCTTAACCACTAGATAAGGTGAGTTATTGTCAAAAAGAAACCCACAAGATGGTCGGACCAATATTCAATACCTGCTTAAATTACCTTTGGAGGGGGGGATCAAAACCCCGTCTTTGTTAACCATTTCAAAAGATCGGGGCACAAATTCACCTGCATTTTTTGGCAATGAAGATAATAAGGATGACCATTTTAAGCCTATTTTCAGCTCATTTGACTGGTGAGCTATTGTAGGAGGAATATAATCATGCGATGGAGCGGCAACAATATTCAAATATGCAGGAACTTCAGGGGGAAGCTGATGTTGATGAGCAAGAGATATATTTGAACATTTTCGAGTAAATACAGGTTCATTGTTGCCCACATTAGTTATTACCTTTTTCGAGCTATCAATCCCTGAGCTATGAATAACATGAGATCTATTATTTATACCTACAGTACTAGTTTCCATTCCAACAGAAATTGGAGCATTTTCTTGATTAATAATGACCATATTCAATGCAGTCACAGATTTATACATATCAAGCCCAACGTCAGTTGCCTCAAAACCTTCATATGCAGCAGTTTTCAAATTCGAAGGAGCTGTGATATTTTCACTATCAACATTACACAGGATATCGCAACTAACATTACCCAAGATATCACCTTTCCATGCCATGGAAATATGTTGTAGGATAGAAGCAATTGTTGTGGATGAAGATGGGATTGAAATACCTGAAATCAGACCATAAGTCGGAGAAAGTTTATGACTATCTGAAGCTAGGGCTTCCATCGAGCTTGGCAAGTCAACAGAGCCAGGAAAACCATCACAGGCAGTTAAATATGGTGAAGAATTTCCAGTTACAGATGCGGCAGCTACCTCGACAGTGGAGCTATCTTACACTCGACCAGATCTGGTTATAGAACGATTTGCGATGGAGGAATTGAATCTGGGTTTGCCTTTCTGGTTCTTTTCCATAGTCGACTAATTTGATGAAGCAAAGAAGAGAAGTGATGGGCGGATCGTCAATGGATTGAATAGACTCAGAAATCGAAAGAAGAAAGAAATCGCTTTTTAGAAGAAGATGATGCCATTTTTAATTCACAAAAAAGATGTTTTCGAAAATCATGATTTTTTAAGTGTGATTTAAAATTAAACGTGAATAAAAAGAACTTGGTATAATTTAGGAACCATTGGAATAAATATGTAAGTTGTACGTAGATCATTCTATTCAAATAATTGATTTGATCTAGATTCGAGTGCGTGATTTTGAGGTGATGTACATCAATCTGAGTTAGAATTTTTTATTCGATTCTTTATGGCAAACACTTGATGTAGATTTTTGATATGATTCTGAAATTTTCTGTCATAATATTTGGCTTTGTAAGGAGAACAGCGGTTTCTAATTAAGAAGTCTGATCAAAGTCCGCACTAGAGAATTTGAGTGAACGGTACTAGTTTGGAAGTGAAATTTGTGTGATCGAACGAGCGATCAGATTTGATATTGCATACGGATGAGATATATATATCATACGTGCTTTAATACAATTGTAGCATCTTTCTTTTGAAATGCAAATTAAAAGATTTGTTATGGCATGATTGTTCAAAATGGTTACTATGTATGATTTAACATGCTTAGATCTATATTATATGATGGATGGGTAGTTGTATGATTTCATTGTCATGTTTAACTTTCTTTTAGGTTGTATAAGTAAGTTTCAGGTACATGGAAGCAAAATGCTAGTTTGATGCTATTTGTTTCATGAGTTGAGTTTAGTTGCTTCCTAATAGGTACATGTTTATGTTTTTAGTTTGATTTGATGATTTTATGCCCCAGATATGGGAAGCCACTTGGCATTAGTTTTCTTATGTTGGATTGGGCTAGTAGTGGTGATTTATTTTTTTTTCTAATTGGGCCGCGCAAAGGAGATGCTGCCGAAATTTTCCATAACTTTAAGGGACTTAGACAATTTGATAACAAGTTTCAACTAATTGATTTTAAAACTTAAAGGATTTGGAGGTATTTTCCTTAACTTGGAAATTTCGGGGACAAAATTCTTTAAGGGGCAGAATGTAACGATCTGGAATTTTAGTCATTTAATTTCTATTTAATTAATTTTAATTATTGAAATATTTTGTTAAAAGCTTTAAAACTTGAATTAAATTAGAACTTATTTAAAATATTTGAATTGTGAATATATATTGGAATAGTTATTTAAATATTAGGACTTTAAATTTAATATTTATTTAATGGATTGAACGGTTTTATTTAACCCCTTTTAATTAACAAATAATAACGGTGAATTCATTTTGAAAATTTAATTTCAGAGAATAAATGCTTCAAATAAATAATTTGTAAATTCTTTAAAATATCATTCTGGGGAATTATCTCGGATTTTGACGAAACTAGTGCCATTAGATTCAGAATAACAAATTGTTGTATGCCGACGAATTTCATGGCGATCAAATGGACTATATGGTCGTGTAAGCCGGAAAAGCATAGCGATTAATCTTAGGAAATTAAAATTATATAATTTGATTATAAAAGCTAACATCTGTATATGATGGAATTAGGCCCCAAAATTTTTTCTATTGAGTTCGGAATAGGAGTATTTAGCTACAAACACCAAGTGGGCACGTCTCGATTGGAGATCGGAAATTTTCGGACGTGGATACTATTAGAAATATATATATAAGTACCACACCCCATTCATTTTGGCCTAAACAAAAAAATACTGACCCTAGCCGTCGATTTTATCAACTCTAACCCTAATAATCTAATTGCCCACGTCCTTCAATGCCATTGGAGGCCAACTACGAAAAGTTGGTCAAAAAGAAAAGTGTTCATCATGGTGGGATGAAGGGGATGATCGGTTGGATCAAGCTGGTTCGTTGTGGGTTGGCCAAAAGTTTAGTGCGACGGCGGTAGCTTGGGTGGGGTTTTCTGGAGGCGACAGTGGTCTATAGGTGTCGAGGCTAAGGGCATTGGGTTCATCTATGTTAGGAAAGGCTTTGGCGAGGTTGCGGTAGTCGAATATGGTCTATGGCACCGGCTGCGTCGAGTTGAATGTCAACGTTTGGTTAGGGCTCACTCGAGCCGTGGTTGTTGAAGTGCGGCGCAATAGTGGCCTGGGGTTGCTCGGGGTTTGGGTCGTCGTAGGCGATGAGGCGGTGGTTGGTGGTGGCCCATGGTGGCGTCCAGGCGAGGTTGAACGGAGATGATAGTTGCGACCTGGGTTCGAGTTTAGGGTTTGATTAAGTAGGGTAATTAACTAACTTAATGATGTAATTAGTGAATAAATAGTATTTAATTTACTAAAAATCTTGTAAACTAAATATATATTTCATACAAGGTCCAAATCGAACGCGATTAGTGACATTAGGCTCGTATTAATGATATCTACGTTATGGAAATGGATTGGTCTAGATCAGAGCTTGTAGGAATTTCAGTTACAAATTGAACGCTGTTCGATTTTAGACGAAACCAAAATGCATTAGTGACAACTGGAATTTGGTGAGTATAACTCACCACTTTTGATAAATCAATATGTTATAGTAGATAAAAATATATTGTTTGTGTTTGGCTGAAATTATTGGCTGGTTTGTTAAAATATCTACTTTTGAAAAGCGATTGGCATTTAAATTGAAATACAGGGAAAATAGTTCAGAAACCCGGATTTCTCCATATTGTTACTTTAAATATCTAGTTATATCCCAGGTGATTCTATTTTAGCTATAACTCTATTATATAAATTGTTAATTGCTGAATCTCGATTGTTTAGCATTATTAGTTATGACATTGTTATATGTTCAAAACACAACCCCTGTAGTGATAAAAATCAATAACACGATTGTTTAAGTGCTTTGGTGGCTACTGATCTCAATTTAGTATTTGAAGTACTATTAATTACCATTGGGCTTGAAATTAATTTTGATTCAGATAATGATTTTTTAATCTGACTTTTGGGTTTTCTGGAACATTTTGCTTAATTTTGGAAACTGCTCTGTTCACTCCAACCTTTTATTTGTGTTTTCTAATATATTTGGAAATGGTTTATAATTGTTTTAGTATTTAATAATGTTCTAAGTTGTTTAATTATTATTTATAATATTCTAAGTTGTTTAGTTAATATTTCTAATATTCTAAGTTGTTTAATTATTATTTAACAATGTCTAAAATTGTTTAATTATATTTAATATTTTTAAAAGGTTATTTATCAATATTTTAATATTGTTAAAATTTATTTGTTAAATAATTAATGTTGTTTGAAGATAATAATTATTATTATTTATGAATAATATTTTGGAATTAATAATTATTCATTATAATAAAGTTTGAGGATTGATTATAATTGTTTATTTAATAATATTTTAAGTAATTAATTATTTTGCTTATAATAATTTGAATTCAATATTTATTATTTATTTATATTGTTTTGTTGTTAATAATTATTATGATATTATATGGTTTTGAAGTAAATAATAATTATTTATTTATGATGTTTAAAGTTAATTAGCCTATTTAACTAATTGTATTTATAAATAATAAATTGATTTATAAGGGAATTTCATTTAATAATGAGTTTATAAATTAAAATGGAGTTTAGAGGATTTTTATAAAGGCTTTGTAATGGATTTTATAAAGGGATTTTTGGAAAAAAAATTATAAAGTAATTTTTATAAAGAATTTTTTATAAAGGATCTTTATAAAAGACTTTTATAAAAGAATAAAGTTTTATAAATGGGTTTATTAATTTATAAATGAAGTTTTAAAAATAGTTTTATGAATTTATAAAATTGCTTTAAAATGATTTTAGAAATTTATAAAAAGAGTTTTATCAATGGTTTTAGAAGTTAATAAAAAGAGTTTTATAAATTGTTTGGGAGATTTATAAAAGAGTTTTATAAATTGTTTTGGAGATTTATAGAAGTGTTTTATAAATAGTTTTAGAGATTTATAAAAGGAGTTTTATACAATGATTTTAGAGTTGTATAAATACATTTTCTAAGTAGTGAAAGTGTAATGTTTTTGTTAACATACTTATATGTTTAGATAAGTATATGGATATTTACCAAGTATAAAAAGGAGTATGAAGGGTTTGTGAATATATCTTAGTAAATGTATATTGATACAAGAATTTACCAAGCGATTTTAATTCATGAAAAGATTTATTAAAGTGGTTAGTGGCTTCTTATGTGCTTAACCAATGCTAGTTTCTCTATGGAAATAAATCCCCGGATTGATTAATACTTTCTGTTTATTTGATAGTTAAATAACCGACTATCAAATTTGGTCATTTTCAAATTATCATTGTCGGTTCGAAGAGACCAGGATCAGACATATTATCTGAAAACCACTTCGAACCAGCATAAGCATTTGAATTGGAACATCTTGAAGATGATTGAAGACGGTGTTCTTAAAGTGCAAGGGCTACTTTCTACTAATCCTGAGAGTGATTCCAAAATGGATGTAGTAGATGTAGTGCCTTCGGTTTCGTTCTGACCTAGAACGAACTTATGTGGATGAATGCTAGTATTGTATTTCTGCTTGGAAGGCAGTGTTAGCATTCTAAGTGGAATTTCTATATAAAAGGTAATCATAGTCTCAAGCCTCACAACCTAGAAACTGGCCAAAAAAAGGTAGATGCAGCAGGGCTATGTGGGTCGCTCTCATTAGGGTGTGTTGATGTGCATGTAAATGTGCATATATATATATATATATATATACACACACACACACATCCATATTTTATCTATTTTATTTAAATAAATGTCATATTTGGGTATTTTAAAATGTTTAAACCAAAATTTAATTATTTTCAAATCATCGTATATTATCTTCATATAGGGACAAAATGGTCATTTTTGTGCATGTGTCAATTTGAGAATTTTTGCTTGGACATTTTTTATGATTATTTTTATAGGAATTTGGATGTAAATAGAAGAGGGTTTCATGGAATATATGCATGCACAAGAGAATACAAAGAAATGAAGAAGGAAATAATTCAAACTCATGATCATGGAGGACCCCACCCACTTACCTAAATCTACAATTAGAAGTTCATGGACAACTAAGTGGAGGTTAAAGTTTCACGCATATTTGATGATGTATTAATTAGAGGCTAATGGTTACTTGGTGGCCACACTTCCTAAAGGGAATTTTGGGAAGCATACTAAGCAGTAAATTAGGATTTTATGCATGTATAAATAGCCCTCTTATGTACATGTAAATATCTTCTTACTCTAATTTTTATTTAGGGAAATTAGCATGCAAGTTGTAAGCCCAAAGTTACATGAATAAAAATGGCTTCTTAACCTCTTTCTCTTTTCTTTTCTACATGCTTCTCTTTACTTTTATGCTTATGTTTATTTCTATGCTCTCTTTCATTTCATGTTTATAGCTTAGATTTACATTTATGCAATTAGTTTAATGTTATTTCATGCAAGTAGTTAATCTCTTTTCTTTTAATTAGTTTCTACTTCTCTTTGTTTTCCAATGTTGAAACTTACATGTGTTGATATGATAACACATAAACCCCTTTATTTTAGAGGTAATGAAGCTCTCTAACTTTAAGTAATTTCAATATTTCTATAATTTATGATCTATTTTATTTGTGCTTCATGAAAGTGGATTTTGATGTAAGTTTATACAAGTGGGTTTGATAGCTTATGTTGCATATGCAAATGAGTTTTTATTCAACATAAACACAAATTACATCAATATTTGTTAATTGGTTTTTAATTTTGAAATGAAGGTAAAAAAAAAATTTGATGATCTATATTACTAATTACAATAGTAAATAGATCATACTTTAAATAGCTTTTGTTTTGGCTTCATTTTCATGAGAATTGATAAGTGGTTTATTTGTTGCATTATAGTTTGATGGGTTAATTTATGTTAACTAATAACATAAATGAACCATACTTATGATAAATGCAACACTTGTGTCACTTAATATCAAAAGTAGAGATCATAGATTGTATGTTTGTTAATTTACATAAATATGAGAGTGGATTTGCCTCTAAATTGTTTTCTAATCGCATAGTTTTTAATCACATTTTCATTCTAAGTTTTAGCTTCATTTTGTTGTTAGTTAACAATCCTCTCTCATTTTGGTTTAATTTGATTGATTAGAAAGATTTAATATCTTAAAAATTCCCTACGGATTGACCCGTACTCGTCACGTACTAAAATTTTATGCCGTGCGCTTGCGGTAAAATTTAATTCAAAATTTATCGGCAATTTTCTAACTCGATAGAAAATTTATCGTTAAACAAGTTTTTGGCGCCGTTACCGAGAAATAGTTTTGATTTTAATTCTCTATTATTCGAATTATTTGTCTTTTGATTTTTTTGTGTTTTTATTTTGAGTGTTTGTTTGCTTAAAAAAACAAAGAAAAAAATTTATATGCTTGTGATTTTTGTTTGCATTTGATTTTGAGCTTGTTGTTGTTCTAGATTTCTACTTGCATTTGCACTAGCTTTTCTATTAAAAAATAAGATCTGCAAGTTTTTCTTTGTGCATTTTGTTTCACCTCTATTTTCAGTTTGAATTCTATAGTTTGCACTGCATTTACATTTTGTATTTGGTAGACTGTTGTTGTTTCTGTTCTCATTCAACTGTTTGCATTTGTGCACTGTTCATTTTGTTTCATTTAGTGTTGTTAAAGTAAGAATCTGTAGCATTTCTTCTTTTTATTAGCATTATGTGTTTGACATTTTAGTTTCCACTGTGTATCATTGCATTTTACATTTTGAGCTTTCTAAACACTATCATTGACTGTTGCACTCTGCCTGCTTCCTTCACCTCTTTCTCAACCACTGCCAACACTAGACTCCTTTGTAGCTGCATCTATACACAACAGTTCCATTCACTGCCTTCCTCTTGCCTTCATCAACCCATACATTCCTGCATCATCGTATCCCTGCCAATAGCCAGTAGCAATCATCAACAAAAAAATCGCCACCTTTGCCATATCCACTCAACACCCAACAGCACCTCTTTCACCATTCAGTTCCGATAAACATCCTCCAGCCTTCACTTCTTCCTCCACAACAATTAACGACCAACCACTTATGATTCTCAAAATATCCTCCATCAACCAACCTTCATCAAAAACCTGTTCAACGTTCAAATTCCTCCCCTTTCAACCTCACAACCACCTCTGTCCTATAACCTGCACAGCACATCCCCTTTGTTCATCAAAACACTCTTGCCACAAACAATCATTCACCACAAACAGCTCAATTCCGACCATCTCAACCACATACATCCATCTCTTCTCATAAAAAAACCTGCTGTGTACATCAACAGCAAACTCACACTTCAACCTTCTATTCCCCCAATCACGTTTTCTCTGCTGTATGTAACCTAACCTCTGCACACTGCCGATAAAATCCATCATCGCAAAGCGTTGATAAACACTGCTACACTTCCAGTCGCACAAATTACTCAAACCCAATCACCGTAACCTAACCTCTGCACTCGACTATCCCTAAACATCCAGCTAACTGCCTTTAATCCCATCGTAAACATTGCTGCTACCTTCAATCGAACCACCTCTTCCTTCACGCCAACATCAAACACTTCAACTCACAACTCCCTGCCTCAACCGCACATCAACATCTTCGCCTCCGCAACGCTCGCGACCTCCAACTTCCGATCCAATCTCCGACAACCCAAATCACCAACCCGCAACCTCTAACTAACCCGAAGTCACAAACCAATTCACGAATAACCTGATTCTTCGAGGCGACAACTTTCACTATAACTTCCTCTACAACCTATCGCTCTCTCCTACATCTAGTCAACTCCTACAACCCTGAATCAAGAATCGTGAACACCCGATACCAAAATCGACCAACTCCTCTACCATGCATCCACAATCGCCTATAAATCACGCCAATAGTAATTGAGTACGCTGTGCATTTGAGCTTGATTTCGAGAATAGTTTGCGAGAACATATCGATTTGATTTATGGTGTTGATTTTTTATTTTGTATTTGAGTTTGTGTAAAGAAAGAGGCGAACTTTGTTCACAGAGCAAGTTACATTTGATTTTTTTTGCGGGCTGTGGGCTTGCTGTTTTAAAAAAAAGAAAAAAAAGAGAGAGAAAAAGGTATTAAAAAAAGGAGTGTGTTGTATGTTTTTAAATTTGTTTTCAGTTCCATCCTAACTTTAAAAAAAACAAGTTTCAATTTGTTTTGTTTGTTTTGTTTTCACATGTTTGTCTTGTCTTGTTTAGATTTCTATTTCATATAAACAAAAAATCAAAAAAAGGGAAAAATATACTTTATATATCTTGTTCGATTCCTTTTTCAGGTTGTAGGAGGTAGAAGTGCTTGCTAAAATAACCGCCTTGCTTTTCTAAAAAATCGCCGCTAAAAAAATTGCTAATAATCTGCACGCTCTGGTATCGTGCCCTGTAACGACTCGAAATTTTGGATATTTGAAATGAGAATATTTAATTAATTTTAAATATTCAAAAGGGTAATTTTGACTTGAATTTCAAATATCACTATTTATTGGGTGATTTAATTATTGGATTTAATAAACTAAAATTGGGTAAAATGTTGAACCTGGAGTTTTAAGCCTGTTAAAAATAGTTTGAAGGCTTGGAAAATTTATATTAATAATTCTGAAGATAGTAAAAGTGCTAAAATTGAATTTGGAAGTGTTTTGTTAAGTTTTGGAATTTTATCGTTTAAATCGATATTTAAAAATAGCCTTCCGAGGCGCAGTCTTGGAATTCGACGAAACCAATTTCATTGGATCCGTAATATTGTATTATTACCGGATTTCAATTTTCGTAGTGATTTCAGTTGTTGTGTGAGCGTACGATACATAAACGCATTGAAATTTTATATTGAGACATTTGGAATTTAAATAAAAATATCTCTTGTTAAACCTAGTCAGCAGCCGTAATAATTTCACATCAGAGCTTTTGGCCTCCTCTTCAAAACTGCAGCCCTTCTCGCGTACGCCAATGTCATTTCTTGTCTCCCTCTCTCTTCATTTACAAGACACGAGAATCTGATAAAGTTCAAACGATTTTTATTTATGGCCGAATGATTTTCTTTTCAAATTCAAAACGCATGCCCTCCACAATTAGATTCTTTTCCATTTTCTCAAATCAAGAAGGACCGAACGAAATCAATACAGGGAAATCATCTCGTGAAAATACCCTGAGCAAATCAAACGATTTTCATTCGATTGAAGCCGTGTTCGAAACATGACGAGACTCGACGGAGGGAATCGTGTTGCAGTCGTTTGCAAAGAGGAGCATCGCGTGGGTGTGGGCCGCGTGTAGTTTGAGGGAGGGGTATTCGCGAAATCGAGACGACTCGTTCGAGGAGTGGCACTGGCGGGTGATGGAAGTCGATTTCGAGGGCAGGGTTCGTCAGTAATTTGAAAAGGGCATCGCGAGGCTAGGGTTGCGTCTCGATTTCGATGGCATAGAAAGAATTGCGCGAGGAGAAGGCAGAGATTTAGAGCTCGAGTTGAGTGAGGGCGTGTTCACGATGCAGAGGCTGCACGATCGGTGAAGGTATCATTGTCATCTTATCCACACTTAATGTATATATGCGTATAGTTATTCTAAAAATATATATATAATAAGTAAATAAGAATATACAGTACCGTGTAGGATGATTTTGTTTCAAGATATAGGTTAGAAGAAATTTTATATATGTATTAGAAACGTTTACAGTTAAGGGAATCCTATTGTTTGTTTACGAGGAAGGAAATGTAGATAATGGAGTTGATTTCTATTTTATTTTTACAGAAATTGTAACACACATATTTATATTAACAGAATATATAGATAGGGTTTGAAGAAAAATATATAGGAAGCTATGAAGAAAACATAAATATATGTATACACATTTTCAACTCATTAGTTTATTTTGAAATATTTATTTAGGGTGATTTATTTACTTAATGAACTTATTTAATTTATTTTACATCACTAAAAGATTTTTGAAAGGGAAATTAGTTAAAACCAAAAGTGTTAGTTAAGTAAATAGTAATCGACTGGTTGACTAATTCAAATATTAATAAAATCGTACAAATGTTTGTGCAGTCTGAAAATCATAAGGAAAACAAGTCGAGATGGAATGGATTCCAAATTGATGGTCAAAGGTGAGTTAATCTCACTCATATGGCTTTATTTTAAATTTAAATAGTTAAATTTAAATATTTGGTGGATGATTGATTTGATTTGATATTATAGTATATATAGTAGTATATATCAATATATATATATATATATATTGGAATATGTATATATTGGAGTTGTTATTCCCGCATTATATAGCGGATGAGACCCTATGTGCCGCATAATAGCGGATGATAATATTTGAAACCCATATACCACGATATTCCATCTCGAAGTGGAATTGGTATTGTGCTAATGTTTGTGGATGCAGGGGAACAGGTTGGAGGGATCCAACTGGATTCCTCAAAATTATTTAGATTATTTGATATTCTGTGCTATGAATATTGATATCCTGTGATGATTTATTTGATGATTGAAATATTGGAAGGTATTGTTGGATTGAATATCTAAGTAAAATGAGTTATTAAATTCTATAGAATTGGATTTTGAAAGAAATAAAAGAGTAAATTTTAAGTAAATAATTCAAGTGAATTGGAATAAGGGAAATTTGAATTAACAGGGAAAATATAAACTTTAAAACTAAATTGATATCATTTAAAGAATAAAAGAAGTTATTTTTAAATTAAAGGATTAAATTTAATTAAGGGATAAAGAAGGAATTTTGGAAGTTTAAAATTGGTATTTTCAGTTAAAAGGGTTTTAACTCACAATAAAGAATTAAATCTAAAGGTTAATGTATTTTGGAATAAATGAAGTAGTGAAGAGAATTATTTCTAGCAATGTGAGTTGGAAATCAATTGTAAATTGATTTAAGTATTTGGAATTGAAATTTTGAAGAGGTGTGATTTTGGAATTTATACCCCATGGTTTATAAAGTAAAATAAGATATCAATGGATATTTGAAAATATAAATTCAAGGTGGGAATTTATAAAGGGATATGAATTGGTTTAAAAATAAATGTTGATTTAGTTTTAAAAGATGTGAAGAGAAGTGTATTTCCTTGGATAGCCAAGTACGTTTTCAAAGCAATTTGAAAAATAAGTTAAAAGTTTTAAATATGTTTTAAAAAGCATGTTTTAGGAAATTTGTTTTTTTTCTAAATGTTAATTTCCAAAGTAAGTATTTTAAAAATCTATTATTGTAGTAATTATATAAAAGTGATTTAGTATTATGTTAAAAAGAGAAATTTAGTTTATATTTATAAAGTGGTTTTATTTTAAATATTCTTAAAGTATATATTTTGATAAAGTATTAAAGTGGTTTTAAATTTCAAAGTTATGAAGTATATTTATAATAAAGTGTTTTTAAATTATTTTAAAATCTAAAAGTATTTTGTACTTGGTGTTTCAGAGGAAATAAACATTTGTGAAATGTATTCCGTAAGAGGAAACTTTTTGAAATTGTTTCAAATGAGTTTTGAAATTTGGAAATATATCTTGAAAGGATATTTGAGGTAAATAAATAATTTGGGGGAAATTATTTATTGTTTGATGGATGTTGTGAATGTTAATTGATAGTTAAATCACCGACTATCAATATTGGCCAATGCGCTGATCGTTTCGAAGAGACCAGGATCGAGATTTATTTCTCGAAAACCACTTCGATCCGTTTTGTATGTTTTGTGGAAACGATTTTGGAGTCGAAGATGGAGCAGTGAAGTGCAAGGGCTAGTCGCTACTAATCCTGAGGATATTTCCGAAATGGATGTAGTAGGAGTAGTGCCTTCGGTTCCGTTCGAACCTGGGACGGACTTGTATGGATGAATGCTTTCGAAACATCGTCAGCGGACGATGGGTATTCTAAGGGATATGTGCTGAAAGGTAACGCTTAGCCTCGAGCCTCATCAACCGGGAATGACTGAAAATCAGGGGTTATGCAGCAAGGCTTCGTGGGTCGCACCCACTGGAGAGTAAGGTCATCCCTGTCTAGATGTCCCTTTTATTTCGGCTTAGTGGTGCGGTTGCTGATCCCAACCGTGGGGTGATTTTATTCGGAATTATCCAGTAAGGGATGGTTCCGGCCTTGTGTTGCAGGGGAGCGGGCATACTCCTCGGTACTGTGATCTAGGCCACGTACTTTGACAGGTGGTACCCCAGTGCCTAGTCATTCGTTGGAAATCCATTCTCCCTACGTGCCTTGTACGGTATTTGTTTGTATTACCCACTTTGTGGCTAGTATGCTGGAATTTAATCATGTAACAATTTCAGCTATTTGAATAAGTATTTGTATATAGACACTATTATAATATCAGAGGATTTTGATAAAAAGTGTTTTAGCTATCGTAAGGGAAAAACCCGACATGTTTATTTGTGGCATGGTCTTACGAGATGCTTTTGTTTCAAAGGATTTTTGAAACTTTAATATTAAATTGAGTGTGATTTTCTCACGCTGGTTTTCCAGACTGACTCGGGTGTTATTTTATTATAATGCTCGGGTCATACCGAGTATTACAGGTTACAGGATATGATGCTGTAGAGCTCAGGGATGAGCTGGATGGCGTGACGTATCTTCCGTACTTGTTTATATATATATATATATTCCGCTGTGTTGTTTAGTTGTGCACTCTATTGTATTGAGGACATGACATGATTATTGTCCAGTTGTATGTTATGTGTTCTCTGATGTATACTCTGATGATATGGTATAAAACAGATATAGTTTTGATTAGTGTAAAGATCTGTTAATATATTATATTTTATTCCGCTGCGATGGTTAGATTCTGATGTTGTTTTCCCTATTTTCTTCTTCTACCTCTTTCTTCTTCAACCCAATGGTTCGTATTTCCGTTCTTCTTGAGTTCATTAATGGAGATTAATGTAAATTCAAAGGTACGGAAGATCGGGTCGTTACATTTGGTATCAGAGCGAAGGTTGGCGATAACCTTGGCTCTGGTGGGAATTTTGAGAGTATTGATAGATATGAGCGCTATTTGTTAGTGAATATAAAATGGTTTTATATTGTGTTGACTTATCGGTTGAGTGTTTATGAATTCTGGTCGATGTGTGGGACGCCATGTCATCGATAGGCGTTTCTAAACTCTTAAACAAGATAAACCGACACAATATTGTTTTAAAATGGGGTAAATGAAATAATTTTACCCAAATTATTTTTGTATATGAAAGAAATAATTTTTATAAATTATTATAGTTATATTTGGATGTTTGGTTGTTAGATGATGATAATAAATTATTATCATTAGGAGGAAATTGAATAAGAAATTGAAAACTTATAACCAAAGTTAAGAAAATAAATTCAGATAATAAAGTGGAAGTTGTAACTGTGAATTATAAATATGATTTATAATTGGGAATAGGATTCCAGAGAAATATTTGGAAATAAATCGGAATGGGTTTCAAATTTGGAATTTTGAGAAAGATTTAGATTCCTTGGAAGTTTAAAGCAGTTTTCAAAAGTTTTGGAGAGATTTGGAAATTAAAAATATTTGAAATGTTTTTTTAAAAAAAAAGAGATAAAAGCACTAAACTCTCAGTGGTCATTGGAAAATAACCTCGGTGATGACTGCAGCATCATCGATGTTCATTTTCGAGTTTCCATAAGAGGAATTGCTAACCGAATATGTTAAATTAGAAATGTTTGCAAAAAATTGGGTTGGTTTCGAGATTCAAAAGAAATAGTTGATTGCAAAGGTGATTTTGAAATTCTAGGAAATTGTTTAAGCTCTGGAATCTTATTTAGAACTGTTTATAGAATAATAAATATATTGCCTAAATAAAATGTATAATCCCGATTTAAAAACAAAAGAAATGTGAATGGGATTGATTGTAAATAGATGAAATATGAAAATGAATATACTCCAAAATTTAGATTATAAAATAGATTGAACTCCAGTAAAATAGTTAAAGTGATTTTTGAGATAAAAAACAAATGTTTGGGTTGTAAATGAAATATGGAATATGAAATAAATTGAATGACATTATTAATAAATTGAAGGATGAATTGATAATGTGAGTTGGAAATTAAAATGGATAAAGAGAATGGAGTTATTGTATTGATGAGAATCAAATAAAATGAGAATGAACTTAAGTTATGAAATTGAAATGATTTGAAGTAAATTAATTTAAGTTTGAATTTATGGAAGCTTGGCTTCGGACGAAAATGAAAGTCCATTAAATAAAAGTTTGAGTTCAATTACTTAGGAAATGGTTATTGATATGCAATTGAAATAGGTGTCGAAACCATATAAATTGCTTATGAAAATTATTTTGGGTATATTGCTTATGTTATACATGTGTTTAGCTATTGTAATTAAGTGAAATGTTAATAAACTTTGTATATTGGTCACTTACCCGTTTAAGTTGAGTTAGTACAGGTACCGGGAAGCCGTTTGGCTGGATTTGATTGCGAAATTTGCTAAAATAAATAGCTGCTTGCTTAAAAATGCTAAAATAAGGTACGCTTACGCAAAAATTCAAAATAGGAGATATGAACTGCATATATTGATATATATTGTGATTTCTGGCCTGAGGCCGATGTATATATATATTTGTGTATCCTGCGATATCGTAGAAGTCCCTCCGTACAAGGGAGACTCTGCCAAAATTTTCCGTAAATTTTGGGAGTTAGAATTTTTTTGAAATGTTTGAAAATTTTCATTAACGACAAATGATTTAAAATTGATAAGCATAAAGAATTGAACTGAATATGGAAATCTAATTGAAGTGTGTATATAAAGTAAGGTGAAATCAAAGAAATTGAAGAAAGAAAAAGTTTGCAAACAAACTTTTATTTGAGATATGAAGACAAATTAGCAAGTGAAACTACTAAAGAAAATGGTCAATTAAATATTGATTGAGGTAAGATGAATAAAATTCAGTATTCAGGGTTTGAAACCAAATTTAATTCTAATGGAATTGTAAAGACAAAAGTGAATAAAATTGAATATAAACTTCAAGAATGAAGTGAAACAAATCCAAGAAGTATATAAGATGTTTATCTTGAACTTAAGAAATGAATAGTGAATTCTTAAGAAAATTTGGCACTGAAAGTATGCTAAGTGAATAATAGAATTAAGGTTGAAACTGTAAATTGTGAGATGGGAAAGTTGTGAATAAGTGGATAACAATCAAAGGAATGCGAAATAAAAGAGAATTGATATAGCGGATAATCAATTGAAATTAATACGTAGGATGTACGTATATTATTTTATTCGCATAGAGATTTGATTCGGATTCGAGCACAGAATTTCGAGGTAATTATACTGATCCGAGTTAGGATTTTTCACTCGATTTTCGACGGCGAACCTGGATATGGATTGTTGATTGATTCTGGTAATTCTCTATCATAGTTGGTGACTATGCAAGGAGAATAACGGTTTTTGATCAAGAAACCAAATCTGAGTCCGCACTAAGAAGTCGGGTGGACGACACTAGTTCGGAAGTGAAATTGTGTGATCGAGTAAGCGATCGAATTTGATATTGCGTACAGATGATATATGTGCATCGTACGGGCTTAAGTAAAACAAATATTGGAAATTTGTAAAGAAAAGTAAAATGACTTTGGAATTGTGATTGTATATTATTGCTTAGTAGGATATACAGGTGTATAAAAGCAATGGAGAAATTGGGATTTTTGATTTTAGAAGATAAAATTTAATGGCTCGACAAAAGGTATGTATTTGAATTTCTATATGAAATTTGATTGGGTTTTTGATCCAGCCACTTGGCGTTTTATTTTCTTTTTGAGATTGGGAGGCCGTAAAGCCATTTTGTAGTTGTACCGAGCTAGCTGCGCAAAGGAGACGCTGACAAAATTTTTCGGAAACTTAGAGAGTTAGAAAAATTTTGTGAAAATTTTGATAATTCAAATTTGGTTTTAAATTTAAATTTGAATGGTTAAGCAAGTGATATGGTTTGGGATTTATGGGTAAGTTGGAAAGTTAAGAAAAGGGTTAGTGTGTCTTTGATAAAAGATTTGTTTGGTAAGATGTTAAAAACTATTTGGAGTTGAGGAGATAGTTAATGGGGTATGGATCATTCTTCCTAACTAGTAATTTCAGGGATGAAATTCTTTTAAGGGGGAGGAATGTGACGACCCGGAATTTTGGATATTTGAAATGAGAATATTTAATTAATTTTAAATATTCAAAAGGGTAATTTTGACTTGGATTTCAAATATCACTATTTATTGGGTGATTTAATTATTGGATTTAATAAACTAAAATTGGGTAAAATGTTGAACCTGGAGTTTTAAGCCTGTTAAAAATAGTTTGAAGGCTTGGAAAATTTATATTAATAATTCTGAAGATAGTAAAAGTGCTAAAATTGAATTTGGAAGTGTTTTGTTAAGTTTAGGAATTTTATCGTTTAAATCGATATTGAAAAATAGCCTTCCAAGGCGCAGTCTCGGAATTCGACAAAACCAGTTTCATTGGATCCGTAATATTGTATTATTACCGGATTTCAATTTGCGTAGTGATTGCAGTTGTTGTGTGAGCGTATGATACATAAACGCATTGAAATTTTATATTGAGACATTTGGAATTTAAATAAAAATATCTCTTGTTAAACCTAGTCAGCAGCCGTAATAATTTCACATCAGAGCTTTTGGCCTCCTCTTCAAAACTGCAGCCCTTCTCGCGTACGCCAATGTCATTTCTTGTCTCCCTCTCTCTTCATTTACAAGACACGAGAATCTGATAAAGTTCAAACGATTTTTATTTATGGCCGAATGATTTTCTTTTCAAATTCAAAACGCATGCCCTCCACAATCAGATTCTTTTCCATTTTCTCAAATCAAGAAGGACCGAACGAAATCAGTATAGGGAAATCATCTCGTGAAAATACCCTGAGCAAATCAAACGATTTTCATTCGATTCAAGCTGTGTTCGAAACACGACGAGACTCGACGGAGGGAATCGTGTTGCAGTCGTTTGCAAAGAGGAGCATCGCGTGGGTGTGGGCCGCGTGTAGTTTGAGGGAGGGGTATTCACGAAATCGAGATGACTCGTTCGAGGAGTGGCACTGGCGGGTGATGGGAGTCGATTTCGAGGGCAGGGTTCGTCAGTAATTTGAAAAGGGCATCGCGAGGCTAGGGTTGCGTCTCGATTTTGATGGCATAGAAAGAATCGCGCGAGGAGAAGGCAGAGACTTAGAGCTCGAGTTGAGTGAGGGCGTGTTTACGATGCAGAGGCTGCACGATCGGTGAAGGTATCATTGTCATCTTATCCACACTTTATGTATATATGCGTATAGTTATTCTAAATATATATATATAATAAGTAAATAAGAATATACAGTACCGTGTAGGATGATTTTGTTTCAAGATATAGGTTAGAAGAAATTTTTTATATGTATTAGAAACGTTTACAGTTAAGGGAATCCTGTTGTTTGTTTACGAGGAAGGAAATGTAGATAATGGAGTTGATTTCTATTTTATTTTTACAGAAATTGTAACACACATATTTATATAAACAAAATATATAGATAGGGTTTGAAGAAAAATATATAGGAAGCTATGAAGAAAACATAAATATATGTATACACATTTTCAACTCATTAGTTTATTTTGAAATATTTATTTAGGGTGATTTATTTACTTAATGAACTTATTTAATTTATTTTACATCACTAAAAGATTATTGAAAGGGAAATTAGTTAAAACCAAAAGTGTTAGTTAAGTAAATAGTAATCGACTAGTTGACTAATTCAAATATTAATAAAATCGTACAAATGTTTATACAGTCTGAAAATCATAAGGAAAACAAGTCGAGATGGAATGGATTCCAAATTGATGGTCAAAGGTGAGTTAATCTCACTCATCTGGCTTTATTTTAAATTTAAATAGTTAAATTTAAATATTTGGTGAATGATTGATTTGATTTGATATGATAGTATATATAGTATATATATCAATATATATATATATATATATATATATATATATATTGGAATATGTATATATTGGAGTTGTTATTCCCGCATTATATAGCGGATGAGACCCTATGCGCCGCATAATAGCGGATGATAATATTTGAAACCCATATACCGCGATATTCCATCTCGAAGTGGAATTGGTATTGTGCTAACATTTGTGGATGCAGGGGAACAGGTTGGAAGGATCCAACTGGATTCCTCAAAATTATTTAGATTATTTGATATTATGTGCTATGAATATTGATATCCTATGATGATTTATTTGATGATTGAAATATTAGAAGGTATTGTTGGATTGAATATCTAAGTAAAATGAGTTATTAAATTCTATTGAATTGGATTTTGAAAGAAATAAAAGAGTAAATTTTAAGTAAATAATTCAAGTGAATTGGAATAAGGGAAATTTGAATTAACAGGGAAAATATAAACTTTAAAACTAAAGTGATATCATTTAAAGAATAAAAGAAGTTATTTTTAAATTAAAGGATTAAATTTAATTAAGGGATAAAGAAGGAATTTTGGAAGTTTAAAATTGGTATTTTCAGTTAAAAGGGTTTTAACTCACAATAAAGAATTAAATCTAAAGGTTAATGTATTTTGGAATAAATGAAGTAGTGAAGAGAATTATTTCTAGCAAAGTGAGTTGGAAATCAATTGTAAATTGATTTAAGTATTTGGAATTGAAATTTTGAAGAGGTGTGATTTTGGAATTTGTAAACTAGATTTATAAAGTAAAATAAGATATCAGTGGATATTTGAAAATATAAATTCAAGATAGGAATTTATAAAGGGATATGAATTGGTTTAAAAATAAATGTTGATTTATTTTTAAAAGATGTGAAGAGAAGTGTATTTCCTTGGATAGCCAAGTACGTTTTTAAAGCAATTTGAATAATAAGTTAAAAGTTTTAAGTATGTTTTAAAAAGCATGTTTTAGGAAATTTGTTTTTTTCTAAATGTTAATTTCCAAAGTAAGTATTTTCAAAATTTATTATTGTAGTAATTATATAAAAGTGATTTAGTATTATGTTAAAAAGAGAAATTTAGTTTATATTTATAAAGTGGTTTTATTTTAAATATTCTTAAAGTATATATTTTGATAAAGTATTAAAGTGGTTTTAAATTTCAAAGTTATGAAGTATATTTATAATAAAGTGTTTTTAAATTATTTTAAAATCTAAAAGTATTTTGTACTTGGTGTTTCAAAGGAAATAAACATTTGGGAAATGTATTCCGTAAGCGGAAACTTTTTGAAATTGTTTCAAATGAGTTTTGAAATTTGGAAATATATCTTGAAAGGATATTTGAGGTAAATAAATAATTTGGGGGAAATTATTTATTGTTTGATGGATGTTGTGAATGTTAATTGATAGTTAAATCACCGACTATCAATATTGGCCAATGCACTGATCGTTTCGAAGAGACCGGGATCTAGATTTATTTCTCGAAAACCACTTCGATCCGGTTTGTACGTTTCGTGGAAATGATTTCGGAGTCGAAGATGGAGCAGTGAAGTGCAAGGGCTAGTCGCTACTAATCCTGAGGATATTTCCGAAATGGATGTAGTAGGAGTAGTGCCTTCGGTTCCGTTCGAACCCGGGACGGACTTGTATGGATGAATGCTCTCGAAACATCGTCAACGGACGATGGGCATTCTAAGGGATATGTGCTGAAAGGTAACGCTTAGCCTCGAGCCTCATCAACCGGGATGACTGAAAATTAGGGGTTATGCAGGAAGGCTTCGTGGGTCGCACCCACTGGAGAGTAAGGTCATCCCTGTCTAGATGTCCCTTTTATTTCGGCTTAGTGGTGCGGTTGCTGATCCCAACCGTGGGGTGATTTTATTCGGAATTATCCAGTAAGGGATGGTTCCGGCCTTGTGTTGCAGGGAAGCGGGCGTACTCCTCGGTACTGTGATCTAGGCCACGTACTGTGACAGGTGGTACCCTTGTGCCTAGTCATTCGTTGGAAATCCATTCTCCCTACGTGCCTTGTACGGTATTTGTTTGTATTACCCACTTTGTGGCTAGTATGCTGGAATTTAATCATGTAACAATTTCAGCTATTTGAATAAGTATTTGTATATAGACACTATTATAATATCAGAGGATTTTGATAAAAAGTGTTTTAGCTATCGTAAGGAAAAAACCCGACATGTTTATTTGTGGCGTGGTCTTACGAGATGCTTTTGTTTCAAAGGATTTTTGAAACTTTAATAATAAATTGAGTGTGATTTTCTCACGCTGGTTTTCCAGACTGACTCGGGTGTTATTTTTTTATAATGCTCGGGTCAGACCGAGTATTACAGGTTATAGGATATGATGCTGTAGAGCTCAGGGTTGAGCTGGATGGCGTGACGTATCTTCCGTACTTGTTTATATATATATTCCGCTGTGTTGTTTAGCTGTGTACTCTGTTGTATTGAGGACATGACATGATTATTGTCCAGTTGTATGTTATGTGTTCTCTGATGCATACTCTGATGATATGGTATAAAACAGATATAGTTTTGATTAGTGTAAAGATCTGTTAATATATTATATTTTATTCCGCTGCGATGGTTAGATTCTGATGTTGTTTTCCCTATTTTTTTCTTCTACCTCTTTCTTCTTCAACCCAATGGTTCGTATTTCCGTTCTTCTTGAGTTCATTAATGGAGATTAATGTAAATTCAAAGGTATGAAAGATCGGGTCATTACATTCCCTTTTCCTCTGTTTTTATTTGAATTTCATTATTGGTTGTTTGCATTTGCATTTTTATTTCAAAATCCAAAAACAAAAACAAACTTCATTTTATCTCCATTGTAAATTCACGTTTAATTTTTGATTTTCATTCATCCCATCTTGTTTTATTTTCTAAGGGCAATACCCCAATTCACATAAGGCAAGGGATTTCATCACCCTTTCCTTAGCCCAAAATCGCATTCATCGTAGAATTGACTAATAATAACGGTTAGACATTTGACTTAAGGGAGTCGCGAGCTCACCTAGGGCTTAATTGTATCTTGATAATTGTCTTCTTTGAACAAGTTTATTTCTTAGTGTCTAGGCTATGGCAGAGTAATAACCATTTATAAATATTACGGTGATTCATAAATATTATAGTGGTTGTTCCTCTGAAGGTACTTAAACCTTCGGTTACATTGCTATGGTGATTCATGGTGCACAGATAACCCCCGCCCGTTACTTGGCTAAGAAATATTTTTGTTGATTTAAGACAAAGTGTGATTATACAATTTTGGATTAGGAGCTACTAAGGACAGAAAACTGTAATTAAGTCCTTTTCATTCATTTAGTTGCGTTAGTTCATGCATATTTAAAAAAAAGCAAAAAATCCAAAATCCAAAATCCAAAAAAAATTGTAAATTTTACTTGCATAGTTTTTAATCCAAAAAAAATCCTTTTTCCTTTCCATTGAAAATTTTCAATCAAAAAGAAAAAAAATCCAAAAAAAAGAATCTTTACAAAAGAAAATTTTGAAAATTCAAATTCAAAAACAAAAATCAAATTCCCATTTTCTAAAAAAAATAAAAAAAAATTCTTTTGTAAATATTTGAAAATTCAAAAACAAAAAAAAATAGAAAAACAAAAACATAAAAAAAAAATTGAAAAGCCAAAAACAAAACAAAGATCAAACTTCTCTTTTGAAAAATAAATTTCACTTGGTAAATATTTTTTTTCTTCCTTTATAAGAAAAAAAACAAACAATAAAAACAATTTTTCACTTCATTTTCCAAATCCTGTTTCATTCTCTAAACTCCATTCTAACTTCTTTCTCTTCTCGACTTTCACTAGTGCATGTGTACTTGGACTCATGACACTTCTACGAATACTTGCATTCGAGACCCTTCTACACAAATCATTTAACCAGAACAAACGAACCTCCTGAAATGGCGAACGAGAACGCTCCTCGAACTCTTATGGATAGAATCTTCCCCAATCGAGCTTCTATCCCTTCTTGCATCACCTTGCCTGCCTCGATGGGCAGTCACTTTGAGATTCATTCAAATCACATTAACACGCTTCCGAAATTCGGCAATCTTGAACAAGATGATCCTTATATCTTTTTAACCAAATTTGAACAAGTTTGTGCAACCATTAAACTCCAACAACTATGTGACGATGGAAGCAAACTTAGTTTAATTCCATTTGCACTTGCTGATTACGCTAAAAAATGGTTGTATAGTTTGCCTTTGAATTCGACCAAAACTTGGGAAGAATTTACTAGTACCTTCTTAAAGAAGTTTTACCCCTTGGAAAAACCATCAAAAGTTCGAAATGAAATTGTAAATTTTCATCAATTCGAGGGTGAATCATTTGCAAAATACTTTGAAAGATTTAAGGAACTTTTAATGAAATATCCACACCATAACTTTAAAAAATGGACTCTTTGCCAAATTATATACGATGGACTTGATAACAATTCTCGAATAATACTCGAATCAATGTGCCAAGGCAACTTTCTCGCCGAACATCACGATGATGCTTGGTAATTTCTTGAAAACCTAGCCGAAAAGTCATCCCAATGGGAACGTTCGAACGTAAAATCAATTTACTCATGATCGAGCGCTCATTCGGTAGGATCATCTTTGGCCTTAGAAGCGAAAATCGATGCAATGATAACCAAATTCGATAATGTCCTTTCTTCAAATCAAATAAACCAAGCTTCTCAAGTCCCGTGTTACAAATGCAACGATCCAAATCACATCACCGATCAGTATCCTTATTCGTTAGAACAAATTAATGCTTTTAATAAAGTTAGAAATGATTCATTTTCTCCAACGTACAATCCTGGTTGGAGAAATCATCCTAACTTCGCTTGGAATCAAAACAATTCAAACACGAGTTTGATTCGACCATCTTTTCAATCATTTCCAAATAGCACTTCAAATCCAAATCCTCCTTTCCAACCGAAACAATTTCAAAATTTTTTTTGCCTCCTTCTCAAAACCAAGCACAACAATCTTTCATTCCTCAAGATGACAAACGAATGACCACCCTTGATAATAGTATTGAAGCCTTGGCTAACACGAAAATGCAAATGCAGAACGTGTTGAATGCGTACATGCAAAATACGAGCCAATCTATCTCTAAGCTCGAAATGCAAATGAGTCAATTAGCTAACCTCGTGAGTGAACGAGAAAGCGGTACATTCCAAAGCCAACCAATTACAAACCCTAGGAATCAAAACGCGAACTCGAGCCAGGCTCATGTCATTCAAGATAGCAAATTGAATCAAATGAATGCTATCACCACTTTGCGATCCGGTAAGGTAATCAATAAAGAAGTTGTCAATCCAAACGACTTACCGGATGTTCCACTCGGCACTTCGAAAACCACTAATGATTCCAATCAAAACATCGAGTCGAACCCCGATCCAAATTCTGAGTCTAATTCTTTTCCAATTCAAGAAGACCATCCGACTTAGTTTCGAATCCCATTCCCAAATCGACTTCGACCTAAGAAACATTCGAAACAAATGGAAAGGATGTTAGAAATCTTTAAACAAGTCAAAGTGAACATTCCTCTCTTAGATATCATCCAACAAGTCCCGACCTATGCCAAATTTTTAAAGGACTTATGTACTCAAAAAACGATACACTCAAGTGCCAAAGAAAGTCTTTTTAGCCGCTGGTCTAAGCGAAGTCTTGTCTCAATCCATTCCCGTTAAATACAAAGATCCCGGTTGCCCAACGATCTCCTGTACAATAGGAGACAAGAGAATCAACAAATGTTTGTGAGACCTAGGTGCTAGCGTAAACTTGCTCCCATATTCAGTTTACCAGCAACTAGGTCTAGGTGAGCTTAAACCGACTAAGGTCACCCTTCAATTGGCCGATCGTTCTGTAAAGAAACCGATAGGAGAAATCGAGGACATACTCATTAGAGTGGGGGAATTCATATTCTCCGTCAATTTCATTGTCCTTGAAACTCAACCTGTAAACCATCTGACGAGCCAAATTCCTTTGATTCTAGGACGACCTTTCTTAGCCACTTCGAATGCTTTGATTAATTGTCGAAGTGGTTCAATGAATATTTCTTTTGGTAACATGACCATCGATCTTAACATCTTTAATTTAGAAAATCAATTGAATGAACCATTCGACAGCACGTTGGAAGTTAGTACCATTCAAGAAAATTTTGAAAACGAATCGATGAATCTTAATGATGAATGTGAGGCCAAGCATGAGAAATAGTTTCAAGATGTTCCTCATGATATTGAAAACACGCTTCCTTTCGAACCTCTCACGGTTGAGTCCGAATCTCAACCGATTTCTTTGATTGAGCCACCTCCTAGGCTAGAGCTCAAGCCTCTTCCTTCTCACCTTAAGTACGTGCACTTAAGCGAAAACGACACTTGTTCTGTCATAATTTCTAACGATCTTTCTCTTGACCAAGAAGCTTCTCTTCTTTCTATTCTTTCGAAAAACAGAGAAGCAATTGGATGGTCCATTACTAATATTAAGGGAATTAGCCCTGCTATTGTTCAACATCGCATTCATTTAACTGATGAAGCCAAACCCACTCGTGATGCGCAACGGAGGCTTAACCCAAAAATGAAAGATGTAGTTAGTGACGAAATTCTTAAGCCCCTCGATAATGGTATCATATATCCCATCTCCGATAGCCCATGGATTAGCCAATTCATGTCGTGCATAAAGAGTCCGGACTTACCGTTATAACAAACAACGCTAACGAACTCATTCCTACTCGGACTCAAATTGGTTCGCGTGTTTGCATTGATTATCGAAAATTAAACGCTGCAACATGTAAAGACCACTTCCCTCTTCCTTTCAATGACCAAATGCTCGAATGTTTAGCCGGCCATGAATTCTATTGCTTCCTTGATGGTTATTCTGGTTATAACCAAATTCCAATCGCTCCCGAAGATCAAGAGAAAACGACTTTCACATGTCCATTCGGTACCTTTGCTTATCGACATATGCCATTCGGACTTTGCAACGCTCCTGCTACTTTCCAACGATGCATGGTTGGCATCTTTTCTGGCATGATTGAACGATTTCTAGAAGTTTTTATGGACGATTTCTCTATCTTTAGTGATTCTTTTTCCGATTGTTTACATCATCTCGAGTTGGTTCTAAATCGATGTAAAGAAAAACATTTGACTTTGAATTGGGTAAAATGCCACTTTATTGTCAAACAAGGCATAGTCCTTGGACACATCATCTCAAATAAAGACATTGAGGTAGATAAAGCGAAAGTTGACGTAATTGCAAATCTACCCATTCCCAAATGTGTTAAGGACATTCGATCATTTCTAGGACACGCTGGCTTTTACCGACGCTTTGTGAAAGACTTTAGCAAAATCGATCATCCTTCGACGACTCTTCTTGGAAAAGACGTTCCTTTTGATTTTAACTCTGATTGTATCTCTTCTTTCGAACGTCTCAAAAACGAACTCATTTCTGCACCAATCATTTGCGCACCCAATTGGGATCTCCCATTTGAAATAATGTGTGACGCTTCTAACTTTGCGGTTGGTGCTGTATTAGGCAACGCATCAACAAAATCCTTCATGTCATTTACTATGCAAGTATGACTTTGAACGACGCTCAACTCAACTACACAACAATCGAAAAAGAGCTTCTAGATGTCGTTTTCGCACTTGAAAAGTTTCTACCTTACTTGATAGGTTCACACATCACGGTCTACACAGACCATACTACTCTTCGATACCTTTTTGCCAAAAAGGATGCTAAATCTCGCTTAATTCGTTGGATCCTTTTACTATAAGAATTTGATCTTACAATCAAGGACAAAAAGGATCCGACAATGTTATAACCGATCACTTGTCTCTTCTTCCCAACGCACCATCACCTTTACCCATCAATGAAAACTTTCCCGATGAACAACTTCTTTCGATTTCTATCGATCCATGGTACGCTGATATAGTGAACTACTTAGGAACTAAAGAAACTCCATCATCTTGGTCCAAACATGATAAATGCAAATTCATGTCCCAAGTGAAATATTTCTATTGGGACGATCCATACTTGTTCAAGTATTGTCCCAATCAAATCATTCGACATTGCATCCCGGATAATGAGATCAGGAGTGTTCTTTCGTTTTGCCACGATCAAGCATGTGGTGGACATTTCGATCCGTGAAAAACTGCGGAAAAGGTGCTTCGGTGTGGTTTCTACTGGCCTTCCCTTTTCAAAGACTCATTCTAATTTTGAAAAACTTGCGATCGTTGCCAAATGCTTGGAAGGATTTCTCGATGAAACATGATGCCTCTAAACCCCATTCTTACGAAATCTTTGATGTTTGGGGTATCGACTTTATGGGACCTTTTCCCAATTCTTTTGGAAACTTTTATATCCTTCTCGCTGTCGATTATGTCTCCAAATGGGTTGAAGCTGTTTCTTGTAAAACCAATGACCATAGAATTGTTGTGAAATTTCTCAAAGGAAACATCTTTTCGAGGTTCGGCACACCACGCACAATAATCAGTGATAACGGAACACATTTTTGCAATCGCTCTTTTGAAACTTTAATAAAGAAATACTCAATAACCCACAAGTTATCCACTCCATATCATCCTCAAACTTGTGGGCAAGTTAAAGTTTCAAATCGTCAAATAAAACAAATCTTGGAGAAAACAGTTAACAAAAATCGAAAAGATTAGTCTCAGAAATTGACCGACGCGCTTTGGGCTTACCGTATTGCTTTTAAAACTAACCTTGGGATGTCCCTATTTCGTTTAGTTTATGGTAAAGCTTGCCATTTACCCTTTGCAATCGAACATAAAGCGTTATGGGCAATAAAGAACTTAAACTTTGATCTCGAGAAAGCTGGCAAAAACCGAAAATTACAATTCAACGAATTAGAAGAACTTAGGAACGATGCGTATGAAAATGAAAAAATTTACAAAGAAAGAACAAAAGTTTTTCATGAAAAATCTATCCTAAGGAAGACGTTTTTGCCTAACCAAAAAGTTTTTTTATATGAGTCAAGACTTCATTTATTCGTTGGGAAACTTAAATCAAGATGGACTAGACCATTTGTGGTACGAACTGTTTTTCCACACGGTGTCGTAGAAATAGAAAACCCCAGGGATGGATCGATTTTCAAAGTCAACGGTCATCGTTTGAAACCTTTCTTGAAATTGCCAAATAACCAAGAGGAGGAGCTCATGATCCTTCATGAGCCAAGCTATGTTTAGTAAGAATGTTAACCCTCTTTTGTAAATATGTACATATTTTTCCCCGTTACACTCATTATATCGTGCATTGACTGTGGGGACACAGTAAAAATTAAGTTTAGGGGGGAGTCTTATTTTCATTTTTTAGTTTTTCATGCCATTTTGAATTTTCTTTAAACTCAAAATTTTCAAAAAAATCTCAGAAGTTCTAAATCTAACATTTTGATTTATTTTTGAAGAAACGCTATAGGATAAGTATAAGTTTTGGTTAATAAATTGAAATTTTTGAACATTTATTTGTCTTAACAAAAACAAAATTGAGGTTTGATTACATATAACAATGGTTTAACTAGTATATAGGAAGGTTCATATGTGTTAATTATGAAGTATATCCTAATTGAAAATCTTTATTTAAAAAAAGTGGTTGATTTAAAGTAAAGGCGATAATATTTTAAATCTATTAAGTTAAGTGGTACTAAGATGATATTGCAAAACTCTCTCTTCAAAAAAAACAACAAAAAAACAAAAAAAAGCATATAAATTTTTTTTTGTACATATGTATATATTTTCTATTAACACCTAGAGTCATGTGTTCACTCGCCATGCTCTGTACCCTTCTCACGTAAGTCAGAAAGACAGTGCACGATCGGTATATCTGGCCTTAGTTTATCTGAGTTAGGTGTATGCATATAAAAATTCTTTTTAATAACGCCTACAGTCGATAAGTGTCCACACTTGTATGTTCACCGCCACGCTCTGTATTCCCCTCACATAAGTCCATAAGGCAGTGCACGGGTAATATATATGGCCTCAGTTTACCTGAGTTAGGCATATATAAATATTGTTAATTCAATAAAATTTTCAAATAAGAGAGAGTAAGCAATTGAAATCTAAGCACTTTTTTACTTGTTTGATTTAACTTGTTATTCAAAAGAAATGAAAATACCACGTTGATAAACATTGATAATCAACTAAGGATCAATTTTATAGTTACATTGTGTTATCAACCGAAACAACAAGTTAAATTATAGTTTATTTGTTATGATAACTTCAATTTCGTTGGAAATTTTGACGATTAAATGACTTAAATTTTCAAGATAATGACCAAAACTTATATTTAACTTATTTGTGTCGATTTAAAAGTGAATCATTCATTTGTAAATATTTTCAAAAACTTGCATTCATCCCATTATAAATAAATCTTGCACCTTGTAAATATTTTCACTTTGCATTTGGATTTTGTAGGTAGTATCCGCTGAAAACCCTCACGAGACAACACTCGTCCTACTGGGGACACCCAGAGGTTTAATGGCTTGTTGCATACGCTCAATGCAATCATGCTTCCTACGAAAATGGATTTATCTTAGTTTTTCTTTATTCGAGGACGAACAAAAATATAAGTATGGGGGTATTTGATGTGCACGTAAATGTGCATATATATACATCCATATTTTATCTATTTTTATTTAAATAAATGTCATATTTGGGTATTTTAACATGTTTAAACCAAAATTCAATTATTTCCAATTCATCATATATTATCTTCATATAGGGGCAAAATGGTCATTTTTGTGCATGTGTCAATTTGAGAACTTTTACTTTGTCATTTTTTATGATTTTTTTATAGCGATTTGGATGTAAATGGAAGGTTTCATGGAATATATGCATGCACAAGAGAATACAAAGAATTGAAGAAGGAAATAATTCAAACTCATGATCATGGAGGACCCCTCCCACTTACCTAAATCTACAATTAGAAGCTAATGGACAACTAAGTGGAGGTTAAAGCTTCATGCATATTTGATGATGGATTAATTAGAGGCTAATGGTTACTTGGTGGCCACACTACCTGAAGGGCATTTTGGGAAGCACCCTAAAAAGTGAATTAGGATTTTATGCATGTATAAATAGCCCTCTTATGTACATGTAAATATCTTCTTACTCTCATTTTTACTTAGGAAAATTAGCAAGCAAGTTGAAAGCTTAAAGTTACATGAATAAAATTGGCATCTTAGCCTCTTTCTCTTTTCTTTTCTACATGCTTCTCTTTACTTTTATGCTTACGTTTATTTCTATGCTCTCTTTCATTTCATGTTCATAGCTCATATTTACATTTATGCAATTAGTTTAATGTTATTTCATGCAAGTAGTTAATCTCTTTTCTTTTAATTAGTTTCTATTTCTCTTTGCTTTCCAATGTTGAAACTTACATGTGTTGATATGATAACACATATGAGTAGCTAAACCCCTTCAATTTAGGGGTAATGAAGTTCTCTAACTTTAAGTAATTTCAACATTTCTATGATTTATGATCTCTTTTATTTGTGCTTCATGAAAGTGGATTTTGATGTAAGTTTATACAAGTGGGTTTAATAGCTTATGTTGCATATGCAAATGAGCTATTCTTATTCAACATAAACACAAATTACATCAATATTTGCTAATTGGTTTTTGATTTTGAAATGAAAGTAAAAACAAAATTTGATAATCTATATTACTAATTACAATAGTAAATAGATCATACTTAAAATAGCTTTTTCTTTGGCTTCATTTTCATGAGAATTGATAAGTGGTTTATTTGTTGCATTATAGTTTGATGGGTTAAGTTATGTCAACTATAACATTAATAAACCATATTTATGATAAATGCAACACTTATGTCACTTAATATCAAAAATAGAGATCATAGATTGTATGTTTGTTAATTTACATAAATATGAGAGTGCATTTGCCTCTAAATTATTTTCTAATCGTATAGTTTTTAATCACATTTTCATTCTAAGTTTTAGCTTCATTTTGTTGTTAGTTAACAATCCTTTTTCATTTTGGTCTAATTTGATTGATTGGAAAGTTTTAAAATCTTAAAAATTCCCTGGGATCGACCCGTACCCGCCACGTACTAAAATTTTATGCCGTGTGCTTGCGGTAAAATTTAATTCAAAATTTAACGGTAATTTTTTAACTCAATAGAAAATGTAACGACCCAGAATTTTTAATATTTGAAATTTGAATATTTAATTGATTTTAAATATTTAAAAGTTAATTTTTAACTTGAATTTCAAATATAACCATTTATTGGATAATTATATTACTGAATTTAATAATTGGAAATTGGGTAAAATACTAGAGTTTTAAGCTTGTTAAAAATATTTTTAAGGCTCATAAAATTTATATTGATAATACTGAGGATATTAAAAGCTTTAAAATTGAATTTAAAGGTGATTTATTCAATTTTGAAAATATATCGTTTAAATTGATATTTAAAAATAGCCTTCCCAGGTACAGTCTCGGAATTTGACGAAACCAGTTCCATTGGATCCGTAATAGTGTATTATTGTCGGATTTCAAATCTCATAGTGTTTGGAGTTACCGTTTGGTCGTACGGTATATAAACATGCTGGAATTTATGTCAAAAATTCAATATAATAATTCGAACCAAAAAGCTACTTCTTCATACGATCGAATTAGGACTCGAAACATTTTCCATTACATTTAGAATAGGGGTATAACATTATAAACGCCTAGAGGCACGCCTCGATAAGAGGTCAAGATTTTAAGCTACGAATTTGAGATGATTAAAATTTAATATATATATATATATATAATTTTTAATCCTTCAAATCTGTATTCTCGTCAACTTTTTTTTCTTCCTTCATTTCAATCACTATAGCAAGCATATGCAGACACGCAAATATTTTCAAACACGCAATCTCCCTCCCCTTTTAAAAACCCACAACCGAGCCTTTCTTTCACATTTCAAAATCTTGAAAAAAAGGGATTTAAATCCTTCCTAGTATGAACGCACGCAAACCATTTTTCTCTTCTCCTTTCTCGTTTCATTTCCAGAATTCAAAAAAAAGGGAGGGAGGGATCGAATCGAAAATCGATCTACGTCAAAAAAAAAGAAAGGGGAATAGGCGTGAGCGAGAACAGGCGCGAGCGAGAGGAGATGGCTCGTGGTCGCCGGCTGGTCGTGGAGGAAAGCGTGGCCATGAAACTTTGAGAAGGGAGGCGGCTGAACGTTTTGTTGGGGCTTGTATTGGCTTCAAGTCGATGGGCTTCAAGTCGAAGTCATAGGGGAGGGCAGCGGCTGGTCGTGGTTGGCTAGGAGGGTGTGGGCGAGGTTATTGGCCGTCATGGTCGGAAGCGGCATTGGTGATGGTGCAGTTCGTATTTGTTTGGAGCTTGTACGTGATTTTTGACTGGGGTAGTGAAGCCGCGTGCGATTTGGGGAGGAATCATTTTGGGTAATTAATATTTTAAATTAGCAATTTAGTTAATTAATTAGAAAATTAATGGTTTTATTTATTTGCAATCTTATAAATGTTATATTCCACTCATTCGAGAGGGGAGGATTAAACAAAAAACAGTCGCGTTGTACTCGAGGCATCAGCATAATTGGCTTGGGAATTTTCAGAGTCGGCGGGAATTTTAAATTTAAATCGAACGGTGTTTGGTTTAATTTAAAATTGGAATGTATTGCGAATAAAAATTAAGGTGAGTTAATCTCACTCAAATTTGGATTACCGTAGTTAATTTTAAATAGTTGAAATTAATTATTGATTGATTGATAGAAATTGATTATTATTATCAGTGGATGTGATATTATATATAGTAGTATATATATACTGGAGTGATTGATATTCCCGCATTTATATAGCGGATGAGACCATATGCACCTCGCGTAATAGCAGATGAACCTATATACCATGATATCCCCCTTGAAGTGGGATTGGTATTTTTATATTGTGCTAACATCTGTGGATGCATGGAAAATAGGTTGGAGGGATCCAATTGGATTTCTCAAAAATGTTGAATTTAATTTCGAATATATTGATAAATTATCTATTTAAATAATCTGTAGTGGATTATAGTGTCATTTGAATTTATTGGATGTTATGGTATTACTGGATAGATTTTGGTATTTTAAAATACTATAAATATGAAAATTGAATTTTTAAAAAGAAAACAAAAGGAAAATCTGAAGTAAAGATATTTTTGGTGAAATTTGGATTTGTTAAAAGTAATGAATTTTGGATAAAAATAGGTAGTTTGATTTAAAATTTTACTTGATAATTTTTGAATATGGAAAGATAGAGATTTTGGAGTATTTGAATAAAAGTATTCAAATAATAGAACTTAAGCAATTTTTTTAAGTATAAAAGGATTTATTTTTAAAATCGAGATTTAAATAGTTTGGGAAATAAAAAGGGAAATTTGAAAATAAAATAGGAAGTTGATGCCAGATTTAAATAAGATTTTAAATCACAAATAAAGAAGTGAATCTGGAATTGGTGGGTTTTGGATAAATTTGGTTAACTAAGAAATTAATTTAAAGATGGAATTTAATTTAAAAAATCGATTTAAAATCGATTAAGTGTTGTGAAACCATTATAAACGGGAGATGAGACTATGGAAATTATAAACGAAGTTTATAAAATAAAGTGAAGTAATTATCAATGGATAATTTGAAATTATAAATTCATGGTGGGAATTTATAAGGAGAGGGGCAAATTGTTTTTAAAAAAAATAGTAGTTATATTTTTGAAATGTGAAAAAGGAAATTTACGGAATTGGAACGTAAATCAAACTGGAAATAAATCGAGAGGAATTTATAAATAATTAGGCTGGCTAGATTGAAGTTGATATTTTATTCTTTCGAAAAAGTGTTTAAGAATATTTCAGAAATTTAATTTATTTAGTCGTTTAAAATTTGTTTAAAAGTATATTTAAGTATTAATTAAGTAGTTTTATAAATGGTTGAATTGATTTAATTTTTATTTAAAGAATTAATAAGTATTATTTTAAAAGGAATAAATTATTTAATATTCAATATTAGTTATATAATAACTTTATTTAAAAAGTAGTTTTGCCTAGACTTTAACTTGGAATAATTATTATAGAAATTTCATAAGTATTATTTTGAAAATCTTGGAATAAAGTTTTCGGAAAGTATTGGTATACCCGCATGGCGAAATCGGAGGCAGTGAGTGCCTGCTGTTAAGTCTTGAATTTCTTTGGGATAGAGACATAACCATTGAACTGTGAATCCATGGTTTGATACTGCAGTGGTATTTTCCACATTATTTTTAAAAAGGAAAATATTCATTTGAAAGGGATAGTCGGTGAATTTACTAAATTTGATAAGTTTACGTACATATATTTTGGATAAAGAGATTTAATTTACTGAAATTAAGTTAAAAAGAGATTTGTAGTTATTCAGTGGAAAATGGAATATTTGGTTGAATGATTGTTTATATTGATATTTAAATAACCGACTATCAAATCTAGACCAAAGATATAACTTTGGGAATATCTAGAAGAAGCACGGGAATTATAGGGTACAATTACTGTTCGAGGTGTTATACTGTACGTATAAACTCGTTTCGTTCTTCTAGGATGTTTATAAGGAAATCCATCCACTAACGTTTAGAAGGTGATCTCCGATCTAATTTTCGTCTGTGTATTTCCTAAAGAACCGGGATTGAATTTACCGGAAATATCGAACGTTGTTTCGAAGAGACCGGATCTGATAAATTACCCGAAAACCACTTCGATCCAACGAGTACGTTTTCGAAATGAAGACAAGAGCTTGGAGTCGAAGATGAAACAGTGAAGTGTATGGGCTAATCGCTGCTAATCCTAAGGGTGATTCCAAAATGGATGTAGAAGGAATAGTGCCTTCGGTTCCGTTCGGACCCGAAACAGACTTGTATGGATGAAAGCTATTAGAACGTTGTCATTTGGAGGACAATGAGCATTCTAAGTGAAAAATTCCTTAAAAAGATAATCGTGGCCTCTAGCCTCGTCAACCGGGAATGACTGATAACAGGGGAGATGCAGCAAGGCTAAGTGGGTAGCACCCAATTAGGGTATGTTTATCACCTTTCTAGATAACTTTAGATATTTATTTATTACTATGAAATATGGAAGGAGCTCGAAAGAGGGTGGGAACACCCGGGGTGATAGCATATTTGGTCTATCCAGGTTAGGGATAGTCCGGTCTTGTGTGGCAGGGGATCCCGGCATGGTCCTCGGTACGTTATTCTAGACGTGTACCGTGACAGGTGATACCCCAGTACCTAGTCATTCATATGGAATCCATTCTCCAATAAGCATCGTACGGTTTTGATTGTGCCCAACTATGCTGAAACGTGAGATGCAAGCATTTCGGCTGTTTGAATAAGTATTTGTACTTGGACACTATTATAATATCAGAGGATTTGATATGAAATGTTTTGGTTATCATAAGGTAAAAACCCGTCGTGTTTATGTGTGGCGTGGTCTTACGAGATACCTTTGATTTTCAAAGGATTTTGAAAACTTTAATAATTCAAATTGAGTGTGTCTTTCTCACATTGGTTTTCCAGACTGACTCGGGTGTTATTTTATTATAATGCCTGGGTCAGACCGAGTATTACAGATACATGATAGGATGCTATGGAGCTCAGGAGGCGAGCTGGATGACAAAGTCGTATTTCACGTATCTTATTTATATTCCGCTGTGCATCGTAGGCTGTATATTTAGCATTTGTGAGGACAGGTTATTATAACTGTCCAGTATGGTCTTATTGATGTATTGTACTCTGATGATGTAATGTATAAATAACAGTTATAGTTCTTTTTGTATAAAGACATGTTGTTATCTATTATATATTGTTCCACTACGATTGTGAGATTCTATGTTGTTATTTCTATTTTCTTTATCTACCTCTTTCTTCTTTTCCCTAACAATCTGGTATTTCCGGCATTCGATTTTTCGACCTGTAATACAGTGAACATATTGATGTCGATTTTCGGAGGTCGAAAATTCCGGTCCGTGACACTTGGTATCAGAGCTGAAGGTTAAGTGAGAAACTTGGCTCTAGTGGGGATTACTCATTGGAGACAGGGTCAGTAGCACCCTAGAACGAGTTTGAGAGTATTAATAGATATGAGCGTGTATTTGTTAGTGAATATAAAATTGTTTTATATTTTGTAGATTAGTTTGTTGAGTGGCTTATGGATTCTGGTCATTACGGGTAATTAACGTTATTGATAGGGATCTCTAAACACTATAATAGAACAATTCAACACGATATGGTTTTAAAATGGGGTAAATGAAAAAAATTTACCCAAATTATTTTATATATAAAAGGAATAATTTTTGTAAATTATTATAGTTCTATATGGTTTGCTTGGTTGTTAGGAAATGATAGTATAAAATATTATCATTATTGTTGTTAGAATTGTAAAAAAGTTGATATTAACCAAAATTTAAGAAATAAATTTATAAAACAAAATGGAGTTTGTAAATATGAGTTATAAATGTGATTTATAATTTGAAAAGAAATCCCAAAGGAATATTTAAATATAGATTTAAAGGATGGAATTTGGAAATTTGGGAATTTAATTTCCCGTTTGGTTTGAAAATGATTCTCGAAGTCTTGGAAAATAATAGCAATATTATTTGGAAATATTTTTGGGAAAAAGGGATATGAAATCTATTGAGATTTGTGAATTGAAAACATTTAAAATGGTTTTTAAAGGAATAAAAGCACTGAACTCACTTCGGTCGCTGGAAAATAATTTCGGTGATGCCTGTAACATCATCGACTTTCATTTTTGAGTTTCCAAGGGAGAATTGCTAATTGAATGTTTGAATTGGAGTTTGTTTGCAAAAACTGGTTTTGGTCTTGAAATTCAAAGGAAATAATTTGGTATACCAAGGGATTTTGGATATATATGATTTCAAATGATTTTGAAATATTAAGTAATTGTTTAAACTCTGGGGGTTATTTAAAAATGTTAATGGAATATAAATAAGTTTGAAAACTTATAAAATTTGGAATTTGATTATTGGAATAAAATTGAACTTAAGAAGAGTTAAATGGAAACGAGTGTGATAATGAAATAAACTAGTAAAGTGAATCAATTAAAAATGAAGTGAATTGGAAGGAAATGGGAATAGAATATTAGTAACTTTGATAACTTAAGTAATTTTGAAAATTTGATTTTGTGGAGTGAAATTTAACTTAAATTGAAGTTAAATACGAGAAATTTGAAAATTTAGCCTAAGTAGGCTAAATGGAATAGTTATTGAAATAAAATTTATTAAGTTGGGAATAAATTAGTGGATGAACAAATTAATTTAAATTTGTAAGTAAATGGAATTGAAAACTGAATATTGGAATGAAATTTAATTTGAATTATGTTGAATAAAGAGAAATTGAAATAAAAAAATTAGTTCGAGTGGACTAAATAAGATAAAAGTTTGGAAATAAAATTTGATTGGAAATAAATTAGTAAATGAAAGTTAAATTGAATTCAAATGGAATTGAAATTTAATTTTTGAATAAAAATGGATATAAACCAAAGGGATGAAGTGGAAATAAATCTAAGAACATTGTATAAAATGTTATAAATTGACTTAAGAAAATTTAGGGTGTAATTCTTAAGTAAAATTGGTATTGGAAATATAATAAGTTAATATTTGAATGAAGATTAAATAAAGGGTGTGTAAAGGATAATTGTGAATAATTGATGGTAAATGAAATGAGTGAGAATAAAAGGAATTGATATAGCTAATAATTAATTGGAAATCAATACGTAAGATATACGTATATTATTTTATTCGCATAACGATTTGATCCAGATTCGAGCACAGAATTTCGAGATAGTTATATCGATCCGAGTTGGGATTTTTCACTCGATTTTCGACGGTGAACCCTGGATATGGACTTTTGATCGATTCTAGAATTCTTTATAATGGTAGATGGCTATGCAAGGAGAATGATGGTTTTTGATTAAGGAACCAAATCTGAGTCCGCACTAGAGAGTCGTGTGAGCGATATTAGTTCGAAAGTGAAATTGTGTGATCGAGTGAGTGATCAGAGTTGATATTGCGTACGGATGGTATATATACATCGTACGGGCTTAAGTAAATCAAATATTGAAAATTTTGAAAAGGAAAAAAATTAAATGATTTTGAATTGTATGATTGGATACTATTGGTAAGTGAAATGCAGGTAATTAAAAGAAAAAGGATCAACTGATGTCTTCGAATTCAGAAGTGAAATTTAAATTGCCCGACAAAAGGTACACGTTTAAATTGTCGTATGAAATTGATGGTTTTCTGATTGAACCACTTGGCTTTTGTTTTCTTTTGATGATTTGGGGTCGTAGAGGTAGTTTTGTAGTTTTTCGGATCTTGCTGCACAAAGGAGACGCTGGCGAAATTTTTCGAAAAGTTAAGGAGTTAGAAAAATTTTGAAGAAAATTTTGATAATTTAAAATATGGTTTTAAATTATAATTTGAATGATTGAGGGGATAATATTGGTTGTAATCTACGGATGAATTTCGAAATTAGAAAAAGTGATAGTGTGTTTCAATAAATTGATTTGGGAAAGATTGTTTAAACTGTTGATTTTGGAATAGTTAACCGGTTTTGGACCATTCTTCTTACCTAGCAATTTCGAGGACAAAATTCTTATAAGTGGGAGGAATGTAACGACCCGGAATTTCAAGATTTGAAATTAGAATGCTAAATTGATTTTAAATATTTAAAAGTTAATTTTTAACTTGAATTTCAAATATAACCATTTATTTGTTTTAAAAATATATCGTTTAAATTGATATTTAAAAATAGCCTTCCGAGCCACAGCCTCGGAATTTGACGAAACCAGTTCCATTGGATCTGTAATAGTGTATTATTGTCAGATTTCAAATCTCGTAGTGTTTGGAGTTATTGGTCGTACGGTATATAAACGTGCTGAAATTTATATCGAAAATTCAATATAATAATTGGTCCAAAAAGCTATCTTCTCCATATGATTGAATTAGGGCTCGAAACCTTTTCCATTGCGTTCGGAATAGGGGTATAACATTATAAACGCCTAGCGACATGTTGTTAGTCCCTGAGGAGTTGGTTTTGATGACAACAACCTTAGAATAGATTATAAAATATAAATACTAACATTACAAGTTTAGATATATATGTATATGCAGGATCTAACCATGCAGGTATCAAGAATGAAGACTGTACAGTATAGAGATTCAAGATATAGAGATAGAAGACTCATGAGTATCAAGATTATCAAGACTATCAAGAGTTCAAGATTTCAAGGTTAAGTTTGTTTTATTAGGAATATTTGTTAAAACTCATAGAAAGGCACTGACATCTTAATATCCAATTTATTCGTGAAATGGAATCCACTTCGAGCCCGTTAAAGGGATAGAACCCTAAGTAGGATGGAACCTACGAAAATCTAGTGGGACATTTTTTTTGTATCCACTAATTTCAATTCAAATGATTTTTCAAAATTATCTTGTTTTCAAAATGATTTCAAAACTTTCCTTTTTAAAAAGATTCAAAACCCTCGATTCCGTTTTTTAAATAATTTTAGCTTCAAAAACATCTTTATTTTTAGAGTCAAAATTACTCCTGATTTTAAACTATTTTTTCAAATAATATATTTAACTTTTAAATATTTATACTTAGATTTAAATATAAAATTATAGTTAAATTATGTATATATTGTTCTTTATATTTACTTATGTATTTTAACTATAGTTAAGTATATTTATAAAGTTTAAAATAATTTTAATATAAAATAGAGGTTATTTTCAAAGAAAATCAAAACACCAAAAATCCCTTTGGGATGTCGACATACCCATATACCCCATGTCGACATAGTGTTAGTTGGCTTCAAAATTCAAATTTCAAAAGAAGTGTCTATTCGCCATAACTCTTCATGAATGGACATGACTTTTGGTCTTCTATAAATAGGGGTCAGTTTCAACGAACTTTCAATCATATTTTTCTGGTTTTCACCTCTTCTTCTTCCACATTTCTTAATACAAAATCATACCATTACTCTGACGAAATCAACATCGAATCATACTCGATTATTTCTAGTGTGATTCTCCATCACTATCACTACAAGATCCAAGTGCTAATCTGAGTTATAGACTTCTTTGTAATCAATCGAGCGAGAAAAGGTGTAATTGTAGCCTTGGAAATCAATTAAGCGAGAAAAGGTGTGATTGTAGCCTTGGAAATCAATTGGGTGAACTTGTTGCCTCGGAAATCAAGTATCTCTACCCAGAGGATTGTTATTCTGGAGGGTGTACCTCGTAGCCTTGAAACCGAGGGTTGTAATTGTTGAATTGCTTTTGAAATGAAATCTGTACTTAGTTGTACGGGACTGGATGTAGGGTAACTCCGAACCAGTATAAAATCCGGTGTGTTCTTTCCTTTACTGCTTTTACTTTATATTTGCATCTGTGTTTGATTCTGTGTTCATATCTGTGTCTGATTAGTGTATACATTGTTAACAAATTAAGATAAACTCAAAAAGATTAACAGATTTCTTAAAACACTATTCACCCCCCTCTAGTGTTAATTCTAGCCTTAAGATCCTTAATCCGCATTTCTCACATTTGGTATCAAAGCTTTGTTTTTAAAAGTTTCATAATCTGAATTTTGAAAAGTTTTAAAATGGCTATTTTTGACAAATCTGTTAAAACTAGTTTAGAATTGTTTAAATCATCATTGTTCCATGATTCTGCATATGAATGTTATTCAAATCCTAGTTGTCTACCCAAATTTTATAATGTGCAAGAAAGATGCTTTATGGGTATCAAGGAATCAATCCACAATGGACAATCTATGCAGATCAAAAGGGATAAGTGGATGCTCTAGACACATGACTGGTAATCTGAATATGCTGAATAATATTATATACAAAGACGGAGGACTGGTTAACTTTGGAGACAACTCGAAAGGATACGTGATTGGCATCGGCAATGTTGGTAACTCTGAAACTCCTATTATTACTAATGTTTTGCTAGTTAAGAATCTGAAACACAATCTGCTAAGTATAAGTCAACTATGTGATAAAGGATATAAAATTAAATTTGAAAAAGATAAATATGATATTGAAGATAATGATTCAACCATAATATTTGAGGGAACTAGGAAAAAAATATATTTATATTCTTAGTATGAAATTTTCAAATGATAACCTATGTCTTCTGGCAAATACAAGTGAACTTGGATTTGGCATAAGAGATTTGGACATTTCAATTTCAAACTCTTATCTAGACTGTCAAAGCATGATCTAGTAAGAGGTCTCCCTAAAATGAATTTTAAAGTAGATAGTTTATGTGATGCATGTCAATTAGGAAAGCTTAGAAAAAGTTCTTTTAAATTAAAAGATATGATTTCAACTTCAAAACCCCTTGAGTTACTTCATCTTGATTTATTTGGTCCATCTCAAATTCAGTCAATAAATCATAGTAAATATGTTTTTGTAATTGTAGATGATTATTCTAGACTTACATGGACAATATTTTTGAAACATAAAAGTGATACTTTTGAATGTTTTAAGAACTTTACAAAAAGGATTCAAAATCAATTATCTTTAAAAATTATAACTATTCGTAGTGATCACGGTAGTGAATTTGAAAATGAAAAATTTGAGGAATTCTGCAATAAGAAGGGAATAACTCACAATTTCTCATTTCCAAGAACTCCACAACAAAACGGAGTAGTTGAACGTAAAAATAGAACGATACAAGAGTGTGCGAGAACTATGCTTTCAGATAGTAATCTACCAAAACACTTTTGGGCAGAAGCTGTTGCTACCGCCTGTTATATTTTAAATAGAATTTTGATTAGACCTTTAACTGATAAGACATCTTATGAACTTATTCATGGAAAGAAACCTAAGGTATCATATTTCAGAATTTTTGGAAGTAAATGCTTTATTTTAAATACAAAAGATAATTTGGATAAATTTGATCCTAAATTCGACAAAGGAATCTTTATCGGATATTCTAATAGAAGTAAAGCTTATAGAGTTTTTAATTTAAGATCTAACACCATCGAAGAAACAATGCATGTTTCGTTTGATGAAAATTTAAAAGATTTAGAAATTATAAATGATGAAGAAGATTTAGTTACTCAAAATCAGGAATCAACCGAAACCAATAATGAAATTAATCATCCTAATAAAAGGATTAAAAGATCATCCTATTGAAAATATAATAGGAGATATGCAATCTATTGTTACAACTAGAAATCAACTAAGTAAAATGAGTAATGTAGCATTTATATCAACTATTGAACCCAAAAATCATAAAGAAGCATCAATTGATGATTCATGGATTTTGGCTATGTAAGAAGAATTAAATCAATTCACTAGAAATGAAGTTTGGGAACTTGTTCCTAGACCTGAAGATAAAACTATAATTGGAACTAAATGGGTTTATAAAAATAAAATGAATGAACAAGGTGAGGTCGTTAGAAACAAAGCACGATTAGTCGCCCAAGGTTATTGTCAAGAAGAAGGTATAGATTGTGAAGAAACCTTTGCTCCTGTAGCAAGATTAGAAGCCATTAGGATTCTACTTGCTTTTGCAAATCATAATAATTTCAAATTATATCAAATGGATGTTAAAAGTGCATTTTTAAACGGTTTTGTAAAAGAAGAAGTATATGTTGAACAACCACTTTTTGAAGATGAAAATTTACCAAACCATGTGTACAAACTTAAGAAAGCTTTATATGGTCTAAAACAAGCTCCTAGAACCTGGTATGATAGACTAAGATCTTATTTATTACAATCAAATTTTGAAATTGGTAAAATAGATAATACCCTTTTTATTAAAAGAAATAAAAATGATATTCAACTAGTACAAGTTTACGTAGATGATATCATTTTTGGATCAACTAATTTTGAAATGAATAAAGAATTTTCTGAAATAATGAAAAAAGAGTTTGAGATGAGTCATATGGGTGAATTAAACTTCTTTCTAGGATTGCAAATAAAACAGTTAGATAATGGTATTTTTATTAGTCAGGAAAAATATGCTAAAGACCTAGTTAGTAAATTTGGTTTGGCTACTGCGAGTTGAAAACCCACTCCCATGGCAACCAATGAGTACCTTAGTAAAGAATATCTCTCGAAAGATGTAGATCAAAAGTTATATAGAGGAATGATTGGATCACTACTCTATATCACTGCTAGTAGACCTGATATCATGCATAGTGTTTGTCTATGTGCAAGATATCAATCTCGTCCTAAAGAAACTCACTTAAAAGCTGTAAAACGTATCATAAGATATATTAAACACACCTCTGATATGGCTTATTTTATCCTAAAAATGATTCATTTGATTTAATATTATACTGTGATGTTGACTATGCTGCATGTAAATCAGACCAAAAAAGTACAAGTGGAACTTGTCACTTTTTGGGACATTCTCTGGTTTCCTGGTTTAGTAAAAAGCAAAATACAGTTTCTCTATCAACAACTGAAGCAGAGTATATTTCTGCTGCTTTGGCTTGTTCTCAAGTAATATATATGCAACAAACTTTAAGAGATTTTGGATTAAATATCTCAAAATCGCCAATTTATTGTGATAATACTAGTGCAATAAATTTATCTAAAAATCCTACTCATCATGCTCGAACTAAACATATTGATATCAGACACCATTTTCTCAAAGATAATATAAGTAGAGAAGTAATTACTCTCGAATATATAAATTCTGAGAATCAAATCGCTGATATCTTAACAAAACCATTAAATGAATCTATATTTACTAAATTAAGAAGAGAATTAGGTATTTGTTCTATAACTGAAATATAAAATATAAATAACAAGTATAATTAATAATTAATATTAAAATAAATCATAGAGTTAAAATATAAGGACCATGTCGACATCCCCTAGGAAGACATGTCGACATATAACTTTTTTATTTTATTTTAAAATTTTCCCACCAAATTTCAAAAATTTAGTTATATATTCTTCTCTATTTCGAATTCTTATTCATTCTCTCTGTTTTCTCTTCATTTTCTATTCTGAAATATATAAAATAATGGCATCTTCCTCTAAATCAAACATAAAATCAACTTTCTTATTCCCCTCTCCTACTTCTGGTCCATTCCAATGCTCTACTCTCGCACGTGTAACTAAATTGGCGGAGTATATGAAGGATACTCTTTAGATGTTGACTGAAATTCAAGTGACTCAACTTCGTATGGCAAAAGAGCAAGAGAGGCAAGGCAAGATTCTTAGGAATTTACAAAAATTCCTAATGGATAACCATGCCAACCCTATCTTGATCGATGAAGACTCTTCACTCAATCAAGAACATGAAGTCAGCGACGAAGAAGAAGAAGAACCAATTGAAGAAGCACACGAGGAGGATGATGACCAAGTAGTATGCGTTGGAGAAGTGTGTTTCGACAAAAATGGGAATCTTGTTGAACAACGTGGAAATTTCTGTTTCCACTATCCAAACTGTTCAATTCATAAATCTCCTATGTCCAGAAACACACATTAGTTTCTTCTCTTTCTTTCCGTTGTTATTTGTGTTTTTATGTTTTTCAATCGCAAATGTAAATACAACCATATTCATAGTAAATAAACTTGTGTTCTTATATGTGTTAGTATTATTGTGAATTCTTAGTTAGGATAGTTGATAGTTTAGGATTATATTTTAGTTAAGTATTGATTATGTATGATAACACTATCATTATAATCACAAAGTAATGTAGTCTTAGTTTCAAGGGGAGTTATATAGAGTTATATAGAGTTATATAGAGGTATATGGTTTTTGTTGATGACAAAGGGGGAGAAATATAAAATAGGGTAGTTAGGCATAGATTAAGGGGGAGTTGTTAGTTTTAGGAGGAGTTATTAGGATAGAAGGAATATTTTATAAACAAAGGTTGTCATCATCAAAAGGGGGGAGATTGTTAGTCCCTGAGGAGTTGGTTTTGATGACAACAACCCTTAGAATAGATTATAAAATATAAATACTAACATTACAAGTTTAGATATATATGTATATGCAGGATCTAACCATGCAGGTATCAAGAATGAAGACTGTACAGTATAGAGATTCAAGATATAGAGATAGAAGACTCATGAGTATCAAGATTATCAAGACTATCAAGAGTTCAAGATTTCAAGGTTAAGTTTGTTTTATTAGGAATATTTGTTAAAACTCATAGAAAGGCACTGACATCTTAATATCCAATTTATTCGTGAAATGGAATCCACTTCGAGCCCGTTAAAGGGATAGAACCCTAAGTAGGATGGAACCTACGAAAATCTAGTGGGACATTTTTTTTGTATCCACTAATTTCAATTCAAATGATTTTTCAAAATTATCTTGTTTTCAAAATGATTTCAAAACTTTCCTTTTTAAAAAGATTCAAAACCCTCGATTCCGTTTTTTAAATAATTTTAGCTTCAAAAACATCTTTATTTTTAGAGTCAAAATTACTCCTGATTTTAAACTATTTTTTCAAATAATATATTTAACTTTTAAATATTTATACTTAGATTTAAATATAAAATTATAGTTAAATTATGTATATATTGTACTTTATATTTACTTATGTATTTTAACTATAGTTAAGTATATTTATAAAGTTTAAAATAATTTTAATATAAAATAGAGGTTATTTTCAAAGAAAATCAAAACACCAAAAATCCCTTTGGGATGTCGACATACCCATATACCCCATGTCGACATAGTGTCAGTTGGCTTCAAAATTCAAATTTCAAAAGAAGTGTCTATTCGCCATAACTCTTCACGAATGACATGACTGTTGTTCTTCTATAAATAGGGGTCAGTTTCAACGAATTTTCAATCATATTTTTCTGGTTTTCACTCCTCTTCTTCTTCCACATTTCTTAATACAAAATCATACCATTACTCTGCCGAAATCAACATCGAATCATACTCGATTATTTCTAGTGTGATTCTCCATCACTATCTCTACAAGATCCAAGTGCTAATCTGAGTTATAGACTTCTTTGTAATCAATCGAGCGAGAAAAGGTGTAATTGTAGCCTTGGAAATCAATTAAGCGAGAAAAGGTGTGATTGTAGCCTTGGAAATCAATTGGGTGAACTTGTTGCCCCGGAAATCAAGTATCTCTACCCAGAGGATTGTTATTCTAGAGGGTGTACCTTATAGCCTTGAAACCGAGGGTTGTAATTGTTGAATTTCTTTTGAAATGAAATCCGTACTTAGTTGTACGGGACTGGATGTAGGGTAACTCCAAACCAGTATAAAATCCTGTGTGTTCTTTCCTTTATTGCTTTTACTTTATATTTGCATCTGTGTTTGATTCTGTGTTCATATCTGTGTCTGATTAGTGTATACATTGTTAACAAATTAAGATAAACTCAAAAAGATTAACAGATTTCTTAAAACACTATTCACCCCCCCTCTAGTGTTAATTCTAGCCTTAAGATCCTTAATCCGCACTTCTCACACACGTCTCGATAGGAGGTCAAGATTTTAAGCTACGAATTCGAGACGATTTAAAATTTAATATATATATATATATATATATAAATTTTAATCCTTCAAATCTGTATTCCCATCAACTTTTTTTCTTCCTTCATTTCAATCACTGAAGCAAGCATATGCAGACACGCAAATATTTTAAAACACGCAATCTCCCTCTCCTTTAAAAAACCCACAGCCGAGCCTTTCTTTCACATTTAAAAATCTCGAAAAAAAGGCGATTTAAATCCTTCCTAGTATGAACGCATGCAAACCATTTTTCTCTTCTCCTTTCTCGTTTCATTTCCATAATTCAAAAAAAGGGAGGGAGGGATCGAATCGAAAATCGATCTACGTCAAAAAAAGGGGAACAGGCACGAGCGAGAGTAGGCGCAAGCACGAGAGGAGATGGTGCATGGTCCCCGGCTGGTCGTGGAGGAAAGCGTGGCCAAGAAAATTTGAGAAGGGAGGCGGCCACATGTTTTGTTGGGGGTCGCATCGGCTTCAAGTCGATGGGCTTCAGGTCGAAGTCACAGGGGAGGGCAGCGGCTGGTCATGGTTGGCTAGGAGGGTGTGGGCAAGGTTACTGGTCATCGTGGTCGGAAGCGGCATCGGTGATGGTGGAGTTCGTATTTGTTTGGAGCTTGTACGTGATTTTTGACTGGGGTAGTGAAGCCGCGTGCGATTCAGGGAGGAATCATTTTGGGTAATTAACATTTTAAATTAGTAGTTTAGTTAATTAATTAGAAAATTAATGGTTTGATTTATTTGCAATCTAATAAATGCTATATTCCACTCATTCAAGAGGTGCAGATTAAACGAAAAACAGTCACGTTGTACTCGGGGCATCAGCATAATTGGCTTGGGAATTTTCATAGTCAGCAGGAATTTTAAATTTAAATTGAACGGTGTTCGGTTTAATTTAAAATTGGAATGTATTGCGAATAAAAATCAAGGTGAGTTAATCTCATTCAAATTTGGATTACCGTAGTTAATTTTAAATAGTTGAAATTAATTATTGATTGATCTATAGAAATTGATAATTATTATCAGTGGATGTGATATTATATATAGTAGTATATATATTGGAGTGATTGATATTCCCGCATTTATATAGCGGATGAGACCCTATGCACCCCGCGTAATAGCAGATGATCCTATATACCACGATATCACCCTCGAAGTGGGATTGGTATTTTTATATTGTCCTAACATCTATGGATGCAGGGAAAACAGGTTGGAAGGATCCAACTGGATTCCTAAAAAATGTTGAATTTAATTTCGGATATGTTGATATATGATCTATTTAAATAATCTGTAGTGGATTATAGTGCCATTTGAATTTATTGGATGTTATGGTATTACTAGATAGATTTTGGTATTTTAAAATACCATAAATATGAATATTGAATTTTTAAAAGGAAAACAAAAGGAAAATCTGAAGTAAAGATATTTTTGGTGAAATTTGGATTTGTTAAAAGTAATGAATTTTGGGTAAAAATAAGTAGTTTGATTTAAAATTTTACTTGATAATTTCTGAATATGGAAAGATAGAGATTTTGGAATAATTGAATAAAAGTATTCAAATTATAGAACTTAAGCGATTTTTTAAGTATAAAAGGATTTATTTTTAAAGTCCAGATTTAAATAGTTTGGGAAATAAAAAGGGAAATTTGAAAATAAAATTGGAAGTTGATGTTCCAGATTTAAATAAGATTTTAAATCATATAAAGAAGTGAATCTGGAATTGGTGGGTTTTGGATAAATTTGGTTAACTAAGAAATTAATTTAAAGATGGAATTTAATTTAAAAAATCGATTTAAACCCGATTAAGTGTTGTGAAACCGTTATAAACGGGAGATGAGACTACAGGAATTATAAACGAAGTTTATAAAATAAAGTAAAGTAATTATCAGTGGATAATTTGAAATTATAAATTCACGGTGGGAATTTATAAGGAGATGGGCAAATTGTTATATAAATAAATAGTAGTTTTATTTTTAGAAATGTGAAAAAGGAAATTTACGGAATTGGAACGTAAATCAAACTGGAAATAAATCGAGAGTGATTTATAAATAATTAGGCTGGCTAGATTGAAGTTGAAATTGTATTCTTTCGGAAAAGTGTTTAAGAATATTTCAGAAATTTAATTTATTTAGTCATTTAAAATTTGTTTAAAAGTATATTTAAGAATTAATTAAGTAGTTTTATAAATGGTTGAATTGATTTTTATTTAAAGAATTAATCGGTATTATTTTAAAAGGGATAAATGATTTAATATTCAATATTATTTATATAATAACTTTATTTAAAAAGTAGTTTTTCCTAGAGTTTAACTTGGAAAAATTATTATAGAAATTTCATAAGTATTATTTTGAAAATCTTGGAATAAGGTTTATGGAAAGTATTGGTATACCCGCATGGCGAAATCGGAGGTAGTGAGTGCCTGCCGTTAAGTCTTGAATTTCTATGGGATAGAGACATAACCATTGAACTGTGAATCCAAGGTTTGATACCGCAGTGGTATTTTTCATATTATTTTTGAAAAGGCAAATATTCATTTGAAAGGGATAGTTGGTGAATTACTAAATTCGATAAGTTTAAGTACATATATTTTGGATAAAGAGATTTAATTTATTAAAATTAAGTTAAAAAGAGATTTGTAGTTATTCAGTGGAAAATGGAATATTTGGTTGAATGATTGTTTATATTGTTAGTTAAATAACCGACTATCAAATTTGGACCAAAGATATAACTTTGGGAATATCTAGAAGAAGCACGGGAATTATAAGGCACGGTTACCGTTTGAGGTGCTATACTGTACGTATAAACTTGTTTCGTTCTTCTAGGACGTTTATAAGGAAATCCTTCCACTAACGGTTAGGAGGCGATCTCTGATCTTATTTTTGTTTGTGTATTTCCTAAAGAACCGGGGTTGAGTTTACCGGAAATATCGAACGTTGTTTCGAAGAGACCGAGATTGGATAAATTACTCGAAAACCACTTCGATCCAACGAGTACGTTTTCGAAATGAAGACAAGAGCTTGGAGTCGAAGATGAAGCAGTGAAGTGCAAGGGCTAATCGCTACTAATCCTGAGGGTGATTCCAAAATGGATGTAGTAGGAATAGTGCCTTCGGTTCCGTTCGGATCCGGAACCGACTTGTATGGATGAATGCTATCAGAACATTGTCATTTGGAGGACAATGAGCATTCTAAGTGAAAAATTCCTTAAAAGGTAAACGTAGCCTATAGCCTCATCAACCGGGAATGACTGAAAAGCAGGGGAGATGCAGCAAGGCTATGTGAGTAGTACCCAATTAGGGTATGTTTATCACCTTTCTAGATAACCTCGGATATTTATTTATTACTACGGTATATGGAAGGAGTTCGAAAGAGGATGGGAACACCCGGGGCGATAGCATATTCGGTCTATCCAGGTTAGGGATAGTCCGGTCTTGTGTGGCAGGGGATCCCGACGTGGTCCTCGGTACGCTGTTCTAGACGTGTACTGTGACAGGTGATACCCAGTACCTAGTCATTCGTATGGAATCCATTCTTCAATAAGCGCCGTACGGTTTTGATTGTGCCCAACTATGCTGAAACGTGAGATGCAAGCATTTCAGCTGTTTGGATAAGTATTTGTACTTAGACACTATTATAATATCAGAGGATTTGATATGAAATGTTTTGGTTATCGTAAGGTAAAAGCTGTCATGTTTATGTGTGGCGTGGTCTTACGAGATACCTTTGATTTTCAAAGAATTTTGAAAACTTTAATAATTCAAATTGAGTGTGTCTTTCTCATGCTGGTTTTCCAGACTGACTCGGGTGTTATTTTAGTATAATGCTCGGGTCAGACCGAGTATTACAGATACATGATAGGATGCTATGGAGCTCAGGAGGCGAGCTGGATGACGAAGTCGTATTTCACGTATCTGATTTATATTTCGCTGTGTATCGTTGGCTGTATATTCAGCATTTGTGAGGACAAGTTATTATAACTGTCCAGTATGGTGTTATTGATGTATTGTACTCTGATGATGTAATGTATAAATAACAGTTATAGTTCTTTTTGTATAAAGACCTGTTATTATCTATTATATATTGTTCCGCTGCGATTGTGAGATTCTGTGTTGTTATTTCTATTTTCTTCTTCTATCTATTTCTTCATTTCCCTAACGCTCTGGTATTTCTGGCATTCGTTTGTTCGGCATGTAATCCGTGACAGAAAATTTGTCGTTAAACAAGTGTCACACCTTTCTAGACCATTATATTATAGATTTGGTTGTGCATGAGAGCTCTCGATTAAGGTTGTAAAACAAACGGAGTGCTAACATATTTAGTACTATCCAGTAGGGGGTAGGTTGGTCTTGTGTTGGTAGAGGGGCAGATGTGTCTGTAGCCCTCGGTACATTTTATCTAGAGATGTACTATATGAAAGGTAGTCCCTTACCTTGCAATTGTTGGAATCCAATCTCCACTACGAGCTTTCGGACTTGATTGTATACCTTTTATGTTGGAATTTAATAATGTAATAATTTCATCTATGATCCCAATTTACTTTAAACCTTAAACATTATTATAATATCACTGGATTTTCTATAGAAATGTTTTGGTTATCATAAGGTAAAACCCTTCCATGTTTATATATGGCGTAGTCTTATGAGATACCTTTATTTTGAAGGGTTTTTATAACATTGAAATCTAATTGAGGTGTGTTTCTCACGCTATTTTACCAAGCTGATCCAGACGTTATTTTTCTTATAATGCTCGGTCAGACCGAGCATATTTTCAGATCTAGTTGGATGCCTTAGAGCTTCGGAAGGCGAGTGTAACAACCCGGAATTTTATAACAATTAATTATCTTCATTGGACGATTATTGTTGTTAGCTATTTGTTGTCGGGAGTTTGTAATTGGGTTTAAATTGTGTTAAATAATTTGTTAAATGTTGATGGGCTTTTGAAATTTAACCTAGCCCATGTTTTATTTTGTGTCGTGATAGTATCAATGCCAGTTCATTCTCCCCGATCGATTCATTTATCTAATACCCTAAACAAACGAAAGAAAAAAAATGGCTGCTCGATTTTTTTCGTTCGTCTCCAATTAGGGCTTTCTTTCCTTCGATCCAAATTAGAGCTTTGCTGCCGATAATAGATGTTCGATGATGATTTAGGTCCTTGCTCTGTTGATCGATGTCCCTTCAAGTTTTCTCGGCTGCTTATTATTGCTTCGAAACACAGATGAGTGTTCCACTCACATCTAATTCCTATCTCGAGTTTATTAGTGTTCGAATTCTACGATTTCCTTCGTATTCGATTGTTGAATTCGTCACTTGATTTGTCGGCCATTTGACTATGTTGGAGATTGATGTTTTCTGACTTGGTTAATTTCCGTGTCTTGATGATTTGCCGTGATGATTTTGGGTTGTTCGACATTGCTTTCAGTGTGACTTCAATTGTTATTTGGTTTGAAACAGATATCTCGATCTTGTTTTGATGCCGAGGATGTTAAACATTATATAGGGTTCGTAACCCCTGTTTTTCGTTCGTCTTAACATGTTTGAACTTGTCCATCGATTTTTCTGGCCATTCGATTTTGTTTAGATGCTTGAGATGATTTTGAGCTGTTCGTTTTCGTGGTCATCACTGTTTCGATATTGATTTCTTGACTTTGTCAATTCGTATATATTGCGATTTCTCTAGTTATTGACTTACGACTAGATTTATCTGGGCCATTCGATTTTGTCTTTGCTGTGTAATTCAGTGATGTGTTTGAAAATGATCTTTGTTGCCTTCACTGTCGCTGTTGCATTCTTGTGTTCATTAGTCTGAAGTTATATTCAAATGTATGCTATGCATTTTTATGGACTAGCTGTCTCCGGCTTTATATGCTAGTGACATTGGTCTGGCTTTGATTTGTTCTAGTTCGAATTTGATACTTGCCATGGTTTTGATATTTGTCCCCGAGCCTAGTTCATGTAGTCTGGATTCTTCACTGATCTGTTGTGTTGTTTGGTCTTGTTCGACCTTGCTTATGTGATATTTCTAATGGCTTCGGCCTTGATTTGAAACTGCAGTTGTAAAAAGGTTCGACCTTGTTTTCGTGGAAATTTGGCTTTGCAAATTCTTTAGGAATTGACCTCAACCTGACTTTATTATAACTATTTAGTGCTTTGAGCTTCATCGTGATTGCCCTGGTCTTCAAGTGGGTGATGCACGTATATATTCTTTGTGTTGCTTTGATTCTTCACTGCAACCACATTTTCACGATGTATCTTTACATTGTTTTCAAAATTGTTGTAGTTTTGTTGCTGTTTCAACTTGGTTTGAAGGGTGGCCTTGCTCTGTCACCTGTTATTCAAGTCTGTATATATGTGCATACATACACTTATATGTGAGTATGCATATATTATTGGATTTGTACTGAGCGTGAGCTGTTTGAGTATGGCCTTGTGCCTTTGTGCCTTTGTGCCTTTGTGATAATTGCAGTTTGATTTGTTGTACCTGATTTTGTAGTTGCCTGCACTTATATGTGCAGCGTATATATACATGTGTGGATTAATATGCATGCATATATACCCTTGTATGTGTGTATGCATGCATAGTTGGATCTATACTTGGGTTCTATCTGCTGCATTGATTTGATATTATATTTTCAATGTTGTAGATGTTCTTGATCACTTTGTTTTTGTTTCTGGCATTCTATCACGGCTTTAATTGACGTTGAATTTTGGTTGACTTCTTATTCTCTGTCACTGTTGTTCATCCCTGAGTACTTCATTGTTGGCACTGGCTTGTCTTGATTTCACTCGATCCTTAGTGTAGTCAGTGTTGCCTCTGTGCATTTGTCTTTGGTTTTTGTTGTGTGAATTTTGGTCGGCTTCAACTTTGTTTTTCTGCATATTATTTGTGGACTTTGGCTGGTGATAATGTTTGGCTTGGTTCGAACTTGTTTCCACCTCACTTGAACTTGTTTTACTGCTTCCATGTTGTACCAGTTTTGTTTGCATTCATTACTGGTTTCAATTGCATTGTGTTGTTTGGTCTGGTGATTTTGACATTTATTTGTTCAGCTTGAATTGGTTTGTTGGTTCTTGAGTACTGGTCTGGGTCATGCCTTTATCACTTTGAATTCATTTGTTGCATTTTGGTTTTGGTTCATTGGCCTCTCAGGTGCACTTTGTTGTACCTGGTGTTGTAGTTTGCACGGTGCGTAGCATATTGTATTGTGATGCATTGTGATAGTTGCAGTCTGATTATTTCACTTGCATGTGGTCTGCACTTGCTTGGCCATTTTGTACTTCTGGTCTAGTATACATGTGTACATGTGTAGCTTGAGAATGATTTATGCTTGATCATTCCATGTTGATTTTTAGGATTGTACAGTGAGTTGAATCCAGTCTCAAAGACTTGGGTTTGACCTTGTACTCGGTTGTGGATTTTCATCGTGCATTCATGTGCACTTTGTTCATTTGATGATTTCTGGGTGGATGTTGTACGTTGTAGTTCCATCTTGTTCATTTTGATTTGATTTGATGCCATTTGTTTCTGATTCATGGAGCTTTTGTATATTTCATCACTGTAGTGGCGAGGCAGTGCATGCGAGTGTGTACTGCAGCCGAACAGTATTGATTATTTTGTTATTAATTGTCGTTTAGACAATTCTGTTGTTTTCTAAATTATCTTCATTGATAATCTTTTTATTTATCTTCGTTGATGATATGAATTTGCTGATTTGTTGTTTAACACTGTTTAGTGTTATATCTGTCGTTATCTGATTCTCTTATTGAAGAATTGGATATACGTGATTTCTGAGACTATCGTCTATTTGTAATTTAATTATTATTGCTTCTGTGCATTAATAACTGAGTTTGAATTAGACTGACCCGTGTATTACTTTCTTTTGAATTTAATACTCGGGTCAGACCGAGTATTACAGGTTGTTGATATCTTGCTTTGGGTTGCTGCTTGAGCTATGAAGTCACTTCATATCTTTTGGAGTAGTCGTGTCATAGTCTAGGTTGATATGTATCCATGTATATTATTGTCGATAATGTACTTGTATATATAACTTCCAGAGTCGACAGTTGTAGTTGTATCATATGTACTGTGTCAAATGTATTGTAACTGACATCAGTTATATATATATATATATGAGACTTTTGTTATCTATGTTCCGCATTTTTAGTATCTGTGTTATCATTATATATATTGTCCTAAAATATTATGAACCATCGTAGTTCGTTTTATACTGGAATTGGGTATGTCGATGGAAGTAAATAAATAAGAGATGAAAAATAAAAATATATACCACTCCTATCGAGGTAACCAATACTAGTGTAAGGCCCAACTACGGATGGCAGCTCCTATCCAGCCTTATTCTTCGTAAAAACAGACAGTATTTGTTTTAATACTCTTTGTTATCGTGAGCATAGAGGTGGGGCGTCACAGCGAGCTGGATGCCTCCAAGACGTACTTAGGTATATGTTAATTTCTGCTACATTGGTTGTCTATCGTTATCAGCATTTGTGAGGATAAGTTGTTATAATTGTATAGGCTGTTGGTTAGTTGGTTAACTCTGATTTGATGTATATATTAAAATTTTCGTTTTTAAAGATCATTGTGTATATTATAGATAACTCAATACAATGCGAGATTCTATTATGTCTTTACTTTCTTTCACCCCAACAATCCGTCTTTCCGACATTTATATACTCAACACGTGAATACCGTGGATATATTAGTGTCAACTTCTAAAGGTCGAAATATGGGTTGTTGCATTTCAGTTACAAATATAAGTTTCATATGAATTTTGAATACATGCGTGTCAAATGAATATAGTTTTGGAAATATATTTGGCTTCCAATTATAAAGTTTTGTGTAGATCAGGCTTCCGAAGATATAAAAATTTTGAGTGAATAAGGCTTTGAACATGTCATTTCTAGTTATGTGTAATTACGGATGGAAGAGTGGTTTCAAAGGTGTAAAGTTGTACGTCAGATCTCAAAAGTATGTGGGTTTCTCAAATATATATAGCTTTAAATATATACTGCAGGTTTCAAAAAGTATTAAATTTCAAATGCATTTACATATCAGGTTTTTATGACTGTATAAGTTTCGTGTATATACATGTAGTCTTAAGGCTTTAACACTACAAGGACGGCAGCAGATAGCGACGGCTTTTAGCCGTCGCCGGCCGTCGCAGGCCGTCGCTAGCAGTCGCTAAAAACCGTCGCTATTTACCTCGTCGCCCAATAGTATCGCGACGGCTTTAGCGACGGCTCCGTCACCAAAATAGCGACGGCTCGCGACTGCAAATGTGCCACGTGGAAATTTTCCAACGACTAAATGGCGTCACTAGCCGTCGCTACGCGACACAAAAATGTTGCACTTTAGCCGTCGCTAATCTGCAACATACAGGCCGTCGCTAGCAGTCGCCAGCCGTCGCTAATCTGAAGCAAAATTTGTGCACTTGCACCGCCCATACACACTTCAAACAACAACCATCAAATACAATCATCACAGCCAATATACACTATATTCATCAACTATAGCCATCATATATCATCATATAACATCACTATACATTCAAACAATATAAAATCCAACAAAACCTGTGACGCCCCACCTCAATACCCACGCTAGCCAAGAACACTACGGTGTAATGTTGTCAACTAGCACGGAGAATAAGGCTGTTGAGGAGCGACCATCCGTGTAATTGCTTTGTGCGAGCACCGATATGTCAGATAGTATAACATGCATTTTATTTCAGGAGGAAATCTGACATACCGATACAAACTCAAAGCTGCTACACAGTGGCTATAATAGTTTAGGACAATATATATAATAATAACACAGATATAAAAGATGCGGAACACAAATAACAAAAGTCTCATATATATGTATATATATATATATAACTAATGTCAGTTACAATACATTTGACACGATACATATGATACAACTACAACTGTCGACTCTGGAAGTTATATATGCAAGTACATTATCGAATAATATACATGAATACATATCAACCTAAAACAGATACACTGTCTACTACAAAAAGACGAAGACCACTTCAAAAGATATGAAAAGTCTTCATAGCTCAAACAGCAACCCAGAGCAAGATATCTACAACCTGAAATAACTCGAGTCTGACCCGAGTATTACATTCAAAAGAAAATAATACACGGGTCAGTCTAATTCAAACTCAGTTATTAATGCACAGGAGCAATAATAATCAATATCAAATAGACGACAGTCACAGAAATCTCGTATATCTGACTCCTCGATAAGAGAATCGGATAACGACAGATATAACACTAAACAGTGTTAAACAACAAATCAGCTAATCCAAATCACCAACAAAGATAGATAAAAGATTACCAATGCAGATAATTCAGAAAACAACAGAATTGCCTAAACAGCAATTTAACAACAAAATCCAATTATTAAATAAATAACAGAAAATCTCAAAATGGTTAAATCAAACCAAACTCTGGGTGGCTACAGTACACGCATGCGTGCACTGCCTCGCCACTACAGTACGTGAAATCATCACAACAGTGAATACAAACAGTAATCAAAACTGCAGAGGTCAAAGTGAAACCCAAGCCAACAAAACCATGTAAACAACAAAAAATGTAATTATCGATACGATAATTAGAAAACATATAATCTAATTATCTATAAGATAATTAGATATCAACAAAATCATCAGCTTAAACCAAATCAGAATACAACTCAAAATATTTTGAATTGGCAACATGAAACAATACCAACAATTGAAATCATCAATTATAACATCAAATCTGATTTGGCTGCAGTACACGCTCGCGTGTACTGCCTCGCAAAAATCAGATGTACACATGAAGTATCTAGGCAGAAAGCAAAATGACAGAACAAGTTATACACTGTACAACAAGAGTGGTCAATAAAACTCAGAGCTAACCGCAATGCAAAGGAATCAGACCAGGTCAGGCTTGGACAACAAGAATAGACCAACATCCGTATGTAACAGTAATGATGCACGAACACTAGCCATGTTCAGTGAGAAGCAAAAGCAACTGAACGGGGTGCACGTGAATGCACAGTGCTAAGGGAATGACAGGAAATGTGTACAGCAAGTATACAACTACTAAACAGAATCATGCAAGTGCAACATCAGGTGGTATAAATGCACATGTGCACAACATAGAGTATGAACAGGGGCAACTGCAAGTGATGCAAGTATGTGTGCCCAAGAAAAGGCAACACAGCACAATATGGTACAGTGAAGACCAACATGAAATGAAGTCTGTGTGCCAAAAGGTCAGAGGCAACTACATGAGTCATGTACAAAGACGTTGGAATACGTAGTGAAACAAAGTGATAAACCAACAATGCAAGCAAGACCAGAATGCAACTGCACAAGACAGGTTAACTTGAAAGTAATATCAAAGGCAACAAAGCGCAGACACAAGTGGTACAAGACCTGCAAACTGTCTCAAAGAGTGATACCAGAAACTACATGAATGATCAAACACGTATTATGATCCAGACAAGTACACCAGTCATTGGCACACTAGAATAACCCGAGTACAACAAATGGAGATGCAACAATGAAACTGGACAGTGCCAGCCTCCAAAAACATCAGACTCGAATACAAAGGAATGCAACTACCAATGCAGACTAACTTATATTATACAATGAAACCAGAAGAGACTGATATCAAAGTAAGGGAGTTCGAATCAAAATGTAGTTTCAAGTTCGAACAGCGAAACTGTTATTAACTGCTGATATTAAAACAGTGTAACCAATTCAATTGAAGACACAATCATGAATCAACCAAAGTCAAAGACGTGGTGAACATGAAAAGATCAACCATCTCATAATCGAAACCATGGCAATCAAATCAACTAAAACTTCCCAAGAACACATACATATCCAGGGATGCAGTGTCCAAGGCTGAGACAAAATCAAGCAAAGTAGCAGTTTTAAAACAATTCAAAATGTTGTCACAAATTATCAACCGGCCATAGTCATATAACAGTTTCAGCTAATGACATTCAGCAAGTTCGCACGAAAATAAAATAAAGCCAACAAACCCAAAATACTTTCACAAAATCAATTTCTAGCTTAAAAGTCAAGGCCGATGTCAACTGAAAATCAACACCGGAGCCAGTAATCTCAATTGGAACGGCAACAGTGAATGGCAACAACAAGTACAGGACAGTGACGAATCAATGTCGAAGAAACAGATTAAAGTCAGAGCCGAGACAATCAAGAAACCAACTAAGTCAGAAATCAAAACCCAAGCATCAATACAGAATCATACGGTCGAGATGAATAAATTGCCAATTTCAACAAATATATACGACGAAAATAAAGGGATTCAAACCCTAATAAAACAATTTAAAACCCAAGTCACGAAACCGAGCAATAGAATTAGATGTGAGCGAAATAAATCACTCACCTTTGCCGAAGCGAAGAACACGACGATCGACGGAGCATTCGATCGATCTGATTGAAGTCGGCACCCTCGATTTTCCAAAGCCCTAGCTATCGAAATGAAGAACGAATGAAAGGAATGAAAGAGCAGCCATTATTTTTGAAGCCCCAGTTTTCTACGAGGCCGCCATTTCCTTTTCTTTCGTTTATTTGCTTGGGGTTTTTAAAAAATGAATCAAGTGAATGGGGTCGGGTTTGCCTTTAGAAACAAAGAGGGGAACCGGTTATACCCTTCAACCTTTATCACGGCAAACAACTGGGCCACGATAATTTTTCTCTTTAAAGCCCGCATAAACATTTTACAAATTTTAAAAAAGAATTTTAATTCGATTTAAAATTTCAATAGCTATTTACAAACAGTTTAATCGCCCTTTGACGATAATTAATTATTGTAAAACTCCGGGTTGTTACAGACTCCCCTCCTTATAAAAATTGCGTCCCCGCAATTTTCATAATTAAAGTTGTCTATAACAATTATTTTTCTAACATAAACTGGTTAAGCTAGAAAAATAAAGGTCGAGAACACAAATGCCAAAGAAATCTTTTAATTCCATAAAAGAAATTCACAAATTCTCAAAAGAATCCAATTATCAAGTAGATAATCAGAAAACACAAAACTGAATAAATGCAATCATCTGCAATATTCAATTATCAATTAGATAATTAAAATACAGAAATCACAAAACAGCAATATCTAATTATCGATACGATAATTAGAAGACAGCAAAAATCTAATTATCAACAAAGATGATTAGAAAGCACAAATCACAAATCGCAAAACTGCAAATATCTAGTTATCCAACAATTAACTAGAAAACACAAACTTCTTAATCAGCAAACACTAACTATCAACAGAGATAGATAGAAAATAGCAATTTAATAAAATCAACATAATCTAGAATCAATTAGAGACTAGAAAATCTCAAAATCATCAAAACTAGCAATTTCCAATCATCAAAACGATAATCAAAAATCTCAAATCAACAAATATTTAATTATCAAAAACGATAATAAGAAAACATCAAATATCTAATTATCAAAAACGATATTCAGAAACATCAAATATCTAATTATCAAAAACGATAATCAAAAATCTCAAATCAACAAATATTTAATTATCAAAAACGATAATCAAATCTCAAATATCTAATTATCACAAGCGATAATCAGAAACAACAAATATTCAATTATCAAAAACGATAATCAAATCTCAAATATCTAATTATCACAAGCGATAACCAGAAATCACAAATGTCCGATTATCAAAAATGATAATCAGAAATTACAAATATCCGATTATCAAAAACGATAATCAGAAATCACAAATATCCGATTATCAAAAACGATAATCAGAAATCACAAATATCCGATTATCAAAAACAATAATCAGAAATCACAAATATCCGATTATCAAAAACGTTAATCAGAAATCACAAATATCCGATTATCAAAAACGATAATCAGAAATCACAAATATTTCAATTAACTAGTCCGGAATTAACCGAAATAGCAAACGCACATGTCCCATAATCCACGAGTTTTACTAAATCGTTTAATTCTCTTCATCGTTTCCTTGAAAGTGCAAAATTCTGTATTCTAAAAATAACATTTCACATTCTCAAACGGACAAGTCCGGAATTAAGCGAATCAGTAAAAGAAAGGGGTCATAGTCCTCGATTTTGCTGAAATGTTTAAATCGCTTCCTCATTCTTTTGAAAGCGTAAACTGTAAAAATTTTGAAAACAATTTTTTTTTAAAACACGTGATTAAAACAGCAACATCAATGGTAACTTCGACAAGGAAATTACACTTCTCAAAATACCGAAAAAAAACGGACAACAAAATCAACATTGCGGGGTAACCGCTTGAAAATCCATTTTAAAATTGACGGTTACTGAAGTTAAAGCGACAGTAATTTTTATACGTCAAAATCTCATCAAAATAATTGGCATCAAAACATAATACTAGTGAATTTTCATTCATTAAAAATGACACAAGAATCTTCTCAAAGATCAAAAGGAGTGTCAAACTCCTTAAACTTTTATTCATAAAAAGTTAGTGACACACAAATTCACCAATGCACAAAAATTGATAAAACATATCAATGAAAATCACGAAAATTGGTGAAGCACAAATTCCAGAAATCAACACACGGAATCCAGAAAAAATTCCAGAAATCAACACACGAAATCCAGAAACCACAAATTCCAGAAATCAACACACGAAATCCAGAAATCACAAATTCCAGAAATCAACACACGAAATCCAAAACAAATTCCAGAAATCAACACACGAAATCCAGAAATCACAAATTCCAGAAATCAACACACGAAATCCAGAACAAATTCCAGAAATCAACACACGAAATCCAGAAATCACAAAAAGGGGGGAGGCCTATCACACGAACGGGAGCATGAAAGCTCACCAACATATGTATCACACGAACGAGAAGTTATCTCATGGAAGCTAACCATTTAATTTTTCGAACACACGAATGGCCCGAAGACCTTTGACACACGAACGGCCCGGAAACCATCGAACACACGAATGGCCCGGAGACCATGGGGCGCTACCCGATATATGTGAGTAGAAACATCACACAAGCGGGGTCTAGTCTCCCTCGCAGACAAAGAGACATCGCTCAATCGCTAGTCTAAATAACAAAAATGATCGTCATTGTAACGACCCGACTTTCTACGCCCAGAAAGTCGCATCATTATGAAGAAAGAAAGGGGTAGAAAATAGAAAAGAAGAGAAGAAAGAAAGAAACAACAACAACGATCTCACAGCGGAACGAATAAATTATATTAATAACATAAACTATTGCATAGTATACAACACTTATCAGAGTTTACACAACTATACAACACATACTAGACAGTTATAAACATCTGTCTAGATATTACAACTCAATACAATACAAGACTCTAACACAGATCTCAACACAGCGGAATACTATATCTACGAACGCCGAAGCCTCCTGCTCCATTGCTCCTCCAGAATATTCGTCAAAGCTAAACCTGAATCCCTTGGCTACTCGTAAAAATTTGAGTACCCAAGAGATTATAAAACAGAAATAAACACTTGGGTCAGACATGGGTCTGGTGTGAGTAAACGGTTAGATTGCTTAACTTTGAAAACTTTTGAAAACAAAAGTATCACGTAAGACTCCCCACAAATAAACATGGGTAAGTTTTTATCTTACGCTAACTATAAACGTTTGATAGGAAATCTGATTGTATTATAATAGGGTCTAGGGTTTTCAAGTAAAATACAGAAATAGCTGAAATGCTTACATCTCACATTCCAACATAGTTGGGCACAACTAATACGTACGGCACTTATTGGTGTTTGGATTCCATACAATGGCAGGGCTACTGGGGTACCGCCCGTCACAGTACGTGGCCTAGATCACCGTACCGAGGAGTACGCCCGCTCCCCTGCAACACAAAGTCGGAACCATCCCTTACTGGATAATCCCGAACAAGACAATCCCGTAGTTGGCGCGACCAACCACACACTAAGCCGAAAATAAAGAAAAGGGACCTCTAGACAGGGATCTATCTTGCTCTCAGTGGGTGCTACCCACGAAGCCTTGCTGCACCTCCCCTGTTTTAGCCATTCCCGGTTGATGAGGCTTGAGGTTACGATTACCTTTAATCAGAACATATCACTTAGAATGCTCATCATCCGCCTGACGATGTGCTGAAAGCATTCAATCCATACAAGTTCGTTCCGGGTTCGAACGAAACCGAAGGCATTATCTCGTTACACTCGTTTTGGAATCACCCTCAGAGTTAACGACAATAACCCTTGCACTCTGAATCTTCATCTTCACTTGAGATTCACGACCTATCGTTAATTTGGATCGATGTGGTATTCGGGTCTCCAGACCTGGAATACCGGTATACGGAAACCCGATCCCGGTCTCATCGAAATCCAAAACGTATCTTTTAAGGCCAAGTTGTTTTAAAGGTTTAAACAATTTAACTTATCTATACAGATAGATAATTCACAAGATAATCTACATTATCATCCCAAACAGATAATTCACATTATCATTATAATTCAACCAAACATCCATATCATATATCAATCATATCTCATCAGAGATATCAAACAATGAAATACATTCAATCTCATTCATCCATCCTTAAGCAATGATTTATATCATCTAATTAATTTAAAGTGAATTAAACTAATTACTTCATTCTATAAATCCTGCTTACTTAATTATTAATTAAACCAATCAATTAATCATTACTCTAAATATCCATCTTAATTAATCATTCCTGATTAATAATCCTTTAATTACTTTAAGTAATTAATTCTTAATTAATTTCACAAATTAATTAACTTAAACCATTACAGTAATTAATCTTTAATTACATCATTAATTAATTAACTATATTTAATTACATTAATCCTTAATTAATTACAATTAATTAATTACTTTAATCACTTATTATTGATTAACTAATCTTAATTAATCAATCCTTAATTACATTATTAATTATATTAATCAATGACCCTTAATTACATTTTTAATTATTAATTACTTTAATTAAATTAATTACATTAAGTAATTAACCTTTAATTAAACAACATTTATTAATCACTCTTTGATTAATCTCATCTAGTAATTAACTCCCCTTAATTACTCTTCCATAAATTAATTACTCATTAATTAATTATCTTTTAATTAATCCCTTGATTAATTATTCAAAAGTAATTAAACTCAAATTACTTTCATTATTAAAATCATCTTTAGTTAATTATCCATTAATTAACTTTAATTACTTTCCTAAGTAATTACACTTCACTAATTACATTTAAGTAATTACTTATTTCCAAATCATTATCTTAAATTAATTTAACTAATTAATTTAAACTTATCAAATTTACTTAACCAATTCATAAAAGATTTATCATTTATTAAAATCTATACTTATCTAAATAAATGATTAATCCCAAATTAATTAACCTTAATTTATTAACTTATAATCCTAATTATTTAATTAATTAACACTAAATCATTAATTAATTAAATTACCAAATTATTCTTTAATTACCTTATTAATTTAATGACTTCTCTATCATTAAACCTTAATTACTTCTAAATTAAAGTACTAACCTTTAACTACTTTAATTTATAATTTACAAAAGGCTTTGAAAACTTTTATTTTTAAATCTTCCTTTTAATTCATTTTAAATTTAAGATTTAAAACAAATTACACATTTAACTTTAACCAAGACTTAAATCAAATTTACAAAATCTTTTTAAATCCAAATGTTAAGAAACACTTAATATTTAAAGATTTTTAAACCACTTTATTTAAATTCAAACCCCTTTTAAAATTATACTTTAAACATATTAAAGTTGTCTAAACATTTTAAATTAAATAAAAACTTATTTATTTCAACTAGGATACAAATTTAAACTTGAATCCATATGAAAACTTGATTTAAACTTAGTTTAAATCCTGCCTTTAAATTTTAAAAGTCATTTTAAATTTTGAAAACACTGTCAGGTTTAAAACCTGAGACACTAAACCTACCCGAGACAAATATCAAAATACCCGAGTAAAAACCCAATTTCCCCGAGTATTCCTTCTAGTTTCCTTTCCCTTTTCTTTTAAACTTTGTTATGTTTTAAAAATTTGAAACACAGTTAATCCACGCGAGTTTCCCTCTAAACAACTCGAACCAGAACCCCTTCTTCCCAAACATGACTTCGAGTCACTCGCTTATAAACTCGAGAAGACTCTGTTAAAAAAAAAACAAACTAAACACTGATACACCTAACACATGTTCACGTGCACAGTCGAGATGATCGTCTCCGACCATCAATACCATCACTAGCATGTCGACTTCGACCATCATCCACGATCGCGACCTCCAGAACCACGAACAAACTTCTCAGTCGAATTCGAGCATTACGACCAAACCTGGAACAGAACTTCGATCACCTGTTTCAACTCGCCTCGACACCACCGATCGCCAGAAATCATGCCGCCACGTCCATAGCAGCTTTGCATCACCACGATACGATTCCCCCTCATGCGATCGTCTCCAGTACGCTAGCGACGTCTAGATCACCACGGCAACTACCTCAACAAAAACAGCTCACAAAGCCCTACATCTCCTCCGCCTGGCCACCGTGGTCATTAGAAAAATCCATCGGCATTTTTCCCTTACTCTCCAACTCTCAGACCACCCCCAGGCCAAACACCATCCCATTCGATCACGCCGATCACCACAATTTGACGAAATACCCAAAATCGTTTAACTTAGCATATCTCAATCTATACCAAACTAAAAATTATGATTTGATTTCCAAAATTCATAAATTTACAATACGAATTTGTTTATACAATTCAAACATGATTTCAAGATAATCAAATTTGACCTATATATGATTTTTACTGTTATTTCTCATTTTTGAATTAATTACTAAATTAAAATACCTGAAACTATTTTTAAAATTTGTATTACACTATTATAATCATATTCCATTTATAAATTCTAGCCTAAATCTGGATGTATGGGAAGATAAGGATTATTTTGAAAGATGATCTTGAGCCTGTGAAAAACAAGAGTCCAGTTCTATATATATACAGACATGTACATATAAACAGAGCAGTTCAAATTATATTTCAAATAAAATCAATCATGCAAACCATATTAATACATAAATCATCACAAGTATCTAGGTATAATCACATATTTAAATCTGTTTTTTAAAAGAAAAGGTTTACTCACAGGTTATAAACAGAAAACAGACAATTCATATTCATATATATATATAAATAAATATATATATATACAGGCACCTACACATATAAACACATGCAAACACATTTTTATAAAGATTCATCACAGTCATTAAGGCCAAATCACAAATTTAAAAAGCTGTTTTTTTAAAAGAAACATTTACTCACCAGAAAATAATGAACAGGCTTCCAGATTTATTTGAAAGACTTTTGACACTTTTAAAGCTTTGATTTTAAAACTTGAATTGCCTCTTTGCTTTGATTTAAACTGCATGCTAACTTGTTTGTTGAGATGTTGCTTAGCTTCCAGATTTACTTGCTCTTGATTTTGAAAAGAATTTACAGGCTGTAACGACCCAGAATTTTGAACGAATTAAATTGAGAATATTTAATTAATTTTAAATATTTAAACGATGATTTAATTTGAATCCCCGATATCATTTGAAATTTGCGATTAAATTATAAAATTTAATCGGTTGAATGTTGAATAAAACTTTGAATCTTCAATTTTAAGTTGAAGACAAATATTTCAAAAGCTTTTAAAATTGGTAATGATAACACTGGAGATAATAGAAGCTTCAGAATCCAATTTCGAATTGATTTGATCAGTTTTTGAAATTTATATCGTTCAGCCGATATTTAAAAATAGCCGTCCGAGGCGCAGTCTCGGAATTCGACGAAACCAGTTCCATTGGGTCCGGAATATTGTATTATTACCGGATTTCAAATTTCGAAATTTTCGGAGCTGTTATGTGACCGTGCGGTGAGTAAACGCATTGAAGTTTTATCGAGATTAAATTTAAATTTAAAAATTTAAAACAAACGACATCGTCCCTAATTTCGTGCCTAAAATCACGCAGAGACCACGAATTCATCGTGTAACCCATACCTCCTTCCAATTTTAAATATCCCTTCTCAAATTCATTTTTCGTTCGTTCAAAAGCAAACACAAAATAAAATAAATCAAAGAACAATGGCAGAACGAAAACGAGCCGCTTCTTGCTTCTCTGATACAAGTCAGAATTGCGTTCTCCCCCTTAAATCATTCAAAGGCGCCATCTCATTTCAATTTAAATCAACGGAAGAAAAAAAAAATGACGAATCGCTCGAGCACGAGCAAGAGAAGTCGCGGCGACTCGCGATCGGAGGAGGCGGCGTGTTCGTGAAGGCAATAGTTGGTCGATCTGCAAATTTTAGCTAGGGCATGGATTTGCGTTCCCAGTGCGAACGTAGAGGCAGTGGGAGTTTCGCGAGACTGGGTCGAGTGGCGTTCGATTAGGAACGGCGACGTCGCGGTGGTTCGCGAGCGTGTGGGTGTCGCGATGCTTTCAGGCGAGGTGTAGCGGTTGCCGAAGATTGGGGGAAGGCAGTGTTCTCTGGTAGGGGGCGATGATGTGAGGCGAATCGCGAGTTGCCTGTCAGAAGCGCTGCATGCCTGGAACGAGGGGAGGGTTTGTACGTGATGACCGAGTTGGGAAAGACGATCGAGCAGGCCGGGTCGATTGCTTTGGTCGGAAACCGTGGAGCCAAGTCAAAATCGAAGTGGTTTCTGGCAGTGAAATCAAGCAGTGAAGGTATAAAATCTTATTTATACAATTTAATTTATATATAGATAAGTTAAGAATAATATATATACGCGATTGAAAATATATATATAAGCAGTTTAAAATTTTTAATGTATATACAGGAAATAATGTGTTATAGGAAACTATTAGTTTAAAGATGTTAAATTAAATTTTAGTCTAAAACAAAATCTTAGTTAAATTAAAATTTTAAAATGATTGAAAGATTTTGTAAGGTTGATTTTCGAATCTATATAAATTTATTTTATAAGTAAAGGGTTTCAAAGAAACATATATATACATATATATATATATAACTTACTGTTTGATTTTTAACAGTAAGATAAACAATTTATTCATTTTAATCTGTTATATATGTATATGGATATGTACAGGAAGAAAAATAAATACATAATAGATATGGTGAATTATTTGTTTTACTAATCTATTTAATTGTTTTAGTTACCAAAAATAATCTATTAAAAGAAATTGGTTTAAAACAGAATCATTGGATAATGAAAATTACCATACGGAAATTAATAGTTCGATTTGTTCGGATATTAACGAAATGTATAATTATTTATACTAGGTAAAAATCTGTAAGGGAATCAAGCCGAAAATGGAAAAGGGATGGCAAAATAAATGCTAAGGTGAGATTTTCTCACTCGATTTAAAAGTGGAATTTTTGCAGTTATTGTTTGATTTGTTTGAATGTGCTATTAGATATGATAGGATATATCTATATATATAGCAGTATATACATATTGGCATATGTATATATTGGATTGATGATTTCCCGCCTCGTATAGCGGATGAGACCCTATTGCGCCGTTAGTAAGCGGATTTATAAAAACCTATATACCGCGATAATTCCATACTGGAGCGGAATTGGTATTGTGCTAACGTCTTTGGATGCAGGGAAACAGGTTGGAGGGATCCAACTGGACCCCTCCCATTGATTGATTTTTTTTTATATACTGTGGTATGAATCTGTGAATGATTATTGATGTTATTAATCATATTGATGTCTGGAAATTGTTTGAAAGCTAAAATTTAGCTGAATAGATGTTTGGTATCATTGGATTCAAAAAAAATAAATGAAATTGAATTTTTGGAAATCAAAATAGAAATTTCTAAGTGAATTTGATTTTAGAAATTTAATAAATTCGAAGAAAGGAATTTTAAAGTATAAAAAGTTAATTTTTATAATCTTATCGAATTTATTTCCAGAACAAAGTGAAAATGTTGAATAAATGAATTTCGTATAATAGTGATTTTAAATTGAGGAAATTAATTTAAAAATCTGGATTTCTAAATAGATTGAAAGAAACGATTGAAATTTATTTTCTTAAAAAGGAATTTATTAAAAGAAGATAAGTTGGAAATCCGACTAGAAATTTACTTGGTAAATTGAAATGATTTGAGAAGTCAATGTAAAATGACTTCAATTTAAAGAATCCATTTAAAAACAGGATATTGAAAATTTGAAGGAAAATAAGAATTTATTTTAGTAGGGATAAATAAAATTAGAAATCAAATCTGTAATTGATTTAATATTTGGAAATGGATTTTTGAGAAATCAGTATGGAAATTTTATTTTAAAGTTGAAAATAAATTTAGAAATCAATATTGAAATTGATTTGGTATTGAAGTTTTTATGAATGGAATTGAAATTTATAAAAATTGGTTATAGATCCGAAATCACTTATCTTGATAAGTAAAGTATAGAAGTTAATAAAAAGAAATGTATAAGTAGAAGTTGTTATAAAATGGAAATAGAATTTAAAATCGTTGTTTTATAAATTCGAAATCAATTGAATTTGATAAATCAAAGATAGAAGGTTATTAAAGAAGATATATTCGCGAATTTGGATAGCGAATTAGTTTTGAAATAAATGTGTAGAAGAGATTGAAATTTGGTTAAGTGAAGTATATTCACGATTTTGGACAGTGAATATATTATCGAATAAAATGGATTCATTTTTGAAGAAGTGATATTAAAAATGAAGTTAAACATTTTAAAGATGTTTTAAATTGCATTGTGAATCGAAACCATAGATTTCAACATTCATTGTTGAAATAGACGTTTTCGAGAAATAAGGAAATGATGGACTATAACACTGTTGTTATAGTAAATGATTTCCGAAAAGAAATGTTTTGATGTAGTATTGGGATTTATATATCTATCTTAAAATTCGAATCCCTATACTAGTGATTTTGAGTCGTTCGTAACGATGTTTTACGTAACATTCGTTTTGACTCAAATAAATGTGTTGAAAGAATATTTTCCTTAAAGAATGAAAATATACTTAATTTTGATTTAAGTATATCGAGTATTTTCAAACGTTGAAAATAAATAGATTTGTGAAATACTTATTATTAAGTATGGAAATGCTTTTCCAAAATGAAATGAAAACGTTTGAGAATTTATCCTTGTAAAGATAAATCGAAAATGAATATTGAAAACGATTTGAAAATCGTATATCAGAAGATATTTTTGTGAAATATAAATTCACTATGGAATTTATAAAAGAAAGGGAATCTGTTTAAAGATAAATATTGATTTAATTTTGAAGTGTGGAAATTTTATATCTAGTAAAGATATTTTTGAAGATGAAATAATTTGGAAAATTATTTGGAATCTGATGATGTCGCGCATCTTTATTGATAGTTAAATAACCGACTATCAATAATTACCTTGAGTAGGTATTTGTTGTGAATTGGATGAATTTGAATGCCACACTTATTTTTGAATAATCGCTCACTATTCGGGTTAGCCGGGAAAGGACCATGGGGTCGTATAACCCATTCCGAATATGTGATACGTCGTTATGAATCGCATTTGAAGACCGGTGTTGAAGACCGGATATTTTTGAAAACGGAAGGATTACCGTCGAGTTACTCTACATCGACTGATCTTCGATTTAGAGGTTTTATCACCCTTAGTGACGGGAAGTCCTGACGTGATTGAAAATTATCCGGAATTGCAAGGGCTTCGTGAGAAGTGCCTTCGGTTCTGTTCGATCCCGGAACAGACTTGTATGGATTGTGTGTCTGACGTTACAATTTGAGATATAAAGCTGATTTCTTTCAAATACATTTCTGTTGGTGGCGGAGAATTTATTCTCTTAGCTTAACACCCTTCTCTGAGACGTACGAGCTCAGAGGTTATGTAGTTGAAATTTATCAGCGATATATCCCAATTTGGTAACGTGGCATACTGAGTGTTGCTGTGAAATGATCAGTGTTTGATCATTTGTGATATGATCATTTGTTTGATCTTATATCTTTGTGATCATAGGTTGATCATTTTTGTTGGACCCGAAGCAGGGCTTTTTGAGAAAGCGTAGCTTTGTGGACGAGACTTCGTCGAGCCTCACACCCCGGAAATGGTCGAAACAGGACGAATGCAGCAAGGTTCTAGGGAGTAGCGCCCCTTAGTGTATGTCATTCCTTCTGGATAAAGGTGGTATCATGGTATGGAGCCCAGATACTTAACCTCTGTGGTTACTGCATTATTATTATCTATGTGGTTTGTTGGAAATCGGGGATCCTCGGGAAGATCGGTGACGATCGGGGGATGGCATACGCGTGTCAGTAGTTACCTATTTTTGCAGAGGTAACCCGGCCTTGTGTTGGCAGAGATCTAACCGTAACGTTAGATTCTCGGGTCGTCTATTCCAGGGACGTACCCATCGTGGATAGGAAGTTCCTTAGCCTGACCATTTGTTGGAAATCCAAAGAAACAATACGATCTTGTACGGTTTTAGTTGTAGAACCTATCATTCACTTATGGTGGTCACCACTGTTTGGATGGTAGCTATAGTAGGCATAAGTGCGGAATGCCTATGCTGGCTAAGATTAATATTATACCTTCGAAATGTTTTCTACACTATGCACTAATAATAATATCAAAATGATTTGATTTTGCGTATCAAGCATCTTTGACTATCATAAGAAGAAATCTCCTCCAAGTCTGCGTTTGCATTGTGTGTGTGGCGGGAGGTCTTATGGTAGTTTCATTTTCCAAAAGCATTTCGAATTGACTTAAAAATTATCTTGTTGTTTTTAAAAGATATAACTGTTTTACGATCTCACACCAGTCACCATGACTGACTCGGAGTTTATTGTTTCCCTTCTAAACTCTGGGTGCCCACCAATTTCCACACGGGCAGTCTAGAGTTAGATTATCAGGATATTCTGGATATTCTGGAGCTTGGAGATAAGCTGGATGACGAGACGTAGTATTTGTATCTGATAGTATTTATTCCGCTGTGTATTCTGTATGAGGACAAGTTATATAACTGTCCATTGTTGTATATTGACTCTGATGATTGATGTATGTATAAAATGATATAGTTCTTTGTTTTAAAGACTAGTAATTATCTATTGTATATTATTCCGCTGCGATGTGTGAGATTCTGATATTGTCTCTGTTCTGTATCTGTTGTTGTTTTTGTTGTTCTTCTTCTCTTTTTCTTCTTTTCCTCTTCTTCTACCTATTTCTTCTTTCTTAAAACCCTCACTATTGGAGTTTCCGGCACTCGATTGCTCGGCAGTCGATAAAGTGAGTATCGATGTCGAATTTTCGAAAGTCGAAAATTTCGGTATGTGACAAAGTAATGTGAGATTCTGATATTGTCTCTGTTCTGTTCTGTTATTCTTCTTTCTTTTCTTTTTCTTCTCTTTTTCTTCTATCTTTTCTTCTATCTCTTCTTTTAAACATTAAAGTTCGCGTTTCCGCCACCCGATTGTTCGACAGTTGCTACAGTGGACGTAGCAGTGTCGGGTTTTCGGAAGACGGATTTGCGGGTCTTTACAAGTGGTATCAGAGCATATGGTTAAGCGACAACCCTGCTCTGTTGGGTGTTACTCATTAGAGATAGAGTCAGCAGTACTCTAGAATGAGTTGAGTGTAATAATAGATATGAGCGCGTATTTGTTATTTGAATATGAAATTGTTTTATATTGTGTTGACTTATCGGTTGATTGTTTATAGATTCTGGTCGGTGCAGTCTAGCTAACTGTAATCGATAGGGGTTTCTAAACTCTTAAACAAGATAAACCGACACAGTATTGATTTTAAAATGGGGTAAATGAAATAATTTTACCCAAAACTATTTTGTATAGAAAAGAAATGTTTTCTATGAATTACTATAGTATATGGTTGCATGGATGTTAGGAAAGTGATAATATTGAAAGTTATCATTTTTATATGAAATCGAATAAGAAATTGAAATCGTAACTCCAAAGTTAAAGAAATAAATTCACATGCAAATGAAATTTGAGAATGTAAATTATAAATGTAATTTGTAATTTAAAATGAGATTCCAGAGAAGTTTTTGGAAATGTTTTGAAAGAAATTTGAAAATTTTTGGAGATTTGGGAAGTTTAAATCTTTTTGGAGTTGAAAATGAATTTCGAAGGTTTTGAAAAGTATTTTAGAGAGATGAAAAGCTCTAAACTCTTTTCGGTCGCTGGAAAATAACTTCGATGATGACCGCGGCATCATTGGTGTTCATTTTCGGGTTTCTGGAAGAGGAATTGCTGCCAAATTGTTTTAAATAGAAGTTGTTTGAAAAATTTGGGTTTTGTTTTGGAAATTCAAATGGAATTTGAATTGTTTTCAAATGGTTTTGAAAAAGTGGAAACGACTCTGGAATCCTATTTAAAAATACTTACGAAATATTAATAAGTTGATAACTTATCCAAATAGAAATTATAATGTAAAATATGTAAATGTGATGGGAATTAAAGTTCATTAACAAATGAAATCTATAAATGTGAATTGAAAGTATAAGGAAATAAATTCTTATATGAATAAAAAAATTATGAATATGAATTGTAAATATGATTTACAAATGAAAATAGAATTCAAAAAGGATAATTGAAGATAAAATTCATAATGGAATTAGTAATGTGAATGTATAAATGATTTTATAAATCAAAATGTTAGTAAGTCAAAGACTTATAAAATATTTGAGAATCTGATAGAAATGAGATTCAATTTAAAATGAAAGTTGAGATTTATTTTGAATTTATAAGTGAATATAACTGGAATTGAATTTGATTTGTGAAGTTAAATTAAAATTTGTAAGTGAAGCTTATTGAATGAAGTAAATAAGATTAAAACTGAATGTTAAACTTCTTTTGAATTTGGTAGTAAATGAAGTTGAAACCGAATTCAAATTAGATTGGAACAGAGAATTGAATTCAAATGAATGTGAAATGTAAAATGGAATGAAAATGAATATGTATAACTTCAACAGTGAAGTAAGCTAAAGATATATAAGCAGTTGATATTGAAAATTTTGTAATAGAATTTGCAAAATAGTTTGAATATATGTAACTAGATATTATGGCTAGTAGGATATACAGGTGTTGTAAAAGGAATTGAATGTGATTTCAAAGATAAATTTGAATTGCTCGACAAAAGGTACGTATTTAAATTTAAATATGAGTTTTTGATGATTTCTTGTCTAGCCGCTTGGCTTTTTCTTTTTCTTTTTGAAATCTGAGAGTCCGTAGGGACGTTTTGTAGTCGTACCGTATTAGCCGCGCAAAAGAGATGCTGGCGAAATTTTTTGGAAATTTCGGGTGTTAGAAAATTTTTGAGAAATTTTTGAAGTTCAAATTTGAATTTAAACTCGAATTTGAATTTTGAAGTTAAACAATGTTGTTTTGAAACTTATAATTGAAGTTGGAAAAGGTTAGTTGAAATAATAACGAATCTTTAGTAGAAAGATTAGTTATGGTAAAAATTTGATAAAACTATTGAATTATGAAAGATAGTAGACGAGTTAAGGACCTTTTTTCCTAACTTGTAATTTCGAGGACGAAATTCTTTTAAGGGGGGAAGTTTGTAACGACCCAGAATTTTGAACGAATTAAATTGAGAATATTTAATTAATTTTAAATATTTAAACGATGATTTAATTTGAATCCCCGATATCATTTGAAATTTGCGATTAAATTATAAAATTTAATCGGTTGAATGTTGAATAAAACTTTGAATCTTCAATTTTAAGTTGAAGACAAATATTTCAAAAGCTTTTAAAATTGGTAATGATAACACTGGAGATAATAGAAGCTTCAGAATCCAATTTCGAATTGATTTGATCAGTTTTTGAAATTTATATCGTTCAGCCGATATTTAAAAATAGCCGTCCGAGGCGCAGTCTCGGAATTCGACGAAACCAGTTCCATTGGGTCCGGAATATTGTATTATTACCGGATTTCAAATTTCGAAATTTTCGGAGCTGTTATGTGACCGTGCGGTGAGTAAACGCATTGAAGTTTTATCGAGATTAAATTTAAATTTAAAAATTTAAAACAAACGACATCGTCCCTAATTTCGTGCCTAAAATCACGCAGAGACCACGAATTCATCGTGTAACCCATACCTCCTTCCAATTTTAAATATCCCTTCTCAAATTCATTTTTCGTTCGTTCAAAAGCAAACACAAAATAAAATAAATCAAAGAACAATGGCAGAACGAAAACGAGCCGCTTCTTGCTTCTCTGATACAAGTCAGAATTGCGTTCTCCCCCTTAAATCATTCAAAGGCGCCATCTCATTTCAATTTAAATCAACGGAAGAAAAAAAAAATGACGAATCGCTCGAGCACGAGCAAGAGAAGTCGCGGCGACTCGCGATCGGAGGAGGCGGCGTGTTCGTGAAGGCAATAGTTGGTCGATCTGCAAATTTTAGCTAGGGCATGGATTTGCGTTCCCAGTGCGAACGTAGAGGCAGTGGGAGTTTCGCGAGACTGGGTCGAGTGGCGTTCGATTAGGAACGGCGACGTCGCGGTGGTTCGCGAGCGTGTGGGTGTCGCGATGCTTTCAGGCGAGGTGTAGCGGTTGCCGAAGATTGGGGGAAGGCAGTGTTCTCTGGTAGGGGGCGATGATGTGAGGCGAATCGCGAGTTGCCTGTCAGAAGCGCTGCATGCCTGGAACGAGGGGAGGGTTTGTACGTGATGACCGAGTTGGGAAAGACGATCGAGCAGGCCGGGTCGATTGCTTTGGTCGGAAACCGTGGAGCCAAGTCAAAATCGAAGTGGTTTCTGGCAGTGAAATCAAGCAGTGAAGGTATAAAATCTTATTTATACAATTTAATTTATATATAGATAAGTTAAGAATAATATATATACGCGATTGAAAATATATATATAAGCAGTTTAAAATTTTTAATGTATATACAGGAAATAATGTGTTATAGGAAACTATTAGTTTAAAGATGTTAAATTAAATTTTAGTCTAAAACAAAATCTTAGTTAAATTAAAATTTTAAAATGATTGAAAGATTTTGTAAGGTTGATTTTCGAATCTATATAAATTTATTTTATAAGTAAAGGGTTTCAAAGAAACATATATATACATATATATATATATAACTTACTGTTTGATTTTTAACAGTAAGATAAACAATTTATTCGTTTTAATCTGTTATATATGTATATGGATATGTACAGGAAGAAAAATAAATACATAATAGATATGGTGAATTATTTGTTTTACTAATCTATTTAATTGTTTTAGTTACCAAAAATAATCTATTAAAAGAAATTGGTTTAAAACAGAATCATTGGATAATGAAAATTACCATACGGAAATTAATAGTTCGATTTGTTCGGATATTAACGAAATGTATAATTATTTATACTAGGTAAAAATCTGTAAGGGAATCAAGCCGAAAATGGAAAAGGGATGGCAAAATAAATGCTAAGGTGAGATTTTCTCACTCGATTTAAAAGTGGAATTTTTGCAGTTATTGTTTGATTTGTTTGAATGTGCTATTAGATATGATAGGATATATCTATATATATAGCAGTATATACATATTGGCATATGTATATATTGGATTGATGATTTCCCGCCTCGTATAGCGGATGAGACCCTATTGCGCCGTTAGTAAGCGGATTTATAAAAACCTATATACCGCGATAATTCCGTACTGGAGCGGAATTGGTATTGTGCTAACGTCTTTGGATGCAGGGAAACAGGTTGGAGGGATCCAACTGGACCCCTCCCATTGATTGATTTTTTTTTATATACTGTGGTATGAATCTGTGAATGATTATTGATGTTATTAATCATATTGATGTCTGGAAATTGTTTGAAAGCTAAAATTTAGCTGAATAGATGTTTGGTATCATTGGATTCAAAAAAAATAAATGAAATTGAATTTTTGGAAATCAAAATAGAAATTTCTAAGTGAATTTGATTTTAGAAATTTAATAAATTCGAAGAAAGGAATTTTAAAGTATAAAAAGTTAATTTTTATAATCTTATCGAATTTATTTCCAGAACAAAGTGAAAATGTTGAATAAATGAATTTCGTATAATAGTGATTTTAAATTGAGGAAATTAATTTAAAAATCTGGATTTCTAAATAGATTGAAAGAAACGATTGAAATTTATTTTCTTAAAAAGGAATTTATTAAAAGAAGATAAGTTGGAAATCCGACTAGAAATTTACTTGGTAAATTGAAATGATTTGAGAAGTCAATGTAAAATGACTTCAATTTAAAGAATCCATTTAAAAACAGGATATTGAAAATTTGAAGGAAAATAAGAATTTATTTTAGTAGGGATAAATAAAATTAGAAATCAAATCTGTAATTGATTTAATATTTGGAAATGGATTTTTGAGAAATCAGTATGGAAATTTTATTTTAAAGTTGAAAATAAATTTAGAAATCAATATTGAAATTGATTTGGTATTGAAGTTTTTATGAATGGAATTGAAATTTATAAAAATTGGTTATAGATCCGAAATCACTTATCTTGATAAGTAAAGTATAGAAGTTAATAAAAAGAAATGTATAAGTAGAAGTTGTTATAAAATGGAAATAGAATTTAAAATCGTTGTTTTATAAATTCGAAATCAATTGAATTTGATAAATCAAAGATAGAAGGTTATTAAAGAAGATATATTCGCGAATTTGGATAGCGAATTAGTTTTGAAATAAATGTGTAGAAGAGATTGAAATTTGGTTAAGTGAAGTATATTCACGATTTTGGACAGTGAATATATTATCGAATAAAATGGATTCATTTTTGAAGAAGTGATATTAAAAATGAAGTTAAACATTTTAAAGATGTTTTAAATTGCATTGTGAATCGAAACCATAGATTTCAACATTCATTGTTGAAATAGACGTTTTCGAGAAATAAGGAAATGATGGACTATAACACTGTTGTTATAGTAAATGATTTCCGAAAAGAAATGTTTTGATGTAGTATTGGGATTTATATATCTATCTTAAAATTCGAATCCCTATACTAGTGATTTTGAGTCGTTCGTAACGATGTTTTACGTAACATTCGTTTTGACTCAAATAAATGTGTTGAAAGAATATTTTCCTTAAAGAATGAAAATATACTTAATTTTGATTTAAGTATATCGAGTATTTTCAAACGTTGAAAATAAATAGATTTGTGAAATACTTATTATTAAGTATGGAAATGCTTTTCCAAAATGAAATGAAAACGTTTGAGAATTTATCCTTGTAAAGATAAATCGAAAATGAATATTGAAAACGATTTGAAAATCGTATATCAGAAGATATTTTTGTGAAATATAAATTCACTATGGAATTTATAAAAGAAAGGGAATCTGTTTAAAGATAAATATTGATTTAATTTTGAAGTGTGGAAATTTTATATCTAGTAAAGATATTTTTGAAGATGAAATAATTTGGAAAATTATTTGGAATCTGATGATGTCGCGCATCTTTATTGATAGTTAAATAACCGACTATCAATAATTACCTTGAGTAGGTATTTGTTGTAAATTGGATGAATTTGAATGCCACACTTATTTTTGAATAATCGCTCACTATTCGGGTTAGCCGGGAAAGGACCATGGGGTCGTATAACCCATTCCGAATATGTGATACGTCGTTATGAATCGCATTTGAAGACCGGTGTTGAAGACCGGATATTTTTGAAAACGGAAGGATTACCGTCGAGTTACTCTACATCGACTGATCTTCGATTTAGAGGTTTTATCACCCTTAGTGACGGGAAGTCCTGACGTGATTGAAAATTATCCGGAATTGCAAGGGCTTCGTGAGAAGTGCCTTCGGTTCTGTTCGATCCCGGAACAGACTTGTATGGATTGTGTGTCTGACGTTACAATTTGAGATATAAAGCTGATTTCTTTCAAATACATTTCTGTTGGTGGCGGAGAATTTATTCTCTTAGCTTAACACCCTTCTCTGAGACGTACGAGCTCAGAGGTTATGTAGTTGAAATTTATCAGCGATATATCCCAATTTGGTAACGTGGCATACTGAGTGTTGCTGTGAAATGATCAGTGTTTGATCATTTGTGATATGATCATTTGTTTGATCTTATATCTTTGTGATCATAGGTTGATCATTTTTGTTGGACCCGAAGCAGGGCTTTTTGAGAAAGCGTAGCTTTGTGGACGAGACTTCGTCGAGCCACACCCCGGAAATGGTCGAAACAGGACGAATGCAGCAAGGTTCTAGGGAGTAGCGCCCCTTAGTGTATGTCATTCCTTCTGGATAAAGGTGGTATCATGGTATGGAGCCCAGATACTTAACCTCTGTGGTTACTGCATTATTATTATCTATGTGGTTTGTTGGAAATCTGGGATCCTCGGGAAGATCGGTGACGATCGGGGGATGGCATACGCGTGTCAGTAGTTACCTATTTTTGCAGAGGTAACCCGGCCTTGTGTTGGCAGAGATCTAACCGTAACGTTAGATTCTCGGGTCGTCTATTCCAGGGACGTACCCATCGTGGATAGGAAGTTCCTTAGCCTGACCATTTGTTGGAAATCCAAAGAAACAATACGATCTTGTACGGTTTTAGTTGTAGAACCTATCATTCACTTATGGTGGTCACCACTGTTTGGATGGTAGCTATAGTAGGCATAAGTGCGGAATGCCTATGCTGGCTAAGATTAATATTATACTTTCGAAATGTTTTCTACACTATGCACTAATAATAATATCAAAATGATTTGATTTTGCGTATCAAGCATCTTTGACTATCATAAGAAGAAATCTCCTCCAAGTCTGCGTTTGCATTGTGTGTGTGGCGGGAGGTCTTATGGTAGTTTCATTTTCCAAAAGCATTTCGAATTGACTTAAAAATTATCTTGTTGTTTTTAAAAGATATAACTGTTTTACGATCTCACACCAGTCACCATGACTGACTCGGAGTTTATTGTTTCCCTTCTAAACTCTGGGTGCCCACCAATTTCCACACGGGCAGTCTAGAGTTAGATTATCAGGATATTCTGGATATTCTGGAGCTTGGAGATAAGCTGGATGACGAGACGTAGTATTTGTATCTGATAGTATTTATTCCGCTGTGTATTCTGTATGAGGACAAGTTATATAACTGTCCATTGTTGTATATTGACTCTGATGATTGATGTATGTATAAAATGATATAGTTCTTTGTTTTAAAGACTAGTAATTATCTATTGTATATTATTCCGCTGCGATGTGTGAGATTCTGATATTGTCTCTGTTCTGTATCTGTTGTTGTTTTTGTTGTTCTTCTTCTCTTTTTCTTCTTTTCCTCTTCTTCTACCTATTTCTTCTTTCTTAAAACCCTCACTATTGGAGTTTCCGGCACTCGATTGCTCGGCAGTCGATAAAGTGAGTATCGATGTCGAATTTTCGAAAGTCGAAAATTTCGGTATGTGACAAAGTAATGTGAGATTCTGATATTGTCTCTGTTCTGTTCTGTTATTCTTCTTTCTTTTCTTTTTCTTCTCTTTTTCTTCTATCTTTTCTTCTATCTCTTCTTTTAAACATTAAAGTTCGCGTTTCCGCCACCCGATCGTTCGACAGTTGCTACAGTGGACGTAGCAGTGTCGGGTTTTCGGAAGACGGATTTGTGGGTCTTTACACAGGCTCTATTCCAGACTTTGAAAAATTGCAGGCTTTAATTCCAGTTTTAAAAATGTAGATTGGAGTTGATCCCAGACTTGCTTCTAGAGTTTGAAGAATTGATTTGCAGATTTTGTTTTCAGATTTGAAGAGAAAAACAGGCTTTGCCTTTGATTTTTGAAGAATTGCAGATTTAAAGAATGAGTTACAGGTTATCATTTGATTTTGGAAAATGCATTACAGATCTTTGCTTTTGATAAATTTTGGTTTGAGGAAGGTTGATTTACAGATTTGTTTTGAGGAAGATGATCATCAGATTCGTTTTAATTTTCAGCTGAAAGCTTCTTAGTTTAGATAAGAAAATATAAAAAGAAATATAGATGAGAACATAAGTTTATATTGATTAAAATGATTTATCAAATAAAAGAAAAACAAAAATACCAAACTTTGACATTTGGCATTACCATTGTATTATTAGTTTACACTTGTCATTACATAGCCTTAGAAATTAACATATGTCCTTTTAATTAGTTAGTATTTATTTTAAGTGTAAATAAAATGCCTTTTCTTTATTTTATTAATTACTTACCTATATATATAAATTCTTATTTATTAAGCAATATCTCAAAAAGAAAATAACCTTATTATTAATCTTATTTAAAACCATATAGATATTTTGTTTAAATAGCTTTGTAAAGCCTATATTAAATAAATCATAATTTCCAAACTATAAGAATATACATTAGAAAATTTAACAAGATTTTATTTATTTATTTAAATTTCAAACCCAAGCTTATCTATTTACAATATATACACTTATATATATATATTATAAATAGAAATCATTTTATTAGTTTTTAAAAGATAAATTCATTAATTAAATATTTATTCAATTAGATTATTAAACCAATTTAAATATTTATTATCAAAAATTATCAATCAATTTAATTATTTAAACAGATTATTAAATTGATATTGCCCCAAATTTCCGGGATATTACAGTCATGATCATCAAGAAGTGTCAATTACACTAAGCTAGTAAATATATGAGTTTAGCTTCATGTCCCATAACCACTAGCTTAACTTAAATATTTACGAACGAACTGTAGATCTTCACTAGAAAATTGTCACAAGAGGTTCAATCGAATAAGTCCAAGAATTAACCGACGAAGCAAACGCAAGCGTTTCATACCACTTGTTTTACTAAGCCATTTAATTAGATTTCTCATCCGAGTGAGGTAAAGGTTTGTATATACTAGTAGATAGGAAAACGGTTTGAGAAAACGAGCTTTATAAATAAAATAGTGTTGAAATCGTTTTAATGAAATAGTTTTGATATTTACTACTAGTATTGAAACCTTTATATTTTTAAAGTGACAAATCACAAAAATGATTGTAGGAACAATTAATTCCTGAAATTCACATGCGAAGACGTGAATTAATTCCAAAGAAATTGATATCAAATCCATCAAAGTGGAAATACCCAAAAATTCCAAAAATAGAAGTTATCAAAGTTGACAAAGGTGATAACAACTAATCGGAGAAGAAGAATCGATTAACAATTGGACAAAACAAAGCAAAACGAGCTTAAATAGGCAACCAGGGAAATAGGAGCAGGTCGGTTGACCGAACCGCAAATTCTACAATTCCTACCCTATTTAATAAAAGTGCAATCTCTCACTCAATTTGCAACCGGTCGAGCACGGACGCTTGGGGATTACGCCCATCGGCTACCCAGTCCTATTGGCTCATCGATGCATCACCAAAATCATGTTCGAACATCAAAGTTAGGATCTTTAAAAACTTGAACCCAAAACACTAAAAATTGGAATATTCACAAAACCAATTCCAAATCAAAATTCAAATGCACATGAATAAGGGTTAGGAATTCATACCTAACAATCAAAGATAATCATAGACAAAGATGTGAGATAAAACATCGACAAATAGTTGTAACACATGCTCCATCTAAGTTATGTTTTATATTTGTCCTAAACCCCAGGCTCTGATACCAAACTGTGACACCCCACCTCTATACCCACGATAGCCAAGAACACTACGGTATAATGTTGTCAACTAGCACGGAGAATAAGGGTGTTGAGGAGCGACCATCCGTGTAATTGCTTTGTGCGAGCACCGATATGTCAGATAGTATAACATGCATTTTATTTTAGGAGGAAATCCGACATACCGATACAAACTCAAAGCTGCTACATAGTGGCTATAATAGTTTAGGACAATATATATAATAATAACACAGATATAAAAGATGCGGAACACAAATAACAAAAGTCTCATATATATATATATAACTAATGTTAGTTACAATACATTTGACACGATACATATGATACAACTACAACTGTCGACTCTGGAAGTTATATATGCAAGTACATTATCGACTAATATACATGAATACATATCAACCTAAAACAGATTTACTGTCTACTACAAAAAGACGAAGACCACTTCAAAAGATATGAAAAGTCTTCATAGCTCAAACAGCAACCCAAAGCAAGATATCTACAACTTGAAATAACTCGGGTCTGACCCGAGTATTACATTCAAAAGAAAATAATACATGGGTCGGTCTAATTCAAACTCAGTTATTAATGCACAGGAGCAATAATAATCAATATCAAATAGACGACGGTCACAGAAATCTTGTATATCCGACTCCTCGATAAGAGAATCGGATAACGACAGATATAACACTAAACAGTGTTAAACAACAAATCAGCTAATCCAAATCACCAACAAAGATAGATAAAAGATTACCAATGCAGATAATTCAGAAAACAACAGAATTGCCTAAACAGCAATTTAACAACAAAATCCAATTATTAAATAAATAATTAGAAAATCTCAAAATGGTTAAATCAAACCAAACTCTGGGTGGCTGCAGTACACGCACGTGTGCACTGCCTCGCCACTACAGTACGTGAAATCATCACAACAGTGAATACAAACAGCAATCAAAACTGCAGAGGTCAAAGTGAAACCCAAGCCAACAAAATCACATAAACAACAAACAATCTAATTATCGATACGATAATTCGAAAACATATAATCTAATTATCTATAAGATAATTAGATATCAACAAAATCATCAGCTTAAACCAAATCAGAATACAACTCAAAATATTTTGAATTGGCAACACGAAACAATACCAACAGTTGAAATCATCAATTATAACATCAAATCTGATTTAGCTGTAGTACACGCTCGCGTGTACTGCCTCGCCAAAATCAGATGTACACATGAAGTATCTAAGAAGAAAGCAAAATGACAGAACAAGTTATACACTGTACAACAAGAGTGGTCAATAAAACTCAGAGCTAACCGCAATGCAAAGGAATCAGACCAGGTCAGGCTTGGACAACAAGAATAGACCAACATGCGTATGTAACAGTAATGATGCACGAACACTAGCCATGTTCTGTGAGAAGCAAAAGCAACTGAACGAGGTGCACGTGAATGCACAGTGCTAAGGGAATGACAGGAAATGTGTACAGCAAGTATACAACTACTAAACAGAATCATGCAAGTGCAACATCAGGTGGTATAAATGCACATGTGCACAACATAAGGTATGAACAGGGGCAACTGCAAGTGATGCAAGTATGTGTGCCCAAGATAAGGCAACACAACACAATATGGTACAGTGAAGACCAACATGAAATGAAGTCTGTGTGCTAAAAGGTCAGAGGCAACTACACGAGTCATGTACAAAGACACGCTGGAATACGTAGTGAAACAAAGTGATAAACCAACAATGCAAGCAAGACCAGAATGCAACTGCACAAGACAGGTTAACTTGAATGTAATATCAAAGGCAACAAAGCGCAGACACAAGTGGTACAAGACCTGCAAACTGTCTCAAAGAGTGATACCAGAAACTACATGAATGAACAAACACGTATTATGATCCAGACAAGTACACCAGTCATTGGCACACTAGAATAACCCGAGTACAACAAATGGAGATGCAACAATGAAACTGGACAGTGCCAGCCTCCAAAAACATCAGACTCGAATACAAAGGAATGCAACTACCAATGCAGACTAACTTATATTATACAATGAAACCAGAAGAGACTGATATCAAAGTAAGGGAGTTCGAATCAAAATGTTGTTGCAAGTTCGAACAGCGAAACTGTTATTAACTGTTGATATTAAAACAGTGTAACCAATTCAATTGAAGACACAATCATGAATCAACCAAAGTCAAAGACGTGGTGAACATGAAAAGATCAACCATCTCATAATCGAAACCATGGCAATCAAATCAACTAAAACATCCCAAGAACACATACATATCCAGGGATGCAGTGTCCAAGGCTGAGACAAAATCAAGCAAAGTAGCAGTTTTAAAACAATTCAAAATGTTGTCACAAATTATCAACCGGCCACAGTCATATAACAGTTTCAGCTAATGACATTCAGCAAGTTCGCACGAAAATAAAATCAAGCCAACAAACTCAAAATACTTTCACAAAATTAATTTCTAGCTTAAAAGTCAAGGCCGATGTCAACTGAAAATCAACACCGGAGCCAGTAATCTCAATTGGAACGGCAACAGTGAATGGCAACAACAAGTACAGGATAGTGACGAATCAATGTCGAAGAAACAGATTAAAGTCAAAGCCGAGACAATCAAGAAACCAACTAAGTCAGAAATCAAAACCCAAGCATCAATACAGAATCATACGGTCGAGATGAATAAATTGCCAATTTCAACAAATATATACATGAAAATAAAGGGATTCAAACCCTAATAAAACAATTTAAAACCCAAGTCACAAAACCGAGCAATAGAATTAGATGTGAGCGAAATAAATCACTCACCTTTGCCGAAGCGAAGAACATGACGATCGACGGAGCATTCGATCGATCTGATTGAAGTCGGCACCCTCGATTTTCCAAAGCCCTAGCTATCGAAATGAAGAACAAATGAAAGGAATGAACGAGCAGCCATTATTTTTGAAGCCCTAGTTTTCTACGAGGCCGCCATTTCCTTTTCTTTCGTTTATTTGCTTGGGGTTTTAAAAAATGAATCAAGTGAATGGGGTCGGGTTTGCCTTTAGAAACGAAGAGGGGAACCGGTTATACCCTTCAACCTTTATCACGGCAAACAACAGGGCCACGATAATTTTTCTCTTTAAAGCCCGCATAAACATTTTACAAATTTTAAAAAAGAATTTTAATTCGATTTAAAATTTCAATAGCTATTTACAAACAGTTTAATCGCCCTTTTGACGATAATTAATTATTGTAAAACTCCGGGTTGTTACAGAACCAAACAAAATCATATACAATCCCAACAACAATACATATCATGTCAACCAATACAAGTCATCAAAATATGTACATAGTTTCCCAACCAAAATGTGTACATAGTTTTCTAACCATAACTACAAACCATCAAAATATGTACATAATATCCCAAAATATATATACACCAAACCAACCAAAATGTGTATATACCAAACTAAGGAATGAGCAAACAAACATACCTATTCCTCGCCATCGCTGCCATCCTCTCCAGGCATCCTCCCATGCTGTTGCAAATAACCTGCAATCCGCTCATCCAGCTGTTGCTCGAAAAAACTCTTCCTCCAATCATTTACTACACGGGCAACGAATTTCTGTGTTGTTTCGGTTATTAGATTTAGCAAATCTAATAAAATCGTGTACACCATTGTAGAAATGTTGCTTTATTGATCCCTTCTTTCCAGTTCTGACTTCATACATCCAAGTACGGTCGAGAAAATAATTGAACATTTTTCCTGATTTGAAAATGTATGTTAGACAATTTAAATCATTAATTTTCAACCATTCTCCATTGTAAACAGTTCACCGTTGCAGAAAATTCAAAATAAAAACTTCACTTTATTTTTTTATTTTTTAGTATTTTGGTTTTCACTTCGGTGGTCAGTAATCCTACTTCCCATTACAAACACAATAATGTAATTACATTTTATAAATCATTTCAGATTAAACGGTTCAACAAAATTTCGGCAGCACTTCCCTTCTATTCCCTGTATCGTACACAAATGCGTGTACACAGGGAACGTAAAGGAAGTGCTATCGAAATTTTGTAACCGTTTAAAATGAAATGATTTATAATATGTAATTACTTTATTGTGTTTGTAACTTGTCCAATACAGGGACAAATCCGACAAATATTGTATCAGATGAATATAAATGTCCGTTCCGTTACCAAAACGAACATCCATATAACGATCATATACAACACTTGCTAGACGGGGCCAAAGCCAATCTAAGAGATAAAAAAATTTCTTTAAATTTTATCAAATATTGTTGTTCTTTTCAAATTTTGACAATGTTTCAACTATTTAAATTTTATTTAATAAATTTGTATATTTAAATTTTAGTTCAACATTCAATTAACAATTTTAGTTCAATATTCATTTCTTTATTTTTTTACGACATAGATTTTAGCGGAATATTTGTTGTTGTTATATTCATTTCTTAATTTCTTTACAAAATCGATTTTAGTACAATATCAGTTGTTTTTAAAGTCATTTCCTAATTTTTTAAAAAAAAATTAGATATTTGCAGAATTTTAATGTTCTCATATTCATTTTTTAATTTTTTGTATAAACTTTATTTTTGTACAATATATACAACCTTTTGTATTTTGGCCGTCGCTAGCCGTCGCTAGCCATCGCTAAAATTATTAAAATGGTCGTCGCTAGCCGTCGCTAAATCAACAAGATAAATAGAAGAATTATCAATGAAGATAATTAGAAAACAATAAAAATCTAATTATTAAATAAGAATTTGTCAATTTAAATTCACTTAACAACTTAAATTTGTAATTTATCAATTTTATAAACTATGAAATACTTTCATGTAAATTTATCAATAACCAAGTTAATCATTAATATACACTAATTTTTCACCAAACACAACTAACCATGTTTATCGCCAACACTAATTATCTACATTAACCATTTATTCAACTTCGTGATAAACTAATTAATCTAATACCTAATTTAACTTCATGATAATAAACTAATTAATCTACCAAATCAACATACAACACTACTAACACCTAATTTAACAACACTACTAACACCTAATTTAACAAAAAATCCTAATTTAACAACAAATCCTAAATCAAAATAGAGATTAGAAGCATACCAAGGCGAATTTGGGTGATTTGGAGGCGTCGGAAGGCGGGGCGGCGGCTGCGGTGACGGGGGCGGTGGATTGGGGGAGAGAGGGGTTTAATTTGGGGGCAAAGTGAATGAGAAAACTGCTCCTGGAAAGAAACCTGTATACTGCGTATAGCGACGGCTAGCGACGGCCGCATTTTTTAGCCATCGCCAACCGTCGCAAATGCCGGTCGCTATTCGAAGCCTTTTTAGTAGTGTAAGCATATCTGGTTTTAGATACATATATAAAGTTTTTTATGTGTTTAGTTTCATGCATTTTAATTTCAAGGTTTGTAGTTCCAAACATATAACAGTTTCAAATATATATGGTAATATATATATATAGACACACACGATTCTGGGTATGGATGTGGCTTCTAATATATATATATTCATATATACGTATAATTTTCAAGTGCATCAAACTTGTACGAATATGATTCCAAGGGTATGTGATTGTGATAAAAGGTATTAAAATTTAAAAGTATATGGATTCCAATACATTTGGACTTCAAGTGCATGTCGGTTTCGAATGTATTTAAAATTTTGAATATAGATTTTAAGTAAATATGACTTCTTGATGTAAAAATTCCGAATGCTTACATGACTTGAATCTACGAAGTTATATATATATATATATATCGATTTCAATATAAAGAGCTTGTATATACAAGGGTCTCAGATGTTTCTTATACCAACAGTTTCAAAAATGTAAAGTTTTGAGTATATTAGGCCCCGTTTGGCTTGTCGTTTTTAGTTTTGTGTTTTCATCTATACAAAAACGCGTCCGTTGTATGTATAGTTGAAAAACAAACAATTTTGAAAAATGAAATTAACATATAAAATAGAAAACAAGTTTATTTTGTTTTTCGTGTTTCGAGAGATAATAAAAGCACGGAGAACAATCAAACTCTTTTGTTGTCCGTTGGTCGTCCCAGCGGCTAAGAATTATAAATCTTCCCTTCTTATTTCATGCTATTTCTTAGTATAAGTTGAAAACACAAAACTCAAAATACAAAACGAAACCAAACGGGCCCTTATATTCTTAAAAAATGTATAGGTTCCGAAGACATGCTAAGTTTTGAATACACGTGAGTATCAGATACATACCAGATTTTAACGCAACAATTTCGGATGCATGTGACCTTATATATATGGTTCCAAGTTTATACAATGTTTGTATATATTGATTTCGCGTGTATGAATCTGAATCTTCCAATATCTTTATTAATAGTTGGTTTGGAAGCGCAAACTTTTGGTCCGACCGTGAACTTTCAAAATTGCCCTTTATATGCAATTGCTTCTTTTACAAATTAAAATTTTCCTCTACAAATATTTACTAAGTCTTAATATCACTTAAAAATAGGATATAGCAAATAAATTTTTACAGATTTGTTTTTTATTAATTAATAATATAAATAAAAATTTAAACTCACAAGAAATTAGATATTTCAACTTAGAAATAAAATTTTAAATTATCCACGTATGATTCAACACAAAAATATGACTAAATATATGTGAAATCGTTAAATAAATATAATTTGTAGAATAACAATTCGGCCATCTTTATCTCGCGCAAAGCGCGTGCCGTAACGCTCGTATATAATTTAGCATGTATCGGCTTTTGGATATCAGCATGATTTGAATGTATAATTTCATGTGTATACGGTTTCTAGTATATGTAGCTTTATATAAAAATAAGCTCTGAATATGTTTAGCTTCTTAAGCATGGAAGGTTTCAAGCGTATGCATGAGTTTCAGATATATAGGTTTTAAATGTTTTGAAAATGTATCCATGTCAATTTCAAATGCATATATAGTTTCATCTGTATATGATATACATGTTATTCAGATTCAAGTTCACATGGCTTTATAATACGTATGGCATTCAATGTATATAGGTTCTAATAAATGGCCTGCTATGGGAAATGTATTGAGTTTTGAATAAATATATAGGTTTATAATTTTGCATATATATACAATATATACCTAATTTTGGAATATGTGCTAATTTGAAATGTATATATGGTTTCGTACATATATGATTCCAAAAACGTATATCAATTTTGAAATATATCTCATCAAATTTCCAACGATAGTGATTCAGGACAGGAGCACAGTTTCAAATCTGCATAATTTCGAGACATATACATGATTCCAAATCCAGGAAAGACTTCGAGCTCCATGTAAAGATGTAAGCATAAAAATGATTTTGAATATTATCAAGTGATATTGTATTGTTTAGACGATACCCAAAAGATATGTAATACTGCATGGCTTAAGTGACACCGTATGGATAAATGATGTTGATTGGATTAGATGATGTCATAAGCTTATAGAATTTTGGGACATTTCAAGTAATGTTAGATGGCATTAGTAGTGTTATAATTATGAAAGATATCATCCATTGATCAACGTCGGAAGTAGCAAGTGACTTCGGTCAAATCAGATAGCATCAGGGAATGTCGACTACATCAGTGGATTCATAATCATTACTTAGTTTCATACACATTAATTTCCTATATCTTAAGTTTCTTATATGTAATTTCATATAACATGAATCCAAATAAGTATGTATTTATTTTACAAGCATAACTTCAAATTGTAAGGTTCTATATATTAGATTTTCTTATACCATTCAATTTTTGACGATGTATAAAATTTTGATTTGTTATATGATAATATAGTTCTTTGAGAAATGTTAATTCACAAAAGGAAATTCTATTAGAAAAGTATATTCTTGTCTATAGAGTCTATCAGTTCATGAATCATGACTTTTTAAGCTTATAAATAAGATATTTTTTTCGCTAAGTATGACCTGATGAAGCACAATTTTATATCTTGCAAATGTGTAATAATATAGACCGGTGTTTATTTTAACAAACAGTTTTACTCAAAAAGTTTTACCATACACATCTCTGAGTAAATATTCTTTATAAATCAAAGGAGCTATTACTGGTTATTCCATGAATTAGAAAAATATATGTCTATCTATTTTAAAAGGGAATTTACAAAATCTCTAAAGTATATATTATTGAAAACTGTCTTTCATAAATTTTTTACCATGACCCATTTGTGCTACTAAAGCTTCAACTAGAAGAATTTATTCTCAGATAAAAGGCTATTGATTCATGAATCATGACCATTCAATCTCTAGTTCGAGGATTACATTTCTATTATATGGTTATGAATGCTACAAAATTTCTTTTGAGTTTCGAATATCGGGAACAAAATCTCTCGTTCAGGCCGTAAAAATGCTCTAAACAACTTTCGAAGAATGAAAAAGCATTCATCAAAAATCATGATCATGAGCAGTTAATAGGGAACAAATCCATTAAACCAGGACTTATTAAGAAAGGAACGGCTCAAGATTTTTTTTATATGAATCAAGTAGAGGAAAGCAAAAGATAAAAAATCAATAACAAGGTGATCACTACATTGAGACGAAGCAAGTGAGAAACTCGAGAACTCAGAAGTAGAGTCATTATCAATATTGAAATTATCAACCTACAAAATTTAGACTAGATCTACAAAGATCATCCGAAAATAAGATAAAAGATATCTCGAATTATGACTTGTTTCGAATTCCAAAACACTCGTAATCTCAATTTCTATTTGGGAAAAGTTATTCTACATAGATTAATTCTGGGATCGCGCGTGTAACGACCCAGAATTTTGAACAAATTAAATTGAAAATATTTAATTAATTTTAAATATTTGAACGATGATTTAATTTGAATCCCCGATATAACTTTGAAATTGGCGGTTAAATTACAGAATTTAATCTATATAGCGTTGAATAAAAATTCGAATCTTCAATTTTAAGTTGAAGAAAAATATTTCGAAAGCTTTTAAAATTCGTATTGACAATACTGAAGATAATATAAGCTTCAGAATCGAAGTTGGAATTGATTTGATCAGTTTTAAAATTATATCGTTCGAATCGATATTTAAAAAATAGCCGTCTGAGGCACAATCTCGGAATTGGACGAAACCAGTTCCGTTGGGTCCGGAATATTGGATTATTGCCGAGTTTCAAATTTCGTATTTTTCGAAGTTTATATGTGAGCACACGACAGGAAAACGCATAGAAATTTATTCGAATTCGAATTTAAATTTAAACTTAAATTTGGTCGACACCACACGTTATCTTCCCTTCAACTACGCCTAAGATCACGCAGGGAATCACGCAAAAGAAATCGTGTAACCCATGCCTCGTTCGATTTTAAGCATCTCGTTGTCATCCTCGTTTCATTTATTCGAATTCGTCTTGCTTCAAAGAAAAATGGCAGAATGAAGGCATTCAAAATAGAAATGAAATTTAAATATTTCGTCTCCTCCCTCTTTAAAATCAAAACCGAGCCTCTCGTTCAAAAATCGAAATAAAAAAGGGGCCGCTCCTCTGTTAATTCCAAATCGAGTTTACCTCCCTCCTCTCTGTTAATCAAATCGCGAGTTCTTCGTGCTCGCCGAGTTCGAAAGCAGGATTCGCGAGGCCAAAGCGACTGTGGGAATTGGCGCGTCGAGATGGAGGTCTCGCGCACGGCAATGGTTCACGTCAAGGCTGAGGTGGAGTTCGTCGAGGCAGGGAATCGCGATACTGGCAGTTCGTTTAGCTAGGGCGATTCGAATCGCGTGAAGACTAGTCGCGATTTCTAGGGCTGGGGCTTCGTTCGAAGTCGCGAACGAGCATCGCGCTCGCGTAGAGGCTGAAGCAAGGAGGCGCGTGTGAGTTAGGGGTTGGCAAATGGCTGTACATCGTGATCGACAGGAGGATGTTGATGATGGTGATGGTCTCGCGAAGCAGACTTGGGAAGCCTCGTGGACACGCGAGCAGTTCGAAGTGGTGGAATAGCCGAAGGTGGATGATCGACCGATGGGGTTGCTTTGGCCGTAAGGTACGAGATGTTCATCTCCAATTAAAATTAACATGAATAAAAGATGTTCAGCAAAATTATATGTACAGTTTTGATATTTTATATCCAGTGAAACAGGGGATAAAATTGGTTTAAAATTATAAGCAGTGGGAAAAAAATGATGAAGATAAATATACATATACGAAGAAAAAAAATGTTATGCAGTAAAATAAATTCGGTTATTTTTAAAGGAAGTTTATTTAATAAAACTTATTTAATTATTTTTACCAAAGGTTGATATATTAAATTTAGTTTTGAAAAGTAAAATTTTAGTTAAATTATTAAAGGAGAAATTGGTTAATTAAAACTATCAAAACGAAAATTTGTTATTCGATTTATTTCGAATATTAATGAATTGTATAATTATTTATACAAGGTTTGAATCAAGAAATCAAGCCGAGAATGGAAATGGAATGTAAAATAAAATGGCAAAGGTGAGATTTTTCTCACTCAAAAATTGATTGCAGTTATTGATTGTTTGATATGATTGCTATGTGGATGTGATATTAGATATAGTAGGATATATCTATATATATATAGCAATATATACATATTGGCATATGTATATATTGGATTGATTGATTTCCCGCCTCGTATAGCGGATGAGACCCTAGTGCGCCGTTAGTAAGCGGATTATTTTTATAAAACCCATATACCGCGATATTCCACCTCGAAGTGGAATTGGTATTGTGCTAACGTCTGTGGATGCAGGGAAACAGGTTGGAGGGATCCAACTGGATTCCTCACCAGTATTTATTTATTTACAGATATTGATGTATATTCTGTTATCATATTGATATATGATGTTTACTGTTGTGATTGACGAATTGGTGCTGTTGCATCATCAGATTTAAATTTTGAAATTTAAAAATAACGATGTTGATTTTAAAAGAGAATTTTAAAAAGTGATCTTTGAAAATATACGTTTATTTAAATTGTTGAATTGATTTATTTTAAATAAATAAACATTAAAACTTTAAAGTTATAAAAAGTTAAGATTTTGTGAATTTTAACCAAAAAGTAATTTCTTTTGAAATAAAGAGTTAAGAAATTTATAAAATGGTTTAATTGGAATTTTTAAGGTATTAAAAACAATGTATATAAAAGATGTACAAAAATGGATATTTATAAATTTAAATATATTAGGATTGTAAGACAAGTTTCTATAAGTGTAAAATGAAGTAAAAATGGAATTTCATAAGTTAATGAAATTTGAAAGTTTTAATTTTGTAAAGTTTAAAAGAACGATTTCTTTTAAAATAAATGAATGATAAGTTATTAACTAAAAATATGGACTTGTGATATTTATATCGAGTTATAAATGGAATTTGTTAATAAAAGGAATTTATAAATCGAAGTTGTTATTAAAAGAGAAATAGAATTTATAAACGTGTTTATAAATTCGAAATAGATTGAATTTGATAAATTAAATATAGAAGGTTATTACATAAGATATATTCGCGATTTTGGATAGCGAATTATCTTTGGAATAAATGTGTAGAAAAGATTGAAATTTGGTTAAGTGAAGTATATTCACGATTTTGGACAGTGAATATATTATTGAATAAAATGGATTCATTTTTGAAGAAGTGATATTAAAAATGAAGTTAAACATTTTAAAGATGTTTTAAAATGTATTGTGAATTGAAAGCATAGATTTCAACGTTCATTGTTGAAATAGGCGTTTTCGAAAATATAAGGAAATGATGGACTATAACACTGTTGTTATAGTAAATGATTTCCGAAAGGAAATGTTTTTATGTAGTATTGGGATTTATATACCTATCTTAATTTCGAATCCCTATACTAGTGATTTTGAGTCGTCGTAACGATGTTTTACGTAACATTCGTTTTGACTCAAATAAATGTGCTTAAAAGAATGATTTCCTTAAAGAATGAATTATACTTAATTTTGATTTAAGTATATTGGATATTTTCAAAAGTTGAAAATAAATAGATTTGTGAATTACTTATAATTAAATAAGTATGGAAATGCTTTTCCAATATGAAACGAAGGGTTTGAAATTTTATCTTTTAAAGATAAATTGAAAAGTGAATATTTGAAAATTTGTTTTCAAACGGTTAAGTGTGGAAATTATATATCTAGTAAAGATATTTTGGAAAATAAATAATTTTGGAAAATTATTTGGAATCTGATGATGTTGCGCATCTTTATTGATAGTTAAATAACCTACTATCAATAATTACCTTTAGATAGGTATTTGTTGTGAATTGGATGAATTTGAATGCCACACTTATTTTTGAGTAATCGCTCACTATTCGGGTTAGCCGGGAAAGGACCATGGGGTCGTATAACCCATTCTGAATATGTGATACGTCGTTATGAATTGCATTCGAAGACCGGTGTTGAAGACCGGATATTTTTGAAAACGGAAGGATTACCGTCGAGTTACTGTCAAGGTTTTAAATCTCCCCGAGATCAGCCGAGATGAAAATCCGAGATATTAGCCAAAATCCGAGATTTGGCAGCTTGGTTAGTTATAAGTCTTTTAAATATCGCCCGAGACAGCCGAGATATTTGCCCGAGATATTGGCCAAAATCCCAGATTTGAAACCTTGGTTACTGTACATCGGCTGATCTTCGGTTTAGAGGTTTTATCACCCTTAGTGACGGGAAGTCCGGACGTGATTAGAAATTTATCCGGATATGCAAGGGCTTCGTGAGAAGTGCCTTCGGTTCTGTTCGATCCTGGAACAGACTTGTATGGATTGTATGTTTGACGTTACAATTTGAGATATAAAGCTGATTTCTTTCAAATACATTTCTGTTGGTGGCGGAGAATTTATTCTCTTAGCTTAACACCCTTCTCTGAGACGTACGAGCACAGAGGTTATGTAGTTGAAATTCATCAGCGATATACTCCCAATTTGGTAACGTGGCATACTGAGTGTTGCTGTGAAATGATCAGTGTTTGATCATTTGCGATATGATCATTTGTTTGATCTTATATCTTTGTGATCATAGGTTGATCATTTGTTTGACCCGAAGCATGGCTTTTTGAGAAGCGTAGCTTTGTGGACGAGACTTCGTCGAGCCTCACACCCCGGAAATGGTCAAAACATGAAGGATGCGGCAAGGTTCTAGGGAGTAGCGCCCCTTAGTGTATGTCATTCCTTCTGGATAAAGGTGGTATCATGGTATGGAGCCCAGATACTTAACCTCTGTGGTTGCTGCAAATTTATTACTTTGTGGTTGTTGCGAATCGGGGATCCTCGGGATGATCGGTGATGATCGGGGGATGGCATACACGTGTCAGTAGTTACCTATTTTTGCAGAGGTAACCCGGCCTTGTGTTGGCAGAGATCCGGTTAGGTTCTCGGGTCGTCTATTCCAGGGACGTACCCATCGTGGCATAGGAAGTTCCTTAGCCTGACCATTTGTTGGAAATCCAAAGAAACAATACGAGCCTTGTACGGATTTAGTTGTAGAACCTATCATTCACTTATGGTGGCGCCCCACTGTTTGGATGGTAGCTATAGTAGGCATAGTTCGAAATGTCTATGCTGGCTAAGATTAATATTATACTTTCGAAATGTTTTCTACACTATGCACTAATAATAATAATAAAAATTGATTTGATTTTGCGTAGTAAGCATCTTTGACTATCATAAGAAGAAATCTCCTCCAATTCTGCGTTTGCATTGTGTGTGTGGCGGGAGGTCTTATGGTAGTTTCATTTTCCAAAAGCATTGCGAATTTGTTTTATTTTCTTTGTGAAAAATAACTGTTTTACGATCTCACACCAGTCACCATGACTGACTCGGAGTTTATTGTTTCCCTTCTAAACTCTGGGTGCCCACCAATTTCCACACGGGCAGTCTAGAGTTAGGTTATCAGGATATTCTGGAGCTTTGGAGACAAGCTGGATGACGAAACGTAATATTTGTATCTGATAGTATTTATTCCGCTGTGTATTCTGTATGAGGACAAGTTTATATAACTGTCCATTGTTGTATATGACTCTGATTGATGTATGTATCAAATGATATAGTTCTTGGTTTAAAGATTATTAAATTATCTATTATATGTTGTTCCGCTGCGATGTGTAAGATTCTGATATTGTTTTCTGTTCTGATGTTGTTCTGTTGTTCTTCTGTTCTTCTCTTCTTCTTCTACTCTTTTCTTCTTCTTCTACCTTTTTCTTCTTTTTAAAACCATAACTTTTCGGGTTTCCGGCATTCGATGGCTCGGCAGTCGATAAAGTGAGTATCGATGTCGAATTTTCGAAAGTCGAAAATTCCGGGATGTTACATTTGGTATCAGAGCATATGGTTAAGCGACAACCATGCTCTGTTGGGTGTTACTCATTAGAGATAGAGTCAGTAGTACTCTAGAATGAGTTGAGTGTAATAATAGATATGAGCGCGTATTTGTTATTTGAATATAAAATTGTTTTATATTGTGATGATTGGTTTATTGAGTGGTATATGAACCTTGGTCGGCACAGTCTGCAAAACTGGATCGAAGGGGTTTCTAAACACTTGAATAGAACAATTCGGCACAGTATTGTTTTAAAATAGGGTGAATGAGATAATTTTGCCCAAAACTATTTTTGTATAGAAAAGAAATGTTTGTCTATAAAGTACTATAGTATATGGTTGCATGGATGTTAGGAAGTAATAATAGTGAATTATCATCACTGAAATTGAATAAGAAATTGGAATCGTAACTCCAAAGTTAAGAAATAAATTCACATACAAATGGAATTTGAGAATGTAAACTGTAAATGTGAATTGTAATTTAAAACGGGATTCCAGAGAAGTATTTGGAAATGTTTTGAAAAGAATTTGAAGATTTTGGGGATTTGGAAAGTTTAAATCCTTTTTGATTTGAAAATGAATTTCAAAGGTTTGAAAAATGTTTTGAAGAGATGAAAAGCTCTAAACTCTTTTCGGTCGCTGGAAAATAACTTCGGTAATGACTGCAGCATCATCGATGTTCATTTTCGGGTTTCCAGAAGAGGAATTGCTGCCAAATTGTTTTAAATGGAAGTTGTTTGAAAAATTTGGATTTTGTTTTAGAAAATTCAAAGGATAATTTGAATTGTTTTCAAAAAAATGATTTTTGAAAGGTTGAAAAGACTCTGGAATACTATATAAAAATATTTATGAAATAAGAAATAAGTTGATAACTTATACAATTTGAATTTTGATAGAATAAATTTAGCTTAAAGAATGAAGTTAAATCAAAGCAAGTATAAGCAAATAAATGAAATTGAATTGTTAAATTCATTTTGAATTTATAAGTGAATAAAACTAGAATTGAATTCGATTTGTGGAGTTAAACTAAAATTAGTAAGTGAAGCTAATTGAATATTGACCAAATGGATAAGGTATTGAACGAATTAAATTCAATGATTATAAAAGAAAAGTAAATTGAATTCGAATTGGAAATCCAGTTTAAATGACAGTAGATTTAACCGAAGGGTAAATTGAAAACAAATTTTGGAAATGAACAAAAGTGAATAAAACTGGAATTGAAATTGAATGTTGAAAGCAAATCTGAATTTGTTAGTAGATTAGAATTTGAAATGAATTAGTAATTGAAACTAATTTAAAAATAATAAGCAGTTGTAAATGAAAGTTGATTGATAAATTCAATATTCAGAAGTTAAATAGAATTCAAATTGAATTGAAATTGTGAATTGAATTCAAATGAAATTTGAAATGTAAAAATTGAATGATAATGGATATAACTTCAATAGTAAGCTAAAAATGGTATAAGAAGTTTATATTGGAAATTTTGTAATCGAATTTGCAAAATAGTTTGAATATATGTAACTAGATATTATGGCTAGTAAGACATACAGGTGTATAAAGGAATTGGATTTGATTTTCAAAGATAATTTGAATTGCTCGAAAAGGTAAGTATTTGAATTATAATATGAGTTTTTGATGATTTCTTGTCTAGCCGCTTGGCTTTTTCTTTTTGAAATCTGAGAGTCCGTAGGGACGTTTTGTAGTCGTGCCGTATTAGCCGCGCAAAGGAGACGCTGGCGAAATTTTTTGAAAATTTCTAGTGTTAGAAAATTTTTGAGAAATTTTTTGAAAGTTTGAAATTGAATTTAAATTTGAATTGAGTAGTAAAAATGGAGTTGTTTGAAACTTATAATTGAAGTTGGAAAAGTTAGTCGAATTAATAACGAATCTTTAGTAGAAAGATTTGTTTTGATGAATTGATTAAACTATTAGATGTTGAAAAATAGTAGACGAGTTAAGGACCATTTTTCCTAACTTGTAATTTCGGGACGAAATTCTTTTAAGGAGGGAAGTTTGTAACGACCCAGAATTTTGAACAAATTAAATTGAAAATATTTAATTAATTTTAAATATTTGAACGATGATTTAATTTGAATCCCCGATATAACTTTGAAATTGGCGGTTAAATTACAGAATTTAATCTATATAACGTTGAATAAAAATTCGAATCTTCAATTTTAAGTTGAAGAAAAATATTTCGAAAGCTTTTAAAATTCGTATTGACAATACTGAAGATAATATAAGCTTCAGAATCGAAGTTGGAATTGATTTGATCAGTTTTAAAATTATATCGTTCGAATCGATATTTCAAAAATAGCCGTCTGAGGCACAGTCTCGGAATTGGACGAAACCAGTTCCGTTGGGTCCGGAATATTGGATTATTGCCGAGTTTCAAATTTCGTATTTTTCGAAGTTTATATGTGAGCACACGACAGGAAAACGCATAGAAATTTATTCGAATTCGAATTTAAATTTAAACTTAAATTTGGTCGACACCACACGTTATCTTCCCTTCAACTACGCCTAAGATCACGCAGGGAATCACGCAAAAGAAATCGTGTAACCCATGCCTCGTTCGATTTTAAGCATCTCGTTCTCATCCTCGTTTCATTTATTCGAATTCGTCTTGCTTCAAAGAAAAATGGCAGAACGAAGGCATTCAAAATCGTAATGAAATTTAAATATTTCGTCTCCTCCCTCTTTAAAATCAAAACCGAGCCTCTCGTTCAAAAATCAAAATAAAAAAGGGGCCGCTCCTCTGTTAATTCCAAATCGAGTTTACCTCCCTCCTCTCTGTTAATCAAATCGCGAGTTCTTCGTGCTCGCCGAGTTCGAAAGCAGGATTCGCGAGGCCAAAGCGACTGTGGGAATTAGCGCGTCGAGATGGAGGTCTCGCGCACAGCAGTGGTTCACGTCAAGGCTGAGGTGGAGTTCGTCGAGGCAGGGAATCGCGATACTGGCAGTTCGTTTAGCTAGGGCGATTCGAATCGCGTGAAGACTAGTCGCGATTTCTAGGGCTAGGGCTTCGTTCGAAGTCGCGAACGAGCATCGCGCTCGCGTAGAGGCTGAAGCAAGGAGGCGCGTGTGAGTTAGGGGTTGGCAAATGGCTGTACATCGTGATCGACAGGAGGATGTTGACGATGGTGATGGTCTCGCGAAGCAGACTTGGGAAGCCTCGTGGACACGCGAGTAGTTCGAAGTGGTGGAATAGCCGGAGGTGGATGATCGACCGATGGGGTTGCTTTGGCCGTAAGGTACGAGATGTTCATCTCCAATTAAAATTAACATGAATAAAAGATGTTCAGCAAAATTATATGTACAGTTTTGATATTTTATATCCAGTGAAACAGGGGATAAAATTGGTTTAAAATTATAAGCAGTGGGAAAAAAATGATGAAGATAAATATACATATACGAAGAAAAAAAATGTTATGCAGTAAAATAAATTCGATTATTTTAAAAGGAAGTTTATTTAATAAAACTTATTTAATTATTTTTACCAAAGGTTGATATATTAAATTTAGTTTTGAAAAGTAAAATTTTAGTTAAATTATTAAAGGAGAAATTGGTTAATTAAAACTATCAAAACGAAAATTTGTTATTCGATTTATTTCGAATATTAATGAATTGTATAATTATTTATAAAAGGTTTGAATCAAGAAATCAAGCCGAGAATGGAAATGGAATGTAAAATAAAATGGCAAAGGTGAGATTTTTCTCACTCAAAAATTGATTGCAGTTATTGATTGTTTGATATGATTGCTATATGGATGTGATATTAGATATAGTAGGATATATCTATATATATATATAGCAATATATAAATATTGGCATATGTATATATTGGATTGATTGATTTCCCGCCTCGTATAGCGGATGAGACCCTAGTGCGCCGTTAGTAAGCGGATTATTTTTATAAAACCCATATACCGCGATATTCCACCTCGAAGTGGAATTGGTATTGTGCTAACGTCTGTGGATGCAGGGAAACAGGTTGGAGGGATCCAACTGGATTCCTCACCAGTATTTATTTATTTACAGATATTGATGTATATTCTGTTATCATATTGATATATGATGTTTACTGTTGTGATTGACGAATTGGTGCTGTTGCATCATCAGATTTAAATTTTGAAATTTAAAAATAACGATGTTGATTTTAAAAGAGAATTTTAAAAAGTGATCTTTGAAAATATACGTTTATTTAAATTGTTGAATTGATTTATTTTAAATAAATAAACATTAAAACTTTAAAGTTATAAAAAGTTAAGATTTTGTGAATTTTAACCAAAAAGTAATTTCTTTTGAAATAAAGAGTTAAGAAATTTATAAAATGGTTTAATTGGAATTTTTAAGGTATTAAAAACAATGTATATAAAAGATGTACAAAAATGGATATTTATAAATTTAAATATATTAGGATTGTAAGACAAGTTTCTATAAGTGTAAAATGAAGTAAAAATGGAATTTCATAAGTTAATGAAATTTGAAAGTTTTAATTTTGTAAAGTTTAAAAGAACGATTTCTTTTAAAATAAATGAATGATAAGTTATTAACTAAAAATATGGACTTGTGATATTTATATCGAGTTATAAATGGAATTTGTTAATAAAAGGAATTTATAAATCGTAGTTGTTATTAAAAGAGAAATAGAATTTATAAACGTGTTTATAAATTCGAAATAGATTGAATTTGATAAATTAAATATAGAAGGTTATTAAAGAAGATATATTCGCGATTTTGGATAGCGAATTATCTTTGGAATAAATGTGTAGAAAAGATTGAAATTTTGTTAAGTGAAGTATATTCACGATTTTGGACAGTGAATATATTATTGAATAAAATGGATTCATTTTTGAAGAAGTGATATTAAAAATGAAGTTAAACATTTTAAAGATGTTTTAAAATGTATTGTGAATTGAAAGCATAGATTTCAACGTTCATTGTTGAAATAGGCGTTTTCGAAAATATAAGGAAATGATGGACTATAACACTTTTGTTATAGTAAATGATTTCCGAAAGGAAATGTTTTTATGTAGTATTGGGATTTATATACCTATCTTAATTTCGAATCCCTATACTAGTGATTTTGAGTCGTCGTAACGATGTTTTACGTAACATTCGTTTTGACTCAAATAAATGTGCCTAAAAGAATGATTTCCTTAAAGAATGAATTATACTTAATTTTGATTTAAGTATATTGGATATTTTCAAAAGTTGAAAATAAATAGATTTGTGAATTACTTATAATTAAATAAGTATGGAAATGCTTTTCCAATATGAAACGATGGGTTTGAAATTTTATCTTTTAAAGATAAATTGAAAAGTGAATATTTGAAAATTTGTTTTCAAACGGTTAAGTGTGGAAATTATATATCTAGTAAAGATATTTTGGAAAATAAATAATTTTGGAAAATTATTTGGAATCTGATGATGTTGCGCATCTTTATTGATAGTTAAATAACCGACTATCAATAATTACCTTTAGGTAGGTATTTGTTGTGAATTGGATGAATTTGAATGCCACACTTATTTTTGAGTAATCGCTCACTATTCGGGTTAGCCGGGAAAGGACCATGGGGGTCGTATAACCCATTCTGAATATGTGATATGTCGTTATGAATTGCATTCGAAGACCGGTGTTGAAGATCGGATATTTTTGAAAACGGAAGGATTATCGTCGAGTTACTCTACATCGGCTGATCTCCGGTTTAGAGGTTTTATCACCCTTAGTGACGGGAAGTCCGGACATGATTAGAAATTTATCCGGATATGCAAGGGCTTCGTGAGAAGTGCCTTCGGTTCTGTTCGATCCCGGAACAGACTTGTATGGATTGTATGTCTGACGTTACAATTTGAGATATAAAGCTGATTTCTTTCAAATACATTTCTGTTGGTGGCGGAGAATTTATTCTCTTAGCTTAACACCCTTCTCTAAGACGTACGAGCTCAGAGGTTATGTAGTTGAAATTCATCAGCGATATACTCCCAATTTGGTAACGTGGCATACTGAGTGTTGCTGTGAAATGATCAGTGTTTGATCATTTGCGATATGATCATTTGTTTGATCTTATATCTTTGTGATCATAGGTTGATCATTTGTTTGACCCGAAGCATGGCTTTTTGAGAAGCATAGCTTTGTGGACGAGACTTCGTCGAGCCTCACACCCCGGAAATGGTCAAAACATGAAGGATGCGGCAAGGTTCTAGGGAGTAGCGCCCCTTAGTGTATGTCATTCCTTCTGGATAAAGGTGGTATCATGGTATGGAGCCCAGATACTTAACCTCTGTGGTTGCTGCAAATTTATTACTTTGTGGTTGTTGCGAATCGGGGATCCTCGGGAAGATCGGTGACGATCGGGGGATGGCATACACGTGTCAGTAGTTACCTATTTTTGCAGAGGTAACCCGGCCTTGTGTTGGCAGAGATCCGGTTAGGTTCTCGGGTCGTCTATTCCAGGGACGTACCCATCGTGGCATAGGAAGTTCCTTAGCCTGACCATTTGTTGGAAATCCAAAGAAACAATACGAGCCTTGTACGGATTTAGTTGTAGAACCTATCATTCACTTATGGTGGCGCCCCACTGTTTGGATGGTAGCTATAGTAGGCATAGTTCGAAATGTCTATGCTGGCTAAGATTAATATTATACTTTCGAAATGTTTTCTACACTATGCACTAATAATAATAAAAAAATTGATTTGATTTTGCGTAGTAAGCATCTTTGACTATCATAAGAAGAAATCTCCTCCAATTCTGCGTTTGCATTGTGTGTGTGGCGGGAGGTCTTATGGTAGTTTCATTTTCCAAAAGCATTGCGAATTTGTTTTATTTTCTTTGTGAAAAATAACTGTTTTACGATCTCACACCAGTCACCATGACTGACTCGGAGTTTATTGTTTCCCTTCTAAACTCTGGGTGCCCACCAATTTCCACACGGGCAGTCTAGAGTTAGGTTATCAGGATATTCTGGAGCTTTGGAGACAAGCTGGATGACGAGACGTAATATATGTAAGGACCCGATTCTTCGACTTTCGAAAATCGACATCGATACGTCCACTGTATCAACTGCCGAGCAAACGAGTGCCGGAAAACTGAATACTTAGGGTTTTAAAGAAGAGGTAGGAGAAGAAGTAGAAGAAAAAGAGAAGAAGAAAGCAGAAGAAGAAAGAAGAGAGAACGACAGAACAACATCAGAAACAGAAACAATTTCAGAATCTCACATATCGCAGCGGAACAATATACAATAGATAATTACTAGTCTTTTAAAACAAAGAACTATATCAGTTTATACATACATCAATCATCAGAGTCAATATACAACAATGGACAGTTTTATAAACTTGTCCTCCTACAGAATACACAGCGGAATAAATATATCAGATACAAATACTACGTCTCGTCATCCAGCTTATCTCCAAGCTCCAGAATATCCAGAATATCCTGATAATATAACTCTAGGCTGCCCGTGTGGAAATTAGTGGGCACCCAGAGTTTAGAAGGGAAACAATAAACTCCGAGTCAGTCATGGTGACTGGTGTGAGATCGTAAAACAGTTATTTTTCACAAAGAAAATAAAACAAATTCGCAATGCTTTTGGAAAATGAAACTACCATAAGACCTCCCGCCACACACACAATGCAAACGCAGAATTGGAGGAGATTTCTTCTTATGATAGTCAAAGATGCTTACCACGCAAAATCAAATCATTTTTTATATTATTATTAGTGCATAGTGTAGAAAACATTTCGAAAGTAGAATATAAATCTTAGCCAGCATAGACATTTCGAACTATGCCTACTATAGCTACCATCCAAACAGTGGGGCGCCACCATAAGTGAATGATAGGTTCTACAACTAAAACCGTACAAGTCACGTATTGTTTCTTTGGATTTCCAACAAATGGTCAGGCCAAGGAACTTCCTATGCCACGATGGGTACGTCCCTGGAATAGACGACCCGAGAACCTAACCGGATCTCTGCCAACACAAGGCCGGGTTACCTCTGCAAAAATAGGTAACTACTGACACGCGTATGCCATCCCCCGATCGTAACCGATCTTCCCGAGGATCCCCGATTCGCAACAAACCACATAGTAAAAATGCAGCAACCACATAGGTTAAGTATCTGGGCTCCATACCATGATACCACCTTTATCCAGAAGGAATGACATACACTAAGGGGCGCTACTCCCTAGAACCTTGCCGCATCCTTCCTGTTTTTACCATTTCCGGGGTGTGAGGCTCGACGAAGTCTCGTCCACAAAGCTACGCTTTCTACAAAGCCATGCTTCGGGTCAAAAAAATGATCAACCTATGACCACAAAGATATAAGATCAAACAAATGATCATATCGCAAATGATCAAACACTGATCATTTCACAGCAACACTCAGTATGTCACGTTACCAAATTGGGAGTATATCGCTGATAAATTTCAACTACATAACCTTTGAGCTCGTACGTCTCAGAGAAGGGTGTTAAGCTAAGAGAATAAATTCTCCGCCACCAACAGAAATGTATTTGAAAGAAATCAGCTTTATATCTCAAATTGTAACGTCAGACACACAATCCATACAAGTCTGTTCCGGGATCGAACAGAACCGAAGGCACTTCTCACGAAGCCCTTGCAATTCCGGATAATTTTCAATCACGTCCGGACTTCCCGTCACTAAGGGTGATAAAACCTCTAAATCGGAGATCAGCCGATGTAGAGTAACTCGACGGTAATCCTTCCGTTTTCAAAAATATCCGGTCTTCAACACCGGTCTTCGAATGCAATTCATATCGACGTATCACATATTCGGAATGGGTTATACGACCCCATGGTCCTTTCCCGGCTAACCCGAATAGTGAGCGATTATTCAAAAAAAACAAGTGTGGCATTCAAATTCATCCAATTCACAACAAATACCTACTCAAGGTAATTATTGATAGTCGGTTATTTAACTATCAATAAAGATGCGCAACATCATCAGATTCCAAATAATTTTCCCAATTATTTTATCTTCCAAAATATCTTTACTAGATATAAAATTTCCACACTTTAAAAATAAATCGACGTTTATTTTTCTAAACAGTTTCCATTTCCTTTATAAATTCCATAGCGAATTTATATTTCAAATATCTACTGATATACGATTTTCAAATCATTTTCAAATATTCACTTTCAATTTATCTTTACAGAGATAAACCTCAAAACGTTCATTTCATATTGGAAAAGTATTTCCTTACTTATTTAATAATAAGTATTTCACAAATCTTTTATTTTCAACACTTGGAAAATATTCGATATACTTAAATCAATATTAAGTATAAATTTCATTCTTTAAGGAAATCATTTACTTTGACAACATTTATTTGAGTCAAAACGAATGCTACGTAAAACATCGTTACGACGACTCAAAATCACTAGTATAGGGATTCGGATTTTTAGATAGATATTTAAATCCCAATACTACATAAAACATTTTCTTTCGAAAATCATTTACTATAACAACAGTGTTATAGTCCATCATTTCCTTATTTCTCGAAAACGTCTATTTCAACAATAAATGTTGAAATCTATGTTTTCGATATTTAACACATTTTAAAACATCTTTAAAATGTTTTACATCATTTTTAATATCACTTCTTCAAAAATAAATCCATTTTACTTAACAATATATTCACTGTCCAAAATCGTGAATATAATTTACTTAACCCAATTTCAATCATTTCTACGCATTTTATTTCAATAAAAATTCGCTATCCAAAAACGCGAATATATCTTCTTTGATAATCTTCTATATTTAATTTATCAAATCCAATTGATTTTGAATTTATAAAACAACGTTTATAAATTCTATTTCTATTTTCTAACAACTTCAATTTAATAAATCTCCTTTATTAACAATTCGATTCATAACTCAACTCTTATACCAACAATCCATATTATAAGTTAAATACTTATAATTCCTTTATTTTACAAAATCATTCCCATTTATAAGTTCACAATTTATAAATTTCATTTATTTATAAATTCTTAAAAATTCATTTTAATGCTTATAAAAACTCGTTTTATAATACCAACATTTTAAAGTTATAAATATCAATCTTGTACATCTTTTACATACATCGTTTTAATAATTCAAAAATTCCAAATTTAAACTATTTTATAAATTACTCAACTATTTATTTCAAAATCACCTCGCGGTTATATTTCACAAAAGTCTTAACCTTTATAACTTTAAACTTTGAATGTATTTAAAATAAATCAATTCTAAAACTGAATAAAACGTCTACTTTCAAAAATCACTTAAAAAATCCTTTTAAAGTAAAAATTGTTATTTTTAAACTTCAAATTTTGAATCCGATGATGCAACGCACCAATTAGTCAATCACTACAACAAACATCATATATCAATATGATAAGAGCATATACAACAAATATCTGCAAATAATAATATTGGTGAGGAATCCAGTTGGATCCCTCCAACCTGTTTCCCTGCATCCACAGATGTTAGCACAATACCAATTCCACTTTGAGGTGGAATATCGCGGTATATGGGTTTTTATAAAAATATCCGCTTACTAATGGCGCAATAGGGTCTCATCCGCTATACGAGGCGGGAAATCAATCAATCCAATATATACATATGCCAATATGTATATATTGCTATATATATAGATATATCCTACTATATCTAATATCACAAATGCAAACAGTCAATCATCAATAACTGGCATACAAATATATTTTGAGTGAGAATAAATCTCACCTTAGCTTTGCGATCCCATTTTCGATCCAGATTTAATTTTCTTCGTTGTATTCGACCTTGTAAAATTTATTTATACAACTTATCAATATTTGAATCAATTGACAATAAATTATCATCTGTTAATTTATTTAAACCAACATTTCAGTTTCAAACTAATGTTCTCTAACCATTTCTAAAACAATTAAATTAAACAAATTTTCTTTTAACAATTTTAATACAATTGATTTTAAATTAATCCTTTTTAATAATTTATTTAACAAAATTTTAAAACTAAAACTAAATTCTTTTTAACTCAAAAGTTTATTTTTAAAACTAAATTTCCTTTTTAAATAACCCTTATGTTTTTATTTTTTGTAAACCAACAAACAGAAATAAATCTTTCTTCTTACTAATTTAATTAAATCGAATTCCCTTTAGAAAATCTTTAGTATCAAAAACAATTTAAATTAGCAATTTACTAAGTATATTTAACAAGTTAATCCCATATTAAATTGTTTAAATAAAACTAGAAATTAAACAAATGAATATATTACATTATTTAAAATAACTGGTAGATTTAGAAAATGTGTCCATGGGTTTTTAATTTATTTTTTTCCTTTTCTCAAAACTGCATATAAACAAACAGTAAAAAAAATTTCTTGACTGTCACAGATTATTTTCTTAAATCTGATTATAAAATACTAAATCAAGTTAAACTCTAGAAAAATGAAATCGAATACCTCCTTGCTTGTTTCCAGACAAAAATCGAAAAGCAACTAAGAGACGACCACGGCCTTCCACCACCACGTCGACTTCGAGCGCCATCCTTACTGACATCGAAACGAACCTTAGCCCATCGCGAATCCAATCGCGAACTGCTGCCGTGTTTTCCCACGCCACATCCGCTTCCTCACGCGAGTGCGTACTCTCCCCTCCAGTCGAACGTCGCGACCACTGATGATGCCCCAGTCGCGAGCGCGCGCCTCCTTCCTACGCCTCCCAGGTCGCCGCGATTGAAGTTGCCATCGAAGTCGTCACGCCCACGCTGCCTTGCAACGAACTCGCGCCCTGATTTTTCCCAATCGAACTCTTTGATTTTTTTTTTCGAGAGGGGGGAACGAACTTGGATTCGTTCAAATCTGAATTTGATAAAAGGGAGGACGGGACCATTCTTTAAATTTTGAACGAGAGTGTTTCAATTAGGTGGAAGAGAATAGCATACGCGGCCATTATTTGTTTTCTCTCGCTTTCATTTGAACCGACGAAGGAGAGGGATGTTTAAAATCAAAAGGAGGATGGTTGGCACGATTTTTCGTTCGTGATTCTCGGCGTGAACAACGGGGCATGTTTTCAGGCGTGATTCAAGTGAAGACAACGTACGTGCTGATGTTTACAAATTTAAATTTAAATTTAAATTGAATCCGATTAATTTCAACGCGTTTTCTCACCGTACGATCACGTATTAACTTTGAAAAATACGAAATTTGAAACCCGGCAATAATACAATATTCCGGACCCAATGGAACTGGTTTCGTCGAATTCCGAGACTGTACCCCGGAACGCTATTTTTTTAAATATCGATTCGAACGATAAAATTTCAAAACCGAACAAATCAATTTCAAATTAGATTCTGAAGCTTTTATTATCTTCAGTATTATCAATATAAAATTTAAAAGCCTTCGAAATATTTTCCTTCAACTTAAAATTGAAGATATAAATTTTTATTCAATTCAATAGATTAAATTCTGAAATTAAATCGCCAATTTCAAAGTTATATTGAGGATTCAAATTGAATCATCGTTCAAATATTTAAAATTAATTAAATATTTCCAATTTAATTTGTTCAAAATTCTGGGTCGTTACAAACTTCCCTCCTTAAAAGAATTTCGTCCCGAAATTACAAGTTAGGAAAAAAAGTCCTTAACTCGTCTACTATTTTTCAACATCCAATAGTTTTATCAAATTTTCAAAAAAAATCTTTCTACTAAAGATTCGTTATTAAATTATCTATTATATGTTGTTCCGCTGCGATGTGTAAGATTCTGATATTGTTTTCTGTTCTGATGTTGTTCTGTTGTTCTTCTGTTCTTCTCTTCTTCTACTACTCTTTTCTTCTTCTTCTACCTTTTTCTTCTTTTTAAAACCATAACTTTTCGGGTTTCCGACATTCGATGGCTCGGCAGTCGATAAAGTGAGTATCGATGTCGAATTTTCGAAAGTCAAAAATTCCGGGATGTTACAACGTGGTTTCCACATAACTTTGCTTATAATCTCTATCGAATTATGAAAGCATTCATGATTCCTACCTAAAGATGTATTCAGCAAGAGATCAATGCAAAAGTATCCTGGATAATTATGGGATTTTCATCCACAAGATCGGTAGCATTAATTGTAGGATGCTGATCTCTGATTACCAATGGAACCACAAAATGTATTCGAACATAAAGTATATTGAGAAGAAAAATTACCCCTTAAAGTATGGGTTCGCTAAAGAGTTGCATACCGAGAACAGTTGGATAACACCAAGTGGTTTTTACTATGAGTAAGAGAATAACCACTCACACCGTGAATGTACCGAACTATAATAGGATGTATTTCCTAAGCATGAGATATAATGCCCCTAATCAGTGTTGGAATGATGTTCCATCAGTGGGTTAAGAGATAAAAGAAAATCCTCGGATTTGATCAATCAAGTACGGAATAAGATGGGCAAGTAAGTGCCTGAATATCAACAAAGGATATCAAGATATAATGACCATGAATTCAGGAAAAACCGTTCCAAAAGGAGATTGGGTATTCTGAAAGATTATGCTTGGAATAATCCCATCAAAAATTCACCAACTACGCTAATATGATGGCAATGTGATGAGACGTCGAATGTTTGAAGAAACGTTTGCAATAATGGATGAATAAAGAAGTTAAAATAAGTGTATCTACTTAGTTGAGGAGTCGGGATCTCCTAAAATAAAAGGGAATGCCTAAACCACAACCTAAGATGATAGTAAGGGGCAAAAGCCTTTAACCCCCACCAAGTTGGCCAAGTCAAAGCACCTTCTAGAGGGAGGTCAAAGTAATTCTTTGGTACCATCTGAAAAGACCTAACCAAAGCATCTACAAGCCTTTGGTTCCGCCTACGTGGCCTGGCCAAGGCACCTCCTAGAAGGAGGATGAAATAAGCCTTTGACACCGCCTAAGATGGCCAAGTCAAAGCACCGACCTACCTTTAGTACTGCTTATAAGTCCTGACTGAAGCACCTCTTAGAGGGAGTACGGAGTATGCCTTTGACACTGCCTAAGACGGCCAGGTCAAAGTACTGAACCAGCCTTCAGTACCGTTTATAAGGCCTGACTGAAGAGCTTCCTAGAGGGAGGTTGGGTAAGCCTTTGGTTCTGCTTAAGAATAGCAAGCCAAACGCGTCGAACGAAGACCTAAATCATCACCAAAAATGATGAAAAAGGGTCCAACCTAAGTGGAGATCATCGCCTAAAATGATACCAAACAAAATCATAGCCAATTAACACTCCAAATCAGTTAATCTTCTAGACGAAGATCTATCAAAATCAAAGCCAATTAGTGCTCCAAATCAATTAATCTTCTAGAAAAAGATCTACCAAAATTAGAGCCAATTAGCTCTCCAAATCGATTAATCTTTTAGAGAAAGATCAATCAAAACTGAGCCATATTGTGCTCCGAAGCAAGAATCAAGCAACCTTCTAAAGAAAGGTCTTTCATTGTTACCAGATAATGATTTCTGGTCTCTATTATTATTACCAGATGGATTTTCTAGTCCTTTATTGTTATTGCCAGATGTATTTTTTGGTCTTCTATTATTATTTCCAGATGGATTTTCTGGTCTTTTATTATTGCCAGATAAGAATTTCTGGTCTTCTATTGTTATTGCTAGATGAGGATTTCTGGTCTTCTATTATTATTGTCAGATGAGGATTTCTGGTCTTCTATTATTATTGCCAAATGAGGATTTTTGGTCTTCTATTATGATTGCCAAATTTTTGGTTTTCTATTATTGCCAAATATTGATTTCTGGTCTTATATTATTGCCAGATGATTTTTTGGCCTTCTATTATTATTGCAAGATAAGGATTTCTTGTCTTCTATTATTATTTCCAGATGAGGATTTTTGGTTTTCTATTATTGCCAAATACATATATTTGGTCTTCTATTATTGTCGGGTGATTTTTTGGTCTTCTATTATTATTGCCAGATAAGAATTTCCGGTTTTCTACTATTATTGCCAGATGAGGATTTCTGGTTTTCTATTGTTGCAAAATATGGATTTCTAATCCTCTATTATTGCCAGATGAGATTTCTGGGCTTTTATCATTATTACCAGATGGGTTCGTTGTGTTCTATTCAGAATGTTATTATTACCAAATTGTTTTATGGTCTTCTAATATTATTACCCGAAAAAATTTTGGTCCTCCCTCCTTTAATATATCCACTTAGGGATTTATATACATAAACGAACATCTAGTTTTCTATTCATGAAAATCATTATTTCCAGATAGTTTTCTAATCCAAATAGATTCCAAAAGTAACATTAGGTTACAGACAAAAGATCCTTTATGATTTTGTCAAAATTCTGAAAGGTTTTACTAAAATGAAATCAAAAAAACTAACAATAAAAATCATGGCTTGTTTTGCGTTGTACAGGAAAACGGGGTTAGAAAGAAAACCTGGTGAAAGAATGAGAGAAGATAGCGAAATTCTTGGATTTACCCAAAAGGGTAAAAAGCTTCTTTTATACAATGAAGGGGGCAAATGTTATCCACATAATTTCCAAAGGATACAAGCAAAGAAATCAATGCCGAAGATAAGGATTCATGTCGAATATTAAGTTACCGGATGCTAATGCAAGAGAAATAATTGATATCAAAGGCCTATAACTGATAATTGCGCTGCACTACTTCAATGCCGTGCTCCATTAATATAATAATAAGAGAAGGTTGTCGCACTTCATCATGGAAACCTACAATGATGCCGCATTGATTCCATGATGCATTTCTTCTCGTCGTTGCAGCTTCTCATCTTATCAATATTGCCTCTTGTCAACACCGCCTCTAATCAATGCCATATATATTCAATGCTGCACCTAATCTGTAACAGCCTGCACCTCACTTAACGTAGATATTGTCCCCAACTTAGTCACCTCCACCTCATGAGCCAAGCCAAGTGTGTGGTTTTGTTCCTCAAAAGGCCTCGACATTGTTATGAGGTATAGGATTTGGTATATAAGAATCCACTTCATAGTGTTCTTCTGCAATGTGGGACTATAATTTCCATTTGGAGGGGTGTTACAATCTCCCTCCTTTAGAGCTCAATGTCCTCGTTAGCTCATGAACACAACTCCACCCAGCTGTTGTGGCTATGACACCATAATTCTGGTTGGGTATAGGCTCTGAAACCAACTGTAACACCCAAATTCCGGTTGGGTATAGGCTCTGATACCAACTATAACAGCGTGCATCTCACTTAACGTAGATTTTGTCCCTAATTTAGTCACCTCTACCTCATGGGCCAAGCCAAGGTGTGTGGTATTCTTCCTCAAAAGTCCTCGACGTTGTTATGAGGTATAGGCTTTGGTATATAAGAATCCACTTCATAGTGTCTTCCGCGATGTGAGATTATAATTCCCATTTGGAGGGTGTTACATAATAACTATAATACTCCATCGATGTCGCACTTCACTGATGCCATATTCCATTAATGTCGCATTTCATGCACAACGCACTTAGTCAATGTCATTCTTCAAGCCATATCGCGCATCATTAGTGTGATAACAAGAGTAATATTAATGCCATCCCGTAAGCTATAAATCAATGCCGTATTTCATGAATATAGCATGATTGTCAATGTCACACACATCCATGTTGTAGAAAGTCAAAGGTCATGCAAAGAAAGAAGAATAAGATTGTTTACAAAAGCAAATTCAATAGGATTTGGAGAATTTTCCTTCATTAAGCATCAAAAGCCTTCACATTCCATTAGATGCTCCATGATACCATAAGTCCCACATCGTTAATGGAAGTTGACCAACCACCTTCCAACCACTATAAATAGAGATGCACCACTTCATGGAAAGAGGTTCTTAATCTCTTTCTCATTCTTATCACTTTTTACAATTAGGATCTTCTCCTATTTCTCTTCATTACAATAAAGAGAGCTCGAGGACAAACTAATGGAATTAAGGATAACGAGGAAGAAGATGACATATTTGTAGACAAAGGCTTGACAAATATAAATTTGCATATTTGTATCATTTTGTAACATGTTCATAATTGAATAAAGAACACGACTTAAGCATATTGCCTATTGACTCTTGGACTTGCTTATTTTCCTATTGACTCTTGGACTTGCCTATTTTATCTTTTGGACTAATGAACTATATTTCAAACAATTCTGTGAATAATCATAAACCAAAAGGTATTATTGGAATTTCTTCGAATATACCTTCTTGTACATACATTTAAAATGTTGAACCAAATTTTTGTTTAATACCACCGATCCATGCCTCTATGCCTCCATCGATCCATGCCTCTAAGCCTCCACCGATTCATGCTTTGAATGTCCATAATTTGACCATATGAACTCCAAATGGCTTGAAATTTGGTGTGCAACCTTATGGGGCCTTTCTTATTGCCCCACATCGATCGTGCCTACTTTGGAATAGAATCTTGAATCACCACCGATCTATAGGGAATACCACTGATCCATAGCTTCTTCCTAACTAAATCACCATTTGATCGGTGTTTTCAACCATTCAAACATAGAGCAATCATACACTCATCATATATAAGCATTAACAATAGCCATACATCCAATTACATTATTTTAAAGAGATCAAAATCTAAGGTGAAGGTTAGGATCCATAAAAACGTGGTTAGGGATCCATACGAACATGATTTTACAAATCAAGTCCAACTCAATTAAAATCCACATATATGATGTAATATGGTCCAAAAATATTTTTAGTATTTTCAAATAATTTTTATAAAATCATTTAAGGTGTATAATGACATAACTAGTAAGTGACAGATCTAATCACTCACCTTAATCCAAAGCAAGATCCAAATTCCCAAAGGAACAGTAGAAGGCACGAAATCCAAGGCTCCTTCAATAGCAAATCTCTAATCCCAAGTGCTAATCACGCTAATCTCCTCTTAATGATGTAATTTGGCTAATTAAAATAGGTTTAAGGGTTCCTTTTTTATCAATGGAGGTTATTGAAGGTTTCTAACTATTTTTAGAAATAGTGAATGATGGGGATGAGGTCCCATCAGCCTCCACTTACCCCAAAACCAAAATGGGTCATGGGCCTTAGCACTAATAACTCTAATTACCCACTTATGCTACTCAAAATCAAAGAAAACTTCAAACAGTCATAACTCGAAAACAATTAGTCCGTTTTCTTAGTATGACTAATCTACGAAAAGGGAAACCATCATCAAATCTAATGGATGTGGTTTCAGAGCCTAACTCAGCTCCTACCAAAAGTTATCGTCTAAATAATATTACAAGGTCAAAATGGACACATAGAAATTCACGAAAAATCATGGATGTGGGAAATGTCTCTAAGAGTCATTTTCCAAAATATTAGAATCGTACGCCCTTATATTAAAATAATATAAATATTATACAATCCTCTGATGTAGAGAATATGATCGTTACATTCTCCTTCCTTAGGAATTTCACCCCCCGAAATCCTATAATCAAGTCAATAACGTCATCCCGCATGCCTAACAATCATATACAAGCATAAGAAACCATCAAACACCCAACATGCATACATAGCAACAGGTGAAAAGGAAAAATTCCAAGCCTATCATAGCATATAGGATGCTATGCCATTATACATTTCATGATATCGTAAGTGAAAGTAAAAGTAATAAATAGGAAATCTCACCAAGTAAAGAGCTCTAGACATGCTGTCCTCATGCTCTCCTTGGTCTCCTAATATAAATATACTACGATTCTCCGATGCGTAGAATACAGGTCATTACATAATTACAGCACATGATGCAGACCCACTATGCCAACTGCAAACAACAATTAAAAGTGACTGGCTTGTACATGGTGATAAAAATTCCATATTTTTCTATGCTAAAATGTCTATAAAGAGATACAGAAATAACATACAAGCATTAATAAAAAATGAAGAATTGCTTTCTGACAAAGGCACACTTGAGGCAGAGGCAATAAAATAGTACAAATAATTATACAATTTTGATAGCCCTATTTCTTTGCAACCATTTGATGTAAAATGTAGAAGGGAAATAAATATACAAAGCAAAGAGTACTTATCTCAAAATTTAATAGAGGAGATTAAATCAGCACCATGCTCAATTCTAGATGATAAATCCTCAGGAATAGATGGGTACACTGCAAAGTTTTTCAAACTGCACTAGTAAGAATAAAGGATTAACTAGTGATGCATTCAAAGAAATATTCAGCACACAGAAACTACCTTTAAGATTGAACCATACATTTATTACATTGGCGCCAAAAAAAGAGAAGCCTTCTTCTATCCTATACTATATACATAAAAGATGAGTCCCTCCTAATTTTTTTTTTCTCATAATGTAGAATTAAAATCCTTAATTCTCCTTGATTCATGAGATTAACCTTCTAATTTTTTACATTTAACAAGCTTTAATATATTTAGGTGTAACATCACGTCCCTTTAATTTTCCCTTTTATTAACTTTACTCATTATGTTAAATTCTATTTTACTGTAAATTTCAAACCCTAACCAGAAGTTTTTTCCTCATCGAGGAAAAAATATTTGTTCTCTCTTTTTATTCTTTCATTTTAGCTCCTCTTTAATCTCATGCTCCACAAGAATTCAAAATCATACCGCAAATGGAATTGCACTACTCAATCAAAATAAGGTCGCATAATATGATGGTAAGATTTAAATTTTGATGATATTCGACTCTCCTTCCACCCAAATTCACTAGATTTTTGCTAACTATAGTTTAATTCAACTTTTTATATTCTATAGCTATTAAAATTTTGCTTTGAATCATAGTAGATCTTTAGTTTTTGCTGAAATTGCATTTATTACTCGGAAGATACATCTATAAAATATTTAATAATCGAAAGGTGCAACATATTTATAGTTTAATTTCTTATTCCTTTTAACCATAAATAAGTAAGGATTAGTTTTTACAATGTATTTTATTTATCATTTTTATAAATTAAGCCATGATCATGATTTTTGATGCGTATTTAAAATATTGAAAGTGATTTCAATAATTTATTAGTTACCTTATGCTATATACATAAAAGATGGATCTCTCCAAAAAAAGTGTGTTCCTAGAAGCACCCATAAATCCAATTCCTAATACCATAAACTTTTTAACAAAATTTAATAAAATTACCTACTTCCTAGTACCACATTAAGTTTTTCACCGAGCTCCACATTATCGAAAATCATTCAATTCAACTTCTAAAGTCATCTCCATAAATTATCATTGACCACCATTTTTCATTCCTAAACTAAACCAGGTTCATACAAACAAAATTAACTCGAATTCTAATCAAAGTCTAACATGAATTAATAATTAAATTCCAAATAAATTTTTTATCAATGCCTATATTAAATGATTAACATATAATTCAAAACAAAAATTTTGAACATGAATAATTTTATTAAGAAATACAAAATGAAGGAGAGCCGCCGACGATGTAAGTGGTTGCAATGTATCTTACTGCACAACGACATCAGTGCTCATCTGGTTGAGTTTGAATGAATTTCTTATCTCTTGATTTAGGATTAAGAGTTCTTTAAGGAATTGGATTTTCAAATTGATGTTAAATAATAAAATGAAAGAGATGCATTAATGGTAGCTTGTAGAGGGGAGCATGGTATTAAGAAGTGAAATTGATGTTAAGTTTGGTATTTTTTAGTGTTAGTATTCTGAAGAAGATTTATGTGTGTTTTTAGCAAAAAAAAAAAATCTTTTTCCTCGTAATTTTAGAATTAAAATCCTTAATTCTCCCTATTCCTGTGTATATTTTCACATTTAACCATTTAAAATTTTTAATTTAACAAGCTTTAATATTTTCAGGTGTAATACTATATCCCTTTGACTTACACTTTTATTAAATTTACTCGTTATGTTAGATTCTATTTTATTTCACTACAAATTTAAAACCATAACTAAAAGTTTCTTTTTTCATAAAATATTTGTTCTCTTTTCTTCTTCTTCCATTTTAGTCCCTCTTTAATTTTAGGTTACTAAAGGACTCAAAATCATGACACCAATTCATTTCACTATTCAATCAATAGAAAGTTGGACAATATGATGATAAGGTTTTGAGTGTTTTATTGGTTTTTCACTATTTTCAAACACGAATTTCTCTAACGACTTTGAAATAATTTTTAAAATAAATTGGCATTTTTAATAATTATTATATAATATTTTAAATTATTTTTAAGTTATAAAATCTATTTATTCTCTATAATAAGGGAATTTTCAAATACGGTTTTCTAAATTGATTTCGAAAATTGGTTTTAAAAGCTTGTTTTCCAAAGTAAATTATTTTATATATTAAATACACATTTTTGCACTATTCGAACATATGAGAAATAGAATTAAATGATCTAGTAAAACACGTGGTATGGGGCACATGCGTTTACTGTTTCGGTTAATTCCGGACTTGTGCGATCGAAGCTATTAAAGGTTATTGATTCTGAGTTGTTTTGCCATTTTATGGCGTATTATGAGTTTTATAATTCCTATATATAGGAATTATCTGGGATGGTCAATATTTGGCGAGTTTTATGGTTTGAGATATCCTATTCTAGGAGTTATGGTCGATGGGAGCCATTACAATGTTTTTATACTTGCCGATTATATGAGGCTAGTCTTGAGTTTGTGATTTCGTATTTTGAGATTTATGGTTCATGATGAACCATCATGAGGTTTATTTATACTTGTCGACGAGATGAGACAAGTCATGAGTTTTCTGAGGTTTCTGAGTTTTCTAATGTGGCATTAGCTAGTGGTTAGTAAACCGTTTAGTGAGAACGTGTGGTATAGGACGCACGTTACCACTTTTCGAGTTCCTAGTTGAGAGTTTGTGCTACATTCTGGGTTATGCTAGTACTAGAGCTGTTTGGCTCATATTGGGCTGTTGGGTCCAATCTTTTCGAGCTGTTGGGCTCATCATGAGTTTATGTGACTTTGGTCGTCTGAGTTTTACGACTTCGATCGTTTGGGATTTACAACTTCAGTCGTCTGGGATAGGTACTTGTAATTTATATAGTACTGGATAAGAGTTTTGCATGTGCATATTTTAAGATTTGAGCTGTTGGGTTCTTATTGAGCTGTTGGGTCCATCCTTTTTATTAGGCTGTTGGGTCCATTCTTTCATTGGGCTGTTGGGTCCATACTTGAGATTTGAGTTTGCCGTCTTCGGCGTTTTTATATGAAATTTATAATCTCCTTCTTGGAGATATATATATATATATATATATATATATTGATGAGTTTGCCATTTGGCATAGTTTTGAGTTTTTAAAACACTTTTTTATGAGTTCATATTTGTGTTTTTCATTTATGGCGTTTCTCGAATTTTGAGTTTAAGACTTCTCCTTTTTAGGGAATATGGTTCATTGAAACCATTATAGATGTTTTGGGATATCGCCGATGATATGAGGCATTTATTTCTATATTTGAGTGTTATTGTTTGAGTTACCTCTTTTAAGGTCTTTTTATACTTAAGTGACATTGGTCCACTTAAGTATGGGTGTGTGCTCTTTCTATTGCTTCTTCTTATTCGAGAAGAATTATCACCTTCTATCTTATACTTCATATTATCATCTATCCTTATTAACTGATTGTTTTAGTTAGACTACCCCGTGTAAATTTATACTTAGGTCGGATCGAGTTGTTTCAGGTTAGCTATCAGTTATGGGACTTAGCTTTGATGCATCTGCTTGGATATCAGCTTAGCACTTTTTTGTAGTTTATATTTCTTTCCGCTTGACTCTGATGTGTATGTTGATTAGATGTATATAGTGTGGTCTTTGAACCACTTTCGTATGTCATTTTGTATTGTGCTGGGATGTATCAATGTATATGTATTTATATATATGATGTTTACTGTTCTGTGATGTGATATGCATTATGTTATTGTATTTTGTTCTGATAGATCCATTAGCCACCTATAGTTTTGTATTAAGCATTTATTGGATATGTCGATCCATGAGAGATAAGAAAAAAATATAGAGCATTTATCGACGTATTCAGTAGATATTTAAGACAAGATTATAGATGGTCGCTCCTAACCAGCCCTATTCTCCGCATTAGCAGACAGAATTACCCAGTAATTCTCTTTGTTAATGTGGGTCTCGGGGTAGGGTGTCACACAAACTCTCAAACATTTTTGACCCTTTACAAGCATACCAACAGAAGGATGATGCAAGTACAAATGGTTCTGGGGTAGATATGGATGAACATCAGCCAGAATCTGGATGAACATCAGCCAGAATCTGAAATACAAAATAATGCTGATGAAAATACATATCAGTATCATAAGAAATGGAAGATGAAAGTGAGGGCTCTTCTGAACCAGCAATTGATGATTTCCAGGAAACGGTTATAATCGAATATTTAGTAGCAAACAATCAAGAAGATGCAACATAACCTACTATGCAACAAGTTGAACATCTTACAGAAGAAAATGATGATTACATAAAAGAACTTCAATACCCATCTTATACAACTGATTAAGAAAATCAATTACATGCTCCTCCTAAAAGATTGACTAGGAGAAAGGTAAATTTTAAATAACCTTTATTATTTGGAATGTGAGGGGAATGAACGATGAAGCGAAAATGTCAAATATCATTTATTTCCTCCACAAATACAAACCAACTTATTTGGTTTTTTAGAAACAAAGTTAACAATTGAAAAGAATTTTTTTTCTTTGATAAACTATAGACTCCATGGAAGTGTATTCTTAACAATGAGAACATTACAAATGTATAATTCATATTACATTTAACATAGAAGTTTAGAGCATATCAATTTAACGAAAGTGAACAATATGTTATTGTTGTTGCTGCTAATATTAGGGGTTTTCAAATGTATCTAACCATGGTATATGCAAGAAAAATATAAACAAAAAGGGAGAAAATGTGGGAATACTGATAGCATATTCACAAGTGGTAGGCAAATCTTGGGTTCTTTCAGGTGATTTTAATAATGTGTTGAATTATAAATACAAAAAATGTGGTAATATGACCTTTTTTTACATATAATAGGTTTCTCCAACTGATTAATACAATGTGGACTAGTAGAATCAACTCTAGATGGACTCCAAGTTACACGGAGATGAAGAGGAATTGCAACTCGCATTGACAAAGTTCTTATTAATGAAAAATTACTAAGGACTTTTAACAACTTCAAAACAATTGCACTTTCATCTCCTCTAAGTGACCATACTCCTTTATTAACACGCTTCTACAATGACTACGTTAATAATAGGAGGCTAATTAAATATGTCAATTCCTAGCGCGCGCACAAAAGGGCTACTATCAAGCAATAACCGAAGGCATGAATAAAACAACATGAGGCAGTAATATTCATAATCTTATTTTCAAATTAAAGGCTACCAAAATGGAACTGGAAAAATGGAAAAGAGAAAGGAAGAGACATGATATTACAATTATAAAACTTAAGGAGGAATAAAATGACCTTTTGCTACAAGTGGATGATGATCCTTATCATGTAGAGGCATATGGTTCTATGGTGGATAAAAGTATGCAACTACAACACATGATGGAGACTCACTATGCCAACTGCAAACATCAATCAAAAGTGGACTGGCTTGCACATGGTGATAGAGATTCTAGATTTTTCTATGCAAAAATGTCTATAAGGAGACACAGAAATAACATAAAAGTATTAATGAAAAAATGGAGAATGCTTTATGACAAAGACACACTTGAGGCAGAGGCAGTAGAATACTACACACAATTATACAATTTGAATAACCCTGTTTCTTTGCAACTGGTTGATGTAAAACGTATAAGGAAAATAAATATACAAGGAAAAGAGTACTTATCTCAAAATTTAACAGAGGAGGAGATTAAATCTTCACCATTCTCAATTCTAGATGATAAATCCTCAGGATCAGATGGGTACACTGCAAAGTTTTTCAAACAGCACTGGCAAGAATACAAGGGGTTAACTAGTGATGCATTCAAAGAAATATTTAGCACAAAGAAACTACCTTTGGGAGTGAGCCATACATTTATTACATTGGTGCCAAAAAAGAGAAGCTTTCTTTTATCTTGTAATATACATAAAAGTTGGATCTCACCTAATTTTTTTTCTTCTTTCTCATGATTAAGAATTAAAATCCTTGATTTTCCTTTATTCACGTGAACATTTTCACATTTAACTCTTTAATTTTTTTCACATTTAACAAACTTTAATATATTCAGGTGTAACATCATGTCCATTTGATTTCCCCTTTTATTAAATTTACTCATTATATTAATTTCTATTTTATTTTACTATAAATTTCAAAGCTTAACCAGAAGTTTCTATTTTCTCATCGAGAATAAAATATTTGTTCACTCTTTTTATTCTTTCATTTTTAGCTCCTCTTTAATCTCAGGCTCCACAAGAACTCAAAATCATATCACAAATTCAATTACACTACCCAATTAAAAGAAGGTCACGTAATATGATGGTAAGGTTTAAATTTTGATGATATTCGACTATCCTTCCACCCAGACCCACTAGATTTTCGCTAACTATAATTTAATTCAATTTTTTATATTTTATACCTATTAAAATTTTGCTTTGAACCATAGCAAATCTTTAATTTTTGCTGAAATTGCATTTACTCCTCAGAAGCTATGTCTATACAATATTTAAAAATCAAAAGTTTTAATATATTTAGAGTTTATATTATTATCCCTTTTACCAATAAATAAGTAAGGATTAGTTTTTACAATGCATTTTATTTATTATTTTTATAAATTAAGTTGTGATCATGATTTTGCGTATTTAAAAAAATTGAAACAAACTTCAATAATTTATTAGTTACCTTATACTGTATACATAAAGGATGGATCTCTCCAAAAAAAATATTTTTTCTCATAATTTTAAAATTAAAATCCTTAATTCTCTATTCGTGTGTGTATTTTCACATTTACCCTTTAAATTTTCTAATTTAACAAGCTTTAATATATTCAAGTGCAATACCATGACCCTTTGACTTCCCCTTTATTAAATTTACTCACTATTGTTAAATTCTGTATTATTTCACGACAAATTTCAAACCATAACCAGATGTTTCCTTCTTGTTCTCTTTTCTTCTTCTATTTGAATTCCACTTTAAACTTAGGTGCCATAAGGACTAAAAATCATATAACAAATTCAGTTGCACTATTTAATTAATAGAAAGTTGAATAATATGATGGTAAGGTTTAAAATTTGATGATATTCAACTCTCTTTCCCCTTAATTTCACTGGATTTTTGCTAACTATGGTTTTATTCAACTTTTTGTATTCTATAACAATTAAAATTTGTTTCGAATCATCGCATCTTATACTATACACATAAAAGATGGACCTTCGAAAAAAATTCTTTTTTCTCATAATTTTAGAATTAGAATCCGTAATTTTCCTTGATTCATGCGTATATTAACATATTTAACCCTCCATATTTTCACATTTAACAAGCTTTAATTTTTTCAAGTGTAACACCATGCCCCTTTGACTTCCCCTTATACTGAGCATTTATGCCTTGGAATCAGGTATTTACCCTAACTTCATTGATTTATTTTGAAAGAGAACTAGTCAAATCAATCTTTGTATATTAATGTTGCTAAAGCAGTTGCTTTCAGCATGTGTAGTGGAAAATTGTGAGGCTTTAAGCGGATCTACTGTTTAATAGCGCTAAATTGAAATAGCATAGCGGTCAAAGAGTGTTATGTGCTATAACAGGGCTTTAACTGCATATAATCTACATGAAGGCATCCAACTATCCAACATTTTTGACCCTTTACAAGCATACCAAAGAAGGATGATGCAAGTACAAGAGGTATTGGAACAGATGTGGATCAACATCAACAAGAATCTGAAATAGAAAATAACATTGATCAAAATGAATATCATGAACCACAAGAGATGGAATATGAAGGTGAGGACTCCTTTGAACCAGCAACTGATGATTTTTAGGATATAGTTATAATCAAAATTTTGGCAGCAAACATTCAACAAGATGCAACATAACCTATTATGCAACAAATTGAACATCTTACAGAAGAAAATGACGATTACATAAAAGAACTTCAATATCCATCTTATACAATTGATCAAGTAAATAAATCACCTACTCCTTCTAATAGCTGGACTAGGAGCAAGGTAAATTTTATGTGACTTTTATTATTTGGAATGTGAGAGGAATGAATGATGAAGCGAAAATGTCAAATATCATTTATTTCCTCCACAAATACAAGCCAACTATATTTGATTTATTAGAAATAAAGTTAACAACTGAAAAGAATGTTTCTTCTCTGATAAACTACAAACTCCTTGGAAGTGTATTTCTAACAATGAGAACATTACAACATGTATAATTCTCATTGAGTTTAACATAGAAATTTGGAGTTTATCAGAATTTAATGAAAGTGAACAACATATTACTGCAGTTGCTGCTAACATTAGGGGTTTTCAAATGCATCTAACCATGGTATATGCAAGGAACATGTATACAAAAAGGGAGAAATTATGGAATATTGACAGCTTATTCACAAGTGGTAGACAAATCTTAGGTTCTTTAAGGTGATTTGGATAATGTGTTGAATTATAAATACAAAAAGGTGGTAATATAATTCCTTTTTTTACATATAATAGGTTTCTCCAATTACTTAATACACTGTGGGCTAGTAGAATCAACTCTAAATGGACTCCAACTAACATGGAGATGAAGAGGAATTGCAACTGGCATCGATAAAGTTCTTACTAATGGCAAATTACTAAGGACTTGTAACAACTTCAAAACAATTGCACTTTCATCTCCCCTAAGTGACCATACTCCTTTATTAACACACTTCTACAATGACTATGTTAATAAAGAGAGGTCATTCAAATATGCCAATTTTTAACACACACAAGAGGGCTAATATCAAGCAATAACTGAAGGCATGAATAAAACAACATGAGGTGATAATATTCACACTCTTATTTTCACATTGAAGGCTACCAAAACGGAACTGGAAAAATGAAACATAAAAAGAGAGAGACATGACATTACAATTACAAAACTAGATGAGGAATATAATGACCTTTTTCTTCAACTGGATGGGGATCCTCATCCTGTAGAGGCATTTGGTTCTATGGTGGATAAAAGTATCCAACTACCACACATGATGCAGACCCACTATGCCAACTGCAAACAACAATCAAAAGTTGGCTGGCTTATAATAGAAATTCCAGATTTTTCTATGCACAAATGTCTATAAGGAGATACAGAAATTACATATAAGCATTAATGAAAAATTGGAGAATTGCTTTATGACAAAGACATGCTTGTGGCAGAGGCAATATAATACTACACACTATTACAATTTAGATAACTCTGTTTCTTTGCAACCAGTTGATGTAAACTATAGAAGGAAAATAAATATACAAGGCAAAGAGTACTTATCTCAAAATCTAACAGAGGTGGAGACTAAATTTGCACCATTCTCAATTCTAGATAATAAATCCTCAGGACCAACTGGGTACACTGCAAAGTTTTTCAAACTGTACTGGCAATAATATAAGGGATTAACTAGTGATGCATTCAAAGAAATATTCAACACAAAGATACTACCTTTGGGATTAAACCATACATTTATTATATTGGTGCCAAAAAAAGAGAAGTCTTCTTTTATCTCATACTATATATATATATAAAAGATGGATCTCTCTTAATTTGTTTCTTTTTTCTCAGAATTTAGAATTAAAATCCTTAATTCTTCTTGATTCATGTGAATATTTTCACATTTAACCCTTTAATTTTTCACATATAACAAGTTTTAATATATTCAAGTGTAACATCATGTTCCTTTGATTTCCCTTTTTATTAAATTTACTCATTATGTTAAATTTTATTTTATTTTACTATAAATTTCAAACCCTAACCAAAAGTTTCTTTTTTCTCATCAAGAATAAAATATTTGTTCTCTCTTTTTATTCCATTTTAGCTCCCTTTTAATCTCAGGCTCCGCAAGAACTCAAAGTCATATCACAAATTCAATTGCACCATTCAATCAAAAGAAGGTCGCATAATATGATGGTAAGGTTTAAATTTTGATGATATTCGACTTACTTTCCACCCAAATTCACTAGATTTTTGGTAACTCTAGTTTAATTCAATTTTTTATATTCTATTACTCCAATTTATGAGAACTCTAGCATTAGAATTACTCATAGAAATAGATAGAAAGAGGATAATTTCATTTTCAAAACTGGTGAGTCAGATGGTGTCATTAACAATCCTGCCTGGTTAGACCTTATTAGTCAAGTAAAGAACACGAATAGACGTAATAAAAGAAATAAGGTGAGTTCTACCCCTAGTTATTCTAACACTAGGGAATTCCTATCTCGATTAATTAATGTCATTCCTTTTTTGGAACGTTAGGAGAATGAAATCCTCTACAAGAAAATTGGATATTATGAATCAGATTGTGAACTTTAAAGTATTAGTTATGGTTCTGTTTGAAAATAGATTATTTGATGTGGATATTAGAGTCATTGTCAATGGTTGTTATCCTGGGTAGTCTTTTTGCATAAATGATTATCCTAATGAAAAGAGTAGAATATGTGTTATGTGGGACACAAATTATTGGCAATTTAATACATTGGAAAAAAATCCACAAGCTGTCTCAAGAATTCTGAATAACATCGGGGGCCTAAAAATTATCTATACTGCTGTAAATGGACTTCACTCACATGCACGAAGACAATTTTTATGGGATCACATTAAAATAATTGCTCAAAATTACTCCATCCCTTGGATTATTTCTGGGGACTTTAATATAGTTTTTAATCAATCTGATAGAATTGACCCCGCTAATAATTCAAAAAATATTAATGAACAGTTTATACTATTCAAAGTGTGGGGTTTTGGAAATCCAGGGAATATGCAACAAATTACTTGGAGAGGAGGTAAAGACTTTTCTACTCATACTAAAATTGACAGGATATTTACTAATTTATAGTTTCAAGCTGTATTCACTAATGCTACTGCAACATTTTACCACACTCCACTAGTGATCAGGACATTGATAATGCAGGTAATGATCTTTATAAATTTCAACACAAATTGAAGCAAGTCAAATATTCTCTCAAACAGTGAAATAAAGGAAGAATTTCTTTTAATGATGTTATAAGTCAATTAAGGGAAAAAAATGATAAAGTATATCAAAAGCTGCAAGAAAATCCCTTAGATCAAAAGATGGTGCAAGGCTATAACAATAACCATTTTCAACTAGAGTGCACCATGTACAATCATGCCATTGAAAACCAACAAAAATAAAAAATTAACTAGTTGAAAGACGGGGATCAATGTACAAAGTTTTTTTTCCTACAATGTCAGGCAATTGAAAACGGAAAGCACTAAATGGGATACTAAATGAGTCTGGTCTTCGTATAGCAGTTTCAAGTATTATCCAAAATATGGCTGTGTATTATTTTTCAGAGATCTATAATACCGCAGAGGTGAAAGAAAACTTTGATAACATCATTTATAAGAAAATTTTATCAAACTCTGTTAGGAATTGTTTGGAGTTAGAAATCAATGATGAAGAAATTAAAACTGCCATTTTTCAAACTAATGAAGGCAATAGTCCAGGGCCTAATGGTATGGGCTATAAATTTTTTAAACACCACTGTGATCTTATTAAAAATGATCTAACAGTTGTTGTTAAAGGTATTTTTGCAAGTGGACATATTATAAAAGAAATTGATCGCACTTTCAACACTTTGGTGCCAAAGAAAGACAATGCTTCTTCATATCAGATTACAGTCCTATTTTACGTTGCAATGTTATTTATAAGATTGTAGCTAATATCATTTGCAACAGAATCAAAGTTCACATGAATCAGCTAATTTGTACAAATCAAAGTAATTTTATCCATGGTAGAAATAATACTTAAAACTCTTTTCTAGCTCATGAAATGATGAGAACTTTTAATAGGAAAGGATCTAAAAACATGTGTCAGAAGGTGGACTTACATAATGCTTATGACAAAATTAGTAGAGAATTTATATGTCATATGCTTCTATGTACGGGGTTTCCTATTAACTTAGTTAATTTGATCTATACTTGTATATCGTGTAACGACTCGGATTTTCGGACCAGTCAAAATCGCCGAAAAATCCGTCCGCTCTAAACTTCGAATGAAAACTACCATTTTAACATACAATATTTGATAAATATTCAAAACTATTTAATGTATAGAATACTATTTAAATTTTCACAAGTTATCCGAGTAATCAATTTAATCTACTAGGTGTGCTTTAATACATACCAAATACAAATACAAATAAATCTACCGCTACACAACTCTGATGAGAGAGACAACAATAGCCATTCCTGAAAACTCAATAAACTTGTCAAATGCGGAATAAAATAATAAGCAGTAAAAATAGATCAATACATGATATATGACAAACAATAAACAAAAAAATGCTATGTTATTATTGGGTCTGCATCGCTACCACTTGTGACTGCCTACGTACCCCTATCTAATTGGGTACCCAATTAGATAACAAGATCAAGCCAACGTAGTTCTCCTACTGCAAATAAGACTCATGGAGCCAAAGATGCAACAAACAATATACAATCCCCAAAACTACCCACTTAGGCTTAATCTTCAAATTTAGATTTTCAAATCTAATTACCTTTACGGAAATTATCTCTTTGGACTTTATTGTCGAATTCTTATTTCAAACCTTTGTAATATATATATATATATATAATATTCAAATTAGTCATTTACTTCGGGATTTGAAAACAAATCACTTTTTGAAACGTTACCAATATACAAGCATAAAACTATATGCTACCTGATCGGGAGGTTTCTAGCCATAACAAGGCAACTGGATCCCAGCCTTCTGAAAATAAATATACATATGTATATCTCTCTACAACGAGAGTGGACTATACTGAGGCTACAGATCATATGCATCTCCCTTGCTCATCTTTTTAGTTACGGGTTACCCGAACGTCGGTAATATAACAAATCATTTTATATCCCGAAGTGGCAAAATCATTTGCACTAATAATTACAAATACTTCTAATCTATAATAATTACCATTTTCAATCCTTTCATAAATCATCTTAAAACCATCGGGTTTAGTCCTCAAAATTCTTTCTGTTTTATAAAACATTTTTATAAAACCATTCTTTATACAAACCACTTTTATATAATATAACTTCAAAATATTCATTTCCAAATATTTCTATTTATTTAAACATTTCATAAACTTTATTTATGAAAACCAACTTTGAAAACAATTCCGTTGACATCAAATTATTATAACTAATCATAACAATTTAAATGTACCAATATTATCGCTAAACACCTTTTTGTCAAATCGTTAAATAAAACACAAGGTGTTAGCCAATAATTGTTTTCTACCCAGCCCATGCATATGGATAATTAATTGCTCATAAACTGGTCAAGCAAATTCAACAATCAATAAATAATAATCAATGTTCATAAACTGGCCGAGCCTAATTCAAACAATCAATCAACGAAATAAACACAACAATAAATGATAATCAACGCTTCATTCTATCAAATATTTATAACGCTTTATTTTACCTTGGGTTAAAATGGTTTGATATTTATTTTGGAGCATCCGGACTTTCCCTTCGACATGTTCCATCCATCACCCAAGTGTCCTTGGATCTCACAGATGAAACACGTGTACTAGTCATTTTCACATACCCCATTAAATATTTAACTTCTAAATTTTAAAATACTTAGTTAGCCGTCCAAATAGTCAAACAAGGAAATAAAACCATTGTTTTAGCAAACAAAGTAAACAAGCATTCAACAAGGGTTTTCAAACAACACTTAACAATTAAAGTTCTTTCAACTTAGCAATGATTTTGATGAACTTAAAGAAAGAAATAACTCACTTTGGATTCCACTCCGTCAAACTTTAAGGCAAGGAACTCCAGATCTAAACCATACTTCCTATCAATTTTGCTAACTTTGTCACTACGGATTTGACTATAATTTCGCTACTATTTCTTAAAACCTCTTGAAATCCGGCTATAGCTCCCTAAAAGTTGAGATGAAAATAAGTGGACATGGCTTCTAGGTTGGCACAGCCTTGGGTGGATGGATGGAACTTCCTAGCTTGAACTTCACTTAAGTGTTATACCCTTTTTGTCGATTATTTTAGCCATAACTTTGTTCCGCTTTTGGAAATTTTTTGTTAGAGAGGCATGGAAGCTATTAAAGCTCTAAGGAAGAAGCCGGAGAAGCTTAGTAAAGGAAGAAGAAGAAGAATGGAAAGTGTATAAAATGAGAAGAATGCTTGTGTATTTATAGGAAAAGAAAGAGGTGGTAAGTTACAAAATTACCCCCTTCTTAAATTACTAAAATTCCCTTAGATATTTTTTTTCAAACTTCACATTACCGAAAGTAAACTTACCATCTCATTATTGCATTTCAAATCCTTATTTTATGTCCTTATCACTTAAGGAGTTAGAAAGCTAAAGTAACTTTTGACTTGACAAGTTTTGTTTTTATTAGTTTACTTTTGCTAATGATATTTCTAGAATTTCCTGTAGTGCAGATAATTGCACCAATGCGGAAAGACAATAAACAGGATCTAGATTTGCCAATTTGAACACCACTTAATTAGCAGCAATTATTCTATACTCCAAATAAATAGCAAATAACTATAAAGAAAAAGTAGACACAATATTTATACTGGTTCCACTATCATCTAGATAGTGTACGTCCAGTCCAAAGGAGAGAGATTTTATTCCACATGAGAGAATTACAAGAGATTACAAGATAAGAGTTTACATACCAAAGCCCCAATTAGGGATAAAAAAGAGACACTCTATCTGGAGATCACTGGCTGAATACCAGGATGGGTTTACAATGAAGTCTACCCTCAATATATAGCCAATATAAATTCATGTGAGTCATCAATCAAATTACCAAAATATGGTAAGAAGATAATGGAGGCAAATTACAACGGTAACAAATCACGCAAACATAGCAAGTAATTCACTCGTTCCAAAGATGGAAGAAAATAATCCCTAAGCAATGCGATTACGAAGAAAGAAATAATATGCATATCTTTTGCATATATATTATTCCATAACGTGCGCATGCATAAATTTCCTTGCCATCTCATTCAAATGCAATCCAATTATTAATGCATTTCCATAATGAACAAACGTGATTACTTTCTCTTTTGCATATTTGTTTCCTTCTATTGTGATTTTGTATCACCAAAATTTAACACTCCACCTTGATGCAAAATCACATATTTCCAACACTCCACCTCGAGTCAAATTCTCTTCTCAACATAAAACTCTTCAAATCAAACTCTACCTTCAACTAAAATCTCGTTAATATTTACCCAATGGGTTCCGGCAAAGCCACCCCCCATCACACATTGCTAACGAGCTCAGACTATGTCCCCGCCCGCCAACAAAATGTTGCAAATATCCAAAATCAAAAGAAGGTAGATACCAAAATAATCTCAAAGCCACCAAGGCCAAAAAAAATATATTCTCTCAATCACCAATCCAAATACAGAGCCAAAAAACAAAAGCCAATAGACAAGGCTAATCCAAATCTCTGTATACAAGACAAATATCTCTCCTTCCACATACTTTATCTGCCAAACAACAACTTTTCCATGAAAATCAACATAAGACTCTTACATCAACATCGAGCCATAAAGCAGATACAAGTTTCCAAATCCACTTATCTGCCAAACAACAAATTTTCCATGGAAATCAACATAAGACTCTCACATCAACATCGAGCCATAAAGCAGATACAATTTTCCAAATCCAGGTGTCTCTTCAACACAGTAAACTCCTTATCATCAAATTTCCAAGACGGGAACGCTCTTCTCTCTCAAAATAATCTCCTCCACTCCATATTGCAAAAAATCTCCTTTTTCCATCCAAATGAGTAATAGCATAATCACCACCAGATCTACCGCTCTTTCTAGAAGCCATTGATGCACAAACCTGAACAAATCGCCTAGCTCTGATACCAATCTGTTGTGCAGATAATTGCACCAATGCGGAAAGACAATAAACAGGATCTAGATTTGCCAATTTGAACACCACTTAATTAGCAGCAATTATTCTATACTCCAAATAAATAGCAAATAACTATAAAGAAAAAGTAGACACAATATTTATACTGGTTCCACTATCATCTAGATAGTGTACGTCCAGTCCAAAGGAGAGAGATTTTATTCCACATGAGAGAATTACAAGAGATTACAAGATAAGAGTTTACATACCAAAGCCCCAATTAGGGATAAAAAAGAGACACTCTATCTGGAGATCACTGGCTGAATACCAGGATGGGTTTACAATGAAGTCTACCCTCAATATATAGCCAATATAAATTCATGTGAGTCATCAATCAAATTACCAAAATATGGTAAGAAGATAATGGAGGCAAATTACAACGGTAACAAATCACGCAAACATAGCAAGTAATTCACTCGTTCCAAAGATGGAAGAAAATAATCCCTAAGCAATGCGATTACGAAGAAAGAAATAATATGCATATCTTTTGCATATATATTATTCCATAACGTGCGCATGCATAAATTTCCTTGCCATCTCATTCAAATGCAATCCAATTATTAATGCATTTCCATAATGAACAAACGTGATTACTTTCTCTTTTGCATATTTGTTTCCTTCTATTGTGATTTTGTATCACCAAAATTTAACATTTCCTAATCTTAATTAGAAAAAGTAAACTTGATTTACTATTTTTTAATTACTTCCTATATGTTATAATATTTATAAAAATATGTACATAAAGGTGCAACGACGTTGCGACAACTTTAAATCGACAAAATGTTGAATTTTGACAAAATGTTTTACGGTCATATTTTGACGTTTTAGTTAAACTATTTATTTGTGAAAACCAAACTTGAAAATAAATTTCTTATCATTGTTAATTAATTAAAAGAAGTGTATTTGACTTATAAAATAATATAAAACAACATCAAAATTCATTTGCAAATATACGACATTGATTTTGTCAATGCACATCGAAATTTGTTAATCACTATAACATAAGTGTGTGTGTGTGTGTAATTATAAAACTTTTATCAACCTATTATTATCTTTATATAATGATTTCAAAAATAGTTATTTATCTTTTAAAACAATTTTTTTGGATTGTATATCCAACTTTATCGAAAACCGGCTTTTGTCAATTTTGTCAATGTTATGGTAAAAGTCCAAAATCTTTATTTAATTCTAAAAATAAGCTTACCATTCTTATTTATCACATGAAATATGATTATTTAAGTTTGAATATTCCATTTTCAAAGTGGTAAAATTACGAGTCGTTACATACTTCCCCTCTTAAAAGAATTTCATCCCCGATTACCCCAAAATAAAAGTTTGCCCAAAACATTTATCTTTAATCTTAATTCCATAGGATATATATATCGATCATCCATACGCAATATATGATTTGATCTCCTATTCGAATTCACAACTTATTTTCTGAACTAGTATCGATCTCCCGCCCCTCCAGTGGGACTCTGATCAGGCTTCTAGATCAGAAATATTTGCTTTCCTTGCATATTTCTCAACTATGATAGAAAACTCAAGTACCTAACCACAAACCCTAATCAATGTTCGCCGTCAAGAATCGAATGATAAATCCTTTTTCGGACCGGTGTAAATACCTCAAAGTTCTGGACTTGAATCTTAGATTACAATTGTATGATGAAATGATCTATGTACCTCCTACATACTTATTAATCTTCCAAAAATCTGTTTTGAAAACATTTCATAAATTTCCAAATATTTCTTCTTTAAAAGTGATCATTTCATTCCAAATTATTTTTATTTTTTCTTTATAAACATCATTTATTATAACACATATTTTTTCAAAATATTTATACAATATCTATATCTTTTCAAAAGAAATCAATTATCTTTTATTTAGAATACATCATTAAAATTTTATTTCAAAACTCTTTTTGAATTTTCTTTGTTAATACATCTTATTGTAAATTTTGTCTCCAAAATAATCTTATGTTTAAATAAATTTTCTTTCTTTCTTTAAACTTTTTTAAAAGACTATGATAAAATTTCCATATATTTTAAATTCATCCTTTACTTTATTTTATACAATATATTCTTACAAGATATATTCTTACATAATTTTCTAAACTTTAAACACCCTTTTTTTAAAGCTATTTCTTTATAATATTCCTTTGAACTTTTTATTTTTGAATATCTTATTAGATTTGATCGGATATAAGATAGAAGAAGTGCATCGAGAGGATAATAAAATAAAGAAGTTTATTAATTAATATCGTATTCATACATTCACTTCAAACACTAGCTTATATTACAAAATTTAAAGACAATTCCTAAGTGATATAACTTATTTTACATTATCATTATAGATATTTGAACTGTTATACATAGTATTCTTGGACTTCCTCTGAGGTAGACGGTGCTTTATCTTTGGGGCTTAAGTCATCCGACCTTTCCTTTGGACAGTCTTTCTCTGAATGTCCATATTCATAACATGATCTGCAAGGCCATGAAATCGTGGCTATCTAAATGGTATGCACCTTAGCCGACTTTTCTCCTTTCTTTAAATGGCAATCTTTGACTATATGTCCTAATTCTTTGCACCGATAACAACACTTTTCCTTCCCTTTTGGGACTTTGGGTTTCTTCTTTGTTCTAGGGCAATCATGTAGAAAATGTCCTAGCTTCTTACACTTAAAACAGCCTATATCTTTTCGAACAGGTTTTTCTTCCTTCTGTTTTTTTATTTTCCTATCACAACAAACTGCATAATTCCCTTCATGAAAACACCTAAAGCAGTAGATGCCAACATACGCTCCTAGTTTTTGTTTTTCTTCTGCTTCTCTTTCTGCACGTGCCTTCTTTGGAGTCATCCAAAACTCAGCACTCGTCCCATAATAAGCCATTTTACACTTAAGTGATACATTAAGATATCATTAGAAGGTTTATACCATTTACTTCCCTGATTTAAAAATCTTTTATAACTTAATTCTACTTGTTCGGATTTGAGCTTGCCTCCATAATACCTAGAAGATTATTCCAATCATCACTAAATGAATCAAGACTTATTCAACGAATCTTAAAGGAATGTATCCTATAAAAAATTTCCCCAATTTACACTCACTTATATATATATATATATATATATATATATAATTATTTCAAAATAATGTGTCGGTATGCCTGGTTAAAAGTTTAGAAATACCTATCGATACAATTGTATTTCCCATATCGACCAGAATTTATAAACCACACCGATAAAACAACATAAAACATTCTATTAGTCAATAACAAATATGCGCTCATATATATATAATACACTCAAACTCATTCTAGGGTGTTACTAACCCTATCTCTAATGAGACTTACCCCAACAAAGCCTAGTTGTTCGCTCAACCTAAGCTCTAATACCCAATGTAACTACCCGGATTTTCAGACCAATCAAAATCACCGAAAAATCCGCCCGTTCTAAACTTCGAATGAAAACTACCATTTTAACGTATTATATTTGATAAATATTCAAAATTATTTAATGTATAGGAAACAATTTCAATTTTCACAAGTTATCAGAGTAATCAATTTAATCTATTAGTTGTGCTTTAATACATACCAAATACAAATACAAATAAATCTACTGCTGCACAACTCTGATGAGAGAGACAGTAATAGCCATTACCGCAGACTCAATAAACTTGCGGAATAAAATAATAAGTTGGAAAAATACATCAATAAACGATATATGAAAAACCATAAACATGAAAATTCTATGTTATTATTGGGGCTGCATCACTACCACTTACGACCGTCTACGTACCCCTATCTAATTGGGTATCCAATTAGATAACAGAATCAAGCCAACGTAGTTCTCCTACCGCAAATAGGACTCATGGAGCGTACGATGCAACAAACAATATAAAATTCCCAAAACTACCCACTTAGGCTTAATCTTTAAATTTAGATTTCCAAATCTAATTACCTTTACGGAAATTATCGCTTTGGACTTTATTCCCAAATTCTTATTTCAAAACCTTTGAAATATATATATATATATATATATATATATATATATATATATCTTTTATATTCAAATTAGTCCTTTACTTGGGGATCTAAAACGAAATCACCTTTTGAAACGATATCAATATACAAGCATACAAAACTATATGCTACATGATCGGGAGGCTTCTAGACATAACAAGGCAACTGGGCCCCAGCCTTCCAAAAATAAATATAGATATGTATATCCCTCTACAACGAGATGGGGCTATACTGAGGCTATAGAACATCTACACCCCCCTTGCCCACCTTTTTAGTTTGCCCACCTTTTTAGTTACGGGTTACCCAAATCGTCGGTAACATAACAAATCACTTTATATCCCGAAGTGGAAAAATAATTTGCATTAATAATTACAAATACTTCTAATCTATAATAATTACCATTTTCAAATCCTTTCCAAAATCATCTTAAAACCATCGGGTTTAGTCCTCAAAATTCTTTCCATTTTATAAAAAAATTTATAAAATCATTCTTTATACAAACCACTTTTATATAATATAACTTCAAAATATTCATTTCAAAATATTTCTATTTATTTAAACATTTCACAAACTTTATTTATAAAAACCAACTTTGAAAACAATTCCATTGACGTCAAATTATTATAACAAATCATAACAATTTAAATGAACCGATATTATCGCTAAACACCTTTTAGTCCAATTGTTAAATAAATCACAAGGTGTTAGCCAACAATTATTTTCTATCCATCCTATGCATATAGATAATTAATTGCTCATAAACTGGTCGAGCAAAGTCAACAATCAATAAATAATAGTGGAAATTAGAGAGGCATCCCTATCATACTTTCATATTGTAAAGCGGGTCCCTGTCAAAGTTTCATTGTAAAGCGGGTCACTGTTCTCTGGAAACGAAGAAAAATTATTGCTGAAATGTCAGCAACTTTTATAAATAAATGCTGATATTTCAGCAACTATCTGTGTCAAAGTTTTATTGTAAAAACAAAGAAAAATTATTGCTGAAATGTCAGCAACTTTTATAAATAAGTGCTGATATTTCAGCAACTTTCATAAACTGTGTTCACAGTGTATATAAATGTTGCTGAAATATCAGCAACTTTTATAAATAAGTGTTGATATTTCAGCAACTTTCATACACTATGTTCACAGTGTACAGAAATTTTGCGGAAATGTCAGCAACTTTTATGAAATGTTGCATCATGCTCTGCAATAATCGTGAATAAAAAACAGGGATCTAATTTACACTGAAATTTAGTGAAGGACTTTTCGTGAATTTTGAAACTTAATAAGGACCTGTGCCAAAAGTACCCTAAATAATAATCAGTGCTCAAAAACTGGCCGAGCCTAATTTAAACAATCAATCAATGAAATAAACACAACAATAAATGATAATCAACCCTTCATTCTATCAAATGTTTATAACACTTTATTTTATATTGGGTTAAAAAGATTTGATATTTTTTTAGAGCATCCGGGCTTTTCCTTCGACATGTTCCGTCCCTCGCCCAAGTGTCATTGGATCTCATAGACGAAACACGCGTTCTAGTCGTTTCCACATACCCCATTAAGTATTTAACTTCTAAATTTTAAAATACTTAGTTAACCATCCAAATAGTCAAACAAGGAAATAAAACCATTGTTTTAGCAAACAAAATAAACAAGCATTCAATAAGGGTTTTCAAACAACACTTAACAATCAAAGTTCATTCAACTTAGCGATGATTTTGATGAACTTAAAGGAAGGAATAACTCACTTTGGATTCCACTCTGTCAAATTTTAAGGCAAGGAACTCCAGATCTAAAACATACTTCCTACCAATTTTGGCAACTTTGTCACTACGGATTTGATTATAGTTTCGCTACTATTTGCCGAAACTTCTTGAAATCCAGCTATAGCTCCGCTATCCTAGAAGTTGAGATGAAAAGAGGTGGAGATGGCTTTTATGTGGGCACGGCCTTAGGTGGATGGATGGAACTTCCTAGCTTAAACTTGACTTAAGTGGTATAACTTTTTGTCGATTATTTTAGCCATAACTTTGTTACGATTTTGGAAATTTTTTACTAGAGAGGCATAGAAGCCATTAAAGCTCGGAAGAAGAAGGAGAAGGTTAGAAAAGGAAGAAGAAGAAGAACGGAAAGTGTGTAAAATGAGAAGAATGATTGTGTATTTATAGGAAAAGAAAGAGGTGGTAAGTTATCAAATTACCCCTTGTTAAATTATTAAAATACCCTTGGATATTTTTTTCCAAACTTCACAATACCGAAAGTAAACTTACCATCTCATTAATGCATTTCAAATCCTTACTTTATGTCCTTATCGCTTAAGGAGTAAGAATACTAAAGTAATAATGATGTTTCTTTTGATTTGACAAGTTTTGTTTTTATTAGTTTACTTTTGCTAATGATATTTCTAGAATGTCCTAACCTTAATTAGAAAAATAAACTTGATAGCTATTTTTTAATTGCTTTCTATATGTTATAATGTTTATAATAATATGTACATAAAGGTGTAACGACGTTGCGACAACTTTAAATCGACAAAACGTTGAATTTTGACAAAATGTTTTACTGTTGTATTTTGATGTTTTAGTTAAAGTATTTATTTATGTAAACCAAAGTTGAAAATAAATTTCATATCATATTTAATTAATTAAAACAAGTGTATTTGACTTATAAAATAATATAAAACAATATCAAAATTCATTTGCAAATATACGACATTGATTTTGTTAATGCGCGACGAAATTTGTTAATCACTATAACATAAGTATATGTATATAATTATAAAAAATTTATCAACATATTATTATCTTTATATAATGATTTTAAAAGAAGTTATTTGTCTTTTAAAAAAAATTGGACTGTATATCCAACTTTATCGAAAACAGGCTTTTATCAATTTTGTCAATGTCATGGTAAAAGTCCAAAATGTTTATTTAATTCTAAAAATAAGTTCATCATTCTTATTTATCACATGAAATATGATTATTTAAGTTTGAGTATTCCATTTTCAAAGTGGTAAAATTACGGGTTGTTATATATCTACCCCTACTTTTTCCGTGATCATTGAGGGCAGCCCACATAGGTTTATAACAAGCAACAACATATTTCAACAAGGAGATCCCTTATCTCCTTATCTTTTTGCTATAGCTATAGAATTTATTTACTTGTCCCTTTTATTAGAGCATGTTAGGGGTAACATTCCTCCTATCTACAAATGTGACCTAATTTTAAATCACCTTATCTACGCTGATGACCTTCTCATTTTTGAAAAAGCTTGCTTGATTATTGTAGACATAATTAAAAATGTTTTATCCAATCTAAAGGATATGGCTGGTTTGGCTATTAATGAACATAGATCTAAGTTGTTCTTTAGCAAAGGTGTGATCAAAAAGCAAGAAATCTCTAATATTCTAGCTATCCAAACTGAAAATTTGCCTATAATTTATCTTTGAATTCCTTTAAGCAGCTCAAGTTTAAAAATGTCATATTTTAACAGACTGCTTAAAAAGATTAAAAAGAAAATTAATGGTTGGAGTGGTAGATGATTAACCATGACTGATAGACTGGAGTTGATTAAATCAGCAATTTATGCTTACTTTTTGTGGGCAGGTAAGCAAATCAATGGAGAAATTGTTTGCAAGCCTAAACATGAGGGAGGATTGGGACTAAGGAAAATTCAAGATATGCAATCTGCTACTACCATTAAATTGTTGTGGAAATTGCTGGAGAAAAATAGCTTATGGGCAGAGTGGATGTAGAGTAGATATTGTCACAACAAAAAAATTTGGGTTTTAAATGAAGACCCAAATGTTTCTATTACTTGGAAATTAATTATCAGAGTAAGAGAGAGTGGTAGGGGTCTCATAAACAAAAATATTGCTAATGGCAGAGGTATTAAAGTCTGGTTTGACCCATGGCTACATGGTGAAACTCTAATCCATAAAATAATTGGCAATACATGAGTAATATTGGAGGCAATAATAAAGAAGTTTCAGCACATTTATCAAATTCTAATTGGTGTCCCGACTCTTCTAATTTGCCTACCAATATTCGTAATACTATTGAGAACATCAACTTGGACAAGGATAGTAACGAAGATTATTGGTGGTGGATCCCTATTGTCAATGGTAAATTTTGTATTAAATCAGCATCGGATAGTGTCAGAACTAAATATCCCTATGTTTATTGTTATCATCATGTATGGAATCGCATTTGTGCACCAAAACTGTCCACTTGCATTTATTTTTCCATTATTGAACAGACTTAACACTTTGGACAAAGTTAGACAATGGAACATCAATACTCCAACAACTTATAGACTGTGTAATAATGCAAATGAAACGAGAGATCATCTATTTTTTGAAAGGTGTAATCATATTTTTTTATAAGCTAGATATGCCCTGTCAAATTAGATTTGAGCGAATTAAACATGATATTTCTATTATACTATCTAAATCTAGTAATAGATAACAAGCAATAAAGGATTATCAGAACTAAAAGCTTATCTTGGTTACTCATCCACTAGACGAGTGCTTGAAGTAGTTCTCCATCTTGCATCTCTTAGTTCACATGTATTAAAAGTAAGATTTGTGCAACCATCTTGCATCTGGATCCATCGCTTGAAGGAGTATAGTTGAGTTTCGTAGATTGAAGGATTGAAAAGCTTAGCTTGCTGGTTTTTCCTTTTGGAAATAACAGAGATGAAAAATAAAGTGGGGAGTTGTTGAGGTTACACTATAGATTTCCTTGTGTTTGGTGTGATTTTTGAGGAGGGGGGTTCTATCTTTTTAGCTTGGGATGATCTTGTTTTAATGTCGATTGTTTTTGCTGTGTGGGTCTTTGTGCCTTTGGTTGTCGGTTCTACTTCAATACGAGTGAATTTTGAGTTGGAGAGTGTTTTTTTTCCTTTCACTTGTTTTGAAGTTGTATAACTAAAGCTGTACAAACATTTTATCTGTATATAATAAAGTACCAAGTTTCCTTAAAAAATTCTTTGAATCGTAGCAGATCTTTAGTTTCTGCTGAAATTGCATTATTACTCGGAAGATCCATCTATATAGCATTTAAGAATTGAAAGGTTCAACATATTTAGAATTTATTTTCTTATTCCTTTTACCTATAAATAAGTAAGGATTAGTTTTTACAACATATCTTTATTGATTATTTTTATAAATTAAGTTGAGAACATGAATTTTGATGCGTATTTAAATTATTGAATGTGATTTCAATAATTTATTAGTTATCTTATAATGTATACATAAAAGATGGATCTCTCTTAATATCTTTTTATTTTTTACATAATTTAAAGAGTTAAAATTCTTAATTCTTTTTTATTCATGTGTACATTTTTACATTTTCCCCTCTAAATTTTCACATTTAACAAGCTTTAATATATTCAGGTGTAACAACATGTCCCTTTGACTTCCGCTTTTATTAAATTTACTCATTATTTTAACTCTATTTATTTCTCACTCAAATTCAAACCTTAACCAGAAGTTTCGTTTTACTCTTTAGAAATAAAATATTTATTCTTTTTTTTTCCTTTTTCATTTCTTAATTTTCTTTGATTCATGTGTGTATATTTTCACATTTTCCCCTCTAAATTTTCACATTTAACAAGCTTCAATATATTCAGGTGTAATAATGTGTCCCTTTGACTTCCACCTTTATTAAATTTACTCATTCTTTTAAATTCCATTTATTTCTCACCAAAATTTAAACCTTAACTAGAAGTTGCGTTTTTCTGTTCTGAAATAAAATATTTAATCACTTTTTTTCTTCTTTCATTTAGTTCCTCTTTAAGCTTAGGGTCCAAAGGACTCTAAATCATGTCGTAAATTCAATTGCACAATTCAATCAACATAAGGTCGCATAATATGATGATAAGGGTTAACTTTGATGGTATTCAACCCTCCTTCCCTTAAATTAACTATTTTTTGCTAGCTTTAGTTTGATTCAAAATTTTATATTCTATAGTTATTAAAAAATTTCTTTGAATCGATGTAGATCTTTAGTTTTTGCTATTTTATTTATTATCTCGGAAGATACGTTTGTACAATATATAAGAATCAAAAGGTTCAACATATTTAGAGTTTATTTTCTTATTTCTTTTACCTATAAATAAGTAAGGATTAGTTTTTACAATGCACTTTTATTTATTATTTTTATAAATTAAGTTGAGATCATGATTTTGGATGCGTAATTAAAATTTTGAAAGTGATTTCAGTTATTGGTTAGGTATTTTTCGAAGAGTAGTCTCAACTTCACTAAACTAATTTATATTTTCTTTTGTAATTTGTAGGCTTAGTATGTGGTCTTTTATTCAGCAAATATACATAATCTAATTATTGGTAATTAGCGATAAAATAAAAAAGGTTGAAATTTAAATTATTTATATTTAACATTTTAAAAAACTCCCTAAATTATATTTGGACTTTAAAAGAAGTTAAAATAAATTAACTTGAAATTTTAGTTTACTAATTTTAGCTTTGAAATTTCTTATTTAATTACATTTATTAAATACAAGTGTAACAGTTGTTTTTTTCTGTTCCAAATTTAACTAGTTTCGCCCATTTATATTCGTTCTATTCCGTTGTATATTATGCATATCTATGTACTTCAATCCCTTAGAAGAATGTTATTTTCTCTCCTCTAAATGAAATCTCTGATCGCTTTATTCCCTTCTTTTGTTTAATATTTCGCTTTAATATCAAGATTCATGTTAACTCCAAGTTATGTTATAACTTCTATTTTATATATCGAAGTTGAATATCTCCAATAATTCTAATCTATTTGTTCTTTCTTTCCATTTATTTTCTCTTTAATCTCGAAATCCACAAGAACTCAAAATGCTATATTAATTAAAGTTAGATATTTTCCAATCATTTTTCTCATTTATTATAATTTTGGAATTATTTCTCCTTTATTTTTATTTTTTGGAAAAGCCGGCGGGGTTTAAAGGGCTCCTACCTTTTTTATTTATAACTTGTAAAAAGGATTACAAATATAAATAAGGAGATACAAGAGAAACTAGAGAAAAGAAAGACCAAAAAGAACCAACATAGAAAAAGGAACTAGACCAAAGTCCGAAGCACACAAACAGAAACCACCAAGTAGCATATATCAAGACTCCTAGCCTAGGCATTACAAACATAAAAACCAATATAATACTGAAAACCATGATAAGGCTCGAAGCAGGACACCAAAAGACTCCAAGCAGCACCAATGATGACATCAAGCAGAACAAAAATGCAAAGGACAATCACAGCAGCAACCATGGTGCCATGGGCACAGGATTAACAAAGCAGCTACAAAGCCCTGACTAAGGCACGAAAGATACTGTGTTTAGAGGCACATAAACCTGAAAACACTCTAGAGTTTCTTTCAGCCCAAATCATCCGAACAGATCTTTTTAAAACCTTAAGAAGCAGCATGGATCTTGATGATTTCCACCTAGTAGCCTTGAAGATAGTATACCATTCAAACCTGGAATCAGTTGAAGGATTATGAAGCAGACAGTGACTTAAGATGTTTCTCCATATGTAAAAGGAGAACTGACATGTGAAGAACAAATGGCCAGTAGTCTCCACAGAGTGGCCACATAATACACAGTTTGATTGATGAATCAAACCCAATGCAAACATTTTACCCTGAGTATGAAGACAACCCTTAATAACTCGCCATAGAAGCAAGTCATGTTCTAGGGATAGAGTTAGAAGTCCAGATTATAGTGTGCCATGGGAAAGGGCAGTTTAAAGTAGAAGCAGTAATCAACTTGTAGACACTTTTAATGGAATGAGGACCTTCACCCCATAAGCATGGAAGATTAGAGTGGCAAAACACTATATTTTCAAAAAAAATCTAGATAGTCCTAATTTTATTGGAACTGGAATAAGGTAAACTGATCTTATCTTCACACAAATATGCATTTAACTTAGCTTCTACAGGAATACCAGTTATACATCTCAAATTGTATGGAAGAATATTTGCAAGAATCGGACCTTTAGAAGACCATGGATCATTCCAGAAAGAAAGATGAGAGCTATTCTTCACAGTATATTGAAAAATTGGTAGAAAGTAAGGCCTTAACCTCAACATTTTCCTCCAAGTACAACTGCAGTCTGAAGGAATCTACATAGTCCAAAAGTGTCGTTTCTTAATAAGGTAATTTATGCACCATACTCCCCATAGATTCTGATCATTCCTAAATAATTTTTCAAAATGTGATGAAAAAGCAGCAATATTCCACTGTTTAGTATCCATAACTCCAAGACCACCAATAGGTTGAGGACAACATAATGATTTGAAGGATATAGGAATTAATTTTTTTGAGAAAGGATTACCATGCCACAGAAAGTGATTTAAGGCTGAATTGATCATGGAGATAAGTTTTGCAGGAAGAACTAAAATTCGAGCATAGTAAAGACACGTGGCCGTAGTAATGGACTTGACAATCACAAGTCTACCAGCTAAAGATAGTTTAGAAATGGGCCAGGATGATAACTTATCAGTAATTCTTTCAAACAGAGGAAGGCATTGAGATTTTTTAAGAGAGGAAAATACAAGGGGAGCTCCTAGATGGTACTCATCATGATCAAAGGAAGAAAGAGTGGGCAGAGCAGTCATATAAGTTTTAACATCATCTGACACACCAGCTATTAAGATTTTTGATTTTGTAGGATTAATGTTGAGGCCAGTCAGAGAAGAAAAGGATTGAAGAATTCCCAAAGCCTTAGAGATGGATTTAACATTAGGTTTAGTCAATAACATTAAATCATCCGCAAACATAAGAGTTGATATTTGAGGGTTCCTACAGTATGGATGATAATCCATCAACTTTTTATTCAGAGCTGAGGTAAAAAGAGAAGAAAAATATTCCATGACACATATGAATAGATAAGGAGACATAGAGTCCCCTTGCCTTAAGCCTCTAGAGCCCCTAAATAGCCAAAGACAGCTCCATTAAGATTGATAGAATAGCTCACAGTGGAAATACATGTGTACACCCAAGCTAAAAATGTATAAGGGAAATTCATGCAGTGGAGAATGTAGATAATCGATTTCCAATGTACCGTGTCATATGTATATTTTCACATTTACACCTTTAAAATTTGTCCTTTAACAAGTTTTAATGTATCACGTGTAATGCAATGTCCCCTTCGACTTCCTTTTTTAATAATTTTACTCATTTTAGTCAATTTTATTCTATTTCTCTACAAAGTTCATACCCTAGAAGAAATTTCTTTTTTCTCATCAAAAATAAAATCCTTGTTATCTTTGTTTCCTTCTTTTATTTCAGTTTCTCTTTAATCGTTTACTCACAATGACTCAATGTCATACGACTATTTCAATTGCACAACTCAATCATTAGAAAGATTCTCATAATGTGATGATAAGATTTAAACTTGGATAATATTCAACTGTCTTTCCTATTGCAAAACTCATTTTTCATGTTCCATATCTATAAATAATTTGGTTTGAATCATCGTAGGTCTTCACTTTTCATTGACATTGCATTTATTTTTTGGGATGATATGTTTGTACACTATTTTAGAATCATACGGTACAACATAGTTAGAGTTTATTTTCTTCTTCCTTCTCCATATAAAAGTCAGAATATGTACAATATATTTTTATTTATTATTTTTGTAAATTAAGTTCAGATCATGGTTTTAGATGTGCAACTAAAATAGTTAAAGTGGTTTTAATTATTTTTCATTTCTTTTTCAATAACTAGTCTCAACTCTACTAAACCAAATTGCTTTTAGTTTTTACTTTGCAAGTTTATTTTTGGATCTTTTGTTCTCCAAATATGCAAAATTTAATTGCTAGAAATTGGCGATGAAAATAAACACTATTGACAGTTAAATTTTTATATTGAACCACTTGAAAAACAGTAGATTGTTTCTAAGTTGTGTTTGAATTTAAAAGAAGTTAAACGAAGTCAATTTGAAATTTTAGCAGTTCATTAATTTTCAACTTTAACACTAGTTTTGTACTTATATATAGCGGAAGAACTAGTCTCTTTATATTCAATAGTAGATGAAAACTATCTCAAAGGAGATATTTAATCTAAAAGTAACAGAGATGCTAGAGTTTTTACACTGGTATTTGAAGTTGAATAAATAAATGTTAAGACTAATTTATAAATTATAACATGTTGCAAATACTTGGCATTAACGGACTGATTTTTTCTATGATAGTTCATTAACTCTTGATATGGTGTTCTAAAAATATTTTATTTTCTCTTTTTAATGTTATTATATTTTTCATTCGGTTTTTATTCATTATACTCATTATGGTGTAATACAGAGTTTTTGTGGATGAATTTCGACTAGAAACAATTATGTCTTAGGTAATGTATGGTCATGTCTTAGGTAATGTATGGTCAGAACAAATTTAATATAAAGAATACGTTCTACCTAACTATATCAGTGTTAATATCTATTTCGTTTTATTATCTATCTCATGCTACATTCTTATAGCGATAAACTCGCTATCATGATTATTTAATTGTTTTTTGTACCTTAGAAACATCATTATAATCATCACACAAAAATTAGTCATTTTAAATTATTTAACTTTAGCATGTTGCGTGCATAGCATGGGTCTACAATTTACCATATATATTAAAGTCGAATTTCACTTAAAAAATTTCCTACTCTCATAATTTTAGAACTTAAATGCTTAGCTCTACTTGATTTAGTGTACTCTCAAGAAGGTCACAAGTTCAATTCCCACAAACCACGCTTATATCTAATATATATATATATATATATATATATATATATATATATATATTAGAATAACTTCACTTTCCTTGATTCACTTTATTCCCAAACTTCCAAGTTCAAATCATATTTGCCCCATTTTACTTAAACTAGTTTGGAACCACTTAGTTCATTTAAAAACATTTATTTTTTACCACTAAATTCCTTTTACTTAGAAATTTCAACCAAAATCTAAGCTTCACTCTATGATCCTATATTTTGTAGCTATTTTAACTAAATAAGCACGGTCTTTATTCAAAATTCATTGATTTATTCTTTAAAATATAAACTCCATCGAAAATATAACATACTACTAACACTTATTATAATGATAGTAAGAATTATTATCTTTTAATTTAAAATAAGTAGTATAAATTAAAAAAAGCATAATAACCAATATATATATATGTATGTATGTATGTATGTATGTATGTATATGTGTGCGTGTGTATGTATATTTATATATGGATTGAGTGTTATAGTTTATCTTAAGCTCCATTTATAAATAAACCAACAAGCTCATGTAATATGTAAGATGTGTGTGTGTGTGTTATGTATATATATATATATGTATGTATGTATGTATATGTATATGTATATGTATATGTATATGTATATATCGATTGAGTGCTATAGTTTATCTTAAGCTCCATTTTTAAATAAACCAACAAGCTTATGTAATATGTAAGATAGAAAATAGACTGCCTTAGTTTTTTCAAATTCAACCACATCTTATTCATAGTAGTTATTTTAAATAATTAAGCACGACCTATGTTTGAATTTCATTGATTCTAAGTAAATTAGTATAAAAATTAATATATATTAATCAAAACACAATAACCGTTTACCATGGATATCAACTTGGCATGCTGTAGTAATTCTCATTTTAACCTCTTTTCTCCATTCATACTTTAAAAAAAATAAACATATAAATTCAACCACCATTGTCATTTTTTACTGTATAGGAGATAAGATATAATATATAAAAAACATTTACTCAAATAATCCTGTGAACTTTAATTTTTCATTTAAAATAATCAAATATGAGAAGTATAAAATTGAACGAACTACTATAATTCTATATTCTATGACTTTAGATTTAGCTTAATTTGTTTCTCTTACAAACTAAAAAGAAAATCCAAACTTCTCGATGATCCATGAAAATACAGGCTTTATATTTTTCTAAATAAATATGAAGGTAACTCAAACTTTATGGATTGTTTCTCTCGGTGAAATAATTTATTATTTGGTCTTTTTTTTAAATTTCCACTAACCTCTTATTTTTTTGATCTCCATTCTTCCGATTCATTATTTCTTTTAGCCCTATTTTAAAAAGTTCAAGATAAATTGCATATAAATACCTTAAGTAAAATCAATGCTTCATTATTTTGTATAGAGTAAATATTGATCCATCATCACTCTTCTGTAGGAAATTATGGTTCTTCTTTTACCATCAATACCATTGAAAATTTTATTTTCCCTCGACATTTTAAACCATAAACTCCCCTCTTGAAATTTAATGGCATCTCAATTTATTAATATTTAAATGTCATTTAATGCTATATTTTCAATGCGAAATCCACTATATGTTTTATCATTTCTTTTTTAATTTTTTGAAATCAGCATTGCAAAATATCACTTTGATTAATTAGTTATTTTAACTAATATTAGTTTTATCATACCATGTGCGAAGTACGGGTTACACTAGTTACTAATTATAGGTTTATAGCTTGTTGCAATGTAATTTACAATGTAATATTAAAAATTATATGTTTTAGAATTAAATGGTTAATAAAACATCTAATTTTAGATGCTCAATTTGCATTCATACCTTTGAGATCTATTACTAAGAACGTGTTGTTGTCCCATGAACTTATTACAACTTTCAGTAAAAAAGGAGTTAAGTTTCATCAAAATTGATCTATAAAAGGCGCATGACAAAGTAAATAGAGATTTTCTTTGCTACATGCTTATGAAAATGGGATTTCCCCATGACCTCATCACTTTGATATATGAGTGTATATCTAAACCTACTTATTCATTGATAAAGAGTGGTTGGCCTAAGGGTTTTATACGCTCAAATAGGGGATTGAGACAAGAAGATACCCTATCATCGTATTGATTTTGCATTGCCATGGAATATTTTTCATTGCTAGTTGAAAGAGCAATTATAAAAAAGAGAAATAACCCCTATACAAAGATGTTGCCTATAATATCAATTTCTATGTGCTGAAGACCTAATTCTATTTTCTAGTGTAGATTTGAAAAGTGCAAGTACGTTTAGAAATATTCTGACTCAATTACATGATGCTACAGTATTACAAATGAACACAACAAAATCCACTATATATTTTAACAGTAGTCTTGATAATAAACCTTAAATCAAGCACATGTTGTAAATACAGGGAGGGCAATTTACTTGTTAAGTACTTGGGTGTGCCACTTTCCACCAACTATCTTCATTATTTCAATTGCATAGGCATGTTCCAAATAATTATGAACAAAGTAGATAAGTGGGATTGCAAATTCTTATCCATGGAAGGAAGAGCGGAATTAATAAACATGGTTATTTACTCATATAGTTATGTATTTGTTATTAATATACCAATAACCAATTTCTACAATGAAGAAAATTGATAAGATTTACGCCGACTTCTTATTCGGGGGAGGGGAACATAAAATCTATGGAAACAGTAATGCCAACCTAAACAAGAAGGAGGTATAAGGCTTAAGAGTCTTGATGATCTAAGAGACATGTGCATTGAAGCTGCTATGGCAATTACTCAATAAAGAAAACATGTGAAAAAAGTGGATGTGGAAAAAATATTATGCAAACAAGCAGTTCTGGACAATGCCTATAAATAATAACATGCCTGGCACAATGAAATCTATATTACAACATAGAGACATTGGGAGAAAGTTAATCAACAGAGTAATAGCAAATGGAGAAAATACATATCTATTGTTTGACCCATGGATTAATGGGAAATTTATGATTGATATTTTGGGATGGGACAGATTACATATAACTGGTATTTTGAATTACAAAGTTAGCTCTGTACTTCAAAATCATAATATTGACCCAAGATTACATGTAACCAAAGAAATAAGTAATGAAATACATCAAGTCACAGTGGATACACAAGCAAAATCAGATTACTAGAGCTGGAATGATACTTTAAAATTCGTTTTCAGAGACAATAGACATCAATCGGATAAAGTTTCATGGCGCAAAATAATATGGAATCTATAAACAATAGGAAAATGTCTTTTTCAGCCTACAGAATCGGGAAAAATAAATTACAGAAATGGGTACTGCAAAGCTCGAATAATTGTGTACTATGTAAATCTGGAAATGAAGATAGACAACATGTGTTCCTTTAGTTACCCTACAGTGCTAATATATAGACATTGATGAGACCGAAATAAAACTTACATCCAAATAGCTCACTATTTATTGATGAAGACTGAGAAGAATTGAGAACATAATTTTTCAGTAAAGATTAGATCAGTCAAATAGCCTTAGCATGCTTTGTGACAATGACGCGTCACCTTTGGCAGGAAAGAAATTCAAGGTCTTCGATGGCACGAAAGAGACGAAGCTATAGCTTACTAAATTGATTCAAACAGATGTGAGGATGCTTATTAGGGATGGCAATGGGGCGGGTCTAGGGTCCAAACCCGGTCGACCCGCCCCTGTTTTGGCCCGTCAAGACCCGCCCCATTAGGTCATTGGGGCGGGTAAACTCGTGACCCGTTCTTAAGTACTCCGGGTCTAGGGTCGGGTTGGGGCTTCGCCGACCCGCCCCAACCCGACCCGCACTACTAACATCTCATGAAACCACTTTATTATTATAATGATTTATTAATCTTTTTAGTTATAAGTGATTCTAGCATGGATATTAAAATGTTCCAACCAATATCTATAGAAAAAAATTAGAGTATTAAGTTGCGTCATTGATAATTATACAATAACATATGTATATATTTTCTGAATTATTATTGTAGACATCATTTTTATTAACTTCCCATAGACACATTGTTATTTGTATTTCGTATATTATTTGGTGATAACGAGTATAAACAAATAAATATATGTACATTGCTACATAATTTTCAATCAATACATAGAGACTCATCATGTCTTGGGGCGGGTTGGGTCTACCCTGACCCGCACGGGTCCCGGGTACGGGGAAAAATTCCAGACCCGCACCGGGTCTACGGGGCGGGTATGGGGCACTAAAAACCCGCCCCAACCCGCCCCATTGCCATTCCTACTTATGACTGCTTCTAAAATGAAGACGAAGAGAACGAGGAATAATGAGACTATTTATGAGCGATAGAGGGTAGAGTTAATTGACGGTGGCTAGGATAATGGGCCAAGTACGTAGTGAAATAAGTGGGCAACCGGATATTTATTTATATTTGATGTAAAATTATATGAAGAGTTATAGACGGGTGCTTGTGTATATATAAGTTGACATCGCACTCTTTTTTCTTACTACACTGGTAAAGTTTTTTAACGAGGCGAATCACCTAATGGTTCTTTGACGTCTTTAATAAAAAACCGATTTTCATACATACATACATGTATTTATGTATGGTATTAGAAATGTTTTAGTACAAGCAAGCAACTGTTTACATAAAAATCAAGCTTATTAAAGTGTGTATATGTATATATAATATTTAAATTTGTGAAATTTATTCCATGTTAATTTGTCCGTTGAGAGCTTTAAGAATTTTGTTAGATGCACTTGACCATTGTATAGATAGGGATTCCTAAACTAGGACGAGGCAATTGAACACGATGTTTTTAAAAGAACACAATAGTTTGGAAATAATATTTTGAGGATTGTTTTTTTTAGGAATAATATTTTTGAAAATGTAGAACTATTATTTTGAGAAGAATCTTGATGTTTTGAGAAGTGTTATCAACATTGTTGTGAAAATAAGAATAGTATTTTGAGAAAGGTTAAAACAATGTTTTGGGATAAGTTAAATAACCATTTTAAGTAGTAAAATATTTTGAGAAAAGCTATAGATACCTTTATAGGAAAATATTTTGAAAGGAAAACTATACATGAGAACTATTTATTTTTTTGAAAAAGATTCAAATTTCCTTTATTAACTATTTACAATACAAAGCCCAACTAAATACATAACAATCATACATATGCAAGAGACAATCCAGATGGGCTTCAATAAATCAAAATACAGCCCAAACTACTTCATTTTAAAGCCCAATACCTCTTCCACCTGACCCGTCAGAACACTTTAGATACAATACCACCTAATAACTTCCTATATCCAATTCGAAGTGAATTTCCTTTTCTAAACTAAAATTTCATAATGACTACGAGAATCTCACTTCAAATCTTTCTATTTTTACTCCTTAACTTCCTTTGAAAACCATTCCCAACTCCACTTCTTCAACATTTTTGTTTTAGAAACTAGGAAACCACTCGATGCAATTAACATCTTAAAACTTCTTCCATACCCGATTTGTTCACTGGATCTAAAAGAATAATGCAACCGAGACTAATTGTTGCCATAATTAATATACAAGAGTTAATCTTTTTGAACAGATCCTTTTCAAACAAATATATTCAACTAACAACCCTTTTATAAATGATGGAATAGTGAAATTGTAAGGCAAATCTGACAAAATCTGAAATTCTAAGATGTAAATTCGAAAAATGTAACAATTAAGTGTTCGCACCAGAATGTGGCACAAACACCTAGGAGATTATAGTAGAGAAGAAAAATGAAGAATAGTAAATGAAAATGAAGTAAAAAAGATACACATGGAGTTTATAGTGGTATGGCCAACTGATGCCTACGTCCACATAGCTTCTCAATTAATTGTGCTGTTGTTTACAACTTCTGTTCTTATGGATCGGTATGGATCATCGGGATTACAAGGGAATTACAAGAAATTAGTAAACAACCGAACAAGATCTTTCAAAAGTCCCTCTCCACCTCTATTACCGGAAAGTTCATAACCATGTTCCCCACGTCTAGAAGAAAATGTGCTCAGAAGATCACGGCCATATCAACATTTATCATGGATCGGTGCCGATCTATAGGCATGGATCAGTACCGATCCATAAGGTTGTTTTATGGACCTTTCCTGTGGCCTTATGTAGATGCGTCTTGCTAGTAGCTTCGTGTTTTCCATCTTGATTGCTTTGCTAGAAGCTCGTTTCTGAGTTAGTTGCTTGGATCGGTGCCGGAACACATTTCATGACTTCATGTGCTTAAGATGCTCGAAGGCAAATGGCATGTGAACGATTCATTGACGCTTGCAATGGGTTGCAATAATCATGGGGTGAGGTAGAGGGGATGCAAGGTGATATGGATAAATTTGTATGGATCAGTAACGACCCATGACTTAGTTTCGACCTTGAAATTTGGCTCTTGTTCTTGGATTAGCACGACATGCAGGCTAATTTGGTAAGTTGATTGGTATGCAAATGGGTATACCTCCTGATTTCTTTTGATATCCGATTTTGACAGTTATCGCTTCGGATTCCTACCTAATGATTTCTCTATTCAGTTGTTTTGACTCGCCCAAATATGAGTTGGTCACAAAGATGGATAATATTTGTCCTTCAAAACAAGCCTTATGAATGGAAGGTATGCCTTGCTCAAGAATAACCATCGAAGTCGATGAAACACCAGTAGTTGAATTTTCTAGCCATTAACTAGCTACAAAGGCAAATCGTTCGGTTCCATCGGATTCACTTGTAAATCAAAGGTTGTCCCAGACTATCATAGATAAGGACTCAAGTCCTTGCTTAAGTGTTAATTAAAAATCATTATTCCATGTTCCTTCAAAACCATTGTATCGTATAGTATATCACAAGTCAAGATCATCCTGTGTTCATCCAGGAGTCGGCAATCATGTATTAAAATCAGTAGCTCGATTCAATAATCGCTATCGAATTGTTTCAAAGTCAAGTGGTGTACAAAACCAAAACTTAATTTTCGATTTCTCTGGGTTATGTAGTCAGTGACCAATTCAATTTCCTGACCACTTCGGATCGCTAATCAAACCTTCGGCCTTTTCGGGTTGTAGGTCTATTGTCAATCTCTCTAGATCGCTGATCAAATATTCGGCCTTTTCGGGCCACAAGTCCATTGTCAACCTCTCTGTATTGTTCTTTGATCACTCTGGATCATTCCTTGATCTCTCCAAATTGTTATCAAACCATCAATCTCTCCGGATTGTCAACTCAATCATCGATCTCTCCAGATTGTTAATCTAATCATCGATCTCTCTGAATCATTATATCAATCATCAATCTCTTCGGATCGTGAGTTCGATCATCAATCTCTCTGGATCATTATCAATCCACAATCTCTCCAGGTCGTTTAGCATCTAATCTAAGGTTCGATCTTTCCAGATCATTTGACATTCAATCTAGGGTTCGATCTCTTCGGATCATCTGACATTCAATCTAGGGTTCGATCTTGTTGAATATGCTAGTATATGATTTTTGTTTGATGATAATAAACATATATATATATTCATTTAAATGTAATTGTTATTGTACTATTTTATTTTCACATAATTAAATAAATATTTGCTGAATAAAATAAATAACACATAATTTAAATTCAAACAGATATTTCATTCAAACAAATATATTACAATTTTTGAATAGTACAGAATTTGAGCTCTCACTGTATATACAACATTTCAAATTACAACACAATTTTTCACTATACAATTAACATTTACATTAGCACCTCACTACATATCACTCATTTACTCGTATTTTATCTTCGACTCTATTTCAGCCTGAATCCAGCATTTGAGTTATCTGCAAAATAAACATTAACGCGGTAAAATTGAAAGAGAAATATTTTTGCAGTGTAAAATAAAATGTGTTTTTGAAAATATTATTTGCCTCAGTTATTTGGGTTATTCGTCATCATTTAATTTTGAATTCATCAAACACGAATAACCTATGACATGCACAGTGTATCACTGTACATGCCACAAGGTTGTGCACACCGATATACACTTGATAAAATTATAGGGACAGGTAAGCGCAAGGTCAAACCCAATCAAAAGCTAGGTTCAAATCAAGTGCAATAAAAATAAAGTCACGACATGAGCACAAGGTCAAGCCTGAGCTATAAGCTGGATTCAACTCGGGTGCAATACGAAAAACAAGTCCAGATGAAAGTGTACACAAAACTTCCAACTGTAAACAACACGGGTATAAAGTGATGTACACATGAAGCCAGCAAATAACAAGTTCAACTAAACCCAGAAATGAAGACTCAAATGTATCAAGACTTCAAGCATGCAAATACAAGGCATCTTTACAAATCAATAATCACAAGACTACATAATGAACACAAGTGACTCAAAGCACATGATGCAATACAATTGAATACAAGTGCATATATACAACAAGCACAAGACTCAAAACATCATCATTGAAGATCAGAAAATCAAGTGCAGACACTACATGAACTGGCTCGAAGACCAGACATAATAAAACAATGAAGCAACCAGAGCTACAGTTTCAAGTCCACAATAACATCTAGTATGCCAGACCTCAGATGCAATGCACATGAATCAAAAGAAAGGAACAAATATGCTCAGCTCTAACAAGGACTAAATGAATACACACATATATACATACATAAATGTATGTATGTATACAAATGGAAATGACCAAAGTTACAAAGAGCAACAAGCATGATGATATACAACAGAGAGGACTACAACAACACATATACACACACATACATATGTATGTATGTACATATATGGTGATAACACAAGTATAAACATATCAAAGCATTCAAGAGGAACAGAAATACACATGACTCGAAGCAACCAGACTACAGTGAACCAGACAAACAAAACAGTTGTGATCACATATAAGTGAGCACAAAACAGTGCAACAATCATTTTTTACTCACAAACACACATGTCTACATATATACTTATATATGTATACACAGAACCAGTTGCAGTGAATTTCAAATTGATCAAGCCGAAAAAGTCAACAAGTAACAGAGCATTTAACAATTATAACAAAGTCAAGGCCGAGACAAAAATCAATCAAATGATCAAATGTTCCAGGTCGAACAATTTTCCAGATAGTAGTTTCAAATAAAGTCAATGTCGCAGGAATTCAAATTGGAACTAGTCAAAGTGTTTTTCAACAAGTTCAAATGTTATCTCGAATGCTGCCAACAAGGAAGGTAACTAGTAGGTGTCACAAAATTGAACAAGTCGAAGCAAAAATATTATCACGGTATCAAATGGCCGAAATCAGAAATGTCAACAGAGAAAAGAACGGAACCAAATCCAGAGAAAATGCAAGCCGTGATAATCAAGTAACAAAAATATATGAATTGAAAAATTCATAAAACATCACAAGAATCCAAGAAAAATCGAATGGCCAAGCTAAAGTAGCAGACGAATACAATAAAATATATACGAATGAGATTATACGATTTCGAATCCTATTTAACCCAATCTCATCATTGGCTTAAACGTATTCGAGTTCAAACAATATCACATAGCATAGTTTCAATTCAATAACTCGAATCGAATCGAGTTCAAGAATATCAACAAAAGTAATAAAGCAAAATTGCATACCAGATTTATTCAAATCGAACTCGACGTAGTGAAGCGGGCGAAAGCAAATTGAAGCTAGAAGACGATTGAGAAAGAAACGCAAGGACAATCACTCAACTCAACCGATTTAATATAGAGCAGCGGCTTCACTTCATAAAGCCCTAATTTCATATCAAAGAAGAAAAGAGGCAGCCATTTTTTTTAACGCAAGGATTCAAGGCCGAAGGTAATAGAAAAGAAAATGGGGGATTCACTTTTATTTTTATTTAGGTCCGGTTTTAATAAATAGTTGTTGGGCTTTAGTTTTCAAATCAGGGTTTTGTGTTTTTAAATTGTTTTTATTTGTAATTTATTTTTTAAACTTTTGTAAAGTCTAGTCGTGTAACTAGGGGACGAACTACGGTGAAGCAGTTCAAGAATTCACAACTCAGTGGTTGAGTTGTGGCAGGGTTTTGAGCGTAGAGTTAGGTTAGTCGATAGCGAGTGTCGCGAGTTTACGTGTGTAAGCGTCTGACTACTTAATTTCTAGTAGAAACCTTAGGGGCAGCACGTAGGCAGGGTCTTAGTCCTTGAGATGATGGTTTTGATGACAACAACAACCTTAGAATAGATTATAAAATATAAATACTAACATTACAAGTTTAGATATATATGTATATGTAGGATCTAACCATGCAAGTATCAAGAATGAAGACTGTACAGTATAGAGATTCAAGATACATAGATAGAAGACTCATGAGTATCAAGATTATCAAGAGTTCAAGGTTAAGTCTGTTTTATTAGGAATATTTGTTAAAACTCGTAGAAAAGCACTGACATCTTAATATCCAATTTATTCGTGGAATGGAATCCACTTCGAGCCCGTTAAAGGGATGGAACCCTAAGTAGGATGGAACCTACGAAAATCTAGTGGGACATTGTTTTGTATCCACTAATTTTAATTTAAATGATTTTACAAAATTATCTTGTTTTCAAAATGATTTCAAAACTTTCCTTTTAAAAGATTCAAAACTCTCTATCCTGATTCTAAATAATTTTAGCCTCAAAACATCTTTAATTTCAAAGTCAAAATACTCCTGTTTTTAAATGTCTTTTCAAATAATATATTTAACTTTTAATATTTATACTTAGATTTAAATATAAAATTATAGTTAAATTATGTATATATTGTTCTTTATATTTACTTATGAATTTCAACTACATTCAAGTATATTTATAAAGTTTTAAATAGTTTTTATATAAGATAAATATTGTTTTTTATAGAAATTCAAATTATCATTTTTGGTTGAGGGATGTCGACATGCCCCTAGGTAGTATGTCGACATAGTGACAGTTGAAGTTCAAATTCAAAATTCAAAAGAAGTGTCTATTCGCCATAACTCTTCATGAATGGTCATGGCTGTTGGTTTTCTATAAATAGGGGTCAGTTTCAACGAATTTTTAATCACTTTTTTCCGGTTTTCACTCCTCTTCATCTTCCACATTTCTTATTACAAAATCATACCATTACTCTGCCGAAATCAACATCGAATCATACTCGATTACTTCTAGTTTGATTCTATATCACTATCTCTACAAGGTTCTCAGTGCTATTCAGAGTTATAGATTTCTTTGTAATATATTAGCGAGAAAAGGTGTGATTGTAGCCTTTGAAATCAATCAAGTGAGAAAAGGTGTGATTGTAGCCCTGGAAATCAATTGGGTGAACTTGTTGCCCGGTAAATCAAGTATCCCTACCCAGAGGATTGGTATTCTGAAGGGTGTACCTCGTAGCCTTGAAATCGAGGGTTGTAATTGTTGAATTGCTTTTGAAAGGAAATCCGTACTTAGTTGTGCGGGACTGGATGTAGGGTAACTCCGAACCAGTATAAAATCTGGTGTGTTATTTCCTTTACTGCTTTTACTTTATATTTGCATCTGTGTTTGATTCTGTGTTCATATCTGTGTCTGATTAGTATATACATTGTTAATAAAGTAAGATAAACTCAAAAAGATTAACAAATTTCTTAAAACACTATTCACTCCCCCTCTAGTTTTAATTCTAGCCTTAAGATCCTTAATCCGCATTTCTCACTTTTGGTATCAAAGCTTTGTTTTCAAAAGTTTCATAATTTGAATTTTGAAAAGTTTTAAAATGGCTATTTTTGAAAAATCTGTTAAAACTAGTTTAGAATTGTTTAAATCATCATTGTTTCATGAGTCTGCATATGAATGTTATTCAAATTCTAGTTGTCTACCCAAATTTTATAATGTGCAGGAAAGATGCTTTATGAGTATAGAAGAATCAATCCACAATGGACAATCTGTGCGGATCAAAAGGAATAAGTGGATACTTGATAGTGGTTGCTCTAGACACATGACTGGTAATCCAGATATGCTGAATAATGTTATATACAAAGATGGAGGACTGGTTAACTTTGGAGACAACTCAAAAGGATACGTGATTGGCATCGGCAATGTCGGTAACTCTGAAACTCCTATTATTACTAATGTTTTGCTAGTTAAGAATCTGAAACACAATCTGCTAAGTATAAGTCAACTATGTGATAAAGGATATAAAATTAAATTTGAAAAAGATAAATGTCATATTGAAGATAATAACTCAACCATAATATTTGAGGGAACTAGGAAAAAGAATATTTATATTCTTAGTATGAAAGTTTCAAATGATAACCTATGTCTTTTGGCAAATACAAGTGACCCTTGGATTTGGCATAAGAGATTTGGACTTTTGAATTTCAAACTCTTGTCTAGACTGTCAAAACATGATCTAGTAAGAAGTCTCCCTAAAATGAATTTTAAAGTAGATAGTTTATGTGATGCATGTCAATTAGGAAAGCTTAGAAAAAGTTCCTTTAAATTAAAAGATATGATTTCAACTTCAAAACCCCTTGAGTTACTTCATCTTGATTTATTTGGTCCATCTCAAATTCTGTCGATAAATCATAGTAAATATGTTTTTGTAATTGTAGATGATTATTCTAGATTTACATGGACAATATTTTTGAAACATAAAAGTGATACTTTTGAATATTTTAAAAACTTTACAAAAAGGATTCAAAATCAATTATCTTTAAAAATTATAACTATTCGTAGTGATCACGGTGGTGAATTTGAAAATGAAAAGTTTGAGGAATTCTGCAATAAGAAGGGAATAACTCACAATTTCTCATTTCCAAGAACTCCACAACAAAACGGAGTAGTTGAACGTAAAAATAGAACGATTCAAGAGTGTGCGAGAACTATGCTTTCAGATAGTAATTTACCAAATGATGTAGACCAAGCTATAATTTCCCAAGGCATAAGTCGTAGCCGACTTATCAGAGCAAAAGACATAAGTCGTGACCGACTTATGGAAGGCGAAGGCATAAGTCGTGACCGACTTAAGGAAGGTGAAGGTATAAGTCGTGACCGACTTAAGGAAGGTGCTATGAGTCATCAACGACTCAAGGACAATGTCGTGAGTCGTACACGAGTTAAAGCTAACAGAGGAATTATAAGTCATGACCGACTTATAGAAACAGGCATGAGTCGTGACCAACTTAACTGGAGAGAAGACATAAGTAGTGACCGACTCAACTCGAACGAGCTACGACCTAAAACTACAGGAGGAGCAACACGAGGTGGAAAATGTGAAGGCTTAAGTCGGCAACGAATTAAGGGAAGTGTTTTGATTAATGTACGACTTATCGGAGCGGGTTATAAGTCGGAACCGAGTTACGACTTAGTTAAGTCTCTTGAACGACCTAACGAGTCAGGAGTTAAGTCGTTGAGGATAGAAACCATTGATTTCCTGCCGAGTTAATCTGGACCGTTGTTTCTGAAGTCACTGCTATTGTTGAATCGTGTTATGTTGTTAAGTCGGCAACGACTTAAGTAATGTTGTCTGTTTGTACTTTTCTGTCTTTAAGTCGTATGTCGCCATATGCTAAGTCGGAGGATATCTTAAGTCGGAGCTGAGTTAAGGGTTGTTGTACTGTGTTGTAATTTCTTTAAGTCGTATGTTTTGCATAAGTCGTAAGTCGGTTGTGTTGTAAACTGTTGAGTCGTATACGACTTATGGTAGGACGGCTATTGTTGAGTCGCTTGTTATAAGTCGGAGCCGACTTAGGACTTGTGTAAATTTGTTGTTTTTTTTGTGTGAGTTGTAAAACGCCTATAAATAGGCCGAGTCTCTCATTTGTAAAACATTGTTGAATATTGAATAAAATTCTCTTTTGATTGCTTTGTGCTTTCATTCAAATTGGTAGTTGAGTGTAATCTCCTATCTCCTCTTTCGGTTAATCGAGTGCGCTCGATTCAACGATTGTAGAAGCCGATTCGCGGAATCAAGTGCGCTAGATCAACGCTTGAAGAATTGAAGATCTTTGAACCGGTATCATGCGCGATCAACGAGTTCGAGATAGCTAGAGTTCGGTATCTTCGGATCAACGAATTCGGGCAATTCAGCATTCATCAATCCATCGACTGCTACTTTCACCGATCTACATCATTTTTGTAATATCCGCTGCGTCAGTTTTGGTATCAGAGCTTGTTCTAGCCAATCATAGCTAGATCGAGACTTGGAGCCTAATCATTTTGAAGTTGGGCCGTGGTAAACAAGTGAGGCCGAGAGTAAGAGGAAGAAGAGTCATCATTATTCGAAGATTGTTTGATCGGATTTGCATTGGAGACCGAAACTTTGTCCATCGTGTTCATCGCGATTTGCTACAAAGTGGAAGTTTTCGATCCGTTTCATTTTGGATCAAAATCCGGAAAGTGTTTGAATTTGAAGTGTTGAAGAATTTGTGAAGTTTTCGAGAATGCCGCCAAGAAGAGCTAATCGCCACCAAAACGTAGAAGCTTTATATCGAAGAGAAGAGGCTGATGAGATGGAGCAAAGAATCAATGAGAATTTTAGTGAAAAGCTTAACGAAGGAATTGGCCAGTTAGAGAGGCTTATGACGGAGATGAATCAAAATCGGAGAAGGGTTTCACCAGAATCTAACCATGGGGGTAGTAGAGTCTCGCCACATTCCAATCGAGACAGAAGTGTTGAAAATGATCAAGGACGTGGGAGGAACGTGAATGATCGTGAACGAAGGAATGTCGATAGAAGGGATGAAGGTGGAAGACGTAATGGTAGTAGAGATGTTGGTGGTCAGAATCGACATCGTTATGCATCTGATTTTGAAGAAGAGTATGATGGTGGTAGTATTCAAGGAAGAGGTCAAGGAAGAAACTATTCTGAGTATGATCACAAATGGGAGTCGGGGATGAAGACAGAAATTCCTGAATTCAAGGGTGGTATGCAAGCAGAGGAGTTTCTAGATTGGGTGGCTAATGTTGAGGAGATTTTTGACTTCAAAGAAGTACCAGAACATCGTAGAGTGAAGTTGGTTGCTACGAGGCTGAGGGGTAGAGCTTTGGCATGGTGGCAGCAGACCAAACTTACACGTGATCGGATGGGAAAGTCGAAAGTTGAATCTTGGGAGAAGATGAAGAAATTGATGAAAGCAACGTTCTTACCTTACAATTATCAATCTTTGATGTATCAACGTTTGCAAAACTTGAGGCAGGGCACAAAGACAGTTAATGACTATGCTGATGAATTTTACCAACTGATTGCGAGGAATGATATTATGGAAACAGAAGAGCAGCTGACATCTAGATTCATTGGGGGATTGAGAATGCAAATTCAGGATATGGTTAATATGTTCGATCCAAGATCTGTGGCAGAAGCACATCAGAAAGCGTTGGCTTGGGAAAAACAAGGGAGACGAGGAAGTGGTGTGTTTACTAATTCTAACAATCAAGCGAAGGGTGTTGGAGGAAGTTCTAATGTTTCTAAACCTAACAATAGACCAGTGGTGAAGGAGGTTGAGAAGACAAGGGTTAACAATGGTTTCAAATGTTACAATTGTCAGGAATTGGGTCATAAAAGCAGTGAGTGTCCAAAGCCAAAGAAGAGAACCATGATTGCAGAAATTGACGATGAGGATGTTGATGAAGATTGTTCTAATCCAGTTGAGGAGGATGAGCAGGATATTGCGTCAGGAGACGAAGGTTGTAATCTAATGCTGAGGAGGTCGTGTTTAACACTGAAGCAGGAAGAAGCTAGTTGGTTGAGGAGTAATATCTTTCAGTCAACATGTACTATTCTGGGGAAGGTGTGTAAGTTTGTGATCGACGCAGGAAGCTGTGATAATATTATTTCAACCGAAGCTGTGAAAAAGTTGAAATTGAAGACAGAGAAACATCCGAGTCCATACAAGTTAGCATGGTTGTGAAAAGGAGGAGAAGTGAAAGTGGATAGACGAGTTCGTGTTCCATTCTCTATTGGGAAGAAATACAAAGACGAAATCTGGTGTGATGTCGTAGAGATGGATGTTTGCCACTTATTATTGGGAAGACCATGGCAATATGATCGAGCAGTACTACATGACGGTCGGACCAATAGCTACAGTTTTATGTTTAAAGGCACGAAGATTATCTTAGTTCCGAAGAAGAGATCACAAGAAGAAAGTAAGTCAGAAGAAATTGAAGAGCTGAAAACTTTATTGACTTTAAAGGAGTTTGTTAAAGAAGTTGAAGAAGAGCCGGAAGTATTCTTGTTGATTGGACGAGAAAGCAGTGAAGAGGTTGAGATTCCAGAAGAAGTAAAACCAATTTTGAAAGAATTTCACGATGTATTTCCAGAAGAGTTACCAACGGAGTTGCCACCGTTAAGAGATATACAACATCAGATAGATCTTGTTCCAGGTGCTGTGTTGCCACACCGACCACATTATAGAATGAGTCCGAAGGAACATGAAGAGTTGCGGAGGCAGGTAGAGGAATTGCTTGAGCAGGGGCGTGTGCAGGAGAGTCTGAGTCCTTGTGCTGTACCAGCTTTATTGGTACCCAAAAAGGATGGAACGTGGAGGATGTGCACTGACAGTCGAGCATTGAATAAGATTACTGTGAGATATAGATTTCCAATGCCGAGGTTGGATGACTTGTTAGATCAAATAAGCGGAGCTACTATCTTTTCGAAGATTGATTTGAAGAGTGGATATCATCAAATTCGTATCAGACCAGGAGATGAGTGGAAGACTGCTTTTAAAACCAGGGAGGGTCTATACGAGTGGTTGGTCATGCCATTTGGTTTATCCAATGCACCAAGTACTTTCATGAGGGTGATGAATCAGATTTTTCGACCGTTCATTGGGAAATTTGTGGTGGTGTATTTCGATGATATACTTATTTACAGTGGGAGCCCAGAAGAACATTTGAATCATCTTAGAGAAGTGCTGATGGTGTTACGACAAGAACAGTTTTATGCTGCAACAAAGAAATGCGTGTTCATGACGCATAGTGTTTTATTTCTGGGGTATGTTGTTTCAGAGAAAGGAATACAGGTTGACCAAAGTAAAGTTGAGGCAATCAGAAATTGGCCGCAGCCCAAGACGATAACGGAAGTTCGTAGTTTTCATGGGTTGGCTTCATTTTATCGAAGGTTTATTCCACACTTTAGTAGTGTGATGGCGCCTGTTACAGATCGCATGAAAGGTAAACAGTTTGCATGGACAGAGGAAGCAGGGAGTGCTTTTGGGAAGATCAAGGAATTGCTGACGTCTGCACCAATTCTAGTATTACCAGATTTTCAGTTGGTGTTTGAACTACATACTGATGCATCCAAGGTTGGGATTGGAGGGGTGTTGAGTCAGAAGGGGCGTCCTATTGCATATTTCAGTGAGAAGTTGTCAGGAGCGAAGGTGCGATACAGTACATATGATGTGGAGTTTTATGCTGTTGTACAATCTATTAAACACTGGAGACACTATCTATTTCAGAAGGAGTTCGTTCTGTATACTGATCATGAAGCATTGAAGCATTTGCAAGGGCAAGGCAAGATTTCAGCGAGACATGCATCGTGGATTGCATATCTGCAACAGTTTACTTTTGTTGTGAAACACAAGTCGGGGGTGACAAATCGTGTGGCTGATGCTTTGAGTAGGAGGAGTCATTTGTTGACTACGCTAAAGGTTGAAGTGACTGTGTTTGAAATATTTCCAGAGTTATTCACTGATGATCCTTACTTTGCAAAATTTGTTGAAAAAGTCAAGGAGGGAGAGACGGATGATTTCGTGATAGTAGATGGTTTCCTGTTCAAAGGAAATCGATTGTGCATACCGGAGGGTAGTCTGAGGATGAAGATTGTAACGACCCGAAATTTTCGATCCCGAAAATTCCAGATAGTTAGGAAAAGAAGAAAACGATAGAAGAAGAAGAAACATAAACGCACCACAGATTCTCACATTCGCAGCGGATCAAAATATAATATCAAATAATAACAGTTTACAAAGGATACTATATCCGTCAATTTACATTTATAATACATCAGAGTTACTCTCATACACAACACTGAGCATATACAAATCAAATATATCTCAGATAAACAGAAATAATAGTCACAGCGGAACACTCCATACGTCCTGCCATCCAGCTCGCCATCTCTGAGCTCCAGAACGTCCTTACCTGAAAATCTGTAATACTCGGTCTGAATAAAAATCTTTCCCACATACTCGAGCTCGACCCCGAGTTTTAACCCTTCAAGCTCGAAAATACCAGAGTACCCAACCCATCTTCCCACTGACACATACGCCAAGTCGTGCACGTGCACGGAGCCTCTGGCGAACTTCGATCGATGCCGCGATGATCGATGAGTCGGCGACGATCGTCCCTAGCCACCAGACCGCCCAGTAACCTCCGACCGCGATGAATTTAAAATTTTGCTTCACGACCCAAAAACTGGAAGAAACTCGATCATCAGAAATCCATTCGCCCCGCCGCCTCAGTTCACTGGAGGTTTCGAAACTCCGACCACATCATCACCGATGCTCTCTGCTCCATTTCCACTCGTACCGGTCCACTCCGGTCCATCATCGGCGATGCAGAAATCACAAGAACTCAACCATCTCAAAATACGAATCGAACCCTAGTTCGACAAACTCCTGCCGCCACGATGATCTGTAAGCTCAACCAATAATTTTCCCATAGCCTCCCTTCTTTCAACTATCACCTCAAACAAACCCGAGACCATACAGCATCGCGATCACCGGAATTCAATCAAAATTCCTTTTCCGTTCAACTCGATTTTCCTCATTAATTATAACCTTAAAAATTTTGAAATGATTATCAAAAATCATGATTTTGGAACACAAATATATTCCTAAAATTTAATCTCGAAACCCAGACATTTGATTTTAGATTGATTTTGATTTTCTACTGTTATTTCTTATTCTTGCAGTAAATTCCCAATATAAAAACTTGAATTTATCTGTAAGATTGATGTTATCCTATTTCAATTATCATTCATTTAGATATCGTAACCTAAAAACAATTAATTGAGGAGCAATTGAATTTTATTTAATGGTTAGAGCCTGTAAATCAACAGAGCATAGGTATATATACATATACCCAGACATACATACACAGATATACCCTTATATATATACATACCTGCACACATGATCATTCATATAAACTTATTTCCAAGTTATCAATCTTATCCATCATCACAGATATAGATAAACATAGAGAACTGGGTTTGAAAATGGAGTTTACTCTCCTTGAAGTACTGTTGAAACAGAAAGCAATTTTTTGTTTGAAAGGCTGTAAATTTTGAAACCTTGGAAACCTCTCTGCTTGTTGAACTTACTTTTAAAATTGACAACATGGTATAACAATCTAGTTTTGTTTATACATCATGTTCTAAGAAGATCAGGGAAAGAGAACACATTTCAATTTTTTTTTTACTTAAATCTTAAACCCTGAACAACAAGAACAGAACAAATGTTCTGTAAACAGACATTCTCAGCCATTAAATTCATATATATATATATATAACTCATATTTGAACCATCATATGAACATTTATCCTACTTCACTTCGAATTTGCTGCATGCCATAAGATTTATAAAATAGATTTGAAGTTTGTTCACTCACCTGGTAATAAACTTTGAACAGAGAATAAAGCTTTTGGTTTTAAGAAATAAACACAGCCTTGATCTTTTTCCCAGTTCTTGTTTGATGATAAAAATAGATTTTGACCTCCTTGCTTGTTGATGATGTTGCTGTATTTAGTTTTCAGGTTTGCTATATTTCATCTTTTCCTCTTTCTTTTTTTTTGTTTTAGTTGTACTCAGTTTATGAACAAATGAATTAAGTGAAAGATGATATATAAAAGATTGTACAGGCTCGTATTGTACATAAAAGATTATATTCAGCTGATCAGAGATTTTTTTGTTAAAACGGTGGCTGAATTGAGTTGTGGTGGCTGCATTTATTAGATTTGTACAAATTTTGTCTTTATTTTTCCACCCTTTCATTTCAGCTGTACAAGTTGAATAATTTTTCCCATGACTTCCCTTGCAAGCTTCATTTGTTTATTTACACTTTGAATATATATACTTTCTTTTCCTTTCATATTTGAATGCAAGCTTTTTCTCATGTATAAGTATTTTTGTTTTCATTTGTTCATTTTAACACTTTGTAATATAGATGAACTTCATAAATAATTGTATATTTTATTTTCTTTTATCAGCTAATTCATGTATATGTTTTTATCATATATATTTGGTTGTGTTTTTATTTTCTCTTCTTTTACAAGTGTATACATATATTTATTTTCATATTTAAATACGTTGTTTACAATTTATTTATGTATTATCATATATATTCTCAAACCATTTATTTACAATTTAAATTCATATCAATATATATGTACATATATTTAAAATTCCAAATTTACCCATATACGCTAAAATACATATATATTCACATATATACAATATTTAAAGTTTAAATGATTTATACAGAATATATTTGAGTTCGGGGAAACTCGCATCCATTTACCCATTTACTTCACCAATTTTTTATTCAAAAATTAATTAATTATCATTTTAATTATCAGAAATTCCTTTATTCGACTAATCAAAACTAATATCCCAATAATTACATCAATTAGTCTCCCGATACATAGACATAAAAATCCGGGTTGTCACATTCCTCCCCCCTTTAGAACTTTTCGTCCTCGAAAAGGAACGAAACCAGAATTAGTAAAATCACTTAAGATCATTTTTAAAATACTTTATAAAAAACTATTTAAGTTTTTATATAAATACTTTTATAACTCGATGTTTCAACAAGTCCATCCTTGTCCTTACAGAAATTCGGTCATACGTTGATCAGGCGTACGACTGAAAATCTATAAGTGCTTGGCAGACCCGTTCCAACATCCAGTGAAAATATTTCGAAAATAATTTTATTGAAAATATAGAAAACAGTTTCGAAAACAGAGGAAATATCTTTGGTGAAAATGCTCTGGAAATCATCACCCCCATCCATGGTCGCAGTTAACCCGATGGTTACGTTGCCGTCCCGGCAAAATCCACAGATAACTGTAGGCCTCCGCGCCACTCGATTACGCCATGGAACCCGCTACAGATCGCAGTTATACCCGGGCTATACGTTGCTATCACAGCAAAGACCCATATAACAGTAGGCATCAGCGCCACCGAATTTCGCTGCCAAAAGAATGAAACTCCTCCACTTGACCATAGACCGCAGTCTACCGATGTTGCGTTGCCATCCCGGCAAAATCAAGTGTAGACTGTTGGCACTCATCCTCCACACGATTTTCGCTATGGTCCCCACACAGTAGATCGCAGCGACATCGAATTACACTGTCGTCACAGCATAACCCAAATGCCCCTGTAGGCATCAGCGCCATCGACTTTCGCTACCAAATAATCCTCAGGAACTAGTTTGTCCGGACTCCTCACAGGATCAACTTTAGAACCTCCCCTTTAGAGGCTCAAGGCAGTACCACTCAATGGCACTCCTGAGAAGTTCATTCAAGGGAGCGCCTTTTTCCCCAGAGCCAAATCTCAAAATACTTTATACTATACACATATAGTATTTTCCAAATCATACACCAAGTATGAATCTCATATAAATCTCCTTTACAAAATCGATTCTCAAAATCGATAATCTTCATATTAGGCTTTCCAAATTCCAATATTGATTTTTCCCAAAATCAAAAGCCTTTTAAAAATTCAAAGGTTCCAAAAACCTTTCCTCAAAATCATTTTCACAAATCCTTTTTATAAATACATATATATAAAAGTTTTGAAAAATCTTTGAATCAATTTGTACTTGTATAAATCCACTTTTATACTTCAAACACTTTCAAAAATGATTTCTTCTGGCAATAGATCCAACAAGGAGAGTTTTCCATATATATAACAAGGATATATAACTTTGTTTAGCCCAACTCAAAATTCAAATTTTGATTACTCTTTTGTAAAGTCATTCTCCATATTGCTTGCTTTAATAAAGTAAATTTTAATCATAGAAATGTTCAATTCCCACTTTACTTCATCATATATTTCACAAAATATTCTTTCAAATTCAAAATCATTTACGGTTTTTATCCACAAATTTTCAATATCAATTTTATTCAAATCCGTACGATGTCCACATATCATTCGTACGCCATATCAATTTGATCGCTCACTCGATCACACAATTTCACTTCCGAACTAGTATCGTCCACCCGACTTCCTAGTGCGGACTCAGATTTGGTTTCTTGATCAGAAACCGTCATTCTCCTTGCATAGTCACAACTATGATAGAGAATATCCAGAACCAATCAAAAATCCATATCCAGGCTCGCCGTCGAAAATCGAGTGAAAAATCCCAACTCGGATCGATAATACTATCTCGAAATTCTGTGCTCGAATCTGGATCAAATCTCTATGCGAATAGAATAATATACGTACATCCTACGTATTTTCTTCATTGATTGTCAGTTAAATCAATTTCCTTTCTATTCACCTTCACTTTGATCTTATTCCCTTATTCACATTTGGCTAAATCCCCACTTGGATTATCACTTCAATTCTTATCTCAGTTGGGTATTTACTCAATAACAGTTTGAACTCCGACCAGTTTATATTTACAAAATAGCTTGAAAATTTTAAAAATAGATAAATAGTTGAAAGATAATTATTAATTTGTAAAATAGCTGTAAAATAGTTAAGTAACTGTAAAATAATTGAAAAATAGTAATTACTCATAAAATAGTTGAAAAACAGTAATCAGTTTATAAAGTAATAGAAAAATAGTAATTAGTTTATACAACAGTTGTAAAATAGTTAAATAGTTCCAAAGTAATTGTAAAACAGGTTTAAGATAGTTTTAGGTTTAAAAAGAAAAGTTGTGTAGTAAATAGTTTGGAAAAATAGGTTTATATTAAACAATTTATTTTGAAAATAGTCCAGAGTCAAACTGTTTAATACCCCATCTCCATTTCCATAGATTCAATTTAAATTTCCACTTACATTTAAATTGACTCAATCCCAATTTGAATAACTTCAATTTTATTTCAAATTAATCCAATTCAAATTTCTCATTTGAATTTTATACTTATCCATCATAAATCACAATTCCCATTAGTTTAAATCAAATTCAGTTTGAACTAATTCAATTTAAATCTCAATTTTAAATCATCTCGAATTATATAAATTCGAGTTAAATTTTCAAAAGTTGATTTAACCCCTTAAATCAAATTAATCTTTATTTTTAAATTAATAATCCAAATCTTTAAACAACTTAATTCTGAGTCCAATTCTCAAAATTCCATCTTAAGTTATTTTTACTTAACTTATTTCAAAGTTCAAATAAGAATCCAACACAATTTTACCTTAAAAATTCAATTTATTACCCAATTTCAATTTCGAAACCAGTGCTTAACAATTTAAATTTCCAATTCTTTTTAAACATTTAAACCTTAAGTTTCAAGTGGTTTCATCTCCTTAATTCCAAATTTTAATTTCCCTTTTAGCTAAATGATGGATATATCACCACAATCCATTTCTTCCTTCATTTAAACAAATCCAATTCCCAATCTAAAGATTATTAATAACAATAGGATGACATCATCCAATTTATTCCAAAACATCCATCCATTTCCAATTTCCAGACCTCAAACCCATTTTGAGATCACACAAACTCCCGATTCAAATTAACCATTTAACTTTCCTAAGTTAAACCTAAATTTCATCTTGAAATTTCCAATTCAGGTTGTTTATTCCAAACTTATTTAACTTCCTTTAAGTTATATTCAATTTAATTCCGTCAAACTTACTCAAATTTGAATTCCCACTTCAAATTTTAAACTTCACATTAATAATCTTATAAGTTCAAAAACTTACCACCTTGGGATTTCACATTACATTCCAAATTTAAAACTCAACATTTAGAGTTTATTTCTTAGCCCACCAGGCTATACTTTAAAATTTAACCACCTTTGGTTTTAATTTAAGACAGATCTCTTTTTAAGTTTTCAAACAACTTCTTATTTTAAAATAAGATCACATTCAAGTATATTCTGAATATTATTTATTCCTTTCTTTTAACACTTTGAAACAATTCAAATGTTTCTAAACTTAGGGTTAAACTTCACAATTTAAATCCGTTCTAATTTACAAGTTATACTCATCTAAGTTTATATCCTTAGCACATTTTATTTTGCTCACTCATTAATACACATCTTATTATTAAACACAACAACCATTTATGATAATAACCAAGATTATCATATTTGGAAACCAATTTATTATTATCTTTATTTTGAAAACATTTCTATAAATTCAGGATTTTAATTTCAGTTTGGATCCATTTCAAATTTATCTTTATTCAATTTCAATTTGGTTGTATTACTATTACCACTTAATTCTCATTATTTTATTTAATTCCAATAACTTTTAACAACCAATAACTTTAACATTTATTAGTAAGAAATATTGCTTTATATATATCAAAATATATTCTTACATAAAATCATTTAAAATCTTTATATAAGAAAATAACAAATACGCTCTCATATATATATATTACACTCAACTCATTCTAGGGTATTATTGACCCTATCTTTATGAGTACACCCACCAGAGCCATGGTTTTCGCTTAACCTTCGCTCTGATACCAAATGTAACGACCCGAAATTTTCGATCCCGAAAATTCCAGATAGTTAGGAAAAGAAGAAAACGATAGAAGAAGAAGAAACATAAACGCACCACAGATTCTCACATTCGCAGCGGATCAAAATATAATATCAAATAATAACAGTTTACAAAGGATACTATATCCGTCAATTTACATTTATAATACATCAGAGTTACTCTCATACACAACACTGAGCATATACAAATCAAATATATCTCAGATAAACAGAAATAATAGTCACAGCGGAACACTCCATACGTCCTGCCATCCAGCTCGCCATCTCTGAGCTCCAGAACGTCCTTACCTGAAAATCTATAATACTCGGTCTGAATAAAAATCTTTCCCACATACTCGAGCTCGACCCCGAGTTTTAACCCTTCAAGCTCGAAAATACCAGAGTACCCAACCCATCTTCCCACTGACACATACGCCAAGTCGTGCACGTGCACGGAGCCTCTGGCGAACTTCGATCGATGCCACGATGATCGATGAGTCGGCGACGATCGTCCCTAGCCACCAGACCGCCCAGTAACCTCCGACCGCGATGAATTTAAAATTTTGCTTCACGACCCAAAAACTGGAAGAAACTCGATCATCAGAAATCCATTCGCCCCGCCGCCTCAGTTCACTGGAGGTTTCGAAACTCCGACCACATCATCACCGATGCTCTCTGCTCCATTTCCACTCGTACCGGTCCACTCCGGTCCATCATCGGCGATGCAGAAATCACAAGAACTCAACCATCTCAAAATACGAATCGAACCCTAGTTCGACAAACTCCTGCCGCCACGATGATCTGTAAGCTCAACCAATAATTTTCCCATAGCCTCCCTTCTTTCAACTATCACCTCAAACAAACCCGAGACCATACAACATCGCGATCACCGGAATTCAATCAAAATTCCTTTTCCGTTCAACTCGATTTTCCTCATTAATTATAACCTTAAAAATTTTGAAATGATTATCAAAAATCATGATTTTGGAACACAAATATATTCCTAAAATTTAATCTCGAAACCCAGACATTTGATTTTAGATTGATTTTGATTTTCTACTGTTATTTCTTATTCTTGCAGTAAATTCCCAATATAAAAACTTGAATTTATCTGTAAGGTTGATGTTATCCTATTTCAATTATCATTCATTTAGATATCGTAACCTAAAAACAATTAATTGAGGAGCAATTGAATTTTATTTAATGGTTAGAGCCTGTAAATCAACAGAGCATAGGTATATATACATATACCCAGACATACATACACAGATATACCCTTATATATATACATACCTGCACACATGATCATTCATATAAACTTATTTCCAAGTTATCAATCTTATCCATCATCACAGATATAGATAAACATAGAGAACTGGGTTTGAAAATGGAGTTTACTCTCCTTGAAGTACTGTTGAAACAGAAAGCAATTTTTTGTTTGAAAGGCTGTAAATTTTGAAACCTTGGAAACCTCTCTGCTTGTTGAACTTACTTTTAAAATTGACAACATGGTATAACAATCTAGTTTTGTTTATACATCATGTTCTAAGAAGATCAGGGAAAGAGAATACATTTCATTTTTTTTTTACTTAAATCTTAAACCCTGAACAACAAGAACAGAACAAATGTTCTGTAAACAGACATTCTCAGCCATTAAATTCATATATATATATATATAACTCATATTTGAACCATCATATGAACATTTATCCTACTTCACTTCGAATTTGCTGCATGCCATAAGATTTATAAAATAGATTTGAAGTTTGTTCACTCACCTGGTAATAAACTTTGAACAGAGAATAAAGCTTTTGGTTTTAAGAAATAAACACAGCCTTGATCTTTTTCCCAGTTCTTGTTTGATGATAAAAATAGATTTTGACCTCCTTGCTTGTTGATGATGTTGCTGTATTTAGTTTTCAGGTTTGCTATATTTCATCTTTTCCTCTTTCTTTTTTTTGTTTTAGTTGTACTCAGTTTATGAACAAATGAATTAAGTGAAAGATGATATATAAAAGATTGTACAGGCTCGTATTGTACATAAAAGATTATATTCAGCTGATCAGAGATTTTTTTGTTAAAACGGTGGCTGAATTGAGTTGTGGTGGCTGCATTTATTAGATTTGTACAAATTTTGTCTTTATTTTTCCTCCCTTTCATTTCAGCTGTACAAGTTGAATAATTTTTCCCATGACTTCCCTTGCAAGCTTCATTTGTTTATTTACACTTTGAATATATATACTTTCTTTTCCTTTCATATTTGAATGCAAGCTTTTTCTCATGTATAAGTATTTTTGTTTTCATTTGTTCATTTTAACACTTTGTAATATAGATGAACTTCATAAATAATTGTATATTTTATTTTCTTTTATCAGCTAATTCATGTATATGTTTTTATCATATATATTTGGTTGTGTTTTTATTTTCTCTTCTTTTACAAGTGTATACATATATTTATTTTCATATTTAAATACGTTGTTTACAATTTATTTATGTATTATCATATATATTCTCAAACCATTTATTTACAATTTAAATTCATATCAATATATATGTACATATATTTAAAATTCCAAATTTACCCATATACGCTAAAATACATATATATTCACATATATACAATATTTAAAGTTTAAATGATTTATACAGAATATATTTGAGTTCGGGGAAACTCGCATCCATTTACCCATTTACTTCACCAATTTTTTATTCAAAAATTAATTAATTATCATTTTAATTATCAGAAATTCCTTTATTCGACTAATCAAAACTAATATCCCAATAATTACATCAATTAGTCTCCCGATACATAGACATAAAAATCCGGGTTGTCACAAAGATTATCAAAGAGTTACACGAAGAGGGACATGTTGGGAGAGACCGTACTTTACAGTTGATTTCACAATCCTACTTTTGGCCATCGATGAGAAAAGAAGTAGAGAGGTTTGTGGAGCGTTGTCATATTTGTCAAGTTTCGAAAGGAACTGCGACTAATGCGGGTTTATATATGCCATTACCGGTACCCACTAAACCATGGGTTGATGTGAGTATGGATTTTGTGTTGGGGTTGCCGAGAACGCAGCGTGGTAATAATTCCATTTATGTGGTGGTTGATCGATTTTCGAAGATGGCACATTTTATTGCTTGTAAGAAAACGGCGGATGTTGTTCATGTTGCTCAGTTGTTTTTCAAGGAGATCTATCGACTTCATGGATTACCAGAATCTATTGTGTTAGATAGAGATACTCGATTTCTGAGTCACTTTTGGTTAAGTTTGTGGAAAATGGTGGGAACGAAGCTGAAATTTAGTAGTGCTTATCATCCGCAAACTGATGGACAAACAGAGGTGGTTAATAGATCATTGGGATACTTGTTGAGGTGTCTTGTTCAGGATAATCTGAAGAGTTGGGATGTGAAGTTATGCCAGGCAGAGTTTGCCCATAATCATGCTGTGAATCGAAGTACTGGGTTCAGTCCATTCCAGATTGTTTATTCGAGCTTACCAAAGGGACCGTTGGATTTAACGGTAGTGCCACAATCAAAGAAGACAGTTAAGAAAGCTGCTGATTTTGTTGAAGGGTTGTCGGAATGTCATAAAATCGTTCAGGAACGATTGGAGAAAGCAAATGAAAAATATAAACGATCTGCAGATTTGAAACGACGAAGTGTTGAATTTCATGAAGGTGATTTGGTTTATGCAGTTTTGACGAAAGATCGTTTTCCAGTAGGCGCTTACAATAAATTGAAAGCACAGAAACTTGGTCCGGTGGAAGTCGTGAAACGAATTAATGAAAATGCTTATAAATTGAAGCTGCCAGATGATGTGTATACATCCGACGTATTCAATGTGAAGCATCTCGTACCATATCACAGGAATGAGCATATAGAGGGGGAGGAAAGTGAAAATTCGAGGACGAATTTCTTTCAACCTGGGGAGGATGATGTAGACCAAGCTATAATTTCCCAAGGCATAAGTCGTAGCCGACTTATCCGAGCAAAAGACATAAGTCGTGACCGACTTATGGAAGGCGAAGGCATAAGTCGTGACCGACTTAAGGAAGGTGAAGGTATAAGTCGTGACCGACTTAAGGAAGGTGCTATGAGTCATCAACGACTTAAGGACAATGTCGTGAGTCGTACACGAGTTAAAGCTAACAGAGGAATTATAAGTCGTGACCGACTTATAGAAACAGGCATGAGTCGTGACCGACTTAACTGGAGAGAAGACATAAGTAGTGACCGACTCAACTCGAAGGAGCTACGACCTAAAACTACAGGAGGAGCAACACGAGGTGGAAAATGTGAAGGCTTAAGTCGGCAACGACTTAAGGGAAGTGTTTTGATTAATGTACGACTTATCGGAGCGGGTTATAAGTCGGAACCGAGTTACGACTTAGTTAAGTCTCTTGAACGACCTAACGAGTCAGGAGTTAAGTCGCTGAGGATAGAAACCATTGATTTCCTGCCGAGTTAATCTGGACCGTTGTTTCTGAAGTCACTGCTATTGTTGAATCGTGTTATGTTGTTAAGTCGGCAACGACTTAAGTAATGTTGTCTATTTGTACTTTTCTGTCTTTAAGTCGTATGTCGCCATATGCTAAGTCGGAGGATATCTTAAGTCGGAGCTGAGTTAAGGGTTGTTGTACTGTGTTGTAATTTCTTTAAGTCGTATGTTTTGCATAAGTCGTAAGTCGGTTGTGTTGTAAACTGTTGAGTCGTATACGACTTATGGTAGGACGGCTATTGTTGAGTCGCTTGTTATAAGTCGGAGCCGACTTAGGACTTGTGTAAATTTGTTGTTTTTTTTGTGTGAGTTGTAAAACGCCTATAAATAGGCCGAGTCTCTCATTTGTAAAACGTTGTTGAATATTGAATAAAATTCTCTTTTGATTGCTTTGTGCTTTCATTCAAATTGGTAGTTGAGTGTAATCTCCTATCTCCTCTTTCGGTTAATCGAGTGCGCTCGATTCAACGATTGTAGAAGCCGATTCGCGGAATCAAGTGTGCTTGATCAACGCTTGAAGAATTGAAGATCTTTGAACCGGTATCGTGCGCGATCAACGAGTTCGAGATAGCTAGAGTTCGGTATCTTCGGATCAACGAATTCGGGCAATTCAGCATTCATCAATCCATCGACTGCTACTTTCACCGATCTACATCATTTTTGTAATATCCGCTGCGTCACCAAAACACTTTTGGGCAGAAGCTGTTGCTACCGCCTGTTATATTTTGAATAGAATTTTAATTAGAACTTTAACTAATAAGACACCTTATGAACTTCTTAATGGAAAGAAACCTAAGGTATCATACTTCAGAATTTTTGGAAGTAAATGTTTTATTTTAAATACAAAAGATAATTTGGATAAATTTGATCCTAAATCCGACAAAGGAATCTTTATCGGATATTCTAATAGAAGTAAAGCTTATAGATTTTTTAATTTGAGATCTAACACCATCGAAGAAACAATGCATGTTTCGTTTGATGAAAATTTAAAAGATTTTGAAATTACAAATGATGAAGAGGATTTAATTACTCAAAACCAAGAGTCAACTGAAACTAATAATGAATTAAATCATCATAATAAAAGGATTAGACTTTTAAAAGATCACCCTATAGAAAATATACTTGGAGATATGCAATCTGTTGTTAAAACTAGAAATCAACTAAGTCAAATGAGTAATGTAGCTTTTATATCATCTATTGAACCCAAAAATCCTAAAGAAGCATCAACTGATGATTCATGGATTTTGGCTATGCAAGAAGAATTAAATCAATTCACTAGAAATGAAGTTTGGGAACTTGTTCCTAGACCTGAAGATAAAACTATAATTGGAACTAAATGGGTCTATAAAAATAAAATGAATGAACAAGGTGAGGTAGTTAGAAATAAAGCAAGATTAGTCGCCCAAGGTTATTATCAAGAAGAAGGTATAGATTATGACGAAACCTTTGCTCCTGTAGCAAGATTAGAAGCCATTAGGATTCTACTTGCTTTCGCAAATCATAATAATTTCAAATTATTTCAAATGGATGTTAAAAGTGCATTTTTAAATGGATTTGTAAAAGAAGAAGTATATGTTAAACAACCACCACTTTTTGAAGATGAAAATTCACCAAACCATGTGTACAAACTTAAGAAAGCTTTATATGGTCTAAAACAAGCTCCTAGAGCATGGTATGATAGACTAAGATCTTATTTATTACAATCAAATTTTGAAATTGGTAAAATAGATAATACTCTTTTTATTAAAAGAAAGAAAAATGATATTCAACTAGTTCAAGTATACGTAGATGATATCATTTTTGGTTCAACTAACTTCGAAATGAATAAAGAATTTTCTGAAATAATGACAAAAGAGTTTGAGATGAGTCATATGGGGGAATAAACTTCTTTCTAGGATTACAAATAAAACAGTTAGATAATGGTATTTTTATTAGTCAGGAAAAATATGCTAAAGACCTAGTTAGTAAATTTGGTCTGACTACTGCGAGTGGAAAACCCACTCCCATGGCAACCAATGAGTACCTTAGTAAAGAAGATCTCTCAAAAGATGTAGATCAAAAGTTGTATAGAGGAATGATTGGATCACTACTCTATATCACTGCTAGTAGACCTGATATCATGCACAGTGTATGTCTCTGTGCAAGATATCAATCTCATCCTAAAGAAACTCACTTAAAAGCTGTAAAACGTATCATAAGATATATTAAACACACCTTTGATTATGGCTTATTTTATCCTAAAAACGATTCATTTGATTTAATATCTTACTATGATGCTGATTACGCTGGTTGTAAATCATACCGAAAAAGTACAAGTGGAACTTGTCACTTTTTGGGACATTCTCTGGTTTCCTGGTTTAGTAAAAAGCAAAATACAGTTTCTTCATCAACAACTGAAGCAGAGTATATTTCTGCTGCTTTGGCTTGTTCTCAAGTAATATATATGCAACAAACTTTAACAGATTTTGGACTAAATATCTCAAAATCGCCAATTTATTGTGATAATACTAGTGCAATAAATTTATCTAAAAATCATATTCATCATGCTCGAACTAAACATATTGATATCAGACACCATTTTCTCAGAGATAATATAAGTAGAGAAGTACTTACTCTCGACTATATCAATTCTGAAAATCAAATTGCTGATATTCTAACAAAACCCTTAAATGAATCTACATTTACTAAATTAAGAAGAGAATTAGGTATTTGTTCTTTAACTGAAATATAAAATATAAATAACGAGTATAATTAAAATAAATTCAAAATAAATTAAAAAGGTAAAAATACTATGACCATGTCGACATACCCACTAGACCCATGTCGACATATAACGATTTTATTTTTAAATTTCTTTTCCCACCAAAATTTAAATAACTGGTTATAAATTTCTTCTATTTCGAATTTTTCTTCATTTTCTCTGTTCTCTTTCTTGTCTATTCTCTGAAATCAGTTTATCATGGCCTCCTCTTCCAAATCAAACTTAAAATCATCCTTTTTGTTTCCATCGCCTACTTCTGGTCCGTGTCAACAATCAACGCTCGCTCGTGTAATGAAAATAGAGGATTCTCTGAAAGATACCCTTCAGTTAATGACTGAAATCCAAGTGATGCAACTTCGAATGGCCAAAGAACAAGAGAGGAAAGGCAAAATCCTTAGTAATTTGCAAAAATTTCTTATGGATAATCATGCCAACCCAATCTTGATTGACGAGGACTCGTCAGAAGATCATGTACAAGAGGTCAGCGAAGAAGAAGAAGAAGGAAGTAGTTCCCATAGAAGAAGCGCACGCGGAAGACAACGACAAAGTCGTTTGCGTTGGCGAAGTGTGCTTTGACAAAGATGGAAATCTTGTCGAACAACGTGGAAATTTCTGTTTCCACTACACAAATTGTTCAGTTCATAGATCTCTTATGTTCAAAAACACACATTAGTTTCTTTTCTTCCTTTTCTATTTGTTGTTTGTTTTTGTTTCTATCTCTACGAAAAATGTAAATATAAACAAATATATAATTAATAAAAATGTGTGTTCTTATATATGTTATATTAACAGTATTATTATTCTTAGTTAGGAGAGTTTGTAATTTAGGACTAAGTTTGAATTGATGATAACACTATCATCATATAGGATATTAGACTAAGAGTTATATAGTTTGGAGTTATATAGTTTAGAGTAAGTTTTTGTTGATGACAAAGGGGGAGAAGTATAAAATTGAGTAGTTAGGCATAGATTAAGGGGGAGTTGTTAGTTTTAGGGGGAGTTATTAGGATAGCAGTGATATTTTATAAACAAAGGTTGTCATCATCAAAAAGGGGGAGATTGTTAGTCCTTGAGATGATGGTTTTGATGACAACAACCTTAGAATATATTATAAAATATAAATACTAACATTACAAGTTTAGATATATATGTATATGCAGGATCTAACCATGCAGGTATCAAGAATGAAGACTGTACAGTATAGAGATTCAAGATACAGAGATAGAAGACTCATGAGTATCAAGATTATCAAGAGTTCAAGGTTAAGTCTGTTTTATTAGGAATATTTGTTAAAACTCATAGAAAAGCACTGGCATCTTAATATCCAATTTATTCGTGGAATGGAATCCACTTCGAGCCCGTTAAAGGGATGGAACCCTAAGTAGGATGGAACCTACGAAAATCTAGTGGGACATTGTTTTGTATCCACTAATTTTAATTCAAATGATTTTACAAAATTATCTTGTTTTCAAAATGATTTCAAAACTCTCTATCCTGATTCTAAATAATTTTAGCCTCAAAACATCTTTAATTTCAAAGTCAAAATACTCCTATTTTTAAATGTCTTTTCAAATAATATATTTAACTTTTAATATTTATACTTAGATTTAAATATAAAATTATAGTTAAATTATGTATATATTGTTCTTTATATTTACATATGAATTTCAACTACATTCAAGTATATTTATAAAGTTTTAAATAGTTTTTATATAAGATAAATATTGTTTTTTATAGAAATTCAAATTATCATTTTTGGCTGAGGGATGTCGACATGCCCCTAGGTAGTATGTCGACATAGTGACAGTTGAAGTTCAAATTCAAAATTCAAAAGAAGTGTCTATTCGCCATAATTCTTCATGAATGGTCATGGCTATTGGTTTTCTATAAATAGGGGCCAGTTTCAACGAATTTTTAATCACTTTTTTCTGGTTTTCACTCCTCTTCATCTTCCACATTTCTTATTACAAAATCATACCATTACTCTGCCGAAATCAACATCGAATCATACTCGATTACTTCTAGTTTGATTCTACATCACTATCTCTACAAGGTTCTCAATGCTATTCAGAGTTATAGATTTCTTTGTAATATATTAGCGAGAAAAGGTGTGATTGTAGCCTTGGAAATCAATTGGGTGAACTTGTTGCCCGGTAAATCAAGTATCCCTACCCAGAGGATTGGTATTCTGGAGGGTGTACCTCGTAGCCTTGAAATCAAGGGTTGTAATTGTTGAATTGCTTTTGAAAGGAAATCCGTACTTAGTTGTGCGGGACTGGATGTAGGGTAACTCCGAACCAGTATAAAATCCGGTGTGTTCTTTCCTTTACTGCTTTTACTTTATATTTCCATCTGTGTTTGATTCTGTGTTCATATCTGTGTCCGATTAGTGTATACATTGTTAATAAAGTAAGATAAACTCAAAAAGATTAACAAATTTCTTAAAACACTATTCACCCCCCTCTAGTGTTAATTCTAGCCTTAAAATCCTTAATCCGCATTTCTCACATAGGGTTTTGCCGAAGCTGGGTAAATCTGTGTTGTTCTATTTCTGCTTTTAATATTCTGCTATTATTTGTGCTGCTATTATCAGTGCTGCAATTATTCTGCTATTATCAGTGCTGCAATTATTTTATATATTTCCGCATTAACTTTTTATAATTAATAGTATCACCCTATTCACCCCCCTCTGGAGTGAAATCGATCCTACAGATCTCTCTGGATCCTTGCTGAGTCAAATTTGCTCACTCTTCGATGAGGGGACTCAATGATCAAGTAAGTCCATTCGCTCACTCTTTGGTGAGGGGAATTACCTTCACACAAGCTCAATCCACCCACCCTTCGGCAATAGGGCTTGCACCTTGTGGTCATCGCCCTATTTCTCCGAATAAGACAACCATGATCGATTTAAATCATCACATTCAAGTGGTTTTAAAAATCAAGATTTCGTAGAATTTAAGTTTCAACATCTATCACAACATTTATTCGAGCACTACAGCCTAACATCCAGCTTTAGAGCATGCCTATAGACCTATCGAGATCTCATACACGAGTAAGTGGTTTTATTGTAAGGCCATATCATTTATTGAAACCAGAAAGCAAAGTGTGGGAATTGAACATGACTCCCTACCGTCCCGATCATGGGATAACTATCCTCAGCCCAACGCTGAGGCCGCTTCGATTTGCTGCAGATGATGGCTGCTCTTGTTCCATCACTACAGTTCGGCTTCTTACATATTGCTGCAATTAGTTGTTCCTAACCAATTCTTTTATTAGGTCATGAAGGTACCTACAATTGTTAGTTCCATACCCATCCTACTCATGGAACGGGCAATACTTCCTTGATCTTCTTTCTCGATTGGTAAGTTCTCTCCTCAGTGGTTTTCAATAGGGGATTTTTCCCCGGTATCAAAGTAAATCTGCTCTAAGGTTTCACTCAACTCTGTGTAAGAAGAGAATTTATGTTCCCTTCACACCGCGTTGGTCCTATAAAGCCATCAATAGCCTTCCGTTTTCCTTTATCATTATCAGATCCTTCTTTGGATGGACCTCCGACATCCACATCATTAACTTCTGCTTTTCAGATTCAGCATCGTCTTGAAGCAAGTATCTCTTGGCCCAATGATAAAATTCCACTAGATCCGCCGGTGGATCTCTCTCCAAATCAACTTTAAAATCAGTTTTATTTGCAACTCCTGAAACTACCGCCATCAGAACCATTGATGGATCCAGCTTATGAACCATAGCAGCTGCCACATTAAACCTGGTTAAATAACTTCTCAGGGTCTCTCCGGTCCATTTCTTCACGCTCGATAACATCATCATGTTCTTCGATCGTGAAATATGCACTCTGATATGCCTCGTGAATCTTTTCACTAAATCGGTCTATGTGCTAATGGAACTATTTTCCAGCTGTCGGAACCACATCGTCCCTAATTCTATCAAATACAAAGGGAAACACAATCCTATCGCTTCTTCAATTGCACCCAACACCTCTGTATGTCGAATATTTCTCATTAAATGAACCGCTGGATCGATTTTTTCATCATAATTTTCCATTGTTTGTTGCTTGAAATCGAGCGGATTTCTCGTATACCTGATGCTAGAAGTGAAAGGGTTACTGCTTACATCTTCCAGACTCTAGTCTGGTGGTCCACCTCTCATTACTTGTCTAACTATCTCAGCAACTCTATCGTTGTCATCTAATAGAAGTCTCCACTCCACATTTGCGTCCTGCTCCCATTCCTATGGGAAAATTCTGGCATGTACTCTTCTGGTAGCACGTTTGCATTTGGATTCATGTTCCAGTGTCCAGAAGCAATCCTCAAATGAGTGTCTCCAAGTTCTAGATTCAAGTCATTGTTGCCTTTATGGATCCTTGAATCGATACCTATCTATTCCCTTAGTTCGATACGAATCTGAGGCGTTTATGCGGGGGTTACTCCAACTGGCTCTTCTTCGATTCCAACCGTGCTTGTCCTGCCATTTGGCCTTCAGTTTCAGTTTTCAGCTATTCCAATTGTCTCATTTTTCCATCCTTCTAAAGAATCCCTCCATCATCTCTTTCTAATGGGCTATCATTTTGTTCTACATTTCCATCATCATCATTTCCATCTCATCTCTGGTTCTATGGATGGAAGGAGGATTAGATCTTGAGGATACCTCTTGGCTGCCTCCACACCCTTGTTGGCTTTCTTTAGCAGTACTTCTGGTCAATGGTCTCATCGTCTTCTTAAATTCAAGTTTCAAGTTGTGAAATTCGAGTATTCACAGTGAAAGCACTAAAATGTTTGCACCAAAATATGGCACAAACACCCAAGAGTTATAGTAGAGAAGAAAAATGAAGAATAATAAATGAAAATGAAGTAAAAACGATACACATGGAGTTTATAGTGGTTCGACCAGCTGATGCCTACGTCCACTTAGCTTCTCAATTGATTATACTGCTATTTAAAACTCCGTTCTTATGGATCGGTATGGATCCTTGGGATTACAAGAGAATTATCGAAAATTAGTAAACAATAAAAAAAATATCCTTTAAATTGTCCCTTTCCACCTTTATTTATTGATGAAGGATGCCATAAATCATTCCACCACACTAATAACCACATTCCCCACGTCCGGAAGAAAATGTGCTCAGAAGATCGTGGCTACGTCATCATTTATCGTGGATCGTTACCAATCCGTAGGCATGGATCGATACCGATCCATAATATTATTTTATGGACCTTTCTTATGACCTTGTGTAGACGCGACTTGCTAGTAACTTCATGTTTTCCATCTTGATTTCTTTGCTAGAAGCTTGTTTCCGAGTCAGCTGCTTGGATCAGTTGTGGAATAGAGTTCCTGACTACATGTGCTTGAGATGCTCAGTGGAAAATGCCATGTGAATGATTCATTGAACCTTGGAATGGGTTGAAATCATTATGGGTTAGAGGTAGAGGAGATGCAAGGTGATATGGATGAAGTTGTATGGATCGGTACCGATCGATGGTCATGGATCGGTACCAATCCATGACTTAGTTCCAACCCTGGAATTTGGCTCTTTTACTTGGATTAGCATGGCTTGCGCGCTACTTTAGGAAGTTGATTGGTATGCAAATGAGTATACCTCCTAATTTTATTCGATATCCGAGTTTGGCGGTTATCACTTCGGATTTCGGCTTAGTGATTTCTTTCTCTATTCGATCATTCTGACTCGCCCAAATATGGTTTGGTCACAAAGCTGGATAACAATTAGTGTAATATGAAATGAAATGTAAATAAAACATGTTCAAAGCTTCCCTAAAGAGGAAGGGAACCACACAAGAGCAACCGAGAGGGTACATATGTTCTGCCTATGATAAAACCACTTCAGCGGTGGTTGGTAACAATTCTAATACCACATTCTTCACATATGCCATATTCTGTGACATTGATTTCAGTTCTGTGTTTTGATTTGCTGGATTTAATATTGACAGCCGAGTAATGAATTAGCATAAGTCCCTCTTGTCCAAAGTTTGGTCCGAAAAATATGGTTGTTTCTCTCTCTCCATAGAAACCAAATGCTAGTTGAGAGTCTAATTCGAACGAGATCGTTACTAAAATTCTATTGCGGAAAGTTATGAATTACACTCTGAACTTCGTCATCTAGCGAGAGAGTGCTACTGTGATTAGTTGGTCACTTGAGTTTGACATGGAACCATGGTTTTAAATCTCCTATATATCACCCGAGATCTCCTCCGAGATCTCCTTTTCACACATAAACGAGACGAAACATCAAATCTCCTCCATATCTCCCTCGACACTCATCTCGTCCGAGATATTCAAATCTCACCCGAAATATAGATCAAAATCTCAATCCGAGATCTCATTCGAAATTATACATTTTTCTTATTTTTCATAATATTTTTTATTTTCATATTGATTCAAAAGAAACTACTCAATCCAATTATAAATTACCAACTTCTTGAACATATTCTTTACTTTTTATCTTAATGAGTCATAACGAAAGGTTTCACTTCTTTATTATGTTCAAATAAAAGGATATTATTCAATCATTACCAAATCAATTAAGCTAATCAAGCTACTACTCTTCTAAAAATATTCCTTTTTCCATGTAAATCAAGTATGTTACCATTTTTATTTTTACTAAGAAAGTTATAACCGTTAAATAAATTTTTGACACATCAATTTTAGACACATAAGTATATCCGAAATATTCCCGAGATGCATTATAAGACTCGAGATGTCAATCCGAGATGTACACCCGATATGTACTCATCTCGTCCGAGATCTCCCCCGATATAAGATAAGTTGTGTAAAAATTCCGAGACGAAACGTGACCGAAATCCGATATTTAAAACCTTGCATGGCACCATTTCCAAACATAGGATGAGTATTTACACTCAAAAATATAAGTGCCACATTTTCTGCCACATTTTCTACGTGCTTATTGCATAAAACACAGAGAGGATCTATGTTGATTTTTCTTCGAATAAGTTTTTGCTTGGTGGGAAGGAAGTCATTAATAGCCTTGAATAGACAAATTGACATCTTTGGTGTGTGAACTCGGTGCTACACTAAAGATGCCCAATCTTTGTTCTCAAAAACACTACAAGTCGATTGCCATATATGTTTGCATTTATATCGACCATCTCGATTAAAAGACCATGTCCAATAATCACAATCATTGTCAAAATGTATCTACGTGTTTTCAATTTCAGATCTTAAATGATAGAGAAAACTTACTCTGTCCTATTTCCATCTATTTTGGTCAATGATTTCGTCAGCCGCCATCTGCTCCATTCTCGTTCTTATAGTTGTTTCTCTTCCCAATTTATTAATTTGACTATCCCCTTCAAGCCAAAGATCAAACCATAAAGAAATTTTTTTTCCATCGACCATGCATTTTTTCATAAACTTGATGGCTTGATAACTGTTTTTTAATAAATATTTCCAGACCCTCGAATCGTCTGATCAAGGACCCAGTTTCCAGAATCTTTTATTTCTCACATACTTATCATGCATTAAGTTAGCCCAGATACCATGATTGTTCACAATTTTCCAGATTAATTTGACACTAAGTACTGAATTAAGTTCAACCAAGACTCTCAAATCCAATCCCCCCTCCATCTTATTTCAACAAATCACTTTCCATGGAATTTTACTGCTTTTTCCTTCCCATAAAAAGTTTAAGCAAGAGTGTTTAATTTTATTGATTGTTGCATATGGAAGTTTAAAACACTACATCCAAAATTGAACAATAAGATAAATTGTAGACTTAATCAACTCTATTCTTCCTGCCAAGCTCAGAAATCTAGACTCCCAACCATCAATTTTCTGTTTAACTTTCTCAATAAGAGAGTTGCGGTCCTTATCTTTTAGATTCAAACTTGATAATGGGATACCTAAGTATCTCATCAAAAGATCTTTTTGATTGATATTAAGCAAGGTCAAAATTTCAACAGACTCATTTACACCTCTCCCAAAAAATATATTCGATTTTTTGTGGTTAAGTTCTAATCTAGTAACCTTACCCATTAATATGAAAATTTGTTTCAAAGCCACCTTTGCAGTCAAAATATCAGCTTGAGTGAAGATTAAGATATCATCGACTTAATTCAAATGAGTCGCCAAATTGTTGTTCAATTTGATCGAGGTGATCTGTTTCTATCTCACTTTGTCTTCCATTGACAATGTAAAATACTCCATGAAAAAAGTGAAAAGCAGTGGGAAAGAGGATCTCCCTACCTAAGTCCATTGCTACTTTCGAAATATCCGTAAGGGCATCCATGATGAACTACAAAAAAACATTAAAAGTTGATTAATTCTGCAATTAAGTTAATCCATTTAGCTGGGAAATTAACACTTTTTACAATTGTAGAGGAATTTCTATTTACTAAATCATATGCCTTACATAAATCAATCTTAATACACGTATTCTTATTATCCTTTCATCCTAATCCTCAGATGATTTCATGAGCAAACAAAATTCCATCGCTAACACTTCTCCCCTTGATAAATGCACTCTGGTTTTCAGAAATTAGTTGGTCCGTATAAATACAGAAAATTGCGTAAAACTTTGGTCAAAATTTTATATAATGTGTTACAACATGTAATGGGTCTAAATTGATGTAACTCTATAGCATTTTGAATTTTCGAAATAAGATACGAAAAAAGTGTGATTCCATTTCTTTAATGTTTTACCTATGCTCAGAACATCATTCATTACTTGGTTGATCAATGCATTCATCGAGTCCTAATGGATTTTATAAAATTTGGAATTAAATCTGTTCGGTCTAGCGATGAGTTGTCATTTATGCTCCATAACACTATTTTGATTCTTCGGTGTTAATATTATCTTTTAAAAATTTTGACCCATACTCAGTAATAATTGACTTCCAGATATCCTGTAGGAAATATTGAGATGTAGATTTTTTAAAGAGGTCTTTATAAAAATCCACTACGGTGTTGATAAAAGAGATCTGATTTTGCCAAATAACCCCATTTTTGTTGCTATAGCAGTAACATGGCTGAGATATCTTTTTTTAGACATGTTAGCATATAAAAATGTTGAAGCTTCATCCCCTAAAAGTAACCAATCACATTTAGCCTTTTATCTTGTGTCAATTGTCTCTTTATACAGCGCTAACTCGAGCTGATTCATTGCATATTGAAAGGCAATGACCGAATCTGTATCTCTGTTGTTTTCAACTTGCTTTGGAAGCAAAGAAAATTCCTCTCTTAGATTTTCCACCTTTTTTTCCATATAGTTCATTCGATTTCCCAAACTGTCAATTTGCATTTGATTTCCTTTTGTTTAGTTAACAATCTAAACATCTACCCGCCTACGACCTCCAAGTTCCATCCACTGTCGACGGTAAGAAAATACTCCTCGCAAAGGTACCAATGATTCATATACCGAAACAGTTTTGAACTGCTCTCTGTACTTTCTGCTAAAGATATGAGTATTGCATTATGATCACTAGTAGTAGGAGAAAGATATTTAGCTGTCATATGAGAGGGAATTCTAATCCAATCCAAGTTTGTAAAAACTCTACCTATCTTAGTGAAACTATTACGATTCGGGCCTGACCACCAAGAGTAGGAAAAACCTTTAATCAGGATTTCAACTAAACCGGTCCTATAGACTAAAGAGTCTAGTTATTGTAGTTATTATAAGGAACCGGATTTCCACCTAGCTTTCTGACTAGGTTTTATTATATAATTAAAGTCTCCAAGGATAATCCAAGGTCTATAGATTCGGAATGCATCTTCTTCTAAGTTGAACCAAAGTTTCGTTTTGAGTTCAGCAAAATTCTATGCATAAACGAAAGAAATGTTACATTTGAATCCACCCATATTAATCAACTCCGGCAAAATTTGTTATTTACTCATGCTAATAATGTTGAAATTCCATGACATTGAATCAATTAGGACAAAAATTCTACATTTATGATAGCATGAAATGTTGCTAACTTGACTCCAATTCGATTCCAAACAAGTTTCAAGTTTATTCAATTCTTCCCAGTTCAACTTGTTCTCCAAAACACCAACACAACTAATTTTATGTTTTCGAATAAGGTTTCTATGCTCCAATGACCTATTGGGTTTGTGGAAACCCTTCACATTCCAACAGGCTGTAAACGTAGATTATTTTTTATGAAAACTGCACAGCCTCATGCTACTTGAATTCTCCTCTAGGCTTTCACCTTCTTCGTTCAATAGCTCCATGTATTTAGGGTTCTTCTTTGCAATTTTATCTACTTGAACCTTTACATCATTCCTTTTCAGACTACCATGATGATCTATTAAACCAGAATCTTCAGTGATAAAATCTCATAATAGAACATATGTATCATTCTTGTCGATCTTTGAAGTTTGCTCTTGTCCTTTCATCGGTTGCTCCATCACCTGTTTAATCAAATTCAAATCATTAACACTTAAATTTTTACTATCATCCCTAGTGACATCTAAGACTTATTAGTGTTAAATGTAAATTTCAATTGTCCTTGATTAATGTCTGGTGATGAGTTACAGGACTGTAAGACTATGATAGGAGCTGTAAGTGATAGGGTCTAGTATAGGAGATGCCATGATTTGTTGTACTGAACTACTGGCTCCCTTGTTAATGGTTGAAGTGATAGGGTCTAGTATAGGAGATGCCATGATTGCCCTCTACTTGCGCTTATCTGAGGGCATAGATGGTCTTTTTGGCTCTTCTGCTTGCTTACCTTTAAGCTCTACCATCAATTTTGTTTCAATAACAAGGAGATTTTCCACCACTTTCTCAATATTCCCTATAGTCTTTGCCGAATCCTCTTCCTCTTCTCCTGTTTCCACCTTCAACTCCTTGTCCCTCCCCTCATTTCCTACCTTTACATTGTCTAAGAGTAAATTACTAAATTTATTTGTCTCTTGCTTCTCCTTCGCACCTTCCTTATTCAATGTCGATGTAACAGATCGACACCCTAGGTTTTCAGGTAGATCTTTCCCGACTTCATTTTTTGAATCTCTATAGGTACTCAAGTTTTACTCATTGGACACTGCATTTTTAGATGCCTAAAACAGTTACAGTTATCACATAACAGAGTAGGATTTTCATAAATTACCTCCCAAGAATAAATGGTCCCATTGTCATCCACTACTTTAATAGTACTAGGAAATCCAAACTCTGCCTTCACCTTTACTAAAACTCTAGCGAATGAAATTCTGAATCTATTCCTTGTTGCCTCATCAATCCTAATAGGATTACCTATAACACTCACTAACGCACTAATAGCACATGGACCCAAAGTTTGAAGCTCAATCCTGGAAGCCTCGCCCATATCGGCATATGGTTAGAAGATCCCTGTCGGTACCAAGGTCCTCCTCCTAGAATTTTCTTACAATCATTTTCCAATTTGAATCCGATGACAAAAAAACCATTATCTCTCATTTGTACTGTGAAACCTTTTTTAGTTTTAAACATTCTTTTTTCGTTGCTTCAAAAGCTTTAAAATATGGACAATTTCCCATAATATACAAAATCAGACAGTTTCTCCAACTGTCTTCCGCCACTGGAATTACCTCAGAAGAAATCCACCCCTTCTCTTTTTGGCTTCAATACATGTCTCCATGAACTCCAAATCTACCAATTTAAAGATCATATCGCCTTTGATAGCTTCATAGTACATTGATTTTTTGACATCTTTCGCCATAGATAATTTAATCTTCACTGTGTTTCCTCCAGCCTTCCAAGTTTAGTTTTTACCTCTCCAATTGAAGCATTTAGGATTTCTAACTATCGCTTCTCTATTAAATCCCTCCTTTGTCCCCATGTTAGGTTTAGAACCCTCAACGAAAGGCTGTGTTGAGATTAAAGTGAAATGGAAGGGAATTCTCTCTTATTCAAAATCTGAAACAAAACAGCAGGCATATACAGCCTTTTACACGTACAAAAGCAAAAAACAAAAAAAGCCACGTTACAATGGTAAGTTGCATGGAAATCTAAAAAAACACTGCTGAAGAATAGAGCGCCCATAAGATCAGGGCTTATTAAAAACGTGAACAACTACTTTATACCAACATTCCCTCCCTTAAGCTAATGCATCTGCATTGAGCTTAAATTTCTGCTGCATCAATTACTCCAAGCATCCCACGAAGCTTCAAAAATTGCTCTAATCTGAGAGGCTTTGTCATTATGTCTGCAATCTGCTCTTCAGAGCTACAAAAACTCAGCTTTACAGCTCCATCATTCACCAGGTCTCTGAGAAAGTGAAATTTTACACCAATATGTTTGCTTCATCCATGGAAAACCGAATTTTTGGACAACTGAATTGCAGAGTTGTTGTCACAATAAATTATTGTGCTTCCTCTTTCTTCAGCCCCAAGTTGCTCCAAGATTCTCCTAAGCCAAATACATTGACAAGAACAAAGCGCAGCAGCAATGTATTCAGCTTCCGTAGTTGATAGGCTCACTACTGGCTGCTTTTTCGAAGCCCATGAAATTGCTCCGGATCCCATAATGAAAACAAAACCTGAAGTGCTCTTTCGATCATCCAAATCTCTAGCATAGTTGCTATCCGTATAAGATACAAGACCTGCATGTCTCCTACCTCTTTTGTAAAGTATGCCAAAATCAGTGGTTCCTTTTATATACCTCAAAATTCTTTTTGCTGCAAGCCAATGAGATGACTTCGGATTTGCCATGAACCTGCTGATCAAGCTTACTCCATACATTAGATCTGGTCGAGTGGCTGTGAGGTACATTAAGCTTCCAACTGCTTGTTTAAACATGGTAGCATCTACTCCCTCTCCTGCCTCATCTTTTGACAATCGTGTTCCGGGAATAATAGGATTCTTCACCGAGTTGCTGCTCCCCATGTCGAATCTATCAAGGACTTCTCGAGCATATCTTCTTTGGCAGATAAATATTCCAGCTTCATTCTGTATAACTTCAATTCCCAGAAAGTGTCTCATCCTTCCTAGGTCTGACATATCAAATTCTCTCATCATTGAGCTTTTGAATTTATCACACATACTTTTATTGCCTCCAGTAAAGATTAGGTCATCTACATAAAGACTAACAATAAGTATGTTACCTCCTTCTTTCTTGGTAAACAAAGTGTGCTCGCTGGAACATTTTTCAAACCCTTCGTGCATAAAATATGCTTCTATCTTGCTATACCAAGCCCTTGGCGCTTGCTTAAGGCCATACAATGCCTTCTTCAATTTATAAACCTTGTCTTCTTGTCCCTTTTTAATAAACCCTTCCGGCTGTTCAATAAAAACTTCTTCTTCCAGTTCGCCATGAAGGAACGCACTTTTCACATCAAGTTGAAATACTTCCCATTCATTTTGAGCTGCAAGTGCAAGAATTAAACGTACCGTATCAAGTCTAGCCACAGGCGCAAAAACTTCTGTGTAGTCTATTCCATATCGGTGTGCGTACCCTTTTGCCACCAATCTTGCTTTGTGCTTTTCTACTTCTCCACTTTCGTTGAGTTTGGTTTTGAAAACCCACTTAACTCCAATAGGTTTGACGCCTTTTGGTAGATCCGTTAGCTCCCATGTATTGTTTTTCTGGATAGCCTTCATCTCAACTTTCATTGCCTCCTGCCACTTTATGCTTTTGTGTGCTTCTTCAAAGGAGAGTGGATCATTTTCGCTTTCAACCATCAACAACATGAGATTTTCTTCTTCTTCAGAAAAATCAGTCCCTGTCACATAGTCTGTCATCCATGCTGGTTTTCTTCTAGCTCTTGTAGCCCTCCCTTGAACTGGACTTTCTTCATCAATGTTGCTTTCCTCACTTACATGTGATCTGATTACACTTGGGCTGCCACCACCATCTTCATTTTCTTGTTGCTCAACTTCTTCTTCTTCATGATTGTCTTCTTTATCTTCACACACCATCACATCAGCTTTTCTGTCTTCATGGGTTCTGCCCCAATCCTAGTTTTTTTCTTCTTCGAACACCACATCCCTACTTACGATGATTTTTTGGGAAACAGGATCAAACAATCTGTAAGCTTTTGATTCTTCACTGATTCCTAAGAAAACACACTTCTTGCTCTTATCCTCAAGCTTGGTTCTTCTTTGATCTGGTATATGAACATGAGCCACACACCCGAATACTCGAAAATATTCCACCGAAGGCCTCACATTGCTCCATGCTTCTTCGGGAGTTGTATTTTCTATTGCTGAAGTTGGACTTCGATTCTGCACATGCACACACCATTTCACAGCCTCTGGCCAAAATACCTTCGGGACTTGCCTTTCATTCAATACAGCCCTTACACTATTCATGATCGTCCTATTTTTCCTCTCAGCGACTCCGTTTTGTTGAGGAGTATAAGCCGCTGTTAATTGCCTTCTAATGCCTTGAGTTCTGCAAAAATTTCAAACTCATATGAAGTAGATTCACCACCTCTATCTGTTCTTAAACAGGCAATGTGTTCACCAACTTCCTTTTCAACACTATTTTTGAAATTCTTGAAACTTTGGAATGCTTCAGATTTTTCATGTAAGAAATAAACCCAAGTTTTACGTGAGAAGTCATCTATAAAACTTAAGATATACCTCTTGTTGCTGTTTGAGGAAGGCTTGAGAGGACCACATATGTCAGCGTGCACGAGTTGTAGTTTCTTTGAGGCTCTCCACGTGCTTTTCTTTGGGATTGATCTTCTGTGTTGTTTTCCAATCAAGCAAGTGGTGCAAATCTTCTTTGGGAACTTCAGATTTGGTAATCCCGCTACCAAGTGTTTTTGTGACAATGTGTTGAGTTCCTTGTGATTAAGGTGCCCAAAGCGACAGTGCCACAAGTGTACTTCTTTTTCTATCTCTAACTCTGTTTTTAGGCACTTAGTCTTCTTCGGTGCTGCAGTGGCTAACACACGAAACATTCTATTTTCACTCATGTTAGCTTGCATGATTAAACCTTTCTTAGAGTGAAAAACCTTACATGTTCCATCCTGAATCAAAATTGACAATCCTTTTTCTTGAAGTTGTCCTAAGCTAAGCAGATTGTTCTTAAGCTCGGGAACAAAATAGACATCTGAAATTACTTGAGTGACACCATTAACTTGCATTCTTACACTTCCTTTTGCTACCACATCCATTGTCATGTCATTACCTAATTTCACAGTTTGACAAAGACCTTGTTCGAAATTAGAAAACCAACCTTTATTTCCTTTCATGTGATTACTGCATCCCGAATCCAAGAACCAGACCTCCTCTTGTTCGGTTTGGTGCAGATCTATGTGTGACATTAACAAGAGCTCCTCTTCTTCTTCCATTTCTGCATAGTTTGCCTTTTTCTCCCATTCTGGACATTCATATTGAAAATGTCCAAGCTTGTGACAGTTGAAGCACTCAATCATTGCTTTGTTTAGGGACTGTCTTCCACGTCCTCTTCCTCTTCCACCTCTAAGGAAGGCTCTTCCTCCTCTTCCTCTTCCAAATCTGTCATTATTAGCAACTTTCAACAATTGTTCCTCTACTTGATGTTCCTGCATCCTTTGCTCATGAACAAGAAGACTTCCATGGAGTTCATCAATGGTTAATGTGCTTAAATCATTTGACTCCTCTATTGAACATACAACATAATTGAATTTAGAAGTTAATGATCTAAGTATCTTACTGACCACTGTGCTTTGCTCCATGTTTTCACCATTTGATTTCATCTTGTTCACCACACTAAGGGTTCTTCCTAGAAAGTTGTCCACCTTCTCTCCTTCTTTCATAGCAAGCAGCTCAAACTCTCTTCTCAGAGCTTGAAGTTGTGCCCTCTTCACTTTTGTGGAACCTTGGTATTTCTGTCGCATTGACACCCAGATTGCCTTTGATGTCCCTTTGTCAAGAATTGTCTCCAGAATTTCTCTATCAATAGCCTGGAATAAAAAATTCTTAACCTTCAAATCCTTGAGCTTGGCTTCCTCCACGCTTTTTCTTTGTGCTTCACTCGTTGGTGCAGTTCCAATTGCCGGCACCGGTATTCCTTCGTCTACAAGACTCTACAGTTCTTTGCTTCTCAGAAAGTTTTCCATCGTCATCGACCAATAATCATAATGGCCGCCAAACTTTGGAATTGATGGTTGCACGAACTTTTCTGACATTTTTTTTGTAGACTCACACACACTTCTTCGCTCACAGTCAGGCCTCTTGCTAGGCTCTGATACCAGATGTTGAGATTAAAGTGAAATGGAAGGGAATTCTCTCTTATTCAAAATCTGAAACAAAACAGCAGGCATATATAGCCTTTTACACGTACAAAAGCAAAAAACAGAAAAAGCCACGTTACATGGCAAGTTGCATGGAAATCTGAAAAAAAACACTGCTGAAGAATAGAGCGCCCATAAGATCAGGGCTTATTAAAAACGTGAACAACTACTTTGTACCAACAGGCTGATTGCCTTATCTCCATCTAACTTCCTCCCAAGAATCATTTTCCTTCCTCCTCTGAGTTGGTTCCATAACAACACAGATTGGTAAGATAAGAGATTTAGAAGAGAATAAAAATGAAGATCTGAGATAAAATTAAAATTAAAAAGAGTAAAAATAGGAACTGAAATAAAATTATTATCAATCGCCAAGCAGCTAGGGTTTATGCCTAGGGTTTTCGCCATTTTCACTTTGAAAAGATGTAATATTTAAAGGAAGTACAATATATTATAAAGTAAAATATTTTGGGAAAACTAAATAATATTTTGGAAAATGAATCTTTTTGAGATGGGTTAAGTTATATTTGGAAAAGAGTAATATTTTGGAAATATTAAAAATACCATTTTTGAGAAGAATATAACAGTTTGAGAAAAGCTATAAATGATGTTTTAGGAAACATTTTGATATGAGAATGTGTATTGTTGTTATTTTGGTGAAGTATCGAATTGTTTAAAATAAAATAAGGATATTTCATTGGAAGTTTTAAAAGATGTCTGCAGCCATCGAGTATTAGTGCATATGAGATCGATGCCTAGGGAATGTTGATTACACGATTAACACTGCGAAGAAGAAGAAGAAGGAAGTAGTTCCCATAGAAGAAGCGCACGCGGAAGACAACGACAAAGTCGTTTGCGTTGGCGAAGTGTGCTTTGACAAAGATGGAAATCTTGTCGAACAACGTGGAAATTTCTGTTTCCACTACCCAAATTGTTCGGTTCATAGATCTCTTATGTTCAAAAACACACATTAGTTTCTTTTCTTCCTTTTCTATTTGTTGTTTGTTTTTGTTTCTATCTCTACGAAAAATGTAAATATAAACAAATATATAATTAATAAAAATGTGTGTTCTTATATATGTTATATTAACAGTATTATTATTCTTAGTTAGGAGAGTTTGTAATTTAGGACTAAGTTTGAATTGATGATAACACTATCATCATATAGGATATTAGACTAAGAGTTATATAGTTTGGAGTTATATAGTTTAGAGTAAGTTTTTGTTGATGACAAAGGGGGAGAAGTATAAAATTGAGTAGTTAGGCATAGATTAAGGGGGAGTTGTTAGTTTTAGGGGGAGTTATTAGGATAGCAGTGATATTTTATAAACAAAGGTTGTCATCATCAAAAAGGGGGAGATTGTTAGTCCTTGAGATGAAGGTTTTGATGACAACAACCTTAGAATAGATTATAAAATATAAATACTAACATTACAAGTTTAGATATATATGTATATGCAGGATCTAACCATGCATGTATCAAGAATGAAGACTGTACAGTATAGAGATTCAAGATACAGAGATAGAAGACTCATGAGTATCAAGATTATCAAGAGTTCAAGGTTAAGTCTGTTTTATTAGGAATATTTGTTAAAACTCATAGAAAAGCACTGGCATCTTAATATCCAATTTATTCGTGGAATGGAATCCACTTCGAGCCCGTTAAAGGGATGGAACCCTAAGTAGGATGGAACCTACGAAAATCTAGTGGGACATTGTTTTGCATCCACTAATTTTAATTCAAATGATTTTACAAAATTATCTTGTTTTCAAAATGATTTCAAAACTCTCTATCCTGATTCTAAATAATTTTAGCCTCAAAACATCTTTAATTTCAAAGTCAAAATACTCCTGTTTTTAAATGTCTTTTCAAATAATATATTTAACTTTTAATATTTATACTTAGATTTAAATATAAAATTATAGTTAAATTATGTATATATTGTTCTTTATATTTACTTATGAATTTCAACTACATTCAAGTATATTTATAAAGTTTTAAATAGTTTTTATATAAGATGAATATTGTTTTTTATAGAAATTCAAATTATCATTTTTGGCTGAGGGATGTCGACATGCCCCTAGGTAGTATGTCGACATAGTGACAGTTGAAGTTCAAATTCAAAATTCAAAAGAAGTGTCTATTCGCCATAATTCTTCATGAATGGTCATGGCTGTTGGTTTTCTATAAATAGGGGCCAGTTTCAACGAATTTTTAATCACTTTTTTCTGGTTTTCACTCCTCTTCATCTTCCACATTTCTTATTACAAAATCATACCATTACTCTACCGAAATCAACATCGAATCATACTCGATTACTTCTAGTTTGATTCTACATCACTATCTCTATAAGGTTCTCAGTGCTATTCAGAGTTATAGATTTCTTTGTAATATATTAGCGAGAAAAGGTGTGATTGTAGCCTTGGAAATCAATTGGGTGAACTTGTTGCCCGGTAAATCAAGTATCCCTACCCAGAGGATTGGTATTCTGGAGGGTGTACCTTGTAGCCTTGAAATCAAGGGTTGTAATTGTTGAATTGCTTTTGAAAGGAAATCCGTACTTAGTTGTGCGGGACTGGATGTAGGGTAACTCCGAACCTGTATAAAATCCGGTGTGTTCTTTCCTTTACTGCTTTTACTTTATATTTCCATCTGTGTTTGATTCTGTGTTCATATCTGTGTCCGATTAGTGTATACATTGTTAATAAAGTAAGATAAACTCAAAAAGATTAACAAATTTCTTAAAACACTATTCACCCCCCTCTAGTGTTAATTCTAGCCTTAAAATCCTTAATCCGCATTTCTCACATAGGGTTTTGCCGAAGCTGGGTAAATCTGTGTTGTTCTATTTCTGCTTTTAATATTCTGCTATTATTTGTGCTGCTATTATCAGTGCTGCAATTATTCTGCTATTATCAGTGCTGCAATTATTTTATATATTTCCGCATTAACTTTTTATAATTAATAGTATCACCCTATTCACCCCCCTCTAGAGTGAAATCGATCCTACAGATCTCTCTGGATCCTTGCTGAGTCAAATTTGCTCACTCTTCGATGAGGGGACTCAATGATCAAGTAAGTCCATTCGCTCACTCTTTGGTGAGGGGAATTACCTTCACACAAGCTCAATCCACCCACCCTTCGGCAATAGGGCTTGCACCTTGTGGTCATCGCCCTATTTCTCCGAATAAGACAACCATGATCGATTTAAATCATCACATTCAAGTGGTTTTAAAAATCAAGATTTCGTAGAATTTAAGTTTCAACATCTATCACAACATTTATTCGAGCACTACAGCCTAACATCCAGCTTTAGAGCATGCCTATAGACCTATCGAGATCTCATACACGAGTAAGTGGTTTTATTGTAAGGCCATATCATTTATTGAAACCAGAAAGCAAAGTGTGGGAATTGAACATGACTCCCTACCGTCCCGATCATGGGATAACTATCCTCAGCCCAACGCTGAGGCCGCTTCGATTTGCTGCAGATGATGGCTGCTCTTGTTCCATCACTACAGTTCGGCTTCTTACATATTGCTGCAATTAGTTGTTCCTAACCAATTCTTTTATTAGGTCATGAAGGTACCTACAATTATTAGTTCCATACCCATCCTACTCATGGAACGGGCAATACTTCCTTGATCTTCTTTCTCGATTGGTAAGTTCTCTCCTCAGTGGTTTTCAATAGGGGATTTTTCCCCGGTATCAAAGTAAATCTGCTCTAAGGTTTCACTCAACTCTGTGTAAGAAGAGAATTTATGTTCCCTTCACACCGCGTTGGTCCTATAAAGCCATCAATAGCCTTCCGTTTTCCTTTATCATTATCAGATCCTTCTTTGGATGGACCTCCGACATCCACATCATTAACTTCTGCTTTTCAGATTCAGCATCGTCTTGATGCAAGTATCTCTTGGCCCAATGATAAAATTCCACTAGATCCGCCGGTGGATCTCTCTCCAAATCAACTTTAAAATCAGTTTTATTTGCAACTCCTGAAACTACCGCCATCAGAACCATTGATGGATCCAGCTTATGAACCATAGCAGCTGCCACATTAAACCTGGTTAAATAACTTCTCAGGGTCTCTCCGGTCCATTTCTTCATGCTCGATAACATCATCATGTTCTTCGATCGTGAAATATGCACTCTGATATGCCTCGTGAATCTTTTCACTAAATCGGTCTATGTGCTAATGGAACTATTTTCCAGCTGTCGGAACCACATCGTCCCTAATTCTATCAAATACAAAGGGAAACACAATCCTATCGCTTCTTCAATTGCACCCAACACCTCTGTATGTCGAATATTTCTCATTAAATGAACCGCTGGATCGATTTTTTCATCATAATTTTCCATTGTTTGTTGCTTGAAATCGAGCGGATTTCTCGTATACCTGATGCTAGAAGTGAAAGGGTTACTGCTTACATCTTCCAGACTCTAGTCTGGTGGTCCACCTCTCATTACTTGTCTAACTATCTCAGCAACTCTGTCGTTGTCATCTAATAGAAGTCTCCACTCCACATTTGCGTTCTGCTCCCATTCCTATGGGAAAATTCTGGCATGTACTCTTCTGGTAGCACGTTTGCATTTGGATTCATGTTCCAGTGTCCAGAAGCAATCCTCAAATGAGTTTCTCCAAGTTCTAGATTCAAGTCATTGTTGCCTTTATGGATCCTTGAATCGATACCTATCTATTCCCTTAGTTCGATACGAATCTGAGGCGTTTATGCGGGGGTTACTCCAACTGGCTCTTCTTCGATTCCAACCGTGCTTGTCCTGCCATCTGGCCTTCAGTTTCAGTTTTCAGCTATTCCAATTGTCTCATTTTTCCATCCTTCTAAAGAATACCTCCATCATCTCTTTCTGATGGGCTATCATTTTGTTCTACATTTCCATCATCATCATTTCCATCTCATCTCTGGTTCTATGGATGGAAGGAGGATTAGATCTTGAGGATACCTCTTGGCTGCCTCCACACCCTTGTTGGCTTTCTTTAGCAGTACTTCTGGTCAATGGTCTCATCGTCTTCTTAAATTCAAGTTTCAAGTTGTGAAATTCGAGTATTCTCAGTGAAAGCACTAAAATGTTTGCACCAAAATATGGCACAAACACCCAAGAGTTATAGTAGAGAAGAAAAATGAAGAATAATAAATGAAAATGAAGTAAAAACGATACACATGGAGTTTATAGTGGTTCGACCAGCTGATGCCTACGTCCACTTAGCTTCTCAATTGATTATACTGCTATTTAAAACTCCGTTCTTATGGATCGGTATGGATCCTTGGGATTACAAGAGAATTATCGAAAATTAGTAAACAATAAAAAAATACCTTTAAATTGTCCCTTTCCACCTTTATTTATTGATGAAGGATGCCAGAAATCCTTCCACCACACTAATAACCACATTCCCCACGTCCGGAAGAAAATGTGCTCTGAAGATCGTGGCTACGTCATCATTTATCATGGATCGTTACCAATCCGTAGGCATGGATCGATACCGATCCATAATATTATTTTATGGACCTTTCTTATGACCTTGTGTAGACGCGACTTGCTAGTAACTTCATGTTTTCCATCTTGATTTCTTTGCTAGAAGCTTGTTTCCGAGTCAGCTGCTTGGATCAGTTGTGGAATAGAGTTCCTAACTACATGTGCTTGAGATGCTCAGTGGAAAATGCCATGTGAATGATTCATTGAACCTTGGAATGGGTTGAAATCATTATGGGTTAGAGGTAGAGGGGATGCAAGGTGATATGGATGAAGTTGTATGGATCGGTACTAATCGATGGTCATGGATCGGTACCAATCCATGACTTAGTTCCAACCCTGGAATTTGGCTCTTTTACTTGGATTAGCATGGCTTGCGCGCTACTTTAGGAAGTTGATTGGTATGCAAATGAGTATACCTCCTAATTTTATTCGATATCCGAGTTTGGCGGTTATCACTTCGGATTTCCGCTTAGTGATTTCTTTCTCTATTCGATCATTCTGACTCGCCCAAATATGGTTTGGTCACAAAGCTAGATAACAATTAGTGTAATATGAAATGAAATGTAAATAAAACATGTTCAAAGCTTCCCTAAAGAGGAAGGGAACCACACAAGAGCAACCGAGAGGGTACATATGTTCTGCCTATGATAAAACCACTTCAGCGGTGGTTGGTAACAATTCTAATACCACATTCTTCACATATGCCATATTCTGTGACATTGATTTCAGTTCTGTGTTTTGATTTGCTGGATTTAATATTGACAGCCGAGTAATGAATTAGCATAAGTCCCTCTTGTCCAAAGTTTGGTCCGAAAAATATGGTTGTTTCTCTCTCTCCATAGAAACCAAATGCTAGTTGAGAGTCTAATTCGAACGAGATCGTTACTAAAATTCTATTGCGGAAAGTTATGAATTACACTCTGAACTTCGTCATCTAGCGAGAGAGTGCTACTGTGATTAGTTGGTCACTTGAGTTTGACATGGCACCATGGTTTTAAATCTCCTATATATCACCCGAGATCTCCTCCGAGATCTCCTTTTCACACATAAACGAGACGAAACATCAAATCTCCTCCATATCTCCCTCGACACTCATCTCGTCCGAGATATTCAAATCTCACCCGAAATATAGATCAAAATCTCAATCCGAGATCTCATTCGAAATTATACATTTTTCTTATTTTTCATAATATTTTTTATTTTCATATTGATTCAAAAGAAACTACTCAATCCAATTATAAATTACCAACTTCTTGAACATATTCTTTACTTTTTATCTTAATGAGTCATAACGAAAGGTTTCACTTCTTTATTATGTTCAAATAAAAGGATATTATTCAATCATTACCAAATCAATTAAGCTAATCAAGCTACTACTCTTCTAAAAATATTTCTTTTTCCATGTAAATCAAGTATGTTACCATTTTTATTTTTACTAAGAAAGTTATAACCGTTAAATAAATTTTTGACACATCAATTTTAGAAACATAAGTATATCCGAAATATTCCCGAGATGCATTATAAGACTCGAGATGTCAATCCGAGATGTACACCCGATATGTACTCATCTCGTCCGAAATCTCCCCCGATACAAGATAAGTTGTGTAAAAATTCCGAGACGAAACGTGACCGAAATCCGATATTTAAAACCTTGCATGGCACCATTTCCAAACATAGGATGAGTATTTACACTCAAAAATATAAGTGCCACATTTTCTGCCACATTTTCTACGTGCTTATTGCATAAAACACAAAGAGGATCTATGTTGATTTTTCTTCGAATAAGTTTTTGCTTGGTGGGAAGGAAGTCATTAATAGCCTTGAATAGACAAATTGACATCTTTGGTGTGTGAACTCGGTGCTACACTAAAGATACCCAATCTTTGTTCTCAAAAACACTACAAGTCGATTGCCATATATGTTTGCATTTATATCGACCATCTCGATTAAAAGACCATGTCCAATAATCACAATCATTGTCAAAATGTATCTACGTGTTTTCAATTTCAGATCTTAAATGATAGAGAAAACTTACTCTGTCCTATTTCCATCTATTTTGGTCAATGATTTCGTCAGCCGCCATCTGCTCCATTCTCGTTCTTATAGTTGTTTCTCTTCCCAATTTATTAATTTGACTATCCCCTTCAAGCCAAAGATCAAACCATAAAGAAATTTTTTTTCCATCGACCATGCATTTTTTCATAAACTTGATGGCTTGATAACTGTTTTTTAATAAATATTTCCAGACCCTCGAATCGTCTGATCAAGGACCCAGTTTCCAGAATCTTTTATTTCTCACATACTTATCATGCATTAAGTTAGCCCAGATACCATGATTGTTCACAATTTTCCAGATTAATTTGACACTAAGTACTGAATTAAGTTCAACCAAGACTCTCAAATCCAATCCCCCCTCCATCTTATTTCAACAAATCACTTTCCATGGAATTTTACTGCTTTTTCCTTCCCATAAAAAGTTTAAGCAAGAGTGTTTAATTTTATTGATTGTTGCATATGGAAGTTTAAAACACTACATCCAAAATTGAACAATAAGATAAATTGTAGACTTAATCAACTCTATTCTTCCTGCCAAGCTCAGAAATCTAGACTCCCAACCATCAATTTTCTGTTTAACTTTCTCAATAAGAGAGTTGCGGTCCTTATCTTTTAGATTCAAACTTGATAATGGGATACCTAAGTATCTCATCAAAAGATCTTTTTGATTGATATTAAGCAAGGTCAAATTTCAACAGACTCATTTACACCTCTCCCAAAAAATATATTCGATTTTTTGTGGTTAAGTTCTAATCTAGTAACCTTACCCATTAATATGAAAATTTGTTTCAAAGCCACCTTTGCAGTCAAAATATCAGCTTGAGTGAAGATTAAGATATCATCGACTTAAATCAAATGAGTCGCCAAATTGTTGTTCAATTTGATCGAGGTGATCTGTTTCTATCTCACTTTGTCTTCCATTGACAATGTAAAATACTCCATGAAAAAAGTGAAAAGCAGTGGGAAAGAGGATCTCCCTGCCTAAGTCCATTGCTACTTTCGAAATATCCGTAAGGGCATCCATGATGAACTACAAAAAAACATGAAAAGTTGATTAATTCTGCAATTAAGTTAATCCATTTAGTTGGGAAATTAACACTTTTTACAATTGTAGAGGAATTTCTATTTACTAAATCATATGCCTTACATAAATCAATCTTAATACACGTATTCTTATTATCCTTTCATCCTAATCCTCAGATGATTTCATGAGCAAATAAAATTCCATCGCTAACACTTCTCCCCTTGATAAATGCACTCTGGTTTTCAGAAATTAGTTGGTCCGTATAAATACAGAAAATTGTGTAAAACTTTGGTCAAAATTTTATATAATGTGTTACAACATGTAATGGGTCTAAATTGATGTAACTCTATAGCATTTTGAATTTTCGAAATAAGATACGAAAAAAGTGTGATTCCATTTCTTTAATGTTTTACCTATGCTCAGAACATCATTCATTACTTGGTTGATCAATGCATTCATCGAGTCCTAATGGATTTTATAAAATTTGGAATTAAATCTGTTCGGTCTAGCGATGAGTTGTCATTTATGCTCCATAACACTATTTTGATTCTTCGGTGTTAATATTATCTTTTAAAAAATTTGACCCATACTCAGTAATAATTGACTTCCAGATATCCTGTAGGAAATATTGAGATGTAGATTTTTTAAAGAGGTCTTTATAAAAATCCACTACGGTGTTGATAAAAGAGATCTGATTTTGCCAAATAACCCCATTTTTGTTGCTATAGCAGTAACATGGCTGAGATATCTTTTTTTAGACATGTTAGCATATAAAAATGTTGAAGCTTCATCCCCTAAAAGTAACCAATCACATTTAGCCTTTTATCTTGTGTCAATTGTCTCTTTATACAGCGCTAACTCGAGCTGATTCATTGCATATTGAAAGGCTATGACCGAATCTGTATCTCTGTTGTTTTCAACTTGCTTTGGAAGCAAAGAAAATTCCTCTCTTAGATTTTCCACCTTTTTTTCCATATAGTTCATTCGATTTCCCAAACTGTCAATTTGCATTTGATTTCCTTTTGTTTAGTTAACAATCTAAACATCTACCCGCCTATGACCTCCAAGTTCCATCCACTGTCGACGGTAAGAAAATACTCCTCGCAAAGGTACCAATGATTCATATACCGAAACAGTTTTGAACTGCTCTCTATACTTTCTGCTAAAGATATGAGTATTGCATTATGATCACTAGTAGTAGGAGAAAGATATTTAGCTGTCATATGAGAGGGAATTCTAATCCAATCCAAGTTTGTAAAAACTCTACCTATCTTAGTGAAACTATTACGATTCGGGCCTGACCACCAAGAGTAGGAAAAACCTTTAATCAGGATTTCAACTAAACCGGTCCTATAGACTAAAGAGTCTAGTTATTGTAGTTATTATAAGGAACCGGATTTCCACCTAGCTTTCTGACTAGGTTTTATTATATAATTAAAGTCTCCAAGGATAATCCAAGGTCTATAGATTCGGAATGCATCTTCTTCTAAGTTGAACCAAAGTTTCGTTTTGAGTTCAGCAAAATTCTATGCATAAACGAAAGAAATGTTACATTTGAATCCACCCATATTAATCAACTCCGGCAAAATTTGTTATTTACTCATGCTAATAATGTTGAAATTCCATGACATTGAATCAATTAGGACAAAAATTCTACATTTATGATAGCATGAAATGTTGCTAACTTGACTCCAATTCGATTCCAAACAAGTTTCAAGTTTATTCAATTCTTCCCAGTTCAACTTGTTCTCCAAAACACCAACACAACTAATTTTATGTTTTTGAATAAGGTTTCTATGCTCCAATGACCTATTGGGTTTGTGGAAACCCTTCACATTCCAACAGGTTGTAAACGTAGATTATTTTTTATGAAAACTGCACAGCCTCATGCTACTTGAATTCTCCTCTAGGCTTTCACCTTCTTCGTTCAATAGCTCCATGTATTTAGGGTTCTTCTTTGCAATTTTATCTACTTGAACCTTTACATCATTCCTTTTCAGACTACCATGATGATCTATTAAACCAGAATCTTCAGTGATAAAATCTCATAATAGAACATATGTATCATTCTTGTCGATCTCTGAAGTTTGCTCTTGTCCTTTCATCGGTTGCTCCATCACCTGTTTAATCACATTCAAATCATTAACACTTAAATTTTTACTATCATCCCTAGTGACATCTAAGACTTATTAGTGTTAAATGTAAATTTCAATTGTCCTTGATTAATGTCTGGTGATGAGTTACAGCACTGTAAGACTATGATAGGAGCTGTAAGTGATAGGGTCTAGTATAGGAGATGCCATGATTTGTTGTACTGAACTACTGGCTCCCTTGTTAATGGTTGAAGTGATAGGGTCTAGTATAGGAGATGCCATGATTGCCCTATACTTGCGCTTATCTGAGGGCATAGATGGTCTTTTTGGCTCTTCTGCTTGCTTACCTTTAAGCTCTACCATCAATTTTGTTTCAATAACAAGGAGATTTTCCACCACTTTCTCAATATTCCCTATAGTCTTTGCCGAATCCTCTTCCTCTTCTCCTATTTCCACCTTCAACTCCTTGTCCCTCCCCTCATTTCCTACCTTTACATTGTCTAAGAGTACATTACTAAATTTATTTGTCTCCTGCTTCTCCTTCGCACCTTCCTTATTCAATGTCGATGTAACAGATCGACACCCTAGGTTTTCAGGTAGATCTTTCTCGACTTCATTTTTTGAATCTCTATAGGTACTCAAGTTTTACTCATTGGACACTGCATTTTTAGATGCCTAAAACAGTTACAGTTATCACATAACAGAGTAGGATTTTCATAAATTACCTCCCAAGAATAAATGGTCCCATTGTCATCCACTACTTTAATAGTACTAGGAAATCCAAACTCTGCCTTCACCTTTACTAAAACTCTAGCGAATGAAATTCTGAATCTATTCCTTGTTGCCTCATCAATCCTAATAGGATTACCTATAACACTCACTAACGCACTAATAGCACGTGGACCCAAAGTTTGAAGCTCAATCCTGGAAGCCTCGCCCATATCGGCATATGGTTAGAAGATCCCTGTCGGTACCAAGGTCCTCCTCCTAGAATTTTCTTACAATCATTTTCCAATTTGAATCCGATGACAAAAAAACCATTATCTCTCATTTGTACTGTGAAACCTTTTTTAGTTTTAAACATTCTTTTTTCGTTGCTTCAAAAGCTTTAAAATATGGACAATTTCCCATAATATACAAAATCAGACAGTTTCTCCAACTGTCTTCCGCCACTGGAATTACCTCAGAAGAAATCCACCCCTTCTCTTTTTGGCTTCAATACATGTCTCCATGAACTCCAAATCTACCAATTTAAAGATCATATCGCCTTTGATAGCTTCATAGTACATTGATTTTTTGACATCTTTCGCCATAGATAATTTAATCTTCACTGTGTTTCCTCCAGCCTTCCAAGTTTAGTTTTTACCTCTCCAATTGAAGCATTTAGGATTTCTAACTATCGCTTCTCTATTAAATCCCTCCTTTGTCCCCATGTTAGGTTTAGAACCCTCAACGAAAGGCTGTGTTGAGATTAAAGTGAAATGGAAGGGAATTCTCTCTTATTCAAAATCTGAAACAAAACAGCAGGCATATACAGCCTTTTACACGTACAAAAGCAAAAAACAAAAAAAGCCACGTTACAATGGTAAGTTGCATGGAAATCTAAAAAAACACTGCTGAAGAATAGAGCGCCCATAAGATCAGGGCTTATTAAAAACGTGAACAACTACTTTATACCAACATTCCCTCCCTTAAGCTAATGCATCTGCATTGAGCTTAAATTTCTGCTGCATCAATTACTCCAAGCATCCCACGAAGCTTCAAAAATTGCTCTAATCTGAGAGGCTTTGTCATTATGTCTGCAATCTGCTCTTCAGAGCTACAAAAACTCAGCTTTACAGCTCCATCATTCACCAGGTCTCTGAGAAAGTGAAATTTTACACCAATATGTTTGCTTCATCCATGGAAAACCGAATTTTTGGACAACTGAATTGCAGAGTTGTTGTCACAATAAATTATTGTGCTTCCTCTTTCTTCAGCCCCAAGTTGCTCCAAGATTCTCCTAAGCCAAATACATTGACAAGAACAAAGCGCAGCAGCAATGTATTCAGCTTCCGTAGTTGATAGGCTCACTACTGGCTGCTTTTTCGAAGCCCATGAAATTGCTCCGGATCCCATAATGAAAACAAAACCTGAAGTGCTCTTTCGATCATCCAAATCTCTAGCATAGTTGCTATCCGTATAAGATACAAGACCTGCATGTCTCCTACCTCTTTTGTAAAGTATGCCAAAATCAGTGGTTCCTTTTATATACCTCAAAATTCTTTTTGCTGCAAGCCAATGAGATGACTTCGGATTTGCCATGAACCTGCTGATCAAGCTTACTCCATACATTAGATCTGGTCGAGTGGCTGTGAGGTACATTAAGCTTCCAACTGCTTGTTTAAACATGGTAGCATCTACTCCCTCTCCTGCCTCATCTTTTGACAATCGTGTTCCGGGAATAATAGGATTCTTCACCGAGTTGCTGCTCCCCATGTCGAATCTATCAAGGACTTCTCGAGCATATCTTCTTTGGCAGATAAATATTCCAGCTTCATTCTGTATAACTTCAATTCCCAGAAAGTGTCTCATCCTTCCTAGGTCTGACATATCAAATTCTCTCATCATTGAGCTTTTGAATTTATCACACATACTTTTATTGCCTCCAGTAAAGATTAGGTCATCTACATAAAGACTAACAATAAGTATGTTACCTCCTTCTTTCTTGGTAAACAAAGTGTGCTCGCTGGAACATTTTTCAAACCCTTCGTGCATAAAATATGCTTCTATCTTGCTATACCAAGCCCTTGGCGCTTGCTTAAGGCCATACAATGCCTTCTTCAATTTATAAACCTTGTCTTCTTGTCCCTTTTTAATAAACCCTTCCGGCTGTTCAATAAAAACTTCTTCTTCCAGTTCGCCATGAAGGAACGCACTTTTCACATCAAGTTGAAATACTTCCCATTCATTTTGAGCTGCAAGTGCAAGAATTAAACGTACCGTATCAAGTCTAGCCACAGGCGCAAAAACTTCTGTGTAGTCTATTCCATATCGGTGTGCGTACCCTTTTGCCACCAATCTTGCTTTGTGCTTTTCTACTTCTCCACTTTCGTTGAGTTTGGTTTTGAAAACCCACTTAACTCCAATAGGTTTGACGCCTTTTGGTAGATCCGTTAGCTCCCATGTATTGTTTTTCTGGATAGCCTTCATCTCAACTTTCATTGCCTCCTGCCACTTTATGCTTTTGTGTGCTTCTTCAAAGGAGAGTGGATCATTTTCGCTTTCAACCATCAACAACATGAGATTTTCTTCTTCTTCAGAAAAATCAGTCCCTGTCACATAGTCTGTCATCCATGCTGGTTTTCTTCTAGCTCTTGTAGCCCTCCCTTGAACTGGACTTTCTTCATCAATGTTGCTTTCCTCACTTACATGTGATCTGATTACACTTGGGCTGCCACCACCATCTTCATTTTCTTGTTGCTCAACTTCTTCTTCTTCATGATTGTCTTCTTTATCTTCACACACCATCACATCAGCTTTTCTGTCTTCATGGGTTCTGCCCCAATCCTAGTTTTTTTCTTCTTCGAACACCACATCCCTACTTACGATGATTTTTTGGGAAACAGGATCAAACAATCTGTAAGCTTTTGATTCTTCACTGATTCCTAAGAAAACACACTTCTTGCTCTTATCCTCAAGCTTGGTTCTTCTTTGATCTGGTATATGAACATGAGCCACACACCCGAATACTCGAAAATATTCCACCGAAGGCCTCACATTGCTCCATGCTTCTTCGGGAGTTGTATTTTCTATTGCTGAAGTTGGACTTCGATTCTGCACATGCACACACCATTTCACAGCCTCTGGCCAAAATACCTTCGGGACTTGCCTTTCATTCAATACAGCCCTTACACTATTCATGATCGTCCTATTTTTCCTCTCAGCGACTCCGTTTTGTTGAGGAGTATAAGCCGCTGTTAATTGCCTTCTAATGCCTTGAGTTCTGCAAAAATTTCAAACTCATATGAAGTAGATTCACCACCTCTATCTGTTCTTAAACAGGCAATGTGTTCACCAACTTCCTTTTCAACACTATTTTTGAAATTCTTGAAACTTTGGAATGCTTCAGATTTTTCATGTAAGAAATAAACCCAAGTTTTACGTGAGAAGTCATCTATAAAACTTAAGATATACCTCTTGTTGCTGTTTGAGGAAGGCTTGAGAGGACCACATATGTCAGCGTGCACGAGTTGTAGTTTCTTTGAGGCTCTCCACGTGCTTTTCTTTGGGATTGATCTTCTGTGTTGTTTTCCAATCAAGCAAGTGGTGCAAATCTTCTTTGGGAACTTCAGATTTGGTAATCCCGCTACCAAGTGTTTTTGTGACAATGTGTTGAGTTCCTTGTGATTAAGGTGCCCAAAGCGACAGTGCCACAAGTGTACTTCTTTTTCTATCTCTAACTCTGTTTTTAGGCACATAGTCTTCTTCGGTGCTGCAGTGGCTAACACACGAAACATTCTATTTTCACTCATGTTAGCTTGCATGATTAAACCTTTCTTAGAGTGAAAAACCTTACATGTTCCATCCTGAATCAAAATTGACAATCCTTTTTCTTGAAGTTGTCCTAAGCTAAGCAGATTGTTCTTAAGCTCGGGAACAAAATAGACATCTGAAATTACTTGAGTGACACCATTAACTTGCATTCTTACACTTCCTTTTGCTACCACATCCATTGTCATGTCATTACCTAATTTCACAGTTTGACAAAGACCTTGTTCGAAATTAGAAAACCAACCTTTATTTCCTGTCATGTGATTACTGCATCCCGAATCCAAGAACCAGACCTCCTCTTGTTCGGTTTGGTGCAGATCTATGTGTGACATTAACAAGAGCTCCTCTTCTTCTTCCATTTCTGCATAGTTTGCCTTTTTCTCCCATTCTGGACATTCATATTGAAAATGTCCAAGCTTGTGACAGTTGAAGCACTCAATCATTGCTTTGTTTAGGGACTGTCTTCCACGTCCTCTTCCTCTTCCACCTCTAAGGAAGGCTCTTCCTCCTCTTCCTCTTCCAAATCTGTCATTATTAGCAACTTTCAACAATTGTTCCTCTACTTGATGTTCCTGCATCCTTTGCTCATGAACAAGAAGACTTCCATGGAGTTCATCAATGGTTAATGTGCTTAAATCATTTGACTCCTCTATTGAACATACAACATAATTGAATTTAGAAGTTAATGATCTAAGTATCTTACTGACCACTGTGCTTTGCTCCATGTTTTCACCATTTGATTTCATCTTGTTCACCACACTAAGGGTTCTTCCTAGAAAGTTGTCCACCTTCTCTCCTTCTTTCATAGCAAGCAGCTCAAACTCTCTTCTCAGAGCTTGAAGTTGTGCCCTCTTCACTTTTGTGGAACCTTGGTATTTCTGTCGCATTGACACCCAGATTGCCTTTGATGTCCCTTTGTCAAGAATTGTCTCCAGAATTTCTCTATCAATAGCCTGGAATAAAAAATTCTTAACCTTCAAATCCTTGAGCTTGGCTTCCTCCACGCTTTTTCTCTGTGCTTCACTCGTTGGTGCAGTTCCAATTGCCGGCACCGGTATTCCTTCGTCTACAAGACTCTACAGTTCTTTGCTTCTCAGAAAGTTTTCCATCGTCATCGACCAATAATCATAATGGCCGCCAAACTTTGGAATTGATGGTTGCACGAACTTTTCTAACATTTTTTTTGTAGACTCACACACACTTCTTCGCTCACAGTCAGGCCTCTTGCTAGGCTCTGATACCAGATGTTGAGATTAAAGTGAAATGGAAGGGAATTCTCTCTTATTCAAAATCTGAAACAAAACAGCAGGCATATATAGTCTTTTACACATACAAAAGCAAAAAACAGAAAAAGCCACGTTACATGGCAAGTTGCATGGAAATCTGAAAAAAAACACTGCTGAAGAATAGAGCGCCCATAAGATCAGGGCTTATTAAAAACGTGAACAACTACTTTGTACCAACAGGCTGATTGCCTTATCTCCATCTAACTTCCTCCCAAGAATCATTTTCCTTCCTCCTCTGAGTTGGTTCCATAACAACACAGATTGGTAAGATAAGAGATTTAGAAGAGAATAAAAATGAAGATCTGAGATAAAATTAAAATTAAAAAGAGTAAAAATAGGAACTGAAATAAAATTATTATCAATCGCCAAGCAGCTAGGGTTTATGCCTAGGGTTTTCGCCATTTTCACTTTGAAAAGATGTAATATTTAAAGGAAGTACAATATATTATAAAGTAAAATATTTTGGGAAAACTAAATAATATTTTGGAAAATGAATCTTTTTGAGATGGGTTAAGTTATATTTGGAAAAGAGTAATATTTTGGAAATATTAAAAATACCATTTTTGAGAAGAATATAACAGTTTGAGAAAAGCTATAAATGATGTTTTAGGAAACATTTTGATATGAGAATGTGTATTGTTGTTATTTTGGTGAAGTATCGAATTGTTTAAAATAAAATAAGGATATTTCATTGGAAGTTTTAAAAGATGTCTGCAGCCATCGAGTATTAGTGCATATGAGATCGATGCCTAGGGAATGTTGATTACACGATTAACACTGCGAAGAAGAAGAAGAAGGAAGTAGTTCCCATAGAAGAAGCGCACGCGGAAGACAACGACAAAGTCGTTTGCGTTGGCGAAGTGTGCTTTGACAAAGATGGAAATCTTGTCGAACAACGTGGAAATTTCTGTTTCCACTACCCAAATTGTTCGGTTCATAGATCTCTTATGTTCAAAAACACACATTAGTTTCTTTTCTTCCTTTTCTATTTGTTGTTTGTTTTTGTTTCTATCTCTACGAAAAATGTAAATATAAACAAATATATAATTAATAAAAATGTGTGTTCTTATATATGTTATATTAACAGTATTATTATTCTTAGTTAGGAGAGTTTGTAATTTAGGACTAAGTTTGAATTGATGATAACACTATCATCATATAGGATATTAGACTAAGAGTTATATAGTTTGGAGTTATATAGTTTAGAGTAAGTTTTTGTTGATGACAAAGGGGGAGAAGTATAAAATTGAGTAGTTAGGCATAGATTAAGGGGGAGTTGTTAGTTTTAGGGGGAGTTATTTGGATAGCAGTGATATTTTATAAACAAAGGTTGTCATCATCAAAAAGGGGGAGATTGTTAGTCCTTGAGATGAAGGTTTTGATGACAACAACCTTAGAATAGATTATAAAATATAAATACTAACATTACAAGTTTAGATATATATGTATATGCAGGATCTAACCATGCATGTATCAAGAATGAAGACTGTACAGTATAGAGATTCAAGATACAGAGATAGAAGACTCATGAGTATCAAGATTATCAAGAGTTCAAGGTTAAGTCTGTTTTATTAGGAATATTTGTTAAAACTCATAGAAAAGCACTGGCATCTTAATATCCAATTTATTCGTGGAATGGAATCCACTTCGAGCCCGTTAAAGGGATGGAACCCTAAGTAGGATGGAACCTACGAAAATCTAGTGGGACATTGTTTTGCATCCACTAATTTTAATTCAAATGATTTTACAAAATTATCTTGTTTTCAAAATGATTTCAAAACTCTCTATCCTGATTCTAAATAATTTTAGCCTCAAAACATCTTTAATTTCAAAGTCAAAATACTCCTGTTTTTAAATGTCTTTTCAAATAATATATTTAACTTTTAATATTTATACTTAGATTTAAATATAAAATTATAGTTAAATTATGTATATATTGTTCTTTATATTTACTTATGAATTTCAACTACATTCAAGTATATTTATAAAGTTTTAAATAGTTTTTATATAAGATGAATATTGTTTTTTATAGAAATTCAAATTATCATTTTTGGCTGAGGGATGTCGACATGCCCCTAGGTAGTATGTCGACATAGTGACAGTTGAAGTTCAAATTCAAAATTCAAAAGAAGTGTCTATTCGCCATAATTCTTCATGAATGGTCATGGCTGTTGGTTTTCTATAAATAGGGGCCAGTTTCAACGAATTTTTAATCACTTTTTTCTGGTTTTCACTCCTCTTCATCTTCCACATTTCTTATTACAAAATCATACCATTACTCTACCGAAATCAACATCGAATCATACTCGATTACTTCTAGTTTGATTCTACATCACTATCTCTATAAGGTTCTCAGTGCTATTCAGAGTTATAGATTTCTTTGTAATATATTAGCGAGAAAAGGTGTGATTGTAGCCTTGGAAATCAATTGGGTGAACTTGTTGCCCGGTAAATCAAGTATCCCTACCCAGAGGATTGGTATTCTGGAGGGTGTACCTTGTAGCCTTGAAATCAAGGGTTGTAATTGTTGAATTGCTTTTGAAAGGAAATCCGTACTTAGTTGTGCGGGACTGGATGTAGGGTAACTCCGAACCAGTATAAAATCCGGTGTGTTCTTTCCTTTACTGCTTTTACTTTATATTTCCATCTGTGTTTGATTCTGTGTTCATATCTGTGTCCGATTAGTGTATACATTGTTAATAAAGTAAGATAAACTCAAAAAGATTAACAAATTTCTTAAAACACTATTCACCCCCCTCTAGTGTTAATTCTAGCCTTAAAATCCTTAATCCGCATTTCTCACATAGGGTTTTGCCGAAGCTGGGTAAATCTGTGTTGTTCTATTTCTGCTTTTAATATTCTGCTATTATTTGTGCTGCTATTATCAGTGCTGCAATTATTCTGCTATTATCAGTGCTGCAATTATTTTATATATTTCCGCATTAACTTTTTATAATTAATAGTATCACCCTATTCACCCCCCTCTAGAGTGAAATCGATCCTACAGATCTCTCTGGATCCTTGCTGAGTCAAATTTGCTCACTCTTCGATGAGGGGACTCAATGATCAAGTAAGTCCATTCGCTCACTCTTTGGTGAGGGGAATTACCTTCACACAAGCTCAATCCACCCACCCTTCGGCAATAGGGCTTGCACCTTGTGGTCATCGCCCTATTTCTCCGAATAAGACAACCATGATCGATTTAAATCATCACATTCAAGTGGTTTTAAAAATCAAGATTTCGTAGAATTTAAGTTTCAACATCTATCACAACATTTATTCGAGCACTACAGCCTAACATCCAGCTTTAGAGCATGCCTATAGACCTATCGAGATCTCATACACGAGTAAGTGGTTTTATTGTAAGGCCATATCATTTATTGAAACCAGAAAGCAAAGTGTGGGAATTGAACATGACTCCCTACCGTCCCGATCATGGGATAACTATCCTCAGCCCAACGCTGAGGCCGCTTCGATTTGCTGCAGATGATGGCTGCTCTTGTTCCATCACTACAGTTCGGCTTCTTACATATTGCTGCAATTAGTTGTTCCTAACCAATTCTTTTATTAGGTCATGAAGGTACCTACAATTATTAGTTCCATACCCATCCTACTCATGGAACGGGCAATACTTCCTTGATCTTCTTTCTTGATTGGTAAGTTCTCTCCTCAGTGGTTTTCAATAGGGGATTTTTCCCTGGTATCAAAGTAAATCTGCTCTAAGGTTTCACTCAACTCTGTGTAAGAAGAGAATTTATGTTCCCTTCACACCGCGTTGGTCCTATAAAGCCATCAATAGCCTTCCGTTTTCCTTTATCATTATCAGATCCTTCTTTGGATGGACCTCCGACATCCACATCATTAACTTCTGCTTTTCAGATTCAGCATCGTCTTGATGCAAGTATCTCTTGGCCCAATGATAAAATTCCACTAGATCCGCCGGTGGATCTCTCTCCAAATCAACTTTAAAATCAGTTTTATTTGCAACTCCTGAAACTACCGCCATCAGAACCATTGATGGATCCAGCTTATGAACCATAGCAGCTGCCACATTAAACCTGGTTAAATAACTTCTCAGGGTCTCTCCGGTCCATTTCTTCATGCTCGATAACATCATCATGTTCTTCGATCGTGAAATATGCACTCTGATATGCCTCGTGAATCTTTTCACTAAATCGGTCTATGTGCTAATGGAACTATTTTCCAGCTGTCGGAACCACATCGTCCCTAATTCTATCAAATACAAAGGGAAACACAATCCTATCGCTTCTTCAATTGCACCCAACACCTCTGTATGTCGAATATTTCTCATTAAATGAACCGCTGGATCGATTTTTTCATCATAATTTTCCATTGTTTGTTGCTTGAAATCGAGCGGATTTCTCGTATACCTGATGCTAGAAGTGAAAGGGTTACTGCTTACATCTTCCAGACTCTAGTCTGGTGGTCCACCTCTCATTACTTGTCTAACTATCTCAGCAACTCTGTCGTTGTCATCTAATAGAATTCTCCACTCCACATTTGCGTTCTGCTCCCATTCCTATGGGAAAATTCTGGCATGTACTCTTCTGGTAGCACGTTTGCATTTGGATTCATGTTCCAGTGTCCAGAAGCAATCCTCAAATGAGTTTCTCCAAGTTCTAGATTCAAGTCATTGTTGCCTTTATGGATCCTTGAATCGATACCTATCTATTCCCTTAGTTCGATACGAATCTGAGGCGTTTATGCGGGGGTTACTCCAACTGGCTCTTCTTCGATTCCAACCGTGCTTGTCCTGCCATCTGGCCTTCAGTTTCAGTTTTCAGCTATTCCAATTGTCTCATTTTTCCATCCTTCTAAAGAATCCCTCCATCATCTCTTTCTGATGGGCTATCATTTTGTTCTACATTTCCATCATCATCATTTCCATCTCATCTCTGGTTCTATGGATGGAAGGAGGATTAGATCTTGAGGATACCTCTTGGCTGCCTCCACACCCTTGTTGGCTTTCTTTAGCAGTACTTCTGGTCAATGGTCTCATCGTCTTCTTAAATTCAAGTTTCAAGTTGTGAAATTCGAGTATTCTCAGTGAAAGCACTAAAATGTTTGCACCAAAATATGGCACAAACACCCAAGAGTTATAGTAGAGAAGAAAAATGAAGAATAATAAATGAAAATGAAGTAAAAACGATACACATGGAGTTTATAGTGGTTCGACCAGCTGATGCCTACGTCCACTTAGCTTCTCAATTGATTATACTGCTATTTAAAACTCCGTTCTTATGGATCGGTATGGATCCTTGGGATTACAAGAGAATTATCGAAAATTAGTAAACAATAAAAAAAATACCTTTAAATTGTCCCTTTCCACCTTTATTTATTGATGAAGGATGCCAGAAATCCTTCCACCACACTAATAACCACATTCCCCACGTCCGGAAGAAAATGTGCTCTGAAGATCGTGGCTACGTCATCATTTATCATGGATCGTTACCAATCCGTAGGCATGGATCGATACCGATCCATAATATTATTTTATGGACCTTTCTTATGACCTTGTGTAGACGCGACTTGCTAGTAACTTCATGTTTTCCATCTTGATTTCTTTGCTAGAAGCTTGTTTCCGAGTCAGCTGCTTGGATCAGTTGTGGAATAGAGTTCCTAACTACATGTGCTTGAGATGCTCAGTGGAAAATGCCATGTGAATGATTCATTGAACCTTGGAATGGGTTGAAATCATTATGGGTTAGAGGTAGAGGGGATGCAAGGTGATATGGATGAAGTTGTATGGATCGGTACTAATCGATGGTCATGGATCGGTACCAATCCATGACTTAGTTCCAACCCTGGAATTTGGCTCTTTTACTTGGATTAGCATGGCTTGCGCGCTACTTTAGGAAGTTGATTGGTATGCAAATGAGTATACCTCCTAATTTTATTCGATATCCGAGTTTGGCGGTTATCACTTCGGATTTCCGCTTAGTGATTTCTTTCTCTATTCGATCATTCTGACTCGCCCAAATATGGTTTGGTCACAAAGCTAGATAACAATTAGTGTAATATGAAATGAAATGTAAATAAAACATGTTCAAAGCTTCCCTAAAGAGGAAGGGAACCACACAAGAGCAACCGAGAGGGTACATATGTTCTGCCTATGATAAAACCACTTCAGCGGTGGTTGGTAACAATTCTAATACCACATTCTTCACATATGCCATATTCTGTGACATTGATTTCAGTTCTGTGTTTTGATTTGCTGGATTTAATATTGACAGCCGAGTAATGAATTAGCATAAGTCCCTCTTGTCCAAAGTTTGGTCCGAAAAATATGGTTGTTTCTCTCTCTCCATAGAAACCAAATGCTAGTTGAGAGTCTAATTCGAACGAGATCGTTACTAAAATTCTATTGCGGAAAGTTATGAATTACACTCTGAACTTCGTCATCTAGCGAGAGAGTGCTACTGTGATTAGTTGGTCACTTGAGTTTGACATGGCACCATGGTTTTAAATCTCCTATATATCACCCGAGATCTCCTCCGAGATCTCCTTTTCACACATAAACGAGACGAAACATCAAATCTCCTCCATATCTCCCTCGACACTCATCTCGTCCGAGATATTCAAATCTCACCCGAAATATAGATCAAAATCTCAATCCGAGATCTCATTCGAAATTATACATTTTTCTTATTTTTCATAATATTTTTTATTTTCATATTGATTCAAAAGAAACTACTCAATCCAATTATAAATTACCAACTTCTTGAACATATTCTTTACTTTTTATCTTAATGAGTCATAACGAAAGGTTTCACTTCTTTATTATGTTCAAATAAAAGGATATTATTCAATCATTACCAAATCAATTAAGCTAATCAAGCTACTACTCTTCTAAAAATATTTCTTTTTCCATGTAAATCAAGTATGTTACCATTTTTATTTTTACTAAGAAAGTTATAACCGTTAAATAAATTTTTGACACATCAATTTTAGACACATAAGTATATCCGAAATATTCCCGAGATGCATTATAAGACTCGAGATGTCAATCCGAGATGTACACCCGATATGTACTCATCTCGTCCGAAATCTCCCCCGATACAAGATAAGTTGTGTAAAAATTCCGAGACGAAACGTGACCGAAATCCGATATTTAAAACCTTGCATGGCACCATTTCCAAACATAGGATGAGTATTTACACTCAAAAATATAAGTGCCACATTTTCTGCCACATTTTCTACGTGCTTATTGCATAAAACACAAAGAGGATCTATGTTGATTTTTCTTCGAATAAGTTTTTGCTTGGTGGGAAGGAAGTCATTAATAGCCTTGAATAGACAAATTGACATCTTTGGTGTGTGAACTCGGTGCTACACTAAAGATGCCCAATCTTTGTTCTCAAAAACACTACAAGTCGATTGCCATATATGTTTGCATTTATATCGACCATCTCGATTAAAAGACCATGTCCAATAATCACAATCATTGTCAAAATGTATCTACGTGTTTTCAATTTCAGATCTTAAATGATAGAGAAAACTTACTCTGTCCTATTTCCATCTATTTTGGTCAATGATTTCGTCAGCCGCCATCTGCTCCATTCTCGTTCTTATAGTTGTTTCTCTTCCCAATTTATTAATTTGACTATCCCCTTCAAGCCAAAGATCAAACCATAAAGAAATTTTTTTTCCATCGACCATGCATTTTTTCATAAACTTGATGGCTTGATAACTGTTTTTTAATAAATATTTCCAGACCCTCGAATCGTCTGATCAAGGACCCAGTTTCCAGAATCTTTTATTTCTCACATACTTATCATGCATTAAGTTAGCCCAGATACCATGATTGTTCACAATTTTCCAGATTAATTTGACACTAAGTACTGAATTAAGTTCAACCAAGACTCTCAAATCCAATCCCCCCTCCATCTTATTTCAACAAATCACTTTCCATGGAATTTTACTGCTTTTTCCTTCCCATAAAAAGTTTAAGCAAGAGTGTTTAATTTTATTGATTGTTGCATATGGAAGTTTAAAACACTACATCCAAAATTGAACAATAAGATAAATTGTAGACTTAATCAACTCTATTCTTCCTGCCAAGCTCAGAAATCTAGACTCCCAACCATCAATTTTCTGTTTAACTTTCTCAATAAGAGAGTTGCGGTCCTTATCTTTTAGATTCAAACTTGATAATGGGATACCTAAGTATCTCATCAAAAGATCTTTTTGATTGATATTAAGCAAGGTCAAAATTTCAACAGACTCATTTACACCTCTCCCAAAAAATATATTCGATTTTTTGTGGTTAAGTTCTAATCTAGTAACCTTACCCATTAATATGAAAATTTGTTTCAAAGCCACCTTTGCAGTCAAAATATCAGCTTGAGTGAAGATTAAGATATCATCGACTTAAATCAAATGAGTCGCCAAATTGTTGTTCAATTTGATCGAGGTGATCTGTTTCTATCTCACTTTGTCTTCCATTGACAATGTAAAATACTCCATGAAAAAAGTGAAAAGCAGTGGGAAAGAGGATCTCCCTGCCTAAGTCCATTGCTACTTTCGAAATATCCGTAAGGGCATCCATGATGAACTACAAAAAAACATGAAAAGTTGATTAATTCTGCAATTAAGTTAATCCATTTAGTTGGGAAATTAACACTTTTTACAATTGTAGAGGAATTTCTATTTACTAAATCATATGCCTTACATAAATCAATCTTAATACACGTATTCTTATTATCCTTTCATCCTAATCCTCAGATGATTTCATGAGCAAATAAAATTCCATCGCTAACACTTCTCCCCTTGATAAATGCACTCTGGTTTTCAGAAATTAGTTGGTCCGTATAAATACAGAAAATTGTGTAAAACTTTGGTCAAAATTTTATATAATGTGTTACAACATGTAATGGGTCTAAATTGATGTAACTCTATAGCATTTTGAATTTTCGAAATAAGATACGAAAAAAGTGTGATTCCATTTCTTTAATGTTTTACCTATGCTCAGAACATCATTCATTACTTGGTTGATCAATGCATTCATCGAGTCCTAATGGATTTTATAAAATTTGGAATTAAATCTGTTCGGTCTAGCGATGAGTTGTCATTTATGCTCCATAACACTATTTTGATTCTTCGGTGTTAATATTATCTTTTAAAAAATTTGACCCATACTCAGTAATAATTGACTTCCAGATATCCTGTAGGAAATATTGAGATGTAGATTTTTTAAAGAGGTCTTTATAAAAATCCACTACGGTGTTGATAAAAGAGATCTGATTTTGCCAAATAACCCCATTTTTGTTGCTATAGCAGTAACATGGCTGAGATATCTTTTTTTAGACATGTTAGCATATAAAAATGTTGAAGCTTCATCCCCTAAAAGTAACCAATCACATTTAGCCTTTTATCTTGTGTCAATTGTCTCTTTATACAGCGCTAACTCGAGCTGATTCATTGCATATTGAAAGGCTATGACCGAATCTGTATCTCTGTTGTTTTCAACTTGCTTTGGAAGCAAAGAAAATTCCTCTCTTAGATTTTCCACCTTTTTTTCCATATAGTTCATTCGATTTCCCAAACTGTCAATTTGCATTTGATTTCCTTTTGTTTAGTTAACAATCTAAACATCTACCCGCCTATGACCTCCAAGTTCCATCCACTGTCGACGGTAAGAAAATACTCCTCGCAAAGGTACCAATGATTCATATACCGAAACAGTTTTGAACTGCTCTCTATACTTTCTGCTAAAGATATGAGTATTGCATTATGATCACTAGTAGTAGGAGAAAGATATTTAGCTGTCATATGAGAGGGAATTCTAATCCAATCCAAGTTTGTAAAAACTCTACCTATCTTAGTGAAACTATTACGATTCGGGCCTGACCACCAAGAGTAGGAAAAACCTTTAATCAGGATTTCAACTAAACCGGTCCTATAGACTAAAGAGTCTAGTTATTGTAGTTATTATAAGGAACCGGATTTCCACCTAGCTTTCTGACTAGGTTTTATTATATAATTAAAGTCTCCAAGGATAATCCAAGGTCTATAGATTCGGAATGCATCTTCTTCTAAGTTGAACCAAAGTTTCGTTTTGAGTTCAGCAAAATTCTATGCATAAACGAAAGAAATGTTACATTTGAATCCACCCATATTAATCAACTCCGGCAAAATTTGTTATTTACTCATGCTAATAATGTTGAAATTCCATGACATTGAATCAATTAGGACAAAAATTCTACATTTATGATAGCATGAAATGTTGCTAACTTGACTCCAATTCGATTCCAAACAAGTTTCAAGTTTATTCAATTCTTCCCAGTTCAACTTGTTCTCCAAAACACCAACACAACTAATTTTATGTTTTTGAATAAGGTTTCTATGCTCCAATGACCTATTGGGTTTGTGGAAACCCTTCACATTCCAACAGGCTGTAAACGTAGATTATTTTTTATGAAAACTGCACAGCCTCATGCTACTTGAATTCTCCTCTAGGCTTTCACCTTCTTCGTTCAATAGCTCCATGTATTTAGGGTTCTTCTTTGCAATTTTATCTACTTGAACCTTTACATCATTCCTTTTCAGACTACCATGATGATCTATTAAACCAGAATCTTCAGTGATAAAATCTCATAATAGAACATATGTATCATTCTTGTCGATCTCTGAAGTTTGCTCTTGTCCTTTCATCGGTTGCTCCATCACCTGTTTAATCACATTCAAATCATTAACACTTAAATTTTTACTATCATCCCTAGTGACATCTAAGACTTATTAGTGTTAAATGTAAATTTCAATTGTCCTTGATTAATGTCTGGTGATGAGTTACAGCACTGTAAGACTATGATAGGAGCTGTAAGTGATAGGGTCTAGTATAGGAGATGCCATGATTTGTTGTACTGAACTACTGGCTCCCTTGTTAATGGTTGAAGTGATAGGGTCTAGTATAGGAGATGCCATGATTGCCCTCTACTTGCGCTTATCTGAGGGCATAGATGGTCTTTTTGGCTCTTCTGCTTGCTTACCTTTAAGCTCTACCATAAATTTTGTTTCAATAACAAGGAGATTTTCCACCACTTTCTCAATATTCCCTATAGTCTTTGCCGAATCCTCTTCCTCTTCTCCTATTTCCACCTTCAACTCCTTGTCCCTCCCCTCATTTCCTACCTTTACATTGTCTAAGAGTAAATTACTAAATTTATTTGTCTCCTGCTTCTCCTTCGCACCTTCCTTATTCAATGTCGATGTAACAGATCGACACCCTAGGTTTTCAGGTAGATCTTTCCCGACTTCATTTTTTGAATCTCTATAGGTACTCAAGTTTTACTCATTGGACACTGCATTTTTAGATGCCTAAAACAGTTACAGTTATCACATAACAGAGTAGGATTTTCATAAATTACCTCCCAAGAATAAATGGTCCCATTGTCATCCACTACTTTAATAGTACTAGGAAATCCAAACTCTGCCTTCACCTTTACTAAAACTCTAGCGAATGAAATTCTGAATCTATTCCTTGTTGCCTCATCAATCCTAATAGGATTACCTATAACACTCACTAACGCACTAATAGCACGTGGACCCAAAGTTTGAAGCTCAATCCTGGAAGCCTCGCCCATATCGGCATATGGTTAGAAGATCCCTGTCGGTACCAAGGTCCTCCTCCTAGAATTTTCTTACAATCATTTTCCAATTTGAATCCGATGACAAAAAAACCATTATCTCTCATTTGTACTGTGAAACCTTTTTTAGTTTTAAACATTCTTTTTTCGTTGCTTCAAAAGCTTTAAAATATGGACAATTTCCCATAATATACAAAATCAGACAGTTTCTCCAACTGTCTTCCGCCACTGGAATTACCTCAGAAGAAATCCACCCCTTCTCTTTTTGGCTTCAATACATGTCTCCATGAACTCCAAATCTACCAATTTAAAGATCATATCGCCTTTGATAGCTTCATAGTACATTGATTTTTTGACATCTTTCGCCATAGATAATTTAATCTTCACTGTGTTTCCTCCAGCCTTCCAAGTTTAGTTTTTACCTCTCCAATTGAAGCATTTAGGATTTCTAACTATCGCTTCTCTATTAAATCCCTCCTTTGTCCCCATGTTAGGTTTAGAACCCTCAACGATAGGCTGTGTTGAGATTAAAGTGAAATGGAAGGGAATTCTCTGTTATTCAAAATCTGAAACAAAACAGCAGGCATATACAGCCTTTTACACGTACAAAAGCAAAAAACAAAAAAAGCCACGTTACATGGTAAGTTGCATGGAAATCTAAAAAAAACACTGCTGAAGAATAGAGCGCCCATAAGATCAGGGCTTATTAAAAACGTGAACAACTACTTTATACCAACATTCCCTCCCTTAAGCTAATGCATCTGCATTGAGCTTAAATTTCTGCTGCATCAATTACTCCAAGCATCCCACGAAGCTTCAAAAATTGCTCTAATCTGAGAGGCTTTGTCATTATGTCTGCAATCTGCTCTTCAGAGCTACAAAAACTCAGCTTTACAGCTCCATCATTCACCAGGTCTCTGAGAAAGTGAAATTTTACACCAATATGTTTGCTTCGTCCATGGAAAACCGAATTTTTGGACAACTGAATTGCAGAGTTGTTGTCACAATAAATTATTGTGCTTCCTCTTTCTTCAGCCCCAAGTTGCTCCAAGATTCTCCTAAGCCAAATACATTGACAAGAACAAAGCGCAGCAGCAATGTATTCAGCTTCCGTAGTTGATAGGCTCACTACTGGCTGCTTTTTCGAAGCCCATGAAATTGCTACGGATCCCATAATGAAAACAAAACCTGAAGTTCTCTTTCGATCATCCAAATCTCCAGCATAGTTGCTATCCGTATAAGATACAAGACCTGCATGTCTCCTACCTCTTTTGTAAAGTATGCCAAAATCAGTGGTTCCTTTTAAATACCTCAAAATTCTTTTTGCTGCAAGCCAATGAGATGACTTCGGATTTGCCATGAACCTGCTGATCAAGCTTACTCCATACATTAGATCTGGTCGAGTGGCTGTGAGGTACATTAAGCTTCCAACTGCTTGTTTAAACATGGTAGCATCTACTCCCTCTCCTGCCTCATCTTTTGACAATCGTGTTCCGGGAATAATAGGATTCTTCACCGAGTTGCTGCTCCCCATGCCGAATCTATCAAGGACTTCTCGAGCATATCTTCTTTGGCAGATAAATATTCCAGCTTCATTCTGTATGACTTCAATTCCCAGAAAGTGTCTCATCCTTCCTAGGTCTGACATATCAAATTCTCTCATCATTGAGCTTTTGAATTTATCACACATACTTTTATTGCCTCTAGTAAAGATTAGGTCATCTACATAAAGACTAACAATAAGTATGTTACCTCCTTCTTTCTTGGTAAACAAAGTGTGCTCGCTGGAACATTTTTCAAACCCTTCGTGCATAAAATATGCTTCTATCTTGCTATACCAAGCCCTTGGCGCTTGCTTAAGGCCATACAATGCCTTCTTCAATTTATAAACCTTGTCTTCTTGTCCCTTTTTAATAAACCCTTCCGGCTGTTCAATAAAAACTTCTTCTTCCAGTTCGCCATGAAGGAACGCACTTTTCACATCAAGTTGAAATACTTCCCATTCATTTTGAGCTGCAAGTGCAAGAATTAAACGTACCGTATCAAGTCTAGCCACAGGCGCAAAAACTTCTGGGTAGTCTATTCCATATCGGTGTGCGTACCCTTTTGCCACCAATCTTGCTTTGTGCTTTTCTACTTCTCCACTTTCGTTGAGTTTGGTTTTGAAAACCCACTTAACTCCAATAGGTTTGACGCCTTTTGGTAGATCCGTTAGCTCCCATGTATTGTTTTTCTGGATAGCCTTCATCTCAGCTTTCATTGCCTCCTGCCACTTTATGCTTCTGTGTGCTTCTTCAAAGGAGAGTGGATCATTTTCGCTTTCAACCATCAACAACATGATATTTTCTTCTTCTTCAGAAAAATCAGTCCCTGTCACATAGTCTGTCATCCATGCTGGTTTTCTTCTAGCTCTTGTTGCCCTCCCTTGAACTGGACTTTCTTCATCAATGTTGCTTTCCTCACTTACAAGTGATCTGATTACACTTGGGCTGCCACCACCATCTTCATTTTCTTGTTGCTCAACTTCTTCTTCTTCATGATTGTCTTCTTTATCTTCACACACCATCACATCAGCTTTTCTGTCTTCATGGGTTCTGCCCCAATCCTAGTTTTTTTCTTCTTCGAACACCACATCCCTGCTTACGATGATTTTTTGGGAAACAGGATCAAACAATCTGTAAGCTTTTGATTCTTCACAGATTCCTAAGAAAACACACTTCTTGCTCTTATCCTCAAGCTTGGTTCTTCTTTGATCTGGTATATGAACATGAGCCACACACCCGAATACTCGAAAATATTCCACCGAAGGCCTCACATTGCTCCATGCTTCTTCGGGAGTTGTATTTTCTATTGCTGAAGTTGGACTTCGATTCTGCACATGCACACACCATTTCACAGCCTCTGGCCAAAATACCTTCGGGACTTGCCTTTCATTCAATACAGCCCTTACACTATTCATGATCGTCCTATTTTTCCTCTCAGCGACTCCGTTTTGTTGAGGAGTATAAGCCGCTGTTAATTGCCTTCTAATGCCTTGAGTTCTGCAAAAATTTTCAAACTCATATGAAGTAGATTCACCACCTCTATCTGTTCTTAAACAGGCAATGTGTTCACCAACTTCCTTTTCAACACTATTTTTGAAATTCTTGAAACTTTGGAATGCTTCAGATTTTTCATGTAAGAAATAAACCCAAGTTTTACGTGAGAAGTCATCTATAAAACTTAAGATATACCTCTTGTTGCTGTTTGAGGAAGGCTTGAGAGGACCACATATGTCAGCGTGCACGAGTTGTAGTTTCTTTGAGGCTCTCCACGTGCTTTTCTTTGGGATTGATCTTCTGTGTTGTTTTCCAATCAAGCAAGTGGTGCAAATCTTCTTTGGGAACTTCAGATTTGGTAATCCCGCTACCAAGTGTTTTTGTGACAATGTGTTGATTTCCTTGTGATTAAGGTGCCCAAAGCGACAGTGCCACAAGTGTACTTCTTTTTCTATCTCTAACTCTGTTTTTAGGCACATAGTCTTCTTCGGTGCTGCAGTGGCTAACACATGAAACATTCTATTTTCACTCATGTTAACTTGCATGATTAAACCTTTCTTAGAGTGAAAAACCTTACATGTTCCATCCTGAATCAAAATTGACAATCCTTTTTCTTGAAGTTGTCTTAAGCTAAGCAGATTGTTCTTAAGCTCGGGAACAAAATAGACATCTGAAATTACTTGAGTGACACCATTAACTTGCATTCTTACACTTCCTTTTGCTACCACATCCATTGTCATGTCATTACCTAATTTCACAGTTTGACAAAGACCTTGTTCGAAATTAGAAAACCAACCTTTATTTCCTGTCATGTGATTACTGCATCCCGAATCCAAGAACCAGACCTCCTCTTGTTCGGTTTGGTGCAGATCTATGTGTGACATTAACAAGAGCTCCTCTTCTTCTTCCATTTCTGCATAGTTTGCCTTTTTCTCCCATTCTGGACATTCATATTGAAAATGTCCAAGCTTGTGACAGTTGAAGCACTCAATCATTGCTTTGTTTAGGGACTGTCTTCCACGTCCTCTTCCTCTTCCACCTCTAAGGAAGGCTCTTCCTCCTCTTCCTCTTCCAAATCTGTCATTATTAGCAACTTTCAACACTTGTTCCTCTACTTGATGTTCCTGCATCCTTTGCTCATGAACAAGAAGACTTCCATGGAGTTCATCAATGGTTAATGTGCTTAAATCATTTGACTCCTCTATTGAACATACAACATAATTGAATTTAGAAGTTAATGATCTAAGTATCTTACTGACCACTGTGCTTTGCTCCATGTTTTCACCATTTGATTTCATCTTGTTCACCACACTAAGGGTTCTTCCTAGAAAGTTGTCCACCTTCTCTCCTTCTTTCATAGCAAGCAGCTCAAACTCTCTTCTCAGAGCTTGAAGTTGTGCCCTCTTCACTTTTGTGGAACCTTGGTATTTCTGTCGCATTGACACCCAGATTGCCTTTGATGTCCCTTTGTCAAGAATTGTCTCCAGAATTTCTCTATCAATAGCCTGGAATAAAAAATTCTTAACCTTCAAATCCTTGAGCTTGGCTTCCTCCACGCTTTTTCTCTGTGCTTCACTCGTTGGTGCAGTTCCAATTGCCGGCACCGGTATTCCTTCGTCTACAAGACTCCACAGTTCTTTGCTTCTCAGAAAGTTTTCCATCGTCATCGACCAATAATCATAATGGCCGTCAAACTTTGGAATTGATGGTTGCACGAACTTTTCTGACATTTTTTTTGTAGACTCACACACACTTCTTCGCTCACAGTCAGGGCTCTTGCTAGGCTCTGATACCAGATGTTGAGATTAAAGTGAAATGGAAGGGAATTCTCTCTTATTCAAAATCTGAAACAAAACAGCAGGCATATATAGCCTTTTACACGTACAAAAGCAAAAAACAGAAAAAGCCACGTTACATGGCAAGTTGCATGGAAATCTGAAAAAAAACACTGCTGAAGAATAGAGCGCCCATAAGATCAGGGCTTATTAAAAACGTGAACAACTACTTTGTACCAACAGGCTGATTGCCTTATCTCCATCTAACTTCCTCCCAAGAATCATTTTCCTTCCTCCTCTGAGTTGGTTCCATAACAACACAGATTGGTAAGATAAGAGATTTAGAAGAGAATAAAAATGAAGATCTGAGATAAAATTAAAATTAAAAAGAGTAAAAATAGGAACTGAAATAAAATTATTATCAATCGCCAAGCAGCTAGGGTTTATGCCTAGGGTTTTCGCCATTTTCACTTTGAAAAGATGTAATATTTAAAGGAAGTACAATATATATATTATAAAGTAAAATATTTTGGGAAAATTAAATAATATTTTGGAAAATGAATCTTTTTGAGATGGGTTAAGTTATATTTGGAAAAGAGTAATATTTTGGAAATATTAAAAATACCATTTTTGAGAAGAATATAACAGTTTGAGAAAAGCTATAAATGATGTTTTAGGAAACATTTTGATATGAGAATGTGTATTGTTGTTATTTTGGTGAAGTATCAAATTGTTTAAAATATAATAAGGATATTTCATTGGAAGTTTTAAAAGATGTCTGCAGCCATCGAGTATTAGTGCATATGAGATCGATGCCTAGGGAATGTTGATTACACGATTAACACTGCAGCCAATAAGCAAAGCGAGTCACTAAAGTTTTCATGGCAAGGCAATGCCATTATATTTTTAAAATATTTGTGAATTTGAAAATATATAACACGTAATGATGTGAATTGTATGCATGACATGTTGTTTGATTTTTTTTTTGGAATGGAATGGGTGTTATAACCATAGTTGTAACAAAATATATGGAGATATGTAAAGTGTATATATAAGTTTTCAGTTTAAAATAATTTTAGGATAAATATGATAATAAAATATTTTGAGTAAAGTATAGATCTTTAAAAAGTTATCTATGGGAGTAACAAATACTTTATGAAGTGAAGTTTTCAAGAGAAAAACACCATATATATTAATGAGGATAAAGATCATAAAATATTTTTACAAAGCTAGAGAAACTAATTTTGTAAGTATGATATTATGGGATCGAAGGAAACATATTACACTATTTGCACTCACTAACAAAAGTTTTTATTATTAAAGTGATGGTCAGATATGATCTTTGGTGAAATGAGTTTGGGAGATATAAATATATTTTGGAGCACTTTTTTGTTGAAGAGGTAAATAAATTTTATTTGCAAAAAAAATTGAGTTTTTGAATTAAAGGAACTTATTGGTTGTCTTGGAAATTTAAAGAATGAGGAAAAGAAAAACTACTTGGTTTTATGTACATCAATTTTTATTAAAAGGTTAGATTTTTGTAATTTTCTATTTTTTGGAAAGTGGATTTGGAAGAAACCAACTTTGGAGTAGGGTTCTTTTGCCTAATTTTGATGTTTTCAGAGTGAAAATTTGATTTCAATGAAGTCAAAATGTTGGCCAAATTTTGAAATTTTGGATATTTAAATGTTGTGATAAAACAATCGTAACTTTTGATTTCTTAATCGTATTTTGGCAATCTTTCTTTTGAAAATTATTTCTGTAATAAAACAAATTTTGTGTTAATCACTTTCTAAGATTTTGAAGTTTACATGTATTAAAATCTGTTTTTGTGCAAAAGTATATCAGTATGAAAAAAAATTTGAGTCGAAACCTCGAATTATTTTGGTTATATATTTCAAACCATTAACCCGTTTTCAATGATTCTATGCTTTCTCTGAAGCTATTATTATGAAAGAGAACTTTTTTAAAGAGGTTTACTAGATTTTAGGGTTTATTATATGAAAACTGTGATTTAGTGAAGAGGACATGTATTTACAAAGATAATATTTTTTTGGAATTTGAAGTTTTGAGTTTTATGAATATTGTTGGGGTCCTCTATATTTTGACATATATTTGAAGAGTCTAGAGAGGAAGATGATTTTATGGATTATTTTACATTCTCATTTTGAAAATTAATACATAAGCTGCATGTTTAACACCTTAAAAATGTTTATAACTATAGATGTTAAAATGTTAGTTTAGTAAATAGATGTAATGGGTATGTATAAGATGAGTTTGTTAATATATTTTGTTGTTTTCGATTTCTAAATACACTCCATGCTAAGAAGTCTCCACCGAAATTTTTGATAATTCCAACACCCAATTTGCGTTGGATGGTTGTTTATTCGATACGACGGGTAATAAACATGTAAGTATAGGCTAGAACCCAATTATCGAATATTTTTGGACTGTTGTTGTGTGTCGCTCTATTTAATACTTGATGAGTAGAAGCCGAACACTTTACGAGCTAACCCAGTAAAGTGAATAAAGAGCGCTCTGTTTGTGATTGACTTTGATTGTTGTGATTTGTTTTGATGGTTGATCATTATTTGCTTGAGTTTAATTGTAGATAGGTGTAGTAAAGCTAGAAGTATTAGCTTGTTATAGAGATTCCCTAAGGAGAAATTTCGAGGACATAATTTCTTGAGGGGGATTCTATAACAACTCGATGTTGAGAAGTAGTTAATTAAAACCAATAATAGAGTTTTAAATAACTAAATGGGTTTTAAACACCAAAATGTGAATAATTTAAGATTAAATTATAAAATTAGAGAATTAAGGTGATTTGGAAATAAAAAAATTGTTTGGGATTTAAATGATGAAGTATATTGTGAAGTTTGAATTTTAATAATAAAATATCTATTATTGAAATTTGAGAGAAATATAAATTAATTGGTGTTATTTAGTTATATTGGATTATTTGTTAAAGAAGTTATTATGAATTATTTTGGTATTAAGTAATTTTAAAGCAATAAATTGTTAATAATGATATTTTTGGATCTTTTTGAACTAATATTGGTATTTATAAAGTAGAAATGATTTTTTTAAAAGTGAATTAAAATGGTTTTATGATTTTATAAAGTTAAATAATTGTAAGACTTTTTGAATTTATTACAATAAAGAATAAATTTTATTTAATGATTTACGCTAGTGAATGATTTTACAAAAATGGGCCTAATATTGCAATTTTGTGGTATTAATTTTTAAAGTGTGAAAATTATGAAATATAATTTTTATAAAAATATAAAATGTAGCGAAAACACAATTGTTAATTAAATATTATTCTTGTTGAGATTTGGAGTTATTTTTGGGTTAGGAAGAAAATTGTTCTGCAAAAGGGAATGAAAAAAAATAAACAATGAAATAATGTTTGGAAGCCCAAACAAAGGTCGAAGGATCCAGGGAATTTTCTACACTTCACTTTTCTTGAGAAGTCGAGATTTTATCATTTTCCATCTCCTGATGCTAAAAACCAAATCCTATATTCCTCTTCAAAATTCATAATAAACAAAATAAAATATCATAAATCATAAAATTTAAGTATCTACTTCTCACCAAAGAACTAAACAGCTAGAAGTCTTAAAAATTATGTTTTGACCTAGTTTGAAGTCTACTACAATTCACAGCCAGTGGTAATTATATTGTAGTTGAGAGGTTGAAGATAAATTGGCCTGCTATTGCTAAGGTGACTGGTCTTCACTTACAAATCTATGCCCGAATGTGTGTGTATATTGTTTGTAGAAGTTTCATTATTGCTTTGTGCTTGATAGTGAAAGCAGACCCATTCTCTAATAATGATAATCAACCCTCATATGTGATTTGTGATGCTTGCTTGCTACATGTGTTTTGTGATAGAAATATTGTGTAAATGAATTACATTAAAGTAGTATTAGTTTGGGGAAGAATCAGAGAACAAATGAGGGAGAGCTGGGGCTCGACGCTCTAGCCATCGACTTAAACGATCGACCTTGCATCACCAGTAGTTGACCACTGATAACCACGATGGTCGACCGTTTAAGTCCTAGATGTAAAGTTCTAAGCACTTACGTCGATATAAAAAGAATTCTTATTAAAATTTAAGAAAATTTGATGTTTTGAAGTAAAAATTAGATGCATTCTAATTATGAAATTATTTTGTGGAAGAAGAATTATTTTATAAAGGGAATGGATATATTAAATAGAAAATTAATTTAGAGGCATTAAAATTAATTTATAAATATAATTTAATTCTACAAAATTATAGGATGACTTTTATAAATAATAATTGATTTTAAAGAGTTTTCTTTAATTTTTGAATATGGGGAAGAGATTTTAGACTATATTCCATGGTTTAAAATCCTTATTCTTAAACTTAAAAAAATTGGAAAAATTATATTTAGACTATTAAATAGAATAATAGCTTTTGGGATGAATAACATAATATCATATAAACACAATCTCTTTTCTAAAAAGAATTATGTGCTTTGTTCGACTATTTCCATGTGATGAGGAATTTAAATAAATGGAGTTATAATACCATCCGGTATGGGATGTTCAATAATATTTCTTTAGTTATTCTTCACGCTTGTTATAGAAAATATTGTTGGGATATGAATGTAATTTGCGAGCATTGAATAAACGAGCGAGTAATACTAAGTGGTGGTATGGGATACATGTGCTAATATTTGTTTTGTTACTTTTTGTAAGTAAATGTCAATTGCACCGGGATAAATAATATAGGGTATTCACATATAAGGTTTTACAAAATGAGAGTGAGCAGAATGAGAGCCATAAGTGTGTCTATCTTGCGAGGAGTAAACTAGATTAGGCTAGTATCTATCCAAATAGCCTGATTACGAGGTCATGCTCCAAATCCATCACATACCCTATGAATTATGATGTGTGTGGTAGAAAGCCAAGGCTAATAGCAACCACCCATTTGTCACATAAACCAGTAGTCGGCTACCATTTTGGGGGCATTTTTAAGGACGTGACAATTGCATAGTCATGCAGCATGTTAGGGAAAGATGGATACCATGTCATGATGACCATCAAGTAACTAATGACTATAGGAGTAGTGCTAAGATTGTGTGAGGAAGGCTCCTAAAGCAGGCTAAGTGTTGTTAGTCTCTTGTATAGTTATAATGTAATGAAACAAATATATACTTATTCACCTTCATGAAATTATTGAGTATGCGTCTGAGAACCGTTTTCATCTTTTGATGAGAATGGTATTGAAATAGTTTTTTATGATGTTGAGAGTCGACACTATTGCTCATAGGACTGAAAGTCTAGATGGCTATATGAGATTGAGAATCAAGCGGGTTACTGAAAACCGGGATCCCATATGATTATTTACGAGGCTGAGAACCGAGCTGATTAACTATGATGCTGAAAGTCTAGATGATTATTTATGTGATTTTGGATTGCTTGGACTATGTATGAGATTGCAGGTCCATGTAGTCGAGTAACCCCGTAAATAGCTATGATATGGTTACTTGAGAAATAAACCCGGCTGCTGAGAGCATGCCTTGCTAGTATTAGATGTATGTTTGGCTCGGATGTTTGCTTATTATGTTTCAAATATGTAGAATTGAACGACTTACGGGTGGATGTCCACTTTATAACTATCTAGGAGATAATCTTGGGCATAATTAAGAGCATGCTATGATTGAGTTTGATGATTACTGTTGGTTATGTAGTTAGTACACCCATTTTGATATTGTAGGACCTGAGATGTTGATTGACTTTGCATTGGTATGAGTGATGATATATGTGCATGGTTTGAGATATGTTGTTACATTTTGAGATGTTTATATTACCCTTTGAGATACACTTGTTTATACCATACCAGTTGTTGTGTGTGTTTGTACGTGTGTGTATAATTACGTCCATGTTGTAGACATAGTATGACCCTTGTGTTATTATATAATACTCGGGTTAGTCCAAGATATTTTAGGTTCAGGGATGAAGTGGCCAATTTGTGGTTATTGGGAATAGTTGAAGGCAACTTTCTTAGTAGGTTTTCATGTGTATATAGATATGTATTAGTACGAGAGACCACTTATGTATATGTTGATGTTACAGTGAGATTTATGTGATGGACATATGATGTATATGTATATTTTTGGAGATAGTAAGTATTTAATTCGTTCATTAACCTACTTGAACTTGTGTATGATTTCGGTTATCTTTCATCGTTGCATTTTTATGACTCCATGATCTTTGTTATTTACTTTATGTTGTTTATTATTCAATCTTGGAAACGCGGATGATTATTGACTTATGCTAATATCGAGTATGTATATGTGAGTTGTATATGATTTTTGCGTACGTACTGGTGTTTGGCCAAGGAAATATTCACTTTTGACAGCCCAATATTATTTCATTCTCTATATTATCAAGTTGGATTACTTAATAATACTCTTTAGTATTATAGGTATAGAGGTAGGGTGTTATGAAGACAAACCACAAAGGCTTTTCTCTACAGTGGTGAATGCCAAAATGACCCTGTGAGGATGCACAATCCAATCGATGCTCCCTTATGTATGGGGACACTGTCGTAGAGATGGCATGACCACCCATGCTAAAGTCCCGAATCCTGCATCTGTGGGGTATTTTTTTGAGAGGATGCACGAGCCAATTTATGCTTCCTTCTGTGCCGAAGGCATCGACGAATCGATGGTGTGACCACCCGTGTCGTGCTTCTGATTCATTTGCTCATGATGCTGCCCATCCCTCCAACGGGGTGGGGCATTGGTGCCAAGATAGGAATGATTACCCATAATGTAATCTTAAATCTAGCATCCATTGTGCTGCTCTATGAGGATGTGCAAGCCAACCAACAGTCCCTTCCATGCCAAAGGTATCGATGAACAGATGGCTCAATCACCCATGTTTTGCTCCCGATTCATTTCTCCATGATGTTTCCCATCCTTCCAATTGGGCAGGGCACTATGCCAAGATGAGCGCAGTTGGCTATGCTGTATGGTTGGCAATTAGACCCGAGAACTGCAAACCCGAACCGAATCGAACCGAGAAGACCCAAACCCGCAATGATACCGATGGGTCTTGGGTTAGGTTTGGCTAATGAAAATTACCATAAAGAACCAACCAAATCTGACCCGAGCTGACCCAACCTGAAAGACCCGGCCAAAACACATTGAAATATATGCATTTTTAGTGTTAGTACCTAACTGGACCCAAACAATCCGACCCAACTGGAACCGAACCGCAGATAGGGTCAGGTCTAGGTTTTAAAATGTATATTTTAGACTTAACAAATCCTAATCCGTCTAGAACAAAGACCCGTTGGGTTGGGTCCGGGTCCATTGGCTCAAGTCTAGTTGCCACCCCTACCATGCTATAACCTCTAATTTGATATCCGTAGTATTGACTGTCTCAAACATCAAAGGTGGTCTTATCATAGCAAGGTCAGGCTCCACATTAGTCGACAATTACAAAGAAGGAAAGCCAACATGAATGCCCTGTGCCCTCTTTAGGATGTCCAGTTGTAGACTCATGCCCAACCATCCATAATTGTAGACAGGCCGTGTCCGTAAAAGATAAGTCTATTTGGTTTACTCATTCTTTATTCTCCTTTTATTTACTTTATTGTTATGATTGTGCATGAATATCCAAGCCTACTTGTTTGCTTAACAAAGTCAAGGGCCACTTAATCCACCTAATTTAGAGTAAAAAATAATCATATAATAAGTGAACACGACAAACAAGCATTGTGACGACTGTGCGATTCAAACTCCTATCGCCTAGAAAGCAACATCATGCACTAACCACTATGCTAAAAGATCTCTTACATTAACTTCCTAAAAGGGATGTTATATACTACCCCCTTCAAAGAGCCAAACGTCCACGTTGGCTCATCATCACACACGGCCTAGAAATTGTGCTTGCAACATGCATAAGAACCACACCGATTGACATCGTATCATTACAACACACAGTTCTGGTTGGGTAAAGGGTCTGATATGAAATGTGACGACTATGCAATTCGAGCCCTTTCCATCCCAGAAAGCAAGACCATACACTAACCGCTATGCTAAAAGATTTTTCCATTTGTTAACTTCCCGAAAGGGATGTTACAAGCATATATGTAAAATACTAACAGGGAAGAAAAAAAGAAAACACAGAATATAGTGATAAACAATCAAAGCCAAATTACAATCTTCATTACATAAATTGTTCGGTAATAAGTTGGATTTCACCCGACCTACATACAACAATAAAAAGACGGCTATCTACCCTATGGTTAAAAGAGGAAGCAAGGATCCTAAGACTGGATGTCATCATCATGCGTTATAGGTTTGTCCACTTCAGAGGCAACATCGACAAGCTATCCACTTTGGGCACCCATCAACAAAACAATCTGCCCAGAGGATAAGATTGGCGAGAGTGTCCTACCATCAATTGCCATATCTATCAGTACCTCATGGCGTACCCTACTATACTGGTCCTACGAAGGAAGTTGATGGCTAGGAGAAGGTAATAGTAGGCTAAGAAGATCATTATCAACATAATCGTCAGTCTATCATTCCACTCCTTCCTTAGGGAAGTTTCGCCCTTACATGCTCCTCTTGGGTCAAGCAATGTAGATGCTGGTGTAAGGTACCCCTCACCTCTTCCTTCTCCTTTCGGCTAACCTCTAGATACTCTTGAAGTTGGGTGATCTCTCCCTCAAACTTCTCCTTCTCCTATGCTCGCTCCTTGACGACAGTGTCTTTGGCCATCTTCGCCATATTCCTGCCCCCTTAAGTCTCTAGATCCTACCTCTCCAACTCTTAAATCCTTTTATCTATCCCCAAGTGAGCCACAGACTCATGCTTGACCTGCTTTCACAAAACTTGTTGGCCTGTGTGAATGCAAAGGGTACTTCTGACATGCATTCAAGATAAAAACAAAAAAAGAGGAGGGAAGAAAGAGAGAAAACTTCTAAGTTTGAGGACCTTTCTTAGACCGGCGTCCTTTAGGTAGGCATCCACCATCACCTCCAAAGACTAGGAGCTCGGGTTGGACTTGGGCCAGCCTTTGTGAGCCAGTGCCTCTAAGGACATTCCAACCAACGATTACATGAGCATCTGTAGAATAGACTTATCCCCTACCTCAACCGTCTTTAGGATGGTCGAAACAGCAACTTCAAACCGAGTGCTCTTGGTAGGGGCCCAATCACATTTGGCTCCCCCATATATTTGAAGATGGACCACCTCCAATGCTCTCGGACTCATCTATGTGTGGGCCTTTTGGAATGTGCCTTATCGAAGCTCGAAATGGCCCCAAGCGAGTGGGTGAGCACCGTCAAAGGTTATTATTGTAGCATGAGATCAATTGGGGGTAAAACACAACCCCTAGAATGACCTAGCTAAGAGGTCAGGGTCATCTACAAATTAGTAGAGGTAGCACCTTGAAGTTGTCGAGGTATTTTTCCTAGTAAGCTCCCCTAGAAACATCTGTATCCACTAGTTGTGCGAAGTTCAGGCGAACCACTGCAAAACAATCAAGAAGGATGATCAACACTTAAAATAAATTATGGACAATGCAACGAGCTATACCTACCATCATCAGTTTGGTTCCCCAGCTGCCACTTAACCAAAGGAGGGTAAAGGGACCTCATGCTGTTTTTTTTGTAGATTGTTACCCATCAAGGGATTGTGTTCCAAGAGGCATGGTGTATGTTACTTGATTTGGTGACCCACAAACGGGAGGGGTCTCGGTGGAGGAGCCCATGCTTATCGGCTTTACCGGCTCCCATGTCCACCTACCCATTCTCTTTGCCTTAGGCAACTTAGGTGTGTTAGAATAGCTCAAAAACATTATAAAATTGTTGTTTGGAACAACTGCATCCTCTAAGCGTAGCGGGTCATAGGCCTCCCACTCACTATCATTACGGTCAAGGTCAAACTCTATAGTCTTTTCTTTAACATCCACCACCAGCCTTATAACTTCCGGCTCACTTATGGCCACCCCTTAAGGCGAAGTAGGCTACCTAGTTAGGGCTTTAGCCACATTTTTCTCACCACTCATTGTTTCCCTCAGCCCAAACAACACTATGCGATGTAGATTCTCATCCGTCAAAATCAAAGCCAAGTTCTTGGCATCATCTAGCATCTCCCTTATCCGACTGAGATATTCTTCATAAATAGTCATGCCTATGCCAATGTCGGTAGGAGCCGCTGCAATAAAACAATAGGTTACAATCCATGAAAAGCAGTTTAAGTTTTAAAGAAAAGGGGCGACATAAGGATAGAGTATACCTAGGGCATTGATGGCACACGTTGTAAGAGTCGGGTCCATAGTCGTTGGCATATTAAAAGAATAGTCTTGATAGCCTGTCACTTTGTTCGAAAGACTAAAGAAGGGAGGGGTTTGGTGATCTCCTAAAGATGATAATAGTGTCCCAGCAGGGTGTTTTCTTGCTTATACAACCTAAAGACTAGCCTGACAAGGGTCAAGTACGGCTCTTGATGCCTAATGATGGACAGCTTGACCAATTGGATGTAAATATTAGGGGAAAGCTACCTAGGCACCAGCTGGTGGGTGTTAAATAAACAAACAAAGAGAAAGGATAGAGGGAGAGCATCACTCCACACTGCATGTAAGCTAGCTACCACGTAAAGTAGCCCGTTAGAGGTTGGTTGGCCCTACCAACAACTAAGTGATAAAGAGGCACCATCCCTTCAGATTCATAGCAGGCCAATGAGTCACGAGGTCAATACAGTCCTTTCGGTCCTTTGAGGAGAGTAGAGGAAAGGTTCGTCCGCTAGTGGATGCAGCTCTAACGTTCTCCAATCAAACAAAGCCTAATTACTGAACTACCACAACTGACTTGGAAAATATTTAAATTTGGTGGCAAGCATATTGACTGACTTAACTATTTTAAGCCCTAGCCTTAATTCTAAGTGGGTTGTGTGGGCCGTACCCACTACTAATTCATTGCTCAATTATAGTCATGAACCAAGGCCTACTATACAATGCTCCAACTCCAATAGGAGGGGCAGTTCGGTAATATTTACGCTTGTGAGTTTTATAGGTAAAGGAATGTTCAACGCCAATCGATGGGCATTGATTTCACGACAACGATCGTTAGACGCCGTTTTCAGTGAAAGATCATCAGTGTAACAGTGATGTTCAGATCAGCAAAGCAAAAGAAACATTGAAAAAGAAGACACAAAAGTAAAATATACTCTATATAATGATTACAAATCAAAATTTGATATAGCATCAAAATAAGAATAAAGCATAAAGAAAAGAAACAGTAGTTACTCATTGATAACAACCGAAGATTGTAATAGTTGAGTGAAGGTGAAGAGATCGAAAACGTTTCCTTTTTTCCTGTTAATGGCAGAAATTTGCAATGTTAAGTAAAGAGTGAAGAGAATAGGAAGAGGAGCATTTATAAATGATGTTGGACAATTTGAGTTGTTATATCAACTAAGCAGAAGACGATCTAAATCATCTCGGTCTCATGATCACTATCAAATCAATAGTCACATACTCACATCTTTAAACCATTGCAGCAATCCTCAAAAAATCAATCGCCAATGCCAATAACATAAAGACACATGTTAGTAGCATTAATGCATAAATGACAAGTTCGCCCTTACTCGCAGGTGCAAACTTGGGAAGGGGACAAAATGTTGAACGATTTTTCTGACAAATTTTAGGCCGACCCACACTATTCTATTGGCCCGCATGATCCTGACAACCAATATCTTGGCTTGCCTCCTAGCCTGCATCTTGGCCTGCTTAATTCTGACAACTAATATCTTAGCTTACCTCCTAGCCTGCATCTTGGCCTGCTTGTTTCTGACTTTCTATGATTCATGAAGCCCACAGTCAGCTCGAACGGCTTGTTTCCCATCAAAGTAGCCTACCCAGCAGCATTGCATGCACTAACAAAGCAAAGCACATATGGTCATCAACGGGTGATGGTAGCAGATAGTGGCCCGACATGCAAAATGAATCCCAAAAATCGAGCGGCCTGGCTAATTGCCCACTCCCCAATATGGTCCCTTGCTTGTCTTCTACCTCGATCGCCCCCTCCTTTTAAATCCTTTTTGTTTTGATCAACAGGCTTAAGCCTCCGACACCTAACTTTCCTGGAAAAAATAAGCTAAGACTGTGAGGTTTCTTTGAAAAGACCGACACATAAGACACTATGCACCTGATAAAAGAGATATTGTGATCACCATTCTTTATCCTTTGTTGCCACCCTAGCAAAGCGCCATTGCACAACCACTCCCCAATCCTATGTCGTCTGCTCTTGACCAAGTCATGCTTATGTAGTGGCTTCCAAGTAGCGATCGACTCATCCACACGGTCCAATTGGAATTCTAGCCAGCGTACGCATCAACCAAACAACCAAATTAGTATTCTAGAGCAATTGCATGACTTTTGCAGTGCAATCTCGGTTATCCAACTCGAATTCTAGCCCTATAAATATAGCCAAACATGCATCTTTACATTGGTGGAACATCCGAAGCTCCTTAGCATTTTTTTTGTTGTCTTTTGTAATCCAATCTATTATAAGAGAAGCAAAGTAATAAAAGTAATCCTCATAGTGGATGTAGATCAACTTAGATGAACTACTCTGAATTTTGTGTCTCTTTACTTACCTCACATTTTATTTCCATATTTCACATTTTGAAATAAAAATATTAGTGAATAACCTTTGCTAATATCAGTTCTCAACCATAATTCCAAGGTTGGCTAAATTATTAGTCAACAATTTTTGGTCATATAGCAAATTATTTTATATAAAATTATTTCATGAATTGTAAATTATATATGTATATATATTATTTACAATTTTGGCATTCATTAACTTATGTAGATATCTATATATATATCTAAAAATTAGGGTTTATAATATTTTTTAAAATGATCTTGGCCTTTTATAAAAATAATTAATTATTTTAATTCTCGGTCGAGAATATATTTATATAAATATATTATTTTATAATATAAAATGCATGTTCAAAACATAATTATATTTATTTATATCTAGGTCGAAATAAAAAAAATGTTAAGTTTTATAAAATTAATCCATTTTGAAGAATAATAATAATAAATACTGATATTTAATATTTTGGATTTTAAATATATATATGTGTGTGTAATTTGAAATAGTTAAATTTATTTAAATAAAAGATTTCTTGACCAAATCAAACTTGATTCAATTTAAGATAAAATGAGTGTTTTACTTAATCAAACAAATGAGTTTAAAAATTCAATTTATAAATAATTTTCAAATTATATTGTATTATATTATATATATACACACATACTTAATTTCATACTTATATGGTAATATTATTTATATAGAGTGTGTGTATCTGTCTAAACAAAATATATGTAGCACTAAAAGTATATGTATACAAACCATATACATATGCCTTAGTAAATTTAAAAATATGTATATACATAGACATATGTATTCCCTTCATATGTACATGAAATTATCACATATTTACACACACATGCACGCACGTGCGCACATGCGCACACACGGATACATGCATGCATACATACATATACATACATATATGTATGTATGTATGCACAAATAAATTATACTTATACATACATACATATTATGTCCAAAATATACATCATATATATAAATATAAATAAACTTTTGAACATGAAATGAAATATTATTTTGAAATGTAGATTAGATCTAGTGATAACTAATAGTTTACATAGACCATTAAGATCCAAACTGTGTTTTTTAAATATTTAACCATTTCACTTACAGCCAAACGGGCCAGATCCAACACAATCATCTAGTCCACCATCCAACATCGAGTTGTGGCAGACTTATGGAATAATGCAATTAACTACTTTTGATAAAGCTATGCTAATGTGTTTATCTTGTGCTATATATTTACTGGGTTCTTACAAAAGAGTTTGTGGTAAAGTCTTGTTCTTGTGAGTACACAACAAAAGCCCATATATAGAAGAACCTTCTTTTGTCAGTACAAAACAAAACTTACGTATATAGAAGAATCAAAAAGAAAAAAAATCAAACTGAAACAAAAAAATATACTTCTAAAGTCAATACACAATCAAGGACATTTGGAGCAATATGTTCTAAAGATACATCAAAAGCTTCTTTCCTAATATATGGATTTTTCATTCTGTCTACAGGAGGGAACAAAATAAAATCTTTCACAATCCATGTTCACCGAGAAAAAGATTAACTTCGTCCCCTGTATAACAACACTTCAACATACATCAAAATCATCAGTAGCCAACACATCACCATTACTATCTACAAAAAAAGATGCAATTCATCCTTCAATATACTAGTCAACCATACCCCAACTATACGCTATTAAACTCCAACCGTATCATGTAAAGGTTCTACCATTGCCTTGTCACTACAGCTTAGTAGCATTTCGATACCAAGGCATACAGACTTAAGCCTTAGATCCAACCATCTTTGTCAAAATTCCAACCACCCATTTTTCATTAGACTCCAGCCACTAAATTTTTCTACAGCCTGCAACTCTGACAATTCCCTATAACCCCTCTTAAATAGCGTCAGCATCACAAATATGTGGCAGCCTCTCTTCGACGGCTTTAGCATCACAAATCGCAGGCAACCTCTTCTCAGTCAATTGTTGAGGTGTCACGGGATTTTCATGGTGGCAACTCCTATTTTCTGGCAACGGTACACACCAACGACGGTATCAAATAGTGAAAGTAAGGCACGGTGAGGCACGTAGATCAAAGCAACATCACCTTGGATCCGTAGCAAGCAACGGGAGAGCTATTGGCAGTAGTTGCACAAACTTGCTTGCGAGGTTCAAGTTTTGCGGCAGCTTGTCTAGGCAAAACGTATGACAATCAACGGCAACACCTCCATACAATAATAGTAGCGAAAACATGGGCGTTTGCAGCGGCATCTACAGTTAGGGAAGGTAGTGGCTACGTGACTTTTAGGCAGTGACATGACTTCGAGATTGTAGTAGGTGCGATTATTTTTTTAAAAAACCAAAATTCAATCATTTTCAAATCATCATATATTCATCTACATACAGGGGCAAAATAGTCATTTTTGTGCATGTGTCAATTTGAGAATTTTTACTTGGACATTTTTTATGATTTTTATAGGAATTTGGATGCATATGGAAGAGGCTTTTATGAAGATACATGCATGCACAAATGGATACAAAGGAAAGAAGAGGGAAATAATTCAAGCTCATGATCATGGAGGACCCCACCCACTTACCTAAATCTATAATTAGAAGCTAATGGACAACTAAGTGGAGGTTAAAGCTTCATGCACATTTAATGATGGATTAATTAGTGGCTAATGGTTACTTGGTGGCCACACTTCCTAAAGGGCATTTTGGGAAGCACCCTAAAAATTGAATTAGGATTTTATGCATGTATAAATAGCCCTCTTATGTACATGTAAATATCTTCTACTCTTTGAAATTAAAAATGCAAGTTGTAAGCTCTATGTTTCATGAAATAAAAATGGCTTCCTAGCCTCTTTCTCTTCTCTTTTCTACTTGTTTTTCTTTAATTTTATGCTCATTTTTATTCTTATGCTCTCTTTCATTTCATGCTCATAGTTTAGATTTACATTTATGCATTAGTTTAGTTCATTTCCTTCTAGTAGTTAATCTTCTTTTTCTTTGTTTATTCTCTACTTTATTTTATTTTCAATGTTGAAATCTCTATGTGTTGAAATGATAACACAAATGAGAGGCTAAACCCCTACAATTTAGGGGTAATGAAGCTTTCTTTTATCATGTAGATTCAACATAAAATTTCTATGTATGATCTCTTTTGTGCTTTATGAGAAAATGGATGTTTATGTTTGTTTGTGTTTTACATTGAATTTGATAGCCTACTTTGTTCATAACAAATAGACTATGCTTATGTCATTAATCCCAAATTGCCTCTTCATCTAAATATGATCATGGCAATGAAGTGAAGTTTTAATCAAAATTTGATGATCTATGTTACTAATTAATAGTAATTAGTTCATGCTTAAACTAGATTTTGGTTTCATTTTCTATGCCATGTTTCATGAGATATGAAAAGTAGGACTAGAGTTGTATTATAGTTTGATGGTTTGATTTGTGTTAATTAATAACTCAAATAGGCCATGCTTATGATAAATACATCACTAATCCTACTTAGATTAAAAAGAGATCATCATTTGATTTTATGTTGATTTATGTGAGAAATATAAGAAAGTGGATTTTCCTCTAAATTGAATTTTAATCGCATAGTTTTTAATCTCAACATTCGGTTAGCTTTCTAGATTTCAAAACAATCTCCACTTTTGGTTTAATTCGTTTGATTAGAAAATTTTAAAATCTAACAATTCCCTGCGGATCGACTCGTACTCGCCACGTACTAACTTTTGTACGCCGTGCGCTTGGGGTTAAATTTTAATTTGAAATTTATCGGCGATTTTCTAATCCGATAGAAAACTCGTCGTTAAACACCAAGCCCCCACTCCCTCTAGTAAATTTATATAGGATAGAGAAGCGCATGGTAGGAATCGAACCTGGGTCTTTTTACCAGAACCCAAGCATCTTTTCCACTGCACCGCACCCGCGGACAGTAGGGGCGAATTTTTGTTTGCCTACGGGAATTATTTTCCAGTGGAAATCAGTTTGGGTTACTACAATAAAGCAGCAGCTATAGCGTGAATAAGTATTTATGATGTCCAAATAGAGTTATAAGGGTATAATTTCCTTTCACAACATCATACAGCTATATAGAGAATGTATACAATACCCTATATATACCTATGTAATCCACACTATAAAGTATCAATAAACCAATACAATTTCAATTTATCTCTTTTATCATTTCAAATATGTTATTAGAGCACCTCTCAGCCTAACGGCAAACAACAACCCTACCAATATCACATCTGATCAGTCGTCATCATTTAAGACTGGCGGTAATTGTTGCTCTCCTCGGTTTGATTATCATCATTAGAGAGATACCCAATTTCTCGATCAAGAATCTGTTTCTTTACCCTCAAATTCTATGCAGTGCCAGAAGGAAGGTCGGAGAAATCTCATCACTCCAACCTTGGCTGCATCAGAATCAGATCATCAGAAATAAACTCTTCATCTGATCAAGATTCACCCAATGGTCGAAGGAGATAACAACATCCAATGCCTCATCAGCCCTACACACTAGAGTTTTCACTCAGATTTCAGAAATGGAAGAGATCTACAAGAATATCATCAACCCAAGAAGTCAACTTATCACCATCCAATTGGATGTAAGCAATTCCTTGCTTTGGAAGTTTTAGATCTTGACTGCTGTTAAAGGATATGGCCTAGAAGAATACATTCATGGCACATCTTTTATTCCTGCAATGTTCACCACCAATAGTGAAGGAGCACAACTCAGCAAACAAAGAATACATGATACATCAAAGACAAGATAGCCTTTTAAGTTCTTGGCTATTATAATCGATCAATCTGAATCTATTGCCTCAAATTGTTGGGTGTAATACAACAAATGAAATTTGGACCATAGTGGAGGAAATATTTACCTCACAGTCATCAGCCAGAGTTATGCACTATAAGAGGAAAATGCAAAATCTAAGGAAAGAAAATATGTCAATGAGATTACTTGGCCGAGATAAAAACTTTATGTGATCTACTGAGTGCACCAGGCCACAAAATTTCGGAGACCGAACAAGTTTTTGTAATACTAAATGGTTTAGATAAAGACTATGAGTTAGCAGTGGGAATTATCTCATCAAAAGAAACTACCTCAAGCATTCAATATGTACACTCCACGTTACTAGCACATGAAGGAAGGATAGAACAAAAGAAACCCATAGATTCAAATCTCAGTATCAACTATGCTTCCAATTTACCAAGTTCAAGAAAAAAGAATCAAGGAAGAGGTCAAAATATCATAAATGAATTAACCAAAGAAGTGGATAGACTTACAAAGGTAGAGGAAGAGGTAGGTAGAGTGACAACAACAGAATACGATGTCAAATTTGTGGAAAATATGGACACATTGCAAATAGGTGTTATTTCAGATTTCATCAAAATTACTTACAAAACCAGCCAAGCAACATCAGTCAAAGAAACTTCAGCCCATATGCATATTTAGCTCATTCAAATCAAGAACCTAGGAATCATGCAGAGGATTCAAGGGTTCGGAATGACATAGTGATTTTGGCCAGACCAGAAGATATCTAGAACGAAGCCGGGTACCCTTACTCAGGTGCAACAAATCACGTTACAAGCAATCTACAAAGTGTAAGTCTTGGAAACAGGGAGTTCATGTGTATGCAATCTATTTTTATGGGTAATGGTGAACCAATCAAAATCACACGCTTATGATGCACAAATCATTAGAAAAAAGAAGTTATATCTCAATAGTATTTTAAGAGTTCCACAAATTAAAAAGAGGTTGAGGAGTGTCTCACAATTTGCTAATGATAATAGAGTCTATTTTGAATTTTACCTAAAATTTTGCCTAGTTAGAGATTTACTAAATAAAGAAATTTTGTTATAGGATAATATACATAGTGGGTTCTATATTTTTAATCTGCTAAAGACAAACAAATCCACAAATGAAAAGAAACGCTACAATTTTTCTAATTCAAATGTTAATGTAGATAATAAAGGTACGTTTGATAGATGGCATTGGAAATTAGGCCATCCAAGTGTTAATGTTGTAAAGAAAGTATTAAGAAATAATAATATCAATTTTGATGATATATCCTCACCTTATGTATGCACATATTGCCAGTTGGGAAAATGTCATAAATTACCCTTTTATTACTCACTAACCAGATATAACAAACCATTTGAAATGGTGGCCATTGACCTATGAGGTCCAACCCTAATTAATTCTGACTATGGCTTTAAATACTACATATCAGTTGTAAATGCCTATTCTAAATTTACTTGGATATATTTTCTTAAAAGATAGGCAGAGACATGCAATGCAATAGTGCAGTTTCTTAGTCAAGCAGAAAAGCAAACTGGCCATTCATTGAAGGTCATACAAACTGATAGAGGAACTAAATTCAAGCCATTGAAAGAATATTTTATAACGAAAGGAATAATACATAGAAATACATGTCCTCATTCCTTTAAACAGAATGGACTAGTGGAGAGAAAGCATAGACATATTGTTTAAACAAGAACTATACTTATGGCCCAAGCTTCTCTATCTCTCAAATTCTGGCCAGATGCATTCTCCACGGCAGTGTATTTAATAAACAGGTTGCCGACAAAACTACTAAAGAACAAGACTCCAGATGAAGTCCTCAACAACATCAAAACAGACTATTTAAGTCTCAAGGCATTTGTATGCCTCTTCTTCCCTTGCTTGAGACTATACAATGTCCACAAGCTAAGTTTCAGATCTAAACCATGCACATTTCTTTGCTATGCATCACAACAAAAGTGATATAAATGTCTGACCTGCAAAGGTAAAGTAATCATATCTAGGCACGTTGCTTTTAATGGAATTGTTTTTACTTTTGTAGAAAAGGAAATGAAAACCAGTCAGAAGGTATACAATATAAGAACATCAATTCCACCCATACCAATATATCAGAAAGGAATGAGAGAAAAAGACAGGGTAGAGGATCATGATGAACTTGGTCCACAACTCACAATCCTAACAAACAGGCCAGGTCATGAAACCACAAGTTCATCAAGCTCCTTAAGTAGTTTAAACCAAACCATTCATGACCAAGTCCATGTACAAGCACAGGAAAGTGAACAAGAGTTTCAGGAGGACATACAATCATATGAAGATCATCAACCTCATGAATCACCACCTGTAGTGATTGGTCATTACATGATAATAAGAGCCCAAGAGTGGGATTTTCAAGCCCAAGATCCACACAGCATAATTAACCGATGAGGAACCAGTTACATATGATCAAGCAATCAAAAATGAGAAATGGAAACTAGCTATGGATGAAGAATACAAGGCTTTGATGAAAAATAATGCATGGAGTGTTGTAACAATGTCAGATGATAAAAACATTATTGGATGCAAGTGGACATATAAGTTGAAAGGAATTTAAATGGTACAATATCAAAGTATAAGGCAAGACTAGTTGCAAAAGGATATACACAATAATATGGATTTGACTTCAATGAAACATTCTCCTATATAGTAAGACCAGCAACAATCATGGTGATACTTACCATTGCTCTACACAATAATTGGAAAATAAGACAGCTAGATGTCAATAATGCATTCTAAAATGGAGAATTATAAGAGGAGGTTTATATACAACAACCACAAGGCTACTGTCAGGGAAACATAAATAAAATGGTACGTAGACTACACATAGCTATATATGGTCTCAAACAAGCACCAAGGATATGGTATAAAAAGCTAAAGACAACTTTGACAATGCTGGATTACAAGCCAACCAGATCAGACACTTCATTATATACAAAGATTGAAAGGGATGCTACAACTTACATATTAATGTACGTGGATGACCTTATAATTATAGGGAGCAGTAATGATGAGATCAAGAATGTTATACAACACTTAGACAAAACATTTTTAATCAAAGACCTTGGAGACTTAAGCTACTTTCTTGGAATAGAAGTCAATAGAAAGACAAGTACCGATCTAATACTATGTTAGAGAAAGTATATATCATAAATATTAATCAAAGAAAAGATGGATCAAGCTAAACCATTACCAAAACCAATAATCGGTAACTTGCTTCTATCTAAAAATAAAGGAGAACCGATAGTTAATGAGAAGCAGTATAGGAGATAGTAGGTGATTGTAGTATGTTAGAATAACAAGACCTGAATATCATTTAGTGTGAATAAGGTATGCCAATTACATGCAGAAGCCATTAGACAAATATTGGAAGGTAGTAAAGCGCATCTTAAGACATTTGAAAGGTACTATGAATCAAGGCATTTGTCTAAAATCATGCAAAACAATAAATATTCAAGGAAACTCAAATGTTGATTAGGCCTCTGATCCAGATGACCGCAAATCTACAATTGGTTATTGTACATATCTAGGCAATAATCCTGTACCGTAGTGCTCAAAAAAGCAACCAACAATCTCAAGATCAAGCACTAAAGCCGAGTATCGAAGCTTCAACAGTGCAACTGCCAAAGTTATGTGGCTCGAATATCTTCTTAGCGAAGCCAGAATCCAACAAAGAAAGAGATCCATAATTTGTTGTGATAATTTGAGCACTGTTTCTCTCTTGGCTAACCCATACTTCATTCACGAATAAAACACATCAAAATATATTTGTACTTTGTTCATGAACATATTATCAAAGATGAACTGGACGTAAATCACATTCCACTAGCATATCAGAGAGTCGTTGTACTAACTAAACCATTATCGAGGAAGAATTTCATAAGATTCAAGTCAGATTTGAAGATCGAGGATGTCAGAAGAGGAATTGGGAATGAAGAGAAACCCTAGTTCTAATTGACGGGGGGTAATAGAATAAAACAGCAGCTATAATGTTAATAAGTATTTATGATATACAAATAGGGTTACAAGGGTATAATTGTCCTTTCACAATATCATACAGCTGTACAAAGAATGTATACAATACCCTATATATACCTATGTAATCCACACTGTAAAGTATCAATAAATCAATACAGTTTCAGTTTATCTCTTTCAACATTTCAAATATAGGTACATCGAATTATAGAGGAAGACAAATAAAAAAAAGAAAGGAAATAAGCTGCGATGAAAAGTATAAGAGTGGACAGTCACATGAGGAAGAGGGCAAAATCTATTTGAACCTCGCAAATTGCTGAGTTGGCCCCTTGTTTTTATAAAACATTCAAGGACAAAAATGCCCCTTGATCATTTTTGTTTCAATTTATGTTTTATTTTTTTCCAATTTTTTTGTCCATCATGCAGTGGGTGCGTGGTGCTCTTAAGGCACCATGCCGTGGCTTTACGTGGTGCCTTCAAAGCACCATGTAGAGCCACTACATGGAAGGGTATTTTTGGATTTTTTTTGGACAAGGGGCAACTCAGCAAAATGAGGGGTGTTTTCACTTTTTTAACATTTGGGAGGCTACTTTGCATGTTCCTGGGTTTAAATAGAATTTTTCGAGGAAGAAAGCAATTCTTTATGTTTCTAATTTGTTTTTTCTTGTTTCTATTTTTTTATTTTGATTTCTGAATTCTATATTTTCTAGGTGAGCTATGTGGTGTTGTTTAGGTATTTTGATCTCAGAATATTGAGTTCAGGGAGTGTTATTAGGCACAGAGTTAGAATATTTGTTAGAAGAGTTTAGCGAGTTTACCAATTATAAGCATTTATATATTTAACTCTAGTAACTTTGGAGGAAACAGTAGGCATTAGGATGAAGCTGGCTATATCTCTGTTTTCATTAATTTCCCCACATATGTTTTTGCATATTTTTTTATATTTTATCTATAACCATGCTAAATAAGTTTTAATACCCTATTCACCCCCTTTAAGGGTATAATGCACGATCCTATAAGTGATGTCAAAGTCTAGGTACTGGGTTTACTATAGATTCAGGTCCAGTTCAAATAATGCATTTTCTGAGGGTCAGTGTATAGCTAGGCCACCTATGTTTAATGGAATTGATTATTCCTAATGGAAGGTTGGGATGAAGATATATTAAATTTCAGTCGACTATGATTTTTGGGATACAATAGAAACAGGGTACTATCCACTTGTGACAACAATAATTGATGTAGAATTTTCTAAGCCCAAGGACTAATGTGACATAACTGATAAGAAAAAACTTTCATTAAATGCTAAAACTATGGTCGCTTTTATTTGTGCTCTTGAAAAAAATGAATTTACGAATTTCTAATTGTTTGACTATGCATGAAATTTGGCAAAATTGGGAGGTTACACATGAAGGTACATCTCAAGTCAAGGAATCACATCTTACTCTACTTAGCAACGAATATGAAAATTTTATGATGTCAAAAAAACAAAAGCATAAAAGAAATGTACAGATACTTTTTAGTGTTAGTATAAAATCCTATAGCTTTAGAAAAGGTATACACCAAAGTTGAGTTGGTTAAAAATATTAAGAGTTCTTCCAAAGAATTTTGAGGCAAAGGTAACGGTTATACAAGAATCCAAAAACCTGAGCAAACAAATCATGGAAGAATTGACTGGAAAGTTCATTACCTATGAAATAGAACTGAAATACAGGGAAGATTATGACAATTTAGATTCTATGAAAAAATCAATTTCACTTAGCAACACTCTTGACAATGATTATGAAGATAATCATATCAATGAGCTAGCAGTATTACTAAACGGTCTTAAGAAATGATCCAAACAGAATTTCAAATCTTCAATCAAAAAGAAAGGTGTCGAGTCAAAGTTATTTAACAACTCAGATAATTCAGATGAAGAAATCACTTCCTATAGATGCAGAAAGACATGTCATATCCAAACTAAATTGTCCCGTGGTTCGTAGGGAGAAAGAAAAAGGAAAAGGAAAGAAGGACATTTGCTGAAACTTGGGACCAAGAAAATGGAGAAGATCGCATAGATAGTGATGAAGCCGAAGCAAATCTGTGTTTAATGGAACATTCAACCCATGATGATAGTGATGAAGCCGAAGCAAATATGTGATTGATGGAACATTCAACCCATGGTGATAGTGATGATGACTCAAGCGAGGTATCAAATTTTACTTTTCAAGACTTACTTTTAATGTGTCATGAACTTGCTGGAACAGTTGATAGTCTTAGTCTTAAAAAAAAATTGAAAAATGAAAAAGCTGAGCTATTTCGCATAGATGATAGGCTAGAAACCGAATTTGAAAAAACTAAAGAAGCTCAATACCTTGAATGTCAAAATTTTCAGTCTTTGAATAAAGAGTTGGATGAATGTAAGACAAACCTTGAGACTCTTGAGAATGAGATTTCAATTTTCAGAAAAATAAAGACACAAAGAGAGCAAATTTTATCAATAGATGTACCATCCTACCGAAAGAAAACATATCGCTTAAATCCAAAATCCAACATCTCAAGTCAAATGTTAATAAATTTTTTAGGGATGAAAACTCACATAATATGCTATCAAGAAATCAAATGTATTCAAACAATAGAAAAGGACTTTTTTGTTGAAAATCATAACATAATGTAACAGATAATGCTTGAGGTAGTAGTGTATTTCTGAAATGTCTATGTTGTGCTAAAATTGGTCATAATTATGATAGACGTTATTATAGGAACAAATGCAAAAATATTAGACAAATTTGGGTTTCTAAAGGTGATAATTCATGAGAATTAAAACATTTTGGATTACTAAACTCTTCAGTCACAAACGCTAAGAGACCTATGAAGTTTTCTCGGTCACTTTTCTTCTTATGTATAGGTATTAGCGGGCTAAGGAACAATAAGAATGGTGATTGGACTTAGTTTGTTCCAAACATATGACGGACGATAAATTAAAGTTCTTTAGCCTAGAAAACTGCAGAGCTGGAAGTGTTATTACAGGTGACAATGGTAAATGTAAGATTATTGGAAAAGTTAAATTAGGTAGTAATACTTTCCTTTTGACTGATGTTCCTTGTGTTGAAAACATACATAATAATGTCATCTCTATAAGCCAACTCTGTGATAAATATATGAGCATTGTCTTTGATATTGATATGGTAAGATCATTGATAAGTCTTCAAGTGAGTTGTGTTAACTGGTCAGAGAAAAGGGAATGTCTACACTCTATCTTTTAAAGATTTAACCCTTTCTAGGTGCTTAGTAGCTAGAGACGAGGAAACCTCCTTATGGCATAGAAAGCTTGAACATGCTAGAATGGGATTTTGTAGAAACTTGAGAGAAGGGAGCTAGCCAAAGGGTTTCCACATAAGAAATTCAAGACCAGTAAAATGTACAAATCTTCTACAAAGATTAAATTTAACAGATCGTTTTTCATGCCATAACACTGTGAGTACCTCCAGAGTTCTTCAATTAATTCATATGGATTTGTTTGGACCTACTGATATGCTAGCTTAAACGGTAAAAATTATTGTTATGTATTAGGTTATGATTACTCTAGGTTTACTTGGGCTTACTTTCTAGCCAAAAAGTATGAATCTTTCGATTAATTTTCAAAAGTTTTAAAATTTATTCAAAATGAAAAAGGTGTTTCAATAATAACTATAAGAAGTTATCATGGTGGCAAATTTGAAAACTGTGTTTTTAAAAATCTTTGTGAAGAAAATGGTTTTAAACGCAAATCCTCTACATCACAAATACCATAACAAAATGGGGTAGTCGAAAGGAAGAATTGTATATTGCAAGGTTGGCTAGATCAATGTTAACTGAATATAATCTTCCTTTGTATTTTTGGACAGAGGCGGCCAATACTTCATGTCATGTAGTGAATAGAGTAATGATAATACAATATAATAAAACTTCTAATGAGTTATGGTTCAATAGGAGACCTAACTTTGCATATTTCAGGGTATTCCCGTGTCCATGCTTTATTCTTAATATAGATGATAAATTAGGAAAATTTGAGTCCAAAACATATGAAGAGATTTTTATGGGCTACTCATCATGGAGCGAAGCTTATAGAATTTTCAACAAGCACTTGAAAAATATTATGGAGTCAATTAGCGTGGAATTTGATGAGTAAAATGTTGGTGCAACTATAGAGAGGACAAAAGTGATGATGGGGATGACGATGCAAATGGAAGATGTGTTGAGCTGATACATGCACTGTTAAGCCTCCGAAATCAAGTCTGGAAACTAAAATTTTGAATTTCAAAGAAAATCATCTACCAAAATTAGTTATATGTAATCTAATGGCAGGTATACAAACACGTGCTTTGTTTAATAGAAATCTTCATGCTCTGTGTATACATAGTAGTTTTATTTTGAAATTGAACCAAAAATATTGATGTTGCACTTAGTGATGAATGTTGGATAATTGCCATGCAAGATGAACTTAATTAATTTGTGAAAATAATGGTTGGAAATTAGTTCCTAAACTAAATGACTATAAAGTTCTAGGGACTAAATGGATGTTCAAAAATAAAGTTGATGACTTTGTAAATGTAATTAGAAACAAAGTTAGAGTGTTTGCAAAGGGATATAAGCAAAAGAAGGCATTGATTCTGAGGAAACATTTGCCTTAGTTGCTATGTTAGAGGCCTTAAAATATTGCTAGCTTTTTCATATTTTAAAGGTTTTAAACTTAAGCAAATGGATGTACAAATGCCTTTCCAAATTACTTGAAAGAAAATGTTTACGTTGGCAATCCCATAGTCTTGAAAGTCATGAATTTCTAAATCATGTGTACAAACTTTAAAAAGCTTTATACGGTCTCAAACAAGCTCCTAGGACTTGGTATGAATGCCTTAGTGCATATCTTTTGGAAAATGGATTAAAAAAGGGTACTACTTACACTACTTTGTTTCAATTACACGAGCATGATGATATTTTGATTGTACAAATTTATGTGGATGATATCATTTACAGTGCTACAAATGAAGAATTATGTTAAGAATTTGAAAAGGTCATGCATAATAAATTTGAAATGAGTTTGGTAAGAGAATTGAAGTATTTTCTAGGATGTCGGGTCAAGGAAAGCGATAAGGAAATTTTTATCACAACACCAAATACGCGAAGGAGCCATTGAAAATATTTGAAGCCGAGAATGCAAAGCTACTTAGAACGCCCATGAGCCCTTCAACTAAGCTTGACAAAGATGAAAAAAAGAATTATAGTTGATCAAAAGAAATATCAAGGTATAATTGGTTCTCTTCTCTATCTTACTACTTCTAGACCAGATATCATGTTTTCCGTTTGTCTTAGTCATTGTTTTCAAGCTAATCCAAAAGAACCCCATTTATAGGCCATAAAAAATTGAGATATCTTTTGCATACAAAAATTGGGATTATGGTATCCCTCATGTGATAATTTTGACTTAATTAGTTATTCTGATGCTGATTGTGCCATTTCTCTCATGGATAGAAAAAGCACAAGTGGAACATGCTTCTTATTAGATCACTTATTAGTTTCATGGTCAAGTCGTAAACAAAATTGTGTTGCATTGTCAACTACTGAAGTAGAATATATTGCCTTAGGATGTTGTTATGCTAAAATTTTGTGGATGAGGCAAACTTAATTAGTGGCTTAATACTTCAATGTGTGCCCTTAAAGTGTGGTAGTAAAAGCACAATTAACTTGTAAAACAACCATGTTCAACACTTGGGTACTAAACATACAGACATAAGACGTCACTTCATTTAAGATCATATTAGAAAACAGGACATCTACGTTGAATATATATCTACTAATCTACAACATGCCTACATATTTACATGACCTCTTTTAGAAGATAGATTTTTATGATTAGGTTTTGATTTGGGAATTATTGATATGGACTAGTACGATATCTATTGATTTGAGTGTTTGTTATAGTTTTTTAGTTCTTTTTTCAAATTTTTGTTCTTTTGTTTTTTATCTCCTGATTTTCTCCATTGACTTAAAAAAAATAGGATTCCCTTGTTTGTTTTTTTAATTTAGTTCTTTTTATTTTCTTTAATTTTTTTTAAAAAAGGCATCAAAGATGAGAGAAATTACTCTTAGATTGCCTAGAAATTTTTCCTTTTGGAAAACATGGCTATGACTAAGTTAAACTTTTGTGCTTATCAAATCCATAAGTAATGATTACATAGTTGTTGGGAGATGGATGTTAAGCTCTTGAGTAGAATACTAACACTATAAATTACAACCTACATTAAGCATGAGTTACTAGTATTCTATTTTGTATTATTACATATCCCATAAGATCTTTTTGTCTATCACATTCTATCGATCCACATTTTTTATTCTTTGTATGTATGTGTATGACTAATATAAACCAGAATGTAGTAAAAGTTGGTTAGCAAAAATAGCAAGTATCGATGATAAGTCATGTACATGCTCCATATGGAAAGTAAAACACATATAACATATTTTTATAAAAATCTAAAATTAAAGGTTAAAGGCCTACGCATGAAAATGGATGCGATATGGACGTAGAGTTACATTACACAATGGTATCCAACATGTACTAAAAGTTCTTTAGCATTGGTGTATATTAACCTATGAAGCAATGTTTTTCCCTCATTTAAGAGACCTCATGGCAATGTACGTGTATAAATATCTTGATATAATTTGTAACGAGTTAGGGATGAAACTATCCTCGTACAAATACTTCACTCAAAAATATGTTTTGTGAGATGAGTTTATTGTTGATTGAACCATATGTTATAGAATTAAAAAAATTATATTTAAAATTGTCATCCAACTTCTATTCTGGATATGTTTTTGATCAATAATAGTTGTTATAATTTATACCGATGTCAAACTGGAGATATATAATTATGATAATTTTACTCCTGAGTTTTTGCTTGTTTGTTTCCTTTATTACATTGTTGACTGTTAAATCATACTTTTGATGAAAACAAAAGGGGGAGAGAGGTTAAGCTTTGGTGGTAGCAATTTTTTGAACGATATCTAAGATGTATTTTTTCTTCCCGCAACCATTTTTTTTCTTTTCTGTTTTTATTGTTGTGACATGATATTTTTTTTCTCTAATGTAAATATTAATCAATTTTTCCTTAATCATTTGACATTTTTGAATTTTTAACTAAGTTGCAAAGCATGCTCGAAAAGGGCGTATTTGTGTTGCGAGAGTGTCCGTGTTGGGGGAGCTAAATAGAACTCATGATTTTCTCACATATCAAACACATATGTATTTTATCTTTAAATCTTGACATATGTTTGTTATCATGAAAATGGGAATATTGTGGAATGATGCAATTAACAATTTCTATTTGACGTTGATAAATACATGTTTCATTTAATTTGTTTGTTTAGTGTTGTGTATTTACAGGTTTCTTACAAATGAGGTTGTGTTAAATTCGGTAAATTCTTGTTTTTGTCAGTACAAAACAAAAGCCTATACACAAAGAATCTTCTTTTGTTAGTACAAAACAAAAGCCTATATATACAAAAGAACCTTCAAACAAAAGGAAACAAATTAAAGCAAATCAAATATATTTCTGAAATTAGTACACAAACAAGGACCTTTGGAGAATTATACTCTAAAAGACACACTAAAAGCTTCTTTCTTAATATATGGATTTTGTTTCTTTATACAAGAGGAAACAAAATATTTCACAATCTATATTCAACGAAAAAAAGATTCTCTCTATCCCCTATATAACATCACTTCAATGTACCTCAAAATCATCAGTAGCCAACACATCAATGTTACTATCAGTAGAAACAAATACAATCCATCCTTCAATCTACCGAGCAACCATACCCAAACTGTATATCATCAAACTATAGCCATATCATGTAATGCTTCAACCATTGACTTGTTACTGCAACTCAGTAGCATCTCCGACATCAAGGCGCACAGACTTAAACCTTGGATCCAACCATCTTCTTCAAAATTCCGACCACCTATTTTTCATTAGACTCCAGACACAAAAAATTTCTATAGCCTACAACTCCGACTTTTTCCTACAGCCTCTCTTCAATAGTGCCAACATCACTAATCTACAGTAGCCTCTCTTCAACAGTGTCAGCATTACAAATCGGAGGCAATGGCTTCTCTAACAACAACTGAGGCATCACAAGCTTCTCACGGTGGAAGCTCCTATGATGTAGAGACAATACAATACCAACAATGATAACAAATAGCGAAAGTAAGGCATAGTGAGACATGTAAAGTGTAACGACCTGTATTTTACATATCAAAAGATCGTAAAATATTTTTATTTTATTTGTATGAGGTCATATGATTCTATAATTTTGTGATATGACTCTTAGGGACATTTTACACACATATGATTTTTTCCGGATTTCTATGTGACCATTTTAACCCTGAAAATATTGTTTAGGGTATAACTTTTGATAGGAGTTGAATTAGGGTCTCAAACCAGTTTCGTTGTTTCAGGATAATTGTTTCCCACTCCGTAAAGTGGTCATCATAGAAAAGCGGACTTATGGTTAGAAAGTTATGTTTGTTTTAAGTTTTTAAAGCTACTAGCTGAGATTAGTGTGTAATTAGTTAAGCCCATCAGCGAGCCCATTAGTCTAGTTAGGGAATACTATAAATAGAGGGCTAAAGAGTCAAATTAAAACTTTTTTCTCTCATTCTAAATCAGGTGTAAATCCTAATTAGCCCTAGATCCATCCTTATTTCTTCCAAAATCACTTAAATTGCTCTCTAAATCAAACTAGATTGCAGATTGAAGACTAGATCTTCAATTAGAAGCTAGAGATCATCGATTTGCTTGATTTATATTTCATTTCCTTACCGTCCGGATCAGATCTACACATGAATTGGTTGGATTTGGTAATTGGTGAGTGGTTTATGCCTTCTCACTATACTATATATGTTTACATGGTAGAATTATAGGATTTAACATGTTTTAAATTAATTTTGGCCATAAAATCCTTTCCTAACATTAATGACATGTTAATCCATGCATATGATATAGATTGATCAGAAATAACCTTGATTTATTTCATATATTCATGTTATTTGTTGATCTATGTTAGGAATTGCCTTGTATATCCTATTTTGATGGATTACAAGTTTGATTCGATGAACTTGCTTATTATTCTATGTTTGACTGATATGATTTGATGTTGTTTACTAGTGTTGTGATTACGTAGAAAGTCAGATCGGAGAATTGAGCAAATCGAAAGCAAGGTTGGTTAGAATTGGATGAAACTTAGCAGATAGGCTCTAGAGTATGGTAGGAAGAGTTATGATGAGTCGCCACTCAAATGCAGTTAAGTATATAACTCGACATCGAGTTATGCCTATAATTCGGTACCGAGTTATGGTGACGGGGCCATTGACTCACTAGTTGGCATGAATGGATAGAGCCTGGCTAGTTGAGATGTTCCATAGTAAGGTGAAGGAAATTGGCTAAGTATAAGGTGTAATAACGAGTTATGTCTAGAACTTAGAAGAAGGAGCTTTGGGTTGGGGGCCGAGTTATCAAAGGTTGATGAGTTGGGGTCCAAGGTATTGGAAAGTGAGTACTAGAGACATCAGAGAGAGATTAGCCATTTGTTGGTTAAGTGTATAACTCAGCATCGAGTTATACCCATAATCCGGTACCGAGTTATCATGTTGAATGATATGGCAGTAGAAATTCTAGGGATTGTTGTTGAGATTCATAGATTGTGCTGGAGGTGATGGATTATTTGTATCAGGTTGGATGACGATATAACACCATGATGAAGGGTTATGGTCTTCGGATGTTGGCTTGTGTTAGGATTAGGTTTCGAAGATGGCGGCTTACGAAGGAGGGAGCCATATGATCAGGGAATGTGGAAGGGTTCTTCGTGACTAATGGAAACTAAATTGGCAAGAAGGGCACGGTATCCAAATGGAGCATTGGTGGGCTCGGGTGTATGTGCTAAGGAATCGTTGATGCTTAGAGAGTTTTCAACTGTACTCAAAGCAGGGGTATTGTAAGTGGGGACGTCCATGGGTCAATGAAGGGACATGTATACGTTGGACCTATAACTCTGGGTCTAGTGTCTAGCTTTGGGCTGCAAGATAGAAGAGTCTAACAAAGAATCTGGATTTCCATTTGTCCTTGGCTTGGAGGTTAGATGAGTTATCATATATTCAGAGCACATAGAGTGATAGCTAGGATTGTTTGATGAATGCTATGGTTGCTTTCTTTAGTAGGTTATCACTCATAGGTATTAGGGGATGTAGGTATTGCCGATAGGAATACCTAGAAGACTGATATCCTTTATTTAGCTTGTGATATATCTTTATGATATTTTAGAATAGCACATTATAGTGTTATATGCTACTCTTTGGTTGTAGGGACGGGTCAGATATGTTTCATGTACTTTTGTTCCTTACCATATCTACCTATATAGTATTATGACACTCATTTAACGCTCACACCAGACTGTTATCTGACCCAAGGTTTTATGCTTTTTTTCTTATTATCTTGGGTACTCTTAATTGAGTAGACTAGATTATAGGTCTAGGTGATGCAGTGGTTGTTCGAAGAACGAGCTAGATGGAGCTATCTCGTATTATATACATATATAGAGTCTACACTTATTCCGCTATGCTATACTGGGGAGCCTTAGCAGAGATTGCTTACCATTTGTATTTGAGATTGTTGTTGTGTTTTTTTTTCATTGTATAAATTCTACTATTGATGTATAACTATGTGGATATAATACTTTGATGATGATTATCTGTTCACATTGTTATTACTGTCCCTTCTATTATATATGTGATATTACATATTTTTCCATGCGCTGTGAGATATATGACAGGTTATATGCTATATTGGTTTACTTCAACCCTAATGATCATCTTATATCGGCTGGGTATGGATATAGCGCACTATTTATATATTATTGGTGCCAGTGGTATAGGGTGGCCGTCATAATTGATATCAGAGCTTTGGTTACACGATTAACTGCAGTTGATACCATGATCTTGTAGAGATAGGGAAGGTGCTATCTCCTTAGACTTGGTTGAGGTATATATGTGTACGAGAGAGAGAGTACTTGTTATTGGTTTGGTTTTCAAAGCTATGTAACAATATAATATATAGTATAAGTCGCATGAATATGAGTACTATGGACATAGTTTTCTTTATGGGAGATTGATCATTCTTGTTACAGATAAGAATGAGCCAGCATACAAGGAACGCTGTGCGGAATTTTACATTAGGAGTAAAGGAAGGAGCGGTATCAGGAGCTGTTACGCCTTATATCCAAGCAATGTTCAATGCTATAATGGCTAATATGATGAGGAATGCTCCTGGAGTGGTGATAGGTGGAGATGCTCCCATGCAAGCACCTTGGGGTGATTTGGCCAAGATGAACAAAGATTATTCTACTCATGGAGGGAAGGCATTCGAAGGAACGGAATCAGCCATAGAAGTGAAAGATTGGTTGGATACTTGCGAGCACATCTTTGGTGATATGGAGGTGGAAGATGCTATGAAAAGGAAGTTGGCTTCCAGACAGCTACATGGCTAAGCCTTGAATTGGTGGAATGCTGTTACTATTGCTACTGCAGAGGATCGGTTAGCTAGGACCAGTTCAAGGCAAGGCTCAAGGAGAAGTTTATTCCGACTGCTCAAAAGTCGTTTTGTTTAGAAATTTTGTCGATCTCAAATTGGGAGAGATGACAGTTTCTGAATATGTGTTAGAATTTGATGCTTTGTCAAAGTATGAGATGTTGTTTTTAGACACTTCATTATGGAAGAATGAGAAATTCATCATTGGTTTGGATGACTACTTAGGAGAAAAGCTAGTGGAACATATAGCGGTCGGGTGGTAAGAAGAAGGGTAAATGGGAACTTACCTGCTGTGGATGAAACAAAAATAGGCATTTGATTAAAGATTACAAGACGAATGAGAAGAGGAAATGTTAGAACTATGACAAGCTTGGGCATCTGAAGAAGAATTGTCCAGGACTGGTGAAGGATAAGCAGGTGGTGAAAGTATATGCTTTAGACGTAGTCCCGACTTCGTCAAATTCTCCCTCGACGAAGGAAAAGGGGAAGGGATTCATCATCTAATGTATGCTTTCTATTGGTGATGTTCCTGTTTGAGTTTTGTTTGATACCGGTGCTTCTCATTCATTCATTTGTAGTGACCTTGTAGACAGATTGGGATCGGAACCTAAAATAGTAGTCCGACCCCTAATCGTGACGAACCCTCTTGGAGGCTCTACTAGTCTTTGCATGGTTTGTCATGGCTTAGTTTTATCGAGTCATGGCTTAAGAAGTATGCGGCCATAGTCGATTGCGAGAAGGTTTTGGTTACAATCAGAGATGTGGATGGGCAAATGGTAGTGATTAGCTGCCTACTGGAGGATGAGGTGATGGTTAGCTTTCTATATTAGCTTGAGGTTCCATAGGAGGGATTATCATCGGTGCCTATCGCTAGAGAGTATCCGAATGTTTTCGAGGAAGTGACTGGATTGCTGCCGCATAGAGAGATCGAGCTTCAGATAGACTTGGTGATTGAAGCCAGACCGATGATTATGCCTTTGAGACCTATGATAGCTAGAGAACAGAAGGAATTGGAGGTGCAAGTGAATGTCCTATTGAGAAAAGGGTTCATTTGAAGGAGCATATCTAAGTGCGGAGCATCTGTAGTATTCGCAATGAAGGCGGATGGATCTTTGAGGTTGTGTGTGGATTATCATGAGTTGAATAAAGTGACGAAGAACAACAGGTATCCATTCCCACACATTGATGACTTGTTTGATCAGCTACACGTTGTGAAGGTGTTCTCCCAAATGGATTTGGCGATGGGATTTCATTAATTGAGAGTAGCAAAGGACAGTTTGCCTATTACTACGTTTTGTACCCCGTCGGGTTTCTATGAGTGGTTGGTGAAGCCATTTGGATTGACCAATGCTCCGGCATACTTTGTGAATCCCATGAATTAGGTTTTTAGAGACCAGTTGAATAAATTCGTGCTTTTGTTCATGGATGATATTCTGATGTACTCCAAAACTGAAGAGGAGCATAAGACACACTTGAGGATTGTGCTAGAGATATTGAGGAAGCACAAGTTGAGAGTGAAGTTCTCTAAGTGTCACTTCTGGAGAGAAGAAGTAAGATTCTTGGGTCATGTCGTGTCGGGATGGGGTATCCTGCGAAGATGGCAGTGGTCCAAGATTGGAATCAGCCCAAGAATGCTACAGATGTGAGAAGTTTCCTAAGATTGGCGGGATACTATAGACGCTTGATAAAGGACTTCTCAAAGGTAGCGACACTGTTGACCAATTTGATGAAGAAGAATCATACCTTTGTATGGGATGCAAAGTGTGTGAGTCTAAAGGAGACGTTGACGCGTGCACCGGTGTTGACCATTCCATGGAAATAAAGAGTTGATAGTATACACTGATGCTAGTGGTACTGAACTGGGTGAGGTGTTGATGTAAAAAGGGAAAGTTGTTGCCTATGCAAGTCGATAACTAAATCCGCATGAGAGGAATTACTTAACTCATGATTTGAAATTGGTGGTAATTTTTTTTGCTTTAAAGATGTGGAGGCACTAACTATTGGGAGAGAGGTTTGAGCTGTTTAGGAACCACAAATCCTTAAAGTACCTTTTCTCTCAGAAGGATCTCAACTTTCATCAGCTATGGTGGTCAGAGTTCTTGGCCTCTTATGATTTCTGTATTTCATATACTCTAGGAAAAGGGAATGCGATCGCCGATGAATTGAGTAGAAGACATGCTGGGTTGGGAGCAGTGTTCTTGGATTGAAAGTAGATAGAATATGTTAATGGATTTGATTTCAGGCCTCATTACGAGCTAGAATCTAAAATGTTAGCAAGCTTATTGATTAGACCTACTCTGATTGAAAGGATCGATACTAGCTAGAAGCGAGATGTTAGGCTAGCGAAGATCATAACAAAGGTAGAGGGAGTAGAATCTGAAGATATGAAGCAATACGAACTCGACCAAGAAGACTTGTTTTGTAAAGATGGGAGATTGTTTGTTCCGAATATTGATGGATTACAAGATGAAGTGCTATAAGAGTGTCACCGTTCTAGGTTGACTATTCATCCTAGTGGTAACAAGATGTACCGAGATATGAAATGAACTTACTAATGGGAAGGTATGAAGAGGGGGCATTAATTTCCAAGTCTATGAACTGCCAGTTGGTAAAAGTAGAGCAGAAGAAACCTAGTGGATTGTTGCAAACATTAAAGATTCCTGAATGGAAATGGGAGCAAGTATCGATGGATTTTATTGATGGATTTCCAAGGACTTAAATAGGGTATGATGGAATTTGGGTCATAGTAGATCGGTTGACCAAGAATGCAAGGTTTATACCCATCAACTTAGGTAGAATAGCATCCAAGCTGGTGGAGTCATATGTAAAATGGATAGTATGGTTTCATGGTGTGCTGAAGTGCATTGTGAGCGATCGAGATCCATTGTTCACTAGTGGGTTTTGGAAGAGCTTACAAGAGGCGTTAGGGATGGAGTTGCATCTTAGTATATCTTATCACCCGCAAATTGATGGGCACACCGAAAGGGAAAATCGTATATTGGAAGACCTCTTACGGGCATGGATTATAGACTTTGGTGGATCAGGGGATGATTATTTGCATTTAGTGGAGTTTGCATACAACAATAGTTATCAGTCGAGTATTGGTACAGCTTCGTATAAAGCATTGTATGGCCGACCATGTAACGCTCCTTTGGTGGGAAGCAGGCGAGAAACTGACACTTGGGCCAGATATGATTAGAGAGACTTCAGAGAAGATTGAGGCCATTCGGCAAAGAATGGAAGTTGCTCAAATCGACAAAAAAGCTACACGGGTAAGTGACAAAGAGAGTTAGAGTTTTCAGTCGGAGATATGGTGTCTATAAAGGTTTCTCCTTTAAAGAATGTAGTTCGATTTGGTAGAAAGGGGAAGTTAGCACCAAGATTCGTAGGTCCTTTTCCAATAGTCGAGAGAATCGGAAAGCTAGCACATAGGGTCGACTTACCTTAGAAGATGGTGGGCATGTACAACATTTTTCATGTCTCTTGTTTATGAAAGTTTGTGCATGACTCGGGTGTGATGATTACACCGGATCAGCTAGAAGATGTTGAGGTAGAACCAAAAGTTTCTAGACCTTGTAGGCCACTTAGTATTGTTGGATACGACACGAAATAGCTTTAGAGAAAGACGGTGAAGCTAGTGAAGGTATGGTGGAGCAGAAGTGATGACAATTGTATGTGGGAGATGGAGGAGAGGATGAGGACTACGTGTCCGTAGCTCTTTGAACGGTAATATCCACTGTTTATCATATCTACTTTCACTATTGTATGTTATATCTGATGGGTTAGTATTCTGCATGCTTTGCATGTTGCATGTTTGATATGTTTGATGGTTGCCTATGATTGGTAGGCATGCAGGATAACTATGACTGAGTGTACTTTGGCTTATTTGGGGATTTTGGAGGCGAAATTCCTAAAGTGGGGGATTCTAACGACCCATATTTTACATATCAGAGGATCATAAAATATTTTTATTTTATTCGTATGAGGTTATATGATTCTATAAATTTGTGTTATAACTCTTAGGGACATTTTATATACCTAAGATTTTTTTCGGGTCTGAAACCAGTTCCACTGCTTCAGGATGATGGTTTCCCACTCCGTAGAGTGGTCATAATAGAAAAACAAACTCACGATTAGAAAATTGTGCCAGTTTAAAGTTTTTAAAGCTGCTAGTCGGGACTAGTGTGTAATTAATTAAGCCCATTAGTGAGCCCATTAGTCTAATTAGGGAATACTATAAATAGAGGGCTGAAGAGACAAATTAAAACTTTTTCAACTCATTCCAAATCAATTCTAAACCCTAATTAGCCCTAGATCCATCCTAATTTCTTCCAAAATCACCCAAATTGCTCTCTAAATCAAACTAGATTGTGGATTGGAGACTAGATCTTCAATTAGAAACTAGAAATCATCAATTTTCTTGATATGGAGTGCTTTACTTTGCTGTTTGGATTAGATCTACATATGAATTGGTTGGATTTGGTAATTGGTGAGTGGTTTATGCCTTCTCACTTTAGTACTCATATTCATATGGTAGAATTATAGGATTTGACATGTTTTAAATTGATTTTGGCCATAAAAATTTACAAATTAACCCATGCATATGATACAGACTAATTAGAAATAACCTTGATTTTTATTTATACATTCATGCTATTTGTAGATTTATGTTAGGAATTGCCTTGTTTATCTTGTTTTGATGGATTCCAAGTTTTATTGGATGAAATTGCTTGTTATTCTATGTTCGAATGATATGGTTTAATTTTATTTGCTAGTGTTGTGAGTACATAGAAAGTTTGGTCGGAAAATTGGCAAACTGAAAGCAAAGTTGGTCGAAATTGGACAAAACTTGGCAGATATGCTCTAAAGTATTGTGGGAAGAGGTATGATGAGTCGTAACTCAAATGGGGTTAAGTAAATAACTTAGCATCGAGTTATGCCTATAACTCGGTACCGAGTTATGGTGAAGGGGGCTATGACTCGATGGTTTGCATAGATGGACAGAGCTTGGCTAGGTGAGATGTTTCATAGCAAGGTGAAGGAAATTGGCTAAGTATAAAATGTGATGATGAGTTATCTCTAGGACTTAGAAGGAGGACTTTGGGTTGGGAGCGGAGTTATCAAAGGTGGACGAGTCGAGATATGTAATAACCCGAATTCCTGTGGGTCCGGATTTTTTGCAAAAATCCTAAAACCCAAGCCCACTGAAACCCGAGTTGGAAATCTGACATCCAGCAAATAGGCAAAGACAAATATATCAGAGCTTGATTAAATATCTCACAACGGAATTGACAAAAATATAATAATAAGTAAATACTCACCAATATAATAACACTTTCTAAACAAGTGTCTTAAAGCTGGGAAGTCTCTGCCATCTACCTAACCTGTAGGATGTTATGAGGAGGGGGTTAGAACTAAAGTTCTGGTGAATGGATAAATTATACACTTTTAAGCTTGATTCTACATATACCATTTTATTTCCATTTACTATATATTAGGTTCACTAGGTTTATCATACTCTCGCCTCTGTGCATGAATCGTACTCATCTACTCCTTAGTAGATTAAACCTAATAACTAATATATACATATATGTAGCTATATGGCCAATGACCATATTGGTCCTAGGTACCACCCATGGTACCTTCCGTATCCTCCTCGAAAAGGGCTCGATCATCTTGCTTCGAGAGCGTTTCGTAGCTACATCTGTAAAGGACTGCTTCGTAAGGCCTACAATACAGATGCTCCATCGTCTTGCTCCATAGTTATATCTGTAAAGGACTGCTTTGTAAGGCCTACAATATAGATACTCCATCCTCTTGCTCCGCGAGCGTTCCGTAGTTACATCTGTAAAGGACTGCTTCGTAAGGCCTACAATACAGATGTTCCACTACTTACTATGAAAATGTAAATCGCGTCCGCACTAGTCTATGCCAGTGCTCGGACATCCACAATGTACCACCCAGTGCGTATATTGAGGGACTACGTAATCGTTCTGTCTACTATCTGAATCCCGCCAACAAGGTCTACCTTGTATGAAATTCATTCGGGGATTTTCTATATCTGTAAAGGACTGCTTCCTTAGGCCTACAATACAGATATTCTAGTTGGTTTGTCACTTTTTCATCGTGGCTATGGCCCCATGTAGCCACCCCTCAACTAACCGAAAGACTTCTAAAGAGTTAAGTGGCCATGCAATACTGCAAACAATCTAACATCCAAATGGTGGTGCCACTCATCCAATGTCTCGATAGTGAAAACATCATTAGTCTGTTGGTTTAACTCTAGTCTTTCCCGAAATCGCTCTTGGTGTTGATGCTGGCCGATATCCGCATGCGACTATCGTTAAACTTACTTGCAAGTATTGGACATACGAATACCCTACTCCGAACACCGTGCCCTTCTGACTACCTACAAAGGTCTGCTTCGTTAGGCCTACAATGCAAATGCAGTCAAGGCATACTCTCTTGATGGCACACCTACAGACCTGCCTCTAGGGGTGCAGCTTCGTTAGGCCTACCCAGAGGGCAATCCTAGAATATCCTCACGTCCCGTTGAAGTCTCATACTTCCTTGAAGCCCAAAAATACTAAGTTGGACGTGCTTCTCCATTTCTAAAATCCATGATGAACTGCTTTGTTAGACACTTCATCCTTTGGGCTACTCCAAACGCATCTCAATTCTTTTATTAGACCCTAAGTCTAATCTTTTAATTTGCATTTAGTTTACTTTCTTATTATGTTGGCTACTTATTTACCCTAATTAGCATATTCTTGCCCTCGTCTCATCTCTATCTATTGTGAGATTTCCATTTATTTAATACGGAATGCAGTTGGTATGAGCCACATTCATTATCTTGCTTATTTAACTTAATATAAATCTTATGTTCATTAAAATAAGCCTCTTTTATCATTCCTGCTTTATTTGCTTATTGACTTAATATAAATTATTTAAATAAGCTTCTACCATTATTATTTCTCATTAATTTATTCAAAGTCTCAAAATAAGCTTTGTCATTCTCATTACTTAATTATAACCTATGTTACAATTCTACCTGTAATTGTCCTTTTCTCTTCTTTTATAGTCCATACATAACAACATTTCTTTTCTGTTCTAATCTGCCTTCTTTTATTATGATGTAGAATATTCTTTTATTCTCTTATATTATATAATTCACTTATCATAATAACTATCTTCTTAAATAGCCTACACAGTGAATGCAGACCTAGGTTCATTATCGTTTATAGCTTCAAGTTCTTATCTAATAATTTACTTGATTCATGTCGTACTTTACTTTATTACTATTCTAGGAATTAATTCTATTTTATTTGGTTGGTTATGAAAACTATATTTAAAAATCCATTTCCATATTTTAATATTAAATAATACTACAAATAATAATTCGTAACTGCTAGATATTTCTTTTACTGTTTTGGAATAGTCTAAAATATAGTGGTTTCTCTATTTTACACTAATTCTCTTTTTCTTTCTTTTATTCTAGCAATTATGTTCATTGTTGTCTTTTAAATATTAAATTATAGAAATGTTTGTACCAAAAATAGGCACAACACTCTTCGGAAGTTTTTGAAGAGATAAAAGTGAAGAAAGAAAATTAAAACTGAGGATTATCTAACAAAAACTCCAAATAACAGAAAGTAAATTGCACAGAAGACAACAATTTAGAGTGGTTCGGCGTTTCGCCTACGTCCACTATGAAGTTTGATGATTTTATTGCTCGATGCTTGAAGATTGCAATTTCTTATAATGTAGTACAACTAATTTTATGAGCTAAGTCTGAATCTAAGGCAGCAGTGGTGATTTTGAGTAAATCTGGCAAAGTCTGGGCGCTCTTTAGCTCTTAAAATTATCCGACCCCTTTTCTGAATGACCAGGGGCTCTATTTATAGGTGTAGGAGGCTGATATTTCGCCTAATTTTTGGGAGACTACTTCTGGCACGTGAGGGGGCCCACATGCCCACCTTCAAGAAATCTGGGCCCACTTTGGGATTGATTCGAAGTCCATTCGAATCGATCAAGAAATTATCCAATCAAGCTGAAATTTGGTGTAGTCGTTCTTCAACATGTGCGCAAGCTTCTATGAAAATTTCATAGCATTTGGACTTATGGATCTCGAGATATGGTCGATTCAAAATAGGGTTTTCTGAACTGCTTGCCTCGTTCGAATCGATTGCTTCGAATCGATGGCGGAGCGTGCTTCTGTGATGATGTGGAGCGCGAACTTTGCATCGATCCGCTTTTTTCGCCAGTTTGATCGAGTCGTCCCGGAGACTTCGCCGCTTTGACTCGATGGATTCGAAGCAAGGCACCTTGATGGATTCGAGCACACCACTTTTGCATGGATTCGAAGCAGAGCGTTCTAGTGGATATGAACGTATCATTGTTTATGGAGTCAATGCATGGCTTTGTTCGTATCGATTTTGATGGCCTCCAGTTGATCGATACAAATAGGGGGTTGCAGAATGGATTCGAAGAGGAATACTTATATGGACTTGAAGTACTTCCAAGCTCGATGGATACGAAGGACTTCAACTCGATGGATACGAACCATAAAGGCGTGAAGCTAATTCCTTTCATCTGCCGATGGATACGAAGAGCTTTTTCCAGTTGGATTCGAACAAAAACTTCTATGATCAGTACGAACTCGAAACACATGAATAACACAGCCTTGGATCGAATCAGATCTGATGGATTCGAATAGATCAGATCGATTCGAACACCATGTCTCTTCTAATTCGTGTCAATCATATTTTGAGCATACTATCTTGGATTGACTTGAAACTTGGAACGCTGGCTTTCCTAGCTTTGCTTGTCATGTCTTATTAACCGTGGCTCGATCCGGACTCGGATAAAATTCATCGACATCCATGACGAGTGACTCTTGGCTCTTAGTCAGTTCCTTGGTATCTCGGCCTTGCCAAAAGGCGGGATAACATTTGCCTCCCAAAGTACGTCTTGTGTGAACATGGCGTGCTTTGAAAAGCTGCATCCTTCATTTTGAATTTTTTTTATCTGATTAGTTGAGTAGTTGCTATCTTTTCGTCAAAAGATGTAACCTTCGATTGATTTCCAGTAATATAAATGTTGATTTGTAAACTGCCAATGATTATGTAGCGCATTGTTGTAACTGATGTCGAGTGCTAGCGATTCGTTGTTCACTGTTGTAATTGCTATCAGGTAAGCATTCAACTCCTGTAAATTTTGAAAATTGAATGTTTGTCTGTCATACATGTACGCATGTTAACCTGGCTTACGTTAACGTTTGCACGTTCACGAGTCGTTGCCAGTTCAGTTTGTTATCGAATTTCATATTGATTCTCTCCTGAACCGATTTGAAATTTGAGTTGAAACAACGCTTGATGGCTGTTTTTGACTACCCTCTTGTATCGATCCTCTCCTGAATCGATGTAAAAGGTTGAAAAGTAGTTTTTTTTATATTGATGCGGGTCGACTTGATGGATACGAAATGCTCATTCGCATCGATGACCATAAATGGATATGAAATGATCGTTCGTATTGATAGGTTTTGATGGATACGAAAACAAAGTTTGTATCGATGGTCCAGTATTTGTTGCGAGTCGATGGTTATAAATTAGGCACTTCGAATCGATTAGTACCACATTGCCTCGTATCGATGGACCTTGTGCCGTTGGATGCGAATAGGCAATTTTTTTGATTCGCATCGATGAATATTGGCTCCTGGAGGTTAAGACTCGTAGGATTCGAATGACACAGTTTACATCGGTAGAGTGTGGGTGGAGTTGAGTCGAATTGCAGTTTCGAACCGATGAATCTTGGTGGTAATTTCGCCTCGATGAAGGCAGACTCCGATGGATTCGAACAGAACGTTCGAATCGATCTGTGGTTTTGACTGGTTGCGAGCAGTCACATAGACCAGGAGGTGAATCGGCCCGGTTGCCTTCTCAGTTTCATATAAATACTGGGTACCTCGGCATTTTTTACTTTTTACTTTTCACTGTAGCTTTCTTGCGTGATAGAATCCATTTCCATCCTTCAAGAACAAGGCTAAACTACTCTCCTTCCTTCGAGTCGAGGTAATATCCAACTCTTTCGAACCGATTTATACATTCAGGTAGACGACAGTTTATGGATTCGATGATTCAAGAACAAATCTTTCTATCGTGTTTTGTCCATTTCGATCTTGAATGAGTTGAAGTCGAAGTCAAATTGGCTGGCCAGAGAAGAAACACGGACGAGTCTTTCGTATCGATCCGGAGTTGTAGCGATGGAGTCGATATGGGAAACGATAATCTGCCCTTGATATTCATATCGATCAATATCTCGCTTGTGAGGATTTCAAGTTGAATTGGTCGCGCGTATGGGGTCATCGTATTGATCGATTATGATCGATACTATGGGATTACCCGTTAGGATCGATTCGAAGGCCCTACCTACGCGATCGATACGAGCCTTGGGCTTTTCATTCGTTTGTGAACTTTTGTTGCCGTAGATCGATTCGAAATCCCTATTGACGATGGATGTGAAGCTTGAGTCGTTGATCGATACGAAGGACTCCGGTTATCATCGATACGAACCGTGTTGATTCGAGCGAGATCGATTCTACGCATTGTCTCTTCGATCGATTCGAACACTTATAATCTGGCTTGGATCGATTCTAACTAACTTCTATGGATACGAAACTTCCACACATTTAGCGGCGTGATTCCGACGAGCTTCATCTTTGCATACTTGGACTGAACTTTTTTACTACATACTTGACTGCCCTTCAAAGCTCGTCGATGGAACTGTACCTTGACAAATAAAACTGTAACATGAATTAACCTCCGTGGGGTTGAATAATACGGTTATGACGGTCGTCGACGACGGTCACTCCGAACCGATTTTGATATTCTTGCTGTTTGCATATTTTCTTCAATTCTGTTGAATTTCCCAATTATTAGTTGCACTTTACTGCACAACACTTTCACACACTTCACACTGGGAAATGAACGGGTTTATCACATGCTTAACACTGATTTCTGATAAGTAGTCAGTTATGGAATCTTCGAGCTCTCAACAGCAGGAGATTCAGAGTTCTCCCCCTCCGGTCCTTGTAATTCCAGATATCCCAACGGAGGTAGTAGATCCAGCTCTTGACGAGCTACAAGAGGCTATATTTATTGAGGACCCTATAGATTCTGTTCAGTCCAATATTTCTGAAAACTTGTTGGGCAGGATATGCACGAGACATAACATCTCTTTGGATGATGCACTACTGCCGGGACCCAGTGACAGACCTCACTGTCCGCCCGAAGGGTATACCGCCTTCTATCGACATGCTTGTGCAGCAGGAACACTCCCTCCATTCAATCAATACATTAGGGAGATATTATCATTTCTTGGAATTGCTCCTTCTCAATTACACCCCAACGGGCACGCGCTACTGAACAGTGCGTTTATTGTATTTATGGAACACCTCTTCCGCCCTCCAAGGCCGACGGAAATCAGATATCTATTTAACTTCAAGAGCAGAGGCGATAGCCCTTCTTTTACGTTTTTGGAGGCAGTGAGAAACTGTCAAGTCATTATCGGAGCCTGGACCAGACTTAGTTACTTCAAGAATGAATGGTTTTATGTCCGGTGTCCTCCAGGTTTGCCAGGCGATGGTTGTCTAGACGTAAGTGTCGTAGCCTGTCGACGATTTCCTTGACTAATAACTTGTTGGCATTGGTATTGACATTTTATTTTTCTTACAGCCATTATCTCCAAACCCGACGGTGGGTATTACAAGGGCATGGTTCGGAGCCTTCAAGAGATCCTGAGCGATTTAAGACACATCGACTTGGTGTTGACTGATTATAACTTAAGAGCTCTTGGCTTGATTGAAATGAATCAGAGCATAGTCACCGAAGGGATGCTAAGGCCCGTTCCAAAGAAGAAGAAAAAGAATAAAAAGAAGAAGAGATCAAAGAAAACGCTCGGAGTTGTGATAACTGAAGTGAGCGACAAAGAAAGGACTCACACAGATGTAGAGCCGATGGCCGATCTTTCGGGAAATTTCAAAGAATTGGGAGAGAGACGGAAAAGCAAGGCTGTCGTTTCCAAAAACTTAAACCTAATAGATGGAAGTCTGTAGATGTGTCTCCTCCCACTTCCGAAATCATAATTTTCCGAGGCCGCTCCTTCTCAATCAAGAGATACATTCGAAGGGCTTGGTGATATTCCCATCCCGGATTATATATCTATTCATCACAATCCCGGGTTGGAAGAATTTCAAGATGTTTTAAATATGAGCGAGCCCTTTCCTTTGAGTGCGGTCAACACTTCCGGTTGGTCAGGGGGTTTACACATTTGCACACACTTCCACAGCACTACACGATTTCCGCATATTGAACATCACTTTTGTAGGATTCTAAACTGTGGTTCCTTCTTATCGCAGGTGAGATGTCAGGTCGCAGATCCACTCTGGATAGGCACCGCAATGTACGCCGATCTTCTTCTTATTATGAGTCCCGTTGGAGGGAATCAGATAGGGATCACGGGCGAGGCTATACCAGCCAGGAGCATTACAACAGGGATCGAGATTATTGGCGCGACCATTCTGGCCATGAGCGCACTGATAGAGATAGAAGCCATCAGTACCGGTCGCGATCTCGTTCTCCTCCGCCTCCTAGGGCCCCTATAGATCCTCCTGAGTCTTCGCAGCAACAACAACCTTCTCAATCTTCCAGGCCCGAAACTCAGCGGAAAAGGGTTGAACTGCAGACAGTTGCCATTGTTGAACAGGCTCTGGCTGAATTGACAGGTGAAGGAGCCATCAAGCTTGCTCAAATGAAAAAGGACTTTCCAGAGATTTGTCTGGATGCATATGTCTTCCCTCCTCATCTCAAGAGGATTCCTCCGGATGCCGAGAATATCGCTCATGACTATATCCGTGACTTTTATGCTCAATATAAGGAGTGGTACAAAGCAACTGTAAAAGCTTCAAAAGTGGCTTTCGACCGGGCAAAGATTATTGAGCAGCGTGATGCTGACATTGTCAAGAAAGACCGCATCATCCAGGTTCTCCAATCAGAGATCGATTCGTCTCGAAGTGCAGAACTTCAAGCGCTTAAAAAGCATAACGAGGCCGCGGAAAAAATGGCAAGGATGCAGCAGGCACATTGTGCCTTAGTAGAAGGGATGGGCCATCGCTATACCACCGTTGTAGCTGAACGGGACGCCGCCGTTAAAGAGCTGAACGAGCTTAAAGCCAAATTTGCCGAGGTGGTGAAAGAAAAAGATGATGCAAACACCGCCGCTCAGGACGCGTGTGATCAAGCTGTGTCACTTCGAGCTGAACTTACTGCGGCGGTGGCAAAGACTAAGTCTGTGGAGGCAGAAGTTGAGGAAAAGATTATGGCGGAGCAGTCCAGGATGGAAGCTGATTTCGATGATCTCCTGGTCACATATAACGCCAATGTGCTAGAGCACAGAAACTTATCTTGGCTTGGAGATGACTCTATGATTTTGTACAACGCCTGGACTAGGCTGGTGGAGGAGAAGAAAGCAGCGCATTCGGATGATTTCGAGCTTGAGACGCGCTTGCTTTCTGAGGAAGAGAGGAAAGTTCTCCACGAGGCTATGATTTCCGTGGAGAAAGAGAGGCTTGGTGCTCGACAGATAGAGACTGGTGAGGGCTCGAGGATCGAGCATCATGAAGCAAGTGTTGGAGTTGTAATTCCAACATTGCCCGAAACCACTGGCATAGTCGATCCCCAGTCCATTCCCGCTTATAACCCCGATCAGCTGCAACTGTCTCCTGTTGATCCCCCTGCCTCTGCACCTGCCCAGACTTCGGGTCAGGCTAAGGAAGGTATTTGAATGCCTCCCGTGTATACTTAGTGTGGTGAGTCTGAAGCAATACATTTAGCTAACAATCTTCGCTTTTTCTCATTCAGTGACCGAAGCTGTTACCTCTGCGCCTCCTACATCTCAAGTTCCTTACCAGGCGCAAGGCGCCATTGTCACCGAGGCTATTATGACATCTACTGTGGTCGGCGAAGAGGGAGAAACAAGCATGTTATCTTTCGATGCTCAGATGATTGAGGAACTCCTTAGTCAACCCAATGATCCCTTCGCAGACCCATCTTTCGCCATGAGTGGAGTTACTCCAACTACTAGCTCCTTCATGCCAACCATTAGTACTTCCAGTGCGGCCCTAGCACCTCATGAGGATGAGATTTTAGCCGAGATTAATGCTGAGATGGCAGCTGTGACAGCAGGCATGAATCCATCTGGCCCTGCCCCACAAATGATGATATCGCCGGGTGGCACTGTAGTTATTGCAAGCGCTCCTGCCCCACTTCCTGTTACAGCTCCTATGCCTCCAGTTCCATCCTCCAAGAGAATTTCTGTCGCTTCAAGCTTCGAGGAGGATGTTGACATCATGCCGCAATCGGAGGACAAAATGGAGAAGAGCAAAAGATTGCGGAGGAAGTCAGGTAGCGGATCCAGCGGGACTACCTCGAAAAAGAAACCGAGGAAGAAGAAAGATTGAGCGCTTCTTCAGTTTGCTTTGTCATATACGGGGGTAGCATTTTGTTTTGCCTTTTTGGTTTTCTGTAGCTGTGTATAGATGCGGGCTCGGCCCCCGCTAGTAGGAATTTTTTGAATTAACTTGTAATTGGATTCCTTTTGTTGATAATTGAAATGAAAACATATTCTCCTTAGTCTTCAATTCAATATTTGCTTTGGTTCTGCCCCCAGCCTTGGGGATAATGGCGTAATAGTCGCTAACGCTTATACCCAGCTCGCGCTCTAGGAGTACTCTGGGGTTTATTTTATGTTTGTGCTCCGCCTCGCACTCTGGGAATGCGGAGTTGACGCATGTTTATGCTCCGCCTCGCACTCTGGGAGGACGGAGTTGAGCAAAGTTTATACTCCGTTTCGCACTCTGGGAGTACGGAGTTGATTAATGTTTATACTCTGTCTCGCACTCTGGGAGTACGGAGTTAAGTTAATATTTATACTCCGTCCCGCATTCTGGGAGTACGGAGTTAGTTAATGTTTATACTCTGTCTCGCACTCTGGGAGTACGGAGTTAAGTTAATGTTTATACTCCATCTCGCATTCTGGGAGTACAGAGTTAGTTAATGTTTATACTCCGTCTCGCACTCTGGGAGTACAGAGTTAAGTTATGTTTATACTCCGTCTCGCACTCTGGGAGTACGGAGTTAAGTAAGGGATTGTAATGTATCAGCCCATTTTTTGCCTTGATGTGATGGCTTGCCCCAGAGCTTGGGTTTCACTTAGTGAGTGGCTGGTCGTATCACAGCCACTCCCTACTTGAATAAATTCCACTGTGTGATGGAATTTAGCTCTCCGTGCATCGTGATGTTGTGCATTGTATTCAATGAATCACAGCTCTGACTCGAAGAAATGATAGTTTATTGCTGAAATAAGAAAATATGGCATAGTCAGTTGCCTTATTAAAAATTCTAATTTCGAAATGCAAAAGTAAATTGCTAAATGGAAAAATATAATGAAATAAATAAAGCCTGTCATGTGTAGTAGCAACGGAGACTCTCGCTGTTCCAGGCCCTTGGCAAATCAAGACCGTCAACGGTCGATAGTTTGAATGTGCCATCTCCGAGTCTTTGTGTAATCACGTAGGGTCCTTCCAAATTTGGTTTCATGTGTGAAGGAACCAGATAGATTCTCTTGAGAACGAGATCGTCGAGTTCAAAAGTTCGAGGTCGAACTTTGGCATTGTACAATCGGGCGACTCGACTCCGATATGCAGCAGCTCTCAAATCAGCCTTTTCCCGCTTCTCATCCAGTAGATCCAAAGATTCAGCAAGCAATATAGCATTTTTTTTCGGATCATAATAAGTCACGCGATGGGAAAACACTTCCGTCTCGACTGGAATAACGACTTCTGTGCCATAAGATAAGGAAAACGGGGTGTGTTCAGTTGCGGTCTTGTGAGTCATTCGATAAGCCCATAATGCCATAGGGAGTTCATCAACCCATTTGCCCCCGGCCTTTTCCAGTCGTTTCTTTAGGATGGATTTTATAACTTTATTGACAGCTTTGACCTGATCGTTTGCCTGAGGATGTGCAACCACCGAGAATTTTTTATGGATATGAAACCGTTGACAGAAATTCTTGAATTCTGCACTTTCGAACTGGGCTCCATTATCGGTAATGATGGTATACGGGAGTCCAAATCGACAGATGATGTTGCGAACTACGAAATTTATCACTTTCTTAGTCGTAATCGTTGCGAGAGCTTCGGCTTCAGCCCACTTTGTAAAGTAGTCAACGGCGACGATGGCGTACTTCGCACCACCTTTTGCCAGAGGTAGAGCGCCGATGATATCGATGCCCCACATTGCGAATGGCCAGGGACTGACCATCTGAGTTATCTCGGTAGGTGGGGCTCTTGGAATTCGGGCGTGTTTCTGGCACCTATCGCACTTTATGGCATAGTTTGCTGCATCTCGGTTCACTGTCGGCCAGTAGTGTCCATATCGGAGTATTTTCTTGGTGAGAGCTTGCCCACCGGTGTGATCCCCACACTCTCCTTCGTGTACGTCATGTAACACTCGTTTGATTCCATCGTGCGCGATACACCGGAGGAGAGGAATAGAATAACCCCTTCTATACATGACTCCGTCCTGAATGACGAATCGTGAAGCTTTTCGTAGAATTTGTCTCTTCTCATTTCTGTGCTTAGGCAATGTCCCATTCTCAATGTAATTTCGATACAGAGTCATCGACGATTCTCTACTGGGAGCGGTTTCAAACACAAAATTCGTCTCTATTTGATCGATGCTTGGGGAGGACAAAGTTTTGACGGGGACAAGTCCCATTTGCTTTGCTTCACCTGTACTGGCTAACTTCGCCAATGAATCGGCTTTTTGATTGTGTTCTCGAAGTATATAATAAATGGCATAATAATCAAACTGATTCAGTACTTCCTGAACTCGAGCTAAGTGTAACGACCCGCTATTTTGGACCATTCAAATCGACAATAAATCCACACATGTCTGACTTGAATAATTCAAAATATCAGATTGTTAATTTAAATTTGGCAACACTCAGCATATGCAGTAAATAAATCAATCACAGAATCACAGACACAGAGTAATACAACAATACGCAGCGGAATAGATAAAATAGTAGTTCATGAAGCTACTATATAAACATCAGAGTTAGAAATAAAATACAACAGAATATTTCAAATGCAGTGAAGTCTCCAGTACAACAGATGACCTCTCTGAACAGATCAACTAGAAGAGCTGAAAGCTGAGGCGATAGTTGGATCTCCAAAGGAAGCTCCAAACTCCAAGGGTGAGTCTCAAATGCTGTATCACTCTGTCTGACCCGAGCGTAAAGCAAAACACAAAACACTCGAGTCAGGATTAACATTCTTATATCAATAAATCCAACTCAAGTGAAATATCAACTGAAATACAATTAACTTAAAGGATGTTTGGGATAACCATCCTCTAAGGATCTGCGGAACTATCTATAAGGTGGAAATATACATCATAACACCGTGGTCCTTTCAAATAAATTTATTCTTCAAACCCAAATATTATTTCATTTCAAATATATCTATTTTCCAAATAGTATATATAGGTTAAGTAAAGTATTTAATTTCCTCAAGTCTCACAAATTTCTTCACATCAACTTCAAATTTTATTCAAAGCTCAATTCATCAATTCAATTCAGTTCTAAATATACCATTTAAATTTTCAATATATTTCAAAGCTTTAATATTCAACATTTTCAAAGTTAAATTTAACAGTTTCATATAGCTCTTGATTTAACTTTATTATTATTTAATCAGGGAATATTCACTTAATAAATTCGATATCATTTAACTAGCCTTAAATTTCATTTTTACTAAATATTTCCTTAAATTTATTTAAACAAGAAATATTCATTAAATTATTTAAATCAAACTCAAGTTATAAATCATATCTTAAATTTCAATAAGTTTTAAATCGGTTTAATTAAATAAAATTCTTTACTAAATTCAAATTATCTTCCCAACCTTAACTTGTTCAAATTATTACTGAAATCTATTTTTTTGAAACATAAATCTAAATACTCAACCATATTATATGTATTAAATCAATCATTCCCATTTATATATAAAAATTTAAGGCTCAACATTTTAAAACCATATATTTCTTCCCAAAACCATAGAATTTATTTTCAAAATATATATGGACCAATGGTGTCTGTATATATTTATCATATGGTTAAGTGATACAGATATTTATCATTTCAATCCGTAATTTAAATATATATACGGGTAGATATCATATCAACCCGTAATCCCAATTTCAATTCAAATGAAAATCGCTTGGGTTTATCATTTCAACCCATAACGATTTTCTCCTATTCTAAAGTCCGTTCGGGTATGTATCATTTCAACCCATAGTGAATTCTATACTAACAGGGAACTTGCAGAGTGATAACAGATAATATAAAATACAACAACATGCATATATCATCAATAATAATATAACAGATACTGGTGTCAGATGTCACAGGTGAACAGTTACAGATAATAGTAATAACAGACATATAAATACTAGATACTGGTGTCAGATGTCATAGGTGAACAGATACAGAAAATAGCATATATACAGCAATGAAATTAACTAACAGTAGTAATATTTCAATTGTCGTTTCAATTGAAATTGAATTTAATAAATAAAAGAATGTTAATCGTGAGTGATTGCTCACCTTTCGAGGCTAGAGAATACAGAAGGTGCCACGGATACGCACACTGATACAAACACTGAAATTTGAATTGCGAATCCAAGCAAAGCAAAAATCGGCACGAATTTAACGATCATAGCTGATAAATAGGAATTGATGAAATCAAAGCAGAATTAGATTGATGATGATAAATTTGAAAGAAGAGTATATTATATTATTATTTTATTACTTTCTTTCAAAAACCAATGTTTAAATCAAGACACATATTTTAAGATAAAATATATGTACATTTGAAAATAAATATAAATTTTAAAACGCATACATTTGAAAAATCAAAATCTATATACATTAAAATCAAAATACATATATATAATAAAATCAAAATCTGTTAGGCATCTTGAAATCAAAGCGCTTATATATATAATGTATGATAAGCCACATATATTGGCAGACATATGTTTTGAGCTGAAGGAAATGCATGCAGGTTAACAATTTGTATATATATATATATATGTAGACACGCCATATGGTTGCAACTATATACTATGCAGACAATTAATATATATGTAAACACACTACATAACTACAACTCTATACCATTATCTTATATATACATATCTATTATTTGACACATACAACACTTCTTTTAAATCTAATATACTGCAACATACTATGTAACAAACATATTTTGTATATTTACACATTTTTAAAAAGTACTGGATATAAACACTTTAGATCGATGATAAAACAAATTAAAATGCATGCAGACCAAACTCAAATAAAATTATACAACAACATATATATAACACTGACATATGTTACAGACACTATATACTCTACAATATAATACTATGACTCATATAAACTATTTACCCACAACATCCCACTATAACTTAGACCCAACAGAAGATATAAACTAATATAATTATGAGACTCGTACAATATAATACTTTAATACATCTTATATGCAGACAGACCTTATTATATAATATACAACTAAACTCAATCTATAGATAAACAACTACGCATACTTACACATATAACAGCTACGAACACAAAAGCGTATAACTTAAAATATAAAACCTTCACAAGATAATATACTTATAAACTGTTAATATATATAAAACAAAACAATATATATTAACAGGAAAAATTTTACCTATTCGAGAAAAGAAGATGGTGGCCAGAGGGAAGATGATGGGGAGGCGGATGTGGATCTGAGGGAGAAGGGGACGTGGGTTTTGTTTGGGTTGTGGCTTCGGTTGTGGTGCCTGGGCTAGCTGCGCGGAGGCTGGGGTGGTATGACGTGAGGAGGAAGGCATAGTGAGACTCGGCTGGATGGGGTGGTCACAGGAGGGAGAACGTGGCTGGGCAAGAGGGAAGGAGCGAACGGGCGGTTGTGGAGGGTTTTCTGGCGGAGAGAGGAACGGTTGTCAGGGACGTGAGGGGAAAAGAGGAATTGGTGGAAGAATAGTGGGAAGGTCGGTGATGGGTTCGAGCTGCATGGCAGTGGCGCTGAGGATTTGAAAAGGAGATGTTGAACTAGTTTTGGAACAAAAGTACAAGTGTTTTATATATTCTCAAATGGAATAGCAAAATCAACAGAGAGAAGGGAAGTGAACCGGCTACAGCTGTTATGCAAATGTGAACATAATAAAAAGGAATAAATGCAATATAACGTTAGCTTTGATTCAGCAGAAAAGTTAAACAATTTATTAAGGTATGGGCTGCCGTTTCAAATAATATATACTTCAACTTAGCAAAGAAAGAAGGACAAAGCACGTGAGTGAATATAAAATAAAAGTAATTATAACGGTCAAGTTCTTTGGATTCAGTTGAAAAATTATTCAATGCAATTGATTAATTGCTTGAGCTGTACGGTAAAGATTTAAGAAGGATTGGGAAAAGTAAAAGTCATAATTTCGGTACCGGTACAACATACAGTTTTATTTTTTTCGTCGCGTACCGGACCTCAAACACAGAAATAAATACACCGCTGAGATCAGCAGGACGAGACGATCAAAACTGTATACAGATACCAGTGGCACGATCATCCGATCAAAAGTCGATAATCGGTACCAAAATGCTGCCATTTCGCACGGGAAAAATTCAAACGGAGCTAGAAACGTCCGAATTTCATGAACGAATTTCGCAGTCTGATTCAGAATGCTCTAAATAAATTTTCTCCTGTTGACACATTTTGGTTTCGGAAAACTTTTAAATTCACTGTTATTAACCGATTTGATTTGAAATGAAATTTCACAGGAAAATAAACTTCAATATTATCAAATGAAAATTTACCAGTTGCTATATTAAAATAGACGTATTCCAAATAGTAAATTTTTATTTTCAAATTTTATTGTTTAAAATTTCACAAATTTCCGGTTAAATATACTTTTAAAACCATTAAATTTTGAGGGTCGTTACACTCTCCCCCACTCAAAACTTTTCGTCCCCGAAAAGGAAGGAGGTAGGAGAATAGAACAACCAGAAATAAAAGTAGATTGAAAGTCAAGGTTAAACAATTAATTTGAACTATATATATATATATATTACTTGAAGTATTCATTTGAAAGCTTCATGTGCAAATCAATTATCTTTAATACTTTTCAAAACCAATTTGTAAAATTTCTTGCTTCCTTTATAAATACCATTTATGTTTAAATAACATCTTTATAAATATGAAAAATATTTGAAAACAATTATTTACATCATTACTTATATTTACAAAAAAGCTATTTGAAAACATTAAATCCATAATTCATAAATTTATTAATTTTTATCTCAAGATACTTTTCAAATATTATTAATAAATCAATAAACCTTTACTTTAAATATGTTTTATTTAATTAATAACTTCTAAAATATTTATAATACTAAATTTTTTTTCTAGTAAACCATATTTAAAAGGATACAGTCAACAAGGAAAAGAAGGAGGATTTGGAAAAACAGAATATAGGTGAATAAATAAAGCTGAGCAGATAAGGTAGATTTAAAAGAATAGTATCAGGCACGAATTATTAATTTTAGAACCATAAGAATTTCAATTTCAAATATTAGTACAAAATTTCTTTGTTGGAAATACTTTAATAATAAAATACCTTTATGTCGAAACAAATATCCTTTCGAAAATACTTTTATAACTCGATGTTTCAACAAGTTTATCCTTGTTCCTGTAGACTCTGGTAGTGCGTTGATCAGGCGCAAAACTAGAATTCTCCCAGTACTTAGTAGACTTGTTTCAACACCCAGTGAAAATACTGGAAAACTTTTTTAAAAATAGATATGGAAAGTACAATCCAAACAAATCAACCAAACCAAACCTTTGTCCGATCATGGTTCGCAGATACACAATGGTTACGCATGGTTCCCCCAGGAAACAATCCATATCCGTAAGCTTTCTCAGCCCTGCGAGTTACGCCATGATGACTAGTAGAATGCAGGATACACAATGGTTACGCCTGGATCCCCCAGGAAACAATCCGTACCCCCAGGCAAGACTCAGCCAAGCATTTGCGCTACTATTTGCGACCTACACAGATTGCAGGATACACAATGATTACGCCTGGATCCCCCAGGAAACAATCCGTACCCCTAGGCAAGACTCAGCCAGGCAGTTGCGCTATGAAGTCACGAGAGAAAAATAAGACCATGGGTAACGCCATGGAATTCGAAGGACACTCGAGTATCATATCCGGAAAACCAAAAATCAGAGAGAATAATATCGATAGAATGAATCCAAGATGTGGCCACAAATCGGATATCAAGCAGAAGGCACTTTCCATATCTTTACTTCGAAAATATGTATCATATAGTACCTTTTCAAATCACTTTCAAATATCATACTTATATAATATCCATTATATATAAGATTTAATTTTCAAATCAAATACTTTCCAAAATCAATAGTATATCAAATCATACTTATATAGACTTCAATTATATAAGATTTCACTTTCAAATTGAGTACCTTTTCAAATCTATAGTTTTCGAATCAATTTCATACTCATACAAATCAATTTTATATAAGTTCGACAACTCCCAAATCAAGTTTTTAGTAACATAAGGTTCTAAAATTTCAATTTGTTTCAATATCAGTTCAATTTCAAAATCATATACCATTTCACCAAATTATTTCTTCTCAAATCAAATATCTTTAGTTCCAAAGTTTCCAAAATAATAAATTTAGGAAATAAATCCAAATTTCCAAATCAATATAATTAAGTCAAACAATTCATTTCCAAAATCAATGGTTTTCAAAATCATCTTATATTTACATAAGGTCCATCTTATATAAGGATCAAAATTTTACATATAAATTTCGCTGTATGAAGAGCCGTATGGGATTGAATATCTTTGCCTTTATGGGTTATATATCTTTGTAATTTAAATTGGAAATTTTCTTTTAGTAAGCAAAGATATTCTAACATGACAGCTTTCAATTTCAGTGTCAAAATATATCAATGATATTAGAATATAAGATGTACATACGTCATCATTTTGCAGAATCACATTTGATCGCTCGCTCGATCACACAAGTTCGCTTTCGAACTAGTATTGTTCATTCGACTTCCCTAATGCGGATTTCGATATGGTTTCTCAACTAGAAGCCATCAGTCTCCTTGCATAGCTATATACTATGATAGAGAATTCTAGAATCAAGCCCAAAATCCATATCAAATATTCGCCATCAAGAATCGAATGAAAAATCCTAACACGAAATGGTGTAATTCACCTCGAACTTGTGTACTCAAACTTGGGTCAAACTAATTATGCGAATAAAACAGGTACAACTTATATATTTATTCCAACTTGTTAAATATATAGTTTCATAAAGATGTTACTAAGTTAAAACATTTAAACTAGATTTTATTCAAAATATTTTGAAGACCAAATTCTTTTCAAAGCATTTCAAATCTAAATTTCATATTTAGAAAAAAAATTTAGAATTGCCTTATTCATTTACTTAACAAAACAGTTTCAACTTATTTAAATCATATTACTTCATACTTAAACATTCAAACAAATTTATATACTTTATCAAATAATTCATACTTTCAAAAAAATTTAGCTTTGAAAAGTTAACCTTGATTTGGAAGTGCTCGAACCTTCGAAATAGTTGAAGAAATCATTTTCAAATTCAAGAGTTGGAAATCAACCAATCAGTAAATCAATTTCAAAAGATAGGTTTCAAATCCGAAACTAAAGGACTGAACACCGGCTTACTTCAAATCATTTCAAATATATATACATATATCTTTCGAATATCAAATATTATTTTGGAATTTGAAATCAAAATGGTTTCACAAAATCACTTGCATAGCAAAGCCACTGAAGTGGCCTATCCCTCACTCAGAAACTCGAAAATCAATGTCGATGATGCGTGCACTCATCACCGAAATTATTTTCCAGCGACATAAGTGAGTTCTGGACTTCTATTTTCTCAAACATCTTTTAAAATTTCTTCGAAATCATTCGAAACTCATTAAAATCATTTGAAACATTTCTTATTCGGAAAATACTTTTAAATCATATTATTATTCTATATTTCAAAATCTTAAAACCAATTTCAACACACCGGAGTTCAATTCTCAAATTTCAAATTTTAAATCCTTCAGTTATAAATCATTTTTAGATAAATCAAATTTCTTATATAAATTTTTTCAAACTTACAAATCCTTTCGAAACCTCAAATTCTCATTTTAGAAAAAGTATATAATCTTTATCGAAAACATTTCACTTTTATATGTAGAATATAATCATACATATCAAAATAATAATTTCGGTTTAGAAAACAATTTCTAAAATATAAACAAACCCGATTTTCAAAGGACGATTCACGAACGGATTTCAAACAAAGATAGAGATTCAAATTAGAGGGACTCTTGTCAAATAGAATTGTGATTTGAAGATAAGCTCGAACGAAGATGAGATAATTAAATTTCAAAATAGAATATGAATATACTTATATAAATCGCGGACGACCTTAACCGGGTCAACCGTGACTTCAGGAACAAGATCGATGCAGAATTCCAAGAAAAATCAACATTCGATCGCAAGAGATAGCGGCATCTAAACCAAAGATATATAAATCTCCGGTGAATCAATGCCAAATGTAAAGGAGTTCCACCCCTTTACAAATCATTCAAAGATTGGCGGGATCGCCTATTCTTATAGAGATCATTCAAAGTGGAGTTATGGGATACTCCAGAATCAAAAGAATACAAATAGGGAGAGACAAGAATGAATTTTTGAACCGCAGGGACGTTCCAAAGTTCAAAGAAAATCTGAGTCAAAAGGAAGAGATTCAACTCGAACGAAAGTGATTCTGTAAATAAATTTACAATATATGCTAAGTTTTGCCTAGAGCCAAAGCTCTGATACCAACTGTAACGACCCGCTATTTTGGACCATTCAAATCGACAATAAATCCACACATGTCTGACTTGAATAATTCAAAATATCAGATTGTTAATTTAAATTTGGCAACACTCAGCATATGCAGTAAATAAATCAATCACAGAATCACAGACACAGAGTAATACAACAATACGCAGCGGAATAGATAAAATAGTAGTTCATGAAGCTACTATATAAACATCAGAGTTAGAAATAAAATACAATAGAATATTTCAAATGCAGTGAAGTCTCCAGTACAACAGATGACCTCTCTGAATAGATCAACTAGAAGAGCTGAAAGCTGAGGCGATAGTTGGATCTCCAAAGGAAGCTCCAAACTCCAAGGGTGAGTCTCAAATGCTGTATCACTCTGTCTGACCCGAGCGTAAAGCAAAACACAAAACACTCGAGTCAGGATTAACATTCTTATATCAATAAATCCAACTCAAGTGAAATATCAACTGAAATACAATTAACTTAAAGGATGTTTGGGATAACCATCCTCTAAGGATCTGCGGAACTATCTACAAGGTGGAAATATACATCATAACACCGTGGTCCTTTCAAATAAATTTATTCTTCAAACCCAAATATTATTTCATTTCAAATATATCTATTTTCCAAATAGTATATATAGGTTAAGTAAAGTATTTAATTTCCTCAAGTCTCACAAATTTCTTCACATCAACTTCAAATTCCAAATTCAAATTTTATTCAAAGCTCAATTCATCAATTCAATTCAGTTCTAAATATACCATTTAAATTTTCAATATATTTCAAAGCTTTAATATTCAACATTTTCAAAGTTAAATTTAACAGTTTCATATAGCTCTTGATTTAACTTTATTATTATTTAATCAGGGAATATTCACTTAATAAATTCGATATCATTTAACTAGCCTTAAATTTCATTTTTACTAAATATTTCCTTAAATTTATTTAAACAAGAAATATTCATTAAATTATTTAAATCAAACTCAAGTTATAAATCATATCTTAAATTTCAATAAGTTTTAAATCGGTTTAATTAAATAAAATTCTTTACTAAATTCAATTTATCTTCCCAACCTTAACTTGTTCAAATTATTACTGAAATCTATTTTTTTGGAACATAAATCTAAATACTTAACCATATTATATGTATTAAATCAATCATTCCCATTTATATATAAAAATTTAAGGCTCAACATTTTAAAACCATATATTTCTTCCCAAAACCATAGAATTTATTTTCAAAATATATATGGACCAACGGTGTCTGTATATATTTATCATATGGTTAAGTGATACGGATATTTATCATTTCAATCCGTAATTTAAATATATATATACGGGTAGATATCATATCAACCCGTAATCCCAATTTCAATTCAAATGAAAATCGCTTGGGTTTATCATTTCAACCCATAACGATTTTCTCCTATTCTAAAGTCCGTTCGGGTATGTATCATTTCAACCCATAGTGAATTCTATACTAACAGGGAACTTGCAGAGTGATAACAGATAATATAAAATACAACAACATGCATATATCATCAATAATAATATAACAGATACTGGTGTCAGATATCACAGGTGAACAGTTACAGATAATAGTAATAACAGACATATAAATACTAGATACTGGTGTCAGATGTCATAGGTGAACAAATACAGAAAATAGCATATATACAGCAATGAAATTAACTAACAGTAGTAATATTTCAATTGTCGTTTCAATTGAAATTGAATTTAATAAATAAAAGAACGTTAATCGTGAGTGATTGCTCACCTTTCGAGGCTAGAGAATACAGAAGGTGCCACAGATACGCACACTGATACAGACACTGAAATTTGAATTGCGAATCCAAGCAAAGCAAAAATCGGCATGAATTTAACGATCATAGCTGATAAATAGGAATTGATGAAATCAAAGCAGAATTAGATTGATGATGATAAATTTGAAAGAAGAGTATATTATATTATTATTTTATTACTTTCTTTCAAAAACCAATGTTTAAATCAAGACACATATTTTAAGATAAAATATATGTACATTTGAAAATAAATATAAATTTTAAAACGCATACATTTGAAAAATCAAAATCTATATACATTAAAATCAAAATACATATATATAATAAAATCAAAATCTGTTAGGCATCTTGAAATCAAAGCGCCTATATATATAATGTATGATAAGCCACATATATTGGCAGACATATGTTTTGAGCTGAAGGAAATGCATGCAGGTTAACAATTTGTATATATATATATGTAGACACGCCATATGGTTGCAACTATATACTATGCAGATAATTAATATATATGTAAACACACTACATAACTACAACTCTATACCATTATCTTATATATACATATCTATTATTTGATACATACAACACTTCTTTTAAATCTAATATACTGCAACATACTATGTAACAAACATATTTTGTATATTTACACATTTTTAAAAAGTACTGGATATAAACACTTTAGATCGATGATAAAACAAATTAAAATGCATGCAGACCAAACTCAAATAAAATTATACAACAACATATATATAACACTGACATATGTTACAGACACTATATACTCTACAATATAATACTATGACTCATATAAACTATTTACCCACAACATCCCACTATAACTTAGACCCAACAAAAGATATAAACTAATATAATTATGAGACTCGTACAATATAATACTTTAATACATCTTATATGCAGACAGACCTTATTATATAATATACAACTAAACTCAATCTATAGATAAACAACTACGCATACTTACACATATAACAGCTACGAACACAAAAGCGTATAACTTAAAATATAAAACCTTCACAAGATAATATACTTATAAACTGTTAATATATATAAAACAAAACAATATATATTAACAGGAAAATTTTTACCTATTCGAGAAAAGAAGATGGTGGCCAGAGGGAAGATGATGGGGAGGCGGATGTGGATCTGAGGGAGAAGGGGACGTGGGTTTTGTTTGGGTTGTGGCTTCGGTTGTGGTGCCTGGGCTAGCTGCGCGGAGGCTGGGGTGGTATGACGTGAGGAGGAAGGCACAGTGAGACTCGGCTGGATGGGGTGGTCATAGGAGGGAGAACGTGGCTGAGCAAGAGGGAAGGAGCGAACGGGCGGTTGTGGAGGGTTTTCTGGCGGAGAGAGTAACGGTTGTCAGGGACGTGAGGGGAAAAGAGGAATTGGTGGAAGAATAGTGGGAAGGTCGGTGATGGGTTCGAGCTGCATGGCAGTGGCGCTGAGGATTTGAAAAGGAGATGTTGAACTAGTTTTGGAACAAAAGTACAAGTGTTTTATATATTCTCAAATGGAATAGCAAAATCAACAGAGAGAAGGGAAGTGAACCGGCTACAGCTGTTATGCAAATGTGAACATAATAAAAAGGAATAAATGCAATATAACGTTAGCTTTGATTCAGCAGAAAAGTTAAACAATTTATTAAGGTATGGGCTGCCGTTTCAAATAATATATACTTCAACTTAGCAAAGAAAGAAGGACAAAGCACGTGAGTGAATATAAAATAAAAGTAATTATAATGGTCAAGTTCTTTGGATTCAGCTGAAAAATTATTCAATGCAATTGATTAATTGCTTGAGCTGTACGGTAAAGATTTAAGAAGGATTGGGAAAAGTAAAAGTCATAATTTCGGTACCGGTACAACATACAGTTTTATTTTTTTCGTCGCGTACCGGACCTCAAACACAGAAATAAATACACCGCTGAGATCAGCAGGACGAGACGATCAAAACGGTATACAGATACCAGTGGCACGATCATCCGATCAAAAGTCGATAATCGGTACCAAAATGCTGCCATTTCGCACGGGAAAAATTCAAACGGAGCTAGAAACGTCCGAATTTCATGAACGAATTTCGCAGTCTGATTCAGAATGCTCTAAATAAATTTTCTCCTGTTGACACATTTTGGTTTCGGAAAACTTTTAAATTCACTGTTATTAACCGATTTGATTTGAAATGAAATTTCACAGGAAAATAAACTTCAATATTATCAAATGAAAATTTACCAGTTGCTATATTAAAATAGACGTATTCCAAATAGTAAATTTTTATTTTCAAATTTTATTGTTTAAAATTTCACAAATTTCCGGTTAAATATACTTTTAAAACCATTAAATTTTGAGGGTCGTTACACTAAGTAAGCAGCCATCCTTCGATCTCTCGCTTGATACTCTCCCCGTACTTGAAACACGACTAATTGTGAATCACAATAAACTTCCACAGTGATAATTCTCAAATCTTTGGCAAATTTTAGTCCAGCTAAGAGGGCTTCATATTCAGCTTCATTATTGGTTGCACGAAATCCAAACTTCAAAGCATAACATACAGATCGGCCTTCGGGAGTTTCAAGTACAACACCAGCACCCGAACACCGGTCGTTTGATGCACCGTCAGTATACAGCTTCCAAATGTATTCGAGGGATTCACTGGTTTCGGGAAAGTCTTCTGGAACGATAAATTCAGCTATGAAATCGGCTAGGACATGTCCTTGAATGGATCGTCTTGGAGAGTAAGTAATATCAAACTGGCTCAGTTCGATGTTCCACTTGGGTAACCTACCAGACGTCTCAGGCCGCGTAAGGACCTATCGTAACGGCTGGTCGGTGTAAACAGTAATAGGATGTGCTTGGAAATAGGGTCGGAGTTTTCTTGATGCGATGACAAGGCAATAAGCTAACTGAAAGTATATATAGATCGATAATATAGTTAAACTACGACTATCAAGTGCGGAATTATAAATAATAGTAAATGGCAGTAATAAAAATGACACCAGGGATTTTTATACTAGTTCGAACTTCTCATTCTACGTTCAGTCCCAGACTCCTTCTGGAATTTCTCTAATAACCCTCACTTAACCCGGAGGAACAGGTATTACACCGCCTGAGCAACCGAACAGGACTTTTCCGCCTAAGCAACCGAATAGGACTTTTCCGCCTAAGCAACCGAATAGGACTTCAAATACAATTTGGTAAATTGTTTCTCGACTTTGTGTGTTCTTTGAATAACACGAATATAGTCAATGTAGTACAACCTTCCTATAATCTTCTTAATATGATGATTTGAATGTGCAAAGATAGGAAGTATAGATTGAAAATCGCTTGTGATTATGATAATACAAAGCAAGTATAGATAGAAAGAATTGGTTTTTGAAATAGTGGATTTTCATCTCTATTTATAGTATTGAATAGTTTTAATTCAATAGTTGCAACTATTAGAAGGAGTGCAACTGTTGTTGAAGAAGACAACTCTTCAAAATTTGAATTTTCATAAAGAGATGCTTCAGTTCGTCAAGTTCAGATGTCTGAGAAAAAGTGACAGATGGCTAAGTAAGTTTAAACAGTCAAATAGGCAGAAGAAACAAATTTCTGTGAATTTAGATGTCTGTTCATTTAATTTAGACGTCTGTTTTATGACTGACGTCTGTATTAAAGTGACAGACGTCTGTTTTTATGACAGATGGCTAAATAAAAGTGACAGATGTCTGAATTTGTACTGATTTGTTCCTCTTCTTTATTTTAGTGATTTCTGAACTTGAGAAACTTTTGAAAATACTTTTATGTCTATAAAAAGATATTTTATATTTGTAGAACATGTTTTCCAAAAATTATTTGTGTGTGTGTGTGTTATCAACATATCAGAGATTGTACAAAAATAACTAACCAGAAATAATAATCAATATACTTAAGAGCTTTGAGCTTTGTTTGTTGACGATATGATAATAGCTTTTCTTTGTAGATTCCTGTAAGAATATTTGTTATCATAGTATATAGTTTGAAATATATAGTTGTCACATTAAAATCGAAGAAGGCAGGTTCCAACACTAACTTCTCTAGTTTCAGATAATTTCTCTCAGCTCCAGTCAATCATTTTCTGACGTAGTAGACTGGTTTCTGCACTCGGTCTTCTTCCCTAACTAAAGCAGCGCTGATTGCATGCTTTGATACTGCCAGATAAAGGTACAATTGCTCATGGTCAACTGGTTTTGATAAGATCGGTGGTGTGGAAAGATGTTGAACCAGCGATCGGAATGTGTCTTCACACTCCATGGTCCATTCAAAGTTTCGCTTTCCTTTCCGGATCAGATCGAAAAAAGGAATGCATTTATCAGTGGATTTTGAGATGAACCTGCTCAATGCTGCTACCTTCCCGTTGAGACTCTGGACTTGTTTTTTGGTTCTTGGAGTTTGTAAGTTCCTTATCGCCCAGATCTTTTCAGGATTTGCTTCTATCCCTCGAGCGTTAACGATGAACCCGAGGAACTTTCCGGATGTGACACCGAAATGACACTTTAATGGATTGAGCTTCATTCCATATTCTCGAAGGATGCAGAACATCGAATCTAAATCTCTAACGTGATCTGTGGAGAATCGAGACTTTACTAGCATGTCATCCACATAAACCTCCATGGTCTTCCCGATCTGGTCGACGAACATCCGGTTGACCAAGCGTTGGTACGTTGCTCTGGCATTTTTTAGACCAAAAGGCATGACTCTGTAGCAGTAGAGTCCCAGATCGGTCACGAAACTAGTATGTTCTTGATCATGCAAATGCATAGGTATTTGATTGTAGCCAGAATAAGCATCCATGAAAGATAATAATTCATGTCCAGCCGTTGAATCTACGAGCTGGTCAATTCGAGGAAGTGGAAAACTATCCTTTGGACAAGCCTTGTTTAAGTCAGAATAGTCGATGCAAGTTCTCCATTTCCCGTTCGGTTTTCGAACCAATACTGGATTGACACCCATTCTGGATACAAAGCATCTCGGATGAACCCATTTGATTGTAACTTATCAACCTCCTCTTTAAGGGCGGCAGATCTCTCTGGATCCATACCACGCCTTTTCTGCTTGACCTGGACATACCACGGATTAATATTCAGGGAGTGACTTGCGATGTCCGACGAGATCCCGCACATATCAGAGTGTGTCCAGGCGAAAACGTCGAGATTCGCCCGGAGAAATTCAACCAATTCCTGTTGTGTCTGTTTTCCCAGTTGAGATCCAACTTTTAGTACTTTCGAATCATCATCCTCACTGATTGGGACGTCCACAGTCAGTTCGGCTGGGGAAGCTTGATTCTCTTTAGATTCATCTTTATCTTCGTTGTCTCTAGGGTCAAGATCTTTAAGGAATTGGTCGTGGTGCCCGGGCCGGGGCCCAGGCACTAATTGTCAATCATCAGCAAAATGGACGCAGAGAGATTCCTTTACGTCCTTTCCTTTCTCCGCTTCTCGCGTAGTTCAGCAACATAACAGGCTCTTCCTGCTGCCTGATCTCCTTGAATGACTCCAATTCCATGATCAGTGGGGAATTTCAGAGTTAAACACCATGGGGCAATGGCTGCCCTGAACTCAGCAAGGGCCGGTCGGCCCAAAAACGCATTGTAAGGTGAATCAATATCTAAAACGATAAACTGCAACATCCGGACTCTCCGGCGTTCTCCAACTCCCAACTCCACTGGCAGTTCCACCACTCCAGTGGGTATTGTAGCACTTCCATTGAAGCCGTGAACTCGAGATTGGCAAGGTTTTAAGTCCTTTGCTTCCATTTTCATTAAATCATAGGCTCGTTTAAGCAGGATGTTTACGGAGCTCCCACTGTCAACCAGGATCCTCTTCATCCAAGCAGGACCTACCTGGGCAGATATAACCAGTGGGTCGATTGTTGGGGCTTCAATCTTATCAGCATCTCTGCTTCTAAATATGATATCATCAGACATTGTTTTCTGTTGTTTAGCCGGAGTTCCATCTTCACAATTACTGCAGCATTCGAAGTCCGCATGCCTAATAGAGCTGGCATACGACTCCATTTCCCTCCAACTTCTGTCTGCTGGATGGGGACCACCACTTATTGTATTTATAACTAGCCTTCCGCCCGTACGAGCGGGTTCCTCTTGTCTTTCTTGATTTTGCACATGATTTTGGTTTAAAGGGCCCGCACCACCAGGTTGCGGCGTTCGCACAAACTGATCTAACTTTCTTTCCCTGATCAACTTCTCGATGAGGTCCTGCAAATGTCGACACTCATTGGTATTGTGGCCATAACTCTCGTGAAATCTACAAAACTTCCCTGTTTGAATCTGCCTCTCCGACGATTGCTTCGGAGCAGGTTTCTTATATTGCACAGTGTTGCAAGTTTGTAGATACATGTTTTCCAACGATGTATTCAATGGCGTGTAATTATCAAACATTGGAGCCCTACGCCGTGGGCCTCGATTCTGATCTCTTTTCTTATCCTGACCACTGTTGCCTCTTGGCTGAGTTTGTTTGTTCTGTATATTTAACTGAACTTTTCTGGAGCTCTCACCGGACTGCTTAACTGCTACATTACTTTGTATTCCTTTAGTTCTGGGCATCGCATCGTCTTGCTTCCTAGACTGCTTCGCGTCCTCTTGCTGTAAGAATTGAGCGGATTTGGAGTAGAAACGGTCCAACGATGCGGGTGGTTTCCCAGCTAACCAATTTCCAAACTCAGAATCGAGATCGATTCCTTTGGTTAATGCCATCAAGATTGAGTTATCATTAGGATTACTAATCTCTACACATGCCGCATGGAATCTCTCCAAATAACGTCTGAGTGTTTCTCCCTTAGCTTGGGTGACGCTAGATAGGGTGTTAACGTCTTTAGGTCTAGCGACATGCATACGGAATTGTTCGACAAATTTCTTAGCCAGTTGATCGAATGAAGAGATAGATCTAGGCGGTAACCTTGTGAACCACATTGTTGCGATTCCTCCCAAAGAGATGGGGAAACTTCGGCATTTTACTGCATCATCAGCCCTTGCGGCGCTCATTGACCACTCATATTTCAAAATATGTTGATTGGGATCGAAATTTCCTTCGTACATAGGGAGAGTTGGCATTCTGAATCGCCGAGGAGGTTCAGCGTATAATATTTCGTCTGTGAAAGGAGTATGACTGTGGGAGATTCCCCAGTCGTCATTGGTAAGCCCTTGGCTTTCGCGAATCATCTGGCTTATCATGGTGGAAATATCGGGCATTGTCGCATTCTATGCATGCTGAGCTAAGGTGTGGTCGGGTTCCACATTGCGAGTTTGAACCGGACGCTGTCGACGGTCCAAATCTCGCCTCCTTGGCTCGGCATCTTCCGGGACGTATGGTTCAGGAGTACGCCCACGTTGCTGATTATTCGGATCTGATAGATTTTGGGTATCAACCCTTGTTTCTACCGCGGCAGTTGTAGTGCGATTGTCTGTGGTATACTGTGGAACAGCACCTCCTCGTGACGAGGGACCGGCCTGAAAGCTAGTTGACGGTCTGACCCTCAATTGTCCTATAGTCAAGGCAGGTTGATATCCGGTAGCTTGTGTGTGACTTGCGTCCAATCGGGGACGTGTAGATCTGCCATGATAGTCAGACGAAGCAAAACTTTCAATGGACGAGTGGGAAGCATCATCCCTCCTGGTCCTCCTGTGCCTTCGGTGGTTTAATCGGTTGGTCAGTTCAGCGTTAGCGCGTAGCTGTTCAGTTAATTGTTGCCGACTTTGAGTCAGTTCTTGAAGCAACACTTGAAACTCTTGTCTGGTGACTGGTCCTGACGGATCCGAGTGAGCAGTGTTGTCTTGATTGGATTGTAGCTGCTGTGTAGGATTCTGTCTATCCCGACCTTCTTGATCAACAGCCGTAGAGGTAGTTCTTGTGCTAACCATCTTGAGTGGTGGATTCCTTTCCTAGACTTTATGCAAATCTGAATAGAATGGAAGGATTCTGGATTAGAGATTTGGATCTTCCTCTTGGATTTATGCAATCCGGTATCGATGGTAGATCCAAGGAGCAGGAGAAAAAGCTGGTTCTCTCAGTGAAAGCACCAAAGTGTTTGTACCAAAAATGGGCACAACTCTCTTCGGAAGTTTTTGAAGAGATAAAAGTGAAGAAAGAAAATTAAAACTGAGGATTATCTAACAAAATCTCCAAATAATAGAAAGTAAATTGCATAGAAGACAACAATTTAGAGTGGTTTGGCATTTCGCCTACGTCCACTATGAAGTTTGATGATTTTATTGCTCGATGCTTGAAGATTACAATTTCTTATAATGTAGTACAACTGATTTTATAAGCTAAGTCTGAATCTAAGGCAGCAGTGGTGATTTTGAGTAAATCTGGCAGAGTCTGGGCGCTCTTTAGCTCTTAAAATTATCCGACCCCTTTTCTGAATGACCAGGGGCTCTATTTATAGGTGTAGGAGGCTGATATTTCGCCTAAATTTTGGGAGACTACTTCTGGCACGTGAGGGGGCCCACATGCCCGCCTTCAGGAAATCTGGGCCCACTTTGGGATCGATTCGAAGTCCATTCGAATCGATCAAGAAATTGTCCAATCGAGCTAAAATTTGGTGTGGTCGTTCTTCAACATGTGCGCAAGCTTCTGTGAAAATTTCATAGCATTTGGACTTATGGATCTCGAGATATGGTCGATTCGAAATAGGTTTTTCTAAACTGCTTGCCTCGTTCGAATCGATTCGTTCGAATCGATTGCTTCGATTCGATGGCGGAGCGTGCTTCTGTGATGACGTGGAGCGCGAACTTCGCATCGATCCGCTTTTTTCGCCAGTTTGATCGAGTCGTCCCGGAGACTTCGCCGCTTAGACTCGATGGATTCGAAGCAAGGCACCTTGATGGATTCGAACACACCACTTTTGCATGGATTCGAAGCAGAGCGTTCTAGTGGATACGAACGTATCATTGTTTATGGAGTCAATGCATGGCTTTGTTCGTATCGATTTTGATGGCCTCCAGTTGATCGATATGAATAGGGGGTTGCAGAATAGATTCGAAGAGGAATACTTATATGGACTTGAAGTACTTCCAAGCTCGATGGATACGAAGGACTTCAACTCGATGGATACGAACCATAAAGGCGTGAAGCTAATTCCTTTCATCTGCCGATGGATACGAAGAGCTTTTTCCAGTTGGATTCGAACATAGACTTCTATGATCAGTACGAACTCGAAACACATGAATAGCGCAGCCTTATATCGACTCAGATCTGATGGATTCGAATAGATCAGATCGATTCGAACACCATGTCTCTTCTAATTCGTGTCGATCATATTTTGAGCATACTATCTTGGATTGACTTGAAACTTGGAACGCTGGCTTTCCTGGCTTTTCTTGTCATGTCTTATTAATCGTGGCTCGATCCGGACTCGGACAAAATTCATCGACATCCGTGACGAGTGACTCTTGGCTCTTAGTCAGTTCCTTGGTATCTCGGCCTTGCCAAAAGGCGGGATAACAAGAAATGTATCCTATTTTCTAAACCAACCAATTAACCTTTTAGTTACTTCCAAATCCAGTTATCAGATTAATTAACTTTTCCCATTTTAACGTAATTTATTACAGTAATTCCATTCCTCAAACTTTTATTACTTTACATCTTATTTCCTTCATTTCAGTATTCTTAATTATTTAATCCATATTCATGTTTAATCTATTATAATCCATACGTGAAGAAAGAGGAGAAAATAGAAGAAGAATGACGCTTGCATAGAAATCCAAAACGTAGAAATAGATGTAAATAAATACTAGTACTATAAATAAACTGTAAATTCCTTATAGTTCAGCATAACTTAATTAATAGGATTAGTTATTGAATAAAATTATCTAAACGTGAATTTAACGATAATATATCTTAAACTTAAAAGATATATAAATAAATCCACTCACATTCTAGCTTTCCAAATCTCCCTGTTTTTATTTCAGAGTTGTCCCTAACATCTATATTCAGCTCCCTTGTAATCCCTATTTGGAATTATGAATGATATATTTATAGATCTATAATATTTGAAAGAGAAAAGGAAGAGATTTGGATTAGAAATAGCAAATAAAACTCAGATCTAGGGTTTTACCTTTGACATAGCCTTCTGATTTGAACCAATTCTTAATTCCCTAATTAATTCTATTCTCTTTATACTTAGATCTAAATTCATGTGAATTAGATCTAAAATTTTGTTATTAAGAAAGTGTAGAAGAGATAGAAAAATGGCAGAGCTTCTGTAGGCAAGAGAAAAATAATGTGAATAAAAATGAGGCTCTGCACCTATATTTATAGTGGTTCAAATCAGTGCTAACCATTAGATATAAAACCCTAAAATCTAAAGCGTACACTCAGTCTATGAACATTAGATTAATATGTTTCCCTCTGCGTTTGTTTTTATTTCAAATTGATTCTCCAACAATCTTTTCATTAATCACTTTCCCCTTCTCTCTCGTAATCTATGGAAACATATATTTTTAAATGTGACGTTTCTTTTAAATAAGATTCCCTATTAATCACCCAATTAATAGATTTCATATATACCTAGAATTAATTTACTATCCAATTAAACTCTGCCTGCACTGTGATTTATTACCAAATTAATATGCCAATCAACACCATATTAATATGTCACATATATGCATATCAGTTTATTTTATTCCCATAATTATTGCATGCATATATTCTACAATTGAATTTTGAATCACAATCTTAATTATATATGTTACCATAAGTCTCCATGTTTATTAATTGACAATTGATTACTAGCATAAATTGCTCTTCCTCCATTTTATTCTCTTGCACTAACATATATGTTTCTAATCATATCAATTAGTTGCTACAATATATGTTCCATTTCTTGTCAGTTCATGTCAATTAATCACCTCTACTAATCAATTGAATATTAATTTCCTTTTTAAACAAACACCGTCAATTAATCTTCCCTATTAATTGATTTTATATACTTAATCAAATTATTTGCATATATAATTGTAATTTAACGCGTGGTGTTACATTCTCCCCCCCTTAGGTAATTTCGTCCCCGAAATTTGATAAGGGTTCAATTAATTAATTTTTCGTATTAATCACATCATTTTGTGTACATCCAATTTTGCAACAATCCGTGCATAGTTCAAAGTGCAATACATCATAAAATAAATGCATATACAAGAATTTCTATTTGGTACCTCCTATATGAATGCGTTTTCTTTTAGACATTCCTTTTAAAACATGATGCACACATCCTAAATATATTTGCAATTTCTATATGAATGCAATCTTTTGAAAACTCAAAACATTTTTCATTCAATTTTTCCCACACTCCTACTGAATAGGAGCATAGTTCAACAAATTTTTACGTCCAAACCAACCACACAACTTTTAATTTTCGAATTTTAGAAAATTCTAATTTTCCAAATTCGATTTCTTATGTTATAAAGAAGGTGGAAAATAGAAAAACTTCATATTTCTCCGATTTTCTTTTGTGCACATCTTCCTCCGTACTTGGGATTTAGGCTACAATTCTAAAAAAAATTATTTACTTTCCCAAGCACAATTTACATAAGAAAACATCTCTTTTTCAATTTTTCTGTTGACATTTCTGTTGCTTTATTTAAATTTGTTATTTTCCTTTTAGTTATCTTATTCTGCTTTTACTCTCTTTTTTTCTCTTTTTTTATACAGCAACTAAACACAGCTATCATCTAGGGCAAGGAGGTCTAGGACCATGTCCACTCTAACACAGAAAGGTCCTACTCTAGGAATCCATGTAACTCATATGCTCCTCCTGCCGCCTATTACTTGTTACCAACTTACGCTGTGTTACTCATGACGAATAAGATATATTCATCTCTTCTATTCCATGCTAAAAAAGGAATAACTAAGTCTCATTTACTGCAATAGATAAGAGTTTCAATCTATGCAGTCTCTATCTAAAAAGACAACTAAGCTTGGGGAAATTTTTCTTTACCTTTCATTTTTCACCAACTAAGATCTACCTATCCCAACCACGTGTGTCTTATCATCTCACTAATATCATTTCACTATTCTTCTATAGTCTGCACACATGAAGCAACATTTCTAGGTTAGTGTCCTATACACCTTACGAGAACTTTTATTATTACTAAGAGTAACTACTACTATAACCTTATACTTTTCCCATTACACCTAGGAAATGATTCCTATCTACTCCATATTTAAAAGTCTGATTTGGTTTGGTATTTATCAAATTTTCTTCAAAAATTAAAACTTCTAAATTTTATCTTTTCAAAAACTTATTTACTTTTCCACCAAACCATCTTTTTTTAAACATGTCTTGCTTGTTCTTAAAACATTTTTCTTTTTTCTTGAATTTAAAATAAATGTCCTCACATGTTTTTAAAATATCCTTCTTTTTTTTATGGATTTTCAAATTTACTAAAACTAGGGTAAATAAGAACAATTATTTTATCAAAAATTTCTTAACTTTCCTACTTTTCCAATTACTTAACCTTGAAGGAGTTACTAACTTACTACACTTAATGGTTTTATACCTTAATGTATTGGAATTACTTTCTCTTATGTGAAACCATTAATTCTAAAACCTTCTATAAATCCTTTAAAGGTGGATTTCATGTTTATGTGAAATTATAAGGAATTTATTTTATATTTTATTGAAACAGGCTATACAAAATATGGTGCTTTCCATACCTTGTACATCTCTTTCACTTATTCCTTAGCTTGTACAAAACATCTTTATTTGTAATTCATAGAAAATTATATCATTATTAATTTCATTCCAATAGATTAAGGTATGTTTACTCTATATTTATTACGTAAGATATTTCCTACTAAATTCATTAATTTATCGTACATTATTTTTCAAAAGAACTCATTTTTAACACTTCTTTATAACTAGAAAATATTTTCATGTGCTTATCTAAATAATAAGTGTACATACAAACCACTTTAGAAATTATCTCCAAAACTCATTTGGGTCAAAACAGATGTCGCGTAAAACACCGTTACTATAACCCAAAAATACTAACATATGAATTCAATTAAAATAAATATTAATAAATCTTGTATGCTATGTAAAATCATTTACTTTGGGAATCACCTACTATAACAATAGTTTCATAGTCTATGCTTCCTTTATTTTTACTGAAAACATTTATTACAACAATAAATGTTGTAACCTACGTTTTCGATACTTAACACACTCTAGGTTTTTATATTTAAAATCATTATTTACCTACAAAGAAACTAGCGAACTATACATGCTCTATAATTCTTCAAAAAATTTCACTTTTAACAAAATTTACATCATATAAAATCCAATTTAAATTTCATACCACTTATTTTTTTCAAAAACCCAATATTTACTTCCTCAAATATATTAACAATTGTATTTTTTAACTTTTTTAATTCAAAAGTTTCATTTTTATTGGGTTAGACATAAAGTGGAGTTTCTTTATACTAAAACCTCTTATTCTTCTCAAAATATAAACACTCTCCCTACTATCCTTAAGGAACTTCCCTACTTCCTAAAACATATGGATACAAATTTTCTCTCAAAACATAGCTTATTTGTATGCTATAAATCGGTAATAACATAGGGTTCTACATACTTGGGTCATCCCAAACCCAACTAGTAAACTATGCACAAATATAGTTCTAAATTTTTTCCATATGTTAAAATCTATGGTTGTGGACTATATGGATTTTAGTACATAATATATTTATATTTTATTCAAAAATACAAATACGTTCACTCACTATCTACCTAGGAATCCTAAACCTAGGCTCTGATACAAAATGTAACAACCTGAATTCCAGTGGGTTCGGATTTTTCGCAAAAATGCTAAAACCCAAGCCAACTGAAACCCGAGTTGGGAATCTGGTATCCTTCAAATAGGCAAAGACAAATATATCAGAGCTCAATTAAATATCTCACAACAGAATTGACTAAAATATAATAGTAAGTAAATACTCACTAATATAATAACACTTTCTAAACAAGTGTCTTAAAGTTGGGAAGTCTCTGCCATCTACCTAACCAGTAGGATGTTATAAGAAGGGGTCAGAACTAAAGTTCTGGTGAATGGATAAATTATACACTTTTAAGCTTAATTCTACATATACCGTTTTATTTCCATTTACTGTTATATTAGGTTCACTAGGTTTATCATACTCTCGCCTCTGTGCGTGAATCATACCCATCTACTCCTTAGTAGATTAAACCTAATAACTAATATATACATATATGTAGCTATATGCCTATTGACCATATTGGTCCTAGGTACCACCCATGGTACCTTCGTACCCTCCTCGAAAAGGGCTCCATCATCTTGCTTCGAGAGCGTTCCATAACTACGTATGTAAAGGACTGCTTCATAAGGCCTACAATACAGATGCTCCATCATCTTGCTCCGTAGCTATATCTGGAAAGGACTACTTCGTAAGGCCTACAATACAGATACTCCATCGTCTTGTTTCGCGAGCGTTTCTTAGCTACATCTGTAAAGGACTGCTTCGTATACAATACAGATGCTCCACTACTTACTATGAAAACGTAAATCGCGTCTGCACTAGTCTATGTCAGTGCTCGGACATCCATGATGTACCACCCAGTACGTACATTGAGGACCATGTAATCATTCTGTCTACTATCTGAATCCCGCCAACAAGGTCAACCTTGTACGGAATTCAGTCGGGGATTTTCTATTTTTGTAAAGGACTGCTTCATTAGGCCTACACTATAGATATTCTAGTTGGTCTATCTCTTTTTCCTCATGGCTATGGCCCCACGTAGCCACCTCTCAACTCACCGAAAGAATTCTAAAGAGTTAAGTGGTCGTGCCCTACTGCAAACAATCTAACATCCAAATGGCAGTGCCCCTCATCCAATGTCTGGATAGTGAAAGAATCATTGGCTTATTGGTTTAACTCTAGTCTTTCCCGAAATCGCTCTTGGTCTTGATGCTGGCCGATATCCGCATGCAACTATCCTTAAACTTACTTGCAAGTAGTGGACATACAAATACCCTACTCCGAACACCCAGCCCTTCCGACTGCCTACAAAGGTCTACTTCGTTAGGACTACAATGCAAATGTAGTCAAGGCATACTCTCTTGATGGAACACCTATAGACCTGCCTCCGGGGGTGCAGCTTCGTTAGGCCTACCTAGAGGGCCATCCTAGAGTATCCTCACGTCCCGTTGAAGTCTCATACTTCCATGAAGCCCAAAAATACTAAGTTGGACGCGCTTCTCCATTTCTAAAATCCATGATGAACTGCTTCGTTAGACGCTTCATCCTTTGGGCTGCTCCAAATGCATCTCAATTCTTTTATTAGACCCTAAGTTTAATCTTTTAATTTGCGTTTAGTTTACTTTCTTATTATGTTGGCTACTTATTTACCCTAATTAGCATATTCTTGCCCTCGTCTCACCTCTATCTATTGTGAGATTTCCATTTATTTAATAGGGAATGCAGTTGGTATGAGCCACATTCATTATCTTGCTTATTTAACTTAATATAAATCTTACGTTCATTAAAATAAGCCTCTTTTATCATTCCTGCTTTATTTGCTTATTGACTTAATATAAATTATCAAAATAAGCTTCTACCCTTATTATTGCTCATTAATTTATTCAAAGTCTCAAAATAAACTTTGCCGTTCTCATTACTTAATTATAACCTATGTTATAATTCTACCTGTAATTGACATTTTTTCTTTTTTTATAGTCCGTACATAATTCCAGCATTTCTTTTCCGTTCTAATCTGCCTTCTTTTATTATGATATAGAATATCTTTTATTCTCTTATATTACATAATTCACTTTTCATAATAACTATCTTCTTAAAAAGTCTACGCAGTGAATGCAGACCTAGGTTCATTATCATTTACAACATCAAGTTCTTATCTAATAATTTACTTGATTCATGTCATACTTTGCTTTATTATCTTCTATTCTAGGAAGTAATTCTATTTTTTTGGTTGGTTATGAAAACTATATTTAAAAATCCATTTCCATATTTTAATATTAAATAATACTATAAATAATAATCCGTAACTGCTAGATATTTCTTTTACTATTTTGAATAGTGTAAAATACAGTGGTTTCTCTATTTTACAATAATTCTCTTTTTCTTTCTTTTATTCTAGCAATTACGTTTATGTTGTCTTTTAAATATTAAATTATAGAAATGTATCCTATTTTCTAAACCAACCAATTAACCTTTTAGTTACTCCCAAATCTAGTTATTAGATTAATTAACTTTTCCCATTTTAACGTAATTTATTACAGTAATTCCATTCCTCAAACATTTATTACTTTACATCTTATTTCCTTCATTTCAGAATTCGTAATTATTTAATCCATATTCACGTTTAATCTATTCTAATCTATTCGCGAAGAAATACGAGAAAATAGAGGAAGAATGACGCTTGCATAGAAATCCAAAACGTAGAAACAGATGTAAATAAATACTAATACTGTAAATTCCTTATAGTTCAGCATAACTTAATAAATAGGATTAACTATTGAATAAAATTATCTAAACGGAAATTTAACGATAATATATCTTAAACTTAAAAGATATATAAATAAATCCACTCACATTGCTAGCTTTCCAAATCTCCCTGTTTCTATTTTAGATCTGTCCCTAACATCTATATTCACCTCCCTTGTAATCCTTATTTGGAATTACAAACGATATATTTACAGATCTATAATATTTGAAAGAGAAAAGGAAGAGATTTGGATTAGAAATAACTAATAAAACTCAGATCTAGGGTTTTACCTTTGATATAGCCTTATGATTTGAACCAATTCCTAATTCCCTAATTAATTCTATTCTCTTTCTATTTAGATCTAAATTCGTGTGAATTAGATCTAAAATTTTGTTATTAAGAAAGTGTAGAAGAGATAGAAAAATGGCAGAGCTTCTGTAGGCAAGAGAAAAATAATTTGAATAAAAATAAGGCTCTGCACCTATATTTATAGTGGTTCAAATCAGTGCTAAACATTAGATATAAAACCCTAAAATCTAAAGCGTACAATCAGTCTATGGACATTAAATTAATATGTTTTCTTCTGCGTATATTTTTATTTCAAATTGATTCTCCAACAATCTTTTCATTAATCACTTTCCCCTTCTCTATCGCAATCTATGGAAACATATATTTTTAAATTAGACATTTCTTTTAAATAAGGTTCCCCTATTAATCACCCAATTAATAGATTTCATATATACCTAGAATTAATACTATCTAATTAATCCCTGCCTGCACTGTGATTTCTTACCAAATTAATATACCAATCAACACCATATTAATTCATCACATATATGCATATTAATTTATTTTATTCCCATAATTATTGCATGCATATATTCTACAATTGAATTTTGAATCACAATCTTAATTATATAGGTTACCATAAGTCTTCATGTTTATTAATTGACAATTGATTACTTGCATAATTTACTCTTCCTCCATTTTATTCTCTTGCACTAACATATATGTTTCTAATCATATCAATTAGTTGCTACAATATATGTTCCCTTTCTTGTCAGTTCCTGTCAATTAATCGCCTCTACTAATTAATTGAATATTAATTTCCCTTTTAAACAAACACGGTCAATTAATCTTCCCTATTAATTAATTTTATATAATTTCTATCTCTAATTTATTTGTTACATAAATATATATGTATTCCAAATAATATTAATTAGTTGCCCCATTTACAAACATTTCTTTGTTTTAAAATTTCAAACGTATATAACTTAATTAAATTATTTGCATATATAATTATAATTTAATGCGGGGTGTTACAGGATCCAAGGCGTTGGAAGGGGAGTTCTAGAGATATGGAAGAGAGATTTGCCATTTGTTGGTTAAGTGTATAACTCAGCACCGAGTTATACCTATAACTCGGTACCAAGTTATAATGGTGAATGATATGGTAGTGGAAGTTCTAGGGATTGTTGTTGAGGTTCTATTGAAAGTGCTAGAGATGTTGGCTCGTTCGTATCAGGTTGAATTACGATATAACAGCATGATGAAAGCTATGGTCTTCGGATGTTGGCTTGTATTGGGAGTAGGTTCCGAAGATGGCGGCTCGCAAAGGAGGGAGCCGTATGATCGAGAAATATGGCAGGGTTCCTCGTGAATAATGGAAACTGGATAAGGCTAGAAGGGATCGGTATCCATATGGAGCAATGGTGGGCTCTGGTGTATGTGCTAAGGAATCGTTGACGCTCGAAGAGTTTTCAGTTGTACTCAAAGCAGGGGTATTGTAAGTGGGGACGCCCGTGGGTCAATGAAGGGACCTATATACCTTAGACCTGTAGCTTTGGGTCTACTATCGAGCTTTGGGCCACGAGATACGTATCCAGCTATGGGTTGCGAGATACGAGAGTACAACAAAGAACTGGGATTTCCATTAGTCTCTGATTTTGGGGTCATACGAGTTATCGTATATTCGGAGCACATGGAGTGATAGTTAGGTTTGTTTTATGGATGTCGTGGTTATTTTCTTTAGCAGACTATCACTCATAGGTATTTAGGAAAGTAGGTATTAGAGATAGGAATACCTGAAAGACAGATATCATTTATTTGGTTTGTGGTATATCTTTATGATAGCATATTATAGTGTCACATGCTAACTCTTTGGTTGCCGGGACATGTCAGGTATGGTTTGTGTGCTCTTTTTCCTTACCATATTTACCTGAATAGTATTATGAGACTCATTTAATGCTCACATCAGACTATTGTCTGACCTAAGGTTTTATGGTTTGTTTCTTATTATCTTCGGCACTCTTAAATGAGTAGACTAGATAACATGTCTAGGTGACGCAGTGGCTATTCGAAGGATGAGCTGGGTGGAGCTATCTCGTATTATATACATATATGCAGTCTACGCTTATTTCGCTATTCAGCGCTAGGGAGCCTTAGCAGTAACTGCTTACCATTTGTTTTTGAGACAGTTGTTGAGTTTGTTTTCCGTTGTATGAGCTCTACTATTGATGTATAACTCTGTGGATATTATACTCTAATGATGATGATATGTTCACATTGTTATTACTCTCTTTTATTGTATATGTGATATTATATTTTATCCATGCGCTATGAGATATACGACAAGTTTTATGCTATATTGATTTATTTCAACCCTGACGATCATCCTATATTGGCCGGGCATGACAGCAGTGCACTATTTATATACTATTGGTGTTGGTGGTATAGGCAGTCATCATATAAATCCAAGCGAAGTCGCCTAGGATCCGTGACAAGCAACAAGAGAGCTATTGGAGTCAGTTAGGAAAATTTTCTTATGACATTCATGTTTTGCGGTAGCTTGTCTAGAAAAAGCATACAAAAATCGATGGCTGTGCCTGTAGATAATTATGGGACTGAAAACGTGGACGTTTGTTGAGAAATCTCATGATAGCAAAGGCAGCAGCTACGTGACGTTCAGGTGATGATGTAACTTCGAGTGCATTGTGGCGGCGATTTTTGTTTGCCTTTGGGAATTCTTTTTTAAGGGAAACTGATTTGAGTACACCAAATTTTTTAGGAAGACAAATAGGAAAAAAAGAAAAAGGGTCTGAAGTGGAAAGTATAAGGGTGGACAGTCATGTGAGGAAGAAGGGGGGTTTATTTTAAGTTTCTAATTTGTTTTTTCTTGTTTTTATTTAATTTTTATTTTTATTTTTGAACTCTAGATTTTATTGGTGAGCTACGTGATGTAGTTCGTGGATTATGATCTCAAGGTATTGAGTTCAGGTACAATTATTAGGCATGGAGTTAGAACATTTGTTAGTAAGGCCTTGCAAATTTACTAGTTGTAAGCCTCTAAGTAATTTACTCTTGTAGTAACTTTGGGGGACGCAGTAGGTATTAGGCCGAAGCTGGGTATGTCTCTACGTTCTTTATTTTGCACATTTTCTCACTTTACTTTATATTTTATCTGCAACCTTGCAAAATAATTTTCAATACCCTATTCACCCCATTCCTCTAGGGTATAGTGCATGATTCTACAAGACTAATCTCAATATCTAAACATCGAAGGTTTGCAAATCATGGATCTAACAATTAACAAATTTTTTGACCTATCCAGAGAGATCTAACAAACACTGTAACAATTTGTAAATCAGATAATCGCAGTAAAAGATATAAATTGGATGTAGGTCAGAGATTGCTGAACCACTATAAAAATTCTTTGTGTCTTTGCTTTTCCTGCACTTTACTTCTTGCTTTTTAAAATATCAGCCCATGGTTTGTGATCTGAACTAAGTAAGAACTTAAAATTTTTGATGACCAGAGATTCCACCTCCTAAAAATCAGCTCTAGGATTACACCAACGATCCTAGGCTCTACAAGATCATGTTCTTGGGTGTTTGATCATTTTTAAAGCAAATATTTTGTGCTTTCACTGAGAACTTAACTCAGATCATGAATCAACAGTTAGAAGGTAAGGACCGAAGAGGACATTGTTGGATGGAGAGCAATCTGGATACATGGGAATTCAAGAAGCAACTTCCAATCCAAGTCAAATGGTCAACTACCTTACCAAGGAAGAGGTGTCGATGATGATGGCAAATATGGACGTATCCATCTTGGCTATGCAATTAGAGATGATGGACACAATTTCTTAAATGCTTGGAGCATGAAGCACCTCAGGAATTCTATTGGCAACCCTACGAATGGGTGCAAGGGAGAATGTAACAACCTGCCATCCATGGTGCCCCGATTCATGCATAAAGTGATGTGGATATTGCGGACCTTAGCGTACCATTTTGAGATAAAATATAAACCATATCACAGAGCTATTTAAAATATTCTACACTTTCTGAAACTCACGGCGAATGAAATAAAATATTAATCTATAAAACAATCCTAGGAAAATAAAACAACGTAAGACCAAATAAATTCCAGCTAAACATCTCTTTATACTGGTAATAGAAACAATCTAATGTTTGAGAATAAAATAGTAAACAATAACAGATAAATAAATGCATGTCTCCATTGCACCATTGCATCTCCAAGCCACCACTAGTCCTCTCTATCAACCTATCCGAGAACAACTAAAATGATAGAGGGGGTCAGACATACATATGGTGAGCAAAACGAATTATATATGTCTATAATACTAATAAGCTTGTAAAACAACATTTATGCTTGAAAACTGTACCTTAATCTATCACCTAAATCTAACAAGTCAGCTAAACACGGTTCGATACTATAGTGAAATAATATGCTAAGTTCTTACTAAAATTTATATTGAGTTTAATCATATGCAAACTATTGACCCTAAAATCCCAATATGCTATTGCTAAATTGTATACTAAGGACTCAGGTTCTCTAATCATGTCATGATGTTAACCAAATATCGAGGACTTGGTTCCTCCAACCATCATATATTGAGGGCTCAGCTCCTTAGACTATTATATATTAAGGACTCGGCTCCTTATATAATCGTATATTGAGGACTTAACTCCTCGGATTATCGTATATTAAGGTCAATTCATGCTAGACATTTTCCTAACGATAATCGACACTATTAGGATCAAGATCAAAACTCATCATCGCCCCACATTTATGAAAATACAGAATCAAGCCCAAACCCGTAAACAGAAAACCATATAACAAAATTATCTAACTAAGTCCGTTTTCTAAAGTATCTCGAAACACACCAAACAATATACTAAAACGTTTGTCGTCCCTCCATGATCATGATGCTGCAAACCGCGTGTGATGGCCCGCCTTTCTCACTTCGAAAGACGAGTCATAATATAGAAAGAAATAGGTAGAAAAGAAAATAGATAGAAAGAAAAAACTAAAAAAATCACAGCATCTCATAGCGGAACGGATAATATATATATCAAAAAACATATATCACATAGTCAGTAATACAATTCATCAGAGTCATAATTATACATGCATCATATTCAGACAGTCGTAGCGACCTGCCCATTCATTTCAAGTCCAAAATACAGACACAGATACCAATACAGCGGAATATAGATAATAGCTAGATACGTTGAAGCCACCTGCTTCAACTCCTCCTCCAAAATACGTCGAGAGCAAACCTGGATCACTTGGCTACTCGTAAAAATTGAGTAGCCAAGAGTTTAGGAAAAACAGAAAATAAACTCTGGGTTAGACATGGGTCTGGTGTGAGTAAAACGGTTAATTTTTTTTAAATTGAAAACCATTTGAAAACAAGGGTATCACATAAGACCACGCCGCACATAAACACGAATGGGTTTTTCCCTTACGATAACCAAAACACTTTGATAGGAAATCCAGTGATATTATAATAATGTCTAGGGTTTTCAAGTAAATTATTCACATAGCTAAAATTGTTACATTAATTAAATTCCCACATAATATGTATACAACTAAGACCGAAGGCACTTATTGGAAAGTGGGTTCCATACAATGACTGGGCCACTGGGGTACCGCCCATCACGGTGCATCTCTAGAAAAATAACACCGATGACCACGCCACGATCCCCTACTACACAAACCGAACTACCCCTAACCTGGATATTCCAAATAAGATTACCCCACGGTTGGGATCAGCAACTGCACCAACATACCGAGTAAAATAGGGACTTTAGAAAGGGATAACCTTACCCTAATTGGGTGCGACCCACTTAGCCTTGCTGCATCTCTCCTGTTTTAGTCATTCCCGGTTGATGAGGCTTGAGGCTACGATTACCTTTCAAGAACACATTTACTTAGAATACTCCTCATCCTCCAATGACGATGTTCTGATAGCATTCGTCCATACAAGTCTGTTCGGGGTTTTAACGGAACCGAAGGCACCATTTCCACTACACCCATATTGGAATCACCCTCAGAGTTAGTGACAAATAGCCCTTGCACTCTGAAATCTCATTCTGGACCTTTCCTGGGAATCTTCCCAACTCGATCGTTTTATTTTGGATTGATGTGGTTTTCGGATAATACTGATATCTGATCCCGGTCTCATCGAATCCAAATGATAGATTTTTAAAGGCCAAGTTGTTTTTAAACAAAACAATTCATATTCAGGGTGTCACAACTACATATGGAAATTTTATTACGTATGTTTATTTCCGACGACGTTTTATTTCAACCACTCAATTCATTTGGCTACTTAATGGCATAGGCACAGAATAATTGAAATCAATATTCAAGAGTAATTAAGCCAATATCATAGATCATTAACTGTCTAACGATTTATATCTAATATGAACACAATTCATAAATCATGATTAAATTAATTTAAATTAACCGAATTGAATTATATTCCAACCCAAATTTCTTATAATTTAACCCAATTATAAAACTATTTATTTTTAATTTAATTAAAATTTACAATCCATTTAATAACAAATTTTATTAATTAACTCAGATTATTAACTTATAATTTAGTTATTTATTAACCTTAATAATTAAAACTAATTTAATTTTTATATTACCAAAATCTTAACAAAATTAATTAGGTTTCAATACTTGGTAATAGGATCAAAATACAACAAAGGCTAAGTTGATTTGGAATTAAATGAAAGGAAATAATATTTAAAAGGTTAGGACGTTATTATGTAAACATGTTATAAAAAAATTACTTTTCTTTTCTTTTTTCTTTTTTTTTAAAAACAACAGGACCGTTCGGCCCAAACGAGAATAAGCTGCTCGACCCCTTCTCTTTTCTTCCTTTTTTCCTACTGCTCCTTCTTCTTCTTCCCTTTTTTTCTACTGCTCTAACCTGCACGCATGCATCACCATTCATGTGCACACATCGGCCACCACCCATCATTGATCATCCTCCAAACCACCCTTGTCCCACTCTCCTCAACACGTACGAGGAAACACACGAACACACTTTTTACGAAAATCGACCATTTCCCTCACTTGGAACGAAACACGACCCCCTTCCTCCACCTAGTCCGGTCACCAAACACGACCGACCATCACCAGATTGCGCCACCAGCTACATCACGTCCCCCTCTACCTATTTCCCCCATATCCCATGCCTCTAAGTGCTCCACGACGCCACCATTTCTCGAAAATTGAGCACGACCGAAAACCACTCCCTAACCATACTTCACCTTCGACCGACCACCACGACCCCTTAAAAAATGCCGCACCATTTTTCATGAACTCCCCAGCAATCAAGCTACCTCTAGGATAGAACTTTTCCCATGAAATTGGGCAGTTCGCCGGAATTTGACCAAAAACGAAAACCTGTTCATCTCCCTTTTTCTCTCGATATACTTGACTAAAAATTTCAAAAATTCCTCCAAAATTCATCGTTTTGAAAGACGATCACGTTCATATAATCAAATGGATGAATTGTGCTTCTCGAATTTCATCCATTTTGGGGTTACTTACTGTAAAACACACCTTCCATCTTCTATACTTAATAATACTCAATGAAACCGTTTTTAAAACAAAGTATATTCGAAAACGAATGGTTTTTCTTTTTAAACCATAACCTAAAACTAACTAGGTTGTGAGGTAGAGATTTTAGAAGTTGAGCACAGCAGTTTTTTTTTCAAAATAATAGAGCAGAAAAATAGTGTACAGGCTTTTGAAGTTTTACTAGTTTATACAACAAGAATATATACATATATATAAGCATAGGTAACACTTGCATATGAACAACTTGACAATCAAAAGTTTCCATTTAAAATACAACCATAAAGATGTATCAAGGTTTCTAGTAGGTAAAGAAAAGTTAGTTTTACTCACAGCTTTGAAAAAAGACACTGCTTTTTCTGCTTGGTTTACTGTTGGAGCTTGAGTATTTAATGGCAGCTTTGTTTCTTTTTCTTTTTGCAAGCTGGAATGTATACGTGAAGAATGTAGGGTTATTTATAGAGAAGAGGAGGAAATAAGTTTGAATAGGGCTGAAGCCCATTTCATGTACAGTAACCCCCTTTTTTTCTTTGATTTTTAAACAATGACTTGATTTGAAATCCTAGTTGATTTGATAATTTGTGTGATTTTTTTTTGTGCTTGAGAAGATAGACATTCATTATTATGTCCCCTTGTATACACATATACTTCATATATATATACATAGCTTGTTTTACCATATGAGCATGTTTTTTGCCTTATTTACAAACATATATTAACATGCCTTTGTCTTGTATCACTTCTATAAATTTTTACATATACCCTATAACTAACATACAAATATAATTAGCCACTTATATGTATTTATTCTTATTTATATATATATTATTTTAAATTTTATATCAAAATTTATGTACACACACATATACATATACATACATATATATACATACATATATATATATATATTATATCCTATAATAGAAAGGTGGAATTTTATTTAAATATTTTTCAGAAATTACAATTTAAACCTCTAAATCAAAGGTTCCCGAATATATATATATATATATATATATATATATATATTCCCATAAATCAAAATTCATTATGACTGATAAAAATAATATTTGAATATTTAAAATCAGTTCATTATTCAAATAACAGGTGTCAAAAATCCGGGTCGTTACACCGCGCATGAAACACAGGTCATATGCGAGAGTTATAAGCATATGAAGTATATTGTATTATTTAATAAATTTTTGCACAATTTTATATTTAATTAATTAATTATTATTTACATTTATATCTTATTCTCCATGTTGCTACAATAAGTTGAGTTGCTAACCCATCACTCCAAAGCTTTGACAGCCGTTAGAGCCACCTACAATTGATCGTACTTCGATCCAACATTACAACCGAGTTCCTCGTTGTTGCGCCATCCCAGAACCAAGTTCGACTGCCTTTGCCTTGCCCAATCATAGCACCATCGTCAAATCTTCTTCATCCAGTTGTAGTGAATTCTGATTATGCGGGGGTACTCCGACCAATTGGAGTCCAACAGACCCTAGTGTGGTACTACCATTTGTCCCCCTTTACAATCATGTCCTCCGGTCGTCCTATCATCGTCGTTTCATCATTGGATCAAAATGGATGGTCCACGTTCCTCGAACTTTAATGTATTTGTTGATCAATTCGTACATCCAATCGATGTACGAATACCACCATTGGATTCGCATCTTCGTCAACTTTGATTTCGATATATATATAATGTTTAATTTGGAACAACTTTACATTTTTGCACTTTTTAGTTAGAGAGCGATTAACTTTGCTAGTTAAATTCGATTAAATTCATCAACCGGCCATGGCAAACTACATCCCAATAAGGTGTACATAAAAATCACTTTTTAATTATCGATTTCATCTCCTAATTTTCAATTTTTGACCATAAGAGGTGAATTACTATGTTTTATCCATATATCCGCAAATATGATATGTTCCACACATATATTAGCCATGCATCCTCTCCGATTTTATACGAATTCTTTATCTTCTTCATTGTCTAAAAATTTATCACCTTTAAAACTACACACTGTTACACTCTCCATCCCTTAAAAGAATCTCATCCTTGAAATTCTAGGAGAAAGACTATTCAACTCACTCTCTAGCGTACAAGCATAAAAAACAAACAAGAATACATATATCTAATATTCATCACACAATCACAAGCATAATTACAACCAAGGGAATACAATACATATAATAGATAAAGATAGAGTGGTGTGATGTGATATGAGTTCAAATGCAACTAAACTGCCCTCTTATATGAATGCACATGTAGTGACAACTAATAATGAATACTAGCATCTTAGTATATGCAAATATATATATATATATATATATATGCGCACATCCATACATCCATATGCAACAACCATATTGAAAAGCGTGTAAACAACGATGCAAATGAACAACTAATAAGTAAGAGCATATATAGAGAAATAGTAAATAGTACATATAATCATCTATCTTAAATTAGAACACCTAAATATAGGTATTTATCGTAGGTGTAACGACCCGATATTTCGAACCATTCACATCTACACATGTCGGACTTGAATCGCTCAAAATATCGGATTGTTAATTTATATTTGGAAAAACTCAGCATATACAGTAAATAAATCAATCACAGAATCACAGGATACAGTGTAATATAACAATAAGCAGCGAAATAGAATAAATAGTAGTTCATGAAGCTACTATATAAACATCAGAGTTAAAACAAAATACAATAGAAATTTCAAATACAGAGTAGTCTCAAATATAGAAACAACTGGAAAGTTTGAACATAAGTGACAAGAATAAACCAAAATAGCTGAAAGCTGGATAGATAGATCTTCAAACAAAGCTCCAATCTCCAAAGGTGAGTCTCAAATGCTATGACACTCAATCTGACCCGAGCGTAAAGCAAAACACAAAACACTCGAGTCAGGATTAACATTCTTATATTAATAAATTCAACTCAAATGAAATGTCAACTGAAATACAAGTAACTTAAAGGATGTTTGGGATTCCCATCCTCTAAGGATCCGTGTAATTATCTACTATGTAGTAATATACGCTATTATAATATGTCTATAGTAAAGTAAAAGTATTAAAATAGCGTTAAGGCATTACCCATATCCCCATTAACACATTTTATGTATTCCTGTAGTCTATACAATGCCGTACGCTCCACAAATCTGTGGTTTACCCGGAGGACACCACATAGGTATGGTACAAAACAAACTCGTAGAAGGCGCGATAGGGCATGCGACAAGGCACTCGAGGCAATGCCAGGGTAGATATACCATTTGCACTCCTGGACCGGTGGTAATGCATAACAGCTACTACCGCCCACTTTGTGACACACTCACAAATCAAAGGGTGCACCCAATCAAATCACAAAAGCAATAGAATGGTATCGAAGAAATGTGCCTGATCGGGGGAATGACCCTACTTGGCCCGGTATAGCTCTTGTTTTAGCCACATCAAGCTAACTCATGAGAGTCAGGGCTACGTAAATACCATATAGAATCATCGCCAAACCATCCTACTTCAGTCTGGAATCTCCACCACGTACACAGTTGTTAAAGTGGTTTTCGGTATTGGTAGAGAGTATGACAATATCTGATCCCGGTCTCTTTAACAACCAAACGCTTATTTCACACCGTGGTCATTTCATTTCAAATAGTACATACTTCATATCAAAATATCATATTCATTTCAAAATCATATAAATTTGATATCACTATTCACTTTAAATAATATTCATTTCCAGAATGTAACACTTTCAAAATTTATAACACTTTCGAAATCATAACACTTTGAAACCATAACACTTTGAAACCATAACACTTCGAAATCATAACACTTTCCACCTAAACAGTTTAGATGTTGAAAATAGTATATATATATTAAAATACTTTAATTTAAGATAGTTTATATATATATATATATATATAATAAAATACTTTATTTAATAAAATTAGTTTCCTCCAATTTCACAAATCGATTTAAATCATCTTAAATTCCAAAATTCAATTTAAATCAATTCCACTTTAACCATTTCAATTTAAAATTCAAAGATTCAAGTTTAAATATTCAAACATTTACAATATAAATTTCATTTATATTTCAACATTTAACTTTAAATTTATCCAAATTGGAAATTATTCCCTTAACCATTTTATAACAATTTATTTAAATTCCAATTTATATATTTAAATCAATATTAAATATTCAATCTCAATTTTATTCAAAATTGAGAATATTCATTTAATCACTTTTTATCAAATCAAGTTATAAACCAAGTTATAATCATATCTTTTCAAAATCTCAAAACTAATAAGTTTAAATCAATTCTTTCTTAAATTCAATTATTAACCAATTTAAATTCCAAGTCAACATTAATTTATCTTCCCAACCTTTATAATTAAAGTTATAAATCTATTTTAAAATATTAATATAAATTTTTAAATAAATATTTTAAACATATTATACACTAATTAAATTAAACTTTATTAAATTAAATCTTATTATTAAATTTTTTTATATTAAATCTACTTTTATATATTTAAAAATAAATAAAATATAATTAAAATCTTGAAATTTACACTTTTCAAAACTAACTTATAAGTTAAATTTTCCAAAACATATTATTTTAAAATCTCAATTTTATATTATATTGTAAAAAATCAATATCTACTAAAACTCGTATATCTCATTTCAAACTTTGGAAATCATTTTAAAAATATAGACCAACGGTGTTCGTATATAATTTTCTATCCTATGGTCAAGTGATATAGATATTTATCATTTCAATCCGCAATTTAAATATTTACGGGTATATATATCATTTCAACCCACAATCCCAAAAATTTAAAATCAATGAAAATCGCTTGGGTTTATCATTTCAACCCATAACGATTTTCTCCAATTCTAGAATATCGTTTGGGTATGTATCATTTCAACCCTTAGGGAATTCTAAATTAACAGGGGACTTGCAGAGTGAGAATAAATATGATAATAATATAATATATCAACAACAGACATATATCATCAATAAAAAATTAAATCATAATATAAATGACAGGTTATGGTGTCATATGACACAGGTGAACAGTTACAGATAATGGCATATCATATTTAAAAATTAAATAACTAACAATTCAAATTTAACAACATATTTCAATTGTCGTCTCAATTGAAATCAAATTTACTAACTATAAGAATGTTAATCATGAGTGATTGCTCACCTTTCCGAGGCTAGAGATGAACGAGAATGAGATGAGTTACGAATCCAAGCACGAATTCCAAAGCAAAGCAAGATTTGCACGAATTTGACTACAAAGCTGATAAATAGGAATTGATGAAAACGAATCAAACCATCTTGATATAACTGAAATAAAATATATGTTGTAAATTTTTTCTCTAAAACAAATTTTTTAAAACATATATTTGAAATAAGATATATATATATATATATATATTTTTGAAATCGAAACTCAAGCATGCTTATATATACTAATGTGAACTTATACATTATACAACTTTATATATATACACATACAAATTTAAAATCAATATTATTATAAACCTATATATATACTTTGAAATCAACAATATACATATAACTAATATATAAGCTGGTATATATAACTTACAGTAAACTAAACATATATACAGCATATACTGAGATGAACATATTATATATAAACAAGATAACGTACACTTATATATATATAAAGTTATATATAAACTTAAATTGATAACATACAAACTTATGTAAACTTATATATATATATATATATATAAATTGACCCATCATAAACTTATATAATTAAAATATTATATAATTTATATGAACTAACATATATATATATATATACCTCTAGGTTATAACTTTCATAAACTAACATATTTTAAATCATATAAACTGACATATACAAATTAACATATTATTCATATACTAACATATTATTCATATATATATATATACTACTGTAACTTTATATAATATGTACCAGCAAACAATACTTATAAAAGCTTATGTATATTCAACAGCTCAGATGTATAATATAATACACATATTATATATAATATATACTTCAGAGTAAATCTTATATATATACTAATACATAGATTGCAGCCAAATGTATACTTATATAAACTATATATATGCACTACCGCATATATAGCTTGCATAACATATAGATATAAATAATCATATAATATATAAACAGAAGTCAAATTCCTAAAGGCAGCAAAGAAAAGAGAAGCTAAAATATAATTTGAAAATAATATAATTTCTTACAAAACTATATATAACTTCTATGAACATAACATCTTATATCCGCATACACTTCCAACTATCACATTTATTAAGCATGTATATACGTATATATAAATCAATACAAAATCAAGAAATATGTACACACATATATACTTACATAAGAACGGCTAGAAGGGTAGAAGCTTTGTGGCGGGTCTGGGATGGTCAGGGGTGGTTGACAGGAGCTTGCGGCCAAGGTGATGGGCTGGGTTTTGCAATGGTCGGAGTTGTGGTGGGTGGAGGCTCGGCCTGGGGAGGATGGCTGTAAGTTTGTGGACTTCGGCAAAGTGGGCAGGCTAAAGGCTCGGAGGTGGCTGTGCTGTGGGTCAGGTGGTGGTGGAGATGCGGCAGAGGATGCGGGGAGAATGACAGGGAGGCCGTGAGTGGGTGGAGAGCCTGGGTACTTGCGCACTGTTGGAGGAGAGAAGGGAGATGGGTTCAGGGGAGATGGGCTTCGGCCATTGCTTGGGTTTGTGGTGGAGTTCTGGCAAAGGTCGAGCTTTGGTGGGTGAGGGAAGGAAGGTGGCAAGGTTGTTCGAGATGTGGTCGCGGGAGGGATGAGAGAGCAGCTAGGGGTTTGGGTGGCGACTCGCAAGGAAAGGGAAGAAGAAAGAAAAAAAATAAATACATAAATTTGGGAACATGGTTTCAGGAAGGAGGAGGAGCGTGCAAAATGAACGACAAGTTTGCCTAGAAAAACGAACAATTTTCTGGAATAAGTATGCAACTATAGGCTATATTAATTTTCTAGGAACCAATAGGAAGGCAGAACGAACCATCATTTATTTAACAGTAGGAAGGGAAAATGTCAAGCACGAGAATTCAGGGAATCATTAAGGCAATTGGCTGTTTGATTTCAATAGTTGGATAGATGAAAGGAGAAGAAATCCAAAAGGTTGAAATTGGATACCGGTATGGCTAACTATATCACGGTTTCATCGCGTACCAGACACCGAAACACACAAATGAATATACTGCGGAGATCAGCACAACGAGACGAACAAAACGGTATACATATATCAGCGATACGACCGTCCTATCAAAAGTCGATATTCGGTACCGAAAATGCTGCTAAAACGCCAAAAATAAGATAAACGGAGCTAAAGAAGTCCAAATTTGACGAACGAATTATGACGTCTCACTCAAAAAATGATTTAAAATTATATTATATAAAAATATTCAGGTTTCGAAAACATTTTATTATCATCAAATATTAACTGATTTAAATTTAAAAATTGAAATTACACAACAAAACTAACTTCCATATTTCTTGATGAAAATTTACCATTTGCAATGTTTAAATAGACGTATTCCAAATATCAAATTTACATTTCAAAATTTTATTATTTATAATTTCACAAAATTTCAATTAATTACGTTAATAAAACTATTAAAATTTACGGGTCGTTACAGTAGGTTTGGAATGTACATGCATATAAACAACCATGGTATAAACTAAACCAGTTTAACTCAAACAAAGCAACAATAGCAACGAAAATACGTAACAAGGATGTGCATACAATCAATCCTAGCACTCATACATCCATGCCTATGTCAACTAGCTATCTAAAGCAATCATGCAAAAACAAACAACCTGACGAGTCCATTAACCTACAAACTAATCAAAAGAACTCATTGGAAGAGAGCTTGTGTTAAGAAACTTAGATTCTCTCCTCATGTTCCCATACACTCCCATCCAAACCTTTCCTTATTGTACTTGAACCAACTACATTTATTCATTTTCATTTCATATCACATCAAGTTCTAAGATGTGAATATGCCATTAGAGTATTCTAGACTATGTCTCTACATTCACCACATCAAGTGACTAGACTCAATCATAACCGCTAAATAATCAACATGCATTTGCAAATGGGATAAACAAAATACAAGTGAACATTCATTAACTTTTCAAGAAGTCCATTCAAACGTGTTGACTTCCTACTCTCTATAAAATAAGGAAAGGTAATGGTGCTAGCTTTCCCACATAATATATCTCAATAGTGAGTCCTTCACTTACACTACGCTACCCACTGCGAACCTCTACGTATACCTATCCTATGCAGTTTCCATCCTTTGTGCACCAATTCAACTTTTACTAAGGTGTCCCATATCACATACTGTCCAAGTATGACTTTAATTTAAATAAACTTCACTATTGTCATGTCTCCATCGTCAAATACCTTGCAACATACTCCACCACGTGTTTCTTCATCCTCAATAAAAAACTTTCATATCCTTTGACACACTTCATTATACTCCTTTAGGTCTATAGTTATGACAAAACGATAACGGACGGTATCTCCCCCTAAGTGGACAAACAGTAAGGATACTTGGGTGAACCCCATACTCCATCATAGTTTAATTTATTGATATTATAAATGGATAATGCCTTATTTTTGGTGAACACGATATCACTATAACAAAATAAAAAATTAGGTTATGTACTTTTCACGTAGGTTGGCACTAATAACAAGTTATGCACAAAAATTAGTATTTTGGATAACTGACTTAATAAGATAGTTCTTTCAACCCAAGTGATGCATGAATATAACCGATCTCACCTTATCATTGATTTCTTCCAAATCTTCAAATATTGGCTTTCTTAAAATCCCCTGCATACCTTTGTATATGCAAGTCAAGACATTTACTTTATGTCTTGAATTCATACAACACTTGATCTTCAAAAATAATAATAACTCCACATGCTTGTGAAATCCTCTAAGCTAACATATAGCTAGAGTATCTTTATGTACATCGCCATACTCCGAAAACTCTTTACATATAATTCCTTGATGGTACCTTTTCTAACATAGAGCTCTCATTGACTCATTTCCTAAGTATAAGAAACGATGTAATTTAATATTGAACATTTCCGCCTCATACTAACTTAAAAATATAATGATTAGCCATCTAATAGTGTAGCCTCTATAAACTCCATGAACTTCATATAGAAACATCGGAGAATGAATCGATGTTCTAACATAGTGAACACATGATGTTGAGCTTCTATCACATTCAACTACTCATAAGTGTTATCAAATTAACACCCTATGGTACACACCCAAATGCTTAAACTATGCCCCAGAAATGATTTCACACGTTGGGTATGTTATACATAATCGTGGCTCAAGGTAAACATACATGCAGTTGTAACGACAACCTAAGTATAACATAGCACAACAATAACCCAAGAGTATCTACTGTGAAATAACTACCAATGTGTGGGTATATTAAACAAAAACAAACATATGTGTCATAACACTAACTGATACCTCTGCGTAACAACACTCTCCACAAACAAGTATAATCGTCATTTATTATTGACTATTTCATGGACTAATCGTCTATTATTCAACCTTTTAGGGGAGCGTCACACTTGACTATGCTCTCGTGCTTCACAACGACTTCTATGAGTGTATCCAGCCACTAATCGTCATTTGATTTTACTCCTCTTTTCTCTAACTCCATGGAAAAATATTTTGCCTTACCCTTGTCTCATTTTAATATTAATAAGTTTAGAAAATCTCATCTCTCAAGTCGATTTACGCTAAGCTCCCATAACTAAAACCATATTTGGATAAAATAACACGAAATGGTATTTACCTTTTATTATTATGGGAAAAATCCAATTTGGTACTCTGTCCTTCCAACTCGAATGTCAATTAGAAAGGCTACCAAATTTCTATGAGTTTACCCAAATCTTCCAACGCTTCCCAAATGCATTACTTTCAATATGAGCAAGTCCTTAGCACACTAGTATATTGACTATTCTAGATAGTTCACTATAATCAATTCAAACATTACAGGTTTTGTAATTTTTTTCTTACTCCAAATGATATTTCTGAGTTTTAACTGAAAATCACTATAACGTTTTCATTTTAGGTTTAAAAAAATCATTGAGTTTTAATTTCATTTTTTTCGACAAAACTAGTAAGCTTCTAGAACTGTAAATTTCCATGCTAATTTTAATAAACATTTAATAAAATCATAACACATTTTCCATATTAACTCCTTAAATTCTACGTAAATAAATTTCAAAAAGATTTACTTTAGATATTTCATGTTAAATCATTTCATTAGAAAATCATAAATCAATTTCATTTCATTAGAAAATCATAAATCAAATTTATTTCAATTTAATCATTTCATATCTATTCATAGATCTCCCTATAAAACTGTTTATATAATCTTAATTTCCAAAGCTAATTTCTTTACAACAATTCTTAAAACTATCCATCATTGAAAATATTAAACCTTCAAAACCCAATTCTTTATAGCTTTACCAATCCACTATTAATTACTCAAAATAAATTAGATTTGAAATAACTTCAGTTATTTTTGTAAATACTCATACATAATTTTTATAACATTATTTCATATAATTTAAAAACATCTTATCATATATCCAGTTTATATCATTTTATTAATTAGCTAATTTCCAATAGCTTTAAACAATATATCATGTGTATATATAAAGTATTGTTTTAGCATTCGGTTTTAGCTACTAACTATTTTCTTTTAAAATCTAGAAATAATTTCCGAAACATTAAACTATTTACAAATGCAAATTTTCAAGAGTTTATATTATAATTCTTCAATTTCCATTCAAAAATACATACATATTAAAATCGAAAATTTTCACAAGTTTAAAATGATAATTTTAAATCCTTTTTTTTAGTTCGGATTCTATCCAAAATGGTTGTGACCTAGGAAAATAAACATATAAAACGTACCAATTTAAAATTTTCTTTTACAGTTAAGAAATGCTCAGAAAAGTGAAAAGAACATGTAATATGTTAAACTTCTTTTTCCAAAGTGTAAAATAAAAGGCATTTAAAAGAAGTGTTTTTTCTTGTCAATTTACTTTAAAAGGTATCTTTATCACAAGAAAATACACAATAAAATATAAGGTTTTATTATTTCAATACATTAAACAAAAATCAACTTTTATATTTTCCCCTAAAATCTAAAACACTATTATTCCTAACTTTCTAGAGAAAACATTTAAATTAATTTAACTACTTTAATTGGAGTTGATAACCTAACTTATGCAATCCCAACTAGGTCATGCAATCTAAAAATGCTCCATACACCTTATCAATATCACACTAACTTTCTATGGATTCAAGGGTACTACTCTTCTTCTTATTCATCCTTAGTCCCACAATTTACTCTAATGCTAGTTGGTGTAAAGACCCTCTATTAGCAATTATTTATGGAGTAAACTATAAAAATGTGATGGATTTACTTTTCATTCAAAAATAGTTTTAATCTTAACAGTTATTTAACTCATAGTTGTTTACATATATAACGGATAAGCTACCTCTATGAGTCAAAATATATGTGGTGTGGTGTATAAACATACATACATATATACATATAAATATACATACATACATATATATAAATATATATATATATATAAACACACACACACACACACACATATATATATATATAATTACAATTACACTTACTTATATGCACTAATTTAATACGCTAAACCTAAGTTATGATGCCACATGTAATAACCAACATCTACAGAGCCCCAATTCACACATAACATGATGCAGATATCGCGGTCCTCTCATACGATGAATCGTTTAAGGTAAAATATAAAATACACCATAGGGCTGCCTACAATATTCTACACTTTATAAATCTCACAACATTGGAATAAAATATAATAATCAATAATGCAATCCAAAACAAATAGAACAATGTAATATCGAATAAATTCCAACCAAAACATCTCTTTATACAGAACAGTCTAATTTCTAGGAATAAAATAATAAATAGCTAACATATAAATGAATAAACGTCTCCATCGCACCATCGTGCTACCAAGCCACCACCATTCCTCTCTATCGACCTATTCGAGTATAAGTAAAAAGAAGGAAAAGATTGATGGGTCAAACATACGTCTGGTGAGTGAAACATATCATATAAGTGTATAATAAGCATAAGCTAGTAAAACGATACTTATGCTCAAAAACTATACCTTAACCTATATCTTGTGCATCCAACAAGTCAATTATACATGATACGGTAATATAGTGACATCATATTCTACGATCTCACTAAAATTTATACCGGGTCTAATCGTATGCAAACTATTGACCAAAAATGTCAACCCGCTATCGCCAAATATATACTAAGGACTCAGCTCCTTTAACTGTGTCATGACGCCAAATCGAATAGTGAGGTTTCGGCTCCTCAAACTAACATATATTAAGGACTCAGCTCTTTGGACAATCGTATATTGAGGAATTAGCTCCTTGGACTATCATATATTGAGGACTCGGCTTCTTGGACAATCGTATATTTTGGACATAGCTCCTCGGACTATCATACATTGAGGTTAAGTCCATGCAAGCCATATGCCTCACAATCTACAACGCTATTAGGAACAAGCCTAAAACTCATCATCACCCTAACGTTTACGGAGCTACTGGATCAAGCCCCATCTATAAGCACAAAATCGTATAACAAACTTAACCAACTAAAACAATTTTATTAAATATCTCAAAACACAGCAAACGACATATCAAAATGTTACTTGTTTGATTGCAATCACGATGCCACGAATCACACATGAAACGATGGTCGTATGCGAGAGTTATAAGTGTTTAAAGTATATAGTATTATTTAATTAATTTGTATACAATTTTATATTTGATTGGTTAATTATTATTTATATCCATCTCTTATCCTTCTTGTTGCTATTGTAAATTGAGTCGTCGAACTCATCGGCCCAAAGCTTTGACTGTCGCTAGAGCCGCCAATAGGCGGCCATACTCTGATCCGACACCACCACTATGTTCCTCGTCACTGCCCCATCCCACAGCTAAGTTCTGATCGCCTTTGCCTTTCCCAATTAGACCATCATCACCCCATCTTCTTCATCTAATTCTGGCGAACTCCGACCACCTGAGGTCGATCAGCCCTTGGCGTAGCACTCCCCTTGGTCCTCTCTTAACAACCATGCCCTCTGATCATCTTACCATTGTCATTTCACTATTGGATCCAAACAGTCGGTCCCTATTCATTGAACTTCCAATGCATTTTCTTGTCAATCGACACTAATTAATGAACGAACACCACTAGTGACTTCGCATCGTGGAGAACTACAATTTCGATATATAATATATCTAATTCAAAACAACTTTGTGTTATGCACTTTTCAATTAGAGAGTGATTAACTTTATTATTTACAATCGATAAAAATCAACTATTAATCATCTAGCCATGGAATACTACATCATAATCATGTGTACGTAAAAAATACTTTTTTATTGTCAATTTCATCACCTTTAATTTATGACCATAAGAGGTGAATTACTACGTCTTATGAAAATATGCCCAATATGATAAATCTCACTTACCGATTAGCCGTGCATCCTCTCCAATTTGATATGGATTCTTCGTCTTCTTCCCTGTCCAGAAATTCTCCACCTTCAAAACTCCAAATTCCTCGATAGCCTTGATTTATTTGTGCAGCCCTCTTTGTGGTGACTGATTTCATGTATTAATTTATTTAACTTGGATCTGAATTTAAAAATTTGCAATTGAATTTATTTAATTTGACTTTGATTTACGAATTAGGATTTTATAATTGAAGGCAAGATTTTTAGAGCAAAATATATAAAGTTAGGGATGTATTTATAGGTTAAATATACTAATATTTGGGCTGAAATTTCGTACTCAATATATTGCAAAAATGTCACTTAGTTTGAGTTCTTCTAATTTCTGGCACTTTTAACCAAAATTCAACAAGTTATATATATGTTTTCTGACTGTAAACGGTATTCTGGACGTAATGGAATATGTGCGAAGTCTAATTCTAGCTTATGTAAAAACTTACAATTTTTTCCTTTATATAAAATGACAATTTTACCCTTTTAATTTAATTATTTAATTTTGTAAAAGTAGGAGGTGTTACAAAGAAGGTAAGGAAGGAAGAAATCATGGAGGAACATACTTCCACATAACTGAACCGGCTATGGCTCAAACTAATTTGGCTCGGTACCGAACTAAAACCAGATCGAATGATATAGCCCATGCCGGGCCAAGGGAGGATGTCCCACTATGATGCAACGCCACCTTCATTTGTCCAAGGTATAAGTCGTAACCGACTTAAAGAAGCAGGTCTACAACTTAAGGGGTCAGGTGAAAAAGGACTACAACTTAAAAGCCTAAGTCGTTCACAAGCTAAAGCTAACAGTCAAGATATAAGTTGTACACGACTTAAGGATGCAGTGATGAGTCGTACAGTGATGAGTCATTCGGGGTTGATGAGTCGTATACGAGTTAACGGAGCCTATAAGTCGTCCCAGCGACCTAGTATAACTCGGCAGCGAGTTAACTCGAGTTCGCGACCTAATGAAGGCGCTAAGTCGTCCCAGCGACCTAGTATAACTCGGCAGCGAATTAACTCGAGTACGCGACCTAACGAAGGTGCTAAGTCGTCTGAACGACCTATGGAGCTACGCGGTGAAGAGGCAGAACAATTTGATGAAGTGTTAGGTCGTGAACGACCTAACGAGTCAATGGATAGATCGGAAAAGACTGGAGGCGTGGATCTTCTCTGCCGACTTAATCTAAGCTGTTGATTTCTTGAGTCGTTGATGCCGCTTATTCTTAAGTCGCGCGAAGCCTGGTGCGTTGATTCTGCTGCGAGTTAATCTCCACCACTGGTTTCTTTAAGTCGCCGCATGGTTTAAGTCGCTGAAGACAAGTGTTGTAGCTGTCTGTCTTAAGTTGTCCCCGTGTTAGGTCATAGGTCGTTGCCGACCTAAGTACTTGTATTTTCTTCGATGTTTTTTTTGTCTGTTTATTAAGTCGCTGAAGGCTTGTAAAATTGTAACTGTTGAGTCGGAGTCTTTGTTAAGTCGTAGGTCGTAAGCTGTAACTCGGAACCGACTTAGTACTTGTAATATTTTGTTGTTTTTTTTTGTGTGAATTGTAAAATGCCTATAAATAGGCCGAGACTCTCATTTGTAAAAGGTTGTTGATTTTTGAATAAAATTCTCTTTTGATTGCTTTGTGCTTTCATTTAAATTGGTAGTTGAGTGTAATCTCCTATCTCCTCTTTCGGATAATCGAGTGCGCTCGATTCAACGATTGTAGAAGCTGATTCGCGGAATCAAGTGCGCTTGATCAACGCTTGAAGAATTGAAGATCTTTGAACCCGGTATCGTGCGCGATCAACGAGTTCGAGATAGCTAGAATTCGGTATCTTCGGATCAACGAATTCGGGCAATTCAGCATTCATCAATCCATCGACTGCTACTTTCACCGATCTACATTGTTTTTGATTAATCCGCTGCGTCAGTTTGGTATCAGAGCTTGTTCTAGCCAATCATAGCTAGATCGAGACTTGGAGCCTAATCATTTTGAAGTTGGGCCGTGGTAAGCAAGTGAGGCCGAGAGTAAGAGGAAGAAGAGACATCATTGTTCGAAGATTGTTTGATCGGATTTGCATTGGAGGCCGAAACTTTGTCCATCGTGTTCATCGCGATTTGCTACAAAGTGGAAGTTTTCGATCCGTTTCATTTTGGATCAAAGTCCGAATTGTGTTTGAATTTTGAAGTGTTGAAGAGTTGTGAAGTTTTCAAGTATGCCGCCAAGAAGAGCTAATCGCCACCAAAACGTAGAAGCTTTGTATCGAAGAGAAGAAGCTAATGAGATGGAACAAAGAATCAATGAGAATTTTAGTGAGAAGCTTAATGAAGGAATTGGCCGGTTAGAGAGGCTTATGACGGAAATGAATCAAAATCGGAGAAGGATTTCACCAGAATCTAACCATGGGGGTAGTAGAGTCTCCCCACATTCCAATCGAGACCGAAGTGTTGAAAATGATCAAGGGCGTGGGAGGAACGTGAATGATCGTGAACGGAGGAATGTAGATAGAAGGGATGGTGGTAGACGTGAAGGGAGTAGAGATGTTGGTGGTCAGAATCGACATCGTTATGCATCTGATTTTGAAGAGGAGTATGATGGTGGTAGTGTTCAAGGAAGAGGTCAAGGAAGAAACTATTCTGAGTATGATCACAAGTGGGAATCGGGGATGAAGACAGAAATTCCTGAATTCAAGGGTGGTATGCAAGCAGAGGAGTTTCTAGATTGGGTGGCTAATGTTGAGGAGATTTTTGACTTCAAAGAAGTTCCCAAACATCGTAGAGTGAAGTTGGTTGCTACGAGGCTGAGAGGTAGAGCTTTGGCATGGTGGCAGCAAACCAAGCTTACACGTGAACATATGGGGAATTCAAAGATTGAATCTTGGGAAAAGATGAAGAAATTGATGAAAGCAACGTTCTTACCTTACAATTATCAATCTTTGATGTATCAACGTTTGCAGAACTTGAGCCAGGGCACGAAGACAGTTAACGACTATGCTGATGAATTCTATCAACTCATTGCAAGGAATGATATTATGGAAACAGAAGAGCAGCTGACATCTAGATTCATTGGGGGATTTAGAATGCAGATTCGGGATATGGTTAATATGTTCGATCCAAGATCTGTGGCAGAAGCACATCAGAAAGCATTGGCTTGGGAAAAACAAGGGAGACGAGGAAGTGGTGTGTTTACTAATTCTAACAATCAAGCGAAGGGTGTTGGAGGAAGTTCTAATGTTTCTAAACCTATCAATAGACCAGTGGTGAAGGAGGTTGAGAAGACAATGGTTAACAATGGTTTCAAATGTTACAATTGTCAGGAATTGGGTCATAAAAGCAGTGAGTGTCCAAAACCAAAGAAGAGAACCATGATTGTAGAGGTTGAAGATGAGGATGTTGATGAGGATTGTTCTAGTCCAGTTGAGGAGGATAAGCAGGATATTGCGTCAGGGGACGAAGGTTGTAACCTAATGCTGAGGAGATCGTGTTTAACACCGAAGCAGGAGGAAGCTAGTTGGTTGAGGAGTAATATCTTTCAGTCAACATGTACTATTATGGGGAAGGTGTGTAAGTTTGTGATCGATGCAGGAAGCTGTGACAATATTGTTTCAACCGAAGCTGTGACAAAGTTGAAATTGAAAACAGAGAAACATCCGAGTCCATACAAGTTAGCATGGTTGAGAAAAGGAGGAGAAGTGAAAGTGGATAGACGAGTTCGTGTACCATTCTCTATTGGAAAGAAATACAAAGATGAAATATGGTGTGATGTCGTAGAGATGGATGTTTGCCACTTATTATTGGGAAGACCATGGAAGTATGATCGAGCAGTACAACATGACGGTCGGACCAATAGCTACAGTTTTATGTTTAAAGGCACGAAGATTATCTTAGTTCCGAAGAAGCGATCACAAGAAGAAAGTAAGTCAGAAGAAATTGAAGAGCTGAAAACTTTATTGACTTTAAAGGAATTTGTTAAAGAAGTTGAAGAAGAGCCGGAAGTATTCTTGTTGATTGGGCGTGAGAGCAGTGAAGAAGTTGAAATTCCAGAAGAAGTTAAACCAGTTTTGAAAGAATTTGACGATGTATTTCCAGAGGAGTTACCAACGGAATTGCCACCGTTGAGGGATATACAACATCAGATAGATCTTGTTCCAGGCGCTGTATTGCCACACAGACCACATTATCGAATGAGTCCGAAGGAGCATGAAGAATTGCGGAGGCAGGTAGAGGAATTGCTTGAGCAAGGACGTGTGCAGGAGAGTCTGAGTCCTTGTGCTGTACCAGCTTTATTGGTACCCAAAAAGGATGGGACGTGGAGGATGTGCACAGACAGCCGAGCATTGAATAAGATTACTGTGAGATATAGATTTCCAATGCCGAGGTTGGATGACTTGTTAGACCAAATAAGCGGAGCTACTATCTTTTCAAAGATTGCTTTGAAGAGCGGATATCATCAAATTCGTATCAGACCAGGAGATGAGTGGAAGACTGCTTTTAAAACCAGGGAGGGTCTATACGAATGGTTGGTCATGCCATTTGGTTTATCCAATGCACCAAGTACTTTCATGAGGGTGATGAATCAGATTTTTCGACCGTTCATTGGGAAATTCGTGGTAGTGTATTTCGATGATATTCTTATTTACAGTGGGAGTCCTGAGGAACATTTGAATCATCTTAGAGAAGTACTGATGGTATTGCGACAAGAACAATTCTATGCTGCAACGAAGAAATGCGTGTTCATGACGCACAGTGTTTTATTTCTGGGATATGTTGTTTCAGAGAAAGGATTACAGGTTGACCAAAGTAAAGTTGAGGCGATCAGAAATTGGCCGCAGCCCAAGACGATAACGGAAGTTCGTAGTTTTCATGGGTTGGCTTCATTTTATCGAAGGTTTATTCCACACTTTAGTAGTGTGATGGCGCCTGTTACAGATTGCATGAAAAGTAAACAGTTTGCATGGACAGCGGAAGCAGGGAGTGCTTTTGGGAAGATCAAGGAATTGCTGACGTCTGCACCAATTCTAGTCTTACCTGATTTTCAGTTGGTGTTTGAACTACATACTGATGCATCCAAGGTTGGGATTGGAGGGGTGTTGAGTCAGAAGGGACGTCCAATTGCCTACTTCAGTGAGAAATTGTCAGGAGCGAAGATTCGTTACAGTACATATGATGTGGAATTCTATGCTGTTGTACAATCTATTAAACACTGGAGACACTATCTATTTCAGAAGGAGTTTGTTCTGTATACTGATCATGAAGCGTTGAAGCATTTACAAGGGCAAGACAAGATTTCAGCAAGACATGCATCGTGGATTGCATATCTGCAACAGTTTACTTTTGTTGTTAAACACAAGTCAGGGGTGACAAATCGTGTAGCTGATGCTTTGAGTAGGAGGAGTCATTTATTGACTACACTAAAGGTTGAAGTGATGGGGTTTGAAATATTGCCAGAATTATTTACTAATGATCCTTACTTTGCAAAATTTGTTGATAAAATCAAGGAGGGAGAAACGGATGACTTCGTGATGGTAGATGGTTTTCTGTTCAAAGGAAATCGATTGTGCATTCCGGAGGGTAGTTTGAGAATGAAGATTATCAAGGAGTTACATGAAGAAGGACATGTTGGAAGAGACCGTACCTTACAGTTGATTTCACAGTCCTACTTTTGGCCATCAATGAGAAAAGAGGTGGAAAGATTTGTTGAGAGATGCCAAATCTGTCAAGTTTCGAAAGGAACTGCGACTAATGCGGGTTTATATATGCCGTTACCTGTACCTGTAAAACCATGGGTGGATATCAGTATGGACTTTGTGTTGGGTTTGCCGAGAACGCAGCGTGGTAATGATTCCATTTATGTGGTGGTTGACAGATTTTCGAAAATGGTACATTTTATTGCTTGTAAGAAGACGGCGGATGCTGTTCATGTTGCTCAGTTATTTTTCAGAGAGATCTATCGACTTCATGGATTACCAGAATCGATTGTGTCGGACAGGGATACTCGTTTTCTGAGTCATTTTTGGCTAAGTTTGGGGAAAATGGTGGGAACGAAGCTGAAGTTTAGTAGTGCTTATCACCCACAAACGGATGGACAGACTGAGGTGGTCAACAGATCATTGGGAAACTTGTTGAGGTGTCTTGTGCAAGATAATCTGAAGAGTTGGGATGTGAAGTTATGCCAGGCAGAATTTGCTCATAATCATGCTATGAATCGAAGTACTGGGTTCAGTCCATTTCAGATAGTATATTCGAGCTTACCGAAGGGACCGTTGGATTTAACGGTAGTGCCACAATCAAAGAAGACAATTAAGAAAGCTGCTGATTTTATTAAAGGGCTGACGGAGTGTCATAAAATCGTTCAAGAACGATTAGAGAAAGAAAATGAGAAATATAAACAATCTGCAGATTTGAAACGACGAAATGTTGAATTTCAGGAAGGTGATTTAGTTTATGCAGTGTTAACAAAAGACCGTTTTCCAGTAGGCGCTTACAATAAATTGAAAGCACGAAAAATTGGTCCGGTGGAAGTGATGAAACGAATCAATGAAAATGCTTATAAACTGAAGCTGCCAGATGATGTGTATACGTCGGACGTGTTCAATGTTAAACATCTTGTACCATATCACGGGAATGAACTAGCTGATGGAGAAGAACTTACAAATTCGAGGTCGAATTTATCTCAACCTGGGGAGGATGATGCAGCGCCACCTTCATTTGTCCAAGGTATAAGTCGTAACCGACTTAAAGAAGCAGGTCTACAACTTAAGGGGTCAGGTGAAAAAGGACTACAACTTAAAAGCCTAAGTCGTTCACAAGCTAAAGCTAACAGTCAAGATATAAGTCGTACACGACTTAAGGATGCAGTGATGAGTCGTACAGTGATGAGTCGTTCGGGGTTGATGAGTCGTATACGAGTTAACGGAGCCTATAAGTCGTCCCAGCGACCTAGTATAACTCGGCAGCGAGTTAACTCGAGTTCGCGACCTAACGAAGGCGCTAAGTCGTCCCAGCGACCTAGTATAACTCAGCAGCGAGTTAACTCGAGTACGCGACCTAACGAAGGTGCTAAGTCGTCTGAACGACCTATGGAGCTACGCGGTGAAGAGGCAGAACAATTTGATGAAGTGTTAGGTCGTGAACGACCTAACGAGTCAATGGATAGATCGGAAAAGACTGGAGGCGTGGATCTTCTCTGCCGACTTAATCTCAGCTGTTGATTTCTTGAGTCGTTGATGCCGCTTATTCTTAAGTCGCGCGAAGCATGGTGCGTTGATTCTGCTGCGAGTTAATCTCCACCACTGGTTTCTTTAAGTCGCCGCATGGTTTAAGTCGCTGAAGACAAGTGTTGTAGCTGTCTGTCTTAAGTCGTCCCCGTGTTAGGTCGTAGGTCGTTGCCGACCTAAGTACTTGTATTTTCTTCGATGTTTTTTTTGTCTGTTTGTTAAGTCGCTGAAGGCTTGTAAAATTGTAACTGTTGAGTCGGAGTCTTTGTTAAGTCGTAGGTCGTAAGCTGTAACTCGGAACCGACTTAGTACTTGTAATATTTTGTTGTTTTTTTTGTGTGAATTGTAAAATGCCTATAAATAGGCCGAGACTCTCATTTGTAAAAGGTTGTTGATTTTTGAATAAAATTCTCTTTTGATTGCTTTGTGCTTTCATTTAAATTGGTAGTTGAGTGTAATCTCCTATCTCCTCTTTCGGATAATCGAGTGCGCTCGATTCAACGATTGTAGAAGCCGATTCGCGGAATCAAGTGCGCTTGATCAACGCTTGAAGAATTGAAGATCTTTGAACCCGGTATCGTGCGCGATCAACGAGTTCGAGATAGCTAGAATTCGGTATCTTCGGATCAACGAATTCGGGCAATTCAGCATTCATCAATCCATCGACTGCTACTTTCACCGATCTACATTGTTTTTGATTAATCCGCTGCGTCACACTAGAAGTCAATGCTGATGCTAGAACCACGTGCTTAGCCACCTAAATGTGACCACCTAATTTAAAGGTGACTAGTCTAAAGTTGATTTATCCATTGTGCAAGGGGCATGGCGTGGCCCACCATGCAACCAAGAAAGCATTCAATGGTGGAGGAATGAGTCGATGAGTTAATCACAGTAAGACAGTTGGACGAGTAGAACATGAGACCAGATGTTGATGAGATGAACTAGAGTTCGTTCATTGCGAACATCTGATATGCAATCAATTCCGTTGATTTTAAAATTTTGATCATGGAACCATACATGGAAAAATTGATCCTACCGTGCATTTGGGGCGCTACATTTAGCATATGGAGGCAGTTGGAGTTATGGAGGAAGTGATGTTGTCGTTGCTTTCCTCTATTCTTACTAGACTTAGTGACTATTCAGTTTAGGTGTTTGGAGCATGGATCCATTAGCACATGGGCTATGTTGAAGGAAAAATTCATAAATCAGTTTAGAGTTTATGTCGTTCAGCCCAAAAGTTGTTGGATCAGGTCAGTTTGGAAGCAAATGATATGGGGTAAACTTCAAAAAATTGCCTAAGTGGATTTTAATGGGCATATACGAATAACTAGTTAGCATTCGAAACATTTTAATGTTATGTTATACTTCAAGTTAAATGTGTTTATGTTATATGTACAAAATTTTAAATCTTCACATTCCACATGTAAAACTTCTATAGTTACTAGCCATAATGAGTTTTTTGTTCAATATTAATGGGCTTTTTAATTTCACATATATATGTGGTGTATATTATAAGATGACACACCTACACATAAAACATCATAACATAACAATAACTGTAAAACATATGGGATGTATATGCATATATATAATTACTAGTTATTTACAACTATTGTATGCATATATAAATAATGAATAATTAAGTGATTCATACATCAAATTCAAAATGATTACCTAAGACTCTTAACATTCCCGTTGTTTATTATTAACCAATAAGAATAATTAACAATGATTCAACTATAATCAAAAGTGATCATGATCTAATGTTACGTTCTAATATTAAACTAAATATGTATACTTATTGTTTGAATACTTTGAATAAGTCAATACATGCACACACATACACACACACACACACACATACATACATACATACATACATACATACATACATACATATATATATATATATATATTCACACACCTATATACATATGTGTGTGTGTATAAACCATTTAAAATTAATATGTACATATAACTAATAAAACCCAAAAACATCGTTTACTTAATTCATGCATACGTTGATCAATATATTTTGGTTAAATCTAATTTACATATGACTCCAAAATTTTGTAGATTTTTTCACTAGATCAAATAAAATAATTTACAAAATATAATTATTAATTAATCGAAAATATTTTGTAAATAAAATATACATATATTTTGTTTAATTTAAATATGTATACATAAATTTAAACTAAAAATAGACTTAATATTTTAAAGGATATATATACATTTAAGGAAATTATGTAGTATTTCATATAAAATAGTTTTCACAATATTAATTCTATCATAGGCCAAAAATGATTTTTATTCACAATTAAATGATTTATGATTTGAAATACGTTGATTAGTACATAAGATTCATGTTAATTATTTGTTAATCCTACAACTATCAAACAAATTATATAAATGACAATATCTTCACATATAGAGGTTTGGGAATAACATATATCGATCTATTAGAAATGTGACGACCCAACTTTCAACTACCAGAAAGTTGCATCATCTTTAAGAAAGAAAGGGGTGAGAAATAGAAAAGATAAAGAAGAAAGAAGAAACAACATCAGAATCTCAACAGCGGAACAAATAAATTATATTAATCACATAAATATTACATAATATACATCATCAATCAGAGTTACACAGATAATACATCACATACTAGACAGTTATAAACACCTGTCTAGTTAATACAACTCGATACAACTCAAACATCACAGAGATACAACACAGCGGAACTACAGATAAACACTAACACAGCGGAACTAATATATATCTATACGCTGAAGCCTCCTTCTCCATTGCTCCTCCAGAATTCGTCAAAGCTAACCTGAATCCCTTGGCTACTCGTAAAAATTTGAGTACCCGAGAGTTTAAGAAAAACAGAAAATAAACTCCGGGTCAGACATGGGTCTGGTATGAGTAACAGGTTAAAGTTGCTTAACTTTGAAAAGCCTTTGAAAACAAAAGGTATCACGTAAGACTCCCCACACATAAACATGGGTAAGTTTTTACCTTACGCTAACCAAACATTTGATAGGAAATCCAATGATATTATAATAGGTCTAGGGTTTTCAAGTAAATAAAATCATAGCTGAAATTGTTACATCTATTAAATTCCAGCATACTAGCCAACATGTGGGTAATACAATCAAATCCGATGGCACTTATTGGATTTTGGATTCCATACAATGGCAGGGCTACTGGGGTACCACCCGTCACAGTACGTAGCCTAGATCACCGTACCGAGGATTACTCCCAATCCTGTGACGCCCCACCCCGAGACCCACATTAACAAAGAGAATTACTGGGTAATTCTATCTACTAATGCGGAGAATAGGGCTGGTTAGGAGCGACCATCTATAATCTTGTCTTAAACATCTACTGCATACGTCGATAAATGCTCTATATTTTTTTTCTATTTCAAGTGGATCGACATATCCAATAAATGCTTAATACAAAACTATAGGTGGCTAATGGATCTATCAGAACAAAGTACAATAACAAAATGCATATCACATCACAGAACAGTAATCATCATATATATAAATACATATACACCGATACATCCCAGTACAATACAAAAAGATATACAAAAGTGGTTCAGAGACCACACTATATACATCGAATCAAAATACACATCAGAGTCAAACGGAAAGAAATATAAACTACACAAAAATGCTAGGCTGATATCCAAGCAGATGCATCAAAGCTAAGTCCTGAAACTGATAGCTAACCTGAAATAACTCGGTCTGACCCGAGTATAAAATACGCCGGTCAGTCTAACTAAAACAATCAGTTAATAAGGATAGACGATAATATGAAGCATAAGATACAAGGTGATAATTCTTCTCAAATGAGAAGAGGCAATAGAAAGAACACATACTCATGACTTAAGTGAAACAATGTCATTTAAGTATACAAAGACCACAAAAGAGGTAAACTCGACAATAACACTCAAATAATATAAACAATCGCCGATGATAATCTCCAAATCAAAATTCATGAAACTCAATAAGAATTTATAATCCCCATATCGAAATCACCATAAATAATATATATAAGCCTTTCTCCAACTCTAGGCTATAAGTAAATTCATCATCTCAAAATTGGTGAAATCGAAATCAAAAACTCATAAAAATTCCCTGGATTGGCCAAATCCCATTTGCATGCCGAAGCGATGCTGCACGTGCCATTCTCAAACGACCGAAGCCTTTGACAAGGTCGCTAACACCTCCCTAAGCAATTCGTCCTCACGACAAGGTCGCTAACACCTTTCCAAGCCATTTTGTCAACCCTAACAAGGTCGCTAACACCTCCCAAAGCAGTTCATCCTCATGACTAGGTCGCTAACACCTCTCAAAGCAGTTCTGTTAGGTAAACATCGTGAATGTGTCACAAACTCACGGATAGGAACCCGAAAAGTGATAACGTGTGTCCCATACCACACGTTCGCACTTAGCGGTTTACTAACCGTTAGTCGATGTCACACTAGGAACATCATGAAACTTAGAAAATCATATCTCGCCTCGTTTTATGGCAAGTAATAAAGAGACACCATACTCGTCTCATCTCATCGACAAGTATTAAATGGCATCGTAACTCGTCTCATCTCATCGACAAGTGAAAACATCGTGATGGTTCCTCATAAACCATAAATCTCAAAGTAGAAATCTCAAACCATAAAACTCGCCAAATATTGGCCTTCCCAGATAATTCCTAAATATAGGAATTATAATCACAAAACCCACCATAAATTGGCTAAATAACTCAGAAATCATAACCCGGATAGTTTCGATCGTACAAGTCCGGAATTAACCGAAATACTAAACGCACATGTCCCATACCACGTGTTTTACTAAATTGTTTAATTCTCTTTCTCATACGTTCGAATAGTGCAAAAGTGTGTGTTTTATATTTAAAATAGTTTACTGGAGAAAACCAGCTTTTAAAACTTTTTTCCCGAAAAGATTAATAAATCCAATATTTGAAATTCCTTTATTTTAGAAAATAAATAGATTTTATATTAGAAAAATAATTTTAAAATACTATATAATAATAATTTAAAATTTCCATTTATTTCAAAAAAATCACTTCAAAATTGTTTAGTGAAAACCATGCTCGAAAACAATGAAAAGCAAGAAAGATAACTCAAGACCGATAACTTGAATTCAATACGAATTCAATTTAAATTTAACCCAAAATCAATTCAAATTCTATTTAAATTTGAATTTGAAATTCTCCAGATATAGCTAGCCTATTGATAGGCATCATAGCTCTCAAAACATCTCAAAAACAACATCAAAATCGAACAAGAATGAGAGCAGAATAAGCTAATACAATTCTGAGGTTAATGATTGTTATTGCTGTCGTTTTGCTCTCGGAACAGCAACAACAAACATAGTTTTGACCAAGCTAACTTCAAAATTTCAGAAAACTCAAAACACAAAACTTTAAGCACAAAGTCTATGCTTTCCGAAAAATCTAAAATTATTGAATTTGGATTAGAAACGTGAAAGATATGGTCAATATAATTCTAAGATTTTAAATTCACTGTCATTGTTGTTTATTCACAGGGCAGCAGCAAAGAAATAATGTTTCGACTATCTTAACCTCAAAATTTTTCAAAACTCAAAACAAGAAAATTTTAGAAAATAGTCTAAGATTTCCAAAACATCAAGAGTTATCTAAATCCGACTTGAAACACGAAAGATACGCCTAATTTACTAACTGTATTTAGTTTAGATAGTGTAATTATCAAAGTGACAAAGCTGGGAGTTTATGACAAAATTTCAATCAAACTGTGCTCAAAATTAGAAAATATGTTCAACATGAAAGTTATCACATATAAAGTAAGCTTTCCAGAACATTAAAAATTATTGAATTCCGATCAGGAATGAAAAAGTTACGACTAAATCAATTTTCAGATTTGAAGTTCATCTCTGCTGTCATTTTAGTCTCGAGACAGCGTCACTAGAAGGAATTTTCGACCACTTAAACCTCAAAATTTAACAAAACCCAAAACATAAAAGTTATAGAAGACAAGCTAAGCTTTCCGACACATTAAGAATCGTTAAATTTGAATATCAGATGAGAAAGATATGCTCAAATTACTAACAATATTAAGCACAGAAAATCTTAGTTTTACAATGACAAGGCAGTGGGTTTGTATTTAGTTTTTCCACCCTCTATGCTCAAAATTTTCGAATGTATTTAAAATGAAAGTTATCACACGTTCTTCAAGCTTTCCAGAACTTCAAACAAAATCAAATTCTGATCTAAAACGAAAAAGATATGTCTAATTTACTGACAGTGATTCACAAATGAACATGCAACAAAATTAAAATTGTGATTTCAAACCTTGAAATCTCAATCTATGCTAGAAAATGTGAATTTTCAACTCACCTTATGATTTTGAAGAGCAAAACTCAAATTAACATGAAAAGATGATGGCATGGAGCTTCAATTTGCTTCAAAGACCTGTTGGAATAAAATTACAGAATATGCAAGAAGAGAATGTAAATTAACAAACAACCTAAACACAAAAATTGGATTTTTGATGAATTAATCTCATGTTGGAGTTGATTACCTGTTGCAATACTCTCTAATTGATAAAAGCACCATTTCGATTTGAAGATTTGGAGATTTAAGGATTTAGATTTAACAAATGGTGGAATTTTGCTCTCCTCTTCTATTTCCAGGCTAATGAAGAAGAAGAGGAACTAAAAGTTATTTATGTACAGGTAATTCATTCCTCGTTTTCTCCTTCCTGGTTGCTAATTTGCTAATGGGCTTTGGACCCAATAGAGAAAATAAATTAGGCTAAGTAAATTTAACAGGAAATTATTGTAAAGGACAAAAATTTTCAGCGTTTTTGCCTCAAGGACAGGCCTTCAATATTTTATCCTGAAGGACAACTTTCTTTAGGTATCAGTTTTTAGTCATTGATAGTATCAGTTTGTAGTTATCGGTAGCAGTTTTTAGATATCAGTTTTTAGCTTGGTAGCAGTTTTGTTGTCCTTATGAATAATTTTGGAAAATATTTGTCCTTATGAATAATTTTTAGAAGAATGTTTGTCCTTATGGTAAAAATATTGAGGTTGTGTCCTTGAGGCAAAAAATGTATGCACATAAACACAATGTTATAATAAAAACAATGTATTTTTCTTCAAGTTTTAATACAACAAATTTATGCAAACATACTTACATATGAAATAAAATATTTCACATCATATAAAAAGATAATTTTAGTTTTAAAAAAAAAATTATTATTAAAAACCCTTATTTTACATAAATACACAATTTACACAATTAAATGCATAAATCCTCATTTTTAACTTTAAAAATTCTACAAAAATTATTTCTTGGATAGAAAAATCTAATCAACCATTTCAAACTCAAATTTATAACCAAAATACATTTTTATACCAAATTCCATCTTTTTATTTAAATAAATACCTTTTAAAAATCAAATACTTCCTTTAAAAATTATTAAAAGAAGTAATTGGAGATAATTACAATAATTATTGCATTTACTCAAAATAAAATCATACTTCATTTATTATTCTCACAAATAAACATAACAAAGTTACCAAAACTTTATTTTCACATTTTGTTTCCAAAATTCATTGTTTATTCCAATTAAACAATATAAAACTTTCAATTTTATTTAATTTACAATATGAATTTATAACTACCGTTATAATTTAATATTAACAAGTAATCTCCAAAACCAGGGTTGTTACAAATCCCCTACAACACAAGGCCGGAACATCCCTTACTGGATAATTCCCGAATAAGAAACCCTGCGGTTGTAGCTAGCAACCGCCACACAGCCGAATAAAAAGGGACTCTAGACAGGGGAAATCTCATCCTAGTTGGGTGCTACCCACTAACCTTGTTGCACCTCCCCTGTTTTAGCCAATCCCGGTTGATGAGGCTTGAGGCTACGATTACCTTATCAGAACACCTTACTTAGAATGCTCATCGTCCACCTGACGATGTTCTGAAAGCATTCAATCCATACAAGTTCGTTCCGGGTTCGAACGAAACCGAAGGCATTATCTCGTTACACTCATTTTGGAATCACCCTCAGAGTTAACGACAATAACCCTTGCACTCTGAATCTTCATCTTCACTTGAGATTCATGACCTATCGTTAATTTGGATCGATGAGGTTTTCGGATATTCAAATCTGGAAACCCGATCCCGGTCTCATCGAAATCCAAACCGTATCTTTTAAGGCCAAGTTGTTTTAAAGTTAAAACAATTCATTTCATTATCCATAACACACAGATAGATAATTCACAATATCATAGATAGATAATTCACAATATCATCATAAACAGATAATCTACATTATCAATACACTTCAACCAAAGCATCTATATCATACAACATTATTTATCTCATATTTGAGATTTCAAACCATTCAAGGAAATCAATATCATCCATCAATACATAAGCAATGATTCATAAACACACCATTTATAATTAATTTAAAATGAATTAAATTAATTATCTATCTCTAATTAATTTAAAGTAAATTAAATTAATTACTTCATCATTATAAATCTTGCTTACATAACTATTAATTAATTACAAATCAATTAATTAATCATTCTCTAATTTCTATCTAAATTAATCATCCTAGATTAATTATCCTTTAATTACATTCAAGTAATTATCTTTTAATTATTTTTACAAATTAATTATCTTATACCAAATATAGAAAGTAACCTTTTAATTACTAAAATTACTTACATTACTTCTTAATTAATTACATTAATGAATCCCTTCATATTTTAATTATTTCCAAATAAATCCATTCTAAATTACATCATTAATTATAATATTTAATGATCTCTAATTACATCTATTGCATTAAGTAATTAGTCTTCAATTAAACCAAATTGTTAATCACCCTTGATTAACTCCATTCAGTAATTAACTACCCTTAATTACTTCATAATTTAATTACTCCATAATTAATTATCTCTAATTAATCCCTTGATTAATTATACAAAGTAATTATACTCAAATTACTTTCATTAATAAATCATCCTCAATTAATTACTTCCTTAAGTAATTATACTTATCACATCATCAAATGGTTATTTAAATTAATTAAACTTAATTAATTAACTTAAACAATTCATATTAAACTTAATTAATTACAATGAGTAATTAATTTCTTAATTACTTTCATAAGTAATTATACTTAAATAATTCACGATTGATTATCTTAAATTAATTAATCTAATTAATTATCACATTAATTAATTACTTAATTATCCTTAGATAATTATCTTTATTAACTAATAACATTTTCTTTAATTACTTCTTAAGAAATTTATCCTAGATTAATCATTATTAATCATCTCTAACTATAAATCAATCTAAATCATTAATTTATAATCAAATAAATAAGTCATTCCTTAATTTTCTTATGGATTAAATTCTTTTATTATCTTAATTATTTCTAAGTTAATTCATTTACTTTATTAATGACTTCATTAACATTCAAGTGTATTTAAAACCATTACACTTCTAAATCTAAGTTCAAATTCCATTAAACATTTATCCAAATTTAAATAAATTTATAAACTTTAAAATGAATGTAAAGAACATTCATTACTTATATAAGATACTTATATAAGAAAAAGTTTAACTAAATTACTTAATTTTATTAAAAGAAATCAAGCTTTAAAATAAATTGATTATTTAGCTTCTAGATTAAGTTAAACACTTCATAACTTTTCATTCAAATATTAAAGGAACCCTTTTGTAAAAAAATTTATCAAGTTAAACATTTATTTGAAAACAAAATCACCTTTCAAATCTACTTTAAAACATTTAAACTTGTTCAACATTTAAATTTACAAAACTGATTTAAATTCAAGATTTGGATTCATAGTAAACTTGAAATCATATTTAGACTTGATTTAAAACTTGATTTAAATATTGCTTTAAATTTTAAATTTTCATTTTAAAACTTAGGATTCAAAAGTCCATTTGAATCCAAACTTAAACTTTGAATTTAAAACCCCTGTTTTAAATTTTGCTTTAAATTTAAATTTCATTTAAATTTTAAAAAAAACTTAACACTGTCCGGTTATAAAACCTGAAACCATCCCTGACCCGTGACCCCCCCTGCTAAAACTTCGAGACAAAGCCCTAAACACTTCGAGTAAGATACTCGAACTACTCGAGTAAAATTCGAGTTCCATTCTGCTCAATCCCAAATGACACAACAGACATCAACACAAATGTGCACAGTGCACATGGACTTTCCATCCACCTAACTCCGACCATCTTTGACGACCTCCCCAAGTCATCGACCACCACCTCCTCCAGTTCCGATCACCAGGCCTTCCCCACATCCTCGAAGACAAATTCGAGCATCAAACCCAACCTGGAACCACCAGCCTATAACCTGGAAACACCTCGTCAATTCATCTCCGACCATCAGAGCACCAGCGACTCCGGCCAAACCTTTGCCTACATCCCCTCTTCCAATCCCCAAAACCCTACAACACTCGACGCACCAGAGGAATCGAGAAGCATCAAAATTCCAACCACCAGAAAACTAGGTCTAGAAACTAAAATGAGCAACCACTGTCGCCACCTATCTCTAACCATCCACCTGCCATTTTTCCTCCACTCACCAATCATTCCTCCACCTCCAGGAAGAACTACAACATTCCAGATCCACTAGATCATGAGATAAACCCCAAATCCCATTTTCTGGTCAACCCAGTAATGCACTTTTATCACTTAACTAAAAATAGAGATTTAAGTTTCAAAAATCAAGTTTTTGTTTTAGTATTTGATTCATATGCCTGAATCCATGATTTATAAAAATTGAGTTTTAACTTATTTAAGGTCTCCACTGTTGTTTTATATTTTCCAAAACTAATACAAACTGTTTTTCCTTTAAACAAATTTTTAGACTCAAGTCTATGTTATAACAAACATTTTATGTTCATAACTTAAGTTTTATCAAAGCTTGGATTAAGAACAGATGAATTTTGATGAGTAATCAAGCCTGGAATCAAAACAGAGAGAGATACATAGAAAAATGCATATACACAAAGATAAACATACACAATATAATATTTATCACAGAACTAGCATGCAACCATAGCCATACTTAGGTTTTAAAATGTGATGTTACTCACCTCACATGAAGAAGCAGAGAACAGATTTTGAAACAGCTCTTTGAAAATCCTTTGAAAACCATGAACTCTTTTAAAACTTGCACTTGAATGTTGAAATGCCTTATCAACCAGAAATACTTGTTTGTTTGGGAACTGAGTTGCTTTGATTTGAAAAAAAAATGCAGTTGCTTTTGTTTGAAAATGTGCAGGTTTTCTTTTAGAAAATGATTCAGGCTGTGAAACAAGCTTTTGAAATTGCAAGCTGAACCCTCTTCTTAAATTTTCTTGTTGATTTAGATTGTTGTTGAAGCTGAACTTTTGTTTAAGTTGAAGTTTTATTCTAAGATGGTGTTTACTTCAGATGTACTCAGCTTGGATAGACGAAATGAGATAAGGAGTTGTGATATACAGAACAAGTCACAGTATATTATTTGTTTTAAACATTATCAAGTCAGAGATATTTCTTGTTTGTGGAGGCTGATATGATATTTTGTAATGTACTAGAGATGTAGCATTTATGAAGTTGTCCTATGTCTTCATACTTACCTATTAATTTAATTTCGTATGTACTTAGATAATAGTTTTCTTCTTCTTTTTATGTGTACATACTCATTTATACTTCCTGTACAAGCATGAAGATATGATTCCTTACTTCAGTCTTATGCTTTATGTCTAAATTCATTGCCACAATGTTTTCCAAAAGTATCTAAGTGTTTCAATTTCTTGCCTTGCATTAGTCTTACAGTCTTGTAATATAAATAAGTGTATATACTTAACAAGATGTTTAGAATTTACCTATTTTATTTTTATATTCCATTCTAACTTAAATATTTATTGTCTTTTCTTTCCCTATATATATATTTATTGTTTATATTTATGAATTACATTTTTAGAGAAAATAAAACAAAACTATGTATATATATACATACACAAATAAAAGCTTATACATATATCTTTTAAAATCCCAACATTTTAAGTATTTACTCTTTTTAATTTCATGGCTTTTGAATTCAAACAAATTCAAAAATCTAATTTTAACATCAAGTCTTATATATATACATATATAACCACATATTTAAATTTGAAAATAACACTTCTATTTAAAAATCTATTTATATTTATATATAAAATAATACATTAATAAATGTTATTTGAAAACAATAATTTGTCAAATTTAAATAATTTATAAAAGAGATTATAAATTCCTATTACCATTAAATGAATTAATATATCATATTTATTAAACAATATTTTAATACAACCCTTTTAATAATTCTTGAACTTAAGCTAATCTAAATTAATTAAACATTTATCTTAACTATTCTAAAACCATATATTTTATATTAAATCCTAATTTCCAAATTACCACAATATATTAGAATTTGAAAACAATATTCATTTATTTATTAAATTCAAACCAAAGATTTCTATTTACAATATATACAAATATATATACATTATAAATAGAAAACAATTTATTAGTTTTTAAAAAGATAAAAATCACCAATTAAATATTTATTGAAAGGAGATTATTAAATCAATTTAAATCTATCAACAAAAATTATCACATCAATTTAATTTTTAATACAAATTATTAAATTGATATTGTCAAAAATTCCGGGATATCACAAGAAATATAAAATTACCATTGTGATCCTTCTGCTTATCGTACCTTGATTAACATATATCTCCTAGGAATCTTATTTCACCTTCTTATTCTTGAAAAGATCAGAAAATTACCACTACCAGAAGAGAGGGTTTTAGACTTCTAGAATTGAGCAAAGCGAGGGGGCCATAGATGTGGAGGTTATAAATGTCCTTCTTTTCATTTCATCCAAGAAGAACAACAACGGAGTTTGAGATAGAATTTATTGAAAAGTTAATGACTCTGAAAATCCAAAGTCAAACCCATTCACCTCCCGTTAATGTGACCAGCCCCTCCCCTTTTTCCCTCCTTCATTTGTGCATTTATTTGTATATTTAAACCCATTTAAATATGTATTAACATCTTATATTAATATGTTCATGTATAACGCTTATATACAGACCCAAATAATTACTAAAGGCATCTAGAAAATTCCCAAGAGCTACCAAAATTACTAGCGGTACTCCTACTACTAAAAGTACTCATAATCAATATATCTTACATAATAATTAACTTAATTAATTTATAACACATTATACACTAATTATCAGGTGATATTTCAGAGACATACAAATTTAGTTGTATTACTCACAACTGTGAATTTAGTTAGTGATTAATATTGAACAATTTGAATATAAACATTCATAGGTCACCTTAATAAATGGTGTGACAGTTTATTCGAATTCATCGGCTCATAGATCATTTTGGTAAAATCATATTTTAAATTAATTTAAGCAGCACCTTTAAGCAACGATATATTATATGCTCATTCTCTTTGTAACCACTATATCACTTTTGATATATGAAGTTTGGTCGTAGTCAAAACTCCAAAAATATCTGTATGTAATTATTTCGTCCATCTATAAAATATTTTTTTCAATAATAACATTTATTATTAACTGACATGCCTTGGTTGGAGAGTCTTGACTTTGAGTTAACCATAATTGACCATGGTACCAACCTCTCATAATAAAGGAGACAAATTCTATATTGAATAGTGTTTCACTTCCTATGCTTCAAATCAAACCCAACTATAATCTGTCGATGGTCATCATGCCATGGTTTAACTATAATCAAAGTAGAGTATTCATGTTAAAGTCTCATGGTATTCTCAAGTCGAAAGTACCGCATAACACCATCATATTGATATTTCTAATTTGACCTTATTTATTACGAACCAATTGAAAACTCTCGGTCGAGTCATTCTGTAGTCATCTAATAACTACAAGTACGTAACCCCTTGGTGCCCCCACCAACCATGAGTAATATAATGCCCAACTTTTGGAGGGCGTTACGTACTATAGTCTCAAGATATGTATCGACATCCTTTTCTCAAAATGTCTTGACCAAAAGAAAAGGTTATTGTAGTACATTAAGAGTCCATCAGACTCAGAGAGTTAGGGGTATGCCCTATGTGAAATTATGTAATTTCTTACATATCTAATTCCATAACCAATCTTGTTCGTAATAAAGGTATTTAATTTATATTATATTCTTTGTTATATTGTGATATAATTAATTAGGTAATTAATTTAAATATCTTAATTAGAAAATTCTTAAATAATATGTTATGTGATAATATTACAAAGAATTATAACCATGAGAAAATTATCAAAATATAGAATAACATATACTTTTTGAATATTCCTGGTCGAGATGCTTCGAGAAAGGATATCGATGCATCCGTTGAGATCAGAGTATTACGTAACGCTCTACAATTGTTGGAAAATGTATTACTTATGGCTATTGTAGGCACCAAGGGGTTACATACTGATAATTATTAGATAACTATGGAATGACACACCCGAGAGTTTCTGTTTGGTTAAAAACAACCAGGTTAAACATGAAATCTTGGAGTGATGATATTACATAGTTCTCTAGACTTGAGAAAACCATTGAGCTTCAAAGTGGATACTCCACTTTGATTATAGTTAAATCATGGAATGGTGACCATAAGTGACTATAGTTGCGTCTGATTTGAATAATTGGAAGTGAAACACTATTCAATAGAGAATTCGTTTCTTTGGTTGTAGGAGGGTAGCATCACGGTCAACCGTATCAACTCAAAGTCAAATTCTCTGTCCAGATTAATATGGTTAATAATAAATTTTACCAAGGTCTTTGTTTATGGACTAACCGAGTTAAATAGGAATTTCAACCCAAACCAAATTCCTTAAGTCCTAATATGATATGATGTTGACAAAGATAATTGGTGAAATATCCGTCACTAAAAGGTACGGCTTAAATTGTAAAATTGCAGCTTATCGATAAAGATGTATAAGCGTTAAATTCAGCTAAACTATCACTTCATTAGCTAAGGTGATGAGTGAAAGTTAATATTCAAATTGTTCAATATTAATCGGTGATTGAATTTACGCCTACAAGTCGCATAACCGTTTTGCTGATTTCTTCATGATACCACACAATTTAATAGATTTAAAAATTGTTGTAAATTAATTAAATTTACTAATATTATGAAATAATAAATATTTGTTTATTTCATATATTGGGTGCTATTAATATTTCTGAGTGTCATTAGTAATTAATTGGGTATGTATATAAGTTATATATGTATGTATCGATATAGGATATTGATACACATTTAAATATGATTTAAAATGTATTGATTACTTAATGGATTTAGAGTGTTTTAATGGACCTTTTGGCTCATTTTATGGCTGATCATGACTAGCTGAAGAGAATGGTATATTTTGTCTATAAATTCTAGAAATAGAACTAGAATTAGTAAAAGGGGAATTAGTAAAAGGAGGAGAATTTGTCTCCTCCCTTCCTATAACACCTCACCTCTATATATGTACCATCCAAGAGTATTACAGAGTAATACTATAGGATAATATGAAGAATGAGGCTATAAAGGGCAAAAACATGAATATTCTCTTGGTCTAATACTGGTACATGTTAAAACAACAAATAAATTATTCATCTATACATATACAGTATTAACACAAAGTAATAAACACGTGTGCCTCTAGGATATAACAATACATAATATTTAGCAAGTAACAGAGAACACAGAGTCAGAATTTCAGTGATACGATATAATAAAAAAATATACAATGCATTTCTTACATAAATCACATGGATTAGGAAACAATACAATATAAGATGATGAAATTTATAAATAATTCCTAATCTTCTTTATGACCAATAAACTCAAGCTGGTCTTACTGTCCCTAAACCTATAAAGTCTCAAACACACCTGAATATTATATAAATAATACAAGGGACGGACTATGTCTAAATCATCGGGTTGATAAATATAGATGCGATATATGCTAAGGATAATAAAATGATAATACCCATAGTGTTAATAAATATGTGATAATATATACATGGTATATAATCATAACATCATAAATATCTCAATTGTATTATATAATTCCAAATGTCACAAATCTTACATATAAATGTCATCACCCATCTCAAAGAAAACCAAATCAGAATTCACAAAATCAACTACAAATGGGTGAATCATCCAAATATAGAAATCCTTAATGAATTGGGCAAACACACAGCAGTGCCCTAATATAATATCATAAAATCATATAATTAATTGATAAAGTGAGATAAATCATCAAATTAATCGAATGATATCCAATATCATACAATTCACAAAGATAATCTGTTACAATCCAAATCACAATCTATAAACAAAGGCTATTTTTAGAGTACAAAACCAAAAGAGTATGGATATATGGGGATCGACTACACTTTAGGCACACGGTCTCTAGCAAAGCCAACTCATGGGATAGTGAATAATATATGCTAGTCCACAACATACACATACCTCGAACCAAAAAGGGAGACTGATAGCACACGACATGCTCCTGGAACTCATGGGTATACTAGCCTCCCACTAATAGCCAGGTCTATTCCTATAGTCTTTAGTTACCTCGATGGAAATCATAACCCTATCCACCAATAACTCGTTAACGCACAACCTCGACCATGACCCTGCTTCGCCTTATAAATAACAGACTGTTGGCCTATGCGACACAAGGGGCTATGGGTAGCTACCCATCTACTACGACCATGATGCACATCTAATAGAATAACTAACAATGGTGTCGTGGATCTAGGGTGCGACCCTACGATCAGGCCACCAGGGTGGATAATGGCCAATCTCATTCACTAGCGAACCATGAAGGGAGCTGGACACAAGTGGACGACATATAGCACTCATATCCTAAATCATCAAATAGCTCTAGACATAAGCCGACATATGGTTCCATATAAGTTAACACATGACTATGATATATTTAAGTTCTAATCCTTCGTCGATAAATGGCTCTACCCATAAGCCAACACATGGCTACACTATACTCTCCACAATGAGTATCGTCACATACACATGAGTAATCCCCGTTCGAGTGACATTTACTTACAATGAATAGTCAAACAAATAATGTAATGGCATCCCATACCACCACATGTTATTTGAATAATTATTCAATGCTCACAAACTACACTCAATCCACACTAGGTATCTCTATATGACAAGTCCAATGAATAATCGGAAGAGTGTTACCGAAAGTCCCATACCAGACGGTATCGCTAAACCATTTATTCAAATTTCTCGTCACATAGAAATGAAATCCCACAAATCATATCAAAGGATGTCATCATTGTATCATATTAAAATCATCAACTAAATCAATATCAACAGTGAATCATCCATATTATCTTCATACAATTAAATAAGAGGAAGAATATTAGAATAATAATATAAAATAGATTATTCAAATAAATATATGGTATAGTTAATATAAAATAAATATAAAATATTCACCACATATAACCTTATTTAGCTTATTAAAACTTAAAAAAAAGATAATTAATTAAAATCCAATAAAATATCATAACTTGATATACATATAAAATTATCCTACTTTTTGAACTATAAAATAGCAATTATAAGACATATTATACTTTATAATAATAATCCACTCACAACATTCAATTTTATATAACTAAATGAATACTAAGAGAAGTACTATAAATACATGCTCCAAAATTAACTAAATAATTATCTAGACCCTGGTTTAGTTTAATATTCACAATAAACAACTATTTTGTCATTCTTATATATAATTTATTCAATTATTAAATATTCACTAATAACATTAGAAGTCTCCACTTAAATTCCCAAAACAGTTCATCGAACTAAATATTACATGTAAAAATTATTTCATAATTTCCAAATATATATGTATATACAAGAAAGAACAGAATAAAAAACCATAAAATAACTTATCTAAAGAAATATAATTATAACATAATTAAACAGATTACTAATACAAATCATTCACATCATTCTTATTTTCTATAAGAAAATAAGAACTTAGAGATGAGTAATAAATACAAATTCAAGAAATAGTAAAAATTTATACTAAATTATGACTTATTTATTAATAAATATCAAATTTCTCAATCTTTGATAAAATTAAATAATAATTTAATATTCATAAATAACTTTAAAAAATCCCTTATCTTACATTTGATAACTCAAAATAGATTATAAAACCCAATATCTTGCTTAAAAATAATTCCTTAATTTTCTATAACTAAATACTATTAAATTTAATTTATTAGTTCATTAAACTCTGAATTAGTTTACAATCATATATGTATAAAAAACATGTATAAGAGTTCCAATTCAATTATGTTAGTTTATTTAAATGAAAAGATAAACATATATTGTAATCATTATATAAAAGAAAGATGTTTACACTATTGGCGGCTCATATTCACACAACACAACTAAAGCAGGCTAATCTATTGAAATTATAAACAATACTCAAGTGTGTGCACACACAGAGAGCGCAAAACACACATAGGAGTACATTAATATGTAAAAATATATTACCTGAATTAGTGGTTGTACCTTCGTTTTCTTCTCCCTCTTCTAAACTCTCCTTTCCCAAATCACATACAATGTGCACAACCCATCTTCAACGTGCATATCAACATAGTGAGACGAAGCTAGGAACCATGAAATCACTTCCCGTCTTTGCCAACAGTTATCTCTATTCATAGACCCAATGAACCACAACCATCTCAACATCTTGGGACCATCCAGTCAAAACGCGTCACCCACGGCTCTGCTAGAGGCAACGAAAATGTTGCGACCCAGAACTCAACCGTCCCTTTCCATACTTCCACCGGAGATGTTCCTCTCAATCACAAATCCAAAGCAACTGCCAGTTCGACATACTGCCTAAATCGCCATCGATATCCAACCCTAGATCGACACCCATGTTGTTGACCATCCCATATTTGCACCACAACTTCTACATCACTCAATGAAGCTAACGCTGCAGACGACATCGTTTAATTTTTTACGGATTAGGAGAATTTATTTTTCAAAGAGGTAGAGCTATTTTGTTTGAAAGAATAGAACCAGTAAATCAATTCTCGTCCCTCCTTCAATTCCAATCAATTCATCATTTCTTGTTTGCAATATTTAGTATAGCTTATTGAAAAGCTTAGATTTCGTTTTGGCAATTTATGGGAATTTATAAACATTTATTTGGATTTACATTGCAAAGAGGATTTTAGAGTTTATGAGATTTAAGGTTCTTTTTCCTTCTCAGATGTTAACATTAAGGTTATATTTATAAATACAAGAGAAATATCGAGAGATGGAAATGTTAGGAAATTGAAACCTTTGGAAAATGGAAATGGAGAAGTTAGAATACTTAAGTTTAAGGTTTGGGTTATTGGATTTGTGATGTTGGGCTTTACTTTATTTCTATATTTTCTTTTTTTTTCTTTCTTCTTTTTCTTCCTTCTACCTTGGTTTATAATCAATTCTATACAAGCCATCTTCCAAAATTATTTCATTCACAAACCTACTTTCGTATAAATTACAACTTTATCTATTTTACAAAATTTCAATTTATTATTATTTCCAAAATAATTCACTCATATTTTCAAATTCAAAAATAATTTAACAAATAAATTATTAAACCATTATTGTATTGAAATATTCCTTATCATTTTTTCCAAATCACCACTTGTTATCTTTTAATACAGTTTCGATATTTTGAAATAAATTCAAATTATTTAATTAAAATTTGAAATTTCTAAAATTCAAATTATTCAATTAAGTAAGTATTTATTATTAACTACCACTAAAAACTGAGTTGTTATAGACTCTCCACCTTAACAAAATTGCGTCCTCACAAATTACCTAGGAGGAATCCATAACATAACTAATGATTTCATAATCATAAGATACTCTCTTTTAATAAACTTATTATCAATAGAAATTTATCTTATACCAATTTAAATCACTATTTAAAATTCAAGGAAACCTCAAAATATCTACGATAATCCAAAATCATATCAATAAATTCTTTCAGTAAAGTTTCAACTCATAATTTTATATACAAAATTTTCAATGTATTTGTTAATTTTAAAACATCCTAAATAAATTCTTTTGAATATTATTTTGCACTATTTTAATAAAATAAATACCTTAATCAAATTATAAAATTTAATATTCCCAAAAGAAAGATTGATATTTCTTATTAAAATAATCCGTAAATAAATGTTTTCTATAAATATACAAATTTCGCAATCTTATAAAATAGTTTGCACACAACAATTTATTTCACATTGTTGTAATTCGTAACTTAATATCCATAATACCAAATTTCAAGACATTATATTTCAAAATCACAAACATTATAACTATCACTTTCAGAAATTACTTAATATACTTACTTAAGAAGTCTTTCATTAATTTATTTTAAATTTTCAACTCAATAATTTATATTAAATTGCTTACTTAAATCTTTCACTTGACTTCCAAAATTACCTAACAATAATAATAAAATACATTTCATAAAAAAATTCTTCTTTTACCAAACCTTTAGTGACTTCAAATAATTTTAAATTGCCTTTACACACAAATTACAAAATTAAATTCAATACCAACAATTTTCAAATAGCCTAACAACATAAGAGACTACAATAAACGTACTTAGCGAAAACTAATGAATAGATTTTCCGCTGCGCACTTTGATTAGAATCCAATCAAAACTCAACTACATAATCTCAAACCAAATACCACAGTACAATATCAAACTTCCCAAAATCATAAATACATGTATTACTGGTTGGACTAACTCCTTTCATCCTTGCTACTCCAACCATTATAGAAATCGTACTTAGGGGAAACGAAATAAAATTGTATATTTAAATACATACACATATATTTGTAATACACAAATACGTCCCTCAATGATCACCTCAGTAATCATCTTATATCTCTTACTACAGAAAATTACGTAACACTCTCAAATGTTAGGGACTCTAACTCTCATTTAAGGTCTTGACTCGTGTCTCTTATATATGATGTATTGTTCTAAACCTACTCTGATACCACTTTGTAACACCCCACCTCTATACTTATACTATCCAAGAGTATTGCACAGTAATATAGTCGGATAATACGGAGAGTGAGTTTATAAGGAGTACACACATGAATATTCTCTTGGTCTAATAATGGTACGTATTAATACAAAAAATAAATTATTCATCTATACGTACAAAGTATCGACACAAAGCAATAAACACGTGTGTTTTAAGGATAGAACAATACATAATATATAGTAAGTAACAAAGAACACAGTGTCAGAATTGCAGCGATAAGATATAATACAAAATATACAATGCATTTAGAAACACCCCACACCCCTTAGTATACCCAAAAAGGGCACACTAAAGGATATGGTGCGTTATAGGTATAGCTAAAACATTACAGAGACTAAGACTCACAAGACAAATAAATAAAACAATGGAAACATTTAAATGGTAATTCATTATTCAAAATAAAACTTCATAAATAAGTCTGAAAAACATAACATGTCTCAAATACCAAATACCCACGTCTTATGAAAAATACATCTCAGTCTCATAAAATCAGAGTACAATAAAATAATCATCCCTCTCATGAGTACCAGTACATCAAAAACCAAATGAAAAGAAAACTGAAAAGAAGAAGAATACATGAAGAACTCCAGGAATGTATCTCCAAAAAATCTGAATCAACTATCCTTGCCTCTGCTGGCCTATGGGGGAAAAGGGGAAATAGAGGAGTGGGTCAGACTATAAGCCTGGTGAGTGGAAGTAACTACTAGTAATTTTAAGCAAGATAAAGATAATAAACTTAGCAACAGTTCTAGTATAAAAGGAAGTAAAGGAAAGATAAAACTGGAATAAAATACTATTTAACTGTTTGCTTTGATTGTGATTGTTTGGATTGTTTGCACTTGTCTTAGATTGATGTGATTAGGCTGAAATCCTAATACTATTTTAATTAGGCTGAAATCCTATTTCTACCCATTGATCGGCCTTCTATCTCTGTTGTGCCACTGTGAACTAGTCCAATCCTATTGGTCCTCCACCAAAAGACACCCGTTTAGCGCTTGGAACGCAATAGCGATTTACTTACCCTAATCAATGCCACAAACTCGGTCATCGCCGGTAAACGTTAACTATCGCCCCCTCCTGTGACCTCTTACTTACCCTAATCAGCATAAGCGTACCCAGCCTCATCTAATCTGTTGTGAGACCATCGGTCCTAGTCTGAAAGGGTCCTGCCCAGCCTCACCTAAGTGTTTTGTTAGACCATCAGTCCTAGTATGAAAGGGAATAATGTTGGTACGGGTCCTAACAAACAAAATCTAGTTGCGGCCCTTGGCCAAATCCCCCCATTTGAGTTCCTACCTATTGGCCACTTATTTACCCTAGTCCCAGCCTCACCTAACTATTGTAAGACCATCAGTCCTAGTCTGAAAGGGTGCTGCCCAGCCTCACCTAGTTTGTTGTGAGACCATCAATCCTAGTCTGAAAGGGAATGCGGTTGGTATGGGCCCTATTTCTGCTCTTGCTTATTAACTTAGTGTAAGTCTTTAAAATAAGCCTCTTCTGTTATTTCTGCTATATTTACTTATTAACTTAATCTAAGTCTTAAAATAAGTCTTTTTCTATTCTTTCTGCTTAATTATAACCTATGTTATAATTGCTCTTATATTCTGTCTTTCTAGTTATAACCACTAGTTATAAACACGCTTGCAAATGTCCCAAATTTTCCTATTTCAGTCTATCTTCTTTTTATTATAGTTTTTCTTATTTTACATCTAATTTCTGTAAATTTAATGTTTTCTATTTTAATCCATATTTGCGAATTATTCTCTTTTTTTATTCGCGTTAAAAGGAATAAAAAGAAACTAACATTTACAGGCTAAATTCTAACGTAAAACAGAAGTAAATAAATGCAAATAATAGTAAATAACTGTAAATAACTAAATAAAACAGCTGAATAAAAATAATTGAATAAAATAGACCGAAAAGAACTTTAAAAACTAGCTGTAAATAACTTATATAGAAATTGTCTCAAAATTGTAGAAAAACTACAACTATTGAGAATCCTATTATTTTAAATTACTTAAAAATCTAAAATAATTACTAAACACTCACCCGTGGTCCTTAGCTCTATTCCTTAGGTCTTCCTTGGTCCACTTCTAGGGCATAGAATATTTTTATCAAAAAGATTTCCTCCTTAGAAATTTTTTCTATTTGGGGTCTAGCCTCTAGCAATGAACCCAAATAGGAGAAAATCTGAATGAGAAAAATAGCTAGGCCTAGGGTCTTATTTATAGTGTAGTTTTGGGGATCTTAAACCGTTGGATTTAAAGATTAAATCTGGTGCAACCACGTCATAGGCTCATTGGAAACTGTCGGATGGAAGCACGAACGCATAGGATAGAAAGAAATTGGAAAAACACGTCATAGTTTTAACCTGGACGAATTCACGTCTACAAATAAGGGCGGGTCGACATGCAGCTCGACCTAGTCCTTTGGGGGTCGACCTGGCCTTGGCCTTGGCCGACCTGACTGTTGTTATTATTTTTATTTTTTCGTTTTCTTCGTTTCTTGTTTATTTCGTAACTTCTTCCTTTTAACTCGGATTTTGACCAACTATATATGGAAATTGACCAGAAAATTACCACGGACACAATAGTGCAACTCCCGTGGCTCAATTCTGATAATTTCACAAAATTATTTTATTATTCAATTAATTCTTTAATTAATTATTATAGCTTAAATTTCGGGTTATTACATTCTCCCCTCCTTAAAGGATTTCGTCCCCGAAATATCCAAGGACAGAAGAATGAAATAAATAATTTCATCCATATTCTACAACCATATACTCAACCACCATCCATTACATCCATTGCCCTTAAGCTTTCTAATGCAATTTATGATATATGCAATAGTGTAGTGTCAATGTCCCTAACTAATGCAAAAGATTAGGCGGTCTACTGATTCAGTCGACCTCCTTTTATGCAATCATGTCATGCTATGTATCTAAATGAATGCAAATTCCTTAATGACAACTGATAGTTCTATATGCGTGCTACAATCATCATCTAAATGAAACAATCATATGAAAATCATCCATTTATAGCAACCATGAAAAATAAAAATAAAATGCAAATGCGCACACATCCATATGCATATGCTTTAGTGACCTAGTTAGGCCGATCTCTAAGAGATAAGAGTGCCTAGTGTATATATATGCGCCCATTAGCATCCACTAGCAAACACTTGCAACCACTAGCATCCATCATACATAACATGTTCTAATAACATGCTTACATTCAGTCCTACCATCCAAAGGTTAAATCCTAAGATCTACCCTCTCAAAGGATACTAAAGGAAAGAACCTATTCAAAACTAAAGATGGAAATAGGAAATTCAAAACGTACCATCGAAAAGAAACAGATAAGAGATACATATTTTCTCTTCAGCCTCCCATGTAGCGTCCTCAATGTTATCTTCCCACTGCACCTTAACCAAAGGGACTTCCTTTCTAAGCTTCTTTATATCACATCCAACGATCTTGGTAGGAATGCGACGAACCGCTGCTTCTCTCTCCACTTTAACTTCTTTAAGTTGGCTAGGTTCCACTACCTCTACTGAGTCATGTAAGTACTTTCTCAAGTGCAAAACATGAAAAACATCATGCACTCCCACGAGCCTCTCTGGTAGCTTTATCCGATACGCCATCTTCCCTACCCTTTCCACAATGGGGAACGGTCCTACGAATCTAGGAGCTAGTTTCCCACGTGATCCAAATCTCACTACCTTTCTTAGCGGAGATACCTTAATGAAAACCAAGTCTCCTATCTCAAACTCAATATCCCTTCTCCGTTTATCTGCATAGGATTTCTACCTATCTTGGGCCGTCTTCATCCTCCTTCTAATCAAATCAATCTTTTCCGACGTCTCCCTAATCATGTCGGGACCAAGTAGCAATCTCTCTATAGACTCCAACCGACACGACAGTGACTTGCACGATCTTCCATAAAGAGCTTCAAAAGGTGCCATCCCGATGCTAGCTTGAAAACTATTATTATATGCGAACTCTACTAAAGTAAGATGCTATTCCCAAGTTCCTCCAAAATCAAGAATACACATCCTCAACAAATTCTCAAGAACTCTATTAACTCTCTCCATTTGGTCGTCCGTCTGAGGGTGATAGGCCATGCTCAATCTAAGCTGTTTACCTAGAGCCTCTTGAAAGCTTCTCCAAAACTCGCTAGTAAAGATAAGGTCTCTATCGCTCACTATGCTGGAGGGAATTCCATGAAGTCGGACTATCTCACGAGCATATAAGGATGCCAAATAAGGAGCTGTCATCTTCCTCTTGACCAGAATGAAGTGGGCGCTCTTGTCGAATGATCTACAATCACCAAAATACTGGTATTCCCCTTCCTAGATCGGGGTAAACCATTTATGAAGTCCATCAAAACACTATCCAACTTCCATTCGGGTATATCCAATGGTTGAAGCAATCCGCCAGGCTTCTGCTGCTCCGCCTTAACTCTTTGGCAAACAAGACACTTGGCTACAAACTCTGCCACATCCTTCTTCATGCCACTCCAATAAAACATTCTCTTCATATCCCTATACATCTTATCACCACCCGGATGAATTGTCATTCAAGAATGGTGTGCTTCTGCTAGAACTGCTCTCTTCAAATCACTAGTGCGGGGGAAACAAAGTCTTCCATCTCTCCTTAGTCACCCTTTACTATCTATGGAATAAAGTTGGAGATGTCTAGAGACCTCTCCTCTGCTAATCCTCTCTAGATATCCATAAGCTCTGAATCATCTCACTGCCTCGAGCCAATCTGATCTATGAGGGTAGGTTTATCCTCAAGTGCTGCCAATAATCCAGGAGTAATGTCCGTAGAGGGCTTAAAATCGAAGGTGGCAATAAACTCTAGGCTTTTCCACTCCATGAACATTGGACTAAGAGTTTCTCTCTTCCTACTTAACGCATCTGCAACCACATTCCCTTTACCAGGGTTGTAATCTATCTCAAAATCGTATGATGCTAGAAACTCCATCCAACGCTGCTGCCTCATGTTTAAATCCTTTTGTGAGAATAGGTACCTCAATGATTTATGGTCACTGAAAAGCTCGAACCTCTCTCCTAGCAAGTAATGACTCCAAAACTTGAGCGTGAAAACAATAGCAGCTAGCTCCAAATCATGGGTAGGGTAGTTCTTCTCATGACTTCTCAACTGTCTACTTCCATAGCATACTACCCTTCCCTCCTATATCAATACTGCACCAAGACCCATCCTACATGCATCAGTGTATACTGTAAAAGGCTTAGCTTCGTTGGGTAAAACTAACATTGGTGCACTAGTAAGGGCCCTCTTTAGCATCATGAAGGAGTCCGCACAATCTACGTCCCACACGAATGCCGTATTCTTCTTAGTGAGGCGAGTAAGTGATGCTGAATTCTTAGCAAAATCTCTAATAAACTTCCTATAATAGCCAGCCAAACCTAGGAAGCTGCTAACTTCGGTAGTGTTCTTGGGGGCCTTCCAACCTTGCATTGCTACTACCTTAGCGGGGTCAACAGCTAGACCTTCTCTTGAGACTACATGCCCCAAGAAACGCACCTCCTTACGCCAAAAGTGACACTTCGAGAACTTTGCTTTCAACTAATGAACACGAAGTGTACGAAGAACCTCCTCAAGATGAATAGCATGCTCTTCCATACTCTTGGAGAACACCAAAATGTCGTCCACAAATACTACAATGAACTTATTTAGGACATCTTGAAAAACACGGCTCATCAAATCTACGAAATAGGCTGGGGCGTTGGTCATCCCAAATGGTATAACTAACCACTCAAAGAATCCATCGGGTGTCCTAAATATTATCTTATCGATGCTATTGTCAGTGACCCTAAGCTGATGAAATCTAGTTGCTAAATCAAGCTGAGAACATACTAAAGAGCCAATGAAAAGATCGTCTATTCTAGGCAGTGGGTAATAGTTCTTCTTCGTGAGCTTATTCAACTCTCTATAGTCTACGCAAAGTCGAAGGGAACCATCCGCCTTTGTAGCGATGACGACTAGCGCTCCTCACTTAGATATGCTCCATCTGATGAAGCCTTTCTCCAATAGCTCACCAATCTGCTTACTTAACTCCTTCTCTCCCTAGGAGCCATATGTCTCATGGGCAATGCCACTGGTTTAGCATTGTCTTTCAGGTAGATCCTAAAGTCGATCTCTCTCTTAGGGGGTAGTCCCCTCACATCCTCAAAAACGTCTGGGAAATCTCTAACGACTGGAACAGAATCTAACTTTCCTAGTGATGAATCAAGGGAATAAAGGAAGCTCAACATGACTAACTCCAGTGTGTCATAAGAAACCTCGAGAGTCCAACCGCTACATGTCTTTAGTCGAATGACTCTCCTCTCGCAATCCAACATCGCTCCATAAGTGGATAGCCAATCTATCCCCAAAATCATCCTATATCCCGAAAATCCCAGTACATAGGCGTCACAATCAAACTCTACGCCTAGTATAAATTTTTTTAAACCGCTACAAATCATGGATAAATGTGTCAATCCTTATATGGGGTTTGAAACAATGATAGGGTCTACTACTAGAGAAATTTCTAAGTGCAAACAATCAACTAAGGAACTAGAAATGAAAGACTGAGATGCTCTAGAATAAAAAAGAGTCCGAATAGGAAAATCCAAAATAGGGATCAAACCTTCTACAGAGACTTTCCTACCTCGATCTGGTCTACTGCTAGAAGGTGCTGCATCCAAAGCCTGTACTTGCGCTGTAGGTGCGCCTGCTCTCTGCCCCGTCTTTTGAGGACAAGCCCTACTAAGGTGACCAGGCTACCTACAGTTGTAACACCTCCCCTTCATCGTTTCCTTCTTACAGTACTTTGTGAAATACCCAACCAATCCACAACTATGACATTTCTTGCCTTTCTTGATCTGCTTTTGAGGTCATCCTCATTTCTTCTTATCCTTCTTATTCTTCCACCACTACTTCTTAGAGTTGACTTTGGAACCTCCTTAACTTCTCCTTCCTTAGCTGCATCTTACATGAGAACCATTTCAACTATTGACTCATACGTCACACCCATAGGCACATGCCTTATAACAACCCTTAGAAGAGCTGATTCAAACCCTTAGTAAACTTCATGGCCTTCTTATGCGGTGTATTAACAAGATCCATCTCGAACCGCGACAACTCATTAAACTGGTTTATATACTCCTTCACCGAAAGACTCCCTTGCTTCAAACTAATGAACTTCTCCAACTGCATGCTTTCCTCGGCTTGCGATAAGAATTTTGTCTCAAACCTTTCTCGAGATCCAAACCAACCAATGTCTCTTCCTTCCATTTCTATGATCTCCCAGCAATAAGAAGCTTCTCCTTTCAGCTGCCAAGATGCAAGCTGAACTCTCTAGCGGTCCTCCAATCCTAATAGCTCAAATATCCACTCCATATTCCTCAAACAAGCTCGTGCCTCCATGAAATCCTCCATGCCAAAAAACGTCTTGCCTCCTAGATTAGCAAAGTCTTTGCATAGCTTAGAAAAATTGGCTGCTGCAGGTGGATTAATGGGATCTTCACCCTTTGGTGTTGGATTGGGCGCTTGCCCTAGCACCTCTGGCATCGTAGCTTGGAGGTATCGACGAAACCAGCCAGGGACTTGGACACCCTCTGGAAGGTTTGTGAGCGTCCCCCATTCTATGCAAAGAAAAAAAAAATTAGGCTCGAAAGAATCGAAGAAGGTTGAACTAGACTTTGAGGGGATTTTTATAAAAACTCTTTTATACTTGAAAACTATTTCTAAGAGTTTCTTTCTAAAAAAATATTTTTAAGATATGTTCTCTTTGAAAAATACTTTACTTTTAAAACAAGTTTTTAGGAATCCTGTAACCTTAGGCTCTGATACCAAGTGAGACACCCCACACCCCTTAGTATACCCAAAAAGGGCACATTAAAGGATATGGTGCATTATAGGTATAGCTAAAACATTACAGAGACTAAGATTCACAAGACAAATAAATAAAATAGTGGAAACATTTAAATGGTAATTCATTATTCAAAATAAAACTTCATAAATAAGTCTGAAAAACATCACATGTCTCAAATACCAAATACACGTCTTTATGAAAAATACATCTTAGTCTCATAAAATCAGAGTACAATAAAATAATCATCCCTCTCATGAGTACAAGTACATCAAAAACCAAATGAAAAGAAAACTAAAAAGAAGAAGAATATATGAAGAACTCCAGGAATGTATCTCCAAGAAATCTGAATCAACTATCCTTGCCTCTGCTGGCCTATGGGGGAAAAGGGAAAATAGAGGTGTGGGTCAGACTATAAGTCTGGTGAGTGAAAGTAACTACTAGTATTCTTAAGCAAGATAAAGATAATAGACTTAGCAACAGTTCTAGTATTAAAGGAAATAAAGGAAAGATAAAACTGGGATAAAATAATGTTTAACTGTTTTCTTTGATTATGATTGTTTGGATTGTTTGCACTTGTCTTAGATTGCTATGATTAGGCTGAAATCCTAATCCTATTTTAATTAGGTTGAAATCCTAATTCTACCCATTGATCGGCCTTCTATCTCTGTTGTGCCACTGCGAGCTAGTCCAATCCTATTGGTCCCACAACAAAAGACACATGTTTAGCGCTTGGAACGCGGTAGTGATTTACTTACCCTAATCAATGCTGCACGCTCGGTCATCGCCGATAAACGTTAACTGCCGCCCCCTTTTTTGACCTCTTACTTACCCTAATCAGCATAAGCGTGCCCAACCTCACCTAATCTGTTGTGAGACCATCCGTCCTAGTCTGAAAGGGCCCTGCCCAGCCTTACCTAAGTGTTTTGTGAGACCATCAGTGTAACGACCCTAGATTTTTATTTTATTTAATTTGATAATTAAATGAATTTTTGAATAAAAATTGTAAAATCAATTGATAAATTGATTCGAGTTTCCCCGAATCCAAATTCCAATATATTAAATCACTTAAATTTAAATATATGTATATATGATATATGAGTAAATTTGAAATTTTATATATAAGTATATATTGATTTGAATTTAAATTTCAAGTAAATGGATTTTAAAATAAATATATAGAGAAATACAATATAATTGGTATTAAAGTAAAAATATCAATAAATAGATAATATAAAGATATAAATAATTGATACAAGTTTAAAAATAAATAACTTTAAAATTTGTAATTGATGGGTTGTGTTAGAAATGAAAAAAATAAATTAATAATAAAAATTTAAGCTAGAAATAAATAATGTAAAGATCAAAATACACTTACAAACTAATAAGACAAAAGAAAGGAAAATAAAATGTATACAAGTATGGAATAGGATAAATAAACATATATTTGTACAAAGGCAATTGATGCCATTATCTCTAGTATGCCACCAAAACAACATTTCAGCCACCACATATGCATTGTACAGCTGAAATGAAGAAAACAAATATATTCAAGTATGCAAGGCTTGAAAATCACCTAAGTTCAAGGTAATAAGATAAGGCAAGAAAAATCATATAAGTGCATTCGAATATGACTGGGGTAAGTAAGTGAATAAAATATCTCTGTATATAAGTACAATAGCATAGGTAGGTATGTAAAATAGGCATGTAAATAAGTATGCAGGTAAGAATCCAAGTGTATAAACAAAGTAAAAATATAATACATCTTTGTACAAAGAAGGAAAGTATGATACATCAGGTACATTAGCATTTAATGCTTTTCATCCTAGCACAAAACAAGGTCTGTTCGAAAATACTTTCAGCCCCAAAGAAGATAAAAATCTCTGAATTTTTGTGTACCTAGTCAATAAACAATTGAGTATACTTGTTTATTTATCAACCTATCTCATTTCATTCGTTACAAAAGACTTTGCAATCCCAGTTTCTAAAAGTTTAAACAAATACAACCTAAGAAAAAGAAAGGGTAGAAATATACAAACCTGTAACTAAAATCTAAGGATCTATGCAAAGAATCAACAAGCAAGATTTTCTGCAATTCATTTTCAAGTTTTAAAGCCATTTTAAAGTTTTCGAGAATCAAGTCAACAAAATATGCAAGTTTCAAGTTTCCAGTTCAAGCTTTCCTCTTTTCAAACAAAAGATTTAGCTCTCTATTTTGAAGACAGGTGAGTAACATCACTTTTAAAATGTTTAAGTAGGTAAATCTGTTGCATGATTCATCTCTAAATAAGTATGGTAATATATATGTATATATAACATCTTTGAGTACACTTGAATACTGGAAGTAATTGTACAGGCTGATGATCATGTGCTCTCTGTTCTATGATCTTTAACATAAGCTTTGATCTCAAAAGCATTTCCATTTGATTTACTCAGTGTTTAGGCTTCGTATTAAAACAAATATTGGTTGTTATGGCTCATACTCAAGATACAAATTTATTTAAGTTGAATTTATTTTGAAAAGTTTCTGGAAACCAAGGGAACACCGAGCAAACTCAAACTTGTCAAAATACAAATCTCTTGTTTCACAAATTCAGGTGTGTGGGTTGATTTCGCATACATTAAAATGATTTTTAAAACAAGAATTCTAATTTTTAGAGTTAGGGATTGAGAGCGAATTGGGTTTGATCGTATTGGGCTTTTTGATAAATTTTGATCGTATTGGGATTGAGAGAGTTAAGTAATCAAATTTACGTGATAAATTTTGATAAATAATTAGATTAATTAATTGAGATAATCAATTGTAAATTGTTAATTACCTTATGAAAGCAATTAAGGGGCAATTAATTATGTAATTGTTTTAAAGGTTAATTAATAAATGATTTAAAGATTTGACAAATTAATTAAAATGGTTTATCATTAATTAATGATTAATTAACCAAGATTTGTAGTTATTCATAAGTAATTAATCTAGTATAAATTAATTATGATAAGATATTAATTAATCCTACTTGTGAATGTTTGGACTTGACTGAATAATTGAATTGTTTGACATCTCTGAATTGTGATGCTTTGTGATATGAATTACTTTGTGCTAAGCTGTGATTTCTATTTCTGTGATATATTACTATGTGAATATGAAACCCTTGGCCCGTAAAACGACACTTGAATTTCGATGCGACAGGGAGTCGGATTCCAGTTGGTTATCCGAAACCCACATCGAATTGTAATAGTGAATCTTTGTGACCGATAAATTTATTTTATCTATGAATCTGTGAATGAAGATAAGCGTTATCAATTATACCGCTTATCGATATATCTGTGATGATTGATGTTGCACTATTGTAGGTAAAACCCCTGGACTACACCATACACACACAAATATGGATTTCATGTGGAAATCGGTTAAGTCACAGATAATTTAAATTTGATGTTTTTGAAATTGAAATTTTAATTTCAATTGATTTTGAAATTAGAAATTTGGGTTTAAATGTGAAAAGCTTTTGAAATAGAATTTCAAAGATGAAACTTATTTTCGAATAACTTGATTAAGTTTTGAAAATTTAAATAATTTGATTGAATTCAAGTTTGAAATTGAATTTTATGATTCGAAAATAGGGATTTAAGATGCTGTACAAGTTATATGAATTTAAACCATTTTAAAAGTAAAATTTTGGGAATTTGAATTTAACCCAAGGATTTCAACTCGTATGAATGAATCAGATTTTCTGAAATGAAACTGTTTGTTTTCAAATGATAAAAGGTTTCAGATAAGAAGTGAAATTCCAGTTTAATTAAAGGAATTTCAAGTTTGAATTGAAAATTGTTTTTTTCAAGTTATGAATGAATTCTTTTTGAAAGATATGAATTAAATCTGTTTTTTTCAAGTTATGAATGAATTCTTTTTGAAAGATATGAATTAAACTGTTTATTTTTAACAGATTTAAAATGATGTTTTGTTTAAACCATTCGAAATGAAATTGTTTTGAAAGCTATGAGTAAATCTTTGATTTAAAGATTTAACGAATTAATTAAATTCGTAATGGAAATTGTTTTGGAAAATCTGTGAATGAACTTTGTGAAAACTGAGTGAACTTTGTGAATTAAATCTTTTTGTTTAAAAAGATTAAAATGGTAATTTGTTAAACCATTTAAAAGAAAGATTTTGGGTAATAAGTTGTGACTTAATTGAAATCCCAATATCCATATATTTTTAAATATTGCGCTCACTATTCAGGTTAGCCGGGAAAAGACCTTTGTGTCATATAACCCATTCCGAATAGTGATACGTCGTATATGGATGGCATTTGAAGACCGGTGTTGAAGATCGGATATTTTTGAAAATGAAAGAACAACCTGCCGAATGTCTCTGCACCGAGTTGCTCTGGTATAGAGATTTATATCACACTTTTTGTGATGGGAAGTCCGGACGTGATTAGAAAATTATCCGGATTTGCAAGGACTTCTTTGGAAGTGCCTTCGGTTCTGTTCGATCCCGGAACAGACTTGTATGGATTGTATGTCTGACATTACAAATTGAGATATAAAGCTGATTTCTTTCAAATACATTTCTGTAGGTGGTGGAGAATTTATTCTCTTAGCTTAACACCCTTCTCTGAGACGTACGAGCTCAAAGGTTATGTAGTTGAAGGTTATCAGCGATATATTCCCAATTTGGTAATGTGGCATGCTGAGTGTTGCTATGTGATGATCAGTGTTTGATCATTTGTGATATGATCATTTGTTTGATCATTTATCTTTGTGATCATTGGTTGATCATCTGTTGACCCAAAGCATGGCTTTGTGACAAAGCGTAGCTTTGTGGACGAGACCTCTTCGGACCTCACAACCCGGAATGGTCGAAACAGGAATGTTGCGGCAAGTTATGAGGGTCGCGCCCTTTAGGGTATGTCATTTCCTTCTGGAAAAGGGTGGTATCATGGTATAGAGCCCAGATACTTACTCATGTGGACACACTTTATTATTATGTGTGATGTTGGTTACCGAGGCCTCGGATAAAGGTCCCAAAGGACCGGGAGGTGGCATATTCGTGAGTTACCTGCTATAGGGGTAACCCGGCCTTGTGTTGGCAGAGAGCAGTTTGTCTCTCGGAGCGTCCTGCCAGAGGCGTTTCTTTCGTGGCATAGGAAGTTCCTTAGCCTGACCATTTATTGGAAATCCATTTCCCAATATGGAACTTGTACGGTTTTAGTTGTAGAACCTGCCATTTTCTTATGATGGTCACCACTGTTTAGATGGTAGCTATAGTAGGCATAGTTCGGAATGTCTATGTTGGCTAAGATTAATATTATACTTTCAAAATGTTTTCTTCACTATGCACTAGTAATAATATTCAATGGTTGTTTTACGTAGTAAGCATCTTTGACTATCATAAGGAGAAATCTCCTCCGATTCTGTGTTTGCATTGTGTGTGTGCGGGAGGCCTTATGGTAGTTTCATTTTCCAAAAGCATTGCGAAATTAAATTTTATTGTTGTTGTTTTAAAGATAAACTGTTTTTGTTGCTCACACCGGTCCCACGACTGACTCGGAGTTTATTGTTCCTTTCCTAAACTCTGGGTGCTCATAATTTTCTACACGAGCAGTCTAGAGTTGGGGTTTTTCAGATATTCAGGTTGAGTAGATTATCTGGAGCTAGTCAGTCCTTGGAGGACTGACCTTGCTTTCCGCTAGCTATGGATTGGAGCATTCTATTAGAGATATTCTATCTGCTGCTGGTGTTATCTATTTTCTTTCCGCTGTTATTTATTGTATCATACCTCTGATGTATATTGATATGCATTGTATCACTCTGTTGTATCAGATATTGTATCAAAGCTGTGTATCAATGATATTATTCATTTCTTCCGCTGTGTTGTTTACTTAATTGTGTTATAAGCTCCGGCGACTCGGATTTGAACGGTCGAATCTATGGCATTCGAGTACGATGTAAAGTATGGATGTCGATTTTCAAACGCGAAAATCCAAATCGTTACAATCAGTCCTAGTATTAAAGGGAATGTTGTTGGTACGGGTCCTAACAAAAAAAATCTAGTTGCGCCCCTTGGCAAAATCCCCCGATTTGAGCTTCTATCTATTGGCCACTTATTTACCTTGTGTCCCAGCCTCACCTAACTATTATGAGAACATCAGTCCAAGTCTAAAAGTGTCCTGCCCAGCCTCACCTAATCTGTTGTGAGACCATCAGTCCTAGTCTTAAAGGGAATGCTGTTGGTACGTACCGTATTTCTGTTCTTGCTTATTAACTTAGTGTAAGTCTTTAAAATAAGCCTTTTCTATTATTTCTGCTATATTTTCTTATTAACTTAATCTAAGTCTTAAAATAAGCCTTTTTCTGTTCTTTCTGCTTAATTATAACCTATGTTATAATTGCTCTTTTATTCTATATTTTTAGTTATAACCACTAGTTATAAACACGCTTGCAAATGTCTCAAATTTGCCTATTTCAGTCTATCTTCTTTTTATTACGGTTTTTCTTATTTTACATCTAATTTCTGTAAATTTAATTTTTTTCTATTTTAATCCATATTTGTGAATTATTCTCTTCTTATTTTTATTCAAGTAAAAATGAACAAAAAGAAACTAACAATTACAGGCTAAATTCTAACGTAAAACAGATGTAAATAAATGCAAACAACAGTAAATAATTGTAAATAATTGAATAAAATAGCTGAATAACTATAACTGAAAAAATAGACTAAAAAGAACTTTAAAAACTAGCTGTAAATAACTTATATAGAAATTGTCTCAAAATTGTAGAAAAACTACAACTATTGAGAAACCTATTATTTTAAATTACTTAAAAATCTAAAATAATTACTAAACACTCACCTGTGGTCCTTAGCTCTATTCCTTGGTCTTCCTTGATCCACCTCTAGAGCATAAAATATTTTTATTAAAAAGATTTCCTCCTTAGAAAAAATTTCTATTTAGGGTCCAACCTCTGGCAATGAACCCAAATAGGAGAAAATCCGAATGAGAAAAATAGCTAGGCCTAGGGTCTTATTTATAGTGTAGTTTAGGGATCTCAGACTGTTGGATTTGAAGATTAAATCTGGTGCAACCACGTCATAGGTTCAGTAGGAACCGTCGGATGGAAGCACGAACGCACAGGATTGAAATAAATTTGAAAAACATGTCATAGTTTTAACCTGGCCGAATTCACGTCTACAAACAAGGGCGGGTCGATATGCAGGTCGACCTAGGCCTTTGGGGGTCGGCCCTAGGGTCGACCTAGCCTTGGCCTGGGTCGACCTAACCCTTGTTATTATTTTTTTCGTTCTGTTCGTTTCTTGTTTATTTTGTAACTTCTTCGTTTTAACTTAGATTTTGACAAACTATATATGGAAATTGACCAGAAAATTACCATGGACACAATGGTGCAACTCCCGTGGCTCAATTATGATAATTTCACAAACTTATTTTATTATTCAATTAATTTGTTAGTTAATTATTATAGCTTAGATTTCGGGTTGTTACACATTTCTTACATAAATCACATGGATATACATACATAAAACAATACAATATAAGATGATGAAATTTATATAGAATTCCTAATCTTCTCTACAACCAATAATCTTAAGCTGGTCTTACTGTTCCTTAACCTATAAAGTCTCGAAAAGACCGAAATATTATATAAATAATACAAGAGTCAGACTATGTCTAAATCATAGGGTTAATAAATATATATGAAATAGTATATACTAAGGATAATAATATGAAAATACCTATAATGTTAATAAATATATGATAATATGTACAGAGTATATAATTACAAAATCATAAATACTCTCAATAGTATTATATAATTCCAAATGTCACAAATCTTACAGATGACGTCATCACCCATCTTAAAGTAAACCAAATCAGAATGCAAAAAACATCTACAAATAGGTGAATATCCAAATCTAGAAATCATCAATGAATCGGGCATACACACAACAATGCCTTAATATAATATCATAACATAATATAATCAACTGATAATGTGGGATAGCCAATCAAATCATCTGAATGATATCCAATATCATACAATTCACTAAGAGAAGTATAATAAATACATGTTCCAAAATTAACTAAATAATTATTAGACCCTGATTTAGTTTAATATTGGCAATAAATAACTATTTTTATCATTCTTATGTATAATTTAGTCGATTACTAAATATTTACTAATAACATTAGAAATCTCCTCTTAAATTCCCAAAATAGTTCATCGAACAGAATATTACATATAAAAATTATTCATAATTTCCACACACACACACACGCACACAAGAAAGAACTGAATAGAAAACCATAAAATAGCTTATTTGAATAGACCTAGTTATAAAATAATTAAATAGATTACTAATAAAAATCATTCACATCATTCTTATTTCCTATAAGAAAATAAGAACTTAGAAATAAGTAATAAATACAAATTCAAGAAATAGTAAAAGTTTATTCTAAATTTTGTCTTACTTATTAAAAATATCAAATTCTTAATCTTTGATAAAATTAAATAATAGTTTAATATTCATAAATAACATTAAAAAATCCCTTATCTTACATTTAATAACTCAAAATAGATTATAAAACCCAATATCTTGCGTAAAAATAATTCCCTAACTTTCCATAACTAAATACTATTAAATTTAAGTTATTAGTTCATTAAACTAATTAGTATACGATGATATATGTATAAAAAAATCCTATATAAGTATTCCAATTTAATATTGTTAATTTATTTAAACGAACAAATAAACGTATATTGTAATTATCCTATAAAAGAAAGATGTCCACACTCTAGGGCGTTCATAATCACATAACACAACTAAAATAGTCTAATCTATTCAAATTATAAACAGTACTCAAGTGTTCACACACATATACAGCAACACACATAGTAGTACGTTAATATATATATATATATATATATATATATATATATATATATATATATATATATAACTTAAAGTAGTGGTTACACCTTCCTTTTATTCTCCCACTTCTAAACTCTCCTTCCCTAAATCATATACAATGTGCACAACCCATCTTCAATTTGCACATAAACATAGTGATACGAAGCTAGGAACCATGAAATCACCTCCTATCTTTTCCAATAACTCTCTCTTCACCAACCCTATGCGGCTACGCCATCTTCAACATCTTCGGACCATCCAGTCAAAACGCATCTCCCACGTCTCCACTATAGGCAATGAAAATGTTGCGACCCAAAACTCGACCGCACCTTTCCATACTTCCACCAGAGATGCTCCTCTCGACCATAAGTCCAACGCTACCGCCAATTCGACCTAATACTGCCTAAATCGCCCTCGATATCCAACCCTAGATCGGCACCCACGTTTTTGACTACAACCGCACAACCCTATATTTACACCAAAAATTCTACATCACTCAATGAAGCTAATGTTGTAGACGACATCATTTAAGTTTTTACGGATTGAGAGAATTTATTCTTTAAACGAGAAGCCATTTTGCATAAAAGAAATTAAAGAACCAGTAAATCCATTTTCATCCCTCCTCCTTCCATTCCAGTCAATTCTTTTATTTCTTGTTTGCAATATTTAGTACAACTTATTGAAAAGCTTAGATTTCATTTTGGCAATTTATGGAAATTTATAAACATTTATTTGAATTTAAATTGCAAAGAGGATTCTAGAGTTTATGAGATTTATGGTTCTTCTTCTTTCCTAGATGTTAACATTAAGGTTATATTTATAGATGAAGGAGAAATATCGAGAGATGGAACTATCAGGAAATTGAAACCTCTGGAAAATAGAAATGGAGAAGTCAGAATACTTAAGTTTAAGGTTTGGGTTATTAGGCTTGTGATGTTGGGCTTTACTTTATTTCCATATTTTCTTTTCTTTCTTCCTTTTCTTCCTTTTACTTTGGTTTATAATCAACTCTATACAAGCCCATCTTCCAAAATTATTTCATTCACAAACTTAATTTCCGATAAATTACAACTTTAACTATCTTACAAAATTTCAATTTATTATTATTTCCAAAGCAATTCGCTCAATTTTCAAATTCTAGAATAATTAATCAAATAAATTATTATACCATTATTATATTAAAATATTCCTTATCATATTTTTCCTAAATCACCACTTGTTATCCTATAATAGAGTTCTGATATTCTAAAATAAATTCAAATTATTTAATTAAATTCCAAAAATTGAAATTATTCAGTTAAGTAAGTATTTATTATTAACTACCCCTAAAAACTGAGTTATTTAAACAACTCTATCCCCTTTATTTTCTTGTCTTCTTCCTAGCCTCCAAATCATGGCAATGTGCACCATCCACTTTAGGTCTAAAACACAAATGTCTATTGCACTTTAGATCAAATCATGTCATGGTACTTCAGGCTATTACAACATCTAGAGGTCGACTTAAGGTGAATCTAGGAGAATGCATCGGTCAAATGTGTGTTCAAAGGCAAATACTCTTAAGGTATAAATTCTGATTTATTTTATATTATACTTGTCTTGCAGTATATAATATATATACAAAGGTTTTATACATATTAGTTGTCTTATGTTTAATATGTTATTCAACATCATTGATTGAGTTATGATAATCAATATTGTTATTCTAATTAAAACATGTTATAACACTTTAATTTTTTATCATGATATGTGTATTATATATTTTATAATTTTAAAATACTGACATTAATTTTTTGTTATTTAAATTGTTGTTCATTGTTTTTAATTTACTTATTTAAATGTAAGATGTATTATATTGTTTTAAAATTAATAATAAATTTAAAATAATTTTCGAATATAAATTTTATTTCGCCGAACATTATTTTAGTGCGTGTGTGTGTCTATATATATACATCTATATTATGTAATTGTATTTAATGATTTTAAATTAATACCTATACATTAATTCACATATATATAATATTTAACCACATATATAGATATTTTATAAAATAAAATAGTTTTGGATTTTTAGAGTAAAATATTTTTTTATATGGCCGAAAAGAAATAATGTAATATATATATATGATTAATATTTATTTTATCATAATAAATGTATACATTATTTTATTTTCATATTTAAATGCTTTAAAAAAAGATAATAGTAGTATTTATAATTATATAATTGTATTTATTTTAAATAATTAAAATATTCATTTATTTATTTTATAGATATAAATTTGAAATTCAAATTGTTTTACTAAGTCAAAATTGGATAAGATATAAATTTAAATTCAAAATTTATTACCTTTTCAAAATATAAATATTTAGATATTTAAAAGAAAATATTAATTTATTTAATATAAATAGATTTCAATATACATATATATCTTTGTGCGTATGTGTGTAATTTTTAAATATTAATTTTATGACAGCCATTGCATATATAAATTGTCAATGTATACATTATAGATGTAAATCCCAACATCAATATACATCTGCATTAACTATGTATGCATTATTATGTTGCGTATGCACATTATTCACATATGAGTAGACTTCATAGGTGCATAGTCGTGCCTTGAAGCCACTAAGAGATGATTCTTATACTTTGCTTTATTTATTTATTTCTTGTTAAAATAATGTATGGGAGTGTATCTTGGTATGCCTACACATGTATGATATCCGAAGATAGATCCCACACATGCATACTTTGGGCTAAAATATAAGACACATTTCAATCTGAACCGTTAGATTAGATTTGATTTCGATAATATTTTAAGCTATATTTTGACTATTTAGTTATGAGCCTGACTATCTAGACAAATGGAACTACGTCTTGTGATTTAATTATGAACCAATTGAACCGTGTTTTATATAATATGAACCCAGAGGACTGTGTTATGCTTAGTAGTACAACATTATGAAATTTATGTATGACTTATTAGGCTTGATTTTGCCTTTTTAGGTAACTCAGGCAATAGGGCCATGAACTCTAGTCCACAGACCCTCGATAGAACTGAGTCCTTGCGGAGGAAGAGTATAAACTCTACTTAGGGGCATGATGTTGGATCCCCATGGACGTTAGTACATGTCCTTCTCTTATTAGTCATCCAAAGATAGATGTGCATGCAAATTGGGAAGAATGGAATGGTTGTAAGTTCTTTCCATTTGACGAGTGACTAGACGGGTTCATCGAATATCTCTCAGTCTTAAAGATGCAAGTCGCATTTACCGATGAGAAAATGGCTAGACTTGTGGTATGTTTTTTGACCTAGAAGCCATGAACATGTTTCATAGCCAAATGCTTGAAATGATCCATCAGTTGTTCCTTAACTCCGCTAGAGACAATGAAGTTTAAACCCAAACAACTCTGCTAAAGGCAGTGGAGTATAAACTAAACACCGTTGGAGACATCAGAGTATAAACTCAATTTTACCAGAGACAGCGGATTATAAACTCGACTCTGTGAGAGACAGCGGAGTATAAACTCAATTAACTCTACTAGAGACAACGAAGTACAAATTTATTAACATCTACAAAAGGCAGTGGAGTATAAACTAACATAACTTTGCCAAAGATAGAGGAGTATAAAATTTCTAGCTCTTGAGATAGGGGTTCAACTCCATGAGAAATCATATAGTATACTGTTGTTGAAACCTTGGAGACAAGGTATAACTTCACCCAAGATGGTGGAATATCTAGTAGTTCAACCTCAGAGACTAGGCTAACACCCTTAGAGATAGTGGAGTGTAATTCTTACCAGTCCCAGAGATAGGACATGATCCTTTTAAATGTAGTGGAGTGTGATTTTTTTTTCAAAACGCCCTGGAGATAAGGTCAACTTCATCTAAACATGAAGTATGATACTCTATAGACTGAGTGCCCCCATAAAATATCAGGATCATAATGCAAAGGTATGACTTACTTTTGTGAATAAATTTTTATTTATATTTGAAAGAAATACTTAAGGGCATGATACCACCTTTCGATTTGAATATTTGAAACTCATAGGAGTAGGAGAAAAGACTTATGACTAGGGAAGAACGAATGTCCTTGACTCCTATGGGTCAGATAGATCTCTTTATTTGCAGGCTTGGTAAATGGTCGCACCTAAGTACTATGGAATTCTACGTCGACTGCACCATTCCCTCGTTACAATTGGGTCTCGAACAAAGCACTCTTTGTATCCACAAAGCATACTTTAGGGGCCAAAATGTTAGGGGAAACAATGGTGCACTCTTGGGATAGAACCTAACTAGTTGAAAAATATGATTAAGGTAAGGACATGCATCATGGTTGAAACTGCATCTCAATCCGAGCTATAGATTGAAAGATACGATCATCTTAAAATCTGTTCATTACCTAACTGATTTGGCCTCACCTTAGAGAGATACTAACTACTTCAACCAAACTAAGTATCTAAGGGCATTACAGTGTTTTATTTGACAATATGAAATAATTATCCAAGTTTCACTCAATTCTGACTTAAAAGGACGAAGTTATGGCACAAAAAAGAATAGTTTGGAATCAAACATCAAGAAAGATTCGGTAAGGAGTATGTACCGAATAAGGAAAACGGTCCGGTAACATGACTATCAAACCAACTCCTACTAAATTAAATCAACTCCTACCGAACCAACCAGTTCATAAATAGCCATTTATATCCTTATACATATAAATACCCAATAGATGAACAATAATGGTAGACAAGTTTGGAGCACTAAAAATTACCGAACCAAATCTATAGAGTAATTTTGGGTAGCACGGAATCTACCCAATCACCTCCAATCATCTAGTCCACCATCCAACATCGAATTATGGCAGACTAACCTCAAGAGCTAGGCATTAAAGCTTTGACAATCACAACTCTAGCAATCAAGAATTGTTGTAGCCAATCCAGAGAGACCTAGCAAGCAATGTAACAATTGTAAATAAGATAATCATAATAATAGATACACAATGAATGTAGGCTAGGGATACCGAACCACTATAAAATTCTATAGGTCTTTACTTTTTCTATGCTTCACTTGTTACTTTTTAGAATATCCACCCGCGGTTTGTGATATGAATTATAATAAGTAATTAAAATCTAGGACGACCAATGATCCCACCTCACAAAAACTAGCTGTAGGATCACACCCAAGATCTTAGGCTCTACCAAATCTCTATTCGTAGGTGCTTGGTCATTTTTAATGGAAACACCAACCATTGGCACAAGAAAAAAGATTGTGTTACTTTCATAGTCAAATATGCGTTGAAATACGTGAAGTGACGAGAAATACGTCTCCTTGATAAAGATGGTTTATGTTAGCATAATTGGAAGTTAACATGAAAGCACAAGTCTTTAGCCAAAGCAAGACGGTTGATCGACAAATGTTATCAGATTGAACCAAGCGACTTTGAAAGTCAAACTTAGTAATGAAGTACATAATTAGAGTATTGATCATAGATTGAGCTTTAGATATCTAAGTGAATTAGTGTTAATGAAGAGACACAACGTGTATAATATATCATTACTTAAGGTGCAATATAATAGTTATGAAGTAGATATAACCTAGATGATATGTAAGCTTCTGACCTTGCTTACTACTATACCTCAACAAAGTACGTACATGTATTGAATAGTGTTCGAATATTAATGAGGTTGGAGATCATAATGGGAGCTTCAGCATTCGACCAAAATTAACATAAAGAAATAATTTGTAAATGTTTTGTATTATAATGGAGAAATTAATATAATTGTTATACTAGTTGCTTTTTTTAGGAAAATGAGTAATCCTGCAGTGAAGGGGAGCACTCATATAGTTTTACTCTACACTTAAAAAAGAAGCTGCTAATAAGCCCGATAGTAGCAAAAGACCCCCCATACAATGAAGAAAAAAGGAATGGACCCAACTGAATCCTAAGAGTAGAAAGGAAAAGTAAACTAAAGTATCGAAAGCACTACATAGACCGGTAGAGATATTAATAAAAAAAACAACATTTATTGAAAGTTAAAGAGCACAATCTAGGGTTCTAAGCAATGCCAAAAGCAAGAGAACCTATGAACGACGATCAATCACAGCAATCCAGCATCCACTCTCGTCAGTGTATGTAGTCCAGTCTACCCTAATCACTATAGCTGAAAAACTCAACGAATACATTAGCCAAGTGAATATATATATGTATATGTATATGTATATGTATATGTATATGTATATGTATATGTATGTAAATAAATAAAAGTTTATATACAAATATATGCGAGAAAATCAAAAAATGTCAAAAAGCACAAATGAATAGTTGTCAATTAGTAGTAAAGTGTTCGAATAGTTGTCTTCAATATAAGTGTTTATTGGATCCTTGTTTAAGGCCATGTAATGTTTCCATTATTATAGTTAATTTTGAACTTCAAAATATCAATGCATCTTTTTTTGAAAAAGTTTCCTGAATATGCATTTTTAGCTAATTTATAGCTAGGATTTGAAACCTATTTATTATTAAAAAGTGCAATAGCGATAATTAGGTTATTAAATGGAAAGCTAACATTATTAAACATATGTTGGTTCCTTTCAAACCATATATACCAACAAGTGATGGTGAAGATAGAATCAAGTAAAGTTCTATAATATTTAGCGTATTAAGTTCAAAAATTATCCTAGTAAGAGTCATAGTCAAAATCATAGTTTGTAATGTTGAAGTCAAAGACATCAAGAGTGTTTACAAGGATAAAGTTAGTCAAAGGACACTAATAATATTGGTGAGTTGCTTTTTTAGGTTTAATTTGCAAAAGAAACACTTTTTTGTCAATAAGTAAATTCTTTTTCTTCAAAAATTCAAGTGCGTTTAGTGTGGGAAAATGGGTTGTCTAAAACACAATGCAGAATGGATCTTAAGCTATCTATACACTAGAGGGGATGAAGTGCGTATTTCAACTATTTAAAACTTACTTATGAATTTAATTCTCTATCTACTCAAATTGCAAACAGAAATAAGTAATCACAAAATAAGTAAGTAATAAAGTAAAATGCAGTAAAGTAAATAATACCAGGGATTTTTATACTGGTTTGGATTGACCAATCCTATATCCAGTCGTGTACTGCACTGTACAAAATTTCACTATCATCGCTTGCTTTTCATGGATGGCAAGAACACCTTTACAATCTTTATTTCACGGGCTACAAGATGCAGCCTCTTGATTTATTAGGCTATAAGGTCACCCTCTTGATTTCACAGGCTACAAGAACACCTTCTTCTCTTTACAATCATTAGTAGAGTATGGCAAGTAGTCGTATCTTCAATATAGATTCTTGCAGATTCAGTACAATGATCTTATAGACCTCTAATAGCAATATATCTTTGAACTCTTTGAGAAATCAGCTGAAATCAGAGAAAATAATAAGAATTTAGGTACAAATTCTCTGATATTGTGTGGTTTGCAAATCCTTGAAGAATGGAGTAAAAGAGAATGGATTTGCAAAGAGAGTGAAAGAGTACGGTTGGATCTTTCTCATAAATGTATGGATATGAAAGAGTACAAGAAAGAAGATAAAACTGTTGTGAAGTTTCCTTTTTTAGATCCCTTTATATAGTGTTTGAAGATACATGTCCATTGGTGAAGAGGTGGCTAGAAAATCCCTTCGTTTGAATTTTAATAAACTAGGCTAGTATGTCTTGTTTTGATATGTCGACATATGTGTGTTTCAAAAATTAGGAACTCCAATAAAGTGTTGTGGATTTTTAGATTTCAAAGTACCTCAAATTTGTGGATTTTTTGTGATTCGGTTGAGGTCAATGGTATATGATCTTCAAGTATAATTGCCATGGGGTCTTTAACAAAAGATTCTAAGATTCATTACTTCAAATACCTCTGTCGTTACAATATTCTTATTTAATCAGTTTTGTTCTTCCATTTTCTATGATTAACCTTCATATATATAATTCATTTTCTTCCACTGAATTCTTGTTTATCTCTGTAAATTGTCTCCATAATATATCTAAAAGAACTGCACAATTTAGAGATATGTTAGTAGTAATATTTATATGGTTGCTCATCAAAATCAATACTTAAGGTATTAAAAACCTCCTCCTTTTTGATGATGACAACCATATAAATATTTGAGAGATAAAAAATATATTTTATATTTGCCTCCCCCTAACCCTATGCACCCCTCTATCATTTTTCCTAGTCTATTTATACATTTTCTCCCACTTTTTCATCAACAAAAAGGACGAAAATAATCGCTTAAGCACTACTGGACAATATGTATAGAGTTTTGTGTGTATATGTATAAAATAGAACTTATGAGGGGAATAAAAATCGATACAAAGCATGAAATAAATTTAATAAGTAAAACATTTAAAATAAGAGGATTTTTAGAGCTACCGACATTGCCGATGCTAATAACATATCCTTTTGAATTATATCCAAAGTTTGCAATCTCACCATCTTTGTTATAATGACGCTTGGTATCTATGGATTTCTTGTCATATGCTTTGAACATCCGTTGTTCGGTATCCATTGTTTGGTGCCTGAAAGATATAAAATATGCGCACTGGTACCCTAATTTTTATTTTGTGGTCCATAGAGTTAAGTTTTGGGAAGCCAAACCCATGAAGAGTTTGAATACCCTTTGAAAATATAATCATTAGGGAAATGAACTTTAGTAATAAAATTATCAATATATTTTTCTTTCTCATCATTATCTAACCTTCTAGGAACCCATAAATTAATGAACTTATTTTGGAGTTTTAACTTTAATTTTATAGGTTTTGGTTTGAACTTGGCAGCCTTAACAAATTTAATACTTTGGGTAATATTTTTCTTTGATTTGGGCTTAGGGGTGTTTCAAGTCTATGTTTATTGTTGGTAGGTTTAGATGTAGATAATAACTTTTTTACATTATCCTTCTCTTTGTTAAATTTATCAACATTAGTTTTCATTTTATCAAAATCCTTTTTACAGTTAAGAATGACATTTTCCAGAGATTTTATTTCGTCATTTAGATCGGTGATTTCTGACTTCATTAAAAGATTTTTTTGAATTTAAGGGTTCATTTTCACTTTTCAGTTTTCCAAAACTTTCAAGTTGTAAATTCTATCATTAAGTCCTTTAATTTCATCTTAAACATTGTTTTTCTTGAGTTAACATTTCATTAACCATTTTTAATCTATCTATCTCTGGTATACTAATCTTGTATTTTTTCCTAAGTATTTTATATCCCTTATACATATCATTTAAAACATTGATAATTTCTTTGTTAAAGTTCCATACCTAGTTATCATTTGCCATGAAGCACATGTTGACATTTTCAATTTCTTAATCACTTTCACTTGATGATATATCTGAATCATCCCATGTTGCATTGAAAGCCTATTTCCTCTTCCTATTGGAAGTGTTTAAAGAGTACTTTGATTTCTTTAGGTTTGGAAAATCTCTTTTCAAATGACCAGGTTTATCACATTCGAAACACTTAACAACATTTTCATTTCTGGAATTATAGTTGTTAATTTTTTGAAGTTTGTTCATCTTCCTATATTTTAAGAATTTCATGAAATTCTTGGTCATGAAATCGATTTCCTCATCATCATCATCATCTGGTTCATCATTGTTGTTTGTAGCGTTGAGTGCTAGTGATTTCTTCTCATTTGCTTGATTCTATTTTATAAACTGTAGCATTACTTCATAGGACATTAGATTCCCAATTAAATCTTCTATTTTCATAGTACTTATATCATTAGCTTCTTCGATTTCCAGAATCTTCTGATCCCATTCACTAGAAAGTGAATTCAAGATCTTTCTGAATTGGTCCTCTTTAGTAACATTCTTTCCTAATGATATTACTGCATGTAATATATCCTGAAATCATATCAGAAATTGTACATTTTGGTTCATTCTAAATAGTTGAAATTGATTAGTTAACATGGGCATCTTTGTCTATTTAACTTTGCTAGTGCCTTTGTGTGTGACTTGCAGTATTCTCCACATTTCATATGCACCTTTACAAATAGTCACTCTGTTAAACTCATTTTTATCCATAGCCTTTGAATTATTGAGTGCTTATGTCTTTTGATGTGTGGTCCATTGTGTATAATTCATTTGGAGCTTAGTGTACTCAATTTGGGTATATTCCAAATACCTAAACCATTAGATTGCAAATACATTTTCATCCTACAAGCCTAATAAGCATAATTATCATCATCAAATAGTGGGGGTTTAGCATTAAATTGTTCTTCCACAAAAATGTAAAAGAAAGTGTTACTAGTGTTATTAGCCATTTATAATTTTAGAAAATAAAGTTATGAATTTTCGAAAACCAATGGCTTTGATTCCTAATGTGTCTTTCTCACAACCTCTTGCGGTGGCCATCTCTTGGTCCCTCAAACTCGGGTTTAATGCCCAGCCTCTCGTCCCAAACCAACCATTTGCACAGGATATGTAGAAGTAAGAGCCAATGCTTTGCCACAGGTCACACTATGAGAAACCCCTATCATGAATCAACCCGCTCTAATACCAAATATGATAAAATTGGTTGTCTAAAACACAATGCACAATGGATCTTAAGGCTGTCTATACACTAGAGGGGGTGAAATGTGTATTTCAACTATTTAGAACTTACTTATGGATTTAAATATCTACCTACTTAAATTGCAAAAAGAAACAAGTAATCACAAATAAGCAAGTAGTAAAGTAAAATGCAGTAAAGTAAATAACACCAGAAATTTTTATACTGGTTCGGATTGACCAATCCTACGTCCAGTTTTGTATTGCACCATACAGAATTTCTCTATCACTGCTTGCTTTCCACGGATAGCAAGAACGCCTTTACAATCTTGATTTCACGGGATACAAGATGCACCCTCTTGATTTATCGGGCTACAAGGTTCCCACTTGATTTCACAGGCAAAATGAACACCTTTTTCTTTTTACAATCAATAGTAGAGTATGATAAGTAGTTGTATCTTCAATACATATTCTCGCATATCCAATACAATAATCCTATAGACTTCCAATAGCAATATATCTTTGAACTTTTGAGGAATAGGATGAAATAAAAGAGAGAATGATAAGAAATCAAGTGCAAAATTCTCTGATATTGTGTGGTTTGAAAATCCATAAAGAATTAGAGTAAAAGAGCATGGATTTGCAAAAAGAGTGGAAGAATATATGATGGTTCTTTCTGATAAATGTATGGATATGAAAGAGTATGAGAAAGAAGAGAAAATTGCTGTGAAATTTCGTTCTCCATAGTCCTTTAAATAGTGGTTGAAGAGAAATGTCCATTGGTGAAGAGGTGGCGAGAAAATCCCTTCGTTTGAATTTTAAAAAACCAAAAAATGGCTAGTATGTTGGCATACTTATTTTAATATGTCGAAATATGTGTGTTTCAAAAAACAGGAACTCTAATAAAGTGTTGTGGCTTTTCAGATTTCAAAGTACCTCATATTTGTGGATATTTTGTGATTTGGTTGAGGCGAATAGTTGATGACCTTCAAGTATAATTGTCATTGGGTCTTTAATAAAAGATTCTAAGATTCATTACTTCAAATACCTATGTCGTGATAACATTCTTCTTCAATTGGTATTGTTCTTCCGCTTGCTCTAATTAACCTTTACATATATAATCTATTTGCTTCCACTTAGTTCTTATTTGTCTCTGTAAAATGTCTCCATAATATATCTAAAAGTACTTCACAAGTCAGAGATATGTTAGTAGTAATATTTATATGGTTGTTCATCAAAATCAATACTTAAGGTATTAACAATTAGTTACTTATGTAAGATTAACCACATGTACAGCTTAATTTTGGGTGGAGCCTTCCAAACATATGTGAGAATATATGGTTTAGTCCTTACGAAACTTAAAAACATGTAAACAGAGTTTTAGGAGTATGGTTTTCTTTTACCCTAACACCAATTTTAATGTCTCCCTCACCTACGTTCTAGCTTGGTACAAAGTAAAACAAATTGGGTTAAGGTAAAACATTCAAGTGCATGTTGTAATTACAGTTCCATGGTTATTTGTTATGAAACTGTAAACCTCTAAAATTAAGGCATTTTTGAAATTACAAATTGTAATGACCCAAGATTTTAGGAATTTATTTTGGAAAATATAAATAAATTTAAAATAATTTTTAAACAAATTTTGAAGGAGGAAATTGATATAGCTTGATAGTGTATCAGTGTGTGTACATGTGTGCACAGGAAATGCACATGAATATAAGATAAAACCCTGAACTCCAAGAATACATACATATTGATGTGTATGGAAATATATATATATATATATATATATATGTAGATTAAATTCTTAAAAGTAGTATGCATGAGTAAATGTATATATGAGTGCTACTGAATATTTTGAGTGTACATGTGCATGTGTGTGTCAGTATAGAATGATGTAGAAATATATAGGAGGGTGTACAAATTATTTCAGTAAGACTTATATAAATATATATGTGTTAATAAAATACTAAAGTTTAAACTAGTGGAATAAAATATACAGACATATTTTAATATAAGCAGAAATAAAAAGAATGAAGATATAAAAAGGAATAATCCTCTTATAAATAAATGAAGGAAGTACATACCATTTGCATGAAAGCTAAAAATAGGAAAAAAAAAAGATAAAAACAGGGAAGTGCTTGGTATAGGCAGAATTAGAAAAGAGTATTTAATAAATAACAAAACCAAGTCACATTTTTAGCATGATTGTAGACAAGGGGGAAAAGTATTTTCTGAAAAGCAAATTTCTGAAAAAAATGTGTAACCACTTTTCTCTTCACCCAAATTAAGCCGGGAAGGGTAAAACTTTGGGTTTAAAAAATGCAGATAACATGATTTTTTCTGGTGGGCAAAAATGGACTTAGCCAATACCCAAAACCCTAAGAGAGACCCTGTATATATATATATATATACATGTATATGCAGCAGCCTCCTCTCCTCCTCAGAAAAGAATTTTGAAAAAAAAAAAGAAGAAAAACAACACCACAGAAATCATAAGACAAGGGAAGGAAGAGAGCTTGAGACTAAGGGCAGAAGCTCATCAATTAATTAAGGAAACAAAGAAGAGAGCTAGGTGAGAAAACTCACATATACATCCTCACATGTATGTGCTTATCTTTGTGAATGTACTGATATATTTATATTGGTTGATTATTGTGATCCTGGATATATTTTGGTATTGGAGAAAGATATTGACCCTGAGAATTATAATTGCAATGGATGATATATCTATATATTTATATATCCTCTTTACAAAAAGAAAAAAAAAATTTCCTTATGGAATTAGAGTAGAAGTAGGAGGGTCATTTCAGTTGGTATCAGAGCTATGTTATTCAACATAGTAGAAGTAAGGATCAAGTTCTTAGATAGAAATAAAAATTTAAAGGAACTAAATATATATATAACAATGTGCTCAGTGTGAAAAAAAAACCCACTGAAACAACCAAATTACCAATTAAACTAACCAGCTATGTAAATTATTATTAGCAAACTATGGTAGGGAGACCACCAAATCAGGGAGCAGGATCTTCCCATGCACCACCAATGGTCAATCTGCAAGACTTGGTGAGAGCATTTAGGGATGGGGCAGGACAAAGGCAAGAAAATCCCTATGAAGAACTCTCAAAATTGCTTAAGACATATACTCATTTAGGAGGCAAAAGCTTTGAAGGGACAGAGAGTATCATGGAAATTCAAACATGGTTGAGAACATTGGAAAGAATTTTCAATGACATGCAACTTGATGATCAAAGAAAGAGGCAAGTGGCTTCAAGACAGCTAAAAGGAGTAGCTTTAGGCTGGTGGGAAGTAATCATTGCAGGAAGGAATGAGAATGAAATCACTTGGAATCAATTCAAAGAGATGTTGGAAGCAAGGTTTGTACCAGCATCAGCAAAGACTACCTTGCTAGAAGAATTCATTAGACTTAGACAAGGAACCATGACTGTCACAGAATACACTCAAAAGTTTGAGAGGCTTTCCACATATGGAGCAATGCTTGTGGCAGATGAGGCATCCAAAAATGATAGGTACATAAAAGGTCTGAACCTAGGACTTAGCAGAGCCATGTTACCCTATGCAGACAAGACTTTTGATCATGTGATAGACTTAGCTTTGAGGTTGGAGCAGCATGACAAGGAAAGGGAGAAGTTCAGAAATTTTAAGAGCAATAATAACAAGAAAGGTAAGGGGAGGTATCACCCTTATGATAAGAAGAAAGAAGAGGCTAGTAACAAAAGCACTGGAGATGTCAAAGCTAAGGAAGACAAGAAGAAAATTGTGTGCCATCAGTGTGGAAAGGAAGGGCATATCAAACCAAGATGTCCAGAATTGAAAGGAGGAGCTTTCAAATGCTATCTATGTGGGAAAGAGGGGCATATGAAGAGGAATTGTCCTGAGTATAAACAGCAAGGCAAATTGGCAAATTTGGAAGGAAAAGGCAAAGCCACAGTGGAGAGTAACACTGTAAACCATAGCCAAGTGGAAGGTACATTACTTATTTGTACCATACCCATAACAGTAGTATATGATACTGGGGCAACTCACTCTTTAATTTCTTATGAATTGGTTAAAATGCTAAAACTGAATTGCATATTGGTTGAAACCCCATTGTATATACACAGTCCATTGGGGAGTTCTAGTGTTTTAAATATGATTTGTGTGGATGTGGAATTAAACATAGGAGGAAATATTTTTATTTCCAATTTATATGTTTTGAATTACCCAAATATAGGTGTTATATTGGGGGTAGACTGGTTAAGGCAATTTAAAGCCATAATTAATTTAGACTCATCCACCATATCATTGCAAAATTCTAGAGGCCAGAGAATCACAGTTTTATGTGAGGTAGCTAAGGAAGGAAAACTATATCAATTAGTTGACTCAGAAAAAGATTTCAGTGAACTAACCATTGAAGAAATTCCCATAGTCAATGAATATTTGGATGTGTTTGGTGAGGTCAAGGGTATTCCACACCATAGACCAGTAGAATTCCAGATCAACCTAGTCCCAGGAGCAAGCCCAGTGATTAAAAAGCCAACTAGAATGGGGCCAAATGAACTAAAAGAATTAAAGAAACAGTTAGAAGAATTGGAAGAAAAGGGTTTTATAAGACCAAGTAATTCTTGCTGGGGAGCACCAGTGGTATTTGTTAAGAAGCAAGATGGCTCCTTAAGACTCTGCATAGATTATAGAGAATTAAACAAAGTAACTGTTAAAAATAAATACCCATTGCCAAGAATAGATGATCTTTTTGATCAATTAGCAGGGGCAAAAGTATTTTCTAGACTAGACTTAGCATCTGGTTTTCATCAAATAAAGGTGGAAGAATCAAGCATCAAGTACACTGCCTTTAACACTAGGTATGGGTTGTATGAATTTTTGGTTATGCCATTTGGCTTGACCAATGCACCATCTTACTTTGTAGATTTAATGAACAGAACCTTTAGAGATTGTTTAGACAAGTTTGTGCTTATTTTTATAGATGACATTTTGATTTATTCCAAGACAGTGGAAGAACATAAGCATCATTTGCACCTGGTTTTGTCTAAATTAAGGGAAAAAGATTTAAAGGCAAAATTTTCAAAATGTGTGTTTTGGAAGGAGGAAGTACATTTTCTTGGCCATGTTATATCAGCCAAGGGAATTTCTGTGAACCCCAACAAAGTAGTGGCTATTCAAGCATGGAAGAGGCCAAGCACTGTGAGTGAAGTGAGGTCATTTATGGGGATGGCAGGGTATTATAGAAGGTTTATAAAAGATTTTTCAAAAATTTCTACACCACTCACTAACCTAACCAGGAAGAACCAAGCTTTTGTTTGGTCAGAAAAATGTGAAAAGTCTTTTGAACAGTTGAAGGAGGCATTGGTGAATGCTCCAATTCTAAAGGTACCACATGGAAATGAAGAATTAGTGGTATACACTGATGCTAGTGGATTTAGCTTGGGTGCAGTGTTGATGCAACAAGGCCAAGTCATTGCATATGCATCCAGACAACTTAAACCCCATGAAGTAAGGTATGCCACACATGATCTCGAATTAGCAGCTGTGATATATGCTTTAAAACTTTGGAGACATTATTTGTTGGGCACTAAGTTTGAACTTTATACTGACCACAAGTCTCTAAAATATTTGTTTTCACAAAAAGATTTGAACATGAGGCAACATAGATGGGTGGAGTTCTTAGCTGCCTATGACTTTGACATACTTTATACACCAGGAAAAGCAAACAAAGTTGCAGATGCTTTAAGTAGACAGCATGCTAAATTGGCTATGATGATGATAGAAGAATTTAAAAACTTATTTTTGCTAACTGAGTTAGAGATTGGGGAGAATGGTTGTGTGCACATTAATGAGCAGATGCATGGTGCACAAGAAGATAAAGGGAAGTTAAGCTTAATGACACTTCAACCAGATTTAATTCTGAAGGTAGGAAAAATGCAAGAACAAGATGCTCACTTATTAGAGAAGAGAATGCTCCTCTCAAGAGGGGAGGAAGTAATGAATCACCACATTGATAAAGATGGTTATGTGAGATACCAGAATAGGATGTGTGTACCAGAGGACATAGAATTGAAGAAGGAGATATTGAATGAATATCACAGAAGTAAATACTCCATACACCCAGGTAACACAAAAATGTATCAAAATTTGAAAAGAGACTTCTGGTGGAAGGGGATGAAATCTGATATAGCTAAGTACATTGCCAAATGTATGACTTGCCAACAAGTCAAGGCTGAAACTCAAAGACCATCAGGGTTGATGCAACCTCTTAGTGTACCACAGTGGAAGTGGGAAGACATATCTATGGACTTCATAGATGGACTGCCTAGATCTAAGAGAGGTAATACAAGCATATGGGTGATAGTTGATAGGCTAACCAAGGTAGCACACTTCATCCCAGTCAAGTCAGAAAGAACAGCACCAAAACTAGCTCAAATTTTTATAAAAGAAGTGGTAAGGTTACATGGCATTCCCAAAACCATTGTGAGTGATAGGGATACCATCTTCACTTCAAAATTCTGGAGAAGCTTTCAAGAAGCAATGGGAAGTGAACTATGTTTAAGTACTGCCTACCATCCTCAATCAGATGGGCAGACTGAGGTGGTAAACAAAGTTTTGGAGGACATGTATACTGGATTTTGGGGGCAACTGGGAAGATTATCTTCATCTAGTTGAATTTACATACAACAACAGCTACCAAAGCACCATAGGAATGGCTCCATTTGAAGCCTTATATGGTAAACCCTGTTTGTCACCTGTTTGCTGGGTAGAAGCAGGAGAGAGGTCTATTTTAGGACCTGAGTACATACAAGAAACCAAGGAGAAAATTGAGTTGGTAAGAAGAAGAATGACAGCAGCTCAAGATAGGCAAAAGAAATTTGCAGACATGAGAAGGAGGCAGGTAGAATATGAGGTGGGAAATTTTGTTTTCATCAAAATCTCACCCATGAAAAATGTGCTGAGGTTTGGAAAACAAGGCAAATTAACCCCAAGATATATTGGACCATACAAAATTCTGGAGAGAATTGGTTCCTTGGCATATAAGTTGGAATTACCAGAAAACATGCAAGGTATACATGATGTTTTTCATGTATCACAATTGAGAAGATGGGTCCATGACAAGGCAGAAATTCTTGAAACCCCAACCCAAGTGCAGATAAATCCTAATTTGATTTATGAAAAGGATCCAGTGGGAATTTTGGCAAAAGATGTGAAGAAGTTGAGGAATAAATCTCTGAAACTTGTGAAGGTACAGTGGAGTCTTGATCCTAGTGATTGCACATGGGAATTAGAAGACAAAGTTAGGATGAATTATCCTAAGCTATTTTCAGATTAAGGTAATTCTGATTTTTGATTGTTTTCTTTATTTTGGATGAATATATTTTTAGTTAGTATAGAACCAAGAATCTATTTGGTAGAGAATATACTTGTTCTCTGAATTAAGTTTAAAATTTATTTTAAGCTTAGGAAAATTGTGGGACACAATTTCTAAAAGGAGGGGTGTATGTAATGACCCAAGATTTTAGGAATTTATTCTGGAAAATATAAATAAATTTAAAATAATTTTTAAACAAATTTTGAAGGAGGAAATTGATATAGCTTGATAGTGTATCAGTGTGTGTACATGTGTGCACAGGAAATGCACATGAATATAAGCTAAAACCCTGAACTCCAAGAATACATACATATTGATGTGTATGGAAATATATATATATATATATATATATGTAGATTAAATTCTTAAAAGTAGTATGCATGAGTAAATGTATATATGAGTGCTACTGAATATTTTGAGTGTACATGTGCATGTGTGTGTCAGTATAGAATGATGTAGAAATATATAGGAGGGTGTACAAATTATTTCAGTAAGACTTATATAAATATATATGTGTTAATAAAATACTAAAGTTTAAACTAGTGGAATAAAATATACAGACATATTTTAATATAAGCAGAAATAAAAAGAATGAAGATATAAAAAGGAATAATCCTCTTATAAATAAATGAAGGAAGTACATACCATTTGCATGAAAGCTAAAAATAGGAAAAAAAAAATAAGATAAAAACAGGGAAGTGCTTGGTATAGGCAGAATTAGAAAAGAGTATTTAATAAATAACAAAACCAAGTCACATTTTTAGCATGATTGTAGACAAGGGGGAAAAGTATTTTCTGAAAAGCAAATTTCTGAAAAAAATGTGTAACCACTTTTCTCTTCACCCAAATTAAGCCGGGAAGGGTAAAACTTTGGGTTTAAAAAATGCAGATAACATGATTTTTTCTGGTGGGCAAAAATGGACTTAGCCAATACCCAAAACCCTAAGAGAGACCCTGTATATATATACATGTATATGCAGCAGCCTCCTCTCCTCCTCAGAAAAGAATTTTGAAAAAAAAAGAAGAAAAACAACACCACAGAAATCATAAGACAAGGGAAGGAAGAGAGCTTGAGACTAAGGGCAGAAGCTCATCAATTAATTAAGGAAACAAAGAAGAGAGCTAGGTGAGAAAACTCACTCAAAAATCTAAGGCAATAAGTCCTAATGTAGGCAGCCAGATAAAAGTATTTTTCTTAAAAGAGTATTTTCATATATGAATGCTTATCTGTGAATTTAAAATCTGAAAATGTTTTGACTCTCTTTGGTTGATCACTTGTTTTACTATAACAAAGTTTTATGTGTTGTTAGTATACATATCTGTTTTATACACTGAGATCTCTGATTTGTTAATGTTTAGGGATATAAACAAATACCCAGAAAATAAAATGTTGAGAATAGGCAAGTAGTATTGGTTTTGGCTCAACCCAGAAAGATGTAAATAATGTTGAGCTGCAATATACTCATGTATAAGTGCTGAGGCTTGAAATAGAAAGGAATTAGGGGTGCAATAGGGTTACCTATGTGCTGATGCTCCTGATTCAATAAAATGCATAGCAAACAAAATTTTGTGATTCAGTGAAACTAGGTCATCCTGAGTTTAACTCAAGCACAAATGTTTGCAAAAGAAAAACTCTCCCAGAAACCATAAGCCAATGTTAGTTGCCTAAACTCCTTTTAAATACCAGGATGAATATATATATATATATATACAGAATCTTATTTTATAATCACCAATGGTTGTTTGCTTGTTTGCCTCTGTATGGCCATGAATAATATGAGATGCCATGTTATGGATGTTTTTAGCTAATGAAATAAATCACTGAATGGTTTTGTCATGAAAAATCAAAAGAGTTATTATTGACTTAAACCTGATTAGGAAATTGGGGTCAAGAACACTGCAGGAATGACTTGTGTGCTTGAGTAACACAAGTTGACACATGGCTTGTTTAAGTCCTGAGATCTTTGTGTAATGGAGTGAATTAGTTCATTACAGTGTGTCCATTGATTCATAAATATTGCAGATGAGACCAAGGATAGATAAATTTACCAAGGGAATAATACTTGAGAAGATGAGAAAACTAGAGTTTTTCCCAGATTTGAAATATGAGAATTGAATAAATGATTTAACTCATATTGGTTATTTTCCTGTTTGGTATGAATGATTGTTTGACTATGATTGAATTGTATGCTTGAATGTATGTGCCATATTCATATGTGTAGTCTCTGGAAAGAAAATTAAAGTGTGCACATGCACAATGACACAGAGCATGCACACAAGTATTTGCCTGATTCCAAAGGGCTGAACTTTCTGTATATGTACTTAACTTAAATTTAACCTGATTAACTAATTATTTTGTGAGCTTTCTCATACCAGACATGTGTCTGACCCTAGTGTGCTAATGGCATCTGGGGTGTCTCATTTAAAATGAGGCAGTTTCAAATGCTTTTTCAGGGATTGCAGCAACTAAGTAGGAGTAGGAGCAAGGCTTTGAGAAGAAGATATAGCATGCTAACTTAGTTAGATAAGAGCCTAAATGTTGAAATCTGCATGTATTGACAATTTAAATTGTTACTTGTATTAAGTGATGAATATTGGATGGATATTTTGTTAGGTATTTTGTTAAGAGACTGACTTGTATCTGGAATCTATGAACCAAGTTAAATATCTGTTATGTTTAAAAAGAATTTCAATTAAATCTTGTAAGTGGATTTAGCAAGAACACCATGTTAAAATTGAATGATTACATTTTATAAATGTATTAGTCAATCTTGAGTCTTTGGAAAGGATTTAAGTTTTGGAAAAATCTGGATAGTTGATTCTCAGAAAATTAAATGGTTTTATTCTCTACCATGACATATGTGTACAAAAGAAATAGGCATAGGTTGAATGTTTTATATGGCTGCAAGATTCCCATAATTAAACTTGTTTCATACAAATGTCTCATGTCCTATATTTTTAAAGAAAGGATTTGTAATAAGGGAATTGTAAGCCAAATCCAAATAGTTGCAGATATATATGCACATAAACATGTTTAGTGCAAATATTACCACATCTTTTCCTTTGTATTTGTGATAAGAATCTGAATTTCACCCAGATTCTAACCAAATGCATTTTTAATTCCAGACAGATTTTGTGAGAAGAAATTCAAACCTGGATAATGATAAACACTTCTATCATTTACAAAACCCAAGCAACAGACCCTTAACTTACATCAATCATGAAGCCTTCCAGGTTGTAGAAATGGGTTTCAAAAATAATTAAGCAAGAATTTATTGTTTTGTATGATAGAATATAGGCAAAAATAAAGTATATATGTGCTGATATAGGTAGATAACAGGTTCCAAACTGTACAGGATAAAAATGTAAAAGGAAAAAAAAACAAAAATTGTGTTTGAACCAACCAGCATAGTACTTGAACTCGTGACCTCTCGTGTATAAGTTAGGCGCGTTTCCATTACGCCTAGATGTTGCTTGTGTTCACTTAGGATCCACTTCTTTTTAGCTTGATTTTGTCACTATTCAGAACTTAACACAAACATCTATATTAAAAGCTTGCTTTCCATTGATTATTACTTGATCACCTCTTAGTTAGGATAAACAGACTAAAGTATATGTTTCCAGTGGATTGCTTGGTCAAAAAAAATCAGCAATCCAATATCCTCTTGTTTTCCAGAACTCTGATTCAAACAAGAGAGGCATATACATCCTCACATGTATGTGCTTATCTTTGTGAATGTACTGATATATTTATATTGGTTGATTATTGTGATCCTGGATATATTTTGGTATTGGAGAAAGATATTGACCCTGAGAATTATAATTGCAATGGATGATATATCTATATATTTATATATCCTCTTTACAAAAAGAAAAAAAAAATTTCCTTATGGAATTAGAGTAGAAGTAGGAGGGTCATTTCACAAATGTCGTAAGTCTCTTTGAACTAAACTCTAAGTGGAATAGCAGAAATATAGAAATCATGCCAAAACAGCTTGTTATTGCCTCAATGAACTATGATATTGACCCCAAGGTCAAAAATTTTAAAGTATTTTAGGATGAATTATTAGTTAATTTATTATTTGTGGGCTTAGAATTTATTTGATAACATATATAGAAGTTTTATTTATTTATTTATAGCTAGAAATAATAATAAAAATAATTGGACTATTTTTTAAGTATTAAAATATAATGGTTGACCCTAATTTATCACCTTTAATTAATTTTAGAGGATGTGTTAAATAAAATAAAAGAAATAAATTATTAAGCTAAGAAATTATTAGGCTTATCTCAATGATTAAAAAATAGGGTAATTTTGTCATGTTATGCAATAATTAATTTCCTGTCCCTCTACATTCTATACACTCTTCTTATTCTCAAATTTTAGTTTAAGCCTTTGTTGATTCAACTTCAAGCCTAATATGGGGTCATTTACTAAAGAGGGTCGTGAATGAAGGTTACTCACTAAATAACATAGTGAAAAGTGGAAAATGAGAATTAAATAAAAGATTAAAATATAATGCACTAAAGGAAATAACACATGATGTAGAGTTGTTCAATCTAGAAGAGATCTATGTCTACTTTAGTTTCTAGTGTTATTTCCTTTTTAGATTATTTTTTGTTACAAGAATGAAGATTAATGGCCTATGGAAGAGCTAAAATAAACAAGCATTTAATAGTGGCATAAATGACAAAAATTCAATCCATGTATAAGAGCATGGGTCCTTCAATTTATAGTTGTAGAGGTATACTTTAAAGGGCTTGGATTGATGCCTTGAATGCTAATCTTCCTTAGAGCCATTGATTGCAAATAGTGGCCTAGATGCGGCCAACTCGATAACCCTATGGGAGGAGTGGTCCAAATGTGTATTAGGTCATGGGGCATACTACAACATGCTTTTGTTAGAGGTTCAACACATTATAGGGAATGGTTGTTGCACAAATGTTATATTGTTGTTCCGTAATGGTGTCATTTATCAAAGGAAATGTTTGGTTTCTCCACTTCTACCAAAGGAAATAACGAATTTGTTGCAACGTTTTGGAGGGGTAGTTTCGATTTTATTACATCCTCATCTGCATACAATAGACTAAAGTGGGTAGGATGGTTAGCCGAGGATTAGGTTTGAATGGAAATGAAGTGGGCAGACAAACTGATGTAGGATGGCTTTATATGCGGCGCTTGTATGGTGATGGACAACCTGCAAGTGCTTGGTGAGGCATAAGGTGACCATTATTTTTGGGGGTGAAACTAACAGAGTTCTGAACAGAGATAGTGAGGTGGATAGGCACCGGGAGCGAGGCTTATTGGTCAATACTTTTTAAGTGGGCTTTTATTGTTGGGCCTCAGATATGATGAGCCTAATTATACTATGCGAGAAAATTAAGTAACAATTTGCCTCCTGGATCTGCTTCTACGGGCATGGGTAAACTTATCTTATTTGCATTTAATGCTGATGACATGTCATGTTTTGATTAGTTGTGACCGTTTGTATTTCTAGATAGTTGTAACGACCTGGTATTTTGAATCATTCGCATCCACACATGTAGGACATGAATTGCTCAAAATGTCAGATTGTTAATTTATATTTGGCAAAACTCAGCATGTACAGTAAATAAATCAATCACAAAATCACAGACACAGAGTAATATAACAATAAGCAATGGAATAGATAAATAGTAGTTCATGAAGCTACTATATAAACATCAGAGTTTAAAACAAAATACAACAGCAATCTCAAATAAGAGTAGTCTCAAATACAAAGGTAACTACAAGACTAAATAGAAATAACTGGAAATAACTGAAAGCTGGATCGATAGATGGATCTTCAACAAAGCTCCAATCTCCAAAGGTGAGTCGCAAATGTTGTGACACTCAGTCTGACCCGATTATAAAGCAAAACATGAAACACTCAAGTCAGGATTAACATTCTTATATTAATAAATTTAACTCAAGTGAAATGTCAACTGAAATTAAAGTAACTTAGAGGATAGTTAGGATTTCCATCCTCTAAGGATCCGTGGAACTATCTAGTATGTAGTAATATACGCTATTATAATATGTCTATAGTAAAGTAAAAGTATTAAAATAGCGTTAAGGCATTACCCATATCCCACTTAACACATTTTATATATTCTCGTAGTCTATACAATGCCGTACGCTCCACCAAATCGGTGGTTTACACAGAGGACACCACATAGGTATGGTAAAAAACAAACTCGTAGAAGGCGCGATAGGGCATGTGACAAGGCACGCGAGGCAATGCCAGGGTAGATATACCGTTTGCGGATCCGGACTGGTGGTAACACATAGCACCTACTACCGCCCACCTCGTTACACACTCCCAAATCAAAGGTGCACCCAATCAAATCACAAAAGCAATTGAATGGTATCGAAGAAATGTGTCCGATAGAAGGAATGACCTCACTTAGCCTGGCATGGCTCCTGTTGTAGCCACATCAAGCTGACTCACGGGAGTCAGGGCTACGTAAATACCATACAGAATCATTCACCAAACCATCCTACTTCATTTTGGAATGTCCACCACGTACACAGTTAATAAAGTGGTTTTCGTTATTGGCAGAGAGTTTGACAATATCCGACCCCGGTCTCTTTAACAACCAAACACTTATTTCACACCGTGGTCATTTCATTTCAAATAGTTCATACTTCATATCAAAATATCATATTCATTTCAAAACCATATCAATTTGCTATCATTATTCACTTTAAATGATATTCATTTTCGGAATCGTAACACTTTTAAAATTTTCGAAATCATAACACTTTTGAAATCATAACACTTTTGAAACCATAACACTTTTAAAATCATAACACTTCCAACTTAAACAGTTTAGATATTTAAATTAGTATATATATAATAAAATAGTTATAAATTAAAATAGTTTATATATTAAAATAATTTATATATTAAAATAGTTTATGTATATATTAAAAATACTTTATATAATAAAATAGTTTCCTCCAATTTCGCAAGTTGATTCAAATCATCTTAAATTCCAAAATTCAATTTAAATCAATTCCAGTTTAACCATTTCAATTTAAAGGTCAAAGATTCTATTCAAATTCTTCATAAACCATTCCAATTTATATCGATTTCAAATCCAAGTTTGGACTATCACTTCAATTCCGATAAGATTCAAGTTTAAATATTCAAACATTTACAATATAAATTTCATTTATATTTCAACATTTAACTTTAATTTTATTCAAAGTGGAAAGTATTCACTTAATCATTTTAATAAAAATTTATTAAAATCCCAATTTATAAATTTAAATCAATATTAAATATTCAATCTCAATTTTATTTAAAGTTGAGAATATTCATTTAATCACTTTTTATCAAATCAAGTTATGAATCATATCTTTCAAAACCTCAAAAAAATTAATAAGTTTAAATCCATTCTAATTCAAATTCAATTATTACCCAATTTAAATTCCAAGACAACATTAATTTATTCTTCCCAACCTCTATTATTAATGTTATACAAATCTATTTTAAAATATTAATATAAATTTAAATAAATGCTTAAACATATTATATATTAATTAAATTTATTTTATTAAATTAAATCTTATTATTAAATTTATTTTATATTAAATCTAATTTTATATATTTTTAAAATGAATAAAAATTATAAGAAAATCTTAAAAATTATATTTTTAAAACTAACTTATAAAGTAAAAATTTCCAAAACATAAAATTTTAAAAATCTAAAATTTAGACATATATAAAAATAACATTTATATAATATATTTTAAAAATCAATATTTATTAAAACTCATATATTTTCTTTCAAAACTTTGGAAATCATTTCGAATATAGACCAACGATATCCGTATATAATTTTCTATCCTATGGTCAAGTGATACGGGTATTTATCATTTTAATTCGCAGTTTAAATATCTACGGGTATATATCATTTCAACCCGCAATCCCAAAATTCAGAATAAATGAAAATCGCTTGGGTTTATCATTTCAACCTATAACGATTTTCCCCTAATCTATAATATCGTTCGGGTATGTATCATTTCAACCCATATGGAATTTCTAAACTAACATGGAACTTGCAGAGTGAGAGCAAATATGATAAAATATAATAATCAACAACAGGCATATATCATCAGTAACAAATTAAATAAAATATACACAATAGGATATGGTGTCATATGTCACAGGTGAATAATTACAGATAATGGCATATCATATTAAAAATTAAATAACTAGCAATTCAAATTTAATAACATATTTCAATTGTCATTTCAAGTGAAATCAAATCTACTAATTATAAGAATGTTAATCGTGAGTGATTTCTCACCTTTTGAGGCTAGAGAACGATAGGAATGGGAACAGTGACACAGATACACACACGGACACGAACTAGCGGGACAATGACAAGCTAAGAGTTTGTTGCTGCAAATTCGATATTGAGGAAGTAAGCCTAGATGGACAAGAGATTGATGAAACCAGATATATGCTATATATATATATTTTTCAAAAATCAATTTTAAAAACATATATTTTCAAATCAATAATTAAATCAAAATACCAATAAAATCTTTACATATTATATTGCAAAATCATTATTAGATTAAACACATATAATTCCTTTCAAATTCTATATTATATATACAACAAGATTTAAAATCAACATTTTCTTAAACACATCAATTTCCTCCCAAAATTCTTCAAATAAAAAGTAATCATAATATATGATTATATTAGTTGTTACAAAATCAGATTTTTAAAATATTAATGTAAATTGTAAACAAATATTTAAACATACGACATTATATATAATAGCAAATCAAGCTTTAGGCAAACCTGCAATCTACATTATATATGTATATAAACTAATGTATAAACTACCATATACACATACATATATTATATGTATTTCTTTTCAAATCAATATGAAGTCCAACATATACATGCTGTAACCAACAAATAATGTATATATATATATATATGTACGGTCAAACATATACTTGTATAACTTACATATTATAACAACAGACATATCACATACAAACCTTATATACATATATATATAATTCTTATATAAACCTTTACATATATAAGCAGACAGATTATATATAACTAATGTATATACAAATGCTATACATATGTGTTAAAATCAAATTATATATATACACAGCTTATATATTAAATATATACATATAAATTTTTACTTTACTATATATATAAACAGCAGTAAATTTGACAAGACAAAATTTCACTTTATATAAACTATTATAATTATAAACAACAGATCTATATACATACTAGTATAGACTTACGCAACTTAAACAACTATGTATATATTGTATTTATATATGTACAGTAAAAGAAAAATCAATATATAACAAATAATATATTACCTATCTATAAATAGGAGGCTGTTAGAGGGGATCTTGGGATGAGGTGGTCGCGGAGTTACTTGCAGCCGAGGGGTACTGTGTGGCGGGTGAGGAAATGGTGGAGGGAGTGATGCAGATCTTGAGGAGGAAAGTGTGGGGTCTCCTAGTGGTGGAGGGAGGCCGCTGCTATTGGAGTTTATGGTGGCAAGGGTGGTCAGGGTGACAGGGCAAAGAGAGGGGCCGGAGAGAGGAGAATCGGCGGCAAAATGGAGGTGGTGTGAGCTTTGGGTTTTTGAAATGATGAAGGGTAGGTGGTGGGCGGATGAAGGGAAGGCGACATGCTCTTGGTTGGTGCTCACGTGGAGGAGGGAAATGGGTGGACGGTTGACTGGCAGAGGTTGGAGGTCGCAAGGTAGCTGGGGCATGCAAAATAGGTGGACGGGCAAGGATGCGAGAGCGAGAGGACATGAGAAACTATAGCAGGAGGAAGCAAATATCAACAGGCTTGATAATATATGAAAGTTAATGTAATGGCAACGGCCATACGTTGATTCAGGCAAAAATAATTAGAGCAACTAATTGTTGCTTGACAGTCCCGTCTGAATTTTGAAAGGCAAAGAAAACAAAAGGTCATGGATATGGTACCGATACGACACACTGCTTTATCAATTCCATCGCGTACCGGACCTTGAACTACAATGATAAATATACTACGGGAATCAGCATGACGAGGCGAATAGAATGGTACGCAGATATCAGCGATACGATCAAATTATAAAAACTCGAATTTTCGCTACAGAAAATGCTACTAAAACGTAGAAAATAAGATAAACTGAGCTATAAAAGTCCAAATTTGACGAAACGAATTATGACGTCTTTCTCAGAAAATGATTTACATTTTTATTATATAAAAATATCCAGATTTCTAAAACATTTTATTTTTCATCAAATTAACTGATTATAAATTGAAAATTGAAAATTACACAACAGAATTTACTTTCATATTTTCCAATAAAATTTTACCATTTGCTATGTTAAAATAGACGTATTCCAAATATCAAAATTTTATTTTCAAATTCAATTATTTAATTTCAAGCAAAATTTTAGTTAATTACGTTATAAAAATCATCAAAATTCCCGACTCGTTAATATAGTTTTAGTGAATTGACATTTGATTAGATGACACACTAGATTAAGGTTCTATGATCTACATTGCTTCCTGTCCAATCCATCCAACGGTTAAGATGCAAGGTCGAATGTTATAAAAGGAAGAGGCATTCTTATTCTTTCCCTCTATTATTTTATTTAGCAATTCTACCATTAATTTCTCAAGCTTTCAGAGAAATAGAAAAACATCTGCATCTCTTTAGCCTTATCTCAATTTGACAAAAGTAAGTGAACAAAACGCTTTTGCTTTAGTTCTTCTCCTCTTTCAACTTTTTTAAGCGACTTTACCATGATTTTTCTTTCTCTATTTTTTGTGTTGACTTTTTAGTTTTTTGTTATCAGCTTTAGTAGCATATAGACCACCGTCCCTTAGTAGTAACATCACCGATTTTGGTTGGCTATTCTCCTAAGCTCGTGCCTTATGTAAAGGGAAAAACTTGAAAATTGTTAATTACCAAAGTCTAAATTGTGTAGTAAAAAGAGAATATTTTAGATGCGTTAGTATTCCATATTGTTGGATCGTGTAAAACTGAAGTATGAGTACATGGATGGTGGACTATGTGCTTACAGGGCGCCTCTATGATGCAAGCCAGAGTCGAGGTCTACCAGCCTCATAGAAGAGGAGGTGTGTAACACCTTATACATTTTAATAATAAAGTAAATAATATATAAAGGGTCAAATGGTAATCTTACTAAAAGGACAAAAATATGAATTTCAGACATGATTGAATTAAGCAATGAAACTTGCACTGTTGTTAAAGCATAATTTTACGGTCAAGTTTCATTATAAAAACATTAAAAACGAATGCACGAAGTGTAAGTTACAAAACAACGAGTAGGTAAAATTGAAATGGGCTAATTAGGTTTAATAATCCATTAATGCCAATTAACATAATTATAACCCTTACCAGCTCTAAATATAAGTACGTTCTTCAAATCCAAGATCTAAATTTAAAATATCAAATCTACACCAAACTCAACTATATAAAATGATGAATTCATTCGAATGAAGAGAGATACTCAAATATACCAAAATCTCAATCATTCATAGGTTTAGATGATTAAAGGAGATCAAAACAATGAAGAAATATAGAGTTTTGACTTTGATTTGGGAATAACTTAGATAAACAATGAGTGAAATTTTAATTGCTATGTTATATGATTCAATCATGCTTTTAATTCATTGTTGATTGTCTATAATATCAAAGGTCATAATTGATACGAATAACCCCTAAGTGTATGTTGATTTGGGTTATGAATATTGATAATTGAGTTTTGAGGCAATAGTCAACCATTTAATTCTGATTGTAACTTTAATTAATGGGAAAGATAATTAAGATAACATGGATAAAATATGCAAATTATTAATGCAACGACCATCCTATACCATGGGTACCCAATATACTCGTGGAGCACGCTATGGGCGTACCCAACCGATGTAAGAGCCAAGGGTGTAAAGTAACGAAAATTCAAACACAGAACATATAGAACATCTCATAATGCACAGAGAAAATATATTATAGTAACATAGATGTAAAACAGGCGAGACAATAATATCATCAAATGAACCTAAATAAGAACGTCATAGTGCAACAGGTGCATAGATTACACAAAAACTGAAGTAGAAGAGTCTATACATTCCAAATCTTCAAAATAAACTCTATAAATATCTCTAAAGTAGTACTAGTACTAGTATACATCCATAATACTACACGACGGAATAAGCGATAGTAAGCTCCAAATTATAGATATATAAAAGCGTAGCCTCCTACGTGTGCTCCATACAGCTCAATGCGCTATCCATACCTGTTATCTCTAATCTACTCATTTAATAGCACCTGAGATAAAAAGAAGCAAAACACAAAACCTTGGCTTAGAAAATTGTCTATATAAAGTGACACATCATCTCAAATCATATATAATAAACAGGGCATAGGGTATGAAGAGTCTTACCTCACATGTCCCTACATCCAAAGAGTTAGCACATAATAGTAGATATATGCTAATCTACTATAATCATCATATAAGTGTACTACGATCGAAGTACCATATCCAATGTCTATGTATATAGTCAAAAATACCCACATCTTGTGATACCCTAGAGTGATAAGCAACCATGTAAAATATAACATCCATCAAACAACCCTCACCATCACTCATAAGTATTTGATACATGATAACTCTATAGTACAATCGCAATTAGGGACTCAAATAAATCCCGGCTTCTTTGGTGCTCGAATCCATGCCAATTCATAAGGCAAGGAACTATACTCACAATCGTAAAGTCCAAAGTAATCCATAATTGAAAGATCTTGACGCAGCGTAATCCAAATGGGTGTCCCCGAGCTATTAATGATCTATTTGCATGCGTATCCTTTGTAGAACTCATCGTTATTCCATCCTAGCTATCTCCATAGTAGATTGCAATCACAAATTCAACTCACAAGCTATCATCGTTGAACTCGTTCTTATGGATCACTATCACAACTACCATCATTGAGTCGTCGTTATCAGAATACCTCTCGAACCCTATGTAAGGCGTAGAGCCATCGTACTATAGTTCTAAAGTCATCATCCTATCGAAGTGCCATGTTATTGCTTCACTAATCGCACACAGACCCTAAAGCTGTCTTGAGTCGTCCCAGAGTCGTTTTCGTTCGCCCAAGAAATAACCCACAAAGTTCGCATTTTTGCTCAGGTAACTCCATAGAGAAACCCAAAGCAATTACGTCTTTGACCCAAAGCCGCTCCAACACCCTAGTTCCCATTCATGGTCCAAGAACCAAACCGAAGCAAGGCCACCCATGTCCCGAAGCACTACACACTACCCCTGAACAAGAACTTCATATAGGCCCCCAAACACAGCATCACCAAACATCATTTGTTGTCCAATCCTCCCCAATGCCAACCTGAAGCATAGCTCAAGCAAACCTCCTTCCGACCCAAAGTCACACCCGAGCAAGAATTCCTGATCGGCCATCGAACAAATACTACCAAACAAAAATGCTATAGTTTCTCCAAACTCTAATTTCGCACTGGTTTCACTATTACCTCCATTCTTTAACCCATGTGTCTTCCGTTTACATCAATACCACTCTTGACATCCTACAACCTATCCATCAAAGTTTGGTTCTACGCTCACTACCTCTAATTCGCTGCGATAAGCATTTTCAACCATTCAAGCATACAAAAAAACACCACACACACATCACAACATCCGAGCATGCAAATCATAGCAATCATCATACATTGTATCGATAACATAGCCTAACATCTATAAAGGCAAACATACATCTAAATAACTTCATTAAAACATCAAAAATCCATTTTTCCACGTTTTTACTATAGATAGGATTCTAAACAGCATCAAAACATAAATTTGACTTTAAAAATGAATCCAAAACATGTTAAAACTTATAAATACATATATAGTAAGGTGGGAGATAATAAATCACTCACCAAACCACCAAAAATCCAAGTTCTACAAGCAAATCAAGGTGAATCGGAGAATAAATAGCAAACACCCAATTTCTCTTCCTAAAAAATGTAGATATTAAGATATCCAACAAATCCTCTCGGTAATCTCCCCTTAATCTATGATTTAGAAGTGATTAAGAGGAGAAAGGTGAATGTTTTTGTGAAGAAAGTGTTAATAAGGGCTTAGACCTATTTGGAAGATGGAAAAATGATTTGGGGAAGGTAATTTCAGCCTCTAATAGTGTAAAACCCCAAATGGGTTAGAGGACCTATCTCATTAATTACCCATTAAGCTGCTCAAAAAATGGACAAACTTCAAACAGCCATATCTCCTAGTCAGAAAGTCCAAATGGCTGTTATGACCACTCTATGAAAAGAGACCAATATATCTTTCCAATGGAAGTGGTCTCGGGTCTAGCCATTACAGTTTTTAGGGGTAAAATCATCCGATAAAATTTCTCAATGTCAAAAATGTCACTACTCAACATTCCCTAAAGTTATAGTGTCATACGACCTAATATGAATTTAAAAATAATATTATGACCCTCCGATATGTAAAATATGGGTTGTTACAGTTAATTAGTCTAATAGATGAATAAAATGGGTATATTGACGATAAGTTTAATAACTAAATAACTTCATAATTGGTTCGAACCAATTAATTAAACATATAATTTGAAAAGAAAATGAAATACAATGAAAAATAAGCAAGTAATGAAATCATTGAATATAAAGGGAAAATATATTGTAAAATGACCTCAAAAACATTATACGACCCTTCTATAATGTATATAGGTGTTGTAACGACCCCGAATTTTAATCTATTTTAAATCGATAATTAAATTAATTTTTGAATAAAAATAGTAAAATAAATCGATAAAATGGAGCGAGTTTCCCCGAATTCAAGTATTCAACAAGTAAAAGGTAAATATGAGCAAAACCAATTATATAAGGATAAGTATGCACACTTGTAATATGAAACAAAACAGCAACATACATTCATAAGCATGAACACTTGAAAAAAATAAAAATAAATGTAAAGTACATTTATATTTCCATCTTTAGCAGCAAAACGAAAGTATGTAAGCTTGTATAGGAAGGCAAGTAAAAATAAATATATATGAAGACTAAGCAAACATAGTCAGGTTAAACAAAAGAAACAACACTTATAAAAGTAAAGGATTGTACAAAGTAATAAATGCTTTCATCTGCCCAATACAACAAAGCTGCAGCCACCAAAAACATATTGTCTCGGCCAACAAAGAAGAAAATCAAAGAAAAGTAAAATATAAATACATTTGTATCTAGTATTTGCTGGTAGCTTGATATTGAAGCCAGGCAAGTGAAAATATGAGATAAGTATGAATAAACAAAACATAAAGTACACAACATTAAATGCCTTCAATCCTTGCAGCCAACAAATCTGTTCGAATTGGCATAAATTTCTTTTCAGCCTCCAAAATTTTAAAATATCTCTGACCTTAGAAATGAAATAAGAAAACATATAGACAAACACTGTAGGCTGTTTTATACATAGCCTGGAAAACAACCTTTTCCTTATCACTTTTTACTTCCAGTTCGAGTTAAGCAAATACAAAATGAAACTCCATTTAAAAACCTAAAACAAGCATTCAACCACCACCAGCATATCAATACAAATCAGAGATCAAGAGAATTAAAGATCAAAAGACTTCAGTTTGCATTTTTCATAAGGCTGTTTCAAAACAAAAGAAGTGCTCTGTTCTTCTCTGAAAATCTGGTGAGTAACTTCATGTTTTAAAAATATTCTAAGTTTTAATCTAGTTGCATGATAAATATCAGAGATTTTGTTTTTGTGAAAATATATGCATTGCACTATATTTTGGTGAGATGAAGCCTGCATACTGTTATCTGGATTTTGCCTCTGTTTATAGGTTTCAAAACTCTAGGTTAATTCAAAAATCATTATTGCTCAATCTATTGATTTTTAGGACAAAACATATAAACAAAATATGTTTGGGTAAGTGTAAAGTAAATTTTAAAATTTGAATTCATGTTAAACAAAGTTGATCTGCTCTGGAAAACCTTAAGAACAGTTAAAATTTTATACAAGTGACATTTTCGACTATCTTGAATTATCAATTCAAGTTTATAAACTGATTACTAAATCAAAATTAGGATTTTTGAAACTTAAATCACATTTTTTAGTAATGGGTGGAGTTTGCATTGCTGGGTTGATCAATTTGGGAAGTTTGGATTCCCTCGGGCAATACACTTGATTGGAGTGATGGAGGTTTGTTGGGGAGGTAGATGAGTGATCGGAGAGGCTATGAAAAATGGTCGGAGGCACTCGCGATCACTGTGGCGATGGTGGCTTTCGATTTCAGTGGGTAAACCTAGTTTTAGCTAGGCTACGTATTTTGATCGACACGTCCTCTCGAGTTGATCGAGTGTGACGAGTTTTGGGGCGATGGTAGGGGAAACGTGGACGAGTAGATGGTCGGAGTTTGAGGCGCTCTGGTGGTCGGTGGAGGCTATACGAGGTGTTGACAGTTTTGGGCATGGTGGCTCTGGCGTTTCCAGGTTTGGAGTTAAATGCTCGATTTTGGTTGTTGAGGTGAATGAGTCGATCGAGGGGCTGAGGTTGACGTAGTGGCCAGTCGCGACTTGCCTGAGACCTCGTCGTTCGTCAGAAGGTCACCGCAGTCCAATGCACGTGCACGAATTAGCATATGTATCAGTAGGAGGAAGGGTCTGGGTACTCGGTGAAGTTCTCGAGTATATTTGGGTTTCACTCGCAGACGTGGTAGGCTGGCCTCGAAGCATATACTAGGGTCTCGGGGGATTTTGATGGTTACAGGTTTCATTGAAAACCTGTTACCCTATTTCCAGATTTGAGTACAAATGTAAAAGCTAAGTTTAAATGGGAAGTAAGTTTTAAAAGGAGCTTATATTCAAGTTTAAATCTGGTTTAAAGTAAATTTGAATCTCAGTTTCCAAATTAATTAATTAATGATTATGAGCGATTAACTAATAAATTTGAGACTAATAAATTGGAAATTTATTAATTAAGAAATTAAAGGTTGATTAATTTGTAATTAAGAAGTACTTAGTTTGAAATTGAGTCTTATTGATTAATAACTTGGTTTTATTAATTAATGAATAAGAAATAATTGATCTACAGAAATTAATTAAGGATTAATTGACTTGTTATTAAGTTTATTAATTGATAATTAAGGTTTATTAATTAATAATTAAAGAATATTTAATCTGTAATTAAAGGTTAATTAAGTTACATTTAAAAACTTGAATTAATTAAATAATTAATGGTTAATTAATGGGTCATTGAGGATTAATTAATTAAGTTAATTAATTAAGAAATTATAAATTAATGAAGGTGATTAAGGGAAGATAATGAATTAAGGGCTAATTTATTAACGTGATTAATTTAAGAATAATTTATTAATTATTAATGGTTAGTTAATAAATGATTTAAAGAATAATTAATTATATTGGTTTGTAATTAATTAATGATTAATTAACCCGGATTAGAAATTCATAAGAAATTAATTTGATTTGAATAAATCAGATAATTAACTGACATTACTTATGAATATTTGGATTTGATTGGATGATTGAATTGTTTGATATTTCCTGATCTGTGATGCTTTGTAATATATTCTGCTTTGGGTGTAATCTTTACTGCAGTTTATTTATCTGAAATTTATATATATATGTGATCTGTGAATAAAAGATAAGCGATATAGTTTATATCGTTTATCAATTATATCCTGTATTTTGATCTATGATGATTCATGATGTTGCACTATTGTGTGAAACCCCTGGACTACACTTTTACACACACAAATATGGATTTCACGTGGAAATCGGTTAAGTCACAGATAATTTGAAATTGAGGTTTTTGAAATGGAAATTTTAATTTCAATTGATTTGGAAATTTGAAATTTGGGTTTAAAGTAAAAAGCTTTCGGAATGGAATTTCAAAGATAAAAGCTATTTTGAATAACTTAATCGAGTTATGAAAATTTAAATAATTTGATTTAAATTTGAATTCAAGTTTGAAATTGAATCCTATGATTTGAAACTAGGGATTGAAAATGTTATAAATGTGTTTATCTAAATTTAAACCATTTAAAAATATTGGTTTGAGGATTTGAATTTAACCCAAGAACTTTAACTTGTGTAAATGAATCAGATTTTCCGAAATAAAAACTGTTGTTTTAAAAGAATAAAAGCTTTCAGATAAGAAATGAAATTCCAGTTTAATTAAAGGAATTTCAAGTTTGAATTGAAAAAAATGGTTTTTGTGACGACCCGGAAATTTTGAGCATTTGAAATAGGAATATTTAATTAATTTTAAATATTCATAAGATAATTATTAACTTTAATTTCAAATATCATTAATTATTGGATAATTAATTGTTGAATTTAATTATCGAAATTGGTAAATTTTTGAATCTGGAGCTTTAAGCCTGTTAAAAATAATTTAAAGGATTGTAAAAATTATATTGATAGTACTGAAGATAGTAAAAGTGTTGAAACTGAATTTGGAAGTGTCTTGTTCAGTTTTAAAAAAAATATATACCGTTTAAACTGAATTTAAAAATAGTCGTCCGAGGCACAGTCTCGGAATTCGACGAAACCAGTTTCATTGGATCCGTAATATTGTATTATTATCGGATTTTAAATTTTGTAGCATTTGGGGTGGTTGTGTGCGCGTATGATATAAAAACGCGTTGGGAATTTTATCGAGACGATTTGAAATAATTTATATAATAAGTTGACTGGTCAAATTCATCGCACATCAGAGTTTTTCAATATCCCAAATCACTGTAACTAATAGAGCCTTCTCGAATGCAGTTTCCTCTCAAAACAAATCCAAGAAATAAAATCACGAATCTTCTTTCCTCATCAGTTCAAATCAAAACTTTATCCTTACACTTCAGAAAACACTGTAGTCGACTAATTCTATCTGTATCTTCTCGAATACACTTCCCTTTTTATTTATTGTCGCTCTTCATTGTGCAAAAGCTTGTTCAAGGTATAAAATAAAAATCAATGGCCGAGCAACTCATCAAGGGAGTCATATATTTCTTCCCCCTTCCTCCAATTCGAATCGGCATCACGCAGAAAAAAAAAACGAAAAACCCTCTTTCGTTTAAAATCTGATAGCTTGAAAAATCAAAGATATAAGGCTGAACTACGAATTCAAATGCACGCGAACCCTCCCTTATATCCAAATCGAACGCCATTCACCAGATCGACTCGTGCTCGAGTCGCGAAAGGGCACCGTGGGACGTCGAACGATTTAAAGGCTGGAGATTGGTCGTGAGGCCGCAGTTCGAGCGGCAGAGTGGTGCTAGGGTTTCGAGTTCGACAAGGCGATGGAGAGGAGGCTGGCAAGAGGCAGCGGCTTCGATGACATTGGGTTGTTCGCAGGCGAAGTCTGGGGTTGATCTCGAGGCCGCGATGGGGAAGTCGGAGCTCACGAGAAACGATGGCGGCGCGACTGAAGAGGAGGACGCTGGCGTGCGTTTTTGTGATAGGATGAGGTATTCGTTTTTACAGTTAATTTTTGATTTAATAAATATACAAATATAACATGTTTTCATTCACTCAGTTTAATTTTAAAATAATGGTGATTAATTTGTTTAAATAACTAATTTAATTATGTTAGTCACTGAAAATATTTTAGGAAGTGAGTTAAAATTAAATTGTTAGTTAAATTAAATAATTAGTTCATTGAATTAATTTGGAAGTAATTGAGCATTCAATTTGTTCGAATATGTATTTAATCAACTGTAAATATCTATACAAGGTCTAGAATAGAGAAACAAGCTGGAATGGAAGTGTTTGGGAAATGGATTGCAAAATCAAAGCAGAGGTGAGTTAATCTCACTCAGCTGAATTTAAATTTAAATTTAAATGGATAAATTTAAGTAATTGGTTGGATGATTGAACTGGTGTGATATGCTATATATATATATAGTAGTAGTATATTGGAGTTGTTGATATTCCCGCATTTTATAGCGGATGAGACCCTATGCGCCGCATAATAGCGGATGATATTTTATAAAACCCATATACCGCGATATTCCATCTTGAAGTGGAATTGGTATTGTGCTAACGTCTGTGGATGCAGGGAAACAGGTTGGAGGGATCCAACTGGATTCCTCAAATATTTAATTTTGTTTAAATATTCTGTGATATGATTGTTGATATCGTGATGATTTATATTGGATAATCTGGTTGGGTTGAATTTCCCAGTATAATGAGTTATCAAAGGCAATTGGATTGAATTTTGGAAAGAAATAAAAGAGTAAAATTTAAGTTAAATAATTCTAGTGAATTCGAATAAATTAAATAAGGAATTGTAAAAGAAATAAAGAAATTTCTTAATTCGAACAAATATGGGAAAAGAGGATTCTGAATTTAATAGTGAAGAAATAAATCTTTAACTAAAGTGATATTATTTAAAAATATAAAAGAATTGATTTTATTGAAATTTAAAGATTTAATTTAATTAAAATATTAATTGAAGAAGTTTGGAAATCCGGAATTGGTATTTTAGTTAAAAAGGGTTTTAACTCATAATAAGGAAATAAAAGATGAAAGTTAATGTATTTGAAATGATTGAAGTAAATAGGGAAATTTATTTCAAAGTAAAGTAAAATGGAAATCAATTGGAAATTGATTTAAGTGTTTAAAAACTTGGATTTTTAAAAGAGAAATGAGATTTTGGAGATATAAACTGGGTTTATAAAGTAAAATAAAATATCATTGGATATTTGAAGATATAAATTCAAGGTGGGAATTTATAAAAGAATATGGATTGGTTTAAAAATAAATGTTGATTTATTTTTAAAAGATGGGAATGAGAAGTGTATTTCTCTGGATAGCCAAGTACGTTTTTCAAAGCAATTTTAAATATAAGTTAAAAGTTCTAAGTGTGTTTTTAAAAGCATGTTTTAGAAAATTGATTTATTTCTAAATGTTAAGGCCTAAAGTAGTATTTTCAAAAATCTATTATTGTAGTAATTATATAAAAATGATTTGGTATTATGTTTTAAAAAGAGAAAGTTAGTTTATATTTATAAAGTGGTTTTATTTTAAATATTCTTAAGGTATATATTTTAGTAAAGTATTAAAAGTAGTTTTAAAATTTCAATGTTATAAAGTATATTTAAATAAAGTGTTTTTAAATTATTTTAAAATTTAAAAGTATTTTGTACTTGGTGATTCAGTGGAAATAATTATTTGGGAAATGTATTCCGTAAGCAGAAACTGTTTTGAAATTGTTTTCAAATGAGCTTTGAAAATTTGGAAATATATCTTGGAAAGTTATTTGGGCAAATAAATAATGTGGGAAATTATTTATTGTGTGATGGTTGCTTGTGGATGTTAATTGATAGTTAAATAACCGACTATCAATATTGGCCAAATGCGTTGATCGTTTCGAAGAGACCGGGATCGAGTTTCCGTATACCGGGATTCTAGGTCTGGAGACTCGAATACCACTTCGATCCGGTTTGTACGTTTCGTGTAACGTGTTCGGAGTCGAAGATGGAGCTGTGAAGTGCAAGGGCTAGTCGCTACTAATCCTGAGGATATTTCCAAAATGGATGTAGTAGGAATAGTGCCTTCGGTTCCGTTCGAACCCGGGACGGACTTGTATGGACGAATGCTTTCGTGACATCGTCAGGTGGACGATGGGCATTCTAAGGGATATGTTCTGAAAAAGGTATCGTTTAGCCTCGAGCCTCATCAACCGGGAATGACTGAAAATCAGGGGTTATGCAGCAAGGCTTCGTGGGTAGCCCCCACTTGAGAGTAAAGTCATCCCTGTCTAGATGTCCCTTTTATTTCGGCTTAGTGGTGCGGTTGCTGATCACAACCGTGGGGTGATTTTACTTGGAATTATCCAGTAAGGGATGATTCCGGTCTTGTGTTGCAGGGGAGCGGGCGTACTCCTCGGTACTGTGATCTAGGCCACGTACTGTGACAGGTGGTACCCCAGTGCCTAGTCATTCGTTGGAAATCCATTCTCCCTACGTGCCTTGTACGGTATTTGTTTGTATACCTAGTATGCTGGAATTTAATCATGTAACAATTTCAGCTATTTTAATAAGTATTTGTGAATAGACACTATTATAATATCAGAGGATTTTTATAAAAAGTGTTTTAGCTATCGTAAGGTAAAAACCCGACATGTTTATTTGTGGCGTGGTCTTACGAGATGCTTTTGATTTCAAAAGATTTTTGAAACTTTAATAATCAATTGAGAGTGATTTTCTCACGCTGGTATTCCAGACTGACTCGGGTATTGTTTTATATGATGCTCGGGTCAGACCGAGATAAACAGGTTCAGATTGTAGCTGTGGAGCTCAGGAGACGAGCTGGATGGCGATACGTACTTCCGTATTTGTTTATTGTTCCGCTGTGTATTTGGATGTATGTCATTGATGTGATGAACTCTGATGATGTATTCTGTAAATATATTGTATAAACAGATATATTTTTCTGTTTGAGTAAAGATCTGTTTTGTATATATTATATTTTATTCCGCTGCGATGTGAGATTCTGTTGTTGATTTTCTGTTTCTTCTTCTTCTACCTCTTCTTCTTTAACACAAATGGTTCGATTTTCCGGGTCTGGAAAGTCGGGTCGTTACAGTGGTATCAGAGCGAGGTTGGCGATAACCTTGGCTCTGGTGGGAATTTTGAGAGTATTAATAGATATGAGCGCGTATTTGTTAGTGAATATAAAATGGTTTTATATGGTGTTGACTTATCAGTTGAGTGTTTATGGATTCTGGTCGATGTGTGGGACGCCACAACATCGATAGGGATTTCTAAACTCTTAAACAAGATAAACCGACACAATATTGTTTTAAAATGGGGTAAATGAAATAATTTTACCCAAATTATTTTTGTGTATAAAAAGAAAAGTTTTTGTAAGCTATTTAGCTTATATATGGATGTTTGATTGTTAGGAAGTGATAATATTAAATTAGTATCATTTAAATATCAATTGAATAGGAAATTGGAATCATAACCTAGGTTAAGAAAATAAATTCAGATAATAAAGTGAAATTTGTAACTGTGAATTATAAATATGATTTATAATTGGGAATAGGATTCCAGAGGAACATTTGAAAATAAAATTTGAAAATAAATCGAGATGGATTTCAAATTTGGAATTTTGTGAAGTTTAAAATTCCTTTGAGTTTGGAAATGGTTTCAAAAGGGTTTTGGAGAAATGATAGTATTATTTCAGGAATATTTTGAGTTGAAATCTTGTGAGATTTGGAAATTAAAAATATTTGAAAGTGTTTTTAAAGAGATAAAAGCATTAAATTCTCTTTCGGTCGCTGGGAAATAACTTCGGTGATGACTGCAGCATCATCGATGTTCATTTTCGGGTTTCTGAAAGAGAAATTGCTACCTAGATGTATGGGCTGGTGTTTGTTTGCAAAACTGAGTTTGGTTTTGGAATTGAAAAGGGTTTTGGGTATAGTTGATTTCAAAAGTGATTTTGAAATTATGGGAAATTGTTTTAACTCTGGAATTTTATTTAAAATGTTTATGGAATGATGAGAAAAATAAAATATATATTAGTTAAATAAATTGTATAATCCCTAATTAAAAGTAAAAGTATAAATGGGATTGAATTTAAATAGATGGAAGTATGGATATAAATAAATTGTGGCTTATAAAATTTAGAAGTGGAATAAATAAGCCAAAATAAAAGTTGTTTGAATTGTGAAAAATGGATGTAAATCCAAAACTTGAATTATAAAATAGATCGAACTTCAGTAAAATAGTTAAGTGATTTTCGAAGTAAAAATCAAATATTGAATTGTAAAAAGAAGTGTGCTAATTTGGAATAAATTAGAAAAGTGGATATGTTAATGAAATTTGAATTTGGTAATAAAAGTGGAAGTATAAATGAATAATGGAATTGGAGTGTAATAGTGATAATTTGAATTGTAAATAAATTCAAGTAAGCAGAAATGATTGAAATGGCATTGTTATTAATATAATACAATTCAGAAATAAGTATTGAATGTGGATTAGAGGTTATATTGGATTCAATGAATATACCACTTATATTAAAATGGAAGAGAGTTAAAAATAAATTGAATTGGAATCAATTTAAATTGGTTATGAAACTTAAGCAATTATTTATTCTTATGGATATCGTCAAAACTGCATAAAATAGACCGTCGTTTGACGTAAGTAAAGTAAATTGAAATTCTATCAGTTGATAGAAGTTAAATAAATTGATTTTGAGATCAATTGAATTAAATATAAGTTTGATTTGCTAAAATGAGCCGAATGTGAGAAATTGAGATGTGAACCATTTAAATTGGATGTAGTCGTACATAAATGGGTTGTAACAATTTAAATTAATGTTGGAACCAAAACATTGCTTATAAGTGTTGTTTAATCTACCTTCCTCATGGAAATTCTCTTGTTTGTTAGTTAAATATGTAAAATGTTGTTAAGTTGCATGATCTTGGTACTTACATTTTTGAAGTAAGTAAGTACAGGTTCAGGGAAGCCGTATAGCTGATTTTGGGTTGCACTAATTGCTAAAAAAAAATCACTGCTTTGCTTAAAAAAAAAAAAAAATTGCTATAATAAGGTACGCTTACGCAAAAATTCAAAATAGGAGATATGAACTGCATATATTGATATATATTGTGATTTCCGGCCTGAGGCCGATGTATATATATATTTGTGCATCCTGCGATATCGCAGAAGTCCCTCCGTACAAGGGAGACTCTGCCAAAATTTTCCGTAAATTTTGGGAGTTAGAAAATTTTTGAAATTTTTGAAAATTTTCATTAACGATAAATAATCTAAATTTGCTAAGCAAATGGAATTGGAACCGAATAATTGAATCTAGTTTAAATATGAATGTAAAGTAAGTGAAATCGAAAGAACTAAGGAAAGTAAGCTTGCAAATAAACTTTTAATTGAGATTTAAATTAATTAGTAAGTGCAACTAATTCAATATTCAAAGTGGAAGATAAATTGAATTCAAGTGGAAATGTAAACGCAAAAGTGGATAGAAATGGATAGGAACTTCAATAGTGAAGTGAAAATATGTATAAGCAGTATGTAAAATGTTTATCTTAAACTTAAGAAATGAATAGTGAATTCTTAAGAAAATGTGGTACTGAAAGTATGCTAAGTGAATAATTGAATTAAGGTGAAACTGAAGTTGTGAAATGGGATAGTTGTGAATAAGGGGATAACAATCAAAAAGGAATGTGAATAAAGGAGAATTGATATAACTGATAATCAATTGGAATTTATACGTAAGATGTACGTATATTATTTTATTCGCATAGCTATTTGATCCAGATGTCGAGCACAGAATTTCGAGGTAATTATGCCGATCCGAGTTAGGATTTTCCGCTCGATTTTCAACGGCGAGCCTGGATATGGATTGTTGATTGATTCTGGAAATTCTCTATCATAGTTTGTGACTATGCAAGGAGAAGGACGGTTTCTGATCAAGAAACCAGATCTGAGTCCGCACTAGGAAATCGGGTGGACGATACTAGTTCGGAAGTGAAATTGTGTGATCGATTGAGCGATCGAATGTGATTTTGCGTACGAATGATATATGTGCATCGTACGGGCTTAAGTAAAGCAAATATTGGAAATTTGTAAAGGAAAGTATAAAATGACTTTGGAATTGTGATTGAATATTATTGCTTAGTAGGATATACAGGTGTATAAAAGCAATGGATAAATTGGGATTTTGATTTTAGAAGATAAATTTAATGGCCCGACAAAAGGTATGTATTTAAATTTCTATATGAAATTTGATTGGGTTTTGGATCTAGCCACTTGGCTTTTTGTTTTCTTTTTGAGATTGGGAGGCCGTAGAGCCATTTTGTAGTAGTACCGAGCTAGCCGCGCAAAGGAGACGCTGGCGAAATTTTTCAGAAATTTAAGGAGTTAGAAAAAATTTTAAGAAAATTTCGATAATTCAAAATTGAATTCAAATTTAAATTTGAATGGATAAGTAGGTGATACGGGTTGAACTTATGAATAAGTTTGGGAAGTTAAAAGATGATTAGTGTATCATTAATAAAAGATTGTTGGGTGTTGTTAAAACTGTTTGGTTTTGGAAAATAGTAATGGGTATTGGATCATTCTTCCTAACTGGTAATTTCGGGGACGAAATTCTTTTAAGGGGGAAGGAATGTGACGACCCGGAAATTTTGAGCATTTGAAATAGGAATATTTAATTAATTTTAAATATTCATAAGATAATTATTAACTTTAATTTCAAATATCATTAATTATTGGATAATTAATTGTTGAATTTAATTATCGAAATTGGTAAATTTTTGAATCTGGAGCTTTTAGCCTGTTAAAAATAATTTAAAGGATTGTAAAAATTATATTGATAGTACTGAAGATAGTAAAAGTGTTGAAACTGAATTTGGAAGTGTCTTGTTCAGTTTTAAAAAAAATATATACCGTTTAAACTGAATTTAAAAATAGCCGTCCGAGGCACAGTCTCGGAATTCGACGAAACCAGTTTCATTGGATCCGTAATATTGTATTATTATCGGATTTTAAATTTTGTAGCATTTGGGGTGGTTGTGTGCGCGTATGATATAAAAACGCGTTGGGAATTTTATCGAGACGATTTGAAATAATTTATATAATAAGTTGACTGGTCAAATTCATCGCACATCAGAGTTTTTCAATATCCCAAATCACTGTAACTAATAGAGCCTTCTCGAATGCAGTTTCCTCTCAAAACAAATCCAAGAAATAAAATCACGAATCTTCTTTCCTCATCAGTTCAAATCAAAACTTTATCCTTACACTTCAGAAAACACTGTAGTCGACTAATTCTATCTGTATCTTCTCGAATACACTTCCCTTTTTATTTATTGTCGCTCTTCATTGTGCAAAAGCTTGTTCAAGGTATAAAATAAAAATCAATGGCCGAGCAACTCATCAAGGGAGTCATATATTTCTTCCCCCTTCCTCCAATTCGAATCGGCATCACGCAGAAAAAAAAAACGAAAAACCCTCTTTCGTTTAAAATCTGATAGCTTGAAAAATCAAAGATATAAGGCTGAACTACGAATTCAAATGCACGCGAACCCTCCCTTATATCCAAATCGAACGCCATTCACCAGATCGACTCGTGCTCGAGTCGCGAAAGGGCACCGTGGGACGTCGAACGATTTAAAGGCTGGAGATTGGTCGTGAGGCCGCAGTTCGAGCGGCAGAGTGGTGCTAGGGTTTCGAGTTCGACAAGGCGATGGAGAGGAGGCTGGCAAGAGGCAGCGGCTTCGATGACATTGGGTTGTTCGCAGGCGAAGTCTGGGGTTGATCTCGAGGCCGCGATGGGGAAGTCGGAGCTCACGAGAAACGATGGCGGCGCGACTGAAGAGGAGGACGCTGGCGTGCGTTTTTGTGATAGGATGAGGTATTCGTTTTTACAGTTAATTTTTGATTTAATAAATATACAAATATAACATGTTTTCATTCACTCAGTTTAATTTTAAAATAATGGTGATTAATTTGTTTAAATAACTAATTTAATTATGTTAGTCACTGAAAATATTTTAGGAAGTGAGTTAAAATTAAATTGTTAGTTAAATTAAATAATTAGTTCATTGAATTAATTTGGAAGTAATTGAGCATTCAATTTGTTCGAATATGTATTTAATCAACTGTAAATATCTATACAAGGTCTAGAATAGAGAAACAAGCTGGAATGGAAGTGTTTGGGAAATGGATTGCAAAATCAAAGCAGAGGTGAGTTAATCTCACTCAGCTGAATTTAAATTTAAATTTAAATGGATAAATTTAAGTAATTGGTTGGATGATTGAACTGGTGTGATATGCTATATATATATATAGTAGTAGTATATTGGAGTTGTTGATATTCCCGCATTTTATAGCGGATGAGACCCTATGCGCCGCATAATAGCGGATGATATTTTATAAAACCCATATACCGCGATATTCCATCTTGAAGTGGAATTGGTATTGTGCTAACGTCTGTGGATGCAGGGAAACAGGTTGGAGGGATCCAACTGGATTCCTCAAATATTTAATTTTGTTTAAATATTCTGTGATATGATTGTTGATATCGTGATGATTTATATTGGATAATCTGGTTGGGTTGAATTTCCCAGTATAATGAGTTATCAAAGGCAATTGGATTGAATTTTGGAAAGAAATAAAAGAGTAAAATTTAAGTTAAATAATTCTAGTGAATTCGAATAAATTAAATAAGGAATTGTAAAAGAAATAAAGAAATTTCTTAATTCGAACAAATATGGGAAAAGAGGATTCTGAATTTAATAGTGAAGAAATAAATCTTTAACTAAAGTGATATTATTTAAAAATATAAAAGAATTGATTTTATTGAAATTTAAAGATTTAATTTAATTAAAATATTAATTGAAGAAGTTTGGAAATCCGGAATTGGTATTTTAGTTAAAAAGGGTTTTAACTCATAATAAGGAAATAAAAGATGAAAGTTAATGTATTTGAAATGATTGAAGTAAATAGGGAAATTTATTTCAAAGTAAAGTAAAATGGAAATCAATTGGAAATTGATTTAAGTGTTTAAAAACTTGGATTTTTAAAAGAGAAATGAGATTTTGGAGATATAAACTGGGTTTATAAAGTAAAATAAAATATCATTGGATATTTGAAGATATAAATTCAAGGTGGGAATTTATAAAAGAATATGGATTGGTTTAAAAATAAATGTTGATTTATTTTTAAAAGATGGGAATGAGAAGTGTATTTCTCTGGATAGCCAAGTACGTTTTTCAAAGCAATTTTAAATATAAGTTAAAATTTCTAAGTGTGTTTTTAAAAGCATGTTTTAGAAAATTGATTTATTTCTAAATGTTAAGGCCTAAAGTAGTATTTTCAAAAATCTATTATTGTAGTAATTATATAAAAATGATTTGGTATTATGTTTTAAAAAGAGAAAGTTAGTTTATATTTATAAAGTGGTTTTATTTTAAATATTCTTAAGGTATATATTTTAGTAAAGTATTAAAAGTAGTTTTAAAATTTCAATGTTATAAAGTATATTTAAATAAAGTGTTTTTAAATTATTTTAAAATTTAAAAGTATTTTGTACTTGGTGATTCAGTGGAAATAATTATTTGGGAAATGTATTCCGTAAGCAGAAACTGTTTTGAAATTGTTTTCAAATGAGCTTTGAAAATTTGGAAATATATCTTGGAAAGTTATTTGGGCAAATAAATAATGTGGGAAATTATTTATTGTGTGATGGTTGCTTGTGGATGTTAATTGATAGTTAAATAACCGACTATCAATATTGGCCAAATGCGTTGATCGTTTCGAAGAGACCGGGATCGAGTTTCCGTATACCGGGATTCTAGGTCTGGAGACTCGAATACCACTTCGATCCGGTTTGTACGTTTCGTGTAACGTGTTCGGAGTCGAAGATGGAGCTGTGAAGTGCAAGGGCTAGTCGCTACTAATCCTGAGGATATTTCCAAAATGGATGTAGTAGGAATAGTGCCTTCGGTTCCGTTCGAACCCGGGACGGACTTGTATGGACGAATGCTTTCGTGACATCGTCAGGTGGACGATGGGCATTCTAAGGGATATGTTCTGAAAAAGGTATCGTTTAGCCTCGAGCCTCATCAACCGGGAATGACTGAAAATCAGGGGTTATGCAGCAAGGCTTCGTGGGTAGCCCCCACTTGAGAGTAAAGTCATCCCTGTCTAGATGTCCCTTTTATTTCGGCTTAGTGGTGCGGTTGCTGATCACAACCGTGGGGTGATTTTACTTGGAATTATCCAGTAAGGGATGATTCCGGTCTTGTGTTGCAGGGGAGCGGGCGTACTCCTCGGTACTGTGATCTAGGCCACGTACTGTGACAGGTGGTACCCCAGTGCCTAGTCATTCGTTGGAAATCCATTCTCCCTACGTGCCTTGTACGGTATTTGTTTGTATACCTAGTATGCTGGAATTTAATCATGTAACAATTTCAGCTATTTTAATAAGTATTTGTGAATAGACACTATTATAATATCAGAGGATTTTTATAAAAAGTGTTTTAGCTATCGTAAGGTAAAAACCCGACATGTTTATTTGTGGCGTGGTCTTACGAGATGCTTTTGATTTCAAAAGATTTTTGAAACTTTAATAATCAATTGAGAGTGATTTTCTCACGCTGGTATTCCAGACTGACTCGGGTATTGTTTTATATGATGCTCGGGTCAGACCGAGATAAACAGGTTCAGATTGTAGCTGTGGAGCTCAGGAGACGAGCTGGATGGCGATACGTACTTCCGTATTTGTTTATTGTTCCGCTGTGTATTTGGATGTATGTCATTGATGTGATGAACTCTGATGATGTATTCTGTAAATATATTGTATAAACAGATATATTTTTCTGTTTGAGTAAAGATCTGTTTTGTATATATTATATTTTATTCCGCTGCGATGTGAGATTCTGTTGTTGATTTTCTGTTTCTTCTTCTTCTACCTCTTCTTCTTTAACACAAATGGTTCGATTTTCCGGGTCTGGAAAGTCGGGTCGTTACAGTTTTCCAAGTTAAGAATGAATTCTTTTTGAAAGCTATGAATTGAATCTGTTTATTTTTAACAGATTTAAAATGATGTTTTGTTTAAACCATTTGAAATGGAATTGTTTTGAAAGCTATAAGTTAAATCTTGATTTAAAGATTTAACGAGTTAATCAAATTAAAATGGAAATTAATTTGGAAAATCTGTGAATGAATCTTTTGTTTAAAAGATTAAAGTGTGGAAACTATTTAAACCGTAAAGATTGAATCTTTTTGTTTAAAGATTTGAAAATGGTAATTTGTTAAACCATTTGAAAAGGAAGTTTGGGTTTAAGTTGTGACTTAATTGAAATCCCATATCCATATGTTTTTAAATATTACGCTCATTATTCGGTTTAGCCGGGAGAGGACCTTTGGGTCGTATAACCCATTCCGAATATGTGATACGTCGTATATGGATAGCATTTGAAGACCGGTGTTGAAGACCGGATATTTTTGAAAACGGAAGGATTACCGTCGAGTTACTCTGCATCGACTGATCCCCGATATAGAGGTTTTATCACCCTTAGTGACGGGAAGTCCGGACGTGATTGGAAATTATCCGGATTTGCAAGGGCTTCGTGAGAAGTGCCTTCGGTTCTGTTCGATCCCGGAACAGACTTGTATGGATTGTATGTCTGACATTACACTTTGAGATATAAAGCTGATTTCTTTCAAATACATTTCTGTTGGTGGCGGAGAATTTATTCTCTTAGCTTAACACCCTTCTCTGAGACGTACGAGCTCAGAGGTTATGTAGTTGAAATTTATCAGCAATATATTCCCAATTTGGTAATGTGGCATGCTGAGTGTTGCTGTGTGATGATCAGTGTTTGATCATTTGTGATATGATCATTTGTTTGATCATTTATCTTTGTGATCATAGGTTGATCATCTGTTGACCCAAAGCATGGCTTTGTGACAAAGCGTAGCTTTGTGGACGAGACTTCGTCAGGGCCTCACAACCCGGAAATGGTCGAAACAGGAATGTTGCAGCAAGGTTATGAGGGTCGCGCCCTTTAGGGTATGTCATTTCCTTCTGGAAAAGGGTGGTGTCATGGTATGGAGCCCAGATACTTACTCATGTGGATACACTTTATTATGTGTGATGTTGGTTATCGAGGCCTCAGATAAAGGTCCCAAAGGACCGGGAGGTGGCATATTCGTGAGTTACCTGTTACAGGGGTAACCCGACCTTGTTTGGCAGAGAGCAGTTTGTCTCTCGGGACGTCCAGCCAGAGGCGATCCCATGCGGCGGAAGAAAGTTCCTTAGCCTGACCATTTGTTGGAAATCCATTTCTCCAATACGGAACTTGTACGGTTTTAGTTGTAGAACCTACCATCTAATATGGTAGCTATAGTAGGCATAGTATAATGGTACCTATGCTGGCTAAGATTAATATTATACTTTCAAATTGTTTTCCACTATGCACTAATAATAATAATCCAATGATTTGCGTAGTAAGCATGTTTGACTATCATAAGAAGAAATCTCCTCCAATTCTGCGTTTGCATTGTGTGTGTGGCAGGAGGTCTTATGGTAGTTTCATTTTCTAAAAGCATTGCGGATTTCAATGTTTTAAAACCTTTTGTGTTTGTTTAAAGATAAACTGTTTTTGTTGCTCACACCAGTCCCATGACTGATCCGGAGTTTATTGTTCCTTTCCTAAACTCTGGGTGCTCATAATTTTCCACACGAGCAGTCTAGAGTTGGGTTTCTTTTCAGATATTCAGGTTTAGTAGATTATCTGGAGCTAGTTCATTCATCGGAGTTGCTTATCTTGGAGTTGTGGATTCATTCTTGTCTGAAGATCATTTTGGAGTTATCATTTCTATTGATATTGTTCCGCTGCTGTTGTTATCTTTTCTTTTCCGCTGCTATTTCTTGTATCATATCTCTGATGTATATTGATATTCATTGTATCACTCTGTTGTATCAGATAATATATATCAATGTATTATTCTTTTCTTCCGCTGTGTTATTTACTTAATTGTGTTATAGCTCCGGCGAATCGGATTTGAACGGTCGAATCTGCGGCATTCTAGTACAATGTGAAGTACGGATGTTGATTTTTGAGCGGGCAAAACCCGATCCGTCACATGTGGTATCAGAGCTAAGGTTGAACTTTAGCTCAGGAGTGTAACACGTTAAGTAACTCATTAGAGATAGAGTGAAGTAAACTCTAGAATGAGTAATCCTTAAGATATCTGTCTGTATGCCTCAGTAAATTCTCTTACTATCCACTGATAGTGAGTATGAGTGTAAGAAGAGGATGAGATAGGGGACAAGGAAATACGACTGTAAATGGTCAATACCCTGTAACAATAGTGGAAACAAATTTTCTCTATCAGTCTCTTTTGTTCGTCATCTTTTCTCAATTCTTCGATAGTTTCTGGTAGATCCAGAAAGGAATTTGTAACGACCACGACTTTCTCTCCATAGAAAGTCGTATCGCTAATAAGAAAGAAAGGGATAGAAAAGAGAAAAGAAGAGAAAGAAAGAACTAAACAATATCAGAATCTCACAGCGGAACGAAACAAAATATAATATATCACATAACTATTACATAGTATCATATACAACACTTATCAGAGTTACATAGATTACACATCATATACTAGACAGTTATAAACATCTGTCTAGTTATTACATCTCAATACAAAACAAAGATCTAAACAAGATCAACACAACGGAAACTACTATCTATAACTACAACGCTGAAGCCTCCTGCTCCATTGCTCCTCCACAATTCGTCAAGGCTAACCTGAATCCCTTGGCTACTCGTAAAAATTTGAGTACCCAAGAGTTTATAAAACAGAAATAAACAACTTGGGTCAGACATGGGTCTGGTGTGAGTAAACGGGTTAAAATTGCTTAACTTCAAAACCTTTTGAAAGAAAAGGTATCACGTAAGACTCCCCACAAATAAACATGGGTAAGTTTTTACCTTACGCTAACCAAAACATTTGATAGGAAATCTGATTGTATTATAATAGGGTCTAGGGTTTTCAAGTAAAATACAGAAATAGCTGAAATGCTTACATCTCACATTCCAACATAGTTGGGCACAACTAATACGTACGGCACTTATTGGAGTTTGGATTCCATACAATGGCAGGGCTACTGGGGTACCGCCCGTCACAGTACGTGGCCTAGATCACCGTACCGAGGATCACTCCCAATCCCCTGCAACACAAAGTCGGAACATCCCTTACTGGATAATTCCCGCACAAGATACCTCACGGTTGGGATCAGCAACCGCACCACTAAGTCGAAAATAGAAAGGGACATCTAGACAGAGGTCATCTTGTCCTACTTGGGTGCTACCCACTAACCTTGCTGCACCTCCCCTGTTTTAGCCATTCCCGGTTTGTGAGGCTTGAGGTCACGATTACCTTAGAAAAGAACACATCACTTAGAATGCTCATCGTCCACCTGACGATGTTCTGAAAGCATTCAATCCATACAAGTTCGTTCCGGGTTCGAACGAAACCGAAGGCATTATCTCGTTACACTCGTTTTGGAATCACCCTCAGAGTTAACGACAATAACCCTTGCACTCTGAATCTTCATCTTCACTTGATTACGACCTATCGTTAATTTGGATCGATGTGGTATTCGGGTCTCCAGACCTGGAAATCCGGTATACGGAAACCCGATCCCGGTCTCATCGAAATCCAAAGACGTATCTTTTAAGGCCAAGTTGTTTTAAAGGTTAAAACAAATTCAATTCATTATCTTTATACACAAAGAAAGATAATTCACAACAGATAATCAACATTATCAGATAATCCATACAATTCAACTAACATCCATATCATACAGCATATATCTCATCAGAGATATCAATCAATGCCAAGTATTCAATACTATCACCCATTCATAAGTAATGATTTATATTATCTTAATTAATTTAAAGAATTAAATTAATTACTTCATCATTATAAATCTTACTTATATAATTATTAATTAATTACAAATAAATTAATTAATCATTCTCTAACCATCCACTTTAATTAATCATCTTGATTAATCATTCTTTAATTACATTTAAGTAATTATCTTTAATTAATTTCACAAATTAATTATTCTTAACCAAATACATTAATTAACCCTTTATTACTTCACTAATTAATTACTTTAATCCTTAATTAATTACAATTAATCACTTATCATTTGATTAATTAATTTTAATTAATAAACTCTTAATTACATCATTAATTAATTATAAACTAATGATCCTTAATTACATCTTTAATTATTTTATTAATTACATTAAGTAATTATTCTTAATTAATCCATAATTATTAATTACCTTTGATTAATTTAATCCAGTAATTAACTTCCCTTAATTACTTCCATTAATTAATTACTTTTTAATTAATTACCTTAACCAATAATTAATTACCTTATTAATTATCCTTAATCCTTTAATTAACTTTATTAACTAAATTACTTAATTAATAACACTAGGTAATTAACTCTTAATAACTATTAATTAATCCTTAATTAACTTTAATTATAAAATAATCTCTTAATTATTAATAAAAACTTAATTATTACTTAATAAAACTTTATTAAGTACTTCTTAAGTACCATTTTAATTAACCCTTAATTATTTAATTAATCCTTATCCATAATTAATTAAATTAATTAATTAAACTTAAATTCTTAATTAAATTAATTTATTTCAACTCATTGAAAATCTTAATTAATCTTGAGATAAAACATTATCATTTAAAAAAACATTTGATCTTAATAATTAACTTACCTAATTAAAATCATTAATTAAGTTAAAATTAATTACTTATTCTTAATTATTTATTAACAATCCTTAATTACAAGTAAATAAAACACTTGAAACTTAATTGTTAATTTACTTATCCTTAATCATCAACTAATTTAATTATTAAATCACTCTTTATTTATTCCATTATTATTAAACTTAAATTAAGTTTTTAAGATAAACATTCCTTATTAATTTCCTTATTATATTTCAAATTAAGTTTTTGAAAATAACTTAAGGTTTTGACTTAATATATTTAAGTTAAATAAATAATACAACTTAATTATTTAAATTTACAACTTACTTTTATTTAAATATAAAAACTGGTTTAACATTTTCTTTGGGTTTAACCCATATGTATTTGAATCAAACCAACACATCTTCATCTTATTCTTCTTTTCAAAACAGAGTTAAATTCTAAATTTTTAAACTGTTTGGGTTTTTAAAAAAAATTTAAGCTGTTAAACTGTTTTCACTTACTCTCACAAACAACCCGAAGACAACCCGAGCCAAAACTTTATCTTCCCGAGTTCCTCCCGAGCAAATTTAAAAAAAAAACTGTTTTGTTTTAAAGTTTAAATTGTTAAAACTTTTAACAGTTTCATCTCTCGCGTATGACTCTAAACAACTCCGAGCCAAAGACCTTTCTTCCCCGATATCCCTTCAAGAAAACCCATGAAACCCAAACCCAAACTAAACTGACACACGCTAACGATCGTGCACGTGCACCATCGATCGATGAACTTCAGACCACTGCCAGTCTCTCCTACACATCCACGATCGCTCTAGTAACCTACTTCGATCATCAAATCACCTCCAGAAGCCATGATTCAAAATCGAGCTACTCAACAAAACAAGAACCAGAAACATCACCAGAAATCGCCTCAATCTCTCGTCTCCGATCACTGGAGTCGCAACAACTCCGATGACATCTTCCTTAGCCTTCCAAACTACTATCCTCCAAATTTAACGCCACTCGATCAAACCGAGATGCCATAATTTCCTCATTTCCAGATTCGAACACTCTTTGGGTTTTCACCCTACTCTGACGAACTGCTGCCACCACAGTGAGAATTAAAGCCACTTACCATTTTTGCTATGATCATCGACCTCACAGCCACCTTCAGTAGCAATCCCGACCAACCAAACTTCCTCGATTTTCAGAAAAGACCCAAAATTCAATTTCTAAACAAAAACCGATATCTCATTTGATAGAAATTTAAAAATTATGATTCCTGTTTTAAAAATCATGATCTGGGACAGTGATTCATAATATCAAAATAAATCAAAGAAATATGTTATTTGAATTTAACATGGTTTGGGAGTTTCACTGGAATTCTTGATTTCCAGATAATATGTGTACCAACATATTTAGATTATTTTTAAATTTCTAGTCTCTGTTTTAACCAACTTAAATAATTTAAAAACTAAGCTAACAGGGAACCAGAGAGAAAGATTTTGAAATTTTTTTGTCAAAATCAAACTCTGTAAATATGAACAGAGCTTCACTCAAACAAAGGCACACATAGTTTCAACATGTATTTAGATCTAAAAACAAACATGCATATATATTTCAAACATACATTCCCAAGTCAATTCCAATATATATTATCTGTATCAATCTAAGGGGAATTCTATGTTCTCAGTTTAAAGGCAGAGGATTTGATTTATAATAAGATGTTTAAATCAACAGATATTAACACCTAAAAAAATATACAAGACTTTCATAATCACAGACATGCAAAGCAATCATCAGTACATTTATCCACATGCAATAAATATTTGATGTTTTTAAGTTTAAAGGTTTACTCACCAAAAATCAGAGAACAGAGAACATTTTCTATTTCCAGGTTTGCATGTTTGATTTTGAACTTCTATTTACCTAGTTGAATTTGAATCTAGCTGCTATGCATTTTTCTCTTTGCTTTGTTGAATTTAAATTCTTGCTGTTTGATCTTTCTCTGATCTTCAGGTTGTTTGAAGAATTTGAAATTTCCTTGATCTTTCTTTTGATTTGCAATTCCAGATTTTACTTCTTCTTTTGCTTTGAATTTTAATTTCCAGGTTTTCATTTTTTTCTTTCATTGATTCGAATTGTATTTTTAGTTGAGAAAGAAGTGAAGATGAATTTTAGCTGAAAGTGAAAACAGATTTTTCCCTCTTTCATATAAATTTTTATTTTAATTATCAAAGAAAAATATAGCCACTTGTCCTTTTTAAGTGTTAATTATCTTACACATATACCTTTATTTTTACAAATGTCACTAAACCACCTTAATAAGCTTACAAGTGTTAATCTTGTTTTAATAAATTTATTTAAGTCATTTATATGTATTTATGAAATATTTATATGTATATAAAAATGTATTTATCTTTTTATAAATAAGCTTTTAGATTTTATATAAATATAGAAATGTGATCTCATGAAAACAATTATTTATAATAGCTTATGTTTTAATCAAATTAAATGTATTATATTTTTATATACTTGGAAATTTATTTTAACTCTATATATATTTTTACAAACCCATTTTTACTTAACAATTTATCTTATGTTTGAAATTTAAAAATGAAAGAATATTAAAACAAATAAACTTCTTAATTTAAATCTTAACTAAAATAAAAACTTAAAATATATTCTTATAATAAATAAGAAATTATTCTTGTTATTTAAATCTCAAATATCATTTTCAAAAGTATTAAGTCAAATTAAAAATTTCCAAATTACAAATTATATAAATATTAAAGTTTGAAAATACTTTATTAAATTCAAATCCAATATTCTTTCCATTTCAATATATACAAATATATATATATTCAAATAGAAAATATCTTATTAGATTTTAAAAGATAAAATTACCAATTAATACTAATTTAATCAGATTATTAAATTAAATTCAAATCTTATTATCAAACATTATCCATATCAATTTAATTATTCAACAGATTATTAAATTGATATTGTTAAAATTTCCGGGATATTACATTCCTCCCCCCTTAAAATAATTTCGTCCCCGAAATTTAAACAAAGGTAATTTAATAATCTTATTAAAGATTTAAATTCAAAACACAAGCATCTACTATCATCCATATGCTAGCAACCATAGCAACCAAATCATCCAATCAAACAATCTAACTATCTAGACTAATTTCTAGATAGAATTCCTCGAGTTTCCCCAAGTATATATATATACCGGAATACTCGCTCTACAAACAATCTAAACTACTAAGCTATAGATCTCCTACTCATCTAGATCTACAGAACTAAACAGAATATCAGACTACAGACGAGTCTGACTCAATAACCAAACTTCCAGAACTGCTGATTCTAAAACCAGAGATAGATCAAATACGTACTCTCTCAGAGATACGTAAAACTCAATGAATTCTAGTTATCCAAACTGACAGTTTAACCAAGTAGACCAATTACTTATCCACATCAGAACACAGACGAGATCCAAACATAACTCTACTTCACAACATCAGTAGATTCCAAACTTACTTCTCCTATCCAGAGATACACTCCAAACTGCTTTCGCTGCTCAACTCTGATCTGAGGTAGAACACAAGCACAGACTGGACAACTCACTTCTAGAAATAAGGTTCACTGATCCATAAAGAAAACTCAGATACTCCAGCAAAACTTGAGCTGCTTCACCAATTCCATCTCTAGGAAACATCCTTCCACTAGACTGAACCACCGGTATCACTCCTGGAATCCAGTCGATAAGAAAACTCAACCTTCAGATGCGGACAAACTTCTGACTTCTGTGAAGACATCCAAAAAAACTCTGACAACTCAAGAGAACACTCATACAATCGCAAGTCACTTTTGCGATCAACCCAGCCTATTTCCAAAGAAAAACTGTTCCTCTTTACACAATCCGAACAGCTCATACTTAACTATCCAATCCATCGAAGAAATGGATTTACTCTTACTACTTCTGAACTTCACCTTCAGAAAAACTGCTCATCCAGAAAACTTCCTGCCATCACAGAATACTCTGAGCTGCACTGCTGACACTGATGCCAAGGACTTCCTATTCCAAAGATCTTCGAGAAACTCGAACTCCAAACCAAACAGAAACACCATGCTGAACTCGGCCACAACACCGAAGCATACACACTTCCTTAATCTTGTTCCAAAGAAAACATCTTCGGGAACATCCATCGTCACTGTATCTCATCATACAGCTACTATTACCTGAGGTATCAAGGTACCATCACTCGCTTCTGTTCAACCGACAGATCCAACTTTACTCATCCAAATTTCAAAGATAAATTCCGAACCATTACAGTTTCCTTCGGAGATCGATGAAATCCTTCACCACAGCAAAGCTTACTCGAGACGGTATTGGGTCTACAGTCTCGACAAATACACTTCCAACCTCAACATTTAAACTCCAACCATTGGTAGTCGTGTTTCACACACCACTACCCCATCTACCTTTATAACTTATATTGGAAAACCCGAACAGGTAACCCAACAAATAGGTAGAAATATATATATATTTAAAATGATACTTTTTATATAGAAATTATTTCTGGGTAAAATTATTTCATTTACCTCTTTAAAACAATATTGTGTCCGTTGGCCTGGTTCAAGTGTTTAGAGATCCCTATCAATAACGTTAGCTACTCGTATTGACCAGAATCCATATACCACTCAACCGATCAATTAACACAATATAAAACCATTTTATATAACTAACAAATACGCGCTCTCATATATATATATACACTCGGACTCAAACAGGTTGCTACAGATCCTATTTCTAATGAACAATCCTTCCGAACCAAGGTATTCACTCAACCTAGCGCTCTGATATTCACTTAACCAATAGCTTAGGTATTCGCTCAACCTATGCTCTGATACCACTGTAACGACCACGAATTTCTCTCCATAGAAAGTCGTATCGCTAATAAGAAAGAAAGGGATAGAAAAGAGAAAAGAAGAGAAAGAAAGAACTAAACAATATCAGAATCTCACAGCGGAACGAAACAAAATATAATATATCACATAACTATTACATAGTATCATATACAACACTTATCAGAGTTACACAGATTACACATCATATACTAGAAAGTTATAAACATCTGTCTAGTTATTACATCTCAATACAAAACAAAGATCTAAACAAGATCAACACAGCGGAAACTACTATCTATAACTACAACGCTGAAGCCTCCTGCTCCATTGCTCCTCCACAATTCGTCAAGGCTAACCTGAATCCCTTGGCTACTCGTAAAAATTTGAGTACCCAAGAGTTTATAAAACAGAAATAAACAACTTGGGTCAGACATGGGTCTGGTGTGAGTAAACGGGTTAAAATTGCTTAACTTCAAAACCTTTTGAAAGAAAAGGTATCACGTAAGACTCCCCACAAATAAACATGGGTAAGTTTTTACCTTACGCTAACCAAAACATTTGATAGGAAATCTGATTGTATTATAATAGGGTCTAGGGTTTTCAAGTAAAATACAGAAATAGCTGAAATGCTTACATCTCACATTCCAACATAGTTGGGCACAACTAATACGTACGGCACTTATTGGAGTTTGGATTCCATACAATGGCAGGGCTACTGGGGTACCGCCCGTCACAGTACGTGGCCTAGATCACCGTACCGAGGATCACTCCCAATCCCCTGCAACACAAAGTCGGAACATCCCTTACTGGATAATTCCCGCACAAGATACCTCACGGTTGGGATCAGCAACCGCACCACTAAGTCGAAAATAGAAAGAGACATCTAGACAGAGGTCATCTTGTCCTACTTGGGTGCTACCCACTAACCTTGCTGCACCTCCCCTGTTTTAGCCATTCTCGGTTTGTGAGGCTTGAGGTCACGATTACCTTAGAAAAGAACACATCACTTAGAATGCTCATCGTCCACCTGACGATGTTCTGAAAGCATTCAATCCATACAAGTTCGTTCCGGGTTCGAACGAAACCGAAGGCATTATCTCGTTACACTCGTTTTGGAATCACCCTCAGAGTTAACGACAATAACCCTTGCACTCTGAATCTTCATCTTCACTTGATTACGACCTATCGTTAATTTGGATCGATGTGGTATTCGGGTCTCCAGACCTGGAAATCCGGTATACGGAAACCCGATCCCGGTCTCTTCGAAATCCAAAGACGTATCTTTTAAGGCCAAGTTGTTTTAAAGGTTAAAACAAATTCAATTCATTATCTTTATACACAAAGAAAGATAATTCACAACAGATAATCAACATTATCAGATAATCCATACAATTCAACTAACATCCATATCATACAGCATATATCTCATCAGAGATATCAATCAATGCCAAGTATTCAATACTATCACCCATTCATAAGTAATGATTTATATTATCTTAATTAATTTAAAGAATTAAATTAATTACTTCATCATTATAAATCTTACTTATATAATTATTAATTAATTACAAATAAATTAATTAATCATTCTCTAACCATCCACTTTAATTAATCATCTTGATTAATCATTCTTTAATTACATTTAAGTAATTATCTTTAATTAATTTCACAAATTAATTATTCTTAACCAAATACATTAATTAACCCTTTATTACTTCACTAATTAATTACTTTAATCCTTAATTAATTACAATTAATCACTTATCATTTGATTAATTAATTTTAATTAATCAACTCTTAATTACATCATTAATTAATTATAAACTAATGATCCTTAATTACATCTTTAATTATTTTATTAATTACATTAAGTAATTATTCTTAATTAATCCATAATTATTAATTACCTTTGATTAATTTAATCCAGTAATTAACTTCCCTTAATTACTTCCATTAATTAATTACTTTTTAATTAATTACCTTAACCAATAATTAATTACCTTATTAATTATCCTTAATCCTTTAATTAACTTTATTAACTAAATTACTTAATTAATAACACTAGGTAATTAACTCTTAATAACTATTAATTAATCCTTAATTAACTTTAATTATAAAATAATCTCTTAATTATTAATAAAAACTTAATTATTACTTAATAAAACTTTATTAAGTACTTCTTAATTACCATTTTAATTAACCCTTAATTATTTAATTAATCCTTATCCATAATTAATTAAATTAATTAATTAAACTTAAATTCTTAATTAAATTAATTTATTTCAACTCATTGAAAATCTTAATTAATCTTGAGATAAAACATTATCATTTAAAAAAACATTTGATCTTAATAATTAACTTACCTAATTAAAATCATTAATTAAGTTAAAATTAATTACTTATTCTTAATTATTTATTAACAATCCTTAATTACAAGTAAATAAAACACTTGAAACTTAATTGTTAATTTACTTATCCTTAATCATCAACTAATTTAATTATTAAATCACTCTTTATTGATTCCATTATTATTAAACTTAAATTAAGTTTTTAAGATAAACATTCCTTATTAATTTCCTTATTATATTTCAAATTAAGTTTTTGAAAATAACTTAAGGTTTTGACTTAATATATTTAAGTTAAATAAATAATACAACTTAATTATTTAAATTTACAACTTACTTTTATTTAAATATAAAAACTGGTTTAACATTTTCTTTGGGTTTAACCCATATGTATTTGAATCAAACCAACACATCTTCATCTTATTCTTCTTTTCAAAACAGAGTTAAATTCTAAATTTTTAAACTGTTTGGGTTTTTAAAAAAAATTTAAGCTGTTAAACTGTTTTCACTTACTCTCACAAACAACCCGAAGACAACCCGAGCCAAAACTTTATCTTCCCGAGTTCCTCCCGAGCAAATTTAAAAAAAAACTGTTTTGTTTTAAAGTTTAAATTGTTAAAACTTTTAACAGTTTCATCTCTCGCGTATGACTCTAAACAACTCCGAGCCAAAGACCTTTCTTCCCCGATATCCCTTCAAGAAAACCCATGAAACCCAAACCCAAACTAAACTGACACACGCTAACGATCGTGCACGTGCACCATCGATCGATGAACTTCAGACCACTGCCAGTCTCTCCTACACATCCACGATCGCTCTAGTAACCTACTTCGATCATCAAATCACCTCCAGAAGCCATGATTCAAAATCGAGCTACTCAACAGAACAAGAACCAGAAACATCACCAGAAATCGCCTCAATCTCTCGTCTCCGATCACTGGAGTCGCAACAACTCCGATGACATCTTCCTTAGCCTTCCAAACTACTATCCTCCAAATTTAACGCCACTCGATCAAACCGAGATGCCATAATTTCCTCATTTCCAGATTCGAACACTCTTTGGGTTTTCACCCTACTCTGACGAACTGCTGCCACCACAGTGAGAATTAAAGCCACTTACCATTTTTGCTATGATCATCGACCTCACAGCCACCTTCAGTAGCAATCCCGACCAACCAAACTTCCTCGATTTTCAGAAAAGACCCAAAATTCAATTTCTAAACAAAAACCGATATCTCATTTGATAGAAATTTAAAAATTATGATTCCTGTTTTAAAAATCATGATCTGGGACAGTGATTCATAATATCAAAATAAATCAAAGAAATATGTTATTTGAATTTAACATGGTTTGGGAGTTTCACTGGAATTCTTGATTTCCAGATAATATGTGTACCAACATATTTAGATTATTTTTAAATTTCTAGTCTCTGTTTTAACCAACTTAAATAATTTAAGAACTAAGCTAACAGGGAACCAGAGAGAAAGATTTTGAAATTTTTTTGTCAAAATCAAACTCTGTAAATATGAACAGAGCTTCACTCAAACAAAGGCACACATAGTTTCAACATGTATTTAGATCTAAAAACAAACATGCATATATATTTCAAACATACATTCCCAAGTCAATTCCAATATATATTATCTGTATCAATCTAAGGGGAATTCTATGTTCTCAGTTTAAAGGCAGAGGATTTGATTTATAATAAGATGTTTAAATCAACAGATATTAACACCTAAAAAAAATATACAAGACTTTCATAATCACAGACATGCAAAGCAATCATCAGTACATTTATCCACATGCAATAAATATTTGATGTTTTTAAGTTTAAAGGTTTACTCACCAAAAATCAGAGAACAGAGAACATTTTCTGTTTCCAGGTTTGCATGTTTGATTTTGAACTTCTATTTGCCTAGTTGAATTTGAATCTAGCTGCTATGCATTTTTCTCTTTGCTTTGTTGAATTTAAATTCTTGCTGTTTGATCTTTCTCTGATCTTCAGGTTGTTTGAAGAATTTGAAATTTCCTTGATCTTTCTTTTGATTTGCAATTCCAGATTTTACTTCTTCTTTTGCTTTGAATTTTAATTTCCAGGTTTTCATTTTTTTCTTTCATTGATTCGAATTGTATTTTTAGTTGAGAAAGAAGTGAAGATGAATTTTAGCTGAAAGTGAAAACAGATTTTTCCCTCTTTCATATAAATTTTTATTTTAATTATCAAAGAAAAATATAGCCACTTGTCCTTTTTAAGTGTTAATTATCTTACACATATACCTTTATTTTTACAAATGTCACTAAACCACCTTAATAAGCTTACAAGTGTTAATCTTGTTTTAATAAATTTATTTAAGTCATTTATATGTATTTATGAAATATTTATATGTATATAAAAATGTATTTATCTTTTTATAAATAAGCTTTTAGATTTTATATAAATATAGAAATGTGATCTCATGAAAACAATTATTTATAATAGCTTATGTTTTAATCAAATTAAATGTATTATATTTTTATATACTTGGAAATTTATTTTAACTCTATATATATTTTTACAAACCCATTTTTACTTAACAATTTATCTTATGTTTGAAATTTAAAAATGAAAGAATATTAAAACAAATAAACTTCTTAATTTAAATCTTAACTAAAATAAAAACTTAAAATATATTCTTATAATAAATAAGAAATTATTCTTGTTATTTAAATCTCAAATATCATTTTCAAAAGTATTAAGTCAAATTAAAAATTTCCAAATTACAAATTATATAAATATTAAAGTTTGAAAATACTTTATTAAATTCAAATCCAATATTCTTTCCATTTCAATATATACAAATATATATATATATTCAAATAGAAAATATCTTATTAGATTTTAAAAGATAAAATTACCAATTAATACTAATTTAATCAGATTATTAAATTAAATTCAAATCTTATTATCAAACATTATCCATATCAATTTAATTATTCAACAGATTATTAAATTGATATTGTTAAAATTTCCGGGATATTACATTCCTCCCCCCTTAAAATAATTTCGTCCCCGAAATTTAAACAAAGGTAATTTAATAATCTTATTAAAGATTTAAATTCAAAACACAAGCATCTACTATCATCCATATGCTAGCAACCATAGCAACCAAATCATCCAATCAAACAATCTAACTATCTAGACTAATTTCTAGATAAAATTCCTCGAGTTTCCCCAAGTATATATATATACCGGAATACTCGCTCTACAAACAATCTAAACTACTAAGCTATAGATCTCCTACTCATCTAGATCTACAGAACTAAACAGAATATCAGACTACAGACGAGTCTGACTCAATAACCAAACTTCCAGAATTGCTGATTCTAAAACCAGAGATAGATCAAATACGTACTCTCTCAGAGATACGTAAAACTCAATGAATTCTAGTTATCCAAACTGACAGTTTAACCAAGTAGACCAATTACTTATCCACATCAGAACACAGACGAGATCCAAACATAACTCTACTTCACAACATCAGTAGATTCCAAACTTACTTCTCCTATCCAGAGATACACTCCAAACTGCTTTCGCTGCTCAACTCTGATCTGAGGTAGAACACAAGCACAGACTGGACAACTCACTTCTAGAAATAAGGTTCACTGATCCATAAAGAAAACTCAGATACTCCAGCAAAACTTGAGCTGCTTCACCAATTCCATCTCTAGGAAACATCCTTCCACTAGACTGAACCACCGGTATCACTCCTGGAATCCAGTCGATAAGAAAACTCAACCTTCAGATGCGGACAAACTTCTGACTTCTCTGAAGACATCCAAAAAAACTCTGACAACTCAAGAGAACACTCAGACAATCGCAAGTCACTTTTGCGATCAACCCAGCCTATTTCCAAAGAAAAACTGTTCCTCTTTACACAATCCGAACAGCTCATACTTAACTATCCAATCCATCGAAGAAATGGATTTACTCTTACTACTTCTGAACTTCACCTTCAGAAAAACTGCTCATCCAGAAAACTTCCTGCCATCACAGAATACTCTGAGCTGCACTGCTGACACTGATGCCAAGGACTTCCTATTCCAAAGATCTTCGAGAAACTCGAACTCCAAACCAAACAGAAACACCATGCTGAACTCGGCCACAACACCGAAGCATACACACTTCCTTAATCTTGTTCCAAAGAAAACATCTTCGGGAACATCCATCGTCACTGTATCTCATCATACAGCTACTATTACCTGAGGTATCAAGGTACCATCACTCGCTTCTGTTCAACCGACAGATCCAACTTTACTCATCCAAATTTCAAAGATAAATTCCGAACCATTACAGTTTCCTTCGGAGATCGATGAAATCCTTCACCACAGCAAAGCTTACTCGAGACGGTATTGGGTCTACAGTCTCGACAAATACACTTCCAACCTCAACATTTAAACTCCAACCATTGGTAGTCGTGTTTCACACACCACTACCCCATCTACCTTTATAACTTATATTGGAAAACCCGAACAAGTAACCCAACAAATAGGTAGAAATATATATATATTTAAAATGATACTTTTTATATAGAAATTATTTCTGGGTAAAATTATTTCATTTACCTCTTTAAAACAATATTGTGTCTGTTGGCCTGGTTCAAGTGTTTAGAGATCCCTATCAATAACGTTAGCTACTCGTATTGACCAGAATCCATATACCACTCAACCGATCAATTAACACAATATAAAACCATTTTATATAACTAACAAATACGCGCTCTCATATATATATATACACTCGGACTCAAACAGGTTGCTACAGATCCTATTTCTAATGAACAATCCTTCCGAACCTAGGTATTCACTCAACCTAGCGCTCTGATATTCACTTAACCAATAGCTTAGGTATTCGCTCAACCTATGCTCTGATACCACTGTAACGACCACGAATTTCTCTCCATAGAAAGTCGTATCGCTAATAAGAAAGAAAGGGATAGAAAAGAGAAAAGAAGAGAAAGAAAGAACTAAACAATATCAGAATCTCACAGCGGAACGAAACAAAATATAATATATCACATAACTATTACATAGTATCATATACAACACTTATCAGAGTTACACAGATTACACATCATATACTAGAAAGTTATAAACATCTGTCTAGTTATTACATCTCAATACAAAACAAAGATCTAAACAAGATCAACACAGCGGAAACTACTATCTATAACTACAACGCTGAAGCCTCCTGCTCCATTGCTCCTCCACAATTCGTCAAGGCTAACCTGAATCCCTTGGCTACTCGTAAAAATTTGAGTACCCAAGAGTTTATAAAACAGAAATAAACAACTTGGGTCAGACATGGGTCTGGTGTGAGTAAACGGGTTAAAATTGCTTAACTTCAAAACCTTTTGAAAGAAAAGGTATCACGTAAGACTCCCCACAAATAAACATGGGTAAGTTTTTACCTTACGCTAACCAAAACATTTGATAGGAAATCTGATTGTATTATAATAGGGTCTAGGGTTTTCAAGTAAAATACAGAAATAGCTGAAATGCTTACATCTCACATTCCAACATAGTTGGGCACAACTAATACGTACGGCACTTATTGGAGTTTGGATTCCATACAATGGCAGGGCTACTGGGGTACCGCCCGTCACAGTACGTGGCCTAGATCACCGTACCGAGGATCACTCCCAATCCCCTGCAACACAAAGTCGGAACATCCCTTACTGGATAATTCCCGCACAAGATACCTCACGGTTGGGATCAGCAACCGCACCACTAAGTCGAAAATAGAAAGGGACATCTAGACAGAGGTCATCTTGTCCTACTTGGGTGCTACCCACTAACCTTGCTGCACCTCCCCTATTTTAGCCATTCTCGGTTTGTGAGGCTTGAGGTCACGATTACCTTAGAAAAGAACACATCACTTAGAATGCTCATCGTCCACCTGACGATGTTCTGAAAGCATTCAATCCATACAAGTTCGTTCCGGGTTCGAACGAAACCGAAGGCATTATCTCGTTACACTCGTTTTGGAATCACCCTCAGAGTTAACGACAATAACCCTTGCACTCTGAATCTTCATCTTCACTTGATTACGACCTATCGTTAATTTGGATCGATGTGGTATTCGGGTCTCCAGACCTGGAAATCCGGTATACGGAAACCCGATCCCGGTCTCTTCGAAATCCAAAGACGTATCTTTTAAGGCCAAGTTGTTTTAAAGGTTAAAACAAATTCAATTCATTATCTTTATACACAAAGAAAGATAATTCACAACAGATAATCAACATTATCAGATAATCCATACAATTCAACTAACATCCATATCATACAGCATATATCTCATCAGAGATATCAATCAATGCCAAGTATTCAATACTATCACCCATTCATAAGTAATGATTTATATTATCTTAATTAATTTAAAGAATTAAATTAATTACTTCATCATTATAAATCTTACTTATATAATTATTAATTAATTACAAATAAATTAATTAATCATTCTCTAACCATCCACTTTAATTAATCATCTTGATTAATCATTCTTTAATTACATTTAAGTAATTATCTTTAATTAATTTCACAAATTAATTATTCTTAACCAAATACATTAATTAACCCTTTATTACTTCACTAATTAATTACTTTAATCCTTAATTAATTACAATTAATCACTTATCATTTGATTAATTAATTTTAATTAATCAACTCTTAATTACATCATTAATTAATTATAAACTAATGATCCTTAATTACATCTTTAATTATTTTATTAATTACATTAAGTAATTATTCTTAATTAATCCATAATTATTAATTACCTTTGATTAATTTAATCCAGTAATTAACTTCCCTTAATTACTTCCATTAATTAATTACTTTTTAATTAATTACCTTAACCAATAATTAATTACCTTATTAATTATCCTTAATCCTTTAATTAACTTTATTAACTAAATTACTTAATTAATAACACTAGGTAATTAACTCTTAATAACTATTAATTAATCCTTAATTAACTTTAATTATAAAATAATCTCTTAATTATTAATAAAAACTTAATTATTACTTAATAAAACTTTATTAAGTACTTCTTAATTACCATTTTAATTAACCCTTAATTATTTAATTAATCCTTATCCATAATTAATTAAATTAATTAATTAAACTTAAATTCTTAATTAAATTAATTTATTTCAACTCATTGAAAATCTTAATTAATCTTGAGATAAAACATTATCATTTAAAAAAACATTTGATCTTAATAATTAACTTACCTAATTAAAATCATTAATTAAGTTAAAATTAATTACTTATTCTTAATTATTTATTAACAATCCTTAATTACAAGTAAATAAAACACTTGAAACTTAATTGTTAATTTACTTATCCTTAATCATCAACTAATTTAATTATTAAATCACTCTTTATTGATTCCATTATTATTAAACTTAAATTAAGTTTTTAAGATAAACATTCCTTATTAATTTCCTTATTATATTTCAAATTAAGTTTTTGAAAATAACTTAAGGTTTTGACTTAATATATTTAAGTTAAATAAATAATACAACTTAATTATTTAAATTTACAACTTACTTTTATTTAAATATAAAAACTGGTTTAACATTTTCTTTGGGTTTAACCCATATGTATTTGAATCAAACCAACACATCTTCATCTTATTCTTCTTTTCAAAACAGAGTTAAATTCTAAATTTTTAAACTGTTTGGGTTTTTAAAAAAAATTTAAGCTGTTAAACTGTTTTCACTTACTCTCACAAACAACCCGAAGACAACCCGAGCCAAAACTTTATCTTCCCGAGTTCCTCCCGAGCAAATTTAAAAAAAACTGTTTTGTTTTAAAGTTTAAATTGTTAAAACTTTTAACAGTTTCATCTCTCGCGTATGACTCTAAACAACTCCGAGCCAAAGACCTTTCTTCCCCGATATCCCTTCAAGAAAACCCATGAAACCCAAACCCAAACTAAACTGACACACGCTAACGATCGTGCACGTGCACCATCGATCGATGAACTTCAGACCACTGCCAGTCTCTCCTACACATCCACGATCGCTCTAGTAACCTACTTCGATCATCAAATCACCTCCAGAAGCCATGATTCAAAATCGAGCTACTCAACAGAACAAGAACCAGAAACATCACCAGAAATCGCCTCAATCTCTCGTCTCCGATCACTGGAGTCGCAACAACTCCGATGACATCTTCCTTAGCCTTCCAAACTACTATCCTCCAAATTTAACGCCACTCGATCAAACCGAGATGCCATAATTTCCTCATTTCCAGATTCGAACACTCTTTGGGTTTTCACCCTACTCTGACGAACTGCTGCCACCACAGTGAGAATTAAAGCCACTTACCATTTTTGCTATGATCATCGACCTCACAGCCACCTTCAGTAGCAATCCCGACCAACCAAACTTCCTCGATTTTCAGAAAAGACCCAAAATTCAATTTCTAAACAAAAACCGATATCTCATTTGATAGAAATTTAAAAATTATGATTCCTGTTTTAAAAATCATGATCTGGGACAGTGATTCATAATATCAAAATAAATCAAAGAAATATGTTATTTGAATTTAACATGGTTTGGGAGTTTCACTGGAATTCTTGATTTCCAGATAATATGTGTACCAACATATTTAGATTATTTTTAAATTTCTAGTCTCTGTTTTAACCAACTTAAATAATTTAAAAACTAAGCTAACAGGGAACCAGAGAGAAAGATTTTGAAATTTTTTTGTCAAAATCAAACTCTGTAAATATGAACAGAGCTTCACTCAAACAAAGGCACACATAGTTTCAACATGTATTTAGATCTAAAAACAAACATGCATATATATTTCAAACATACATTCCCAAGTCAATTCCAATATATATTATCTGTATCAATCTAAGGGGAATTCTATGTTCTCAGTTTAAAGGCAGAGGATTTGATTTATAATAAGATGTTTAAATCAACAGATATTAACACCTAAAAAAAATATACAAGACTTTCATAATCACAGACATGCAAAGCAATCATCAGTACATTTATCCACATGCAATAAATATTTGATGTTTTTAAGTTTAAAGGTTTACTCACCAAAAATCAGAGAACAGAGAACATTTTCTGTTTCCAGGTTTGCATGTTTGATTTTGAACTTCTATTTGCCTAGTTGAATTTGAATCTAGCTGCTATGCATTTTTCTCTTTGCTTTGTTGAATTTAAATTCTTGCTGTTTGATCTTTCTCTGATCTTCAGGTTGTTTGAAGAATTTGAAATTTCCTTGATCTTTCTTTTGATTTGCAATTCCAGATTTTACTTCTTCTTTTGCTTTGAATTTTAATTTCCAGGTTTTCATTTTTTTCTTTCATTGATTCGAATTGTATTTTTAGTTGAGAAAGAAGTGAAGATGAATTTTAGCTGAAAGTGAAAACAGATTTTTCCCTCTTTCATATAAATTTTTATTTTAATTATCAAAGAAAAATATAGCCACTTGTCCTTTTTAAGTGTTAATTATCTTACACATATACCTTTATTTTTACAAATGTCACTAAACCACCTTAATAAGCTTACAAGTGTTAATCTTGTTTTAATAAATTTATTTAAGTCATTTATATGTATTTATGAAATATTTATATGTATATAAAAATGTATTTATCTTTTTATAAATAAGCTTTTAGATTTTATATAAATATAGAAATGTGATCTCATGAAAACAATTATTTATAATAGCTTATGTTTTAATCAAATTAAATGTATTATATTTTTATATACTTGGAAATTTATTTTAACTCTATATATATTTTTACAAACCCATTTTTACTTAACAATTTATCTTATGTTTGAAATTTAAAAATGAAAGAATATTAAAACAAATAAACTTCTTAATTTAAATCTTAACTAAAATAAAAAATTAAAATATATTCTTATAATAAATAAGAAATTATTCTTGTTATTTAAATCTCAAATATCATTTTCAAAAGTATTAAGTCAAATTAAAAATTTCCAAATTACAAATTATATAAATATTAAAGTTTGAAAATACTTTATTAAATTCAAATCCAATATTCTTTCCATTTCAATATATACAAATATATATATATTCAAATAGAAAATATCTTATTAGATTTTAAAAGATAAAATTACCAATTAATACTAATTTAATCAGATTATTAAATTAAATTCAAATCTTATTATCAACCATTATCCATATCAATTTAATTATTCAACAGATTATTAAATTGATATTGTTAAAATTTCCGGGATATTACAGAATTCGATATATTAATATGGGACATAAACTCCGGATGGACCAAAATTGTTTGTTTGGATGTATTGGTTGCTTTGATTGTTATGGTTGATAGGTATACTTTAGTTCTAAACTGAAAGTTTTTGAAATTGTATCGATATATCTATCTATTCTTTGGGTCCCAATATATTCTACGAATGGTTAGTTATCCTTTTGAACTAACCAATGTCACTGCATATCTCGTAGATCTGGTTAACCCGAGTATTGTGTAAAAGAATTCAACAGATTCGTTCTCGTATCTGTTATTGATATTCTGATTTGGTAAGCCAAATGCAGAATAAATATACAGTTTGAGTTGATGAAATATTTTTCATCTATCTTTATGTCTCCTTGGCAATTTCGAGGACGAAATTCTTTTAAGGGGGGAAGTTTGTAACGACCCCGAATTTTAATCTATTTTAAATCGATAATTAAATTTATTTTTGAATAAAAATAGTAAAATAAATCGATAAAATGGAGCGAGTTTCCCCGAATTCAAGTATTCAACAAGTAAAAGGTAAATATGAGCAAAACCAATTATATAAGGATAAGTATGCACACTTGTAATACGAAACAAAACAGCAACATACATTCATAAGCATGAACACTTGAAAAAAATAAAAATAAATGTAAAGTACATTTATATTTCCATCTTTAGCAGCAAAACGAAAGTATGTAAGCTTGTATAGGAAGGCAAGTAAAAATAAATATATATGAAGACTAAGCAAACATAGTCAGGTTAAACAAAAGAAACAACACTTATAAAAGTAAAGGATTGTACAAAGTAATAAATGCTTTCATCTTCCCAATACAACAAAGCTGCAGCCACCAAAAACATATTGTCTCGGCCAACAAAGAAGAAAATCAAAGAAAAGTAAAATATAAATACATTTGTATCTAGTATTTGCTGGTAGCTTGATATTGAAGCCAGGCAAGTGAAAATATGAGATAAGTATGAATAAACAAAACATAAAGTACACAACATTAAATGCCTTCAATCCTTGCAGCCAACAAATCTGTTCGAATTGGCATAAATTTCTTTTCAGCCTCCAAAATTTTAAAATATCTCTGACCTTAGAAATGAAATAAGAAAACATATAGACAAACACTGTAGGCTGTTTTATACATAGCCTGGAAAACAACCTTTTCCTTATCACTTTTTACTTCCAGTTCGAGTTAAGCAAATACAAAATGAAACTCCATTTAAAAACCTAAAACAAGCATTCAACCACCACCAGCATATCAATACAAATCAGAGATCAAGAGAATTAAAGATCAAAAGACTTCAGTTTGCATTTTTCATAAGGCTGTTTCAAAACAAAAGAAGTGCTCTGTTCTTCTCTGAAAATCTGGTGAGTAACTTCATGTTTTAAAAATATTCTAAGTTTTAATCTAGTTGCATGATAAATATCAGAGATTTTGTTTGTGTGAAAATATATGCATTGCACTATATTTTGGTGAGATGAAGCCTGCATACTGTTATCTGGATTTTGCCTCTGTTTATAGGTTTCAAAACTCTAGGTTAATTCAAAAATCATTATTGCTCAATCTATTGATTTTTAGGACAAAGCATATAAACAAAATATGTTTGGGTAAGTGTAAAGTAAATTTTAAAATTTGAATTCATGTTAAACAAAGTTGATCTGCTTTGGAAAACCTTAAGAACAGTTAAAATTTAATACAAGTGACATTTTCGACTATCTTGAATTATCAATTCAAGTTTATAAACTGATTACTAAATCAAAATTAGGATTTTTGAAACTTAAATCACATTTTTTAGTAATGGGTGGAGTTTGCATTGCTGGGTTGATCAATTTGGGAAGTTTGGATTCCCTCGGGCAATACACTTGATTGGAGTGATGGAGGTTTGTTGGGGAGGTAGATGAGTGATCGGAGAGGCTATGAAAAATGGTCGGAGGCACTCGCGATCACTGTGGCGATGGTGGCTTTCGATTTTAGTGGGTAAACCTAGTTTTAGCTAGGCTACGTATTTTGATCGACACGTCCTCTCGAGTTGATCGAGTGTGACGAGTTTTGGGGCGATGGTAGGGGAAACGTGGACGAGTAGATGGTCGGAGTTTGAGGCGCTCTGGTGGTCGGTGGAGGCTATACGAGGTGTTGACAGTTTTGGGCGTGGTGGCTCTGGCGTTTCCAGGTTTGGAGTTAAATGCTCGATTTTGGTTGTTGAGGTGAATGAGTCGATCGAGGGGCTGAGGTTGACGTAGTGGCCAGTCGCGACTTGCCTGAGACCTCATCGTTCGTCAGAAGGTCACCGCAGTCCGATGCACGTGCACGAATTAGCATATGTATCAGTAGGAGGAAGGGTCTGGGTACTCGGTGAAGTTCTCGAGTATATTGGGGTTTCACTCGCAGACGTGGTAGGCTGGCCTCGAAGCATATACTAGGGTCTCGGGGGATTTTGATGGTTACAGGTTTCATTGAAAACCTGTTACCCTATTTCCAGATTTGAGTACAAATGTAAAAGCTAAGTTTAAATGGGAAGTAAGTTTTAAAAGGAGCTTATATTCAAGTTTAAATCTGGTTTAAAGTAAATTTGAATCTCAGTTTCCAAATTAATTAATTAATGATTATGAGCGATTAACTAATAAATTTGAGACTAATAAATTGGAAATTTATTAATTAAGAAATTAAAGGTTGATTAATTTGTAATTAAGAAGTACTTAGTTTGAAATTGAGTCTTATTGATTAATAACTTGGTTTTATTAATTAATGAATAAGAAATAATTGATCTATAGAAATTAATTAAGGATTAATTGACTTGTTATTAAGTTTATTAATTGATAATTAAGGTTTATTAATTAATAATTAAAGAATATTTAATCTGTAATTAAAGGTTAATTAAGTTACATTTAAAAACTTGAATTAATTAAATAATTAATGGTTAATTAATGGGTCATTGAGGATTAATTAATTAAGTTAATTAATTAAGAAATTATAAATTAATGAAGGTGATTAAGGGAAGATAATGAATTAAGGGCTAATTTATTAATGTGATTAATTTAAGAATAGTTTATTAATTATTAATGGTTAGTTAATAAATGATTTAAAGAATAATTAATTATATTGGTTTGTAATTAATTAATGATTAATTAACCCGGATTAGAAATTCATAAGAAATTAATTTGATTTGAATAAATCAGATAATTAACTGACATTACTTATGAATATTTGGATTTGATTGTATGATTGAATTGTTTGATATTTCCTGATATGTGATGCTTTGTAATATATTCTGCTTTGGGTGTAATCTTTACTGCAGTTTATTTATCTGAAATTTATATATATATCTGTGATCTGTGAATAAAAGATAAGCGATATAGTTTATATCGTTTATCAATTATATCCTGTATTTTGATCTGTGATGATTCATGATGTTGCACTATTGTGTGAAACCCCTGGACTACACTTTTACACACACAAATATGGATTTCACGTGGAAATCGGTTAAGTCACAGATAATTTGAAATTGAGGTTTTTGAAATGGAAATTTTAATTTCAATTGATTTGGAAATTTGAAATTTGGGTTTAAAGTAAAAAGCTTTCGGAATGGAATTTCAAAGATAAAAGCTATTTTGAATAACTTAATCGAGTTATGAAAATTTAAATAATTTGATTTAAATTTGAATTCAAGTTTGAAATTGAATCCTATGATTTGAAACTAGGGATTGAAAATGTTATAAATGTGTTTATCTAAATTTAAACCATTTAAAAATATTGGTTTGAGGATTTGAATTTAACCCAAGAACTTTAAATGTGTAAATGAATCAGATTTTCCGAAATAAAAACTGTTGTTTTAAAAGAATAAAAGCTTTCAGATAAGAAATGAAATTCCAGTTTAATTAAAGGAATTTCAAGTTTGAATTGAAAAAAATGGTTTTCCAAGTTAAGAATGAATTCTTTTTGGAAGCTATGAATTGAATCTGTTTATTTTTAATAGATTTAAAATGATGTTTTGTTTAAACCATTTGAAATGGAATTGTTTTGAAAGCTATAAGTTAAATCTTGATTTAAAGATTTAACGAGTTAATCAAATTGAAATGGAAATTAATTTGGAAAATCTGTGAATGAATCCTTTGTTTAAAAGATTAAAGTGTGGAAACTATTTAAACCGTAAAGATTGAATCTTTTTGTTTAAAGATTTGAAAATGGTAATTTGTTAAACCATTTGAAAAGGAAGTTTGGGTTTAAGTTGTGACTTAATTGAAATCCCATATCCATATGTTTTTAAATATTATGCTCACTATTCGGTTTAGCCGGGAGAGGACCTTTGGGTCGTATAACCCATTCCGAATATGTGATACGTCGTATATGGATAGCATTTGAAGACCGGTGTTGAAGACCGGATATTTTTGAAAACGGAAGGATTACCATCGAGTTACTCTGCATCGGCTAATCCCCGATCTAGAGGTTTTATCACCCTTAGTGACGGGATGTCCGGACGTGATTGGAAATTATCCGGATTTGCAAGGGCTTCGTGAGAAGTGCCTTCGGTTCTGTTCGATCCCGGAACAGACTTGTATGGATTGTATGTCTGACATTACACTTTGAGATATAAAGCTGATTTCTTTCAAATACATTTCTGTTGGTGGCGGAGAATTTATTCTCTTAGCTTAACATCCTTCTTTGAGACGTACGAGCTCAGAGGTTATGTAGTTGAAATTTATCAGCAATATATTCCCAATTTGGTAATGTGGCATGCTGAGTGTTGCTGTGTGATGATCAGTGTTTGATCATTTGTGATATGATCATTTGTTTGATCATTTATCTTTGTGATCATAGGTTGATCATCTGTTGACCCAAAGCATGGCTTTGTGACAAAGCGTAGCTTTGTGGACGAGACTTCGTCAGGGCTTCACAACCCGGAAATGGTCGAAACAGGAATGTTGCAACAAGGTTATGAGGGTCGCACCCTTTAGGGTATGTCATTTCCTTCTGGAAAAGGGTGGTGTCATTGTATGGAGCCTAGATACTTACTCATGTGGATACACTTTATTATGTGTGATGTTGGTTATCGAGGCCTCGGATAAAGGTCCCAAAGGACCGGGAGGTGGCATATTCGTGAGTTACCTGTTACAGGGGTAACCCGGCCTTGTTTGGCAGAGAGCAGTTTGTCTCTCGGGACGTCCAGCCAGAGGCGATCTCATGCGGCGGAAGGAAGTTCTTTAGCCTGACCATTTGTTGGAAATCCATTTCTCCAATACGGAACTTGTACGGTTTTAGTTGTAGAACCTACCATCTAATATGGTAGCTATAGTAGGCATAGTATAATGGTACCTATGCTGGATAAGATTAATATTATACTTTCAAATTGTTTTCCACTATGCACTAATAATAATAATCCAATGATTTGCGTAGTAAGCATGTTTGACTATCATAAGAAGAAATCTCCTCCAATTCTGCGTTTGCATTGTGTGTGTGGTAGGAGGTCTTATGGTAGTTTCATTTTCTAAAAGCATTGCGGATTTCAATGTTTTAAAACCTTTTGTGTTTGTTTAAAGATAAACTGTTTTTGTTGCTCACACCAGTCCCATGACTGATCCGGAGTTTATTGTTCCTTTCCTAAACTCTGGGTGCTCATAATTTTCCACACGAGCAGTCTAGAGTTGGGTTTCTTTTCAGATATTCAGGTTTAGTAGATTATCTGGAGCTAGTTCATTCATCAGAGTTGCTTTTCTTGGAGTTGTGGATTTATTCTTGTCTGAAGATCATTTTGGAGTTATCATTTCTATTGATATTGTTCCGCTGCTGTTGTTATCTTTTCTTTTCCGCTGCTATTTCTTGTATCATATATCTGATGTATATTGATATTCATTGTATCACTCTGTTGTATCAGATAATATATATCAATGTATTATTCTTTTCTTACGCTGTGTTATTTACTTAATTGTGTTATAGCTCCGGCGAATCGGATTTGAACGGTCGAATCTGCGGCATTCTAGTACAATGTGAAGTACGGATGTTGATTTTCGAGCGGGCAAAACCCGATCCGTCACAGGTGTATACTACTTTTAAAATAAATTTAGAAAATTTAGTGGATGAAAAACACCAAAACGATCAAAAACCAAAGAAGAAGAAAATAGAGCCTCAAGATATTGCCTACAGGCTGCCAACCGTTCGCCAGGTTGAACCTACGAGGCGCCAAGCCGAACCGAGACTAGCATGGCCTGTATAGAATGGAGGGCGTTATGGGTTTAGGTTTTGATGTGTTTGTTGAATTGATTTAGGCTACCTTTTTTTATATAATTACTAATGTTAGGGCCAATGTGAAAGTTTAAGGGCACTCTATTTTGATTGTATAAAAACATTAAGATATTGAATAATGTATACGTGGTTGTATGTGTGTATGTCTGTATACATACATACATACATAAGTGTGTGTGTGTATGATAATACAAAAATAGATGATTGTTTGGTAATGTATTGATACAAATAACTTGGACCAGCCTATAAGGTTTCCTTAATATTTTAAAGCACATCAATAATAATATGATATAAATATGGTAAGGCATATTCCTTGGTCAAGTTATTAATTGATTAAAGGTGTATGCAACAAAAACATTGCTTTATTAGTAGATTAAAGGTGTATGCGACATAAGGTCGTTTACTTATAGCCTGAAGGTGTATGTGACATATGGTTATTGCCTTAATAGATCAAAGGTATACGGAACATACGGTTGTTCCCCTCGAGGGTGTATATGACATATGATCGTTGCCTTATTTGGAAATTGGGAGGTGTATACGGCATATGGTCACTGCCTCAATGGTCTACCCCTGGATGTATATGAAATATGGCTGTTGTCAAAAAGATAGTTGTCATTCGGTTATTCATGTTTCTTTACTAATTTCCATGAATAAACAATAGTGCTACATAATGGTCAAAATTGGCATGTTATACAGGCATGCTAAAACACTAAAACTGATAGAGTTAGGGGTATGCCCTTGGGCCAATTATGTAATTTGTTACATATATCTAACTTGATAACCAATCTTGTTCACAATAAAAGGTGTTTTCTTTCCATTATATACTTAATATAATGTGTCATATTAATCGACTAATTTAACTAAAAGTATAATCAATAAAAAATCCATAAATTGTACGTTTTGTGATAATAGTAATAATATGTTGTAACCATGAGTGATTTAGCACAATAAAATAAACATACCATTTTAAACGTTTCTAGTCAAGATGTATAGAGACTGGATATTGATACATCCATTGAGACTATAGTACGTAACGCTCTCTAAATGTTGGGTAGTGTATTACTCATTGCTGCCGGGGTACCAAGTGGTTACGTAATAGTTGTTTGATAATTATGGAATGGCTCACTCGATAGTTTTTTGTTGGGTAATATAACTATGTTCAAATAGAAAATATTGATGTGACAAAATTACACAGTTCTTTAGACTTGAGAATACTATTGATCATCAATGTGAAATCTTTGCTTTGATTATCGTTAAATTATGGCATGACGTCTAACAAAAGACTATAATTGGGTCGAGTGAAAACATTGGAAGTAAAACACTATTTAAGAGAGGATTTGTCTCTTCAGTTTTATGAGGTTAGTATCAAGGTCAATTGAAGTTAACTCAAAGTCAAAGTCTCTTGCCGGAGCAGTATGGTTAATAATAATTATTATTATAGAACAAAGGACTTTGTGTTTAGACTATAGAGTTGAATACGGACAATATTGGAATTTTAACGACGATATTGGAAGTTTGACCATTACCAAGTTCCAAAAGTCCAAAGTAATATAGTTTTGATGAAGAGAATTGGTGTAAATGATTGTCACTACTCGGTAACGCTTAAATAAGTAAAATTGGATTTTACTGAAAAGATGTGTAAGCGATAAATTCAGCCAAAATGTCATACCACTAGCTAAGGTGATGTGTGAATGTTAATATTCAAATTGTTCAATATTAACCGCTGACTGAATTTACACCTTGAGTCGCACAATTATGATGATGAATACTCCAAATAAACCACACCATTTAATTAATTTATAACCATTGTAAATTAATTAAATTAATTAATATTTCTTAAATATTGATTATTATTTTTTATTCGATTTGTTTTTTATATCATTAGCATTTAATAAAGTGCATAAACAAAAGTTATAAATGCATGTATCAAAATACGATATCGATAGATTGTTTCAATTAGATTTAAATGAAATAAATGCTGAATGGGTTTGGGATCATTTGAGACCCATGTTTCCTCTATGTTTGGCCAGCCATAACAAAAGTGGAGATGATAAGTTTTGAATTTACACATGCCTAAACTTTGTCCAAATTTATTTTATTTTATTTTGGAAATTTATGAAAGTGAAAATTAATTTTGGGAGATTCTTTTCAAATGATTATATATCATTTACATACTCAAATGCAAATGAATCATATATGTTAATTTATATACTGTTCTTTTAAATTAATCTTTAAATATATATGGTAAATACTTGAATATAAATGTTTCAATTATTGTTTTTTTTTAAAACATGATTTAAAATTAATAAATGGACTTTAGTGCAAATTTTACTTCTTTGTTGTTTTCTATATTTAAAATCTCTTGTAAAATCCTAAACTATAGTTTCAATCCTAAATTAAAAGTTTAATCAAAATTGTTAACCTTAATTCAAACCTGTTTGTATATATGTATATGTTCATATATCATACGCTACAATGTTTGCATATATATGTTGTTTAGATCTAAATTATCAAATTGTATTAACCAGGTATACAAAAATACACATTTGCAGCTTAATTCAAATTTGTAAGAGGATTTTGTGCAGTAATGTAAACTTTTTTTTATCAAACCTTTCTTTAATTGAAATTATTCCCATTAATGTTAATTTTGGATTTCTAATAATTTAAAACAACCACTAAGTTTTTCGTATTTATATTTATAAGTGTATATCTATAGTTATTATAGATGTACACATATATTTCATTAGCCAAAACTTGGACAACAAAGGCATATGTAAATTTAGTTAATAAGTTATAAATGTCATTTAATATATCAATTATTACAATTAAGGATAGAGAGACGAAAGGTTTCTCTCTCTTTATCTATTGTCATATCTTTTCTTAATTAATTATATAAGTTAAGAGAGGGAAACCAAAGGTTTAGTTCTCTAAATTCATTTATACATGTTTCACTCACACATATATACACTACTTATGTACTCCACTTACACTTCACATAAATGAATGTACCTGATACATTCATTATAATATATTAAATTTAAATCAAATTTAAATCCCTGCTTTAAAAATTTAAACAAAATAAGATTTTATTTAAAAATTAATTAGATTGGATCTAATATACCTTTAGACTGCATAAGCCTAATATGATTCAAATAATGAATTTTTTTGAAGTTTACCCAATTAACCCGCTTCTGACTGGCCCGATTCCAACTATGATATCGGAGCCAAATAGTCTATGGGTTCTAAATTAGTTATGTTATGGCTAAATAATTGAGCTTATCAATTTAGTATGTTGTCTTGAAAGGTAGTGTCCAGGCTTGGGTTTGGATAATCAAGTACCCTGCCCTTTCTGGCTACTAGCCTGGCCCGAAAGAAGAAGTGAGCACAAAGGTTGCCCCTAATAGAAAAGACTCAATTTGAATTGGGCCTTGGGCTAATTATCAAAATTGTTTTTATTATTAAAAATGAAATTTGAGATTTAAACTTTAAAAGTTAAATTTAAAATAAGAAACATATTATAAATGTTATAGTTGATTTCAAAATTGTTTTTATTTAAACGAGTATATAGGCACGTCCATGTGGCTCGCATCCGCTTGCTTTGATATTTGGACTTAAATATGCACACTGTCAATTTTTTCAAGAACTTCTGTTTATTTTCATTTCATTACAACTGGTTATATTATTACAACATATCTACTATTAATGATGAGAATATCATGAATATAATTCAACCGTGTATTTTTGAATTTCCCAAAATACCCTTCACATCTCAATATTCATATTAGCCATTGTTGAATTAATATAAACCTATATTCTGGTTGCCAGGTCAACTTATATTTAAATGCTAGGTAAGGTGCAACAACATTGGACAAATTACGGTAGTTTTCATGAAAACTAATTGTTTTGATTAGTCCCGCATCGTCCAAATTATGTTAGTTGTTAGCGTATATAATATAAGAAATAAGAACGCAAGTTGTCTTCTCATAAACATCCGATGGTATTTCAAATTGAAAACGCAAACCAAGGAATGGTTGAAGCATTTTTCGTCTTTAACTTTCACCCCACCTGCTTTGCTTGGGCTGCAACCAAGGACTACTGTAACATCTCGTGATTTTCGACTTCCGAAAATCGACATTAATACGTCCACTATATCAACTGCCAAGCAATCGAATGCCGGAAAACCGAATTGTTATGGTTAAAAAGAAGAGGTAGAAGAAGACAGAAAGAAAGAAAGAAGAAACAACAGAAACAATATCAGAATCTCACATATCGCAGCGGAACAACATATAAATGAATAATCTTTAAATCAAAGAACTATATCAGTTTATACATTACGTCATCAGAGTCAATATACACACAATACATCAATGGACAGTTATACAAACTTATCCTCATACAGAATACACAACAGAAAAGATAATATCATATACAAATGCTACGATTTAAAATTTAAATCGAAACACAATTCGATTGAGTGAGAAGTTCTCACCTTGCTTCTAAAATAGTTGAAGTGTTTCGTTTCGAATAAAATTAAACACACGTTTAATTTTACCCGAAATTATCACTGGCTGCAATTAACTCCAAACCAGCTCCATTGCGTAGTGCTCGTCAATACGAACCTGACGCAAGTCGTTTCGTGCGAAACGGACCTCGCATCAAAAAGTTACACATTTTTAAAGTTTGAACGAATTATAATATATATTATTTACAATTTTATTTCTATTTTTTTCAAACCCTAGTCAATCTCAGCTGTTGATTTTGCCAACTCCAGATCTGGCCGCGTCTTCTTCCCCCAGGTCGCGTTCGAACGCGATGAACCTATGGCCGCCACCTATCTATGAATTATCGCACACTCATCGACGATCTATAAGATGATCGAGCAACGCCATTCGATCGACCACCTCCACCTCTACCTCCGGCTATGAGCACGTGAAGCTCGGCCCCATCTTGGCCATGAAAATTGCGTGCAAACGTTGAACGAATGCGAGCAGTTTTCTCCTTCGAACGACGTCGATTCGAGATTCCCACCGTTGGATTTATAGATTACACTATACTCTTTAATTTCCTAGTAGAAAGTTCTTTGTAAAACACGATGGATTGAGAGTAAATCAAGGGGGAAATCTCGAGCTTTTCTGGCCATTGAATTCCTTAAGGCCGGCTGCAATTAGAAGAAAGAGGGTTTGTGCAAAACAAAGAAAATGAGGCCTTATATAGAAAATTTCTCAAAACACTATTCACTCGAAATTTTCCAAACTCCAAACGAAGTGTGCCGGCTGACATTTCTAAGGTTTAACCCACGTTTCGAACACAATGGAATGTGTTTCGGGAGCTAATTCGGTCATATGTGCGAGTTACGGAAATAAACGATCAATTTTAAATTAAATCGACTAAAACGATTTCTACGCGTTTTGGCTTGCCAAACCGTAAATCCGATTGACATGAAATTTGAAATCTTACAATAATATAACATTACGGATCCGATGAAACTAGTTTCGTCGAAATCCGAGACTGTTTGAAAAATGACTATTTTTACTCGTTAATTAAATATTAAAATATTCAATTATCACAATTTAACTTTTAATCCAATTTTAAAAGTTCTATAACATCATTCTAACTCCAATATGATTTAATATAACTTTATAAATCATGTTTAATTACATTAAACCCAATTTCCAATTATCGATTTAATTATCCAATTAAATCACTATATTCAAATTTTAATTCATTCAGCTTACAAATTTCACTTGTTAATATTTAAAATCAATTAAATATACGAATTTCAAATGACAGAAATTCTGGGTCGTTACAACTGCTGCTGTTAAACCATCCAAGGAGCCCAAAGACTGCTGCTATTCATCTTGGGCTGTAGCCGAGGACAACCAAAGACTACTGCTGTTCACCTTGGGCTCCAAGGCTGTTCATCTTGAGCTGCAACCAAGACTGAATTAGATATAGGGATGTGAAGGGTATTTTGGGAAATTCCAAAAGACACGATTGAATTATATTCATGGAATTCTCATTATTAATAGTAGAGATAAGACTTTTAATTTAAAATAAGAATTACATTGTAAATATTATAATATGGTTTTCAAAGTTAGCTTTGAAACCAATGTATATTATAAATGTTATAATAAAGTATTCAATAGTGCTTTGAAAATAAATAAACATATTTAGAACATTTTCATATTTATTAATAAGATTAATGAATTAATTAAATAGTTAATTAATTAAAGTATATACATGTACTATACACACACATACACACATATTGCATTATCTTGAATTGTTTAAGACAATATAAGTATATATGTATATACAAGGGAAATTTTCGTAATTAATATTCAATTCAATTGTCCAATCAAATAAATTAATTAAAAGTTAATTAACAGGTAATAAAATACATATATTTATATATAGATATGTGTGTATAGCCATAAATGTTATGGCATACATATTCAATTAAAATGTTTAATTGAATAACAAAAAATTAATTAAATAAGATGTAACTAATTTAATTTACATAAGACTATTATATAACTTAATTAATTATAAAATTTATATAATAATAAAACCTACATAATATGAATGTATAAAACAAAAGTGGAACAGTAACAGAAAAATCCCGAAAAGAGTTAAGGTGTAATGACCTGCCTTTTTGGACGTTATAAGCAGACACACACGTCAGACTCAAACCATTCAAAAAGGCAGATTGTTATTGTTAGTCCATAGGATAGTGGTTTTGATGACAACAACTATAGAAGTGTTATAAAATATATATGTGCAGGAAATCTATATGCAGGTATCAACAAAAGAAGACTGTACAGTAAAGAAAACAAAATTGATGAAGACAAAGATCAAGAGTTCAAGATTGAAGACTCATGAGATTCAAGATATTCAAGAGTTCAAGACAAATAATATAGTTAGGTTAGATATTTGTTAAAACTCCTTGAAAGCACTATCATTCTTTTTTATCCAATTTACTCGTGGAATGGAATCCACTTCGTTCTTGTTAAAGGGATGGAACCCTAGTGAGATGGAACTCAAGAAATATCTAGTGGAACGGATAGTAGCCCTATTTTGTTATCCACTAATTTTGATTCAAAATGATTTTCAAAATTATCTCTTGTTTTATAAAATGATTTTCAAATATTCCTTTTCAAAAGAAAAACCTTCGTTCACATTTCCAAAAATGTTTTAGCCTCAAAATCATATTTATCATTTTGTTATATTTTGATTTCAAAATTGTCCTTGATATTTTAGCCTCAAAATCTATTTTAATATTATATTTACTTTAGTTTATTTACTTTGATTTTAAATATATTTTAGTATATATACATATATACATTCATAAGTATTTCTACTTCTAAATACCTTCTACAAATACATAGAGTCCATTTGAATAAAGTTGCATATGTTTTAAATCATCATTTTCAAAGTAAAGCAAATCATCATTTTTTACTAGACCATGTCGACATCCTATTTACCTGTCATGTCGACATGCTTCCCGTTACAGCAAAGGTTGTTTTCAAAAGAAGTGTCTATTCGTTTAAACCTCTTCGAATGGACACATCCATTCATTCTCTATAAATAGAGACTGTTATGAACGTTTTCCAGTAACTACATTCTTTATTTTCTCTCCTCTTTACTCTCTTATCTTATTTTCTAATCATCCTATCCATATTTTGCCGAAATCTTAAGTGAATCAAACCAGAATATCTCTAGTTTGATTCTCTGCCACTCTCTCCAAAGAATCTCAGTGCTTATCAGAGTTATAGATACATTTGTACTCAAAGAAACTTGTGTGGGGTTATAAAGGTGTGATCGTGTCCTTGGAAATCGATCGGGTGAACTTGTGTCCTGTGAATCAAGTGGTTCTACCCAGAGACCTGAGAATCTGGAGGGTGTACCTCGTTGCCTTGGAATCGAGGGATTGTAATCTAGATTATTGTTGAATAGAAAGCCGTACGGGTTGTGCGGGACTGGATGTAGGGTAACACCGAACCAGTATAAAATTCCTGGTGTGTTCTTTCCTTTACTTGCTTTTTATTTATATTTGCATTTGTTTGTGATTCTGTGATTTGATCTGTGATTGTGTATTTGCATTAAGTTAGTTAATTCAATTTAAATCAAAGAAGTTTTAAAGAAATTCTTAAAACACTATTCACCCCCCCTCTAGTGTTAAATAGCCTTAAGATCATCTTCCGCGTCCCTTTCATTTGGTATCAGAGCAAGTTTTTCAAAGTATTCATAATCTGATTTTTGAAAAGTTCATGGCTAAGTTTGAAATGTTTCCTAAAAATATTTCTTTAATGATCAAATCATTGTGGTCTCATAAATTGATGCATGATAGTTATATAGAATCAGGTAGTCTACAAAAGTTGCTCACTGTGCAGGAATCTTGCTTCATGGTGACAAATGAATCTATTCACAATGGACAAGCTGTACAAATAAGGAAAAACAAGTGGATACTTGATAGTGGATGTTCAAGACATATGACAGGAAATCCAGAGATACTCAATGACATTATTTACAAGGATGGAGGATTGGTTAATTTTGGGGATAATTCAAAAGGTTATGTGGTTGGCATCGACAATGTAGGTAATTCTGAAACCCCTATTATTTCAAATGTTTTGTTAGTTAAAAATCTAAAACATAATCTACTTAGTATTAGTCAGTTATGTGATAAAGTATATAGGATTAAATTTGAAAAAGACAAGTGTCACATCGAAGATAATAAATCTAATATTATCTTTGAGGGAGTTAGGAAAAAGAATATCTATATTCTTAGTTTGAAAATTTCAAATGATAATCTATGTCTTTTGGCCAATACAAGTGACCCTTGGACTTGGCATAAGAGATTTGGACATTTGAATTTTAAACTCTTATCTAGACTATCCAAACTTGATCTAGTAAGAGGCCTCCCTAAGATGCAATTTAAAGTAGATAGTATATGTGATGCATGTCAATTAGGAAAACCTAGAAAAAGTTCCTTTAAACTTAAAGATATGATCTCTACTTCAGAACCTCTTGAGTTACTTCACCTAGATTTATTTGGTCCATCTCAAATTCAATCAATCAACCATAGTATATATGTCTTTGTAATTGTGGATGATTATTCCAGATATACATGGACAATCTTTCTGAAACATAAAAGTGATACTTTTGATTATTTTAAAAGTTTTTCACAAAGAGTTCAAAACCAACTTTCTTCCAGGATCATCACTATTCGTAGTGATCACGGTGGTGAATTTGAAAATGAGAAGTTTGAGGAATTATGTAATCAGAAGGGAATTACTCACAATTTTTCGTTTCCAAGAACTCCACAACAAAACGGAGTAGTTGAGCGTAAGAATAGGACGATTCAAGAGTGTGCTAGAACTCTACTTTCTGATAGTAAATAACCAAAACATTTTTGGGCTGAAGCAGTTGCAACAGCCTGTTATATTTTGAATAGGATTTTAATTAGACCTCTAGCCAATAAAACCCCTTATGAACTTTTCAACAAGAAACCTAAGGTATCTTATTTCAGAATTTTTGGAAGTAAATGTTTTATCTTAAATACAAAAGATAATTTAGATAAGTTTGATCCTAAATCCGACAAAGGAATCTTTATCGGATATTCTAACAGGAGTAAAGCTTATAGAGTTTTTAATCTAAGAACAAACACTATTGAAGAAACTTTACATGTTTCCTTTGATGAAAATTTCAAAGAAGTTGATCAGACTAATGATGAGGATGACTTAGTTATTTCTAATCATGAATCTGTAGATGCTACAAATGAAACTTTTCATCCAAATAAAAAGATTAGGCTTTTAAAAGATCAACCTGTAGAAAATATTCTAGGACATATGCAATCTGTTGTTAAAACTAGGAATCAATTAAACAGTATGAGTCATGTTGCTTTTATATCCTCAATAGAACCTAAAAATCCAAAGGAAGCATCAACTGATGATTCATGGATTCTTGCTATGCAAGAAGAATTGAATCAATTCACCAGAAATGATGTTTGGGAACTTGTTCCTAGACCTGAGGATAAATCCATTATAGGCACTAAATGGGTATATAAAAAATAAATTAAATGAATTAGGTGAGGTCGTTAGAAATAAGGCTCGACTCGTTGCACAAGGTTATTGTCAAGAAGAAGGTATAGATTATGACGAAACCTTTGCACCCGTAGCAAGATTAGAAGCTATTAGAATTCTGCTTGCTTTTGCTAATTTCAATAATTTCAAACTTTTTCAAATGGATGTCAAGAGTGCCTTTCTAAATGGTTTTGTAAAAGAGGAAGTTTATGTTGAACAACCTCCACTCTTTGAAGATACAAAATTTCCAAATCATGTTTTTAAATTAAAGAAAGCCCTGTATGGTCTAAAACAAGCTCCTAGAGCTTGGTATGATAGACTTAGGTCTTATCTTTTGCAATCTAATTTTGAAATAGGTAAAGTAGATAACACACTTTTTATTAAAAGAAACAAAATTGATATTCAACTTGTACAAGTGTACGTAGATGATATTATTTTTGGATCAACCAATTCTGACATGAACAAAGAATTTTCTGACATTATGACAAAAGAGTTTGAGATGAGTCATATGGGTGAACTTAACTTTTTCCTAGGATTACAAATCAAACAATTAGATAATGGTATCTTTATCAGTCAAGAGAAGTATGCGAGAGAGTTAGTTAGTAAGTTTGGTTTGACCAATGTGAGTGGAAAACCAACTCCCATGGCAACCAATATAGCGTTAAGTAAGGATGATCTATCCAAAGACGTAGATCAAACCTTGTATAGAGGAATGATTGGATCACTTCTCTATATAACTGCTAGTAGACCAGATATTATGAACAGTGTCTGTCTCTGTGCAAGATATCAATCTCAACCCAAGGAAACTCATCTAAAAGCTGTGAAACGTATCATTCGATATGTTAAACACACCTTTGATTATGGATTGTTCTACCCTAAGAATGATTCATTTGAATTAGTTTCCTACTGTGATGCTGACTATGCTGGGTGTAAGTCAGACCGAAAGAGTACAAGTGGAACTTGTCACTTTCTAGGTCATTCCTTAATTTCCTGGTTCAGTAAAAAGCAAAATACTGTTTCCCTATCAACAACTGAAGCAGAGTATGTTTCTGCTGCTTTAGCTTGTTCTCAAGTTTTGTATATGCAACAAACCTTGAATGATTTTGGTATATCTATCACGAAATCTCCAATTTTCTGTGATAACACTAGTGCCATTAGTTTGTCCAAAAACCCAACTCTCCATGCCCGAACTAAACATATTGACATTAGACACCATTTTCTAAGAGATAACGTAAATAAAGAGAAAATTTCTCTTGATTTCGTTAATTCTGAAAATCAAATAGCTGATATTTTAACCAAACCTTTAGGAGAACCTGTCTTCACCAAGTTAAGAAGAGAATTAGGTATATGTTCTCTTTCTGAAATATAGTATATAGTATAGTAGTATACATAGGGTATATATGAATGTTTTCTTAACCATAGCATTTTGCAACACCATGTCGACATGGTATTCATGCGTCATGTCGACATGCAACGGTAAAAATGACAGTTCGTTTTTTCCCTCTAATTTTTGAATGGGTGGTTATTTAACTCACCCATTCCGAGTTTCTCTTCCCTCCAATCATTATTTCTTCATTCTACTTTCTAGAAACATCAAATCCATGGCTTCCACATCCAATCCTAATCAAATATCACCGGCTTCTTTCCCTTCTCCTTCACATGGCCCTTTCCAAAACTCCATACTCGCTCGTGTCATCAAAATAAGGGAGAAAGTTAATGATTCGTTGCAGATGTTAACTGAAATGCAAGTTCAACAATTGAGAATGGCAAGAGAGCAAAAGAAACAAGGGAAAATTCTGAGGAATCTTCAAAAATTCCTTATGGATAATCATGCCAATCCAATTGTAATTGAAGATTCTTCTAACATAGAAGCAAATGAAGAAGGAGAAGAAGAGGGAGATGAAGAAGAAGAGGAAGAACCAATGGAGGAAGAAACTGATGATGAAGCAGTATGTGTAGGGGAAGTTTGTTTTGATGCTTATGGGAACATTGTGGAACAACATGGAAATTTCTGCTTCCATTACCCAAATTGTCCTGTCCACAAGTCTCCCATCATCAAAAACAACCGTTGAGTTGTTTATTTTCTTGTTTTAGTTATTTATGTGTTTATAAGTTTAAATAGTCATGTATATAGTAATATTGAAATGAATAAAATAATCTGTGGTTACACTTATTATTCTTATTCTAATATTGCTCATATATAACATTCTAAGAATACGATGTTTAGTGCATTGTTATATCTAGTTTCAGTATTATTAATGATAACACTATCATTAATATCATAGATTTAGGGGGAGTTAGTGTCATTTTTTTGTTGATGACAAAGGGGGAGAATTATAAAATAGGTTAGTTAGGCATAGATTAAGGGGGAGTTATTAGATTTAGGGGGAGCTATAAGGAGAATATAAATATTTTATAAACAAAGGTTGTCATCATCAAAAAGGGGGAGAATGTTAGTCCATAGGATAGTGGTTTTGATGACAACAACTATAGAAGTGTTATAAAATATATATGTGCAGGAAATCTATATGCAGGTATCAACAAAAGAAGACTGTACAGTAAAGAAAACAAAATTGATAAAGACAAAGATCAAGAGTTCAACATTGAAGACTCATGAGATTCAAGATATTCAAGAGTTCAAGACAAATAATATAGTTAGGTTAGATATTTGTTAAAACTCCTTGAAAGCACTATCATTCTTTTTTATCCAATTTACTCGTGGAATGGAATCCACTTCGTTCTTGTTAAAGGGATGGAACCCTAGTGAGATGGAACTCACGAAATATCTAGTGGAACGGATAGTAGTCCTATTTTGTTATCCACTAATTTTGATTCAAAATGATTTTCAAAATTATCTCTTGTTTTATAAAATGATTTTCAAATATTCCTTTTCAAAAGAAAAACCTTCGTTCACATTTCCAAAAATGTTTTAGCCTCAAAATCATATTTATCATTTTGTTATATTTTGATTTCAAAATTGTCCTTGATATTTTAGCCTCAAAATCTATTTTAATATTATATTTACTTTAGTTTATTTACTTTGATTTTAAATATATTTTAGTATATATACATATATACATTCATAAGTATTTCTACTTCTAAATACCTTCTACAAATACATAGAGTCCATTTGAATAAAGTTGCATATGTTTTAAATCATCATTTTCAAAGTAAAGCAAATCATCATTTTTTACTAGACCATGTCGACATCCTATTTACCTGTCATGTCGACATGCTTCCCGTTACAGCAAAGGTTGTTTTCAAAAGAAGTGTCTATTTGTTTAAACCTCTTCGAATGGACACATCCATTCATTCTCTATAAATAGAGACTGTTATGAACGTTTTCCAGTAACTACATTCTTTATTTTCTCTCCTCTTTACTCTCTTATCTTATTTTCTAATCATCCTATCCATATTTTGCCGAAATCTTAAGTGAATCAAACCAGAATATCTCTAGTTTGATTCTCTGCCACTCTCTCCAAAGAATCTCAGTGCTTATCAGAGTTATAGATACATGTGTACTCAAAGAAACTTGTGTGGGGTTATAAAGGTGTGATCGTGTCCTTGGAAATCGATCGGGTGAACTTGTGTCCTGTGAATCAAGTGGTTCTACCCAGAGACCTGAGAATCTGGAGGGTGTACCTCGTTGCCTTGGAATCGAGGGATTGTAATCTAGATTATTGTTGAATAGAAAGCCGTACGGGTTGTGCGGGACTGGATGTAGGGTAACACCGAACCAGTATAAAATTCCTGGTGTGTTCTTTCCTTTACTTGCTTTTTATTTATATTTGCATTTGTTTGTGATTCTGTGATTTGATCTGTGATTGTGTATTTGCATTAAGTTAGTTAATTCAATTTAAATCAAAGAAGTTTTAAAGAAATTCTTAAAACACTATTCACCCCCCCTAGTGTTAAATAGCCTTAAGATCATCTTCCGCGTCCCTTTTAGTTATGGCGTAAATAAGAAAAAGCAGAGAAAGATGGAAAACAAATACAGAATCTCACAGCGGAATGACAAAATATAATAATCAAATAAACAGTTCATGAAGCTGTTTACAAATAACATTGATTAAACCTTTATAATACAAATCAGAGTCACATACAACAAGAATAAATAATAAATAAATGCAGCGGAACAACATGATGTAGTGAAATAATATAATACATAATAATAGTAAAAAATCTTCGTCTTTATTCTCCAAAAAGTAGTCTTCGATAAACTGAAAAGCTCGGAATGACCCGAGCAAATTGAAAAGACAAAACACTCAAACCAAAACTAAAAGATCTTATGAGTTAAATAACCAGTAAATAAATATGACTATAACGGCGTCAGAGATGTTTATGGGGATTGACATCTCCTATCCAGTGTCTGACGTGGGTGCAATAACGTAAGAGATGTTTGGGATTTACTTCTCCTAAGGATCCGTTAAAGTATCTACAATGTAGTACAATACGCTATTATAATATGTCTACAGTAAAGTAAAAGTATTAAAATAGCGTTAAGGCGTTACCCATATCCCCCTTAACACATTTTATATATTCCCGTAGTCTATACAATGCCGTACGCTCCACCAAACCGGTGGTTTACCCAGAGGACATACCATAGGTACGGTACAAAACAAACTCGTAGAGGGTGCTCTAGGGCATGTGAACACGACACTCGAGGCAATGCCAGGGTAGATATACCAATTGCGGATCCGGACTAGTGGTAACGCATAGCAGCTACTATCGCCCACCTCGGAACACACTCCCATAATCAAAATCAAGGGGTGGCCACCAAATCATCACAAAGTCATAATATGGTACCGAAGAAATGTGTCTGATCGGAGGAATGACCTCACTTGGCCCGGCATGGCTCCTGTTTTAGTCACATCTAAGCTGACTCACGTGTAACGACCCGTAAATTTCAACTGTTTTAATAACGTAATTAGTTGAAATTTTGTGAAATTTTAAACGATAAAATTTTGAAATAAAAATTTAATATTTGGAATACGTCTAGTTAAACATAGCAACTGGTAAAATTTCGTCCGAAAATATGAAAGTTTATTTCGCGCGTAAATTTACTTCAATTTAATCAGTTAAAAAGCGATGAAAATAAAATGTTTCCGAAACCTAAATATTTTTACATAGAAAAATTCTAAACCATCTTCTGAACAAGATGTCAGTTTGTCATTTTTCCAAATTCGGACATCTTTCGCTCCGTCGATCTTATTTTTCAGCGCTTTTCTTGCATTTTCCGCTATTAGGAAATTCGAGCTTTTATAATTCGATTTTACCACTGACATCTGTATACCATTTTGATCGCCTCGTCATGCTGATCACTTCGGTATATTCACTTTAGTGTTTTGGTGTCCGAAATGCGGAGAAATTCGCGTAACGGATAATGGTATCGGCACCCGTTCGGTTGCGTCCATTGATTTTCCTACCAACTATTCATCTACCGTAACCCAATAGTCGCTGCTTTTCATATTCCAAAAGAAATGTTCAACTATTAATTACTAATATTACAGTTTCATTTTCTTTTGGTACGTTTGTATCAATCGCCTCTTCATTTTTGTTAACCTTCCCTCTTCTCTGTTCTCTCTCTCATTTTTTTTTCTTTTCTTCCACTTCCCATTTCCGTTCTCGTCTGGCCTCCCATCTTTCATTCTTCTTGCTTCCTCCGCGCGCCACACTCACCCCGACAACCGAAACTCCTCCGCCTCATGCTTCTCTTCCGCCGCCGTACACCACCGTAGCCGCCACCACTACACGCCATGCCATTCCCACCACCTTCGCTCGCCAAGACTCGGCTGTGGCAGCCCGACCTTGCTTCTCCAACCTCTGCCACGTCATAAAGCCCCAACTTCAAGCCTCCTCCCTTCACGTGGAAGCCACCTCCTCTGCCTGGCACGCTACCTTGGCCTCCCATGCATCCACTCTTGCCATATACTCTATATATAAAGTAAGTATGTGCTTTTGTTTATAACGTGTTTATATTTAGGTTAGTATATATTAGTTAGATATATAAGCTTGTACTGCACATGTTAAGTATACATGTTTGAATATATGTGATATATATATAGAGATGGGTTTACATGACCTTTTGATTTGTTTTGTGAAATATGCATATTACATATAGTGTTGCATAGTAGCTGTTTGTAGTGTATATATCGGCAGAGCATTATGTTATATATTATAAGGTATATTAAATTGTAAAGGTTTATACATGCATCATGTTCGGTTTCTAACTATATGTCTGTAATGTTTTGATTTTCAAGTGTATATATTTAGCGCATAGTTTTACATTTTATAAGTGGAATATACAGAGAAAAACAAGCTTTATTCTTGTAGATACATAGTTGCTTAAAAAAAAAAAAATTTGTAGGATGAGATGTGCGTAGTAGTACTATCATACGTACTTTGTTTCTTCCTTCATTCAGAATGTGCGAAAAATACGTATGATTTGCCAACAAATTTAGTGGTGAACACAGCATAGGTAATAAGCTGGGCAGTGTTTTGGATGTTGGAAGGTTGTAGCCTTGTCTGAGTATACTTTTTGATAATATATGTTTGGGGGTTCGTCAAAAAAAAAAAAAATTATTTATACATATATGTAGGGTTTTTCTAGGTAAGTTGCGTATGTAGATAGAACAATATATGTAAGTTGATATATATAAAAATGTACATACGAAGACTTGAGTTTGGCTGTAGGTTAGATATATTGTTTTGCATATGGTTTGCATATTTTTCCAATGTCTGTTTATATATATGTTAGTTATAGACAGGTATGGCCCACGTAAATTGTAACATTATCATATAAAGTATGTTAGCTGTCTGCATGTGAGTGGGTTTATACAAAAAGTATGTAGTACCTTTTGGGTTTGGATAAGGATATAAAACGTTTGTTGCATATTTATATAAGTCATACATATTATTGTTTGGACCTTAAATTTCATATGGTTATATACATTAGCTTATATATATATATATATATATCTATATAGGGATATGTGGGTTGGGTTTTCTGATTTGTAAATTGTGATTTTAGATCTATGTGTTTAAAAGATAAAAATGTTTTGAAATATATATAGATTTTAGATCTATGTGTTCAATTAAAACGATGATTTTTATTATATATACGTATATGTTATTTTAACATTTGTTTTAAATTAAACATTGATTTCATGGAAATAATAATAATAATATATACATATATATAAATTTTGTTCTATTAAGTAGATTCTGATCTATTTCATCAATTCCTTGTATCAGGCATGTTCATCGAATTCGTGTCAATTTTGCTTTGCTTCGAAATTTCGTGCTTGGATTCGTAACTCAACTTCGTCGTCTATTCCCGATCTCTAGCCTCGAAAGGTGAGCACTCACTCATGATTAACGTTCTTTATTTATTAGATTTGATTTCAATTGAAACGACAATTGAAATATGAAACTGTTAGTTAATTACACTGTTATATATGCTATTGCCTGTATCAGTTCACCTGTGACATCTGACACCATTATCTGTTAATTATTTATGCGTTGATAATACAGTTTGGCTGATAATTGATTGATTGTTGATGTTTATATTGGACGTTAAATTGTTAATGTTAAAATGATAAATAGTATGAAATTGAACTTGATATAGGATAATTAAATGTTAAATTTGATTAACTGACATTTGTATAATATGACCCCTTTAACTGTTAAACCCATTGACACGTATGATTTGCTTAATTACATTTTGAATCACTGAATGTATGTTGTTAAATTGATGATGTATGAAATTGTAAATAGATGACAAGTGAAAACCGTAATGTAATAATCTTTAATCTACATGAAATGATAGTGTAGATTCTAGAAATAATTATATTAATTCGTACAAATAACAATGCGAATTAATACGGTTATTTCGGGATTATTTGAATTGATTATTGGATTGATATTGATTGTTGTTATTGTTGTTTATTTACTTTGACACCATCCCAGTTATCACACTGCAAGTTCCCTTTGTTATACTTTGATTTTTGAATTGAATTAGAATCGGGTTGAAATGATAAATACCCAACTTGAACTTTGACCTAGGATAGGAAATTAAATAAAACCCGATTGGTCAATAATTTGATTTAAAAATAAAACGAAGATTTATTTAAATAAAGGATATGGTTTTGAAATGAAGTTGAAATTTGAATTCTAATGAAAGGAAAATGTTAATATTTAAAAATCTGAAACAAAATATTAACAACGTAATTGATGAAAAGAATGTTATTAAATTTGAGAAATTATAATTAAGATTGAAATTATTAAAATTTGAAATGATTTAGTAATTAAGTTTGAAATTATAATTAAGTTGAAATTATTAAACTTTGAAATTATTTAATAATTAAGTTTTGAATTATTTAATAATTAAATAAGATTGAATTATTTAATGATTAAATTGAATTGGATTCTTTAATAAGAAAAATTGAAATTTTGAATAAGTGAATTTACTTCGTAAATAATTGAAATTGAGTTTCTTTATTAATTAAGTTTTTGGAAAATTATTTAAGGAAGTAAATAACTGAAATTGAATTTCTTTAACCAGAAATAAAATTGTGATTTATTGAAATTAATGTAAGACTTGAAATTTAAAGAATTGGATTTGATGAATTTAATTTAATTAAATTTATAAGTTGAACTTAAGAAATTGATTTAATGATTTGGAAATTTAATAGAAATTGTTTTGAATGATAAATTTACTTTACGAATATTGAATGAAATCGATAAATGAATTTTAAATTGATTTGAATGTTAAATTAAGTAAAATTTATTTAAATGATTTCGAAATGAAACTTATATACGAACTTGGACCAATATTTGAATTGTTTTAAATAGAAATTGAAATTAAATTATAAGATCTTGAAATGGAAAATTGAATGTTTCGAAACGTAAATTATTGGAAATTGGTTTTGAAAGACAAATGAAATGTTGATTTACGACTTCTAATTGAATTGAAATTGATTTGGTTTTTGAAATAAATAAACGACCAATCGGTGTAATAATTACGAAAGTTATTAAAGAGACCGGAATTCGATTATGGATATACTCTCTATCTAAACCGGAAACCACTTTAATAACTACACGCGGAGTGATGATCCAGAATGAAGTGGTTGGAATGATGTACGTGATGACTGAAGAAAGAGAACGATAATGGATAGCCTTGACACTTGTGTCAAATTGGAAATGACTAAAACAGGAGCTGTGCCGGGCCAATGGAGGATTGATACCTCAAGTGGACACACTTCTTCGAACTACTTATACTTGTTGTCAATTGGTGCACCCTTGATTTTGGGAGTGTTGTCTCACGGTGTTGCGGGCGCTGCGGCGTTGCGTTCTCACCAGTCCGGATCAGGCGAACGGTAGTATCACTACCTTGGGTATAGCCTCATGTGCCTTGTCATACTTGTATTCCATTTATGCGCGACCACTACGAATTTGTTTTGTACCTTGAGTATATGTATTGCCCTCTGGTGACTTCCGGTTTTGGGGAAACTACGGTCTTGTATATGCTTGTGGGAATAAAAATGTGTTAAGGGTGGAATGGGCCATGACTTAACGCTATTTTGATATCTTATTATTACTGATAGACATTATCTACTTAGCGTATATTACTACCTAGTAGATAGTTTAACGGATCCTTAAAGGATGGTTATTCCAAACATCCTTTGAGTTACTTGTATTTCAATTGCTATTTCACTTGAGTTGGATTTATTAATATAAGAATGTTAATCCTGACTCGAGTGTTTTGTATTTTGCTTTACGCTCGGGTCAGATCGAGTGGTTCAGCTTTCGAGACTCACCTTTGGAGTTGGAGCTTCGCTTGGAGATCCAGCTATCTATCCGGCTTTCAGTATTCGATGATTCCAGTGATGCATTCTGATTTGTATCTGATGTATCGTGTTACTCTTCCGTTGTATCTGGTTTAACTCTGATGTATTGTATTATTCTTCTGTTGTAAACTCTGATGTATTTTATATATTCATATAGTAGCTTCATGAACTACTATCTCTTTTATTTCTGCTGCACTTATTACTCTGTGTCTGTGATCTGTGATTATTTATTTACTGTATATGTTCAGTTTTGCCAAATTCAAATTAACAACGCGGTATTTTGAGCAATTCAATTCCGGCATGAGTGTCTACCTATCCACTTATAATGGATGCGAATGGTCCAAAATTCCGGGTCGTTACAGTTGGTATCAGAGCTTTGGTAGCTCTAGGCAAAACTCAACATATAGGGTAAATGTATTTACGGAATCACTCTCATTCGAGTTTCAATCTCTTCCTTTTGACTCGATTCCTTTGAATTTTGGAACGTTCCCCTCGGTTCCGAAATTTATTCGCGTCCTTCACAATTCGTCTTCTTTCAATTCTGGAGCACCCCACAACTCCATTTTGAATGATATCTATAATAGATCGGCAGTCTCGCCAATCTTCGAATAATTCGTAAAGGAGTAAACTCCTTTATAATAGGCATCGATTTATCGGAGATTTCTGTATCCTCGGTTTACGATGCTATCTATCTCCTGCTATACCTGAATTTTATTTCTTGAGATCGAATGTCGATTTGCCTCAAATTTATACATCGATCTTATTCTTGAAGTTACGGACGATCCGGTTAAGATTGCCCGTAAATTAAATAAGCTTATCCAACCTGATTCTGTCAATTGAATCATCTTATCTTTTCTTTCGAACTTGTATTTAAATCAGAATTCTCTTTAACTTGAGTCCATAAAATTTGAAACCCTATCCTTATTTTGAAAATTCATCCCTGTATCGTCGAGCAAAGAAGTGTATTTGTAAATTTATATAAAAATGTTTTAAAATATATTGTGTTGTTTGAGTTGTTGATGTTGATTTGGGTTTCCGATCGATTCGTCTGATCAACGCTATCGATAGGATTTCCAAAACACTTGAACAGAGCAAACTGACACAATATTATTTTCAAATTTGGTAAATGATATAAATTTGTTGATTATATTGTAAAAATATAAGTTAAAATTTTCTGGAATTTAATAAGTTATTTAAATTGGTTGTTTGAAATGATAATATTTGATTATCATTTATTGTTCTAAATAAATTTATAAATACGGTTTATAAATTGATTTGGAATTTGAAATAAATTTAATTCAGAAATTTGAGAATTTAGTTTCCGGTGATTTCGAACTTTGGTTTTAAATCTTAATGTATATTATTTAAAGTATTTTCAAATAGGAATCGTTTTCAAAGAATTTTAAATGTTGAAATCAGTGCTCTTCCCTTTGTCGCTGGAAAATAATTTCGGTGATGGCGGCCGCATCATCGACATTCATTTTCGAGTTTCGAAGTGGAGATACCATTCTGTAGCTTTGCTACGGTTTTGTTTTGAAAAAATATTTTGATTTGAATTTCTTCAATATATTTTGATTTACATATATATATATATATATATATATATATAGGTATCTTATTTTAAAATTTAATTTGATTTGATATAAATATATTATATATATCCCTAAATTGTTTAAAGTTAATCGGAAATCTAATTCTTAAATTTTTAAAAAAAGGATGATTTTAATTATAAATAAAACCAAAATTTGAAATAAATATTTAAACTTGAATAATTGTGTTTGGAAAATTTTATTTGTATATTGTTCAACTGCATTCTAATACAACTTACCTAAATCGTTCAGAAGTTGAATATGTAATTGGATAATATATAAGATAAATTGAATTTATAAATAAAATTTGAGTGTTTATAATAAATGTTATACACTAAATTTTGATTATAAAGATGTTAATAGAATTTGATAGGATAATAAGTAAAACTCAGTTAATAATGAAATAAATTTGTTTTGAAAGAATTAATAAATTTGTTTTGAAAGAATTAATAAATTGAAATTTGATCAACATATGAAAACACCTTGAATTTAAAAGAAATTAATAGATGTAAATTAATTTAAATCGAAACTTTTACGGTTTAAATTAATTTATATGGATTAAATATATGTGATTAGATATATTAAGTAGAATAAATTTAACAATAAATTGAAATAAAGAAGAATTTAAATTGTTGAAAAAAATATGATTGTAATAAAAGACTATTCAAATTTTATGGTTTTAGAAATTTTAAATTTAAGATAATTGGATAATAAGATAATGAATTTAGAAATAGTTGAGATTGATTTTAGTGAAATCAAATGGATTAAACCAATTATTGAATATCAATTTATTTAAATTTGAATTTATATGGTTTAAATTAATTGTTATTTTGTATTTCAAATCTGTTTTTCTTTTTGGTTGTTTATATTCTCCTACCTCGTTCCTTTTCGGGGACGAAAAGTTTTGAGTGGGGGAGAGTGTAACGACCCGTAAATTTCAACTGTTTTAATAACGTAATTAGTTGAAATTTTGTGAAATTTTAAACGATAAAATTTTGGAATAAAAATTTAATATTTGGAATACGTCTAGTTAAACATAGCAACTGGTAAAATTTCGTCCGAAAATATGAAAGTTTATTTCGCGCGTAAATTTACTTCAATTTAATCAGTTAAAAAGCGATGAAAATAAAATGTTTCCGAAACCTAAATATTTTTACATAGAAAAATTCTAAACCATCTTCTGAACAAGATGTCAGTTTGTCGTTTTTCCAAATTCGGACATCTTTGGCTCCGTCGATCTTATTTTTCATCAGCGCTTTTCTTGCATTTTCCGCTATTAGGAAATTCGAGCTTTTATAATTCGATTTTACCACTGACATCTGTATACCATTTTGATCACCTCGTCGTGCTGATCACTTCGGTATATTCACTTTAGTGTTTTGGTGTCCGAAATGCGGAGAAATTCGCGTAACGGATAATGGTATCGGCACCCGTTCGGCTGCGTCCATTGATTTTCCTACCAACTATTCATCTACCGTAACCCAATAGTCGCTGCTTTTCATATTCCAAAAGAAATGTTCAACTATTAATTACTAATATTACAGTTTCATTTTCTTTTGGTACGTTTGTATCAATCGCCTCTTCATTTTTGTTAACCTTCCCTCTTCTCTGTTCTCTCTCTCATTTTTTTTTCTTTTCTTCCACTTCCCATTTCCGTTCTCGTCTGGCCTCCCATCTTTCATTCTTCTTGCTTCCTCCGCGCGCCACACTCACCCCGACAACCGAAACTCCTCCGCCTCATGCTTCTCTTCCGCCGCCGTACACCACCGTAGCCGCCACCACTACACGCCATGCCATTCCCACCACCTTCGCTCGCCAAGACTCGGCTGTGGCAGCCCGACCTTGCTTCCCCAACCTCTGCCACGTCATAAAGCCCCAACTTCAAGCCTCCTCCCTTCACGTGGAAGCCACCTCCTCTGCCTGGCACGCTACCTTGGCCTCCCATGCATCCACTCTTGCCATATACTCTATATATAAAGTAAGTATGTGCTTTTGTTTATAACGTGTTTATATTTAAGTTAGTATATATTAGTTAGATATATAAGCTTGTACTGCACATGTTAAGTATACATGTTTGAATATATGTGATATATATATAGAGATGGGTTTACATGACCTTTTGATTTGTTTTGTGAAATATGCATATTACATATAGTGTTGCATAGTAGCTGTTTGTAGTGTATATATCGGCAGAGCATTATGTTATATATTATAAGGTATATTAAATTGTAAAGGTTTATACATGCATCATGTTCGGTTTCTAACTATATGTCTGTAATGTTTGATTTTCAAGTGTATATATTTAGCGCATAGTTTTACATTTTATAAGTGGAATATACAGAGAAAAACAAGCTTTATTCTTGTAGATACATAGTTGCTTAAAAAAAAAAATTTGTAGGATGAGATGTGCGTAGTAGTACTATCATACGTACTTTGTTTCTTCCTTCATTCAGAATGTGCGAAAAATACGTATGATTTGCCAACAAATTTAGTGGTGAACACAGCATAGGTAATAAGCTGGGCAGTGTTTTGGATGTTGGAAGGTTGTAGCCTTGTCTGAGTATACTTTTTGATAATATATGTTTGGGGGTTCGTCAAAAAAAATAAAAATAATTTATACATATATGTAGGGTTTTTCTAGGTAAGTTGCGTATGTAGATAGAACAATATATGTAAGTTGATATATATAAAAATGTACATACGAAGACTTGAGTTTGGCTGTAGGTTAGATATATTGTTTTGCATATGGTTTGCATATTTTTCCAATGTCTGTTTATATATATGTTAGTTATAGACAGGTATGGCCCACGTAAATTGTAACATTATCATATAAAGTATGTTAGCTGTCTGCATGTGAGTGGGTTTATACAAAAAGTATGTAGTACCTTTTGGGTTTGGATAAGGATATAAAACGTTTGTTGCATATTTATATAAGTCATACATATTATTGTTTGGACCTTAAATTTCATATGGTTATATACATTAGCTTATATATATATATATATATATCTATATAGGGATATGTGGGTTGGGTTTTCTGATTTGTAAATTGTGATTTTAGATCTATGTGTTTAAAATATAAAAATGTTTTGAAATATATATAGATTTTAGATCTATGTGTTCAATTAAAACGATGATTTTTATTATATATACGTATATGTTATTTTAACATTTGTTTTAAATTAAACATTGATTTCATGGAAATAATAATAATAATATATACATATATATAAATTTTGTTCTATTAAGTAGATTCTGATCTATTTCATCAATTCCTTGTATCAGCCATGTTCATCGAATTCGTGTCAATTTTGCTTTGCTTCGAAATTTCGTGCTTGGATTCGTAACTCAACTTCGTCGTCTATTCCCGATCTCTAGCCTCGAAAGGTGAGCACTCACTCACGATTAACGTTCTTTATTTATTAGATTTGATTTCAATTGAAACGACAATTGAAATATGCAACTGTTAGTTAATTACACTGTTATATATGCTATTGCCTGTATCAGTTCACCTGTGACATCTGACACCATTATCTGTTAATTATTTATGCGTTGATAATACAGTTTGGCTGATAATTGATTGATTGTTGATGTTTATATTGGACGTTAAATTGTTAATGTTAAAATGATAAATAGTATGAAATTGAACTTGATATAGGATAATTAAATGTTAAATTTGATTAACTGACATTTGTATAATATGACCCCTTTAACTGTTAAACCCATTGACACGTATGATTTGCTTAATTACATTTTGAATCACTGAATGTATGTTGTTAAATTGATGATGTATGAAATTGTAAATAGATGACAAGTGAAAACCGTAATGTAATAATCTTTAATCTACATGAAATGATAGTGTAGATTCTAGAAATAATTATATTAATTCGTACAAATAACAATGCGAATTAATACGGTTATTTCGGGATTATTTGAATTGATTATTGGATTGATATTGATTGTTGTTATTGTTTGTTTATTTACTTTGACACCATCCCAGTTATCACACTGCAAGTTCCCTTTGTTATACTTTGATTTTTGAATTGAATTGGAATCGGGTTGAAATGATAAATACCCAACTTGAACTTTGACCTAGGATAGGAAATTAAATAAAACCCGATTGGTCAATAATTTGATTTAAAAATAAAACGAAGATTTATTTAAATAAAGGATATGGTTTTGAAATGAAGTTGAAATTTGAATTCTAATGAAAGGAAAATGTTAATATTTAAAAATCTGAAACAAAATATTAACAACGTAATTGATGAAAAGAATGTTATTAAATTTGAGAAATTATAATTAAGATTGAAATTATTAAAATTTGAAATGATTTAGTAATTAAGTTTGAAATTAAAATTAAGTTGAAATTATTAAACTTTGAAATTATTTAATAATTAAGTTTTGAATTATTTAATAATTAAATAAGATTGAATTATTTAATGATTAAATTGAATTGGATTCTTTAATAAAAAAAATTGAAATTTTGAATAAGTGAATTTACTTCGTAAATAATTGAAATTGAGTTTCTTTATTAATTAAGTTTTTGGAAAATTATTTAAGGAAGTAAATAACTGAAATTGAATTTCTTTAACCAGAAATAAAATTATGATTTATTGAAATTAATGTAAGACTTGAAATTTAAAGAATTGGATTTGATGAATTTAATTTAATTAAATTTATAAGTTGAACTTAAGAAATTGATTTAATGATTTGGAAATTTAATAGAAATTGTTTTGAATGATAAATTTACTTTACGAATATTGAATGAAATCGATAAATAAATTTTAAATTGATTTGAATGTTAAATTAAGTAAAATTTATTTAAATGATTTCGAAATGAAACTTATATACGAACTTGGACCAATATTTGAATTGTTTTAAATAGAAATTGAAATTAAATTATAAGATCTTGAAATGGAAAATTGAATGTTTCGAAACGTAAATTATTGGAAATTGGTTTTGAAAGACAAATGAAATGTTGATTTACGAATTCTAATTGAATTGAAATTGATTTGGTTTTTGAAATAAATAAACGACCAATCGGTGTAATAATTACGAAAGTTATTAAAGAGACCGGAATTCGATTATGGATATACTCTCTATCTAAACCGGAAACCACTTTAATAACTACACGCGGAGTGATGATCCAGAATGAAGTGGTTGGAATGATGTACGTGATGACTGAAGAAAGAGAACGATAATGGATAGCCTTGACACTTGTGTCAAATTGGAAATGACTAAAACAGGAGTTGTGCCGGGCCAATGGAGGATTGATACCTCAAGTGGACACACTTCTTCGAACTACTTATACTTGTTTTCGATTGGTGCACCCTTGATTTTGGGAGTGTTGTCTCACGGTGTTGCGGGCGCTGCGGCGTTGCGTTCTCACCAGTCCGGATCAGGCGAACGGTAGTATCACTACCTTGGGTATAGCCTCATGTGCCTTGTCATACTTGTATTCCATTTATGCGCGACCACTACGAATTTGTTTTGTACCTTGAGTATATGTATTGCCCTCTGGTGACTTCCGGTTTTGGGGAAACTACGGTCTTGTATATGCTTGTGGGAATAAAAATGTGTTAAGGGTGGAATGGGCCATGACTTAACGCTATTTTGATATCTTATTATTACTGATAGACATTATCTACTTAGCGTATATTACTACCTAGTAGATAGTTTAACGGATCCTTAAAGGATGGTTATTCCAAACATCCTTTGAGTTACTTGTATTTCAATTGCTATTTCACTTGAGTTGGATTTATTAATATAAGAATGTTAATCCTGACTCGAGTGTTTTGTATTTTGCTTTACGCTCGGGTCAGATCGAGTGGTTCAGCTTTCGAGACTCACCTTTGGAGTTGGAGCTTCGCTTGGAGATCCAGCTATCTATCCGGCTTTCAGTATTCGATGATTCCAGTGATGCATTCTGATTTGTATCTGATGTATCGTGTTACTCTTCCGTTGTATCTGGTTTAACTCTGATGTATTGTATTATTCTTCTGTTGTAAACTCTGATGTATTTTATATATTCATATAGTAGCTTCATGAACTACTATCTCTTTTATTTCCGCTGCACTTATTACTCTGTGTCTGTGATCTGTGATTATTTATTTACTGTATATGTTCAGTTTTGCCAAATTTAAATTAACAACGCGGTATTTTGAGCAATTCAATTCCGGCATGAGTGTCTACCTATACACTTATAATGGATGCGAATGGTCCAAAATTCCGGGTCGTTACATCACGGGAGTCAGGGTTACGTAGATACCTCATACAAAATCGTTCTCCAAACCATCCTGCTTCATTTCTGGAATCTCCACCACGTACACAGTTGTTAAAGTAGTTTTCGGTATTGGCAGAGAGTATGACAATATCCGATCCCGGTCTCTTTAACAACCAAACGCTTATTTCACACCGGATGGTTCTTTTACATTTCAAAAAGGTCAATTCACAATTTATATCAAAATATCATATTCAATTTCAAATCATATCTCTTTCAAAATCATACTCACTTTCAAAACTTATCGATAAGATAGGTTATTTAAACCCTAGTTCCAAAATCATCATATTTACTCAAAAATTTCATTTCACAAAAAGTAAAAATTCTACATTCCAACTTAGGTTGTGTCATCACTAAGGATTTAGATATAAATACCTCAACTTCACACAGTCTGAACTTTTAGAAAATAGTTTAGGTAATTATAAATAGTTTATATAGTTTAAAATAGTTTAAATAGATTTAAAATAGTTTAAATAATAAAAATAGTTTAAATAGATTTAAATTTGATTTAATTAGTTTTAAAATGATTTAAATAGATTAAATAGATTTAAATTATATTAAGTAGATTTTTTTAAATAGATTAAATAAATTTAAACTAGATTAAATAGATTTAAATTATATTAAATGGGTTTGAAATAGATTAAATAAATTTAATTAGTTTGAAATAAGTAAAATAGGTTAACTTTGATTAAATAGGTTGTAATAGATTAATATAAATTAAAATAGTTTTAAATTGATTAAAATAGTTAATTTAATTAAAATAGTTTAAATTAGTTGAAATAGATTTCAAAGTTATATCCAAACATTTCAGTAACTCAGTTCCAATAAATTCATTTATATTTGACACTTCAACTTTGAAAATCCGATTTAAATCCATTGAACCATTTATTAAATCAAGTTCAATTTCAACATTTACACTTGGATTAATGTAAATAATTCAGTTTATATAAATCAATTTCTATTTCAAAATACCAGTTAACTGAATTCAAAATTTCAAAGATTCCAAAAATCATTTAATTTAACCAATCCGGTGTCCGTATATAATTTCTATCTACCCTAGGGTCAAGTGGTACAGATATTTATCATTTCAATCCGCAATTTAAAATTTTTACGGTTATATATCATTTCAAACCGCAATCTCGAATAAATACAATTCTTAAAATCGTTCGAGTCTATCATTTCAACCTATAAAGATTTTTCCCTAATCTATAGATCATTCGGGTATGTATCATTTCAACCCATAGGGAACTTGCAATATTATAACAATATAAAATACAACATCCAGCCATCTAATATCAACCATCAAACATAGATCACAATCATCATCCAAATAAATCAATAGACATCAATAGATAACTGATAATCAATATAGGTATTAATTTGACAATTTAAAATTCAATATTAAATTAAACGATGATAAAATGCAATAAAAATCAAATTTTAATCAAAATGACAATTTAAAATACCAAACAGTGATCAATAAATTTCTAATCCCATCATAAATTTAATTTAACTAACATAAGAAAATCTAGTAGTTGTGAATGGGTCAAAACACCCACCTTTGATTTTAAATCAATTAAAAATCCAATTTAAGCCAAAAATTCAAACAGTCTCAGAATTCATCCAAACCCACGTCAAAAAGTCTGGAATTTCAATACGATCCTAGCGGAAGAAACCGTGCATAAATCCGACCTTGTATGTGAAAGTTATGTCGATTAGAACATTTGAAATTAAATAAAAATAAATAAATAAAAAAGAAAAGGAACACACCTACGATGCAACCACGTCATCCTACCCTACCGAAACCTTAACCAGCAATCAATGTTCGTTCGCATCTCAACAAGATGCCACCTTAACTGATACGTCGTCCGTCCCCATGCGAACGTCTGGCCATCGCGGCCACCAAGGCGACTCCGCCGATCACATCACACTCTCGCGAACCACCCTCGCGTACGCCTCGGGTCAAGGCCCAAGTCCAGCCACCACCACGTTCAAAACCCAAGTCAAATTATGTTGCCAATGCAACCATCATCTCATCGAACAACCCACTCCAATGAACTACGCTTGCCGCTCTCTACAACCCAGAACCCTCCGATCAACGATCGGTCGACGTTGATCACAACGCAATGAACGACCGAGATTAACTCGCCCATTTATGGCCACACATAAACCCAAATCGAAAAATAGACTACAGATTTGACTTGTGCTCGTCGAGAGCTTCGAATTGATATAAAATTTGTTAGGTTTTGGAGGAGTTTGAATTTCGATTAGATTTTTGGTTTGCAATTGAATTTGGAATTGGTTTTGATTTGTCTTCCATTGAAAAGAGAGAAGCAGATAGAATTGTACGTACAGACAATTGGAAAAAGAAATAGTTAGGGTTTATAACGGGCTATATATAGGCAGATCAGAAATAGAAATGAATGGACTAGATCGATTTGAAAGTTGAACGATAAACGACCCAAAAAGGACGTTTCGTTCCCGAAACGAAAATGGGTCATCCCATATATCAAAATAGATGTTTTCGATATTTTTAAACCCAAAGGAATAGATTTCAAGTCCTAATTCCATTGTGTGAAGAAGTTAGCTTCAAGTTAGCTTATTTCAAATTGATTTACACTGAATTTAATTAAATTGATTTCTACGCGTTTCGAGTCCGTACGATCAAACGACAAGTCTGATCGCTACGAAACTTGAAACCAGGCAATAATTCACCGTTACGGATCCGATGAAACTGGTTTCGTAGAAATCCGAGACCGTGGCCAAAATGGCAATTTTCACGTTAATTAAATAAATTAATATTAAATTAATTAATCACTTTTTTAATTCAATATTTATAAACTAACAAATTTCATCATTTTTGATTACTTAGACATTTACAATAATGTAATACAAATTTTCATGTCAATTCACTGTTAATTATTTTACTGATTACGGTGTTTAATTTCAACTATAATTAAATCCAATTAATTAAAAATTTAATTCCAACAAATTGATTTACTTTGATTTCAATCTTTATATTCAATCAACTATTACTCTAATAACATAGTTAACATTTGTTTATATCTTATTTCATTAATATGCTACAATTTCCATCCTTTATTTGGATTAACTACTATATTTCAATTATATTGAATTTTTGTCACTTTTATTATAATTTAAAATCTCTATAAATTAATTTGTCTTTGTTTCACTCCTTTTATTACATCAATTATTGCCTTGTAAATAAAATTAACATTTCTATACCTTTTATTACATTCACCACTTGCAGTTATTGTCTTAACTCACGTTAATGTAACATTTATTTACATTTATTTGTAATTGATTAATTTAATTGGTAACAAATATAATTGTCACCATTTCTACATTTAATAACATTTGTAAGTTTATTATATACAAACAATGTTATAACAACTTATACTATACTAATTCTACAATTATCAATTTAATCTACATTAACTGCACTAATTAAGTGAATTAATTTCAATTGATTTCAAATTTAAATTAACGGGCTAAATAAATAGGTAACATATAGTAATTGTCACCATTAACCTTTAGTCACATCTTATAAGTTTATTATCCACAACAAGTGTTATAATAACTACCACAACACTAAATTTATTCAGTTACAATTCATTACACATTATTTCATTAATCAATCAACTTTCAAATTATCAATTTCTCTTTTAATCCTATTATCCATTAATACATTCATTACTATCATTTATTTACAATCTATATCAATTATAACTTTTTAATCCTTTTAATTAATTGGAATTTCATTCAAAGCAATTATAAATTATCTTAAATTAATACTATTACATTTTATTCCAATTATATTCTTATTATTAAGTCACACGTTTTTATTTCTTCCAACATTAAATCACAAAACTTTATTAAATTTACAATTTTTAATTATCGAAAATTTATGGGTTGTTACACTCTCCCCCACTCAAAACTTTCCGTCCCCGAAAAGGAAAGAAGGGAAAAGAAGGAGTTAAGAAATCGATGTATATTATTCAAAATATTAAATTTATAAACAATTAATTTACATTATTAAATAATTTAAATAAAATATATCAATTTATAACAACTAAATCCTTTTATATTCAAGTTAACAAAATTTGGAAAATATTTTACAAAATTTTTTAAGTCTAAAATTTACGGAAAATTTCGGCAGAGTCTCCTTTATACGGAGAGGTCTGGGAGAAATAATAATATTAATAATAACAATATATATCATATTTTTCAAAACTAATATATCCCAACCACGGGAAAACAATATAATATCGCTAGAAAACCGTAATTCGAGGATGTACCTATTTGTCAGGCAAACAACGCTTATTTTATGAAACCAAAAGCAGTAGCAATTGCTTCCATAAACCTGTATTTCACTTATATAATCTAAAAGAAGTTAGCAAATTATATAAAGAGAAATATTTAAGTTGTTTCAATAAATAACAAACAAAACATCACCACATAACAACAATTTCATTTGCAAACAAACAACCGTATAAACATCATTTCAACAAAGAGAGCAATCATCCATCCATAGCAACCAAAACAAATGGTTTGTTCGGGTTCAGAACTTCTAATCATATAAAATGATAAATACACTATGAAGTAAACCATACACTCAACAGTCGTAGATAACTTTATAGATTATTTATACATCCTACACAATAAAATGATCCTTTCCCAACCAATCCATAAGTCAAACAAATAAAGAATTCAACACATTTTTTTAAGTTTACTCTATTTATCTTTTTCACATCATTTATTGTTCATTCATTTTTTTCTTACAACGATTTTCTTTAATTCACGTTCATTACTTACAAAATTTTAAATTCATTCATTCATGTAAGGCTTATTTCATTAGTTTGCATTCTTTACTTGCATAAGTTATATCCATTTAAATTATTTGGATCATAAATGAATTCATTATTGAAGTATTGTACATATTATATTTCAGTTTACTTCACATTTACAATTTAGTTTGATTTTCTTTTTCTTTCTTCATCATTTACTTTTCTTTCCTCATTCATATAATGTTTGTTTTCATTAATTTACATTCGTTATTACTTACAAGAGTTCATTTCTCTTTTATTCATACAATGTCATTATTTTCCATTTCATTACTTCACATTCATTGCTTAAGTAAGTTATTTTTATTTCAATTGTTGGATTATACAATATTAGGTAAGTTTCTTTACAACTCAATTCACCACATATAGATTATTTCTTTTGCACATTTATTCTCTTCTATATAGTATTATTAAATATTAAATCCACTTTTAAATAATTTCAATGTTTTCTGAGGTAGAATCATTCAATTTATATAGTACTCATTTTTAATTATAAATGGCTTCAATATTGATTCAAGTTTATAATTATTTACTTACAGTATTCACCTTTACTATTAAACCTGATTATAAATAGCTTTAAAATGTCAACTTAAGTTTATAATCATTTTTCTTACATTATTCACCTTTATTACATTTAAATAGTAACATTTCAACCATTAACAAAAATGTTCAATAGTTACCATTTCTTATTTCCATTTCCATTTCCATTTTATTTACAGTTTCAAAATTTCAGCTTCTTATCTATTTCATTAATCATTTAAACATCAAATTTCTTATTTTCATTTTAGAAGTTTCCAATTATTAATATAGTCAAAATTCCATTCGTTATAATAATTGAAACTACTAATTATCAGAAAAATCTAAGAACTAAACTTCGGGTTCATTTTAGTCACTTAGAAAATAATATATATATATATATATATATATATATTATCCTTTATAGATCAAATTATATTTCGAAATTAAAATTTAAGATTCATTTATCAAAACAAGGTGTAGGAAAATCACTACAATCGTCTACCCACTTTGAAACTCGAAAATGAACGTCGATGATGCATGCAGTCATCACCGAAATTATTTTCCAGCAACAAAGAGGGGAGTACAACACTTTTTCCTTTAAAGGTTCCCTTTAAGACTTTCTTTCAAATCATATTAAAAATATATATCCGAAAATACTTCTAAAGAGTACAAATATTATATTCCAAAATATTTTGAAAGAAATTTCCAAAAATCCCGGAACTTAAGTTCTCAAGTTTCAATTTATATTTACTTTATTTGTAAATCTTATTTTTCCCTCGGTATTTATAAAATTTCACTACCTAACAAACAAATATATAACAACCAACTATATCATTTATAACATTTATTATTTTGTATATACAAAATATATAATAGGCAAAATTATTTCATTTACCTATATTTCAAAACAATATTGTGTCGGTCTTTCCTATTTAGTGTTTAGAAATCCCTATCGATGTCATAGCGTCCTATGTACCGACCACAAGTTGTAAATACAAAACAGAACAAATTAACACAATACAAAACCCTTTTATAACACTAACAAATACGCTCTCTCATATACATACACTCGGCGACTCATTCTAGAGTATTACTACCCTATTTAATATGAGTCAGACCCCACAAAGCTAAGATTATCGCTAAACCAAAACTCTGATACTAACTGTAAAGGCCTACCTTTTTGGACGTTATAAGCAGACACACACGTCAGACTCAAACCATTCAAAAGGGCAGATTGTTATGAGGTAAATAAGAATAAGCAGAGAAAGAAGGAAAACAAATACAGAATCTCGCAGCGGAATGACAAAATATAATAATCAAATAAACAGTTCATGAAGCTGTTTACAAATAACATTGATTAAACCTTTATAATACAGATCAGAGTCACATACAACAAGAATAAATAATAATTAAATGCAGCGGAACAACATGATGCAGTGGAATAATATAATACATAATAATAGTAAAAAATCTTCATCTTCATTCTCCAAAAAGCAGTCTTCGATAAACTGAAAAGCTCGGACTGACCCGAGCGAATTGAAAGGACAAAACACTCGAGTCAGAATTAAAAGATCATATGTAAGTTAAATAACCAGTAAATAAATATGAGTGTAACGGCGTCAGAGATGTTTACAGGGTTTGACATCTCCTATCCAGTGTCTACCGTGGGTGCAATAACTTAAGAGATGTTCAGGATTTACATCTCCTAAGGATCCGTTAAACTATATAATATGTAGTACAATACGCTATTATACTACAGTAAAGTTAAAGTATTAAAATAGCGTTAAGGCATTACCCATATCCCCCTTAACACATTTTATATATTCCCGTAGTCTATACAATGTCGTACGCTCCACCAAACCAGTGGTTTACCCAGAGGACATTCCATAGGTACGGTACAAAACAAACTCGTAGAAGGCGCTCTAGGGCATGTGAACACGGCACTCGAGGCAATGCCAGGGTAGATATACCAATTGCGGATCCGGACTGGTGGTAACGCATAGCAGCTACTACCGCCCACCTCGGAACACACTCCCATAATCAAAATCAAGGGGTGGTCACCAAATCATCACAAAGTCATAATATGCTATCGAAGAAATGTGTCTAATTGGAGGACTGACCTCACTTGGCCCGGTGCGGCTCCTGTTTTAGTCACATCTAAGCTGACTCACGGGAATCAGGGTCACGTAAATACCTCATACCGAATCGTTCGCCAAACCATCTTGCTTCATTTCTGGAATCTCCACCTCGTACACAGTTGTTAAAGTGGTTTTCGGTATTGGCAGAGAGTATGACTGATGCAGCGCAACCTTCATTTGTCAAAGGCATAAGTCGTGTCCAAGCCTTGCGACCTAACGTAGAAGTTGTAGGTCGTCTACGACCTAAGGAGCCACGTGAGGAAGAGCTACGACTTAATGGGGGAGGGGTACGACTTAACCAAGTCAGGGAGAAAAGGCTACGACCTAACAAAGAGGCTAGCGAGTTAGCAGTGTGTGAGGATTGGCTGGGAGCTGAAGTGTTAGGTCGCGAGCGACCTAACGTATTTCTTAAGTCGGAGCTACGACCTACCAGCCTGAAGGAAAAAGAGATACGACTTAACTTGTTTTTAACTCGTGTACGACTTAACGAGTTGGAACTAAGGTCGCATGAAGAGGGTTCAGATGCTATGTTCTTAAGTCGTGAGGTTTTAAGTCGTACAGACTTAGGTCGCAGAGTTAGGCTTCTTAAGTCGCAAAGTCTCATCTTAAGTCGCGAAGCCCTGGATGCCGTTGATGTGTCTGCCGAGTTAATCTCTGTCTTTGATTCCCTTAAAGACGTTGATTCCTGATGCCGCTTTTGTTTTAGGTCGCAAAGCTACGGATGCCGTCCATTCTTTAAGTCGTTGAAGTATGAAGACCGTTGATCTCTTTAAGACGTTGATTTGGGATACCGCTTATGTTTTAAGTTGCTGAAGCTCTGGAGGCCGTAGATTCTTATGCCGAGTTAATCTAAAACCGTTGATTCCTTAAGTCGTGAAGAAGCTGCTATTAAGTCACCTGTTTTAGGTCGTAGGTCGCTCACGACCTAAGTATTGTTGTAATTACCAATTGTTAAGTCGAAAGCTGTGTGTTTTGTAAGTCGTATGCCGACCTATACTAAGTCGTCTGTTTTCATAAGTCGTCTGTTGTAAGTCGAATGGTCTGTATTTTGTAAGGTGTAAGGCGGAGGTATTGTTAAGTCGTTATGTTGTAACTGTTTGGGCTTAAGTCGAGTACGACTTATGTTAGGTCGTGACTGTTAGCTCGGAACCGACTTAGGAGATGTAATTTTTGTTGTTTTTTTGTGTGAGTTGTAAAATGCCTATAAATAGGCCGAGTCTCTCATTTGTAAAAGGTTGTTGAATATTGAATAAAATTCTCTTTTGTTAGCTTTGTGCTTTCAATTTCAATTGGTAGTCGAGTGTATCTCCTATCTCCACTTACGTCATTCGAGTGCGCTCGAATCATCGTTTGTTGAAGCCGATTCACGGTATCTTGTGCGCAAGATCAACGTCGAAGAATCGTAGATCTCTTTCCCGGTATCTTCGGATCAACGAGTCAGAGATAGCTAGAATTCGGTATCTTCGGATCAACGAATTTGGCATTTCAGCATCTTCCAATCCACCGATTGCTATATTCATCGTATTATCTTTGTTTTGTAATATCCGCTGCGTCAGTTTGGTATTAGAGCTTGTTCTAGCCAATCATAGCTGGATCGAGACTTGGAGCCTAATCATTTTGAAGTTGAAGTTGTTTGGCCGAGAGGAAGAAGTGTTCGACTTTATATCGAAGATTGATTGATCGAATTTGTATTGGAAGCCGAAACTTTGTCCATTGTGTTCATCGCGATTTGCTACAAAGTGGAAGTTTTCGATCCGTTTCATTTTGGATCAAAGTCCGAAAAGTGTTTGAATTTTGAAGTGTTGAAGAGTTTGTAAAGATTTCAAGTATGCCGCCAAGAAGAGCCAATCGACATCAAAACGTTGAACCTTTGTATCGAAGAGAAGAAGCTGATGAGATGGAGCAAAGAATCAATGAAAACTTTAGTGAAAAGCTTAACGAAGGAATTGGTCGGTTAGAGAAGCTTATGATGGAGATGAATCAAAATCGGAGAAGGGTTTCACCTGAATCTAACCATGGGGGTAGTAGAGTCTCGCCACATTCCAATCGAGACAGAAGTGTTGAAAATGATCAAGGGCGTAGGAGGAACGTGAATGATCGTGAACGGAGGAATGTAGATAGAAGGGATGATGGGGGAAGACGTAATGGTAGTAGAGATGTGGGTGGACGAGATAGACAACGATATACATCTGATTTTGAAGAGGAGTATGATGGTGGTAGTGTTCGAGGACAAGGACGAGGACAAGGAAGAAATTACTCTGAGTATGATCACAAGTGGGAGTCGGGGATGAAGACTGAAATTCCTGAATTCAAAGGTGGTATGCAAGCGGAGGAGTTTCTAGATTGGGTGGCTAATGTTGAAGAGATTTTTGACTTTAAAGAAGTTCCAGAACATCGTAGAGTGAAGTTGGTTGCTACGAGGTTGAGGGGTAGAGCTTTGGCATGGTGGCAGCAGACCAAACTTACACGTGATCGGATGGAAAAGTCAAAAGTTGAATCTTGGGAGAAGATGAAGAAATTGATGAAAGCAACGTTCTTACCTTACAATTACCAATCTTTGATGTATCAACGTTTGCAAAACTTGAGACAAGGAACGAAGTCTGTTAACGACTATGCTGATGAATTCTATCAACTTATTGCGAGGAATGATATTATGGAAACGGAAGAGCAGCTGACATCTAGGTTCATTGGGGGATTGAGAATGCAGATTCAGGATATGGTTAACATGTTTGATCCTAGATCTGTAGCGGAAGCACATCAGAAAGCGTTGGCTTGGGAGAAGCAGGGTAGACGAGGAGGTGGTGTGTTTACATATTCCAACAATCCAGTGAAGGGAGTTAGTGGGAGTTCTAATGTTTCAAAAGCTGTTGCAAAATCAGTTGTGAATGAGGTTGGGAAGGCGAAAGTCAATAACAGTTTCAAATGTTATAATTTCCAAGAGTTGGGCCACAAAAGTAATGAATGTCCAAAGCCGAAGAAGAGAGCTATGATAGCTGAGGTTGAGGATGAGGATGAAGAAGCTGAATGTTCCAATTCACCACCTGATGAAGAGGAAGAAGAAGTGTCGGGAGACGAAGGTTATAATCTCATGATGAAGAGGTCCTGTTTGACACCAAAGCAAGAGGAGGATTGTAGTTGGTTGAGGAGCAATATTTTTCAATCAACATGTACCATTCTGGGGAAAGTTTGCAAATTTGTTATTGATGCTGGAAGCTGTGATAATATGATTTCGTCAGAAGCTGTGAGGAAGTTGGCATTGAAGACTGAGAAACATCTGAAACCGTACAAGCTAGCTTGGTTGAGGAAAGGCGGAGAGGTGAAGGTTGGACGAAGGGCTCGTGTGAAGTTTTCCATTGGGAAGAAATATAAAGACGAAATCTGGTGCGATGTTGTGGACATGGACGTTTGTCATTTGTTGCTGGGGAGACCGTGGCAGTATGATAGGGCGGTGCAACATGATGGGCGTACCAATAGTTACAGTTTCATGTTAGAAGGCACAAAGATTACTCTAGTTCCAAAGAAGCGACAACAGGAGGAAAACAAGTTGGAGGAGATTGAAGAGCTCAAAACTTTGTTATCGTTGAAGGAGATTGTGAAGGAAGTAGAAGAGGAACCTGAAGTGTTTTTGTTAATTGGGCGAGAGAGCAGTTAAGAGGTTGAAATTCCAGAAGAAGTTAAACCAGTTTTGAAAGAATTTGACGATGTATTTCCAGAGGAGTTACCAACGGAGTTGCCACCGTTGAGGGATATACAACATCAGATAGATCTTGTTCCAGGTGCTGTGTTGCCACACAGACCACATTATCGAATGAGTCCGAAGGAACATGAAGAGTTGCGGAGGCAAGTGGAAGAATTGCTTGAACAGGGGCGTGTGTAGGAGAGTTTAAGTCCTTGTGTTGTACCAGCTTTATTGGTACCCAAAAAGGATGGAACGTGGAGGATGCGCACTGACAATCGAGCATTGAATAAGATTACTGTGAGATATAGATTTCCAATGCCGAGGTTGGATGACTTGTTAGATCAAATAAGCGGAGCTACTATCTTTTCGAAGATTGATTTGAAGAGCGGATATCATCAAATTCGTATCAGACCAGGCGATGAGTGGAAGACTGCTTTTAAAACCAGGGAGAGTCTATACGAATGGTTGGTCATGCCATTTGGTTTATCCAATGCACCGAGTACTTTTATGAGGGTGATGAATCAGATTTTTCGACCGTTCATTGGGAAATTTGTGGTGGTGTATTTTGATGATATTCTGATTTACAGTGGGAGTCCAGAGGAACATTTGAATCATCTTAGAGAAGTGATGATGGTATTGCGACAAGAACAATTCTATGCTGCAACGAAGAAATGCGTGTTCATGATGCATAGTGTTTTATTTATGGGATATGTTGTATCGGAAGAAGGAATACAGGTTGACCAAAGTAAAGTCGAAGCGATTAGAGGATGGCCACAGCCCAAGACGATAACGGAAGTTCGTAGTTTTCATGGGTTGGCTTCATTTTATCGAAGGTTTATTCCACACTTTAGTAGTGTGATGGCGCCTGTGACTGATTGTATGAAGGGTAAACAGTTTGCATGGACGGAGGAAGCCGGGGTTGCTTTTGAACGGATCAAAGATCTTTTGACCTCTGCACCAATTCTAGTGCTACCTGATTTTCAGTTGGTGTTTGAACTACATACTGATGCATCCAAGGTTGGGATTGGAGGAGTGTTGAGTCAGAAGGGACGTCCAATTGCATATTTCAGTGAGAAGTTGTCATGAGCGAAGATGAGGTACAGTACGTATGATGTGGAATTCTATGCTGTTGTACAATCTATTAAACACTGGAGACACTATCTATTTCAGAAGGAGTTTGTTCTGTATACTGATCATGAAGCATTGAAGCATTTGCAAGGGCAAGACAAGATTTCAGCGAGACATGCATCGTGGATTGCATATCCGCAACAATTTACATTTGTTGTGAAACACAAGTCGGGAGTGACAAATCGTGTTGCGGATGCGTTGAGTAGAAGAAATCACTTGTTAACTACATTGAAGGTTGAAGTGACGGGGTTTGAAATATTGCCAGAATTATTTACCGATGACCCTTACTTTGCAAAGTTTATTGATAAAGTCAAGGAGGGAGAGACGGATGAGTTCATGATGGTAGAAGGTTTTCTTTTTAAAGGAAATCGATTGTGCATACCAGAGGGTAGTCTGAGAATGAAGATTATCAAGGAGTTACACGAAGAGGGACATGTTGGGAGAGACCGTACCTTACAGTTGATTTCACAGTCCTACTTTTGGCCATCAATGAGGAAAGAGGTGGAAAGGTTTGTGGAGCGTTGTCATATTTGTCAGGTTTCGAAAGGAACTGCAACTAATGCTGGGTTATATATGCCGTTACCTATACCAATTAAACCGTGGGTTGATGTGAGTATGGACTTCGTGTTGGGATTACCGAGGACACAGCGTGGTAATGATTCCATTTATGTGGTAGTTGACCGATTCTCGAAAATGGCACATTTTATCGCTTGTAAGAAGACGGCGGATGCTGTTCATGTTGCTCAGTTGTTTTTCAAAGAGATATATCGACTTCATGGATTGCCAGAATCGATTGTGTCAGACAGGGATATACGTTTTCTGAGTCATTTTTGGCTAAGTTTGTGGAAGATGGTAGGAACGAAGCTGAAGTTTAGTAGTGCTTATCATCCACAGACAGATGGACAGACTGAGGTGGTAAACAGATCGTTGGGAAACTTGTTAAGGTGTCTCGTTCAAGATAATCTGAAGAGTTGGGATGTGAAGTTATGCCAGGCAGAATTTGCTCGTAATCATGCTGTGAATCGAAGTACTGGGTTCAGTCCATTCCAGATTGTCTATTCGAGCTTACCGAAAGGACCGTTGGATTTAACGGTGATACCACACTCAAAGGGGACAATTAAGAAAGCTGCTGATTTTGTTGAAGGGCTGACGGAATGTCATAAAATCGTTCAAGAACGATTAGAGAAAGCAAATGAGAAGTATAAACAATCTGCAGATTTGAAACGACGAAATGTTGAGTTTAATGAAGGATATATGGTTTATGCAGTGCTAACAAAAGATCGTTTTCCAGTAGGCGCTTATAACAAGCTGAAAGCCAGGAAAATTGGTTCGGTGGAAGTTGTGAAACGAATCAATGAAAATGCTTATAAATTGAAGCTGCCAGATGATGTGTATACGTCTGATGTGTTCAATGTTAAACATCTCGTACCATATCACGGAGATGAACGAGCTGGTAGAGAAGAATTTACAAATTCGAGGTCGAATTTTTCTCAACCTGGGGAGGATGATGCAGCGCAACCTTCATTTGTCAAAGGCATAAGTCGTGACCAAGCCTTGCGACCTAACGTAGAAGTTGTAGGTCGTCTACGACCTAAGGAGCCACGTGAGGAAGAGCAACGACTTAACGGGGGAGGGGTACGACTTAACCAAGTCAGGGAGAAAAGGCTACGACCTAACAAAGAGGCTAGCGAGTTAGCAGTGTGTGAGGATTGGCTGGGAGCTGAAGTGTTAGGTCGCGAGAGACCTAACGTATTTCTTAAGTCGGAGCTACGACCTACCAGCCTGAAGGAAAAAGAGATACGACTTAACTTGTTTTTAATTCGTGTACGACTTAACGAGTTGGAACTATGGTCGCATGAAGAGGGTTCAGATGCTATGTTCTTAAGTCGCGAGGTTTTAAGTCGTACAGACTTAGGTCGTGGAGTTAGGCTTCTTAAGTCGCAAAGTCTCATCTTAAGTCGCGAAGCCCTGGATGCCGTTGATGTGTCTGCCGAGTTAATCTCTGTCTTTGATTCCCTTAAAGACGTTGATTCCTGATGCCGCTTTTGTTTTAGGTCGCAAAGCTACGGATGCCGTCCATTCTTTAAGTCGCTGAAGTATGAAGACCGTTGATCTCTTTAAGACGTTGATTTGGGATACCGCTTATGTTTTAAGTCGCTGAAGCTCTGGAGGCCGTAGATTCTTATGCCGAGTTAATCTAAAACCGTTGATTCCTTAAGTCGTGAAGAAGCTGCTATTAAGTCACCTGTTTTAGGTCGTAGGTCGCTCACGACCTAAGTGTTGTTGTAATTACCATTTGTTAAGTCGAAAGCTGTGTGTTTTGTAAGTCGTATGCCGACCTATACTAAGTCGTCTGTTTTCATAAGTCGTCTGTTGTAAGTCGAATGGTCTGTATTTTGTAAGGTGTAAGGCGGAGGTATTGTTAAGTCGTTATGTTGTAACTGTTTGGGCTTAAGTCGAGTACGACTTATGTTAGGTCGTGACTGTTAGCTCGGAACCGACTTAGGAGATGTAATTTTTGTTGTTTTTTGTGTGAGTTGTAAAATGCCTATAAATAGGCCGAGTCTCTCATTTGTAAAAGTTTGTTGAATGTTGAATAAAATTCTCTTTTGTTAGCTTTGTGCTTTCAATTTCAATTGGTAGTCGAGTGTATCTCCTATCTCCACTTACGTCATTCGAGTGCGCTCGAATCATCGTTTGTTGAAGCCGATTCACGGTATCTTGTGCGCAAGATCAACGTCGAAGAATCGTAGATCTCTTTTCCGGTATCTTCGGATCAACGAGTCAGAGATAGCTAGAATTCGGTATCTTCGGATCAACGAATTTGGCATTTCAGCATCTTCCAATCCACCGATTGCTATATTCATCGTATTATCTTTGTTTTGTAATATCCGCTGCGTCAATGACAATATCCAATCCCGGTCTCTTTAACAACCAAACGTTTATTTCACACTGGATGATTCTTTTACATTTCAAAAAGGTCAATTCACAATTTATATCAAAATATCATACTCAATTTCAAATCATATCTCTTTCAAAATCATACTCACTTTCAAAACTTATCGATAAGATAGGTTATTTAAACCTTAGTTCCAAAATCATAATATTTACTCAAATATGTCATTTCGCATAAAGTATAAATTCTACATTCCAACTTAAGTTGTGTCATCATCACGGATTTAGATATAAATACCTCAACTTTACAAAGTCTGAACTTTTAGAAAATAGTTTAGGTAATTATAAATAGTTTATATAGTTTAAAATAGTTTAAACAGATTTAAAATAGTTTAAATAATAAAAATAGTTTAAATAGATTTAAATTTGAGTTAATTAGTTTTAAAATGATTTAAATAGATTTAATAGATTTAAATTATATAAAGTAGATTTTTTTAAATAGATTAAATAAATTTAAACTAGATTAAATAGATTTAAATTATATTAAATGGGTTTGAAATAGATTAAATAAATTTAATTAGTTTGAAATAAGTAAAATAGGTTAACTTTGATTAAATAGGTTGTAATAGATTAATATAAATTAAAATAGTTTTAAATTGATTAAAATAGTTAATTTAATAAAAATAGTTTAAATTAGTTGAAATAGATTTCAAAGTTATATCCAAACATTTCAGTAACTCAGTTCCAATAAATTCATTTATATTTGACACTTCAACTTTGAAAATCCGATTTAAATCCATTGAACCATTCAATAAATCAAGTTCAATTTCAACATTTACACTTGGATTAATGTAAATAATTCAGTTTATATAAATCAATTTCTATTTCAAAATACCAGTTAACTGAATTCAACATTTCAAAGATTCTAAAAATCATTTAATTTAACCAATCCGGTGTCCGTATATAATTTTCTACCCTAGGGTCAAGTGGTACAGATATTTATCATTTCAATCTGCAATTTAAATTTTTTACGGTTATATATCATTTCAAACCGCAATATCGAATAAATACAATTCTTAAAATCCTTCGAGTCTATCATTTCAACCCATAAAGATTTTTCCCTAATCTATAGATCATTCGGGTATGTATCATTTCAACCCATAGGGAACTTGCAATATTATAACAATATAAAATACAACATCCAGCCATCTAATATCACCATCAAACATACATCATAATCATTATCCAAATAAATCAATAGACATCAATAGATAACTGATAATCAATATAGGTATTAATTTGATAATTTAAAATTCAATATTAAATTAAACGATGATAAAATGCAATAAAAATCAAATTTAAATCAAAATAACAATTTAAAATACCAAACAGTGATCAGTAAATTTCTAATTACATCATAAATTTAATTTAACTAACATAAAAAATCTAGTAGTTGTGAATGGGTCAAAACCCCCACCTTTGATTTTAAATCGATTAAAAATCCAATTTAAGCCCAAAATTCAAACACTCTCAGAATTCATCCAAACTAGCGTCACAAAGTCCGAAATTTCAATACAATCATAGCGGAACAAACCGCGTGTAAATCCGACCTCGTATGTGAAAGTTATGTCGATTAGAACATTTGAAATTATATAAAAATAAATAATTAAAAAAGAAAAGAAACACCCACGATGTAACCACGTCATCCTTCCCTACCTAAACCCTAACCTGCAATCAACGTTCGTTCACATCTCAATAAGACGCCACCTCAACTAATACGTCGTCCGTCCCCACACCCACGCCTGGCCATCGCGGCCACCAAGGCGACTCCGCCGATCACATCACAGGCTCGCGAACCCCCCTCGCGTATGCCTCGGGTCAAGGCCCAAGTCCGGCCGCCACAACGTTCAAAACCCTTGTCGAATTATGTCGCCAATCCAACCATCATCTCATCGAACAACCCACTCCAATGAACTACGCTCGCCGCTCTCTACAACCCAGAACCCACCGAACAACGATCGGTCGACGTTGATCACAACGCAATGAACGACCGAGATTAACTCGCTCATTTATGGCCACACATAAACCCAAATCGAAAAATAGACTGCAGATTTGACTTGTGCTCGTCGAGAGCTTCGAATTGATATAAAATTTGTTAGGTTTTGGAGGAGTTTGAATTTCGATTAGATTTTTGGTTTGCAATTGAATTTGGAATTGGTTTTGGTTTGTCTTCCATTGGAAAGAGAGAAGCAGATAGAATTGTACGTATAGACAATTGGAATAAGAAATAGTTAGGGTTTATAACGGGCTATATATAGGCAGATCAGAAATAGAAATGAATGGACTAGATCGATTTGAAAGTTGAATGATAAACAACCCAAAAAGCACGTTTCGTTCCCGAAACGAAAATGGGTCATCCCATATATCAAAATAGATGTTTTTGATATTTTTAAACTCAATGGAATAGTTTTCAAGTCATAATTCCATCGTATGAAGACGTTAGCTTCAAGTTAGCTTATTTCAAATTGATTTCAATTGAATTTAATTAAATTGATTTCTACGCGTTTCGAGTCCATACGATCAAACGACAAGCCCGATCGCTACGAAACTTGAAACCAGACAATAATTCACCGTTACGGATCCGATGAAACTAGTTTCGTCGAAATCCGAGACAGTGGCCAAAATGGCTATTTTCACGTTAATTAAATAAATTAATATTAAATTAATTAATCACTTTTTTAATTCAATATTTATAAACTAACAAATTTTATCATTTTTTATTACTTAGACATTTACAATAATGTAATACAAATTTTGATGTCAATTCAGTGTTAATTATTTTACTGATTACGGTGTTTAATTTCAACTGTAATTAAATCCAATTAATTAAAAATTAAATTCCAACAAATTGATTTCCTTTGATTTCAATATTTATATTCAATCAATTATTACTCTAATAACATAGTTAGCATTTGTTTATATCTTATTTCATTAATATGCTATAATTTCCATCCTTTATTTGGATTAACTACTATATTTCAATTATATTGAATTTTTGTCACTTTTATTATAATTTAAAATCTCTATAAATTGATTTGTCTTTGTTTCACTCCTTTTATTACATCAATTATTGCCTTGTAAATAAAATTAACATTTCAATACCTTTTATTACATTCACCACTTGCAGTTATTGTCTTAACTCACGTTAATGTAACATTTATTTACATATTAACTAATTAATTAATTTAATTGGTAACAAATAACAATTGTCACCATTTATATATTTAATAACATTTGTAAGTTTATTATTTACAAACAATGTTATAACAACTTACACTATACTTGTGACGACCGCCCATGACCCCTGCACTGAACCTAGAGAAAGTGCGCTGTAAAGTGTGCCAGGTGACCATGGACGATTGTCAGGGTAAATTAAAACAACAGAATCTATCGTATTACTCACAGCGCATGGACAAAATACAATAGAATATATATATAGTGAAGCTTCACAGAAATAAAATCTCATTAATAAAACTTCATAATAGTTGAATACAAACATCTGAATAGTCAATACATCAAGCCTCACTACATATCACTCAGAGAATTATACAAAGCAGCGGAACATCCAGTACATATAGTAAGAAGGTAATATGCAAGCCTCCAACTCGTCTTCGACATCAGCATCGTGGGAAGCAAGAATAGCACCTATCACCTGCTACCTAGTCTGCCCGTCCCAAAATGGACGAACAGCCCAAGGCAATAAGAGTTAAAACATAAAGCCTTGAGTCAGACAACAGTCTTAGTGAGCGGTAAATTAACTAACAACATACCAAAAGAGCATAAAGGAAAAAGGAATAGGAATACAACCCTCCCACTCCACCTCTTTCTATAGTGATAGCCCCCAGACACACATTAAGCAGAAGCAAACATAGCAAAGTATACAATTTAAAGTAAAGCAATTATCACTCGAGTCAAGGACGATGTTTTCCAAGTACAAACCCCCAAGGCCTAAACCAAGATCAGATAAGCACCTAGAAAATACCGCTCTTGAAACCGAATGACGATACAACCAAACATCCGTGACTCTGGCTATCACTGTTATCATTGCATCGATATCACCGTTAATTGAATGACCGGCACATTCTTTCAGCCGTCCATCAAGGGCTAATGGAAACCCCGGTTCTAGACATAACTCCGCACGTCATCGTGACCCGTGCCTAGGACTATCGAATCTGCCCAGAGTACTTGACTACCAATCAGTAGCCTTCAGGGACTATCGAATCTGCCTAGTGTACTCTTGCTTTGAGCATGCTAGAACCTTCAACAACGATGAGATCTCAGCCTTCTAGTCATCCTCCTCGACGACTATTTCCATACTAGCTCAAGCGCCTCTCGAGCAAACCATTATCCTCAAACTCGAACCATTTCACCGAGTTATCAACATGCTTGGAATGATCCCGTCTGGATTAGACCAAGACTATCTCATATCATGCTTCGCCTCATCATCATCATAGCAAAGCTTCATCTCAACATCATCATCAAATCTATCCATATGAGCTTCATCATCCGCTACATATGCCACGAGCAGCTTTTCCAATTCAAGAGCCTTTCTCTTAGCTTTTGAATCATCTTCAGCCATCTTGTCTAAATCAAATCATCAATCATCTAATTCATAGCAATTAATCAAATCAAACATTAATCCAAGTAAACAAGCATTCAAATATGATCTAAATAGACAATTATAACAATAATGGCAATTTCGTAATTAAAGAGTCAAAAGTCTAACAAGCATGAAAATATGAGCAATATCTCTATAATCTTGATGAATGAACTTGCATAGGTTAACATGTAGTAAAATGGATGCCAAATCATTATGAACAATGAATCTATATGGATCTATACTTAGGATTAGGAAAATGCATGGAAATCACTACTTTAGCACAAAATCAAGCCAACGATCCGATATACTCCTTTGGATCTGTGTGAGAGATAATCACCACTCACCAAATCACCTAAACACCTCAAAAGCAACACACTTCAGATCTGGACAGCGAAGGATCTAATTCGATCTATCACAAATCCGCTTCAAACGATGGAATCTCTCTTCAAAGGATGTAGATCTTCAATCTAAGCTCTTGAATCTTCAATTTGATCTTCGATTTGGATGGAAGGAATCACTAGATTAGAGTGGAGAAAAGAAGTGAAGAAGTGTAGAAGTCAAGCTCTCAAAATGGCAGCACTTCGTCGCCTCGAAATCCGGATCCCAAGAATGAAGATATGGACGTGTATTTATAGCTGAAATCCCTAAGTCGTCTTCCTCCTTAAGTCGTCCACGACTTATAGACCATCACGACCTACGACTTAAGAGATACCTCGACTTATGACCTAGTGAGACAACCCATCCTACGACTTAACAGACATCATATGCGCGCGACCTAACAGATAGCATATGTGCGCGACCTAACAGATCACGCGACCTATCATAAGTCGTCTTCGACCTAACGACTTACCATAAGTTATGACCTAAAATGCCACGACTTAATAACTCACGCGACCTAACAACTTACGCGACCTACGACCTAACCCAGATCTGCGCATCCACGCGACCTACAACCTAACCCAGATGCGCTTCTACGACCTAACGAATGCGCATCCATGTGACCTAACAGACCCAACGACCTACGCGCATCCACGACCTACGACCTAACTCTACACAGAAGCTCACGACCTAAATCTTAGCTAGGATACGACTTAACATCTTAGGTCGTCTACGACCTAACTACGCTAACTTGCTAACTAATAGGTCGCTAACTTCTATAGGTCGGCAACTTCTATAGGTCGCTCAAATTTTCCTAGGTCGCTTACTCGACCTAACCTACCCACGACCTAAGCCTCCACACGACCTAACTACTATACGACCTATCCCCAAATCCTTAGGTCGCCAATTCCCTTAGGTCGCTCCACTTCCCTAGGTCGCTCCACTCCTTAACTCGCCCACTTCCTTAGGTCGCTCCAAACTCTCATACGACCTAAGACTTAGACTATGGACGACTTATCAACAATGCGACCAAATGATAACTGTTTTACGATGTTTCGATCCGTAAAAATACGGGTCGTTACATTCTCTCCCCCTTAGGAATTTCGCCCCCGAAATTCCAAACAAACAAGAGCAAACAAAGGCTATTCTGCATGCCTACCATCCATAGCAATCAAAAAACCATGCATCCAATTCTAGCTTAGCATGTAGAATTCTAAAACTTAGAACAAGTTACAATGTCGTTAGATGACACGACACCTTAGGGCCATACCTTGAAGAGTTCAGGATGAGCTGCTTTCATCCTCTCTTCCACCTCCCATGTACAGTCGTTATCATCATCACTCCATTGTATCTTGAGCAACTTAACTACCTTCCTCCTAAGCTGTTTTGTGTCGGTTTCCATAACACGAAGCGGCTTACGAGGTTTCTTATCGATTGGATCAACTTCGAAATCTTCACAGCTATCAGCAGAAACCACTGTATTCGAGTCGTGCACATACTTCCGTAGATACGATACATGAAAAATGTAACGACCCGATATTTTCAACCATTCGCATCCATTATAAGTGTATAGGTAGACACTCATGCCGGAGTTGAATTGCTCAAAATACCGCGTTGTAATTTAAATTTGGCAAAACTCAGTATATACAGTAAATAAAATAATTACAGATCACAGACACAGAGTAATATAACAATAATGCAGCGGAAACAAAAGGATAGTAGTTCATGAAGCTACTATATGTATATAACAGAGTTAAACAAGATACAACAGAGGTCTCGAATACACTAGATGTCTCAATACAATAATCAAATACCAGATCTGAATACATCACTGGAATCAACGGAATAACTGAAAGCAGGATCGATAGATAGCTGGATCTCCAAGCGAAGCTCCAACTCCAAAGGTAAGTCCCAAATGCTGTATCACTTAGTCTGACCCGAGCGTAAAGCAAAACACAAAACACTCGAGTCAGGATTAACATTCTTATATTAATAAATCCAACTCGAGTGAAATATCAACTGAAATACAAGTAACTTAAAGGATGTTTGGGATAACCATCCTCTAATGATCCGTTAAACTATTTACCATGTAGTAATATTCGCTATTATAATAGTGTCTAAATAAGTAAAGTATAATCATATCGGAAATTAGCGTTAAGGGGATGGAGAACCTTAACGCGGTCGGATCTTAAAATCATAATCGTAGTAAAGCTCGATATGGTAGGTGACACGGCACAACTAGGCAATGCCAGGGTAGATATACCAATTACGCACACGGACTGATGGATACGCATAGCAGCCACTACCGTTCCACCTCGAACAACATTCCCAATCGGAGGATGGCCATCTAGTCAAATCATAAGTAAGAGTATAAATCGAAGAAATGCGTCCGAGAAGAGGTGCTACCTCACTGGTCCGAGATCGCTCCTGTTTTAGCCACCTTATTGCCAACTCACGGGAGTTGGGTCCACGTAACATACCTTAAGAACGTCGCCACCATCCTACTTCATTCTGGAATCTCCACCGCGTACACGGTTGTCAAAGTGGTTTTCGGTATCGACAGAGAGTATGTCCATATCCGATCCCGGTCTCTTTGCCAACCAATCGTTATTATAACACCATGGTCGTTTCAAAATAGTTTATACTTTAAACCAAATCATTATCATTTCCAAAACCCAATTTAATACGATATCATTTCACTTCAAATATATCCATTTTCGAAATCATATTACTTTCCAAAGTTATAATGCCTTCAAAAATCATAGTCTGGAAATCATAGTATTTTGGAAATCATAACACTTTTCTTTTAAACAGTTTAGATATTAAAATTTCGTTATAAAATATATTAATTTCCTCAAATTTCACAAATCGATTCAAATTAACTCGAATTCCAAAAATTTAATTTAATCAAATCTCAAATCATTAGTTTCAACTCGATTCAGCTTCTAAATAAACCATTTCAATTTCGATTTCAAATACATATCTGAACCATAAATAAGTCATTTCAATTTTTATATATTTCAAAGCTTTAAATATTCAACATTTCAAAACTAAATTCGATAAAATTTATATACATATCGGATTCCCTTTACAATTATTTAGTTTTGAAATATTAACTTAATCATTTCCATAATAATTGAATACAATTTAAATTTACAATTTAAATAGACCAAATATCTCATTTAAATATTTATACGTTGAAATATCCATTTAAGTCACCTTTTCAAATTTCAAGTTGTAAATCACTTCTTTAAATTTCAAATTCAATACATTTTATATCAAACTTATTTAAGTATAATTCTTAAATAAATAAAATTTCAATCAATTTCAAATCATTATAAATTCTATATTTGAAATTATAGATATTAAATAAATACTTAAACATATTATTTTTCAACTTTATTAAATCAACTTTAATAAATCTTAAAAATCAATATTTATCAAAACCATATATTTCTTTTCAAAACCATAAAAATCATTTCAAAACGTTTATATATAGACCAACGGTGCCTGTATATAATTTTCTATCCTATGGCCAAGTGATACGGATATTTATCATTTCAATCCGCAATTTAAAACATATTCGGGTATATATCTTTTCAACCCGAAATCCCAAATTCAATTCAATTGAAAATCGCTTGGGTTTATCATTTCAACCCATAACGATTTCCTCCTATTCTACAGATCGTTCGGGTATGTATCATTTCAACCCATAGTGATTCTATACTAACAGGGAACTTGCAGAGTGATAACAGATATGATAATAAAATAACAACAGAAACAGGCATATATCAACAATATAAATAACAGATAATGGTGTCAGATGTCACAGGTGAACAGATACAGATAATGACATAAAAAAAAATCTAAATAACTAACATCAGCATATTTCAATTGACATTTCAATTGAAATCAAACTTAATAAATATAAAAACATTAATCGTGAGTGATTGCTCACCTTTCGAGGCTAGAGATGAACGAGAATGAGATGAGTTACGAATCCAAGCACGAATTCAAAGAAACAAGATTGGCACGAATTCGACGAACAGAGCTGATAGATGGAAATTAATAGAAATGAATCAGAACCATCTTAATATAATTTGAAACAAAATATATATTATAATTTTCTCTAAACCCAATTTTTTTTTTTTAAACATATGTTTAAAATAAGATATATATATTTTTCAAATCACTAATTTAACTTTAACACTAATAGAACAAAAATCTATATACATATTTAGAATCCAAACTCAGGTGAACTCGTATATATGAACACTATATATATCAGAATCATATTTTAGTTCAACATGTATATTTATTGCATATATAAAATTTTCTTCCCAGAATCATTATTTAAATTAACAATATATATATATATATATATATATATATATATATCTCAGAATACAACAAACAGATGCAGACTAGTATATATAATATACATATAAATATATATAAGTTTAAACACAGAGATTTTTTTAAAACCAACATATATAAAGCATATACTGAGATGAAATTATGTAAACAAGATATGAACTTATATATAAACTTAAATAGATAATATATAACTTATGTGGACATATATAGTTATACTTACATAAGTATCATAATCTAAACCATATAGATTGACATATACGAACGAAATATATATCTAATATATTAAAAATCAATATTTATTGTCAAATCATCACAACTTACTTTACTATAATAGGTGTACAAACTTATACAACAACTAGCAACCTATACTGACTTTATATGTTTAATATATATACAATATACACAGATCTTAAAGTATAAATATACATTCTGTAACCTCTAAACTCAATGTATACATACGGTGGCAAATAAGCATATATATGTATAAACATATAATGTATATAAAACTGTGATATAAACCTTTACAAATTATAACTAAAATATGAATATATAACCCATATATATATATACTACCCTATATAGTATATAGGACATACCTTTCCCAAAAAAAAAAAAAGTGGAGACTTCTGCGGCAATTTTGTTACAACGAATGGAGGCAGAGGCTACACAGCGGGTGTTCGGTGAGGTGGAGGCTTGGCCACTGGAGTGGGCTGCATGGCGCGAGGATTTTTAAAGACGGAAGGCTGGTGTTTGGACGGGAGGAGGTGATGCCGAGGTCGAGAAATGAGGAGGCGGCTGTTATGAGGAGGAGGGATGGTGATCAAGTCTGGGTCGGTTGCGGTCGTAGCAAATAATGGTAGTGGTTGTGGAAGGCAAGCGGGTCGGTGGTTGATGGAGGGTAGAAGCGGGTCATGTCGGTTTAGAGGTAATCGGGTTTGTGGAGTTGTGGGCGGAGATGGTGGCCAGATGTGGGACGGGTTGATGGCGTTGCGGCCATTGTTTGGTCGGAGGGCTTGCCTCGGGTCATGGGGTGTGGGGCTTCGGGTTATAGGGTGAGTGCTTCGGGTTTGGTAGGGGCGAGAGGCAGAGAGGAGCTGTTAACGGTTGTTCACATATAGGTCTTCGGGTTGATTGGGAGGAGAAAGGAGAAGCCATGGCGAATGAGAATTTGGGGGAGAAATATAGGTAGAAGTAGCCACGGCTGACCGCCACGATCTACAAACCGCGCCGGCCCGGATAAATGCAACCAGATCCAGGCGTTTGATAATCAGATCGAGGAGTTCTGGATTCATTTCAGACCAATCTACAGCCAAAGATATGCTTTTTACCTCTCCTCACTCTTTTGATTTCTCTCCACAGTACTTTGAGTACAGAAATGCTAAATGCACTGGATCAAAACCAAATGATGCGGCCATGGAAAACAAAAGCAGAGGGGTAAGTAAATAAAACGAAAATGATGAATTAAAACAAACAGGGGAAAGGTAAAATGGTCTACAACATTTACAATTTTAAAATATAATATCCCCCACGAACCGTTCAAAGGAAATAAATGGTCAGAGAAGAAAACTGGAATTGAAAGGCAAAACTATCAAAAAGAATTTGAACGAACAAAATGTATGAACCAAAACACACTTTATTGAAAGGGTAAAAAGTCAGAGAATATCAAAGGTTAATAACCAATGGTTATATAAATTTTTAGCCGTTGGGCAAATGAATGGGCACAAAAGTTTGAAGACTCGAACTAGTACCGCTACGATAATCGTTTTACTGATTTCGTGGCGTATCCGATCCCGAAATATACAAATGAATATACTATGGAGATCAGCATGACGAGACGATCAAAACGGTATACAGATGTCAGTGGTACGGTTATCCGATCAAAAGTCGATACCGGTACCAGAAATGCTGCTATTCTAACCGAATTAAGATAAACGGAGCAACAGAAGTCCAAATTTGACGAAACGAAAGATGACGTCTCACTCAGAAGATGATTTACAAATTTTCCATGTAAAAATATTTAGGTTTGGAAAACATTTTATTATCACCTATTTTTAACTGATTAAATTGAAGTAAATTTACGCGCGAAATAAATTTTCATATTTCCGGACGAAAATTTACCAGTTGCTATGTTTAATTAGACGCATTCCAAATATCATATTTATATTTCAAAATTTTATCGTTTAAAATTTCACAAAATTTAACTAATTACGTTATTTAACAGTTAAAATTTTCGGGCCGTTACACTCTCCCCCACTCAAAACTTTTCGTCCCCGAAAAGGAAGGAGGTAGGGGAATAGAAACAACCAGAACGAAAACAGCTTTGAAACAAAATAAACAACAAAAATTTTAAAACTATACAAGATTCAAATTAAACTAATTAATATCCAACCTTTTGGTTAAATCCCTTAGAGTTCACCTAAATTATATCAAATCTAATTATTCCTAAATTTATTATCTTATTATCTAGTCATCCTCAATTAACAATTTCTAAGTCATCAAATTTGTATAATCATTTATTATACTCATGTTTTATTCGACAAATTAAATTCTTTTATTCCAAATTATTATTAAGTTTATTTCACTTAATATATATCTTATTACATATATTTAAACTATATAAATTAATTTAAACCATATATTTCAGTTTAAATCAATTTATATTCAATAATTGATTTTTTCTTTTTTTCAAGGTATTTCCATACTTTAAACAAGTTTCAATTTATTAGTTCCTTCAAACAATTTATTTGTCTCATTTATTATTCAATTAACTTATTAATTTATTTATTTCGATTAATATTTATAACTAAAATTTAAGTGTATAACCCTTTTTATATCCACTCAAATTCTATTTATAAAAGTCATTTTATGTTGTATACTATCCAATTACATTTTTAACTTCTGAAATTTTTTTTTTTTTTTTTTTTAGGTAAGTTATGCTAAGATGTAGTTGAGTATTATACAAATAAGATTTTACAAATTCAGTTATTCCCAGATAACTATTTATCCAAGAATTTGACTTTAGTTTATAATTGAAATCATCTTTAATCAAAAATTTAAGAATTTAAATCTCCGATTTACTTCAAACAATTTAGAGATATATATAATATTTTTATATCAAATCAAATTAAATTTTAAAATAAGATACCTATATATATATAAATCAAATTATATTGAAGAAATTCAAATCGAATATGTTTTTTTCTTTCAAAACAAAACCGTAGCAAAGCTACAGAATGGTTTCTCCTCTTCGAAACTCGAAAATGAATGTCGATGATGCGGCCGTCATCACCGAAATTATTTTTCCAGCGACAACGAGAAGAGCACTGATTTAAACATTTAAATTCTTTGAAAACCATTTATTCGAAAATACTTTAAATAATATACATTTTAAGACTTTAAATCAAAGTTTGAAATCACCAGAAATTTAATTCTTAAATTCTCAGTTTAAATCCATTTCAATTCCAAATAAATTTATAAACAATAGTTATTTTGCCATAGTCAATGACTTACAAACAATGAAAAGGAAATCAAATATTATCATTTTCAACAACCAAATTATTTAACTTTTAATTCCAGAAAATTTTTCTTATATATTTAATATAATCATACAAATTTATTTCATCTATCAAATTTGAAAATTTATATTGTGTCAGTTTGCTCTGTTCAAGTGTTTTGGAAATTCTATCGATAGCGTTGATCAGACGAATCGATCGAAAATCCAAATCAACATCAACAACTCAAACAACACACTATAAACATCAACAATTTTATATTAATTTCAAATACACTCCCTCACATGATGATTCCAGAATTGGATTCCAACACAAGGATAGAGATCCAAATATAGAAGGGCTCTTATCAAAGAGAATTCTAATCTAAAATAGATAGGCTCGAACGAAGGTTAGATGATTGCATTTCAAACAGGAAGATGGATGAAGTTGTATAAATCGCGGGAAACCTTAACCGGGTCAACCGTGACTTCATAGATAAGATCGATGTAGAATGCTGAAGCAAATCGACATTCGATTACCAGAGGTAGAATTCGGGTATAGCTTAAGATAGCAGCATCGTAAACCGAGGATACAAAAATCTCCGGTGGATCAATACCGATTGTAAAGGAGTTTCATCCCAGTACAAATTATTCGAAGATTGGCGAGACCGCCGATTTATTATAGAGATCATTCGAAGTGGAGTTATGGGATACTCCAGAATCAAAAGACACGAATAGGGGAGACACGAATGGACTTTGGAACTGAAGTGAACGTTCCAAAATTCCAAGGAACCAAGTCAAAGAAAAAGGAATTCAAGCTCGAACGAAAGTGATTCGGTAATTGAATTTACTACATATGCTGAGTTTTGCCTAAAACCAGAGCTCTGATACCACATGTAACGACCCGATATTTTCAACCATTCGCATCCATTATAAGTGTATAGGTAGACACTCATGCCGGAGTTGAATTGCTCAAAATACCGCGTTGTAATTTAAATTTGGCAAAACTCAGTATATACAGTAAATAAAATAATTACAGATCACAGACACAGAGTAATATAACAATAATGCAGCGGAAACAAAAGGATAGTAGTTCATGAAGCTACTATATGTATATAACAGAGTTAAACAAGATACAACAGAGGTCTCGAATACACTAGATGTCTCAATACAATAATCAAATACCAGATCTGAATACATCACTGGAATCAACGGAATAACTGAAAGCAGGATCGATAGATAGCTGGATCTCCAAGCGAAGCTCCAACTCCAAAGGTGAGTCCCAAATGCTGTATCACTCAGTCTGACCCGAGCGTAAAGCAAAACACAAAACACTCGAGTCAGGATTAACATTCTTATATTAATAAATCCAACTCGAGTGAAATATCAACTGAAATACAAGTAACTTAAAGGATGTTTGGGATAACCATCCTCTAATGATCCGTTAAACTATTTACTATGTAGTAATATTCGCTATTATAATAGTGTCTAAATAAGTAAAGTATAATCATATCGGAAATTAGCGTTAAGGGGATGGAGAACCTTAACGCGGTCGGATCTTAAAATCATAATCGTAGTAAAGCTCGATATGGTAGGTGACACGGCACAACTAGGCAATGCCAGGGTAGATATACCAATTACGCACACGGACTGATGGATACGCATAGCAGCCACTACCGTTCCACCTCGAACAACATTCCCAATTGGAGGATGGCCATCTAGTCAAATCATAAGTAAGAGTATAAATCGAAGAAATGCGTCCGAGAAGAGGTGCTACCTCACTGGTCCGAGATCGCTCCTGTTTTAGCCACCTTATTGCCAACTCACGGGAGTTGGGTCCACGTAACATACCTTAAGAACGTCGCCACCATCCTACTTCATTCTGGAATCTCCACCGCGTACACGGTTGTCAAAGTGGTTTTCGGTATCGACAGAGAGTATGTCCATATCCGATCCCGGTCTCTTTGCCAACCAATCGTTATTATAACACCGTGGTCGTTTCAAAATAGTTTATACTTTAAACCAAATCATTATCATTTCCAAAACCCAATTTAATACGATATCATTTCACTTCAAATATATCCATTTTCGAAATCATATTACTTTCCAAAGTTATAATGCCTTCAAAAATCATAGTCTGGAAATCATAGTATTTTGGAAATCATAACACTTTTCTTTTAAACAGTTTAGATATTAAAATTTCGTTATAAAATATATTAATTTCCTCAAATTTCACAAATCGATTCAAATTAACTCGAATTCCAAAAATTTAATTTAATCAAATCTCAAATCATTAGTTTCAACTCGATTCAGCTTCTAAATAAACCATTTCAATTTCGATTTCAAATACATATCTGAACCATAAATAAGTCATTTCAATTTTTATATATTTCAAAGCTTTAAATATTCAACATTTCAAAACTAAATTCGATAAAATTTATATACATATCGGATTCCCTTTACAATTATTTAGTTTTGAAATATTAACTTAATCATTTCCATAATAATTGAATACAATTTAAATTTACAATTTAAATAGACCAAATATCTCATTTAAATATTTATACGTTGAAATATCCATTTAAGTCACCTTTTCAAATTTCAAGTTGTAAATCACTTCTTTAAATTTCAAATTCAATACATTTTATATCAAACTTATTTAAGTATAATTCTTAAATAAATAAAATTTCAATCAATTTCAAATCATTATAAATTCTATATTTGAAATTATAGATATTAAATAAATACTTAAACATATTATTTTTCAACTTTATTAAATCAACTTTAATAAATCTTAAAAATCAATATTTATCAAAACCATATATTTCTTTTCAAAACCATAAAAATCATTTCAAAACGTTTATATATAGACCAACGGTGCCTGTATATAATTTTCTATCCTATGGCCAAGTGATACGGATATTTATCATTTCAATCCGCAATTTAAAACATATTCGGGTATATATCTTTTCAACCCGAAATCCCAAATTCAATTCAATTGAAAATCGCTTGGGTTTATCATTTCAACCCATAACGATTTCCTCCTATTCTACAGATCGTTCGGGTATGTATCATTTCAACCCATAGTGATTCTATACTAACAGGGAACTTGCAGAGTGATAACAGATATGATAATAAAATAACAACAGAAACAGGCATATATCAACAATATAAATAACAGATAATGGTGTCAGATGTCACAGGTGAACAGATACAGATAATGACATAAAAAAAAAATCTAAATAACTAACATCAGCATATTTCAATTGACATTTCAATTGAAATCAAACTTAATAAATATAAAAACATTAATCGTGAGTGATTGCTCACCTTTCGAGGCTAGAGATGAACGAGAATGAGATGAGTTACGAATCCAAGCACGAATTCAAAGAAACAAGATTGGCACGAATTCGACGAACAGAGCTGATAGATGGAAATTAATAGAAATGAATCAGAACCATCTTGATATAATTTGAAACAAAATATATATTATAATTTTCTCTAAACCCAATTTTTTTTTTTTAAACATATGTTTAAAATAAGATATATATATTTTTCAAATCACTAATTTAACTTTAACACTAATAGAACAAAAATCTATATACATATTTAGAATCCAAACTCAGGTGAACTCGTATATATGAACACTATATATATCAGAATCATATTTTAGTTCAACATGTATATTTATTGCATATATAAAATTTTCTTCCCAGAATCATTATTTAAATTAACAATATATATATATATATATATATATCTCAGAATACAACAAACAGATGCAGACTAGTATATATAATATACATATAAATATATATAAGTTTAAACACAGAGATTTTTTTAAAACCAACATATATAAAGCATATACTGAGATGAAATTATGTAAACAAGATATGAACTTATATATAAACTTAAATAGATAATATATAACTTATGTGGACATATATAGTTATACTTACATAAGTATCATAATCTAAACCATATAGATTGACATATACGAACGAAATATATATCTAATATATTAAAAATCAATATTTATTGTCAAATCATCACAACTTACTTTACTATAATAGGTGTACAAACTTATACAACAACTAGCAACCTATACTGACTTTATATGTTTAATATATATACAATATACACAGATCTTAAAGTATAAATATACATTCTGTAACCTCTAAACTCAATGTATACATACGGTGGCAAATAAGCATATATATGTATAAACATATAATGTATATAAAACTGTGATATAAACCTTTACAAATTATAACTAAAATATGAATATATAACCCATATATATATATACTACCCTATATAGTATATAGGACATACCTTTCCCAAAAAAAAAAGAAAAGTGGAGACTTCTGCGGCAATTTTGTTACAACGAATGGAGGCAGAGGCTACACAGCGGGTGTTCGGTGAGGTGGAGGCTTGGCCACTGGAGTGGGCTGCATGGCGCGAGGATTTTTAAAGACGGAAGGCTGGTGTTTGGACGGGAGGAGGTGATGCCGAGGTCGAGAAATGAGGAGGCGGCTGTTATGAGGAGGAGGGATGGTGATCAAGTCTGGGTCGGTTGCGGTCGTAGCAAATAATGGTAGTGGTTGTGGAAGGCAAGCGGGTCGGTGGTTGATGGAGGGTAGAAGCGGGTCATGTCGGTTTAGAGGTAATCGGGTTTGTGGAGTTGTGGGCGGAGATGGTGGCCAGATGTGGGACGGGTTGATGGCGTTGCGGCCATTGTTTGGTCGGAGGGCTTGCCTCGGGTCATGGGGTGTGGGGCTTCGGGTTATAGGGTGAGTGCTTCGGGTTTGGTAGGGGCGAGAGGCAGAGAGGAGCTGTTAACGGTTGTTCACATATAGGTCTTCGGGTTGATTGGGAGGAGAAAGGAGAAGCCATGGCGAATGAGAATTTGGGGGAGAAATATAGGTAGAAGTAGCCACGGCTGACCGCCACGATCTACAAACCGCGCCGGCCCGGATAAATGCAACCAGATCCAGGCGTTTGATAATCAGATCGAGGAGTTCTGGATTCATTTCAGACCAATCTACAGCCAAAGATATGCTTTTTACCTCTCCTCACTCTTTTGATTTCTCTCCACAGTACTTTGAGTACAGAAATGCTAAATGCACTGGATCAAAACCAAATGATGCGGCCATGGAAAACAAAAGCAGAGGGGTAAGTAAATAAAACGAAAATGATGAATTAAAACAAACAGGGGAAAGGTAAAATGGTCTACAACATTTACAATTTTAAAATATAATATCCCCCACGAACCGTTCAAAGGAAATAAATGGTCAGAGAAGAAAACTGGAATTGAAAGGCAAAACTATCAAAAAGAATTTGAACGAACAAAATGTATGAACCAAAACACACTTTATTGAAAGGGTAAAAAGTCAGAGAATATCAAAGGTTAATAACCAATGGTTATATAAATTTTTAGCCGTTGGGCAAATGAATGGGCACAAAAGTTTGAAGACTCGAACTAGTACCGCTACGATAATCGTTTTACTGATTTCGTGGCGTATCCGATCCCGAAATATACAAATGAATATACTATGGAGATCAGCATGACGAGACGATCAAAACGATATACAGATGTCAGTGGTACGGTTATCCGATCAAAAGTCGATACCGGTACCAGAAATGCTGCTATTCTAACCGAATTAAGATAAACGGAGCAACAGAAGTCCAAATTTGACGAAACGAAAGATGACGTCTCACTCAGAAGATGATTTACAAATTTTCCATGTAAAAATATTTAGGTTTGGAAAACATTTTATTATCACCTATTTTTAACTGATTAAATTGAAGTAAATTTACGCGCGAAATAAATTTTCATATTTCCGGACGAAAATTTACCAGTTGCTATGTTTAATTAGACGCATTCCAAATATCATATTTATATTTCAAAATTTTATCGTTTAAAATTTCACAAAATTTAACTAATTACGTTATTTAACAGTTAAAATTTTCGGGCCGTTACAAAAAACATTATGCACACTCGACAACTTCTCTGGTAACACCAATCTATAGGTGAGCTTTCCAATTCGCTCGATGATCGGGAATGGTCCAACAAATCTCGGAGTCAATTTTCCTTTCTTCCCGAATCGAATAACATTCTTCAGTGGAGAAATCTTCACAAAAACCATATCACCTATGTCGAATTCCAAATCCTTACGACGCTTATCAGCATAACTTTTTTGACGGTCTTGGGCTGCCTTCATTCGTTGCCGAATGATCTCTATGCAATCTTGAAGTCTGTCGAATCATCTCTGGCCCAAGCATCAGCTTTTCTCCTGTCTCTAACCAACATGTCGGAGAGTTACACGGTCTACCATACAATGCTATATACGGTGCCATACCAATGCTTGATTGGTAACTGTTATTATACGAAAACTCTACCAAATGAAGGTGATCTTCCCAAGATCCTCCGAAATCCAAAACACAAGCTCTGAGGAGATCTTCCAAAACTAGGTTGACTCTCTCGGTCTGACCGTTTGTTTGAGGGTGATAAGCTGTACTCAAACACAACTCGGTTCCCAAAACTTCCTGGAAGCTCTTCCAAAATCCACTAGTGAACAATGGGTCTCGATCGCTCACTATACTCTTCGGAATACCATGGAATCGAACTATCCACTTAACATATAACTCAGCCAACTTTGATGCAGTCCTAGTCGATCGAACAGGAATGAATCTTGCACTCTTAGATAGACGATCTACAATGACCCAAATCCCTTCATTTCCCGTTCTTGTTCTAGGTAGCCCATCAATAAAATCCATCGATATTTGCTCCCACTTCCATGTAGGAACTTCTAATGGCTGAAGCAATCCACTTGGCTTCTTCTGTTCGGCTTTTACCAACTGGCAGTTCATGCACTTGGAAATAAAATTTCCAACATCCTTCTTCATGCCTTCCCAGTAATAGGCTCTCTTCATATCCCGATACATCTTATTTCCACCTGGATGAATTGTCAGCTTCGAGTGATGACTTTCCTTCAGAACTTCACTCCTTAATTCATCTATATCGGGAACAACTAGTCGTCCTTGCTTCCAAAGCCAACCCTCTCGATCGACCTCGAATCCTTTATCCTTCTCTGGGTCCAATCCAGATTCCAAATCACAGATAATCTTGACAAGCTTATCGTCTCGCTTTTGGCTCTCGCCAATCCTTTCCACAAGAGTCGGTCTTATCGATAAGTTTGCCAACATCTCAGGTTCCAATTCGCATCTGGGCCTGAAGTCAAATCCAGCTAAATACTCAAGATTCTTCCATTCTGAAAACATGGCTCCCAATCCTGCATGTCTTCGATTTAACGCATCTGCCACTGCGTTACCTTTTCCCGGAGTATAAGCTATACAAAACTCATATGATGCCAAAAACTCTAGCCATCGCTGCTGCCGAAGATTCAAATCCTTTTGGGAGAAAAGATACTTCAACGACTTATGATATGTAAACAACTCGAATCGAACTCCCAGTAGATAATGTCTCCACATCTTCAGCGCAAAAACAATCGCCGCCAACTCCAAATCATGAGTCGGGTAATTCCTTTCATGCGGCTTCAGTTGTCGACTTGCATACGCAACAGCTTTATCCTTCTGCATTAGCACTGCTCCAAGTCCAGTACCACATGCGTCGGTGTAAACCACCATCTCATCATTCCCACTCGGAATAGTCAAAATAGGAGCACTTGTCAATCGCTCTTTCAGGATTCTGAAAGCTTGCTCACACTTATCATCCCATCTGAACGCTTGGTTCTTTTTCGTCAATTCTGTTAACGGTGCAGCCACCTTGGAGAAGTCTTTGATAAATCGACGATAGTATCCTGCTAATCCAAGAAAACTTCTCACATCAGATGCATTCTAAGGTCTAACCCAATCCTGGATTGCTGCCACCTTAGCGGGATCAACCGCTATTCCATTTCCAGAGATAACATGGCCTAAGAACCTCACTTCACTCTTCCAGAAGTGACACTTCGAAAACTTAGCCTTCAGCTGATGTTTCCGCAAGATTTCCAAAATAATACGCAAGTGCGTCTTGTGCTCTTCTTCAGTTCTGGAATAAATCAGAATATCATCCACGAACACTAGCACGGTATTTTTCAACTGATCTCTGAACACTCTATTCATAAGATCCACAAAATATGCTGGCGCATTAGTCAACCCAAACGGCATTACCAGCCACTCAAAGAAACCGGATGGTGTCCTAAAAGCAGTCTTTGGCACAATATCCTTAGCCACTCTCAACTGGTGAAATCCCGTTGCCAAATCCATCTGAGAAAACACCTTAGCTTCGTGAAGCTGATCAAACAAGTCATCTATTCTTGGCAATGGATACTTGTTCTTCTTAGTTACCTTATTCAGCTCACGATAATCCACGCACAACCTCAATGATCCATCCGCTTTGGTTGCGAACACAACTGGTGCACCCCATTCGGACACACTACGCCGAATGAATCCTTTCTGCAAAAGATCATCAACCTGCACCCTCAACTCCTGCTGTTCCCTAGGCGCCATCCGCCTAAGAGGCATCACAACAGGTCTGGCTCCTTCAACTAGATCTATACGAAACTCGATCTCTCTATGCGGCAGTAACCCTTTGACCTCGTCAAAGACATCCTCAAATCCATTCGCGATTGGCAACGATGACAGTCCATCCCGTGGAACAACCAGCGAATACATGAAGCTCATGAAGACGCCTTCTTCATGCTTACATCGTATCACAACTTTCGCCCCTCCACATTCTTGACTGTCACCTCCAACCTTTCACAATCAACCTTTGCCGCATACTTCCTAAGCCAGTCCATACCCAAAATAATTCCGAACCCCGCAAAGTTCAGAACAAAACAATCACAAACAAAAGAGCAACCATGACTCGACACCATCAGACCACGGCATAGCATACACAAACAAGACGAACCCCCAACTGGATTAGTCACAACCAATGGCCTATCAACAATATCCGGTTCTAAACCCAACCGGCCTACAAGTACACTACAAACAAAAGAATGCGATGCCCCAGTATCAAATAGCACTCTAACTGGAACACCACAAATGGAGAGAGTACCTTGAACCACTACACTCTTCCCTTTCTCTTCCGCGGTAGGAGCTTTTGAAGATGATGGAACAGCCCCCAAAGCATAAGCTTGCACAATCTGCTTGTCCTTCCGCGGTTCTGGACAATTCTTCCTGACATGCCCCGGCTTGTCACAGTTGTGACACTTCATCGGTACCTTCGGATTCTTACAATCCCTAGAGAAATGGCCCTTCTGCTAACAATTATAGCAGGTCACTTCGCTCTTCGGATTCTTCTGGCCATCCTTCCCCTTTTGCTGCTGCTGCTGCTTCCTCTTCTTGTTTCCACCCTGCTGGGGTTTAGACTCTTCCCTGGTCAAAGCAACAACAAATCCTTCCTTAGGAAACAGATTCTCGTGCCTCAGAGCTTTCTCCACAAGCTTCTCAAATGGATCGTCCAAATGATCCACCAACTACCTCCCAAGATAACTGTCCAAGCCTGTCACAAACTTCTCGTTCTTCTGATATGAAGATTCTATATACGACCGGGCATACTTGGACAAAGCTTCAAACTCAGAAACATACTCAAGAACTGGTCTTCCTCCTTGCTTAAGCTCCACAAACTTCTTGAATAGAACAGACTTCTGAGCTGTAGAAATGAACTTGGCTTCAAATCTGGCTTGGAATTGCACCCAAGTAATCCCTTCCTCCGGAGTATCAATGGTGATAGAATTCCACCAATCAGAAGCTCTCCCTTGAAGCTGTCTTGATGCCAACTTCCTCTTAGTCGCATCCTCAATTCCCAAATCACCAAAGATCCTTCTACAAGCATCTATCCACCTCTGGACTTCAATGGTTGATTCAGTTCCCAAGAAAACCTTTCCTCCAAGAGCAGTGTAGTCCTTACACAGCTTAGCAAAATCCACCGGTCTTGGAGTTTGAACTTGAACTCCAACATTCACCGATGGCCCTGGAGCTGGCATCCTTCTCATGATCGAAGTCATCATTGCTTCGAACATAGCAGCATAATCAGCAGCCCCTTCAGTAGCACGGCCTTCCCTAGCAGCTGGTCTCCCTCTTCGACTCATTCTCAATATCTATAAAAAGGAATGGTCAGAACATCTTGAGAAACAACTGCTTAAAGGACTCAAACTCTTCTAATATACTATATTATATATAGTAATCATCCATCAAAATACAATTACGTCTCTCATACGTAGTTACGTTAGCGAGCGTTGGGTAAAATCGATTAACCAATGCTCTGATACCAAATGTGACGACCGCCCATGACCCCTGCACTGAACCTAGAGAAAGTGCGCTGTAAAGTGTGCCAGGCGACCATGGACGATTGTCAGGGTAAATTAAAATAGCAGAATCTATCGTATTACTCACAGCGCATGGACAAAATACAATAGAATATATATATAGTGAAGCTTCACAGAAATAGAATCTCATTAATAAAACTTCATAATAGTTGAATACAAACATCTGAATAGTCAATACATCAAGCCTCACTACATATCACTCAGAGAATTATACAAAGTAGCGGAACATCCAGTACATATAGTAAGATGATAATATGCAAGCCTCCAGCTCGTCTTCGACATCAGCATCGTGGGAAGCAAGAACAGCACCTGTCACCTGCTACCTAGTCTGCCCATCCCAAAATGGACGAACAGCCCAAGGCAATAAGAGTTAAAACATAAAGCCTTGAGTCAGACAACAGTCTTAGTGAGCGGTAAATTAACTAACAACATACCAAAAGAGCATAAAGGAAAAAGGAATAGGAATACAACCATCCCACTCCACCTCTTTCTACAGTGATAGCCCCTAGACACACATTAAGCAGAAGCAAACATAGCAAAGCATACAATTTAAAGTAAAGCAATTATCACTCGAGTCAAGGATGATGTTTTCCAAGTACAAACCCCCAAGGCCTAAACCAAGATCAGATAAGCACCTAGAAAATACCGCTCTTGAAACCGAATGACGATACAACCAAACATCCATGACTCTGGCTATCACTGTTATCATTGCATCGATATCACCGTTAATTGAATGACCGGTACATTCTTTCAGCCGTCCGTCAAGGGCTAATGGAAACCCCGGTTCTAGACATAACTCCGCACGTCATCGTGACCCGTGCCTAGGACTATCGAATCTGCCCAGAGTACTTGACTACCAATCAGTAGCCTTCAAGGACTATCGAATCTTCCCAGCGTACTCGTGCTTTGAGCATGCTAGAACCTTCAACAACGATGAGATCTCAGCCTTCTAGTCATCCTCCTCAACGACTATTTCCATACTAGCTCAAGCGCCTCTCGAGCAACCCATTATCCTCAAACTCGAACCATTTCACCGAGTTATCAACATGCTTGAAATGATCCCGTCTGGATTAGACCAAGACTATCTCATATCATGCTTCACCTCATCATCATCATAGCAAAGCTTCATCTCAACATCATCATCAAATCTATCCATATGAGCTTCATCATCCACTACATATGCCACGAGCAGCTTTTCCAATTCAAGAGCCTTTCTCTTAGCTTTTGAATCATCTTCGGCCATCTTGTCTAAATCAAATCATCAATCATATAATTCATAGCAATCAATCAAATCAAACATTAATCCAAGTAAACAAGCATTCAAATATGATCTTAATAGACAATTATAACAATAATGGCAATTTCATAATTAAAGAGTCAAAAGTCTAACAAGCATGAAAACATGAGCAATATCTCTATAATCTTGATGAATGAACTTGCATAGGTTAACATGTAGTAAAATGGATGCCAAATCATTATGAACAATGGATCTATATGGATCTATACTTAGGATTAGGAAAATGCATGGAAATCACTACTTTAGCACAAAATCAAGCCAACGATCCGATATACTCCTTTGGATCTGTGTGAGAGATAATCACCACTCACCAAATCACCTAAACACCTCAAAAGCAACACACTTCAGATCTGGACAGCGAAGGATCTAATTCGATCTATCACAAATCCGCTTCGAACGATGGAATCTCTCTTCAAAGGATGTAGATCTTCAATCTAAGCTCTTGAATCTTCAATTTGATCTTCGATTTGGATGGAAGGAATCACTAGATTAGAGTGGAGAAAAGAAGTGAAGAAGTGTAGAAGTCGAGCTCTCAAAATGGCAGCACTTCGTCGCTTCGAAATCCGGATCCCAAGAATGAAGATATGGACGTGTATTTATAGCTGAAATCCCTAAGTTGTCTTCCTCCTTAAGTCGTCCACGACTTATAGACCATCACGACCTACGACTTAAGAGATACCTCGACTTACGACCTAGTGAGACAACCCATCCTACGACTTAACAGACATCATATGCGCGCGACCTAACATATAGCATATGCGTGCGACCTAACAGATCACGCGACCTATCATAAGTCGTCTTTGACCTAACGACTTACCATAAGTCGCGACCTAAAATGCCACGACTTAATAACTCACGCGACCTAACAACTTACGCGACTTACGACCTAACCCAGATCTGCGCATCCACGCGACCTACGACCTAACCCAGATGCGCTTCTACGACCTAACGAATGCGCATCCATGCGACCTAACAGACCCAACGACCTACGCGCATCCGCGACCTACGACCTAACTCTACACAGAAGCTCACGACCTAACTCTTAGCTAGGATACGACTTAACATCTTAGGTCGTCTACGACCTAACTACGCTAATTTGCTAACTAATAGGTCGCTAACTTCTATAGGTCGGCAACTTCTATAGGTCGCTCAAATTTCCCTAGGTCGCTTACTCGACCTAACCTACCCACGACCTAAGCCACCACACGACCTAACTACTATACGACCTATCCCCAAATCCTTAGGTCGCCAATTCCCTTAGGTCGCTCCACTTCTTAACTCGCCCACTTCCTTAGGTCGCTCCAAACTCTCATATGACCTAAGACTTAGACTATGGATGACTTATCAACAATGCGACCAAATGATAACTGTTTTACGATGTTTCGATCCGTAAAAATATGGGTCATTACAATACTAATTCTACAATTATCAATTTAATCTACATTAACTGCACTAATTAAGTGAATTAATTGCAATTGATTTCAAATTTAATTTAACAGGCTAAATAAATAGGTAACATATAGTAATTGTCACTATTAACCTTTAGCATATCTTATAAGTTTATTATCCACAACAAGTGTTATAATTACTACCATAACACTAAATTTATTCAGTTACAATTCATTACACATTATTTCATTAATCAATCAACTTTTAAATTATCAATTTCTCTTTTAGTCCAATTATCTATTAATACATTTATTACTATCATTTATTTACAATCTATATCAATTATAACTTTTTAATCCTTTTAATTAATTGGAATTTCATTCAAAGCAATTATAAATTTCCTTAAATTAATACTATTACATTATATTCCAATTATATTTTTATTATTAAGTCACACATTTTTATTTCTTCCAACATTAAATCACAAAACTTTATTAAATTTACAATTTTTAATTATCGAAACTTTACGGGTCGTTACATAAGGGATAAATACATGCGTATAGTACGTATACCATGATTCCTGATGTATCCAACACTTGAATCACGAGGGTATTTCATAAGAAATGCATTGTTCCATAAGTCAATATCACTCAATATAATATATTAAAGATTATGAATCTTAAATATAATGTTGTCCTCCACCATTTATATATTAATAGATTACTTGCATACTCTCTGGTTATCGATATTCCTCAAGCTAGAGATGTTATGTGTAGCACTATTAATCTATTAACTAGACAAGGTAAGATACATGCATGTATTTGTTGATATTTCTCAAGGTACGTGCATTATACTTAAGCTATCGCAAAATGGTAGGTATGAGTGAATAATCTCTTTCGATTTGTTGATATTCCTCAAGGTCGAGATAAGATCAGGAAAAAGGCCATGGGTTGGGAGTTGTACTTAATATAACCGATAAAGTGTTATCCATCGCTTATGGGGCCTATGTTTTATTGATACTCCTCAAGGTCGGATCCTAAGGTAAGCATGTCCTAACACCCACTAAATAAATCAAACGATTTCTATGCTTTTTCTTAGGGTTTTGGTAAAAATAAAAGTCTAGAGTGAGCCTTGTTAGAAAATGAAATGGTAACATTTAACATTTCTAGTATTGTAAGAACATTTGGTATATAAAGTTATAATAATCTACATTTATAAAATTTTGCAATTAATATAATTGATAAAATGTTTATTAATTAAAATATACAACTGAACTAAATTAATACTAAAAAGTAGAAGTATAAAATACACCTACCAATAAATTCTTGCATGTTGACCCATGCAAGTACCTAATGATACAATTGCTAAATATGTTCGTAACTTAGTCACTTACAAGTTACTTGCTCGAGACTATGTATTGTCTTCGTTGAGTTCTAACTCTAAAGCAATATAAGAATATGGATGTTTGATCCATATACGATCACATATAAATATTATATGGTGAACAATCATAATTCATAATGTACGAAACCTCGATGAAATTAGATCATTGAAACAAGCAAGTAAATTGTAGCATGAGATCATATATTTAATATGACTGATTATAATAATGATATTATTATGTTAAATATAATACTGGACCAAAGGCTACAAGATTGATCTAAGAATTCGATCACTAAAATATCTTTTTGATTAGTTTACGTAAAGTTCGATTTATTTGATATTCTTAAATGTTAAGGATGACCAAAGGTGCTTTTGTAAAGAGTTCGTTATGGTATGGTAATAAAGATTTCCTTTGAATGGTTCGTTAGTGACGACCCGCCTTTTCGACCTTTAGAAGTCGACACTAATAAATCCATGGTATTCGCATGCCCAATATCAAAGTGCCGGAAAGAAAGATTGTTGGGGAAAAGTAATAAAAAGACAGAATAGAATCTCACATCGTGATGAGTAGTATATAATATACAACAGATCTTTACATAAAGAAAAACTGTAATATACATACATCAATCAGAGTACACTGAAAATATCATAGGCCTAGACAGTTATAATAACCTATTCTCACAAATGCTATTAAATAAAATAACTAATGCAGCGAAAATTAAATATATGTGAATACGTCTTGGAGGCATCCGACTCGTCTCCTGAAGCTCCAAGCATCCAGATCTAAATCTGAAACATACTCGGGCTGACCCGAGCATTATAAATAAATAATGCCCGGATCAGTCTAGTAAACCAGCCTGAGAAAACTCAAATCATACGGATTTTTAATTCTATAAAACCTTTCAAGAATAAAAGGTATCTCGTAAGACCACGCCGCAAATAAACACGGATGGGTTTTGACCTTACGATAACCAAAATATTTCTATAGAAAATCCTGTGATATTATAATAATCTCTAGGCTTAAAAAAATATGGAATCATAGCCGAAATTGTTACATTAATGTAGCGACTCGCAGTTCCATACCCTTTTTGTTGACAATAATTCACTCTTGTTCAACCCAAGGTGTACGAAAGAGCGAATAACTAGGGTAAAGAAGAAGAAAAAGGTAGAAGAAAATTAAACAACAACACAGAATCCCACAATCGCAGCGGAACAAAATATAATATATAATAACAGATTTTTGTACAAAAGAATCTGTATCTATTTATACTTACAATCATCGGAGTACAAAAATCAATACATCAATCTGGACAGTTATAATCAATTGTCCTCACACAGCGGAAATATAAACCAAGTACGGGAATACGTCTGAACTCCTCCAGCATGTCTCCTGAGCTCCATAGCATTCTAGCCTGAAACTATAATACTCGATCTGACCTGAGCATTATAATAAAATAACACCCGAGTCAGTCACGAAAACCAGCATTAGAAAAACACATTTAATCTGAATTATTAGAGTTATCAAAATCCTTTGAAAAACAAAGGTATCTCATAAGACCGCGTCACACATAAACACGATGGGTTTTTCCCTTACGATAACCAAAACATTTTATAGAAAATCCAATGATATCATAATAATGTCTAAATACAAATACTTATTCAAATAGCCGAAATTGTTACATTAATTAAATTCCAGCACACCAGGCTCTTCAAACAAAACGTTAGGCTCGTATTGGAAAATGGATTCCATATAATGACTGGGCCACTGGGGCACTGGCCAGCACAGTACACCTTTAGAACAATGTACTGAAAACCATCGCCGGGATCCCCTGCTACACAACACCGGCCTACCCCTAACCTGGATACACCGAATATGTTATCACTCCGTGTGTTCCCACCCTTACAAGCGAGCGCTCCTTCTTTCATGCACAACCATATCCATAATATATAGGTTTTCGAGGACATCTAGAAAAGTGATAACATACCCAAATTGGGTGCGACCCACTTAGCCTTGCTGCATCTCCCTTGTTTTAGTCATTCCCGGTTGATGAAGCTTGAGGCTAAGCGTTACCTTTCAAGAAACAATTCTACTTAGAATGCTCATCGTCCTCCAATGACGATGTTGTGATAGCATTCTTCCATACAAGTTGTCCTGGGTCTGGACAAACCGAATAACCGTTTTCATCATCTTCACGGTATTCATTCGTAACGTTCAAACTGGATCGAAGTGGTTTTCGGATAATTAAGTCTGATCCTGGTTTCTTCGAAATGATTAACGAAATTGGTCAATATTGATAGTCGGTTATTTAACTATCAATAAAACATCAATAAGTAGTTATTAATCTCCAAAATATCTATTCCAAAACATCTTCACCAAGATATATATTCAATCTCTTTCAATATTTCTATATTTGAAAACAACTTCAACACTTGTATCCATAACAGGATATTCACCATTTTCAATACTTAGAAATATTTCCAACTTCCATTTTTATAACACTTAGAAATTATTTCTATCCAAATCATTTCCCACTAAAAATGTTTCAAAAACCTTTCTTTCAATACTTAGGAAAATATTTGTACGTATAATTTCCAAAATCATCTTAATATTAAACTTGGAAATATTTCATAACTTATCTCATAAGTCTCTGGAATTTTAATAAATCCTTCCTACGATTTCCAAACCGATTATACTTGTTTATAATCCTGTCACATACCGAAATTTCGACTTTCGAAAATTCTACATCGATACTCACTTTATCGACCGCCGAGCAATCGAGTGCCGGAAACTCGAATAGTGATGGTTTTAAATAGAAGAAAAAGGTAGAAGAAAAAGAGAAGAAGAAGAAAACAGAAGAAGAAAGAAGAACAACAGAACAACATCAGATACAGAAACAATATCAGAATCTCACATATCGCAGCGGAACAATATATAATAGATAATCACTAGCCTTTTAAAACAAAGAATTATTTCAGTTTTTATACATACATCAATCAGAGTCAATATACAACAATGGACAGTTATATAAACTTGTCCTCATACAGAATACACAGCGGAATAAATAAACAAATACGGATGATACGTTACGCCATCCAGCTTGCTTCCAAAGCTCCAGAATATCCAGAATATCCTGATAACATAACTCTAGGCTGCCCGTGTGGAAATTGGTGGGCACCCAGAGTTTAGAAGGGAAACAATAAACTCCGAGTCAGTCATAGTGACTGGTGTGAGATCGTAAAACAGCTTATTTTTAAAATAAACAACAGAAAAATTTTAAAGTCAATTCCCAATGCTCTTTGGAAAATGAGACTACCATAAGGCCTCCCACACACACACACAATGCAAACGCAGAATCGGAGGAGATTTCTCCTTATGATAGTCAAAGACGCTTGATACGCAAAATCAAATCATTTTTTTGGATATTATATTAGTGCATAGTGTAGAAAACTTTCGAAAGTATAATATAAATCTTAGCCAGCATAGGCATTCTGCACTTATGCCTACTATAGCTACCATCCAAACAGTGGTGACCACCATAAGTGAATGATAGGTTCTACAACTAAAACCGTACACGTCACGTATTGTTTCTTTGGATTTCCAACAAATGGTCAGGCTAAGGAACTTCCTATTCCACGAATAGAACGCCTCTGGAATGACGTCCTGAGAAATAACCTAACATTACGGTTAGATCTCTGCCAACACAAGGCCGGGTTACCTCTACAAAAATAGGTAACTACTGACACGCGTATGTCATCCCCTGATCGTAACCGATCTTCCCGAGGATCCCCAATTCGCAACAAACCACATAATATAAATGCAGCAACCACATAGGTTAAGTATCTGGGCTCCATACTATGATACCACCTCTATCCAGAAGGAATGACATACACTAAGGGGCGCTACTCCCTAGAACCTTGTTGCATCCTTCCTGTTTTGACCATTTCCGGGGTGTGAGGCTCGACGAAGTCTCGTCCACAAAGCTATGCTTTCTACAAAGCCATGCTTCGGGTCAAACAAATGATCAACCTATGATCACAAAGATATAAGATCAAACAAATGATCATATCACAAATGATCAAACACTGATCATTTCACAGCAACACTCAGTATGCCACGTTACCAAATTGGGAATATATTGCTGATAAATTTCAACTACATAACCTCTGAGCTCGTACGTCTCAGAGAAGGGTGTTAAGCTAAGAGAATAAATTCTCCGCCACCAACAGAAATGTATTTGAAAGAAATCAGCTTTATATCTCAATTTGTAACGTCAGACACACAATCCATACAAGTCTGTTCCGGGATCGAACAGAACCGAAGGCACTTCTCACGAAGCCCTTGCACATTCGGATAAATTTCTAATCACGTCCGGACTTCCCGTCACTAAGGGTGATAAAAACCTCTAAATCGGAGATCAGCCGATGTAGAGTAACTCGACGGTAATCCCTCCGTTTTCAAAAATATCCGGTCTTCAACACCGGTCATCAAATGCGATTCATAACGACGTATCACATATTCGGAATGGGTTATACGATCCCATGGTCCTTTCCCGGCTAACCCGAATAGTGAGCGCTTATTCAAAAATAAGTGTGGCATTCAAATTCATCCAATTCACAACAAATACCCATTCAAGGTAATTATTGATAGTCGGTTATTTAACTATCAATAAAGATGCGCAACATCATCAGATTCCAAATAATTTTCCAAATTATTTCATCTTCAAAAATATCTTTACTAGATATAAAATTTCCACTTCAAAAATAAATCAACGTTTATTTTTAAACAACTTCCCTTTCTTTTATAAATTCCATAGTGAATTTATATTTCAAAAATATCTACTGATATATGATTTTCAAATCGATTCCAATATTCATTTTCAATTTATCTTTAAGAAGATAAAATCTCAAAACGTTTCATTTCATTTTGGAAATGCATTTCCCTACTTATTTAATAAAAAGTATTTCACAAATCATTTATTTTCAACACTTGGAAAATATTCTATATACTTAAATCAAAATTAAGTATATATTTCATTCTTTAAGGAAATCATTTACTTTGACAACATTTATTTGAGTCAAAACGAATGTTACGTAAAACATCGTTACGACGACTCAAAATCACTAGTATAGGGATTCGGATTTAGATAGATATATAAATCCCAATACTACATAAAAACATTTCCTTTCGGAAATCATTTACTATAACAACAGTGTTATAGTCCATCATTTCCTTATTCCTCGAAAACGTCTATTTCAACAATAAAAATGTTGAAATCTATGTATTCGATATCATAATACATTTAAAAACATCTTTAAAATGTTTAACTTCATTTTCAATGTCACTTTCCCAAAACTATCCATTTTACTTAACGATATATTCACTATCCAAAATCGTGAATATACTTCACTAATTACATTTCACTATTTTCTACACATTTTATTTCAATAATAATTCGCTATCCAAAATCACGAATATATCTCCTTTAACAACCTTCTATATTTAATTTATCAAATCCAATTGATTTCGAATTTATAAAACAACGTTTATAAATTCTATTTCTATTTTCTAACAACTTCAATTTAATAAATCTCCTTTATTAACAATTCGATTCATAATTCAAATCTTATACCAACAATCTATAATTATAAGTTAAATACTTATAATTCCTTTATTTTACAAAATCATTTCCATTTATAAGTTCCCAATTTATAAATTTCATTTATTTATAAATTCTTAAAAATTCATTTTAACGCTTATAAAAACTCGTTTTATAATACCAACATTTTAGAGTTATAAATATCAATCTTGTACATCTTTTACATACATCGTTTTAATAATTCAAAAATTCCCATTTAAAACCATTTTATAAATTTCTTAACTATTTATTTCAAAAGAAATTACCTTTTAGTTATAATTCACAAATCTTAACTTTTATAACTTTAAAATCTTAACGTTTATAAATCAATTCAAAATTTCCATAAAACGTATATTTTCAAAAATCACTTTAAAAATCCTTTTTAAAGTAAAAGTCGTTATTTTTAAACTTCAAAACTTGAATCCGATGATGCAACAGCACCAATTAGTCAATCATAACAACAACACCATATATCAACATATGATAACAGAATATACATCACAATATCTATAAATAAATAAATACTGTTGAGGAATCCAGTTGGATCCCTCCAACCTGTTTCCCTGCATCCACAGACGTTAGCACAATACCAATTCCACTTCGAGGTGGAATATCGCGGTATATGGGTTTTATAAAAATCATCCGCTTACTAACGGCGCAATAGGGTCTCATCCGCTATACGAGGCGGGAAATCAATCAATCCAATATATACATATGCCAATATGTATATATTGCTATATATATAAATATACCCTACTATATCTAATATCACATCCAAACAGTCAATCATCAATCAATAACTGTAAAATCAAATTTTATTTTGAGTGAGAAGATCTCACCTTTGCCCTTTTATTTTGCAATCCATTTTCTTTTCCGACTTGTTTTTCCATTCTTAACCTTGTATAAGCAATTATACAATTTATTAATATTTGAACCAATCTGATTACTAATTTTCGTTTTTGATTGTTTAATTAACTAACTTCTCCTTTAATAATTTTATTGATAACCAAAAATAAATTTAACAAGTTATTATTTTCCCCAAAATTACATATACATACTTATAAAATAATCTATGCCAGTTTAAAAATCTATTTTCTTTTATATAAACTATACGATGTTATAAAATTACTGGATATGCATTTCTTTACTGGAACATATACATACTTATACAAAATCTTTTAAACTGAAATATAACTTTCGTTTAAACCTTACTGCACAAAATTTCCATTTTATATTTTAATTAACTAGTTAATCATCTTATACATCATTTTAGAATTAAATGGTGAGTAAAAAAAACATGTACATATTATAATTTCCTTTTTTCAGTAATCGACGAAAATAAGAATTTTCTTTACTGTCCTATACATATACACAGGTGATTCCCTTTAAAACTAAAATTAACAACATAATTTATACCTTTACTTATAAAATCAAATACATATGTGTGTATATATATGTATATATATATTTTTCTTTCAACTCTATATATTTATTTATAAATCAAATTAAGTGAAACTGTCCTTACCTTACTGTGAAATCACATTTACTATATTATTCTTGAAATAATCAGTGGATAAAAATATGAATGTGTATATATACTCATATTAAATTAAATTTGAAAATGAGATTCGAACCTCTCTGCCAATCCTAGCTCGAGAACATCACGACCGCTACCTGCCTCCACATTGTCTCAACGCCGCAGTTACTCCCATTGCCTTGCTTCCCCTTCCTGCCGCGAAGTACTCATCTCGCGAATAACCCCACAGCAAGGTCGCGCCTTGAATGACCACCCCCGATTCGATCGCCTCGCCTCGTCGCCAAATCCATCGTTGCCTTGTCACGGTAGTCCACCGCGACCCCTAAAACTCAATCGCGACGTCGCCGCTTTTCTGGTTGTACGCGTGCTTCCCTTGCTGTCACGAAACAAACGAAGTCGTTCTCCTCCCAAAACTCGATCGCGAGACTTGATTTCGAAATCGAACGAGATGTTCGTTTATTTTATTTTATTTTATTTTTCTGAGAGGACGGTCTCAATTTTGTTTACTCGTTTGGAATTGAAAGAGAGAGGGTAGTTTGATATTTTAATTTCATTTTGACTTCGTTTATAAAAGGAAGGAGAACGAAAATTTCACTTTGATTTGGAACGAGAAGCTCGGCCATTTATTTTCTCTTCATTTGAAAATTTAGATCTGTTCTTGTGTGTTCTAAAGGGAAAGAGAGGGGAACCAGACACGACGTGATTTGAGAAGAGAAAAGGTACGAAGGAAACAATTTGGGTGCGTGATGTACGTATTGTCGGTTTAAAAGAGGGTGAATATATTTTATTTAAATTCAATTGGTCTTAGTATAAATTTCTACGCGTTTATATATCGTACGCTCACACAACAACTCCAAATGCTACGAAAATTGAAATCCGGTAATAATTCAATATTACGGACTCAATGGAACTGGTTTCGTCAAATTCCGAGACTGTGCCTCGGACGGCTATTTTTAAATATCGATACGAACGATATAATTTCAAAACCGAACAAATTTATTCAAATTCGATTCTGAAGTTTTAATTATCTTCAGTATTGTCAATACGAATTTTAAAAGCTTTTAAAATATTTTTCTTCAGCTTAAAATTTGAAGATTCAAATTTTTATTCAGCACTCACTAGATTAAAATATAAAATTTAATCGCTAATTTCAAGGAAATACTGGGGATTCAAATTAAATCATCGTTCAAATATTTAAAATTAATTAAATATTTTCAATTAAATTTGTTCAAAATTCTGGGTCGTTACAAACTTCCCTCCTTAAAAGAATTTCGTCCCGAAATTACAAGTTAGGAAAAATGGTCCTTAACTCGTCTACTATCTTTCAACATCTAATAGTTTTATCAATTTGTCAAAACAAATCTTTCTACTAAAGATTCGTTATTACTTTAACTAACTCTCCAATTTCAATTATAAGTTTCAAACAACATTGTTTACTCTCAATTTTCAAATTTAAATTCAAATTCAATTTTAACTTTCAAAATTTTCTCAAAAATTTTCTAACGCCCTAAATTTCCGAAAAATTTCGCCAGCGTCTCCTTTGTGCGGCTAATATGGCACGACTACAAAACGTCCCTACGGACTCTCAAATCTCAAAAAGAAAAGAAAACGACAAGCGGCTAGAGAAGAAATCAGCAAATCTTAAATTGAAATTTAAATACTTACCTTTTGTCGAGCGATTCAAATTTATCTTTGAAATCAAAATTCCCAATTCCTTTATACAGCTGTATATCCTACTAGCCATAATATCCAATTACAATATTCAAACTATTTTGCAAATTCTATTACAAAATTTTCAATATAAAGTGCTTATACATTTTTACTTCACTGTTGAAGTTATATATTCTTTTATCATTCAATTTTACATTTCAAATCTCATTCGAATTCAATTCACAATTCCAATCTACTTTGGATTCAGTTTAACTTCTGAATATTGAATTTTATCAGCTTTCTTTTACAACTGCACTATTTTAAATTAGTTCCAATTACTAATTCATCATAAATTCTAATTCACTTATTCAAATTTGTTTTCAACATTCAGTTTTAATTCCAATTTTATTTACTTATTCATTCCCAAAATTTATTTTCAATTCACTATTTTGGTTTATAACCACTCACATTCAACTGGATTTCAAATTAAATACGAATTTTAATTTCTCTTTCATTTATAATTATTCAATTCAATTCTATTGCTTACAATTTCGAAATGAATCTCAACTTTCAATTTCACTTTCATTTATTCAAATTTATTTACTTGTACTTACATTAATTTAACTCCATGCTTTTAAGTTAAATTTATTCTATCAAAATTCAATTTGTATAAGTTATCAACTTAATAATATTTCATAAATATTTTAATATAGTATTCCAGAGTCTTTTCAACATTTCACAAATCATTTTGAAGACAATTCAAATTATCCTTTGAATTTCCAAAACAAAATCCAAATTTTCCAAACAACTTCCATTTAAAACAATTTGGCAGCAATTCCTCTTTTAGAAACCCGAAAATGAACACCGGTGATGTCGCGATCATCATCAGAATTATTTTCCAGCGACCGAAAAGAGTTTAGAGCTTTTATCTCTCCATAATACTTTTCAAAACCTTTGAAATTCATTTTCAAATCAAAAAGGACTTAAACTTTCCAAATCTTCAAAATTTTCAAATTCTTTTCAAAACATTTCCAAAAACTTCTCTGGAATTCCGTTTCAAATTACAAATCACATTTATAATTTATATTCTCAAATTTCATTTGTATGTGGATTTATTTCTTAACTTTGGAGTTACGATTTCAATTTCTTATTCAATTTCATATAATAATGATAACATTTTAATATTATCACTTTCCTAACAACCATGCATCCATATACTATGATAATTCATAGAAAACCATTTCTTTTCTATACAAAAATAGTTTTGGGAAAAATTATTTCATTTACCCTATTTAAAACAATAATGTGTCAGTTTATCTTGTTTAGAGTTTAGAAACTCCTATCGACACAGTTAGCTAGACTGCACCGACCAGAATCTATAAACAATCAACCGATAAGTCAACACAATACAAAACAATTTCATATTCAAATAACAAATACGCGCTCATATCTATTATTACACTCACACTCATTCTAGAGTACTACTGACTCTATCTCTAATGAGTAACACCCAACAGAGCAGGGTTGTCGCTTAACCATATGCTCTGATACCACGCTGTCACTAAGGAAATTTTGACTTTTGAAAATTCGACATCGATACTCACTTTATCGACCGCCAAGCAATCGAGTGCCAGAAACTCGAATAGTGATGGTTTTAAATAGAAGAAAAAGGTAGAAGAAAAAGAGAAGAAGAAGAAAACAGAAGAAGAAAGAAGAACAACAGAACAACATCAGATACAGAAACAATATCAGAATCTCACATATCGCAGCGGAACAATATATAATAGATAATCACTAGCCTTTTAAAACAAAGAATTATATCAGTTTTTATACATACATCAATCAGAGTCAATATACAACAATGGACAGTTATATAAACTTGTCCTCATACAGAATACACAGCGGAATAAATAAACAAATACGGATGATACGTTACGCCATCCAGCTTGCTTCCAAAGCTCCAGAATATCCAGAATATCCTGATAACATAACTCTAGGCTGCCCGTGTGGAAACTGGTGGGCACCCAGAGTTTAGAAGGGAAACAATAAACTCCGAGTCAGTCATGGTGACTGGTGTGAGATCGTAAAACAGTTTATTTTTAAAATAAACAACAGAAAAATTTTAAAGTCAATTCGCAATGCTTTTTGGAAAATGAGATTACCATAAGGCCTCCCGCACACACACACAATGCAAACGCAGAATCGGAGGAGATTTCTCCTTATGATAGTCAAAGATGCTTGATACGCAAAATCAAATCATTTTTTTGGATAATATATTAGTGCATAGTGTAGAAAACTTTCGAAAGTATAATATAAATCTTAGCCAGCATAGGCATTCCGCACTTATGCCTACTATAGCTACCATCCAAACAGTGGTGACCACCATAAGTGAATGATAGGTTCTACAACTAAAACCGTACACGTCACGTATTGTTTCTTTGGATTTCCAACAAATGGTCAGGCTAAGGAACTTTCTATTCCACAAATAGAACGCCTCTGGAATGACGTCTCGAGAAATAACCTAACATTACGGTTAGATCTCTGCCAACACAAGGCCGGGTTACCTCTGCAAAAATAGGTAACTACTGACACGCGTATGTCATCCCCCGATCGTAACCGATCTTCCCGAGGATCCCCGATTCGCAACAAACCACATAATATAAATGCAGCAACCACATAGGTTAAGTATCTGGGCTCCATACCATGGTACCACCTCTATCCAGAAGGAATGACATACATTAAGGGGCGCTACTCCCTAGAACCTTGCTGCATCCTTCCTGTTTTGACCATTTCCGGGGTGTGAGGCTCGACGAAGTCTCGTCCACAAAGCTATGCTTTCTACAAAGTCATGCTTCGGGTCAAACAAATGATCAACCTATGATCACAAAGATATAATATCAAACAAATGATCATATCACAAATGATCAAACACTGATCATTTCACAGCAACACTCAGTATGCCACGTTACCAAATTGGGAATATATTGCTGATAAATTTCAACTACATAACCTCTGAGCTCGTACGTCTCAGAGAAGGGTGTTAAGCTAAGAGAATAAATTCTCCGCCACAAACAGAAATGGATTTGAAAGAAATCAGCTTTATATCTCAATTTGTAACGTCAAACACACAATCCATACAAGTCTGTTCCGGGATCGAACAGAACCGAAGGCACTTCTCACGAAGCCCTTGCACATCCGGATAAATTTCTAATCACGTCCGGACTTCCCGTCACTAAGGGTGATAAAAACCTCTAAATCGGAGATCAACCGATGTAGAGTAACTCGACGGTAATCCCTTCGTTTTCAAAAATATTCGGTCTTCAACACCGGTCATCAAATGCGATTCATAACGACGTATCACATATTCGGAATGGGTTATACGATCCCATGGTCCTTTCCTGGCTAACCCGAATAGTGAGCGCTTATTCAAAAATAAGTGTGGCATTCAAATTCATTCAATTCACAACAAATACCCATTCAAGGTAATTATTGATAGTCAGTTATTTAACTATCAATAAAGATGCGCAACATCATCAGATTCCAAATAATTTTCCAAATTATTTCATCTTCAAAAATATCTTTACTAGATATAAAATTTCCACTTCAAAAATAAATCAACGTTTATTTTTAAACAACTTCCCTTTCTTTTATAAATTCCATAGTGAATTTATATTTCAAAAATATCTACTGATATACGATTTTCAAATCGATTCCAATATTCATTTTCAATTTATCTTTAAGAAGATAAAATCTCAAAACGTTTCATTTCATTTTGGAAATGCATTTCCCTACTTATTTAATAATAAGTATTTCACAAATCATTTATTTTCAACACTTGGAAAATATTCTATATACTTAAATCAAAATTAAGTATATATTTCATTCTTTAAGGAAATCATTTACTTTGACAACATCTATTTGAGTCAAAACGAATGTTACGTAAAACATCGTTACGACGACTCAAAATCACTAGTATAGGGATTCAGATTTAGATAGATATATAAGTCCCAATAATACATAAAAACATTTCCTTTTGGAAATCATTTACTATAACAACAGTGTTATAGTCCATCATTTCCTTATTCCTCGAAAACGTCTATTTCAACAATAAAAATGTTGAAATCTATGCATTCGATATCATAATACATTTAAAAACATCTTTAAAATGTTTAACTTCATTTTCAATGTCACTTTCCCAAAAGATCCATTTTACTTAACGATATATTCACTATCCAAAATCGTGAATATACTTCACTTATTACATTTCACTATTTTCTACCCATTTTATTTCAATAATAATTCGCTATCCAAAATCGCGAATATATCTCCTTTAACAACCTTCTATATTTAATTTATAAAATCCAATTGATTTCGAATTTATAAAACAACGTTTATAAATTATATTTCTATTTTCTAACAACTTCAATTTAATATATCTCCTTTATTAACAATTCGATTCATAATTCAAATCTTATACCAACAATCTATAATTATAAGTTAAATACTTATAATTCCTTTATTTTACAAAATCATTTCCATTTATAAGTTCCCAATTTATAAATTTCATTTATTTATAAATTCTTAAAAATTCATTTTAACGCTTATAAAAACTCGTTTTATAATACCAACATTTTAGAGTTATAAATATCAATCTTGTACATCTTTTACATACATCGTTTTAATAATTCAAAAATTCCCATTTAAAACCATTTTATAAATTTCTTAACTATTTATTTCAAAAGAAATTACCTTTTGGTTATAATTCACAAATCTTAACTTTTATAACTTTAAAATCTTAACGTTTATAAATCAATTCAAAATTTCCATAAAACGTATATTTTCAAAAATCACTTTAAAAATCCTTTTTAAAGTAAAAGTCGTTATTTTTAAACTTCAAAACTTGAATCCGATGATGCAACAGCACCAATTAGTCAATCACAACAACAACATCATATATCAACATATGATAACCGAATATACATCACAATATCTATAAATAAATAAATACTGTTGAGGAATCCAGTTGGATCCCTCCAACCTGTTTCCCTGCATCCACAGACGTTAGCACAATACCAATTCCACTTCGAGGTGGAATATCGCGGTATATGGGTTTTATAAAAATCATCCGCTTACTAACGGCGCAATAGGGTCTCATCCGCTATACGAGGCGGGAAATCAATCAATCCAATATATACATATGCCAATATGTATATATTGCTATATATATAGATATACCCTACTATATCTAATATCACATCCAAACAGTCAATCATCAATCAATAACTGTAAAATCAAATTTTATTTTGAGTTAGAAGATCTCACCTTTGCCCTTTTATTTTGCAATCCATTTTCTTTTCCGACTTGTTTTTCCATTCTTAACCTTGTATAAGCAATTATACAATTTATTAATATTTGAACCAATCTGATTACTTATTTTCGTTTTTGATTGTTTAATTAACTAACTTCTCCTTAATAATTTTATTGATAACCAAAAATAAATTTAACAAGTTATTATTTTCCCCAAAATTACATATACATACTTATAAAATAATCTATGCCAGTTTAAAAATCTATTTTCTTTTATATAAACTATACGATGTTATAAAATTACTGGATATGCATTTCTTTACTGTAACATATACGTACTTATACAAAATCTTTTAAACTGAAATATAACTTTCGTTTAAACCTTACTGCACAAAATTTTCATTTTATATTTTAATTAACTAGTTAATCATCTTATACATCATTTTAGAATTAAATGGTGAGTAAAAAAAAACATGTACATATTATAATTTCCTTTTTTCAGTAATCGACGAAAATAAGAATTTTCTTTACTGTCCTATACATATACACAGGTGATTCCCTTTAAAACTAAAATTAACAACATAATTTATACCTTTATTTATAAAATCAAATACATATGTGTGTATATATATGTATATATATATTTTTCTTTCAACTCTATATATTTATTTATAAATCAAATTAAGTGAAACTGTCCTTACCTTACTGTGAAATCACATTTACTATATTATTCTTGAAATAATCAGTGGATAAAAATATGAATGTGTATATATACTCATATTAAATTAAATTTGAAAATGAGATTCGAACCTCTCTGCCAATCCTAGCTCGAGAACATCGCAACCGCTACCTGCCTCCACCTTGTCTCGACGCCGCAGTTACTCCCATTGCCTCGCTTGCCCTTCCTACCGCGAAGTACTCATCTCGCAAACAGCCCCACAGCAAGGTCGCGCCTTGAATGACCACCCCCGATTCGATCGCCTCGCCTCGTCGCCAAATCCATCGTTGCCTTGTCACGGTAGTCCACCGCGACCCCTAAAACTCAATCGCGACGTCGCCGCTTTTCTGGTTGTACGCGCGCTTCCCCTGCTGTCACGAAACAAACGAAGTCGTTCCCCTCCCAAAACTCGATCGCGAGACTTGATTTTGAAATCGAACGAGATGTTCGTTCATTTTATTTTATTTTATTTTTCTGAGAGGAAGGTCTCAATTTTGTTTACTCGTTTGGAATTGAAAGAGAGAGGGTAGTTTGATATTTTAATTTCATTTCGACTTCGTTTATAAAAGGAAGGAGAACGAAAATTTCACTTTGATTTGGAACGAGAAGCTCGGCCATTTATTTTCTCTTCATTTGAAAATTTAGATCTGTTCTTGTGTGTTCTAAAGGGAAAGAGAGGGGAACCAGACACGACGTGATTTGAGAAGAGAAAAGGTACGAAGGAAACAATTTGGGTGCGTGATGTACGTATTGTCGGTTTAAAAGAGGGTGAATATATTTTATTTAAATTCAATTGGTCTTAGTATAAATTTCTACGCGTTTATATATCGTACGCTCACACAACAACTCCAAATGCTACGAAAATTGAAATCCGGTAATAATTCAATATTACGGACTCAATGGAACTGGTTTCGTCAAATTCCGAGACTGTGCCTCGGACGGCTATTTTTAAATATCGATACGAACGATATAATTTCAAAACCGAACAAATTTATTCAAATTCGATTCTGAAGTTTTAATTATCTTCAGTATTGTCAATACGAATTTTAAAAGCTTTAATATATTTTTCTCCAGCTTAAAATTTGAAGATTCAAATTTTTATTCAGCATTCACTAGATTAAATTATAAAATTTAATCGCTAATTTCAAGGAAATACTGGGGATTCAAATTAAATCATCGTTCAAATATTTAAAATTAATTAAATATTTTCAATTAAATTTGTTCAAAATTCTGGGTCGTTACAAATCCCAACCAACCATTTATAGCTTCTTTAAATGAATTCAAATTCTTTCTGAAGTTATCGCATCTAAACATTGGAAATTTTCTTAAGTCTCTAGAATTCCATTTTAAGATTTCTCTTATAAAATCTCATCCTTAAATTTAAAACCTATATACACATCTCGAGAGAATTTTATAAATAAATTTTCAATCATTTCAAACTATATATATGAATAATGGGCATTTTTAAAGAATAGTAATTTATTTTTATTTTTAAAATATGTTTTTAAGTTATTATTTAAAATATTAAACACTTTTAATAAACCATCAATAACTCATCTAAAATAAAACAAATCAATTTACAAAGCTGATTATAAAAATAAAAATTTTATTTCAATAAATATTAAATATTTGAAATTCCATCTTCCGAAGTATTCTAACAAAGACTAGTTTAAAATTTCATAGCTTTAATAATAAAGTTTTCCCTTGAAAAAACGAACTTAACTTCTTAAAAATAAAATTATATTTTAAAATCTCAGCAACCAATTTAATTTATAACTTTCTCTCTATTTCACAACATATCGATTCATTGTCGATTCCCTAACCATTCTCATTTCAAAAATAGAATCTACTATTTTCTCAACCCTGTTTCCATATTCTAATATAAATTCACCATATGAATTTATATTTCCAATTATCATCTGACATCGAATTCCTTTATTTATAAACATCGTTTATCAATTTTATGACCCCTTTGGTTTTACCTGTTTATAAAACAAATCTTATTTATAAAATTCCATTATATAAATTCATTTCTTATAAATTCCATTTATACTTCCAATCTATTTTTAATATTGGTTTTAACTCCTTTTTATAATTGCAGAACATCATTTATAAATTCTCTTATATAATTCATTTTTAAAATCTCCATTTAATAATTCACAATAGTTAAGTATAACCAAAAATCAAATATATTTTTCCAATTCAATCTCTTTTAAATAAACCCAATTCCAATATAAATATTTTTATATCAAAAATTCCCTTTAATTCCTTCCATTTTAAAAATATATTTAGGGTACTTAAAATATCAAAATTCAGGCCAGTGCTACAATACCATCCAATAATTTCAATCACTACAATAATCTATACTAGATTATTCTACACAATCCATATATCACAATATATGAAATTAAATTCAACATTTTGAGGAATCCAGTTGGATCCCTCTAACCTATTTCCCTGCTTCTACAGATGTTAATACAACATAAAAAAATACCAATCCTACTTCGAGGGGGATATCGCGGTATATAAGGTCATCCGCTATTATGCAGGGCGCATAGGGTCTGATCCGCTATAATGTGCGGGAATATCACTCCAAATACTAGTATATATATTCCTATATATATTTAACATCCAACAGATAAAAATTTATAAATTTATCCATACAGCCAATAATTTAAATTCAACATTTTTTAAATTATACTAGCTATCCAAATGAGCGAGATTTTACTCACCTTGATTTATATTGCAATCCATTCCAATTTTAAATTTAAATCGAACAACGTTTGGTTTAAAATTCCCGCCGACTCCCAAACCAATTTATATAGCGTGACATCCTTCGATGGTGCTTCATAGTTTTTCAACCTCGCATTAAAAAGATATATATTTATAAACTTTCGACTTTTATTAGAAATAATTAAATTTATCTAATTACCTACTTAAGTTAATTAAATACCTAAATAATCTCACCTTTCCCAAATTCTCGTTTGCAGTCAAACAACCCAGGTTGAACCCTAACCGACCCCCCAGATTTTTGCACGTATGAGAAGCATCGAACCTCCATACATTCTTCCTCTTCGAACAACGCGCGCCACTCGATGCAGCACCGCCGCTGGCCTCGCCGAGACCCCCTCCGTCGCGCTACCCTCCAGTTCCCTAGCTCGCCTCAGGCGCATGCGCGCGTGTACATAGACCTCCACGACCCAATTTGACCCATACCCTAAACTGCTCTGCCTTGCCAGAGACCCACGAACGCCGCCTTCCTCTGCTTGCTCGAATCCAACCCGCGCATGCACCCTCTAGTCGAACGTGTAACGACCCAGAATTTTGAACAAATTAAATTGAGAATATTTAATTAATTTTAAATATTTGAACGATGATTTAATTTGAATCCCCGATATAACTCTGAATTTTGCGATTAAACTTTAAAATTTAATCTATTGAATTGAATAAAAATTTGAATCTTCAATTTTAAGTTGAAGAAAAATATTTCAAAAGCTTTTAAAATTCGTATTTATGATACTGAAGATAATAGAAGCTTCAGAATCGAGTTTGAAAGTGATTTGTTCAGTTTTGAAATTTATATCGTTCGAATCGATATTTAAAAATAGTCAATTTTCACGCAGTCTCGGAATTCGACGAAACTAGTTCCATTGGGTCCGTAATATTATATTATTACCGGATTACAAATTTCGTAGCATTTGGAGTTGTTATGTGAGAATACGACACGTAAACGCGTTGAAATTAAAACGAATTCAATTTAATTCAAATTTAAATTAATCCCATCAGCTACTTTTAGCTTCTCCTTAAATCACGCCTTGAATCACGAAATAAATCGTGCAGAGGCATGGGCGCGTACATTTTCTGTCATTCGAAATCAACTTAAAAATCTCGTTCCCCTTCTTTTTATAAACGTACTCCCCTTCCTCTCTCATTTTCAAAAATCAAAATCCCTCATTTAAAAAAATGGTCGTCCACTGTAAATTGAGATCGCGACCCGATGCAAGGGGAGGTGGCGACTGGCATTAGATCGATAAGCATAGGGTTTCTTGACATCGATGTCGGCGACCAGGCGAACGCAAGCGACAGGGAGGCAATCGCGTGGGGTGATTTGACTAAGGCTTCGGCGGTTAGGGTTTGTCAGTGACGAGGTGGCGATAGCTACGAGGGTTCGTGGTGTTTGAGAGATGGAGGATGGTGTTGCAATGAACTCGAGCGTGCGCGAGCACGTGGGTGACAACGGCGACGATCTGGAGGTTCGCGATTCGATTAGGTGAACGGGGTAGCTCAAACTCAAGCACTAGAAGGTTCGGGGCAGGTCGATGGGTTCTGGAAACGTGGAAGAAGGGGTCGTAGTCGCGAGTTCATCTGAGTCGAACTCGAGCTCAACAACTCCGGTGGTGACGTTGAAGGCGAGGCGTTCGAGTGCTGGGTCGCTCGACTACGACATACTGTAAGGTATTAACAGTTTTGTTTTAATTTGAAAAAAATTATAATATGTATATTGAGTTTTTGATTTACAGTAAAGTACAAAATGATTTTGTTTCAATATAAGGGTTAAAACAGGAAATATATATAGTTAGAGTTTCTGTTAGAAAATAATAATAAGTATATATGAAGTTTTGAGAAAAATAAAATATATACACATCCTAGATCTGCTTGTTATTTTAAATAAGGTATTAGGGTAATTTATTTGATTAATTATTTTAGTTACTAAAAGATTCTATTTATAAAAGGAAATTTAGTTAAAAATAAGATTTGGTTAAGAAAATAAATTTTACAATAATCGATTATTCGATTTATTTCAAATATTAATGGATTGTATAAATTATTTATACAAGGTCAAAACGAGAAATCAAAGCAGAAATAGAAATGGGATTGCAAAATAAAAGCAAAGGTGAGATTTTCTCACTCAAAATAAAATTTGATTTTACAGTTATTGATTGATGATTGACTGTTTGGATGTGATATTAGATATAGTAGGATATATCTATATATATAGCAATATATACATATTGGCATATGTATATATTGGATTGATTGATTTCCCGCCTCGTATAGCGGATGAGACCCTATTGCGCCGTTAGTAAGCGGATGATTTTTATAAAACTCATATACCGCGATATTCCACCTCGAAGTGGAATTGGTATTGTGCTAACGTCTGTGGATGCAGGGAAACAGGTTGGAGGGATCCAACTGGATTCCTCAACAGTATTTATTTATTTATAGATATTGTGATGTATATTCTGTTATCATATGTTGATATATGATGTTGTTGTTGTGATTGACTAATTGGTGCTGTTGCATCATCGGATTCAAGTTTTGAAGTTTAAAAATAACGACTTTACTTTAAAAGGATTTTTAATGTAATTTTGAAAATATACGTTTATTTAATTTTTGAAGTGATTCATCTTAAAATAAATAAACGTTCAAATTTTAAAGTTATATAAATTTAGATTTTTGTGAAATATAACCGAAAGGTAATTTCTCTTGAAATAATAGTTAAGAAATTTATAAAACGGTTTAAATTGAGATTTCTAAATTATTAAAAACGATATATGTAAAAGATGTACAACATTGATATTTATAACTTTAAAATGTTGGTATTATAAAACGAGTTTTTATAAGTGTTAAAATGAATTTTTAAGAATTTATAAATAAATGGAATTTATAAATTATGAACTTATAAATGGAAATGACTTTGTAAAATAAAGGAATTATAAGTATTTAACTTATAATATGGATTGTTGGTATAAGATTTGAGTTATGAATCGAATTGTTAATAAAGGGGATTTATTAAATTGAAGTTGTTACCAAATAGAAATGGAATTTATGAACGTTGTTTCATAAATTCGAAAATCAATCAAATTTGATGAATTGAATATAGAAGGTTATTAAGGTAATTTTATCCACGATTTTGGATAGTGGATAAATTCTTGAAATAAATGTGTAGAAAAGATTGAAATGTGGTTAGTGAAGTATATTCACGATTTTGGACAGTGAATATATTTTTAAGTAAAATGGATATGGTTTTGGGAAAGTGATATTTGAAATGAAGTTAATTGTTTTAAAGATGTTTTCAAATATAATGAATATCGAAATCATAGATTTCAACATTCATTGTTGAAATAAACGTTTTCGAGGAATAAGGAAATGATGGACTATAACACTGTTGTTATAGTAAATGATTTCCGAAAGGAAATGTTTTGATGTAGTATTGGGATTTATATATCTATCAAAATCCGAATCCTTATACTAGTGATTTTGAGTCGTCGTAACGATGTTTTACGTAACATTCGTTTTGACTCAAATAAATGTTGTTATAGTAAATGGTTTCCTTAAAGAACGAAATATATACTTAATATTGATTTAAGTATATCGAATATTTTCCAAGTGTTGAAAATAAAAGATTTGTGAAATACTTATTATTAAATAAGTAAGGAAATACTTTTCCAATATGAAATGAACGTTTTGAGGTTTATTTCTGTAAAGATAAATTGAAAGTGAATATTGAAATCGATTTGAAAATCGTATATCAGTAGATATTTTGAAATATAAATTCACTATGGAATTTATAAAGGAAATGGAAACTGTTTAGAAAAATAAATATTGATTTATTTTTGAAGTGTGGAAATTTTATATCTAGTAAAGATATTTTGGAAAATAAATAATTTGGAAAATTATTTGGAATCTGATGATGTTGCGCATCTTTATTGATAGTTAAATAACCGACTATCAATAATTACCTTGAATGGGTATTTGTTGTGAATTGTTTGAATTTGAATGCCACACTTATTTTTGAATAAGCGCTCACTATTCGGGTTAGCCGGGAAAGGACCATGGGGTCGTATAACCCATTCCGAATATGTGATACGTCGTTATGAATCGCATTTGATGACCGGTGTTGAAGACCGGATATTTTTTGTCACATACCTAAATTTTCGACTTTCGAAAATTCGACATCGATACTCACTTTATCGACTGTCGAGCAATCGAGTGCCGGAAACTCCAATAGTGAGGGTTTTTAAAAAGAAGAAAAAGTAGAAGAAGAAGAAAGCAGAAGGAAGAGAGTAGAAAAAGAAAAGAAGAACAACACATCAGAACAGAAATAGAAAACAATATCAGAATCTCACATATCGCAGCGGAACAATATATAATAGATAACACTAGTCTTTTAAAACAAAGAACTATATCAGTTTATACATACATCAATCAGAGTCAATATACAGCAATGGACAGTTATATAACTTGTCCTCATACAGAATACACAGCGGAATAAATACTATCAGTTACAAATACTACGTCTCGTCATCCAGCTTATCTCCAAAGCTCCAGAATATCCAGAATATCCTGATAATATAACTCTAGGCTGCCCGTGTGGAAATTGGTGGGCACCCAGAGTTTAGAAGGGAACAATAAACTCCGAGTCAGTCATGGTGACTGGTGTGAGATCGTAAAATAGTTTATCTTTAAAATAAATAGCAGAGAATTTTAAAGTCAATTCGCAATGCTTTTAGAAAATGAAACTACCATAAGACCTCCCGCCACACACACAATGCAAACGCAGACTTGGAGGAGATTTCTTCTTATGATAGTCAAAGATGCTTACTACGCAAAATCAAATCATTTTTGATATTATTATTAGTGCATAGTGTAGAAAACATTTCGAAAGTACAATATAAATCTTAGCCAGCATATGACCAGTATCGTATGCCTACTATAGCTACCATCTAAACAGTGGTGACCACCGTACGTAAATGGCAGGTTCTACAACTAATACCGTACAAAGTTCGTATTGGAGTTTGGATTTCCAACAAATGGTCAGGCTAAGGAACTTCCTATCCACGATGGGTACGTCTCTGGAATAGACGACCCGAGAACCTAATCGGATCTCTGCCAACACAAGGCCGGGTTACCTCTGCAAAAATAGGTAACTACTGACATGCGTATGCCATCCCCCGATCGTCACCGATCTTCCCGAGGATCCCCGATTTCCAACAAACCACAAAGAAATAAATTTTTGCAGCAACCAAAGAGGTTAAGTATCTGGGCTCCATACCATGATACCACCTTTATCCAGAAGGAATGACATACACTAAGGGGCGCTACTCCCTAGAACCTTGCTGCATCCTTCCTGTTTCGACCATTTCCGGGGTGTGAGGCTCGACGAAGTCTCGTCCACAAAGCTACGCTTTCTCAAAAAGCCCTGCTTCGGGTCAAACGAAATGATCAACCTATGATCATAAAGATATAAGATCAAACAAATGATCATATCACAAATGATCAAACACTGATAATTTCACAGCAACACTCAGTATGCCACGTTACCAAATTGGGATATATCGCTGATAAATTTCAACGACATAACCTCTGAGCTCGTACGTCTCAGAGAAGGGTGTTAAGCTAAGAGAATAAATTCTTCGCCACCAACAGAAATGTATTTGAAAGAAATCAGCTTTATATCTCAAATTGTAACGTCAAACACACAATCCATACAAGTCTGTTCCGGGATCGAACAGAACCGAAGGCACTTCTCACGAAGTCCTTGCATATCCGGATAAATTTCTAATCACGTCCGGACTTCCCGTCACTAAGGGTGATAAAACCTCTAAATCGGAGATCAGCCGATGTAGAGTAACTCGACGGTAATCCTTCCGTTTTCAAAAATATCCGGTCTTCAACACCGGTCTTCGAATGCAATTCATAACGACGTATCACATATTCGGAATGGGTTATACGACCCCATGGTCCTTTCCCGGCTAACCCGAATAGTGAGCGCTTATTTAAAAATAAGTGTGGCATTCAAATTCATCCAATTCACAACAAATATCATTCAGGGTAATTATTGATAGTCGGTTATTTAACTATCAATAAAGATGCGCAACATCATCAGATTCCAAATAATTTTCCCAAATAATTTTATCTTCCAAAATATCTTTACTAGATATAAAATTTCCACACTTCAAAAATAAATCAACGTTTATTTTTCTAAACAATTTCCCTTTCCTTTTATAAATTCCATAGTGAATTTATATTTCAAAATATCTACTGCTATACGATTTTTCAAATCGATTCCAATATTCATTTTCAATTTATCTTTAAGAAGATAAATCTCAAAAACGTTCATTTAATATTGGAAAACATTCCATACTTATTTAATAATAAGTGTTTCACAAATCTTTTATTTTCAACATTTTAAAATATTCGATATACTTAAATCAATATTAAGTATATGTTCATTCTTTAAGGAAATCATTTACTTTAACAACATTTATTTGAGTCAAAACGAATGTTACGTAAAACATCGTTACGACGACTCAAAATCACTAGTATAGGGATTCGGATTTAGATATATATATAAATCCCAATACTATATAAAATATTTCCTTTCGGAAATCATTTACTATAACAACAGTGTTATAGTCTACCATTTCCTTATTTCTCGAAAACGTCTATTTCAACAATAAATGTTGAAATCTATGTATTCGATACTTAACACGTTTTAAAACATCTTTTAAAACAATTACTTCATTTCGTAATATCACTTTTCCAAAACATATCCATTTTATTTAATAATATATTCACTGTCCAAAATCGTGAATATACTTCACTATCCAAATTCAACATTTCTACACATTTTATTTGAAAGCTTATCCACTGTCCAAAATCGTGGATATAATTTCTTAAATTAACTTTTACGATTCACTTATCAAAATAAGTGATTTCGGATTTATAAACAACGTTTATAAATCACAATTTTATATTTTATAACAACTTCAAGTTATGAAATCCCTTTATTCAAACAATTCCATTTGACTCATTTATATAACAAAAATTCAAATCATAAGTTGATAACTTATAATTCATTTAGTTTCAAAGTCCTTCATCTTATAACTTCACGAATCGTATATCTATCAATATTACTTACTTATAAAAATCCGTTTATAAGTTCATTTTAACATTTATAGAACTCCTAAATAATTTCCTTATTTTTATTTATAAAATAACAATTTTATACATCTTCTATAAATATAATCCATTTATAATAAGTCGAAAATTTCAATCTAAACCAATTACAATTTAATCAACTTATATTTCGAAAACCACTTTTCGCTTATATTTCACAAATCTCATAATTTTTATAACACGAAAACTATAACATTTATTTATTTAAAATGAATTAATTCCAAAATTCAATAAAACGTATACTTTCGAATAATCACTTTGAAATCCTTTTTTAAAAATAATATCGTTATTTTTAACTTCAAAAATGGATCCGATGATGCTACAGCATCAATTAGTCAATCACAACAACAACATCATATATCAACATATGATAACAGAATATACATCAATATCTGTAAATAAATAACTACTTGTGAGGAATCCAGTTGGATCCCTCCAACCTGTTTCCCTGCATCCAAAGACGTTAGCACAATACCAATTCCGCTCCAGTACGGAATTATCGCGGTATATGGGTTTTATAAAAATCCGCTTACTAACGGCGCAATAGGGTCTCATCCGCTATACGAGGCGGGAAATCAATCAATCCAATATATACATATGCCAATATGTATATATCGCTATATATAGATATATATCCTACTATATCTAATATCACATCCAATAGCAATCATATCAGTCAATCAATAACTGTAAAAGAAAATCCACTTTCATTTGAGTGAGAAGATCCCACCTTGATTTTAAATTCTGTTCCAGCGTTTATTTCGAATAAAATTAAACACGCGTTTAATTTTACCCGAAATTCAAACTAGCTCCAAACGACTCCAATCCAGTTGCATCGCGTAGTATTCGACGATACGATTCCAACGCATTTTGTTTCGTCAAATTCTGATCACGCAGCAAAAAGATATGCTATTACAAAGATTACACAATTTAAATTATAATTCGATTTACATATTTTATTTTAATTTCTAACCCTAGGCAGATCTAGACCGTCCATTCCCTGAGATGAAAATCTAGCCGCATGATGTTTTCTTCTTCCCGCCTACGTGAACTCCAGGTGAAATCGCGAAATGAAACCCACGGCCGCCATTGGTTCGCGAATTATCGCGACCAAACTACTCGCCTTGAAGACGATCGAACTACGGCCCTTCGAAGCCCACGACGTGAGCTACCATCGCCCTGCATTGCTCCAATCTCGGTCAGTCCCTGATGTGGAAAAACGTGCACGAAACGCACGTGAACACGGCCCCTTTTCTTGCCCCATGGTCGACGATAACCCCACTCCACCGTATGGATATGTCGAGCTCGAGACGCTCTACAACTTCCGTTCAGATGCCGAAGTCTAATGGTGAATGGATCATGAGATATTGAGGGAGAAAGGAATGAAATTTTCTGGCCGTCGAATTGATGGTGGCGGCTGCGTTTTCTAGGGTTAGGGTTTTCTTTTTCTCTAAAATTGTGAAAAAATGGGCCTATTTATAGAAGTTTGAACGAACACTATTCATCCGGAATTTCAAAACTCCGATTTACGCGAGGTGACTGGCGTTTCTAGGGTTTATCCCGCGTTTCGGACACAATGGAACAGGTTTCGGAAGCTAATTCGATCGTCTGTGCAAGATATGGAATTAAACGATCAATTTAAATTAAACCGATTTAGATCGATTTCGAGGCGTTTTGATTTGTACCGGACAAACGGTAAATCCAAAAATTACGAAATTTGAAATCTTACAATAATATCACATTACGGATCCGATGAAACTAGTTTCGTCGAAATCCGACACTGTTTGAAAATTGACTATTTTAACTCGCCGAATTAAAATTAAAAACAATTCGATGCGTTTCGAGCTGCCACAGTCAAACGACAACTCCGATTGCTATGAAAATTGAAATCCGATAATAACTAACTATTACGGATCCAATGGAACTGGTCTCATTCAATTCTGAGACTGTTCGAAAATTGACTATTTTTACAATCGATAATTAAATATTAAAATATTCAATTTTCACAAATTAACTCCAAATTCGATTCTGAAAGTTCAAAAATATTTCTATAACTCCAGTATGATTAAATAAAATTTTACAAATCATTTTTAATCATTTTAACTCGATTTTCAATTATCTCTGGAATTTCACTATTTAATTTATCGATTAAATTATCAATTAAATCCAATATTCGAAAAATAAATCATTCGACTTCTAAATTCCATTTATTAATATTAAAAATCAATTAAATATTCGAATTTTAATTATCAAAAATTCTGGGTCGTTACATTTTTGAAAACGGAGGGATTACCGTCGAGTTACTCTACATCGGCTGATCTCCGATTTAGAGGTTTTTATCACCCTTAGTGACGGGAAGTCCGGACGTGATTAGAAATTTATCCGGATGTGCAAGGGCTTCGTGAGAAGTGCCTTCGGTTCTGTTCGATCCCGGAACAGACTTGTATGGATTGTATGTCTGACGTTACAAATTGAGATATAAAGCTGATTTCTTTCAAATACATTTCTGTTGGTGGCGAAGAATTTATTCTCTTAGCTTAACACCCTTCTCTGAGACGTACGAGCTCAGAGGTTATGTAGTTGAAATTTATCAGCAATATACTCCCAATTTGGTAACGTGGCATACTGAGTGTTGCTGTGAAATGATCATTGTTTGATCATTTGCGATATGATCATTTGTTTGATCTTATATCTTTGTGATCATAGGTTGATCATTTGTTTGACCCGAAGCATGGCTTTTGAAAAGCGTAGCTTTGTGGACAAGACTTCGTCGGACCTCACACCCCGGAAATGGTCAAAACAGGAAGGATGCAGCAAGGTTCTAGGGAGTAGCGCCCCTTAGTGTATGTCATTCCTTCTGGATAGAGGTGGTATCATGGTATGGAGCCCAGATACTTTACCTATGTTGATACTGCTTATTATGTGGTTTGTTGCGAATCGGGGATCCTTGGGAAGATCGGTTAAGATCGGGGGATGGCATACGCGTGTTAGTAGTTACCTATTTTTGCAGAGGTAACCCGGTGTAATATCCCGGAAATTTGGGGCAATATCAATTTAATAATCTGTTTAAATAATTAAATTGATTTGTTAATCTTTGATAAAAATATTTGAATTGGTTTAAAAATCTAATTAAATGAATATTTAATTAGTGAATTTTATCCTTTAAAAAACTAATAAAATGATTTCTATTTATAATGTATATATATATATATGTATATATTGTAAATAGATAAGCTTGGATTTGAAATTTAAATAATAAATGAAATCTTGTTTTAAATTTCTAATGTATATTTTTATAGTTTGGAAATTATGATTTATTTAATATTAAGTTTTCAAAGCTATTTAAACAAATAACTATATGATTTTTAAATAAGATTAATAATAAGGTTTATTTTATTTTCTTTTTAAATATTGCTTAATAAATAGGATTTAAGAGTGTATATATATATATAAGTTTTGAAATTCAAAGATAAATATTTTAAATAGTTTTGGATTTTAAAATATACGTATAAACTTTTATTTATAAATATAATTAATTTTGAAAGTAATTTATAAATAGATAAGCATTTAAATAAATAAAGAAAAGGCTTTTTTATTTACATTTAAAATAAATAAGTATTACTTAAAATACAAGTGTTATCATATTAAGACTCAAAATAACATGTGTTAAGTTATGAACAAAGATATATGACAAGTGTTGAATTCTAAAACAAGTGGCATTTTTAGATTTAATCTTCTTTTATTTTTACTAAATGATTTTCAGCCTAAATACATATACTTTTCTCTATCTATTCTTTGGCAACATTTAAAAGCTAAGAGGAAATAAAAATCTGAAGTAAGAAACTTTCAGCCTGTAACCATTCTTCAAAATCTGTAACAAAATTCTCCTCATAAACAAATTAGTAATCAAACATTCCTCTCAACCAAAATCTGTAATCAATCCTCTAAAAATCTTCTTCTTCAAACCAGTAAAAACATTTTCCAAATCAAAACAAAAGTATGCAATACTTTTTCAAAATCTGGAACTCCAATCTGCATTTGTTTAAAACCTGGAATGAAAGCCTGTAACCTCTCTTCAATCTGAAAACAAAGCCTGCATTTTTCAAAATCTGGAAGCATGTTCAAAAGCAAGTTTAAAATCAAGATTTGAGCAACATCTCAATAAAGCAAGATTTTGGCATGCATGCAAGTTTTCTAGCAAGCAACTCAAGTTTTAAATCGAAGGAGAAAAAGGAAATTCAAGTTTTTAATCAAAAGCAACTGCCAGATCAAAATTTAAAGCCTGGGAAATTTCTCTGTTTTTAAAATTAGGTGAGTAACATCTTTATTTAAAATAAACTTAAGTAATTATGGTTGCTTGAATTGTTTCCTGAGATAACCTTGATTTGTGTGTGGATGAATATGATGAAATAGTTTTTATATATGTATGGGTTTTGAATGCATGTTTGTTGTTGCTTTATTCTTCCCTGTTCTAGATTCCAAACTTAAAGATCTGATTCAAACTTCATGAACTCATGATCTAATCCATGTTTAGATGCAAATTGCAAACAAAACGTGTTAGTGTATCATAAATTAAAGTCTAAAATTTTATTTAGGTTAATAAACTTGTAAATGACTTTGGGATGGAATAAATAACAGAGGAACTTTATATAAGTAAAATTTTAAAAATCCTGAATTCGTGAATTAGGAGTATAAATCGATTACTTAAACAAGAACTTAAATTTTAAAACTAAAATTAGAATTTTTAGTTTAGAATTAGAAGAGCATTTCTGGTTTGTCTAGAATGGGAGTTTTGGGTTGGAACTGTCAACCTAGCAGGTCGGGGTGGCCATGGTTTTCTCTGATGATGGAATGGTGATGGTAGAATCATGGAAAAATGGTGAGAAGTGAATCAAAGCAGTGTGGCATTGGAAATTTTGAATTAAAGATTATAACCCTAGTTTTGATTTGGTCGGGAAAATGGTCATCGCGGTGTCGAGAGTGCATCGGAAATAGTAAAGGGTGGTGGGATCGAAGCTATAATCGGTGGCGCTGCTCTGGGTGGGATCGCGTGGTCTCAGATGAACGTTGGCGGCGGCACGAGGTGATTCCAGTTTGGTCGAGTCTGTGTTTCAGTCGAATCTCTATTTTCGATTTTTGATTTTTGTCCTATTGTTGGATTTGGGTGATCGGAAGGTTGGAAGGGGTCGGCGGCGACTCAGAGGTGTCGGCGATGGTGGCTGGAATGTCTCCGATGTCACGTGCACGTGCACGGTGTACGTCCTGTGCATCTGGAAGTATGCTAGTTGGGGAAGAAAGCTTGAACTTGGGTTGATCTCGAGTAGTTGCCGAGTGTGACTCGAAGGGAAAAGGAAGGGGGGGAAACTCGAAGTTGAACTCAGGGATTTCCAGTTTTTACTCGGGAAATTTGATGTTGGGCTCGGGTAACTTTGTGAGTGCAGTTTTAAATCTGACAGGGTTTAAAATTTAAAATTTGAGTTCAAAATGAAGAGTAGGATTTAAAACAAAGTTTAAATCAAATTGTAAAGTAAGGATTCAAATTTAATTTGTATCACTAGTTTGAAATAAATAAGTTTATAATAATGTAAATGTTTTAAACAAATCTAAAATGTTAAAAGTATATTTTTTTAAAGGTTTGATTTTAAATAAATTGGTTTAAAAATCTTGTAAATTTCTTTTATAAATGTTAAGTGTTCTTAACATTTGATTTAAAAAGATTTTGTATATTTGATTTAAATATTGGTTAAAGTTAAATTGTAATCTATTTTAAATTTTTAATTTAAAATGAATTAAAAGAAAGATTTTAAAGTAAAATGTTTTAAAGACTTTTGTTAATAATAACTAAAGTAGTTAAAGGTTAATACTTTAGTTCAGAAAGTAATTAAGATTTAACTATATAGGAGTAATTAAATTAATAAGGTAATTAAAGAATAATTGATAATTTAATTAATTAATTGGTAATTAAGAGTTTATCAAGTTGTTTTAAATAAATAATTGATTAAAGATTAATTACCTAAAGAAATAATTAAAGAATTGATAAAAATTAATGAGGGATCATTAATTAAGGATTATTAAATAATTAATTAATATGATTAATTTTGATAATCAATTAGATTAATTAATTTATATGAAATTGGTTAAGTAGAATTACTTAATGGAAGTAATTAAAGGAATTAATTACTTAAGGTAATTAATTAAATAAATTTGATTAAGTTAAATTAATTAATTAAATTAATTTAAGATAATCATTTAGAGATGTGATAAATATAATTACTTAAATGTAATTAGTGAAGAGTAATTACTTAGGAAAGTAATTAAAGTTAATTAGAGGATGTAATTAACTAAAGAAGATATTTAATAATAAAAGTAATTTTAGTTTAATTACTTTTGTATAATTAATCAAGGGATTAATTAAAGGATAATTAATTTTAGAGAAATTAATTTATGGAAGAGTAATTAAGGGTAGTTAATTACTAAATGTTATTAATCAAAGGTGATTAATAAATGTGGTTTAATTAAGAATTAATTATTAAATATAATTAATTTAAATGATGTAATTAAGGATTGGTTAATTAAGATTAATTAATAAATAATTAGTGATTAAAGTAATTAATTAATTGTAATTAATTAAGGATTAATGTAATCAAGTATAGTTAATTAACTAATGAAGTAATTAAAGATTAATTACTGAATGGTTTAAGATAATTAATTTGTGAAATTAATTAAGTATTAATTACTTAAAGTAATTAAAGGGTAATTAATCAGGAATGATTAATGTAGATGGATACTTAGAGTAATGATTAATTAATTGGTTTAATTAATAATTAATTAAGCAGGATTTATAGGATGAAGTAATTAATTTAATTCACTTTAAATTAATTAGAGATGATAAATCATTACTTAAGAATGGATGAATGATATTGAATGCTTTGCATTGTTGATATCTCTGATAAGAGATGTGCTGATCTATGATATAGATGTTTGGTTGGATTGAAATGATAATATGAATTATCTGTTTGGATGATAATATGGATTATCTATTGTAAATTATCTATCTGTGTGTAGTATAGATAAGAATTGAATTGTTTTAACCTTAAAACAACTTGGCCCTTAAAAGATATGTTTTGGATTTCGATGAGACCGGGATCGGGTTTCCGTATACCGGTATTCCAGGTCTGGAGACCCGAATACCACATCGATCCAAATTAAAGATAGGTCGTGAATCTCAAGTGAAGATGAAGATTCAGAGTGCAAGGGTTATTGTCGTTAACTCTGAGGGTGATTCCAAAACGAGTGTAACGAGATAATGCCTTCGGTTTCGTTCGAACCCGGAACGAACTTGTATGGATTGAATGCTTTCAGCACATCGTCAGGCGGACGATGAGCATTCTAAGTGATATGTTCTGATTAAAGGTAATCGTAACCTCAAGCCTCATCAACCGGGAATGGCTAAAACAGGGGAGGTGCAGCAAGGCTTCGTGGGTAGCACCCACTGAGAGCAAGATAGATCCCTGTCTAGAGGTCCCTTTTCTTTTATTCGGCTTAGTGTGTGGTTGGTCGCGCCAACTACGGGATTATCTTGTTCGGAATTATCCAGTAAGGGATGGTTCCGGCTTTGTGTTGCAGGGGAGTGGGCGTACTCCTCGGTACGGTGATCTAGGCCACGTACTGTGACGGGCGGTACCCCAGTAGCCCTGCCATTGTATGGAATCCAAACTCCAATAAGTGCCGTACGTATTAGTTGTGCCCAACTATGTTGGAATGTGAGATGTAAGCATTTCAGCTATTTCTATATTTTACTTGAAAACCCTAGACCCTATTATAATAAAATCAGATTTCCTATCAAATGTTTTGGTTAGCGTAAGGTAAAAACTTACCCATGTTTATTTGTGGGGAGTCTTACGTGATACCTTTTCTTTCTAAAGGTTTTGAAGTTAAGCAAGTTTAACCTGTTACTCACACCAGACCCATGTCTGACCCAAGTGTTTATTTCTGTTTTATAAACTCTTGGGTACTCAAATTTTTACGAGTAGCCAAGGGATTCAGGTTTAGCTTTGACGAATATTCTGGAGGAGCAATGGAGCAGGAGGCTTCGGCGTTCGTAGATATAGTAGTTCCGCTGTGTCTGTATCTCTGTAGTGTATTGAGTTGTAATGTCTAGACAGATGTTTATAACTGTCTAGTATGTGTTGTATAGTTGTGTAAACTCTGATATGTGTTGTATACTATGTAATAGTTTGTGTTATTAATATAATTTATTCGTTCCGCTGTGTGAGATTCTGACGTTGTTTCTTTTCTCTTCTCTTCTTTTCTCTTTCTATCCCTTTCTTTCTTCATAATGATCCGACTTTCTGGGCATAGGAAGTCGGGTCGTTACACAGTGGTATCAAAGCATAGGTTGAGCGAATGCCTAAGCTTTTGGTTAAGTGAATATCAGAGCACTAGGTTGAGTGAATACCTAGGTTCGGAAGGGTTGATCATTAGAGATAGGATCTGTAGCAACCTGTTTAAGTGTATATATATATATATATACGAGAGCGCGTATTTGTTAGTTATATAAAATGGTTTTATATTGTGTTAATTGATCGGTTGAGTGGTATATGGATTCTGGTCAATACGAGTAGCTAACGTTATTGATAGGGATCTCTAAACACTTGGACCAGGCCAACGGACACAATATTGTTTTAAAAGGGAAGGGGAAATAATTTTACCCAGAGATATTTTCTATATATAAAAAGTATCATTTTAAAAGTATATGGTATTTGTATTGATTGGTTGAGATGATAATAATTTATCATCTAGGATTAGGAGTCTGAGTGTTGAGGTTGGAAATGTATCTGTCGAGACTGTAGACCTAATACCGTCTCGAGTGAACTTTACAGTTGTGTAAGGATTTCACAATCTCTGAAGGAAACCTGTTAAGGTTCGGAGTTTATCTTTGAAGTTGGATGAGTAGAGTTGGATCTGTCGGTTGGGCAGAAGCGAGTGATAGTATCTTGGTATCTTCTGGAAGAAGTAGCTGTGTGATGAGATGCAGTGACTATGGATGTTCCCGAAGATGTTTTCTTTGGAACAAGTTAATGAAGTGTGTCTGCTTCGGTGTTGTGGTTGAGTTCTGCATGGTGTTTCTATTTGGTTTGGGTTCGAGTTTCTCGAAGAGCTTTGGAAAAGGAAATCTTTGGCATCTGTGGCAGCAGTGCAGCTCGGAGTGTTCTTTGTGTTGGCAGAAAGTTTTTGGCTATGCATTTTTCTGAAGGTGAAGTTCAGAAGCAGCAGAGTGGATCCATTTCTTCGATAGATTGGATAGTTAAGTATAAGCTGTTCTGATTGGTAAAGAGAGAACAGTTTTCTTTGCAGTTAGGCTGGGTTGATCGCAAAAGTGACTTGCGATTGCTGAGTGTTCTCTTGAGTTATCTTTGGTCCTGTTTGTTTCAAGAAGCATCAGCGAAGGTTGAGTTGATCAGGAAGGATTTGTAGGAAGCCGAGATCGTCTGAAGATTTTGTGGATAAGAGACGATGGAATTTGAAATTCGAAGTTGGAGACTTCATGGTTGTGAAGTTTTTCTCTGGTTAAAGGTTAGCTCCGAGTTATTTTGGATCTTTTCTGTGATCTAATTTGGATAAGTACTTTGATCTACAAGGTTGAATTGTCAGTTTGGATAACTGGAATTCAATGTATTTTACGTATCTCTGAGGGAGTACGTGTTTGATCTATCTCTGGTTTAGGAATCAGCAGTTCTGAAGGATTTGGTTGTTGAGTCAGACTCGTCTGTAGTCTGATATTCTGTTTAGTTTTGTAAATCTAGATAAGTAGGAGCTCTATAGCTTAGTATTGTTTGTTTGGATTGTTTGTAGAGCGAGTATCCCGGTATATATACTTGGGGAAACTTGAGGAAATTCTATCCAGAATTTTTCGCTTGATAGTTAGAATTGTTTGTTTGGATGATTGGTTGCTATGATTGTTAGCATATGGATGATAATACATCCTTGTGATTTAAAAAGATTATTAAATTACCTTTGCTTTAAATTTCGGGGACGAAATTATTTTAAGGGGGGAGGATGTAATATCCCGGAAATTTAGGGCAATATCAATTTAATAATCTGTTTAAATAATTAAATTAATTTGTTAATCTTTGATAAAAATATTTGAATTGGTTTAAAAATCTAATTAAATGAATATTTAATTAGTGAATTTTATCCTTTAAAAAACTAATAAAATGATTTCTATTTATAATGTATATATATATGTATATATTGTAAATAGATAAGCTTGGATTTGAAATTTAAATAATAAATGAAATCTTGTTTTAAATTTCTAATGTATATTTTTATAGTTGGGAAATTATGATTTATTTAATATTAAGTTTTCAAAGCTATTTAAACAAATAACTATATGATTTTTAAATAAGATTAATAATAAGGTTTATTTTATTTTCTTTTTAAATATTGCTTAATAAATAGGATTTAAGAGTGTATATATATATATAAGTTTTGAAATTCAAAGATAAATATTTTAAATAGTTTTGGATTTTAAAATATACGTATAAACTTTTATTTATAAATATAATTAATTTTGAAAGTAATTTATAAATAGATAAGCATTTAAATAAATAAAGAAAAGGCTTTTTTATTTACATTTAAAATAAATAAGTATTACTTAAAATACAAGTGTTATCATATTAAGACTCAAAATAACATGTGTTAAGTTATGAACAAAGATATATGACAAGTGTTGAATTCTAAAACAAGTGGCATTTTTAGATTTAATCTTCTTTTATTTTTACTAAATGATTTTCAGCCTAAATACATATACTTTTCTCTATCTATTCTTTGGCAACATTTAAAAGCTAAGAGGAAATAAAAATCTGAAGTAAGAAACTTTCAGCCTGTAACCATTCTTCAAAATCTGTAACAAAATTCTCCTCATAAACAAATTAGTAATCAAACATTCCTCTCAACCAAAATCTGTAATCAATCCTCTAAAAATCTTCTTCTTCAAACCAGTAAAAACATTTTCCAAATCAAAACAAAAGTATGCAATACTTTTTCAAAATCTGGAACTCCAATCTGCATTTGTTTAAAACCTGGAATGAAAGCCTGTAACCTCTCTTCAATCTGAAAACAAAGCCTGCATTTTTCAAAATCTGGAAGCATGTTCAAAAGCAAGTTTAAAATCAAGATTTGAGCAACATCTCAATAAAGCAAGATTTTGGCATGCATGCAAGTTTTCTAGCAAGCAACTCAAGTTTTAAATCGAAGGAGAAAAAGGCAATTCAAGTTTTTAATCAAAAGCAACTGCCAGATCAAAATTTAAAGCCTGGGAAATTTCTCTGTTTTTAAAATTAGGTGAGTAACATCTTTATTTAAAATAAACTTAAGTAATTATGGTTGCTTGAATTGTTTCCTGAGATAACCTTGATTTGTGTGTGGATGAATATTATGAAATAGTTTGTATATATGTATGGGTTTTGAATGCATGTTTGCTGTTGCTTTATTCTTCCCTGTTCTAGATTCCAAACTTAAAGATCTGATTCAAACTTCATGAACTCATGATCTAATCCATGTTTAGATGCAAATTGCAAACAAAACGTGTTAGTGTATCATAAATTAAAGTCTAAAATTTTATTTAGGTTAATAAACTTATAAATGACTTTGGGATGGAATAAATAACAGAGGAACTTTATATAAGTAAAATTTTAAAAATCCTGAATTCGTGAATTAGGAGTATAAATCGATTACTTAAACAAGAACTTAAATTTTAAAACTAAAATTAGAATTTTTAGTTTAGAATTAGAAGAGCATTTCTGGTTTGTCTAGAATGGGAGTTTTGGGTTGGAACTGTCAACCTAGCAGGTCGGGGTGGCCATGGTTTTCTCTGATGATGGAATGGTGATGGTAGAATCATGGAAAAATGGTGAGAAGTGAATCAAAGCAGTGTGGCATTGGAAATTTTGAATTAAAGATTATAACCCTAGTTTTGATTTGGTCGGGAAAATGGTCATCGCGGTGTCGAGAGTGCATCGGAAATAGTAAAGGGTGGTGGGATCGAAGCTATAATCTGTGGCGCTGCTCTGGGTGGGATCGCGTGGTCTCAGATGAACGTTGGCGGCGGCACGAGGTGATTCCAGTTTGGTCGAGTCTGTGTTTCAGTCGAATCTCTATGCTCGATTTTTGATTTTTGTCCTATTGTTGGATTTGGGTGATCGGAAGGTTGGAAGGGGTCGGCGGCGACTCAGAGGTGTCGGCGATGGTGGCTGGAATGTCTCCGATGTCACGTGCACATGCACGGTGTACGTCCTGTGCATCTGGAAGTATGCTAGTTCGGGAAGAAAGCTTGAACTTGGGTTGATCTCGAGTAGTTGCCGAGTGTGACTCGAAGGGAAAAGGAAGGGGGGGAAACTCGAAGTTGAACTCAGGGATTTCCAGTTTTTACTCGGGAAATTTGATGTTGGGCTCGAGTAACTTTGTGAGTGCAGTTTTAAATCTGACAGGGTTTAAAATTTAAAATTTGAGTTCAAAATGAAGAGTAGGATTTAAAACAAAGTTTAAATCAAATTGTAAAGTAAGGATTCAAATTTAATTTGTATCACTAGTTTGAAATAAATAAGTTTATAATAATGTAAATGTTTTAAACAAATCTAAAATGTTAAAAGTATATTTTTTTAAAGGTTTGATTTTAAATAAATTGGTTTAAAAATCTTGTAAATTTCTTTTATAAATGTTAAGTGTTCTTAACATTTGATTTAAAAAGATTTTGTATATTTGATTTAAATATTGGTTAAAGTTAAATTGTAATCTATTTTAAATTTTTAATTTAAAATGAATTAAAAGAAAGATTTTAAAGTAAAATGTTTTAAAGACTTTTGTTAATAATAACTAAAGTAGTTAAAGGTTAATACTTTAGTTCAGAAAGTAATTAAGATTTAACTATATAGGAGTAATTAAATTAATAAGGTAATTAAAGAATAATTGATAATTTAATTAATTAATTGGTAATTAAGAGTTTATCAAGTTGTTTTAAATAAATAATTGATTAAAGATTAATTACCTAAAGAAATAATTAAAGAATTGATAAAAATTAATGAGGGATCATTAATTAAGGATTATTAAATAATTAATTAATATGATTAATTTTGATAATCAATTAGATTAATTAATTTATATGAAATTGGTTAAGTAGAATTACTTAATGGAAGTAATTAAAGGAATTAATTACTTAAGGTAATTAATTAAATAAATTTGATTAAGTTAAATTAATTAATTAAATTAATTTAAGATAATCATTTAGAGATGTGATAAATATAATTACTTAAATGTAATTAGTGAAGAGTAATTACTTAGGAAAGTAATTAAAGTTAATTAGAGGATGTAATTAACTAAAGAAGATATTTAATAATAAAAGTAATTTTAGTTTAATTACTTTTGTATAATTAATCAAGGGATTAATTAAAGGATAATTAATTTTAGAGAAATTAATTTATGGAAGAGTAATTAAGGGTAGTTAATTACTAAATGTTATTAATCAAAGGTGATTAATAAATGTGGTTTAATTAAGAATTAATTATTAAATATAATTAATTTAAATGATGTAATTAAGGATTGGTTAATTAAGATTAATTAATAAATAATTAGTGATTAAAGTAATTAATTAATTGTAATTAATTAAGGATTAATGTAATCAAGTATAGTTAATTAACTAATGAAGTAATTAAAGATAAATTACTGAATGGTTTAAGATAATTAATTTGTGAAATTAATTAAGTATTAATTACTTAAAGTAATTAAAGGGTAATTAATCAGGAATGATTAATGTAGATGGATACTTAGAGTAATGATTAATTAATTGGTTTAATTAATAATTAATTAAGCAGGATTTATAGGATGAAGTAATTAATTTAATTCACTTTAAATTAATTAGAGATGATAAATCATTACTTAAGAATGGATGAATGATATTGAATGCTTTGCATTGTTGATATCTCTGATAAGAGATGTGCTGATCTATGATATAGATGTTTGGTTGGATTGAAATGATAATATGAATTATCTGTTTGGATGATAATATGGATTATCTATTGTAAATTATCTATCTGTGTGTAGTATAGATAAGAATTGAATTGTTTTAACCTTAAAACAACTTGGCCCTTAAAAGATACGTTTTGGATTTCGATGAGACCGGGATCGGGTTTCCGTATACCGGTATTCCAGGTCTGGAGACCCGAATACCACATCGATCCAAATTAACGATAGGTCGTGAATCTCAAGTGAAGATGAAGATTCAGAGTGCAAGGGTTATTGTTGTTAACTCTAAGGGTGATTCCAAAACGAGTGTAACGAGATAATGCCTTCGGTTTCGTTCGAACCCGGAACGAACTTGTATGGATTGAATGCTTTCAGCACATCGTCAGGCGGACGATGAGCATTCTAAGTGATATGTTCTGATTAAAGGTAATCGTAACCTCAAGCCTCATCAACCGGGAATGGCTAAAACAGGGGAGGTGCAGCAAGGCTTCGTGGGTAGCACCCACTGAGAGCAAGATAGATCCCTGTCTAGAGGTCCCTTTTCTTTTATTCGGCTTAGTGTGTGGTTGGTCGCGCCAACTACGGGATTATCTTGTTCGGAATTATCTAGTAAGGGATGGTTCCGGCTTTGTGTTGCAGGGGAGCGGGCGTACTCCTCGGTACGGTGATCTAGGCCACGTACTGTGACGGGCGGTACCCCAGTAGCCCTGCCATTGTATGGAATCCAAACTCCAATAAGTGCCGTACGTATTAGTTGTGCCCAACTATGTTGGAATGTGAGATGTAAGCATTTCAGCTATTTCTATATTTTACTTGAAAACCCTAGACCCTATTATAATAAAATCAGATTTCCTATCAAATGTTTTGGTTAGCGTAAGGTAAAAACTTACCCATGTTTATTTGTGGGGAGTCTTACGTGATACCTTTTCTTTCTAAAGGTTTTGAAGTTAAGCAAGTTTAACCTGTTACTCACACCAGACCCATGTCTGACCCAAGTGTTTATTTCTGTTTTATAAACTCTTGGGTACTCAAATTTTTACGAGTAGCCAAGGGATTCAGGTTTAGCTTTGACGAATATTCTGGAGGAGCAATGGAGCAGGAGGCTTCGACGTTCGTAGATATAGTAGTTCCGCTGTGTCTGTATCTCTGTAGTGTATTGAGTTGTAATGTCTAGACAGATGTTTATAACTGTCTAGTATGTGTTGTATAGTTGTGTAAACTCTGATATGTGTTGTATACTATGTAATAGTTTGTGTTATTAATATAATTTATTCGTTCCGCTGTGTGAGATTCTGACGTTGTTTCTTTTCTCTTCTCTTCTTTTCTCTTTCTATCCCTTTCTTTCTTCATAATGATCCGACTTTCTGGGCATAGGAAGTCGGGTCGTTACACCCGGCCTTGTGTTGGCAGAGATCTAACCGTAATGTTAGGTTATTTCTCGGGACGTCATTCCAGAGGCGTTCTATTCGTGGAATAGGAAGTTCCTTAGCCTGACCATTTGTTGGAAATCCAAAGAAATAATACGATCTTGTAAGGTTTTAGTTGTAGAACCTATCATTCACTTATGGTGGTCACCACTGTTTGGATGGTAGCTATAGTAGGCATAAGTGCGGAATGCCTATGCTGGCTAAGATTTATATTATACTTTCGAAATGTTTTCTACACCATGCACTAATAATAATATCAAAAATGATTTGATTTTGCGTAGTAAGCATCTTTGACTATCGTAAGAAGAAATCTCCTCCAATTCTGCGTTTGCATTGTGTGTGTGGTGGGAGGTCTTATGGTAGTTTCATTTTCCAAAAGCACTGTGAATTTGTTTTATTTTCTTTGTGAAAAATAACTGTTTTACGATCTCACACCAGTCACCATGACTGACTCGGAGTTTATTGTTTCCCTTCTAAACTCTGGGTGCCCACCAATTTCCACACGGGCAGCCTAGAGTTATGTTATCAGGATATTCTGGAGCTTTGGAGATAAGCTGGATGACGAGACGTAGTATTTGTATCTGATAGTATTTATTCCGCTGTGTATTCTGTATGAGGACAAGTTTACATAACTGTCCATTGTTGTATTGAGTTGTATATTGACTCTGATTGATGTATGTATAAACTGATATAGTTCTTTGTTTTAAAAGACTAGTAATTATCTATTATATATTGTTCCGCTGCGATGTGTACGATTCTGATATTGTTTTCTTTTCTGTTGTTGTTCTGTTGTTCTTCTATCTTTTTCCTCTTTTCTTCTTCTTCTACCTTTTTCTTCTTTTTAAAACCATCACTATTCGAGTTTCCGGCACTCGATTTCTCGGCAGTCGATAAAGTGAGTATCGATGTCGAATTTTCGAAAGTCGAAAATTTTGGTATGTGACAGAACGACTCCACTGCCCCATCGCCAACGCTTCGTCATCCACCTTCCTCGTCTGCCTAAACCTCGCGACATCCCCATCCTGCACGCGATTTGAAATCGCCTAAACCCCCTACCGTTCGTCGTGATTCCATCGTCGTCGCCCCTATCGTGTACACCCTCTTGTGAAAAGAAGACAACGTGCTTCCACCCTTTTTTTTAACGAATGGATTTCATGAATTTGAACTGGAGCGAGGAGAGGAAATTTTGCGTTCGGTTTAGTATATATTTGAAGTGACCCACTTCTTATTCAAATATTTTAGAGAATTTTCTATTAAGTTTTTTTATATATATATATGTATGTATATATATACATACTTCAATGGACCACTTCTCTTAATTTAGTCTTTCCAGGATTCCTTATTTTACCAATATAAAAATATTAGTATATAAGATTAACTTAATTCACACATATATATATATATATATATATGAAGATATATATATGGCTCTTTGTCTATCAGAGTAATTTAAATTGACAAAGAAATTCAGTCACACCTAATCTCTCATATTCCAGAGATATGGTGCCACATAGCCTTTTCTGTTCATTCTTTAAAAAAAACTCAAGCTTGATTATAAAATCAAATAACTCCATTTTCCTTATTTTCTTGTTTTACTCCTCTTTGATCCCTGAATTTTTACAAGCAGAATATTCAGGTCTGGGATTTTTTATAATTTGCCTCTACTAGATTCTATGCTACATATCAGGGTGTTTAAGATAACTCACTCATTACAGATTAGCCTGGGATTCATAATTCATATTCAAACAATTTTGTGTCAGGTAAGGGTATTCATGTTCTGATTTATATGTTAAACAAGGATCCTATGAATGAATCAGATGTTAAACTGGATTGAGGTTCAAGCAAAGGAAACAATGTATTTAGGCAGAGCACATATGCAAGCACATATACTAATTTAGGACTTAACATATGATTGAAGACAAGATAGTTAAAGCCATGTTACAAACCAAATTAATACAAAATTCTCAGGTGAACTTATCAAGCAGACAACTGAAGTATCCTAAACAATATGTGGTAGTGTCTATAGATGTAACGACCCACTATTTTGGACCATTCGCATCCATTATAAGTGTATAGGTAGACACTCATGCCAGAATTGAATTGCTCAAAATACCACGTTGTTAATTTAAATTTGGCAAAACTGAACATATACGGTAAATAAATAATCACAGATCACAGACACAGAGTAATAAGTGCAGCGGAAATAAAAGAGATAGTAGTTCATGAAGCTACTATATAAATGTATAAGATACATCAGAGTTTACAACAGAAGAGTAATACGATACATCAGATACAAATCAGAATACATCACTGGAATCATCGAATACTTAAAGAAGAATAGATGGATGGATCTTCAAGCAAAGCTCCAACTTCAAAGGTGAGTCTCGAATACTGGTACACTCAGTCTGACCCGAGCGTAAAGCAAAAACACAAGACACTCGAGTCATGATTAACATTCTTATATTAATAAATCCAACTCAAGTGAAATAGCAATTGAAATACAAGTAACTCAAAGGATGTTTGGAATAACCATCCTTTAAGGATCCGTTAAACTATCTACTAGGTAGTAATGTACGCTAAGTAGATAATGTCTATCAGTAATATAAAGATATCAAAATAGTGTTAAGTCATGGCCCATTCCACCCTTAACACATTTTTATTCCCAAAAGCATATACAAGACCGTAGTTTCCCCAAAACCGGAAGTCACCAGAGGGCAATCCATATACTAAAGGTACAAAACAAATTCGTAGTGGTCGCGAATAGGGAATACAAGTATGACAAGGCACATGAGGCAATACCCAAGGTAGTGATACTACTGTTTGCCTGATCCGGACTGGTGAGAACGCATCGCCACAGCGACCGCAACACCGTGAAACAACACTCCCAAAAATCAAGGGTGCACCAATCGACAACAAGTAATGAGTAGTTCGAAGAAGTGTGTTCACTTGAGGTAGCTGACCTCTATTGGCCCGGCACGGCTCCTGTTTTAGTCATTTCCAATTTGACACAAGTGTCAAGGCTATCCATTATCGTTCTCTTTCTTCAGTCATCACGTACATCATTCCAACCACTTCATTCTGGATCATCACTCCGCGTATAGTTATTAAAGTGGTTTTTGGTTTAGATAGAGAGTATATCCATAACCGATTCCGGTCTCTTTAATAACCTTCGAAATTAATTCACCGATTGGTCGTCTATTTATTTCAAAAACCAAAACAATTTCAACTTCAATCAGAGTTTATAAATCAACATTTCGTTTGTCTTTCTAAACCAATTTCCATAATTTACGTTTCAAAACTTCCAAATTACCATTTCAAAATCTTATAATACAATTTCAAATTTTATTTAAAACAATTCAAATATTTATTCCAGTTCGTATATAAGTTTCATTCCGAAATTATTTAAATTAATTTAATTTAACATTCAAATCAGTTTAACTTCATTTATTGATTTTATTCAATATTCGTTAAGTAAATTTGCCATTCAAAATAATTTCTAGTAAATTTCCAATTCATTAAATCCATTATAAAAATTCAACTTCATTATGTCAAAACTTACAAATTTGATTAAATTAAATTCATCAAACCAATCCTTTAAATTTCAAGTCTTACATTAATTTCAATAAATCACATTTTATTTCTTGTTAAAGAAATTCAATTTCACTTATTTACTTACTTAAATAAATTTCCAAAAAACTTAATTAATAAAGAAACTAAATTTCAATTATTTACGAAGTACAATTCACTTATTCAAAAGTTCAATTTCACTTATTAAAGAATCCAATTCAATTTAATCATTAAATGATTCAATCTTATTTAATTATTAAATAATTCAAAACTTAATTATTAAATAATTTCAAAGTTTAATAATTTCAAACTTAGTTATAATTTCAAACTTAATTATTAAATCATTTCAAACTTAATTCAATCATTTCTCAAATCAAACATCGTTCTTTCATCAATTTCATTTTTAATATTTTGTTTCAGATTTTTAAATATTAACATTTTCCTTTCATTAAAAATTCAAATTTCAACTTCATTTCAAAACCATATTATTTATTCAAATAAAATCTTCGTTTTATTTTTAAATCAAATTATTGACCAATCGGGTTTTATTTAATTTCCTATCCTAGGTCAAAGTTCAATTTGGGTATTTATCATTTCAACCTGATTCCAATTCAATTCAAAATCAAAACATGGCAAAGGGAACTTGCAGTGTGATAACTGGGATGGTGTCAAAGTAAATAAACAATCAATAACAACAATCAATATCAATCCAATCATCCATTCAAATAATCCCGAAATAACCGTATTAATTCGCATTGTTATTTGTACGAATTAATATAATTATTTCTAGAATCTACACTATCATTTCATATAGATTAAAGATTATTACATTACGGTTCTTCACTAGTCATCCATTTACAATTTTATACAACATCAATTTAAACAACATACATTCAATGGTTCAAGGTGTAATTAACCAAATCCTACGTGTCAATTAATTTAACATTTAAAGGGGGTCATATTATACAAATGTCATTTAATCAAATTTAACACATATATCAAATCTAACTATCCTACGTCAATTTCAATTTCAAATTATTAATCACTTACATCATTAACAATTTAACATCCAATTGTAAACATCAAACAATCAATCATTTAACAACTAAACTGGATTATCATTGCATATATAACAGATAATGGTGTTAGATGTCATAGGTTAACTGATACAGGTAATAACATAAATAACAGTAGCATACTTCAATTGTCGTTTCAATTGAAATCAGATTTAATAAATAAAAGAACGTCAATCGTGAGTGAGTGCTCACCTTTCGAGGCTAGAGATGCACGAGAAGATGACACGGATACGCACACTGATACGGACATAGAGATTGAGTTACTAATCCAAACAAAACAAATCGGCACGAATTCAACGATCAAAGCTGATAACAGAAATCGATGAAATCAATCAGAACCGGATTGATAAGGGTAGATGGTATAAATAAACTTATGTGTATAACTATATAACTATTTTCATGGATAAAACATATTCTAAAATACATCACATTTTAAATTGAACATATGTACCTTTCAAAATCATTGTTTATATCAAAACACATAAATAAATCAAATATTTCAAATATATAGGCAGTGTATATACAACTGTAACTGGAATATATATATAAAATATTAAAATATAATGTAGTATACATTTAATATTGTCAAAGAGGAGACTCGGCTGCTTCCAATATACAAGTGCAAAAGTTACTTAAAAAAATAAACATATACATACCTATGGACTATAGATTACTTATATATTTTTAAACCGACATAACATATATAATTAAACACACCTACAAAATTAAACAACACGCATGTATATAACATTCGGTGAGTGTAAACTTACACACCTACAATAAATATATAAAACAGGTATTAAAGTGTATGTACAAAATTTAAAAGTAAAGTAATATTAGTCTTTATGAAACATGCAGATTGTAAGTACCAATATATATATATACTTATTATAAATATGCAGACTGACCACTGTACACAAAACAAACACTAGACTAAATCAACGTCTCATATTTTAGAACAACAGATTCTATCATAAATTTACAAATATATATATATAAATTAAATGCAACAGAAGTTATAAACCTATGAATATATTTACACGAAGAATTTCAGATCTAATATATCTTTATAAAGCCATATGCGGCAATATATAATACTGACATACAACACCAACAAAAAGATATAAGACATGAGCGCATATACTTGCTGTTATAGCTTATCTCATAACTTAAAATATAAACTAATATATATATTATATAAACTTACGTGTATGAATATGATGTATATAATATACTTCCCACAACAGCAAGTGGGGCTAGTTTTAAAAGTACATAACAAAACTTTAACAGACAGCTACCCAAAGTATGTAACTTCATAAACTTTTTTTTTTGAACTAATATATATATAGATGAATATACAAACCTATAGAAAATCAAACATATGTATAATATATATAAATAATACCTTAATGAATATCAAACAAACAATACAGCTTGGACTGGAGAGGAAGTGGAGAGAAGGGCGAGTGCGGTGGTCGATGAGGGGTAGGCTATCTCGTTCAGATCGGCAGGATAGGAGGCAGGCGGAGGGAAGTGGGGTTCAGCGTGGGATCAGTGGCCGATGTGGAGGAGCGCTGGAGAGGAAGATGGAGGGCGGAGCTTCGGAGCGGGCTGAAGGTGGAAGGGTATGTTGCCGATTGGTGGTCGAAGTGGAGGAGAGGCACGGGTTGGAGACGTTGACCATGGCGTGGGAAGAGGTGGCGGCAAGTGGCTTCGCCGCTGGGGTTGACTTGGGAAGCATGCTGCAGAGGAAAATTTTGGGTCGGTGGAAGGCGACTCTGGCTCTGGCGGCTTCGAACAAGGTGGTGGGCAGTTCGGCAGGGCAGTGGAGTCGATGGAGAGAGCGGCCGAACTAGTGTAGGCAGGGGTTCGATGGAGGCGGTATGCGTGAAGAATGGCGAAGCACGATCTGGTGGATGAACATGATTTTCACAAGAGATGAAAGCAAACCCATTTTATTTTATATAAAAATTTCTTTGGAATGACAGCGCATATAGAAGAATGGGAAAGGAATCAAAATGAATAAAGTAACCAGGTAATATAAATGGAACGATAAGAATAGCAAGGGCCAACAGTTTTATCTAGAGAACACTAATAGTCAGTGACTATTAGATTTTTCCCGGTGGACGATTTATGGCCACAGGAAAAATCAACAGACTCAGTTGCAGAATCCGATACGTTAGGCGTTTCGTGGATTTTACCGCACACCAGACCTTGAAATTTGACAAATGAATATACTGTGGAGGTCAGCACGACGAGCCGATCAAAACGGTATACAAATATCAGTGGTATGATTGAAGTACAAAAATTCGAATTTTCTAATAGCGGAAAATGCCAGAAAAACGCTGAAAAATAAGATCGACGGAGCAAAAGATGTCCGAATTTGGAAAAACGACAAACTGGCATCTTGCTCAGAAAATGGTTTAGAATTTTTCTATGTAAAAATATTTAGGTTTCGGAAACATTTTATTTCCATTGCTTTTTAACTGATTAAATTGAAGTGAATTTACGCGCGAAATAAACTTTCATATTTTCGGACGAAAATTTACCAGTTGCTATGTTTAACTAGACGCATTTCAAATATTAAATTTATATTTCAAAATTTTATCGTTTTAAAATTTCGCAAAATTTCAACTAATTACGTTATTAAAACAGTTGAAATTTACGGGTCGTTACACTCTCCCCCACTCAAAACTTTTCGTCCCCGAAAAGGAACGAGGTAGGAGAATAGAAACAACCAAAAAGAAAACAGATTTTGAAATACAAAATAACAATTTATTTAAACCATATAAATTCAATTTTAAATTGATTGATATTCAATAATTGATTTATCCATTTGATTTCACTAAAACCAATCTCAACTATTTCTAAATTCATTATCTTATTATCCAATTATCTCAAATTTACAAATTCTAAAACCATAAATTTGAATAGTCTTTTATTATAATCATATTTTTTTCAGAAATTTAAATTCTTCTTTATTTCAAATTATTGTTAAATTTATTCTACTTAATATATCTTATCACATATATTTAACCCATATAAATTAATTTAAACCATAAAAGTTTCGATTTAAATAAATTTATATTCACTAATTGCTTTTAAATTCAAAGTATTTTCATAAGTTGATCAAATTTCAATTTATTAATTCTTTCAAAACAATTTATTAATTCTTTCAAAACAAATTTATTTCAATATTAATTGAGTTTACTTATTATCTTATCTAACTCTATTAACATCTTTATAATCAAAATTCAGTGTATAACATTTATTATAAACACTCAAATTTTATTTGTAAATTCAATTTATCTTATATATTATCCAATTACATATTCAACTTCTGAATGATTTAGGTAAGTTGTATTAGAATGTAGTTGAACAATATACAAATAAAATTTTCCCAATTCAATTATTCAAGTTTAAATATTTATTCCAAATTTTGGTTTTATTTATAATTAAAATCATCCTTTAACAAAATTTAAGAATTTGATTTCTGATTAACTTTAAACAATTTAGAGATATATATATAATATATTTATATCAAATCAAATTAAATTTTAAAATAAGGTACTTATATATATAAATCAAATTATACTGAAGAAATTCAAATCAAAATATTTTTCAAAACAAAACCATAGCAAAGCTACAAAATAGTATCTCCACTTCGAAACTCGAAAATGAATGTCGATGATGCGCCCGCCATCACCGAAATTTATTTTCCAGCGACAAAGAGAAGAGCACTGATTTCAACATTTTAAAATTCTTTGAAAACGATTTCTATTCGAAAATATTTTCAATCATATGTACTTTAAAATTTTAAAACCAAAGTTCGAAATCACCGGAAACTAAATTCTCAAATTTCTGAATTAAATTCATTTCAAATTCCAAATCAATTTATAAACCGTATTTATAAATTTATTTAGAACAATAAATGATAATCAAATATTATCATTTCAAATAAACAATTTAATTAACCTATTAAATTCCAGAAAATTTTACTTATATTTTTACAATATACTCAACCAAATTTATTTCATTTACCAAATGTGAAAATGATATTGTGTCAGTCTGCTATGTTCAAGTGTATTGGAAATCCTATCGATTGCGTTGATCAGACGATTCGATCGGAAACCCAAATCAATCATCAACAACTCAAACAACACAGCATATATTTAAAGCATTTATATATATTAGTTTACAAATACATTTCTTTGCTCGACGATACAGGAATGAATTTTCAAAATAAGGATAGGGTTTCAAATTTGATGGACTTAAATCAAAGAGAAATTTATTCGAAGATAAGTTCGAAACAAGATATGGTGATTAATAGCAAAGTAGGAAGATTGATAAGTTTATATAAATCGCGGGCAACCTTAACCGGGTCAACCGTGACTTCAAGAATAAGATCGTTGTAGAATTCCGAGGTAAATCGACATTCGATCTCAAGAAATAAAATTCAGGTATAGAAGGAGATAGATAGCATCGTAAACCGAGGATACATAAAACTCCGGTAAATCAATGCCTATTGTAAAGGAGTTTTGCTCCTTTACGAATCATTCGAAGATTGGCGGGACCCCCGATCTATTATAGATATCATTCAAAATGGAGTTATGGGGTGCTCCAGAATTGAAAGAAGACGAATAGTGAAGGACACGAATGAATTTCGGAACCGGGGGAAACGTTCCAAAATTCAAAGGAATTGAGTCAAAGGAAGAGATTGAAACTCGAATGAGAGTGATTCTGTAAATACATTTACCCTATATGTTAAGTTTTGCCTAGAGCTACCAAAAGCTCTGATACCAACTGTAACGACCCGCTATTTTGGACCATTCGCATCCATTATAAGTGTATAGGTAGACACTCATGCCAGAATTGAATTGCTCAAAATACCGCATTGTTAATTTAAATTTGGCAAAACTGAACATATACGGTAAATAAATAATCACAGATCACAGACACAGAGTAATAAGTGCAGCGGAAATAAAAGAGATAGTAGTTCATGAAGCTACTATATAAATGTATAAGATACAACAGAGTTTACAACAGAAGAGTAATACGATACATCAGATACAAATCAGAATACATCACTGGAATCATCGAATACTGAAAGCAGAATAGATGGCTGGATCTTCAAGCAAAGCTCCAACTTCAAAGGTGAGTCTCGAATACTGGTACACTCAGTCTGACCCGAGCGTAAAGCAAAAACACAAGACACTCGAGTCAGGATTAACATTCTTATATTAATAAATCCAACTCATGTGAAATAGCAATTGAAATACAAGTAACTCAAAGGATGTTTGGAATAACCATCCTTTAAGGATCTGTTAAACTATCTACTAGGTAGTAATGTACGCTAAGTAGATAATGTCTATCAGTAATATAAAGATATCAAAATAGTGTTAAGTCATGGCCCATTCCACCCTTAACACATTTTTATTCCCAAAAGCATATACAAGACCGTAGTTTCCCCAAAACCGGAAGTCACCAGAGGGCAATCCATATACTAAAGGTACAAAACAAATTCGTAGTGGTCGCGAATAGGGAATACAAGTATGACAAGGCACATGAGGCAATACCCAAGGTAGTGATACTACCGTTTGCCTGATCCGGACTGGTGAGAACGCATCGCCGCAGCGACCGCAACACCATGAAACAACACTCCCAAAAATCAAGGGTGCACCAATCGACAACAAGTAATGAGTAGTTCGAAGAAGTGTGTTCACTTGAGGTAGCTGACCTCCATTGGCCCGGCACGGCTCCTGTTTTAGTCATTTCCAATTTGACACAAGTGTCAAGGCTATCCATTATCGTTCTCTTTCTTCAGTCATCACGTACATCATTCCAACCACTTCATTCTGGATCATCACTCCACGTATAGTTATTAAAGTGGTTTTCGGTTTAGATAGAGAGTATATCCATAACCGATTTCGGTCTCTTTAATAACCTTCGAAATTAATTCACCGATTGGTCGTCTATTTATTTCAAAAACCAAAACAATTTCAACTTCAATCAGAGTTTATAAATCAACATTTCGTTTGTCTTTCTAAACCAATTTCCATAATTTACGTTTCAAAACTTCCAAATTACCATTTCAAAATCTTATAATACAATTTCAAATTTTATTTAAAACAATTCAAATATTTATTCCAGTTCGTATATAAGTTTCATTTCGAAATTATTTAAATTAATTTAATTTAACATTCAAATCAGTTTAACTTCATTTATCGATTTTATTCAATATTCGTTAAGTAAATTTGCCATTCAAAATAATTTCTAGTAAATTTCCAATTCATTAAATCCATTATAAAAATTCAACTTCATTATGTCAAAACTTACAAATTTGATTAAATTAAATTCATCAAACCAATCCTTTAAATTTCAAGTCTTACATTAATTTCAATAAATCACATTTTATTTCTTGTTAAAGAAATTCAATTTCACTTATTTACTTACTTAAATAAATTTCCAAAAAACTTAATTAATAAAGAAACTCAATTTCAATTATTTACGAAGTACAATTCACTTATTCAAAAGTTCAATTTCACTTATTAAAGAATCCAATTCAATTTAATCATTAAATGATTCAATCTTATTTAATTATTAAATAATTCAAAACTTAATTATTAAATAATTTCAAAGTTTAATAATTTCAAACTTAATTATTAAATCATTTCAAACTTATGTAATATCCCGGAAATTTAGGGCAATATCAATTTAATAATCTGTTTAAATAATTAAATTGATTTGATAATCTTTGATAATAAAATTTGAATTGGTTTAATAATCTAATTAAATGAATATTTAATTAGTGAATTTTAATACTTTAAAAATTTAATAAAATAGAATTGTTATTTTTAAATTGAATGTGTTGTTTTAAATTAACTTTAAATTAGATTTCTAAAATTTAATTTGAATTTGAATTTAGAATTTGAGAGGTAATATTTAAATAGTTTTGGATTTGTATAAATATATGGATAAGCTTTTATTTATATATAATTAGTTTTATTTTCTTTTAAGTAACTTATATATATATATATATATATATATATAAATAAGCATTTATAAATTAAGAAAAGGCTTTTATTTACATTTAAATAAATATGAATTACTTAGAAGACAAGTGTAATTATATAAAGCTTAATAGTAACATGTGTTGTAAAATTAAGATATGAGAAAGACAAGTGTCCATCTTTTAAATTTCTATTTTCTTTTATTTTTAAGAAATTATTTTCAGCTTATATAAACATTTTTCTTTATCTTCATTTCCTTTCTGATCTTCATTCCTAAAACTAAGAAAAACTGAATATAAATTCCTCTCTTAACAAATCAGTAAATTAACTTACTCTCAATTCAAAATCCTCATAACAAATCTATCTTCCTCTCTAAAAACAATCTGCAATTCAAATCCTTTTCAAGATCTAAAACCCGATAACCATTTCTTCAATCTCAAAACAAAGACTGCAATTTCTTCTTTTCGAATCTGAAAGTAAGCAACCTGATCTAGAGCAACATCTAAACAAAGCAATATTTTAGAGCATGCATGCAAGTCTCCAAATCAAATATTCAAGTTTTAATAGCAAAGACATTCAGATATTAAAATTCAAAAGCTTTTCACCTGGAAAGTTTCTCTGTTCACTTTTAAAAGGTGAGTAACTTTCATTTTTAAAACTTAAAGCATATGATATATGTTTGCATGTGATAATATTGGCTTGTATTGTAGATTTTAATTTGAATTTATATGAATTAGTATAAATATATATGAGCCTGTCAGTTTACACATAAAAAACCTATTCCCTGTTATTTATCAAGTGAGTAAATCTCTTTTAAAACAGTTTAAAAACTGTGATTATATATAGATGTTTGTGATGGATTGTATAGGAATATGGATGCTTATGTTTATAAGTATGAATGCATGTATATATATGATGTGATGTGTATATATATCCGGATGCATGCCTGTAAAAGGATATTCATTTCTCTATTTTGATTAACAGACTAGGAACCAAGTTCAAAGAAAAGAAAAACAAATATCTTTCTTCTCAATCTGTGTCTGGCTTTGAACATAAAATAGAAACTGATTTTACAATGCAAATTTGTTTAACAAAATAGTTTTCAGGTGAAATTATTTAGTTTATAGTTTGAAATTTTGTTTTTACAGTAGAAATCAATTTAACCAGAAAATTAAAACATCTTAATTTCCTGAGTTTAATTTATAATCTGATTTATTATTGTCAATAATGAATTTAGAGATAAAAGTCTTGATTTTTAGTTTTGCATTGGTTGAGATAATCTGGGTTGGGCTAATTTGGGTTTATCGTCAATCTACGTCGATCGACGATGAATTGAAGTTCGTGCTTGTTATCGAGGGTAGTTTATAGGTTGATGATCACTGGAAAAATTGTAGTTGATTTTATTTTTGGCTGTGGTGATCGGAACGAGATGAACTAGGGCTTTAGGTGGAGTTTTGATCGTCTGGTTTGTCGAAGCAGTTTCGACGTGGATAGGGGACCGGAATCGTTCGCGATAGGGGGAAAAGATTGCTGGAGGCGTGGCGAAGCTACGGCGAAGTTGGCGAGTGTTCTCGAGGTCGTGACCATCGGTGGTTGGTGATTCCGATCAGATTAGTGCCAGATTATTTTTGACGAGGAAGCTCGTTTTCGTTTCGATGATGAAGATGGGTTTATGGGTTGATAGTTAGAATGTCGAGGCTAAGGGGGACTGGTCGACGTTCAGATGATTGGTCGAAGCGACGTCGAACGACGTGCACGTGCACGTGTGCACGGTGATATCTGGAATGAATGGAATATTGAGAAGAAGCATCGTGCTCGGGAATGGTCTCGGGAAAACGAGAGTGCGACTCGAAGCGTGAGTGGAACGCGAGTGACACGGGGATAGCTTGGGGTTTTTGCTTGATTTACTCGAGTTTGTCTCGGGTTTTATTTTGTCTTGATAACCAGATTTCATATTCTAAAGAAAATGTACAGATCTATAAAAATCAAAGTTTAAATCAAGATTTTAAAGTATGGATTCAATTTAAGTTTGTATCCAGGTTGAATAAATAAAGATTATAAAATTTATAATGTTTTACCAAATTTAAAGCATTTAAAATATGTAATTAAAAGGGTTTGAATTTAAATAATTTGGTTGAAATCTTTTAAATGTTAAGTTTTCTTAACATTTGATTTAAAAAGATTTTGTAATTTGATTTAAAATTGATTAAAGTTGAGTTGTATTTTATTTTAAATCTTTAATTTAAAATGAATCAAAAGAAAGATTTTAAAGTAAAATGTTTTAAAGTCTTTTGTTTATAATAATTAAAATTGTTATAAAGGATTAATACTTTAGTTTAGAGATTAATAAAGGTTTAATGGTTTAGGATTTATTAAATTAATAAAGTAATTAAAGAATAATTTAATAATTTATTTAATTAATGATTTGGTGTTTAATTAAATAATTAGAAATTATAAGTTAATTAATTAGGGGTTAATTAATTTGGGATTAAGGATCGTTTAATTAAATAAATAAGGATTATTAATAAATGATTAAGAATTAATTAATCAAGTGATTAAAGATTAATTTGGCAATTAATTTAGTAATTAGAAATTAATTAATTTGTAATTAATAATTTATTAAGTGGTAATTAATAAATAGTTTATTAAAGATTAATTACTTTAAAAAAATAATGAAAGAATGGTTAATAATTAATGAGGGATTATTAATTGAGGATTATTAGATAATTAATTAATATGATTAATTTTGATAATCAATTAGATTAATTAATTATATGAAATTGGTTAAGTATAATTACTTAATGAAAGTAATTAAAGTAATTAATTACTTAAGGTAATTAATTAGATAAATTTGATAAGTTTAATTTATTAATTAAATTAAGATAATCACTTGGTGATTGATTAGTAATTACTTAAATGTAATTAGTGAAGTGTAATTACTTAGGAAAGTAATTAAAGCTAATTAGTGGATGTAATTAACTAAAGAAGGTTTTAATTATAAAAGTAATTTTAGTTTAATTACTTTGTATAATTAATCAGGGGATTAATTAAAGGATAATTAATTAAGGAGTAATTAATTTATGAAGTGTAGTAATTAAGAGTAGTTAATTACTAAATGAGATTAATCAAAGGTGATTAATAAATGTGACTAATTAATTATTAATTTAAATAAGATAATTAATTAAGAATAATTAAGGATCATTAATTAATATAATTAATGATGAAATTAAGAATTGATTAATTAAGATTAATTAATAAATAATAAGTGATTAAAGTAATTAATTAATTGTAATTAATTAAGGATTAATGTAATTAAGTATGGTTAATTAATTAATGAAGTAATTTAAGATTAATTACTGAAATGGTTTAAGATAATTAATTTGTGAAATTAATTAGGGATTAATTACTTAAAGTAATTAGAGTATAATTAATCAGGAATGATTAATTAAGATGGATATTTAGAGTAATGATTAATTAATTAAGTAAGCAGGATTTATAGAATGAAGTAATTAGTTTAATTCACTTTAAATTAATTAAATGATATAAATCATTGCTTAAGGATGGATGAATGAGATTGAATGTATTTCATTGTTTGATATCTCTGATGAGATATGATTGATATATGATATGGATGTTTGGTTGAATTATAATGATAATGTGAATTATCTGTTTGGGATGATAATGTAGATTATCTATTGAATTATCTATCTTTGTGTATATAGATAAGAATTGAATTGTTTTAACCTTAAAACAACTTGGCCCTTAAAAGATACGTTTTGGATTTCGATGAGACCGGGATCGGGTTTGCTACATTACAGCGTGATAGGGGGTTCTCGCTTTGCGTTAGGTGGCGAACGGGAGACTCTTACCCCTACATGTCCCCGCGGGTAGTATAAGGCCACCAGACCCATGTCTGACCCAAGTTGTTTATTTCTGTTTTATAAACTCTTGGGTACTCAAATTTTTACGAGTAGCCAAGGGATTCAGGTTTAGCTTTGACGAATTGTGGAGGAGCAATGGAGCAGGAGGCTTCAGCGTTGTAGATATATATAGTAGTTCCGCTGTGTCTGTATCTCTGTAGTGTATTGAGTTGTAATGTCTAGACAGATGTTATAACTGTCTAGTAAGTGATGTATATGCTGTGTAACTCTGTAAAGTGTTGTATACTATGTAATAGTATATGTTATTAATATAATTTATTCGTTCCGCTGTGAGATCGTTGTTGTTGTTTCTTTCTTTCTTCTCTTCTTTTCTATTTTCTACCCCTTTCTTTCTTATTAATGATGCGACTTTCTGTGGAGAAAAAGTCGGGTTGTTACAGTGGTATCAGAGCAGTAGGTTGAGTGAATACCTAGGCTCTGAAGTGGTGTCTATCTTGAGAGCGCGTAATTGTTAGTTATATAAAAATGGTTTTATATTGTGTTAATTGATCGGTTGAGTGGTATATGGATTCTGGTCAATACGAGTAGCTAACGTTATTGATAGGGATCTCTAAACACTTGAACCAGGCCAACAGACACAATATTGATTTAAAGAGGTAGATGAAATAATTTTACCCAGAAATAATTTCTATATAAAAAAAAATATCATTTGAAATATATATATTTATGTATTTCTACCTATTTATTGGGTTACCTGTTCGGGTTTTCCAATATAAGTTATAAAGGTAGATAAGGTGGTAGTGTGTGTAACACAATTACCAATAGTTGGAGTTTGAATGTTGAGGTTGGAAGTATATATCGAGACTGTAAACCCAATATCGTCTCGAGTAAGTTGGCAGTATGGAGTAAGGATGTCTCGGATCTCTGAAGACAATCCTTTTCAAGATTCGGAGTCCATTATTGGAATGTAAGATTGGTTGAGCTCGGGTGAGCAGATTTTCTAGAGTTGAATCTATCAGTTGTGCAGAAGTAAGTGATGGTAGCTTGGCGACTTCAGGAAGGAGCAGTTGTGTGCTAAGACGCAGTATCTATGGATGTTCCCGAAGGAGATTTTTTTTGGAACAAGATTAAGAAGGTATTGGAGGAACAGTTGATGTCTACCGCAGGAAGACTCGACTGTATAGGAATTCTCTGATATCAAGTAAGAGAGTTTTGTCTATTTTGAAGTATGGGACTAAGGTCGATTAGTTGTTCTTCGGACATGGTCTCATTGTTCCCTTAAGAAGAGTAAGTTATTGGCGATTGGTTTGGAGCTCGAGTTTCTTTTGGATGTCTGCCATCTTGAAGATTCGTTGAGAGGTTTGTTGATGGTTTTAGTTTTGAGAAGCCTTTGGATTAGAAGTTCTTGGTTAGCTGTGATAGCAGTGCAGCTCGGAGTGTTCGGTGTGCTGTCGAGATAGAGTTTGGGAGCAGCAGTGTGGTTCGTTTCTTCGATGGTTCCGGAATCTTTGTGGTTCTTCTATCAGCAGTCCGAGTAGATGGTGAAGTATCTTAGAATTTTATGGAGTATCTGTGTTTTCTCTTCTACTTCTAGTTTCGAGTTTCCTCTAGCCAAGGATAGCTGAAGACAGTACCCTTGACCGAGGACTCATCTATTCTTTGAGAAGTTGGTTATGTCTTTAAGATAACCAATGTTTTCGCTTGTTTGTGGATCTAGTTTGTGCTCGAGTTCATCGACATTCTCATCTATTTCAAAATCAGAGTTGTGCAGCGAAAGCAAAGGTAGTAGCTGTGCAAGAAAGGAAGTAACCTCAGATTTCTACAAGAAGTTTATGTGAATTTCTAAGTGTGTATAGAATTTTTTTGGAATCTGGAAGAAGGAAGTTCAGTCTTCTATTTCTTGTGGAGTAGAGTTTGTGGATTTCAGTAGATTTTGGAATATCATCTTGTTGATAGGATCTGGAAATCATTTTGTTTTTGGTCCAGTTTATTTGAGAAGCATCAGCGAAGGTTGAGCTGATCAAGAAGGATTTGTAGAAAGCCCAAGATCGTCTGAAGGATCTTGTGGATAAGAGACGGAGGAATTTGGAATTCGAAGTTGAAGACTTCATTGTTGTTAAAGTTTTCTCTGGTAAAAGGGAGCTATAAGATTGGGTATGTCTGGGAAGTCAGCTCCGAGTTGTTTTGGATCTCTTCTGTGTTTTGATTTGGATAAAAGCTTTGATCTACTGGATTGAATGGTCAGTTTGGATAACTGGAATTCAATATATTTTACGTATCTCTAAGTGAGTACGTATTTGATCTATCTCTGGTTATAGAACGAGCAGTTCTGGAGGAATTGGTTGTTGAGTCAGACTCGTCTGTAGTCTGATATTCTGTTTAGTTTTGTAGATCTAGATGAGTAGGAGCTCTATAGCTTAGTAATATTGGTTGTTTGGATTGTTTGTAGAGCGAGTATCCCGGTATATATATACTTGGGGAAACTCGAGGAAATTCTATTCAGAATTTTGGCTGGATAGTTAGAATTGTTTGTTTGGATGATTGGTTGCTATGGTTGTTAGCATATGGATGATAATATTTGTTTGTGATTTAAATAGATTATTAAATTACCTTTGTTTTAAATTTCGGGGACGAAATTATTTTAAGGGGGGAGGAATGTAATATCCCGGAAATTTAGGGCAATATCAATTTAATAATCTGTTTAAATAATTAAATTGATTTGATAATCTTTGATAATAAAATTTGAATTGGTTTAATAATCTAATTAAATGAATATTTAATTAGTGAATTTTAATACTTTAAAAATTTAATAAAATAGAATTGTTATTTTTAAATTGAATGTGTTGTTTTAAATTAACTTTAAATTAGATTTCTAAAATTTAATTTGAATTTGAATTTAGAATTTGAGAGGTAATATTTAAATAGTTTTGGATTTGTATAAATATATGGATAAGCTTTTATTTATATATAATTAGTTTTATTTTCTTTTAAGTAACTTATATATATATATATATAAATAAGCATTTATAAATTAAGAAAAGGCTTTTATTTACATTTAAATAAATATGAATTACTTAGAAGACAAGTGTAATTATATAAAGCTTAATAGTAACATGTGTTGTAAAATTAAGATATGAGAAAGACAAGTGTCCATCTTTTAAATTTCTATTTTCTTTTATTTTTAAGAAATTATTTTCAGCTTATATAAACATTTTTCTTTATCTTCATTTCCTTTCTGATCTTCATTCCTAAAACTAAGAAAAACTGAATATAAATTCCTCTCTTAACAAATCAGTAAATTAACTTACTCTCAATTCAAAATCCTCATAACAAATCTATCTTCCTCTCTAAAAACAATCTGCAATTCAAATCCTTTTCAAGATCTAAAACCCGATAACCATTTCTTCAATCTCAAAACAAAGACTGCAATTTCTTCTTTTCGAATCTGAAAGTAAGCAACCTGATCTAGAGCAACATCTAAACAAAGCAAGATTTTAGAGCATGCATGCAAGTCTCCAAATCAAATATTCAAGTTTTAATAGCAAAGACATTCAGATCTTAAAATTCAAAAGCTTTTCACCTGGAAAGTTTCTCTGTTCACTTTTAAAAGGTGAGTAACTTTCATTTTTAAAACTTAAAGCATATGATATATGTTTGCAGGTGATAATATTGGCTTGTATTGTAGATTTTAATTTGAATTTATATGAATTAGTATAAATATATATGAGCCTGTCAGTTTACACATAAAAAACCTATTCCCTGTTATTTATCAAGTGAGTAAATCTCTTTTAAAACAGTTTAAAAACTGTGATTATATATAGATGTTTGTGATGGATTGTATAGGAATATGGATGCTTATGTTTATATGTATGAATGCATGTATATATATGATGTGATGTGTATATATATCCGGATGCATGCCTGTAAAAGGATATTCATTTCTCTGTTTTGATTAACAGACTAGGAACCAAGTTCAAAGAAAAAGAAAAACAAATATCTTTCTTCTCAATCTGTGTCTGGCTTTGAACATAAAATAGAAAATGATTTTACAATGCAAATTTGTTTAACAAAATAGTTTTCAGGTGAAATTATTTAGTTTATAGTTTGAAATTTTGTTTTTACAGTAGAAATCAATTTAACCAGAAAATTAAAACATCTTAATTTCCTGAGTTTAATTTATAATCTGATTTATTATTGTCAATAATGAATTTAGAGATAAAAGTCTTGATTTTTAGTTTTGCATTGGTTGAGATAATCTGGGTTGGGCTAATTTGGGTTTATCGTCAATCTGCGTCGATCAACGATGAATTGAAGTTCGTGCTTGTTATCGAGGGTAGTTTATAGGTTGATGATCACTAGAAAAATTGTAGTTGATTTTATTTTTGGCTGTGGTGATCGGAACGAGATGAACTAGGGCTTTAGGTGGAGTTTTGATCGTCTGGTTTGTCGAAGCAGTTTCGACGTGGATAGGGGACCGGAATCGTTCGCGATAGGGGGAAAAGATTGCTGGAGGCGTGGCGAAGCTGCGGCAAAGTTGGCGAGTGTTCTCGAGGTCGTGACCATCGGTGGTTGGTGATTCCGATCAGATTAGTGCCAGATTATTTTTGACGAGGAAGCTCGTTTTCGTTTCGATGATGAAGATGGGTTTCTGGGTTGATAGTTGGAATGTCGAGGCTAAGGGGGACTGGTCGACGTTCAGATGATTGGTCGAAGCGACGTCGAACGACGTGCACGTGCACGTGTGCACGGTGATATCTGGAATGAATGGAATATTGAGAAGAAGCATCGTGCTCGGGAATGGTCTCGGGAAAACGAGAGTGCGACTCGAAGCGTGAGTGGAACGCGAGTGACCCGGGGATAGCTTGGGGTTTTTGCTTGATTTACTCGAGTTTGTCTCGGGTTTTATTTTGTCTTGATAACCAGATTTCATATTCTAAAGAAAATGTACAGATCTATAAAAATCAAAGTTTAAATCAAGATTTTAAAGTATGGATTCAATTTAAGTTTGTATCCAGGTTGAATAAATAAAGATTATAAAATTTATAATGTTTTACCAAATTTAAAGCATTTAAAATATGTAATTAAAAGGGTTTGAATTTAAATAATTTGGTTGAAATCTTTTAAATGTTAAGTTTTCTTAACATTTGATTTAAAAAGATTTTGTAATTTGATTTAAAATTGATTAAAGTTGAGTTGTATTTCATTTTAAATCTTTAATTTAAAATGAATCAAAAGAAAGATTTTAAAGTAAAATGTTTTAAAGTCTTTTGTTAATAATAATTAAAATTGTTATAAAGGATTAATACTTTAATTTAGAGATTAATAAAGGTTTAATGGTTTAGGATTTATTAAATTAATAAAGTAATTAAAGAATAATTTAATAATTTATTTAATTAATGATTTGGTGTTTAATTAAATAATTAGAAATTATAAGTTAATTAATTAGGGGTTAATTAATTTGGGATTAAGGATCGTTTAATTAAATAAATAAGGATTATTAATAAATGATTAAGAATTAATTAATCAAGTGATTAAAGATTAATTTGGCAATTAATTTAGTAATTAGAAATTAATTAATTTGTAATTAATAATTTATTAAGTGGTAATTAATAAATAGTTTATTAAAGATTAATTACTTTAAAAAAATAATGAAAGAATGGTTAATAATTAATGAGGGATTATTAATTGAGGATTATTAGATAATTAATTAATATGATTAATTTTGATAATCAATTAGATTAATTAATTATATGAAATTGGTTAAGTATAATTACTTAATGAAAGTAATTAAAGTAATTAATTACTTAAGGTAATTAATTAGATAAATTTGATAAGTTTAATTTATTAATTAAATTAAGATAATCACTTGGTGATTGATTAGTAATTACTTAATGTAATTAGTGAAGTGTAATTACTTAGGAAAGTAATTAAAGTTAATTAGTGGATGTAATTAACTAAAGAAGGTTTTAATTATAAAAGTAATTTTAGTTTAATTACTTTGTATAATTAATCAGGGGATTAATTAAAGGATAATTAATTAAGGAGTAATTAATTTATGAAGTGTAGTAATTAAGAGTAGTTAATTACTAAATGAGATTAATCAAAGGTGATTAATAAATGTGACTAATTAATTATTAATTTAAATAAGATAATTAATTAAGAATAATTAAGGATCATTAATTAATATAATTAATGATGAAATTAAGAATTGATTAATTAAGATTAATTAATAAATAATAAGTGATTAAAGTAATTAATTAATTGTAATTAATTAAGGATTAATGTAATTAAGTATGGTTAATTAATTAATGAAGTAATTTAAGATTAATTACTGAAATGGTTTAAGATAATTAATTTGTGAAATTAATTAGGGATTAATTACTTAAAGTAATTAGAGTATAATTAATCAGGAATGATTAATTAAGATGGATATTCAGAGTAATGATTAATTAATTAAGTAAGTAGGATTTATAGAATGAAGTAATTAGTTTAATTCACTTTAAATTAATTAAATGATATAAATCATTGCTTAAGGATGGATGAATGAGATTGAATGTATTTCATTGTTTGATATCTCTGATGAGATATGATTGATATATGATATGGATGTTTGGTTGAATTATAATGATAATGTGAATTATCTGTTTGGGATGATAATGTAGATTATCTATTGAATTATCTATCTTTGTGTATATAGATAAGAATTGAATTGTTTTAACCTTAAAACAACTTGGCCCTTAAAAGATACGTTTTGGATTTCGATGAGACCGGGATCGGGTTTCCGTATACCGGTATTCCAGGTCTGGAGACCCGAATACCACATCGATCCAAATTAACGATAGGTCGTTAATCTCAAGTGAAGATGAAGATTCAGAGTGCAAGGGTTATTGTCGTTAACTCTGAGGGTGATTCCAAAACGAGTGTAACGAGATAATGCCTTCGGTTTCGTTCGAACCCGGAACGAACTTGTATGGATTGAATGCTTTCAGCACATCGTCAGGTGGACGATGAGCATTCTAAGTGATATGTTCTGATTAAAGGTAATCGTAACCTCAAACCTCATCAACCGGGAATGGCTAAAACAGGGGAGGTGCAGCAAGGCTTCGTGGGTAGCACCCACTGAGAGCAAGATAGATCCCTGTCTAGAGGTCCCTTTTCTTTTTATTCGGCTTAGTGTGTGGTTGGTCGCGCCAACTACGGGGTTATCTTGTTCGGGATTATCCAGTAAGGGATGGTTCCGGCTTTGTGTTGCAGGGGAGCGGGCGTACTCCTCGGTACGGTGATCTAGGCCACGTACTGTGACGGGCGGTACCCCAGTAGCCCTGCCATTGTATGGAAACCCATTCTTCCTACGTGCCCTTACGGTTTTGATTGTATAACCCACTTTGTGGCTAGTATGCTGGAATTTAATAATGTAACAATTTCAGCTATTTCATATTTATTTGAAAACCCTAGACCCTATTATAATATAACTGGATTTCCTATCAAATGTTTTGGTTAGCGTAAGGTAAAAACTTACCCATGTTTATTTGTGGGGAGTCTTACGTGATACCTTTTCTTTCTAAAGGTTTTGAAGTTAAGCAAGTTTAACCTGTTACTCACACCAGACCCATGTCTGACCCAAGTTGTTTATTTCTGTTTTATAAACTCTTGGGTACTCAAATTTTTACGAGTAGCCAAGGGATTCAGGTTTAGCTTTGACGAATTGTGGAGGAGCAATGGAGCAGGAGGCTTCAGCGTTGTAGATATATATAGTAGTTCCGCTGTGTCTGTATCTCTGTAGTGTATTGAGTTGTAATGTCTAGACAGATGTTATAACTGTCTAGTAAGTGATGTATATGCTGTGTAACTCTGTAAAGTGTTGTATACTATGTAATAGTATATGTTATTAATATAATTTATTCGTTCCGCTGTGAGATCGTTGTTGTTGTTTCTTTCTTTCTTCTCTTCTTTTCTATTTTCTACCCCTTTCTTTCTTATTAATGATGCGACTTTTTGTGGAGAAAAAGTCGGGTTGTTACAACTTAATTCAATCATTTCTCAAATCAAACATCGTTCTTTCATCAATTTCATTTTTAATATTTTGTTTCAGATTTTTAAATATTAACATTTTCCTTTCATTAAAAATTCAAATTTCAACTTCATTTCAAAACCATATTATTTATTCAAATAAAATCTTCGTTTTATTTTTAAATCAAATTATTGACCAATCGGGTTTTATTTAATTTCCTATCCTAGGTCAAAGTTCAATTTGGGTATTTATCATTTCAACCCGAATCCAATTCAATTCAAAATCAAAACATGGCAAAGGAATCTTGCAGTGTGATAACTGGGATGGTGTCAAAGTAAATAAACAATCAATAACAACAATCAATATCAATCCAATCATCCATTCAAATAATCCTGAAATAACCGTATTAATTCGCATTGTTATTTGTACGAATTAATATAATTATTTCTAGAATCTACACTATCATTTCATGTAGATTAAAGATTATTACATTACGGTTCTTCACTAGTCATCCATTTACAATTTTATACAACATCAATTTAAACAACATACATTCAATGGTTCAAGGTGTAATTAACCAAATCTTACGTGTCAATTAATTTAACATTTAAAGGGGGTCATATTATACAAATGTCATTTAATCAAATTTAACACATATATCAAATCTAACTATCCTAAGTCAATTTCAATTTCAAATTATTAATCACTTACATCATTAACAATTTAACGTCCAATTGTAAACATCAAACAATCAATCATTTAACAACCAAACTGGATTATCATTGCATATATAACAGATAATGGTGTCAGATGTCATAGGTTAACTGATACAGGTAATAGCATAAATAACAGTAGCATACTTCAATTGTCGTTTCAATTGAAATCAGATTTAATAAATAAAAGAACGTCAATCGTGAGTGAGTGCTCACCTTTCGAGGCTAGAGATGCATGAGAAGATGACACGGATACGCACACTGATACGGACATAGAGATTGAGTTACGAATCCAAGCAAAACAAATCGGCACGAATTCAACGATCAAAGCTGATAACAGAAATCGATGAAATCAATCAGAACCGGATTGATAAGGGTAGATGGTATAAATAAACTTATGTGTATAACTATATAACTATTTTCATGGATAAAACATATTCTAAAATACATCACATTTTAAATTGAACATATGTACCTTTCAAAATCATTGTTTATATCAAAACACATAAATAAATAAAATATTTCAAATATATAGGCAGTGTATACAACTGTAACTGGAATATATATATAAAATATTAAAATATAATGTAGTATACATTTAATATTGTCAAAGAGGAGACTCGGCTGCTTCCAATATACAAGTGCGAAAGTTACTTTTAAAAATAAACATATACATACCTATGGACTATAGATTACTTATATATTTTTAAACCGACATAACATATATAATTAAACACACCTATAAAATTAAACAACACGCATGTATATAACATTCTGTGAGTGTAAACTTACACACCTACAATATATATATAAAACAGGTATTAAAGTGTATATACAAAATTTAAAAGTAAAGTAATATCAGTCTATATGAAACATGCAGATTGTAAGTACCAATATATATATATACTTATTATAAATATGCAGACTGACCACTGTACACAAAACAAACACTAGACTAAATCAACGTCTCATATTTTAGAACAACAGATTCTATCATAAATTTACAAATATATATATATATATATATAAATTAAATGCAACAGAAATTATAAACCCATGAATATATTTACACGAAGATTTTCAGATCTAATATATCTTTATAAAGCCATATGCGGCAATATATAATACTGACATACAACACCAACAAAAAGATATAAGACATGAGCGCATATACTTGCTGTTATAACTTATCTCATAACTTAAAATATAAACTAATATATATATTATATAAACTTACGTGTATGAATATGATGTATATAATATACTTCCCACAACAGCAAGTGAGGCTAGTTTTAAAAGTACATAACAAAACTTTAACAGATAGCTACCCAAAGTATGTAACTTCATAAACTTTTTTTTGAACTAATATATATATAGATGAATATACAAACCTATAGAAAATCAAACATATGTATAATATATATAAATAATACCTTAATGAATATCAAACAAACAATACAGCTCGGACTGGAGAGGAAGTGGAGTGAAGGGCGAGTGCGGTGGTCGATGAGGGGTAGGCTATCTCGTTCAGATCGGCAGGATAGGAGGCAGGCGGAGGGAAGTTGGGTTCAGCGTGGGATCAGTGGCCGATGTGGAGGAGCGCTGGAGAGGAAGATGGAGGGCGGAGCTTCGGAGCGGGCTTAAGGTGGAAGGGTATGTTGCCGATTGGTGGTCGAAGTGGAGGAGAGGCACGGGTTGGAGACTTTGACCATGGCGTAGGAAGAGGTGGAGGCAAGTGGCTTCGCCGCTGGGGTTGACTTGGGAAGCATGCTGCAAAGGAAAATTTTGGGTCGGTGGAAGGCGACTCTGGCTCTGGCGGCTTCGAACAAGGTGGTGGGCAGTTCGGCAGGGCAGTGGAGTCGATGGAGAGAGCGGCCGAACTAGTGTAGGCAGGGGTTCGATTGAGGCGGTATGCGTGAAGAATGGCAGAGCACGATCTGGTGGATGAACATGATTTTCACAAGAGATGAAAGCAAACCCATTTTATTTTATATAAAAATTTCTTTGGAATGACAGCGCATATAGAAGAATGGGAAAGGAATCAAAATGAATAAAGTAACCAGATAATATAAATGGAACGATAAGAATAGCAAGGGCCAACAGTTTTATCTAGAGAACACTAATAGTCAGTGACTATTAGATTTTTCCCGGTGGACGATTTATGGCCACAGGAAAAATCAACAGACTCAGTTGCGGAATCCGATACGTTAGGCGTTTCGTGGATTTTACCGCACACCAGACCTTGAAATTTGACAAATGAATATACTGTGGAGGTCAGCACGACGAGCCGATCAAAACGGTATACAAATATCAGTGGTATGATTGAAGTACAAAAATTCGAATTTTCTAATAGCGGAAAATGCAAGAAAAACGCTGAAAAATAAGATCGATGGAGCCAAAGATGTCCGAATTTGGAAAAACGACAAACTGGCATCTTGCTCAGAAAATGGTTTAGAATTTTTCTATGTAAAAATATTTAGGTTTCGGAAACATTTTATTTCCATTGCTTTTTAACTGATTAAATTGAAGTGAATTTACGCGCGAAATAAACTTTCATATTTTCGGACGAAAATTTACCAGTTGCTATGTTTAACTAGACGCATTTCAAATATTAAATTTATATTTCAAAATTTTATCGTTTTAAAATTTCACAAAATTTCAACTAATTACGTTATTAAAACAGTTGAAATTTACGGGTCGTTACAATAGAGTTGTGTGGTGATGGTCTTGTCTATTACAAACAGGACTGCAAGTCATTTTTAATAGCCTCAGGTTGATCATGATCAAATGCACTCAGACTTGAGTCTTGTATTTAGGTAATAAAATGTGTGAAGCATGGTGCAGTGAGACCTACAAGTTTTACCAAAATATATATGGATCTACTTCATAGAGCAATGCAAACTTCTACTGTAATTTAAATGCCTAGACTAAAGTTATAAATTTCATTTTCAGGTTAGCTATGTACTTATATCAATTATAAGTCATATTCATGTATTTTTGGTTAGCCTAGTTTTGGTTCTACTCAACCTTTACAAGATTCATAGATTGTGCTATATTCCTTTCTTCCTATGATCATTTCTACTTTACCATTTTAAGAGTTCATCAGACATTGCCAAGGGAGACATGACCACATATCAAATTATATGGCATGATCTCCTATATCATACTTCACCAGAGACTATCCAGATCAGTTACTTAAAACAGAAACCCACATATGCATATATATATATAATACTAAATTCTTACATGTTCTCTTCTCAGAAAAACAAACACATATCAATCCAGAAAATACTTAAAACATAAAGAAGGTTTTGCCTGGCCTAATTATTACAACATTTCTGCCAAATTCCTTAAACATTCTAAATGCAAGTAAATCTTCAATTGTCCATGCATACAAGTTTCTTATGCTTCCTTTCCTGCAACAACATCTAGAGCTGCCTCAATAAAAATGAGACACCCCAGATGTTACAAAGCAACAAATAGGGTCATAAAATTCTGGTATGAGTGAAATCAAAATATAATAACTTGTCATTTTTAAATTATTGTGCAGAGTATTCATATGCTGGATGCAATTTGGATTTATAATGTAAACTGGGTATATATATATATATCTAAGCTCCTACTACACTCTTGCACACAAGCAATCATTCATTCATTCAATACAGTATACATGTACACATGCTCTTATGGAATTAACTCATTTTAATTCCATAGTTCAGCTCTAAATCTTGATTTATCAATTTAATTTGGTCATATCTCTTTGCCATTGAACACCATGTGTGCATTGCAAGGGACTCAATTCTGTTAACCCCTGCACAAAGGCCTATAGGACTTAAACAAGTCATGCACATACCCATCATACTCCTTATGATGAATAGATCAAGGCTTCTCTCCTAGATTAGTTTTATAATCTAGTGACCAGTCTCATTTCTTATTTCAGAAAGGTTTATTTACTCTTGACTTGCTTTTACATTCTTTCTTTCTTTTTCGATAAATCAGAGGGAGTTAAATTCTCTCAGGGATTTCAACTGACCATACTTTCATTCATGAAATTAATGCTTTATTTCATTTTTCCAGTTGTCTCATTCAAAATTTGTTTTATCATTTGCATATCTCCTATATTCAAGAATGTCATGATCTCTTAAACAAATCCAGTAGAATCATATAAAAATTCTTATACTTAATTCTATTGTGAACATAGGGTAAGGTTTTTAGAGAAAAACCCATAAAACATTTTAGCTTTAGATCTGAACAAATCAGCACATAAATAAATTATTGCATTGTTCATCTCAAATTTGAAACAATCTAGACATGAGCATGAACCTCCTTTGTTCACACTGCCTAGCTTATTTTCCAGTAATACCCTACTTCATAATAAAAATGTATTTGTCTTGCTAAAAATATTTACTGACTGATGGTTTAAGGTACTGGATCTATATCAGAGATCATGGTATTATTCTTATCAAACAATCAAACAAAACAAATCAAAGCATCAACCAAAGATTTATCAATACATCACCCATTCTCAGCATTCATCTATTCAGAGAAAAACATATTGAACAAGCACAAAAATAAAATGGCTGCCCTTAACTTGGGTCTTAATGCCTTAGCCTCATGAGATTGATTAATCACTCACCTTTCACTTCTTTTCCCCGATATTGCCTAAGCTTGCAAACAGTGTGAGTTCTTCTCTCTTTTTTATGTGTTACTGTTTTTTTCCCTCCGAGAAAACCTCTGCTTTCTCTCTTGATTTAAATCATTTTACTAGGGTTTTACTAAAGGAAAAACCCATTTTATCCTCACATTTCTCAAAGAATTATGTGTGTGTTGGTATGGCTAAATGTGCCATTTTACCTTAGTTTCTATTTCTGGTAAAAGCAGTTATCCACTGCTTTTCCTGTGTGCATTCAATTTGCATGTTTCACTTGTATATTATTTTCATGTGGCTTATTTTTTTTTTCTACAATACCTTCCCTTATACTTGAGTTATTTCCCATTCCTATCTATTATCTCAGCCTATTTGTTTACTCTTGATTTATTTCAAAATTGCACTTATGCACAACTAATATTAAACTAGTTTTTAGGCATTTTAATTTACCAAAGAATATATCATTTTCTCCTTATTACTTAATTGTTGAAAACAATTGCCTCTTTACTGAATTATTTTATTTTCTTTATACTAAACTGTAATGTATATATGTATATCCCTTTATCAATTAACCCCTTGTTAATATCTCAAGCTATTTGTTTTCTCTTGATATATAAATGTATTCATATATTTAATTACCATGGTGTTCTTTCTTTATTACTTTATGTTTATTCTTTCTGGGTATATAAATACAACATACGATAATGTATAATCCATATATACACTCAGTTATATTTCCTCTTCCCTCTGAAATACCATTTCCTGCTTATTATTTATTTTTAATTACTATAAAAATAAAAATCTATCTTTATCATTTTATTAAAATTATTCTTAGCTCAATAATTTGGGTCTTCACATACTCTTCTCCTAAAAGGAATTGTGTCCCACAATTATTCTCTCATACATTTCCATTCAAATGTATACAAAGCATAATTTCAATTGAATGAAGTTTCAGAAACTCATTCATTCTAAATCAATCATACACTCATAAATAATTTTTAAGGTCTCATGATAATTTTAAACATACCTTTAAGCATAAAACAGATTAGGATACTTATCCTTTATCCTCTCTTCAGCCTCCCAAGTGCAATCATTCCCATCCAAACTCCATTGGATTTTAACTAGTTTAATTATTTTATTTCTCAGTTTCTTTTCTTCTCTAGCCACAATGCCCACTGGTTCCTTTTTGTAAACCAGATTCTCTTGAATTTCAACATGTGTAGGAGATTCAAGAATGGATTCTTTATCATGCACCTATTTTCTCGATTGGGATACATGAAATACATCATGTATTTTGCTTAATTCCTCTGGTAACTTCAACCTATAAGCTAAATTCCCTATTCTTTGAACAATTTCATATGGTCCTATATACCTTGGTGACAGTTTCCCTGCTTTGCCAAATCTCAATATTTTCCTCATTAGTGAAACTTTGAGAAACACATAGTCTCCCACCTAAAATTCTACTGGCCTTCTTCTTTTATCTGCATAGGCTTTCTGTCTCTCTTGAGCTACTCTTATTCTTTGCCTTACCAGTTCAATTCTTGCAGAAGTTTCTTTTACATGGTCTGGTCCAAGCAACATCCTTTCACCAGCCTCCATCCAACATGCAGGAGATAAACAAGGCTTTCCATACAAAGCCTCAAATGGAGCCATTCCTACGGTGGACTGGTAGCTATTATTATAAGCAAACTCAGCTAAATAAATATGATCCTCCCAGTTGCCTCCAAAATCAAGTATGCATGCTCTCAGCAAATCTTCTAAAACTTTATTAACAATCTCAGTTTGCCCATCTGTTTGTGGGTGGTAGGCTGTGCTTAGGCTTAGTTCTGTCCCCATAGCTTCCTGAAAGCTACTCCAAAACCTTGAAGTAAACAAAGTATCCCTATCACTAATGATAGTCTTGGGGATGCCATGCAATCTCATTATTTCCTTCACAAATAATTGAGCTAGCTTGTGAGCATTTCTGTTTGAACTTATTGGGATGAAGTGTGCTGTTTTTGTAAGCCTATCAACCACTACCCAAATACTATCATTGCCTCTCCTTGTTCTTGGCAAACCATCCACAAAATCCATTGATATACTTTCCCATTTCCAAGTAGGAACTTCCAAAGGTTGCAGTAAACCTGAGGGTCTTTGATAATCTGCCTTAACTTGTTGGCATGTTAAACAATTTGCCACATATCTTGCCACTGCTCCTTTCATTCCTGGCCACCAGTAATTTCTCTTGAGATCATGGTACATTTTTGTACCACTTGGATGGATAGTATATTTTGTTTTGTGATGCTCATCCATAACTTCTTGCTTCAGTTCCTCTACATTTGGTAGACAGAGCTTCCCCTTTTTCCTTAAGTATCCTTTATCATCTACTTCATAATTCTCTACTGTCATGCCTTATGACATCATATCTTTATTCTCTTTTAAATTTGTGTCTTGATCCTGCATTTGTCCTATTTTATCAACCAGAGTTGACCTTAAGGAAATGAGGCTTAGTTTACCATATTCAATCATATCACTGCGTGCCTTATCTGCTACTCTACTTTCTGCTTTTATTTCTACTTCACTAAGGATTGTCAAATCCTTGAATTCACTCATCATTAAGCTTGCCACTTTTGCTTGATGCCTACTCAATGCATCTGCCACTTTATTAGCTTTTCCTGGGGTGTATAATATATCAAGATCATAGGCAGCTAGAAATTCTACCCACCTATGTTGCCTCATGTTCAAGTCTTTTTGGGAAAACAAATATTAAGTGACTTGTGATCTGTAAACAATTCAAACTTAGCACCTAATAAGTAATGTCTCCATAGTTTCAATGCATATACTACAGCAGCTAGTTCTAAGTCATGTGTAGCATACTTAGTTTCATTTGGCTTGAGTTGTCTTGATGCATATGCTATGACTCTACCATGTTGCATAAGCACTGCCCTTAATCCAGATCCACTAGCATCTGTATAAACCACTAAATCTTCATTACCCTCTGGAACCCGTAAGACTGGAGCTTCCACCAGTGCCTTCTTTAGTGATGAAAAAGCTTGTTCACACTTCTCTGTCCACACATATGGTTGCTCCTTTTAAGTTAGCTTGGTCAATGGGATGGCTATTCTTGCAAAGTCTTTTATAAACCTTCTATAGTAGCCTGCCATTCCCAAAAATGATCTCACCTCAGTCACTAATTTGGGTCTACTCTAAGATTGCACTGCCATCACCTTATTTGGGTCTACACTAACCCCTTGTTGTGATACAATGTGCCCCAAAAATTTTACTTCATTCTGCCAAAATGTACATTTAGAGAATTTGGCCTTTAAATCATGTGCCCTCAGTCTAGACAAAACTAGATGCAAGTGTTTTGCATGATCTTCTTCTGATTTTGAATACACTAATATGTCATCAATAAAGACAACCACAAATTTGTCTAGAAAATCTCTAAATGTTCTATTCATTAAATCTACAAAATATGATGGTGCATTTGTTAATCCAAAAGGCATCACCAAAAATTCATATAATCCATACCTTGTGTTGAAGGCGGTATACTTAATGCTTTCTTCCTCTACCTTCATCTGATGAAACCCAGAGGCTAAATCTAGCCTTGAAAAGACCTTTGCTCCATTTAATTGATCGAATAGATCATCAATTCTGGGGAGTGGGTATTTGGTTTTAATGGTTGTAATATCCCGGAATTTTTAACAATATCAATTTAGTAATCTATATTTAAGAATTAAATTGATATTGAAAATTTTGTTAATAACAATTCAAATTGATTTAATAATCTTCTTCAATAATTATTTAATTGGTTATTTTATCTTTTAAAAATAATAAATTGATTTCTATTTATAATATAAATATATGGTTTATATTTTAAATAGATTAGCATTATTTTAATTTTAATATGTATAAGTTTTATTTATTAACATGGTTTGTTTTTATTTATAAATTTATACACATATTTAAATATAAACTAACAAATTAAAATTTAGGCTTAATACACACATTAATTTGTAAATTAAGTACTAATTATTTAAAGAGACAAGTGTTGCATTCTTAAGCATTAATTAAACAAGTGTTAAATTTTAAAACCTTTAAGATAACATGTGTTAACATATTAATCAAGGTAGAGACAAGTGTCATTTCTTTTATTTTTATTTTCTCTAATTTTAATAAATCTTAATTTACATGTATATAAACAAACATCTAACTCCTTCATTCCTTTTTCTATCTTCATTACTAAAACAAAGAAACAACCTGTAAAAACCATTTTCAAACAAATCTCAGATCAAAACAAATACAACCAGAGAAAATTCAAAACCCTGTAAACATTCCTCAAAACAAATTCTCAAACTCAAATGCAAGCATGTCATCTTCTCTTAAGTCTGTAGTCTAAAATCTCTGTAACCATTATGTTCAAAGCCTGAAATTCACTTCTCAAACCAAATTGCAAACCTGTAATTCATCTCCTCATCTCAAATCAAAATCAAAAGGCCTGTTTCTGTTTCAAACCTACAAACTCATTTTCAAAAGCAAGCAACCTGGAATCAAGTCTCGAACATCTCAGTTTCAAAGTTAAGTCATCTCTACAACATGCTTCCAGTTTCAAAGCATTTCAGAGATCAAAAGCAAATTCTTTCCAGTTCAAATCAAAGCATTCAAGTTTTCAAATTGTCAAGAGATTCAGTTTTCAAGTCTCTGCACTTCATTAAAAGGTGAGTAAACCTTTAAACTTAAAAACATCAAATATTTATTGCATGTGGATAAATGTACTGATGATTGCTTTGCATGTCTGTGATTATGAAAGTCTTGTATATTTTTTTTTAGGTGTTAATATCTGTTGATTTAAACATCTTATTATAAATCAAATCCTCTGCCTTTAAACTGAGAACATAGAATTCCCCTTAGTTTGATACATATAATATATATTGGAATTGACTTGGGAATGTATGTTTGAAATATATATGCATGTTTGTTTTTAGATGTAAATACATGTTGAAACTATGTGTGCCTTTGTTTGAGTGAAGCTCTGTTCATATTTACAGAGTTTGATTTTGACAAAAATTTCAAAATCTTCCTCTCTGGTTCCCTGTTAGCTTAGTTTTTAAATTATTTAAGTTGGTTAAAACAGAGACTAGAAATTTAAAAATAATCTAAATATGTTGGTACACATATTATCTGGAAATCAAGAATTCCAGTGAAACTCCCAAACCATGTTAAATTCAAATATCAGATTTCTTGGATCTATTTTGATATAATGAATCACTGTCCTAAATCATGATTTTTAAAACAGAAATCGTAATTTTTAAAATTCTATCAAGTGAGATATTGGGTTTTGTTTTGAAAATAAATTATGGGTCTTTTCTGATGATCGAAGAATTTTGGTTGGTCGTGGTCATTTCTGGAGTTGGTTGTGAGTTCATTGGTCAAGGCAAAAATAGTAGGTGGCTTTAGTCTCCACCGTGGTGGCGGCAGTTCATCAAAGTAGGGTTAAAACCCAAAAAGTGTTCGAATCTGGAAATGAGGGAATTATGGTATCTCGGTTTGATCGAGTGACGTTAAATTGGGAGGATAGTAGCTGGGAAGGCTAAGGAAGATGTCATCGGAGTTGCCGTGACTCCAGTTGTGACGCCCCACCTCAATACCCACGCTAGCCAAGGACACTACGATGTAGTGCTGTCAACTAGCACGGAGAATAAGGCTGTTGAGGAGCGACCATCCATGTAATTGATTATCACACGGTGGCTATAAAATAATCTTCGGAAACAAACATAGAATTAAACATAACACATAGCAGTCACAGACATCCATATCACAAAGGCGGAAGAAGATATGAATATATAACTAACACATGAAAGTGTACATCAGAGTAGTGGTCAAAAAGTTTCACAATAATACAAAAGAATAGCAACACGTGCTATACCAAAAGAATACAACTATGAGTCCATATCTCAAGTGTATACAACAAAAACTGCTAAACTAAATAGTCAGCCAAAAGTCAGAGTAGCAAATCCCGGAAGGAAGTCAAGCAGAAGCACCTGTAACATCTCGGTCTGACCCGAGTATTATTTAAGAAAATAATAAACGGATCAGTCTAACTATAAATATCAGATGACATGATATATAATAAAAGACATGGCATAAACATAGAATATCCATACTGACATACTACTATAAGTATGAAAATGATGATCAACAGGAGATCAACCGATGAGAAATGATCAATATCACGAGAATCTTCTCAAAGATCCAAAGAGGGCATCATACCCTAAACTTGTACTCATAACAAGTCAATGACATAAAAATCCAGAAATCAAAACAAGAAATCCAGATATCATAAAAAGAGAAAGAGGCCTATCACATGACGGTCCGAAGACCATGGGGAGCTACCCCATATGTGTGAGTCGGAATCACACTGATTGAGGCCTAGGCTAACCAAAAAGCAGAAAGGTATGTGTGAATGGAATCACACAAGTGGTGTCTAGCCTACCCTCGCAAACAAAAAGATATGTGTCAGTCGGAATCACACTACTGCGGCCTAGACTAACCTTGCGGACAAAGAGATGTGTGTGAGTCGGAATCACACTATTGCGGTCTAGTCTTACCTTGAAAACAAAGAGACATTGCACAATTGCTAGTCTAAATCATAAAATGATCATCATGATCAGCGAGAAGTGTCAATCACACCAAGCTAGTAAATATATGAGTTTAGCTTCATGTCCCATAACCACTTGCTTAACTTAAATATTTACGAACAAGCTGCAAATCTTCACTAGGAAATTGTCACGAAAAGGGTTCAGTCGAACAAGTCCAAGAGCTAACCGACGAAGTGAACGCAAGCGTTTCATACCACTCGTTTTACTAAGTCGTTTAAGTCGATTTCTCATTCGAGTGAAGTAAAGGCTTATATATATTAGTAGATTGGAAATCGGTTTGAGAAAACGAACTTTTGATATTTAAAATAGTGTTGAAATCGCTTTGATGAAAGAGTTTTGATATTTACTATTAGTATAGAAAACCTTTATATTTTGAAGTGACAAATCATAGAAGTGATTGTAGAAACAATCAATCATAAAAATTCACGTTCGAAGACGTGAGTAAAGTTCAAAGAAGTCAATCCCAAAACCATCAAAGTAGAAATTCTGATAATTGTTTTTCAGAAGAGATTGCCTACGCAGAGTAATACGGTACGACTTAGTGAAGGCAAGCTGTCTCGAGAAGCCAAACCGGTCAAACGACCAAGTACTAACTCGCGAACGACCTAGGGGAAAAACAGGTCAAAATGACCAAGTGCTAACTCGCGAACGACTTACGACTTAAGGGATAAGGTCATACGACCTAAGTGGAGAATGCCACGCGAGCTAGCAGAAGAACAGGTCAAACGACCAAGTACTAACTTGCGAACGACTTACGACTTAAGGGAGGAATGCCACACGACCTAGCAGATAACAGGTCATTCGACCTAAGGGTAAGGTCGGTGGCGACCTACGACTTAACAAAGTCGAGCAATCCTACGACTTAACGAAGTCAAGCGACCTACGACTTAGGGTCAAGCGACCTAAGAGAAGCAGCGGGAATGTTAGGTCTGAGACGACCTACGACTTAAGGTCATACGACCTAACAGTTGCGAGCTAGCGGAGTTGGCATGGCCGAGCGACTTAAGAGAAGCAGCGACCTACGACTTAACGATTTAAAGCCAACAACCTAGGACTTAAGAGTCATACGACCTAGGACTTAAGGGAGGCAAGAGACTTACGACTTAAGGGAGGCAAGCGACTTACGACTTAAGGGATAAGGTCATACGACCTAAGTCTTGAACGACTTAACGACTTAAGCCTTTAACGACTTAACGACTTAAGCCAGGGCGAGCGAGCTAACTGCAAAACGACCTACGACTTAAGGCCTTTAACTCCTGAACGACTTATGCCTTAAGCCTCTATTCGAGCTACGAGCTAAGGCTGGAACGACCTAACTGGGTTCGCGACCTAACAAGGTGCGACCTAAGGTCTTGCGACCTAATGGAAAAAAGTCTTCGACCTAACAGTTAAAAGGTCCTACGACCTAGAGGAGAACAAGACCATGCTACCTAAAGTGCCACGCGACTTAGAGGTGAACGACCTAACGAGGTCCAGGGGAAGCGACCTAAAATGCTTCGACTTAAAGGTGCACGACCTAAGGTCTTACGACCTAACGACTTGACTAGGCATGCGACCTAACGAGTTAGCAAGGCACGCGACCTAACGACTTAAGCTTTGAACGACTCAAGGAGTTAACTCGCGAACGACCTAACACTTAACTCGTAAACGACTCAGGCCAGGCGAACATAAATGCACGCGTGCGACTTAAGCCCTTAACTCGTGAACGACTCACGACTTAGGCTTAACTCGTGGACGACTCAGCGAAGGCCAGAAACGACTTAAGGCCAGAAAAATCACCAAAACGCTAAAAATTGAAGTTTTTCGCCAATCCAATCCAAACCAAATGCAAATGTTGATGCAAATACAATAGGGGATCATTCCCAACAGTCCAAGATAGATATAAGCAAGATGTGAGATCAAAAATCTCACCTTTTCACGGAATTTGATGAAGATGAAGCTTGGGGCAAAGCAAAGATCAACCACAAGCTTGAATCAATGTCTTCACTTTGAATTTGGAGTTAGATGTTGAATTTGCTAAAGAACTTGAGCTTGGAATTTTAATTTCCTATTCCCTCCACCATTTTTGCTAAAGCTTCTAAGTTGATGAAGTGATGAAGAGAAGGAAGGGGTTGGGCTGAGTTAGAAGAGGTGCAGCCCAAACCAAAAGCCCAACACAAAAAGTGACGAAAATTTCACTATCTCCAAACATATCGAAGTTTACACTCAAAAAGATCGCAAACGTCATTTTGAACTCAATGGGGGTGGTCTCGAGTCCTAATTTGACCGTATGCAAAAAGTAGCTTTTCGGACTAACATCCGACTAACAATAAAATATTTAAATATAAAATCGATAAATATGCGGGTTGTTACACCAGTGATCGGAGACGAGAGATTCGAAGCGTTTTCTGGTGATGTTTCTGGTTCGTGCTCCACTGAATAGCTCGATTTTGAATCTGGACTTCTGGTGATGGTTTGATGATCGGGGTAGGTTGCTGGAACGATAGTGGGTGTGTGTGAAGGATTGGCGATGGTCGGAAGATCACCGTGGATGGTGCACGGTGCACAGAGGCATGATGTGTGTCAGTGCTATTAGTTTGGGTTTCGTGAGTTTTATTTTTTTTCTCGAAGTGGGCTCGGGGAAGAAAGGTCTTTGTCTCGGGTTTGATTAGGGATATACGCGAGAGAGTGATTACTGTTAAAAATTTTAACAGTTTAAAATCTTTAAAATAAGCAGTTTAAAAATGCTCGGGAGGAACTCGGGAAGGAAGGGTTTTTGCTCGGGTATTTCTTCGGGTTGTTTGGGAGTTAAGTGGAAACCAGTTTTAACAGTTTTTAAAATTTAATTGAAAGTAAGTTTTAAACTGTAATCAAGTTGAATCATTAATTTATAATTAAATTAACAATTAGTTTCAAGTGATTTAGTAACTTGTAATTAAGGATTGTTAATCTATAATTAAAGGTAAGTAATTAATAATTATTTATTTAAAAACTTAATTAATGATTTGATTAAGTAAGTTAATCACTAAGGTCAAATGTATTTAATGATAATGTTTTATCTTAAGATTAATTAAGATTTTTAAATGATTTGAAATTAATTAATTTAATTAAGAAATTAAGATTAATTAATTTATTTAATTAATTATTGATAAGGATTAATTAAATGATTAAAGGTTAATTAAACTAGTAATTAAGAAGTACTTAATAAAGTTTTATTAAGTAATAATAAGTTTTCTTAATTAATAATTAAGAAATAATTTATCTATAATTAAAGTTAATTAAGAATTTATTTAACTGTTATTAAGGATTAATTAATTATCATTTAAAGATTGATTAATAGGTAATTATGGATTAATTAATTTGTAATTAAGGTTAATTAATAAATAAAGTTTTATTAATTGATAATTAAGAAGTAATTAATTAGTTAATTAAGTTTAATTAATTAATTATAAAATTAATTAAGGATTGATTACTTTGTATTAAAGGATATTGATTGATAATTAAGGTTTATTAATTAATAGTTAAAGAATAATTAATCAAGGATTAATTAATTTGTTTAAAGGGTAATTAAGGATGAATTACTCAGTTATGATTTGGGAAATGAATGTGATTTATTTAAGTTAATTAATTTGTTAATTAATTAAGGATAGTCACTTGGTAATTAATTAAGTATAATTACTTAATAAGATTTGTTAAGTGTAGTTACTTAGTGTAAGTAATTGATAAATGAATTACTGTATGTAATTGGTGTAATTAATCAAAAAGGATTTATAAAAGAAATTAAGGTAATTAAGAGGTAATTAAGAATAGTTAATTACTGTTAATGATTATTTAAAGTTGATTAATGAAATAATTAATTAAAGTATGATTAATTAATGTAATTAATTAAGGAATAATGTAATTAATTAATTCAAGTAATTAATTAAGGATCATTAATTATTGTAATTAAAGTTAATTACTGTGAATGGATAAGAATAATTAATTTGTGAAATTAATTAAAGGATAATTACTTTAGGTAATTAATGGATAATTAATCAAGTGATTAATATTTAAAGGAATAATTAATTAATTAAATGGTTGTAATTAATTAATGGTTGAATAAGCAAGGTTAGGAATTAATTCTTAAGTAATTAATTTAATTTAAGTTGATTAAATTAATTATAATATGGATTAATAAATGATTGCTTATGGATGATTGTTGAGTAGAATGTCTGATTTGGTTGATATCTATTGGATGATATACTATGATATTCTGTGATATGATATTGGATATATCTGTGATAAATGTGTGATATTTATCTATGTTAATACTGTGTGAATTCAAGTATTGAATTGAATTGTTTAAACCTTTAAACAACTTGGCCTTAAAAGATACGTTTTGGATTTCGATGAGACCGGGATCGGGTTTCCGTATACCGGATTTCCAGGTCTGGAGACCCGAATACCACATCGATCCAAATTAACGATAGGTCGTGAATCAAGTGAAGATGAAGATTCAGAGTGCAAGGGTTATTGTCGTTAACTCTGAGGGTGATTCCAAAACGAGTGTAACGAGATAATGCCTTCGGTTTCGTTCGAACCCGGAACGAACTTGTATGGATTGAATGCTTTCAGAACATCGTCAGGTGGACGATGAGCATTCTAAGTGATGTGTTCTTTTCTAAGGTAATCGTGACCTCAAGCCTCACAAACCGGGAATGGCTAAAACAGGGGAGGTGCAGCAAGGTTAGTGGGTAGCACCCAAGTAGGACAAGGTTACCTCTGTCTAGATGTCCCTTTCTATTTCGACTTAGTGGTGCGGTTGCTGATCCCAACCGTGAGGTATCTTGTGCGGGAATTATCCAGTAAGGGATGTTCCGACCTTGTGTTGCAGGGGATTGGGAGTGATCCTCGGTACGGTGATCTAGGCCACGTACTGTGACGGGCGGTACCCCGGTAGCCCTGCCATTGTATGGAATCCAAACTCCAATAAGTGCGGTACGTATTAGTTGTGCCCAACTATGTTGGAATGTGAGATGTAAGCATTTCAGCTATTTCTGTATTTTACTTGAAAACCCTAGACCCTATTATAATACAATCAGATTTCCTATCAAATGTTTTGGTTAGCGTAAGGTAAAAACTTACCCATGTTTATTTGTGGGGAGTCTTACGTGATACCTTTTCTTTCAAAAGGTTTTGAAGTTAAGCAATTTTAACCCGTTTACTCACACCAGACCCATGTCTGACCCAAGTTGTTTATTTCTGTTTTATAAACTCTTGGGTACTCAAATTTGTACGAGTAGCCAAGGGATTCAGGTTAGCTTTGACGAGTAATCTGGAGGAGCAATGGAGCAGGAGGCTTCAGCGTTGTAGATATAGATAGTAGTTTCCGCTGTGTTGATCTTGTTTAGATCTTTGTTTTGTATTGAGATGTAACAACTAGACAGATGTTTATAACTGTCTAGTATATGATATGTAATCTGTGTAACTCTGATAAGTGTTGTATATGATACTATGTAATATTTATGTGATATAATATATATTGTTCGTTTCCGCTGTGAGTATTTGTGTTTGTTTCTTTTCTCTTCTTCTCTTTTCTACTTCTCACCCCTTTCTTTCTTACTGTCGATGCGATTTTCCGGGATTGGAAAGCCGGGTCGTCACATGTGGTATCAGAGCTTAGGTTGAGCGAATGCCTAAGCTTTTGGTTAATTGAATATCAGAGCAGTAGGTTGAGTGAATACCTAGGCTCTGAAGTGGTGTCTATCTTGAGAGCGCGTAATTGTTAGTTATATAAAAATGGTTTTATATTGTGTTAATTGATCGGTTGGGTGGTATATGGATTCTGGTCAATACGAGTAGCTAACGTTATTGATAGGGATCTCTAAACACTTGAACCAGGCCAACGGACACAATATTGTTTTAAAGAGGTAAATGAAATAATTTTACCCAGAAATAATTTCTATATAAAAAGTATCATTTTAAATATATATATATTTCTACCTATTTGTTGGGTTACCTGTTCGGGTTTTCCAATATAAGTTATAAAGGTAGATGGGGTAGTGGTGTGTGTAACACGACTACCAATGGTTGGAGTTTAAATGTTGAGGTTGGAAGTGTATTTGTCGAGACTGTAGACCCAATACCGTCTCGAGTAAACTTTGCTGTGGTGAAGGATTTCATCGATCTCCGAAGGAAACTGTAATGGTTCGGAGTTTATCTTTGAAGTTTGGATGAGTAAAGTTGGATCTGTCGGTTGAACAGAAGCGAGTAATGGTACCTTGATACCTCAGGTAATAGTAGCTGTATGATGAGATACAGTGACGATGGATGTTCCTGAAGATGTTTTCTTTGGAACAAGATTAAGGAAGTGTGAATGCTTTGGTATTGTGGCTGAGTTCAGCACGGTGTTTCTGTTTGGTTTGGAGTTCGAGTTCCTCAAGAAGCTTTGAATAGGAAGTTTTGGCATTCTGTGTCAGCAGTGCAGCTCGGAGTATTCTGTGATGGCAGGAAGTTTTCTAGATGAGCAGTTTTTCTGGAAGTGAAGATCAGAAGCAGCAGAGTGGATCCATTTCTTCGATAAATTGGATAAATAAGTGTAAGCTGTTCTGATTGGTAAAGAGAGAACAGTCTGTTTGGAATTAGGATGGGTTGATCGCAAAAGTGACTTGCGATTGCTGAGTGTTCTCTTGTGTTATCAGAGACTTTCTGGATGTCTTCAGCAAAGTCAGAAGTTTGTCTGCATTTGAGATTGAGTTCTGTATCGACTTGATTTCAGGATTGCTAACGGTGGCTCAGCTTAGTAGAAGGATGTCTCCTAGAGAAAGGATTTGGTGAAGCAGCTCAGTATTTCATGGAACTTCTGAGTTTTATTTTTATGGATCTGTTGAACCATATTTCCGGAATGTGTTGTCTAGTTTGTGCTCGAGTTCATCGACAGCATTCTTATCTTCTCCAGATCAGAGTTGTGCAGCGGAAGCAAGGTGGCAGCTGTTCTAGAATGGAAGAAACCGGAAGTTGCAGTGTTTTGGGATTAGAAAATTTCTACAGGAAATTTTTCTGGATTTGAGGCCAGAATTGGCAGTGCATCTGTTTTGTCTTTTCCGGATAAGAGAAGTAAGTTGTAGTCTTCTGATATTGAGGAGTAGAGTTTGTGTTTTTTGATTCTAGTTGATCTTGAGGAGATCATTTTGCTGAGTTGATTGGTCTAGTCTGTTTCTAGAAGCATCATCAAGGGATGAGCTGATCAGTAAGGAAATAAGCAGCCCAGGATCGTCTGGAGAGTTTTGTGGATTTGAGACAGAGGAATTTGAATTCTAAAGTCGGAGATTTGATTTTGGATAAGTTTTCTCCGATCATAAAGGAACTGTAAGATTGGGTAAGACAGGAAGTTAGCTCCGTTGTATATTAGATTCTTCTTGAGTTTTGTAAGGATCAGTGTTTGACTTCCAGTTTGGATAACTGGAATTCGATGTGTTTCACGTATAGCTGAGGGAGTACGTGTTTGATCTATCTCTAGTTTTGGAACCAGTAGTTCGGGAAGTTTTGGTAGTTGAGTTGATCTTGTCTGTGGTCTGATATCTTGTTCAGATTGTAGATATAGATGAGTAGGAGCTCTGTAGCTTAGTAGTGTAGCTAGTTTGGATGCAGTAGAGCGAGTATCCTGGTATCTGTATCTAGGAAACTCGAGGATTTTAGGAAGCTTATCCGGGATCTGTGTCCGGATAGCTAAAATTGTTTGTTTGATTGAATTGTTTGTTTGGATGAAATTGGTTGTTTGTTTGTGTTGGCTGATATGTATGCTAAAATTGTTTGAAAATTTTTGAAATAAAATAAAAACTTTGGATTATCTTTTGTTTTAAATTTCGAGGACGAAATTCTTTTAAGGGGGAAGGATTGTAATATCCCGGAATTTTTAACAATATCAATTTAGTAATCTATATTTAAGAATTAAATTGATATTGATAATTTTGTTAATAACAATTCAAATTGATTTAATAATCTTCTTCAATAATTATTTAATTGGTTATTTTATCTTTTAAAAATAATAAATTGATTTCTATTTATAATATAAATATATGGTTTATATTTTAAATAGATTAGCATTATTTTAATTTTAATATGTATAAGTTTTATTTATTAACATGGTTTGTTTTTATTTATAAATTTATACACATATTTAAATATAAACTAACAAATTAAAATTTAGGCTTAATACACACATTAATTTGTAAATTAAGTACTAATTATTTAAAGAGACAAGTGTTGCATTCTTAAGCATTAATTAAACAAGTGTTAAATTTTAAAACCTTTAAGATAACATGTGTTAACATATTAATCAAGGTAGAGACAAGTGTCATTTCTTTTATTTTTATTTTCTCTAATTTTAATAAATCTTAATTTACATGTATATAAACAAACATCTAACTCCTTCATTCCTTTTTCTATCTTCATTACTAAAACAAAGAAACAACCTGTAAAAACCATTTTCAAACAAATCTCAGATCAAAACAAATACAACCAGAGAAAATTCAAAACCCTGTAAACATTCCTCAAAACAAATTCTCAAACTCAAATGCAAGCATGTCATCTTCTCTTAAGTCTGTAGTCTAAAATCTCTGTAACCATTATGTTCAAAGCCTAAAATTCACTTCTCAAACCAAATTGCAAACCTGTAATTCATCTCCTCATCTCAAATCAAAATCAAAAGGCCTGTTTCTGTTTCAAACCTACAAACTCATTTTCAAAAGCAAGCAACCTGGAATCAAGTCTCGAACATCTCAGTTTCAAAGTTAAGTCATCTCTACAACATGCTTCCAGTTTCAAAGCATTTCAGAGATCAAAAGCAAATTCTTTCCAGTTCAAATCAAAGCATTCAAGTTTTCAAATTGTCAAGAGATTCAGTTTTCAAGTCTCTGCACTTCATTAAAAGGTGAGTAAACCTTTAAACTTAAAAACATCAAATATTTATTGCATGTGGATAAATGTACTGATGATTGCTTTGCATGTCTGTGATTATGAAAGTCTTGTATATTTTTTTTTAGGTGTTAATATCTGTTGATTTAAACATCTTATTATAAATCAAATCCTCTGCCTTTAAACTGAGAACATAGAATTCCCCTTAGTTGGATACAGATAATATATATTGGAATTGACTTGGGAATGTATGTTTGAAATATATATGCATGTTTGTTTTTAGATCTAAATACATGTTGAAACTATGTGTGCCTTTGTTTGAGTGAAGCTCTGTTCATATTTACAGAGTTTGATTTTGACAAAAATTTCAAAATCTTCCTCTCTGGTTCCCTGTTAGCTTAGTTTTTAAATTATTTAAGTTGGTTAAAACAGAGACTAGAAATTTAAAAATAATCTAAATATGTTGGTACACATATTATCTGGAAATCAAGAATTCCAGTGAAACTCCCAAACCATGTTAAATTCAAATATCAGATTTCTTGGATCTATTTTGATATAATGAATCACTGTCCTAAATCATGATTTTTAAAACAGAAATCGTAATTTTTAAAATTCTATCAAGTGAGATATTGGGTTTTGTTTTGAAAATAAATTATGGGTCTTTTCTGATGATCGAAGAATTTTGGTTGGTCGTGGTCATTTCTGGAGTTGGTTGTGAGTTCATTGGTCAAGGCAAAAATAGTAGGTGGCTTTAATCTCCACCGTGGTGGCGGCAGTTCATCAAAGTAGGGTTAAAACCCAAAAAGTGTTCGAATCTGGAAATGAGGGAATTATGGTATCTCGGTTTGATCGAGTGACGTTAAATTGGGAGGATAGTAGCTGGGAAGGCTAAGGAAGATGTCATCGGAGTTGCCGTGACTCCAGTGATCGGAGACGAGAGATTCGAAGCGTTTTCTGGTGATGTTTCTGGTTCGTGCTCCACTGAATAGCTCGATTTTGAATCGGGATTTCTGGTGATGGTTTGATGATCGGGGTAGGTTGCTGGAACGATAGTGGGTGTGTGTGAAGGATTGGCGATGGTCGGAAGATCACCGTGGATGGTGCACGGTGCACAGAGGCATGATGTGTGTCAGTGCTATTAGTTTGGGTTTCGTGAGTTTTATTTTTTTTCTCGAAGTGGGCTCGGGGAAGAAAGGTCTTTGTCTCGGGTTTGATTAGGGATATACGCGAGAGAGTGATTACTGTTAAAAATTTTAACAGTTTAAAATCTTTAAAATAAGCAGTTTAAAAATGCTCGGGAGGAACTCGGGAAGGAAGGGTTTTTGCTCGGGTATTTCTTCGGGTTGTTTGGGAGTTAAGTGGAAACCAGTTTTAACAGTTTTTAAAATTTAATTGAAAGTAAGTTTTAAACTGTAATCAAGTTAAATCATTAATTTATAATTAAATTAACAATTAGTTTCAAGTGATTTAGTAACTTGTAATTAAGGATTGTTAATCTATAATTAAAGGTAAGTAATTAATAATTATTTATTTAAAAACTTAATTAATGATTTGATTAAGTAAGTTAATCACTAAGGTCAAATGTATTTAATGATAATGTTTTATCTTAAGATTAATTAAGATTTTTAAATGAGTTGAAATTAATTAATTTAATTAAGAAATTAAGATTAATTAATTAATTTAATTAATTATTGATAAGGATTAATTAAATGATTAAAGGTTAATTAAACTAGTAATTAAGAAGTACTTAATAAAGTTTTATTAAGTAATAATAAGTTTTCTTAATTAATAATTAAGAAATAATTTATCTATAATTAAAGTTAATTAAGAATTTATTTAACTGTTATTAAGGATTAATTAATTATCATTTAAAGATTGATTAATAGGTAATTATGGATTAATTAATTTGTAATTAAGGTTAATTAATAAATAAAGTTTTATTAATTGATAATTAAGAAGTAATTAATTAGTTAATTAAGTTTAATTAATTAATTATAAAAGTAATTAAGGATTGATTACTTTGTATTAAAGGATATTGATTGATAATTAAGGTTTATTAATTAATAGTTAAAGAATAATTAATCAAGGATTAATTAATTTGTTTAAAGGGTAATTAAGGATGAATTACTCAGTTATGATTTGGGAAATGAATGTGATTTATTTAAGTTAATTAATTTGTTAATTAATTAAGGATAGTCACTTGGTAATTAATTAAGTATAATTACTTAATAAGATTTGTTAAGTGTAGTTACTTAGTGTAAGTAATTGATAAATGAATTACTGTATGTAATTGGTGTAATTAATCAAAAAGGATTTATAAAAGAAATTAAGGTAATTAAGAGGTAATTAAGAATAGTTAATTACTGTTAATGATTATTTAAAGTTGATTAATGAAATAATTAATTAAAGTATGATTAATTAATGTAATTAATTAAGGAATAATGTAATTAATTAATTCAAGTAATTAATTAAGGATCATTAATTATTGTAATTAAAGTTAATTACTGTGAATGGATAAGAATAATTAATTTGTGAAATTAATTAAAGGATAATTACTTTAGGTAATTAATGGATAATTAATCAAGTGATTAATATTTAAAGGAATAATTAATTAATTAAATGGTTGTAATTAATTAATGGTTGAATAAGCAAGGTTAGGAATTAATTCTTAAGTAATTAATTTAATTTAAGTTGATTAAATTAATTATAATATGGATTAATAAATGATTGCTTATGGATGATTGTTGAGTAGAATGTCTGATTTGGTTGATATCTATTGGATGATATACTATGATATTCTGTGATATGATATTGGATATATCTGTGATAAATGTGTGATATTTATCTATGTTAATACTGTGTGAATTCAAGTATTGAATTGAATTGTTTAAACCTTTAAACAACTTGGCCTTAAAAGATACGTTTTGGATTTCGATGAGACCGGGATCGGGTTTCCGTATACCGGATTTCCAGGTCTGGAGACCCGAATACCACATCGATCCAAATTAACGATAGGTCGTGAATCAAGTGAAGATGAAGATTCAGAGTGCAAGGGTTATTGTCGTTAACTCTGAGGGTGATTCCAAAACGAGTGTAACGAGATAATGCCTTCGGTTTCGTTCGAACCCGGAACGAACTTGTATGGATTGAATGCTTTCAGAACATCGTCAGGTGGACGATGAGCATTCTAAGTGATGTGTTCTTTTCTAAGGTAATCGTGACCTCAAGCCTCACAAACCGGGAATGGCTAAAACAGGGGAGGTGCAGCAAGGTTAGTGGGTAGCACCCAAGTAGGACAAGGTTACCTCTGTCTAGATGTCCCTTTCTATTTCGACTTAGTGGTGCGGTTGCTGATCCCAACCGTGAGGTATCTTGTGCGGGAATTATCCAGTAAGGGATGTTCCGACCTTGTGTTGCAGGGGATTGGGAGTGATCCTCGGTACGGTGATCTAGGCCACGTACTGTGACGGGCGGTACCCCGGTAGCCCTGCCATTGTATGGAATCCAAACTCCAATAAGTGCGGTACGTATTAGTTGTGCCCAACTATGTTGGAATGTGAGATGTAAGCATTTCAGCTATTTCTGTATTTTACTTGAAAACCCTAGACCCTATTATAATACAATCAGATTTCCTATCAAATGTTTTGGTTAGCGTAAGGTAAAAACTTACCCATGTTTATTTGTGGGGAGTCTTACGTGATACCTTTTCTTTCAAAAGGTTTTGAAGTTAAGCAATTTTAACCCGTTTACTCACACCAGACCCATGTCTGACCCAAGTTGTTTATTTCTGTTTTATAAACTCTTGGGTACTCAAATTTGTACGAGTAGCCAAGGGATTCAGGTTAGCTTTGACGAGTAATCTGGAGGAGCAATGGAGCAGGAGGCTTCAGCGTTGTAGATATAGATAGTAGTTTCCGCTGTGTTGATCTTGTTTAGATCTTTGTTTTGTATTGAGATGTAACAACTAGACAGATGTTTATAACTGTCTAGTATATGATATGTAATCTGTGTAACTCTGATAAGTGTTGTATATGATACTATGTAATATTTATGTGATATAATATATTTTGTTCGTTTCCGCTGTGAGTATTTGTGTTTGTTTCTTTTCTCTTCTTCTCTTTTCTACTTCTCACCCCTTTCTTTCTTATTGTCGATGCGATTTTCCAGGATTGGAAAGCCGGGTCGTCACAATGGTGACTTTGTTTAATTCCCTATAATCAATGCACATCCTCAAAGTACCCATCATGCTTCTTCACAAATACAACTGGAGAACCCCCGTTTGAACTACTAGGCCTTATGAAGCCTTTCTGCTCCAGTTCTTCCAACTGATGTTTCAACTCCACTAATTCCTTAGGACCCATCCTAGTAGGCTTCTTGATGATTGGACTTGCTCCTGGGATTAGCCTTATTTGAAATTCTACTTGCCTATTTTCTGGAATACCTATGACTTCACGAAAAACATCTGGGTATTCATTTATAATTTTTACGTCTTCCAGTTCTAATTCTTTCTCAGTCATGCTACATATTTGGTTAAAATAATTGATTTTAGCAATTTCACTCATGACTATAATATTTTTACCATTTTCTATTTTCAGAGAAATAGTAAAATTTTCCAAATTCAAAATTGCTTTGAATTTGCTCAACCAATCTACCCCTAAAATAATTCCTGTTCCAGGGTATTTCAATACAAACAAATCAGATTTAAACACATTTCTTCCTATGTTTAATTCCACTCCCAAACATTTTAATCCTAGCAAACAAGAGCTACCTAGTGGGCTTTGAATAAACAAGGGATTATCAACTAAATAGCATGTGAGAGTCAATTTATTCACTATGTCTTGGGATATTAGTGAATATGTTGCTCTAGTGTCATATATAACTGAGATGGGGTGATATTTAATTAGAAGTATACCTTCCAATTGTCCAAAACTTCCCACTGCAGTTGCTTTTGCTTTTCCCTCAAGTGCTCCTACCTTTGCTCCCTTTTTGAATTCTGGCAGTTTCTTTTAATATGACCTTCCTTCCCACAGTTATAGCAGCTAAATGGTGCCTTCTTGGCTGCTTGACACTTATTACTCATGTGTCCTTCTTTGCCACAATTATAACAAGTAACCTTCTTCTTAGTTTCCCCAGTGGCTGCTCCCTCCATTTTCTTATCCATATTCTTTCTGTCATAGGGATGTGCTCTATTTTTCCCCTTCTTTTGATTGTTAGTCCTCATGCTCCTAAATTTTTCCCTTGCATTGTCATGTTGTTCAAAAGAAAGAGCAAGGTCTATGACTTGATCAAATGTTTTATCCTTGTATGGTAACATTGCTCTACTCAGACCTGCTTTTAATCCTTGGATAAATCTTGAATTCTTTGATTCTTCATCTCCTATGAGCATAGTTCCATACTTGGACAAACTCTCAAATTTTTGAGTATATTCAGTCACACTCATTGGTCCTTGCCTCAGCCTTATGAATTCCTCAAGCAATGTTGCCTTAGCTGTTGCTGGAACAAACCTTGCCTCAAGCATCTCCTTGAATTGATCCCATGTTATCTCATTTTCTGGCCTTCCTGTGATGATCACCTCCCACCAATCTAAGGCTGCTCCTTTGAGTCTCCTTGAAGCTATTTGCCTCTTCATTTGGTCATTAATTTGCATATTTGCAAATATCCTTTCCAAAGTTCTCAACCATGTCTGCACTCCCATAACTCCCTCAGTGCCTTCAAAATCCTTGCCTCCTAAATTTGAAAATGTCTTCAAGAGTTTGGCTAATTCCTCATGAGGATTCTCTTCCCTGTGCACTGCTCCTTCTCTAAATGCCCTCACCAAATCTTGCAAGTTAACCATTGGTGTTGTGTTGGAGGGTCCTACTCCATGACTTGGTGGTCTTCCTACCATGATTCACTATTCAATTGCATAGCTAGTTAGTCGTATTTCTAATTTAATTATTTTCTGAAATTTACTTCTACTGGGGATATTTATTTCTATCATTATTATATTATTTTTTTAGAATTTTTATCCATACAAGATAATTGGATAATATATTTATGCTATGTTTTAACAACATAGCTCTGATACCAACTGAAGTGACCCACTTCTTATTCAAATATTTTAGAGAATTTTCTGTTAAGTTTTTTTTTTATATATGTATGTATATATATATATACATACTTCAATGGACCACTTCTCTTAATTTAGACTTTCCAGGATTCCTTATTTTACCAATATAAAAATATTAGTATATAAGATTAACTTAATTCACATATATATATGAAGATATATATATGGCTCTTTGTCTATCAGAGTAATTTAAATTGACAAAGAAATTCAATCACACCTAATCTCTTATATTCCAGAGATATGGTGCCACATAGCCTTTTCTGTTCATTCTTTAAAAAAAAACTCAAGCTTGATTATAAAATCAAATAACTCTATTTTCCTTATTTTCTTGTTTTACTCCTCAGATTATTTGATCCCTGAATTTTTACAAGCAGAATATTCAGGTTCTGGGATTTTGTAATTTGCCTCTACTAGATTCTATGCTACATATCAAGGTGTTTAAGATAACTCACTCATTACAGATTAGCCCGGGATTCATAATTCATATTCAAACAATTTTGTGTCAGGTAAGGGTATTCATGTTTTGATTTATATGTTAAACAAGGATCCTATGAATGAATCAGATGTTAAACTGGATTGAGGTTCAAGCATAGGAAACAATGTATTTCGGCAGAGAACATATGCAAGCACATATACTAATTTAGGACTTAACATATGATTGAAGACAAGATAGTTAAAGCCATGTTACAAACCAAATTAATACAAAATTCTCAGGTGAACTTATCAAGTAGACAAGTGAAGTATCCTAAACAATATGTGGTAGTGTCTATAGAGTTGTGTGGTGATGGTCTTGTCTATTACAAACAGGACTGCAAGTCATTTTTAATAGCCTTAGGTTGATCATGATCAAATGCACTCAGACTTGAGTCTTGTATTTAGGTAATAAAATGTGTGAAGCATGGTGCAGTGAGACCTACAAGTTTTACCAAAATTTATATGGATCTACTTCACAGAGCAATGAAAACTTCTACTGTAATTTAAATGCCTAGACTAAAGTTATAAATTTCATTTTCAGGTTAGCTATGTACTTATATCAATTATAAGTCATATTCATGTATTTCTGGTTAGCCCAGTTTTGGTTCTACTCAACCTTTACAAGATTCATAGATTGTGTTATATTCCTTTCTTCCTATGATCATTTCTACTTTACCATTTTAAGAGTTCATCAGACATTGCCAAGGGAGACATGACCACATATCAAATTATATGGCATGATCTCCTATATCATACTTCACCAGAGACTATCCAGATCAGTTACTTAAAACAGAAACCCACATATGCATATATATATAATACTAAATTCTTACATGTTCTCTTCTCAGAAAAACAAACACATATCAATCCAGAAAATACTTAAAACATAAAGAAGTTTTTTCCTGGCCTAATTATTACAACATTTCTGCCAAATTCCTTAAACATTCTAAATGCAAGCAAATCTTCAATTGTCCATGCATACAAGTTTCTTATGCTTCCTTTCCTACAGCAACATCTAGAGCTGCCTCAATAAAAATGAGACACCCCAGATGTTATAAAGCAACAAATAGGGTCAGAAATAAAATTCTGGTATGAGTGAAATCAAAATATAATAGCTTGTCATTTTTAAATTATTATGCAGAGTATTCATATGCTAGATGCAATTTGGATTTATAATGTAAACTGGGTATATATATATATATATCTAAGCTCCTACTACACTCTTGCACACAAGCAATCATCCATTCATTCAATACAGTATACATGTACACATACTCTTATGGAATTAACGCATTTTAATTCCATAGTTCAGCTCTAAATCTTGATTTATCAATTTAATTTGGTCATATCTCTTTGCCATTGAACACCATGTGTGCATTGCAAGGGACTCAATTCTGTTAACCCCTGCACAAAGGCCTATAGGACTTAAACAAGTCATGCACATACCCATCATACTCCTTATGATGAATAGATCAAGGCTTCTCTCCTAGATTAGTTTTATAATCTAGTGACCAGTCTCATTTCTTATTTCAGAAAGGTTTATTTACTCTTGAAATGCTTTTACATTCTTTCTTTCTTTTTCCATAAATCAGAGGGAGTTAAATTCTCTCATGGATTTCAACTGACCATACTTTCATTCATGAAATTAATGCTTTATTTCATTTTTCCAGTTGTCTCATTCAAAATTTGTTTTATCATTTGCATATCTCCTATATTCAAGAATGTCATGATCTGTTAAACAAATCCAGTAGAACCATATAAAAATTCTTGTACTTAATTCTATTGTGAACATAGGGTAAGGTTTTTAGAGAAAAACCCATAAAACATTTTAGCTTTAGATCTGAACAAATCAGTACATAAATAAATTATTGCATTGTTCATCTCAAATTTGAAACAATCTAGACATGAGCATGAACCTCCTTTGTTCACACTGCCTAGCTTATTTTCCAGTAATACCCTACTTCATAATAAAAATGTATTTGTCTTGCTAAACATATTTACTGACTGATGGTTTAAGGTACTGGATCTATATCAGAGATCATGGTATTATTCTTATCAAACAATCAAACAAAACAAATCAAAGCATCAACCAAAGATTTTCAATACATCACCCATTCTCAGCATTCATCTATTCAGAGAAAAACATATTGAACAAGCACAAAAATAAAATGGCTGCCCTTAACTTGGGTCTTAATGCCTTAGCCTCATGAGATTGATTAATCACTCACCTTTCCCTTCTTTTCCCCGAGATTGCCTAAGCTTGCAAACAGTGTGAGTTCTTCTCTTTCTTTCTTTTTCCCTCCGAGAAAACCTCTGCTTTCTCTCTTGATTAAATCATTTTACTAGGGTTTTACTAAAGGAAAAACCCATTTGATCCTCACATTGCTCAGAGAATTATGTGTGTGTTGCTATGGCTAAATGTGTCATTTTCCCTTAGTTTCTATTTCTGGTAAAAGCAGTTATCCACTGCTTTTCCTGTGTGCATGCAATTTGCATGTTTCACTTGTATATTATTTTCATGTGGCTTATTTTTTTTCTTTCTAAAATACCTTCCCTTATACTTGAGTTATTTCCCATTCCTAGCTATTATCTCAGCCTATTTGTTTACTCTTGATTTATTTCAAAATTGCACTTATGCACAACTAATATTAAACTAGTTTTTAGGCATTTTAATTTACCAAAGAATATATCATTTTCTCCTTATTACTTAATTGTTGAAAACAATTGCCTCTTTACTGAATTATTTTATTTTCTTTATACTAAACTGTAATGTATATATGTATATCCTTTTATCAATTAACCCCTTGTTAATATCTAAAGCTATTTGTTTTCTCTTGATATATAAATGTATTCATATATTTAATTACCATGGTGTTCTTTCTTTATTACTTTATGTTTATTCTTTCTGGGTATATAAATACAACATACGATAATGTATAATCCATATATACACTCAGTTATATTTCCTCTTCCCTCTGAAATACCATTTCCTGCTTATTATTTATTTTTAATTACTATAAAAATAAAAATCTATCTTTATCATTTTATTAAAATTATTCTTAGCTCAATAATTTGGGTCTTCACAATATTTTTCTTTTCTTTGTTTGTTCGAACTGATTGAGAGGAGAGGGAGATGTTGCGTTAAAATAACAAGGAGGAGGATGTGATGTTGGCGTGTAGAGGAGAGGCTACAGTGTTCTGAGGTAAGAAAAAAAAGCTGATGTGATGAAAATGTATGTCAAATAAATATATATATACTATATAAATTTTCAAACCGTCTCGATTTTCACAACTCAAAATCTCGAACCCCTATCGAGGCGTGCCACTAGGCGTTTATAATGTTATACCCCTATTCCGAACGCAATGGAAAAGGTTTCAAGTCCTAATTCGATCGTTTGGAGAAGATAGCTTTTTGGACCCAATTATTATATTAAATTTCGATATTAATTTCAACGCGTTTATATCCCGTACAATCAAACGATAACTCCAAACACTACCAAATTTGGAATCCGATAATAATAAACTATTATAGATCAAATGGAATTAGTTTCGTTGAATTCTGAGTCCATGGACCGGATCGCTATTTTAACGGGTCGATTAAATCGATGATTTCAAAAACTGTCAAAATAACTCAAAATTTTCAATTTTAAAAACTCATTAACTAAATTAAAATTCCCAATCCAATATTTAAACCATTTAAATATTCTAAATTAAACATCGAAAAATCCGGGTTGTTACATTCCTCCACCTTTAAAAGAATTTCGTCCCCGAAATTGTTAAGACAGGACGAACGATCCAAACCCATCAACTTTTCAAAACTTATCAGTAAAATTCGATATTTCACTTTTCTATAATTTTTGTTTCAGTCAAACAATTATTTCTAAATTCTATTTCTAAATCCTTTATTCCAAAACAATTCGAAAACAAATTATCATTAATAAAAAATTTCCAAAATTTTTTAAAATTTTCTAACACCCTAAATTTTCGAAATTTTTTGGTAGAGTCTCCCCTGTACGGAGAGCCTTTTGCAATATGACAAGAGAGATAAATATATATACATCGACCCACACGGTCGGAAAACAAAACATACATATCAATAGTTATACTTTCAAACAATCCATATACCATTTCATTCAATTTAAATAGTTTACAACTCACTTTACATGCATTCAATTTATTTTTATACCAAACAACTCATATCCATTTCAAATTGATTTAAAATCAATTTATTCACATTATGTTTATTCATAGAATTTATTTACTTTCGTTTACGTCGAACAACAATTTTTTCTATGCAAATTCGACGATATTCATTTAATATAATAATCATTTTAGCTTATACCTATTTTAAATTGATTCCAAATCAATTATATCCAATTTTATTCCATTTCAAATTTATTTTCAATCAATTCAATTGCATTCCATTCATACCCACTTTCATTATCCAAACCCATTTTATTAAACTCAGAATCATTTCATGCTAATTTATTTATGAACCATTTCATAATTTTTTTTAACCGAGTTTTTATTCAAAATATTTACTTAAGTTAATTCTTTTAGTTTAAATTATTCCAACTATATAACTTAAGTTTATTTTCATTTCAACCAACTTCCATTTCATTTACTAATTAATTAATTGATTAGTTCATACATTTATTCACTTCAATTTTAATTCCATACTCAAATTCATTTAATTAATATCCCAAGTCATATTCAATTTATTTATACTTAAATAGAATTTATTTATAATCCAAGCCGTTGCTATCTCAATCCAATTCTATTTTATTCGACGATATTCCCAATTATATTAAATTCACTTACAATTTAAGTCGAAATTAATTTGTAACTGAAGTTCGCTATTAAATTAACTTATCTAATTAGTTCACTTTCAATTTATAACTCAATATCTGATTTTTACCTCAAAAATCACTTCTTTTAAGTTACTTGAGTTTAAATTTATTTTATTATTCAAGTTTTGATTTTATTTCCTTCACCAAAATATCAATCCATTTTTAGTTTTGGGTTTTCTATTTCACTTTTCAAATTTTATAAGTCACACAACTTATTTTTCACATTTCCATCAATTCTATACTCGAATATATTCACATTTTATTTTTAACTCGAGATTATACATTTATTTATAGCTTAAATATACTTTTATTCCATTTGTTTCAATTTTTATAAGCTATGTAACTTATTTGCTCACAATTCTAAAATTTTTCACTTAAAATTTTAATTCCATCCAAATTCCATAAATTATAGTTATATAGTCACTTTATAATTCACATTTATATTCAATTCAATCAACTATTAATATTCATTTCAATTCACATTATTAGTTTCCTTCATTTATACACATCCAATTTCTTTTCATCCAATTAATCCACATTCCTTCATCACCTTATTTATCACTTAGTAACCATTTCATCAAATTAATTTTACAACTTAAGTTCATACTCAAATTGTTATTAATCAGCATTCCGAATCATATTCCATTCACTAATTCATTTTCAATTCAATCCTTTTAATTAGTTCACTTCACTAATTTATTCCTTCACTTAATTTAAGTTAAATTCCATTTTAACTTTCTCAATTTAAATTTTTATTCCAAAATTCAATTTTCACACTTCTTTCCTATTAATATCATCTTCCACAGGATTCTAGAATTTTTAAACACCTGGTATTTATTTCAAATTACTTTGGAATCAAATATATATATACACTCTTTTTGGTTTAACAAACCACTTCCTTCGAATTTCAAAATCAACCTGATTTTATCCAAAACAATTCCCTCGGAATTGTTCAAAACAATCACTTGTTTTCACCAAAATCTCCATATCAATTTACTATGGTAGCAACCTATCACTTAGAAACTCGAAAATGAACACCGATGATGTCACGATCATCATCGGAGTTATTTTCCAGCAACCGAAGTGAGTTCTGTGCTATATCTCTTCCAAAATCCATAAAAAGCAATTTTCTCTTCAAAAATATCTCCAAAATAATAATACTATAATTTATCTTCAAACACTTTGGAAAATACTTCTAAAATCTCCGGGATTTAAATTTCCAAATTCTAGTTTGAACCCATTTGTAGTTTTTAACTTATTTGTATAATTCACTTATACAATCTAATTTGATTTTTATTACCATTCCAAATTATAAAATCTTACTTTGATTATATAATAATAATCCAAACACATCAATCTACTATAATAATTTCTAGAAAATTATTCCTTTTATATCAAAATATAATTTAGGTAAAATTATTTCATTTACCCGATTCAAAACCATATTGTGTCGGTTTACCGTGTTTAAGTGTTTAGAAACTCCTGTCGATTTAGTGGCATCCCACTACTCGAACAGAATTTATATACCACTCAACAGATAAATTAACACAATATAAAATCATGTATATTCACTAACAAATATGCGCTCATAACTATTATCACACTCAACTCATTCTAGAGTACTACTGACTCTATCTCTAATGAGTAATCCCCACCAGAGCCAAGTTTCTCGCTTAACCTTTAGCTTTGATACCAAATGTAGCGACCCGCAGTTCCGTACCCCTTTTTGTTGACAATAATTCACTCTTATTCAACCTAAGGTGTACGAAAGAGCGAATAACTAGGGTAAAGAAGAAGAAAATGGTAGAAGAAAATTAAACAACAACACAGAATCCCACAATCGCAGCGGAACAAAATATAATATATAATAACATATTTTTATACAAAAGAATCTGTATCTATTTATACTTACAATCATTAGAGTACAAAAATCAATACATCAATCTGGACAGTTATAATCACTTGTTCTGACACAGCAGAAATATAAACCAAGTACGAGAATACGTCTGAACTCCTCCAGCTCATCTCCTGAGCTCCAAAGCATTCTAGCTTAAAACTATAATACTCGGTCTGACCCGAGCATTATAATAAAATAACACCCGAGTCAGTCAGGAAAACCAGCGTGAGAAAAACACACTCAATCTGAATTATTAGAGTTATCAAAATCCTTTGAAAAACAAAGGTATCTTGTAAGACCGCGTCACACATAAACATGACGGGTTTTTCCCCTACGATAACCAAAACATTTTATAGAAAATCCAGTGATATTATAATAGTGTCTAAATACAAGTACTTATTCAAATAGCCAAAATTGTTACATTAATTAAATTCCATCATACCAGGCTCTACAAACAAAACCTAAGGCTCGTATTGGAAAATGGATTCCATATAATGACTGGGCCACTAGGGTACCGCCCATCACAGTACACCTCTAGAACAATGTACCGAGGAACATCTCAGGGATCTCCTGCTATACAAGACTAGCCTACCCCTAATATGGATAGACCGAATATGTTATCACCCCGGGCGTTCCCACACTTACAACCGAGCGCTCCTTCTTTCATGCACAACCTTATCCATAATATATAGGTTTCCGAGGACATCTAGAAAATTGATAACATACCCAAATTGGGTGCGACCCACTTAGCCTTGCTACATCTCCCTTGTTTTAGTCATTCCTGGTTGATGAGGCTTGAGGCTAAGCGTTACCTTTCAAGAAACAATTCTACTTAGAATGCTCATCGTCCTCCAATGACGATGTTCTGATAGCATTCTTCCATTCAAGTTGTCCTGGATCTGGACAAACCGAATCACCATCTTCATCATCTTCACGATATTCATTTGTAACGTTCAAACTGGATCGAAGTGGTTTTCGGATAATAAAGTCCGTTCCCGGTCTCCTCAAAACGATTAACGAAATTGGCCAATATTGATAGTCGGTTATTTAACTATCAATAAAACATCCATAACCAGTTACTAGGCCCAATTTTATAAATCTCCAAAATATTTATTCCAAAACATCTTCACCAAGATATATATTCATTCTCTTTGAATATTTCTATATTTGAAAACAATTTCAACACTTGTATCTATAACAGGATATTCACCATTTTCAATACTTAGAAATATTTCCAACTTCCATTTTTATAACACTTAGAAAATATTTCTATTCCAAATCATTTCCCACTAAAAATGTCTCCAAAACCTTTCTTTCAATACTTAAGAAAATATTTGTACGTATAATTTCCAAAACCATCTTAATATTAAACTTGGAAATATTTCATAACTTATCTCATAAGTCTCCAGAATTTTAATAAATCCTTTCTACGATTTCCAAACCGATTATACTTATTTATAATCCCAACCAACCATTTATAGCTTCTTTAAATGAATTCAAATTCTTTTCGAAGTTATTGCATCTAAACATTGGAAATTTTCTTAAGTCTCTAGAATTCCATTTTTAATATTTCTGTTATAAAATCTCATCCTTAATTTAAAACCTGTTTACACATCTCGAGAGAATTTTATAAATAAATTTTCAATAATTTCATACTATATATATAATGGGCATTTTTAAAGAATAGTAATTTATTTTTATTTTTAAAATATGTTTTAAGTTATTATTTAAAATATTAAACACTTTTAATAAACCATTAATAACTCATCTAAAATAAAACAAATCAATTTACAAAGCTAATTATAAAAATAAAATTTTTATTTCAATAAATATTAAATATTTGAAAATCCATCTTCCGAAGTATTCTAATACTAACTAGTTTAAAATTTCATTGTTTAAATAATAAAGTTTTCCCTTGAAAAAACGAACTTAACTTCTTAAAAATAAAAATCTATTTTAAAATCTCATTAACCAATTTAATTTATAACTTTCTCTCGATTTCACAACATATCAATTAATTGTCGATTCCCTAACCATTCTCATTTCAAAAATAGAATCTACTATTTTTCTCAACCTTGTTTCCATATTCTAATATAAATTCACCCATGAATTTATATTTCCAATTATCATCTGAAATTGAATTCCTTTATTTATTAACATCGTTTATCAATTTTATGACCCCTTTGGTTTTACCTGTTTATAAAACAAATCTTATTTATAAAATACCATTATTTAAATTCATTTCTTATAAATTCCATTTATACTTCCAATCTATTTTTAATATTGGTTTTAACTCCTATTAATATTTCCAGAATATCATTTATAAATTCTCTTATATAATTCATTTTTAAAATCTCCATTTAATAATTCACAGTAGTTAAGTATAACCAAAAATAAAATATATTTTTCCAATTCAATCTCTTTTAAATAAACCCAATTCTAATATAAATACTTTTATATCAAAAATTCCCTTTAATTCCTTCCATTTTAAAAATATATTTATGGCATTTAAAATATCAAAATTCAGGCCAGTGCTACAATAGCATCAAATAATTTCAATCACTACAATAATCTATACTAGATTATTCTACACAATCCATATATCACAATATATGAAATTAATTTCTAAATTTTGAGGAATTCAGTTGGATCCCTCCAACCTGTTTCCCTGCATCCAGATCTTAATACAACATAAAAAATACCAATCCTACTTCGAGGGGGATATCGCGGTATATAGGGTCATCCGCTATTATGCGGGGCGCATAGGGTCTCATCCGCTATAATGTGCGGGAATATCACTCGAAATACTAGTATATATATTACTATACATATATATTTAACATCCAATAGATAAAAATTTAAAATTCATCCAACAACCAATAATTTAAATTCAACATTTTTAAGATTATAATAGCTATCCAAATGAGCGAGATTTTACTCACCTTGATTTATATTGCAATTCATTCCAATTTTAAATTTAAATCGAACAATGTTCGATTAACAATTCCGGCCGACACCGAAAAATCCCAAACCAATTTATATAGCGTGATATCCTTCGATGGTGCTGCCTATTTCATAGTTTTTTGACCTCACATTAAAAAGATATTTATTTATAAAATTTCAACATTTATTAGAAATAATTAAATTTATCTAATTACCTACTTAAGTTAATTAATTACCTAAATAATCTCACCTTTCCCAAATTCTCGTTTGCAGTCAAACAACCCAGGCTGAACCCTAACCGACCCCCCAGATTTTTGCACGTATGAGAAGCATCGAGCCTCAGTACATTCTTCCTCTTCGAACAACGTGCGCCACTCGATGCAGCACCGCCGCTGGTCTCGTGGAGACCGCCCTCCGTCGCGCTACCCTCCAGTTCCTCAGCTCGCCTCAGGCGCACGTGCACGTGTACATAGACCTCCGCGACCAAATTTGACCCATACCCTAAATTGCTCCGCCTTGCCAGAGACTCACGAACGCCGCCTTCCTCTGCTTGCTCGCGTCCAACCCACGCGTGCACCCTCAAGTCGAACGACACCACTGCCCCATCGCCAGCGCTTCGTCATCCACCTTCCTCGTCCACCCAAACCTCGCGACGCCTCCATCCTGCACGTGATTTGAAATCGCCCTAACCCCTTGTTGTTCGTTGCGATTGCATCGTCATCGCCCCTATCGCGTACGCCCTCTTGCAAAAAGAAGACAGCACGCTTCCACTCTTCTTTTTAATGAATGTATTTCATGAATTTGAACTGGATTGAGGAGAGGAAATTTTGCGTTCGGTTTTATATATAATTTTCTTTTCCTCGTTCGTTCGAACTGATTGAGAGGAGAGGTAGATGTCACGTGAATATAACGAGGAGGAGGATGTGATGTTGGCATGTAGGGGAGAGGCTACAGTGTTCTGAGGTAAGCAAAAAAAGCTGATGTGAAGAAAAGGTATGTCAAATAAATATATATATATATATATATATATATATATATATACTATATAAATTTTCAAACCGTCTCGATTTTCACAACTCAAAATCTCGAACCCCTATCGAGGCGTGCCGCTAGGCATTTATAATGTTATACCCCTATTCTAAACGCAATGGAAAAGGTTTTGAGTCCTAATTCGGTCGTATGGAGAAGATAGCTTTTTGGACCCAATTATTATACTAAATTTTGATATTAATTTCAACGCGTTTATATCCCGTACGATCAAACAATAACTCTAAACACTACAAAATTTGGAATCCAATAATAATACACTATTACAGATCCAATGGAATTGGTTTCGTTGAATTCTGAGTCCGTGGCCCGGATCGCTATTTTAACGCGTCGATTAAATCGATGATTTCAAAAACTGTCGAAATCACTCGAAATTTTCAATTTTAAAAAATCATTAACTAAATTAAAATTCCCAATCCAATATTTAAACCATTTAAATATTCTAAATTAAACATCGAAAAATCCGGGTCGTTACAATTAATTAAATTCCAGCATAATAGGTATACAATCAAATCTAAAGGCTCATATTGGAAAATGGATTCCAACTATGAAAAGTTAAGGATCTGCCTTTCGAATCTGTACACCTCTAGATAAAATGTACTGGAGGCTACAACACATTGCACCTCTCCTACTAAGGACCAGCCCTACCCCTTACTGGATAGCGCCGAATATGATCACCCCTTGGTTGTGATCAAACAACCATACCGTGCTCGAAGCATACATAAAGTCATAAATATCGCTCTAGATTAGGCGATGATCATACCCTAATGGGAGCGACCCATAGAGCTCTTCCGCTTGTCCCTGCTTTAGTCATTTACCGGGTGTGAGGCCTGTGAGATAATGATTACCTTATTCCTCTTAGAAATTCCCACTTGGAATGCTAACACAACCTTCTAAACAGATATGCAATGTCAGCATTCATCCATACAAGTTCGTTCTGGATCTTAACGAAACTGGTGGCACTACTTCTACTACAACCATTTTGGAATCACCCTCAGGTTTAGTAGCAAGTAGCCCTTGCGCTTCAAAGAACTCCATCTTCGGTCATCTTTAAGATATCTCCAGTTCAGTTTCTTATGCCAGTTTGAAGTGCGGATAATATATCTGATTCTGGTCCCTTTGAACCGACAAAGATGGTCTTAAAAACTAGCCAAGATTTGATAGTCGGTTATTTGACTATCAAATGATCAAAAAATTCAACAAGAGATTTTATTCCATAACGAAAATAACACTGGTTAAACACAATGCAACCCTAAGCCTCTTAAATTAATCTTTTCATTAATTTAAAACTACTTTGTACATACTTGTATTAAAATACTTTTACAAAGATATATTTCACGTACCTTTCTCTACACTTATCGATACTTTGAAAATATTCATATCCTTATCTCAACTGCATAAGTATATTCACAAACCATTTCATTTTGAAACTTAGGAAAACTTTCCCATATGCTTATCTTAACAGTACAAGTACATTCATAAAACACTGCATTATCTATACTTAGAAAATGTACTTATATACTTATATCATCGATATACGTATATTCACAAATCTTAAGAAAGATTTTCATTTCAAAATCAAAGTTAAATTTGGGTAAAACCGTGTCATTTTAAATAGGGATAATAATAACCCAAACACTATTCCTTCGGTGTTAAGGAGGGAAAAGAATATTTCATACCACCATGATTAAGAAGGTCAATTTTAGGAATCAAATCTCTATTAAAAATAACTCTTTTACAAAATTTTATTTAATAAATATAAGCTTTAAATTAATTTTCAGCATTCCTTTCATAAAATATCATTATAAATTCCTTTATAAATATATAACGTAATTACAGCCTCCTTTATAAATTTCAAAATTTATTTAAAAAACTCCTTTTCTTGGATTCTTTATATTATTTATAAAACTCTTTATAAACTTCTTTTATAAAATATCGCTAATAGAACACATTTTATAAATTCCTAACTTTATTGCAACTCCTTTTATAAATCTCCAATTTCATTTATAAACCATTAATTTCATTGATAAACCCTTTTTTTACAATTTCTATAGACAATCACAAAACTACTTTTATAATAGAATCTCCAATATAACTCCAAACTCCATTTCTATTACAAACTCGTTTACTTTTCGTAACAAGATCCTTCTATATATAAAATAAATTCACAACTGCAACTTATTTTCCAGTTGGACCAAATGATAATATTTCCCTTTGTAAAATACTATTTATACACATATTCCTTTATTTATAAAAATTCTGCTTACATATCTCTATTTTAAATCTGTGACGACACGGAATTTTTGGTTATTTGAAATAGAAATATTTAATTGATTTTAAATATTTGAAGATAGTTTAACTTGAATTTCAAATATCAGGATTTATTTGGCAATTAAAATATTAAATTTAATTATTGAAACTGGGTAAAATATTGTATCTTCAGTTTTGAGCTTATTAAAAATAATTTGAAGTCTTGTAAATTCTATATTGATAATACTGAAGAGAATAAAAGCTTCAGAATTGAATTTGAAAGTGATTTGTTCAGTTTTGAATTTATAGCGTTTAAATCGATATTTAAAAATAGCCTTCTGAGGGCACAGTCTCGGAATTCGACGAAACTAGTTTCATTGGATCCGTAATATTGTATTATTATCGGATTTCAATTTTTGTAGTGTTCAGTGTTGTCGTGTGATCGTACGGATTGTAAACGCGCTAAAATATGTATCGAAAAATTAATATTATAACTGGTCCAAAAAGCTATCTTCTCCATACGATCGAGTTAGGACTCGAAACCTTTTCCATTGCGTTCGGAATAGGGGTTTAACATTATAAACGCCTAGCGGCATGCCTCGATAGGAAGCCAAAATTTTAGATGGTGATTTCGAGACGATTTGAATTTGAATTTAAATTCAAATATAAATAATATAATTTCATCGAACGCTGTAGCTAGCACAGACACGTTGAGAAGTCTAAAGCACGTGTCCATTGCCTTTTCAAATTTGCGTACAAATGTTCCTCCTCCTCTATTCAAATGAAATCGATTTATTCGTTCAAAACAAAAGAAATAAAACATAACGAATGAAGAAAAATAAAATAAAATAAAACTAAGTCTCTTCCCTCTCTCAATCTCATTCTTCAGGCTACCGAAAATCCAAAACAATAATGGCCGAAAGATTTTCGTTCGAAATCAAATTTATGGCGACTGATCAATTGCGAATCATTCCCAAATCGAAAATCAAATTCATAGTCGTGTTCGTTCAAATGGGGGGGCCTCGATTGTAAATCAACTGAGATGGTCGAGCATCTCAGTTCAATCGTACAGGGCTGTTGTGACGACCGCCCATGACCCCTGCACTGAACCTAGAGAAAGTGCGCTGTAAAGTGTGCCAGGCAGCCATGGACGATTGCCAGGGTAAATTAAAACAACAAAATCTATCGTATTACTCACAGCGCATGGACAAAATACAATAGAATATATATATAGTGAAGCTTCACAGAATAGAATCTCATCAATAAAACTTCATAATAGTTGAATACAGACATCAGAATAGTCAATACAACAAGCCTCACTACATAACACTCAGAGAAAATACAAACAGCGGAACATCCAGTACATATAATAAGGAGATAATATGCAACCCTCCAGCTCGTCTTCGATACCAACACCGTGGAAAGCAAGAGCAGCACCTGTCACCTGCTACCTAGTCTGCCCGTCCCAAAATGGACGAACAGCCCAAGGCAATAAGAGTTAAAAACATAAAGCCTTGAGTCAGACAACAGTCTTAGTGAGCAGTAAATTAACTAACAACATACCAAAAGAGCATAAAGGAAAAGGAATAGGAATACAACCCTCCCACTCCAACCTCTTTCTACAGTGATAGCTCCCAGACACACACTAAGCAGAAGCAAACATAGCAGAGCATACAATCTAAAATAAAGCAATTATCACTCAAGTCAAGGGCGATGTTTTCCAAGTACAAACCCCCAAGGCCTAAACCAAGATCAGATAAGCACCCATAAAATACCGCTCTTGAGACCGAATGATGATACAACCAAACATCCATGACTCTGGCTATCACTGTTATCATTGCTTCGGTATCATCGTTAATTGAATGACCGGCACATTCTTTCAGCCGTCCGTCAAGGGCTAATGGAAACCCCGGTTCTAGACATAACTCCCGCACGTCATCGTAACCCGTGCCTAGGACTATCGAATCTGCCCAGAGTACTTGACTATCAATCATTAGCCTTCAGGGACTATCGAATCTGCCCAACGTACTCTTGCTTTGAGCATGCTAGAACCTTCAACAACAATGAGATCTCAGCCTTCTAGTCATCCTCCTCGACGACTATTTCCATACTAGCTCAAGCGCCTCTCGAGCCAACCATTATCCTCAACTCGAACCATATCACCGAGTTATCAACATGCTTGGAATGATCCCATCTGGATTAGACCAAGACTACCTCATATCATGCCTCGCTTCATCACATCCTCGCAAAGCTTCATCTCAACATCATCATCAAATCTACCCATATGAGCTTCAATGTCCGCTACATATGCCACGAGCAGCTTTTCCAATTCAAGAGCCTTTCCCTTGGCTTTTGAATCATCTTCGACCGATCTTGTCTAAATCAAATCATAAATCCCCTAATTCATAGCAATCAATCAAGTCAAACATTAATCCAAGTAAAACAAGCATTCAAATATGATCTAGAAAGACAATTATAACAATAATGGCAATTTCGTAATTAAAGAGTCGAAAGTCTAACAAGCATGAAAACATGAGCAATGTCTCTATAATCTTGATGAATGAACTTGCATAGGCTAACATGTAGTAAAATGGTTGTCAAATCATCTTAAACAATGGATCTATATGGATCTATACTTAAGTTTACAAAGATGCATGAAAATCACTACTTTAACATCAAATCAAGCCAACGATCCGATATACTCCTTTGGATCCGTGTGAGAGATAATCACCACTCACCAAATCACCTAAACAACTCCAAATCAACACGCTTCAGATCTGGACAGCGAAGGATCTAACTCGATCTATCACAAATCTGCTTCAAACGATGAAATCTCTCTTCGAAGAATGTAGATCTTCAATCTAAGCTCTTCGATCTTCGATTTGATCTTCGATATGGATGGATGGAATCACTAGATTAGAGTGGAGAAAAGAAGTGAAGAAGTGTAGAAGTCGATCTCTCAAAATGGCAGCACTTCGTCGCTTCGAAATCCGGATCCCAAAAAATGGAGCAAAGCCCTCCTATTTATAGCCGAAAACTTAGGTCGTCTGCCTCTATAAGTCGTCTCCGACTTATCCCTATCTCCGACCTATACTCCAAATGACCTACGACCTAACAACAGCTCCGACTCAACAACCCCAAGTCTCTACGACTTACGACTTAACTCCCACCGACCTAAAGTCTTCGACTTAACACGTGATACGACTTAGCATATGCGCGCATCCTCGCGTCCTACGACTTAACAGCTTTGCCGACCTAGCAAAGTTACGACCTAACCAAGATCCGACTTAACTGGGTTACGACTCAACTCCTAAGTCGTCTACGACTTAAGGTACCTAGCAACCTACGACCTAAGCCCATGCGCACTCACGACCAACTAGACCCATCTTTCTATGACTTAATGCGCGCGCGACTTAACTTCCTAACTCGTCCACGACCTAACCCTTAGGCCGAAAACTCCCTTAAGTCGCTCTATTCCTTAACTCGCCCAACCAACCTAACTCTTAACTCGTCGATTCCCTTAGGTCGCAGACTTTTCTTAAGTCGCTCACGACTTATCACTTAAGTCGTTAACAACCTATGATGACGCAACTGGTAAGTTGGAGCTAAAGCTCCCTAAGTCGCACACCACTTACTACATGTCTTAGGTTGTTCACGACCTAAGACTTAGACGTATCTCTGCCCAAAATCTGAAACGACCTAATGACAATAGTTTTGCGACGTTTCGATCCGTAAAAATACGGGTCGTTACATTCTCTTCCCCTTAGGAATTTCGCCCCCGAAAATCCAAACAAACAAGGCAATCAAAGACTATTTTGCACGCCTATCATCCATAGCAATCAACAAACCATGCATCCAATTCTAGCTTAGCGTACAGAATTCTAACACCAGAACAAGTTACAATATCGTGAGATGACACGACACCTTAGGGCCATACCTTGAAGAGTTCAGGATGAGCTGCCTTCATCCTCTCTTCCACCTCCCACGTACAGTCGTTACCATCATCACTCCATTGTATCTTGAGCAACTTAACTACCTTCCTCCTAAGCTGTTTCGTGTCGGTTTCCACAACACGAAGCGGCTTACGAGGTCTCTTATCGACTGGATCAACTTTGAAATCTTCACAGCTATCAGCAGAAACCACTGTATTCGAGTCGTGCACATACTTCCGTAGATACGATACATGAAAAACATTGTGCACACTCGACATCTTCTCCGGTAACTCCAATCTGTAGGCGAGCTTTCCAATTCGCTCGATGATCGGGAATGGTCCAACAAACCTCGGAGTCAATTTTCCTTTCTTCCCGAATCGAATAACATTCTTCAGTGGAGAAATCTTCACAAAAACCACATCACCTACGTCGAATTCCAAATCCTTACGACGCTTATCGGCATAACTTTTCTATCGGTCTTGGGCTGCCTTCATTCGCCGCCGAATGATCCCTATACAATCTGAAGTCTATCGAATCATCTCTGGCCCAAGCACCAGCTTTTCTCCGGTCTCTAGCCAAAATGTCGAAGAGTTACACGGTCTTCCATACAATGCCTGTAACGACCCGCTATTTTGGACCATTCAAATCGACAATAATCCACACATGTCTGACTTGAATAATTCAAAATATCAGATTGTTAATTAAAATTTTGGCAAAACTCAGAATATGCAGTAAATAAATCAATCACAGAATCACAGACACAGAGTAATACAATAATACGCAGCGGAATAGATAAAATAGTAGTTCATGAAGCTACTATATAAACATCAGAGTTAAAAATATAATACAACAGAATATCTCAAATACAGTGAAGTCTTCTTCGGTACGAATGGATGACCTCTCTGAACAAATCAACTGGAAAGCTGAAAGCTGAATCGATGGTTGGATCTCCAAATGAAGCTCCAAACTCCAAGGTGAGTCTCAATTGCTGTATCACTCGGTCTGACCCGAGCGTAAAGCAAAACACAAAACACTCGAGTCAGGATTAACATTCTTATATCAATAAATCCAACTCAAGTGAAATATCAACTGAAATAAAAGTAACTTAAAGGATGTTTGGGATAAGCATCCTCTAAGGATCTTCAGAACTATCTACAAGGTGGAAATATACATTTATAACACCGTGGTCATTTCAATCTAATTTATACTTCAAAACCCAAATATTATTTCATTTCAAATATAACTATTTTCCAAGATAGTATATATATTAATTAATTTATAAAGTAAAGCATTTAATTTTCTCAAGTCTCGCAAATCGATTCAAATCAACTTCAAATTCCAAGTTCAAATTTTATTCAAGCTCTATTCATCAATTCAATTCAGTTCTAAATATACCATTTAAATTTTCAATATATTCAAAGCTTTAATATTCAACATTTCCAAGTTAAATTTAACAGTTTCATATAGCACTTGTTTTTAACTTTATTTTTATTAAATTAGGGAATATTCTCTTAATAAATTCAATATCATTTAACTAGCCTTAACTTTCATTTTTACTAAATATTTCCTTAAATTTATTTAAACAAGAAATATTCATTAAGTTATTTAAATCAAACTCAAGTTATAAATCATATCTAAAATCCCAATTTCAATAAGCTTTAAATTGGTTTAATTAAATAAAATTCTTTACTAAATTCAAATTATCTTCCCAACCTTAACTTATTCAAATTTTTACCAAAAATCTATTTTGGCACATAAATTTAAATACTCAACCATATTATATGTATTTAATCAATCTTAATTAAATTAAATATCATTATTAAATCCATATAAATCATTTCCATTTATATATAATAATTTAAGGCTCAACATTTAATAAAACCATATATTTCTTTCCAAAAACCATAGAATTTATTTTCAAAATATTTATATATATGGACCAACGGTGTCTGTATATATATTTATCATAGGGTTAAGTGATACAGATATTTATCATTTCAATCCGAAATTCTAAATATATACGGGTAGATATCATTTCGACCCGTAATCCCAAATTTAATTCAAATGAAAATCGCTTGGGTTTATCATTTCAACCCATAACGATTTTCTCCTATTCTAAAGTCCGTTCGGGTATGTATCATTTCAATCCATAGTGATTTCTATACTAACAGGGAACTTGCAGAGTGATAACAGATATAGAAATAATATAACAGGCATAGATATATCATCAGTACAATATAATATAAACAGCAGGATATGGTGTCATATCCCACAGGTGAACAGTTACAGATAATAGCATATATAACAATTTAAATAACTACAACAGCATATTTCAATTGTCGTTTCAATTGAAATCAAATTTAATAAATAAAAGAACGTTAATCGTGAGTGATTGCTCACCTTTCGAGGCTAGAGGATAGACAACGAAATGAGATAGGCTACGAATCCAAGCATGAATTCCAAAGCAAACAGTGTTGGCACGAATTTGAAGGGTCAAAGCTGATAAATGGGAGTCGAAGAGAACAAATCAAAACCAGTCGATTTCAATGAAATGAAATGTATATTATATAAACATTTTCCTTAAACAAAAACTCCATGTAAATACCTTTTTAAAATGACACATTTACACATTACACTTATTACAAATCAAACATACACCCTAAAATACAATAATATATAATTATATAGATATACCGCCTATCACATGTATATATATAATATATAACAAAACCCAATCACAACCGATTATCTAAATTCAATTAAACATATATACTAACGTAATATACTCCTTTTAAAATCGAATATAATATACATTATGACAACCTATACTATGCATACCAAAAGAACTCGTGCAGACTCACATATAAAAGAGGACCCACACTAATGTTAATATAAAACAAGGCCAGAGCTCATGTGCATATAATGATGATTTTTTTCCAACTTATATATATATACCTTAGTTCAACATAAACAGACTTACCTATAAACTGATATGTACAACCGCATTAACATCATAACATATGACTTATACAATATCACAGCAAAGAAGGAAAAGTCTAAGCTTTTATAATATAATATATATATTTTTATTTCTGACTTAAACATTGCATGTATGACAGAACTCCATTTATTCACTTACAGCAAGATACGCACATAACTTGTATAAATTGTAAGCCAACATCAATTATATTCAAAACAATGCTTAACAGAACATATAAATAAAATATTAACATGATATATATATGGTACAACTTACATACTATATGCGAAAACAAGCATTGGTAAAATAAAACAAAAATACATATACTAACGTATATTTGAACTCATACATAGGCTCATAAAGAAATAATATACTTCAATGAGATAATATATAAAAACATATCAACTTAGAATGCATACTAAAATATATAACAACAACTTTCTTATAACATATATATACTCTTTACAAAAAAAAAAAAAATTACAGACTCATATACTTTACTTTACTGTAACCATAACTTAGCACATATAAACAACATTCGAACTATATAACACAATAAAATGTAATATAATAAAATCTAATATAATATAGTACAGTAAGATGTAATAAAATATAAAATGATATAATATAATGCAGTACATATAATACTGTGAAAGGCTCGGCTAATATCAATACATAAGTGCGAAAATTCCCTTTAAATTAATCATATATATAACAACTTATCACTATATTTATAAAATCTTTTTTTTATAACATCTTATGTTATACTTGCAGTACATGAAATCACTTCCTAAACTAATAATTTATATGCATACAAATAAAATCTTATACATGCATCTCTTCCTAGCATGGCCCAATATGCAGATTAACTTTTATCTACTGACATATCTAAAAATATATTTTACTAACGCGAATAAGTGCAGGTTGGCCAAAATCATACATTAATATATAATAATATATATAAACTCGGACCTTATATAACTTGCTTTAAACACACATATACATAGCTTGTCCTTTCGGCAATACGAAACAAACAAAACAAATGGATGCAAGTAAACTGACCGATCCTATATATATATAAATGAATATATATGCAGATACATACATGAGTAGGCTAGAGGTTGAGCATGAAATGGAGCGGCCGAGCAGGGGCAAGGTGACGGGGTGCTCCTCGCGTGCAGCCGGAGGTTGCTGCTGCTGGTGAGTTGAAGGGTGGACGGGCGGAGATGGGAGGGTGCGGTTGGATTTGGCTGAGGTGGATGTTGGGATGGACGGTGGGTACGAGCAAATTTGTTGATGAGGTGGAAGGGGAATCTCCATAAAAATGATAGCAACCGAAAGAAATGAAGAAGGAAAATGGGCTGGTTGCACAAATTTACAGCTTTATAGCTCTGTATATAAAAATTAGATCTGGTTTTTTCCAAGTGAACTGGCAAAAAAAGAAAAGAGGTAGTAAGATAAATAGGCAGAGAAAATGAACCTGGTAATACGTTTAAAGGTCAGGAGTAAATTCTGGAAAAGAAAAAGTCAATCAGAAATAAATGAGTGATAGTGGCCGTTTTTAATTTAGCCGTTTGAAATATGAATGGGTACAGAATATTATAGGTTCAAAAATAGGTGCCGATACGGTTAATCGTTTTACGGTTTTCACCGCGTACCAGACTTCGAAATACACAAATGAATATACCGCAGAGATTAGCACGACGAGACAATCAAAATGGTATACAGATATTGGTGGTACGATCATACGTTTAAAAGTCGATAATCGGTACCGGAAATGCTGCTATTTTGCCAAAATTAAGATAAACGGAGCAGTAGAAGTCCAAATTTGGAAAAACGAATTTCGCAGTCTGATTCAGAATGATCTAAATAATTTTCTCCTGTTGACATATTTTGATTTCGGAAAACTTTTAAATTCACTGTTTTTAACCGGTTTGATTTGAAATGAAATTTCACAGGAAAATAAACTTCAATATTATCAGATGAAAATTTACCAGTTGCTATATTAAATTAGACGTATTCCAAATAGTAAATTTATATTTTCAAATTTTATTGTTTAAAATTTCACAAAATTTCAATTAATTTTAACAAATAAAATCACTAAAAGTTTTGGGTCTTTACACACTCCCCCACTCAAAACTTTTCGTCCCCGAAAAGGAAGGAGGTTGGAGAATAGAACAACCAAAAATAAAAGTAGATTGAAAGTCAAGATTAAACAATTAATTTAAAACTATACAAATTTTACTTGAAATATTAATTTGAAAACTTTATTTGTAAATCAATTATCTTTAATACTTTCAAAACCCATTTGTAAAATTTCTTATTTCCTTCATAAGTATCATTTATAGGTTAAAATAACACCTTTATAAATATATGTAAGCTATTTGAAAATAATTATTTACATTATTACTTATTTTTACAAAGAGGCTATTGAAAACATTTAAATCCATAATTCATAATTTATTAATTTTTCTCTCAAGATACTTTTCAAATATTATTAATAAACAAATAATCATTTACTTTAAATATGTTTATTAAATTAATAACTTCTAAAATATTTATAACACTAAAATTTTCTATCAAACCATGTAGTGTATAAATAAACAATATTCAAAAAGGGTATAGTCAACAAGGAAAAGGAGGATTTGGAAAGACAGAATATAGGAGAATAAATGAAGCTGAGCAGATAAGGCAAATTCAAAAGAATAGTATCGGGTCATGAATAGTTAATTTAGAACGATAAGAATTTCAATTTCAAATATTTATACAAAATTTCTTTGTTGGAAATAGTTTTAAAATAAAATACCTTTATAATAAAATACTTTTATAACTCGATGTTTCAACAAGTTTATCCTTGTCCCTGTAGACTCTGGTAGTGCGTTGATCAGGCGCAAAACTAGAATTCTCCAGGTACTTAGTAGACCTGTTTCAACACCCAGTGAAAATACTGGAAAAACCTTTAAAAACAGATATGGAAAGTATAATCCAATCAAAAACACAAACAAAACCTTTGTCTAACCATGGTTCGCAGATACACAATGGTTACGCCTGGATCCCCCAGGAAACAATCCATATCCGTAAGCTTTCTCAGCCCTGCGAGTTACGCCATGATGACTAGTAGAATGCAGGATACACAATGGTTACGCCTGGATCCCCCAGGAAACAATCCGTACCCCCAGGCAAGACTCAGCCAAGCATTTGCGCTACTATTCGCGACCTACACAGATTGCAGGATACACAATGGTTACGCCTGGATCCCCCAGGAAACAATCCGTACCCCCAGGCAAGACTCAACCAGGCAGTTGCGCTATGCAGTCACGATCGTAAGACCATGGGTAACGCCATGGAATTCGAAGGACACTCGAGTATCATATCCGGAAAACCAAAAATCAGAGAGAATAATATCGATAGAATGAATCCAAGATGTGGCCACAAATCGGATATCAAGCAGAAGGCACTTTCCATATCTTTACTTCGAAAATATGTATCATATAGTACCTTTTCAAATCACTTTCAAATATCGTACTTATATAAAATCCATTATATATAAGATTAAATTTTCAAATCAAATACTTTCCAAAATCAATAGTATATCAAATCATACTTATATAGACTTCAATTATATAAGATTTCACTTTCAAATTGAGTACCTTTTCAAATCTATAGTTTTCGAATCAATTTCATACTCATGTAAATCAATTTTATATAAGTTCGACAACTCCCAAATCAAGTGTTTAGTAACATAAAGTTCTCAAATTTCAAATTATTTCTTCTCAAATTAAATATCTTTAGTTTCAAAGTTTCCAAAATAATAGATTTAGAAAATAAATCCAAATTTCCACATCAATATAATTTAAGTCAACCAATTCATTTCCAAAATCAAATGTTTTCAAGATCATCTTATACTTACGTAAGGTCCATCTTATAAGGATCAAATTTTTCAAAATAAATTTCGCTGTATGAAGAGCCATATGGGATTGAATATCTTGCTTTTATGGGTTATATATCTTTGTAATTTAAATTGGAAAATTTTCTTTTAGTAAATAAAGATATTCTAACCCGACAGCTTTCAATTTCAGCGTCAAAATATATCAATGATATTAGAATATAAGATGTACATACGTCATCATTTCGCAGAATCACATTTGATCGCTCGCTCGATCACACCAGTTTGCTTTCGAACTAGTATTGTCCATTCGACTTCCCTAATGCGGACTTCGATATGGTTTCTCGACTAGAAGCCATCAGTCTCCTTGCATAGCCATATACTATGATAGAGAATTCTAGAATTGAGCCCAAAATCCATATCAAATATTCGCCATCAAGAATCCAATGAAAAATCCTAACATGAAATGGTGTAATTCACCTCGAACTTGTGTACTCAAACTTGGATCAATTTAATTATGCGAATAAAACAGTATACGTACAACTTATATATTTATTCCAACTTGTTAAATATATAGTTTCATAAAGATGTTACTAAGTTAAAACATTTAACTAAACTTTATTCAAAATATTTTGAAGACCAAATTCTTTTCAAAACATTTCAAATCTAAATTTCATATTAGAAATTTTTTAAAATTGCCTTATTCATTTACTTAACAAAACAGTTTCAACTTATTTAAATCATATTACTTTATACTTAAACATTCAAAACAAACTTATATACTTTATACTTTTCGAAATTTCTTAGCTTTGAAAAGTTAACCTTGATTTGGAAGTGCTCGAACCTTCAAAATAGTTGAAGAAATCATTTTCAAATTCAAGAGTTGGAAATCAGCAACAAATCAGTAAATCAATTTTAATAGATGGGGTTATATCAAATCCGAAACTCAAAGACTGAACACCAGCTTACTTCAAATCATTTCAAATATATATACATATATACTTTGAATATCAAATCTTACTCGGAATTTGAAATCAAAATTTGTTTCGCAGAATCACTCGCATAGCAAAGCTATTGAAGTGGCCTATCCCCCACTCTGAAACTCGAAAATCAATGTCGATGATGCGTGCACTCATCACCGAAATTATTTTCCAACGACATAAGTAAGTTCTGGACTTCTATTTTCTCAAACTTCTTTTGAAATTTCTTCGAAATCATTCGAAACTTATTAAAATCATTTGAAACATTTCTTATTCGGAAAATACTTTTAAATCATATTATTATTATATATTTCAAAATCTTAAAACCAATTTCAACACCGGGGTTCAATTCTCGAATTTCAAATTTAAAATCCTTCAGTCATAAATCATTTTTAGATAAATCAAATTTGTTATATAGTTTTTTTCAAAATTACAAATCCTTTCGAAACCTCAAATTCTTATTTTAAAGGGTTTTTAGTCTTTATCAAAAACATTTCATTTTTATATATAGAATATAATCATACTTATTAAAATAATAATTTCGGTTTAGAAAACAATTTCTAAAATATAAACAAACCCGATTTTCAAAGGACGATTCACGAACGTATTTCAAAACAAAGATAGAGATTCAAATTAGAGGGACTCTTGTCAAATAGAATTGTGATTTGAAGATAAGCTCGAACGAAGATGAGAAAATTAAATTTCAAAATAGAAGATGAATATACTTATATAAATCGCGGACGACCTTAACCGGGTCAACCGTGACTTCAGGAACAAGATCGATGCAGAATTCCAAGAAAAATCAACATTCGATCGCAAGAGATAGCGGCATCTAAACCAAAGATATATAAATCTCCGATGAATCAATGCCAAATGTAAAGGAGTTCCACCCCTTTACAAATCATTCAAAGATTGGCAGGATCGCCTATTCTTATAGAGATCATTCAAAGTGGAGTTATGGGATACTCCAGAATCAAAAGAATACAAATAGGGAGAGACAAGAATGAATTTTGGAACCGCAGGGACGTTCCAAAGTTCAAAGAAAATTCGAGTCAAAAGGAAGAGATTCAACTCGAACGAAAGTGATTCTGTAAATAAATTTACAATATATGCTAAGTTTTGCCTAGAGCCAAAGCTCTGATACCAACTGTAACGACCCGCTATTTTGGACCATTCAAATCGACAATAATCCACACATGTCTGACTTGAATAATTCAAAATATCAGATTGTTAATTAAAATTTTGGCAAAACTCAGAATATGCAGTAAATAAATCAATCACAGAATCATAGACACAGAGTAATACAATAATACGTAGCGGAATAGATAAAATAGTAGTTCATGAAGCTACTATATAAACATCAGAGTTAAAAATATAATACAACAGAATATCTCAAATACAGTGAAGTCTTCTTCGGTACGAATGGATGACCTCTCTGAACAAATCAACTGGAAAGCTGAAAGCTGAATCGATGGTTGGATCTCCAAATGAAGCTCCAAACTCCAAGGTGAGTCTCAATTGCTGTATCACTCGGTCTGACCCAAGCGTAAAGCAAAACACAAAACACTCGAGTCAGGATTAACATTCTTATATCAATAAATCCAACTCAAGTGAAATATCAACTGAAATAAAAGTAACTTAAAGGATGTTTGGGATAAGCATCCTCTAAGGATCTTCAGAACTATCTACAAGGTGGAAATATACATTTATAACACCGTGGTCATTTCAATCTAATTTATACTTCAAAACCCAAATATTATTTCATTTCAAATATAACTATTTTCCAAGATAGTATATATATTAATTAATTTATAAAGTAAAGCATTTAATTTTCTCAAGTCTCGCAAATCGATTCAAATCAACTTCAAATTCCAAGTTCAAATTTTATTCAAGCTCTATTCATCAATTCAATTCAGTTCTAAATATACCATTTAAATTTTCAATATATTCAAAGCTTTAATATTCAACATTTCCAAGTTAAATTTAACAGTTTCATATAGCACTTGTTTTTAACTTTATTTTTATTAAATTAGGGAATATTCTCTTAATAAATTCAATATCATTTAACTAGCCTTAACTTTCATTTTTACTAAATATTTCCTTAAATTTATTTAAACAAGAAATATTCATTAAGTTATTTAAATCAAACTCAAGTTATAAATCATATCTAAAATCCCAATTTCAATAAGCTTTAAATTGGTTTAATTAAATAAAATTCTTTACTAAATTCAAATTATCTTCCCAACCTTAACTTATTCAAATTTTTACCAAAAATCTATTTTGGCACATAAATTTAAATACTCAACCATATTATATGTATTTAATCAATCTTAATTAAATTAAATATCATTATTAAATCCATATAAATCATTTCCATTTATATATAATAATTTAAGGCTCAACATTTAATAAAACCATATATTTCTTTCCAAAAACCATAGAATTTATTTTCAAAATATTTATATATATGGACTAACGGTGTCTGTATATATATTTATCATAGGGTTAAGTGATACGGATATTTATCATTTCAATCCGAAATTCTAAATATATATGGGTAGATATCATTTCGACCCGTAATCCCAAATTTAATTCAAATGAAAATCGCTTGGGTTTATCATTTCAACCCATAACGATTTTCTCCTATTCTAAAGTCCGTTCGGGTATGTATCATTTCAATCCATAGTGATTTCTATACTAACAGGGAACTTGTAGAGTGATAACAGATATAGAAATAATATAACAGGCATAGATATATCATCAGTACAATATAATATAAACAGCAGGATATGGTGTCATATCCCACAGGTGAACAGTTACAGATAATAGCATATATAACAATTTAAATAACTACAACAGCATATTTCAATTGTCGTTTCAATTGAAATCAAATTTAATAAATAAAAGAACGTTAATCGTGAGTGATTGCTCACCTTTCGAGGCTAGAGGATAGACAACGAAATGAGATAGGCTACGAATCCAAGCATGAATTCCAAAGCAAACAGTGTTGGCACGAATTTGAAGGGTCAAAGCTGATAAATGGGAGTCGAAGAGAACAAATCAAAACCAGTCGATTTCAATGAAATGAAATGTATATTATATAAACATTTTCCTTAAACAAAAACTCCATGTAAATACCTTTTTAAAATGACACATTTACACATTACACTTATTACAAATCAAACATACACCCTAAAATACAATAATATATAATTATATAGATATACCGCCTATCACATGTATATATATAATATATAACAAAACCCAATCACAACCGATTATCTAAATTCAATTAAACATCTATACTAACGTAATATACTCCTTTTAAAATCGAATATAATATACATTATGACAACCTATACTATGCATACCAAAAGAACTCGTGCAGACTCACATATAAAAGAGGACCCACACTAATGTTAATATAAAACAAGGCCAGAGCTCATGTGCATATAATGATGATTTTTTTCCAACTTATATATATACCTTAGTTCAACATAAACAGACTTACCTATAAACTGATATGTACAACCGCATTAACATCATAACATATGACTTATACAATATCACAGCAAAGAAGGAAAAGTCTAAGCTTTTATAGTATAATATATATATATTTTTATTTCTGACTTAAACATTGCATGTATGACAGAACTCCATTTATTCACTTACAGCAAGATACGCACATAACTTGTATAAATTGTAAGCCAACATCAATTATATTCAAAACAATGCTTAACAGAACATATAAATAAAATATTAACATGATATATATATGGTACAACTTACATACTATATGCGAAAACAAGCATTGGTAAAATAAAACAAAAATACATATACTAACGTATATTTGAACTCATACATAGGCTCATAAAGAAATAATATACTTCAATGAGATAATATATAAAAACATATCAACTTAGAATGCATACTAAAATATATAACAACAACTTTCTTATAACATATATATACTCTTTACAAAAAATAATAATTACAGACTCATATACTTTACTTTACTGTAACCATAACTTAGCACATATAAACAACATTCGAACTATATAACACAATAAAATGTAATATAATAAAATCTAATATAATATAGTACAGTAAGATGTAATAAAATATAAAATGATATAATATAATGCAGTACATATAATACTGCGAAAGGCTCGGCTAATATCAATACATAAGTGCGAAAATTCCCTTTAAATTAATCATATATATAACAACTTATCACTATATTTATAAAATCTTTTTTTTATAACATCTTATGTTATACTTGCAGTACATGAAATCACTTCCTAAACTAATAATTTATATTCATACAAATAAAATCTTATACATGCATCTCTTCCTAGCATGGCCCAATATGCAGATTAACTTTTATCTACTGACATATCTAAAAATATATTTTACTAACGCGAATAAGTGCAGGTTGGCCAAAATCATACATTAATATATAATAATATATATAAACTCGGACCTTATATAACTTGCTTTAAACACACATATACATAGCTTGTCCTTTCGGCAATACGAAACAAACAAAACAAATGGATGCAAGTAAACTGACCGATCCTATATATATAAATGAATATATATGCAGATACATACATGAGTAGGCTAGAGGTTGAGCATGAAATGGAGCGGCCGAGCAGGGGCAAGGTGACGGGGTGCTCCTCGCGTGCAGCCGGAGGTTGCTGTTGCTGGCGAGTTGAAGGGTGGACGGGCGGAGATGGGAGGGTGCGGTTGGATTTGGCTGAGGTGGATGTTGGGATGGACGGTGGGTACGAGCAAATTTGTTGATGAGGTGGAAGGGGAATCTCCATAAAAATGATAGCAACCGAAAGAAATGAAGAAGGAAAATGGGCTGGTTGCACAAATTTACAGCTTTATAGCTCTGTATATAAAAATTAGATCTGGTTTTTTCCAAGTGAACTAGCAATAAAAGCAAAGAGGTAGTAAGATAAATAGGCAGAGAAAATGAACCTGGTAATACGTTTAAAGGTCAGGAGTAAATTCTGGAAAAGAAAAAGTCAATCAGAAATAAATGAGTGATAGTGGCCGTTTTTAATTTAGCCGTTTGAAATATGAATGGGTACAGAATATTATAGGTTCAAAAATAGGTGCCGATGCGGTTAATCGTTTTACGGTTTTCACCGCGTACCGGACTTCGAAATACACAAATGAATATACCGCAGAGATTAGCACGACGAGACAATCAAAATGGTATACAGATATTGGTGGTACGATCATACGTTTAAAAGTCGATAATCGGTACCGGAAATGCTGCTATTTTGCCAAAATTAAGATAAACGGAGCAGTAGAAGTCCAAATTTGGAAAAACGAATTTCGCAGTCTGATTCAGAATGATCTGAATAATTTTCTCCTGTTGACATATTTTGATTTCGGAAAACTTTTAAATTCACTGTTTTTAACCGGTTTGATTTGAAATGAAATTTCACAGGAAAATAAACTTCAATATTATCAGATGAAAATTTACCAGTTGCTATATTAAATTAGACGTATTCCAAATAGTAAATTTATATTTTCAAATTTTATTGTTTAAAATTTCACAAAATTTCAATTAATTTTAACAAATAAAATCACTAAAAGTTTTGGGTCGTTACAATGCCTCATACGGTGCCATACCAATGCTCGACTGGTAACTGTTGTTATACGAAAATTCCACCAAATGAAGATGATCTTCCCATGATCCTCCGAAATCCAAAACACAAGCTCTAAGAAGATCTTCCAAAACTCGGTTGACTCTCTCGGTCTGACCATCTGTTTGAGGATGATAAGCTGTACTCAAACACAACTCGGTTCCCAAAACTTCCTGGAAGCTTTTCCAAAATCCACTAGTGAACAATGGATCTCGATCGCTCACTATACTCTTCAGAATACCATGGAATCGAACTATCCACTTAACATACAACTCTGCCAACTTTGATGCAGTCCTAGTCGATCGAACGGGAATGAATCTTGCACTCTTAGTCAGACGATCTACGATGACCCAAATTCCTTCATTTCCCGTTCTTGTTCTAGGTAGTCCATCAATAAAATCCATCGATACTTGTTCCCACTTCCATGTAGGAACTTCTAATGGCTGAAGCAATCCACTTGGCTTCTTCTGTTCGGCTTTTACCAACTGGCAGTTCATGCATTTGGAAATAAAATTTCCAACATCCTTCTTCATACCTTCCCAGTAGTAGGTTCTCTTCATATCCCGATACATCTTATTTCCACCTGGATGAATTGTCAACTTCGAGTGATGACTTTCCTTCAGCACTTCACTCCTCAATTCATCTATATCGGAAACAACTAGTCGTCCTTGCTTCCGAAGCCAGCCCTCTCGATCGACCTCGAATCTTTTATCCTTTTCTGGGTCCAATCCAGATTCCAAATCACGGATAATCTTGACAAGCTTATCGTCTAGCTTTTGGCTCTCGCCAATCCTTTCTACAAGAGTAGGTCTTATCGATAAGTTTGCCAACATCTCAGGTTCCAATTCACATCTGGGCCTGAAGTCAAATCCAGCTAAATACTCGAGATTCTTCCATTCTGAAAACATGGCTCCCAATCCTGCATGTCTTCGACTTAACGCATCTGCCACTGCGTTACCTTTTTCCGGAGTATACGCTATACCAAAATCATATGATGCAAAAAACTCTAGCCAACGTTGCTGCCGAAGATTCAAATCCTTTTGGGAGAAAAGATACTTCAACGACTTATGATCTGTAAACAACTCGAATCAAACTCCCAATAGATAATGTCTCCACATCTTCAGAGCAAATACAATCGCCGCTAACTCCAAATCATGAGTCGGGTAATTCCTTTTGTGTGGCTTCAGTTGTCGACTAGCATACGCAATAACTTTATCCTTCTGCATCAGCACTGCTCCAAGTCCAGTACCACATGCGTCGGTGTAAACCACCATCTCATCATTCCCACTTGGAATAGTCAAAACAGGAGCACTTGTCAATCTTTCTTTCAGGATTCTGAAAGCTTGCTCACACTTATCTTCCCATCTGAACACTTGGTTCTTTTTCGTCAATCCTGTTAACGGTGCAGCCACCTTAGAGAAGTCTTTGATAAACCGTCGATAATATCCTGCTAATCCAAGAAAACTTCTCACATCAGATGCATTCTTAGGTCTAACCCAATCCTGGATTGCTGCCACCTTAGCGGGATCAACCGCTATTCCATTTCCAGAAATAACATGGCCTAAGAATCTCACTTCACTCTTCCAGAAGTGACACTTCGAAAACTTAGCCTTCAGCTGATGTTTCCGCAAAATTTCCAAAACAATACGCAAGTGCGTCTTGTGCTCTTTCTCAGTTCTGGAATAGATCAGAATATCATCCACGAACACAAGCACGAACTTGTTCAACTGATCTCTGAACACTCTATTCATAAGATCCACAAAATATGCTGGCGCGTTAGTCAATCCAAACGGCATTACCAGCCACTCAAAGAAACCGGATGGTGTCCTAAAAGCAGTCTTCGGCACACTATCCTTAGCCACTCTCAGCTGGTGAAATCCCGTTGCCAAATCCATCTGAGAAAACACCTAGCTTCGTGAAGCTGATCAAACAAGTCGTCTATTCTCGGCAATGGATACTTGTTCTTCTTAGTCACCTTATTCAGCTCACGATAATCCACACACAACCTCAACGATCCATCCGCTTTGGTTGCGAACACAACTGGTGCACCCCATTCGGACACACTACGCCGAATGAATCCTTTCTGCAAAAGATCATCAACTTGCACCTTCAACTCATGCTGTTCCCTAGGCGCCATCCGCCTAAGAGGCATCACAACAGGTCTGGCTCCTTCTACTAGATCTATACGAAACTCGATCTCCCTATGCGGCGGTAACCCTTTGACCTCGTCAAAGACATCCTCAAATCCATTCACGATTGGCAATGATGACAGTCCATCCTGTGGAACAACCAGCGAATACATGAAGCTCATGAAGACGCCTTCCTCATGCTTACATCGTATCACAATCTTTCGCCCCTCCACATTCTCGACTGTCACCTCCAACCTCTCACAATCAACCTTTGCCGCATACTTCCTAAGCCAGTCCATACCCAAAATAGTTCCGAACCCCGCAAAGTTCAGAACAAAACAATCACAAACAAAAGAGCAATCATGACTCGACACAATCAGACCACGGCATAACATACACAAACAAGACGAACCCCCAACTGGATTAGTCACAACCAATGGCCTATCAACAATATCCGGTTCTAAACCCAACCGGCCTACAAGTTCATTACAAACAAACGAATGCGACACCCCAGTATCAAACAGAACTCTAACTGGAACACCACATAGGAAAAGAGTACCTTGAACCACCACACTCTTTCCTTTCTCTTCAGCGGTAGGAGCTTTCGAAGACGATGAGATAGATCCCAAAGCATAAGCTGGCACAATCTGCTTGTCCTTCCTCGGTTCTGGACAATTCTTCCTGATATGCCCCGGCTTGTCACAGTTGTGACACTTCATCGGTACCTTCGGATTCTTGCAATCCTTCGATAAATGGCCCTTCTGTTGACAATTGTAGCAAGTCACTTCACCCTTCGGCTTCTTCTGGCCATCCTTACCCTTTTGCTGCTGCTGCTTCCTCTTCTTGTTTCCACCCTGCTAGGGTTTAGACTCTTCCTTGGTTACAGCAACAACAGATCCTTCCTTAGGAAACAGACTCTCATGCCTGAGAGCTTTCTCCACAAGCTTCTCAAATGAATCATCCAAATGATCCACTAACTGCCTCCCAAGATAACTGTCCAAGCCTGTCACAAACTTCTCGTTCTTCTGATACACAGATTCAATATACGATCGGGCATACTTGGACAAAGCTTCAAACTCAGAAACATACTCAAGAACTGGTCTCCCACCTTGCTTGAGCTCCACAAACTTCTTGAACAGAACAGACTTCTGAGCTGTAGAAATGAACTTGGCTTCAAATCTGGCTTGGAATTGCTCCCAAGTAATCTCTTCTTCCGGTGTATTGATGGTAATAGAGTTCCACCAATCAGAAGCTCTTCCTTGAAGCTGCCTCGATGCTAACTTCCTCTTAGTTGCATCCTTAATTCCCAAGTCACCAAAAATCCTTCTACAAGCATCTATCCACCTCTGGACCTCAATGGTTGATTCTGTTCCCAAGAAAACCTTTCCTCCAAGAGCAGTGTAGTCCTTACACAGCTTAACAAAATCCACCGGTCTTGGAGTTTGAACTTGAACTCCAACATCCACCGATGGCCCCGGAGCTGGCATCCTTCTCATGATCGAAGTCATCATAGCTTCGAACATAGGAGCATAATCAGCAGCCCCTTCAGTAGCACGGCCTTCCCTAGCAGCTGGTCTCCCTCTTCGACTCATTCTCAATATCTATAAAAAGGAACGATTAGCACACCTAGAGAAACAACTGCATAAAGGACTCAAACTCTACTAAGCTACTATATTATATATAGTAATCATCCATCAAAATACAATTACGTCTCTCATACGTAGTTACGTCAGCGAGCGTTGGGTAAAATCGATTAACCAATGCTCTGATACCAAATGTGACGACCGCCCATGACCCCTGCACTGAACCTAGAGAAAGTGCGCTGTAAAGTGTGCCAAGCAGCCATGGACGATTGCCAGGGTAAATTAAAACAACAGAATCTATCGTATTACTCACAGCGCATGGACAAAATACAATAGAATATATATATATAGTGAAGCTTCACAGAATAGAATCTCATCAATAAAACTTCATAATAGTTGAATACAGACATCAGAATAGTCAATACAACAAGCCTCACTACATAACACTCAGAGAAAATACAAACAGCGGAACATCCAGTACATATAATAAGGAGATATTATGCAACCCTCCAGCTCGTCTTCGATACCAACACCGTTGAAAGCAAGGCAGCACCTGTCACCTGCTACCTAGTCTGCCCGTCCCAAAATGGACGAACAGCCCAAGGCAATAAGAGTTAAAAACATAAAGCCTTGAGTCAGACAACAGTCTTAGTGAGCAGTAAATTAACTAACAACATACCAAAAGAGCATAAAGGAACAGGAATAGGAATACAACCCTCCCACTCCAACCTCTTTCTACAGTGATAGCTCCTAGACTCACACTAAGCAGAAGCAAACATAGCAGAGCATACAATCTAAAATAAAGCAATTATCACTCGAGTCAAGGGCGATGTTTTCCAAGTACAAACCCCCAAGGCCTAAACCAAGATCAGATAAGCACCCAGAAAATACCGCTCTTGAGACCGAATGACGATACAACCAAACATCCATGACTCTGGCTATCACTGTTATCATTGCTTCGATATCATCGTTAATTGAATGACCGGCACATTCTTTCAGCCGTCCGTCAAGGGCTAATGGAAACCCCGGTTCTAGACATAACTCCCGCACGTCATCGTGACTCGTGCCTAGGACTATCGAATCTGCCCAGAGTACTTGACTATCAATCATTAGCCTTCAGGGACTATCGAATCTGCCCAACGTACTCTTTCTTTGAGCATGCTAGAACCTTCAACAACAATGAGATCTCAGCCTTCTAGTCATCCTCCTCGATGACTATTTCCATACTAGCTCAAGCGTCTCTCGAGCCAACCATTATCCTCAACTCGAACCATATCACCGAGTTATCAACATGCTTGGAATGATCCCATCTGGATTAGACCAAGACTATCTCATATCATGCCTCGCTTCATCACATCCTCGCAAAGCTTTATCTCAACATCATCATCAAATCTACCCATATGAGCTTCAACGTCCGCTACATATGCCACGAGCAGCTTTTCCAATTCAAGAGCCTTTCCCTTGGCTTTTGAATCATCTTCGACCGATCTTGTCTAAATCAAATCATAAATCCCCTAATTCATAGCAATCAATCAAGTCAAACATTAATCCAAGTAAAACAAGCATTCAAATATGATCTAGAAAGACAATTATAACAATAATGGCAATTTCGTAATTAAAGAGTTGAAAGTCTAACAAGCATGAAAACATGAGCAATGTCGCTATAATCTTGATGAATGAACTTGCATAGGCTAACATGTAGTAAAATGGTTGTCAAATCATCTTAAACAATGGATCTATATGGATCTATACTTAAGTTTACAAAGATGCATGAAAATCACTACTTTAACATCAAATCAAGCCAACGATCCGATATACTCCTTTGGATCCGTGTGAGAGATAATCACCACTCACCAAATCACCTAAACAACTCCAAATCAACACGCTTCAGATCTGGACAGCGAAGGATCTAACTCGATCTATCACAAATCCGCTTCAAACGATGAAATCTCTCTTCGAAGAATGTAGATCTTCAATCTAAGCTCTTCGATCTTCGATTTGATCTTCGATATGGATGGATGGAATCACTAGATTAGAGTGAAGAAAAGAAGCGAAGAAGTGTAGAAGTCGAGCTCTCAAAATGGCAGCACTTCGTCGCTTCGAAATCCGGATCCCAAAAAATGGAGCAAAGCCCTCCTATTTATAGCCGAAAACTTAGGTCGTCTGCCTCTATAAGTCGTCTTCGACTTATCCCTATCTCCGACCTATACTCCAAACGACCTACGACCTAACAACAGCTCCGACTCAACAACCCCTAGTCTCTACGACTTACGACTTAACTCCCACCGACCTAAAGTCTTCGACCTAACACGTGATACGACTTAGCATATGCGCGCATCCTCGCGTCCTACGACTTAACAGCTTTGCCGACCTAGCAAAGTTACGACCTAACCAAGATCCGACTTAACTGGGTTACGACTCAACTCCTAAGTCGTCTACGACTTAACGTACCCAGCAACCTACGACCTAAGCCCATGCGCACTCACGACCAACTGGACCCATCTTTCTACGACTTAATGCGCGCGCGACTTAACTTCCTAACTCGTCCACGACCTAACCCTTAGGCCGAAAACTCCCTTAAGTCGCTCTATTCTTTAACTCGCCCAACCAACCTAACTCTTAACTCGTCGATTCCCTTAGGTCGCAGACTTTTCTTAAGTCGCTCATGACTTATCACTTAAGTCGTTAACAACCTATGATGACGCAACTGGTAAGTTGGAGCTAAAGCTCCCTAAGTCGCACACGACTTACTACATATCTTAGTTCGTTCACGACCTAAGACTTAGACGTATCTCTGCCCAAAATCTGAAACGACCTAATGACAATAGTTTTGCGACGTTTCGATCCGTAAAAATACGGGTCGTTACAACTGTTGCATAGAAGAGGATGAGCCCTGGGCGCTCGCGAGTTGCTGATGTGATGGTAGTCGTGATTTCGCGATTTCGATCATGGAGAGCTGCAGCAGTCGCGACGTAGTGTTCAGAGGAAGGGGCGTTCGGTCCCAAGCGTGCACGATTTCGATGTTGGTATGGGTTTTGAGTGGCTTTGCGTTTTGGCATTAAGGGATCGAGCAGTGAGGTATTGGGTTTATCTTGATATTTTAATTAGTTGTTAAAAATATTCAGGAGATAAATTTTTTTAGCTGGTTAATCAATTATTTTGGTTACTAAAGATAATTTGTTAAAGTAAATCAGTTTTAAACCAAATCATTAGTTAATTAAAATTAATAAATGGTAATTAATTGTTCGATTTATTTCGAATATTGATAAACTGTATAAATATTTGTACAAGGTCTAAAACTATGAAGAAAACAAGCTGGAATGAAAATGGGTTGCATGCATAGTTAAAGGTGAGATCTTCTCACTCAAATTAAAATAATTGGAATTTCAGTTATTGATTGATTGTTTGGATGTGATAGTATATATGATAGTAGTATATATATTTATATATATTTGGAGTGATTGATTTCCCGCATTATATAGTGGATGAGACCTTATGCGCCGCATAATAGCGGATGATATTATATAATCCCATATACCGCGATATTTCACCACGAAGTGGAGTTGGTATTTAATTGTTGTGCTAACATCTATGGATGTAGGGAAACAGGTTGGAGGGATCCAACTGGATTCCTCACATTGTTGAATTTATTTGTATATGTTGTGATGAGATAATCTGTGAATGATTATATTGGTGTAAATGATTATACTGATAAATGGAATTTATTTGAAGGCTACAGTTTAGCCGAATATATTTTTGGTATCGTAGGATACTAGAAATAAATAAAATTGGATTTTTCGAAATTAAAGTAGAAAATTTGGAGTAAAATTAATTTTAGAAAATTGGATAAATTTAAAGGAAGGAATTTAAAAGTATAAAAGTTGATTTTTGTAGTCTTATCAAATCAATTCCAAAATATGGGAAAAATATTTTAATAAATGGATTTCGAGTGATATTGTCTAAAAGTTGGAGAATTTATTTAAAATTCAGATTTTAAATAGTTTGGAAGAAATAAAGGAATTGGTTTTAATAGATGATAAATTTAGAAATCAATTTGGAATTTGATTTGGTGTTTGAAATAAATTTGGAAATCAATTTGGAATTTGATTTGGTGTTTGAAAGTGAATATTTGGAAATCGATTTGAAAATTGTATATCAATGGATATTTGGAAATATAAATTCATAATGGGAATTTATAAAGGAATGGGTTATTTGTTTTAAAATAAATATTGGTTTATTTTAAAAAGTGTGGGAAGAAATTACGGATTTGGAATGTAAATTGAAATAAGTCAAGAAGGATTTATTAATTGATTTAAATGGATCATTTTGAAATGGAAAGTGTATTTTCACTGGAAAGCCGAGTATGTTTTCAAAGTAGCTGATAAATATAAATTGAAAGTTTTAAGGATGGTTTTAAAAAGGATACTTTGGAGAAATTATTTTCTTAAGTTGTTTTTAAATCTTTAAAGTAAATATTTATTTGGTTAATTATAGAAGTGATTATTTTAAAGATCAAATTGAGATTTGATTTAGAAAATGGGTATTTAAATAATTATACTCTATCTAATAATTTCATTTTTAAAATTAGTTTGGGCTTGAAGTTTATATGAGAAATTAGAATAATATTTTCATAACTAATATTTTAGATAAAGTGTTTAAAAATAGTTTTTATCTAAAGTGATTCCAAATATACATATACTTTTGGATAAGTGTTTTAAATTATTCAGACTCGGTGAATCTTCAGTGGAAATAAATAACATTTGGAAATTTATTCCGTAAAAGAAAAGTGATTTGAAATTGGTTTTCAAAGTGTTGAAGTGTTAAAATATATCTTCAAAGATATTTTGAAAATAAATAATTGGGGAAAATTATTTAAATTTGATAATTGTTGTGAATATTGTTTGATAGTTAAATAACCAACTATCAGTATAAACAACTTGGGAAATTTATTGAGGCTTGATGATTGTTGTGAATGTTGTTCGATAGTTAAATAATCGACTATCAATATTGGCCTTTGAAATGGCACTTGAATTTGTTTTCAAAAATAAGTGCTCATTATTCGGTTAAGCTGGGAGAAGACTTTATGTCATAAAACCCATTACGAATAATGATACGACGAAATGGGGTCGCATTTGCTATATTACAGCATGATAGGGGGTTCTCACTTTTTGTTTGGTAGCGAGTAGGAGACTCTTACCCCTACATGTCCCCGGGGAGGGGTTGGCTAACCAGGTTAGTTCCAGAGTCAAGAGGCTGGCCGTAAAAGCAAATGTGAGGTACCACTGTATGCCACGGCGGGGCTGGGATGGTTGAAAAGCCTACCAATCGAGAGTGGCCGTTGTCGATGGTTGAAAAGCCTAGACCGTTACAAAGTGGTATCAGAGCAATTGGTTAAGCGACAACCTTGGCTTTGGTGGGTATTACCCATTAGAGATAGAGCCAGTAGTACTCTCGAATGAGTGTGAGTGTAATAATAGATATGAGCGCGTATTTGTTAGTGAATATAAAAAATTGTTTTTTATTGTGTTGACTTATCGGTTGATTGTTTATAGATTCTGGTCGGTATAGTCTGGACAACTGTATCGATAGGGATTTCTAAACTCTTAAACTAGGCAAACCAACACAGTATTGTTTTAAAAATAGGGTAAATGAAATAATTTTACCCAAATTATTTTTGTATATAAAAGGAAATAATTTTTGAAAATTATTATAGTATATGGATGTTTGATTGTTAGGAAGCAATAATAATCATTGTTGTATGGAAATTAAATAAGGAATTGAAATCAAAACAAAAGGTTAAGAAATAAATTCATATACAAATGAAGTTTATAAATGTGAATTATAAATGTAATTTATAATTGAAAATGAAATAGAATTCCAGAGAAATATTTGAAAATAAATTGAAAGGATTTGAAATTTTGAGATTTGGGAAATTTAAATCCCTTTTTAATTTGAAAATGATTTTTTCAAAAGTTTTGGAAAATATTTTGAATTGAATTTGAAATCTGGTGGAGTTTGAAATCAAGAATATTTGAAAATGTTTTTGAAGGGATAAAAGCACTAAACTCTTTCCGGTCTTTGGAAAATAATTTCGGTGATGACTGCAGCATCATCGGTGTTCATTTTCGAGTTTCCAAGAGAGGAATTGCGGCCCAATTTATTTTAAAAAAATTGAAGTTATTTGCGAAATTGAGTTTGATTTTAGATATAATTAATTTCAAAGATGATTTTGGAAAGACTCTGGAATCTTATTAAAAATAGTTATGGAATAATAAATAAGTTTGAAAACTTAGAAAATTCAAATTTAAACTGAAATTAACTTGAGTTAATTTGAATAATGGTAAATTTGAGAAGTAAGTCTAGTAGACTAAATGGATTGGAATAAAATTTATTAAGGTGGAAAATAAATTTTAAACGAATAAATAAATTTACAATTGCAAGCAAATGAAATTGAAACTGAATGTTGAAATTCGTTTTGAATTTGTAAGTAAATGAAATTGAAGCTGAATATTGGAAATTGAATTTGATATGTGATAAAAAAAGTGAAGTGGAAAATTTGTCAAGTTGGATTAAATGAAGCAAAGTATTGAAATAAAATTAGTAAGTGAAACCAATTGAAGGAATGACAAATTTAATATGGTTTGAAATGAATTGAATTAAAGGTAAATTGAATTAATGTGGAATCAAAAATCCAGTTAAAAAATAAGTGGTTATAAACCAAAGTGGTGAATTGGAAGTAAATATAGGAAGTATATGAATTATTTATATTGAACTTAAGAAATAAATGGTGAAATTCTTAAGTAAAATTTAGAATTGAGGAAATATTTTAAGTTAATATTTGAATGAAGTAAATAAAAGTGTGGGAAATGAAAATTTTGATAGAAATCAAAATAAATGTGAATAAAAAGGAAATTGATATAGCTAATAATCAATTGGAATAAAATACGTAGGATGTACGTATATTATTTTATTCGCATAGCAATTTGATCCAGATTCGAGCACAAAATTTCGAGATAGTTATATCGATCCGAGTTAGGATTTTTCACTCGATTTTCGACGACGAACCCTAGATATGGATTTTTGATTGATTCTGGAAATTCTCTATCATAGTTATGATTATGCAAGGAGAATGACGGTTTCTGATCAAGAAACCAGATCTGAGTCCGCACTAGGAAGTCGGGTGAACGATACTAGTTCGGAAGTGAAATTGTGTGATCGAGTGAGTGATCGAGTTTGATATTGCGTACGAATGATATGTGTACATCGTATGGGTTAAGTACAACAAATATTGAAAATTTTATAATTGGACATTACTGCTAGTAAGATATACAGGTGTTTTAAAAAGCAAAAGGAATTAGATTTTTGATTTCAGAAGATAAAATTAATTTGCTCGACAAAAGGTATGTATTTGAATTTCAATATGAAATTTGATCCTTTTCTGATCTAGCCACTTGGCCTTTTGTTTTCTTTTGAAATCTGGGGGCCCATTGTGGCGTTTTGTAGTCGTACCGAGCTAGCCGCGCAAAGGAGACGCTGGCGAATTCTTTCGAAATTTAGAGAGTTAGAAAAATTTTGAATTTAAAATTTGAATTTGAATTGAAATTTGAATTGTTGAGAAAATAATATTGTTTGAAACTTATGGTTAAGTTTGGAAAGTTAATAAGAGGGATAATGGATCTTTGATAAAAAAAATTGTTTTGGCAAGTTGATAAAACTGTTTGGTTTTGGGAAAATGATAAACAGGTTATGGATCATTCTTCTTAACTAGTAATTTCGGGACGAAATTCTTTTAGGAGGGGGGGGGGAGAATGTGATGACCCGGAATTTTTGGTTATTTGAAATAGAAATATTTAATTGACTTTAAATTTTTGAAGATAGTTTAACTTGAATTTCAAATATCAGGATTTATTTGGCAATTAAAATATTAAATTTAATTATTGAAACTAGGTAAAATATTTTATCTTCAGTTTTGAGCTTGTTAAAAATAATTTGAAGTCTTGTAAATTCTATATTGATAATATTGAAGATAATAAAAGCTTCAGAATTGAATTTGAAAGTGATTTGTTCAGTTTTGAATTTATAGCGTTTAAATCGATATTTAAAATAGCCTTCCGATGGTACAGTCTCGGAATTCGACGAAACTAGTTCCATTGGATCCGTAATATTGTATTATTATCGGATTTCAATTTTCGTAGTTTTCGGAGATGTCGTGCGATCGTACGGATTGTAAACGCGCTAAAATATGTATCGAAAAATTAATATTATAACTGGTCCAAAAAGCTATCTTCTCCATACGATCGAGTTAGGACTCGAAACCTTTTCCATTGCGTTCGGAATATGGGTTTAACATTATAAACTCCTAGCGGCATGCCTCGATAGGAAGTCAAAATTTTACATGGTGATTTCGAGACGATCTGAATTTGAATTTAAATTTAAATATAAATAATATAATTTCATCGAACGCTGTAGCTAGCATAGACACATTGAGAAGTCTAAAGCACGTGTCCATTGCCTTTTCAAATTTGCATACAAGTGTACCTCCTCCTCTATTCAAATGAAATCGATTTATTCGTTCAAAACAAAAGAAATAAAACATAACGAACGAAGAAAAATAAAAAAAATAAAACTAAGTCTCTTCCCTCTCTCAATCTCATTCTTCAGGCTACCAAAAATCAAAACAATAATGGCCGAACGATTTTCGTTCGAAATCAAATTTATGGCGACTTATCAATTGCGAATCTTTCTGTAACAACCCTAGATTTTTGTATATTATTTAAATTTGAATTTATTTTATTTTAAATTATTTTAGACTTATTTTATTTCAAACATTTCATTTTTAAATATAAATGTTGATTATTAAGTGATTTATAGTTCAAACTAGTATAATTTGAATATTTTACTGTAAAGTGAATTTCTGGTCAAACTGTTCAAACTTTGACTTTTAAACTTCAAATTCAAATTATTTAAATTCTTAAATTTTATCTTTTATTATGAAAATAGACGAAATAACTTGAACACTGCTTTTTGTTTCGTTGAAAACGGAGTTAAACTGCAAAAGATATGTACATTTCAATTTTGAGTATAAATTGTTTATTTTGCAATTTTGTTATTTTAAAATGGTATAAATTATATTTTCTTTGTCATATTTTATTTTAATATGTTTAATATGTTATATTATGTATATTTTGACTTTTAAATATTTTTAAAATTGATAATATAATTTTTCCAATGTTTACTGTGTTGATTTCCTATTTTTAAAGGTTGTTTTCTTATTTTCTGTTATTTTCTTCATTAAAATTATATTTAAATTAAATTTTATATATTTATTTTGTGAATGTATTTTTATTTTATGTTATTATTTATGTTTAAAAATATATTACAAGCTCATATGAATTTTCTAAAGTTTATACCATTTATTTTCAAATTTTCTAGCCTAGTTGACAATTTTTGCTATTTTCTTGATTTAATTATTTATAATTAATATTTATTTATTTATACTTTTTTTTGTTAAATTTTCGAATTTTAACTGAAATTATATGCATTTTCAGATATTTAAACTTATTAAAAAGAAATAGAGGAAATTTGAAAAGTTTTAAACTCTTGAAACTCCTAAGGCTTTCCATCTCCCGACCTTTCATTTTCCCAACTCTTCTCTTAATTGTTTTGGGTGTGTAATCTACTCATTTTAGATGCTTTTTTTTCACTTTCACGAAATTCATTTCTCCTCCTCTCACAAAAAAATCACGGCTATTCTCCTTGTGAAGCTTAGGTAAAAAAATCCTATCTTCTTCTTGTCTTTTTATGATTTTCTACTTGAATTTGCACATGCTCTCCACCTTCATAACTGTATTCCCCTTCCTCCAAGCTATGGCTGACCACCACCACCACTTTTCTCTGACCATCACACAGCCTAACACCTCTCCTCCTCAGGCCAAGCCAAGCCATGATGAAGATCATCACAAAAATCCATCTAAACTAGCACTAGCCATCACCTATGCACTCAAGCTGACCTAGTTTTGGTACCATCACCTTCCACCACCCATGGCCGCCACCTCCACCACCTCCAGCACCACCTGGACCCTCTGCCATGTCATCACCTTGGACCCCACTCCTCTGGCCGTGCCCCATGAGCCTTGGTCGAGCCTTGAATTGCCTTGAATCCATGTTAAAGTGACATTGTTTTGCCTTGTTGTGTTGTTTCATGCATACTCACTTTTTGCTATCCTCTAAACATGTTTGGCCGACCCTTAGGCAACCAAAACCTGATCCAAATCTTGCCTTAGACCTGTAGTACACCATATGGCTGAAACTGAAGGTTGTTGGAAGCAAGTGCAAAGCAATTCTACTTTGATTCGTGCAGTTGATTCTATATTATTCTATCGTATTGTGCATTTGAAAACTTATATTGTTTGTATTGTTTTGTCTTATGTATTCGAGGAAGTTAACCTTGTCTCTCCCACACTCATCATCATCATGGCTAAGAAAATGAACCCCTTGTTCGAGCTTTTGAATGGTTAAAGCACAGTCAAGTAATCTATTCCGTTGTTGCTTCTTATCTTCATTGTTTCAACATTGTTTGCGTTGAATATATATGTGTATATTGTCTTGTTTGGTTTTTGTTTACAAGATAAATATCAAGGCTCTCTATTCATTCAAATCAAAAGTCATGTTGTATCGTGCTTGTCGTGCTTTCTGGAATCTATTCTGTGTGTTTGATCGCTAACTCCAGCACAAAAAGGTGAGTTATTCTAACCAGACAATATGTACCTATATAACTAGTAAATTGACACCCTGTGAATCTGTAGAAATATATTATCATGTTATACTTGACTATGTTATGATCGTATGATGTTTATACACCTGTTATATCATCCGTTACTGTTATATAATGTATTCTGTTCATTTATATCTGTTTATCACACTACAAGTTCCCTGTAGACTAGAATCACTATGGGTTGAAATGACACATACCCGAACGGACTTTAGAATAGGGAAAAATCATTATGGGCTGAAATGATAGGCCTGAATGGTTTTTATTTAACTTATTTTAACTTGGGATTGCGGGTTTGAAATGATAGAACCCAGTTTTTCTTTGTAAATTGCGGATTGAAATGATATATATCTGTATCACTTGACCTAGGTTAGAAAACTATATACAGGCCCATGGTTATTTTATAAAGTGTTTTTGGATATTTTTAAGTATTTTAAAAATATAAATTTATGAAATTTGATTCAAATAGATTTTGAAATGTTTTAAAATAAAGAAATTATGATTTTTCTACGAGTTAAAAATGTAATTAATGAATGGTTAAATTGGATTATTGAAATATAACTTAAGTTTGTAATTTGGAATTTTGGTTAAAAATGATATTTAAGTTATATGAATAAAAAATGAAAATTTAATTATATTTGGAAAATGGTAAATATGATAATTTGATTAAATTTGAATTTAAGCGATTTATTAAAGTATTATTGATTTTTCTATGAGTTTAAGTGGTTAAATAAATGAATGTTTAAAAGTGATCTTTTAAAATATAACTTGACTTGGAAATGTGAAATTTGGTTTTAATTAAAGGTTTAAGTTAATTAAATAAAATTGGAAATTTAGTTAAATTTGTGAAATGGTAATTTAAATTTGAAGTGTTAAGTTATTTGTTGAAATGTGAAGAATTGGAAACTTTTACACTTAAATTTATTTAGTAAATTGTTGAAAATTGGATTTAATTATAAGAAATTTATTGTGAAAAAGATATATGTTAAATGATATGAAAATGAACAATTTAATTGTTAAAAATATGATTTTTAAAATGTTTATGTGTTTTAAATTGAAGTTATTTAGTTGCTGGAAATACACTAAAATCTGGAATTAATTTTTAATAACATTCAGAAATGCTATAGTTTCTGAATTGAACTAAAATTGTGTAAAAAGAGCTATTACAGCATTTATGAAATGCTGTAGTTGCTGTAATTGAACTTATAGGCTAATATTGAACTCAGGTCTATATAGCATTCTCTGGAAATGCTATAGTGGTCTGCAGTCTTTGCTGAAATCAAATAAAACCTTTGTTTTGAAATCTGAGTTACCGCAGCACTTCTGAAATGCTGTCTTTTCTGTTTTGAACTATAATTTAACTAAAAACCGAGTTTTAACAGCAGTTTTAAATGCTGTCTTTGCTGAATAAAAATGTTTTCAAGTATAACTTATAACAGCTTTTTTCTAAATGCTGCGAAAGGCTGAAATTTTAATAATTATGGTTTTTGACTTAGTAAACGAACTCAGAATGGTTTGAAACTTTGGAAATTGAATACTTGATTTGAAAATATAATAAATACACTTTTAAAAGGTTTAAATGAATTATTTTGATTGGAATATAAACTATTTAAAGGTGATTTGAAATGATAGTAAATGAACGATATCTTTGAATTTAAAGGGTATTTAAAGTTGAATTTTTGGTTTTGAACTGATAGGATATTTTATTATATTAAAATGATTTGAAATGAAGTTTTGTAAGGATATGATATTTTATTATATTAAAATGATTTGAAATGAAGTTTTGGAAAGATATGATATTTTGATATATTGAAATGATTTGAAATGAAGTTCTGAAATGATATGATATTTTAAATATATGGAAATGGTTTGGAATTGATTTAATCTTTATTTTGATAAATATATGGTTTTGAAATGATATTTTATTTTGAAGTAAAGTATTGTTTTAAAAGTTATAACCACGGGTTATAATAACGATTGGTTGTTAAAGAGACCGGGATCGGATATGGACATACTCTCTGTCGATACCGAAAATCACTTTGACAACTGTGTACGCGGTAGAGTTTCCAGAATGAAGTAGGATGGTGGCGACGATCCTAAGGTATATACGTGGACCCAACTCCCGTGAGTTGGCATAAGGTGACTAAAACATGAGCGATCTCGGGCCAGTGAGGTAGCACCTCGTATCGGACACACTTCTTCGATAACATTCTATTACTTTGTGATTTTTGGTGGCCACCCTTGATTTGGGAGTGTTGTTCGAGGTGGAACGGTAGTGGCTGCTATGCGTATCCATCAGTCCGTGTGCGTAATTGGTATATCTACCCTGGCATTGCCTTGTGTGCCGTGTCACCTACCATATCGAACCCACTACGATTATGATTTTAAGATCCGACCGCGTTAAGGTTCTCCATGCCCTTAATGCTATTTTCTATATGATTATACTTTACTTATTAGACATTATTATAATAGCGAATATTACTACATAGTAGATATTTTAACGGATCCTTAGAGGATGGGTGGTCCCAAGCATCTTCTAAGTTACTTGTATCTTTATTACAGTTCACTTGAGTTGGTTTACATTATATAAGTATATATTGTCCTGACTCGAGTGTTTTGTGTTTTGCTTTACGCTCGGGTCAGCCTGAGTATTCATAAATTTGGATTTCCACCTTCTGGAGATTTGAATCGCTGGAGATTATCTGCTAGTCTTGTTCTATCAACTTCGGTTCCGTTGTTCTATTTAGCCTGTACTTGGTTATTGTATTGAGACTTCTGCTGTACTTTATTTCTTATGTTGTATCTTATGTAACTCTGATATATTTACATAGTAGCTTCATGAACTACTATTTCTTTTACTTCCGCTGCATTATTTTACTCTGTGTCTGTGATCTGTGATTATATTTATTTACTGTATATTCTGAGATTTGCCAAATTTTATTTACAACGCGGTATTTTGAGCAATTCAATTCCGGCATGAGTGTCTACCTATACACTTATAATGGATGCGAATGGTTGAAAATATCGGGTCCTTACACTTTCCCAAATCGAAAATCAAAATCATAGTCGCGTTCGTTCAAATGGGGGGCCTCGATTGTAAATCATCTGAGATGGCCGAGCATCTCAGTTCAATCGTACAGGGCTGTCGCATAGAAGAGGATGAGCCGTGGGCGCCCACGAGTTGCTGATGGGATGTTAGTCGCGATTTCGCGATTTCGATCCTGGAGAGCTGCAGCAGTCGCGACGTAGTGTTCAGAGGAAGGTGGGGTTCGCTCCCAGGCGTGCACGATTTCGATGTTGCAAGGGTTTTGGGTGGCTCTATGTTTTAGCGTTAAGGGATCGAGCAGTGAGGTATTGGGTTTAACTTGATATTTTAATTAATTGTTAAAAATATTCAGGAGATAAAATTTGTTTAGCTGGTTAATCATTTATTTTGGTTACTAAAGATAATTTGTTAAAGTAAATCGGTTTTAAACCAAATCATTAGTTAATTAAAATTAATAAATGGTAATTAATTGTTCGATTTATTTTGAATATTGATAAACTGTATAAATATTTGTACAAGGTCTAAAACTGTGAAGAAAACAAGCTGGAATGAAAATGGGTTGCATGCATAGTTAAAGGTGAGATCTTCTCACTCAAATTAAAATAATTGGAATTTGAGTTATTGATTGATTGTTTGGATGTGATAGTATATATGATAGTAGTATATATATTTATATATATTTGGAGTGATTGATTTCCCGCATTATATAGCGGATGAGACCCTATGCGCCGCATAATAGCGGATGATATTATATAATCCCATATACCGTGATATTTCACCACGAAGTGGAGTTGGTATTTAATTGTTGTGCTAACATCTGTGGATGTAGGGAAACAGGTTGGAGGGATCCAACTGGATTCCTCACATTGTTGAATTTATTTGTATATGTTGTGATGAGATAATCTGTGAATGATTATATTGGTGTAAATGATTATATTGATAAATGGAATTTATTCGAAGGCTATAGTTTAGCCAAATATATTTTTGGTATCGTAGGATACCAGAAATAAATAAATTGGATTTTTGGAAATTAAAGTAGAAAATTTGGAGTAAAATTAATTTTAGAAAATTGGATAAATTTAAAGGAAGGAATTTAAAAGTATAAAAGTTGGTTTTTGTAATCTTATCAAATCAATTCCAAAATATGGGAAAAAGATTTTAATAAATGGATTTCGAGTGATATTGTCTAAAAGTTGGAGAATTTATTTAAAATTCAGATTTTAAATAGTTTGGAAGAAATAAAAGAATTGGTTTTAAAAGATAATAAATTTAGAAATCAATTTGGAATTTGATTTGGTGTTTGAAATAAATTTGGAAATCAATTTGGAATTTGATTTGGTGTTTGAAAGTGAATATTTGGAAATCGATTTGAAAATTGTATATCAATGGATATTTGGAAATGTAAATTCACAATGGGAATTTATAAAGGAATGGGTTATTTGTTTTAAAATAAATATTGGTTTATTTTAAAAAGTGTGGAAAGAAATTACGGATTTGGAATGTAAATTGAAATAAGTCAAGAAGGATTTATTAATTGATTTAAATGGATCATATTGAAATGGAAAGTGTATTTTCACTGGAAAGCCGAGTATGTTTTCAAAGTAGTTGATAAATATAAATTGAAAGTTTTAAGGATGGTTTTAAAAAGGATACTTTGGAGAAATTATTTTCTTAAGTTGTTTTTAAATCTTTAAAGTAAATATTTATTTGGTTAATTATAGAAGTGATTATTTTAAAGATCAAATTGAGATTTGATTTAGAAAATGGATATTTAAATAATTATACTCTATCTAATAATTTCATTTTTAAAATTAGTTTGGGCTTGAAGTTTATATGAGATATTAGTATAATATTTTCATAACTAATATTTTAGGTAAAGTGTTTAAAAATAGTTTTTATCTCAAGTGTTTCCAAATATACATATACTTTTGGATAAGTGTTCTAAATTACGCAGACTCGGCGAATCTTCAGTGGAAATAAATAACATTTGGCAATTTATTACGCAAAAGAAAAGTGATTTGAAATTGGTTTTCAAAGTGTTGAAGTGTTAAAATATATCCTACGAAGATATTTTGAAAATAAATAATTGGGGAAAAATTATTTAAATTTGATAATTGTTGTGAATATTGTTTGATAGTTAAATAACCAACTATCAGTATAAACAATTTTGGAAATTTATTGAGGCTTGATGATTGTTGTGAATGTTGTTCGATAGTCAAATAACCGACTATCAATATTGGCCTTTAAAACGGCACTTGAATTTGTTTTCAAAAACAAGCGCTCATTATTCAGTTAAGCCGGGAGAGGACTTTGTATCATAAAACCCATTTCGAATAATAATATGACGAAATGGGATTGCATTTGAAGATGGTGTTGAAGACCGGATATTTTCGAAAACAAAAGGATTACCTGTCGAATGTCTCTGCACCGAGTTGCTGCGGTATAGAGATTTTATCACCCTTTGTGAGGGGGAGTTCGGACGTGATTAGTGAATATCCGGATTGCAAGTGCTTCTTTGAAGTGCCTTCGGTTCCGTTCGAACCCGGAACGGACTTGTATGGATGTATGTCTGACATTACACTTTGAGATATTTAACTTGGTTTCTATCAAATATATTTCTGTTGGTGGCGGAGAATTTATTCTCTTAGCTTAACACCCTTCTCTGAGACGTATGAGCTCAGAGGTTATGTAGTTGATTGTTACTAGTGATATATTCCCAATTTGGTAATGTGGCATGCTAAGTGTTGCTGATCATTTGTTGATCGAAGCATGTCTTTTGTGAAAAGCGTTGCTTTGTGGATGAGACTTCATCGGACCTCACAACCCGAAATGGTCGAAACAGGAAGGATGCGGCAAGGTTGTTTGGGGGTAGCTCCCTCATGGTATGTCCATTTCCTTATGGAAAAAGGTGGTATCATGGTATGGAGCCCAGATACTTAACTTATGTGGTTGTTGCAAATTTATTACTTTGTGGTTGTTGGTGTTGGGGATCCTCGGATAAAGGTCGGTAACGACCGGGGATGGCATACTAGTGTGTGGAGTTATCTAGTTACAACTTCATTGCACTAGAAGCGTGAGGTAACTCAGCCTTGTGTTGGTAGAGAACCGGTTAGGTTCTTGGGGCGTCCCTTCAAAGACATACCCATGTGGTGTAGAAAGTTCCTTATCCTGACCATTTGTTGGAAATCCAAAGAAACAATACGCGCCTTGTACGGTTTTAGTTGTATAACCTGCCATTTATTTATGGTAGTTTTCATTTTCCAAAAGCATAGCGGATTTTTTTTTATTCCTTTGTGCAAATAACTGTTTTAAGATCTCACACCAGTCCCATGACTGACCTGGAGTTTATTGTTCCCTTTCTAAACTCTGGGTGCCCATAATTTTCCACACGGGCAGCCTAGAGTTAGCTTATCAGCAGGATCTGGATGGATTGCTGTGGAGCTCAAGAGATGAGCTGGATGGCGAGACGTACTTCCGTATATTATTATCATTCCACTGTGTATTCAATCATATGGGCAGGTTATTATAACTGCCAGTGTTGTGTGTTGTTGTTGTTGTAAACTCTGATGATGTATTGTATGAACTGATATAGTTCTTTTGTTTAAAGATTATTCATTTATCTATTATATATTGTTCCGCTGAGAATGTGAGATTCTGTTATTGTTTTTGTTTCTTCTTCTATCTTCTTCTTCTTTAACCCTAATGGTTCGGTTTTCCGGCATTCGATTGTTCGACATTTGATATAGTGGGCGTATTGATGTTGATTTTCGGAAGTCAAAAAATCGGGTCGTTACAAAATCTATAAAATTTCCTTTACAAATCTATTCTTTTATTTCAACATTTCATACAAAATGCCTCACAAGTATTTATTACCAAAATACTTCTACCTTCTTTAAGTCACAAAATCACTTTAAATAAAAGATAACCATTTTATTTTCCTTTTGAAAATAAACATCTATTATTATAAAAAATTTCCATAAAACCAATACTTCTAAATGATTATTTAAAACATTTACATACATCATATATATATATATATATATTTATTTAAAATTTAAAATAAATAAATAAAGAAGTTGAATTAAAATAGGAAAGGTCAAAGACTCATTTTTAAAATAAAATATCATAGAAACCCCAAAAGATCAAATTTAAATCATTTTCCAAATCAGAAATCATTTCCAAAGTCAAACATCACTTAATAGTATTTCCAAAATTCTATATCGAAGCCAATAGCTACTATAGCACTTAACAAACGCTGTTACTTCTTTTTCACTAGAAAGGTTTAACTTTTAACAAATGTAATTGTCACATCCAATACGGTCAAATAGTCCATTTTTCAGCATTTTACAATTTATATAGCAGGTATATAACTAAAATAAAACAATAGGAATATAACTGGAAATTAAAAGTAACAGTATTGAGAAATTCGGATTTCTCAATAAAATTACCTATTTTATAGTTTAAATGACAATCATTTTTCAAAAGCGGATATTTAACCAAATCAACCAATAATTTCATCCAAACACTACCAGTAAAATTTATCTACTACATAACATACCGATTAACCAAAAAGGTGAATTTAACTCACTGAAATTCCAACTAACACCGAAACATTCCGATTTAAACTAAATCGAACGACGTTCGATTTTAGCCAAAATTTCCACCTGCTTCAAATTACACTATACCAATTACACGCGAAACTTTCACCAATACGAGCGCAATGCAAAAAGTTTCGTCTCCATTTGACCTCTCTCCATTCAAACTCCCGCTGTAACCCAACCATGGCCGATCGATCTCCTCCCTTCACCACCCTTATCTCTCAATGAAACTCCAATTCACCTTCACTATCACCTTCCTCTTCTCCCCCTCTTCACAACGACCTCACCCACACACGACCTGCCTCGCCCTAATAAAATGCGTCCGTACAGTCGAGCTGCTGCCTCCTAAAAATCGCGACCCACATCCCTTGACCACAACCTCCCAAAATTCGTAGCTAGGTGCTCTTCGCCCTCACAAACCCCAAACTAACCTTTAATCTGCCTCACGACGACTAGATCATCTCATAATCCTAACCCTAGGTGATTTATGCCTAAACCCTTTACTACTATAACTGTCGCACCCATCATCTCTTCACTGAATACCATCAACCCATCCCAAAATATAGATCCACCTTAGACAAGATCAATGATCAAAGCTTTTGAATTTTTTGACTTTTATTGAAATTGTTTTGATTTTTACAAGTATTTGGTTTTCTATGTTTTCTTGTTTTTAAGAAAATGGATGAATGGTACAAATGAAAAGATGAAAACGTGTGATGTTCAATTTTCTTTAAGTATTGACTTATATTTATTTTCAATTTTCCGGTACCCCACTACACAGATTTCCGTTCATGTACGAACTGTGAACGACAAACCAAAATATACGGTCGTGCTCAAAACAGCGATGTAACCCCAAAACAATAATAATATACACTGGTTGTTCGATTCTATAAAATCATAAAAATATTGTCGTTTGCCGAAAAGTTGTCAAACGATAATTTTAATAATATCCAAATAAAGAATTATCGAAAAATAAAATAAATTAAAAATGCATCAGTAAAAATCAAGTCGTAAAAATAAACATAAAATTTCTTATTATTTATTTGAACCATTTATTACTGCAAATTATTTACATTTATAAAATAAAATGAGTTAAATCAACCTATTAATCCACTTAATTAATATTTAATTAAAAATCCAGATATTTTTAATCACTATTCAAATATTAAGTTCACGATTTAAAGATTTTAAATAATATGTATATTTTGAATTCCAGTTATTAGCTTTTAAAACAAATATTTGAATATTTAAAATAATTTAAATATTTTGAAATCAAATGATCAGAATTCAATGATGTTACATTCTTCCCCCCTTAAAAGAATTTCTTCCCCGAAATTCCCACAGGAAGAAAAATGTCTCAAAACCTTTAACTTTTCAAAATCAATTAGTTGAAATGGATTATTTAAATTTCCAAGTCTCTTAAAGTTACACAAAAATTCGACAGCACCTTTTTTGCGTGGCTCGATCAAAAAAACTACTAATCGCCACTACGGCACCAAACCAACAGAAGAAAATAAATGCAAAGTGGCCTTCCATATCTGGGGCATAATACCCTTAACCAAACAAAAATATAAACATGTACCTAATAGTCAGGCAAGCAAAAATACTCATGAAACCAAAAGCATCAGCTAGCCCTTGCTTCCATGAACCTACATCTTACTTACATATAATATCCAACCATTTAACTTGCAAATTCTAATATCACCAACATATAATTTATTAAAGCCCGTGCGATGTACATATACCATTCGTATGCAATACCCAATCTGATCGCTTACTCCATCACACAATTTCATTTTCGAACTAGTATCGCTCAATCGACCACTCTAGTGCGGACTCTGATCCTGTTCCTTGATTAGAAACCTCTATTCTCTTTACATAGCCGTCAACTATGATAGAAAACTCCAAAATCAAATCAAAAATCTGTATCAAGTGTTCTCCATCAAGAATCGAGTGAGAATTCCTAACTCAGACTAATGTAAATCACCTCAAAATCGTGTACTCTAATCTGGATCAAAACCGTTATACGTACAAAATGATCTACGTACAACTTATATATTTATTCTATTGATTTCTTAATTATACCAAATTCTTTTATTCACATTAATTTTAAATCGCCACAAATTTCACCAATAGTATTTCATTTAATACTAAATAATTTATGAACCATTCAGTACGGTCATTTTCTTAAGTTTATTAACATCTTACATAACACAACTTATGTTCATCAACAATTTTAAAACATAAGTTTATACACATTTCAAAAAGCCACAACTTCCTTTTTAAAGCTCTCCCATACTTAAGTTTATATTTGTATAACACTTTTTATATCCTAAGAGTATACATAAAAATATCAAATTGGATTTACTTAATATGAATATCCAACAAATTTTAAAATTTGTTTTTAACTTGCTAATTTCTTAATTTATATGTTATAAGAACTTACCCTCTTATAATTTCTCAAAAAACTTAACTTAAATTTTATTTGCACATGGAAGTTTCCAATGTCCAAAATCATCAAAAATTCCATTTTACTTCCATGAATGAAAATTACCAAACCATATCTCAAATCGAGATACACAACCCAAACTATCCAAATGGATAAAATACATAAGTCTATAATATCACCCAATTGCAAATTTAAGAACTAAACACTGGGTTTTATTTCAAATCATTTTGAAATAACAATAATAATATAATATACATAAATCCTCCCTGTATATTCAAATCATAACTTTTGAGATTAAAACAAAGTATGTTATATCAAAACAATTCTGAAGCAAATCAACTATGGTAGCAATCCATCACTTAAAAACTCGAAAATGAATGCCTATGTTGCTGAAGTCATCACAAAAATTATTTCCCAGTGACAGAATCGAGTTTAGTGCTTTCTAACCCTTTTAAAATCCATTTTTTAAAATATATTCTGTCAAAAATACATCCATATAATACCATTATTATTTTTTCAAAACTTTGAAAAACTATTACCGAAACACCGGGATTTAAATTCTCAAATTCTATGTTTTAAAAAAACTTTTTATAAACTATATTTATAAAGTATAGTTATATAATCTCACTTCCTTATATAAATTCACTTCACAATTATATATCATTGTTTAGTTTTTAATAAACAGCTTGTTAAAATTAAATTTTAATCCAAATCTATCACTGAACGCCTTATAGCTAAATCGTGAAACTTAATTCACAAGGAGTTCATATTTATTTCAACCAAACAATAAATGCTTAGTCTATGTTTTGGCACAGTTCACAAATCGAGAACCCCCTATAACGTTAAAACACACCACAATCAGATCTGATCTCTGTCTCTCCAAACTGACAAAGATGGTTTTAAAAACTGGCCAAGATTTGATAGTCGATTATTTAACTATCAAATGATCAAACAAGTCAACTAGTATTTTATTCCATAAGGAAAATAACACTGGTTAAACACAAAGCAACCCTAAGTCTCTTAAATTAATCTTTTCATTAATTTAAAACTAATTTGTACATACTTGTATTAAAATACTTTTACAAAGATATATTTCACATACCTTTCTCTACACTTATCGATACTTTGAAAATATTCATATCCTTATCTCAACTGCATAAGTATATTCACAAAACATTTCATTTTAAAAACTTAGGAAAACTTTCCCATATGCTTATCTTAACAGTATAAGTATATTCACAAAACACTGCATTTTCAATACTTAGAAAATGTACTCATATACTTATCTCATCGGTGTAAGTGTATTCACAATCTTAAGAAAGATTTTCATTTCAAAACCACACTTAAATTTGAGTTAACTGTGTCATTTTAAATAGAGAAAATAATAACCAAAACATTATTCCTTCGGTGTTAAGTAGGGAAAATAATATTCAATACCACCAAGATTAAGAAGGTCAATTTTAGGAAATCAAATTTCTATTAAAAATAACTCTTTTAAAAAAGTCTCTTTAATAAGTATAAGCACTAAATTCATTTTCAGCGTTCCTTTTATAAAATATTATTATAAATTCCTTTATAAATATATAACGTAATTACTGCCTACTTTTATAAATTTCAAAATTTATCTAAATACCTCCTTTTCTAGCATTCTTTATATTATTTATAAAACTCTTTACAAACTTCTTTTATAAAATATCTGTTACTCGGGTAATTGACCCGATACCATGAGGATCACCAAACAGTAGACATCGTTCGGCTTCTAGCCTCGTTCGGCATTGAGGGATCGATCGGCATCCTAGCCTCGTTCGGCGTGGAGCCTCGTTTGGCATTAAGGGATCGATCGACATCCTAACCTCGTTCGGCGTGGAGCCTCCTTCGGCATTAAGGGATCGATCGGCATCCTAACCTCGTTCGGCGTGGAGCCTCGTCCGGCATATGGCCTCATTCGGCACGAGGGATCGGTCGGCATCTAAGCCTCGTTTGGCATGAAGCCTCGCTCGGCATATAGCCTCGCTCGGCATAAGTAAGTCATTCGGCATCTCTCCTCGACCGACATCAAGTATCGTTCGGCCTACACTCTTCACTCAGCGTGCTACCTCGTCCAGCATACATGTACCGTTCGGCACGCCTTCCACGGTCGGCTTATGAATGTCGTGCGGCCTGGATATGTGGTTCGACAATTGCCGTTCATCATTTACGGCTCGGCACGCAGAAATTAACACGGGCCGAGGTGCTTGGTTCCTAGGCCCATCAGGGAAGTCCAACCCATCTTCGTCTATAAATAGAGGGGCAAGGGCACAGTGAAATGGACCTTTTTTGGAGAACACTGGGGAGACTCTGCCGCTTTCAAGACTCGCTCTTTTCAGTAAAAACTTATACTCAAGCCATTATTGTACGGATTGTATCTGTATTTAACTACTTGGGAAAGCAATAAAGATTACAATTAAAAGTGGACGTAGGCAGTTATGCCGAACCACTATAAATCTGGTGTTCTAGATTTCTACAGTTAATATAGTCTATATCTCTCTGTTTTAATTTATCTTCTTCATTTATCTCACTACACAATCTTTTTAAAGAGGGTTAGTGACCAATTTTGGTGCTAACACTTTGGTGCTTTCATTGAGAGCCGAATTCTCAAGCCACAATGATCTGCTTTGTAGCTACTGGATTGAATAAATCCCCCAAAGGAGATCAGAGTCATTCACAAGACGTCCGTTGATTCTACTCAGAGTTCTTATCAATAACTCTACTATGGGAAGACCACGTACCAGATCAGCCTCTCATAATGCGGACGTCAATGAAACTGCTAGCGTACGACAAATAGGACCAAGCAATCAGCAAGCAAATTTGGGTGCACGAACCACCACCCAAAATCAGATGGAAGTTGTCACCAGAACATAGTTCAACGACTTGATGAGAGAACTCATGGAGAGCAGGAGACAACTTGGAGAACAGATTCAAGCTAACGCCAACCTTATGGCTCAGCTCACTCAACAACAGCATCAGAATGCTGGGGGTAGTCCAGCTTCTTATTCTTCATCTGATAGCTCGACTTCATCCCATGAACCTCCCAGGCGTAGATGCCGCAAGACTGAAACTACACAGGCAGGTGCTGCTGATCGATCAACTAGGGATCACTTACACCTCGGAGACCGCAACCAAGCAGGAATGGGAAACATAGGATCTGGAGCGCATGTGGAAACTGGACGCCCGACTCACCAAGACGCTAATGATGCTAAACCTCAAGATACGCATTTGACAGATCGCCAGTAGAGGAGACATCAACCTAAACGATCCCGTAGAACGGACTCCAACCTTCCATCTTCCATACAAACCCCAGACCTATCAGCTATGGTCAGACAGCTGATGAGAGAAAATCTGGGCCTGACCAATGAAGATTGGGGGATATCCAGGAGTCATACTCCATTCACAGACACTGTTCTACAGGCCGAGTACCCCAGGAAGTTTAGCATGCTAACTATCTCGGCCTACGAAGGAAAGACTGATCCCCGACAGCATGTGATGAGATATGAATGGATGATGGATTCAGCTAGAGCGAATGATGCAACCAAGTGTAGATGCTTCCCAATAACTCTATCTGGGATCGCTACCATGTGGTTCACCCGACTTCCTCCGCGGTCCGTATCCAGTTTCGAGGAGTTGGCAATGAAATTTATAGAATAGTTCAGAATACATGCTACTCGTCCAAAGGACGTGATGTCTCTATCAAGTGTAATCCAGGCTCCAGGGGAGTCATTGAAGGAATATTTATAGAGATTGCATGTTGCGGCTATTGAAGTTAGCAATCCTAATGATCACGCAATTCTTATGGCTGTGATGCGAGGTGTGGATCCGGATTCAGAGTTTGGAGATTGGTTAGCGGGAAAACCTCCAACTACGCTAGAATGTTTTTACTCAAAGGCTCATCAATTCATTAGAAGAGAGGAGGCCAGGTGGACAAGGCGAGATAACGCACCAGGGCCTGTTCAGGAGACCGTGAAAAGCAACATCGCTGTAAAGCAATCCGGAGACAACTCGGGGAAAGTTCAGGTCAATGTCCAGAATAAGCCCGGGCAATCTAAGAAGTTCGGAGGAGGAAATTAGGGGAAGAAGAGAGAAGTAGGGAAATGGAAGCCGAGAATTCCAACCTACAACGAATACACCCCACTAAATGCATCTCTCGAGAATATTTACCTATCAACTTGTAATACCTGTCAATACAGAAAGCCACGCCCAAAGTAGTCAACCGAGGAGCAAAAGCGGACTGGGAAGTATTGTCGCTTCCACGAGACTTATGGGCACAATACTGAAGAGTGTAGGCACCTACATGACGCTATAGAAAAGTTGATTAGACAGAAAAAGTTGCAGGAGTTTGTAAAGAGTCCTCAAGAGGGTGGACAAGGAACGTCCAATCCTAGTCACGCACCAGCTCCACGTCACCCTGAGGAGCCTGCTCGAACTGTGGGTGGACTAGTCATAAACACGATAGTAGGCGAACCTCATCCTGCAGAAAAGAATTGGCAGGAAATGGAGCGATATGCTAACTCCTCGAGGCATGTAGATTTTGAGTGTTGTTTAAACACTGAGGACGGGTCCCCAGCTAAGCAGCAGCGGACAATGACAAACGATATAGTATTCAGGAGCCGGGATGCCGACCAGGTGGAGGCTCCTACTGTTGACCCGATGGTCATATCCGCGACTATCGGGCCAGCACTAGTGAAGAGAATTTTGATTGATTGTGGAAGTTCTGTTAACATCATTTTTAAAAAGGCGTATGACCAAATAAAGATGGAGACAAAGGATTTAAAGCCGTCTAAAGCTCGTATTCATGGCTTTAACGGTGCAACGACCGATGTAGTGGGGTATGTTGAGTTGCCAGTTGAACTGGAACAAGGTGAGCGTAGGAGGGTGCGAATCCTACCTTTCATAGTCTTGGATGTAGATTCCCCATACAATGTATTTCTTGGTCGACCGGCCCTGGCTGAATTCAGGGCAGCATTGGCCCCATGGTGTTTGACTTTAAAATTTTCGACCGACAAAGGAGTAGGTGTTGTTCATGGTGACAAGGCGACCACTCGTGCATGTTATGTGGCTGAGATCCGAGAGGCCCAGCGGAGAGAGAAAGGAAAGGTTGCTGACAGCTCCGTCCGCATTCAGAATACCGACAATTGACAAGTAATGCCCGAGCCCTGGCTCGGGAAAAATTCTCGAACCTATAGAGACATAGATCCGAGAGACGATGATGAGGAACCCAGGGAAGAAAAAGCAGCACCGGCTGAACTGACGATTGACATTTTAGTCAGCCGAGACGATTCGTTGCGAGTACTGAAGATTAGATCAAAACTCATCCCCTCGATGACCGAGGACCTTAGTGATTCCCTCCGAGCGAATCTTGATGTTTTTGCTTGGACACATTCCGACATGTGCGGGATTTCTCCCGCTATTAAGAGTCATATGCTGAGTATAGACCCGAGGTACGTCCCAATTAAGCAAAAAAGGAGAGGAATGGACCCGGAGAGGTCCGCTGCTCTCAGAGAGGAGATGGACAAACTCAAAGCTAATGGGTTCGTCCGCGATGCCCTCTACCCTGAATGGGTGTCAAACCCCGTGCTAGTGAGAAAAGAAAATGGGTAGGGGAGAACTTGCGTAGATTACTTTGATTTAAACAAAGCATGTCCTAAGGACAGTTTCCCATTACCTAGAATTGATTAGTCGGTCGACTTCACTGCAGGACATGAGTTATTGTAATTCATGGATGCGTACTCGGGATACAATCAGATCCCGATGCACTTTCCGAACCAGGAACACACTAGTTTTGTCACAGACGTTAGGCTATATTGCTATGTAATGATGCCTTTTGGATTGAAAAATGCGGGAGCGACTTATCAGCGTCTGGTGAATTGAATGTTTAAAGACCATATTGGTAGAACAATGGAAGTCTACATGGACGACCTGCTCGTGAAGTCACGGCAGTCAAATGACCACATTCGAGACTTAGCGAAAATGTTTGGCATACTCAAATACCATGGGATGAAGATCAATCCTCTTAAGTGTTCTTTCGGCGTTGCATCAGGGAAGTTTTTAGGATTCATTGTTAATGCCCGGGGAGTCGAAGCTAACCCGGAAAAGTTTCAAGCTATTGGAGACATACAAGTGCCCAGGACTATAAAGCAGGTACAAAGCTTGAATGGAAAAGTGGCTGTGCTGAGTCGATTTATATCCAGAGCAACAGACAAGTGTATTCCCTTCTTCGATATAATAAAGAAAGGAAAAAGGAATTTTGAATGGACATCCAACTGTGAGGAAGCGTTCCGAGCTCTGGTGAGGCATTTAGAAAATCCTCCAGTGCTGTCGAAACCAGTAGACCATGAAATGTTGTACGTATACTTGGACATATCCCCACATGTTATAAGTGCGAATTTGGTCCGCGAGGAGGACCGAGTTCAAAAGCCGGTGTATTACGTTAGTAAACGTTTAACGGGGGCAGAAAGAAATTATCCTAAAATTGAGAAATTGGCCTAGTGCTTGGTGATTGCATCACGTGCATCCATACTTTCAAGCACACTCAGTCAGTATTTATATCGATCAGCCCTTGCGACAGGTACTCCAACGACCAGAAACTTCTGGAAGGATGTTAAAATGGAATATCGAGTTGAGTCAGTTCGATATTACCTACCTGCCACGAAGAGCTATACAAGGGCAAGCATTAGCAGACTTCATCGCCGAGTTCGCTGTGTCAGACGAACCAGATAGTCACAGTGTCATTCCACCCATTCGATGGAAATTGTACACCGATGGGGCATCAAACGACCGTTGCTCTGGGGCTGGTGTAATTCATGTGACTCCAGAAAATTGATTGATTTGTTATGCTTTGAAGCTCAATTTCCCGGCTACGAATAATGAAGCAGAATATAAAGCATTGATTGCTAGTTTAAAGCTTATTGGAGATCTCGAGGTAAAATCAGTTGAAATCTTTTGTGACTCACAGTTGGTGGTGTACCAAGTGCGAGGATATTACCAAGCAAGGGGACAAAAGCTTGCTCCATACCTTGCTCTGGTTTAGGAACTATTGGCGAACCTTGAACATTATGACATTTCGCATGTCCCGCGTGAACAGAACAAGGAAACTGACTCGCTGGCCAAATTCGCAAGTACCGGCGATGCACAACAAATGGGATTAGTTCCCTTCGAAACCTTACATGCTCCAAGCATAGATGTGATGGAAGTCGATTTTGTGTTGGAAACGGAAATCGAGAAGGAGTCATGGATAACCCCATTCAAACAATACCTGCTAAACGGGACTTTGCCTGGAAGAAGAAGTGAAAGACGTCTGGTCATTCGTAAAGCCGCGCGATATGTGATGCAGGATGGAGTAATGTATCAGATGGGGTTCTCGGTCCCCTTACTCCGGTGCATTGCCCATGATGAGACAAGGCGGGTCTTGAAGGAAGTTCATGAAGGAGAATGTGGAGACCATACTGGGGAGGCAGACATTAGCAAAAAAGATCCTCCGCTACGCATATTATTGGCCAACTGTGAATCGGGATGTTGCAGATTATGTAAGGAAATGTGATAAGTGTCAAAGATACGCGAAAATCCCGAGAGCTCCACCAACGGAAATCATGCAAATGGTTAGTCCCTGGCCATTTGCAATTTGGGGAATCGACATAGTCGGTTCCTTGCCTATATCCAAAGGTGGCGCAAAATATGCAATAGTTGCTGTCGACTACTTCACCAAATGGGCCGAGGCAGATCCCTTAGCCACAATCACCTCCAAGAAGGTCACTAATTTCGTTGTGCGAAACATTATATGCCGCTTTGGCCTCTCGCGAACCATCATTATAGACAACGGAACTCAGTTCGAAAGTAAGGAATTCAAATATTTCTGTTTAAGGTACGACATTGAGAAAAAGTTCGCCGCAGTTGCTCATCCTAAGGCTAATGGACAAGTTGAAGCCGTGAACAAAATAATCAAGTCCATATTGAAGAAGCGTTTGGAAAAAGCTGGAGGCAAGTGGGTAGATGAACTTCCAACAGCGCTATGGGCTTATAGAACCACCCACAAGTCTGCTGTTCGACGATGGATTTTCTATCGGTTTAGAAAACCGTCGAACTAATTTTGAAATAAAATAACTGCATGCGCACGGCGTACACTTGTAGTACATGGCGAATATGGGTCGATCCGCAGGGAATTGATGATTTTAAATTTCCTATTCAATCAAATTATACCAAAGTCGAGAGATTGTTAAGCTAGAAAAATGAGAAAACTAACAAACTAACAACTACAAATGTGAATGAAAACTATGAGAATAAATTGACAATTTAGAGATAATTCCACTCTCTCTAGATCACATAAATCAACAAAATGAAGTTATGATCTCTCTTTTCTTGTCATTAGTGTAATTAGTTGATGTGCTTATCATAAGTATGGTATATTTGTGCTATTAATTAGCACAATATAAACCATCAAACTATAACACAACCACCATTACACATTTAACACTCATGAAATATGACAACAAAGTTGAAAGCAAAATCTATTTTAAGCATGGCCTATTAACTATTGTTTAGAAATATAGGTCATCAAATTTTAATTTCAACAATCACTTCATTACCATCATCATATATAGATGAAGAGGTAATCATTGTTTGTGATTTTTTAAGCATAGCCTATTTGGTGTCAACAATATAGGCTATCAAATTCACATAAAAAACAACAAGTTAAACCACTTCATATTAAGCACAAAAAGAGAGCATAAACATCAAAATGTTGAAGCTACATGATTAGAGGCTTCATTACCCCTAAATTTAAGGGATTAGCCTCTCATTTGTGTTATCATATCAACACTTGTAGCTTGCAACATGAAACTAAAAAAGAAGGAAAATGAAAGCTAATGGAAAATAGAAGCTAATTAACAAGAATTAAAACTAACTACTTTGCATGAATGTAAATCTACACTACCTACATAAAAGTAAATGAACAAGGAAAGTAAAATGAACAAGTAATTAAATTGCGTAAGAAAAAGAAAGAAAATTACATGAAAATAAAAATGGCTAAGTAGCCATGAAAAAAAAGAAAGAGAGCTTGTCTTTTTATTTTGAGCCTAAACTAAAACTAAGAGGAACTAAGGGAGGAGAGGGTTACATGAAACATAAGGGGATTTTATACATGTGTTAAAACCCTAATTCATATTTTTGGGGAATGCCCAAAATGCCCTTGTAGGAAGTGTGGTGGCCAAGTTATCATTAGCTTCAATAATCCCTCACTTAAATGTACATGAAGCCATTAATTCCATAAGCATGTGCATTAGCCTCTAATTTGTACATTAAGGTAGGTGGGTAGGTGGGGTCCTCCATTATCATGCCTTTGAATTATTTCCGTCTTCATTTCTTTATCTTCACTCTTGTGCATGCATATATTATCATGAAGCCACTTGTAAAATTCACCAAATTTCCTACAAAACAACATAGAAACTTCCAAGTAAATTTTCACAATTTAATAAATGCATAAAAATGACCATTTACCCCTATATGAAGATGAATATGTTACAATTTGAAAATAATTTGAATTTTGGTTTAAACAAGTTAAAATACCCGATATGATCATTAATTTAATTTAAATAGATTAAATATGGTGGTAAAAATATGCACATTTACGTGCACAGCATCCGCGACTGGCCACACTCCATTCGCATTGGCATATGGCACAGAGGCCGTTATACCCGTGGAGCTTGAAGTTCCATCACATCGGGTGACACATTATTCCCCCTAGGACGAATTCAGATCTCTTGTTGGAATCACTGGACTTCATTGATGAAAAACGTGAAGAAGCTGAGTTAAGGGCGACAGCATATAGGAACCGAGTTATGCGATATTATAACGAAAAAGTCCACCCGAGAATCTTTGATGTGGGTGATCTCGTTTTGAAACGAGTTTTTCCGGTACCATCACGTATGAATCCCAACTGGGAAGGTCCATATGTCGTTGAATGGAAGCTTGGAGAGGGAACTTTCAAGCTAGCGACCGTTGATGGCATGACACTTCCCCGAGCATGGAATAGTGAACATTTGCGACGTTATTATATTTAGCCTGTTTCTTTCGTGTTTGTTAGCACCAAAATTGGTCACTAACCTCGTAGAAGAAGATTGTGAAGAGATATAAGTGATGAAATCAAATTAAACAGAGAAGACAGTGCTAATCTAAATACAGAAAGTAAGAACACCAAATTTATAGTGGTTCAGCGTAATTGCCTACGTCCACTTTGAGGTTAAACTTTATTGATCTTCTTTATAGTTGATTACAAATACAATTCGTGAATCAAATGCTTGAATGAAGTTGTTAAGTAGAGAAGATGAGTCTTGAAAATGGCAGAGTCTTCCCGGTGTTTTCTCTCCAAAAGAGGATCCATTTCACTGTGACCCTGCACCTCTATTTATAGGCAAAGATGGGCTGAACTTCCCAAGCGGGCTGTTGTTAGCCGAACGCTCTAGCCCAGGCGCTGCATGCCGAACCAGGTACGCCGAACGCTTCCATGCCGAACGGTCCTTCCTATGCCGAATGGTGCTTCTGATGTATGGGAAGTGTAGGATGGTTGCAGTGAAGCCGAGCGTATCTCTGTTCGAAGCTCTTGACCGATCAATGTATGTAGGTCGAATGATATCGTTATCTTGCGTAGTGGTGCATACTGAATGCCTTCTGAATGCCGAACGCTCTAGTTGCCGAGTTATCCTATCGCCGAGTTCTACTAACGCCGAGTGCCTCTGGATGCCGAGTACTTCGGATGCCGAGTACTTCGGATGCCGAGTACCACGGGGTGCCGAACACTAGTTGACGCTGAGCATAGGTTGTTGCCGAGTACTACGCCGAGTAGTCTCGATGCCGAGCGTTGGTTGATGTTGAGTGCCAGTTGACGCCGAACACTGCTGAGTACTACGCCGAACACTCCTGGACGCCGGACACTACGGATGCCGAGTATTACGCCGAGTACTCATGGATGACAGTTGCTTCGCCGAACCCTCCTGGACGCCGGACACTATGGATGCCGAGTACTACGCCGAGTACTCATGGATGACAGTTGCTTCGCCGAACCCTCCTGGACGCCGGACACTATGGATGCCGAGTACTACGCCGAGTACTCATGGATGACAGTTGCTTCGCCGAACACTCCTGGATGCCGGACACTCTCTGATGCCGAGCACTTATTGCCGAGTACTGGTTGCCTGGTCAAATCCTCAGGAAACACTTGCCCCCCAAAGTGTATTGCGTGGCCGAACGTGATGCGCTTTGAATCTGGTACAATATACCTCGGAGGTACCTCTTCAAGAATGTTAGCGAAGGAGGTGCGAGACGAACAAGGTTGGGATGCCGAACGATACGTCCGAAGCCGAGCGTACCTCGTGTGCCGAACGCTCTGGTATTGACCGGTTCTACCGGGTATAGCCTCTTCGTCTTCTACCTCCCTCTATATAACCAGGCGCCCTTCCACCATTTTATTTTACGTCTTCTTTATTGTCACTCTCAGAGATTTGCAATCCTATCAGATATAAAGCCTATATAATCCATTCTCAACTTCGATCGTCGAATTAGGTATCCTTCCTCTAACAATTGCACTACTTCCATTTTAGGTTCATCTTATGGAAACAGAGTATTTCCTTTAGTTGTGAACGTGTGGCTAGTAGGAGTGGTTCGCTCGTTTTGAGTTGTCTAATTGGGGCTAGCTCCTCCGTGCCGAACGATAGAAAGGTAGACGGGGTGTTGGACGGCATAGTCTTTGCCGGGCGATCCGTCTCTGTCGTTCGGCGTGGATGCAGTAGGTGTAGGGTGGAGTTGAAATCGTGGTGGAGCACCACTTTTAGCCGAACGATGACTTTAGCCGATCAATACAATTGACACGCCGAACATTGACTTTAACCGAACAATATAACTGACATGCCGAACGATGACTTTAGCCGAACAATACAATGGACACGCCGAACATTGACTTTAGCCGAACAATATAACTGACATGCCGAACGATGACTTTAGCCGAACAATACAATTGACACGCCGAACATTGACTTTAGCCGAACAATATAACTGACATGCCGAAAGATGACTTTAGCCGAACAATACAATTGACACGCCGAACATTGACTTTAGCCGAACAATATAACTGACATGCCGAACACTGACTTCAGCCGAACAACCCTTAGGTCGAACCATTACCTTAGTCAAACAAAGCAATTGCCGGACAATTCTTGGACCGGATAATGTCTTTAGCCGGACAATACAAATGTCGAACAACATTAAAAATGCCGAACAGTATAAGTGTCTAACTACACTTAAGCCGGTTACTTTTGAAATCATATGTCTTCTGAATCTGGGACTGTAATCTCCTCAAGGCGAGCTTTCTGAGACGGTCAGCGATGACGGTCTTCGAAGGCGATGATCCGAAGCTAAATATTACATCTTTAGAACCTTTAGATTCTTATTGCCTGCACACAATTGCTTGCACTAGTTCACACACCACATGGGGGGAAAAATCGTGTTGCTAATTCTAACGTTCAACGTTTTTTAAGTATAGCTTTCTCAAGCATTTAGCCAGGTTCATTATTTATTCGGGATGTCGAGAAAATCTAGTTCTGCCACCATATCTGACAGGCCTGGGCCGTCAGCAAGGCAAGGAGCCGCTGATGCTTCTAACCCGTCAACTTCTCCTACTCATAACTTGGCGCCCGACGCTCTGAAGGCAACCATCTTACTAGACAATCCGATCGATTCTCAAGCCTCGAAGATCAACGAAGCTGCTCTGCGACGGTTATGTTCTATTCACGGGATTCCTTTTGCCGACGTGTTAGTTCCTTCAAGACACGATCGCCCTCATCTGCCCCCCAGTCGGGTACACTACCTGCAACAAGTTTATGTGTTGGATGGGCAGCGTGCCTCCATTCAACTTATTCCTCCGGGATGTACTGCAGTACATAGACATAGCTCCGTCGCAGCTGCACCCGAACGGCCATGCATTTCTGTACGGGACTTATCTACTTTTCATGGCTGTCTTCTCCAGACCTCCAACCCCTAGTGATATCAGATACATTTATATGTTCAAGAGACGGAAAGACAGTCCTTCCTTTATGTTTCTCGAGCCATACCACAAGTGCCAGATCTTGACAGGGGCATGTAGCAAATTCGCCCTGTACAAACAGGAATGGTTCTATGTGCGCTGCCCGTCTGGTTTTGCTAGGAGATGGGTTGAAGGCAGTAAGTCTCTCTACTGAATCGTTATTCGTATTTAATTTGGAGTCGTGCTTTTCCTAACTCTTCATTTCATCTTTTCAGGTATCAACCCGCGTCCGGAAGGCCGAGGATATTCTGAGGCTGTTGAAGCCATTAGAGCTCTTCCTGCTGAGGATCGAGACATCCGGGCTATCATTTCAAATGAATCGTTGTCGGGGTTTGGCTTGCTAGCCCCTGGTCGTCGGATCAGCCTTCCAGAAGGTGTTACAATTCCCAAACCTCCATCTGGTAAAGGGAAATAACTTGCCGGACCGTCGTCGCGTCGCGTTCCCGACACACACGAAGAAGGCTCGCGCAAAGAGGATGATGCCCCCGAAACTCAGGGCGAGAACGTGGGTCCCGCTTGGAATCCGGCAATCGAAGTTCAGGATATTGAGACATCATCCTCCCCTTCGAAGGGAAAGAAGAAGTTGAAATATACGGTTCAAAAGGAGAAAGTTGGTGGCACCTCAAAAGTTACGCCTACCCCTCCTGAGAAAGAGGCTTCTTCGCAGCATCTGGAAAGTTCCTTGAGAGGTCTATCGAACCTTTCTATTCCCGAAGACATACTTAATTACGGGTTCGATGATCCTGAAGCTCTCAAATTCTCTTCGCCCGCTAGAGGCAATGTAGGAGTTCAACTCCCGGCTCAAGGAGACAATACTCCGATTAGCAAAGATAAACGAACGGGTCCGTCGGGGGGAACACTAGGACACACACGCACATGCGCATTCCATAATATACTTCAAGTCTTTTTAATTCGTGAATTCTCCTTAACTCGTTGTTATCTCCCTTCTTTGCAGGTGATATGGGCCGCTCACACGGACTTGATCGCCTTCAGGGGTCTTCTATATTCCATCACTCCAGACGGGATTTCGGTTCAGGCAGACGCCGGGACCGAGGTGATTATGAAGATAGGGACAATCGTACGCGCGAGTCGTCTCACCGCAAGAAAGCACACTATCAATCTTCCCAGTCCCGCGATCTTCCTCCTCCAACTGAGCCGGATAAAGAGAAGTCTTTGCAGAAGGGTTATCAGTCTGATGCTGCTCGAGAACAACATTCCAATTCATCGAGTACGAGGCAAGTTCGAGAGCAACGTAAAAGAACAGAATTCTCTAAGCCTCCTCCTCCTATTCCTGCCGTGGACCCAACTGTTGCGGAAAAGATGGTCGACCTTAAGGCCAAGTTTCTGAAAATCTGTTTTGACGGTTTGAAATTCCTCCCGGCCATCCATCACATTCCTGGGCACGTGAAGCAAAGTGCCATTGCCTGCAACAATGACGTCTATGTTCAACATGACGCATTCGTGCACTTGGTGGAGAAGATCTCGGAAGTATCTGTCGAGCGTCAACACGAGATTGACCGTCTGAATCTGGAGGCTGACAGCGATAAGAAAATCATTAAACTCCAAGACGAAGAGCTCGCTTCGTATAAGTCAAAGCTAGAAGCCGCTGAACAAGGTGCGCAAGATACTGCTGAGGCAGTTGCTCGCTTAGAGGTGGCTCACAAAAAGGAGCTTGACGAAGCAGTTCAGCGCAGCGGCGCCCTTGCCCTAGAAAAAGACTCTGTCCAAAAAGAAAGGGTCGCACTCGCTACTCAAGTCAAAGAGCTGAAAGAACAACTCTCCAAGGAGAAAGAAGACAAAATAGCTGCTTAGGATGAATCGTAGCGATATTGTGATGAGATTGTTGCTACCCGACTCCTGAAGACAAAGCTCGACAACGAACTTGCCGGGGTCGAGAAAATGAAGGATGAGGCCCGTGAGGAGGGCAAAAGAATGGCTGTGGAGGAGCTTGATTCACGCCTTGAGGCGGCCGCAGAGGCCGGCAGTGAAGAGGTCAAGAGTATGTTTGACCCGCTGATCGCCGAGTACGGAGCTCGCGTCCTTATGCACCGCGACCTAACATTCTTGGCGACGGCTACCACGAATCCCTGGCCGAGGCATGGGAAACTCTGATAAAGATCAAGAAAATCGAGTCAGGCTCCGAAGAGATCGACGAGGATGCATTGGTGAAGGAGTTCCTGAGGAGGAATGAGCCATCGGATTTATCCGCAGCATTGGCTCTTTATGGCAAAGGCTCTTCCCCTTCGAAAGAGAAGAACGACGAGGCTGGCCCGTCAGAGGCCGATGCTACTACTCCTCACATCGCCGCTCCTTATGCTGCTCAATCGGCCGGTCGGTCGACGCTTGATCCATTCGAGCAGCATGCCAGTTACGATCCCGAAGATCCCGGGCTCGGCGTTCATGTGCTGTCACCTATCCTGGAGGGTGAAACCCCGCGCGCCACCGATAGCCAACCGGATCCTGGTAGGAAATTCTTCTTTCTCTAGAAGTCGAAGAGATCCCGTCATTTTTCAGCAATGGTTATTCGTTCTAATGCCCATTTCTTATATTTTCGTGCAGGTTGTTCTGACGCCGAGCTAACTCCGAGGAGCGATGACGCCAAGGAGGAAGCAGGGAAAACAAGCGACGTTGCTCACGCAGGGGTAACTCCCGGTCCAGACGCTCAAGTGATCGGGGCGCTTGATGATGACAAACTTGATACTTCGTCTCCTGCCGAAGGAAGCGATGAAGTTAAAATCACTGGTGCCTCTGAACATACCTCAGAGATGAGCATGAAGGACCGTCTCGCCGACGAGGAGAAGAAAAAGGTCAAAGTCAAAGTTGAATCTGAAGTACTGGAACTCACTGACCCGCGGAACAGACCTTTGAAAATCATTCTCCCGGGCAGGTCCAAACCACTAGATGTTCCATCTCCTACTCCTGACTCCGTCTCTCTAGCAAGCAAAAAGTCCAAGAAAAAGCGTGAGGGAGAGGAGTCATCGGAAACACCAAAGGCAGAGAAGAAGAAGAAGTCGAAGAAATAATCGATGCACTTGTTCAACAAGTTTCCTGATTAAGTTTTGTAATTGTTTTTATCTCCCATGATTTGTAGTTTGTATAGAGAGGTCTGAATTTTGTAGGAATGATCATGTATCCCCATTTTGGACTTATTGAATAAAGTTTTAGTTTCTTTTTGTTTGAATGATTCTATTGTCTTTATTTGGTTTGCCGACACTGCGCTCCGAGGACTTGGAGACTTGAGACTATTCACACTCTAGTCCGCGTTCTGGGGACTTAGAGTTCTCCGTTCCGCATTCTGGGGATCCGGAGATTGGAAATCGTTTATACTCTAGTCCGCACTCTGGGGACTTAGAGTACTCCGCTCCGCACTCTAGGGATTCGGAGATTTGAAATCGTTTATACTCTAGTCCGCGCTCTGGGGACTTAGAGTACTCCGCTCCGCACTCTGGGGATTCGGAGATTTGAAATCGTTTATACTCTAGTCCGCGCTCTGGGGACTTAGAGTACTTCGCTCCGCACTCTAGGGATTCGGAGATTGGAAATCGTTTATACTCTAGTCCGCGCTCTGGGGACTTAGAGTACTCCGCTCCGCACTCTGGGGATTCGGAGATTTGAAATCGTTTATACTCTAGTCCGCGCTCTGGGGACTTAGAGTACTCCGCTCCGCACTCTGGGGATTCGGAGATTGGAAATCGTTTATACTCTAGTCCGCGCTCTGGGGACTTAGAGTACTCCGCTCCGCACTCTGGGGATTCGGAGATTTGAAATCGTTTATACTCTAGTCTGCGCTCTGGGGACTTAGAGTACTCCGCTCTGCACTCTGGGGATTGGGAGATTTGAAGTCGTTTATACTCTAGTCCGCGCTCTGGGGACTTAGAGTACTCCGCTCCGCACCCTGGGGATTCGGAGATTTGAAGTCGTTTATACTCTAGTCCGCGCTCAGGGGACTTAGAGTACTCCGCTCCGCACTTTGGGGATTCGGAGATTGGAAATCGTTTATACTCTAGTCCGCGCTCTGGGGACTTAGAGTACTCCGCTCCGCACTCTGGGGATTCGGAGATTTGAAGTCGTTTATGCTCTAGTCCGCGCTTTGGGGACTTAGAGTACTCCGCTCCGCACTCTGGGGATTCGGAGATTTGAAGTCGTTCGTACGAGTCTGCATGTTGTGAATGATAGCGTAATTTATCATCCAATTAAGAGATATAGAAACTTCATAGAAAATATGGCTTCAAGCCTTTATTAACGAAAATCAACTGAATCGCTCGATTACAACTTTAAAAGGAAACTAAGTCATTATTGAATGGAAACATGCAGGAAACAATAGTGCCTACAACAAGAAAGGAAAACATGCTAAATGTAATAGTGCCGCAAATGTTCACTATTCCATGCTCGGGGGAGTGTCGCGCCATCAACGGTCGCTAGCTTGAATGTTCCTTCTCCAAGCTTCCGTTCAATGGCGTATGGACCTTCCCAGCTAGGATTCATGCGTGATGGTACCTGGAAGACTCATTTCAGAACGAGATCTCCCACATCAAAGATTCTTGGGCGGACTCTGCCGTCATAGTAACGCTTGACTCGATGTCTGTGCGCCGCCGCCCTTAATTCAGCTTCTTCCCGCTTTTCATCGATGCAGTCCAGTGATTCCATCAAGAGGTTTTGGTTCGTCTTGGGATCATAGTATGTCACTCGGTGCGATGGAACTTCAAGTTCCACGGGTATAACGGCTTCAGAGCCGTATGCCAAGGCGAACAGAGTGTGGCCGGTCGCGGACTTGTGGGTAGTACTATACGCCCATAATGCTGTCGGGAGTTCATCTACCCATTTGCCTCCAACCTTCTCCAGACGCTTCTTTAGTATGGACTTGATTATTTTGTTAACGGCCTCGTCTTGTCCGTTAGCTTTTGGGTGTGCAACGGCGGCGAACTGTTTCTCGATGCCGTACTTTAAACAGAACTCTTTGAACTCTCTACTTTCGAATTGCGTTCCGTTGTCCGTAATGATGGTGCGTGGAAGGCCAAAGCGGCATATAATGTTTCGTACAACGAAGTTAATGACCTTCTTAGAGGTGATAGTGGCCAGAGGTTCTGCCTCAGCCCATTTCATGAAATAGTCGACTGCAACTATTGCGTATTTCGCACCACCTTTGGATAGAGGCAGAGAGCCGATTATGTCGATTCCCCAGATCGCAAATGGCCAGGGACTGATCATCTGTGTGAGTTCCGTTGATGGAGCCCTCGGGATTTTTGCATATCTTTGACACTTGTCGCATTTTCTTGCGTAGTCCGCGGCATCCCGGTTTACGGTGGGCCAGTAATATCCATAGCGGAGGATCTTCTTTGCTAGCATTTGCCCCCCAGTATGGTCGCCGCATTCCCCTTCGTGAACTTCTCTCAAGACTCGCTTTGTTTCATCATGAGCGATGCACCGCAATAATGGGACTGAGAATCCTTTTCGATACATTGATCCATCCTGTATTATGTATCGCGCAGCCTTCCGAAGGACCTGTCGTCTTTCGCTTCTTTTTTCTGGTAAAGCCCCGGTTGTCAGGTATAGTTTGAATGGGCTTATCCACGAGTCCTTCTCGATTTCTACTTCCAACACGCGATCGATTTTCATCTCGTCTATGCTCGGGGCATGCAAGATTTCAACGGGATACAATCCCATTTGTTGAGCATCGTCGGTACTTGCGAACTTAGCCAACAAGTCGGCTTCTTTGTTCTGTTCTCGCGGGATATGTGAAATGTCATAACGCTCAAGACTTGATAGTAGTTCTTGGACCTGAACGAGGTACGGAGCAAGCTTTCGTCCTTTTGCTTGGTAGTCTCCTCGTACTTGGTAAACCACCAACTGCGAGTCACAAAAGATTTCGACTGATTCGATCCCAAGTTCTTTGATGAGCTTCAAGCCAGCGATCAGTGCTTCATATTCAGCTTCGTTGTTCGTAGCCGGGAAATTGAGCTTCAGGGCATAACAGATTGATCGGTTTTCCAGAGTTATAAGAACTACGCCCGCGCCAGAGCAACGGTCGTTTGATGCACCGTTAGTGTATAATTTCCATCGAATGGGGGGAATGATGTCGTGATCGTCCGGTTTGATGGGTATGGTAAATTCAGCGATGAAGTCTGCTAACGCTTGCCCTCGGATGGCTCTCCGTGGTAAGTACGCGATATCGAATTGGCTCAACTCGATGTTCCATTTTAGCAATCTTCCAGAAGTTTCTGGTCGTTGAAGTACCTGCCTCAGGGGTTGATCGGTATAAACACCGATTGAATGCGCTTGAAAGTATGGGCGCAGCTTGCGTGATGCAATCACCAAGCAATAAGCCAATTTCTCGATTTTAGGGTAATTCTTCTCTGCCCCCGTTAAACGCTTGCTAACATAATATACCGGCTTCTGGACTCGATCCTCCTCACGAACCAAAGCTGCGCTTATCGCATGAGGGGATATAGCCAAGTAAACGTACAACATCTCATGGTCAACTGGTTTAGATAGCATTGGTGGGCTCTCCAGATGCCTTACCAGATTCCGGAATGCTTCCTCGCAGCTAGACGTCCATTCAAAATTTCTCTTTCCTTTCTTTATTATGTCAAAGAACGGGATGCACTTGTCAGTTGCCTTGGATATAAATCGACTCAACGCAGCTACTTTTCCGTTCAAGCTCTGTACCTGCTTTATAGTCCTGAGCGCTTGTACATCTCGAATAGCTTGGATCTTTTCTGGGTTGGCTTCGATTCCCCTAGCATTGACGATGAATCCTAAAAACTTCCCTGATGCAACGCCGAAAGAACACTTCAGCGGGTTGATCTTCATTCCATAAAACTTGAGTATGTTAAACATTTCAGCTAAGTCTTGAATGTGGTCGTTTGACCGTCGTGACTTCACGAGCATGTCATCCACATAGACTTCCATGGTTTTTCCCAGCTGGTCCTTGAACATTCGATTCACCAAACGTTGATAAGTTGCTCCAGCATTCTTCAATCCGAAGGGCATCACTATATAGCAATACAGCCCGACATTTGTAACGAAGCTGGTGTGTTCTTGGTCCGGAATATGCATTGGGATTTGGTTGTATCCTGAGTAAGCATCCATGAATGACAGTAACTCGTGTCCTGCGGTGGAATCGACCAACTGATCGATCCTAGGCAACGGGAAACTGTCCTTAGGGCATGCTTTGTTCAAATCGGAATAATCTACGCAAGTCCTCCATTTCCCATTCGCCTTCTTTACTAGCACGGGGTTGGAGACCCATTCCGGGTAGAGGGCGTCGTGGATGAACCCATTTGCTTTGAGTTTGTCCACCTCCTCTCCAAGAGCGGCGGATCTCTCCGGATCCATTCCTCTCCTTTTTTGCTTGACTGGGACGTATTTCGGGTCTATGTTCAACATATGACTCGTGATGGCGGGAGAAATCCCACACATATCAGAATGCATCCAGGCGAAAACATCAAGGTTTGCCCGGAGGAAGTCGCTAAGGTCTTCAGTCATTGCGGGGCCTAACTGTGATCCGATCTTCAGTATTCCCGAAGGGTCGTCACGGCTAACTGAAATGTCAATTGTTAATTCAGCCGGTGCCGCCTTCTCTTCCCTGGGTTTCTCATCGTCGTCTCTCGGATCTATATCTCCGTAGATCTGAGAAATATGCCCGAGCCAGGGCTCGTGTGCTACTTCTCAATTATCCGTATTGAGGATGCGGACGGGGTTGTCCGCAACCTTTCCTTTCTCCCTCCGGTGGGCCTCTCGGAGCTCGGCCACATAACAAGAACGACCAGCTGCTTGGTCACCGTGAACAATGCTTACTCCTTTGTCAGTCGGAAACTTCAAAGTTAAGCACCACGGGGCTAATGCCGCCCTAAATTCAGCCAGGGCCGGCCGACCCAAGAAAACATTATACGGAGAGTCCACATCCAAAACTACAAAAGGTAGAATTCGTACCCTCCGACGCTCGCCTTGTCCCAGTTCAACTGGTAACTCGACATATCCTACTGCATCAGTCGCAGCGCCGTTAAAGCCGTGGATACGAGCTTTGGATGGTTTCAAGTCTTTTGTCTCTAGCTTCATCTGATCGTAGGCCTTCTTGAAGATGATGTTGACTGAACTTCCACAATCAATCAAAATTCTTTTTACATATGATGGTCCGATCGTTGCAGATATGACCATGGGATCGATGGTCGGAGCCTCTACCTGATCAGCATCTCTGTTCCTGAACACAATATCGTCTGTCATTACGCGCTGCTGCTTAGCAGGGGCTCCGTCCTCCACGTTCGAACAACACTCAAAATCTGCATGCTTCAAGGAACTTGCATATCGCTCCATCTCCTGCCAATTCTTATCCGTGGGGTGAGGCCCGCCGATGATTGTATTTATGACTAGTCTACCCACGGTCCGGGCAGGCTCCTCGGGATGACGTGGAGCTGGTGCACGACCTGGGTTGGACGTCCCCTGTCCTCCTTCTTGTGGATCCTTCACAAATTCCTGCAATTTCTTCTGCCTGATCAACTTTTCGATAGCGTCGTGCAAGTGTCTACATTCTTCCGTATTGTGTCCATAAGTCTCATGGAAGCGACAATATTTCCCGGTCCGCTTCTGTTCTTCAGTTGATTCTTTTGGACGTGGTTTTCTGTACTGAAAAGTATTGCAGGTGGATAGGTAAATGTTCTCAAGTGGGGCGTTTAACGGAGTGTACTCGCTGTAGCTGGGAATTCTCGACTTCCACTTTCCCGCTTCTTTCCTCTTTCCTTGACTTCTTCCTCCGGACTCTTTGGGCTGCACAGGCTTACTCTGGACATTGACTTGGACCTTTCCCGAATTGTCTCCAGATTGCTTCACAGCAATGTTGTTCTTGATTGACTCTTGGGCAGGTCCCGGTGCCTTATCTCGTTGTACCCACCTAGCTTCCTCTCTTCTTATGAACTGGTGTGCCTTGGAGTAGAAATGCTCTAGCGTAGCCGGAGGTTTTCCTGCCAACCAGTCTCCAAACTCAGAATCCGGATCTACACCTCTCATTACAGCCATTAGAATTGCATGGTCATTGGGATTACTGACTTCAGTTGCCGCAACGTGGAATCTTTGTAAGTACTCCTTCAGCGACTCTCCGGGATTTTGGATTACACTTGACAGAGACATCACGTCCTTCGGGCGTGTAGTGTGTATCCTGAACTGCTCAATAAACTTCTTTGCCAACTCCTCGAAGTTTGATACGGATCGCGGAGGAAGTCGGGTGAACCACATAGTAGCGATCCCAGACAGAGTAATCGGAAAGTACCTACACTTGGTGGCATCATTTGCTCTGGCTGAATCCATCATCCATTCATACCTCATTACATGTTGTCTGGGGTCAGTCTTTCCTTCGTATGCAGGAATGGTTGGCATGTTAAACTTCTTGGGGTACGCCGCTTGCAGCACAACATTCGTGAACGGAGTATGACTTCTTGACACTCCCCAGTCGTCATTTGATAAGCTCTGATTTTCTTTCATCAGCTGCCTGATCATGGCTGTCAGATCGGGTGTCTGTATGGAAGCTGGGAGGTTGGAATCAGTTCTACGCGCATGTCCATGCTGATGCCTCCTTTCCAGGCGATCTGCCAATCGTGCGTCGTGAGGTTCAACATTGTTAGCATTTTGATGATCTGGAGCTCCATCCTCCATCTGTACTCCGGTTCGGAAGCTTCCAGTTCTGGCTTGGTCGCGATCTCCAGCTGTTCGAACAGCAGCATCCGCCCTTGCAGCTTCAGTCTTACGGCGTCTACGCCTGGGTGGTTCATCAGAAGAAGTAGAGCTATCAGATGAGGAATAAGCAGCTGGATTGCCCCCAGCATTCTGTTGCTGCTGTTGAGTGAGTTGTGCCATCAGGTTGGCATTAGCTTGTATCTGTTCTCCCAGTTGTCTCCTGCTTTCCCTAAGTTCTCTCATCAAGTCATTGAACTCTACTCTGCTGACAACTGGAGTCTGTTCTTGAGCGGCAATCCCTGCACTCGGGATCGCTGGTTGATTGCTAGGTCCTGCTTGTTGCACGCTAGCAGTCTCTCGGGCATCCGCATTAAGAGAAGCTGACCTGGTACGTGGTCTTGCCATTGTAGAGTTATTGGTATGAACTCTGAGTAGAATCCACGGATGTCCTATCAGTAGGTCGGATCTTCTTTGGGGGATTTGTTCGATCCAGTAGCTTCAAAGCAGATCCTTGAGGTCTGAGAATTCGATTCTTAGTGAAAGCACCAAAGTGTTAGCACCAAAATTGGTCACTAACCTCGTAGAAGAAGATTGTGAAGAGATATAAGTGATGAAATCAAATTAAACAGAGAAGACAGTGCTAATCTAAATATAGAAAGTAAGAACACCAAATTTATAGTGGTTCAGCGTAATTGCCTACGTCCACTTTGAGGTTAAACTTTATTGATCTTCTTTATTGTTGATTACAAATACAATTCGTGAATCAAATGCTTGAATGAAGTTGTTAAGTAGAGAAGATGAGTCTTGAAAATGGCAGAGTCTACCCGGTGTTTTCTCTCCAAAAAAGGATCCATTTCACTGTGACCCTGCCCCTCTATTTATAGGCAAAGATGGGCTGGACTTCCCAAGTGGGCTGTTGTTAGCCGAACGCTCTAGCCCAGGCGCTGCATGCCGAACCAGGTACGCTGAACGCTTCTATGCCGAACGGTCCTTCCTATGCCGAACGGTGCTTCTGATGTATGGGAAGTGTAGGATGGTTGCAGTGAAGCCGAGCGTATCTCTGTTCGAAGCTCTTGACCGATCAATGTATGTAGGTCGAATGATATAGTTATCTTGCATAGTGGTGCATCCTGAATGCCTTCTGAATGCTGAACGCTCTAGTTGCCGAGTTATCCTATCATCGAGTTCTACTGACGCCGAGTGCCTCTGGATGCCGAGTACTCCGGATGCCGAGTACTTCGGATGCCGAGTACCATGGGGTGCCGAACACTAGTTGACGCTGAGCATAGGTTGTTGCCGAGTACTACGTCGAGTAGTCTCGATGCCGAGCGTTGGTTGATGTTGAGTGCCAGTTGACGCCGAACACTGCTGAGTACTACGCCGAACACTCCTGGACGCCGGACACTACGGATGCCGAGTACTACGCCGAGTACTCATGGATGACAGTTGCTTCGCCGAACCCTCCTGGACGCCGGACACTATGGATGCCGAGTACTACGCCGAGTACTCATGGATGACAGTTGCTTCGCCGAACCCTCCTGGACGCCGGACACTATGGATGCCGAGTACTACGCCGAGTACTCATGGATGACAGTTGCTTCACCGAACACTCCTGGATGCCGGACACTCTCTGATGCCGAGCACTTATTGCCGAGTACTGGTTGCCTGGTCAAATCCCAAGGAAACGGTGTTTTAGGTGCAATTTTTGCCAGTATGTTTTTGTTCCATTGATTCTTAGTTTTTTAGCATGTAATTGGACGGTTTAGTTTGTTTTCATTAATAAAGGCTTGAAGCCATCTTTTCCACGAAATATTGGTGTTTTTGTGTGAGATAATTCTATGGCAAGATCAAAGTTACATCTTTCTATCTAGCATAAGAACGCGCACGACAACTCAAAAATCTCCAGGTCCCCAGAATGCGGACTGGAGTACTCTAAGTCCCCAGCGTGCGGACTAGAGTATAAACGACTTAAATCTCTAAGTCCCCGAGTGCGGACTGGAGTACTCTAGACTAGAGTATAAACGACTTAAATCTCCGAGTCCCCTGAGTGCGGACTGGAGTACTCTGAGTCCCCAGAGTGCAGACTGGAGTATAAACGAATTAAATCTCCGAGTCCCCTGAGTGCGGACCGGAGTACTCTAAGTCCCCAAAGTGCGGACTAGAGTATAAACGACTTAAATCTCCAAGTCCCCAGAATGCGGACTGGAGTACTCTAAGTCCCCAGCGTGCGGACTAGAGTATAAACGACTTAAATCTCCAAGTCCCCTGAGTGCGGACTGGAGTACTCTAAGTCCCCAGCGTGCGGACTAGAGTATAAACGACTTAAATCTTCGAGTCCCCTGAGTGCGGACTGGAGTACTTTGAGTCCCCAGAGTGCAGACTAGAGTATAAACGACTTAAATCTCTGAGTCCTCTGAGTGCGGACCGGAGTACTCTAAGTCCCCAGAGTACGGACTAGAGTATAAACGACTTAAATCTCCAAGTCCCCTGAGTGCGGACTAGAGTATAAACGACTTAAATCTCCAAGTCCCCTGAGTGCGGACTGGAGTATAAACGACTTAAATCTCCAAGTCCCCTGAGTGCAGACTGGAGTACTCTAAGTCCCCAGAACGCGGACTAGACTATAAATGACTTAAATTTTCTAGTCCCCTGAGTGCGGGCTGGAATACTCTAAGTCACCAGAGTGCGGACTAGAGTATAAACGACTGAAGAATCTCTAAGTCCCCAGAGTGCAGACTAGAATGCTCTGAGTCCCCAGAATGCGGACTAGAGTATAAACAACTTCGATATCTCCAAAGTCCCCTGAGCGTGGACTGGAATGTTCCTAGATCCCAGAGTACGGATCGGAGTATGAGCAATTCAAAAAATCTCCAGGTCACATGGAAGTGAACTGGGGCTTATGTAACTCACAAGGTTTCAGATTTTGACTACAAGCTATACAGTAAGCTGAACAATAGAAGTCATTTGAAAGACAAAGAACAAAATTTTATTCATCAATTCAAAATAAAGTCCTACTACAACTTCTCCCATACTCGGGGCCAAAAGTCTATTTACAACGGTTATGAAAATAAATAAAAGTGATTACACGATCCAGAAAGATTCTCGTTGAACGAGCGTGATAGTTACTTCTTCGGCTTCTTCTCCTTCTTTGATTTCTCATATGACTCCTCCTCCCCGCGTTTTCTCTTGGACGTTCTGCTCACCTGAGAAGGGGAGTCAGAGGAAGGGGGAACTTCTGACGGCCTGGTTCCGCCTGGAAGAATGATCTTCAAAGGCCTGTTCAGTGGATTGTCAAGCTCTATCACTTGAGGCTCGGCCTTAATTTCGGCTTTCTTTCTCCCCTCTTCAGTGACCTGTTCCTTCATGCTCAGTTTTGAGGTATGGTTGGAAGCGCCAACGATTTCAACTTCGTAATGTTCCTCGACGGGCGATGGATCGTCGAATTTGTCTTCGTTGAGCGCCTCAATCACTTGAGCGTCAGGTCTGGGAGTATCTTCCACTCGAGTTGCTTCTCCCATTCTCTCCTCCTTCTCCGTGGCGGCATCGCTCCTTCGAGTAAGCAAGAAATCGGGATGACCTACGCAGAATCATAAGAAACAAGTGTTAGAATACATTTATCGCCTGCTGAAAGCAATGACCCTTTGGATTTTGAAGGGGAAGTTATGTACCTGTCCCTGGTTGGCTGTCGACTGTTCGAGGAGTCTCGCCCTCTGGAATGGGAGAAAGAACATGAATGTCAAGGCCAGGGTCTTCCGGGTCGTAACCAATGTGCTGCTTAAACGGATCAAGTGCTGGCCGACCCATCGATTTAGTCGGGGGAGGAGCTAGGGACCTGGTCTCAGACGGACCGACATTGTCATTCTTTCCTATTGATGGGCAAGAACCTCCGCAATAGAGAGCCCTTGCTGCGGACAAGTTTGAAGGCTCATTCCCCCTAAGAAATTCCTTTACTAAAGCATCCTCGTCGACCTCCTCGGTACCCGATTCCACCGTTCTAATCTTTATCAAATTTTCCCATGCCTCGGCTAGAGATTCGAGGTAGCCCTTGCCAAGAAAAGTCAAGTCCCGATGCATGAGGACACGGGCGTTATATTCAGCTATCAGCGGGTCGAACAAGCACTTGATCTTCTCTCTGCCAGCCTCTGTAGCCGCCTCAAGGTGAGAGACAATCTCCGCGGATGCTATTCTCTTGCCCTCTTCACGGGCTTCATCCTTCAGCATCCCGACCTTAGAGAGCTCGTCGTCGAGTTTTGCCTTCAAGAGTCACGTGGCAACAATCTCATCACAATATCGTTGCGACTCTTCCTGGGCAGCAGATTTTCTTCTCTCTCTTTGCAGAGTAGATCTTCCAACTCTTTGACTCGCCGGGCGAATGAATCCCTTTCTTTTTGAACAGAATCCTTCTCTAAAGCCAAGGCCCCGCAGCGTTGGACCGCTTCGTCAATTTCCTTCTTATGAGTTTTCTCTAGACGATTGACGTCCTCCGCAGTATCTTTAGCACTCTGTTGGCAGCTTCGAGTTGGGACTTGTACGAAGAGAGCTCTTCATCCTGAGTTTTGATAATGTCTTTATCAAAAATGGCTTCAAGCTTCAGGCGGTCGATTTCGTGTTGACGCTCAACAGAGACTTCCGAGACTTTTTCGGCTAGATAGACAAACGCGTCATGTTGAACACAAACGTCGTTGTTGCAAGCAATGGCGCTCTATTTGACATGCCCCGGAATGTGATTGATCGCCGGGAGGAACTTCAGACCATCAAAGCAGATTTTGGGGAACTTAACTTTAAGCTCAGCTAGCTTCTCCGATATCGTCGGATCTGTTGCGGGAACAGGGGGAGATGGCTTTGAAAGTTCGGTCTTCTTATGATGTTCCCGAGACTGCCATGTGCTGGATGAACCAGAGTGTTGATCACGGGGGACATCGGATTGGGATCCCTTCTGTGCAGGCTTCTCCCTACCTTGCTCTGATTGAGAAGGATGATCGTGGGAATACAAGGACTAGCTGTATGTTTTCCTTCGGTAAGTTGATTCTCGGGGGCGATAGTCTCGGTCTCCAGAGTCGTCTCTGTCTCGGCGCTTGTCGGGGCCCGAATCCCGGCCAGAATGTTGAAAAATAGACGACCCACAAAGATGATCGAGTCCATGAGTGCGTCCCATGTCACCTGCACAGAATTTAAACAACGACAGGTTAGCAAAGGGTAGAGCGATGACGGAAATTTAATTGCAAGGTGAAGTGCACGTGTTTGTGTGTGTCCTAGTGTTCCCCCCGACGGACCAGTTTCTTTATCTTTACTAATAGGAGTTTTTTCTCCCTGGATTTGGGCCCGAGCGCCTGTATCGCCTCTCGCGGGCGAATGAAGTTTAAGAGCTTCTGGATCATCGAAGCCGTAGTTGAGCTAATAATCGGGAATAGTGAGGTCTGACAAGCCATTCAACGAACTCTCTAAGTGTTGAGAAGAAGGCTCTTTTTCTACTGGAGTAAGGGTGACCTTAAAGGTTCCACCCACCGTCTTCTTCCTCAATTTGTAGGTCAACTTCTTTTTTCCCTTCAAAAGGGAAGGTGTCTTCTCGATATCGTGGACTTCGACTATCGGGTCCCGAGCAAGGCTAACATTTTCGCCCTGTACTTCAAGCATCTTGGCCTTTCTAATCTCCTCCTCCTTTGGTGTATCAGGGGCGTTACGTGCTGAAGACCCAGCCTGATTTTTGCCTTTGCCTGAAGCAGGCCTAGGTATAGTGACGCCTTGAGGAAGGCTTATTCGGCGACCTTCCGCTAGCAGCCCAAAATTCATGAGCGATTCATTTGAAATGAGAGATCTGATGTCCCGGTCTTCTGCGGGAATGGCTTGGATAGCTTCGACAGCTTCAGAATACCCAGAGCCTTCGGGACATGGGTTGATACCTGTAAAAGTATAGAAAGATTTAGAAAAGGTGCAGTTTCCGCCAAACACGAGTATTAATCCAGAAAAAAGACTTACTCCCTTCCACCCATCTCCTCGCGAAGCCGGAGGGACAACGTACGTAGAACCACTCCTGTTTATACTGGGCGAACTTGCTCCATGCCCCAGTCAGGATTTGACACTTGCTATGCGGCTCAAAGAATACAAAAGATGGACTATCTGACCGTCTCTTGAAGCGATAGATATAACGGATATCGCCAGGAGTTGGGAGCCTGAAAAGGACACTCATGAAGAGAATGCAAGTGTCGTATATGAACACGTGGCTATTTGGATGTAATTGTGATGGGGCAATCTCGATATACTATAATAGGTCCCGAAGAAAGGAGTTGAATGGCGGCATGCTACCGACCCAGCACATGAATCTGTTGCAGGCTGTATATCCTATTGGGGGAAAGTGAGGACGATCCTGTCCCGATGGAACCAACACGTCGTCAAAAGGAATCCCGTGTACTGAGCATATACGGCGAAGCGTGCTTTCGTTAATCTTCGAGGCTTGAGAATCGATCGGATCGTCTAAAAAGATCGCTGCATCCAAGGCATCGGGGGCCAAATCGACAGATGCGATCGTAGGGTTCGGCATGTCTTGTATAGGAGTAGACGACGGATTTGAAGTTCTAACTTCTTCTTGTCAAGAAGATGGCCCGGGTCTGTCCGAGATTGTGGTAGAGCTGGATTTTCTAGACATATCTAATGAGTGTTGGATCTGATGAAACACCTGTTTGAACTATACTTAAAAAAACGATCGACATTAGACATAACAACAAAAATACCCCCCCCCCCCCCCCGTGCGGTGTGTGAACTAGTGCAATCATTCAAGTATAAGTGTCAAAGAATTACAAGTCATAAGGTTGCTGAAATAGAGTTAAGCATTGGACTTTCATCTTCGGAAATCGTCATCGCTGACCGTCTCCGAGAGCTTGTCATATGATGGTGCATTGACACTGTACGTGGAATTTTATTATTTGTTTTAGTCAAGTTTAGTTCAGGTTTATAGTTTTTGAAACGGGGAGTTATAAGCCCGGAGTGGTAAATATGCTTATTTGTTCAAACCCTCGTCCTTGTTTTTGTTATATGTTTAGGCATGGCAAGTAGGTTAAGTCAGCATGTACTAAGTTTGAATTAGGGTGGCTATGGCTATTACTATCTATTTCAAGACCTAATGCCGAATGACACTCGAGAGACTCAACTAAGTTATCACCAAAACTCTCTTCACTCGAAGTCATGGTGAGCCAGAGCCATACCGAGCCAGCTCGCTCAGCATTTTAGTTCAAAACCTCACTTCTCTCCTTTCTTCCTTTCTCCCCCGTGCGGCATGAGGAATTCATGCCGAGCCATGGCCATGCTGAGCCGTGTCGCTCGGCACATGGAACCCAGCTCTTACTTCACTGCTACAATTCCCCTCCGCCGTTCGGCATGCGAAAATTATATCGAGTCACACTCCGACTCGCATGCCACACTCGCCCAATGTTCCCCAACCTCACCAATTCCTACTGGGCAAACCATCATATCCCCTCGCTCGGCGATCCAATGAGGGCCTACTTCCTAAAAACTTCGACATCCTCTTCCTTCATCTTTTTCGCCTAACCCTAAGGTATGACTAAGCCTTAAGTCCATGTCCATAATCTAGACGGCCAATGGTAGTATGGAAAAGGCACTGTAAGTTCGGATCTCGAGCGAAACCCTTGATTTAGGAGAATCGGACAAGCAAGAATCGTACCTAAGGAAGGGCTTGAAGCTTAGGGGATCCTGGATTTGGAGTTGGAGACTGTTCAAGGTCGTCGATGGGAAGAAACGTGAGGCAGCATAGTGGATTTGGAAGGAAAAGGGGTATTGAGGTGTTGGTAGAAGTCCGGGGGAAGATGAAGTCAAAGTCTTGAGGAGCAGAGGTAAAAAGTAAAAGGGGAAGGAGGGGTGAAGTATCGAATTTTATAGATGGAAAGGAGGAAGGCGAATAGTCAGCGACCGGTAGAACCGGACAGAGCACCTTCCTCGTTCGGCAATTTCCTCGTTCGGCAAGTTCCTCGTTCGACAACTTCCTCGTTCGGCATTCAGTATGTCGATCGGCATTCAATGTGTCGTTCAGCATTCAATACGTCGTTCGGCATTCAGGATGTCGTTCGGCATTCAGGAGATCACTTTCGAGAGGACAGAACAAAGGTTTAAAGAAAAATGCGGAGTGCTTGTGGATCAAAGCGCATCATGTTCATCCACATGATACACTTTGGGGGGGCAAGTGTTACCCGGGTAATTGACCCGATAACGTGAGGATCACTAAATAGTAGACATCGTTCGGCTTCTAGCCTCGTTCGGCATTGATGGATCGATCGACATCCCAGCCTTGTTCGGTGTGGAGCCTCGTTCGGCATTAAGGGATCGATCGGCATCCTAACCTCGTTCGGCGTGGAGCCTCGTTCGGCACAAGGGATCGGTCGGCATCTAAGCCTCGTTCGGCATGAAGCCTCGTCCGGCATATGCCCTCGTTCGGCACGAGGGATCATTCGGCATCTAAGCCTCATTCGGCATGAAGCCTCGCTCGGCATATAGCCTCGCTCAGCATATAGCCTCGCTCAGCATATGTAAGTTGTTCGGCATCTCTCCTTGACCGGCATCAAGTATCGTTCGGCCTACACTCTTCACTCAGCATGCTGCCTCGTCCGGCATACAGGTACCGTTCGGCACGCCTTCCTCGGTCGGCATATGAATGCCGTGCGGCCTGGATATGTGGTTCGGCAATTGCCGTTCGGCATTTACGGCTCGGCGCGCAGTAATTAACACGGGCCAAGGTGCTTGGTTCCTAGGCCCATCAAGGAAGTCCAACCCATCTTCGTCTATAAATAGAGGGGCAGGGGCACAGTGAAAGGGACCTTTTTTGGAGAACACTGGGAGATTGTGCCGCTTTCAAGGCTCACCCTTTTCAGTAAAAACTTGTACTCAAGCCATTATTGTACGGATTGTATCTGTATTTAACTACTTAGGAAAGCAATAAAGATTACAATTAAAAGTGGACGTAGGCAGTTACGCCGATCCACTATAAATCTGCTGTTCTAGATTTTTGCAGTTAATTTAGTCTATATCTCTCTGTTTTAATTTATCTTCTTCATTTATCTCTCTACACAATCTTTCTAAAGAGGGTTAGTGACCAATTTTGGTGCTAACAATATCGCTAATAGAACACATTTTATAAATTCCTAACTTTATTGCAACTCTTTTTATAAACCTCCAATTTCAGTTATAAACCCTCAGTTTCATTTATAAACCATCTTTTACAAATTTCTATAGACAATCACAAAACTACTTTTATAACAAAATCTCTGCTATAACTCCAAACTCCAATTTCTATTACAAACTTGTTTACTTTTCATAACACGGTCCTTCAATATATACAATAAATTCACAACTGCGATATATTTCTCTAGTTAGACCAAATGATAATATTACCCTTTGTAAAATACTATTTATACACATATTCCTTTATTTATAAACATTCTGCTTATATATCTCTTTTTTAAATCTGTAAAATTTCCTTTTCTTAAATCTATTCTTTTATTTCAACATTTTATACAAAATGTCTCACAAATATTTATTACCAAAATACTTCTACATTCTTTAAGTCATACAATCACTTTAAATAAAAGATAACCTTTTTATTTTCCTTTTGAAAATAAACATCTATTATTATAAATTTTTTCCATAAAACCAATACTTCTAAATAATTATTTAAAACATTTACATATATATATATATAATTTAAAAATAATAAATAAAGAAGTTGAATTAAAATAAAAAAGGTCAAAAACTCATTTTAAAATAAAATATCACAGAAACCCCAAAAGATAAAATTTTAATCATTTTCCAAATCGGAAATCATTTTTAAAATAAAACATCACTTAATAGTATTTTCAAAACACTATATCGAGGGCAATAGTTACTATAGCACTTAACAAATGTTGTTACTTCCTTTTTCACTAAAAAGGTTTAACTTTTCACTATTGTCAATGTCACATCCAATATGTTTAAACAATCAAAATTTTCACCATTTAACAATCTAAATAACGGGTGTATAACTGAAATAAAAAACAGGAATATAACTGGAAAGTAAAAGTAACAATGTCGAGAAATACAGATTTCGCAATAAAATTCCCTGTTTTACAATTTAAATGATAATCGTTTTTCAAAAGCGAACATTTAACTAAATCAACCAATAATTTCATCCAAACACTGCCAGTAAAATCTATCTATTATATATCATACTAATTAACCAAAAAGATGAGTTTAACTCATCGAATTTCCAGTTGGCCCCGAAGCATTCCGGTTTAAACTAAAATCTAACGACGTCCGATTTTAGCCCAAATTTCCACCTGCTCCAAATTCAGCCAAACCAATTCCATCGTGATGCATTCACCAATACGAGCACAATGCAAAAAGTTTCATCTCAATTTGACCTCATATGAGAGAATTATGCATTATAAAAGTTACTGGAATTAAATAATATACTTTATTCATTAATTGCATTCATTAATCTAATTACCTCACTAATCCATCCTCTACATTAAAACTACCGCTCTAATTCTTGAAGCCGAACCCAACCATGGTTGATCAATCTTCTCCCTCCACCATTCTCATCTCTCACCGAAACTCCAATTCGCCTTACCATAGCCTTTCTCTTCTCTCCCTTTTCGCAACGACCTCACCCACACACGACCCACCTCGCACTAGTAAAACACGACCATTTATTGCTACAAATAAATTCACTATTGCTATTTATAAATTAAAATGAGTTAAATAAGCCCATTAATTCCATTTAATTAATATTCAATTAAAAGTCAAGATATATTAAATCACTATTAAAACATTAAGTTCACAATTCAAAGATTTTAAATAATCTATATATTTTGAATTCCAGTCATTAACTTTTAAAACCAATATTTCAATATTTAAAATAAATTAAACATTTCGAAATCGAATTACCAAAATTCTAGGCCGTTACATCGTTTGTTTAGAAAGGAAATCGAATGGATAAGAATGGATGAACTTAAGGCCCATTTGAGAAGAAGAGAGCGAATGGTCACTTCTCCTTCATAAAGAAACATCGGAAACGAGAATTGTAAAATAATAATAGATACTTAATGGGGAATAAGAAATATGATATCTATTCCAAAAGTATTTTCACATGGAAAAGTGGTTTCTATGAGATTTATTTCTTTGAATTTAAGATATTTAATCCGAATATTCTTGAATGTAAACCATCTACAGTAAATGAAATAAATAGCCTAGATTAAGTGGTTGAATGGAGCTACATATTTCATATGTTACTGTTGTAATGGTAGAAATAGTGGGAGTATGCCATATAACACTTCTTAGTCACATCAAGTTACAAAAAAAATTCATAAAATGCGCTAAACTTTATTTGTAGAATAGTAATTATTTTTTACCGTTGACTAAAAAAATAGACATGGTTTATTTCAATATGAATATTATGAATATTCATTATAAAACAAAACTTTAGTACTAGTATTTGTAATGCATTGGAAAATACAAAGTATATAAATTTTATTTTGGAATTATAGACTAAGCCACGATTTGAAGAAATAATTCTCTGATTATCTGATTATGAATCATATGGTACTAATGAATTATATATTAAGCAATAAATGACAAAGCACCCTTTGAGTGGGAGCGACATAAGAGTTGACGAACACTACGGATTAATACATATAGATATATGTAATCATAAGTCTATTAATACCAAAATGGTTCAATGTATTTCGTAGTATTCACTAATGAGTTATTAATAATATGAACATTGTTAGCGCCAAAATTGGTCACTAACCCCCAAATCCAGATGAAAGCACCAAATACCAGTCACAGCTCAGAGATAGAATGTATGTAGAGAGTAATAATGTGAAGAACAGTTAAAACTAAAATGAAAGCAGTAAAGAACAACAGAGTTTATAGTGGTTCGGCTAACTCCGGCCTACGTCCACTCCAAAAGTTTGCTTTTTATTGCTGTAATAATCGATTAGAGTTACAAAATGGCAGAGTTGCCTTAGCCTTAGAAAGGAGAAAGTAAGAGAGCAGAAAGAAGATCCCCTTTTACTGTGCCCCTGCCTCTCTATTTATAGACAAAGATGGGTTGGACCTCCCTGGTGGGCGTGGCAGCCGAGTACCTCAGCCCAAATGGAGTGGTCTCCATATGCCGAACCATAGATGCCGAACGCTGAATGTCGAACGATCTCCTCATGCCGAACGTTGGGAGGTGCGAGGTACCGAGGTATCGAGGTACGGAGGTGCGAGGTATGGAGGTGCGAGGTATGGAGGTGCGGAGTATGGAGGTGCGAGATATGGAGGTGCGAGGTGCAATGTCGAGCGATGTGAGGTATGCCGAACGACCCGTCTAATGCCGAACGCTCCTTGATGTCGAACGATCCATCCAATGCCGAACGTCTCCAGATGCCGAACGTTGGTTAATGCCGAGCGCTCAATCCAATGCCGAACATCTCCAGATGCCGAACGTTGGTTAATGCCGAGCGCTCCATCCAATGTCGAACGACGAACTCTCTATGCCGAACGCTCGTCCAGTGCCGAACAAGATTTATGCCGAACACTCCATCCAATGTCGAACGTCGATCTCTCTATGCCGAACGCTCGTCCAGTGCCGAACATTCCTCTATGCCGAACGATCCTTCTAATGCCGAGCACTCGTTCAGTGCCGAACGGTCCCTCTAATGCCGAGCACTCGTTCAGTGCCGAACGATCACTCTATGTCGAACGACGATCTCTCTATGCCGAACAGCCTTCAACGCCGAGCCATCCCAATGCCGAACGTCATCTGCCAAACTGCCTATCATCATTTTAAACCGAACCCATCATACTTTAGTCTCGATAGTTGTGAAGTTGTTTAAGTTAAATCCGTCTTTCCGCGGCCTTGCCAAAAGGCGGGTTAACACTTGCCCACCAAAACATGCCTTGCTGTGAAAGGTGTGTTTTGAATAGCCTCAAGTCCAATATCCCAAGTATGTATGTTATCCTGTGACCAAGTCCTTATCCAATTCCACAGCCATCGGAACCCGACTACCGAGTTCCAATCCATCCATATCCAATAACCTACAACCATATCCGTAACCTCTTCGGGTCGATATCCAAATCCGGGACCGCTCCGGATCCTTGTCCGAATCCTTAGCTATTCATAGCCAATATCCAAATCTGTAACCACTCCGGGTTCTTGTCAAGCGCAATCCACACTTGACGACCTACGTTAAGTAATTCCGTGGTGTTCATGGTTCAGTGTCCCTGAACGTCGAATAATGCCGTGGCTTAAGTCCTAAGCCGAATCCTGGTCACTCCGGACCCTTGCCGAGCATAGTCCATACTCGACGACCTTTTAGCCAAAATCCAGAGAAAATCCAATCAAAATCCGATCCGAAATCCAAATCCAAAATAGAAAACCAGAAACCCATATCGAAAATCCATACCAAAAAACAAACATCCAAACCAGAATCCAAACCAGAAAATGAGCAAAACAGGGAGTTCAAACCAAACTCCCAAACCAAACCGGAAAAAGCAGATGTCCAAGTCAAAGGAAAAATCAGATTTCGCAAACCGGGCGTTTCGGTAAGCCATCATCTCAGAGCATGCCTGAGGGTTATCTCCGACCCCGTACATGAGTAAGTGATTTAACCGTTTGCCCGGAGTTTGTTACTTATTCCAAACCATCAAGATTAGTTGATGACCAATCGGCCACCATTCCTGGGCCTCATGCCCTCGTCGTTCAAGGCAGGCGGTGGCTGCTCCTGTTCCACCGCCGCATTCCGAGTTCCGACATACTGTCACAACTGACCATTCCTTATATGCTCTTCGATTATGTCCTTCAAATGCCGGCAGCTTTTAGTGTCACGCCCGTCCAGGTCATGAAAAAGATAGTGCCTTCCTGACGCCCTTTCTCGTTCTGAGGGTTCCCTCCTTGCTGGCCTTCGATAAGAAAGGCGATCTCGAGTATCTAAGAAAATCCGCTCTAACGTTGCGTTCAATCCTGTGTAAGTGGAGAACTTTGGTTCTCCCCAGTGCTTCCTTTTCCCTTTATCCTTGCTCCCACCCGAGCTTTCGGCGGGTAGTTCTCCATCCTTAGTCATGTTTACTTCCTTTGACCTCATGTCCAAACATGCATCCTCTTGTCGAAGAAATCTTTCAGCTTCATGAAAGAATTCCCCAAGATCCAACGGTGGGTCCCGTACCAATGATACTTTGAAATCCGAGTCATCTCTGACTCCTGATACCGCAGCCATCAGAAACATTGATGGATCTGGCCGATCCACCGAAGCAACTGCTGCATTAAATCGAGTTAAGAATGTCCTAAGCGATTCATCTACCCCCTGTTTGACTGACGTTAGCGTCATCACGTTCTTTGGCCTTTTTATGTGAACTCGAAACTGACTTAAGAACTTGTCCACCAGTTATGTCCATGTTCCAATGGATCCATCCTCCAGCTGTCTAAACCACATAGCAGCAATTTCAGTCAAGTACAGGGGGAAACATCGGGCCATAACCTCCTCTGTTGCCCCCAGCACTTCCATATGCCTAGTGTACCTCATCAAGTGGTCAGTGGGATCCGTCTTCCCGTTGTATACTTCCAGAGTGGGTAGCTTGAAATCGGACGGATTCCTAGCTGTCCTGATGTTCTGGGTAAATGGACTTTTGTTAACTCCCTCTGAATCCCTGTTTGTCAAACCTCCGCTAATAGTCCGCCTGATAATGTCAGCCAATCCAGTGTTTCCAACCAATCCAGACTGCCCCCCAAGTCCCCGAGGAAATTCTGGCACATATCTTCATCATGTACTCATGTATTCCTATCGATGCCAGGCCGCGTAGCGTTATCCGGTATCCCTCCATGAACTGGTCCAGCATCATCTAGTGGTGTGCCCCCGAGTCTAGGTCCATCTAGATTGTTAACTGTTTGTTGATTGGGAGCTGCCCCCTACTGATTCACTCCATATGTCCGTTGGTTGAGTTCCTCTGGTCCAGCTCCACGATCTTGAGCAACTGCAGTTCCTGGTTGTCCAAATTGCCTAAGAAGAGCCTGCATCATCTCCTCTTGTCATTTCATCATCTGCTCTTGCATAGAATTCATCATCACTTGCATCTCATCCCGAGTTATGTAGATGGATGCATGACCCTCTCCAGCTCCAGAAGATGCCGCTTGACTTCCTTCCTGATTGCTTCTTTCCACTGCTTGCTTCCTCGTTGGTGGTCTTGCCATTGCTTTCTAAGATCCAAGTTCCTAACTCTAAAATTCCTGAGTGTTTCAATTTCTCAGTGAAAGCACCAAAGTGTTAGCGCCAAAATTGGTCACTAACCCCCAAATCTAGATGAAAGCACCAAATACCAGTCACAGCTCAGAGATAGAATGTATGTAGAGAGTAATAATGTGAAGAACAGTTAAAACTAAAATGAAAGCAGTAAAGAACAACAGAGTTTATAGTGGTTCGGCTAACTCCGGCCTACGTCCACTCCGGAAGTTTGCTTTTTATTGCTGTAATAATCGATTACAGTTACAAAATGGCAGAGTTGCCTTAGCCTTAGAAAGGAGAAAGTAAGAGAGCAGAAAGAAGATCCCCTTTTATTGTGCCCCTGCCTCTCTATTTATAGACAAAGATGGGTTGGACCTCCCTGGTGGGCCTGGCAGCCGAGTACCTCAGCCCAAATGGAGTGGTCTCCATATGCCGAACCATAGATGCCGAACGCTGAATGCCGAACGATCTCCTCATGCCGAACGTTGGGAGGTGCGAGGTACCGAGGTATCGAGGTACGGAGGTGCGAGGTATGGAGGTGTGAGGTATGGAGGTGCGGAGTATGGAGGTGCGAGATATGGAGGTGCGAGGTGCAATGTCGAGCGAGGTGAGGTATGCCGAACGACCCGTCTAATGCCGAACGCTCCTTGATGCCGAACGATCCATCCAATGCCGAACGTCTCCAGATGCCGAACGTTGGTTAATGCCGAGCGCTCCATCCAATACCGAACGTCTCCAGATGCCGAACGTTGGTTAATGCCGAGCGCTCCATCCAATGTCGAACGATGAACTCTCTATGCCGAACGCTCGTCCAGTGCCGAACAAGATTTATGCCGAACACTCCATCCAATGCCGAACGTCGATCTCTCTATGCCGAACGCTCGTCCAGTGCCGAACATTCCTCTATGTCGAACGATCCTTCTAATGCCGAGCACTCATTCAGTGTCGAACGATCCCTCTAATGTCGAGCACTCGTTCAGTGCCGAACAATCCCTCTATGTCGAACGACGATCTCTCTATGCCGAACAGCCTTCAACGCCGAGCCATCCCAATGCCGAACGTCATCTGCCAAACTGCCTATCATCATTTTAAACCGAACCTATCATACTTTAGTCTCGATAGTTGTGAAGTTTTTTAAGTTAAATCTGTCTTTCCGCAGCCTTGCCAAAAGGCGGGTTAACAAACATGTGTATTTGACACACATGTAGTATGTCTATGATAAGCTTATAGAATATATAATGCAAGTAAATAACATAACGTGCAGTAAAAAAAGATTCGATTTGATCGAATAGGTGAGTATATTGGAAAGTATTTCGAACGTACCTAAAAATGAATAAAGATTCAATCTCAAATGTCACTCCTCCTTATGATACATAATGATATATTCATAAGGAGTAATCGAACTTTGTTAGACAAAGTACGATTAATTATGAGTGAAGTTTAGTTAACTTCTTTGTATAATGTTGTGTACTTAAGAGTAGTACACAAGGTTAAAAGTAGTTTCATCTAAATAATTATTTATAAAATCATACAAGATAAGGGTTTATAAGAAACCCGAATGTATCCTAGGTCAAAGAGTTAGAAGGTTGCACTAAAAATACTAACTTTGTAGCAAAAAATTTCTTTTAGAAATTATTAATTGTAAAATGGATTTGGATACGATCCAAAGATAAAACCGACTATGACGGAATAAATGATATTAAACAAACCTAAAATGAACACAACACATTAGAATGTCTGACAAATATTCTCACATATTGAAGAGAAACTGTGAGTTTCTTATCAATTCGAAAAGGCAATCCTTGGCTACCAATCAAACCATTAAGAATATTGACTCCACGATATGGTATAATGTGCAAATTCGAAGCGAATTCCATGTACGTTGTCAAAATATGATTTTGGTAGTTGTACTTGAAGGGATATGATCCATCGACCGTGAATGTATCTTCAAGAGCAAGACTAATGTAGCTGGAATAAAATGAGCAACATTGATAAGAATAAAACCGTAAATTTCAATTTTTGAAATTAGCGTAATAGATTCGTCATTCAGTGTACTTAAGAAAATTTAGATTTGCTCATAAAATTTATTGCTTGGTATGACTTTTTGTTTGGTGCATATGTGTTGAAATGAAAAATTCTAAATAATGATTTAGAATAGATTATTTGCACATAACAACCAAAGTTTCTTGAAGTCAATATGAGTGATATTGAGTTTATGGGTTTTCGGACATGATCCAAGAAATGAAACTATGATACTATAAGCATCATAATTGAAATGTACTTTGATAGAAATATTGAATAGTTTGATTTTCAGTCAAAATGAAGAGGAAGTGTGCGTTAATAAAAAAGAACCACTAAAAGGTAAATCAATATTTATAGATTATGACTAAACAACATACTGTTGATTGTTAACGATGTACTTAAGTTAAAATCAGAATAGTTTAGCTATTTAATACTTGACATTGGGTTTGTAAATGTTATCTTTTATAGTAAGTATAAAGGCACTAGGAATGTTCCAAACGATATGCAAGGATACCGTATTAAAATGTTTAATACAGAAATTGTAAGATGGATTCCTTATGCATTGGCAATAGGAATTATCATACATGTTATATTGTCTACCATATCATGATTTGTTTGTGTATTTAATGCATGAAGAAAATACCAAATCCAAATTAAGATCACTAATAGTATTTTGGAATGTTCTCGTGTATTTAAGAAATACTAGAGAATTGTTTACATGAACAACAAACTCCTTATAAAGGAGTATTCAGACTTGGACTTCTTAAGTGATATTGAGTATAATATATCAATACTAGATTCACGTTCAAACCTTAACTATGAAGCTTTAAGTTGGAAATGTTCCAAACAAAAGATTGTGCCAGACTCAATGAAAGGCTAACTAAATCATTTTGAGTAGCAACGTAGTGAAACGATGTATAAATTTAAATGCATAAATTTATAACTGAGCTAAGAGTGATTCCAGGTTTTAATAATACTATACCATTGTTATATGATAACAATGTAATAATAAGAGCTCACTAGAAATCAAGAAACATACTATGAATAGTTCCATGTGATAAAGGTAGTTTATCAGCATCTAAGAGAGTGATTGAAAGAGTAGATGATTAAACAACAGAGCAGAATGAATTTACACCTTTGAGTCGCACAATCGTAATGGTGAATACTCCGAATAAACCACACGATTTAATTAATTTATATTCGTTGTAAATAAATTAAACTAATTAATATTTCTAAAATATTGATTATTATATTTTGTTTGATTTGTTTGTATACTATTAGCATTTAATACAGTGCATAAATAAAAGTTATAAACACACGTATCGATATACGATATCGGTAGATTGTTTGAATTTGATTTAAATAAAATTAATGCTGAAAACGTTAATGATTATTTATGGCCCATGTTGCCTCCATGTTTGACTGGCCTCAAAAGAAAAGGAGACGATATGTTTTGAATTAATTAATAAAGGGAAAAGAATAATATAAAGAAGGAAAAAAGATCTCTCATTAATTGGGCATTGGTTACCTTCTTTATTTCGTTCCTTTTATAAACTTTTGACTATTCATTCTTTTGACAACTCTCTGGTTCTCTCCTTCCCCTCTAATGGCTGAAATTTTAGGAGCTTTCATAGCTAAAAATATCCCAAATACAATCAAATTAGTTTATTAAAGGGGTTTATCACTCTTGATCCCTGCAAAATCTGAAGGCTAATTTTTGAATCTAGGAGCTTTGATTCATTAGCTACATCCAAAGGTAATTCTCTAAAATTCACATATATATTTATATCATTTATTTAATTATACTTTGCATGATTCATCCTATGTATTAATTACTCATCTTGGAACATATAAATTAAACCTCCCTTATGTCCTTTTTCTTTAAAACATTTTATCGTACTGTTTTGATTCAAATCTATGCTTGTTCACCATGTCCCTTTAATATATGTTCATGATAATCTGACATGTTTAGAATCCCATATTACTTTTAATAACTTTTTATTATTCTCTACATTGTTTAGATATGTAAGTTATTATCATAAAATTTACACATGCCTAATTTGTCCAAATTTATTTTATTTTGTTTTGGAAATTTATGAAAGTGAAAGTTAATTTTGAGTGAGATTTTTTTCATATAATTATATATCATTTACATACTCAAATGTAAATGAATTATATATTTTAAATTATCTACTGTTCTTTTAAATTGATCTTTGATTTTATATGGTAAATACTTGAATATAAATGTTTCAATCGTTGTTTAAAAAAAGGATTTAAATTTAATAAATGGACTTAGTGCAAATTCAAATTTTTTGTGGTTTTCTATATTTAGAATCTCATGTAAAATACTAAACTATACTTTTATTCACAAATTAAATGTTTAATCAAAACTATTAACCTTAAAATCAAACTTGTTTGTATGTAGGTATATATTCATATATCATATACTATAATGTTTTCAACTATTTGTTGTTTAGATCTAAATTATTAAATTCTAATAATCTTGTATATAGAAATATACATGTGCAGTTTAATTCAAATATGTTGATTTTATGCGGTAATGTAACCTTTTGTTGTTGAACATTTCTTTAATTGAAATCATTTCCATTAATGTTAATCTTGGATTTCAAATTATTTAAAACAACTAATAAGTTTTCTATATTTATATTCATGTGTGTGTGTGTGTCGATAATTATTATAGATGTACACATATATTTCACTAGTCAAAACATAGACAACAAAGGTGTTTGTCCCAAAATTAGTCACAAACACTCAACTAATATAATAACATCGCAGATTCAATATCCAATATCCAAACAACATAAAGTAGAGAATAAAATATAAAAAATAGTAAATTAAAACCATAATAAATGAAATGAACACGAGATTTATAGTGGTTCAGCATACTCCGGCCTGCATCCACTTCAAAGGTTTTCCTTTTTATTTATACTGCTGATTACAGTTACAATCTCTGAAATTCAAGAATCAAAATGGTGGAGCATGGCCTAGGGAAGACGATGAAGAGAACCAGAAAGAAGATCCCTTTCCTTGAGCCAATGATCCGGTATTTATAGTGGAAGATAACGAAATATCCAACTAAAAATCTGCATTTAGAAGCGTAAGACCAAGATGAACCGATCGAAAAAAATGGGGCCCATCCGAGGCTATATGTCCGATTGACGCCGATTGGTGTTGGGGCCATATGGCACCACGTAATCGGTTATGGTGGTCCCTCTCCACTTTCTCTTCTTGCTTCCATAATTGTTTGCTTGATTCCTCTGGTATTTGTTGAGTTATTGAGCGATCATTGTTGAGTTGAACTGCCAATACAAGCAATCCATGGCCATAGTGATCCGATCTGATCCATTCCTGACCATATTGATCTAATTTGATCCCTTGCCTAGGGGAAATGCAGATCCATACTTAGCAATTTCTTGGATGCTACTTGGTTGAACCCGCTTAACTATCATCCACAGCCTTGCTTATAACCGATTTCTAAACCTAATAATCATCTCTCCGAGCTTCCTGCCTTGATGATCGCAAACCCATTTAGCCAACTCCATGGTATCACGGCCTTGCCAAAAGGCGAGATAACATTTTTCCCCCAAAACATGCCTTGCGATAGAAAGGTGTATTTTGAATTGCCATAAATCCAAAGTCCATAATCCATTGATAGCCAAATTTCTGATCCAGAATCCAATCCTTTGTCAAACCAAATTGCCTAGTCTACAGCTGTTCCGAGTCCATAGCCAATTCCATAACCACTCCAAATCCTTAGCTGAATCTATATCCATCCAAAACCGTTAACCGAACCCATGATCTCACCAGACCGTTTGCTAAATCCATAGCCTCGATCTTATAGGATCGCTATCCAAATCCTGGATCTCTCCGTATCGTTAGCCGAATCCTCGATCTCACCAGATCGTTATGCAAATCCGTGACCTCTCTAGGTCAATATCCAAATCCATAACCGTTTGAAATCATGGAAGTCAGTAAGCCAATTCGCGATCTCTCCGGATCACTATCCAAGTTCACGGTCTCCCCAAACCGCTCGATGGTCTCTCCGGACCCTTGTTAAGCCCGATCCACTTGCTCTCCGATGAGGGGACTTAACGACGAGTAAGTCGATCCTATCGCTCTTTGAAGAAGCGACTCGCTCCTTGCACTTCAGCACTTTTGGGGCATATAGAGATGTCTTGATCCTCCTAGACCGATCATAGCCTCTCTGCGCTCTTGCTGGACACCATCTTATCACTCTTCGGTGAAGGGGAACAATGACAAGCAAGCCAATCCTGTCGCCCTCCGGTAAAGCGGTGTTACTTCCTACACTCAGTTCAGTGTCCCTAAACATAACGCTATGTTCTGGCCTTCCTAGGCCGATCGTGGTCTCTCCGGAGCCTTCTTAGACACCATCCAGTCGCTCTCCGACGAAAGGGGGAACAACGATAAGTAAGTAGATCATGCTGCTCTCTGGTGAAGCGACTCACTTCTTGCACTCTGGTCCTTGACTCCCTAGTTAGGGACATAAAGTGAACAATTCCGTACTGACTTCCTTTCTCTTGCCTCGACTCTTTGGTCGAGGGCTTAATCCACGATATATGAGTCTATCCTGTCGCTCTTCGGTGAAGGGACTCCCACCTTGCGGTTATTGCCCCGTCTTTCCGATCGAGACAATCGTGACCTGTTTTGTTCATCACATTAATGTGAATTTAAGTGTTTTAAGATCGATTCATTAAATTTGAGTTTCAAACAACCAAAAAAATAGGAAAACCAAATATTGCTTTTTCGGGCATGGTGGTTCATCATCATCTCAGAGCATACTTAGGGACCGACCTCGATCTCGTACACGTGTAAGTGACTTAGCCATTTTATTGTAGAGTTTATTATTATTAGGTTCATGCCATCCCAATCAAGAGATGATGATCTATGACCTCGATCCAAGGCCATTTCCATTTGACATGGACGGTGGCTGGACCTGTTCCACCGCCACAGCCTGAGTCCTTACATACTACAATAGCCTGCCATCCCTGACATGTTCCTCAATCATATCCCGTAATTGTCTGCATTCATCCGTGGTATGGCCATCCAATTCTTAGAATAGGCAATGCTTTCCAGGCCTCCGTTCCCGCTCCATATGATCCCTACTCACTGATTTTCAATTGGGGAGTTTCCCTTTTGGTACTGGTAAATCCATTCTAGCTTTCCATCAAATCCGAATAAGATGAGAAAATGGGTCAGATTTTACATGATCACCAAACCTTATGGGATTTAAGGAATGATGGAAGGAAATAAAAAGAAAAGAGAGGGAAAGAAAATAAAAATGAAATAAAGAATAAAAAAAATAAGTAGAAAATAGAAGAGCCCAGATTCCAAATGAACAAATTCAAACTCGAAAAGGATCTTTCTAATTCTCAAAGAATGGGGGCAAAGGGATTGATCGAGAAAGATCAATTGTTCTTATATTAGAATAGAAGATCGTGATTTGATCGCATATGTTTGGTCAAAAGAATAATCTTCTTCTTTGATCCTAAATGGAAATTGTTCAATTGGAACATGAAAACATGAATGAATTGGTATTAGTTACTCTTTGGGGCAGAATGGAAGAAGGGAAGAGATACTTGAACGAAAAAAAGGATCCAATTACTTTGAAAGAATTAAACGAGGATCCGTATGAGGGGAAAATTTCATGTCCGGTTCTGTAGAGTGACTTGTCTATCAACTTTTCCACTATCACACCCAAAAAACCGTCCATTATAACCGTCATCCATTTTTTGTTTGCCCTTATGCTTTCCAGACCCTTCTCCAAATGGCCTTTCACCTCTGACAGCATTTACTTCATGTTTGTCGGCTCATGCATCCTCCTGCTAGGGAAGCTAATCCACTTCAGGGAAAAATTCCCCAAGATCCATTAGTGGATCTCGCTCCATTGCAACCTTGAAATCCATGTCGTCGGCAATCCCGAATATCATGGCTATTAAAACCATCGATGGATCCGCCGAGCCACAGATGTAACCATCTCATTAAATCGTGTCAAAAACCTCCTCAAGGACTCTTTGGTCCTTTACTTTAGTGCTACCAATGTCATTACGTTCCTAGGTCTCAAAATATGGACCCTAAACTGCATCATGAACCGACATCTACCAATTCGTTCCATTTCCTGATCGAACCATTCTCCAGCTGCCTAAACCAGAGCATGGCTAATTCCATCAAGTAAAGCAGATAACATCTTGCCATGACCTCCTCTAATGCCCCCAGCACTTCCATGTGCCAGATATACCTCATCAAGTGTACCGTATGATCTAACTTCCCATCGTACACCTTTAGTGTTGGCAGTTTGAACTTCGGTGGGTTCCTAGCTTGCCTGGTGTTCGGAGTGAATGGACTCAGATTGGCATCTTCTAGATTCCCGTTAGGCAATCTGCCTCTCATTGTTTGTCATATCAGTTCAGCCATCCTTCCGTTCTCATCCATAGGTAATCTCCAATTCGTATTTCTAGCCTACTCCCTGACTTCACAAGGGTACTTTGGAATATAATCTTCCATGTTCTGATCCCCAGCTAAAGGTCTTGCATCAACCCTTGGTCGAATGGTATCCGCACCAGCACCGATACTAGCCTGACCTGGGGCATGCCCCCAAGCCTTGGGTGATTGGTGCCAATCCCTCCTTGTTAGCCAAGGACTGCCCCCGACTGCTCCTTTCCATTCTCATGCCCGTTGGCTTCGACTCCATGCTCCTGGTTTTGATTTCATATAGCTTATGCTACTCCAATTCCTTGATCCAGATTGCCAGCTGCTCCAAATCTTGGTTTTATGCTCCAACTTGTCCAATTTGCCTATGGAAAATTTTCATCATCTCCTCTTGTCTCCTCATCATCCGCTCCTGCATAGCATCCATCATAGTCTCTATCTCGTTCCTAGTGATGTAGATAGAGGGTTGATTAGTTCCAGCTCTAGAGGATGCCTCCTAACTTCCTCCATGATGACTCCTATCCGTAGGTGCTTTCCTTCTAGATTGCTTGACCATTGATCCAAATCCAGGCTCCAATCGTTTCCAAATCTATAATGTAAGTGACCGGGCTCTAATACCAAAATATTTGTCCCAAAATTGGCCACAAACCCTCGGCTAATATTATAATACCATAGATTCAATATTCAATATCCAAATGTAGAGAATAAAATATGATGAACAGTAAATTAAAACCATAAGAAATGAAATGAACATGTGAATTTATAGTGATTCGGTGTACTCCGGCCTATGTCCACTCCAAAAGTTTTCCTTTTTATTTATACTGCTGATTAAAGTTACAGTCCGTGAAATTCAAGAATCAAAATTCGACCTATAACCTAGGGATGAAGATGAAGAGAGCCAGAAAGAAAATCCCTTTCCTTGAGCTAATGATTTGGTATTCATAGGGGAAGACGACGAATTATCCAGCTGAAAATCTATATGCAGAAGCCCAAGACCAAGATGAACCGATCTAGGAAAAATGGGACCCATCTGGGGTCATATAATCGATTGACGTTGATCAGTGGTGGGGGCCACGTGGTGCCATGCGATTGTTGTGGTGGTCCCCCTCTACTTCCTCTTCGTGCTTCCATAGTTATTTGCCTGATTCCCCTGGTATTTGTTGAGTTATTGAGAGATCATCGTTGAGTTGAACTGCTAATTCGAGCGTTCCATAACCATAGTGATCCAATCTGATCCGATATATTCCTAACCACATTGATCCAATCTGATCCCCTACCCAGGGGAAGTGCAGATCCATACTTAGTCATTTCTTAGATGCTACTTACTTGAACCCACTTGACTATCATCCATAGCCTTCCTTATAATCAATTTTTGAACCAAATAATCATCTCTTCGAGCTTCATGCCTTGATGATTGCAAATCCATTTAGCCAACTCCATGGTATCACGGCTTTGACAAAAGGTGGGATAACAAAAGGCATGTGTAAATTTAGTTATTAAGTTATAAATGTCATCTAATATATCAATTTTTACAATTAAAGAGTGAGAGAGAGATGATATGTTTCTCTCTCTCATTATATATTGCCATATCTTTCCTTAACCGATTGCATAAGATAAGGGAGGGAAACAAAAGGTTTCCTTCTCTAAATTTATTTATGCATGTTCCATTTGCACATATATACATTACTTATGTACTACACTTACACTTCACATAAATGAATGTACCTGATACATTCATTATAATACATTCAATTTAAATCAAATGTAAATCTCCACTTGGAAATTTAAACAAAATAAGATTTAATTTAAAATTAATGAGATTGGATCTAATATATCTTTAGATTTCATAGGCCTAATATGATCTAAATAGGGAATTTTTTGAAATTTACCCAATTAACCCACTTTCGAATGGCCCGATTCCAACAAAAACGAATAAATCTAAAATTATAAGAGTAGTATTAGCCTCTAATTATGTTTTATTAGTATGATAATATAATATACATAAAGATATTTTTTCGCTCGCCTGCATATGACTAGCCCCCTTTATATTCCAATTTTTCCTATATATGATAGGTTAATAGGGGTTATAAAATATTGGACGTGTGATGGAGCCGATGACGAACTCTGAAGCTACATAGTCTATTTAATTATTTGCTTTTTATTATCTGGTGCTTTGCGTTATGTAGAACCAGGTATTCTGATGTATTATTTTAACTAATGTAGTGAGATCTATGGATATTTCTATTTTACTTCACATATTTATGTTATCAGGATTATTATATTTTATTCCATTTGTTGTGAGTTCATAAAGTGTTATTGAAGTAGATAGCATTGTATGCTATTTTTATCATAATATACCCTCATGATCCACCATTATGGTTCCTAGAATTTGAGCATCAATTTGGACTTAGTACCAGAGCGACATAAAGTAGTAGTTAAAGTAGAAAGTGTTGTTGAAGTGGATATGTGCACACGGATTAAATTTTCAATTATACCTACTATCATAGAAGTTGCTGATAAATCCCATCTACAAATAGTTGAGATGTAAAACAATACTGGAGTGGGTACAGGTGATGCAACCATAGAGATTCCTTACATGAAGTTCCACTTTGATTCCATACGTATCTTCAAGATATAGTGCAAGCAAAAGTAACACTAATGTGCCTATCCAATAGGCATAGGGTGTAGTCCATGCTAATCCACCTATCATGCACTTTACTAATCTTTCAAAAGATTTTTCGAGTATAGGTAGTAAGCCATATGTAGAGACTGAGCCATTTGTGGACACGAAGGCTTGGGTATGCACATGTGAGAGGATCTTTGGTATGTTGCGTTTAGATGATGTTATAAGGAGGTAGCTTGCTTCTTGGCATCTACAAGGGAAGGCTTCAGATTGGTGGGATATTGTAGCGGCCGAGACTGGTGAAGAGGGAATGACCTAGGATGACTTTTAAAGGCATTCTGAAGCTAAGTTATTATTTCTGGAAAAGCAAGGATTTCAGCTAGAGAAGTTTATACACATGCACTTGGGAGACATGTCTGTGAACGAGTAAGTGAATCAATTTAATGAATTAGTGAGGTTTAGTCTTGATCTTGTGAAAACCCCAACATAGAAGGTTATAAATTCACTTAGGGACTAAGACAACAACTTTCAGATTTGGCTTTTAGTCGCATTTCTATAAGAGCCATATATGAGAGCCTAGTGGAGATGACGTTGCCGAATATCATTTCCAATGATGCAGGTAAAGAGGAGCTAAAGAAGGATAGTGACATTGAAATTCGGTCGGAAATGAACAAAGAGTTTGGAGCAAAAGGAGGACAAGGAAAGTTCATAAGGCAGCAGCTACTATGTAATAAATGCCATAGGAAAGGATAATTTGCTAAGAATTGCAAAACTAATATGGAATGGTTTGAGTGCTTCAACTATAACTAGCTTGGATACAAGAAGCACTAATATCCAATTTTGGGAAAGAAAGAACCGGTCATGCAAGCTTATGCACTTGAGGCAGTTCCTAGTTTGACTAAACCACCACAATCAGTGGATAATGGGAAGAAGGTTGTCATAGAAGGTATATTATTTAATTTGATTTTCCCATTTATTCCTTATTAGTACCAGAGCATCTTATACCTTCATATCTAGTATACTAGTAGATAATTTACAGTTTGAGGCTCACATTATGCATGATTCTATAGTAGTGTAGATCATGTTGCAGAATCGATCTACCTATCCACGATCTTCGAAACTCGAAACTAATTATATATGGTATTGAATTTCCTAGTAATTTGTATGTCTTAGGTTTTCAAGGTATGGATGGTATTGGAGATGAACTGGATGTCATATTATGGTGCAATATTAGATTGTGATAGTAGGGCGATTAGGATGTGGAGCAGTGATGGACATGACTTAGATGTTTATTATGAGCTCGATAGTATTATGATGTTTAGTTACTTGTATTCAGTGGAACTATTACATGATTAGTTAGCTTCTATTTCAGTAATTCAGGAATTTGTAGAATTTTTTGTAGAATTTTTGGGCTTACCACCCCAAAGAGAAATTGAATTTCGTATTGACCTCGAGAAGTATGCTAGGCCTATTGTTATGCAACTTAGACATATGGCTCCAAAGAAAAGAAGGGAATCACATATGCAAGTTTCTAAATTATTACAAAAGGACTATATTCAGGGATTATTTCAAAGTGGGGAGCACCTGTAGTCTTTGCTACTAAGGTGGTTCTTTTGAGGCCTTGTGTTGATTACCGAGAATTGAATATGCTAACAAAAAAGAACCACTACCCATTACGCCACATAGATGATTTATTTGATAAGCTAGTCAGAGGAAAGATATTTTCTTAGCTTGACTTTGCCGCTGGTTTTCATTGGTTGAGAGTAGAAAGTTATAATTTGCCAAGACTGCTTTCCAGACACCAAATAGACTATTCGAGTGGTCAGTTATGCCTTTCAGACTAACCAATGCTCAAGGATATTTTGTTAATCTGATGAGTGGGGTCTTCAAAGACCAGTTGAATTAAGTTCATGGTTATTTTTGTTGATGATATTCTTATTTACTAGAAGAGCAAAGAATCGCATAAGTAGCATTTGATAATAGTACTTGATGAGTTGAGAAGACATTAATTAAAGGTGAAATTCTCCAAATGTCCTTTCTGGAGAAGAGAGGTTTGCTTTCTAGGCCATGTTGTTTTTGAGCATGTATTTATGTAGACCCAACTAAAGTAGAGGTAGTTCGGGATTGGCACATACCCAAGAATGCTCTAGAAGTTTGACATTTTTTTAGTTTGGCTGGATATTATTGGAAGTTCGTTAAAGACTTGGTTAAAGTTTTAGCACTATTGACTTGGCTTACTAAGAAGGACAAGCTTTTCTCATGGAGTGAAAAATGTGAGCATGCATTCATTAGGCCGAACGAGTTATTGACTGATGAATTTTTGTTAACGATTCCAGAGGGCATTAAGCCTTTTGCTATATACACCAACACTTGTAGTGCTAGAATCAGAGTTATATTAGTGCAGGAAGGTAGAGTAGTAGCATATGTTAGTAGATAGTTATAGACCACGAGAGAAATTATCCAACTCAAGATCTTGTGTTGGCGGCGATTGTTTCGCCGTTAAGTCTTAGTTATATTATTTATTGATGGAGAGATTTAACTTATGTAAAGATCATAAGTCTCTCAAATACCCATTCTCTCAAAAGAATCTAAACTTGAGGCATCAAAGGTGAATGGAGTTTCTAGCTTCATATGATTTTAGTATTTCATACACTCCAAGGGAACGTAGTGGCGGATGCTTTTACTAGGCAACATGTGACGTTGAGTGTCATGTTATTGGAGTGGAGGAGTTGGAGTTTATTTTGGAGTTTGATTTTATATCATCATCAGAGTAAGTCCTCTCTTTGTTGGTTGCTTTAGAGGTTAGACCAGCATTGATGGATTGCATTAGTTCTAGTCATAGGGTAGATGAGACATTTACAAGTATTCTAAAGCAATTGGAGTTCATAGTTGGTCACATGGTAGTGAAAGTATCACCACCGAATCATGTTATGGGATTCGATAGTTTGGAAAAGCTAGGGCCTTGCTTTGTAGGGACTTTTCCAATAATTATAGAAAGCAGGGATGTTAGCTTACAGAGTGAAGTTTCTTGAAAAGTTGACAGGCTTTCATGACGTCTTTCATATGTAACACTTGCAAAAGAATGTTCATGATTCATTCGTTATAGTTAAACTAGATCAATTAGAGGATGTAGAAGTGGAGTCAGAGTCTATTGTGCCCTATAGACCTATTCGTATAGTAATGCATGGAGTGAAAAGGCTTCGAGATAAAGAAGTAAAGTTGGTTCGAGTACAATGGGGAAACGACACAGCAAAGAGAACTTTAGAACAAGAAGAGAAGAATCATGCTTCTCATCTCGGACTCTTAAATGATACTTTTACAATTTATTGTTTAGATTTCTTAGGTTGTGCAAATATTTTGGATGATTGGTTGTTTTGTATGATTGTCTTTATTGTTTGGATTAATTATTCGATTTTATGTACATGGTTGCTTGGATTATATTGTGTTAGAAGGTATTTTTATGAGTTATAATTTTACAAAGTTGTTCTTACAATTCGATAGCCTCAACTCGATGAGAATCCAGTAGTGTATTTTTCAAAGTTGGACATAGGTCAGAGTATTTGTCGAACCACTATAAAAATCTTGTGATCTTTCTTGCTATTTCTTTCATCAATCTCTCCATCTCATCTCTAGTACATAGATGGATAGAGGTTTTAAGTCAATAAGAACAAGGAGGCAGCTATGAGGTGTCCTTCAGATTAATCTCTCTATAGGCACCATAGGATTAATCGCTCCATCGTATCTCTGATCCTGATTCAAAGAAGATCGAGGCTCTGGAGGAATTGGGCAAAACCTTATAGTCCCTGGGAAAGACATTACTATTACCTGTGCTACGGGCCCAACTAATCCTATTTCCATCATGGAAAGATGAAGCTCGACTCGTTAAACATAAAAATCAAGAATGAACCTGGGACAGAAGTTCTCACTGGCCTAGGATAATCAGATCCAACTATGAAGATTCCTTCCCACAAAACCAAGCCTCCAAAGGGTAGATATACTGACGGCTCCTCGAGATCTGCTGACACCACCATTGACAAGCATGAAGATTATATTATCATCATAATTGAAGGAGAGACCATACACTCTGTGGGTAGCACCCCTGGGAAAGGAAAGCCTGGAAAGGACAAATCCAAGGATAGGAAGGACTCGAAGAAGCACCTATTGGAGGACAATTCTAAGGGTGATGCAAATGAGGAAAGAAGTAGGCTTCTTATCTGACTCTATAAAAGCACGTTCAGTGCCTCTCGATGTGTTTCTAAGATAGTTTACTTTGGTCTTTTCTTGATGTATTTTATTTCCTTTTGTATAAAAGTCGAGTTCGTATAGAACCATCACCCGCAAATTTGTATGATAAGGCTACTGGGGTACCGCCTGCCATAGTACATCTCTAGAAAAATATATCGAGAGCCTTAGTTGACTCCCTACAAATGAGGACCGACCTATCCCTTCCTAGATAGTACTGAATATGTCATCACCCCAGTTGTGGCCAACAACTATACCAAGTCCCAAGCATAATTAAATTCAATATTTCTTAATCCATAAATGTCGATCAAGATTGGGTGATGACCATATCCTAATGGTAGCGAATGACATAACCCTGAAGCATATCCCATGTTTTAGTCATTACCGGTTGTGAGGCTTGAGGCTATGTTTTTATCATTTTAGCAAATCCCACTCAGAATGCTAACACTGCCCTTCAAGCAATAATGCAAAGCCAGCATTCATCCATACATGTTTTTAGGATATGAACAAGCCAAAGGCACTACTTCTACTACATCCTTTTTGGAAGCACTCTCAGAATTAGCAACAAGTAGCCCTTGTACTTCAAAGAACTCCGTCTTTGAGTACCTTAGAGATGTCTCCAATTCAAATGCTTATGGCAGTTCGAAGTGGTTTTTGGATAACTCATACTTATCCAATCTCGGTCTCTCCGAATCAACAATCGATAGTTTCAAAATTGGTCAAGATTCAATAGTCGGTTATTTAACTATCAAATAAACAAACAATCCAATTGGAGATTTATTTCCATATGGAAACCAACCATGGTTAAGCACATAAGCAACCACTAAGACTCTTTAATTAATCTTTTAATTAATTAAAACCGCTTTGTAAATACTTGTATTAAAATACTTTTATAAAGATGTATTCACAATTCTTCTCTACTCTTTTCAATACTTGAAAAATATTTATATACTTATCTCAATGGTATAAGTATATCTACAAACCACTACACTTTCAATATATAGAAAATGTAACCATATACTTATCTTAATGGTATAAATATATTCATAGAATCATAAGAAATATTTCACTTTCAAAACCATACTGGTTAAAACAAATGTTATTTAAAATATTGTTTACTGTAAACCCAAACCACTTTCCTTTTTTGTATAAGCAAATGGATCATATGTAAATTAGACCAAATATACTTACCATCACTTTCCAATTTCAAACTTGTACCATCCCTCGATTAAAAGTGTTGTCGTACAATTTAGAGAACTATTATTGCCTTGACATATATTCTTAATTCTCAGGATAGGAACAAGTTCCGTACCTCGGAATTTGGTGTTAAGTATGAAAAGAATATTTTCAATACCACCATAATTTAAAATAATCATTTATAGAAATCGATTCTTATTTCCCTTTACAAAACTCCTTTTATAAATCTCTTTTTTATTTACAAAACTCCTTTTATAAATCTCGTTTCTATTACAAGTCTTCGGTTCCAAATTAGACTAAATACTTTTCATAAAACGATCATTCCATATATCACTATAAATTCACAAATGTGATTAGTTTTCAAATTTATCAAAATGATATAATTTCCCTTCTATAATATATTATTTATAAATCTATTCCTTTATTTATAAAATACCATCTATAATCTCTCTTTCTATATATCATTTTATATAAAGCGTTTCACAAATTTTAATTCCAAAATATTTCTATTTTCTTTTAAAACTGAATCACTTTATTACAAATGATAAATTCCTCTTTATTTTCCTTTGAAACAAACATTCAGTATTATATTAACTTTTCTACAAAATAAATACTTCCTGAAATACTTTTTAAAAAATTTCCAAAAAGGTTGGAGTAAAATAGAAAAGTTCAAAAACTATTTCCAAACAAAATACGATAGAAAATTCCAAAAGTCACATTTAAAAATCCTTCTTTGAATTAAAACCATTTCGAAATCAAAACAGCAAATAATAGTATTTCCAAAATACTATAATGAGGCCAATAGCTACCACACACTTAATCAATGCTACTACTATCTATATCACTAAAAGATTCAGCTTTTAACACATTTCAATGTTACTTCCAATACTTTTGGAATTCAACAATTTATACAACATGTATATAAATGAAATTAAAATCAACAGTAACGAGGAATCAGGATTCCTCTACAAAATTCCATGTATTTCATATTATATGTCATTCGTTTTCAAAGCGAAAATTTAACCAAATAAAACAATAAATCATTCAAGCATAAAAATAATAATTTATATCAATGCATATATCATATAGTATTCATCCAATAGTGAGTTAACTAATTGAAATTCCAACTAACGCTTACGCGTTCCTATTCGATCTAAAATCGAACGAAATTTAATTTTAGCTCAAAGCTCTACTTGCTTCAAACTTAATGAAATTAGCTCCACTACGTATATAACGCTCCTACGAGCACAATGCAAAAGACTTCGTCTCGATTGGACCTCGTATGCAAAAGTTATAGATTTTATAAGATTTTGGATTAATTAAAATAATTAATTTTACTAATCCCTTAATTAAAATTAATCTCCTCCCCTAATCCTTTCTTCCCCATTTCAAAATCAATGTGCATGCACACATGTACACAACCTTAGCCGTAGACCTCCCCATCGATTCCTCCTTCCTCACTTGAAGATTCGACGAGCGAACTTCACCAATGAACTCCCTTTTGAAATATCCACACATCCCTCCCCCTCACCTCGAGCTTGACTCCTCCATCAAAAAGCGATCGAGCGTCCCTCCTCTTCTACCGTACAGGTCGCGAATCCACCTAAGAAGCCACACCACCCCATACTTCACCCAACGATGCCCACTTGCATTAAAATCATATTGCCAACATTGCTAAGGCCTAAAACCACCTCCTTCATGGCCAAATGAGAACCCTAGTTCGACCACTAAAGGTCAAAGTTCACCGAACACGGCCGCACACAATGAAATGGGTATGGATTCAAAGATCTCACTCATACGAGTGCAACAGATCCAATGATACTCGATGTCATTGCTCCTAGCTCTCGATTTTAATTTTTTAAGATGGTGGCTAGGTTTACTTTGTTACAGGAAAATGAGAAAAAGAAATGAGAAGAGGGAAAGTGCAAAGTAAAGAAATAGGTTAAACTTTTTATATTTTTAGAATTTTGGTACTATGCTACACAGTGTCACGTTCGCGTACGAACTGGGGATGATAGAAATAAAAATACGATCGAGCACAACAATCCAACACGATCACAAAATAGTAATAAAACACACTAGTGATCTTATTCTGCGAAGTTTCAAAAATACCAATGTTTGCCAAAAAATACGTCAAACAATAATTTAAATATTTTCCTAATTAAAAATTACGAAAAAATCATATGAATTCATTTAAAACCACATCATTAAAATCAATTGATTTTCTTATTTTCTAATAAATTTGAATCAAATTTAAATATTTAAATATATTAAATATTCCCATTTGAAACGTTAAAATTTTTGGAACGTTACGTTCTTCCCCCCTTAAAAGAATTTCGTCCCCGAAATTCTCAAAGGAAGAAAATGTTTCCAAACCCTTAAACCTTTAAAATCAACTAATTAAAATGAGTTATTAAACTTCCAAAGTCCCATATGTTACAGAAAATTTTGGAAGCACCTCCTTTGTGTGGCTATGTCTGAAAAATCACAATATCAATAAAAGCCCATATCTTGGACCTCAACTGGAGACAACACAACAACAGTATATACTTATATATCTTATAGAGCGTGTATGACACATAGCAAACACACCCGTTATGCATAAACATGTACCAATTTGCGAGCAAGCACACTCTACTCATGAAATCCAAAGCAACTAGCAAGCCTTTGCTTCCATATACTTGAATTTCACTTACATAACCCAACGTTTGTCATAACAATTGAAATAATACAACAATTCATCCATCATATCATAAACCTAAGCCTGCTAAATCATATATAGCAACCACCTCACATAAGCATGTCATATAAAACCATGTAACTTGCATTTCCAAATGTAAGAAGCATAAAACTACATTAAAGCCTGTAAAATGTACATATGTCATATGTATGCAATATCAAATCCGATCACTCGCTATATCACAGAAAATTCTCTTTCAAACTAGTATCGCTCAATCGTCTTCCTAGTGCGGGCTCCGACCAGGTTCGTGGACTAGAAACCTCAGTTCTACTTACATAGAGATATACTATGATAGAATACTTCAGAGTCATATCAAAAATCTATTTCAAGTGTTCGCAATCAAGAATGAAGTGAAAAATTCTAACTCAAACCGATGTAAATCACCTCGAAATCATGTGCTCGAATCTGGATCAAGAACAATTATGCGAATAAAATGATCTACGTGCAACTTATGTATTTATTCTATTGGTTTCTAAATAATATCTATTACTTTTCATTATAAATTACATTTATCCACGTTTGTAGTATTCTCTTTAATATTAAAATCATTTATGAACCATTTCATAACACATTACTTATATTTATAAACATCAAAACTTAAGTTCATATTCATAAAAATACTCCATTACATCCTGAGATTATATATATAATATTTGATTTGTTTTACTTAACTGGGATGTTCAACCAATTTAAAACTTGTTTTAACTTACTATCTTTCCATTCTAGAGTCACAAAACTCTACTTTTATATTTTCACAAACACTTAGCTTTAAGTTCTCAACTAATCCGGAAGTTTCGACTGTCCAAAATCTTCGAAAATTCCATTTCATTTCAATAAATGAAAACTACCAACCAATATATTATAATGAGATACACAGACCAAACTACCTGAATGCATAGGATACATGAGTCCATAAAATAAAATAACAGAAAACTTAAGATCTAAACAACGGGTCTTATTCCAAATCATTTTAAAACAATAATAATAATATACATATCTCCTTTTGTGTATCAAATCATAATTTTGGGATTAAATCATTATTTGTTTTACTAAAACAACTCTATAGCAAATTACTATAGTAGCATCCTCCACTTAGAAACTTGAAAATAAACGACGATGATGCTACAATCATCACTAGAATTATTTCCAACGACAGAAGTGAGTTCAGTGCTTTCTATCTCATTTAAAGTTCCTTTAAAATATTTCTATTCATCGATAATTTCAAATAATACTATTACTATTTCCCCAAAACTTTGAAAAATAATTTTCCAAAACACCGAGATTTTAGTTCTCGAATTCTCAATTTTAAAACCATTTTTATTTATAAACGTATTTATAAATATACTTATATAGTTTCACTTTCTTATATAAAATCATTTCAAAAGTGTTTACCTTTAAAATATCTTACCTTTCTTTAAAATTATAATAAACAACCATTACTAAAATTAAATTTTAATCCAACATTATCACTGAATGCCTTATAGTCAAATTGTGAAATTTAGTCCCCAAAGTGTTCGTATTTAATATAATCAAACAATAAATGCTCATAAACTGGCCGAGCATAAATAGTCAATCAACAAACAAAAGTTAATGCTCCTAAACTAGATGGCCATGACTAATCAAATAATAAATTGATACTAATTGAATATTATCATTTTCTAACGAACAAACACATCATTAATAATTGCATCAATTTCTTGAAAATTAACTTTTTATATATATAATATAAAATCTAGGTAAAATTATTTCAGTTACCAAATTTCAAAACAATATTATGTTGGTTTGCCTTGTCCAAGTGTTTAGAAACACTTATCGATACCATCTCGTCCCACGTCTCGATTATAATTCATAAACCACTCAACAGATCAATCAACATAATTTAAATTTTTTATAGCACTAACAAATACGTGATGTCTTGTATATATTTATATATACACACTCAAACTCATTTTAGGGAGTTACTAATCCTATCTCTAATGGGCATACCCCACCAAATCCATGATGTTTGCTCAACATAAGCTCTGATACCACGCTGCAATGACGAACCTTTTCAATCCTCAAAAGTCGACACTAATACATCCATGGTATTCACATGCCGAGCATCCGAGTGTTGAAAAGACAGATTGTTGGGGTGAAAGAAAAGAAAAAAAGACCTGAATCTCACATCGTGATGAGTAATATATAATATACACATGATCTTTACAAAAGAAAACTGTAACAAACATATATCAATTAGAGTAAACTAATTTATCATCAGCTTGGCCAGTTATAATAGCATGTCCTCACAAATACTAATAAATACAAACAAGAAATGCAACAAAAATAAAATACGTGAATATGTCTTGGAGGCATCCAGCTCTTCTTCTGAAGCTCTAAAGCTTCCATAAAGAAATCTAGAAATCTGCTTGAACTGACCCAAGCATTATAAGAAAATAATGTCCTAATAGTCTGGTAAACAAACCCGAGAAACATAAATCAAATAGATTTTTAATGTTATAAAACCTTTTAAAATAAAGGTATCTTGTAAGACTACGCTGCACATAAACATGCACAGGTTTTTACCTTAAGATAACCAAACCATTTTTATTAGAAAATATTATTATATAATAATAATGTCTACGGTTTAAAATAAACATATAACATAGCTGAAATGCTTGCATCTTTCATTCCAACATATTTAGGCACAACTAAGTTCGTAAAGCATGTACTACAGAATGAATTTCAAACAATGATAAGGCAACTGAGGTACCGCCTGCTACACCACACCTCTAGAAAAATGTACCGAGAGCCTTAGCTGACTCCTTGCAAATCAGGATCGACGAACCCTTTCGTACCAAGTTCGAAGCATACATAAATTAAATATTTCTTAATCCATAAATGTCGATCTAGATTGGGTGATGACCATACCCTAATTGTAGCGAACAAAATAGCCCTAATGCATATCCTATATTTTAGTCATTATCGGTTGTGAGGCATGAGGCTACGTTTTTACCTTTTAAGAAAATCCCACTCGGAATGCTAACACTGCCCTTAAGGCAACAATGTAGCGCCAGCATTCATCCATACAAGTTGTTCAAGATATGAATAAACCAAAAGCACTACTTCTACTACATCCTTTTTGGAAGCACCCTCAGGATTAATATCAAGTAGCTCTTGAACTTCAAAGAACACCGTCTTCGATTATCTTCAAGATATCTCCAATTCGAACTCTTGTGCCGGTATGAAGTAGTTTTTGTATAACTCATACTTATCTGATCCCGATCTCTCTAAACCAACAATCGATAGTTTCAAAACTGCCCAAGATTTTATAGTCGGTTATTTAACTATCAAATAAACAAACAATCCAATCAGAGATTTATTTCCATATGGAAACCAACTATGGTTAAGCACATAAGCAACCACTAAGCCTTTTTAATTAATCCTTTAATTAATTAAAACCACATTGTGAATACTTAAATTAAAATACTTTTACAAAGATATATTCATAATTCTTCTCTACTCTTTTCAATACTCGAAAAGTATTTATACTTATCTCAACGGTATAAGTATATTTACAAACCACTACACTTTAACCACTTATAAAATGTAACCATATACTCATCTCAATAGTAAAAGTATATTCACAAAATATTAAGAAAGACTTCACTTTCAAAATCATACTTATTTGAGTTAAAACAAATGTCATTTAGAATATTGTTTACTATAAACCCAAACCACTTTCCTTTTTGGTGTAAGCAGATGAATCGTATGTAAATTAGACAAAATATACTTACCACCACTTTCCGAGTTCAAACTTGTACCATCCATCGATTAACAATGAAGTTGGACAAGTTAGAGAACTAACCTTGCCTAGATACACATTCTTAATTCTCAAATAGGAATGAGTTTCCCTACCTTGGAATTTGCCGTTATGTATGAAAAGAATACTTTCCATACCACCATAATTTAAAATAAACATTTATGGAAATCAAATATCATTTCCCTTTGTAAAACTCCTTTTATAAATCTCTTTTCTATTTATAAAACTCCATTTACAAATCTATTTTCTATTACAAATCTTTGGTTCTAAAATCGGACTAAATACTTTCCATAAAACGATCATTCCATATACTACTAAAATTAACAAATGTGATTTATTTTTCCAATTTATCAAAATGGTATAATTTCCTTCTATATATAATTATTTATAAATCTATTATTTTATTTATAAAATACCATTTATAAATCTCTCTTTTCATACAACATTTTATATAAAGCATTCTAAAATATTCATTTCAAAATATTTATCTTCTTTTAAATTGGAATCACTTTATTATAAAAGATAAATTCTCTTTATTTTTCTTTAAAATAAACATTCGGTGTTATATTAACTTTTCTGTAAAATAAATACTTCTCGAAATATTTTGAAAACATGTCCAATAATTTTAGAGTAAAATAGAAAAGTTCAAAAACTATTTCTAAATAAAATACCATAGAAAATTCCAAAGTCACTTTTAAAAATCCTCCTTCAAATTAAAACCATTTCCAAATCAAAACAGGAAATAATAGTATTTTTGAAATACTATAATGAGGCCGATAGCTACCATAGCACTTAACCAATGCTACTACTACCTTTATCACTAAAAGTTACAACTTCTAACATATTCAATATCACCTGCAATACTTTTGGCATTTGAAAATTTATACAACATGAATACAAATGAATTAAAATAAACAGTGATGAAGAATCTAGATTCCTCTACAAAATTTTCCGTACTTCATTTAAAATATCATTCACTTTTCAAAGAGAAAATTTAACCAGACCAAATCAATAAATCATTCAAGCACAAAAACAATAACTTATATCAATGCATATATCATATAGTACTCATCCAAAGGTGAGTTAACTCACCAAAATTCCAACCGATGCTTACGTTCAGAGTCTTACTGTAATGACCTAAAATTTTGAATGTTTTAAATGGGAATATTTAATTTATTAAATATCTAAATTGATTCAAATTTAATAGAAAATATGAAAATAAATTGTTAATAAAATTACTTGATTTTAATGACGTATTTTTATAAAGGATTTTTCCATAATTTTTAATTTGGAAAATATTTATATTATCATTTAATGTATTTTTCAGCAAACGTTGCTATTTTTGAAATTTCAGAGAATAAGGTAACTAGTGTATTTTATTGTTGTTTTATGATCGTGTCGCTTATTGTGCACGATCGTATTTTTATTTCTGTCATTTGCGGTTCGTACGTGAACATGATACTGTGTAGCGAAGTACCGGAATTTTAAAAGGGTAACAACCTAAAAACTTAACCTATTTTCTCATTTTTCACTTTCCCTCTTCTCTTTTCATTTCTCCTTTTCCTGTAACAAAGTAAACCTAGCCACCATCTTCAATAATTAAAATCGAGAGCTAGGAGTGATGAAATCGAGCACCGTTGGATCCGTTGCGCTCATATGAATGAGATCATCGAATCTATACCCATTCCATTGCATGCGGTCGTGTTTAGTGGAGTTTGACCTTTAATGGTCGAACTAGGGTTCGGGTTTGGAAATGAAGGAGGACGTTTTAGGCCTTGGCAATGTTGGCAATGTGTTTCTCATGCAAAGGGGTATCATTGGGTGAAGTATGGAGTGGTGCGGCTGCCCGGGTAGATTTGCAACATGTACGGTCGAAAAGGAGGGATGCTAAATCTTTTTTTGAAGGAGTGAGTTGAGCTCTAGGTGCAGGGGAGGGATGTGTGGAGATTTCGAAAGGGAGTTTGTCGGCGAAGTTCACTCGTCAAACCATTAAGTGAAGGAGGAGGAATGGATGGGGAGGTGCACGACCAAGGCTATATACATGTGTGCGTGCACAATGATTTTGAAATGGGGAAGAAAGGATTTAGGGAGGTGATCAATTTTAATTAAGAGATTAGTAAAATTAATTATTTTAATTAATCCAAAATCTTATAAAATCTATAACTTTTGCATACGAAGTCCGATCAAGATGCGTTCATTTGTATTGCACTCTAAGGAGCATGATCTATGCACTGGAGCTAATTTCATTAAGTTTGGAGTAAGTAGAATTTTGAGCTAAAATTGAACACCATTTGATTTGTACTAAAATGTCAAGTTACTCTTTTCTAGTGAGACGCTACCCTCAATTCAGCCTCTTCTAGTTTATCGTCAACCAAGTAGAGGGACTCAAGCAAGAGTTCAACGTTTACCTTGGGGTTATGGTGCTTTTTCGGTGAGAAGGGACGTCCAGTTCTATAGGAATCATGGCCTCGACACCGATGGCTGGAGCAAATAGAGTATGCCAAGCCGCGGACTTGTGGGTCGTTCTATAAGCCCACAATGCAAATTAAAGCTCATCGACCCAGTTGCCTTTAGTTTTGGTTAACCATTTCTTCAAGATGGACTTGATGATTTTGTTCGCCATCTCTACTTGTCCAATCGCCTACCGATGTGCTACTGCCAAAAAGCTTTTCTCGATCTTGTACTGGTAGTAGAAATCCTTAAACTTAGTACTCTCGATTTGAATTCCATTATCATTGATAATTTTTTGGGGAACACCAAATCTATAGATTATATTCTTCATCACAAAGTTGATCATCTTCCTCATTGTGATCATGGCAAGCTCCAACCACCTTTGTAAAGTAATCCACCGCAACAGTAACATACTTAGCTCCTCCTTACGACATTGGTAGCACACTGATTATATCAATTCCCCAAATTGCAAATGGCCGCGGGCCAACCAATTGCGTAAGCTCCGTGGATGGGCTCTTGGAATTTTTGTAAACCTATGGCATCGATTGCACCATCTACTGTAACCAGCGAAATCACGGTTTATTTTAGCCATAAGTATCTATAATGAAGTATCTTCTTTACTAATGTCTTCCCCTCGGTGTGATCAACACAACTATCATCATCAATTTCCATGAGGATTTTCCTAGCCTCACCCTTGGTTACACACTAAGGAAAGGGAGTTGAGAAACCTCTCACGTACATCACTCATTCTTGCATTATGAATCGTGACACTTTATGAAGGAATTTTCGTCCTTCGTTTGTGCCTTTTAAGAGAGTTACCTTTAGCAAAAAGTCCTAGATCGAAGTCATCCATGACTTCTTCTCCTCCATGGTCTCCAAGATACAGTCGACATCCATCTGGTCGATGCTCGAAGCCAATAAAACCTGTTAGTCCATGAGTTGATGGTTTTGATGACAAAAACCTTAGAATAAGATTATAAAATATAAATACTAACATTATAGTTTAGATATATATGTATATGCAGGATTTAACCATGCAGGTACCAAGAATGAAGACTGTACAGTATAGAGATTCAAGATATTAAGATTGAAGACTCATGAATATCAAGAATATCAAGATTATCAAGACTTCAAGATTTCAAGATAAGTATTGAGTCTAGAATTATGTTAAAACTTCACAATAGCACTGAAATCTTCATTCCGTATTTTCATTTGGGATGGAACCCATTTCTACCTTTTTAGTGGCTTACAAACCCACGACAAGTAGCTTACAAACCTACGAAAAGTGGCTTACAAACCCACGAACATCCTGGTTTTGTACAAGTTCTCGAGTCCTGATATGATGAGATATTCTGCAGGAAGAAGCTTGCAAAACTACTTCAAAATGATTTTCAAAACTGCTTTTCAAAATGTTTTAGCCTTAAAAATTATCTTTTCAAATGATTTTCAAAAAGATGTTTTAGCCTTAAAAAATATTCTTTGATTTTGTTCTTAAATAAATTCTTGTTTTAAACTTCGTTTGTTTTAAACTATCTTTTAATATATTTAACTTTTAATATTTACTTAGATTTAAATATAAAATTATAGTAAAATTATATATATATTATTCTCTATATTTATCTATGTATTTTATCTATAGTCAAGTATATTAATAAAGTTTAAAATAGTTTTAATATAAGATAAAGGTTATTTTCAAAGAAAAACAAAACATCAAAATTTCCTTTGGGATGTCGACATGCCCTAGTACCCCATGTCGACATAGTGTCAGTTAGGACCAAAAATTTGAATTTCAAAAGAAGTGTCTATTCGCCTTAACCTTTCATGAATAGACATGGTTGTTGTTCTTCTATAAATATGGGTTGGTTTCAACGAATTTTAGATCAGATTTTCTACTTTTTTACTTCTCTTCTTCTTCCACATTTTCTTATTCAAAATCCTATCATCACTCTGCCGAAATCTACATTGAATCTAACTAGATCATATCTGGTTTGATTCTCTATCACTATCTCAACAAGATCCCAGTGCTATTCAGAGTTATATGCTTCTTTGTAATCTATCTAGCGAGAAAAGGTGTGATTGTAGCCTTAGAAATCAATCAAGCGAGAAAAGGTGTGATTGTAGCCTTGGAAATCAATTGGGTGAACTTGTTGCCCCGGAAATCAAGTATCTCTACCCAGAGGATTGTGATTCTGGAGGGTGTATGATGCAGCGCAACCTCTATTTGGCCAAGGTATAAGTCGTCTACGACTCAAGGAGGCGTTGATGAGTCGTCCACGACTCAACTGGACAACCAAAGGAGGAGATATAAGTCGTCTACGACTTAAGGAAGCGATGATGAGTCGTCCACGACTCATAGAGACAGGCATGAGTCGTCTACGACTTAAGGAGGCGGTGATGAGCCGTCCACGACTCATCTGGACAACCAAAGGGGAAGGCATAAGTCGTCTACGACTTATGGAGCCATGTGAGGGGAAGCGGCGAGCTAACGAATTGACATTGAGTCGTCTACGACCTACCAGTTCAGATGGGAGGAAGTTACGACTTAAGGAGATCATGAGTCGTTCGGTGTTGATGAGTCGTATACGAGTTAACGGTGCAGCTATAAGTCGTCCACGACTCAACTGGATGGAAGATATATGTCGTCTCCGACTTAAGGAAACAGGTATGAGTCGTCCACGACTCAACGGAGATGAGGAGGTAAGTCAACCACGAGTTAAAGACAGAGCTATAAGTCGTCTACGACTTAAGAAGAAGGATCCAGGAAGGGCAACACGAGTTGAAAACAAACAAGGGATAAGTCGTCTACGACTTAAGAGAAGGGATGAGTCGCTGAAGACTGAAGCGTGGGATCTTCCTCCGAGTTAATCTCTACCATTGGGATGAGTTGCTGAAGACTGAAGCGTGGTATCTTCTACGAGTTAATCTACACCGTGAATTCTAAGTCGAAGGAAGTGACTGTTGTGTTGGTTGTTAAGTCGCATTTGTTATAAGTCGTTTGTAATTTTGTTTTTAAGTCGTATGACTGTGTTGTAATCTGATAAGTCGTAAACGACTTAAGATGAGTCGTCTGTTATGAGTCGTTTTACTTTTGAGTCGTGATTGTAGGTTGATAAGTCGTTAAAGGCTAGTATTGTAACTGTTTGTCTTAAGTCTTGAGTCGTGAGCTATGAGTCGGAAACGACTTAGGAGTTAGTGAAATTTTGTTGTTTTTTTTGTGTGAGTTGTAAAATGCCTATAAATAGGCCGAGACTCTCATTTGTAAAAGGTTGTTGATTTTTGAATAAAATTCTTCTTTGATTGCTTTGTGCTTTCATTCAAATTGGTAGTTGAGTGTAATCTCCTATCTCCTCTTTCGGTTAATCGAGTGCGCTCGATTCAACGATTGTAGAAGCCGATTCGCGGAATCAAGTGCGCTTGATCAACGCTTGAAGAATTGAAGATCTTTGAACCCGGTATCGTGCGCGATCAACGAGTTCGAGATAGCTAGAGTTCGGTATCTTCGGATCAACGAATTCGGGCAATTCAGCATTCATCAATCCATCGACTGCTACTTTCACCGATCTGCATCATTTTTGTAATATCCGCTGCGTCAGTTTTTGGTATCAGAGCTTGTTCTAGCCAATCATAGCTAGATCGAGACTTGGAGCCTAATCATTTGAAGAATATTGAAGTTTGAAGAGAAGCCGAGAGCTTGAAGTGTTGAGCCGTGGCCGAGAGGAAGAAGAGTCATCATTGTTCGAAGATTGTTTGATCGAATTTGCATTGGAAACCGAAACTTTGTCCATCGTGTTCATCGCGATTTGCTACAAAGTGGAAGTTTTCGATCCGTTTCATTTTGGATCAAAATCCGGAAAGTGTTGGAATTTGAAGTGTTGAAGAATTTGTGAAGTTTTCAAGTATGCCGCCAAGAAGAGCTAATCGCCACCAAAACGTAGAAGCTTTGTATCGAAGAGAAGAAGCTGATGAGATGGAACAAAGAATCAATGAGAATTTTAGTGAAAAGCTTAACGAAGGAATTGGTCGGTTAGAAAAGCTTATGACAGAGATGAATCAAAATCGGAGAAGGGTTTCACCAGAATCTAACCATGGGGGTAGTAGAGTCTCGCCACATTCCAATCGAGACAGAAGTGTTGAGAATGATCAAGGACGTGGGAGGAACGTGAATGATCGTGAACGAAGGAACGTCGATAGAAGGGATGAAGGTGGAAGGCGCAATGGTAGTAGAGATGTTGGTGGTCAGAATCGACATCGTTATGCATCTGATTTTGAAGAGGAGTATGATGGTGGTAGTATTCAAGGAAGAGGTCAAGGAAGAAACTATTCTGAATATGATCACAAGTGGGAATCGGGGATGAAGACAGAAATTCCTGAATTCAAAGGTGGTATGCAAGCGGAGGAGTTTCTAGATTGGGTAGCTAATGTTGAGGAGATTTTTGACTTTAAAGAAGTTCCAGAACATCGTAGAGTGAAGTTGGTTGCTACGAGGCTGAGGGGTAGAGCTTTGGCATGGTGGCAGCAAACCAAGCTTACACGTGAACGAATGGGGAAGTCAAAAGTTGAATCTTGGGAGAAGATGAAGAAGTTGATGAAAGCAACGTTCTTACCTTACAATTATCAATCTTTGATGTATCAACGTCTGCAAAACTTGAGGCAGGGCACAAAGACAGTTAATGACTATGCTGATGAATTCTATCAACTCATTGCAAGGAATGATATTATGGAAACAGAAGAGCAGCTGACATCTAGATTCATTGGGGGATTGAGAATGCAGATTCAGGATATGGTTAATATGTTCGATCCAAGATCTGTGGCAGAAGCACATCAGAAAGCATTGGCTTGGGAAAAACAAGGGAGACGAGGAAGTGGTGTGTTTACTAATTCTAACAATCAAGCGAAGGGTGTTGGAGGAAGTTCTAATGTTTCTAAACCTATCAGTAGACCAGTGGTGAAGGAGGTTGAGAAGACAAGGGTTAACAATGGTTTCAAATGTTACAATTGTCAGGAATTGGGTCATAAAAGCAGTGAGTGTCCAAAACCAAAAAAGAGAACCATGATTGTAGAGGTTGAAGATGAGGATGTTGATGGAGATTGTTCTAATCCAGCTGAGGAGGATGAGCAGGATATTGCATCAGGAGACGAAGGTTGTAACCTAATGCTGAGGAGATCGTGTTTAACACCGAAGCAGGAGGAAGCTAGTTGGTTGAGGAGTAATATCTTTCAGTCAACATGTACTATTCTGGGGAAGGTGTGTAAGTTTGTGATTGACGCAGGAAGCTGTGATAATATTATTTCAACCGAAGCTGTGACAAAGTTGAAATTGAAGACAGAGAAACATCCGAGTCCATACAAGTTAGCATGGTTGAGAAAAGGAGGAGAAGTGAAAGTGGATAGACGCGTTCGTGTTCCATTCTCTATTGGGAAGAAATACAAAGATGAAATATGGTGTGATGTCGTAGATATGGATGTTTGTCATTTATTATTGGGAAGACCATGGCAGTATGATCGAGCAGTACAACATGACGGTCGGACCAATAGCTACAGTTTTATGTTTAAAGGCACGAAGATTATCTTAGTTTCGAAGAAGAGATCACAAGAAGAAAGTAAGTCCGAAGAAATCGAAGAGCTGAAAACTTTATTATCTTTGAAGGAGTTTGTTAAGGAGGTTGAGGAAGAACCAGAAGTATTCTTGTTGATTGGGCGTGAGAGCCGTGAAGAGGTTGAAATTCCAGAAGAAGTTAAACAAGTTTTGAAAGAATTTGACGATGTATTTCCAGAGGAATTACCAACGGAGTTGCCACCGTTAAGAGATATACAACATCAGATAGATCTTGTTCCAGGTGCTGTGTTGCCACACAGACCGCATTATCGAATGAGTCCGAAGGAACATGAAGAGTTGCGGAGGCAGGTAGAAGAATTGCTTGAACAGGGGCGTGTGCAGGAGAGTTTAAGTCCTTGTGCTGTACCAGCTTTATTGGTACCCAAAAAGGATGGAACGTGGAGGATGTGCACTGACAGTCGAGCATTGAATAAGATTACCGTGAGATATAGATTTCCAATGCCAAGGTTGGATGACTTGTTAGATCAAATAAGCGGAGCTAATATATTTTCGAAGATAGATTTGAAGAGCGGATATCATCAAATTCGTATCAGACCAGGAGATGAGTGGAAGACTGCTTTTAAAACCAGGGAGGGTTTATACGAGTGGTTGGTCATGCCGTTTGGCTTATCAAATGCACCAAGTACTTTCATGAGGGTGATGAATCAGATTTTTCGACCGTTCATTGGGAAATTCGTGGTGGTGTATTTCGACGATATTCTTATTTACAGTGGGAGTCCAGAGGAACATTTGAATCATCTTAGAGAAGTGCTGATGGTATTGCGACAAGAACAATTCTATGCTGCAACGAAGAAATGCGTGTTCATGACGCATAGTGTTTTATTTCTGGGGTATGTTGTTTCAGAGAAAGGAATACAGGATGACCAAAGTAAAGTTGAGGCGATCAGAAATTGGCCGCAGCCCAAGACGATAACGGAAGTTCGTAGTTTTCATGGGTTGGCTTCATTTTATCGAAGGTTTATTCCACACTTTAGTGTGATGGCGCCTGTTACAGATTGCATGAAAGGTAAACAGTTTGCATGGACAGAGGAAGCAGGGAATGCTTTTGGGAAGATCAAGGAATTGCTGACGTCTGCACCAATTCTAGTCTTACCTGATTTTCAGCTAGTGTTTGAACTGCACACTGATGCATCCAAGGTTGGGATTGGAGGGGTGTTGAGTCAGAAGGGGCGTCCTATTGCATATTTCAGTGAGAAGTTGTCAGGAGCGAAGATGCGATACAATACATATGATGTGGAGTTCTATGCTGTTGTGCAATCTATTAAACACTGGAGACATTATCTATTTCAAAAAGAGTTTGTTCTGTATACTGATCATGAAGCATTGAAGCATTTACAAGGGCAAGACAAGATTTCAGCGAGACATGCATCGTGGATTGCATATCTGCAACAGTTTACTTTTGTTGTTAAACACAAGTCAGGGGTGACAAATCGAGTGGCTGATGCTTTGAGTAGGAGGAGTCATTTGTTGATTACGCTGAAAGTCGAAGTGACGGGGTTTGAAATGTTGCCAGAATTATTTGTTGAAGATCCTTACTTCATGAAGTTTGTTGATAAAGTTAAGGAGGGAAAGACGGATGAGTTTTTGATGGTAGATGGTTTTCTTTTTAAAGGAAGTCGATTGTGCATACCGGAGGGTAGTCTGAGAATGAAGATTATCAAAGAGTTACACGAAGAAGGACATGTTGGGAGAGACCGTACATTGCAGTTGATTTCACAATCCTACTTTTGGCCATCAATGAGGAAAGAGGTGGAAAGATTTGTTGAGAGATGCCATATCTGTCAAGTTTCGAAAGGAACTGCGACTAATGCGGGTTTATATATGCCGTTACCGGTACCCACTAAACCATGGGTTGATGTGAGTATGGACTTTGTGTTGGGGTTGCCGAGAACGCAGCGTGGTAATGATTCCATTTATGTGGTGGTTGATCGATTTTCGAAAATGGCACATTTTATTGCTTGTAAGAAGACGGCGGATGCTGTTCATGTTGCTCAGTTGTTTTTCAGAGAGATCTATCGACTTCATGGATTACCAGAATCGATTGTGTCGGACAGGGATACTCGTTTTCTGAGTCATTTTTGGCTAAGTTTGTGGAAAATGGTGGGAACGAAGCTGAAGTTTAGTAGTGCTTATCACCCGCAAACGGATGGACAGACTGAGGTGGTTAACAGATCATTAGGAAACTTGTTGAGGTGTCTTGTTCAAGATAATCTGAAGAGTTGGGATGTGAAGTAATGCCAGGCAGAATTTGCTCATAATCATGCTGTGAATCGAAGTACTGGGTTCAGTCCATTCCAGATTGTCTATTCGAGCTTACCGAAAGGACCGTTAGATTTAACGGTGATACCACACTCAAAGGGGACAATTAAGAAAGCTGTTGACTTTGTTGAAGGGCTGACGGAGTGTCATAAAACCGTTCAAGAACGATTAAAGAAAGCAAATGAGAAGTATAAACAATCTGCAGATTTGAAACGAAGGAATGTTGAATTTCATGAAGGTGATATGGTTTATGCAGTATTAACAAAAGATCGTTTTCCAGTGGGCGCATACAACAAGTTGAAAGCCAGAAAAATTGGTCCGGTGGAAGTTGTGAAACGAATCAATGAAAATGCTTATAAACTGAAGCTGCCAGATGATGTGTATACATCTGACGTATTCAATGTTAAACATCTTGTACCATATCATGGGGATGAGTTTGTTGGGGATGAAGAGTGTGCAAATTCGAGGTCGAATTTCTCTCAACCTGGGGAGGATGATGCAGCGCAACCTCTATTTGGCCAAGGTATAAGTCGTCTACGACTCAAGGAGGCGTTGATGAGTCGTCCACGACTCAACTGGACAACCAAAGGAGGAGATATAAGTCGTCTACGACTTAAGGAAGCGATGATGAGTCGTCCACGACTCATAGAGACAGGCATGAGTCGTCTACGACTTAAGGAGGCGGTGATGAGCCGTCCACGACTCATCTGGACAACCAAAGGGGAAGGCATAAGTCGTCTACGACTTATGGAGCCATGTGAGGGGAAGCGGCGAGCTAACGAATTGACATTGAGTCGTCTACGACCTACCAGTTCAGATGGGAGGAAGTTACGACTTAAGGAGAGCATGAGTCGTTCGGTGTTGATGAGTCGTATACGAGTTAACGGTGCAGCTATAAGTCGTCCACGACTCAACTGGATGGAAGATATATGTCGTCTCCGACTTAAGGAAACAGGTATGAGTCGTCCACGACTCAACGGAGATGAGGAGGTAAGTCAACCACGAGTTAAAGACAGAGCTATAAGTCGTCTACGACTTAAGAAGAAGGATCCAGGAAGGGCAACACGAGTTGAAAACAAACAAGGGATAAGTCGTCTACGACTTAAGAGAAGGGATGAGTCGCTGAAGACTGAAGCGTGGGATCTTCCTCCGAGTTAATCTCTACCATTGGGATGAGTCGCTGAAGACTGAAGCGTGGTATCTTCTACGAGTTAATCTACACCGTGAATTCTAAGTCGAAGGAAGTGACTGTTGTGTTGGTTGTTAAGTCGCATTTGTTATAAGTCGTTTGTAATTTTGTTTTTAAGTCGTATGACTGTGTTGTAATCTGATAAGTCGTAAACGACTTAAGATGAGTCGTCTGTTATGAGTCGTTTTACTTTTGAGTCGTGATTGTAGGTTGATAAGTCGTTAAAGGCTAGTATTGTAACTGTTTGTCTTAAGTCTTGAGTCGTGAGCTATGAGTCGGAAACGACTTAGGAGTTAGTGAAATTTTGTTGTTTTTTTTGTGTGAGTTGTAAAATGCCTATAAATAGGCCGAGACTCTCATTTGTAAAAGGTTGTTGATTTTTGAATAAAATTCTTCTTTGATTGCTTTGTGCTTTCATTCAAATTGGTAGTTGAGTGTAATCTCCTATCTCCTATTTCGGTTAATCGAGTGCGCTCGATTCAACGATTGTAGAAGCCGATTCGCGGAATCAAGTGCGCTTGATCAACGCTTGAAGAATTGAAGATCTTTGAACCCGGTATCGTGCGCGATCAATGAGTTCGAGATAGCTAGAGTTCGGTATCTTCGGATCAACGAATTTGGGCAATTCAGCATTCATCAATCCATCGACTGCTACTTTCACCGATCTGCATCATTTTTGTAATATCCGCTGCGTCAGTGTACCTCGTAGCCTTGAAACCGAGGGTGTAATTGTACAATTGCTTTTGAAAGGAAATCCGTACTTAGTTGTACGGGACTGGATGTAGGGTAACTCCGAACCAATATAAAATCCGGTGTGTTCTTTCCTTTACTGCATTTACTTTATTTCTGCATCTGTGTTTGATTCTGTGATTATATTTGTGTTTGAATATTGCATACATTTGTGTATAAATCAACAATAACTCAAAAAGATTTAGTAATTTCTTATAAACACTATTCACCCCCCTCTAGTGTTCATTCTAGCCTTAAGATCCATATTCCGCATTCCTCACATTTGGTATCAGAGCAAGGTTTTCAAAAGTTTCATAATCTGAATTTTGAAAAGTTTCTAAATGGCTACCAACACTGGTACTGTTTCTAACACTAGTTCATTTGTAGAAGGTCAGTCTACTGTCAGACCACCACTTTTTAATGGCAGTAACTATGCATATTGGGCATGTAGGATGAAAATATATTTACAATCTATAGGATTAGACACTTGGAATATCACACAGAATGAATATTCTGAACCCACAACTGACTTTGCATAGTGGACCACTGAGCAAAAGGCTGTTGCACAAAATAATTCTAAAGCAATGAATATTCTGTTTTGTTCACTTGGTAGGAATGAATTTAATAGAGTGTCAGTTTGTAAGTTTGCATATGAAATCTGGAAAACTTTGCGAGTTACTCATGAAGGAACAAGCAAAGTTAAACAGACCAAAATTTCCATGCTCACAAATCAGTTTCAGTTATTTAAAATGAATTATAATGAGTCTATTTCTGATATGTATAGTCGATTTCAGGATATTGTACATTCTCTCATATCCTTGGGAAAAGTGTTTTCCGAAGAAGATCAAGTCAGGAAAATTTTAAACTCTCTCACTCCAGAATGGATCAAAAGACACTTGCAATCGAAGAGGCAAATGACATCGGTACTTTAAACATAGAAGAATTAATTGGAAATCTAATTTCGTTTGAAGTCCAAATGATCGGGAGAAGAGAAAGCAAAGCATTTAAAAAGAAATCAATGGCATTCAATGCAATGACCGATGAATCAGACTCAAATAGTGATAATGATGAAGAGATAGCTCTTATGACCAGAAATTTTCGGAAATTCTTGAAATACAGAAAGATGAATAATTTCAAGAGAAACAACTATAAGAATCCGGGAAATCAGAATGTAGTGACAAATAATGTCAAATGTTTCAACTGTGACGAACCAGGCCATATCAAAAGAGACTGTTTGTATCCAGAAAGGCAGAATCCTCCTATAAACAATGAATCGGTAAAGAAACGGAAGCATGCATTTACTGCTACTCTAGATGACTCAAACTCGTCCTCAAGCGATGATGATTAGAAGACAGTTAACTCAAATTTGTGTTTCACGGCAGTTCACTACTTTGACAAATTCAAGGAAACGACTGAGAAAAGGTACACATTTACAATACAATTGATTGAAATTGCATGCTTAGAATTAGATGATTGATTACTTGATTGATTGTTTTTTTTTGAATTGGTGTGTTGATTTAATTTTAAATTTATTTTCTATTATTTTATTATAATTTTATTATTTTTATTATTTTTATTATTTTTTTTATTTTTATTATTATTTATATATATATATTTTTTATGGAATATAATATAATCATAATATTATTCCAGATATATATATTTAGTCATAAATATATATATATATATATATATATATATATATATTAGAGTAGTTAGGAAAATTAAATCATAGAATATTTCAGGCACATGTCGACATGGTCCCTACCATGATGTCGACATGGGTACAAATTTTGAAATTCAAAATTTGAATTCAAATGCTTGAATTTCCCTCCACCTTTTCACTTCATTCAATACTCTTAAAAGGTATCTTTTGACCAGAGAACATGTTTTCAAAAATCTATTTATTCACTGTCTGTTATCACAACTTTTCACTTTCATTTTCAAATTCAAACTCTCTCTTCAAAACTCCAAGCTCTCTACTCTCTACTTTAATGGCTTCTTCAAGCAACCCCTCCACCATAAGACTTTCCAGAAACTTGGAAGAGCAACTCCTCAATAATCCGGAGGCAATAAAAGCATACATCAATTATTCTAACTATGGAAAAGTCCATCCCGGAAAGTTTGCTATTTTTCAAGATTTTGCTTCTTATGAAATTGATACTCTTTTTGCAAACAATAAAATTCTTAGACTTGTTGATTCTTCTCAAAATGATTTTGTTTGTTACCCAAATATTGTTAAAATTTTCTATGCAAATCTCAATCGAGAATTTTATGAAGGAAATGATAATGAAATTTGGAGTAGTGTCAAAGGCACTAAAATTGTTTTGAATTGTGATCTTTTGGGTACCATTCTCAATTGCAAAAGCACGGGAATGGATCTTTCTAGTTTTCAAATCGATGAACATGATCGTGAGACATTTCATCATATTTTTGAAGGAGATGAAAACTTTGAATTTAAAAACCGAAACTTTCGTCCTAAAGCAAGAATTGACAATCTTCTTTTACAACATACTTTGACCCCAAGATCGGGAAATTTTAACAATCCTACTTCAAAAGTGTGCAAAGCACTTTTTGCTATCTTCAGAAATTATGATATCAATTGGGCGCAAGTTATTTTGGATGAAATTCGTCCTAAAAATTTTGAAATGGGAGAAAACACTTTATATCATGGAATTTACCTTACTCGGATTTTCAACTATTTTGGAGTAAATTTCAAAGGAGAAGAATTTATTTCAAGAAAAGTTTTTAATATCTCAAACATTTCTCTCATGAAAAAACCTTACGAGACTCTTGCCGGAAAGGAAGAGCGTTTGGCTCATGAAGAAATGGAAGAGGAGGAAGAGGAAGAAGAAAAAGAAGAAGGGGATGAAATGGAAATAGAAGAAGAAGAAGGTGAAACATCCCTAGAAAGTATTGAATATCCCTCCAATCCTACCAACAAAACCCTTCTCAAAAACCAAAAGATAATTGTTAAGAATCAACGGATTCTTAAACGATCCTTTAGTAAGAAGTTGGACAAAATGTCATCCAAGTTGACCAAGTTTTTCTCCAAAGTCAGCAAGAAACTTGGATTATCTTCATCATCCTCTAACTAGTTGCATCTTTTCATTTCATGATGTATTACTCTAGTTTGCTTTAGTTTGAATGTTTATGTAGTTCTTTATGGTTAATCATTGTATTATCCTATTATGTAATGAAATTGATTTCCTTTTCTGTTATCTAGCTTATCTTATCTCCTAAATAAATGTTAGTATATTATATAAATATATATATACACACAATTATTCACAAAATCAAAATAAATCATCAAAATTCACTGGACCATGTCGACATTCCCCCCTTGACCATGTCGACATGTACTGGTCAGAAATGACATTTCATTTCAAATTTGAAATTTGAATAACTACCCTATGTCTATTCATTTCAAACGAATTCCTACACCTATAAATACCTATTTCTTCCAAAATTCTTCACTCAATATTATTTGCTATCTTCTTTATCTCTCATTCTTCTCACAAATTCAAAAATGGTAAATCCTATTCACAATTTAATCGAGAATCTTGAAGAGACTCTTAATTCGTTCAAAAATATTCTTTCGTTCATTCTTCGTAACCAGCGACACTTAGAGTTGAGTCAAATGCAGATGATCAAGGAGCAAGAAAGGCATTTCGATGCAATGCGATGGATGATTTCTTCACTGCACAAGGATGATAACGAAGCACATCCTCCTGTCTCTCTCAAAAATGACAATGAAAATTGGGATGCCATCAAAGTAGACCCTATTTTCGGAGAAGAAGGATGGGTGGAAGTTCCTCGAAGCGTTTGATGTTGGTTTGTTTGCTTTGTTTGATTTAATTTCTTTGATTGAAATTGTGTGTTTTGATTGGTTTGATTGACACTTGGTGGGGATTGATGAATGTATAAATATACATTGATATATTAATTGAATATCATGTTTATAAGTATAGTTATTTCTTAATCTATCTATTATATACTCTATTATATAGTTTAATGCAGGTACTTAAGTACAAGAATGAGGGGGAGTTATATAGTTTGGAGTTAGTTTGTTTTTATTGATGACAAAGGGGGAGAAATATAAAATAGAAGAGTTAGGCATAGATTAAGGGGGAGTTATCAGTTTTAGGGGGAGTTATTAGGATAGAAGTAATATTTTATAAACAAAGGTTGTCATCGTCAAAAAGGGGGAGATTATTAGTCCATGAGTTGATGGTTTTGATGACAACAACCTTAGAATAAGATTATAAAATATAAATACTAACATTATAGTTTAGATATATATGTATATGCAGGATTTAACCATGCGGGTACCAAGAATGAAGACTGTACAGTATAGAGATTCAAGATATCAAGATTGAAGACTCATGAGTATCAAGAATATCAAGATTATCAAGAGTTCAAGATTTCAAGATAAGTATTGAGTCTAGAATTATGTTAAAACTTCACAATAGCACTGAAATCTTCATTCCGTATTTTCATTTGGGATGGAACCCATTTCTACCTTTTTAGTGGCTTAAAAACCCACGACAAGTAGCTTACAAACCTACAACAAGTGGCTTACAAATCCACGAACATCCTGGTTTTGTACAAGTTCTCGAGTCCTGATATGATGAGATATTCTGCAGGAAGAAGCTTGCAAAACTACTTCAACATGATTTTCAAAACTCCCTTTTCAAAATGTTTTAGCCTTAAAAATTATCTTTTCAAATGATTTTCAAAAAGATGTTTTAGCCTTAAAAAATATTCTTTGATTTTGTTCTTAAATAAATTCTTGTTTTGAACTTCGTTTGTTTTAAACTATCTTTTAATATATTTAACTTTTAATATTTACTTAGATTTAAATATAAAATTATAGTAAAATTTTATATATATTATTCTCTATATTTATCTATGTATTTTATCTATAGTCAAGTATATTAAAAAGTTTAAAATAGTTTTAATATAAGATAAAGGTTATTTTCAAAGAAAAACAAAACATCAAAATTTCCTTTGGGATGTCGACATGCCCTAGTACCCCATGTCGACATAGTGTCAGTTAGGACCAAAAATTTGAATTTCAAAAGAAGTGTCTTGTTAACGGTAAAAAGTGAACGCTAACACCCGGTGTGTGTAATAGAATTGTGAAAGCACCACCCGTTAGTACGGGAATAGAATATAAGCTGAAAATAGCAGAAAAGCAGTAAATGAACAACAGATTTATAGTGGTTCGGCCCGTAATTGAGCCTACGTCCACTTTATAGTCTCTTATTGCTGATTCGATTACAATTTGATACAATATCCTTCAAAATACAATACAACTTGATCATGAAAGCACTCTTGACTACTAGCTTGATCTTTGATGATGAAACTCGATGAATCCGTGTTGGATGTTAGGAGCTCTTCTCGAAGATTGTTGTAGTATCTCGAATGCTTGAAGATCTTTGATTGCTGAATGAGAGGAGGCTTCGACAGCATAACGGCGCTTGGAGAAATGAATGGCCAAAAGTCCTTTTCATGTTGGAAGTGGTGGCCTATTTATAGGAGCAGATTTCTGGGCTCTCGGTTTGGCCAAGTCATGAGTCGTGACCGACTCATGGTAAGTCGTAACTCATCTTCGACTTAAGATGTCTTGTGGGCGCCATATTTGGTCCATCTTGTGGCTCAGTTGGAAGACAAGTGCTGTGTCGTAGTCGACTCATCAGATCAAAGTAGCACAGGCAAGGGCTTTGGATTCCAGCTTGATAGCCTCTAAGTCGTATGCCTGATGAGTCGCAGATAAGCTTGATGAGTCGTACACCTCTTATCTCGTAAGACCATGAGTCGTAAGAAGCTTGTCTCGTTGAGTCATGAAGCTCTTAAGTTGCAGGCCACTTATAGCAAATCATGAGTCGCAGACGACTTATAACTAAACATGAGTCGTAGACGACTTATAACAACCATGAGTCGTAGACGACTTATAGCAAACCATGAGTCGTAGACGACTTATAGAAACCATGAGTCGTAGACGACTTATAGCAAACCATGAGTCGTAGACAACTTATAGCAAACCATGAGTCGAAGACGACTTATAGCAAACCATGAGTCGTAGACGACTTAAGGCCTTCCAGATAGTTAGGTCGCTAGGCAAGTTCAGTCGCTGTCTCTTAAGTCGTAGAAGAGTTAACTTGATGAGTCATAGCATGTTAAGTCAAAACCTTCTTAAGTCGTAGAGACTTTAACTCGTTGAGTAGTTAAGTCGGAGAGTCTTCTTAACTCGGAGCATTTCATAGCTTGGTATTGTTAGGTCGGAGCAGAGTTAACTTGCAATCTTAAGTCGACCACTTGTTAGGTCGGTTGGCTTCTAGGTCGGCATACATCTTAAGTAGTTAGGTCGCAAGCTCCTTTAGGTAGTTGGGTCGTAGACTCCCTTAGGTCGTAGCTCCCTAACCTGGTAGGTCGTAAGTCGTTCAAGCCGTAGATTCCTTTTCAGCAACCAAGTCGTAAGTCGTTGAGTACACAGGTTTTAGGCTTTTTAACTCGTAAGTCGTTGCTCAAAGGGAGTTAACATTTGCCCCTCGAAGTATACGTCTTAAGTCGTAAGTCGTGTGCTTCGATTTCCTTAGCTCGCTTATTGATGAGTGTGCTAGATCTCGATCGACTTAAGATGAGTCGTAGGTCGTGAACGACTTAGTATAAGTCGTAAGCCGGATGTGTCGATTCACCTTCCACTGTCCCAGGGCATAAATAGCTTAGGTCGTTCCTTTTCCTCCTTCACTTGTTCTTATCATCTTATTCTGCCATTTGCAAGCATTCGAGCTCTCTTAAGACGAATTCAAATACTCGATCGCCAGTTATCCCCATTGTTATATTGCGTAAGTGAACTTGATTATTCAATCCCCGACTATAACTGAATTATGAATCCCATTTTCGCCATCGCACCCCTTTCCTCACGCCGTACTTCTCTGCAATCCTTATTTCAATCGATCATTGATGGATTCTAGATGATTTGTCTTAGCCTTGGACAGTTTTGTGTGAACAAGGCGATGGATTGCGGTGATTCAGTTTGACCGATTTGTGATTTGTGATGGAATATCATTACACTAGGTGTATGGCGATTTCGAGATGATTGAATGCGTTGAGGGGACGAGAGTTTTGGTTGAAGGAGAGGCTAATGGGTTAACGGGTTAGGAGTTCGGCGAATCGATGTACTGGGGAGAATGAACTAACACCTTTGAACAGAAACCGCGACTTAATTTTCGACGACCTTAAGTAGGTCGTAGGTCGTAGGTCGGTAACGACCTAGGACATTGCATTTTTGCATTCAGACTTGAAACTTTTCTTTGCAGTGCAACTTAAGGACTGACGACTTGATTTAACTCGTAGCTTGCCCCTTAGGTCGTGAACGAGTTAACACTTAAGGTTTAATCTTGCAAGCACATCTGAATGACTAGGTCGTGGATGAGATAGCCCTTAACTCGTAACTCGTGAACCCATCCGAACGACTTAATAACTTGAACTTTATGACTTCGAATTCTTGGACTTGAATGATCTGACTTAAGAGAACATGCCTTGAACATCTTGACTCGCCTAATACGACCTAAAAGCCCCGACTCATGATAGGTCGTTTAACGACTTAAGACTTAGATGACTTTGCACAGATTTGGCTGAACTCTTGAATTTGAACTGTGTTGTGTTACCTCTCACACTGTCTTGACTTTAATGCTAATAACCTGCTTAACACAACATTCACAGAATACTGGGACGAATATACTGCCACTGACTGCCCACATCGAATGACAGATTAGTTGATAAAGAGAAAATTAAATTAAATGAACTGTATGAGTGAAATGCTACACAATAACCAACTCAAGTGAAGTATTAAAGCAAAATCGTAATGGTAAACTAAAACTGATTTGTCTGCATTAACACTACACTTGAGTATTAACAAGTTCTGAAATCTCGTATTCGCCTGATTGTCAGTTAGTTTAATTCCAGTTATACTTGTTTTTTTTGTTTTCATTAGTGTTGCACAGCACTTCACACTTTTAGGAAACGTGCACCTTCACTTTTGAACATTCAGCTGATTGTGTAGAATGGCATCTCATCAAGAAGACTTGGAACCAAGTGGAGAAGCTTTTCCAATTGCTACTCCGTTGAATGATCCCCCGGAAAGGACTCCTACCACTCTGAGTCATAAAGTCTTCCGTCAACTATGCACCCAGTTTGGCATTGCTGAATCTGACGCTTTGCTCCCTGGAGTAAATGACACTGCTGATAGGCCGCCCCATGGCTTTGTCGCAGTGAACCGCCAAATGTGCTTGAGTGGAGCGATTCCCCCGTTTAATGACTATCTTCGAGAACTTCTCCTTCGATTATCTATCTCCCCTTTCCAACTTCATCCTAATGGCTACGCCATCCTGCTGGGACTGTGTGTGCTTTTTAGGAGAATGCTGGACCGTTTTCCCAGTTTTGGAGAAATTTGCTTTCTATGCTCATTCACAAAGACCAAAGACCATCCCTCTATCACAGTTGTAAGGAGTGCCAGGAATCGTAAACTGATTATTGGTCTTCCCAAAAGCGTTCCTGGGTTTCTGAGCCAGTTTTTCTTTGTTCGTTGTCCCCCGGGATTTTACGCCATTTGGAGAGTGGGAAGTACGATTATCTATCTTTTCCCTGTGTTTTTCTAAATTCTTTGAAGTCCAAATTGTCAAGTGTTAACTTCTTTTTCTACTGTTTCAGCGCTTCCTTCCCCCTCTAGGGAATCTCGTCACAAGACTACCTTTGAGAGGCTTATGGCCGTGCCGGTTGAAGAGAGGAGTGTTCAATTTCTATTGAGAGATGAGTTCCTCCACGAATTTGGACTCTTACATCCTTCCCGTTCCACTCAGCCACATGAAGTCCCCGATTCTCCTGCTGAGGAGTCAGATGCCCCTGTTCCTGCTAAAGAACTTTTACCGCAAGATCTTACCGCTGAGACTTCATTGGTAAAGTGTTCTACTTCTACCGACATTGCTGGACCGTCCAGTAAGTTAGCACTTGCCCCGGTTGTTGAAGAGGAGGAAAATCTTCACACTCTTGAAAAGACGGCTGAGGTGGAAGTTGAAAAAGAGAATTCTCCCCTGCACCATGGCGATGATACTTTTGACAGTCTGAGCGACATCATGATAACCTCTCAGGAGCTTTTTAAAGATGATGTTTCTAAAGTGGTCCCTCCTGTTGTCGAAGCAACTTCTTCTTTGCAACAAACCACAACGCCTTCCACACAACTTATTGCCATTTCTACACCCAAAAGTGGTTTGTAGTCTGATGCGCGTAGTTTGCACATCACACACACTTAGAATTTTGGCACTTATATGCACTTAGCTTCTTCAACTTGAGGATTTCTAAAACTGGTCTTTTTCTTCAATTTCAGGTTCTCTGATGGGGCGAAGCGGCTCTTACTACAACAAATTCCAGCGTTACGGAAGCCGTGATGCTTATGACTTTAGGAGTTATATCGGTTCTGTGAAGGAAACTGATGAGGAGAGGGCTGCCAGAAAGGCTCACGAGAGGCGAACTCATGAAGAGCTTCGCCGGAAAGAAGATGAGGAATACTATGGGAGTAGGGACGAGCGCCGTGACTCTTCCCGCAGAAGCGACGATCCTTACAAGAGGAAATCTTACGATGATAAGGGGAAGAGTCATACTTCCGATGATTCCAGCAAATGGATCAGACTTGGCGAGAAAGATACATCTAATATCTCGGAAAAGACTACCGCTTCTATTCCTCCTAATACATCTTCTGGTTCTCCTGCCCTTAAGGAGTCTGACATCCAGACAATCATTAATAGGCCACAGTACCAAGCTGGAGATGGTCCTCCCACACTCCAGAGCCGATTTCCGGATTGGTGTCTGAAAGGAGTGCGTTTTGATTTGGATTTGGTCCCCATTGATAAGCAGGCGATGCTGAAAAATGTCGATGCTGTAAAGCTTGACATCGAAAGAATGTCTGGGTGGCAGAAGCTGGTTGATGAACTTCAAAGGGTCAACCATATGAACCTTGAGGCGATGATGACCATGGAGAATGATAAGTCCGAGTGGGACAAATGGCGTAAGCAGCATGACGCGGAGATGAAAAGCATTAGCGATGGTTATGGGAAGCTCGAAGCTGAAGTTGAAAGACTTAAAAAAGAGCTTGCTACTTCTTCCACTTCTTATTCTCAGAAAGAAGAAATGCTTCAAAAACAAGTTCGAGACGCCCATGCAGCTCAGAGAGATATTGAGGTGAAACTCGAAGCAGAACAGCAGGTTACGAGAAAATACCGCGATGATGCTGTTCAGCTTCGAGAGAAAGTCAGCTCTCAAGATTTAGAAATTATAAGACTGCAATCTCAGCTACTGAAGGCTGAAAGAGAACGTGATGAAGTTCTTTCTGGTAAAGCTGCAGCCGAAGAATCCCATAAGGCGACCATAGCCACCGTTGACGCGACTCTGTTCGACTTTTATATGCATTGTGTCCTGGGGCGTGGGAGCCTTTCATTTTTGGGACCAGAATACGAAGTCACCTTAGCGGAAGTATGGGAGGCAATCATTGACTTATTTGGTGGTGCCGGATATTCTGAAACAGATCTTCAAGCTACCTACTTAAGTGAGAGCGATCGCGCTGCCCTTGCCAAAGGAAAAGAGCAGCTTATCCGAGTGCGGGCCGAGGCGACGGGAGAGAAGCTTCCTGAGAAAGAAACACCTCCTATTGCTCCTGCTTATACTTCGGCTTTAGCTCATGCGGATATTACTGGCTCTAGTTCTCATTCCACGCCTCCCGCTAAGGTTGACAAAGAAACTGTAACCACCCCTACAGAGGAAGAGGCAATGAAGGACTTCCAAGCTCGGGAATTTGAGATTGATCTCACTAAACCGGCTTCTCCAGGTAACTTTGACGATTCACGGTCTTCTTTTTTCTCGGAGAATACTGATTTTGATTTCTTTTATTATGCAGCAGTCGTGCCGGAAACTGCACCAATTCTTCCTTCTTCGGCTGTCGTTCCTCCTCCTTCTCAAGTTATATCTCTTCCAGCTTCTCAACCAGGTTCACAGGAAGAACCAATAGCAGCCCTTCAAGGTTTAGACGAACCACTTGCTTCCGAAGAACAGAAGGCAGAAGGTCTGGAAGATAGCGAGAAGACCCCGGAGCGGTCTTTTGACTACGACACAAAGCTTTCTACATTTCTTGCTCCGGGGAGCGAGTCTTCTTCCAAGAAGAAGGGAAAGCGTGCGGTTTCGAAGAAAGGAAAGAAGAGTTCTTCTGCTGCTGGGGATGAAGCAGAGATTGATCCGGCTGAGTCTCTTTCTCCTTCTTCTCCGATACGGCCTACGAAGCTAATTACCAGGCCGAGTAAAAGCTCCAAGGGTGGGAAGAAGGGGAAATGAGTTTTATTTTGTCTTTTCTGCTTTTTGTATTGACCGGGGATTGTGCGGATACCGGTCTCCACTTCTTTTTGTAACCTGTATAATGTAAAAAATTTCTCATAGTGTTGAAATAAATAGATATTTTTCTTGTACAAATCCTTGTGTATGTAGGAATACATCTGTTTTTCATTTGAAGTGTAGAGTAAACGATTCTTTCTATTTGTACAAACTTTTTGTCTGTGTTTCAAGAACGCATTTACTCCACATCTTTATTACGTGATATTGCAATGAACTTGTGGTATGTCGCTTGTATATTACTTTATTACTGTAACTGAATTGTATAATGCTGCCCTCATACCACAAGTATATTGTAATATTTCTTGCTTTCACAAGACCGATACTCTTATTTTAGAGAATAACTTTCCACTTTTTCAGGGAAGAATTATTCTGCTTTTTAATAGAGTATATCTTGTCTTTGGAGAAATTTTTATTTTCTTTTTCTTCCTGAAGAGCATTTCGACTTCTGGGAATGATCACTTTTATTTGTTTGAAAGTGAATTTTCCTGTACAATGAAATGAGCTTCTGAAGAAAGTCTTGATTTTATGCCCCAGTAAAGGGTTTATTTTTGGTACTTCAAGCAAGGTGAAGTACGCCTCTGAAGAGGTCTTTTGGTCTCTGAAGAGAAGCAATTTTGGTCTCCGAAGAGAAGCAATTTTGGCATTTCAGCTCTGGTGAAGTCGGTCTCTGAAGAGAAGCATTTTGCACTTCTACACAGGTGAAATGTGCCTCCGAAAAGGGCTTTTGCCTCCGAAGATGGCTTGTGCCTCCGAAGAGGGCTTGTGCCTCCGAAGAGGGCTTATGCCTCCGAAAAGGGCTTGTGCCTCCGAAGAGGGCTTGTGCCTCCGAAAAGGGCTTTTGCCTCCGAAGATGGCTTGTGCCTCCGAAGAGGGCTTGTGCCTCCGAAGAGGGCTTATGCCTCCGAAGAGGGCTTGTGCCTCCGAAGAGGGCTTATGCCTCCGAAAAGGGCTTGTGCCTCCGAAGAGGGCTTGTGCCTCCGAAGAGGGCTTATGCCTCCGAAAAGGGCTTGTGCCTCCGAAGAGGGCTTGTGCCTCCGAAAAGGGCTTTTGCCTCCGAAGATGGCTTGTGCCTCCGAAGAGGGCTTGTGCCTCCGAAGAGGGCTTGTGATTGCCTGGAAGTTACTTTCTCATGGTCGGAGGGGTCCACGGGACAGGCGCAAGTTGCTTGATTGGATGTTTGTTTGTACAAACGATCGTAATCAATTAACGAGGTGCCCCTTCGGTGGTCCTACCAATCTTTTTGATTGAGTAAAGCACTCCCATTTATTGGCGTGCCTCGTTAGAGGGCTTTGGTTGGTGTGCCAGGAAGGTTGCGTCTTAGGGGCAAGTAGATCCATGGGATGGACACAAGCTGCCTGATCGGATGCATCACAATCAGTTAGCGAGGGTCTTATTCCTTCTGCTTGGGAAGGTATCCCTTTAGTGGATCTACCTGCTTTCCTGTTGAGAGGCATACATCCCTTTGGCTGTTTCCACGTTTGCCCGCTCATGTTGTATCATCATCCGCCAATCTGCGATCCTTTATCATCGTTTCCAAGCGCGTCTTCCTTTCTTTTGCAAGTAAGTTGCTTTATCTGAAGAAGTAGACTTCATTGTTGAATGACTCCACAGAGTAAACGCAAGTTATTTGGTTGGATGCCTTTTTATATCAACGATCGCAACCAGTTAACGAGGGCTTGACACAGTGGAGCCGTCAACTTTTTATGTGAAGTTCCTCTTGTATGGGATTTGAGTTTGGAATTTTTGTTGCTTGAAATTTGCTTTAATAAATGATTTGTAAGGCTCGCTTAGCTTTGCAATGGGTGGGCTTTGCTTTAGTGACCTGCAGTATTAGATCGACATTTTAGCAATACATTTAGAGTATTTACATATCGAAATATAACAGGCATTTTATAATAGAAAACACAGAATGCATAGTTTTTTATTATTGAGTCACGCTGATTTCTCAGCGGTTTACAATGCAGAAGTTACACATCCATCATTATCTTTACAAATTCAAGCAATGCTGTTAAGTAAAAAATGAATGCTAGTTATTGTTGTTTCAGAATCTCCAAGCTGGATTTCCATTTGTGCTTGATTCATAGCTTTTGGATTTTTATGCCAGAGAAAGTGAGAGATGCCCCAGTTGCAGTTTTGTGGGTAATTAATAGTCATCCCAACTTCTGCTTGCTGGGTATGGTCCCCCTGTGATAGCATTAATGACAAGCTTTTCTGAATCTTGCACTGCAGTGTTGTTGTGAGAATCGGATTGATGGGTAGGGTGTTGTTGATCCCGAGTGGATGAGGTTGGATCGACTCCGCTTTTCTTAATGTATTGTTGGAGTTTACCCTGCTCTAGCAATTCTTCAATCACCTTTTTTAATTGGCGACATTGGTCAGTGTCATGGCCAGGTTGATTGTGAAATTGGCAGAATTTTCCATTACTCTTTGCACCTTTCTTCATCTCAGGTGGCTTAGGATACCGGACAACGTCTTTTGTTGCAAAAAAGATATTTCTTGGTGTATCAGTTAAAGGAGTATAATCCGAAGAATTAAAGCGGCAAGGTTTCTTTTCATTTCCCTGGCTCTTTCCTCCTTCATTCTCCCTTTTCTGACTTTCAGATTCTCTTTTCTTAGATGGGACACTGTTGTTATTAGTTTGGGCAGCAACCACCTTCGACGTCGTAGAAAGGCTTTCAAGGCGAATGAACTCGTCGGCCTTTTTATAGAATTTATCAAGTGATTTCGGTTCCTTCATTTTTAGCCATATTCCAAATTTACTCGATTTATCAATGGCTCGCATCAAATAAGTCAGGATCATGCGTGGTTCCGCATTTTCTACTTCGGCTAAAGCTATATTGAAACGGCTCAAGAAAGATTTGATTGATTCTCCGGGCGCTTGTTCAAGGTTAGACAGTGACATTATATCCTTAGCTTTTGAAGCATACAATCTGAACTGTTCTTTAAACTTTTGCGTTAAGTCGGAGAACTTATCTACAGACCGAACTGGAAGCTTTGTGAACCAAAGTAAAGCCACACCTTCCAGGTATACTGGAAAGTATCGACACTTGATCTCGTCTGATGCTCTTGCACCGGTCATATGCCAATCATATTTGTATAGGAAATGATTTGGGTCAGTGGTTCCCCTATAGGCTTGGATAGTAGGAGGTGCAAATTTCCTTGGGAATTCCGCTCTCAGGATCCTTTCAGTAAATGGAAATCTGCTTGGCGCAAATCCCCAGTCAGCCTCATCCTCTTCCCTTTGCATGCTTTCTTTCATGATGCGGCCAACCATTTCAGACAGGTACTCTTTATTGTTCAAAGACACCTCCGGGCAAGCACCAGTTCTTCCCTCGGAAGTTTGCCCGGGCATATGTTCATGACAAGTTGGTTGCGGCATAGAACCATCAGCTTGGAAAGGTGGCATTTCAGGAAGGGTGGTTTGATGGTTTTCTGGTTGACGATTTGCCCCGAGCAGGGCAGTTATTCTATCCATCATCAAAGCATTTTGAGTTTCAATTTGTTGGTATAATCCAGAAACTGCGTCATCCAATTCAGCCCTGGTGACTCCAACGGTTGGAGTTGCTTGGTCTGTTGTTGGGGAAGCGGAAGTCCCTTCGTGAGCATTTCCGGATCTGATAGGTCTACCTCTTCTTCCAGGAGCCATTATTTCGGATCTGGTTTTTAAGAGATGTTCTTTTTATGAGTCTTTGCGAAGCAACGGTGGATGATCGCCTGAGTTGGTTTCTCAGTGAAAGCACCAAAATGTTAACGGTAAAAAGTGAACGCTAACACCCGGTGTGTGTAATAGAATTGTGAAAGCACCACCCGTTAGTACGGGAACAGAATATAAGCTGAAAATAGCAGAAAAGCAGTAAATGAACAACAGATTTATAGTGGTTCGGCCCGTAATTGAGCCTACGTCCACTTTATAGTCTCTTATTGCTGATTCGATTACAATTTGATACAATATCCTTCAAAATACAATACAACTTGATCATGAAAGCACTCTTGACTACTAGCTTGATCTTTGATGATGAAACTCGATGAATCCGTGTTGGATGTTAGGAGCTCTTCTCGAAGATTGTTGTAGTATCTCGAATGCTTGAAGATCTTTGATTGCTGAATGAGAGGAGGCTTCGACAGCATAACGGCGCTTGGAGAAATGAATGGCCAAAAGTCCTTTTCATGTTGGAAGTGGTGGCCTATTTATAGGAGCAGATTTCTGGGCTCTCGGTTTGGCCAAGTCATGAGTCGTGACCGACTCATGGTAAGTCGTAACTCATCTTCGACTTAAGATGTCTCGTGGGCGCCATATTTGGTCCATCTTGTGGCTCAGTTGGAAGACAAGTGCTATGTCGTAGTCGACTCATCAGATCAAAGTAGCACAGGCAAGGGCTTTGGATTCCAGCTTGATAGCCTCTAAGTCGTATGCCTGATGAGTCGCAGATAAGCCTGATGAGTCGTACACCTCTTATCTCGTAAGACCATGAGTCGTAAGAAGCTTGTCTCGTTGAGTCATGAAGCTCTTAAGTTGCAGGCCACTTATAGCAAATCATGAGTCGCAGACGACTTATAGCTAAACATGAGTCGTAGACGACTTATAACAACCATGAGTCGTAGACGACTTATAGCAAACCATGAGTCGTAGACGACTTAAGGCCTTCCAGATAGTTAGGTCGCTAGGCAAGTTCAGTCGCTGTCTCTTAAGTCGTAGAAGAGTTAACTTGATGAGTCATAGCATGTTAAGTCGAAACCTTCTTAAGTCGTAGAGACTTTAACTCGTTGAGTAGTTAAGTCGGAGAGTCTTCTTAACTCGGAGCATTTCATAGCTCGGTATTGTTAGGTCGGAGCAGAGTTAACTTGCAATCTTAAGTCGACCACTTGTTAGGTCGGTTGGCTTCTAGGTCGGCATACATCTTAAGTAGTTAGGTCGCAAGCTCCTTTAGGTAGTTGGGTCGTAGACTCCCTTAGGTCGTAGCTCCCTAACCTGGTAGGTCGTAAGTCGTTCAAGCCGTAGATTCCTTTTCAGCAACCAAGTCGTAAGTCGTTGAGTACACAGGTTTTAGGCTTTTTAACTCGTAAGTCGTTGCTCAAAGGGAGTTAACATGTCTATTCGCCATAACCTTTCATGAATAGACATGGCTGTTGTTCTTTTATAAATAAGGGTTGGTTTCAACGAATTTTAGATCAGATTTTCTACTTTTTTACTTCTCTTCTTCTTCCACATTTTCTTATTCAAAATCCTATCATCACTCTGCCGAAATCAACATTGAATCTAACTAGATCATCCCTGGTTTGATTCTCTATCACTATCTCAACAAGATCCCATTGCTATTCAGAGTTATAGGCTTCTTTGTAATCTATCTAGCGAGAAAAGGTGTGATTGTAGCCTTGGAAATCAATCAAGCGAGAAAAGGTGTGATTATAGCCTTGGAAATCAATTGGGTGAACTTGTTGCCCCGGAAATCAAGTATCTCTACCTAGAGGATTGTGATTCTGGAGGGTGTACCTCGTAGCCTTGAAACCGAGGGTGTAATTGTACAATTTCTTTTGAAAGGAAATCCGTACTTAGTTGTGCGGGACTGGATGTAGGGTAACTCCGAACCAGTATAAAATCTGGTGTGTTCTTTCCTTTACTGCATTTACTTTATTTCTGCATCTGTGTTTGATTCTGTGATTATATATATGTCTGAATATTGCATACATTTGTGTATAAATCAACAATAACTCAAAAACATTTAGTAATTTCTTATAAACACCATTCACCCCCCCCTCTAGTGTTCATTCTAGCCTTAAGATCCATATTCTGCATTCCTCACAAAACCTTCGTTGGAACCAATCCCATCAACCACGCATCTCCATAGCTGACCAGCTTAGCTAATGAATCGGCCTTCGTATTCTCCTTTTTCGAGATGTGCTTAATTGTGCAATGTTTCGTATTGTTCAATAGTTCTTCGTTAGGTAAGGGACGAATCTCACACCTTAGCTTGGGATTCATTTTTTACCTAGCAAACCACCAACTGGGAGTCACTGAATACATGTAATATCCTTACTCCTAGCTCTTTTACTATCCTGAGTCCCGCTATCAATGTTTCAAACTTAGCCTCATTGTTTCTCGTGAGGAACTCTAACATCAATGTGTAGCTAATAGAATGTCCTTGTAAAGTTACGAGTACCACTCTTCCCTAGAATTACATTCATTGGAAGCTCCATCTACGAATAATTTCCATTAAGAAAGTAGGACCATGTCATCTTCTCCATCCCAAACGGTAAACTCAACGATGAAATCAGCCAACTCTTGTCCTCTTATTGCCCTTGTTGGATAGTAAATGATTCATATTGGATCATTTCGATGTTCCATTTCAATAACCTTCCCGAAGTCTTGGGTCGATGCAATACTTACATTAAGGGTCGATCCATCAGCACCTTTACTGGATGAGTATGGAAGTATGGTCGTAACTTCATTGATGCAATCAACAAGCAACAATTGAGTTTTTCCAACTTCAGGTAGTTACTTTTAGCTCCGGTAAACCACTTGTTAATGCAATACACTGGGCTATGAATCTGTTTCCTGGAGATTTGACCAGGCAACTGAGTACTCGGCGTACAGGACGACTCGATGTCAACTAGTGATCGGCATCTCATAGTACTCGGCGTAATGTTCAGCATCTCATAGTACTCGGCGTAGTACTCGGCATCCAGTGGTACCCGTCATCAAGGAGTACTCGGCGTAGTACTCGGCATCCAGTGGTACTCGGCGTTAGAAGACGTTCGGCGTATATAACTACTCTACATGGCAGCATCTTTCGGCCAAAGGATCGTTCGGCTAAGAAGCATCGTTCGGCCAAAGGATCGTTCGGCTAAGAAGCATCGTTCGGCCAAAGGATCGTTCGGCTAAGAAGCATCGTTCGGCCAAAGGATCGTTCGGCTTCGACTGACAACTGTTCTGCACTTCCCACCCATCAAACGTACCGTTCGGCATTGAGAAGGTGGTTCGACGTCAACGTGTTCGGTCTACTTGGTTCGGCATACAGCGACCACTACACTTGGGCTAGAGTGTTCGGCCACCAAGCCCACCTGGGAAGTCCAGCCCATATTTGTCTATAAATAGAGGGGCAGGGTCACAGTGAAAATGGACCTTTTTTGGGAGAACAATGGGGAGACTCTACCATTTTTTATACTCTCCTCTTTTTAGCTAAAACTTGTATTCAAGTCATTAATACATGGATTGTATCTGTATTCAACTACTTATGAAAGAAATAAAGATCAAAACTCAAAGTGGATGTAGGCAGTTACGCTGAACCACTATAAATCCGGTGTTCTTACTTTCTGCATTTAAATTAGCATATTCTTCCTTGTTTAATTTAACTTCATCACTTACATCTCTACACAATCTTTTTCAATGAGGTTAGTGACCAATTTTGGTGCTAACACTTTGGTGCTTTCACTGAGAATTAAATTCTCAGACCTCAAGGATCTGCTTTGAAGCTACTGGATTGAATAAATCCCCCAAAGAAGATCTGACTCACTGATAGGACATCCGTTGATTCTACTCAGAGTTCATACCGATAACTCTACAATGGCAGGACCACGCACCAGGTCAGCTTCTCATAATGCGGATGCCCGCGAGACGGCTAGCGTGCAACAAGACTGAAGCTGCTGACAGCTCTACTTCCTCTGATGAACCTCCCAGGCGCAGACGCCGCAAGACTGAAGCTGCTGTTCAAACAGCTGGAGACCGTGACCAATCAAGAGCTGGAAACTTCAGGACAGGAGTACAAATGGAGGCTGGAGGCCCAGACCATCAGAACGCTCCAGAAAAGGCGTAGGCCGAACGCTCCAGAAAAGGCATAGGCCGAACGCCCCAGAAAAGGCATATGCCGAACGCTCCAGAAAAGGCATATGCCGAACGCTCCAGAAAAGGCGTAGGCCGAACGCTCTTCCAGGCCGACCATACCTCTACACCGAACGCCCTAATGCCGAACGGTATTGTATGCCGAACGACTCGGTTGTGCCGAACAGTGTGGATGCCGAACAGCTTTGGCCGAACCACTTCTGGATGATTCACTTTGGACAAACAGCCTTGGCCGAACAGCTTTGGCCGAACCACTCCAGGCCGACCCACTTTGGCCGAACAGCTTTGGCCGAACCACTCCAGGCCGATCCACTCTGGCCGAACAGCCTTGGCCGAACAACTTTGGCTGAACCATTCCAGGCCGACCATACCTCTAGGCCGAACGTTCTTCCAGGCCGATCCATACCTCTATGCCGAACACCTCTGTAATGCCGAACGGTATTGTATGCCGAACGCTCATCAATGCCGAACGGTATTGTATGCCGAGCACCTCTGGAATTAAGTTACACCGGTCACCTATACAACCCCTATTTCTATAAAAAATATTGTATGCCGAGCACCCCCGAACCCTAGCCGCAGCGCAGTGCCTCCGGATAATGAGTTCAAAACTCAACTTAGAAAAGGAACATTCTATCCACTTCCCTGACATCCCATGATCGACCAGGGCATAGAGGATCTAGCGGCAGCTTATGAACGGCATCAAGGGAACAGACAAGCAACCGCTATTCAAACGGTACTCCCAAAGGTTGGAGAACATAGATGATATGACTCTAGCAAATGCCAAGATGACTCCGAGCACCATTCTTCGCTGACCCAGCACTTCGAATTTAATGACCCCAAGCAAACCAATGCTCTAAACAATTTATTCCAAATACTAACAAGGGTATCATACTGATCGCGTTTGAGGAAAGTCGACCTCCAGATATATTTTGGCAGCTAGTTAGCTAAAGAGCCTCCTACGACTATGGATCGTTTCTTCTACAAAATGAATCAGAACTAAAGTGAGGAGGAGTGGAGCAGACTAAGAAAAATAACAATGAAGGCCCGTTGGCTAAGGATGTAGATCCCAGTAGCCGAAACAAGACTTCAGAATTCAGCTCATATGCTCTTTGAAAGATTCAATTGAAAACCTCTACTTGAAGACTCACGACTCGGAGTGGTACTGGAAACCAACCTCGAGAGAGTACACCAAAGCCTAAAGAAAATCAGGGAATGTTGTATATTCCCAGATGCTCACTAATCCTAACACGAGCGATTACAAACACCTCCGAGGTGTGATCGAAAAGATGACGTGGAAAGGAAAGCTTCAATAGTATGTACAAGTCCAGCAGAATGGCGGGCATCGAATATCTGATGCCTATTAATAAAGGGCTATGATTATCAATTGGACGGTTGACGGCCAACATCCCTTTGAAAGGAGCCAGGGGCGGAGTCGAATAGCGAGCACACGATGCTGCTTCACATATCAATGAGATTTACCATAATCTTCTTTGAATTATTTCCATTTCCATCTCTATTCCAATTGTTCTATGAACTACGACTAGCTTGAACTAAACTACTTTCAAAACAATGCAGGTGTCCAGGTACTCAGATTTGGTTGCCAACCAATCTACGCAGACCATGATCGGACGTGTGGAGTTACATCTGGACGAGAATAATTCTATTGCTCATCATCAACCATATGCCTTTGATTTGGGGCTATGGATTAAATACAATGTACAACATCACGATGAACGGAGAGCTGAATTCCATCCTGCAAGTGGAATTTATTCAAGTAGAGAGCGGCTGCGATACGACCAACCACTCGCTAAGTGAAACTCGAGCTCGGGGGCAATCCATCACATCAAGGCTAAAAATGGGTTGATACACGACGATCCTTCGCACAACTCCGTACTCCCAGAGTGTGAGACGGAGTATAAACATCTACTTAACTCCGTACTCCCAGAGTGTGAGATGGAGTATAAACATCTACTTAACTCCGTACTCCCAGAGTGTGAGACGGAGTATAAACATTAATCAACTCCGTACTCCCAGAGTGCGAGACGGAGTATAAACATTAATCAACTCCGTACTCCCAGAGTGTGAGACGGAGTTTAAACATTCGCTTAACTCCGTACTCCCAGAGTGCGAGGCGGAGTATAAATATTAATCAACTCCGTATTTCCAGAGTGCGAGACGGAGTATAAACATACATCAACTCCATACTCATCCCCAAAACTGGGGGCAGAACCAAAGCAAAGCATGCTAGTTGAACATTTGTCTAAAAGAAGATTGCAACGAAACGATTAAGAGACGACTGTCAAGCAATCAATTGAACGGAAATATTCAGCATGAAAGACCGCGGTTTTTCAAAGCACGTCATGTTTACACAAGACGTCCTTTGGGGGGCAAATGTTATCCCGCCTTTTGGCAAGGCCGTGACACCAAGAACTTGATTAGAAACCAGTGACAGTTCGTCTTGGAGATCGGTTACACAAAGGCTCACTATGGATATCGATGGATTTTGTCCGAGTCTGGATCAAGCCACGATTAACAAGACATAACAATCAAAGCCAATGAAGCCAATGTTCCAAGTTTCAAGACAATCCGAGTCCGTATGCTCAACTTATGATCGATTCGAGCAACCGACCATCCATCCATCAACCTCCACATTTTGACTTGGAGACCTAAACTGCTTGGAATGAATATGGCCCGATCATCCACTCCAATCGGGTCATAGAACAAAGTTCGACAAAATACAGATACCCCTCATGAAGCTCAGTGACGCCGGGATCCGTCTAAAGTGGACGTGATTTGATCATCTACACATCAAATCCTACCCTGAACACGAAAGGTTGTTCGAAAGCCCAACTTGAAGTAGCTATGGTAGACTGCGTACTCACTAACCATCGCTGTCAAAATACGGACACGACTGCACCTTGGAACATATGCAACTTACTTTGTCTACTCAACAATCTATTATCCTTATTTTCTAGAAGGAGATACAGAGCAAATTGTAAGAGATTTGGCTATCTAACCCAACATGGATGTGATTCAACCATCTGTCATATACCTCCTTCCTTGACTTGATTGGGAGAGCTATAATCACCAAGCGGACGAGAATCGATCGTACATTTTTCTAATTTCGTCCCTCATCCTAGGGGGCAGAATCCCATTCCGTGAGCAAACGTGTTTCGATTGTTCATTCGACGACATTAGCCTCGATACAGTAGATGAATACAAATTAAAAAATGGAAATACGACTGCTCTCAACTAAAACCTCCAAGTCCCCAGAGTGCGGACTGGAGTACTCTAAGTCCCCAGAGCGCGGACTAGAGTATAAACGACTAAAACCTCCAAGTCCCCAGAGTGCGGACTGGAGTACTCTAAGTCCCCAGAGCGCGGACTAGAGTATAAACAATTTAAAACCTCCAAGTCCCCAGAGTGCGGACTGGAGTACTCTAAGTCCCCAGAGCGCGGACTAGAGTATAAACGACTAAAACCTCCAAGTCCCCAGAGTGCGGACTGGAGTACTCTAAGTCCCCAGAGCACGGACTAGAGTATAAACGACTAAAACCTCCAAGTCCCCAGAGTGCGGACTGGAGTACTCTAAGTCCCCAGAGCGCGGACTAGAGTATAAACGATTTAAACCTCCAAGTCCCCAGAGTGCGGACTGGAGTACTCTAAGTCCCCAGAGCGCGGACTAGAGTATTATTGATTTAAACCTCCAAGTCCCCAGAGTGCGGACTGGAGTACTCTATGTCCCCAGAGCGCGGACTAAAGTATAAATGATTTAAACCTCCAAGTCCCCAGAGTGCGGACTGGAGTACTCTAAGTCCCCAGAGCGCGGACTAGAGTATAAATGACATAAACCTCCAAGTCCCCAGAGTGCGGACTGGAGTACTCTAAGTCCCCAGAGCGTGGACTAGAGTATAAATGACTTAAACCTCCAAGTCCCCAGAGTGCGGACTGGAGTACTCTAAGTCCCCAGAGCGCGGACTAGAGTATAAACGACTTAAACCTCCAAGTCCCCAAAGTGCGGACTGGAGTACTCTAAGTCCCCAGAGCGCGGACTAGAGTATAAATGACTTAAACCTCCAAGTCCCCAGAGTGCGGACTGGAGTACTCTAACTCCCCAGAGTGCGGACTCGAATATAAGCGAATTGGATCTCCAAGTTCCCTGAATATGAACTATGACACAGATGACTTGAATTTGTCAAATCCCTAACATACGCGCTAGAAAGTTTTCTAAGTGCTCGAAGCACAGAATGGAAGTTCAACGACTCCCGAAGAGTTTCCGAGTTATATGAAGATGGACTGAGAAGTCTATGTTACTCACAACTGCTTGGATTAAAGTCACAATCACAAAGAAACTGAACAATAAGAGTCTTTTGTAAGACAGAAAAAGAACTAAACCTTATTCAGAAATGAGTTTCTATTACAACCCCACCAAAGTTCGGAGTCGACATTCTATTTACAAGGACTAGGAAATAGATGAAAATAATTACATGACTTAAACTAACTCTCGTTGAACGAGGATATTAATCACTTCTTGTGCTTCTTCAACTTCTTTCCAGATGGCTCCTCTCTAGAGCATTTACCCTTGGTACTCTTCTTTGATAGAGAGGTAGCAACTGAAGGAGTACGGGGGCCTTCCATGGGCTTGGATCCGCCAGGAAGGATGACCTTCAACGGCTTGTTCAAAGGATCGTCCAAGTCCACAACTCGGGGCTCTACTATGACCTTGACCGTCTCCCCCTTCTCTATCTCGAGCCGCTCCTCCATGCTCAATTCAGATGTGTGCTCAGAGGCGCCTGTAATTTCTACTTTATAACCCCCGTCGGTAGGAGAGAAGGTCTCAGACTTGTCTTCATCAAGCGCTCCGATCACCTGAGCGTCTGGACCAGGAGCCTCCCCTGCGTGAGTGGCTTCACTTGTTCTCTCCCCCACTTCCTTGGCGACATCGCTCCTCGGAGTGGGCTCGGGGTCAGAACGGCCTGCACAAAATCATGGAAAACAAGCATTAGAATGCAATAGTCCTACATAAAGAATAACGACTTTCGAAATCTTAAAGAGAATCTTAAAGAGAAGGATTATCTACCAGGTCTAGGCAGACTCTCAGTCATCCAGGGGGTCTCACCCTTTGGAATGGGAGATAGAATGCGGACTAAAGTACTCTAAGTCCCTGAGCGCGGACTAGAGTATAAATGACTCAAAAACCTCTACGTCCCCAGAGTGCGGACTACAGTACTCTCAGTCCCGAGAGCATGGACTAGATTATAGACAACTTTAGAAAAATCCCTAAATCCCAGAAGCGGACCAGATTACTCTAAGTTCCCAGAGTGCGAACTAGAGTATAAACAAGTTGACGAAAATCTCTGCGTCTCGAACTGTGGACTAAAGCATAAACCGTTTGACAAATCTCTAAGTCCCCGGAGCGTGGACCGAAGCATGAACACAAATTGGGCGCGAGTCAACCGGGGGGAGAATAACACTAAGTCACCAGAGTGCAGAGTGGTGTATGATCATCGATAAATAGACGAGTGGATTCCGACCATTTTCTATTCTGTAAACTTCGGCCTGGAATCGACAGGAGGATTATTAACACGCTGAGGATGGAGTTCGACCATCCAACTAGTGACCTGGCCAAATCAATGCTGGGGGCAGGGGTACAAAACACTAAAAAGCCGAATACGACAGCTTACTATAGCTCTAGCATGGTGTTCTTTATAACTTGAGGCAGCGACTGCAGGGAGGCCTCAATACAGAACCAATCGAAACGGAATCCAAAGCTACGAGCAACCTACTATATCATACCTCAGACCAAGGGTCAATGCCGATCCGCGCCAAGCACATACGAATGTGACTCGGATGTTTGTTTTTTGAAAAACTATGACCCCCAGAGTATGGAAAGGAGGGTAAACTACGAATACTTGGTCAAAAATTCTCCAGCACCCTCGTTCGATTCGTCAGGAGGAGTATGAAACTGGATGAGCATAACCCGACTGCATTTGTAGCCAACTTTACCCCGAGATCTGATTACAGAGCATGAACCAAAGTGGACGTGGATGACCATCCACTGTCCAAATTATGCCCTGAAACTTACGTGGCATCGAAGTATTCCTCTTGGAATGAAAAACCACGATAAAATCCAAGATAGGCGAGACCTAGTCTCCCATCGACTGACATGATCCCACGATTCAACGGGAAAGAGAGTAAAGCTAAAGTGGGCGTGGTTAGCCTTCCTACTTATCAGTATATGCCCCAGACCTGGGGGCACGAGCAAGAAGCAAGATGAATGTGAACCGACTTTTCACCAATCACCTCTATGTCTTTGGAGTTTAGGTGAAAACATATACATAGCTAGGATGAGACTCAACCGTCCATGTAGTACATTTATCAACCCGAGACTGGGAGAAGATGCATGGTCATCCAAAGATTGGCTACGATAGCTCAGTATTAAAACTTGTGTATAGTGCTTACAGCTACTCAAGGCAACGACCGAAAGGATGCCCAGAGATAGAATCATTAAATCAATGCCAAAGCTTGTGGGTAACTGACTGTCACTCCAACCCGAAGGATGAGTGAAGGATCATGAATGCATCGAATAGAAAATGCCTTACTCGAATATACAGGTAAATTCAAACTCATGGCAAGATCCAGCTATGCAGTTGCACGCAACTCGAGGCTGGCCCCTACTCGTCGTTTCCTTCAACGCGCTTTTAAGCCTGATCTTTGGCCATTTGCTGATAATCTATTAAAGCATTCAGAGCCCTTCGCTATTAGGCTCAATAACTCATGACAAGACTCTAGGATTCGACTAGAGTAACCATCAACTTTGGCCGTCCCAACCATATTTCACATTGAATGTGATGATAGTTACATCTTTACTCAAAGAATCTGGGATGGCACCTGCTAATCTGACGGTCGACATTACAACCAGCCATGGCGACCCTTTCCGGGCGCTGAATATCGGATCACGGCTCAGTGCAGTGATGATAAAAGAATTAGTTGAATTTTTCTGAATAAATGATGATATCTTCCCTTGGACCCATTCTGACATGCATATGTGATTTCATTAACTATCGCGAGCCATGCATTGGATATCAACCCGAAGCTACAAAAGCTAGCACAATCTCTATTGATTTCTTCATGAAAGCTCCACTCTTACTTTTAGGCTCACCCCATCAACGCCTATGCCCACCAGCCATTGCGACAGGGCATACGATGGCCTGAGACGTCTGAAAGACTATTTAAATAGAATATCGAACTAAGCTAATTCGATATCACTTATTTCCCACGAAGGGCTATCCAAGGACGGAAATTAGCAGACCTCACACCCAAATTCACTACCTTAGATGACTATTCAAAGAGTAGCAGAGAACCAACCATAAGATGGAAAATGTACGCGGATGGAGCACCCAATGATCAGTGTTATGGAATAGGAATCATGATAATGACTCCTGAGGAACGATCAATCTACTACGTCCTAAAACTCGATTTACCTGTAACAAACAACGATGCTTAGTATGAAGCCTTGACTGCCAGCCTCAAATCTGCTAGAGGATTTGAAGTGAAAACTTTACATATCTTTTGTGGTTCTTGATTGGTAGTATACAAATTTAAGGAAGTTGATCTTGCTAGGGGGCATTGTCTTGCTCCTTATCTCAGCCAAGTCCAAGAGCTACTAACCGACTTCACGTATTACATCATTACACACGAACTCAGTGAACAAAATGAAAAGGTGTCATGGTTGACTCCTATCAAAGACTATCTACAATAAAGAATTCTTATTGAATGGAGGAATAGAAAACGACAGATCCTCCTCAAAGCTTCACGCCAAATCATCTAAGAATAAGTCGTGTGTCAAAAGGAGTTTATCCATCCCCACGCTTCGGCATATCGCCCATGATGATATCTTGAGCAAAGTCTATGAAGAAGAACGCGGTAATAACATCAGGGGGAAAACCATGATAAAGAAGATACTATGCTACAGGTATTACTGGCCAACTATCAACCCAGAAGCGGTTGATCATGCTAGACAATGTGACGAGTGCAAGATGTTTGCAAAAAATCCGGGAACCCCGCCGACGGAAATTAGTCAAATGGCTAGTTCATAGCCGTTTGCCACTTGGGGGCACTGAAATCATCTTCTTGTCGATCCTCAAGATGGTGCGAAATACACCACCATAGCAGTTGATTACGTCACCAAATGGGCAGATGAAGAACTCTAACCATGACCAAGATGAAGAAAATAATCAACTTCTTTATCCGTAACGTCATCTGTCCTTATGACCTTCCATGATCCATTATAACTGCAAATGGACAGGTTGAAACTGTGAACCAAATCATAGAGTCAGTACTAAAGAGAGGTTTGGAAAACTCCTCAAGTGGCTGATTGCAACCCTTATTTCACAGAAAATACAAACAAGGAATCGCGATTGAATTGCAATTAAACTAGATGGAGTTGGTGACGACTTATGAGCATATAAAACGCATCCGAGAGCCAATGGCAAGAACATGTACCCGAACGTGCATGTGTACATCCTTAAAAGTACGACTTCTTGAAATCAACAGAAATTGAATTCTCACTAAGGGTTATTAAGAAAAGACTAGATCAGATAGCCGAAGCTTATTAGCTCTACAGAATCAGTCATGTATGGCCACTAATGAACCACAACCCTGGATTTATAATATTGGGAATCGACCAAGCATCACGATGACCTTAGAAGAATACAACACCTTGGGAGGATAATGATTATTCAAGAAACATGGTGGATTTCTTTCTGAAGACAAGGAATACTCGCTGATTCAAAGCGTGTTGTGTTGCTTCACACGACACACTTTGGGGGGCAAGTGTTTCCTGGAGATTTGACCAGGCAACTGAGTACTCGGCGTACAGGACGACTCGGTGTCAACTAGTGATCGGCATCTCATAGTACTCGGCGTAGTGTTCAGCATCTCATAGTACTCGGCGTAGTACTCGGCATCCAGTGGTACCCGTCATCAAGGAGTACTCGGCGTAGTACTCGGCATCCAGTGGTACTCGGCGTTAGAAGACGTTCGGCGTATATAACTACTCTACATGGCAGCATCGTTCGGCCAAAGGATCGTTCGGCTAAGAAGCATCGTTCGGCCAAAGGATCGTTCGGCTAAGAAGCATCGTTCGGCCAAAGGATCGTTCGGCTAAGAAGCATCGTTCGGCCAAAGGATCGTTCGGCTTCGACTGACAACTGTTCTGCACTTCCCACCCATCAAACGTACCGTTCGGCATTGAGAAGGTGGTTCGGCGTCAACGTGTTCGGTCTACTTGGTTCGGCATACAGCGACCACTACACTTGGGCTAGAGTGTTCGGCCACCAAGCCCACCTGGGAAGTCCAGCCCATATTTGTCTATAAATAGAGGGGCAGGGTCACAGTGAAAATGGACCTTTTTTGGGAGAACAATGGGGAGACTCTGCCATTTTTTATACTCTCCTCTTTTTAGCTAAAACTTGTATTCAAGTCATTAATACATGGATTGTATCTGTATTCAACTACTTATGAAAGAAATAAAGATCAAAACTCAAAGTGGATGTAGGCAGTTACGCTGAACCACTATAAATCCGGTGTTCTTACTTTCTGCATTTAAATTAGCATATTCTTCCTTGTTTAATTTAACTTCATCACTTACATCTCTACACAACTTTTTCAATGAGGTTAGTGACCAATTTTGGTGCTAACAGAATCCTTAGCACATCACATACCAATGCTGCACTTAGTGCATGAGCATACACCATCAAATTGATAAACAGATCTTCTCCTTCTAAAGGTTTGGACAGGATCAGTAGGTTTTTCATGTGCCTTAGTAATTCCTAGAAAGCGTCCTAGCATTCCTTCATCCATATAAACTTTACTTTCTCCTTTTTGAGGGCATCGAAGAAGGTATACACTTATTGATTACATTTGAGATGAATAGACTAAGCATAACAACTGCCCATTCAAGCTCTGCATCTCCCTCCTCATGGTCGGGCCAGTAACATGTTTTAAGGTTTTAATTTGCTTCAATTTAGCCTCAATGCCACTTGTGTTCACAATAAATCCTAAAAATTTACCCGATGTGACTCCAAAGGAAAACTTCTATAGGTTTAACTTCATCCCTTACCACCGCATCATATAAAACATTTCCAAAAGATCATCTATGTCGTTCATCGATAGCCGTGATTTCACGAGCATATCATCTGCATACACTTCCATTTTCCGTCTGATCTAGTCCTTGAACATGGAATTCACTGATCTCTATTAAGTGGCTCCAGCGTTCTTTAAACCGAACAGAATCTGTAGCAGTACAATCCCAAACCTATTACAAACTTATGTGCTCCTGATTGATCTAGAACATGCATTCGTATTTGGTTATAGCCAGATGAAGCATCCATGAAAGAAAGCTTGTGTCTGGTAGTCCCATCTACTAAATAGTCGATTCTAAGCAACAAGAAGCTATCCTTCAAGAATGCTTTATTCCAGTCCAAGTAATTACGGGAACTCTCAGATTTAACAACATGAAACTTGAATATAAGGAAGATGAATAAGCCTAACCTCGATCTATGCTTGGAGGAAGTCAACAAAAATAACGGGGCAGCTAGGAGGCGTCCTTGGGATTAAACCCCCCATCCATATATATAACTAGAGATGAGATGGAGAGATTAATAAAGGAAATACAAGATAAAATGATAGCTTGTTGGGAAGAAATGCTAAATGGATTCATCAAAAGAATGGAACAGCAGGGAACAACTAGAGTCGCCTGAAACTAGAATCATAGGTTAGAAGGCGAAGTGAGTGCACCTAAAAATGAATCAGGAAGAGTTGGAGTTAACCCCCAAGGGACCTCATAGGTCGGTGCTGATCCACAACTCGGTACCAAATCATGGGTCCAAATGGGCATGATGGATGTTGCGGTTAGATGGAATGAAGCATGTCTAAGGAATGAAGGTCAAATCGTGAATGCGAATATACAACAATAGGAGTTGGAGCCAAAAGTTTCTCGTAGGAACAGGGGACAAGGTAAAACCATGGATCGAAGAGTTCCAATAGAATATAGTGATTGAATTGTAGAAATGATTAGGTGGGTACTTAGATGTGGACCACCAAATCAGAGTTTGGAGGATGTGAATAGAAATCCATTCACCCCTAACATCCAGTATGCAAGAAATCCACTCGATTTCAAGCTGCCGACACCTTAAATGTACAATGAAAAGACAGATCAACCGGTTATCTGATGAGATACATTTGACATATGGATGTGTTAGGTGTTTCTTAGGAGGTAACGGGACGGTGTCTCCCATTATATTTGACAAATTAGCAGCAATGTGGTTTCGAAAACTGGAGAATTATTCTATTGGCACGTGGACCGAGTTGGTGAGTAAGTTTATGAAATAATTTAGAGTCCATATACCATGACCGAAGAATGTGATGATGCTTTCGAGCATGAAAAAGAGGGACGGAGAGACTCTGTGAAGTTACTTAACTAGGTTCAACGCCATAGCTGCTGCTATTGATAACTCGGATCCATCGATAGTGCTAATGGCGATAGTTTCAAGAGCTGCTAGCAAAAGTGATTTCAAAATTGCTTTGGAAAAGGATCCACCGATAGACTAGCGGATTTTCTTATTATGCTGAGAGATTTCTGCGTCTGGAGAACGCTGAAGTGAATTAAGCCGCTGAAGTAAATGTTGTGGATGATGGAGGACCACCCAGAATAGTAGATGGAAAGAAAAAAGGAAAGCGGAAGGCTGATGATGGCTTTGGAGGACTGTGATGACCCGCCTCCTCGATCCTCAAAAATCGACACTAATACCTCTTCGGTATTCACGTGCTGCAAATCCAAGTACCGGGGAGGAAGATTATCATGTGGTAAAGAAAATAAAGAATGAAGACAAAACAATACTAGAATCTCACATTGTATTTAACAACTTGTAATCATATAGATAGTACATACAATCACTTTCAAAATAAGATATCAGAGTCATAACAAGTACTAACCCAACTAGGATAGTTATAACGACCAATCGATACAAGTGTTGGTAGATACTTATACATAATACAGTCACGGCGGAACGTGATCATCAAAAAGGTCCAAAATGCTCCATGCTCCATGCTCTATGCTTCATTCCAAAATGCTCCAAATAATCTAACTACTTGGCTGCCTGGAAAAAAATAAGGCACCCAGAGTTTAAGGAGAAAAGAAAATAAACTTTGGGTCAGTCATGGGACTGGTATGAGAAATTCAAAATACAGATATTTGAAAACAAATGGTATCTCATAAGACCACGCCGTACATAAACACAAAACAGGTTTTTTTCCTTATGATAACCAAATCATTTGCTATGCAAAATCTAGGAATATTATTTTTAATGACATTCTTTGAAAAATGCTTTACAAATAAACATATTCAAATAGCCAAAATTGTTACATTGGTTAAATTTGACAGCATAATAGGTTTACAACTAAGTCTGAAGGCGTTTATTGGAGAATGGATTTCCATACAATGACAGGTAAGGGACTACCTTCCATACAGCACATCTCTAGAGGGATGTACTGAGGATCGACGTCTATGAAACCTCTACACCTGGCAAGACCGGCCTACCCACAGACCCGCCTGGTGATGGATAAAACCGAATATGACATCAACCCGGTCATAACCGACCAATCCAGGATCCCATAGCATACATAACATACTTAACATATAGAGAGTAATCTAGAAAGGTGATGACCATACCCTAATGGATGCGACTCACTTATCCTTACGGCATGCCCTGTTTAAGCCATTTTCGGTTGATAAGTCCCGAGGTAACGATTACCATTCGCATAGCACATTCCATTTTGAATGTCACATTGCCAATTCATAATCACACAACTGATTTCTACAAACGTATAACTCCTGAGCTCGTATGTCTCAAGAAAGGGTGTTAAGCTAAGAGAAGTTGCCTTCTTTGCCACCAAACAGATGATACGTTAATAGAGATCAATCAATGTAATTAGAAATGCAATGCCAGACACTCGTCCATAAAGTTGTCCAGGACAGGACAAACTGAAGGCACTCTCCTACCACATCCTGCCTGGGATTGCCCTTAGGATTAGTAGCAGGAAGTCCTCGCATCGAAGATTCAAATAAAGAACTACTGCCACATAATATGATATGGGAGTGACTAGCAACCCTACATTCCATCTTCCAAATCATTCCCATGTCTTCACTTCGAATATGTAAATTGGTTCGAAGTGGTTTCCAGATAAGAATTACTCAAAATCGACCCCGATTCCATTGAACCAATCATTGATATAAAGAAATGTTAGGTAAATATAGAATTATTATTTTGATTTATTACTTCCTTTTTATCAAAAATTTCTTTAAGAGTTATATATCTTAAAAACTATTTTTCGGTATATGCAGAATCATTAAAACTCTCTTTGGAAAATTATTTATTTAAATCTTAACAAAGATTTCTTAATTCAAAAATCAAAATTTTGGTTGAGTTGAAACCATGTTATCTAGGATGTTAATCCAAAACTAGTAATTATTAAGCGAGAAGAATCTATAGAAATCATCTAATTCTACTCAATATCAATTCCCGTACTCAACAAGTACTATGGAAGGAATAATAGCGAAATCACTTTTTAAATTCCATGAATAGTATGAGTTCCCTCTTTGGAATTTAACACCAAGTATATGAAGATTACCTCCATACAATTCTAAGTTATTTAAATTTGGAAAATTATATCTTTTATACTTTAGGAAATTTTGATCCGAGTAAATCAAATTTATTATCCCCTTCGTCGGGCCAGTCCGGATGGCCAGGGAGTGCAAGAAACCGGTTTTCCAAACTCAAGCCTAGACATAATCTGTCTGACACCCATAAGATGGTCAAGTTATTTGATCGACTCTAAATCTTTTAACATACTTAATTAACTTTTAGTTATTTATTTAACCAGTATATAAATCCTTCAAATCACCTTTAAAATACTTTATAATTCATTTAAAAACATTTACAAAAGATTTGGAAAAGAATGGTTGTGTTTAGAACTATATTTCAAAAGTTACAGAGAAGTGTTGTGAAAAGTGTTGCATATGGTGCTTTTTAAGCTGTATTGATCAAAACGACTTTTCTATCATTTGGAAATTCATTTTTATAACTCAAATCACTTTTATAACGTTTTAAAATATTTTTAGAATTTATTTCATATTTTTAAAGAATTGGAGATATCTATTTTAAATCATTTACCACTTTGGCCTCCGAACTGCCAAAGCGTGGTTTTATTTAAAACTTGATTTGCTGTATTTTACAATATACTAAATAAAAAATCAATTTTCTTTCTTTGTTTGAAAGCTATGGATATACTAGTTTGGAAAATTCTTATCTCGATGAATTCCGACATGTATTCCATTCTATATATTTGTTTGACTTTTACGGCGCGAAATCTCGAACTACCATTACACGATGCGCCTATTTTGGACTCAATTTTCAATGTCGTTTAAACTTTGCCAAAACACTTTTAATTGTTTATAAAACATTTTTGAACCATATTAAACCATTTTTAATAGGTTTAAACATTCCATATACACCATTTCATTCAATAAAAGAAAGTGATTTCATTTGTGCTTATCAACGTGTATTAACGTGACTTGTATACATAATCAAAAACAATATTACACAACCAATTTTATTGTCAAAGCATATCAAACATCTATTGCAAACATCAAATCATCATCCAAAAAATATATAATATAAGTAAGAGTTTCTCACATTAGTTTTGATTGGAAAAACGGCTATAGCTTCGCTACTCGAAAATTAAAGCTTACGATCCCTTGCACTATTTCTTCTAGGTGGCTTGGCCTAGCCTTGGAATGGCTAGAGGAGCTCACAGCCTAGGTTTGGAGAAGAGGAGAGCTCGGCCTTTGATGGAGGAAGTGGGGTCCGTGGATGGTAGAGAGGAAAAGTGCAGTTTTGGAGTAGTTTGAGGTGCTTAAGTATATATATGTATATATTATAATTTAAATTTCTTTTGAGAAATATTTTGGCATTATTTCTTTTAGGTTGGAAGCCATGCAAAGAAGAGGGAAAGCTTAGGAAATGGAAGGAGAGGATGTGAGGAAATGAGAGGGAAGAGTGGTGGTATTTATAGGTGAAGAAGAGGAGAAAAATATCTTAGATTTTTCATGCTACATCACCTCCTACATCACCACCCACATGCACCACCATCATTACCTCCCTCCTTGTTATGCATGACCGAAAGGACTCCCACCCATGCGCTTGCAATGATGCTTGTACCATGGTGTAAGAGGGTGGACTTTTGCTTAGCTTAAGAAGTAAGGAAAGGAGATAATATCTTTAATATTTTGTTATATATATATATATATGTATGTATGTATATGTATATATATGTATGTATGTCATGTGTATATTCATGTTGTGTATGTGCACATGAAAAGTTTGTTCATGTTTGTGTAGGGTTAAATAGACGTATGTGTATGTTATATATGTGTTCAAGTTGTATAAACAACGTTATACAAATATACACGTCAAACCATTACAAATTCCAATTCCAATTGCCGATCACATTTTTACTTTTACTTTTAAATTTATATATATATATTTAAACAAATTTTGAATATAATTTCTAATCATTGTTAATTAATTAAACTGATCAAATTTGAATTATAAAGCAATTTAAATCAATAATAACAATTTTTCCAAAAGTTATTATTATACCGATGAAGCGATATCAATTTTTTTCTTATATTTTCAAATCAGATATATATATTTATAAAACTATTATAATGGATTCATTCTCACTTTATAACTATTTAAAATGAATTATAATCATTTAAAATCCTTTCAAATAATTATAATAACTATTAAATCATTAAATATCAAATTAATTAATTATTAATTAAAATGACTATCCTGATGATGTCATAATACATATAGTTATTCTTCATATTTGGGTTTAAAATAAAAAATATGTGTATGTATCCGTACCGGTGCGCAATGTCGGATAGCTAAGGCGCTGTCTACTGATAATACGATTTATAGTTATATTGTCGATATTTTAACCAAAGTATATATAATGGTAAATACTTATTCAAAATAAGTTTACCATTATTATTTATAATTTAAAACATCATCATTTATGTTTTAAAATCTTATTTTTGAATATTTTGATATATTTCTAAAGTGATGACTTTATGGGTCGTTACGTACTTCCCCCTTAAAAGTATTTCGTACTCGAAATTAAGGATGAGAATAAGATAACTTGAAACAAATATATATATATATATATATATATATATATATATATATCAAGATGAAATATATATATATAGGTTATGGCAAGTGACTACACCATAGATTAGTGAGTACACTACTTCAATATAACATATAACTATGTATAATTCCTAAACTCAGGACATGATTTCCGCATTCTATCTTCTATTTCCCATGTGCAGTCTACTGCATCACCACTCCATTGGACTTTAATTAACCTTACAATCTTCCTCCTTAATCGCTTCTCATCGTGATCTACAATTCACATTGGTCGCTTGATAACTGCCAAATTAGGCTCAACTTCTAAATCTTCTTGGGCAGCAGTTTCTATAACTTGCTCTGGATCATGCACATATTTTCGTAGGTGAGATACGTGAAAGACATTGTGCACACCAGAAAACCTTTCGAGCAATTCCACATGCGAAAGGCAATTCCACACGATAAGCAAATGGGCCAATCCGCTTGAGAATGGGAAAGGTCCAAAAAATCGAGGTGTTAACTTCCATGCCCGACCAAATCTCACCACCCCTCTTGTTGGAGAAACTTTCAAGAATACATAATCTACAACTAAGAACTCTAGATTTCTTTGCCTTTGATCAGCATAGCTCTTCTGCTTGCTCTGGGCTTCTTTCATCTTCTTTCTGATCATGTCAACCTTTTCTGAAGCTTCTTTAATCAATTCAGGACCTAGTACTAATCAATTTCCAGTCTCGATCCAATATGCTGGGGATCTACACGGACGACCATATAAAGCTTCATATAGAACCATGTCGATACTACCTAATAGATGTTGTTGTAGGAGAACTCAACAAGATGAAGATAATTTTCCCATGATCTTCCAAAATCGAAGATACATGCTCTCAGAAGAACTTCCAATACCCGATTTACTCTCTTAGTTTGCCCATTGGTCTGTGGGTCATATGCGGTGCTTATGTTTAGCTTTGTTCCTAAAGCTGTTTGCAATGCCTTCCGGAACTTACTGGTAAAGATTGGGTCTCGATCTCTGACTATGCTGGTTGGGACACCATGTAATCGAACAATTTCCCTCATGTATATTTCCGCAAAACTTGCAGCAGTTCGTGTTAGCTTTACAAGGATGAAGTGTGCCTTTTGGTTAACCGATCTATGATAACCCAAATGTCTTTATTTCCCTTTTTTGATCGAGGTAAACCGTCGATGAAATCCATTAATATTTGGTCCCATTTACAAGTCAGAATTTCAAGAGTTTGGATTAGTCTAGTAGTGTTTTGCTGATCACTCTTGATCTGTTGACAATTTGCACATCTACTCATGTGGATGGAAATGTCTCTTTTGATACCTCCCCGCCAGAAAGTCCTTTTCCTATCTCTATACATCTTTGTAACTCCAGGATGTATTGCGAGTGAAGAGTTGTGATATTCGGTTAAAACTTCATGTCTAACCCCATCAACATCGGGGACACATATCCTTTCATTCATTCTTAAGATTCCCTTCACATCCACTTTGAAACCTTTCCATCTTCCCATTATTATATTCTTCTCTACTCCCATGGCTATTCTTGCAATAATCACGTCCTTGAGCTGAATCTTCTTTATACGACAAGGGGCACCTCTAAATGAGCAACAATGGCCTGCTTTCTACGTAGAGCATCTTCCACAACATTGGATTTTCTTGGTGTATATAGAATATCCAAATCATATGATGCGAGGAATTCCAACCAACGTTGCTACCTCATATTCAAACCCTTCTGAGTGAAAAGATATTTCAAAGATTTGTGGTCTGTAAAGAGCTCAAACTTTTCACCTATTTAAAGAAGGAATATTATTTACTAGGTTCAATCAAAGTTTATTTAAAATAAACTATAAGGAATTCTTACCTAATAAATAATGTATCCACATTTTTAATGCGAACACTACGTCTAATAGCACCAAGTTGTGTGTTGCATAATTTCGCTCATGACTCATTAATTGCCTATTGGCATAAGCGATAACCTTTCCATGCTGCATCAGAATGGCACCTACTCCTTCCCTACAAGCATCAGTATAAATGGTTAGACTACCGCTTTCATCAATAATAGTCAAGACTGGAGTGGTAGTCAACCCCTTCTTGAGTTACTGGAATGCTTCTTCACATTTCGGGGTCCATTCAAATTTGGTGTCCTTTATAGTCAGCATCGTTAGGTGATAGTTTTGGAGAAATCCTGATTGAATCTCCGATACTATCCTACCAATCCTAAGAAACTGCAAATGTCCTTCGGAGTTTGCGGCTTCTTCAAACCCAGAATGGCTGTAATTTTCCCTAGATTCACTGAGCTTCTTTCCTTTGACGCAACATGCCCCAGGAAACTTACCTTCTGTTCCCAGAAGTGGGATTTCGAGAACATGGCATTGAGTACATTTCCCCTTAATATTTCCAGCACAATCTCTTGATACCTTTTGTGTTCCTCTTCGCTCTTGGAATAGATAAAAATGTCATCGATAATAACCAATACGAATTTTTGGACCACTTCTCTGAATACTCTATTCATAAGGTACACAAAATAAGCCGGCCCATTGGTCAGCCTAAAAGGCATAACCAACCATTCATACAAATCGTTTGGTCCTCTAAATGCGATTAAAGGAATGCAGTCTTCTGCTATCCTTAATTGGTAAAATCAAGTTCCTATGTCCATTTTGGAGAATACCCGAGCACCATGAAGACGATCAAACAAGTTATCAATACATCATAGAGGATACTTGTTCCTAATTGTTTGCTTATTTAGGTCTCGGTAGTCTACAGAAAGTTTCAAGGAGCCATTTGACTTCGCAACAAAAACTACTGCTAAGCTCCATGTTGAGTGACTTGGATTATTAGTCCTTTCTTTAATAATTCATCAGTTTGTTTCTTTAAATCTTTTTCTTCTTTGCGGGCCCTTCTTCGAGAAGAGTGAAAATCAGGTCTTGCGTTGGAAATCAAATCGATCCTAAACTCAATTTCCTATGTAGGGGTAAACTTTTAACTTCCTCAAAAATATCTGAAAATTCCTTAACTATTGATATTTCTTCTAGACATTTTGGGATGAATTTAAGGCATACACAAAACTATCCATTACCTGACTTGGTTCCTCACAAGTTATTTTAAAAGGTTCGCCTCTTTTATTTTGTAATCATACCGTTCTTTTGACGCAATCTAAAATAACTTTATACTCAGACAACCAATCCATACTGAGTATAATATCAAATCCGATAAAATCGAGGATGGTTAGATCATATGAAAGGCTTTGGGATAGATAGGCAACTTGTACATTTTCACAAACTATACAGAGATTAGTTTTACCACCTATAGGATTGGAGACATAGATAGGAGTGGCTAATATCTTTGTGGTAAGTTTCAATTTATCAACCAATTCTTTAGATATAAAACTGTGGGAAGCCCCAGTATCAAATAATACTCTAACTAGATTTTCATTAATGCAGATATTACCTTCTAGGATTCTCTTGCCCTTTACATCAGTCAAATTTGACAGTTCATCTTTGATAGCAAAAAACCGGACCTGTTCTCCTTTCTTTATCAGTGGGCAATCCTACTTCTAGTGTCTTGGCTTGTGACAATTGTAGCAGGTTCCATCCTGTACCCTGGGATTCTTATAGGTTTTCGAGTAGTGGCCCTTCTATCGGCAATCAAAACAAATAACATCTTTCAACCGATCTCCATGGGATCCTCCTTCTGGCTTGCCTTGCCCTGGCTTCTTCCCCTGCTGATTAAACTTCCTCTTCTTTATTTAAAATTTATTTTATAATTTCAAATAATTAAAAATATCTATTTTAAAACATTTACCACTTTGGCCTCCGAATTGCCAAAGCGCCATTTTATTTAAAACTTTATTTGCTCATATTTTATAATGTACTAAATGAAATCTCGATTTTCTTTCTTTATTTCAAAGCTATGGATATAATAGTTTGGAAAATTCTTATCTCAAAGAATTTCAAGCTGTATTCCATTCTATATATTCGTTTGACTTTTACGGCGTGAAATTGCGAACTACCATTACGCGGTGCACCTATTTTTTTTTACTCAATTTTTAATTTTCGTTTATATTTGCCAAAACACTTTTACTTGTTTATAAAACATTTTTGAACCATATTAAACCATTTTTAAAAGGTTTAAACATTCCATATAACCCATTTCATACGGTAAAGGAAAGTGATTTACTTTGTACTTATCGACGTGTATTAACATGACTTGTATATATATTCAACAACAATATTAAACAACCAACTTGATGATCAAAGCATATTAAACATCCATTGTAAACATCATATCATCATCCAAAAAAAATAACATAAGTAAGAGATTTCCACATTGGTTTTGATTGAAAAAAAGGCTATAGCTTTGCTACTCGGAAATTAAAGCTCATGATCCCTTGCACTATTTCTTCTAGGTGGCTCGGCCTGGCCTTGGAATGGCTAGAGGTGCTCAGGGCCTAGGCTTAGAGAAGAGGAGGGCTCAGCCTTTGATGGAGGAAGTGGAGGTCGTGGATGGTAGAGAGGAAAAGTGGAGTTTTTATAATAGTTTGAGGTGCTTAAGTATATATATGTATATATTATAATTTAAATTTTTTTGAGAAATATTTTGGCATTTTTTCTTTTAGGTTGGAAGCCATGAAAAGAAGAGAGAAATCTTAGGAAATGGAAGGAGAGGAAGTGAGGAAATGAGAGGGAATAGGAGTGGTATTTATAGGTGAAGAGGAGGAGAAAAATATCTTAGATTTTTCATGCTACATCACCACCCACATGCATCGCCATCATCACCTCCCGCCTTGTTATGCACGGCCGAAAGGACTCCCCCCCATGTGCTTGCAATGATGCTTGTACCATGGTGTGAGAGGGTGGACTTTTGGTTAGCTTAGGAAGTAAGGAAAGGAGATAATATCATTGATATTTTGTATATATATGTATGTATGTATGTATGTATGTATGTCATGTTTATATTCATGTTGTGTATGTGCACATGACAAGTTTGTTCATGTACATGTAGGGTTAAATAGATGTATGTATACGTTATATATGTGTTCAAGTTATATAAACAACATTATACAACTTATACACGTCAAATCGTTACAAATTCCAATTCCGATTGCTGGTCACATTTTTACTTTTAAGTTAATATACATATATTTGTAAACAAAGTTTGAAAATAAATTTCTAATCATTATTATTTAATTAAAATGATCAAATTTGAATTATAAAGCCATATAAATCAATAATAGAAATTTTTTCAAAAATTGCTATTATACCGATGAAACGATATCAATTTTTTCCTTATATTTTCAATCATATATATATATAACTATTATAATGGATTCATTCTCACTTTATTACTATTTAAAATGAATTATAATCATTTAAAACCCTTATTCAAATAATTATAATAATTACTAAATCATTAAATATGAATTATAATTTAATTTTTCAAAAATACATTTGATTATAATGACTATCCTGAAGATGTCATAGTACATTTAATTTTTCAAAAATAAATAAATTATTTTATTTCATATTTGGGTTCAAAATTAAAAATAAGTGTATGTACCCAGACCAGTGCACGATGTCGGATAGGTAAGGAGCTGTCTACTGATAAAACGATTTATAGTGATTTTGTCGGTATTTTAACTAAAGTACATATAATTGTAAATACATATTCAAAATAAGTTTACCATTATTGTTTATAATTTAAAACATCATCATTTATGTTTGAAAATCTTATTTTTGAATATTTTGATATTTTTCTAAAGTGATGAATTTATGGGTCATTACAAGGACCGAAGTGGATGAGGAGGGAGCAGAAAATTTCCTTCTACACTGAATTGACCGAAACCATGGAGAGGATTTAATTGGATACGAACGCGCAGATTCACTAAACCACCAAAGAGTGAACCCATGGATCAGGAGAAATGCTATGGAGTTGCTTGTTCCATGAGCTGAACGGGCATGAGAAGAATGGGTGCAGCCACTTTCGTGGTTTGAAGTAACTTACTACAACAATACGTGAGGAACCAAACTATAGTGGTGTAGCATGGGCAGCCACCGTCTGCAGTAATGCATCTAGAATTGGCCTTGGATCTAGGCAGAGAATGGTTATCTCTTAATCAAGATAGAAGGGAGTCAGATTTGATACCCACATTTTTATTTTGTTTCCAAATAAATGATGTAGTGTGACAATCTGCACTTCTCGACACACTGATCTAAAGCTTTGGGTGACTTTCGGACTAGCGTCATACCAAGAAATATAAGTTGTTGGTTTTTTCATTACAGAGCATAATTATAAGCAAGGTTTTAAATCTTGGATTTCGGTTATGTCTCGTCTCGAAGAATTTAGAGAGCTCATCTCGTATCGGGTGAGATCTCGAACGAGATGAGTGCATCTCGGTCGTCCATCTCGGATTTACATCTCGGTTTCTAAAATTCATTTCGGAGTTATCTCGAAGTATATGTCATGTCGAAAATTAATTTTCATACACCTAAATTTATAATACTATTCACTACCTTAAGGAAAACACTATGCACTTACCTTGAATATAGCACATGCTTATCATTAGTAATTTAGTATGGAAAAATATCACTTGTATCATGTAAAATAAACAAATAACTAGATTTCATGAATTATGTTCAATATAATGTCATATGAGATAAAGTAGACAAGAAAAAAACCATAATATATGCACCTTTACTTTGTTTGATCATTCACTTAACATTTCTACACAATATAATGTCTCATTTCTACCTTTTATGATTTATAGTGTTGCAAGAGAAATCTTAATTTTACAAATACAAAAGTCTAAAAGTAGAATTAAGATATTCTAGTCTGATTATAGTATTTAATTATTAGCAAACAAAATCTCATTAAGCAACTAATAACATTGATATTTCAAACAAATGTAGAAAATAGCATATATAGTACAAACAATTTTCAAACACTTAGTAATATTATAAGAAAAGCAAAAAAAATGATGTACGAATGAACATGTAATCATCAAATGAAATTAATAGATGAAATAGAATTCCTTTATTGCTTAAAAATAAGCCTTGAGAAAAAAATTATAGCAGCAAAGACTAAATGAAATCAAATTGGGAATCCATTTGGAACATAAAGTTAAATAAGTGAAGCTTAAAATTTATAGCCACAAAAAAATAGGTTAGGAAAAAACTCAAGAAAGGGTCGAAAAAAGAACATTGAAACCGGATGTAAATTAATTTGGATCAGAAACCTAAATGAAAACCATAAAGTGAAATAGTTACCATAATCGATGTAGATTTTATCATCTTCTTACATTCGTCACTGCCGTAAAATAAGAGACGAATATTAAATGAGATTTATACAAGAAATAAGGGTTAAAAAGGTACAATTAAGAAGGCTTAAATTAAGGTAAAGGATGAGCCAGCGCAATACGGAAGAAGAGTTGATTTTTCCAAAATTCAACAACTCGGCCGATATCTCGCTATTAAATCTCGTCCGAGATATCGAACGAGATACTGAAATATCGTCCGAGATTTGGGTCAGACGAGATTCAAACGAAATAGCCTGTTTTGAATCGCCCAGGCTTGAAAACGAGATTTCGACCGAGATCTCGGCCGAGATGAGCGAGATTTAAAACCTTGATTATAAGGGTAGATTCTTAGACATTCTACACTTTTAGATCTCATATCGGAAGAAATGAAAATATAAGTACAAAAATAGACATTTAAGGAAAACGGTGTCCAAAATACTTACTTATCATATACATTATTTCCAAAGTACAATATAAGTTGTGATAAACATTTAATACAATAAATAGCTACATTAGGAACAATGAAGAATACGAGAACTCCAACATTCTGCTCATTTCTCTATGTACTATGCCCAATCAATTGTTAACCCATCATCTTGTAGTGGAGGGAAATGAAAAGAAGAAGTGAGTCAAACAAATGTCTGATGAATGAGTACATGTTAAACATGTGGCGATTATATGCAGGTGACTTTAATACTATTCTATGTGACCTAGGGTGTCCTATAAGTGTTTGTGGATTACTTGGTTACTTAGCTGAGGGATTTTATATGATACATACCTACACTAACACTTGTGCAGGCTTCTACAAAGATCGAACTACTGATCGAATCTTAATAACTAAAGCTTAGCTAACATCTACTAGAGCTTCTCCAACATAGGATCATCCTACAATTTTTCCGTATGGGACTACATCTAACACATTACAACTATGCGTAACTATTCGGCATAGGTTTCCCTATAATATTCCTCATGGGAAATAAATTTCCCACAAATATAACTATATGTACCATAACTAAGCATTATGAGGGAACATACAATGCTGACTCGCCAGTATGTCTCATCATCTGCATCTGTGTCCACCTTTCAATGGTAGTTTACACCTCTTACTGCACGTGCTGGGATCTGTTAACAACACAACATCACGTCACATCAGTATCCGTGCATACCAAGGAACTTCCATTATTCTGGACCTACATACTTCATCAAGCATCAGTTGGTGTTGCGCGTCCACCGTAGAACCTCCTATGAGTTCTTGCGATGGAACCGCTCCTAGTCGAATAATTGATCCCTCATTAGGTAAAGAGCATTTACCCAACCCCCGCAATGTCCTAGTGTAACTTATAGGGAACTAGCTGCCATACTATCTCTAACATCTACATATGTATATTTAATAAATATACATACTATTAATATTTTTATTTTCATCTTGGGTCATAGGCCGAGGTTCAGATTACATTCATTTTGTGATTTCAATTTACTCGTGGTGGAAAATTAGGGTTAATGTTATATTTTAGTTCGATTTCAATTTACTTTTAACTCCATTCATTTTGTGATTTCAACAATAAACCTTATACTTATAGTCTTTAGGTTTTACAATTCCTTTGTGAATCCGAGGTGATAATTGTCCATTTCCAAAATCAGTATAATCTAGGTTAATATCAACATGATCAGATTATCAGGTTATATTAATAAGTTAAGGGAGATTTTTATTTGAATAAAATTGGTTTAACCTAGAATAACATATGTAAGTTTACACCCATTTAATCATCAGATTCAACTTAGATTTGGATCTGATTCATATTAAAGGATTATAAGAACTTCTACTTGATTACAAAGCGTTTTATCTAGATTAATCTCTATATCAACAAATTTATATCAACCTAATTTATAATTCAATTCCAAATTTAAATAATTTAATTTTTCAATTTAATTTCTAACAACCAAGATCAGATAGTGTATATTAAAATTAAATACAAATAATCATCTTATTAGAATGTTCCCACTCACCATAATACCAAAGCTACCCCCTTTCTTTTAGCGCTGGAATCACCTCCGTTTGGTATGGACCTTCCTTTAATTTGATTTAGTCTTCTCTTCTTCACCCTGAATTTTTAATTTCATTTTGTTTTGAAGAAATTTGGTATAAAGAGAAAAGAATTTGATAGAGTTTTGTTATATTGTTTATTTTCTAATAAATTAGGGTTTTGGTTAGCTATGTATTTATAGAGATTTTAGATTAGTACTAACCGTTAGATTAACCCTAGAGAATATTCGGCTCATCTAGAACGTATAACAATTACTTAGCAACTAAGTAATATATTTGGTTCAATCTACGCCATCCAATAGTCACTCAGATTTATTGTTTCTTAGCACCAACTCGTCGACCGCTAGAAGTTACCAACCGACCACTACCTATCAACCGGCAAGCCGTAGGGGTCGGCTGTTGCATTTGTGTAATTATGGAAATTTGTATTTTTTTAGTTTATTTCGCTTTCAAACTTTAAAATGTCTGTAACTTCTCCATACTAGTTTCTATTTAAAAGTGTTATTTATGAAAATTGTCCAAAAAATCAGTACAAACGCAATGGTGCAAGTTTAGTAGCCAAATTAGGACATCTATAAAAAAAATATTTTCTCCCCTGTAATATTTAATCTAACTCTTTTATTAAATTATCCACTTAAATTTTCAATGTGTTACATTCTTCTCTTTTAAAAGGATTTCGTTCCTGAAATCTTAAAGGATGGAAAAATGTGACTCGTATGTACAAAATCAATAACTACAACCATATACTCATCCATCATCCACTGGTAATCATTGTCCTTAGTTAAAATTTCTAATGCAGTATGTGTATGCAGGCATGGAATGCATGTTAACCTATACTAATGCAAAGAGTAGGCGGTCTCCTAATCTAGTTGACCTCTTGTTGTGCAATTGCACATGCCATGTATCCAAGATGTATGCAACATCCTATGTACATATACATGCAATTCTACATGTATGCGTAACCATTCAATTAATATGCAGCAACCATATGCATATAACTTAATAAAATAAAACAAATAAACAAGTGATGATGTGACTGCGTGTATTAATTAAGGGATATACTTACCTATGTGTGCAAAAATCAATCTAATACATCCACTAGCATCTAGCATCCATTATCCAAAACATGTCCTAATGGCACGTTTACATCCAATCCCAACATTCAGTTGTCTCTACCTATTGGGTAGACTAAGCCAGAACCTAAATACATAAGTAATATACAAGTTTCTAACTAAAATGGAAACGTACATGAAAAGAGTTTTGGATGGGTAACTCAGAACTTCTCCTCAGGCTCCCACGTACTCTCAACTGGGTCATCTCCCTACTGGACTTTGACCAGTTTAATTATTTCATCACGGAGTCGCCTTGTTCCATGCTCAATAATACAGGTGGGTGCATGAAGAATAAGGGACTCACCTATCCTCTTTAACTTTCCTTAACTGATACGGCTTGACCATGCTAACTACATCGCATAAACACTTCTGCAACTAGGACACCAATTAAATATTATGAACCCTTACCAATCCTCCAAGAAACTCCGAACCATAGGCTAACTTCCCTATTCTATCTAAAATCGAAAAAGGCCCTACCCACTCGATGCTAACTCTTCCGAACTACTAAAACCAATATGTATTTAAGCGTCGAGATGCTCACCTGGACCATGTCACTACCGCAGACTTCAACACCGTGTGTCTCCAGTCATTATATGATTTTTGTCTATCCCATGTAGTCTTTGTCCTTCTAAGAATCGAATCCACACTTTCTATGGATTGAATCCATTGGCATCCAAACTTCAACTGCAATTATCATCCTTTACCACTGTCATGAATCTCCAATCCAAATGTATGTGCATATGTGACCCTTTGCAATCCTTACTACCAACTTAAATGATGACAATTTGCCCATGCGACATAACTTGAACATAAGTATGCTCCCACAAAACTGTAGCTCTATGCAATCCTCAATGCACATACGTACCGCCTTAAATTATCCAATGGTATACCTAATCACTTCATCTTCTAGATACAAAGGTAAGACACCCCTCTCAAGTAATTTCTACTTAGACCTTTTGCTACTTCTCCATTTCACCCAAGGATATCAAAATTTATTTATTTATTAACTGCTAAAAATAGCATAGCTTCTTTTCCAGTTCGATTGAACTTAATTAATCTCATTTTTGCTTTTGAATTATTTCTTCAGTCCTTCAAATATCATGGTACTTAGGTATCATGTTTACAGTCTGTAGGGATTTATCCTAAGTTCTACAAGTAAGTGCTCAAATGTCCTATTAAGGTAAAATTGGTCAATTTTTCTATACAAACCTAACAATAAAAGTCCTAAAATTAATTGAAGTTGTAACCTAAAATTATTTTGGCATTGATGGTAATCGCCTAAGTGTTACTTTGTGATGCAGCTCAAGCCAGAGTCGAAGCAGTGCAAGCTACGAATTCATAAGGCCTAGGTCGTCCACGACTTAAGAGGCTACGACTTAGGTTAAGTCGTTCGGGTTCTTTAGATCGTGTACGATCTAAGACTACAGGAGGAGCGCCACGAGATAATGAAGTAGCAGCATGAGTTGAGAATGCACAAGGCTTAAGTCAGCTACGACTTAAGGGTAGTGATTTAGGTCGTCTACGACCTAACGAGGATGCTGAAGGAGGAAGCTCACGACTTAAGATAAGTCATCTACGACCTACGACTTAGTTAAGTCGTCTGAAATCCTTAAGTCGTGAATTGGGTTAAGTCGTTGGTTATTGAGTCGTGAGTCGCGGCACCTGCTAACTCGTGGGCATTGATAAGTCGATAGGTTTTAAGTCGTATGTCATGGGGGTTTTTGTTGAACTGTTGTATATATGTGTTGAGTCGTTTGTACTTAAGTCGTAGGTCGTGTGCGTTGTATCTTAGGTCGCAGGATTGTAATTTTGTGTTGTAAATCGTTGAGTCGTTGTGTCGTGTGTCATGATATTGTGTTGTAACATGTTGTCTATTTCTTATGTCGTGAGTAGTTAGGTCATATACGACCTAAGTGTTGTAAATTTGTGATGTTGTGTGGGTTGTAATACAAGTGCTTGAGTCATGGAGTGTTGAGTCGCTGCCGACTTATGATGAGTCGTAAGTCGTATACGACTTAAGGGTCTGGATTGTAAAATGCTATAAATAGGGAGTGAGTTGTACATTTGAAAGTGAGTTGATTTGAATAAAATTCTTGTTTGTTAGCTTTGTGCTTTCAATTAAAATCGGTAGTTGAGTGTAATCTCTTATCTCCACCTTCGACATTCAAGTGCGCTCGAATCTTCGATCGTTGAAGCCAATTCGCGGAATCAAGTGCGCTTGATCAACGCTCGAAGAATTGTAGATCTCTCTTCACGGTATCGTGCGCGATCAACGTGTCAGAGATAGCTAGAATTCGGTATCTTCGGATCAACGAATTTGGGCATTCCAGTATTTCTCAATCCATTGATTGCTACTTTCATCGATCTACCTTGTTTTGTTTAATCCGCTGCGTCAGTTTGGTATCAGAGCTTGTTTTAGCCAATCATAGCTAAATCGAGTCTTGGAGCCGAGAATTTCGAAGTTGAAGTGTTAGCCGAGCTTGAAGTGTAGAGCCGAGCTAAGTAGAAGTGTTGGAGATTGAAAGTTGCATTATTTGGAGAAGTTGTGTTCATCGTGTTCATCATATTTTCGCAACAAAGTGGGAGTTTTCGATCCATTTCATTTTGGATCAAAGTTTGAAAGTTGTTTGAATTTGGCCGTGGAAGTTTTGCGCGCCAAGTTTGAAGTAGAGCCGAGAATTTAAAGTTGAAGATCGTACATCATTTGGTATCTTTTGATTTGTCCAAGTCGAGAATTGAAGTGTTTGTGAAGTTTTCAAGTATGCCGCCGAGAAGAGCTAATCGCCATCAGAATGTTGAAGCTTTCTATAGAAGAGAAGAAGCTGATGAAATGGAGTAAAGAATAAACGAAAACTTTAGTGAGAAGCTTAATGAAGGGATTGGACGATGAGAGAATATGATGTTAGAGATGAATCAAAATCGGAGAAGGGTTTCACCTGAATCCAACCATGGGGGAAGTAGAGTCTCACCACATTCCAATCGAGAAAGAAGTGTTGATGATGATCAAAGATGTGGGAGGAATGTGAATGATCGAGAACGGAGGAATGTAGATAGAAGGGATGTTGGTGGAAGACGTGATGGTAGTAGGGATGTTGGTGGTCAGGATCGACGTCGATATACATCGGATTTTGAAGAAGAGTATGATGGAGGTAGTGTTCATGGACGAGGACGTGGACAAGGAAGAAATCAGTCGGAGTATGATCATAAGTGGGAATCTGGAATGAAAATTGAAATACCAGAATTCAAAGGAGGTATGCAAGCCGAAGAATTTCTTGATTGGATAGCTTATTTTGAGGAAATATTTGACTTCAAGGAGGTTCCGGAGGATCGTAAAGTGAAGTTGGTTGCTACTAGACTGAGGGGGAGAGCTATGGCATGGTGGCAGCAAACCAAACTTACTAGGGATCGGATGGGGAAGTCAAAAATTGTTGCTTGGGAAAAGATGAAGAAACTGATGAAGGCTACGTTCTTGCCCTATAATTACCAATCACTAATGTATCAGAGATTATAGAACTTGAGGCAAGGAATGAAGACGGTTGCTGATTATGCAGATGAGTTCTACCAGTTAATTGCTCGAAATGCTATCATGGAAAGAGAAGAACAATTGACCGCGAGGTTTGTCGGTGGACTTAGAGCACAGATCCAAGATATGGTGAATATGTTCGACCCCAAATCTGTGGCCGAGGCACATCAAAAGGCGTTGGCTTGGGAGAAACAAGGAAGACGTGGGGGAGGTGTGTTTCCAAGTTTTACGGGGCAGAACAAAGGAGCGGGTAGTAGTTCTAATCTTCCTAAAGCATCGAATAAGCCGGTTGTTCATGAAGTGGCTAAACCTAAAGTCAATACCAATTTCAAATGTTATAATTGCCAGGAAGTGGGTCATAAGAGCAGCGAATGTCCAAAACCGAAGAAGAGAACTATGATTGTTGAAGTGGAGGATGAGGATGTCGAAGAAGATCTCAATTCACAGCGTGATGAGGAAGAAGAAGTGTCGGGAGACGAAGGATGTAATCTGATGCTACGAAGATCTTGTTTAACCCCGAAGCAGGAGGAAGATTTGAGTTGGTTGAGAAGTAACATTTTCCAGTCAACATGCACTATTTTGGGAAAGGTCTGTAAATTTGTCAGTGATGCTGGGAGTTGTGATAATATCATTTCAACGGAAGTTGTGAGAAAGTTGAAACTGAAAATAGAGAAACATCCTAGTCTGTATAAACTTGCTTGGTTGAGGAAAGGAGGAGAAGTAAAGGTAGAGAGGCGAGCTCATGTTCCATTTTCCATTGGAAAGAAATACAAGGATGAGATTTGGTGTGACATAGTTGACATGGATGTTTGCCATTTGCTGTTAGGAAGGCCGTGGCAGTACGATCGTGAAGTACAACATAATGGTCGAACGAATAGTTACAGTTTCTTGTTCGAAGGCACGAAGATCACATTAGTTCCGAAGAAGCGACAGCAGAATGAGAATAAGCTGGAGGAGATCGAGGAATTGATAACTTTGTTGTCATTGAAGGAGTTCGTGGAAGAGATAGATGAGAGTCCTGAAGTTTTTATGTTGATTGGGCATGAAAGCAGTGAAGTTGCTGAAGTTCCAGAGGAAGTGAAACCAGTTTTGGAGGAATTCGAAGATGTGTTTCCAGAGGAGTTACCAAAGGAGTTACCACCGCTTAGAGACATACAGTATCAGATTGACTTGGTGCAAGGTGCTGCATTGCCTCATAGACCAAACTATCGGATGAGTCCAAGGGAACACGAGGAGTTAAGGAGACAGGTGGAGGAACTATTGGAACAGGGGAGAGTTCAGGGGAGTTTGAGTCCTTGTGCAGTGCCAGCTTTGTTGGTACCCAAGAAGGATGGAACGTGGAGAATGTGCACAGATAATAGAGCATTGAATAAGATAACAGTTAGATACAGATTTCCGATGCCGAGGCTTGATGATCTGTTAGATCAAATTAGTGGGTCTGTGATCTTTTCTAAGATTGACTTGAAGAGCGGTTATCATCAGATACGAATTAGACCAGGGGACGAATGGAAGACAACATTCAAGATGAGGGAAGGATTGTACGAATGGCTGGTCATGCCGTTTGGTCTATCGAATGCACCAAGTACATTCATGAGGGTGATGAACCAAATTTTCAGGCCGTACATTGGGAAATTTGTGGTGGTTTACTTTGATGATATTCTGATCTACAGTGCTAGTACAGAGGAGCATGTTCAGCATTTGAGGAAAGTGTTAATTATCCTTCGTGAAGAACAATTCTACGCTGCTACTAAGAAATGTGTGTTTATGGCACGGAGTGTCTTGTTTCTGGGGTATGTTGTATCGAAAGAAGGAATACAGGTGGACCAAAGTAAAGTTGAAGCTATCAAAGATAGGCCGCAACCCAAGACGATAACGGAAGTTCGTAGTTTTCAGGGGTTGGCTTCATTTTATCGGAGGTTTATTCCACACTTTAGTAGTGTGATGGCGCCTGTGACTGATTGTATGAAGGGTAAACAGTTTGCATGGACGGAGGAAGCAGGGGTTGCTTTTGAACAAATCAAGGAACTATTGACGACAGCACCAATTATAGTGTTACCAGATTTTCAGTTAGTGTTTGAACTTCATACTGATGCATCCAAGGTTGGGATTGGAGGAGTGTTGAGTCAGAGGGGACGTCCGATTGCATATTTCAGTGAGAAGTTTTCAGGAGCGAAGATGAGATATAGTACGTATGATGTGGAATTTTATGCTGTTGTACAAGCCATTAAACATTGGAGACATTACTTATTTCAGAAAGAGTTTGTTCTTTACACTGATCATGAGGCGTTGAAGCATTTACAAGGGCAAGACAAGATTTCAGCAAGACATGCATCATGGATTGCCTATTTGCAGCAGTTTACTTTTGTTGTCAAACACAAGTCAGGACTAACGAATCATGTGGCTGATGCTTTGAGTAGGAGGAGTCATTTATTGACAACAATGAAAGTTGAGGTGACAGGTTTTGAATTATTACCAGAGCTGATTGAAGAAGATCCTTATTTTATGAAATTTGTTGAAAAAGTTAAGGAGGGAAGTGCTGAAGAATTTCTGTTGGTAGATGGTTTTCTGTTTAAGGGAAATCGATTATGTATTCCAGAGAGCAGTTTGAGAATGAAGATTATAAAGGAGCTACATGAAGAAGGGCATGTGGGTAGAGATCGTACATTGTATTTGATTTCTCAGTCTTACTTTTGGCCATCAATGAGGAAAGAAGTGAAAGGTTTGTAGAGCGATGTCATATCTGTCAGGTGTCGAAAGGAACTGCGACCAATGTTGGATTATATATGCCGTTACCTGTACCAACTAAGCCTTGGGTTGATGTGAGTATGGATTTTGTTTTGGGGTTACCGCGAACTCAAAGGGGAAACGATTCCGTTTATGTGGTGGTTGACCGATTTTCGAAAATGGCACATTTTATTGCTTGTAAGAAGACGGCGGATGCTGTTCATGTTGCTCAGTTATTTTTCAAAGAGATATATCGACTTCATGGATTGCCAGAATCTATTGTGTCGGATAGGGATACTCGTTTTCTAAGTCATTTTTGGCTATATTGTGGAAGATGGTCGGAACGAAGCTGAATTTTAGTAGCGCTTACCATCCACAAACTAATGGGCAAACGGAGGTGGTTAACAGATCGCTGGGAAATTTATTGCGATGTCTGGTGAAGGATAATCTGAAGAGTTGGGATATGAAATTATGTCAAGCGGAGTTTGCTCATAATCATGCTATAAACCGTAGTACAGGGTTCAGTCCATTTCAGATAGTGTATTCGAGTTTACCAAAGGGACCATTGGACTTAACGGTAGTACCACAACCAAAGAAGACAGTTAAAAAGGCTGCTGATTTTGTTGAAGGATTGACAGAGTGTCATAGAATCGTTCAGGAACGATTGGGAAAGGCGAATGAGAAGTATAAACGATCTGCAGATCTGAAGCGAAGAAATGTTGAGTTTAATGAAGGAGATATGGTATATGCTGTGTTAATAAAGGATCGTTTTCCAGTCGGTGCTTATAACAAGTTGAAAGCCAGAAAAATTGGTCCTGTAGAAGTCGTGAAACGGATTAATGAAAATGCTTATAAGTTGAAGCTACCAGAGGATGTGTACACTTCTGATGTGTTCAATTTTAAACATCTCGTACCATATTATGGGGATGAACGATCCGATGTGGAAGAATTTACAAATTCGAGGTCAAATTTTTCTCAACCTGGGGAGGATGATGTAGCTCAGGCCAGAGTCGAAGCAGTGCAATCTACGAATTCACAATGCCTAGGTCGTCCACGACTTAAGAGGCTACGACTTAGGTTAAGTCGTTCGGGTTCTTTAGATCGTGTACGATCTAAGACTACAGGAGGAGCGCCACGAGATAACGAAGTAGCAGCACGAGTTGAGAATGCGCAAGGCTTAAGTCGGCTACGACTTAAGGGCAGTGATTTAGGTCGTCTACGACCTAACGAGGATGCTGAAGGAGGAAGCTCACGACTTAAGATAAGTTGTCTACGACCTACGACTTAGTTAAGTCATCTGAAATCCTTAAGTCGTGAATTGGGTTAAGTCGTTGGTTATTGAGTCGTGAGTCGCGACACCTGCTAACTCGTGGGCATTGATAAGTCGATAGGTTTTAAGTCGTATGGCGTGGGGTTTTTTGTTGAATTGTTATATATATGTGTTGAGTCGTTTGTACTTAAGTCGTAGGTCGTGTGCGTTGTATCTTAGGTTGCAGGATTGTAATTCTATGTTGTAACTCGTTGAGTCGCTGTGTCGTGTGTCATGATATTGTGTTGTAACATGTTGTCTATTTCTTATGTCGTGGGTAGTTAGGTCGTATACGACCTAAGTGTTGTAAATTTGTGATGTTGTGTGGGTTGTAATACAAGTGCTTGAGTCGTGGAGTGTTGAGTCGCTGTCGACTTATGATGAGTCGTAAGTCGTATACGACTTAAGGGTGTGGATTGTAAAATGCTATAAATAGGGAGTGAGTTGTACATTTGAAAGTGAGTTGATTTGAATAAAATTCTTGTTTGTTAGCTTTGTGTTTTCAATTAAAATCGGTAGTTGAGTGTAATCTCCTATCTCCACCTTCGACATTCGAGTGCACTCGAATCTTCGATCGTTGAAGCCAATTCGCGGAATCAAGTGCACTTGATCAACGCTCGAAGAATTGTAGATCTCTCTTCACGGTATCGTGCGCGATCAACGTGTCAGAGATAGCTAGAATTCGGTATCTTCGGATCAACGAATTTGGGCATTCCAGTATTTCTCAATCCACCGATTGCTACTTTCATCGATCTACCTTGTTTTGTTTAATTCGCTGCGTCACTTTGTTTGCGCGCCATTGTTATGCAGCACAAACTATGCATTCTAAGTCGATCTTCTATGAGTTTCCTTAAGTAAATAGTCTTCCAGTTTGAGGGATGATTGAGAACAACCTTTTTATCCCTTCGTCCAAATTTTACCAGAAATTACAGATCTTAATTTCTATGAAAATCGCCTTTGCATCCTCAATGCATGCAAATAAAGATATCTTTTTCTTGATGGAACCCATATCTTTGAATTAACTATCTTTTGCACAATCTTGACCAATATTTTACCTAGGATACCTTTTGTAGTTTGAACCTCCAAAATTTTACCATTTCTGAATGTCATTCCATAAATGAGACTTTTTTACCAAACGTAACCTCTTACTGCTTTATTCCAATTATTTCATGGTTGTGACAACTCAATATGAAATTGCGCCTTGCCATTTTAAGCCAATAGATATAATGACCGATAGTTTAGTTTATACTTAGAGATTTCAACATTTTAATGCATTGAATTTACATCTTTTCCCAAAAGGAATGGTTAACACTGTAAATTTCTTTAAATTATCTAAAAGAGGATTTGTATTATGTTTGCAATTATAAGGAATTATCTTTTCTAGTTATTATTGTCATTGTTCCAAAATTTATTATCATATGGTAAGCTAGTTACAATTAACCAAACTTATTGGCTCAATTGGTTGGTTGTTAGACTATGAGATTAAATGTCACAAGTTTTACCTTCAAGATTAACACTTGTTGACAGTGATGAACCACATTCAAAAAAGATAATATTTAATTTCAAAAAACCAACAGATCGTATTTCTCAGCATGACGTGAGTTCAAAAATAACCCAAAGCTTTAGATCGATGTGTCAGAAAGTGTAGGTTTTTACATTAGGTATCAGAACTTAGGTTTAGGATTCCTTAGGATTTAGGAATGTATTGAGCAACGTGCTTAAAAATGTTTTTCCAAACGGTTTTTTAATAAGTTTTAAAGTGTTTTCAAAAAGGATATGTATATGTATGTATTTATGTATGTACGTATGTATTTATGTATGTACGTATGTATTTATGTAGTTTTTCAAAGATTTATTACAATCAAAATTAGTTATCCCTGTTAATACTATCTGTAGGAAAGTTGAAAATAATTCCAAATCAAAGAAAGTGAGAATGAATAATTTTTAGAGGAATGGCTTTGGTAATGCAGCTAAGATTCTGGATGTGAACGTCCATAAATGTTTTTGTTGGTATCTACAAGCGAGGAGACAAGATGAGCTTAACATACCAAGGAAGTGTAATTATGTTTTTCTAATATGTATATTAATACAAAACATCCTATACATTTTGACTCATAAGGTAGTTGTTGGCTTGTCACTTACATAAGCAAAAATTTTTGGGTTAGAATAAATGTTAAGGCTCTAACGGTTGAGTTAAAAAATAAACATTCACATTTATTGTGATTTACCCTATAAAGGAATGCTAATAGAGGTTTCATATACCAATTAGTAGTAGCACGTAAATTTTGGATATAAGGGTAAGTGAAGAAGATTAGTATCATGAGGCCCATATAATAAGAATATGATGTCGATAAAGCGTAAGGGGAACATTAAAGAGGACTATGCAAACTTAAGGCAAATTTCTCCAGTTAAGGTGGAAGCCCTATTCTCAAATTGGTAGTAGTTGCAAAGACTTCTATTTACTTAAAGGTATGGCTAAAGTATTTTCATATTGAAGTTGGACATTGTATTGGAAAATAAACCTGTGTTAACCATCATTGAAAAGAAGGACGAAAACCTTATGCACTTAAAGCATTGTTGGGTATAACTAGGATTATGTAATTAGGTTGATATTATATTACCTACCCTAATTTAAGTGATAAACTAATGAAAACGTTTTCTAAAAGTTAGAAACAATATATGTCTGATATTTTAAATAGAAATCATAAGGTTGATTTATGATTTTATATAAAATAATCAGAAAAACCTTATGGAATTTGTTTGAAAAGTATAATTAAAGAATTTGATAAAAATCAATTTTTCAATAACTATTTTAAAACTTATGTTTTGTCCTTTAAGCACATTGTTGCACTTACCCTCGATGTGTATTTTGCTTTTAATAATAAAACTTTTGAAAAATAATAATTGAGAAATATGTAAAACCCAACTTTTGGATCTCTTTTATAAATAAGAAATGGTCAGTGTTTTATAATGTCTTTTACAAAATCTTTCTGTCGTACTCTAAAATAATAATTATTATTGTGTATTTCGAAGACTGTTTTTTTGAAATATCTATTTTTAGTACTTATTGTAACGACCCCGGATTTTATATAATTTAAATTGATAATTAAATGAATTTTTGAATAAAAAAATTGTAAAATTAATTATAAATTATTTCGAGTTTCCCCGATCTCAAATAAAATAGATGTTAAATCATTTGAGTTTAAATATTGCATATGTGTATATATTGGATTTGAAATATAATCTTAAAAAAAAATGGTTTAATAATAATAATTAAAGTAAGATAAATTATATAGATTTGTAAAATAGAAATAAACATATAAATTAAATTATAACAAACATCTATACATAGTTAAGTAATGCGAAGAAGCAAAACAAAATACAAAGCTAAAGAAGACACTAGTATTATATGTAAATCTGTACAACATCATTAAGGCAAGTAAAAGAAGACCAAAATATCAGCCACCACAAAGTGAAAACAGACTAGGCAAACAAATGAAAAATATAAGTACAAAGCATATAAGTATAACAAACAAATAAATCTGTAGACCTAAAAACAAATTGAAGTATAGGTAGACTCTTTTTTTTTTATATATCAGCCGAGTATAGTAGTAGGTAGGCTGAAGTAAACAAAATACCTTTATAAAATAGGACGAGTATGATACATGAAGGAACCAAATAAATATATATAGTTGTACAATGTGAATTAATGCAGCCACCAAAGCAAGATACCAGCCTCCATACGAAAATCCCTGGCCAGATCAAAAAGAAAAAAAAGATAAGTTAGCTTGCAAAGGGAAACAATGTATAAGTATAAGTACATGTTAATTAATGCAAGAAATCTTTAGCCCCAAAACAATATATCAGCCAATGTACAAGAGGGAAGAAAAATCTCTGCTTTAAGTGTACAAAATAATATTATCACCTGTACAAATTTTAATGCCTGTACACTTCTTCTCTTTTATATATCATCCTCACTATTTCATTTTCGTTCCTTGAAAGCCAAGAAAAACTGAAGTAAACAAAACTCAAATTAAAACAAAACTTCAATTTAAATAATCTACTTCAAACCAGAGGATCAAATTAAAAGCTTCAGCTTGAAAATGCAAGTCTGTTTCAAAGTAAAAGCACTGTGTCTGTTCTTCTCTGCTTCAATCTCTGGTGAGCAAACATCCTTAAAACCCTTATTATGTTTACATCTCAGTAGTATGTGATGATCTTTTAAGTTGTGAAATGAGATATGCTTGCATAATTAAGTATATAATCCTATATGAAATGAGTCTTTGATTTCAAAGACCGGACGAATTAATCCAACTTGAATTGGAATTGTTTTGAAAGACTATGAATGAATCTTTGGAAATGAGTTTTGAAAGCTATAAGTTAAATCTTGACTTAAAGATTTAACGAGTTAATCCAGGTGAAATGGAAATTGTTTTGAAATCTATGAATGGATCTTTGTGAACGGGGTAAACTTTGTGAATTGAATCTTTTTGTTTAAAAGATTAAAGTGTGGAAATTGTTTAAACCGTTGAAGGTTTTTGAAATGAATCTTTTTGTTTAAAAGATTGGAAATGGTAATTTGTTTTACCATTCGAATGAAAAGTTTTAAGCTTTAAGCTGTGATTTAACTGAGACCCCAGTATCCATATAATTTTTTAATTGCGCTCGTTATTCGGTTTAGCCGGGAGAGGACCTTTGTGTCATATAACCCATTCCGAATAGTGATACGACGATATGGATAGCATTTGAAGACCGGTGGTGAAGACCGGGTATTTGCGAGAGCGATAGGATGACCTATCGATTGTCTCTGCACTGAGTAGCTACGGTATAGAGATTTCCTAAGTGATGGGAAGTCCGATCAGGATTGTGAATACCCGGATTTGCAAGGGCTTCTTTGGAAGTGCCTTCGGTTCTGTTCGAACCCGGAACAGACTTGTATGGATGTGTGTCTGACGTTACACTTTGAGATGTAAAGCTGGTTTCTATCAAATACATTTCTGTTGGTGGCGGAGAATTTATTCTCTTAGCTTAACACCCTTCTCTGAGACGTACGAGCTCAGAGGTTATGTAGTTGATGGTTACTAGTGATACATTCCCAATTTGGTAATGTGGCATACGAAGTGCTGCTGATCATTGGTTGATCAAAGCGTGGCTTTGTGAAAAAGCGTGGCTTTGTGAAAAAGCGTGGCTTTGTGAACGAGACTTCATCGAGCCTCACAACCCGGTAATGGTCGAAACAGGAATGTTGCGACAAAGGTTTGTAGGGGTAGCGCCCCTAGGGTATGTCATTTCCTTCTGGATAAAGGGTGGTATCATGGTATGGAGCCCAGATACTTACTCATGTGGATACATTTTATTTATTATGTGTGATGTTGGTTATCGAGCGCTCGGATAAAGGTCGGTAACGACCGGGGGATGACATGACTCGTGTGTTAGTTACCTAGTTACAGCTGTACAGCGTGAGGTAGCGTCAGTGTGTTAGTTACCTAGTTACAGCTGTACAGCGTGAGGTAGCGTCGGCCTTTTGTTTGCAGAGATCCGGTTAGGATCCGGGGCGTCTTTCTAGAGGCGTTTCTATTTCGGTAAGGAAGTTCCTTAGCCTGATCATTTGTTGGAAATCCAAAGAAACAATACGAAACCTGTACGGTTTTAGTTGTATTACCTGCTATGGAATGTGGCGGTAACCTGCTATTGAACATAGTAGCTATAGTAGGCATACAATAATGGTTGTATGCTGGCTAAGATTAATATTATATTTTCGAAATGGTTTTCGACACTATGCACTAATGATAATAATATCGAATGATTTTGAGTAGTAAGCATTTTTGACTATCATAAGGAGAAATCTCCTCCAATTCTGCGATTGCATTGTGTGTGTGGCGGGAGGCCTTATGATAGTTTCATTTTCGAAAAGCATTGTGGGTTTCAATGTTAAAAGCCTTTTGTGTTTGTTTTAAAGATAAACTGTTTTTGTTGCTCATACCAGTCCCATGACTGATCCGGAGTTTATTGTTCCCTTCCTAAACTCTGGGTGCCTACTATTTTCCACACGGGCAGTCTAGAGTTGGGTTTTCTCAGATATTCAGGTTTGGTAGATTATCTGGAGCTAGTTCATTCATCGGAGTTGCTTATCTTGGAGTTGTGGATTCATTCTTGTCAGAAGATCATTTTGGAGTTATCATTTCTATTGATATTGTTCCGCTGCTGTTGTTATCTTTTCTTTTCCGCTGCTATTTCTTGTATCATATCTCTGATGTATATTGATATTCATTGTATCACTCTGTTGTATCAGATATTATATATCAATGTATTATTCTTTTCTTCCGCTGTGTTATTTACTTAATTGTGTTATAGCTCCGGCGAATCGGATTTGAACGGTCGAATCTGCGGCATTCTAGTACAATGTGAAGTATGAATGTTGATTTTCGAGCGCGAAAAATCCGAGTCGTTACATTTGGTATCAGAGCTAAGGTTGAACTTTAGCTCAGGAGTATAACACGTTAAGTAGCTCATTAGAGATAGAGTGAAGTAAACTCTAGAATGAGTAATTCTCAGATATCCGTCCGTACGTCTCAGTAGATTCTCTTACTATCCACTGATAGTAAGTATGAGTGCAAGAAGAGGATGAGATAGGGGATAGGGGAATATGACTATAATCGGTCAATACTCTGTAACAACAAGGAAACGATCTTTTCTTTATCAATCTCTTTTGTTCAGCATCTCTTCTCAATTCTTTGATAGTTCCTGGTAGAACCAGGAATAAATTCGATATATTAATAAGGGACATAAACTCCAGATAGACCAAAATTGTTTGTTTGGATGTATTAATTGCTTTGTTTGTTATGGTTGATAGGTATATTTTAGTTCTGAACTAAAAGTTTTGAAACTGTATCCATATATCTATCTATTCTTTGGGTCCGGATATATTCTACGAATGATTAGTTATCACTTCAAACTAACCGATGCCACTGTATATCTCGTAGATCTGGATAACCCGAGTATCGTGTGAAAGAATTCAACAGATTCGTTCGTGTATCTGTTATTGATATTCTGATTTGGTGAGCCAAATGCAGAATAAATGTTCAGTTTGATTAAATGAAACATTCTTCATCTGTCTTTGTTTTCGTGCCTGTGAATTTCGCGGACGAAATTCTTTTAAGGGGGGAAGTCTGTAACGACCCCGGATTTTATATAATTTAAATTGATAATTAAATGAATTTTTGAATAAAAAAATTGTAAAATTAATTATAAATGATTTCGAGTTTCCCCGATCTCAAATAAAATAGATGTTAAATCATTTGAGTTTAAATATTGCATATGTGTATATATTGGATTTGAAATATAATCTTAAAAAAAAATGGTTTAATAATAATAATTAAAGTAAGATAAATTATATAGATTTGTAAAATAGAAATAAACATATAAATTAAATTATAACAAACATCTATACATAGTTAAGTAATGCGAAGAAGCAAAACAAAATACAAAGCTAAAGAAGACACTAGTATTATATGTAAATCTGTACAACATCATTAAGGCAAGTAAAAGAAGACCAAAATATCAGCCACCACAAAGTGAAAACAGACTAGGCAAACAAATGAAAAATATAAGTACAAAGCATATAAGTATAACAAACAAATAAATCTGTAGACCTAAAAACAAATTGAAGTATAGGTAGACTCTTTTTTTTTTATATATCAGCCGAGTATAGTAGTAGGTAGGCTGAAGTAAACAAAATACCTTTATAAAATAGGACGAGTATGATACATGAAGGAACCAAATAAATATATATAGTTGTACAATGTGAATTAATGCAGCCACCAAAGCAAGATACCAGCCTCCATACGAAAATCCCTGGCCAGATCAAAAAGAAAAAAAGATAAGTTAGCTTGCAAAGGGAAACAATGTATAAGTATAAGTACATGTTAATTAATGCAAGAAATCTTTAGCCCCAAAACAATATATCAGCCAATGTACAAGAGGGAAGAAAAATCTCTGCTTTAAGTGTACAAAATAATATTATCACCTGTACAAATTTTAATGCCTGTACACTTCTTCTCTTTTATATATCATCCTCACTATTTCATTTTCGTTCCTTGAAAGCCAAGAAAAACTGAAGTAAACAAAACTCAAATTAAAACAAAACTTCAATTTAAATAATCTACTTCAAACCAGAGGATCAAATTAAAAGCTTCAGCTTGAAAATGCAAGTCTGTTTCAAAGTAAAAGCACTGTGTCTGTTCTTCTCTGCTTCAATCTCTGGTGAGCAAACATCCTTAAAACCCTTATTATGTTTACATCTCAGTAGTATGTGATGATCTTTTAAGTTGTGAAATGAGATATGCTTGCATAATTAAGTATATAATCCTGTATGAAATGAGTCTTTGATTTCAAAGACCGGACGAATTAATCCAACTTGAATTGGAATTGTTTTGAAAGACTATGAATGAATCTTTGGAAATGAGTTTTGAAAGCTATAAGTTAAATCTTGACTTAAAGATTTAACGAGTTAATCCAGGTGAAATGGAAATTGTTTTGAAATCTATGAATGGATCTTTGTGAACGGGGTAAACTTTGTGAATTGAATCTTTTTGTTTAAAAGATTAAAGTGTGGAAATTGTTTAAACCGTTGAAGGTTTTTGAAATGAATCTTTTTGTTTAAAAGATTGGAAATGGTAATTTGTTTTACCATTCGAATGAAAAGTTTTAAGCTTTAAGCTGTGATTTAACTGAGACCCCAGTATCCATATAATTTTTTAATTGCGCTCGTTATTCGGTTTAGCCGGGAGAGGACCTTTGTGTCATATAACCCATTCCGAATAGTGATACGACGATATGGATAGCATTTGAAGACCGGTGGTGAAGACCGGGTATTTGCGAGAGCGATAGGATGACCTATCGATTGTCTCTGCACTGAGTAGCTACGGTATAGAGATTTCCTAAGTGATGGGAAGTCCGATCAGGATTGTGAATACCCGGATTTGCAAGGGCTTCTTTGGAAGTGCCTTCGGTTCTGTTCGAACCCGGAACAGACTTGTATGGATGTGTGTCTGACGTTACACTTTGAGATGTAAAGCTGGTTTCTATCAAATACATTTCTGTTGGTGGCGGAGAATTTATTCTCTTAGCTTAACACCCTTCTCTGAGACGTACGAGCTCAGAGGTTATGTAGTTGATGGTTACTAGTGATACATTCCCAATTTGGTAATGTGGCATACGAAGTGCTGCTGATCATTGGTTGATCAAAGCGTGGCTTTGTGAAAAAGCGTGGCTTTGTGAAAAAGCGTGGCTTTGTGAACGAGACTTCATCGAGCCTCACAACCCGGTAATGGTCGAAACAGGAATGTTGCGACAAAGGTTTGTAGGGGTAGCGCCCCTAGGGTATGTCATTTCCTTCTGGATAAAGGGTGGTATCATGGTATGGAGCCCAAATACTTACTCATGTGGATACACTTTATTTATTATGTGTGATGTTGGTTATCGAGCGCTCGGATAAAGGTCGGTAACGACCGGGGGATGACATGACTCGTGTGTTAGTTACCTAGTTACAGCTGTACAGCGTGAGGTAGCGTCAGTGTGTTAGTTACCTAGTTACAGCTGTACAGCGTGAGGTAGCGTCAGCCTTTTGTTTGCAGAGATCCGGTTAGGATCCGGGGCATCTTTCCAGAGGCGTTTCTATTTCGGTAAGGAAGTTCCTTAGCCTGATCATTTGTTGGAAATCCAAAGAAACAATACGAACCCTGTACGGTTTTAGTTGTATTACCTGCTATGGAATGTGGCGGTAACCTGCTATTGAACATAGTAGCTATAGTAGGCATACAATAATGGTTGTATGCTGGCTAAGATTAATATTATATTTTCGAAATGGTTTTCGACACTATGCACTAATTATAATAATATCGAATGATTTTGAGTAGTAAGCATTTTTGACTATCATAAGGAGAAATCTCCTCCAATTCTGCGATTGCATTGTGTGTGTGGCGGGAGGCCTTATGATAATTTCATTTTCGAAAAGCATTGCGGGTTTCAATGTTAAAAGCCTTTTGTGTTTGTTTTAAAGATTGTTTCCTGGAGATTTGACCAGGCAACTGAGTGCTCGGCATTGGCCACTACTCGGCATGAAAGACTATTCGGCATCCAGGAGGACTCGGCGAAGTGCGCGGCATCCAGTGGGACTCGGCATCCATAGCGTTCGGCATCCGTAGTGCTCGGCGTCAGTTAGTGTTCGGCAACAACCAATGCTCGGCGCTAGCGTTCGGCATCCAGTGGGACTCGGCATCAGAGAGTGACCGGCATCCAGGAGTGTTCGGCGAGGCACTTGACATCCAGGAGTGTTCGGCGAGGCACTTGACATCCAGGAGTGTTCGGCGTAGTACTCAGCAGTGTTCGGCATATGAGAGCACTCGACATCAAAAGCACTCGGCATCGAGACTACTCGGCGTAGTACTCGGCAACAAGGGTACTCGGCGCCAAGTAGTGTTCGGTATCAACTGGCACTCGGCAACGACCTATGCTCAGCATCAACTAGTGTTCGGCATCCCATAAGTGCTCGGCACCAAGACTGCTCAGCATCAAGGCTGTTCGGCATCAAGACTGCTCGGCATACAAGGTCGCTCGGCATACCAGAGTACTCGGCATACAAGAGTACTCGGCATCCCATGGTGTTCGGCGTAATACTCGTCATCCAGGAGACATTCAACACAACTAATCAGCACACCGTTCGGCATAGAAGGAATGGTTCGGCGGAGATCGTTCGGCGAACCTTGATCGGCATACGGTGACCACTGTACTCGGGCTGGAACGTTCGGCAATCAGCCCACTTGGGAAGTCCAGCCCGTCTCTGCCTATAAATAGAGGGGCAGGGTCACAGTGAAAGGGATCCTTTTTTGGAGAGAAAATACGGGGAGACTCTGCCATTTTCAAGACTCATCTTCTCTACTTAAACACCTTCATTCAAGCATTCGATTCACGAATTGTATTTGTAATCAATCATAAAGGAGATCAATAAAGTTGAGCAAAGTGGACGTAGGCAATTACGCCGAACCACTATAAATTTGGTGTTCTTACTTTCTGCACTTGAATTAGGATTGTCTTCTCTGTTTAATTTGCTTTCATCACTTATATCTCTACACAATCTTTCTGAACGAGGTTAGTGACCAATTTTGGTGCTAACACTTTGGTGCTTTCACTGAGAATTGAATTCTCAGACCTCAAGGATCTGCTTTGAAGCTACTGGATTGAATAAATCCCCCAAAGAAGATCTGACTCACTGATAGGACATCCGTTGATTCTACTCAGAGTTCATACCAATAACTCTACAATGGCAAGACCACGTACCAGGTCAGCTTCTCTTAATGCGGATGCCCGAGAGACTGCTAGCGTACAACAAGCAGGACCTAGCAATCAACCGGCAATCCCGAGTGCAGGGATTGCCGCTCAAGAACAGACTCCAGTTGTCACCAGAGTGGAGTTCAACGACTTGATGAGGGAACTTAGGGAAAGCAGGAGACAACTGGGAGAACAGATGCAGGCTAATGCCAACCTGATGGCACAGCTCACTCAACAGCAGCAACGGAATGCTGGTGGCAATCCAGCTGCTTATTCCTCTTCTGACAGCTCAACTTCTTCTGATGAGCCGCCCAGGCGCAGACGCCGTAAGACTGAAACTGCAAGGGCAGATGCTGCTGTTCGAACAGCAGGAGACCACGACCAAGCCAGAACTGGAAACTTCCGAACAACCGGAGTACAGGTGGAGGAGGGAGCTCCAGATCATCAAGATGTTAACAATGTTGAACCTCATGACGCACGATTGGCAGATCGCCAGGAAAGGAGGCATCAGCATGGACAGGCACGTAGAACTGACTCCAACCTCCCAGCTTCCATACAGACACCTGATCTGACAGCCATGATCAGGCAACTGATGAAAGAAAATCAGGGCTTATCAAATGACGATTGGGGAGTGTCAAGAAGCCATACTCCGTTCACGGATGTTGTGCTGCAAGCGTCCTACCCCAAGAAGTTTAGCATGCCAACCATTCCTGCATACGAAGGAAAGACTGACCCTAGACAACATGTAATGAGGTATGAATGGATGATGGATTCAGCCAGAGCAAATGATGCCACCAAGTGTAGGTGCTTTCCGATTACTCTATCTGGGATCGCTACTATGTGGTTCACCCGACTTCCTCCGCGATCCGTATCAAATTTCGAGGAGTTGGCAAAGAAGTTTATTAAGCAATTCCGGATACACACTACACGCCCGAAGGACGTGATGTCTTTGTCAAGTGTAATCCAAAATCCCGGAGAGTCGCTGAAGGAGTACTTACAGAGATTCCACGTTGCGGCAACTGAAGTCAGTAATCCCAACGACCATGCAATTCTAATGGCTGTAATGAGAGGTGTAGATCCGGATTCCGAATTCGGAGATTGGCTGGCAGGAAAACCTCCGACTACGCTAGAGCGTTTTTACTCCAAGGCACACCAGTTCATAAGAAGAGAGGAAGCTAGGTGGGTACGACGAGACAAGGCACCGGGACCTGCCCAAGAGTCAATCAAGAGCAACATTGCTGTGAAGCAATCTGGAGACAATTCAGGGAAAGTCCAAGTCAACGTCCAGAATAAGCCTGTGCAGCCCAAAGAGTCCGGAGGAAGGAGTCAAGGAAAGAGGAAAGAAGCGGGAAAGTGGAAGTCGAGAATTCCAAGCTACAGCGAGTACACTCCGCTAAACGCCCCACTTGAGAACATTTACCTATCCACGTGCAATACTTTTCAGTACAGAAAACCACGTCCGAAAGAATCAACTGAAGAATAGAGACGGACTGGGAAATATTGCCGCTTCCATGAAACCTATGGGCACAACACGAAGGAATGCAGACACCTACATGACGCTATCGAGAAATTGATCAGACAAAAGAAGTTGCAAGAATTTGTGAAGGATCCGCAGGAAGGAGGACAGGGAACGTCCGACCCAGGTCGTGCACCGGCTCCACGTCATCCAGAGGAACCTGTCCGGACTGTTGGAAGACTGGTTATAAATACAATTATCGGCGGACCTCATCCCGCAGATAAGAACTGGCAAGAGATGGAGCGATATGCGAGCTCCTTGAAGCATGCGGATTTCGAGTGCTGTTCAAACATAGAGGACGGGGCCCCAGCTAAGCAGCAGCGCGTGATGACAGACGATATTGTGTTCCGAAACAGAGACGCTGATCAGATAGAGGCTCCGACCATCGATCCCATGGTCATATCTGCAACAATCGGACCAGCGTATGTAAAAAGAATTTTGATTGATTGTGGAAGTTCGGTCAACATCATCTTCAAGAAGGCATATGATCAGATGAAGCTAGAGACAAAAGACTTAAAACCATCCAAAGCTCGTATCCACGGTTTTAACGGCGCTGCGACTGATGTAGTGGGATATGTCGAGTTACCAGTTGAACTGGGACAAGGCAAGCGTCGGAGGGTACGAATCCTACCCTTTGTAGTTTTGGATGTGGACTCTCCATATAATGTTTTCTTGGGTCGGCCGGCCCTGGCCGAATTTAGGGCGGCACTAGCCCCGTGGTGCTTGACTTTGAAGTTCCCAACTGACAAAGGAGTAGGCATTGTTCACGGAGACCAAGCAGCTGGTCGTTCCTGTTATGTGGCTGAGCTCCGAGAAGCCCACCGGAGGGAAAAAGGAAAGGGTGCGGACAATCCTGTCCGCATCCTCAACGCGAATAATTGACAAGTAGTGCCCGAGCCCTGGCTCGGGCATAGTTCTCGGATCTACGGAGATATAGATCCGAGAGACGACAATGAGAAACCCAGGGAAGAGAAGGCGGCGCCGGCTGAATTAACAATTGACATTTCGGTTAGCCGTGACGACCCTTCGCGAATACTGAAGATCGGATCACAGTTAGGCCCCGCAATGACAGAAGACCTTAGCGACTTCCTCCGAGCAAACCTTGATGTTTTTGCCTGGACGCATTCTGATATGTGTGGGATTTCTCCCGCCATCACAAGTCATATGTTGAACATAGACCCGAAATACGTCCCAGTCAAGCAAAAGAGGAGAGGAATGGATCCAGAGAGATCCGCCGCTCTTGGAGAGGAGGTGGACAAACTCAAAGCAAATGGGTTCGTCCGCGACGCCCTCTACCCGGAGTGGGTCTCCAACCCCGTGCTAGTGAAAAAGGCAAATGGGAAATGGAGGACTTGCGTAGATTATTCCGACTTGAACAAAGCATGCCCTAAGGACAGTTTCCCGTTGCCTAGGATCGATCAGTTGGTCGATTCCACAGCAGGACACGAATTATTATCATTTATGGATGCGTACTCGGGATACAACCAAATCCCAATGCATATTCCGGACCAAGAACACACCAGCTTCGTTACAAATGTCGGGCTGTACTGCTATGTAGTGATGCCCTTTGGATTAAAGAATGCTGGAGCAACTTACCAACGTCTGGTGAATCGAATGTTCAAGGACCAGCTGGGAAAAACCATGGAAGTCTATGTGGATGACATGCTCGTGAAGTCACGGCAGTCAAACGACCACATTCAAGACTTAGCTGAAATGTTTAACATACTCAGGTCCTATGGAATGAAGATCAACCCGCTGAAGTGTTCTTTCGGCGTTGCATCAGGGAAGTTTTTAGGATTCATTGTCAACGCTAGGGGAATCGAAGCCAACCCAGAAAAGATCCAAGCCATTCGAGACGTACAAGCGCCCAGGACTGTAAAGCAGGTACAGAGCTTGAACGGAAAAGTGGCTGCGCTAAGTCGATTTATATCCAAGGCAACTGACAAATGCATCCCATTCTTCGACATAATAAAGAAAGGAAAGAGGAATTTTGAATGGACGTCTAGCTGCGAGGAGGCTTTCCAGAACCTGGTAAGGCATCTGGAGAGCCCACCGATGCTATCTAAACCAGTTGGCCATGAGATGCTGTACGTTTACTTGGCTATATCCCCTCATGCGATAAGCGCAGCTTTGGTCCGGGAGGAGGATCGAGTCCAGAAGCCGGTATACTATGTTAGCAAGCGTTTAACGGGGGCAGAGAAGAATTACCCTAAAATTGAGAAATTGGCTTATTGCTTGGTGATTGCATCACGCAAGCTACGCCCATACTTTCAAGCGCATTCAATCGGCGTTTATACCGATCAACCCCTGAGGCAGGTACTTCAGCGACCAGAAACTTCTGGAAGATTGCTAAAATGGAACATCGAGTTGAGCCAATTCGATATCGCGTACTTACCACGGAGAGCTATCCGAGGGCAAGCGTTAGCAGACTTCATCGCTGAATTTACCATACCCATCAAACCGGACGATCACGACATCATTCCCCCCATACGATGGAAGTTATACACTGACGGTGCATCAAACGACCGTTGCTCCGGCGCGGGCGTAGTTCTTATAACTCCGGAAAACCGATCAATCTGTTATGCCCTGAAGCTCGATTTTCCGGCTACGAACAACGAAGCTGAATATGAAGCATTGATCGCTGGCTTGAAGCTTATCAAAGAACTCGGAATCAAATCGATCGAAATCTTTTGTGACTCGCAGTTAGTGGTTTACCAAGTACGAGGAGACTACCAAGCAAAAGGACGGAAACTTGCTCCGTACCTCGTTCAGGTCCAGGAACTACTATCAAATCTTGAGCGCTATGACATTTCACATATCCCGCGAGAGCAAAACAAAGAAGCCGACTTGTTGGCTAAGTTCGCGAGTACCGACGATGTTCAACAAATGGGATTGTATCCCGTGGAAGTCTTGCATGCCCCGAGTGCAGACGAGATGAAAATCGACCTTGTGTTGGAAACAGAGATCGAGAAGGACTCGTGGATAACCCCATTCAAACTGTACCTGACAACCGGGGCTTTACCAGAAAGAAGAAGCGAAAGATGACAGGTCCTTCGAAAGGCTGCGCGGTACATAATGCAGGATGGATCCATGTACCGGAAAGGGTTCTCAATCCCATTGTTACGATGCATTGCTCATGATGAAACAAAACGAGTCTTGAGGGAAGTCCACGAAGGGGAATGCGGCGACCATACTGGGGGGCAAACGCTAGCAAAGAAGATCCTCCGCTATGGGTATTACTGGCCCACTATAAACCGGGATGCCGCGGACTACGCAAGGAAATGCGACAAGTGTCAAAGATATGCAAAAATCCCGAGGGCTCCGTCAACGGAACTCACACAAATGATCAGCCCTTGGCCATTCGCGATCTGGGGAATCGATATAATCGGCTCTTTGCCTCTATCCAAAGGTGGTGCGAAGTACGCGATAGTTGCAGTCGACTATTTCACGAAATGGGCTGAGGCAGAACCTTTGGCCACTATCACCTCTAAGAAAGTCATTAACTTCGTTGTACGAAACATTATATGCCGCTTCGGTCTTCCACGCACCATCATTACAGACAACGGAACGCAATTCGAAAGTAAAGAGTTCAAAGAGTTCTGTTTGAAGTACGGCATCGAGAAAAAGTTCGCTGCCGTTGCACACCCAAAAGCTAACGGACAAGTCGAGGCCGTTAACAAAATAATCAAGTCCATACTAAAGAAGCGTCTGGAGAAGGTTGGAGGCAAGTGGGTAGATGAACTCCCGACAGCATTATGGGCATATAGGACTACCCACAAGTCCGCGACCGGCCACACTCCGTTCGCCTTGGCATACGGCTCTGAAGCTGTAATACCCGTGGAACTTGAAGTTCCATCGCACCGAGTGACATACTATGACCCCAAGACGAACCAAAACCTCTTGCTGGAATCACTGGACTGCATCGACGAAAAGCGTGAAGAAGTTGAGTTAAGGGCGGCGGCGCACAGACATCGAGTCAAGCGCTACTACGATGGCAGAGTCCGCCCAAGAATCTTTGATGTGGGTGATCTCGTTCTGAAACGAGTCTTCCCAGTACCATCACGCATGAATCCCAGCTGGGAAGGTCCATACGCCATTGAACGGAAGCTTGGAGAAGGAACCTTCAAGCTAGCGACCGTTGATGGCGCGACACTCCCCCGAGCATGGAACAGTGAACATTTGCGGCACTATTACGTTTAGCATGTTTCCCTTTCTTGTTATAAGCACTATTGTTTTGTGCATGTTTCCATTCAATAATGACTTAGTTTCCTTTTGAAGTTGTAATCGAGCAATTTAGTTGATTTTCATTAATAAAGGCTTGAAACCGCATTTTCTATGAAGTTTCTGTATCTCTTAATTGAATGATAAATTACATTATTCTGTGCGGCGTACAGACTCATACGAACGATTCCAACCTCCGAGTCCCCAGAGTGCGGAGCGGAGTACTCTAAGTCCCCAGAGCGCGGACTAGAGTATAAACAATTCTCAATCTCCGAGTCCCCAGAGTGCGGAGCGGAGTACTCTAAGTCCCCAGAGCGCGGACTAGAGTATAAACGATTTTCAATCTCCGAGTCCCCAGAGTGCGGAGCGGAGTACTCTAAGTCCCCAGAGTGCGGACTAGAGTATAAACGATTTCCAATCTCCGAGTCCCCAGAGTGCGGAGCGGAGTACTCTAAGTCCCCAGAGCGCGGACTAGAGTATAAACGATTCTCAATCTCCGAGTCCCCAGAGTGCGGAGCGGAGTACTCTCAGTCCCCAGAGCGCGGACTAGAGTATAAACGATTTTCAATCTCCGAGTCCCCAGAGTGCGGAGCGGAGTACTCTAAGTCCCCAGAGCGCGGACTAGAGTATAAACGATTTCCAATCTCCGAGTCCCCAGAGTGCGGAGCGGAGTACTCTAAGTCCCCAGAGCGCGGACTAGAGTATAAACGATTTCCAATCTCCGAGTCCCCAGAGTGCGGAGCGGAGTACTCTAAGTCCCCAGAGCGCGGACTAGAGTATAAACAATTCTCAATCTCCGAGTCCCCAGAGTACGGAGCGGAGTACTCTAAGTCCCCAGAGCGCGGACTAGAGTATAAACGATTTTCAATCTCCGAGTCCCCAGAGTGCGGAGCGGAGTACTCTAAGTCCCCAGAGCGCGGACTAGAGTATAAACGATTTCCAATCTCCGAGTCCCCAGAGTGCGGAGCGGAGGACTCTAAGTCTCCAGAGCGCGGACTAGAGTATGAACAGTCTCAAGTCTCCAAGTCCCCGGGGCACAGTGTCAGCAAACCAAATAAAGACAAGAGAATCATTCAAACAAGAAGAAACTGAAATTTTATTCGATAAGTCCAAAATGGGATACAAGATCACTCCTACAAAATTCGGGCCTATACAAACTACAAGTTATGAAAGGTAGAAACTGTTACAAACTTAAGCAAAAACTTGTTGAACAAGTGCATCGATCATTTCTTCGACTTCTTCTTCTTGTCCGCCTTCGGTGTTTCCGACGACTCCTCTCCCTCACGTTTCTTCTTGGATTTTTTGCTTGCTAGAGAGACGGAGTCAGGAGTAGGAGACGGAACATCTAATGGTTTGGACCTGCCCGGGAGAATGATTTTCAAAGGTCTATTCCGCGGGTCAGTAAGTTCCAGGACTTCAGATTCAACTTTGACTTTGACCTTTCTCTTCTCCTCGTCGGCAAGACGATCCTTCATGCTCATCTCTGAAGTATGTTCAGAGGCGCCAGTGATTTTAACTTCGTCGCTTCCTTCGGCCGGAGACGAGGTGTCAAGTTTGTCATCGTCAAGCGCCCCAATCACTTGAGCGTCTGGGCCGGGAGTTACCTCTGCGTGAGCAGCGTCGCTTGTTTTCCCCGCTTCCTCCTTGGCGTCATCGCTCCTCGGAGTTAGCTCAGTGTCAGAACAACCTGTGAGAAATATAAGAAGTGGGCATTAGAACGAATAACCACTGCTGAAAAATGACGGGATCACTTCGATTTCTAGAGAAAGAAGAATCTCCTACCAGGATCAGGTTGACTGTCGGTGGCGCGCGGGGTTTCACCCTCCAGGATAGGTGACAGCACATGAACGCCAAGCCCGGGATCTTCGGGATCATAACTGGCGTGTTGCTCGAATGGATCAAGCGTCGACCGACCAGCCGATTGAGCAGCATAAGGAGCGGCAATGTGAGGGGTAGTAGTGTCGGCCTCTGATGGGCCAGCCTCGTTGTTCTTCTCTTTCGGAGGGGAAGAGCCTTTGCCATAGAGAGCCAATGCTATGGATAAATCCGATGGCTCATTCCCCCTCAGGAACTCCTTCACCAGTGCATCCTCGTCGATTTCTTCGGAGCCTGATTCGACTTTCTTGATCTTTATCAGAGTCTCCCATGCCTCAGCCAGGGATTCATGGTAGCCGTCGCCCAAGAATGTTAGGTCGCGGTGCATAAGGACGCGGGCTCCGTACTCGGCGATCAACGGGTCAAACATACTTTTGACCTCTTCCCTGCCAGTCTCTGCGGCTGCCTCAAGGCGAGAATCAAGCTCCTCCTCAGCCATTCTTTTACCCTCCTCACGGGCTTCATCCTTCATTCTCTCGACCCCGGCAAGTTCACCGTCGAGCTTTGCCTTGAGGAGCCGGGTAGCAACAATCTCATCGCAATACCGCTGTGATTCTTCCTAAGCGGCTATTTTGTCTTCTTTCTCCTTGGAAAGTTGTTCTTTCAGCTCTTTGACTTGAATAGCGAGCACGTCCCTTTCTTTTTGAACAGAGTCTTTTTCTAGGGCAAGGGCGCCGCTGCGCTGAACTGCTTCATCAAGCTCCTTTTTGTGAGCCACCTCTAAGCGAGTAACTGCCTCGGCAGTATCTTTTGCGCCTTGTTCAGCGGCTTCTAGCTTTAACTTATAAGAGGCGAGTTCTTCGTCTTGGAGTTTGATGATTTTCTTATCGCTGTCAGCCTCCAGAGTCAGACGGTCAATCTCGTGTTGACGCTCAACAGATACTTCTGATATCTTCTCCACTAAGTGCACGAATGCGTCATGTTGAACATAGACGTCATTGTTGCATGCAATAGCACTTTGCTTCACGTGCCCAGGAATGTGATGGATGGCCGGGAGGAATTTCAAACCGTCAAAACAAATCTTCGGAAACTTGGCCTTAAGGTCGACCATCTTTTCCGCAACGGTTGGGTCCACGGCAGGAGCAGGAGGAGGAGGCTTAGAGAATTCCGTTCTTTTACGCGGCTCCCGAACTTGCCTCGTACTCGATGAACTGGAATGTTGTTCTCGAGCAGCATCGGACTGATAGCCCTTCTGCAGAGACTTCTCTTTATCCGGCTCAGTTGTAGGAGGAAGATCACGGGACTGAGAAGATTGGTAGTGCGCTTTCTTGCGATGAGACGATTCGCGCGGACGATTGTCCCTATCCTCATAATCACCTCGGTCCCGGCGTCTGCCCGAACCGGAATCCCGTCCGGAGTGATGAAATATTGAAGACCCCTGAAGGCGATCAAGTCCGTGGGAGCGACCCATATCACCTGCAAAGAAGGAAGATAACAACGAGTTAGGAGAATTCACGAATTAAAAAGACTTGAAGTATGCTATGGAATGCGCGTGTGCGTGTGTGTCCTAAGTGTTCCCCCCGACGGACCCGTTCGTTTGTCTTTGCTAATCGGGGTATTATCTCTGTGCGCCGGGAGTTGAACTCCTACATTGCCTCTAGCGGGCGAGGAGAATTTGAGAGCTTCAGGATCATCGAACCCATAATTAAGTATGTCTTCGGGGATAGAGAGGTTCGAGAGACCCCTAAGAGAACTCTCCAGACGCTGTGAAGAAGCCTCTTTTTCAGGAGGGATAGGCGTAGGTTTTGAGGTGTCGCCGACTTTCTCTTTCTGAACCGTATATTTCAGCTTTTTCTTTCCCTTCGAAGGGGAGGATGACGTCTCAATATCCTGAACTTCGATTGCCGGATTCCAAGCAGGACCCACGTTCTCGCCCTGAGTGTCGGGTGCATCACCCTCTCTACGCTCGCCTTCTTCGCGCACGACGGGAGCGCGACGCGACGACGGGCCGGCAAGTTTTTTCCCTTTACCGGATGGAGGTTTGGGAATTGTAACGCCTTCCGGAAGGCTGACCCGACGATCGGGAGCTAGTAAGCCGAATCCCGACAGCGATTCATTTGAAATGATAGTTTGAATATCTCGGTCCTCGGCCGGAAGAGCTCTAATCGCGTCGACAGCATCAGAATATCCTCGGCCTTCCGGACGCGGGTTAATACCTGAAAAGATGAAACGAGAGTTAAGAAAAACATGACTCTCATTAAGTACGAGTAATGGTTCAGCAGAGAGACTTACTGCCTTCAACCCATCTCCTAGCAAAACCAGACGGGCATCGCACATAGAACCATTCCTGTTTGTACAGGGCGAACTTGCTGCAGGCCCCTGTCAAGATCTGGCACTTGTGATACGGCTCGAGGAAGATGAAGGAAGGGCTATCTTTCCGCCTCTTGAACATGTAAATGTATCGAATATCACCGGGGGTTGGAGGTCTGGAGAAGACAGCCATGAAGAGTAAATAAGTCCCATATAGGAACGCATGACCATTCGGGTGCAGCTGCGACGGGGCGATGTCTATATACTGCAGCACATCCCGGAGAAATAGGTTAAACGGAGGCACGCTGCCCATCCAGCACATGAATTTGTTGCAGGCCGTGTACCCGACTGGGGGCAAATGAGGACGGTCGTGTCTCGAAGGAACTAACACGTCGGTAAAGGGAATTCCGTGAATGGAACATATCCGTCGCAGAGCGGCCTCGTTGATCCTCGAGGCTTGAGAATCGACCGGATTGTCCAGTAAGATGGTTGACTCCAGAGCATCGGGCGCCAGATTATGAGCGGGAGAGATTGACGGGTTGGAAGCATCTGCGGCTCCTTGCTTTGCTGACGGCCCAGGCCTGTCAGATATGGTGGCAGAACTAGATTTTCCTGACATCCCGAATAAATAGTGAACCTGGCTAAATGCTTGAGAAAGCTATACTTGAAAAACGTTGAGCGTTAGAATTAGCAACACGAGTTTTCCCCCCACGTGGTGTGTGAACTAGTGCGAGCAATTGTGTACAGACAATAAGAATCTAAAGGTTTTAAAGATATAATAATTAGCTTCGAATCATCGCCTTCGAAGACCGTCATCGCTGACCGTCTCAAAAAGCTTGCCTTGGGGTCGCTCGGCAGTTACATTGTTCGTCCTAAAGAAGTGTTCGGCATGTATCTTGGTTCGGATAAGTCATTGTCAAGTGTTCGGCATTGAAATTGTTCGGCATATATATGTTTGTTCGGCATTTGAATGTTGTTCGGCTTGAATTATGGCGCGACAATTGTGTTGTTCGTCCTAAGTATTGTTCGGCCTAGGTATTTATATTGTTCGACATTTTTGATGTTCGGCGAATATAATGTTCGGCAGTTATACTGTTCGGCATTTTTGATGTTCGGCGAATATAATGTTCGGCAGTTATACTGTTCGGCATTTTTGGTGTTCGGCGAATATAATGTTCGGCAGTTATATTGTTCGGCGAATGTAATGTTCGGCGGTTATACTGTTCGGCATTTTTGGTGTTCGGCGAATATAATGTTCGGCAGTTATATTGTTCGGCAGGTTTGTAGCTGTTCGGCATGACAGTTGTTCGGTAATTATGTCGTTCGGTCTAAATGCTACTCGGCGTATATGTCTGTTCGGCATAAGGGTAGCGTTCGGCCTTAGACCGTTCGGCTAAGGCAGCGCTCCGCCCTCGATCATAACTCCGCCCTGCCCTTTCTCCATTCACGACGAACGATAGAGACAAAATCGCCCGGCGAAGATTACGCCGTTCGACGCCCCATCTCCCTTTTTCTTCCAATCTTGATCGGCACAAAGGAGCTAGGTCTAACTACCATGCACTGTTCGGCGACTCCGAACGTGCGAACCACTTCTACTAACCACACATTGTACACCATGTGATGAACCTAAAGATTGAAGTAATGAAATCATGGAGGGAATGGTACCTAGTTCGACGATCGAGATTGAGGAAGGATCAACTAGACTTTATGTCTGATAGAGTGGCAAGAGTCGTAAATCTCTGGGAATAACAGAAGAGAAAGCGTAAAGAGAGAATGGTGGAAGGGCGCCTGGTTATATAGAGGGAGGTAGAAGTCGAAAAGGCCATGACCGGTAGAACCGGTCAAGGTCATAGCGTTCGGCGCATAACGGTTCGGCATTGAAGCATAGCTCGGCAAGGAAGCACCGTTCGAACGCGCATGTCTCGTTCGGCATTTGGAACACGTCCGGCACACATCGATCCCACAAAAGTGGCGTCCCCGTTCGAGGTTAGCCAAGAGTTTAAGACGTGACGAAGACGTTGCACGATTCAAAGCGTACCACGTTCGGCCACGCGATACACTTTGGGGGGCAAGTGTTTCCTGGAGATTTGACCAGGCAACTGAGTGCTCGGCATTGGCCACTACTCGGCATGAAAGACTATTCGGCATCCAGGAGGACTCGGCGAAGTGCGCGGCATCCAGTGGGACTCGGCATCCATAGCGTTCGGCATCCGTAGTGCTCGGCGTCAGTTAGTGTTCGGCAACAACCAATGCTCGGCGCTAGCGTTCGGCATCCAGTGGGACTCGGCATCAGAGAGTGACCGGCATCCAGGAGTGTTTGGCGAGGCACTTGACATCCAGGAGTGTTCGGCGAGGCACTTGACATCCAGGAGTGTTCGGCGTAGTACTCAGCAGTGTTCGGCATACGAGAGCACTCGACATCAAAAGCACTCGGCATCGAGACTACTCGGCGTAGTACTCGGCAACAAGGGTACTCGGCGCCAAGTAGTGTTCGGTATCAACTGGCACTCGGCAATGACCTATGCTCAGCATCAACTAGTGTTCGGCATCCCATAAGTGCTCGGCACCAAGACTGCTCGGCATCAAGGCTGTTCGGCATCAAGACTGCTCGGCATACAAGGTCGCTCGGCATACCAGAGTACTCGGCATACAAGAATACTCGGCATCCCATGGTGTTCGGCGTAATACTCGTCATCCAGGAGACATTCAACACAACTAATCAGCACACCGTTCGGCATAGAAGGAATGGTTCGGCGGAGATCGTTCGGCGAACCTTGATCGGCATACGGCGACCACTGTACTCGGGCTGGAACGTTCGGCAATCAGCCCACTTGGGAAGTCCAGCCCGTCTCTGCCTATAAATAGAGGGGCAGGGTCACAGTGAAAGGGATCCTTTTTTGGAGAGAAAATACGGGGAGACTCTGCCATTTTCAAGACTCATCTTCTCTACTTAAACACCTTCATTCAAGCATTCGATTCACGAATTGTATTTGTAATCAATCATAAAGGAGATCAATAAAGTTGAGCAAAGTGGACGTAGGCAATTACACCGAACCACTATAAATTTGGTGTTCTTACTTTCTGCACTTGAATTAGGATTGTCTTCTCTGTTTAATTTGCTTTCATCACTTATATCTCTACACAATCTTTCTGAACGAGGTTAGTGACCAATTTTGGTGCTAACAAAGATAAACTGTTTTTGTTGCTCACACCAGTCCCATGACTGATCCGGAGTTTATTGTTCCCTTCCTAAACTCTGGGTGCCCACTATTTTCCACACGGGCAGTCTAGAGTTGGGTTTTCTCAGATATTCAGGTTTGGTAGATTATCTGGAGCTAGTTCATTCATCGGAGTTGCTTATCTTGGAGTTGTGGATTCATTCTTGTCAGAAGATCATTTTGGAGTTATCATTTCTATTGATATTGTTCCGCTGCTGTTGTTATCTTTTCTTTTCCGCTGCTATTTCTTGTATCATATCTCTGATGTATATTGATATTCATTGTATCACTCTGTTGTATCAGATATTATATATCAATGTATTATTCTTTTCTTCCGCTGTGTTATTTACTTAATTGTGTTATAGCTCCGGCGAATCGGATTTGAACGGTCGAATCTGCGGCATTCTAGTACAATGTGAAGTACGGATGTTGATTTTCGAGCGCGAAAAATCCGAGTCGTTACACTTATATTTTAATTCCTTCCGCTATGAAATCTGAAAGTGTAAAATGTGTTAGAATCTATCCTCAAAAAAGGATTTATTTTTTAGTTTTTGATAATTTAGATTTTTATAATTATGCTCTGTAATGGAAAAAACCAACAGATCGTATTTCTTGGCACGACGCGAGTTCGAAAGTCACCAAAACCTTTGGATTGGTATGTCGGGAAGTTCGGGTTGTTACATGTAGTAATACTCTCAGACCACTTACATGTGTACGGGACCATGATGGGTCATTAGACACGCTCTGAGGTGGATATCTAAAAGTAATCCCAAATAGGATGGACGTTTGGAATATTTATTTGTTGTTTTGATTTGGATTTTATGTATGAATGTTTGATTTTGAAAATCATCTAAACACGATAACTGATACTTATTACGACACACCAAAGAAGATAAGATTACCTCCCGAAATTAATGTATAAACCGAGTGGACACAGTTCCCCCGATCGATACTATTAGATGATTAATTAAATGTGATGTGATGTGTGCTTGCATATATATAGACATATATGCTAATTATTATTAGGATATTTTTCGTACACGCCCATATGTTATACTATTTGCCTATATATAAGAGGCCACTAGTTGCATTTCTACATATTGATACCATAGAAAACTCATCATTCATTTTAACAATAACATTTATATGTTATTTTTACGCCTTTATATCTTGTTGTATGTGTGTTGGAAGATATTATGTGATATGGTTTTGTGTTTGGATATATATATATATATGTGTGTGTGTGTGTGTGTGTGTGTGTATGTGTGTGTGTGTGTTTATGTATGTGTATATGTGTGTATGGATGTATATATGGATGCACGGTGAATATTAGACGAATACCTACGAGTATTCGTTTAAACGCCAAAGAGCGAGTTACATATTCTCGTCCTTTCAAATTTCAAAGATGAAATTCATTTAAGGGGGAGAATGTTACACCTCATAGATTTTAATAATAAAGGAAATAATAAATAAAGTGTAAAATGGTAATTTTACAAAAATGACAAAAATATGAATATCTTAAAATGAATGAACGAAGCAATGGAACTTGCACCGTCGCCTAGAGCATAATTTTCTGGTCGACTTTCATTTACAAACAAAAGAATAAATAAAATTTAAATGGGCTAATTATGTTAAATGACTCATTAATGCCAACTAATATATTATAACCTTTCCAAACTTGAAAAAGAAGTATGTTCATTTTTTTCCTTTTTTTCTTTTTCACTTCATCTCCTTCCTCTCCTCAAGCCTAAGAAAACCTTGTATCTAAAATCCTAGATCCAAATTTAAAACATCAAATCACCACAGCATTAAACCAAATAAAATCCTAAATAAAAGGTAATGAAGTGATATACTCAATTATACTAAAATCTCGACTATTTGTGAAGTTTAGAGGTTTAGAGGAGATTCGAGGAGTGGAGAAAAAGAGAGATTTCACTTTAATTCTGGAATATCTTGTATAAACAATGAGTAGGATTTTACTTCCTACGTTTTATGATTCAATTTTCATTATCGATTGTCTATCATAATAAAGGTCATGATTGATAAGAATAAGCCCTAAATGTATGTTGATTTGAGTTATGAATATTGCTAATTGGGTTTTGAGGCAATAGTCAACCATTAAAATTTAATTGTTACTTTTATTGATAGGAGAAGATGATTAAGATAACAAGGATAAAATAAATGAATTAATAATCAATCTTATTGATGAATAAAAAGGGTAGACTAATGATAAATCTAATAATTAAATGATTGGATAATGGGTTTGAATCAATTAAATAAACAAACAAACCAAAAAATAATACAAACAAAATAATGCAAGTAATGAAATCATTGAATATAGAGGAAGGAACAGTGTAAAATGACTTAAAAAACATAGTGTGACCATTCTATAATGTATTTAGTAGTAGTACACTATTAAAATAAAGTTAGAAAATTTGATGGGTCAAAAAAAACTAAGATGATCAAAAACCAAAGCAGAAGAAGATTTTTTATAAAACAGACTCTCGAAAAATCACTGAAATGCCACCAACTGATTGACTTCTTGGTGTCAACGGGTTGGCTAGGGACCTATTAGGCGCAAGTTGAACCTAGACCCCATAGGGACTGCATAGAAAAGGTAGGCATTATTCATTGAATTGATTTAGGCTACCATTGTTTGTTTAATTACCAATGTTAGGGCCAATACAAATGTTTAGTGGTACTCTATTTTGATTGTATAACAACGTTAAGATGTTGAATGATGTGTATGTGTATATATATAGGATAATAAACTAATTGATAATTGTTTGGAAATGTATTGATACAAATAACTTGGACTAGCTAGTAAGGATGTGTTAATATTATAAAGCTCATCAGTAAGTATATGGTGAGTAATATTTTAAGGCATATTCCTTGGTCGTGTTATCAATAGATTAACGGTACGTATGCAACATATGGTCGTTGCCTTATTAGTGGATTAAAGGTGCATACGACATACGATCATTTCTTTAATAGGTCGAAGGTGTATGTGACATATGGTCGTTGCCTTCACGGATGTATATGACATATGGTTGTTGTCTTATTGGGAGATCGGGAGGTGTATACAACATATATACATTGTCTCAATGGTTTACCCCAGGATGTATGCAACAGATGGTCGTTGTACAAAAGATAGAATGGAAATATTTATTGTTATGTAGTTGTTCCTATTTCTCATTAATAAGCATTGACAAACAATAATGTTGTAAAATGGTTAGAATTGACATGTTATGAATGTAGGCTGAAACATTAAAACGAATAACTACGAAATGATAAGAGTAGTAGTAGCCTTCAATGATGTCTTATTGGTATGAAAGTATCATATACGTAGAGACATTTTCTCTCTCTCTCTCACCGGGTATATTTTTGACCTCCTCTATATTCTCGTTATTCTTATATATAATAGGTTGATAGGGGTAAGAAAATACTGGACTTGAGATGGAGCCAATTGTGAACGTTGGAACTTCATGGTCAATTTACTTATTTGATATCTACTATCTAGTACTTTGTGTTATGTAGGATCATGTATTTTGATGTATTATATGAACCATAACATCTATGGTTATTTCTATTTTACTTTAGATATTTATGTTATGGATCCTATTATATTTTATTCCTTTCACTTTGAGTTCAAAAGGTGTTGTTAAATTAGATACTCCATGTGCGGTTTATATCATAATTTATCATAACGATCCACAATTTATGGTCCTTGGGATTTGAGCATTAATTCGGACATTGAATTAAAGGGCCATGAAAGGTAGGATATTACAGGGTGCCTGTCCCCAAGCCTAATGTTTCGGTAACTGTGTCAATTATGTATGTTTATAGATGGTCAAAGGAAAGAGATCCATAGATGGTGCCTCTGCTTTTCATTACCCTTTTGAGGGCATTCCTTTCGAACTGCAAGAGGACAAGGACGATGTTAAAAGCACCCTTGAAATACATGGTGTTGCGAGCATCTTCCCTCTATGCCCACTACATGGGGATAGGTTGAACATGCTCCTATAGGGCTGCTTTACCTCGATGCTCCCTTACATGAGGTGCATACCGTCTCTATCGCTTCACCCCTACTTCGTCTACTTCTTGAATGCCCATGCGATGACGGCCACCCAGCTTTCTCCCAATAGCCACATTTTGTTTTTTTTACCTTAGCAGCCCTCTCCTAAGTAATTTCAAAATGCTTCAAATATCATATGCAGTAGTGCAAATAATAACTCATGTAAATTCATTTTTGTCCAACGCATGATATAAAATATTCATTACTTTTGAATTACTTATAGCTATGCCTTTTTGAGCATCTGACAAGGTACAACGCAAAGTTAGGAGCTACATACTGTGTTTTAGTGGAGCCTAGATCTCAAGGCTATTAGCTTCTATACATATTTTCATATGTGTAGACCTAAATGCATAATATGACCTAGTGAAAACTGGGGGTCATGTAGTGGATTGTCTTTCTAGAAATGTCTGTATGTGTCCATACTGGTATTTAAAAAATTTGTTTTGATTTTCAAACGACCTGGCTTTGACACTAAGATAGTTCTAAGGGTCGGATTGATATACACGACCAGTTCGTTAACCACTTAAGTTATAAAAATTATCTAAGTAAATCTATTAACTAACTAGTGAAAAGTAAAATAAAAAAGTAATTAAAAATGATCATACCAGGATTTTCATATTGGTTTGGACCTACCACCGTATGTCCATTCCTAGAACTCCTTTCTTGAATTTCACCAACTCAGTCGTCACTTCACCCTGAGAAACAGTTTTACAGTAACCTGGCATGAGCTGCAGCTTCACAAACTTCCTGATGACTCCACAACAAAACTTCGACTTTAATATAAAAATGTATCAGTAGACTTTCATATCTTACTATACAAATGTCTTGTTTTCAATACAAACCTTTATAATCCAAATTGTACTATCTCTAAATTGAATGAACAAGGGTATAGGAATGATCTGAATATTATAGATAAAAACTAAATGATTGGGGAATAATTTTGTAACATCCCTCATTTCAAGACCCGAAAATGAATGTCGATGATGCTGTAGTCATCACTAGATGTGACCAGGTTTTTTCCTCTAACAACATTAAGTAAATAAAGCAACTAAATAATTTTCATTTCATAAAATTGTCTTTACATTTTTCAATTCTCAAAACATGCTCACGGATGGGTAAATATAATAAAAAAAAAATATTGTTGTCCTGACATATGAAGATGTCGACATGAACACTTAACCAGTTATATAGTCTAGTTTTATAACATCAGAATCAAATAATTTTTATTATCTGCTAAGCCTCCTACTTCATCTTGGGAGCTTTCATTTGCCTTCTAGAAAGTTAACTGTCTAATCCATAAACTCAACCTACTCGAGTAAGTACCCATGAGATTATAGGGAAACCAAAAATAAAACATAGGTCGGATATAAAGGATGATATGAGTAATATATTTCCCTAACATAACATATAGTGTGACCATGCTGCCTAAAGGAATGGGGGTTCCTATCATTAAATCAACAATGATAATTACATAACATCGTGTAATAAAACCATCATATCATTAGCATACATGTGGAAAATTTCAAACATAGGTACCCCCTACTTTTATAAATTCATGAACCATGTCACATATATTCACCCATTTCTATTTAAGTATACCTTATACTTGTCAAAATTTTATTAACCATGTCATTCAACCATCATACACATCCATATGCATCTCCTAGACTTTTATTTATGTGTCAGTATTAAAGTTATAATTAACTTTGTTTAGTGATTACCTCCTTATGTCTTCCTACCACTAATTTATCTTTTTCTTGAACAACGTCGCCAATGAAATAACCACTCATTTCACCATGGGAGCCATTGTGAGTAGAGCTACCCAAACTCTCATAAGAGATTGAATGTAAGCACTCTAAACAAATTCTAGCAATCATCCTTACTAAGCATTAGTAGCCCCTTCTAGTCCTGGAAACACATTCTTTTAACATTACTAATTTTTTCATTAAAAATACATCCATTTTGACGTTATTACTTATATTAGAGCTAAATATTCTAAATTGAACCCAATGGACTTCTTAAGTCTTAGAACCCAACCACATATCTTTGAATATAGATTTCCCTAAGCCTTGGCTCTCGTCCATTCAACAATTCCATGTGTATGTATATTTTAAGATCTTGAGTTCAATCCATTTTCTTCATTCCTTAATTGTGTACTCTACATAGTTTTTAGATCTTCATGTTAGATCAAATTCTTCCAATTTTTTAGATAAAATATTTTATCTTTCCTTTTTAAATGATATACTTATCGTTTCTTAACATATCTAAGATTATCCCATTTTTCTCATTTACAATAACTGATTACATTTTTTTCATAATTTCATCCATGTGAAATTCAAATTAAACATCTTGGGATCTGGCTTCCAAAATGCCCACCAAAGTTTACATACTAAATAATGTATTATTGTTATTATTTATTGCATTTATTGCTATCGAACTTCTAACAAATGTTATCCCATACCTAGCTATTGCAAGACTAGTTATCATACATCGATATTGCTAACACATGTCTAGTATCGATCACATATCTGTCTATCGCATATCTAAACAGTTATCGCATGTCTAGCTATTGGACTTCTAAATAACTATGGCACGTCCAGCTATCACAATCTAACTAACTATTGCACTTCTAACTTAAGTGATATCACACTTCTAAGGTCAATATAGCAAATCCAGCTATCACACATCTAAATAGTTATCGCATGTATAGCTATCTGACTTCTAACTTAAGTGTCATCACACTTATAATGTAGCCATCGCAAATCTAACTTTCGAGGCTATTGCATGAATCAACTTTAATGCCATCGCATAATAAACTTAAATGATATTTCATATATAAGTTTAGATGCCATCACATATATTTGTTTATACGCTATTGCATATATCAATTTAGGGCTATCGCATGTATCAATTTAGACTTTACCGCAAGTGTAAACTTAGGATATCGCAAGTCTAAAAACGACAAATCTACAATTAAGTGAAAAATTGGTATTTTTCTTAATAAAGTAATTACTTTTTGACTAATTCTTTACACATGCCTTATTTTTATTTGTTACTCTCATATCATGCAAAAAAATTCTAAAGACAAATGAATTTCATTCCTTTAATTACGCCTTAATTAATTTCTTCCCTTAATTATTTTATCAATTAAGTATTTTCTACCTTACAATATAACTCATAACAATTCGAAAAATGATGGGAAAATTTCCAACAATTTATAGAAATTATAAAAACATCTTCCTTTACCTTCAGTAAAAATTTCAGCACAAAATATTAAAGTTTAAAACTTTTAAATATTAAAAATAGCCAAAACTACTATCAACGTAGAAATTTTTTAATAAATCATGTTCTCTATGAAAATCGAAACCCATCTATGTACTAACGTTATAAACATAATATTAAAATTTCAAAGCATTTAGGGATAATTAAATCTTATTTTAACCTTAAATGTATCAAAAACAAGGTTATTTAATATCCAAACATAAATAGATTCATTATGTTATTATCAAAACATGATTATCATCATTTGAAGCATCAAAAATATCAAAATCTAAACCCAAATGGATTTGGATGAAAGTAGGTTAATTATTACTCACCTAAGTTAGAAAACTTAATTGAAAATCTCTTCTCTCTTCTTTAGAATAAAAGCTTTGATCTTTAGTTGGTTTTCCTTCTCTTTCTTCCCTTAGTAATGGTGGTCCACCTGGATTTTTAATTTGTTTTTGTGAAATGGAAATATGAATGAAAAGAAGATATGATTTAGGGTATAAGAGTTAATAATTTGGGCTTGTGCCAATAACCCTCCCATCCTTATCTTATTAATTCCTTACCCTTAATATAAAATCCTTTCATTAAAATACTTTATTTTATTCTTTTAACCTTCATGGTCGAATTTAATTGCTAATTGACCTTAATCCATTTAATTAACCCTATGTTAGTTTTTCGCACTTAATTAATCAAATTTCTCATGAGTAATTATTTTAATTAAATTCACTTAATTATCATTTAATAAATTCTTGTTATTAATGTAATCCCATAATATAACACTCCAAAATATAGGAGTCTCCGATCCTTATAGGAAATTTGTCCTCAAAATTCAAGTAAGGTAGAGCAATGACCTTCGGTCATTAGTACAAAACATACACACTAATAATAATTACACTAACACTCTATTAGTATAAAGTCGTCATCACAAAGTATACACAAGTATAACAGTTATACTAACTCCTACTAATGTAAAATCATCAACCATAACGCATTGGCGAAAATACTAGTACATAAATTCGCAAAATTCACTAGTGTCGCTACTAGTACATACAGTAGACAAACAAAGCACACTTGTAAAAATCATGAATATCTAAAACAAATTGGGATTGATATTCATGAATATCTATCATCCACCTCCTAGATATAATCATCCTTATCTCCACTCCATTGGATGCAAATAAGTATGGTAACTTTGTTCCTTAACCCATTCATAAACGACCTACTATCCCTTTCAGTCTTCTAACATATGCCAAATCTAGTTCTATATATAAGTCTTTGTTCATCTTCGGTCCCACTAGTGTACTACGATCATATAAACACTTTCTCTTTTGCGATATATGAAAAAAAATTATGCATGCCTATCAAACTACTAGTTAACTCGACTCAACATGTGAGTTTACCAATCCTCTCGATCACTTGAAATTGACATGCATATCTACGAGTCAATTGTCGTGCCTTCCTAAAGCATATGACACCTTGGATTAGTGACTTCCCAAGCGCATAACACCATCGATGAAACCTTTATGAACATATAGTCTCCAACTATGAAATTTAGTTCCTTTTGTCTCTTATTGGCATAACTCTTCTTCCTCGACTGCACAACTATCATTATGGCTTGAATCAACTCTATCTTCTTAGTAGCATCTCTTACTATGTCGGATCCTTACACGAGTCCATCTCACATGTCCAACCACTATACAAGTGACTACACATCTCCCATAATGTACTTAAATGGTGCCATTCCAATACTCGACTCGTAACTATTAGTATATGCAAACTCTATCAAATAAAAATGATCTTTCCAATATCCCCCAAAACCTAAGACGCATGCTCTCAGCAAATCCTCTAGAACCTGGTTATCCCTTTCCGTTTGACCATCCATCCATAGATGATAAGTCATACTTAAGTTTAACTTTATATGCAATGTACTATGTAAAGCTCTTTGTAAATCTTTGCTGAACAATAGGTCTCTGTCAATAACCATGTTGTCCAAAATCCCATAGATTCACATAACATTCTTCATATATAGCTTCACTAAGTTAGCTTCTATCCTTGTCGCCTACACTAGGATAAAATGTGCATTCTTAGTCGATCATCAAATAATACTCATATGCTAGCATTTTCCATTCTCGACCTCGGCAATCTATCTATAAAATTCATAGATATCGAGTCCTAGTTCTATGACGGTACTTCCAAAAGCTTAAGTAATACACTAGCTTCTAATGTTTGGCCTTAACTTGCATGTTAAACATTTCTTCACACATTCACTAACACCCATCTTCATCCCATCCCAAACAAACACGCGTTTTATATCATGGTACATATTAATGCCTCTGGAATGAATCGTAAAGTTAGATCAATGACTCTCCTCTAAGACATCCTTCAAAGATCTCCCACATTAGGAGCACACAGTCTTCCTTTCTTTCTAAGTCATCCATTCGAGTCTATCTCAAAATCATTAAGAGGTAATATACATCCACACCCATCTCTAATCATTTAATTATTTAGCTAATAATGGGCCTAATCTTTTCCTTACAGTAATTTGGTCCACAACTCAGGGCTAACTTCCAAGTTTGCTAATGCTCTAGGATCACAACTTAATCTCGCATTCAACCTAAAATGTACTCCATATGAAGCTAATTAGTCCAAATCCTTCCATTCCCTAATCATGGCTAATACTGCACTTTGCTACTTTCTACTTAGAACATCGACAGTCTAGTTACCACTTCTTGGCATATACTATATTACAAAGTTGTAAGGCAACAACAACTCTAATTCCCTTTTTTATCTTATATTCAAATCCTTCTGAGAGAACATAAAATTAAGAGACTTATGGTCTGTATACACCTCAAACCGTTCTCCCAACATATAATGTCTCCAAATCTTCAACGTGAAGGTTACTGCTGTCAACTCTAAGTCATGGGTTGGATATCAAACTTTATGCGATCTCAGCTGCCGAGATGCATAATTTATCACTCTTCCTTTTTTGCATCAAGATTGCTCCCAATATGGTTCCACAAGAATCGATATAAACAACCAAACCCCGTTTCACTTTAGGTATAATCAAAATAGTGTGTTTGTCAATAACCTCTAGGACAATTGAAATCATCCTTTACAATTATTAGTCCATTCAAACTTCTTGTTCTTTTCAGTTAACCTATTCAAGGGCACTGCTATATCCGAGAAATCCTTAATAATCTGTGATAGTAGCCAGCCAATCACAAGAAACTTCTCATCTCCTTAACTGTCTCTGGTCTCTTCTAACCATTGAGGGTATCTATCTTTGATGGGTCAACTACTAATCCATTCTCTATGATGACATGACCTAGAAACTTAACTTCTCGTTTCTAAAATGACACTTGGAAAACTTTGCCTTCAACTTATTTTACCCCAAGGTCTCTAACGCCAAAATAAGATGGATTTCATGGTCTTTCTCATTCTTAAAATATAATAAATGTCATCTATGAAGACCAAGACAAATCAAATCAATTGACCGTGAAAGATTCAGTTCATAAGATCCACAAAGAACAAAGGGGCGTTGGTCAGTCAAAAGGGCATGACCAATCGTTCATACGAACCATAATTTAATTATAAACGCAGCTAAAGGAACATTATTTTCAGCTACCCTCAGTTGGTGGAATTCAGTTGCCAAATCTGGTTGTCGGAATACTCTAGCTCCACTAAACTAGTCTAAAAAGTCATATATCCTAGGCAATGGAACAATTCTTCACCGTCAACTCATTCAACTTCCTATAGTCGATACACATCCAAAGTGTTCCATCTAACTTCTTCAAAAAATACCAGGGTTGCTTCATACTGTGAACTACTCAGCCTAATGAAACTTTCATGCTCAAGTTCCACTAGTTTCTTCTTCAATTTCTCCATCGCCTTAGATGGCACTCTGCTAGGTGGTCTACTAACAGGTTAAGCCCTTGGTGCCAAATCTTTTTGGAAATTCGACCACTCTTCTAGGTGGGAATCCTAACACTGGCTCAAAGTCTGTGGATTCTCGAACCATAGTACTCTACTAGTCTTTTCATCTTGATCTTCCACCGCACACAATGCAATTCTAGATTTCCCTTCATCGCGCCTAATGCCACCATAACCCTATCTCCATCTCTAGGGTTTCGTAAAGCAATAATTCTATCAATATAGTAGATTCTATTATCATTATGCAATAACTATTCCTTGCCAAAAATTACCCTATTCTATATGAAGTCAAACACATATGGTTGCACATAAATAAATGTCCACACAAAACAAACTCAACATATATGCACCTTAAACCGAGGATGGCATTCCACCAATCGAATTAACCATGTGCAAAGATGTAACTAAATAGGTGGTATCTAACTCCAACTTATCAACCAAATCTTTCAAATTGAAAGAGTGTGTAGCCCAAGTATCAAACAAAACTCTAACTGAAATACGAAAAGTTGAAACCATACCTCCAAGCACTACACCCTTCCCTTTCTCCTCAAAAGATAGTCAAACTGCTGGCCCTTCCAAAGAAAAAGTCTCGTCTACTTCAATTCTAGACAATCTCTCTTCTCAGAACTAAGCTTGTCACAATTAAAGCACTTGACCTTCCCATTATTCTCATGCTTGGTATACTTAGTATAATAGTACCAATTTGCCCGCAATTAAAATAAACATCTGCTACATTTGGCTTCTAAGCTCCTCCCACCAAGGCTTTTCACCCTTTCTCTAATTCTCATTCCCCTTAGGATATATATAGAACCTCTTCTTCGGCCCTACCTTAGTCTTAACATCATTTTTCCTTTCCTCCTGGTACAAGCGTTCATACCTCCTCTCCATTTCCACTACCATCTCGAAAGAAGATAACATATGTGCCACCACTTTATGATTCAATCCCTCCCTCCGACCTTCAATAAATTTCTCATTACTTTTCAATGGAGTTTTGATGTGCTCCCTAATATACTTTGAAAAAGAATTAAAGCATTGGATGTACTCTTCCAATGACATTTCTCCTTGCTTAAGGTCCAAGAACCCCCTGCACAAAGCACTCTTCTCCTATTCAAGGATAACTTAGTTTTAAATCGCTCCTTGAATTGTTCTCAAGCAATTGCTTCCTTTGGAATTTAAAGGACCATTGCCTCCCACCAATCTAAATCATCTTCTTGAAGCTGACGAGAAGCTAGCCTCTTCTTTTGAGTGTTATCATATCCCATATCACTAAAGTTACACTCACATACCTTCAACCAATTCGGCACCTCCAAAGCGGGTTCTTTCTGGTAAACACTTTCCCTCCATAATTCTTATTGTGCCTGTCCATCTTAGAAAAGTATCCTCCTCTAACTTCCAGTCTCGTCTCAATAACTTCTACTAGCTATTGCATCAACATTTCCATCATATGTTGGTGGAAAAGAGTGTTCATGTCGATCACTCTAACTATCAGGGCATGCATCTAAGTTCTAGTTTAAATACCAATGTCCGGGACTGCCTTCCCTTATTGGCCACTAATCTACGTACTTTTTATTTCTCTACTAGCATTTGTCCAAGCACCTCCTAACATCAAATGTTCACTTCAAATTTCTATTCTTCTTTCTACATAAGAAAGCGTTTGTAATAAACTGAAGTAAAGATAATGAGAAAAAAAGAAATGGGATCCTATAAATCTATATTAAAATACAAGTGCATTATACATATAGCGTATACCCTCCCCAAAATGATTGTTTTCAATTATCTAATTTCTTCCTAGACTTATACTTAACTCTATTTTACTTTATGTCCCCTAACCTAAGCTGTGATACAGCATTGTAAAATCTCCTATTTCAGGATCCAAAAATGAACGTCGATGATGTAGTAGTCAACGCTAGAATTATCTTCAAGCGACTATGGGATTAATTTTATCCAACAACATTAAGCAAATAGAGCGGATAAATAATTTTCATTACATAAAATTGTATTTACAATTTTCTATTCCCAAAACATGCCCACTAAGGGGTAAATATAATGAAAACATAAATAATAGTGTCATGCCGAAATGAAGATGTTGACACTAGCATTTAACCAGATATACAGCCTGGATTTACATTATTAGAATTAAATAACTTTTATTACCTATTAAGCCTTTTACTTCGTCTTTGGTGCTTTTATTCACATTCTAAAATGTTACCAGTCTAATTCATAAACTTATTCGAATGAGTATCCATGATTTTATAGGAAAAACAATAATAAACACGAGTCAGACATAAAGGCTGATATGTGTAATATATTTCCTAACATAATATATAGCGTGACAACACTACCTAAAGGAATGGGTTTTTGTGACGACCGACCATTTTGAACAACTTGAAATGTTCCAAAATGACATATTACCAATGGGGTTTATAATAAGAATCAATACACGGAATCATAAAAACAGAATCAAAATAGAATCTCGTGGGGGAAATAAAATATGTACATAAGTAGTTCATTAAGCTACTGATAAAGTTTACATCTGAGTTTGGAATTTAAAATAGAAAATTGGAAACAAATAAGAGTTCCCTACTATGTGTCCAAACTGAAATAATAAAATAAAAGCTAGATAAAAGTGGAGTCTCCAACTCGGTCATCATCTCCAAAAAAGCACTCCTCAAACACTGTAATACTCAAGCTGACCCGAGCATAATGAAAACACATACTCGAGTCCGAACTAAAAATTCTCATGTAAGTTAACTTAAAATCAGGTGTACAATGTGCAAAATAACTCAAGTGATGTTACGGAATTTTCCATTTCCTAAGGATCTGTTAGACCATCTATATGTAGTAGATACGATACATATGTAATGTCTTTTAGTAATGTAAATATTCAAACAGCGTTAAGGCTTTACATTCACCCCCCTTAACATAATTTAAGCATGTAGTCTATGCAGGTCCTACAACACAACCAGTAACGTCAGTAGCCAGTGAGTCACCTATAGGTACAACACTAAAACAAAGTGGTAGTGGTCTCACATAGAGATAATTGTATGACAAGGCACGTGAGGCAATGCCCAAGATAGGATACTATCGTTTTACATTCCTTGTCTGTTCTTAAACCCTAACGGCCGACCGCATCCACCAATCCAAAATCAAGGTGCGCCAATCAAGTTTCAAATTCAAGATAGTAATACAAGGGAAAGATGTCCGCTAGAGGTAGCGATACTCGTTGGCTAGGTATAACTCCTGTTTTAGTTATTTCAAATTGACACAAGTGTTGGGGTCATCCATTATCATTCTCTTACTTCATTCTAGCAAACGTTCGCTAATTCAACCTCTACATTCTAGATAACATCCACCGCGTACATAGTTATTAAAGTGGTTCAGGTATTGATAGAGAGTATGTTAATATCCAGCTACGCTCTCCTTAATAACCAGCCGTTAACCTTATAAAAGTATGTTGTTTTGTACATTTTAATTCTTAAACTAAAATCCGTATAGAGTATCAAAAATTATTCAACATCAGAATTTCTTCGTTTTACTTCAGCAATTCGTAGAAACAGTTTCAGAAATCACCAAAAATGTTTATTATTTTTCATAACCAAAATACAACAGATTTCGCACTAATTAAATTATAATACCTTAAAAAATTTTAGAAAAATCCAAACTAAATTTCATAGTTCTTAAAGAGCCTTTACAGAATTTCAAGTAAAGTTTCAGATTTTTCTAGATTGATTTAATAATTTTTACAATTTCCAAACGGCTAATTTCAAAGATTAAAATATTAAAATTATAAAATGACCGATAAATATAGGTTACTTTATTAAATATTCTTCAAATAATATACTAGCGCTATAGAAAAAGTTTAAGGTCAAAATAATTAATTTTATAAAAATAAATTTTTACCATAAAGCCATTTTCTTTAAAATAAATTACGAAATACCTAGATGGCCGAATTAAATCTCAGTTTCTTTAAAAAATAGTTTTTTATGTAATGGAGTTACAAAAAAAATTTCAAGTTAAAATGACACCTTTCTACAAATCACTTACTTATTCGTATATAATTAAATATTTATTCTGAAAAATCTACACGTAAACTTCCTAAATTTAAGACTATATTATTTCAAATATCCTTTATCATTACATATAAAAATTTAAGAATTAAACACGTTCATTTGTGATAAATTTTTAAATAAGGACAAATGGCAATTTTGTTAAAAATCACATTATGACCAAAACAATAAAACTATATATCCTAATATTTTCCACATATCAATATAAGATGTCTAAGGGTTTTTGTATCACTATTCAATGCTTAGATGATCCATATGACAATTTATACAATTACATTAACCTACAAGGTGGTAAAAGGGATATATCACAATCAATGGTCAAGCATATATATAATCATAATATCATCAATTATTAACAATTTACAGGCCTACACATTCAATCAAAATTTAAATCAGCTTAATTAAACATATATCACAATAAATCATTAATTATCACATATCGGGGTGTTCAACTAGCAAGGGTATTCAATTTTCAATATTAACTTAAATATAGAATAAAATTTTGTCACATAACAATGTTGATTTAACTTACAATAGATTTAATATTTCATGAGTTTAAACACCCACCTTTGTATGCAAATCTGAAAACTGCTCAATACGAACAATTATACAACTCCAAATCTCACCACCAATGTACGCTCTGAACCTAGATCAACGCACTTCGGACATGAACAACGAGATGGACACAAGGAGACGAACAACGATGACTAGCACATTGATAGAGTCTTAGTTCTGATGGGATGGCATTCAGTAGTTGGCGATGTTCGAATCTGGTGGAGGCTGGAACTTTGTGTTGATGGGGCAGTTTGGGTGGCGTGATCTGGATTTGTTGGAGATGATGGAAATGGGATAGTTCGGATGGCAGGTAGGCAGTGGAGATGTCATGCGGTATAGGTGCAGCTGGAGGCAGGATGGTCTGTCTTGGTGCAGGAGAGAAGGGGAAGGTCTCTGGGAAGAGTGTGGATGGATGGAGGATATGTGGGATTTGGGTCTGGGTTCAGTTGGAGGCTAGGCGAAGGTGGGGGTGGGGTGGTCTTAGCAGAGCAGGCATAGATAGGGTTGTCGATGGATGGGCCAAAGTGGTTACGTGGGGAAGGTTGAGCGGAAAGAGATGGCGACTGTTATGGGATGTGGCAGACGAAATATATTTATGGAGAGGGTTTATATTGATGAACAGTAATTATATTTTGTTTTCCTCTTTTCGAATAAACTGGTCAAGTAGTGTAAAATTGAGATAGAATATATTTGCTAAATATATGGGTGACATGGCAAGACTAATTCTCTCATTCAAACGCAGCCTAAATATATATATGTACGGGCACTACTTAAATTTATAATCCGCCCTATACGCTATAATTCGACCATTAAACGTTAAGAACCGTGCGTCGAAACACAGAAATAAATATACCATTACAACCAGCGAGGCAAAGCGAACCATATAGAGTGATAATATCTATACTATGACTACCACATTAAAAATTCACTACTACCGCCAATTTCATCGACTCGAAACGTACAACAATCTTCAAATTACAATAAACGGAGCTAGAAAAATGGAATTTGATGAAAAAAATTTAACGACTTATTCGAAAAAATTTCTAGAACATTTTAATGTAAAAAAATTTACATTTTAAAGAATAATAATTTTCATTAGAATATTAACCGATTTTTAATTAAATCTGAAACAGAATAGATTTTTCGAATACGCAAACTACATTCATTCATTTTTTTGCCTTTTCATTTTAACTTATTACATGCATTTTAAATTTAAACTTTATTATTTCTTTTTTTGTTCATTTTTTTTGAAAATCATTACTTAATTCAATATTTCAAATTATTAAAATCCTAGTTAGTTACAAACTCCCTCGCTCAAACCTTTTCATCCTTGAAATGAAACAAGACAAAAGAATAGAGCAAAGAAGCAAAAGATAAAAGAGATTCAAGGCATGAGCTGATACCACAGCAATTCGATATTTGAAGCATGGATATTGCCTTACGTCTTCCATGTGCAATCTCGGTTATCACTACTCCACTGGATCTTGATGATATTGACTAATTTCCTTCTCAACTGCTTTGTACTTTGGTATACAATACGAAGTGGCCACCTCTCAGCGGTAAGATTTGGCTCAATATCTAATTCTACAAATTGTGCAGGTTGGACTAACGTTGATGGGTCATGTAAATATTTGCGGACATGTGAGACATGGAATATATTATGCATGCCCGATTGTTTCTTTGATAAGGCAACCCTATAAGTGAAAGTACCAATCCTCTCCATGATGCGAAAAGGACCTACAAATCTTGAAGCTAGCTTTCCTTTCCTCTTAAATCGAATCACATTCCTCAAAGGTGAAATTTTTAGAAATACTTGATCCCCTACTGCAAATTCCAAGTCTGTCCTCCTTCTATCAGCATATTTCTTTTGCCTATCCTAAGCCATTTTCATTTCCTTCTAATCTCTTCAACTTTCTCTGATGCTTTAAGAATCATTTTGGGTCCAAGAACAAGTCAATCCCTTGTCTCAACCTGACAAGACGGAGTTTTACAAGGTCATCTATAAAGAGCTTCAATATGTTAATACTCACTTGAATTTCAAGGATTAATTAATTTCTTCATATATATTATTAATAAGTTCATTTAAATTTAATTATACCTGATAGCTATTATTGTAGGTAAATTCATCAAGAAGGAGATGGTCTTCCCAAGATCCCCCAAAATCCAGAACACAAGCTCGAAGAAGGTTTTCTAGAATCTGATTTACTCTTTCAGCTTGGCCATCCATTTGAGGATGATAAGCTACGCTAAGATTCAGTTGAGTACCTAACGTGTCCTGAAAAGCTTTCCAAAAGTTTGTTAGTGAAAAATGGGGTCTCTATCACATATTATGCTCATCGGAACTCCATGGAGTCGGACAATTTCCCTTATATAAATCTCAGCCAAACTCAGACCAGTTTGAGTTGTTTTTACATGGATAAAGTGGGTAGGTTTCATTAGTTTATCAAGAATCACCCAGACGCTTTCGTTACCTTTTCTTGTCCTTGGTAATCCATTGATAAAGTTCATAAAGATTTGATCTCATTGCCAAGTCAGAATCTCAAGAGGCTATAATAATCCTACTATCTTCTAATGATCGACCTTCATTTGCTAACAAGTAGCACATCTGCTCACATGAATAGAGATGTCTCTTTTCATCCCACTCCACCAGTACAAGTTTTTCATACTCCGATACATTTTTGTAACTCTAGGATGAATAGAAAGTCTGGACTTGTGATTATCTCTTAGCACTTATTGTCTCAAACCGTCTACATTCGGAACACAAATTTTGTTATTAATTCTCATAATTCCATTTTTATCAATTTCTGCACCTCTCCAGCTTCGTGTATCTACTTACACTTTTAGAAAATTTTCCTTGATACGCCTTAGCATTGTATCTTCATCCTGTTTGGTAGCAGTGTGATCTATAAAAGTTGGAGAAGCAATAAGTTGATATAACACGCTATGTTTCTACTTAAAGCATTCACCACTACATTTGCTTTTCCAGGAGTGTAATTAATGTCGGGGTCATAAGCAGCTAGAAATTCAAGCCATCTAACCTGCCTTTGATTTAGATCCTTCTTAGTAAAAATGTACTTTAGTGATTTATGATCAGTAAATAGTTCAAATTTCATTCCCAAAAGATGGTGTCTCCATATTTTTAAAGAAAACACTATTGTTGGCAACTCTAGATCATGCATAGCATAGTTTAGTTCATGAAACTTCAACTGTCTACTGGCATAAACAATGACTTTGCCATGTTGCATTAAAACAACACCTATCCTATTTCTGCAAGCGTCTGTATAAACAGTCAAACCTTCAGTTCCATTTGGAATAGCAAGAACAGGAGCAGTAGTCAACTTGTGTTTTGATTCATTGAACGCTTTTTGGCATTTATCGGTCCATACAAACTTAACATCCTTCTTAGTCAAAGCTTTTAGAGGCGAGGAAATACAAGAGAAATGCTCGATAAATCTCCAGTAATAACTGGCTAAGCCTAGGAAACTTCAAACGTCAGTTGGAGTCTTAGGAATTTCCCAATCTTGAAACTTTAGAAAGAGGTATGAATTTCGAATTTAAAGAGAAAAGATGATTCAAAATCTAGGTAAAAGAAGCTATAAAAAGAACTTACATTGATCACAGCGATCTTAGCTGGATCAACTGAAATCCCATTCTTAAAGACCACATGCCCAAGAAATTTGACTTCTTCTTGCCAAAATGGCATTTAGTAAACTTATCCTTCAGCTGGTGATATCTTAGAGTCTTAAATACAACTTAAGGTGCACTTTATGTTCTTCCTTAGTTTTTGAAAAGACCAAAATATCATCAATGAAAACTAGAATGAATTTTTTGGGAACTTCTAGAAATACTCTGTTCATAAGATCTACAAAGTAGGTTGGGGCATTAGTTAAAACCGAATGGCATAACTAACCATTCATAGAACCCATCTTCGGTGTGGAAAGCTGTTTTGTGAATGCTATCCTCTGCAATTCTAAGTTGATGGAAACCTATGGCTAGGTCAAGTTGTGAAAATACTTGTGTGCCGTATAGCTGATCAAACTTGTCATTAATATGAGGCATTGGTTATATATTCTTGTAGGTAAGCTTGTTCAATTCTCTATAGTCTACAAGCATTCTTAGGGAACCGTCGAATTTAGTAATGAATACCACTGTAGCTCCTCACTCTGAATGACTACATCTTATCAGACCTTTAGAAAATAAATCTTCAATTTGAACCTTTAACTCTGCCCTCTCCTTGGGTGACATTCTTCTTGGAGCAAGTACTTTAGGTCTAGCTTTGTGAATAAGATCAATTTGGAATTATATTTCAAGACGAGGCGGTAAACAAGTCACTTCACCGAACACATCAGGGAATTGTTGGACAGCCGAAATAGTGCTAAGATCATTTGGATGGGAATCAAGTGAAAAAATAAAACTCTTAGCAAGATTTAGAGGAATTTTGCACTCTATTACTAGGCGGTTTCCATTGTCATCAACTAAAGAGACTATTTGAGAGTTGCTAGAAATATTGGCATCAAACCTTGCTAACCAATCCATACCTAATAATATATCAAACACTTTGAAGCCCAACACATAAAAGTCTCTTGTAAACTAGTGTTTTTCTTTAAGGAGTCTTACCTTTTACAAATCATTCCTAGGTTTGCAGGACCACCGATGAGGTTTGATACACATAAGGATTTATGCGTTGGTTCAGGTTTTAAAACATGTTCAAGTTTGTTACATAAGTCTACTAATATAAAGCTATAGGATGCTCCAGTATCAAATAAAACACGAATAGGCATACGGTGCAATGTAAGGGTACCTAGAAGCACTGGGTCGGTATCCTCTATCATAGGAGTAGAAGCTGTAATCGCAAAGACCCTGGATGGGGTGCCCGTCTTCTGAGTGGGACGGTCTTTCTTGAAGTGGCTAGGCTGCAAGCAATATGGCAAAGATCTCTCTTAGTCATCTGAACTGGGGGTACAGACGCCCCTGCTATTACCAGGCAACTATTTGTATAATGTCCCTTCTAGTCGCACTTGAAGCATGTGATACTAGGCAGATCAGTGGGCCTCTTTTGAGAATATCCAACTACATTCTTGTTATGCTAATTCTTCTTTTGCTGGCTAACATTCAACTTCCTCTTCCCTTGGTTGTTGGTGGTTGCTTGGGCAGTTGGGGCTTTATCAACTTATGTCCTCTTCAAGTTCAGTTTCATATCTAATAGCCATATCCATAAGAGCTGTGAATGTGCCATGTAGATTCCCTATAAGACGATCCTGAAATTCCTGGCGCATGCCCACTATGAACATCTCGTTCTTCTTCAGAAGAGTGTCAATCAGACTGGGGCCAAACTTAGACAGCTCATTGAATTTTCTCTCATACTCCAAAACTGTCACGTTCCCTTGCTTAAGATCCAAAAAGTTCTGGTACAATTAAGTCTTTTCGACTTCGGGCATCCACTGAGCTACGAAAGCTTCCTTGTAAATTTGTGGTATACAAGGTCGAGCTAGATTTCAAATAGATAATCTTATCAGATATGGAATTCTTATAAAGATTTCACCTGAATTGAGCCTAAGTGGTATTTTATTCAATGGTATGGGCTGTAACAGATTCCCACCAATCCTAGGCAGCCTCCTGCAACTACCAAGCTGCCAACTGATGCTTCTGCACATCAGTAATCCTTAATCCGGTGAAAATCCTTTCCAAGCTTTTTGGCCACTACTGTGCTTCGATTATGCCCTCTGCTCCAGTGAACTTTTTACCTCCAAGTTGTGTATATTCCTTGCTGGGAGTAGTGAAACTCACCTTAGGAACAACTGGTGCCACAACTCCTTCAATAGGTCCATTTCCTCTTCCTCTACCTCTGATATTCCTTTTGTTACTCATCCTATAAGGGCAAGGATGGGTTTAGAACACAAATTAGAAACTAAACTTAAAGGAGAACCTATTCAAGTGAAATCTACTAAGGAAGAAGGGTCTATTTTGATTAAAATTTTGAAAATAGAAGGAATTTTAAAACATTTTATTTTTACAAAAATACGCTCTCTCAAGAAAGATTCTACTCATTCTAGGGTATTACTCACCCTAGCTCAAACAACTCGAAACGTTCCAAAATAACAGATTATCAATGAGGTTTATAATAAGAATTAATACACAGAATCACAGACATAGAATCTCCCAACGGAAATAAAATAAATACATAAGTATTTCATGAAGCTACTAATAAAGTTTACATTTGAGTTTGGAATTTAAAAAGAAAACTGGAAATAAATAGGAGTTCACTAGTACATGTCCAAACTGAAATAATGAAATAAAAGCTAGATAAAAGTGGAGTTTCCAACTCGGTCTTCATCTCTAGAAAAGCATCCTCAAACACTGTTGTACACAGGCTGACCCGAGCATAATGAAAATACATACTCAAGCCAGAATTAAAAATTCTCATGTAAGTTAACTCAAAATCAGGTTACAACGTGCAAAATAACTTAAAAGATGTTATGGGATTTCCCATCTCCTAAGGATCTATTAAACTATATATATAGATATATATATATAGTAGATATGATACATATGTAATGTCTATCAATAATGTAAGTATTAAAATAGCATTAAGGCTTTACATTGATCCCCCTTAACACATTTTTAAGCATGTTTTCTATGCATGTCCAGTAACACAACCAGTAACATCAGTAGCCAGTGAGTCTCATATGGTGGTCTTGCATAGGGATAATTGTATGACAAGGCATGTGAGTCAATGTCCAAGATAGGATACTATCGTTTCGCATTCCTTGACTGGTCGTAAACCCTAACGGCCGACCGCGTCCATCAGTCCAAGATCAAGGTGCACCAGTTAAGTTCCAAAGTTAAGATAGTAATACGAGGGAAATATGTCCGCTAGAGGTAGTGATCCTCATTGGCTAGGTATAGCTCCTGTTTTAGTCATTTCAAATTGACACAAGTGTCAAGATCATCCATTATTATTCTCTTACTTCATTTCAACAAACGTTCACCAATTCAACCTCTACTTTTTGGATAACATCTACCATGAACATAGTTATTAAAGTGGTTCTGATATTGATAAAGAGTGTGTCAATAACAGGCCCCGGTCTCTTTAATAACCAATCGTTAACTTTATAAAAGTATGTCGTTTTGTCAATTTTAATTCTTATAGTAAATTCCGTATAGAATTTCAGAAAGGGTTCAGCATAAAAAGTTCTTTATTTTACTTTAGGAATTAACATAAAAGGTTTCATAAATTTCCAAAAATATTTATTACTTTTCATAGTCAAAATACATCAGATTTCCTACTAATTAAATTATAAAAACTTAAAGATTTTCAAAAAAATTCCAACTTAAATTTCAAAGTTCCTAAAACAACTTTTTAGAATTTCCAGTAAATTATCAAATATTTCCAAATCGATTTAATAATTTTCCCAATTTCAAAACGGCTAATTTCAAAGATTAAATTACTAAAATTATTAAATGACCCAGATAAATATAAGTCCTTTTATTAAATGTTCTTCAAATAATATACTGGAGCTAAATGAAATGTTTTTGGTCAAAATAATTTTTTTTATAAAAATACATTTTTACCATAAGCTATTTTCTTTAAAATAAATTATAAAATACCTAGATGGCCGAATTAAATACCTGTTTCTTTACAAAATATTTTTATTTTTATGTAATGGAGTTACAAAAAAAATTCAGTTTCAAATGAATTTTTTAATGAAATCACTTACTTATTTGTATATAATTAAATATTTATTCTAAAAAATCTACACATAAACTTCCTACTCGATTTTAGACTACATTATTTTAAATATCCTTTATCATTACATATAAAAATTTCAGAATTAAGGACTAAATATGTAACGAGCCAGAATTTCTGTCATTTGAAATTCGTATATTTAATTGATTTTAAATATTAACAAGTAAGATTTGTAAGTCGAATAAATTTAATTTTGAATATAGTGATTTAATTGGATAATTTAAATCGATAAATTAATATTTGAAATTGCATAAATAATTGATAATTGGGTTTAATGTGTATAAAAATGATTTTTAAAGTTATCTTAAATCATATTGGAGTTAGAATGATGTTTGTAAACTTTTAAAATTGAATTAAAAGTTAAATTGTAGAAATTGAATATTTTAATATTTAATTGACGAGTGAAAATGACCATTTTTCAAACCGTCTCGGATTTCGTCAAAACTACTTTCATCGGATCCGTAATGTGAAATTATTGTAAGGTTCCAAATTTCGTGTCAATCGGGTGTACGGTTTGTCCGGGGCAAGTTAAAACACATCGAAATCGTTTTAAATCGATTTGATTTAAATTTGATCGTTTAATTCCGTAACTCTCACATACGATCGAATTAGCTATCGAAACACGTTCCATTACGTTCGGAACGCGGGGTAAACCTTAGAAACGCCAGCCGGCTCGCTCGATTTGGAGTTCGGAAAATTTTCGATGAATAGTGTCGATAAATTTTCTATAAAAGCCCCTGGATTATTTCATTTCTCACTTAAACCCTAGTTTTGAACGTGGCCGGCATTATCTATTCAATGGCCAGGAAGTTGTTTCATTCTTCTTCAATTTTCTCCCAATCCACAAAACGATTCGAAATATTGTCAACTGCAAAATTGTAGAGGGCGAAGAGATGAATGTTTTCAACGGTGATGATCGATTATCGTCGAGTAAATCGATGGCAATTTGAGCGTGAAGACCACGCGTTCAACTTCGTTTTTCCCAGCCAATACTCAACCGAGTTCGACGAGATTCAGGCCGATGGCGTGTCGTGGGTAGGCGCTTGGATTGGCAATGCCAGATCGACGTCGAAGTCGTCGTATGGTGGTGCGACATTCAAAGGAGGATCACGTGTATGGGTTCACGCGTACGTGTATTAGCCTGGGGTTTTCACGCGAGGAAGAAGGCGCACGCCTCAGATCTGTAGTGGAAGCATTCAACGGCCCAGATTGTAATCAAGGTTTAAAAAGAAAATATAATTGAAAATTGATTATATATAAATTCGTATTAACTTCTAAATGTCATAACTTTTTGATACGAGGTCGGAATTTGACGAAACGAATTGCGTCGGGTTCATTTTGTCGAGCACTACGCAATGGAACTAGATTGGAGTTAATTGGAGTCAGTGAAAATTTTGAGTTATTTGAAATAAATACCGCAACCGTTATTGAAAGCAAGGTGAGAACTCCTCACTCAATCGAATTGTTTCGATTTAAATTTTAAATAGTTAGATTTAAAATTGTTGATATTTCTTGATTGTGTTGATTGTGTGAATTGGATGATAAATTATTATCTATTGTGTTAAATAGACCCTATACGCCGTATATTAAGCGGATGTTATTTATTAAAAACATATACCACGATAATTCTACTATGAAGTGGAATTGGTATTATATATGTATTTGGAGTTGATTTCCCGCATTATATAGCGGATGAGAGCCTATTGCGCCGCATAATAGCGGATAATATTTTATAAATCCCATATACCACGATATTCCACTTCGAAGTGGAATTGGTACTGTGCTAACATCTGTGGAAGCAGGGAAACAGGTTGGAGGGATCCAACTGGATTCCTCAAACATTTGAATTTATTTCATATGTTGTGTGTTGTTTATTTATAATCGCCGTGTGATTATATTTGTGAATTGGGATTGTTGAAGGCTAAAATTTAGCCGAATATATTTTTGGTATCGTTGGATACTAGAAATAAATAAAATTGGATTTTTGAAATTCAAGTTGAAATTTTATTGTGAAAATTTATTTTTGAGAATTGGATAAATTTAAAAGGAGTTTTAAAAAGATAAATGTCTTATTTTTGGACTATATTGAATTAAATTCCAAATTTTGGGAAAAAGCCTTAATAAATGGATTTTGGGTAATATTATTTATAAGTTAAAGGATTTATTTAAAATTTGGATTTTTAAATAGATTTGAAGTGATAAAGGAATTTATTTTAAAAAAAGAAATAACTTTGGAAATTGATTTATAGAAATTTATCTGATTTAGATTAATCAGATGATTAAATTGATCCTATCTACGAATGTTTGGATTATATTGGATGTTGAATTGTTTGACATCTCTGATATGTGATGCTTTGTGATACATCCTGATTTGTGTTGTAATCTGTGATTTGTTTATCCGTGATATATATATATATATATATATATATATATCTTTGATCTGTGATGGTTGAATGTTGTTGCACTATTGTGTTAAACCGTGGACTACACAATACACACACAAATGTGGATTTCACGTGGAAATCGGTTAAGTCACAGTTTTTATCAATTTCGGAAAATTGAGTTTTTGAATCCAAAATGGTTTTGGAATTGGAATTGAAAGCTTTGAAAGTGAGTTTCAAAATAAAAGTTATTTTAAATAACTTAATAAAATTGGAATTTAAATCATTTGATTTAAATTTTGAATTCAATATTTTGAAATTGAATTCAATAATTTGGGAATTTTGGTCTAAAGGATTTTACAAATTATAAAAGGTGTTTATATGGGTTTTTAACCATTTAAAATATGGTTTTGGAAATTTAATTTTTAAATCCAAGATTTGTACTTGGATGGCTTTATCCTGTGTAATTGTAACCAGTTTTTCCCAAAACGAAAACTATCTGTTTTCAAATAATAATAGCTTTCATAATGTGAAAAGATTTCCAATTTGTATCGAAACATTTCAACTTGAAAATTGAATTGTAAATAGTTTGGAAAAACTTTGAATTAACCTTTGTGAAGATGATTAAGCTTTATTTGGAAATCAAAGAAGATTTTAAAAGGTGTATTTTTTTATATTATAAATGACTTGAATTGTGAATAGTTTTGAAAGCTATAAATTAAATCTTAATTTAAAGATTTAATGGGTTAACCCAATTGATTTGGAAATCTGTGAATGAATCTTTGTGAAACTGGGTAAACTTTGTGAAGTAAATCCTTTTGTTTAAAGATTTAAAATGGTAATTTGTTTAAACCATTTAAAGAAAAGGATTTGGGTAATAAGTTGTCACTTAATTGAAATCCCAATATCCATATGTTTTTAAATATTGTGCTCACTATTCGGGTTAGCCGGGAAAAGACCTTTGTGTCATATAACCCATTCTGAATTAGTGATACGACGATATGGATCGTATTGAAGACCGGTGTTGAAGACCGGATATTTTCGAAAATGAAAGGACAACCTGTCGAATGTCTCTGCACCGAGTTGATCCGGTATAGAGATTTATATCACTCTTCTTATGATGGGAAGTCCGGACATGATTAGTGAATATCCGGATTGCAAGGGCTTCTTTGGAAGTGCCTTCGGTTCCGTTCGATCTCGGAACGGACTTGTATGGATGTGTGTTTGACGTTACACTTTGAGATGTAAAGCTGGTTTCTATCAAATACATTTCTGTTGGTGGCGGAGAATTTATTCTCTTCGCTTAACACCCTTCTCTGAGACATACAAGCTCAGAGGTTATGTAGTTGATGGTTACTAGTGATACATTCCCAATTTGGTAATGTGGCATACGAAGTGCTGTTGATCATTTATTGATAAAAGCGTGGCTTTGTGAAAAAGCGTGGCTTTGTGAAAAAGCGTAGTTTTGTGGACGAGACTTCGTCGAGCCTCACAACCCGGTAATGGTCGAAACAGGAATGTTGCGGCAAGGTTGTTAGGGGTCACGCCCCTAGGGTATGTCATTTCCTTCTGGATAAAAGGTGATATCATGGTATGGAGCCTAGATATTTTACCTATGTTGATGCTGCAAATTTATTATACTTTGTGGTTATTGCTTGTGGTTGAGGATCCTCGGATAAAGGTCGGTAACGACCGGGGGATGGCATAGCTCGTGTGTTAGCTACCTAGTTACAGCTGTATAGCGTGAGGTAGGCCTTGTGTTTGCAGAGAGCAGGTTGACTCTCGGGGCGTCTTTCCAGAGGCGTTTCCATTTCGGTGTAAGGAAGTTCCTTTGCCTGACCATTTGTTGGAAATCCAAAGAAACAATACGAACCTGTACGGTTTTAGTTGTATTACCTGCTATGGAATGTGGCGGTAACCTGCTATTGAACATAGTAGCTATAGTAGGCATACAATAATGGTTGTATGTTGGCTATGATTGATATTATACTTTCGAAATGTTTTCTGCACTATGCACTAATAATAATATCAAATCCATTGATTTTGCGTAGTAAGCATGTTTGACTATCATAAGAAGAAATCTCCTTCAATTCTGCGTTTGCATTGTGTGTATGGCGGGAGGTCTTATGGTAGTTTCATTTTCCAAAAGCATTGCGAATGTCTTTTACTTCCTTTGTCGTTGTTTAAAGATAATAACTGTTTTAGTTCTCACACCAGTCACCATGACTGACCTGGAGTTTATTGTTTCCTTCCTAAACTCTGGGTGCCCACCAATTTCCACACGGGCAGTCTAGAGTCAGGTTATCAGGTCATTCTGGATTCAGGAGATGCTGTGGAGCTCAGTGGCAAGCTGGATGGCGAGATGTACCATTTGTATATGATATTATTTATTCTGTTGTGTATTCTGTATGAGGACAAGTTTATATAACTGTCCAGTGTTGTATTGTTGTTGTAAACTCTAATGATGATGTAATGTATAAAATGATATAGTTTTTTGATTTAAAGATTATCCATTTATCTATTATATGTTGTTCCACTGCGAATGTGAGATTCTGTTATTGTTCTGTGTTTTTCTGTTTTTTCTTCTTTCTTTTTCTTCTGTCTTCTTCTACCTCTTCTTTTTCTCCATAACAATTAGGTTTTCCGGCATTCGATTGCTCGGCAGTTGATACAGTGGACGTATTAATGTCGATTTTCGGAAGTCGAAAATCTCGAACCGTTACAAAATAGTAGTTTTGTCAAAAATCATATTTTTAGTTAAAACAATAAATTGTATATCCTAATATTTTCCACATATCAATATAAGATATTCAAGGGTTTTTATCCAATGTTCAAATGATCCATATGACAATTTATACAATTACAGTAATCTACAAGGTGGTAACAGAGATATACCATAATCAATGATCAAACGTATATATATAATCACAATATCATCTATTATTAACAACTTATAAGCCTACACATTCAATCAAAATTTAAAAAACTTAATTAAATATATATCACAATAATTATTAATTATCACATATCGAGGTGTTCAGCTAGAAAGCGTATTCAATTTTCAATATTAGTTTAAACATAGAATACAATTTTATCACATAACGATGTTGGTTTATCTTGCAATAGATTTTAGTATTTTGTGAGTTTAAACCTCACCTTTGTACACGAATCTGAAAACCGCTCGATACGAACAATTATATGACTCCGGATCTCACCACGCACGTACGCTTCGAACCTGGATCAACGCACTTCGAACACGAACAATGAGATGGACACAAGGCGATGAACAATGATGACTAGCACGTAGGTGGAGTCTTAGATCTGGTGGGACGGCGTTCGACAGTTGTTGTTGTACGGATCTGGTGGAGGCTAGAACTTGGTGGTGATGGGGCAGTCTGGGTGGTGTGATCTGGGTTTGGTGGAGGTGATGGAGATGGGATAGTTTGGGTGGCAGCTAGGTAGTGGAGATGTCAGGCGCTGCAGTTGTAATTGGAGGCGGGATGGTTTGGCATGGTGGAGGGGAGAAGGGGAAGGTGTCCGATAAGAGTGTGGATGGATAGAGGATATGTAGGATGTGGGTCTGGGTTCAGCTTAAGGCTAGGCGGAGGTGGTGGCTTGGTGGTCTTGGCAGAGGAGGCATAGGTAGGGTTGCCGATGGATGGGCCAAAGTGGTTACGTGAGGTAGGTTGAGTGGAAAGGAGATGGCGGTTGTTATGGGATGTGGCAGGCGAAATGTATTTGTGGAGAGGGTTTATATTGATGAACAGTAATTATATTTTGGTTTCCTCTTTTCAAATGAACTGATCAAGTAGTGTTAAATAGAGATATAATAAGTATTTGCCAAATATATGGGTGACGTTGGAAGGCTAATTCTCTCATTCAAACATAGCCCAAATATATATATGTGCGGACACTATTTAAATTTATAGTCTTCTATATATGCTATAACTCGACCACTTAGCGTTAAGAACCAGATGTCGAAACACAGAAATAAATATACTATGGCAATCAGTAAGACAAGATGAACCATATGGTGCGATAATATATGTACTATGACCACCGCATCAAAAATTCACTGTTGCCGTCAATTACACCGACTCAAAATGTACAACAATCTTCATATTGCAATAAACAGAGCTAGAAAAATCAGAATTTGACAAAAGGAACTTTGATGTCTTACTCGGAGTATTTTCTAGAACTTTTTTATGTAAAAATATTTACATTTCAAAAATAATATTTTTCATTAGAATATTAACTGGTTTTTAATTAAATCAGAAACAAAGTAGATTTTCCGAATATGCAAACTACATTCATTCGTTTTTTCTTTTCATTTTAACTTATTGCACGTATTTTAAATTTAAATTTTATTATTTCTTTTTTTATTCATTTTATTTAAAATGATTGTTTAATTCAATATTTTAAATTGTTCAAAACCCAGTTTGTTACAGTTTTCCACTCACTAAATCAACAACGGCAATTACATAACATGATGTAATAAAATTACCATATTATTGCATACATATAGACCATTTCAAACATAGGCGCCCCTATACTTATTATACATTCATGAACCATGTCATAAGTATACTTATACTTGTCAACATTTTATGAACCATATCATACAAACATCATACTCATCCACATGCATCTCCTAAACTTTTATTTAGGTGTTAATATTAAAGTTATAATTAACTTTATTTAGTGACTTATCTCACTATGTCTTTCTATCTCAAATTTATCTTTTTCTCGAACATAACCGATGAAATGACCACTCATTCTATAGAAGCCACCCTGACTAGAGCCACCAAGACTCTCCTAGGATGTTGAATGTAAGCACCTTGAATACATTCTAGCAAGCATCCTTATTAAACATGAGTAGACCTTCCTAGTCCCATAAACACTTTCATTTTATTTTATCGATCCACTCGTTATAAATACGTCCATTTTGAAATTATTAGTCATGTTAGAGTAAAAATATTCTAAATTGAACCCAATAGACTTTATATGTCTTGACATCCTACTATATACCATTGAATATAGACTTTCCTAAGCCTTGGACATTCACCATTCAATAAATCCACGAGTTAGCATATTTTAAGATCTTGAGTTCAATTCACTTCTTTCATTCATTAGTAATTTGCACTACACGTTCTTTAGATCATCATACTAGATCAAAATCTTCCGATTCATTAGATAAAAAAATTATTTTCCTTTTAATGATATGCTTATCTTTTCTTAACATCCCTAAGATTAACTCCTTTTTCTCATTTGTTGTAAGCTATTCTATTTTTTCATAATTTCATCCATATGAAATTCAAATTAGGCAGCTTGAGATCTGGCTTCCAAAATACCATCCAAAATTTACACATTAAATAATGGATTTTTCATCATTAACTATCGAATTTGTAGTTGTCGAACTTCTAACCCACGCTATCACATACTAGCTGTGGTACCTTTAGCATAGTTATCACAAGTATAGTTATCACACATCTAGATTGATATCAGATGTGTGGCTAGCGCATTTATAGCTATTTGCATATCTAAATAGCTATCGCATGTCATGTATAGCTATCACATATCTAAATAGCTATTGCATGTCTAGCTATCACACTTCTAACTTAAGTGCTATAACACTTTTAAGGTAATTATCCCAAATTTAGCTATAACATATCTATATAGCAATTGCATGTCTGGCTATCTCACTTCTAACTTAAGTGCAATCACACTTCTAACTTAAGTGTTGTCGCACTTCAAAGTTAGATATCGCAAATCTAACTTTCAAGGTTATCGTATGTATCAACTTAGATGTTATCACATATATCAACCTAGATGCTATCATATATATCAATTTAGATTTAATTACATATATCAAGTTAGATGTTATTGCATGCATCAATTTTGGGGCTACCACATGTATCAATGTAGATGGTATCATGGTATAAACTTAGGCTATCTAATGTGTAAAAAGGGCAAATATGCAAGTAAGTGAAAAAAATGATATTTTCCTTAATAAAGTAACTACTTTTTGACTAATTCTTTACACATGCCTTAAATTCATTTATTAATTTCATGTTATGTAGAGATCTTTAATGATAGCCAAATTTCATTCCTTTAATTAAGCCATAACTGGTTTCTTCCCTTAATTATGGTATTTTCTGTCTTACCATTTAATTCATAACAATTCGAAAAATGATGGAAAATTCACAAATATTCACAAAAAATAAAAAACTCCTTCCTTTACCTTTACTAAAAATTTCAGATCAAAATATTAAATTTTAACAACTTTAAATGTTAATTTACAATAAATATTGCCTATTTTCGACTTAGAAATATCATAGTCAATCATTTTCTCATTTGAAAATTATGAAAATTAAAAGTCAACTCTCTTTTAATGTTATAAACATCATGCTAAAATTTTAAAGCATTTAGGGATGATTATTTCATGTTTTACTCTTAAACATATCAACAACAAGATTGTTTAATGTCCAACATAAATAGATTCATTTTATTTCCATCAAAACATGATTATCATCGTTCAAAACATCAAAACATGTTAAAATCTTAACCAAATGGATTCGGATGAAAATAGGTTTAGTATTATTCACCTACGTTAGAAAAATTGATTGAAATTCTCTTTTCTTTAGAAATAAAAGCTTTGATATTTAGCTTGTTTTCCTCCTCTTTCTCCCCTTAGTAATGGTGGTCACCCTAGCTTTTTAGTTTGCTTTTGTGAAACGGACATATGAATGAAGAGAAGATATAATTTAGGTATAAGAATTAATAATTTAGGCATGGGCTAATATCCCTCCTTGCCTAATCTTATTAATTCCTTCTCTATAATACGATTTCCCTTTATTAGAACATTTTATTTATTCCTTTAACCTTCATAGCTAAACTTAATTACTATTTACTCTTAGTCCATTCAATTAACCCTATATAAGTGTCCTATAATTAATAAAATTTACTTAGAGCAATTCTTTTAACTAAATTATCCTAATTACCATTATATAAAATCATATTGATTTAATATCATAACACGGCGCTTTAAAATATGGAGTGTTACAAACTGCTATGGAAATTTCAATACCAGTGAATGTTAAGTGCAAAAGATCAAAGATTGAGAGAAATATAAGAGTAAAATTGATTAATTGGATCTAGGAGAGAATTAATCCCTTACATAAATGTTGTGTGGGTGCATATGAGTGGTTTCTTCCATTAGAAACTGAAGAGAGGTGACTTGAGAATGAAGACTAAAAGGAAAAGGACGAAGAGACATGACTTGGAGCAAAATAGAATCTAAAACACTTGGCTATAAGAGCGTACATGTCGACCTATATACTTCACATAGGTCGACATGTACATACACAGGTCGACCAGTGTGAAGTACATAGGTCATGATGTGTGTACATGTCCTTTATTTTATTCTTTTTATTTACATGTATTTTTGATATAATTTTGGTTTGACCCTTTTTAACATTCAGAAAAATCCCAAAAATTATGAGAAATATTTTATGATGTCTAGAACGTTAATTTGGAGTGATTCAAAGATTGTTTGTGAAAACTTAACAAATCTAAACCGACGGGACTTAATAAATAAAATTTTCGACTTTTGTACCCATTTGTCCATCTTCTAGTATTGCTTTAATGTTGTTGTGTTTCAGTAGATTATTTACTCCATTAGATGTCTATAATGCTTATTCCTTTTATTGTAAATCTCCCCATTTGATTTATTCTAATATTTTTGATATATTCACCTTTATTGAACTTTTATCAATTGCCATCATTACTAGCTTCTATATTAGTGCTACTATACCTAAAATAATATCATCAAAACACAAGTCTTTTTCCTAATTATATGTTCGAATTATAAAAAATTTGTCCCATAAATAGGACTGTCGGTTTAATACAGTCATTTTCGATAAAATATTATTCGTTATAAAAAGGATCAGTTTGAATAAACTGTTCTGTTTACATTTGGAATCCTGTAATCTGACCGTACAAGATAATTAATTTTGTCCAAAGAACTTAAATAGAATATCGTGTCATTTTAACATTTACTTAATATTTATTCAAATTTAATAAAATTATAACAAATTTAAAATCTAAATAATAAGACTAAACTAAAATAATATTTAAATTTAAATTTTATTATTATTTAGGTTATGTACTAGTTAGTAATATTTAATAAATTATATACTATTTTAAAATTTAAATAATATTTAATAATAAAATTAAACAATAATAATTTTCTTATATAAATTTAAATTTTAATATTATTTAAATTATAACTATTTAGTAATATATTATATATAATTAATTAAAATTATAATAAACTATATACAACTTTCATCATAATAGAATAAGTTGTACAAACAGTCTTATAATTGTTTCCATGTACATAATCATACAACTGTTATTTTGTCTTGTATATGTTGTATTCCTTTAAAAGATAAGACTTCCCATGGACATCGTAGTAGCCATAGTGGTAGTGAAGCTGGCCGTGACATGATGATAGCGCTACATATACCCACTCAACAGGAAAGTTCTTCGTCATAGTATACCCAACCATAATTATCTGTGCAGCACTCCCAAAAGGCTTTCCCACCTCCCTACATCAAATGTTTATTTATGGCATTGCTAATAAATGGTATAAAATTTTTAGAATTTTAATATTAAATTATATCATAGTATTCCAGTAAAAGATTAACATAATTAAGTTCTCAAATACCAATGCCACCTCTCGACCTATCGCAAACCTACTGAAGTCTCATAGTATGGATTTCTGGCTTACACTCGGTAGCATTGATTATGATATAAAGAATGCAATGAGTTTGTGGTAAAATAGTATTGTTTCATACATATACTAACTATTTAAATATTTTAAACTTGTTTAAATTTAATTTAATTTTGCATGTACAGGAATAGTTCACCAGAGCACCCAAAACTCTAATCGCTATCATGCATCAGTTACGAGCTTCGAAAGCATCGACGAAGTATAGGACGATAGTCTTCGACAAAAAGAGAGATAGAAAAAGGCCTTCACACATTTCGATCAAGGTATGACGGAAGTTTGAGGAGTACTGGGAGTAAGTGGATGTGTAACAACCCACAATTTTAACAATCGAATATTTAAATGATTTATTTAAATATTTAATCAATAATTAATGGAATGCCCATTATACTCAATTTCTCAAAGATGAATGAATTGGAACTTGAGACACCCGCCGTTGAGACTGCAATTCTGTCACGGGAAAATTGAATACAAGCCAGTTTCATTTGAATATTGGACCGAGGGCCATAAGCTACCTTATAAGTTAGCTAACTCCTTCGTTATTCCCATTCACTTTTCATTCCAAGTTATTTTCCACTTCTTCTTCTCTAATTATGTTCCTAATCACCTCTTAATCCATAAACCTAAATCCACTTAATCATGCTTAAATAAAATTCCTAAATTCAAACTAAAATTGCTACAATTCCTCTCTACCTATTCCTCACATAACCCATCAAGGAATAAGCTTGGATCAAAGTTTGGAGCTTCATTCAAGGTTTTAAGAGAGCAAAAGGATGGGTTTTGGTGATTTTGAGCACAGTTTAGAGAAGAAGAGGCGACTGGGATGATTCTGCTACTATATTTACATGTTAAACTTCATAGATTTATTTATTGATGATTATTAAATTATATGAAATGATTTAGAGAATGTTTGATTTGATTTAGGCTTATGTTCATGTTTTAAATATGATTGTATTAACTCATTATTTGTTAAACACCTTAATTACTAATTTTGGGAAAGTAGCTATGAAACGGGTTTGGGTTTAATTGGATGATTATGTGTGATGTTATGGTTTGATTTGCAACTAATTAAGCAATATAACGATGTACATGTCATTAGAAAGTATTAATTAAGCCATTTTAATTGATTTTAGAAAAGTTAGTAAGCTAATTAAGTGAGTTTGGAGCTCTACACTTATTATTAAAGTGATTAGAGGCACAATGAAGCTTAATTAGTGTTTATAAATATTATTTAAGAGAAGAAATGATTTTATAAAATAATGAAATATTTTACACAATGAAGTTAGTAATCTAATTAAGCAAGTTATGAGCTCTACACTTATTATTAAAGTGACTAGAGACTGAAGGAAGCTTAATTTGTACTTATAAATATTATTTAAGTAAAGAAATAATTTTATAAGTGAAAGATATATTTTATAAAATTGAATGAGATTTATAAATTGGTATTAAAGATATATTTTATAAAATAGAATGAGATTTTATAAAATAGCAATGAAGTAATTTCTAAAATAGAATGAGATTTTATAAACTAGTAGTAATGATATCTTATAAAATAGAAGGAGATTTTATAATAGTATAAATGATATTTTATAAAATGGAATGAGATTTTATAAAATAATATAAAAGATATATTTTATGAATGTATGAGATTTTATAAAATAGTAAAAAATGAAATTTTATAAGTGGTTGTAAGGTTTTATAAAAAATATTATAAGACGAATACTTAATTTTAATGAAGAAATTAAGTATTATAAAGGCTTAAAATAATTTATAAGCTGGTTTTATATTTTACAAAATAATAGAAGGATTTTATAAAATAGTAGAAAAAATATTGAACTTTTATAGAAAAGATTTTATTATTAAATAATCAAATTGTTATTTGAGTATACGTGTATGTGTATGTGTATGTGTATGTATATGAGTAAGTATATGTATATGTGTGTTTGAAATTATGTAATAAAAAATACAATTCTTGTGTTTTAATTAGAATAGTTGATGATGGTTATGATTGTGAATATGTAAATATAATTGTGTGATTATATATGTGCATGGGAATATTCATACGTATGTATAAGCACGTCACGGGCAATCTCATGTAGCCATAGAAACTATCGAGTGCGCGAAGTTGAATGGGAGATTACCGTGTCGGGTGATCGCTCAGTAAAGACCGAAATGTGATTTGCGCTGTGGAAGCATGTTTGCATGTACAAGTGTGCGTATGTATGCCCAAGTAGGTGCATCGACAAACGTTTGAGCATTATGTGAGATGAGAAGGTCGGTTGAGTACATTTTGGCGTGTTAGAGGAGGCCGAGTCACTAGAAATCATCATGCGGGACTCTACGCATAAAAGAGTGGTTTTCATATCAGAATTAGTTTTCGAACACTTGAGAAATCACTTTCGAAATATCGATCAAGGGGCTTTGGAAAAGGCCCTAGTGGTGAAAGTAGAGTGGAGAAGCTAAGCCACCATCGGCCGAAGCAACAAAGGGAAACAGAGCTCGAATCTATGATTGTGTGGCACAATTTGAACCTACCTCAGGCTTATAGCCTGGGACAGGCTACCAACTTCCACCGATGGCTCTACCATCAGTGCACCAGGGGAGTATAGGCCTAGGTGGTAAGTCCAAGCAGTTGTAAATAATCAGCGCTTTCTTCCCAAGTTTTGGATGCGGGTTTGTGTGAAGCTTTGGCGTGACTTCGGGAAGACTTTGGGCTGCTCAAGAAAGTGGAATGCAACGCGAAGCTCGAGATTTGGATGTAATTTATAGTGATATATATGGACCAGTAATTACCAGGTATGGTATCAGTGTAGTGATTGGTTGTATGGTCACATTTGGTGAGCGTGTACGATTAAGCGAAGTTAGTCTGTATTTCTTCGTTTCGACCTTGAGTATATATGTTTGATGAATGGTACTAGTTTTATGTTTGTGGCCATGTCCTATATTAGTCTTATATTAGTGATCATACATCATATTGTTCATATAGTAGAGGCCATCCATGTAGATAGACGATGACGAGATATCGGTCTTCATTTGTGATAGGTGTAATATGTGACGTTATAGTTGATGCATATATCTTTATGGCATCGGTGTTCCTTTGTGGTTAGAATGGCATAACATACGGGTTACACCCGTCATTCCCTTTTATAGAGACGTTGTGTGAATTTGTTAAGAAATCCATAGTGACTAGGAGGTGGAGTTGATGATGATCATTTACAAGTGGATCATATATCACCTAAGCTTATTGAGGGGTACAGTGGGATCCACGTAGGTTTCAGGTAAGTAGAGTAAGTCATATATCACCAAAGCTCATTGAGGGTTACAATGAGATCTATATGAGACCCATCACTGATATGCGGCTCGGGGTCTAAGGTACATTTGGGTATTGACTCTATTATATTGGACCCCCAATAAGAATCACTGGATCATAATAAATTTAATTATAGATAGATGTCCAACGCGGACTCAGCTTTTGGATATTTAGAGTAGATCATATATCATTTGTGCTCAATAAGGGGTACGGTGAGATCTATATGGGTTTGCTCATACTGGATGTGTCTTATATTCTATGGTACAATTAGATACTGACTCTATTTATCTTGGGCATGAGTTTACCGTAGACTCCACTCATCGGCGATGATGAGTATCAATTTATATTCTCTACCTATTGTTAGTCCATGAGTTGATGGTTTTGATGACAACAACCTTAGAATAAGATTATAAAATATAAATACTAACATTATAGTTTAGATATATATGTATATGCAGGATTTAACTATGCAGGTACCAAGAATGAAGACTGTACAGTATAGAGATTCAAGATATCAAGATTGAAGACTCATGAGTATCAAGATTATCAAGAGTTCAAGATTTCAAGATTTCAAGATAAGTATTGAGTCTAGAATTATGTTAAAACTTCACAATAGCACTGAAATCTTCACTCCATTTTTCTTTTGGGATGGAAGCCATTTCTACCTTTTTAGTGGCTTACAAACCCACGACAAGTAGCTTACAAACCTACGACAAGTGGCTTACAAACCCACAAACATCCTGGTTTTGTACAAGTTCTCGAGTCCTGACATGATGAGATATTCTGCAGGAAGAAGCTTGCAAAACTACTTCAAAATGTTTTTCAAAACAACTTTGGAATGATTTTCAAAATTGCTTTTCAAAATGTTTTAGCCTTAAAAATTATCTTTTCAAATGATTTTCAAAAAGATGTTTTAGCCTTAAATATTCTTGTTTTTAAACTTCATTTGTTTTAAACTATCTTTTAATTATAATATATTTATACTTAGATTTAAATATAAAATTATGGTAAAATTATATATATATTGTTCTCTATATTTATCTATGTATTTTATCTATAGTCAAGTATATTTATAAAGTTTAAAATAGTTTTAATATAAGATAAAGGATATTTTCAAAGAAAAACAAAACATCAAAATTTCCTTTGGGATGTCGACATGCCCTAGTACCCCATGTCGACATAGTGTCAGTTAGTTTCAAAATTTGAATTTCAAAAGAAGTGTCTATTCGCCATAACCTTTCATGAATGGACATGACTGTTGTTCTTCTATAAATAGGGGTTAGTTTCAACGAATTTCAGATCAGTTTTTCTGGTCTTTCACTTCTCTTCTTCTTCCACATTTTTCTTATTCAAAATCTTATCATCACTCTACCGAAATCAACATTGAGTCTAACTAGATTATCTCTGGTTTGATTCTCTATCACTATCTCAACAAGATCCAAGTGATATTCAGAGTTATAGGCTTCTTTATAATCTACCTAGCGAGAAAATGTGTGATTGTAGCCTTGGAAATCAATCAAGCGAGAAAAGGTGTGATTGTAGCCTTGGAAATCAATTGGGTGAACTTGTTGCCCCGAAAATCAAGTATCTCTAACCAGAGGATTGTGATTCTGGAGGGTGTACCTTGTAGCCTTGAAACCGAGGGTTGTAATTGTTGAATTGCTTTTGAAAGGAAATCCGTACTTAGTTGTACGGGACTGGATGTAAGGTAACCCCGAACCAGTATAAAATCCGGTGTGTTCTTTCTTTTACTGCATTTATTTTATCTCTGCATCTGTGTTTGTTTCTGTGATTATATCTGTGTCTGAATATTGCATACATTTGTGTTCAAATTAACATAAACTCAAAAAGATTTAGTAATTTCTTAAAAACACTATTCACCCCCCCCCCCCCCCCCTCTAGTGTTATTCCTAGCCTTAAGATCCATATTCCGCATTCCTCACATTTGGTATCAGAGCAAGGTTTTCAAAAGTTTCATAATCTGAATTTTGAAAAGTTTTCAAAATGGCTACCAACACTGGTGCTATTATTAACACTAGTATCCCTGTCACTAGTTCATTTGTAGAAGGTCAGTCTACTGCCAGACCACCACTTTTTAATGGAAGTAACTATGCATATTGGGCATGTAGGATGAAAATATATTTACAATCTATAGGATTAGATACTTGGAATATCACACAAACTGAATATTCTGAACCCACAACTAATTTTGCACAGTGGATCACTGAGCAAAAGACTGTTGCACAAAATAATTCTAAAGCAATGAATATTCTGTTTTGTTCACTTGATAGGAATGAATTTAATAGAGTGTCAGTTTGTAAGTCTGCATATGAAATCTGGAAAACTTTGCAAGTGACTCACGAAGGAACAAGAAAAGTTAAACAGACCAAAATTTCCATGCTCACAAATCAGTTTCAGTTATTTAAAATGAATACTAATGAGTCTATTTCAGATATGTATAGTCGATTTCAAGATATTGTGCATTCTTTAATATCCTTGGGAAAGGAATTTTCGGAAGAAGATCAAGTCAGAAAAATTTTAAATTCTCTCACTCCAGAATGGGATCAAAAGACATTTGCAATTGAAGAGGAAATGACATCAGTACCTTAAAGATAGAAGAATTGATTGGAAATCTAATGTCGTTTGAAGTCCAAATGATCGGGAGAAGAGAAAGAAAAGCATCTAAAAAGAAATCAATGGCATTCAATGCTTTAACCGACGGATCAGACTCAAACAGTGATAATGAGGAAGAGGTAGCATTTATGACCAGGAATTTTCGGAAATTCCTGAAATACAGGAAGATGAATAATCTTAAAAGAAACAACTATAAGAATTTTGGAAATCAGAATGCAGTTCCAAACAATGTCAAATGTTTCAACTGTGATGAACCAGGCCATATCAAAAGAGACTGTCCGTATCTAGAAAGGCAGAATCCTCCTGTAAACAATGATTCAGTGAAGAAAAGGAAGCATGCATTTAATGCTACTCTAGATGACTCAGACTCGTCCTCAAGCGATGATGATCAGAAGACAGATAACTCAAATTTGTGTTTCACGGCAATTCACGACTTCAACAAATTCAAGGAAACTGACTCAGAAAAAGGTACACATTTACAATACAATTGATTGAAATTGCATGCTTAGAATTAGATGATTGATTGATTTTGAATTGGTGTGTGGATTGAATTTTAAATTTATTTTTTATTATTATAATTTTATTATTATTTTATTATTATTTTTATTATTTTTTAATATAATAATATTTTCTGGAATATACTATAAGAATACTCCAGATATATATATATATATATAGACATTAAAATAAATAAGTATATATATATATATATTAGAATACTTAGGAAAAATAAATCATAGAAATTCATAGGCATATGTCGACATGGTCCCTACCCTGATGTCGACATAGGTACCAGAATTTGAAATTCAAAATTTGAATTCAAATGGTTGAATTTCCCTCCACCTTTTCACTTCATTCAATACTCTGAAAAGGCATCTTTTGACTAGAGAACATGTCTTTCAAAAATCTATTTAGTCACTATCTTTTATCACAACTTTTCACTTTCATATTCAAATTCAAACTCTCTCTTCAAAACTTCAAGCTCTCTACTCTCTACTTTAATGGCTTCCTCAAGCAACCCCTCCACCATGAAACTTTCCAAAAACTTGAAAGAGCAACTCCTCAATAATCCGGAGGGAATAAAAGCATACATCAATTATGCTAATTATGGAAAAGTCCATCCCGGAAAGTTTGCTATTTTTCAAAATTTTGCTTCTTATGAAATTGATACTCTTTTTGCGAACAATCAAATTCTTAGTCTTGTTGATTCTTCTCAAAATGATTTTGTTTGTTACCCAAATTTTGTTAAAACTTTCTATGCAAATCTCAATCGAGAATTTTATGAAGGAAATGATAATGAAATTTGGAGTAGTGTCAAAGGCACTAAAATTGTTTTGAATTGTGATCTTTTGGGTACCATTCTCAATTGCAAAAACACGGGAATGGATCTTTCTAGTTTTCAAATCGATGAACATGATCATGAGACATTTCATCATATTTTGAAGGAGATGAAAACTTTGAATTTAAAAACCAAAACTTTCATCCTAAAGCAAGAATTGTCAATCTTCTTTTACAACATACTTTGACCCCAAGGTCGGGAAATTTTAACAATCCTACTTCAAAAGTGTGCAAAGCACTTTTTGTTATTTTCGAAAATTATGATATCAATTGGGCGCAAGTTATTTTGGATGAACTTCGTCCTAAAAACTTTGAAATGGGAGAAAACATTTTATATCATGGAATTTACCTTACTCGGATTTTCAACTATTTTGGAGTAAATTTCAAAGGAGAAGAATTTATTTCAAGAAAAGTTTTTAATATCTATTTCTCTCATGAAAATCCCATATGTTTTTCAACCTTATGAAACTCTTGCCGAAAAGGAAGAGCGCTTGGCTCATGAAGAAATGGAAGAGGAAGAAGAAGAAGAAGGGGATGAAATGGAAATAGAAGAAGAAGAAGAAGGTGAAACATCCCTAGAAAGTATTGAATATCCCTCCCATCTTACCAACAAAACCCTTCTCAAAAACCAAAAGATTATTGTTGAGAATCAACAAGTTCTTAAAAGATCCGTTAGTAAGAAGTTGGACAAAATATCATCCAAGATGAACAAGTTTTTCTCCAAAGTCAGCAAGAAACTTGGATTATCTTCATCTTCATCATCCTCTAACTAGTTCTATAATTTCATATCATATCGAATTAGTTTAAGTTTGTTTTAATTTGAGTGTTTATGTAGTTCTTTATGATTAATCATTGTATCACTCTTCTATGCAATGAAATTGAATTTCCTTTCTGTTATCTAGCTTATCTTATCTCTTGGATAAATGTTAGTATATTATATAAATATATATATACACAATTATTCACAAAATCAAAATGGTCATCAAATTTCAATACTTCATGTCGACATCCCCCCCTTGACCATGTGGACATGTACTGGTCAGAAATGACACTTCATTTTTGAATTTGAAATTTGAATAACTACCATATGTCTATTCATTTCAAACGAATTTCTACACCTATAAATACCCATTTCTTCCAGAATTCATTACTGAATATTATTTCTTATCTATTCTATCTCTCATTCTTTTCATAATTTTAAAAAATGGCTAATCCAATTCATAACTTATCCGAGAATCTTGAAGAAACTCTTAATTCATTCAACAATATTCTCTCGTTCATTCTTCGTAACCAGCGACACTTAGAATTGAGTCAAATGCAGATGATCAAGGAACAAGAAAGGCATTTCAAGGCAATTCGATGGATGATTTCTTCCTTGCACAAGGATGATAACGAAGCACATCCTCTTGTTTCTCTCACAAATGACAATGAAAATTGGGATGCCATCAAAGCAGACCCTATTTTCGGAGAAGAAGGATGGGTGGAAGTTCCTCGTAACGTTTAATTTGTTTGCTTTATTACTTTGTTTGAATTGATTGTTTTGATTGAAATTGGTTGTTTTGATTGATTTATACTTGGTGTGGTTTGATAATTGTATAAATATACATTGATATATTTATAATCGTTGATTGAATATCATGTCTATAAGTATAGTTATTTCCTAATATACTCTATTATATAGTTTATTAATGCAGGTACTTGAGTACAAGAATGAGGGGGAGTTGTATAGTTTAGAGTTTGTTTGTTTTTGTTGATGACAAAGGGGGAGAATATAAAATAGGAGAGTTAGGCATAGATTTAGGGGGAGTCAATAGGATAGAAGTAATATTTTATAAACAAAGGTTGTCATCATCAAAAAGGGGGAGATTGTTAGTCCATGAGTTTATGGTTTTGATGACAACAACCTTAAAATAAGATTATAAAATATAAATACTAACATTATAGTTTAGATATATATATGTATATGTAGGATTTAACCATGCAGGTACCAAGAATGAAGACTGTACAGTATAGAGATTCAAGATATCAACATTGAAGACTCATGAGTATCAAGATTATCAAGAGTTCAAGATTTCAAGATAAGTATTGAGTCTAGAATTATGTTAAAACTTCACAATAGCACTAAAATCTTCACTCCATTTTTCTTTTGGGATGGAACCCATTTCTACCTTTTTAGTGGCTTACAAACCCACGACAAGTAGCTTACAAACCTACGACGAGTGGCTTACAAACCCACGAACATCCTGGTTTTGTACAAGTTCTCGAGTCCTGACATGATGTGATATTCTGCAGGAAGAAGCTTGCAAAACTACTTCAAAATGTTTTTCAAAACAACTTCGGAATGATTTTCAAAATTGCTTTTCAAAATGTTTTAGCCTTAAAAATTATCTTTTCAAATGATTTTCAAAAAGATGTTTTAGCCTTAAATATTATTGTTTTTAAACTTCGTTTGTTTTAAACTATCTTTTAATTATAATATATTTATACTTAGATTTAAATATAAAATTATAGTAAAATTATATATATATATATATATTATTCTCTATATTTATCTATGTATTTTATCTATAGTCAAGTATATATATAAAGTTTAAAATAGTTTAAATATAAGATATAGGATATTTTCAAAGAAAAACAAAACATCAAAATTTCCTTTGGGATGTCGACATGCCCTAGTACCCCATGTCGACATAGTGTCAGTTAGTTTCAAAATTTGAATTTCAAAAGAAGTGTCTATTCGCCATAACCTTTCACGAATGGACATGACTGTTGTTCTTCAATAAATAGGGGTTAGTTTCAATGAATTTCAGATCAGTTTTTCTGGTTTTTCACTTCTCTTCTTCTTCCTCATTTTTCTTATTCAAAATCCTATCATCACTCTGCCGAAATCAACATTGAGTCTAACTAGATTATCTCTGGTTTGATTCTCTATCACTATCTCAACAAGATCCAAGTGCTATTCAGAGTTATAGGCTTCTTTGTAATCTATCTAGCCAGAAAAGGTGTGATTGTAGCCTTGGAAATCAATTGGGTGAACTTGTTGCCCCGGAAATCAAGTATCTCTACACAGAGGATTGTGATTCTGGAGGGTGTACCTCGTAGCCTTGAAACTGACGGTTGTAATTGTTGAATTGCTTTTGAAAGGAAATCCGTACTTAGTTGTGCGGGACTGGATGTAGGGTAACCCCGAACCAGTATAAAATCCAATGTGTTCTTTCCTTTACTGCATTTACTTTATTTCTACATCTGTGTTTGTTTCTGTGATTATATCTATGTCTGAATATTGCATACATTTGTGTTCAAATTAACATAAACTTAAAAAGATTTAGTAATTTCTTAAAAACACTATTCACCCCCCTCCCCCTCTAGTGTTATTCCTAGCCTTAAGATCCATATTCTGCATTCCTCACACCTATCGCTTATAGTTATATTATATGTTATATTAGTTGGTTGATAATATGTTGTGTATTCTAGGATATGCTTATATTATGATATTTATATTGTCTCTGCATTTGTATAGTGGGTTACCTTGTCATGGTATTCTATTACATATCAGTCACATTATATTAATTATGTTGATTCGTTCATTATAGGAGAAGAGTAGGTTAAAAATAATCCCCCACTTTTGTAATGGGTTTACTTTACTTATTTATGGGCAGTCGAAATTATCCCTAAGCTATGTTTTTGGAGAGGATCGGTTGTACCTGTAATGACCTAGAATTTTGGATATTTGAAATTGGAATATTTAATTGATTTTAAATATTTAAAAGTTAATTTTTAACTTGAATTTCAAATATAACCATTTATTGGATAATTATATTATTGAATTAAATAATTGGAAATTGGCTAAATTATTAAATCTTGAGTTTTAAGCTTGTTAAAAATAATTTCAAGGCTTATAAAATTTATATTAATAATACTGAAGATAATAAAAGCTTAAAAATTGAATTTAAAAGTGGTTGGTTCAGTTTTAAAAATATATCATTTGAATTGACATTTAAAAATAGCCTTCCGGGGCACAGTCTCGGATTTCGACGAAACCTGTTCCATTGGATCCGTAATAGTGTATTATTATCGGATTTCAAATTTCATAGCATTTGGAGTTATCGTTTGGTCGAACGAAATATAAATGCGCTGCGATTTATATCGGAATTCAATATAATAATTAGGTCCTAAAAAGCTACCTTCTCCATACGATCGAATTTGGACTCGAAACATTTTCCATTGCATTCGGAATAGGGGTATAACATTATAAACGCCTAGTGGCACGCCTCGATAGGAGGTCGAGAATTTAAGTTGCGAAATTAAGAAGATTTCAATTTAAATAAATATATATTTATATTGATTGACATTTATATTCACATCAACCTTTTGTAACGACCCGGCTTCCTATGCCCAGAAAGTCGCATCATTATGAAGAAAGAAAGGGGTAGAAAATAGAAAAGAAGAGAAGAAAGAAAGAAACAACAACAACGATCTCACAGCGGAACGAATAAATTATATTAATAACATAAAGAAACTATTACATAGTATACAACACTTATCAGAGTTTACACAACTATACAACACATACTAGACAGTTATAAACATCTGTCTAGATATTACAACTCAAATACAATACAAGACTCTAACACAGATATCAACACAGCGGAATACTATATGAAATTTGAGTAATTAATTTTAAATCAATGATTCTAAAGCACCATCTCAACAAACAAGTTAGCATGAAATTTTAAATCAAAACAAAGAGGCAATTCAAGTTTTAAATCAAAGTCCAGAAGCTAAGGCATTCCAGTTTAAAAGATTCAAAAGCTTTTCAAATTTAAGCTGGAAGCTCTGTTTACTTTTAAAATGGTGAGTAACACTTTTCTAAAAGCTTAAGTATTTTTATCTGGTTGCATGTTGAAATTATGGGAATAAATATGTTATATGTGATTGTATATAAGTAGACTTATCTGTATATATGGATGTATTTATATATGTTGGTGTGCATGTCTGTTATTAGCTCTGTTCCCAGTTTCAAGTTCAAAGTTTGATAAAAAAATTCTGTATCTCACGACCTAGTTAATATTATGATTTAAGTTATAAACAATAGTTGTTTGTTTTGTCATAGATTAGAGTTTAGAATTTAATTTAAGTTAAAACAAACTTGAATGGCCATGGAAAAATCAAAACAACAGTGCAGGTCAAATATAAGTGGAAAATTAAATTTCTAAATTTATTTATTCAGACTTATGATCTGAATCTTTGTTTGAAAACATGATTTTTAAGATTCGAATCATGATTTTTAGAAGTAGGATGAGAGAGCAGATCGGGGTTGAATAGATTTTACATCTTGGGAGTTTTCTGGTGATCTACTTGCCTGGGAAGGTTGGGGTTCTATCTGGTGGTAGTCTGATGATCAGAGGCTAGGGGAAAAATGTCAGGTTGATGATCGAAGCATGGTGGCGACGGCAGGAGGTTGATGTTGTTTTTAAACCTAGTTTATGGGTTGGTCGGAAATTTGATCTTCGCGGCTACCCTAGTGGATCGAGTTCCACTATATTCTCGAAGATGGAAGAGGAGATGTTGGTGAGGTCGTGGAAGGAGGCGCTGATGCTCCAGTGATCGGAGGAGTGAATTCGAGATGTTTCCAGGTCGAAGTCTGTTCCAGGTGATGTTCGATTAGCTCGTTTTCGATTTTCCGGCGAGTACGTGGTGTTGGGTGGTCGAAATGTATGAGGAAGTGATAGTCGACTTGCGAGCATTACGGTGAGGTGTTGGAGGCGATCGAGTCGCCTGTGCACGTGCACAAAGTAGCAGTAATGTCTGGGTTTGAGATTGGGGAAGAAGCAGATGTTCTCGAGTAGGTTGATGAGTTAGCTCGAAGTCATGCTCGTGATTGTTTGGTTCTGGCTCGAGTCGTTTACAGGGGTGACTCGTGTAGTTATCACTGTGTATAAAAAAAAAAACTAAGTATAACAAAGTTTAAAATAACAGGGGAAGGGAAACTCGAAGGGGAACTCGGGGGTTTCCAGTTTTTACTCGGGTAATTTTGAGGTGGGCTCGGTAGACTTCTTGTTTCAGTTTAAAAAAAAAAAGAGGGTTTGAATTTAAAGGAAATAGTTTAAATCTTGTAAATTTCTTTTATAAATGTTAAGTGTTCTTTAACATTTGGTTTTAAGAAGGGTTTAATAATTTGATTTAAATTTAGTTAAAGTTAAATTTGAAATCTATTTTAAATCTTTAATTTAAAAATGAATTAAAAGAAAGATTTAGAAGTAAATGTTTTAAAGTCTTTTGTTAATAATAATTTAAGTGGTTATAAAGGATTAATACTTAAATTTAGAAAGTAATTAATGTTTAATGATTTAAGATTCAATTAAATTAATAAGGTAATTAAAGAATAATTTATTAATTTAATTTATTAATTAATTTAGTGTTAATTAATTAAATGATAAGTAAATTAATCAAGTGATTAAGAGATTAATTAGGTAATTAATTTAGTAATTAGGAATTAATTAAATGGTAATTAAGAATTAATTAATTGGTAATTAATAATGTTGATTTAAGTTTAATTACTTAATTAATGAATTGTTAAAAAATTAATGAGAGATCATTAATTAGAGAATATTAAATAAGTAACTAATAATGTTTAAATTTGATAATCAACTAGATTAATTAGTTAATTATAAATTGGTTAAGTAAATTACTTAATAAAGTAATTAAAGTAATTAATTACTTAAGGTAATAAATCAAATAAATTTGATAAGTTTAAATTAATTTGTTTAATTAATTTAAGATAATCACTGGGTGATTTGATAATTACTTAAAGGTAATTAGTGGAAGTATAAATTACTTAGAAAAGTAATTAAAGTTAATTAGTGGATGTAATTAACTAAGGATGGTTTAATAAAAGTAATTTGAGTTTAATTACTTTTGAATAATTAATCAAGGGATTAATTAAAGGATAATTAATTAAGGAGTAATTAATTATGAAGTAGAGTAATTAAGAATAGTTAATTACTAAATGAGATTAATCAAAGGTGATTAATAAATGTGACTAAGTAATTATTAAATGTAATTAATTTAAATAAGATAATTAATTAAGAGTAATTAAGGATCATTAATTAATATAATTAATAATGTAATTAAGGATTGATTAATTAAGACTAATAAATCAATAATAAGTGATTAAGGTAATTAATTGTAATTAATTAAGGATTAATGTAATTAAGTATGGTTAATTAATTATGAAGTAATTAAAGATTAATTACTGAAATGGTTTAAGATAATTAATTTGTGAAATTAATTAAGGATTAATTACTTAAAGTAATTAAAGGATTATTAATCAGAAATGATTAATTAAGATGATACTTAGAGTATGATTAATTAATTGGTTTAATTAATAATTAAGTAAGAAGGATTTATAAAATGAAGTAATTAATTTAATTTACTTTAAATTAATTAGAGATGATATAAATCATTACTTAGGGATGGTTGAATGATATGGAATGCTTTGCATTGTTGATATCTCTGATAAGAGATGTGCTGATCTATAATATGGATGTTTGGTTGGATTGAAATGATAATATGAATTATCTGTTTGGATGATAATGTAAATTATCTATTGAATTATCTATCTTTGTGTATATAGATAAAGAATTGAATTGTTTTAACCTTAAAACAACTTGACCCTTAAAATACGTTTTGGATTTCGATGAGACCGGGATCGGGTTTCCGTATACCGGAATTCCAGGTCTGGAGACCCGAATACCACATCGATCCAAATTAACGATAGGTCGTGAATCTCAAGTGAAGATGAAGATTCAGAGTGCAAGGGTTATTGTCGTTAACTCTGAGGGTGATTCCAATACGAGTGTAACGAGATAATGCCTTCGGTTTCGTTCGAACCCGGAACGAACTTGTATGGATTGAATGCTTTCAACACATCGTCAGGAGGGCGATGAGCATTCTAAGTGATGTGTTCTGATTTAAAGGTAAATCGTAGCCTCAAGCCTCATCAACCGGGAATGGCTAAAACAGGGGAGGTGCAGCAAGGCTTCGTGGGTAGCACCCACTGAGAGTAAGGTCATCCCTGTCTAGAGAGTTCCTTCTTTTATTTCGGCTTAGTGGTGCAGTTGGCGACGGCCATCTGTGGGGTGATTTTATTCGGAATTATCCAGTAAGGGATGGTTCCGGCTTTGTGTTGCAGGGGATTGGGAGTGATCCTCGGTACGGTGATCTAGGCCCCGTACTGTGATGAGCGGTACCCCGGTAGCTCTGCCATTGTATTGAAATCCAAATTCCAATAAGTGATAACGGACTTGATTGTATACTTATGTATGCTGGAATTTAATAATGTAACAATTTCGGCTATTTCATATTTATTTGAAAACCCTAGACCCTATTATAATACAATCGAATTTCCTATCAAATGTTTTGGTTATCGTAAGGTAAAAACTTTTCCGTGTTTATGTGCGGGAAGTCTTACGAGATACCTTTTCTTTCCAAATGGTTTTCAAAGTTAAACAAGTTTAACCTGTTACTCACACCAGACCCATGTCTGACCCAAGTTGTTTATTTCTGTTTTATAAACTCTTGGGTACTCAAATTTTTACGAGTAGCCAAGGGATTCAGGTTTAGCTTTGACGAATTGTGGAGGAGCAATGGAGCAGGAGGCTTCGGCGTTCGTAGATATAGTATTCCGCTGTGTTGATATCTGTGTTAGAGTCTTGTATTGTATTTGAGTTGTAATATCTAGACAGATGTTTATAACTGTCTAGTATGTGTTGTATAGTTGTGTAAACTCTGATAAGTGTTGTATACTATGTAATAGTTTCTTTATGTTATTAATATAATTTATTCGTTCCGCTGTGAGATCGTTGTTGTTGTTTCTTCTTTCTTCTCTTCTTTTCTATTTTCTACCTCTTTCTTTCTTATTACTGACGCGTCATTCTGTGGAATGAATGGCGGGTCGTTACATTTTATTAAATATTTTATCTTTACTAAATTACATCCAGTAATTATTTCTTAATTACTTCATTAATTAATTATACCTAATTAATTTATAAATGATTTTCTTAATTAATCATAAATTAATTAATTAATTAATTATTAATTTAACTTAATCATTTAAATTTAATTAAATGATTCTTAACTTACTATATAATTGATTTAATTAAGATAATAGTTTCTTAATTAAGAACCTTTAATATAGTAAGTATATGTAACGACCCGGCTTTCTTTGCCCAGAAAGACGCATCGTTATGAAGAAAGAAAGGGATAGAAGAAGAAAAGAAAAGAAGAGAGAACAACAACACATCAGAAATCTCACAGCGGAACGAGAAATATATTATCACATAAGATATTACATAGTATCATATACATTAGAGTACACGATTTATACATCACAATATAGACAGTTATAAACTTCTGTCTATTATACAACACAACTACATAAATACGATACATCATACACAGCGGAAACTCTATATATCTACACGCTGAAGCCTCCTGCTCCACAGCTCCTCCAGAATTCGTCAAGACTAACCTGAATCCCCTTGACTACTCATACAAATTTGAGTACCCAAGAGTTTAATAAAACAGAAAATAAACACTTGGGTCAGACATGGGTCTGGTGTGAGTAAACGGTTAAAATTGTTTAACTTCAAAACCTTTTGAAAACAAAGGTATCACGTAAGACTTCCCACACATAAACATGGAAAAGTTTTTACCTTACGCTAACCAAAACATTTGATAGGAAATCCGATTGTATTATAATAGTGTCTAGGGTTTTCAAGTAAAATACAGAAATAGCTGAAATGCTTACATCTCACATTCCAACATAGTTGGGCACAACTAATACGTACGGCACTTATTGGAGTTTGGATTCCATACAATGGCAGGGCTACTGGGGTACCGCCCGTCACAGTACGTGGCCTAGATCACCGTACCGAGGAGTACGCCCGCTCCCCTGCAACACAAAGCCGGAACCATCCCTTACTGGATAATTCCGAACAAGATAACCCCGTAGTTGGCGCGACCAACCACACACTAAGCCGAATAAAAGAAAAGGGACCTCTAGACAGGGATCTATCTTGCTCTCAGTGGGTGCTACCCACGAAGCCTTGCTGCACCTCCCCTGTTTTAGCCATTCCCGGTTGATGAGGCTTGAGGCTACGATTACCTTTAATCATAACATATCACTTAGAATGCTCATCGTCCGCCTGACGATGTGCTGAAAGCATTCAATCCATACAAGTTCGTTCCGGGTTCGAACGAAACCGAAGGCATTATCTCGTTACACTCGTTTTGGAATCACCCTCCAGAAAATTAGGACTGATCAATCCTTCTCCAAAGAATCCTGAGCTGCTTCACCAAATTATTCTCTAGGAGACATCCTTCTACTAAGCTGAACTTCTGGTAACTCCACAAATCAAGTCGATACGGAATCTCAATCTCCAATAATCCCAAGAGAATACTCAAATAATCGCAAGTCTCTTTTGCGATCAACCCGACCTAACTTCCACAGATAACTGTTCTCTCTTCACTAATCAGAACAGCTTATATTTGACTAACCAATCCATCGAAGAAATGGATTCACTCTACTGCTTCTGAACTTCACCTTTAGAAAAACTGCTCAGCCAGAAACTTTCTGCCAACATAGAACACTCCGAGTCGCACTGCTGCCACAAACCAAAGACTTCTTATCCGAAACTCCTCGAGAAACTCAGACCTCAAAGCAAATAGAAACACCCCACTGGACTCAGCCACAACACCGAAACAGACTCACTTCTTCAAACTTGTTCCAGAAGAAACATCTTCAGAAACGTCCATAGTCACTGCGTCTCATCACGCAGTTACTACTTTCCGAGATACCATCACACACTTCTGCTTAACCGACAGATCCAAACTCTATTCATCCAACTGCACTTCAAAGATCGACTCCGAACCTTAACAGGTTTCCTTCAGAGATCAATGAAATTCTTACACCATATCAAAGTTCACTCGAGACGGTATTCGGTCTATAGTCTCGACAGATACTTCCAATCTCAACACTCAGACTCCTAATCCTAGATGATAAATTATTATCATCTCAACCAATCATTACAAATACCATATACATTTAAAATGATACTTTTTATATAGAAATTATATCTGGGTAGAATTATTTCATCTACCTCTTTAAAACAATATTGTGTCCGTTGGCCTGGTCAAGTGTTTAGAGATCCCTATCAATAACGTTAGCTACTCGTATTGACCAGAATCCATATACCACTCAACCGATCAATTAACACAATATAAAACCATTTTATATAACTAACAAATACGCGCTCTCGTATATATATATATACTTAGACTCAACAGGTTGCTACAGATCCTATCTCTAATGAACAATCCTTCCGAACCTAGGTATTCACTCAACCTAGTGTTCTGATATTCACTTAACCAATAGCTTAGGTATTCGCTCAACCTATGCTCTGATACCATATGTAACGACCCGGCTTTCTTTGCCCAGAAAGACGCATCGTTATGAAGAAAGAAAGGGATAGAAGAAGAAAAGAAAAGAAGAGAGAACATCTAGACAGATTTAAAATATACCACTGTAACGACCACGACTTTCTCTCCATAGAAAGTCGTATTGCTAATAAGAAAGAAAGGGGTGAGAAGTAGAAAAGAGAAGAAGAGGAAAGAAACAAACACAAATACTCACAGCGGAAACGAACAAAATATAATATATCACATAACTATTACATAGTATCATATACAACACTTATCAGAGTTACACAGATTCACATCATATACTAGACAGTTATAAACATCTGTCTAGTTATTACATCTCAATCCAATACAGAGATCAATACAAAATCAACACAGCGGAAACTACTATCTATCTACAACGCCGAAGCCTCCTGCTCCATTGCTCCTCCACAATTCGTCAAGGCTAACCTGAATTTATTTTAAATTCAATTTTTAAAATACATTTTAAACAATTAAAGTTGTTAAAACAATTTAATTTATAAAACTTAATAAATTTTAAAACTAGGATATAAATCAAATTTGATTTCCAGATTAAAACCTAGATTTAAAATTTTGTTTAACTGTAACAACCCGGGTTTTTCCTACACGAAAAACTGGACCATTTGAGTTAAGAAGAAGAGGTAGAAGAAGAAGAAAAATAGAAAACAACAACAGAATCTCTCATACGCAGCGGAATAAACTATAATAGGTAATAACAGATCTTTACACAAAAAGAAATCTATATCTGTTTATATATACATCATCCCAATACATCATCAGAGTACATCACATCAATATCATACAACTGGACAGTAATCATAACTTGTCCTCACAATCTGAATACACAGCGGAATATATAACTCAAATACGAAAGTACGTATCGCCATCCAGCTCCACAGCATCATTTCCTGTAATTTATAATACTCGGTCTGACCCGAGCATCATATAAAACAATACCCGAGTCAGTCTGGAAAACCAGCGTGAGAAAATCACACTCAATTGATTATTAAAGTTTCAAAAATCCTTTAAAAATAAAAACATCTCGTAAGACCACGCCACAAATAAACATGTCGGGTTTTTACCTTACGATAGCTAAAACACTTTATAAAATCCTCTGATATTATAATAGTGTCTATTCACAAATACTTATTAAAATAGCTGAAATTGTTACATTATTAAATTCCAGCATACTAGCCACAAAAGTGGGTAATACAAACAAATACCGTACAAGGCACGTAGGAAAAATGGATTTCCAACGAATGACTAGGCACTGGGGTACCACCTGTCACAGTACGTGGCCTAGATCACCGTACCGAGGAGTACGCCCGCTCCTCTGCAACACAAGGCCGGAACCATCCCTTACTGGATGATCCCGAATAAAATCACCCCACGGTTGGGATCAGCAACCGCACCACTAAGCCGAAATAAAAAGGGACATCTAGACAGGGATGACCTTACCCTCCAGTGGGAGCTACCCACGAAGCCTTGCTGCATAACCCCTGATTTTCAGTCATTCCCGGTTGATGAGGTTCGAGGCTAAACGATACCTTTTAGAGAACATATCCCTTAGAATGCCCATCGTCCGCTGACGATGTTTCGCAAGCATTTGTCCATACCAGTCTGTCCTGGGTTTGAACGGAACCGAAGGCACTATTCCTACTACATCCATTTTGGAAATATCCTCAGGATTAGTAGCGACTAGCCCTTGCACTTCACAGCTCCATCTTCGACTCCGAAATCGTTACACGAAACGTACAAACCGGATCGAAGTGGTATTCGAGTCTCCAGACCTAGAATCCCGGTATACGGAAACCCGATCCCGGTCTCTTCGAAACGATCAGCGCATTGGCCAATATTGATAGTCGGTTATTTAACTAACAATTAACATCCACAAGCAACCATCACACAATTAAATAATTTCCCACATTATTTATTTGCCCAAATATCTTTCCAAGATATATTTCCAATTTTCAAAGCTCATTTTGAAAACAATTTCAAACAATTTCCGCTTACGGAATACATTTCCAAATATTTATTTCTCTGAAACACCAAGTACAAAACACTTTTAGATTTTAAAATAATTTAAAAACACTTTATTTTAAAATATATTTTATAACATTGAAATCAAACTACTCTAATACTTTATAAAAAAATATATATACTTTAAAATAAACCACTTTATAAATATAAACTAAATTTCTCTTTTTAAAACAGAATAGCAAATCACTTTTATATAATTACTACAATAATAGATTTTAAAAATACCTACTTTGAAAATTAACATTTAGAATAATCAATTTTCTAAAACATGCTTTTTAAAACATACTTAAAACTTTTAACTTATATTTAAATTGCTTGGAAAACGTACTTGGCTATCCAGAGAAATACACTTCTCATTTCCATCTTAAAAAAAATAAATCAACATTTATTTTTAAACCAAACCATATCTTTTTATAAATTCCCACCTTGAATTTATATTCAAATATCCACTGATATTTTATTTTACTTTATAAACCCAGTTTATATTTCCAAAATCTCACTTCTCTTTTAAAATTCCAATTTTAAACAACTAAATCAATTTCCAATTGATTTTCCAATTTACTTTACTTTACTTTGAAATAAATTTCCTTTACTACTTCATTTATTTCAAAATACATTAACTTTTAGATTTATTCCTTTATTTGAGTTAAAACCCTTTTTAACTGAAAATACCAATTTTAAACTTCCAAAATTCCTTCTTTAGCCTTTAATTAAATTTAATCCTTACATTCAAAATAAATCCTTTATTCTTTAAATTTAATATCACTTTAGTTTAAAGTTAATATTTCCCTTGTTATTTCGAAATTCCCTTATTCCAATTCACTTGAATTATTTACTTAAATTTTACTCTTTTATTTCTTTCAAAATCCAATTCAATATATTTTGATAACTCCTTTTATTGAAATATTCAATCCAACCATATCATCCAATATTTCAATCATCAATAAAATCATCACAGGATATCAATATTCATAGAACAGAATATCAAATAATCTAAATAATTTTGAGGAATCCAGTTGGATCCCTCCAACCTGTTTCCCTGCATCCACAAACGTTAGCAAAATACCAATTCCACTTCGAGGTGGAATATCGCGGTATATGGGTTTTATAAAATATCATCCGCTATTATGCGGCGCATAGGGTCTCATCCGCTATATAATGCGGGAATATCAACAACTCCAATATATACATATGCCAATATGTATATATTGCTATATACTACTATATATATAATATAGCATATTCAATCAATGCAATCATCCAATCCATTATTTAAATTTAACCATTTAAATTTAAATTCAACTGAGTGAGATTAACTCACCTTCGCTTTTGATTTGCAGTCTATTTCCATTCATTCCCATTCCAGCTTGTTTCTCGATTTTAGACCTTATATGACATTATATAGTTAATTAATACTTGAATAAATCCAATAATCAACTAACATTTACTTATTTATTTTAACTTATACTTAAATTTAAAAGTTTTAAACTAATAATTTTCTTTAACAAATTATCTTTAGTAACTAAATAATTTATATAGATTTAAAAATCTATTTTTATATTAACCCTTTTAATATTCAAAATCCTTATATATACATTTTCCTAATCTTATATATATATATAATAAATTAGAAAAAAATTTGCCTTCGAAATGTTTTACTGTAAAACTGGAAAATAATTTTATATACCCTTGAACATTTTATTCTCTGCTTCTAGTAAATAAATAAAATCTGTAAAATATACCTTACAGCCCCTAAAGAACCCAAAACTCCTTCTTCCAATCGTCACTCATCATGCCGAGCCTATCTCCAATCTGCAGTCACGACTATGAAATCGTACCATCCCAGAGTCGCAATCGCGACCCCGCGCCTTGAAACGACATCACCCAATCAAATTTCATATAGAAATTCAAATACATCCAGAAATTAATTTAATTAATAATGATTAAGGATTAGTTAAGAAATTAATTAAGAGTAATTAATTTATTTAATTAACTCAATGATTAAGATTGATTTAATTAATGACTAAAGATTAATTAATTTGTAATTAACTAATTAAGTAATTAGAGGTTGATTAATTTGTAATTAAGAAGTACTTAATTAAGTTTATTAATTAATAATTAGGTTTTATTAATTAATAAATAAATAAAAAAATTAATCTATAAAGATTAATTAAAGGTTAATTAACTGTTATTAAGGATTAATTAATTATCATTTAAGGATTGATTAATTAATATAATTAATGATGTAATTAAGATTCGTTAATTAAGTAATAATTAATAAATGAAGTAATTAAGCAATGTAATTAATTAAGGATTAATGTAATTAATTATAGTTGATTAAGTTAATTAATTTTAGTTAATTAATTAATGATGTAATTAAAGGTTAATTACTATAAGTGATTAAGGATAATTAATTTGAGTAATTTATTAAAGATAAATTACTTGGATGTAATTAAAAGATAATTAATCAAAGATGATTAATTAAAATAAAGTATTAGAGGATAATTAATTAATTGATTGTAATTTATTAATAGTTAAGTAAGAAGGATTTATAAAATGAAGTAATTAATTTAATTCACTTTAAATTAATTAGAGATGATATAAATCATTACTTATGAATGGGTGATAGTATTGAATACTTGACATTGATTGATATCTCTGATGAGATATATGCTGTATGATATGGATGTTAGTTGAATTGTATGGATTATCTGATAATGTTGATTATCTGTTGTGAATTATCTTTCTTTGTGTATAAAGATAATGAATTAAATTGTTTTAACCTTTAAAACAACTTGGCCTTAAAAGATACGTTTTGGATTTCGATGAGACCGGGATCGGGTTTCCGTATACCGGATTTCCAGGTCTGGAGACCCGAATACCACATCGATCCAAATTAACGATAGGTCGTGAATCTCAAGTGAAGATGAAGATTCAGAGTGCAAGGGTTATTGTCGTTAACTCTGAGGGTGATTCCAAAACGAGTGTAACGAGATAATGCCTTCGGTTTCGTTCGAACCCGGAACGAACTTGTATGGATTGAATGCTTTCAGCACATCGTCAGGCGGACGATGAGCATTCTAAGTGATATGTTCTGATTAAAGGTAATCGTAACCTCAAGCCTCATCAACCGGGAATGGCTAAAACAGGGGAGGTGCAGCAAGGCTTCGTGGGTAGCACCCACTGAGAGCAAGATAGATCCCTGTCTAGAGGTCCCTTTTCTTTTATTCGGCTTAGTGTGTGGTTGGTCGCGCCAACTACGGGATTATCTTGTTCGGGATTATCCAGTAAGGGATGGTTCCGGCTTTGTGTTGCAGGGGAGCGGGCGTACTCCTCGGTACGGTGATCTAGGCCACGTACTGTGACGGGCGGTACCCCAGTAGCCCTGCCATTGTATGGAATCCAAACTCCAATAAGTGCCGTACGTATTAGTTGTGCCCAACTATGTTGGAATGTGAGATGTAAGCATTTCAGCTATTTCTGTATTTTACTTGAAAACCCTAGACCCTATTATAATATAATCAGATTTCCTATCAAATGTTTTGGTTAGCGTAAGGTAAAAACTTTTCCATGTTTATGTGTGGGAAGTCTTACGTGATACCTTTGTTTTCAAAAGGTTTTGAAGTTAAGAAATCTTAATCCGTTTACTCACACCAGACCCATGTCTGACCCAAGTGTTTATTTCTGTTTTATAAACTCTTGGGTACTCAAATTTTTACGAGTAGCCAAGGGATTCAGGTTTAGCTTTGACGAATTGTGGAGGAGCAATGGAGCAGGAGGCTTCGGCGTTCGTAGATATAGTATTCCGCTGTGTTGATATCTGTGTTAGAGTCTTGTATTGTATTTGAGTTGTAATATCTAGACAGATGTTTATAACTGTCTAGTATGTGTTGTATAGTTGTGTAAACTCTGATAAGTGTTGTATACTATGTAATAGTTTATGTTATTAATATAATATTTTGTTTCGTTCCGCTGTGAGATTCTGATATTGTTTAGTTCTTTCTTTCTTTTCTTTTCTTCTTCTATCCCTTTCTTTCTTATTAACGATGCGACTTTCTGTGGAGAGAAAGTCGTGGTCGTTACACCTTTCCTCTTGACTTCAGTCACTGTTCATTAACCATTCAACCACGTTTTTCCCCTTTAAAATCACATCGTTCCTCCTCATCAAAACAGCACGTTTTCTTATAGTGAAAAAAATGGTAGCTTCAAAATTCGATTTCTCAAGTTTTACTTGATAAAAAAATCTGAAACCTCCTCCTAAATTCAAGTTTTTCAATGAGTTCGATCCAGCGTAGAGATTGTAAGGTGTGGTTTTGAGTTTGGTGGATCGACGTTTATGGCGTAGGTGGGTTTGTGACTAGGGTTCTAGTTTTTTTTAGTCTAGGCCTTGATTCAAGTTTTGGAGATGATGTTGTGGTTTGGCATGATGATGCGCACTGGGGGAATAGGTTCAGAGGCATACGGCTGTTTGGGGGCAGAGCGCGACATGCTCGATGTCGACAAGGAGGAGTAGGCTCGTTTTTGGATTGGGTGGTTTGGCCTTGATTTCGTGGAGTTCATCGGAAAGTTCGGACGGAGAGGAAAGGATTCGCGATGGTCGTAGGAGTTTTCATTGAGCAATAGGATCATGGGGTCGTGCGTGCACGTTGAGAATACCATGGCTGTGCACGATGGTTTTGTTTCTTTGGAACGAAAGAAGAAATGAGAAAGGGGGAAAGTAGAGGGGTTCGGCCTGGGCTTTCATTAGTTCATGGGCTAGGGAGCTAGACTGTAGAAAAAAGAAAAAAAAAGAAAAAAAAAAAGAAATAAACTGCAGAAAAAAAGAAAAGAGAGGAGGGGCGGTGGGGTTGAGTTCTGGAGGGAATCGGTTGTTGAAATTGGGGAAGAAGGAAATTTTCTTGGCGGGCCGGGTTTGCTTTGGTAATGGGCTTTTTTTTCTTTTAAGAGAAAAATATATATAGTTTATATAAACTTTTGTTAAAATAAAATCGTTAGTTGTAAATCTCGTATCTTATTCGTTTTAAATCGGAATCCAGCACGATCTGACACGTTGGGTCCGTAATAGGGAACTCTTTGCTATGGAGTCAGTTTGGCTGAAAGTAGAGCTTGCTAAATTTTCAGATAAATTCAAACGCGTTCAAATTAATCAGAACAAAATGCGAAAGCAACAATGAAAATCAAGGTGAGTTAATCTTACTCAACTTTGGATTTACCGCAATGTATTTTAAATATTTAAGACTAATTATTGATTGGTTGATAGAATTGATAAATTATTATCAGTTGAATGTGATATTATATATAGTAGTATATATACTGGAGTGATTGATATTCCCGCATATATATATAGCGGATGAGACCCTATACGCCCCGCATAATAGCGGATGACCCTATATACCGCGATATCCCCCTCGAAGTGGGTTATGTATTGTATATTGTATTAACATCTATAGATGCAGAGAAACAGGTTGGAGGGATCCAAGTGGATTCCTCGAAAATGTTGAATTTAATTTCATATATTAGTATATGATATGTTTAAGTAATCTATGGTAGATTATAATAGTTGGATCTATTGGATGCTATGGTAGTTTTGGCCTGGGTTTGGTATTTTTAAAATACCAATAATAAATGTTTTGAATTGGGAAAAAATAAAATAAAAAATGAAATTGGAAGTAAAATTATTTATAGAGAAATTGGATTAATTAAAAGAGATGAATTTGGGGAAAAATAAAATAAATGGTTTTTTAAATTGTATTTGATCATCTCGGAATATGGAAAATAGAGATTTTGGAATAATGTAGATAAAATGATTTTAAATAATAAAACTTAAGTGGTGTTGGTTAAGTGAAAAGGATTATTTTAAAAATCGAGATTTTAAATAGTTTGGAAAAATAAAAAGGCAAAATTTGAAAATAAAATATAAAGTTGATATACTAGATTTTGAATAAGATTTTAAATTATAAAAAGGAAGTGAGATCTGAATTTAGTTGGATTCTGGAATATAGTGGGGTTATTTGGGAATTTAATTTAGAAATCGATTTAAAATCGATTAAGTATTTTGAAACAGTTATAAACGGGAAATGAGACTATGAAATTTATAAACGAAGTTTATAAATAAAGTGAAGTGATTATCGGTGGATAAATTGAAATTATAAATTCACGGTGAGGATTTATAAGGAGGTGGGTAAGTCGGTTTAAAAATAAATGGTAGTTTTATTTTTAGAAATGTGGAAAAAGGGAATTTACGAAATTGGGAGGTAAATTAAATTGGACATAAATCGAGAGAGATTTATAGAAATTAGACTGGTTATTTTGGAGTTGAAAGTATATTTTTCCTAAGAAGTTAAGTTTATTTTAAAAAGGAGGATTTTTAAGTATTAACTAGAAAATTTAAAGGTGTTAAGAATATTTCAGAAAAAAATTTAAATATTTAGTGGTTTAAAATTGTTTGAGTATATTTAAGCATTAATTAAGTAGTTTTATAAATGGTTGATATTAAGTTAATTATTATTTAAGAATTAATCAGTATTATTATTTTAAAAGGATAAACTATTAAATATTTATAATTTATATAATAACTTTTATTTAAAAGTAGTTGCCTAAAATTAACTTGGAAAATTATTATAGAAATTTCATATGTATTATATTAAAAAAAAGTTTTGGGAAGTAATGGTATACCCGCAAGGCGAAATCGAAGGCAGTGAGTGCCTGCAGTTAAGTCTTGATTTTTTTAGGGATAGAGACATAACCATTGAGTTGTGAATCCATGGTTTGATACCGTAGTGGTACTTTCCAAATTATTTTAATGGCTTTCAAATATTCTTTTGAAATGGAATAGTTTTTGTGAATATACTAAATTCGATAAGATAAGTATATATTTTGGATAAAGAGATTTAATTTATTAAAATTAAATTAAAAAGAGATTTGTAGTTATTCAGTGGAAAATGGAATATTTGTTTGAATGATAGTTTATTTGATAGTTAATTAACCGACTATCAAAATCTGGACCAAAAATATAACTTTGGGAATATCTAGGAGAAATATGGGAATTATATGGTACAGTTACCGTCGAGGTGCTATACTATACGTATAAACTCGTTTTGTTCTTCTAAAACGTTTATAAGGAAATCCATCCACTAACGGTTAGGAGGTGATCTGCGATCTTATTTTCGTCTGTGTATTTCCTAAAGAAACGGGGTTGAGTTTACTGGAAAATATCGAACATTGTTTCGAAGAGACCAGGATCAGATTTGTTATCCGAAAACCACTTCGATCCAACGAGTACGTTTTTGCAGTGAAAAATAAGAGCATGGAGTCGAAGATGAAGCAGTGAAGTGCAAGGGCTAATCTTGAGGATTTTTCCAAAATGGATGCAGTAGGAATAGTGCCTTCGGTTCCGTTCGGACCTAGAACGGAATTGTATGGATGAATGCTATCGGTACATTGCCATCGGAGGACAATGAGCATTCTAAGTGAAAATTTCTTAAAAAGGTAATCGTATCCTCTAGCCTCATCAATCGGGGATGACTGAAAATCAGGGGAGATGCAGCAAGGCTAAGTGGGTCGCACCCAAGTAGGGTATGTTTATCACCTTTCTAGATAACCTCGGATATTATTTATTACTACGGTATATGGAAGGAGCTCAAGAGAGGGTGGGAACACCCGGGGTGATAGCATATTCGGTCTATCCAAGTTAGGGATAGTCCAGTCTTGTGTGGTAGGGGATCCCGACGTGGTCCTCGGTACGCTATTTCTAGACATTTACTGTGACAGGTGGTACCCCAATGCCTAGTCATTCGTATGGAATCCATTCTCTAATACGTGTCTTTACGGTTTTGATTGTAGAGCCTAGTATGCTAGAAGTTAATTAATGTAACAATTTCAGCTATTTGAATAAATATTTGTACTTCGACACTATTATAATATCAGAGGATTTGATACGAAATGTTTTGGTTATCGTAAGGTAAAACCCCATCATGTTTATTTGTGGCGTGACCTTACAAGATACCTTTGATTTGCAAAGGATTTTGAAAACTTTAATAATTCAAATTGAATGTGTTTTCTCATGCTGGTTTTCCAGACTGACTCGGGTGTTATATTATTATAATGCTCAGGTCAGACCGAGTGTTATAGATATAGGATAGGATGCTATGGAGCTCATGAGACGAGCTGGATGACGAGACGTATCACACGTACTTGGTTTATATTCCGCCGTGTACTGTAGGCTGTGTATTCAGCTATTTGTGAGGACAAGTTATTATAACTGTCCAGTATTGAGATGTTGATTGTGTTTTACTCTGATGATGTAATGTATAAATAAAAAGTTATAGTTCTTTTTGTATAAAGACCAGTTGTTATTTATTATATATGGTTCCGCTGCGATTTTGAGATTTTGTGTTGTTATTTCAATTTTCTTCTTCTACCTCTTCTTCTTTCTCTTACAATCTAGTAATTCCAGCATTCGATTGCTCGGCATGTAATACAGTGAACATATTGATGTTGATTTTCGAGCATCGAAAAATCCGGGCCGTCACACTTGGTATTAGAGCTGAAGGTTAAGTGAGAACCTTGGCTCTGGTGGGGATTACTCATTAGAGATAGGGTCAGTAGCACCCTAGAATGAATTTAAGTGTATTAATAGATATGAGCGCGTATTTGTTAGTGAATATAAAAATTGTTTTATATTGTGTTGATTGGTTGTTGAGTGGCTTATGGATTTTGGTCAATACGAGTAATTGACGTTATTGATAGGGATCTCTAAACACTATAACAAAACAACTCGAACGGTATTGTTTTGAAATGGGGTAAATGAAATAATTTTACCCAAATTATTTTTATATATAAAAGGAATAATTTTCAGAAATTATTATATATGGTGTGCTTGGTTGTTAGGAAATGATAATATTAAACTATTATCATTTGTTGTTGTGTTGATTGAAATAAAAATTAATATTATAATAAAAAGTTAAGAAATAAATTCATATAACAAAATGGAGCTGGTAAATATGAATTTATAAATGTGATTTATAATTTGAAACGAAATGAAATCTCCAAAGGAATATTCAAAGATGATATGGTTTATAAATATAGATTTAAAAGGATTTAAAATTTGGAATTTTGGTAATTTAATTCCTGTTGGTTTTGAAATGTTTTTCAAGTCTCGGAAAAAAAAGTGATATTATTTGGAGAATATTTTGAATTAAAATGTTTTTAAAATGGTTTTAAAGGAATAAAAGCACTGAACTCACTTCGGTCGTTGGAAAATAATTTCGGGGATGACTGCAGCATCATCGACTTTCATTTTCGAGTTTCCAAGGCAGAATTACTGCCTGGATGTTTTGAATTGGAGTTTGTTTGCAAAACTGATTTGATTTGAAATTTAAAGGAATAATATGATATACCAAAGGATTTTGGGGTATATATGATTTCAAAAATGATTTTTGAAATACTTAAGAAATTGTTTAAACTCTGGATTCGATCTAAAATGTTTTATGGAATATAAATAAGTTTAAAAACTTATAAGAATTTAAATTTGTTTAGAATGAAATTTAACTTAAGAAGAGTTAAATAAAAGTAAGTGTGATAATGAAATAAATTAGTAAAGTAAACCAATTAAATGAAGTGAATTGGAAGAAATTGGTGAATGGAATATTAGTAAGTTTGATAACTTAAGAAATTTTGAAATTTGATTTGGTGGAGTGAAATTTAACTTGAATTAAGTTAAATAAGAGTGAATTTTGGGAAATTTAGCCCAAGCAGGCTAAACGGAATAGTTATTGAAATAGAATTAATTAAGTTGAAAATAAATTTGTGGATTAACAAATTAATTTAATTTGTAAGTAAATGGAATTGGAATTGAATATTGGAATGATGTTTAATTTGAATTATGTTGAATAAAGTGAAATTGAAGAATTAGTTCGAGTGGACTAAATAAAATAAAAGTTTGGAAATAAAATTTGATTGAGATATGAAATAAATTAGTAAATGGAAGGTAAATGGAGTTCAAATGGAATTGAAAATGAATTTGAGTATAAATGAATGTAAAATTAAGTGATGAAGTAAAAATAAATATAAGAAGTTGTATAAAATATTTATAATAAACTTAAGAAAGTTGATGGTGAAGTCCTTAAGTAAAATTGGTATTGGGAAATATACCGAGTAAGTATTTGAAGGAAGATTCAATAAAAGTGTGTGAAAGGATAATTGCGAGTAAGTGAATGGAAATCAAAATAAATGTGAATAGAAAGAATTGGATATAGCTAATAATCAATTGGAAATTAATACGTAAGTTGTACGTATATTATTTTATTCGCATAACAATTTGATCCAGATTCAATCACAGAATTTCGAGATAATTTATACCTATCCGAGTCAGGATTTTTCACTCGATTTTCGACGACGAACCCTGGATATGGATTTTTGATCGATCTTGGAAATTCTCTATCATAATAAATGGCTATGCAAGGAGAATGATGGTTTCTGATCAAGAGACAGATCTGAGTCCGCACTAGAGAGTTGTGTGAAGAATACTGGTTCGGAAGTGAAATTGTGTGATCGAGTAAGCGATCAGAGTTGATATTGCGTACAGATATATGTGTACATCGTACGGGCTTAAGTAAAGAAAATTTTGAAAATTTTGAAAAGAAATAAATAAAATGATTTTGAATTGAATAATCAGATATTATTGGTAAGTAAAGTGCAGGTAATTAAAAGTAAAAGATAAACTGATGTCTTCGATTTCAGAAGTAAAATTTGATTGCCCGACAAAAGGTATGTGTTTAAATTGCTGTATGAAATTGATGATTTTCTGATTGAGCCACTTGGCTTTTGTTTTCTTTGATGATTTGGGCCCGTAGAGGTGTTTTGTAGTTTTTTCGATCTAGCCGCGCAAAGGAGACGCTGGTGAAATTTTTCAAAAATTTAAGGAGTTAGAAAAATTTTAAAGAAAATTTTGATAATTTAAATTTGGTTTTAAATTATAGTTTGAAATGGTTGAGTAAATAATACTAATTAGAGTCTATGGAGGAGTTTGGAAATTAGTAAAAGTGATATTGTGTTTACAATAAATTATTTCGAAAGGTTGTTGAAACTGTTTGGTTCTGGAAATATTTACCGTTTTTGGACCATTCTTCTTACTTGGCAATTTCGAGGACGAAATTCTTATAAGGGGGGAGGAATGTAACAACCCAGAATTTTGGATATTTTAAATTGGAATATTTAATTGATTTTAAATATTTAAAAGTTAATTTTTAACTTGAATTTCAAATATAACCATTTATTGGATAATTAAATTATTAAATTAAATAATTGGAAATTGGCTAAATTATTAAATCTTGAGTTTTAAGCTTGTTAAAAATAATTTAAAGGCTTATAAAATTTATATTGATAATACTTAAAATAATAAAAGCTTTAAAATTGAATTTAAAAGTGGTTGGTTCAGTTTTAAAAATATATCGTTTGAATTGACATTTAAAAATAGCATTTTGGGGCACAGTCTCAGATTTCGACGAAACTAATTCCATTGGATCCGTAATAGTGTATTATTATCGGATTTCAAATTTTGTAGCATTTGGAGTTATCGTTTGGTCATACGGAATATAAACGCAGTGAGATTTATATCGGAATTCAATATAATAATTAGGTCCAAAAAAGCTACCTTCTCCATACGATCGAATTAGGACTCGAAACCTTTTCCATTGCATTCGGAATAGGGGTATAACGTTATAAATGCCTAGTGGCATGCCTCGATAGGAGGTCGAGATTTTAAGTTGCGAAATCGAGACGATTTAAATATAAATAAATATATATTTATATTGATTGACATTTATATTCACATCAACCTTTCCCCTTCACTTCAGTCACTGTTCATTAACTATTCAAACACTTTTTCCCCCTTTAAAATCGTGTCATCCCTCCTCATCAAAAGACCACGTCTTCTTACAGTGAAAAAAAAATGGTAGCTTCAAAATTCGATTTCCCAAGTTTTACTTGATAAAAAAATCTGAAACCTCCTCCTAAATTCAAGTTTTTCAATGAGCTTCGATCTGGCGTAGATATTGTAGGGTGCGGTTTTGATTTTGGTGGATCGACGTTGATGGCTTGGGTGGGTTTGTGACTAGGATTCCAGTTTTTTTTATTCTAGGCCTTGATTCATGTTTTGGAGATGATGTTGTGGTTTGGCATGATGAGGCGCACCGGGGGAAGAGGTTCAGAGGCGTATGGCTGTTTGGGGGCAGAGCGCGACATGCTCGATGTCGACAAGGGGGAGTAGGCTCGTTTTTGGATTGGGTGGTTCGGTCTTGATTTCGTGGAGTTCATCGGAAAGCTTGGACGGAGAGGAAAGGATTGGCGATGGTCGTAGGAGTTTTCGTCGAGCAATAGGAACATGGGGCCGTGCGTGCACATTGAGAATACCATGGCTATACACGGTGGTTTTGTTTCTCTGGAACAAAAGAAGAAATGAGAAAGGGGGAAAGAAGAGGGGTTCGGCTTGGGCTTTCATTCATTCATGGGCTAGGGAGCTAGACCGTAGAAAAAAGAAAAAAACTGTAGAAAAAAAAAGTGAGGAAGGGCGGTGGGGTTGAGTTCTGGAGAGAACCGGTTGTTGAAATTGGGGAAGAAGGAAATTTTCTTGGCGGGCCGGGTTTGCTTTGGTAATGGGCTTTATTTTTTTCTTTTAAGAGAAAAGAACATATATATAGTTTATATAAACTTTTGTTAAAATAAAATCGTTAGTTGTAAATCTCGTATCTTATTCATTTTAAATCGGAATCCAGCGCGATCTGCCACGTTGGGTCCGTAATAGGAAACTCTTTGCTATGGAGTCAGTTTGGTTGAAAGTAGAGCTTGCTGAATTTTGAGATAAATTCAAACGTGTTCAAATTAATTAGAACGGAACGCAAAAGCGACAATAAAATTCAAGGTGAGTTAATCTCACTCAACTTTGGATTTACCACAATTTATTTTAAATAGTTAAAATTAATTATTGATTGGTTGATAGAATTAATAAATTGTTATCAGTTGAATGTGATATTATATATAGTAGTATATATATTGGAGTGATTGATATTCCCGCATATATATAGCGGATGACCCTATATATCGCGATACCCCCCTAGAAGTGGGATTGGTATTTTATATTGTATTAACATCTGTGAATGCAGGGAAACAGATTGGAGGGATCCAACTGGATTGCTCGAAAATGTTGAATTTAATTTCGTATATTGGTATATGATCTGTTTAAGTAATCTGTGGTAGATTATAGTGCAGTTGGATCTATTGGATGCTATGGTAGTTTTGGCCTGGGTTTGGTATTTTTAAATACCAATAATAAATGTTTTGAATTGGGAAAAAATAAAATAAATAGGGAAATTGGAAGTAAAAATATTTATAGAGAAATTGGATTAATTAAAAGAGATGAATTTAGCGAAAAATAAAATAAATTGATTTTTAAATTGTATTTGATCATCTTGGAATATGGAAAATAGAGATTTTGAAATAATGTAGGTAAAATGATTTTAAATAATAAAACTTAAGTGGTGGTGGTTTAAGTGAAAAGGGATTATTTTAAAAATCGAGATTTTAAATAGTTTGGAAAAATAAAAAGGCAAAATTTGAAAATAAAATATAAAGTTGATATACTAGATTTTGAATAAGATTTTAAATTTTAAAAAGGAAGTGAGATCTGAATTTAGTTGGATTCTGGAATATAATGGGGTTATTTGGGAATTTGATTTAAAAATGGAATTTAATTTAGAAATCGATTAAAGATCGATTAAGTATTGTGAAACAGTTATAAACGGGAAATGAGACTATGAAATTTATAAATAAAGTGAAGTGATTATCGGTGGATAAATTAGAATTATAAATTCACGGTGAGGATTTATAAGGAGATGGGTAAATCGGTTTAAAAATAAATGATAGTTTTATATTTAGAAATGTGCAAAAAGGGAATTTAGGGAATCGGGACGTAAATTAAATTGGACATAAATCGAGTGAGATTTATAGAAATTAGACTGGCTATTTTGGAGTTGAAAGTATATTTTTCCTGAGAAGTTAAGTTTATTTTAAAAAGGAGGATTTTAAGTATTAACTAGAAACTTTAAAGGTGTTAAGAATATTTCAAAAAAAATTAAATATTTAGTGGTTTAAAATTGTTTGAGTATATTTAAGCATTAATTAAGTAGTTTTATAAATGGTTGATATTAAGTTAATTATTATTTAAGAATTAATTAGTATTATTATTTTAAAAGGATAAACTATTAAATATTTATATTTTATAAAATAACTTTTTTTTTAAAGTAGTTGCCTAAAATTAACTTGGAAAATTATTATAGAAATTTCATATGTATTATTTTGAAAAATTTTAAAATAAAGTTTTCGGGAAGTAATGGTATACCCGCATGGCGAAATTGGAGGCAATGAGTGCCTGTAGTTAAGTCTTGAATTTCTCTGGGATAGAGACATAACCATTGAGCTGTGAATCCATGGTTTGATACCGCAGTGGTACTTTTCAAATTATTTTAAAGGCTTTCAAATATTTTTTTGAAAAGGAATAGTTTTTGTGAATATACTAAATTCGATAAGATAGGTATATATTTTGGATAAGAGATTTAATTTATTAAAATTAAATTAAAAAGAGATTCATGATTATTCAATGGATAATGGAATATTTGGTCGAATGATTGTTTATTTGATAGTTAAACAACCGACTATCAGAATCTGGACCAAAAATATAACTTTGGGAATATCTAGGAGAAATACAAGAATTATATGGTACAGTTACCGTCGAGGTGCTATATTGTACGTATTAACTCATTTCGTTCTTCTAGGACGTTTATAAGGAAATCCATCCACTAACGGTTAGGAGATGATCTCCGATCTTATTTTCATCTGTGTATTTCCAAAAGAACCGGGGTTGAGTTTACCGGAAAATATCGAACGTTGTTTCGAAGAGACCGGGATCAGATTTGTTATCCGAAAACCACTTCGATCCAACGAGTATGTTTTCGCAGTGAAAAACAAGAGCATGGAGTCAAAGATGAAGCAGTGAAGTGCAAGGGCTAATCCCTACTAATCCTGAGGGTTTTTCCAAAATGGATGTAGTAGGAATAGTGCCTTCAGTTTCGTTCGGACCTAGAACGGACTTGTATGGATGAATGTTATCAGTACATTGCCATTGGAGGACAATGAGCATTCTAAATGAAAATTTCTTAAAAAGGTAATCGTAGCCTCTAGCCTTATCAAACGAGAATGACTGAAAATCAGGGGAGATGCAGCAAGGCTAAGTGGGTCGCACCCAAGTAGGGTATGTTCATCACCTTTCTAGATAAACCTCGGATATTATGTATTACTACGGTATATGGAAGGAGCTCGAGAGAGGGTTAGAACACCGGGCGTGATAGCATATTCGGTCTATCCAGGTTAGAGATAGTCTGGTCTTGTGTGGCAGAGGATCCCGGCGTGGTCCTCGGTAAGCTGTTTCTAGACATGTACTGTGACAGGTGGTACCCCAGTGCCTAGTCATTTGTATGGAATCCATTCTCCAATACGTGTCTTTACGGTTTTGATTGTAGAGCCTAGTATGTTGGAAGTTAATTAATGTAACAATTTCAGCTATTTGAATAAGTATTTGTACTTAGACACTATTATAATATCATCGGATTTGATATTAAATGTTTTGGTTATCGTAAGGTAAAAACCCATCGTGTTTATGTGTGGCGTGGTCTTTCGAGATACCTTTGATTTTCAAAGGATTTTGAAATCTTTAATAATTCAAATTGAGTGTGTTTTCTCACGCTGGTTTTCCAGACTGACTCGGGTGTTATTTTATTATAATGCTCGGGTCAGACCGAGTATTACAGATATAGGATAGGATGCTATGGAGCTCAGGAGACGAGCTAGATGACGAGACGTATCACACATACTTGGTTTTTATTCCGCTACGTATTGTAGGCTGTGTATTCAGCTATTTGTGAGGACAAGTTATTATAACTGTCCCGTATTGAGATATTGATTGTGTTGTACTCTGATGATGTGATGTATAAATAACAAGTTATAGTTCTTTTTGTATAAAGACCAGTTGTTATCTATTATATATGGTTCCGCTGTGATTGTGAGATTCTGTGTTGTTATTTCTATTTTATTCTTCTGCCTCTTCTTCTTTCTCTTACGATAAGGTATTTTCGGCATTCGATTGCTCGGCATGTAATAAAGTGAACGTATTAATGTCGATTTTTGAGCGCCGAAAAATCCGGGCCATCACAGTACCTTAGTAGTTCCTTTTATATTTATATATAGTATAAATATTGTATTTGGAGATAGTTCCCCTGCCACCAGGCTCTACGTCTGATCGGTGCTTTTTATTTGTTTGGTTATGTCATGATAACTCTTGAGTGCTCGATTGAGTAGTTTAGGAGTCAAGTTCTTTTGGGGATATGTTATCAGAGTGGCGTAGCTGTAGCTTTGAAGGCGAAGATGATACTTGGATATACACATACACTTGATATTATAGTACTACATGATAGATATGTTACTTGTAAATGAGACTTGTATCATATATTTATTATGACTTTCTATATTGATATCTACTTATCAGTTGCTTCTGCTAGTACAGTCTCTTATGTATTGTTCATCCTATCATGTTCATGTATATTCAGTGTATTATATGTTATCATTCCGCTATGAGATTATATCGTTATACCTTTGCATAGTCTTTGTTTTTAAATTTACCTAGATAAACTCTTCATTTTGGTATTCGGGAGTTAAACGTTGTTATTTGACGTTGATTTCTGGATTTTATAAAGGGTGGTTTGTTACGTCTGGTATCATAGCTTAGGTTCAACACTCAGGTCCAAGTAAACCAATTTGAGTTAAAACAAACTGGTGGAAGGAGATACGTTGAGAGAGTATACTTGTAATTTTCTACTATATAATGTGGCTTACACCACTTTCCTTTTGAACTTTGATTTATTTTTAACGCTAGTTGCTAAGATGTCTTTGTTCGGGCTATCAGCATGAGTAGACGGGATACACGATGTGGTAGGTATTGAGGGTCATGCAGTAACCCTGAGTACTGCCATTCAAACTTGATGCATGAGCTTTCAAGTTGGGTGGGGTTGGTCGATGAAGTGTGGCTTGGATTTACATCCAAGTAGGATTTTCTAGATGCCTAGTAATAAGCAAAGACCGAGCAAATGACTTATATGCATTTTGTGTAGAGTCATTCTTGTTAGAAGAGTTTGTCTTTGTGTTAATAAACCTTTGGCGGTGGGTTTAATCACGGTGCTGAAGAGATATTTTCTAGGGATCAGTCCATTCACGTTCCAGTTCCTAATCAATAGATTGAGCATAGGGTTTCTAAGAGATTTGCACCAGTTAGGCAAGGGTTTTACACTCGACTCTTAATGGAGAGCACTTGAGTCGGATTCTTGAGGTGATTAAGAGAATTTCAAAGTATGGCTCTAGTCTTGTAAGGAAATTTCAGGGGTCTGACCAAAGAAGTAGATCAGAGTTCGCATGAGAGGAGTTAGATGGCTGATCCTAGTTTAACAAAGAAATCGTGACAGTCAACAAAGGATTGGATCGGGTATCATATATTATTTTGGATGATCTTTATTAATTGTAAAATTATTTATAGCATAGTCGCTTAGAATAGCTTGGGATAGTTTGGGAAATGGCTTCTCGACTAGTTTTGTGAAGATTCATATAATCTTCTAAGTGGCGATATGATACTTGCCTAGGTGAGCGTCATAGTACACTTAATATGTTATCCTTACTAACATTATGCAGTCAAAGTTAGTTTGAACATGAGTGAGCCCAAGCATTTGTAAATTTTCATTTAATAATGATTTAGTTAGTAAAGTTTTCTCCTTTAGAGAATGAGTTTCGTTCGGTAGGAAAAGGAATGTTGAGACTTAGGCTGCTAGGTTTATTCGAGAGTATTGAGGTCGATGTTCAAACATATCACATAAGTTTTCCTTTTTTTAGCAGGAGGTGTAATGGTCTTTTGAGTATTGTATTCACGAAAAGAGTTACTCCACTTAAGCATTTTGTCCACCTTGGAAGTCAAATGGGAGTTTATGGTTTGACATGTGATGAACGTATTTTTCTGCATTTTAAACCGTTTGTTTCATATATTTTTATTTTAATAAAGCGGTATTATACGGGTATTTTATTGTGGTTTTGCAGAATATAGATTCCAAAGTGCAACGTTGAAATTAACCGGTTGTGCCGTCCATTGGTTCAAGAGTCACGCAGCAAAGAGAGCAACATTTTGAGCACCAAATAAATCAAGCAATAAGACATGTATATTTCGGTGTAATGAGTCAGTTCACGTTCTCACTTCAGCATATGGGTGCAAGCAACATGAGGAACAGATCATATATATCTCAAATTACTCCCATTTCCAACTTAATAAAGCAAGTCACGTGCTCAAACTCAAAGCATGGAACAAATTTAATTAATTCAAGCAAGTGGGGACCAACCATGTTCAACATATATTTTCTTCAATCAATGACGTGGCAAAGCATGCACAAACTTTGATTTAGTAAATATTGGCTGCATATTCTCAAAGTAGCAAACATCAATTCAAAGCAATATGGACCAATTCAAGCAATGACCACGTGGCCACATTATTTTCTTTCATCAATTGAAGCTTGAATAGATCAGTACGTATATTTCGGCAGAGCAAGTGATGTGGACCCATTCTTTTGTGAAAAGTTGGACTGATATTTTCAAAGGAAAACTCTATAAATACAGAAGAGATAGCAACCAGAAGGATCATCTCTTACCCCGTCACTTTTTCTACTAGTTTATTTTTCAGCATTGTTATTTATTTCTTCAGAGAATGGACAGAATTGTTAATTAGTTTTAGCAGTCTTTTTATTCTGGTTTTTAGTTATTTGTCAGTACTCTTTTCATTTTAATTTAAATTCAGTTCGTTTGATTTCCAGTTGTTCTCTCTGATTATTTCCCTTCCGTACTTTTTATTTTTACTCTGAATTCTACAGTAAATTTTGTTGATTAGTTTCAGTGAAATTTGGAATCTCAGGGTGATTGCTTTTATTTTTGTTTTTATCCGCTCAAAACCATCATCGAATTTGTTTAACACGCCTAAGATTTAAATATGGATTTCAATTGTTTTAAAATACAATTCCCTGCGTTCGACCTGCATACTACACACCTGTGCGCTTGCAGAATTTATTAAAATTTGTGTTTTTTCTAATCAATAGAAAAGTCGCAACAAGTTTTTGGCGCCGTTGCCGGGGAATTGCTATTTTGAAATTTTCGATTTTTTTTAAGTCTATTCGTGTTAATTTATTTATTTTGCACTAGTTTTCCAAAAAAAAAATTCATTTTTTTTCGTTTTTCAGTTCCTTTCACCAAAGTAGCATTTTACTTTAAAAAAAATCGTTTTTTGTGCATATTTTCGCTTTTCTTTTCGTTCGCTGTTTGCTTGTCAGTCAGTTGCACTTCATTTAGTTGGGTTCTATTTCACATAAGTAGCTCACGTCAGTTTGATTTTAGCATCTCACGTTATATTTTGCATTTACACTTTTCCGTTCATTTTGTACGTTCACTGTGCTTCCACATTTTCTATCACGTATCCATTTAGTTCTATCACGTATCCATTTAGTGGTGTATTTTCTGGTGCAATACGTGCCTAAAGAAAGGTGATAGGCACGTTTCATTTTATCATTTACATTTTAAACACTTTTTCGAATAAAGAGGTTAGTGTCAACTGGTAACTTTTGCAAACTCAAAACGAACAAGAAAAAAAGAGGACTGGGAGAGTACGTCGCTAAACATAGCTTGGAAACGAAGAGTTGAGTGAAATTAGACGTGTTTCATGACATAGCTTAGGAAACAGCTTAAAAAACATAGCACTGTATTCTGAAAAGCGAGGAAGACGAACCCTTCTAGTCTGCCGTGGTGATCGATAGTTGTCAGCCCTTGGAGGTCTGAACTTGTAGCAACAACTCAATTAGCTCCTATTCGGTAAATCTCGGCCATTCAACAACAAGCATCTAGGGATCAAGCAATTACAAACAGTGGAGTTTGAATCACTAGCACTGCTCAGTTGCACTGTACGGACTGCCATATCCCTCTATAAGCAATTTTCTACTCTACAGGTGCCTAACTAAAAACTGTTTAAATTTACTTTTGGCGATTACACCTTGATTTGTTTATGCGCGTTTGGGCAAGAAATAATTTTAACCGTTTAGAAAGCCAAAATATTTCCTTAAACAAATCAACGGAAATTTCAAATCAAACAAATATGAGCAATCACGGTTCACAACACGGTTCACATCACAGTTCACCAAAATCATCGTCTAAATCACATGTTGGAGATCATGAATTTCACGAGAACCAACCATTATCCCTTAGAGACCGATGCTATCCAACTAGGACCGTTCAACCTTCGGTTATTTCATTTCCACCCGCCGAAGGAAATAATTTTGAGCTAAAACATTCTTTTATCCAAGGGGTACCAAAATTTACTGGGTCTGAAAATGCATATGAATTTCTTAGTGAATTTGAGTTATACGCTTCTACAACTAAAATGCAACAACTTTCTAATGAATCCATCAAGCTACGGCTTATTCCATTCGCGCTTCTAGAAAGCGCGAAAAGATGGCTTAATTCTCTTCCTAAAAATTCAATTAAAAGTTGGGACGATTTCGTCACTATATTTTTGAAAAAGTTTTTTCCTTTCCACAAAACTCTTAAAATTCGAACCGAAATCAATCAATTCGCTCAAAACGAAGGAGAAACTTTTTCAAAATATTTCGAAAGGTTCAATCAATTGTTATATAGTTGCCTACATCATGCAATCCCTAAACATGTTTTGTGCCAAATCGTTTATGAAGGGCTTAATTATCAAACTAGATCCCAACTCGAATCAATGTGCGGAGGAGAATTCATGGCAAAAACAGACGCGGAAGCTTGGGAATTTTTAGAACAGTATTCGGAAAAGGATATGCAATGGGAAACAATTCGTGTTCCAATTCGTACTCCAAACAGAGGAGTACATGCCATTGACCCATCACATCTTCCTATAGAAGCCCAAACTCCTCAAGAAGGAGAAGGACTACCCCATTACTACACACAAGACCAAATCAATGCTATAGCTCAAAACAGTCCTTACTCATCCACATACAACCCTAACTGGAAGCATCATCCAAATTTTTTGTGGTCAAATCCTAACAATGCAGCTAATCCATCATATTTGTATCCGATGATACCAAATCCGAATTATCGAGCCCCAACCTCTAATGCTCAAAATTCTCAACCAACTCCTCAAACAAAACCTTCGAATCAACCATACAGGCATCCTAATTTCAATTCATCAGCCCAACCTTCTCAACCATCACAAGAAATTGCTCGATTAGAAAAACAAATTACTAACCAAGATGCGAGAATTGAGCAAATCACTAAACAAAATGAACAATTGTTGATTATGATGAAGGACTTTATGAAAATCAATGAGAAAGGTAAATTGCCTAGTCAACCCGAAGTGAATCCAAAGTATAACACTCGAGGAGAAAATTCTTGTGAGGACGAAAATATAAATCCAGTTAATGTTGTCACCACATTAAGGTCTGGAAAGAAGGTAGACAACCACGTCGGCAACCCTGACATCCTCCCTAAATCTACCCATGTTCAAAATTCTGAGACTCAGTCGACACCCACTGTTGTCGATCATATCAACTCTCATTCTTCATCCAAGGTTGGCAATCCCAACCACTCTTCACCTTCTGATGTTGGCAACCCCAACATTCCAGTTTCTTTATCTTCACCATCTAGTATAACACCTTCTTCTTCAAATGAAAAAACTACCGAACGAGTCTATAAACCCATAGCTCCATTTCCTCATAGACTCAACAAAAAGAAGAAGCCCGCTAATTTTGACCAAATTCTTGAAATCTTCAAACAAGTTCAAATCAATATTCCACTTCTTGATACCATTGAGCAAATTCCTCAATATGCCAAGTGTCTTAAAGAGCTATGTACTCAAAAACGTGCCACGAACGTTCCAAAGACCCCATTTCTAACTGCAAATACTAGCTCTGTTCTTTCGAATCCCTCCCCAATCAAGTATAAGGACCCCGGTTGTCCTACAATCGGTTGTAAAATTGGTAACACTCACATTAGTCATGCCCTACTTGATCTTGGAGCGAGTGTAAATCTTCTACCTTATACTGTGTACTGTCAACTTGGACTAGGGGAATTAAAGCCTACAAACATCACAATTCAACTAGCTGATCGATCTGTCAAAAAACCATTAGGCACAGTTGAAGATGTTTTGATACAAATTGAGCAATTCTATTTCCCAGTCGATTTCATAGTCCTAGAGACCGCTCCCGTCTCAAATCCGAACAGTCAAATTCCCTTGATATTAGGCCGTCCATTCTTGGCAACATCAAATGCTATCATAAATTGTAGGAATGGTCAACTTCGACTTTCCTTTGGACACCTAACCATCGAACTAAATATTTTCAATCTTAACAAACAACCAAGGGATCTTGAAATAGAAGAAGTTGACATGATTCAAACAATTGTAGAAAATGATTTTAGCGATACCACAGAATCTCTTAATATGTGCCTAGATCATTTTAATTCCAACTTCAACGAGGATGAATACATTTCTGAATTAAATGATTTGCTCCACTCTTCTTATGATTCGCTAGAATTCAATCAATTGACTTCCATCGAAGCCTCAACCGAAGAACGCCCTAAATTAGAACTCAAACCTCTTCCAATCGAGCTTAAGTACGCATACTTAGATTCTTCGGAAAATTTCCCTGTAATCTTGGCCACCGATCTCCTTAAGGACCAAGAAGAACAACTTTTGAAAATTTTAAGGGAAAATAAAGAGGCATTAGGATGGGTAATCGCCGATATTAAAGGAATTAGTCCATCAATCATCGAACATCGAATACATTTAATCGATGAGGCTAAACCCACCCGCGAAGCTCAAAGGCGACTAAATCCCAATATGAGAGAAGTGGTAAAGGAAGAGATTATCAAATGTTAAGACAATGACATTATCTACCCTATCTCTGACAGTACTTGGGTAAGTCCGGTACAAGTTGTACCAAAGAAATCTGGAATCACTGTGATCACAAATGAAAATAACGAACTTGTTCCCACAAAAGTCAAAACAAAATGGCGTGTCTGCATCGACTATCGAAAACTCAATACAGCAACAAGAAAAGATCATTTTCCCCTCCCTTTCATTGATCAAATGCTTGAACGTTTAGCCGGTCATGAATATTACTGTTTTCTTGATGGTTACTCCGGCTATAATCAAATTCCTATTGCGTTAGAGGATCAACACAAAACGACGTTCACATGTCCCTTTGGAACTTTCGCTTATCGTCGCATGCCCTTCGGTCTTTGTAATGCCCCCGCCACCTTTCAGAGATGTATGATGAGTATATTTTCCGATATGGTGGAGGACTTCTTAGAAATATTCATGGACGATTTTTCAATCTATGGGTCATCTTTTGATCAATGCCTCCTTCGTTTAGAATGTGTCTTAAAGCGATGTAAGGAGAAATCTCTTGTGCTTAATTGGGAAAAATGTCATTTTATGGTTAAGCGAGGAATTGTCTTAGGCCATGTTGTCTCTAAAAATGGCCTAGAAGTTGATAAATCTAAAGTTGATCTTATTACTAACCTTCCTCCTCCAAAGTCCGTCAAGGACATTCGCTCATTTCTTGGCCATGCGGGATTTTATAGAAGGTTCATTAAAGATTTTTCAAAAATTTCAAAACCTCTCTCAAATCTTCTAGCAAAAGACGTTAAATTTGACTTTTCCGATGAATGTAAAACGTCTTTTGAAACCTTTAAATCGATCTTGACCACTGCACCCATCATCCAACCTCCAGATTGGACTCTGCCTTTTGAATTAATGTGTGACGCTTCTGATTATGCCGTTGGAGCCATCTTGGGTCAACGAGTCGATAAACTTCCTCGAGTCATCTACTATGCTAGCAAAACTCTAAACGATGCTCAATTGAATTACTCAACCACAGAAAAAGAGTTTTTAGCAGTTGTCTTCGCCCTCGATAAGTTTAGATCATATCTCGTAGGTTCTAAAGTTATAGTTTACACCGATCATGCCGCATTACGGTATTTACTCACGAAGAAGGATGCCAAAGCCCGCTTAATCCGTTGGATCCTACTTCTTCAAGAGTTTGACTTAGAAATACGAGACAAAAAGGGTTCTGAAAATGTCGTAGCCGACCATCTCTCCCGTATTGTGCACGAAAACGTCGATGACACTCAAATCAATGATCATTTTCCCGATGAACAAATTCTTTCTATTTCTAGTGCACCATGGTACGCCGACATTGTAAATTATCTTGTCACAAATGAAACACCTTCCCATTGGTCAAAACAAGATAAACAAAAATTTCTCTCCAATGTTCGAAACTTTTACTGGGACGATCCTTATCTCTTTAAATATTGTCCTGATCAGATCATTCGTAGGTGTGTCCCCGAACATGAATTCCACATTATTCTCTCTTTTTCACATAATCACGCATGTGGAGGACACTTTGGAGCAAAGAAAACAGCTGCCAAGGTATTACAGTGCGGTTTTTATTGGCCCTCTCTTTTTCGTGACGCTCACGAATTTTGCTCCAAATGCGCTCGATGAAAACAAACAGGCCGTATTTCCAAACGTAACATGATGCCCCTAAACCCAATCCTTGTTATCGAAATTTTTGATGTTTGGGGCATCGATTTCATGGGACCTTTTCCGAATTCTTTTGGAAATCTGTACATCCTCCTTGCAGTGGATTACGTGTCTAAATGGGTTGAAGCCATTCCCACCAGAATGAACGATAATAAAGTTGTTGTCAAATTTCTGAAAGAAAACATATTTTCTCGTTTTGGTACACCTCGAGCTATCATAAGTGATAACGGTTCTCATTTCTGTAATCGTGCTTTTGAATCTCTTCTTAAGAAATACTCTATCACGCATAAACTATCTACTCCATATCATCCACAGACTAGCGGTCAAGTCGAGATTTCCAATAGACAGATCAAACAAATTCTTGAAAAGACAGTGAACTCAAATAGAAAAGATTGGTCATCTAAATTGATAGATGCTCTTTGGGCATTTCGCACAGCTTTTAAAACCAATCTAGGAATGTCACCCTACCGATTAATTTTTGGAAAAGCATGTCATTTACCCGCTGAGCTCGAGCACCGCGCACTTTGGGCAATCAAATATCTTAATTTTGACATGGAAAAAGCCGGATCACATCGTAAATTACAATTGTCAGAATTAGAAGAACTAAGAAATGAAGCGTATGAAAATGCAAAGATTTATAAAGAGAAAACTAAATTTTATCATGATAAATTCATACTTCGTAAGACATTCGAAGTAGGGCAGAAAGTTCTCTTATATAATTCCAGACTTCATTTATTTCCGGGCAAATTGAGATCTCGATGGACAGGTCCATATATTGTGAAAACCATATACCCTTATGGTGCAGTTGAAATTGAAAATCCTAGGGACGGTTCCATTTCAAAGGTCAATGGACAACGCTTGAAGCCATTTCTAGAGTTCGAATAACACGAGGACGACGAGTTCGTGGATCTCCACGAACCTAGCTATTCGGCATGAGCCACTCACTATCTTGTACATATCAAGTTGTATTTCTTTTAGTTTTTCTTTTTAGTTTTTTTTTCATGTGCATGTGCATTCCATTTGACAGTTGGGACACTGTCTCTTTCCAGTGTGGGGGGGGACGCATATCTCATATTGTTTGTTCATATTTCACAGTGTGGCATCACTAAAAAAAATTTCTCATTATTTGTTTTCAAATTTGTTTTCAATTTTTTTTCATGCTTCATCTCATTTTCCGTTATTTTTAGGACTTTGATTTATTTTTAACTAGTCAAGACAAAGTAAGTAAACAGTTGAAGTCAATTAATGAAATTTTTTGTGAATCGCTAATTTCAAATGTAAAATATAATGAAAAGTTGAATTACAAGCGATAATAGTGAGGTTAGTATATAGGGGGATTCGTAGGTGATGGTTGTGAAATCCTTTCTAAATTGTAGTCTTTGTTTAAAAAAGTGGTAGATTTAAAGTACATGCGTTGACATTTCAAATCATTGAAGTTAAGTGGTGTTAAGTTGATTTGCATAACTCTCTTTAGTTCATTTAAAAAAAATGGTTTAAGAAACACCTAGAGTCAATAGGTGTACACACTTATGAAAGTGTGTACACTCGCCACGCTCTGTACTCTTCTCACGTAAGCCCGCGAGGTAGTGCATGGATGGTATATCTGGCCTCAGCATTCTGAGTTAGGTGTATAAAGAAATTAAATAAATAATCACCTAAGGATTACCGACCTTTTCTGACATAGTCAGCGTCGGTTTGCACAATCCGCCAAGCTCTGTCCCAACTCTCATGTAAGCCCGCGAGGCAGTGCATGGGTGGTATACCTTGGTCCTAAGGTTAGGTGTGTGTATATATATATATATATATATATAATTTAATAAAGAGAGAGTAAGCTATTCTTGACTTTATTGATTTGGCTTGTTATACAAATGGAAATGATAAATACCATTTTGAAAAACTATGATTAACAATAAAGAGATTATTTCATGACTGCACTACGTTATCGACCGAAACAACTGGCTAAACTAGAATCTAATGTATGAAAACTTGAGTTATCTTGAAATTTTTGTTTAGTGAGGAACCAAAAATTTCTAGAAGTTGACTAAAACTGATCTACATTATTTTGTTGCAATTATTCTGAAATAAATCAAGTCTCCATTTGTTTAAAATTTTGCATTTATGTAGTACATTAGGATCCTCACATACTGCATTTGGATTTTGTGGGTAGTATCTGCTGAAAACCCTCACGAGACACCACTCGTCCTACTAGGGACACCTAGAGGTTTAACGGCTTGTTGCATATGCTCAATGCAATCGTGTTTCCTACGAAAAAGGATTTCGTTAGTTTTTATTTTCTTGCTTATTCGAGGACGAATAAAGTTCTAGTGTGGGGGTATTTGATGAACGTATTTTTCTGCATTTTAAACCGTTTGTTTCATATATTTTTATTTTAATAAAGCGGTATTATACGGGTATTTTATTGTGGTTTTGTAGAATATAAATTCCGAAGTGCAATGTTGAAATTAACCGGTTGTGCCGTCCATTGGTTCAAGAGTCACGCAGCAAAGAGAGCAACATTTTGAGCACCAAATAAATCAAGCAATAAGACATGTATATTTCGGCGTAATGAGTCAGTTCACGTTCTCACTTCAGCATATGGGTGCAAGCAACATGAGGAACAAATCATATATATCTCAAATTACTCCCATTTCCAACTTAATAAAGCAAGTCATGTGCTCAAACTCAAAGCATGGAACAAATTTAATTAATTCAAGCAAGTGGGGACCAACCATGTTCAACATATATTTTCTTCAATCAATGACGTGGCAAAGCATGCACAAACTTTGATTTAGTAAATATTGGCTGCATATTCTCAAAGTAGCAAACATCAATTCAAAGCAATATGGACCAATTCAAGCAATGACCACGTGGCCACATTATTTTCTTTCATCAATTGAAGCTTGAATAGATCAGTACGTATATTTCGGTAGAGCAAGTGATGTGGACCCATTATTTTGTGAAAAGTTGGACTGATATTTCCAAAGGAAAATTCTATAAATACAGAAGAGATAGCAACCAGAAGGATCATCTCTTACCCCGTCACTTTTTCTACTAGTTTATTTTTCAGCATTGTTATTTATTTCTTCAGAGAATGGACAGAATTGTTAATTAGTTTTAGCAGTCTTTTTATTCTGGTTTTTAGTTATTTGTCAGTACTCTTTTCATTTTAATTTAAATTCAGTTCGTTTGATTTCCAGTTGTTCACTCTGCTTATTTGCCTTCCGTACTTTTTATTTTTACTCTGAATTCTACAGTAAATTTTGTTGATTAGTTTCAGTGAAATTTGGAATCTCAGGGTGATTGCTTTTATTATTGTTTTTATCCGCTCAAAACCATCATCGAATTTGTTTAACACGCCTAAGATTTAAATATGGATTTCAATTGTTTTAAAATACAATTCCCTGCGTTCGACCTGCATACTACACACCTGTGCGCTTGCAGAATTTATTAAAATTTGTGTTTTTTCTAATCAATAGAAAAGTCGCAACAACATGCACACTTCGACCATTGTTGATTTTGTCACTTGGGTTGCTTTTTGGTTGATTGTTGATTGATTTTATTTGATTGTTGTTGCTTGTTGTCACTTATTTTTGGTTGTTATTGTTTCCTATTGTTTGTCATTGGTTTTTTTGTTTGTTGATTTCTTGTTGTTACTTGATTGTTTGATTGCTTATTGTTGCTAATGTTGCTTTTTGATCGATTGTTGATAGATTTTTGTTACTTGTTATTACTTGTGTCTAGTTTCTTGTATGATAGTTATAGTTACTTGTTATAGCATATTTAGAGAGAGAAAGCAATAGCTATTTGGGACAGATCATATGTCATCCACGGTAATTTTAGGGGTTGAGATAAGATATATATGACTCGATTGCATTTTGATGTGACTCAAAGTTTATGGTATACTTAAATACCGACTTATTTGAGCTTACTCTCCAATATTTAGTCATGAATGATGGTGGTAGTATCAAGTGCTATGCTAAAATTATACACGTTAAAACTTTATTTCCTCTATATATAGTAAAATTAGTATAGGGAAGATGAAATATAGTCATTTAAATACTTATTTGTTTAGGTTTGCATTTAAATAGTGAGAAGTTTTCTTTAAAAGAGGTATGCGCCATGGGAGATGGGGGATATCATAGATTATCGTCTATTTCCTTGATGCAAGATGCATTTCAATTTGGGGGGTTTCTATAAAGCTTATAGCGTAAGGGAAATACTGCTGAAATTTTTCGAGGTTGAGACTTAGGAATTTTGATTAGTCCTATTACTTTTTCGTACTCATAGGAATTCGAGGATGAAATTCTTTTAAGGAGCAGAGAATGTATCAACCCATAATTTTAACAACTGAATATTCTAATGATTTATTTAAATATTTATTCAATAATTAATGGAATGCCCATTATACCTGATTTTTCAAAGACAGATGAATTAGGACTAGAGAAACCCGCCATTGAGACCGCAATTCCGTCATGAGAAAACCGAGTATAAGCCAGCGTCATTTAAGGTTGATAAGTTTTTGGAGCGAACAGTGATTTCTAAAAAGGAATGAAAATTGAATGTTGGGCAAAGGCCCATATGCTAGCTTATAAGTTGGCTAACTACTTCGTTATTCCCCTTCACTGTTCATTCCATGTTATTATCCTCTTCCTCTTCTCTAATTTTTTCCTAATCTCCTCTTAATCCATAAACCTATATCCACTTAATCATGCTCAAATAAAATTCTTAATTCAAATTAAAATCAGCACAATTCCTCTCTACTTATTCCTTACATAACCCATCAAGGAATAAGCTTGAATTGGATTATGGAGCTTCATCCAAGATTTCTAGAGAGCAAAACGATGGGTTTTGGTGATTCTAACCTTGGTTTGGAGAAGAAGAGGTGAGTGGGATAATTATCCTAGTATATTTACTTGTTAAACTTCAAATATTTGTTTATGGATGATTATGGAGTTATATGAAATGATTTAGAGAATGTTTGGTTTGATTTAGGCTTATGTTCACATTACAAACATAATTATATAACTTATTATTTATTAAAGACCTTAATTACTAATTTTAAAAAATTTGGTAACCTTGGGTTTGGGGTTAATTGGGTGATCATATGTGATGTTATGGTTCGATTTGTGATTAATTAAGCAACATAATGATGTACATGTCATTAGAAACTATTAACTAAGCCATTTGAATTGATTTTAGAAATGCTGACTACTTAAGTGAGTTAGGAGCTCTATACTTATTATTAAGGTGGTTAGAGGTCCAAATAAAATTAATTAGTGTTTGTAAATAATATTTAAGAGAAGAAATGATTTTATAGAGTAAAATGAAGCTAGTAAGCTAATTTAGCGAGTTACAAGCTCTACACTTATTATTAAAGTGATTAGAGACTTAACAATGCTTAAATGTTATGTATAAATATTATTTAAGTAAAGAAATAATTTATAAGTGAAATGTATATTTTATAAAATATAATGAGATTTTATAAATTAGTAATAAAAATATATTTTATAAAATAGAATGTAATTTTATAAAATAGCAATAAAGATATATTTCATCAAATAGAATGAGATTTATAAATTAGTAACAATGATATATCATATAAAATATAAGGAGATTTTATAAAATAGTATAAATGATATTTTTTTAAACGGAATGTGATTTTATTAAAATAATCAAGAGAGGTATTTTATAGAAGTACGAGATTTTATAAACTAGTAAGAAGAAATTATTTTATAAAATGGTTGTAAGGTTTTATAAAATAATTATAAGATGAATATTAATTTTAATGAAGAAATTAAATATTATAAAGGCATAAAATGATTTATAAGCTAGATTTGAATTTTATAAAATAATAGAATGATTTTATAAAATAGCAGCCAAGATATTGACCTTTTATAGAAAATATTTGATAATTAAAAGTAAGATTTAATTATTAAATAATCTAATTTTTATTGAATATACGTGTACCTATATGTATATTGGTAAGTATATGTATACGTGTATTTAAAGTAATGTAATAACAAATATTGTTCTTGTGTTGCAATTAGAACTGTTGATAGTGGTTGTGATTGTGTGAATATGTAAATATAATTGTGTAATTGATTATATATGTGTGTGGGAATATACATACATGTATATGAGGATGTCATGAGCAATCTTATGCAGCCATAGCGACTATCGGATGTGCTAGTGTTGGAGTCAAAATTGACCACCAACACCCAGTTGTAAGAAAGCACCAATATCCAATCCAATCACAGAAATATGAAGAGAAATAAATGAAGAACAAAATTAAAAACAATTAGAAAGAAAGTAAATAGAGACACCGATTTACAGTGGTTCGGCTAACTCCAGCCTACGTCCACTCCAAAGATTTTCCTTTTGTTAGTTTATACTGCCGATTACAGTGACAAATCCGTGAAATTCAAGAATAAAAACGGCAGAGTATAGCCTAGATAGAAGATGAAGAGGAGAAGAATGAAGATCCTCCTTTCTGAAGCTATGTCTGTTGTATTTATAGGGGAAGACGTGTACCAATCTCTTTGAAACTTCGGATATAGGACCTTGTTATCCATATGGGCCCACCATAGGGGTCACTTGGCCCAAATCCCAACGAAGATGGATCGGCACCGATCCATCCATTGGTCGATTTTAGAGGAACGATCCTTATGGTGGTTCTGTATGCCAAAACATGCTAACCTTCCAATTCTCGAATCATTTGGACCAAAGGAGCTCAAATTATCGCATGATCTTTGAATCAGTGTTTGCCTATGCATTGCTTTCTAGCGATCCCTCTAGATGGTTGTATGCCAATCCCTCTTTCTTCGTCCATTTGCCATGCGATCCCCTAGGGTCCATAAACTTCGCTCTCTAAATTTCATGTGCTTTGGACTTATGGATCTCGAGATAATGATCGTTGTTTGCAAGAATGCTCTTGGTTTTTAACATACGTCGATCCCTCCTTTGTGGACTCACGAATGTCGAACCCTTGCTAACTAACTAGCCTTATCATTCCCTTTGATATGCTATGCCGACCCTTCTTCAATAAAACTTACCGATCCTTATTGAGCGAAGTTTGCTGATCCATCCCTTTCAACTATGTCGATCCCTCTTCAATAAAACTTGTCGATCCTTATGGAGAGAAGTTTGTCGATCCATCCCTTTCAACTATGCCAATCCCTCTTCTATTAACTGAGCTCACCGATCCCTCCTTAACTAATAGTGTCAATCCATCCTTAACGAAACATGCCGATCCATCCTCAATGAAACATGTCGATCCATCCTCTTCAATAAAGTATGATGATCCCTCCAAAGTGCCGACCCCTTCTTTAGGAATTGAAGTACAACTTTCCAAACCAATGAACCATGCTGATCCATCTACCTTCATCCATATTTCAAGCATCCTGCATCGTTTATCTACCAACACCATCCAACTGTGGCTTCGTATTATTATATGTACTTGACTTCCAGGCCCCACAATCATCACTCTGGAATCATCGGCCTTAATAACATTGAAGTCTGTTGGGTTAAATCTGCATGTATATTGCCTTGCCAAAAGGTGGGTTAACAATTTGCCCCCCAAAACATGCCTTGCGATAGAAAAGCATGTTTTGAATTGCCATAAATCTAAGATCTGAAGTCCATAATCCATTGATTGCCATATTATCCAATCCGTTGCCAATCCAATTCCTTGATCTATCCATATCATTAGCTAAATCCATGATTGTTCTGAGTCGATATCCAATTCCGAATCCATTCCAAATTCATTAACCAAATCCAGGATCTCTTCGAATTGTTTTATCCAAATCTGGGACAGCTCCGGGTCCATACCCAAATCCATAGACCTCTACGGGTTGTTAGCCTAATCCAAATCCTTGATCTCACTGGATCCTTGCCGAGCACAATCCATACTCAATAACCTGAGTAGGCCGATCTTGTCGCTCTCCGGCGAAGCTGCCTACTCCTTGCCAGGCATAGTCCATACCCGACGATCTTGATCTCTCTGGATCCTTGCCGAGCACAATCCATACTCGACAACCTATTGGGTTTTATTCTCCGACCTTGACTCTCCGGTTGAGGGCTTAATCTGTGAGGTATCCTTCTATGGCCTAGGTTCACAATCGAGGACTTAATCCATGGGGTATCCTTCTCCGGACTCGATCCCCAGTAGAGGACTTAATCTGTGGGGTATCCTTCATCGACCTCAATCCCTAGTCGAGGACTTAATTTGTGTATGAATTTGTCCCGTCCCGTGGGGTATCCTTCTCCGGACTCGTGACTTGCGATTATTGCCCTGTCTCTCCGATCGGGGCCATTACCGTGACCTGTGTTATTTATTACATTAATCCAGACTTAAGCATCCCTAAGTCCATAAAATAAGATTCCGTACAACCAATAAACCAAAGTTCAAAGAAAATAAGAAGAAATAAAACGAATTTCACAAACCCGAGCACAACGGTTTATCGTCATCTCAGAGCATGCCTAGGGACCGTCCTCGATCCCGTACATGTGTAAGCGACTTAGCCATATTACTGCGGAGTTTGTTACTTATTCTGTGCCATCCCGATCAATTGATGACAAGTTGACGATGATACCTTAATCTAGTTCCATTTTCATTCGAGGTGGACGGTGGCTGCTCCTATTCCACCACCGCAGCCTGGGTCCTTATGTATTGTTGTAACCGACCATTCCTCAGGTGTTCCTCAATGATATCCTTCAAATGCCTGCAGTCATTTGTATTGTGCCCATCCAGCTCATGGAATAAGAAGTGCTTTCCTAATGTCTGTTCGCATTCGAAGGGTTCCCTCCTTGTTGGCCTTCGATATTGAAGACGTCCTTGAGTATCAAAATGAGTCTTTTCCAGAGATTCGGTCAAATTTGTATAAGAAGAGAATTTTGGTTCTCTCCATTGCCTCTTCGACACATTAATGCCATCATTCATTTTTCATTTTCCTTTATCATTCTTGTTTACATCTCCTGATGATCCTCCACTTTGCACAGCATTCACCTCTAGTTTGTTTGCTCGTGCGTCTTCCTGCCGTAGGAACCTTTCCACTTCATGATAAAACTCCCTGAGATCCATAGGTGGATCCCACGCCAGTGAATCCTTGAACTCTATGCCAACAGCAATTCCAGATACAACTGCCATCAAAACCATGGATGGATCTGGACGATCCACCGATGCCGCCACGACATTAAACCGTGTTAGGAAACTCCTTAGGGACTCTCCAGTCCTCTGTTTCAGTGTTGCCAAACTCGTCACATTTTTGGGTCTCAAGATGCGAACCCTAAACTGCCTCATAAACCTTTCGATCAATTCCATCCACGTGCTAATAGAGCCGCTTTCCAATTGTCTGAACCACAGTGCAGCTATATTCGTTAAGTATAAGGGGAAGCACCATGCCATAACTTCCTCTGATGCCCCCAATACTTCCATGTGTCTCATGTATCTCGTCAAATGAACAGCGGGATCCGTTTTTCCATCATATGCATCAAGCGTTGGTAGTTTGAACTCCGGTGGATTCCTAGCTTGTCTGATATTTTGAGTTGGACTTCTATTTACATCCTCCAAATCCATGTTCACTAATCCTCCACGCATAGCTCGCCTTATCATCTCCGCAAACCTGCCATTGTCTTCCAATGGCAGTCTCCTATCTTCCGAATGAGCATCCAAATTCCAATTCGCACCAAGCTCCATGGGATCAATCGTAGGTCATTCAACATCACGATCAACCAGACCCGGGGGATTCCCCCAGCCTTTGGGGATCGGTGCCGATTCCTCTAGAGGGATCGGTGCCGACCCTACTTGGATGGTAGGAGACTTCCCCCAGCTGCTCTGTTCCATTCCTTTGTTTATTAGCTCCATTTCCATATTCCCAGTTCTGATTTCCAGCGATCCTAGTTGCTTCAACTCCTTAATCCTGTACTCCAGCTTGTCCAATTTGTCGAAGTAGATTATGTATCATCTCCTCATGCCTTCTCAACATCCTCTCCTGCATGGTATCCATCATTGTTTCCATTTCATCCCAGGTGATGTAGAAAGATGCTTGATTAGCTCCAGCTCTTGAGGAAGCCTCCTGACTCCCTCCATGGTGGCTCCTTTCTGATAGCACTCCCCTTATTGATTTCCTAGCCATTACTTCCTATTTCGAAGTATCCAAGCTTCTAAATCTGAACTCCTAGCTTTCAAATCCGCTTATGCAAGTCTTCTCAGTGAAAGCACCAAAATGTTGGCGTCAAAATTGATCACCAACACCCAGTTGTAAGAAAGCACCAATATCCAATCCAATCACAGAAATATGAAGAGAAATAAATGAAGAACAAATTTAAAAACAATTAAAAAGAAAGTAAATAGAGACATCGGTTTATAGTTGTTCGGCTAACTCCGGCCTACGTCCACTCCAAAGATTTTCCTTTTATTAGTTTATACTGCTGATTACAGTTACAAATCCATGAAATTCAAGAATAAATGGCAAAGTATAGCCTAGGTAGAAGATAAAGAGGAGAAGAATGAAGATCTCCCTTTCTGAAGCCATGCCTACTATATTTATAGGGGAAGACATGTACCAATCTCTCTGAAACTTCGGCTATAGGACCTTCTTATCCATATGAGCCCACCATAGGGGTCGCTAGGCCCAAATTCTAAGGAATATGGATCGGTATCGATCTATACATTGGTCGATTCTGGAGTAGCGATCCTTATGGTTGCTTCTGTATGCCAAAACATGCTAACCTTCCAATTCTAGAATCATTTGGACCAAAGGAGCTCAAATTATCGCATGATCTTTGAATCAGTGTTTGCATGTACACTGTCTTCTGCTGATCCCTCCAAATGGTTGTATGTCGATCCCTCTTTCTTCGCCCATTTATCATGCGATCCCTAGGGTAGGTTCCCTAGGGTCCATATACTTCGCTCTCCAAATTTCATGTGCTTTGGACTTATGGATCTCGAGATAATGATCATTGTTTGCAAGAATGCTCTTGGTTTCTAACAAACGCTAATCCCTCCTTGGTGGACTCATGAATGTCGAACCATTGCTAACTAACTAGCCTTGCCGATCCCTTTGATATGCTATGCTGACCCCTCTTCAATAAAACTTGTCGATCGTTCTTGAGCGAAGTTGTTCGATCCATCCCTTTCAACAATGTTGATCCCTCTTCAATAAAACTTGTCGATCCTTATTGAGCGAAGTTTGCCGATCCATCCCTTTCAACTATGCCGATCCCTCTTCTATGAGCTGAGCACACCGATCCCTCCTTAATTAATAGTGTCGATCCATCCTTAATGAAACATGTCGGTCCATCCTCAATGAAACATGTCGATCCATCCTCTTCAATAAAGCACGTTGATCCCTCCAGAATGCCGACTCCTTCTTTAGGAATTGAAGTACAACTTTACAAACCAATGAACCATGCCGATCCATCTACCTTCATCCATATTTTAAGCATCCCACATCGTTTATCTACCAACACCATCCAACTTTGGCTTTATTTTATTATCTATACTTGACTTCCAGGCCCCACAATCATCACTCTGGAATCATCGGCCTTGATAACTTTGAAGTCTGTTGGGTTAAATCCGCCTATATACTGCCTTGCTAAAAGGCGGGTTAACGACTAGTTTGCGTAAGAGAATATTGGGTTGAGTGATCGCTCAGGTAAAGCCTGAAACATGATTTGTGTAGTGGAAGCATGTTTTCGTGTACTTGTGTGCATATGCCTTCCTAAGTAGGTGCATCGACACACGTGTGAGCATCACATGGGATGAGAAGGCCAGTTGAGTTCATTTTGGCATGTAAGAGGTGGCCAGGTCGCTAGAAATCGTCCCGCGGAACTCTATGCATAAAAGAGTGGTTTTCGTATCGAAATCATTCAAACTCTTAAGAAACCACTTTCAAAATATCAACCAGTGGGATTTGGAAGAGGTCCGATGTGGTGAAGGTAGGCTAGAGAAGCTAGGCAACCATCGGGAGAAGCAACAAAGGGAAACAGAGCTCGAATTAGCGATCATGTAGCACGATTTGTACCTACCCTAGGCTTACTGCCTAGGACAGGTTAGCACTGGTCCACCGGTGGAGCACAAGCTTGGGCAGTATGCCCAAGCAGTGCGCAATCAATAAGGGTTTCTTCCCTGTTCCGGTTGCGGGTTTGTGTGAAGCTTTGGCGTGACTTTAGGAAGACTTTGGGCTACTTATGAAAGTGGAATGCAAGGCGAAGCGCGGTATTCGGATGCAATGTATAGTGATACGTGTATGATCAATAATGATCGGGTACGATATCAGTGTGGTGATTGTTTGCACGGTCACATTTGGTGAGCATGTATAATTGAGTAGAGTAAGTCCATACCTCTTGGTTTCGACTTTAAATATATATGTTTGATGAATGGTATCGGTCTTATGTTTATAACTATACCTTGTATTAGTCTTATTATTGGTGATCTTACATTGTATTAGCCTTATAGTAAAGGCCATCCATGTAGATAGACAATGACGAGATGTCGGTCTTCGTTTATGATAGGCGTATTTGATTATGTGAAGTTATATATACAGATATACATACACACACACACATATATATATATATGTCTTTACAACATCGGTGTTGCTTTTTGGTCTCAATGGCAGATCATATGGGCTATGCCCATCATTCTCTTTTATAGATATGTTATGTGAATTTCTTAAGAAATCGATGATGACTACGAGGAAGAGATGATGACGATCATCTATGAGTGGATCATATATCCCCTAAGCACATTAAGGGGGTATGGTGGGATCCATGTAGGTTTCAAGCAAATAGAGTAGGTAATTTATCACCAAATCTTATTCAGAGGTACTGTGAGATCTACACGAGACCCATCACTAAGGATGCAGCTCAAGGTCTATGGTACATTTATGTACCAACTTTATTTATTTTGAACCACCAACGGGAATCATTGGATAATGATAATTTGAATTATAAATAAATGTACAACACAACCTTGGGTTTCAGATATCTAGAGTAGATTAAATATCACTTATGCTCAATATAGGGGTATGGTGAGATATACATGAGTTCAATCACACTAGATGCGGCTCGGGGTCTACGGTACAATTGGGTACTGACTCGATTTATCTTGCGCATGAGTCTACCGCGGACTCCACTCGTCAGCAATAATGAGTGTTAATTTATATGCTCTACCTATCGCTTATCATTATATTGTGTGTTATATTGGTTGGTTGATAATATTGTTGTATATTCTAGGATATGCTTACATTGTGGCATTTATATTGTCTCTGCATTTGTATGTTGGGTTACCTTGTCATGGTATGCTGCTATGTATCAGTCACATTAGATTAGTTGTGTTGATTCACTGATTACAAGAGAAGAGTACGTTACGGTATGATCCCCTACTTTTGTAACGGGTTTACTTTACTTGTTTATGGGATGTTTGGATTATCCCCATGCCATGTTTGTGGAGAGGACTGGTAGTACCTCGGTAATTCTATTTGTATAGTTTTGATACAATATTTGAGATATTTCACCTCACACCAGGCTTTCTGTCTGATCCACATTTTGTTTTTGTTTGTTTATGTCATGACAACTCTTGGGTACTCGATTGAGTAGTTTGGAAGTTAGTTCTTTTGGGGATACGCTATCAAAGTGCCGTAGTTGAATATTTAGAGGCAAATACGGTACTTGCAAACATATGTACTTGATATTGTAGTAGTACATGACATATATGTTGCTTTTATATGAGATTTGTTGTACTATATATTCTATTCATACTTTCTGTACTGATATCTACTTATCAATTACTTCCACTGGTACAGTCTCTTATATATTAATCATCCTATTCTGTTCATGTATATTCGGTATATTATATGTTATCATTCCACTGTGAGATTATATCGTTATACCTTGGTGTAGTGTTTATTTTAATTTTACCCTGAAAAACTATTCATTGTGGTATTCGAGAGTCAAAAATTGTCATTCAATGTTGTTCGTGTCAAAAATGGCAGGAGCACCCAGTGAAATATTAAAAATATAAATTAGAGAAGAAAAGAAGAAATAGTAAGAAAATAACACGAGACTTTATAGTTGTTTGGCAAATACTCCGGCCTACGTCCACTTAGTCGATTTATATTGATTATTCTCTGTTTTTACAAAGATGATTTTACAACTCGATAGTCACAACTCTGTAGGAATCCATCTCGGTCATTTTTAGAGTAGTGATTTTACAACTCGTCATTGTTAGGTGTTTAGAATGACAGAGAAATCAAAAGTCCCATTTCAAGTTCTCTCTAACTCTATTTATAGATGAAAACCTCTAAAATAATCTCCAATAATTGCTCTATTCGTTCTCCACATCATGCATGTCGTCTCACAAAAGTCGCACGGCGATGCCCGACATAAGCTTCATAGATCGATGACAAACCATAGCCCATGGATCGGTGCCGAACTCACTTCAGGTCGTGCTTGGGTTTTTGCAAGTGTTGATTTAGGTGTTGCTTAGAGTTTTCCTAAGGTTGTTGTGCTTTGATTTTTTTTCTCTTTTGCTTCGATCCATCCTGAGGATTTTGTGTGTTTGCTCCGAGTCAACTCGGCTCCAACCTGGCATGGCTAAGTTGTGAAACTCAAATTAACCTTTTTCCATTCATTTCTTGATATTTCCTTTATCTTGCCTGTTTACGATATTTCCAAAGTTTTTGGATCATTTCCTCATCATTTTCTCATTTGAATTAATCGTTCGAGTCTGCTTGAAGACTGCGGAAAATTTGACATTAACACTTCCTCCTCAAAGCACGCCTTGCAAATAGAATATGTGCTTTGCTCAAGAATAAATATTGAAGTCGGCAATATAAGTGGTCCAATCATAATGGATCGTCCTTCCTTCGGATTTACCTATAAATCAAAGGTCAGTCCAGAACGTTATAGCTAAGGCTCGAGTCCTTGCTTGAGTATTAGTCGCAAATCATCATCATTTTGTGTTCTCTTGGAATTATTATATCATATATTATATCATAGATCAGAATCGTCTCGTGTTCATCCAGGAATTAACAATCATATGTCAAAATCAAGGTTGTCCCGTGTTCATCTAGGATTCCATTATTATAGCTAAATCGTGAGTTTGGTAAAGGTCAATAATTGTGTAAGTTCATTGCCACCGGTTGGGACATCGTTTATAAATCATCTGAGATAGCTCAGAATGCCATCATAAACGAGTCATATCGAATCGAGGCAATAATGTAATCTAATAATCGCTATTAAATCATTTCTAAGTCGAGTGGCGTCCGAATCCAAAGTATAGTTTTCTATTTCTCTAGATCGCACTATCAAAACCATGTTAGCTTTTTGATTTCTCTAGATAATGTAATCAATGACCAATCCAATTCCTGATCTTTTTGAATCATTAATTTAATCCTCCTTCTATCCAGATCGTTAGTTTAATCCTCTCTCTGGATTGTTAATTCATGTTGAGCCCAATCAGCTCGCTCACCGGCAAGGTAATCTAATGACCAATCAAGTCAATCCTCACACTTCGGTGAGGAGACTACTTCTAACAATTCATTGCCCCGTCTCTCCGGTTGGGAGAACCATGTCTAATCAATTCACAAATCAATATCAAGCAGTAACCAATCTCTATTGGTGCTTTGAAATCGATATCAGTTATCACGTTTGAGTGATTTTCAAAGTCAGGCATTCATTCATAGAATTCAAATTCAAACATCAAACTAACATCACAACATCTATCATATCAAGTGTCACTCCTAGGCATCCGACTTAGAGCATGTTTAGACACCGATAAATGTCTTGTACATGAGTAAGTGGCATGATTGTGATACTTCGTCATTTATTTGCAAAAAATACTAAAGTGTGGGAATCGAACCCGACTCCTTTCCATCCCAATCATGAGATAGCTATCCTTGACTAGATCCAAGGCCGCTTCCAAACGAATTCGCTAAAGATCATGGTTGCTCCTGTTCCACCACTATAGTTAGGTTCCTCATGAAATTTTTAGCCGGTTGTTCCTAATATGCTCCTCAATCAAGTCACTAAGGTGCCTACAATCATTTGTTTGATGCCCATCCAGCTCATGAAATATGCAATACTTTCTAGACCTTTTCTCCCAGTTCATAGGTTCTGTCTTTATTGGTTTTCGATAGGGAATATATGCTTTGGTATCTAGGTAAATCCTTTCCGGGGTTTTAGTCAACTCTGTGTAAGAAGAGAATTTCCTTTTCTCTACTGGTTTGGTCCACCAAAGCTATCGTCCGCCTTTTGCTTTCCTTTACTTTTCCAAATCCTTCTCTGGACAGTCTTCCGTTATCCATAGCATTAACCTCAGCATTTTCAACTTCAACGTCCTCCTAGCGCAAGTATCTCTCAGCCTCATGGTAGAACTCCGCAAAATCTGTCGGTGGATCCATCTTTATAGCAATTTTAGGAAAATGTTCTACTCGCAACTCTAAATACAACCTTCATCAGAACTATCGATGGATCCAGCTTATGAACCACATCACCTGCTACATCAAATCTCATCAGATATTCCTCAGGATCTCTTCGGCCCTTTATTTCATACTTGAAAGCATCATCACATTCTTTGATCAAGAGATATAAACACCGAGCTGCCTCATAAATCTATCAACCAATTCCGCCCATGTGCCAATGAACTCATTCTCTAACTGCCTAAACCACACTACAGCTAACTCAATCAAGTACAATAGGAAGCACCATCCCATTACTTCGTCAGATGCAGCCAACACCTCCATATGTCAGATGTACCTCGTCAGATGAATGATCTGATTTGTCCTTCCGTTGTACATTTTCAACATTGGCAGCTTGAAATCCGGTGGATTGTATCAGATGTTAGGAGTGAACGGATTTCTGTTCACATCTTATAGACTCTAGTCCCGTGTTACACTTCTCAATCCTCATCTAACTATTTCACCAATCATTATCATCTAACAAAAGTCTCTGTTCCACATTTTCATTTTGCCCCTCATTCCTATGGGGAAACTCTGATAAATACTCCTTCGGTTGCACATTGCATTCAGATTCACGTTCTGTAGCACAACGTCATCTATGAGACGTGCTATGTCCTGTCCTAGATCAAAATCAGTGATGCCCTTTAGCCTTCTTGGATCGGTATCAACTAATGCTTGGGGATTGGTACTGAGTTGTGGCGCCTCTCCAAGAGTTGCTCCACTTCGTTCTATTTTGTTTTCAAGTGCATTTTTTCTGTGTTTTGGCCTCTGGTTCTGGTTCTGGCCTACAGCAAATCCGTTGTTTCCAATTGTCCCATCCTTCTGAAGAATCCATCCACCATCTCTTCCTCGTGGGCTTTCATTCTTTCCTGCATTTTATCATCATCGTCTCCATTTCATCTCTAGTTATGTAAATGGATGAGGAGATAGATAATGAGGACACCTCCTGGCTTCCCCTATGCCCTTGTTGGCTTTCTCTGACATCATTTCTCCTGGTTGATGGTTTCGCCATCTTCTTAAATCCGAGTTTCAAGTCGTCAAATCATATTTCCTCTCAGTGAAAACACCAAAATGGCACAAACACCCAATAAACTATTAAAAATAGAAATTAGAGAAGAAAAGAAGAAACGACAATAAAATAACATGTGATTTTTATAGTGGTTCGTCAAATACTTCGGCCTATGTCCACTTAATCGATTTGTACTGATTTTTCTCTATTTTTTACAAAGCTGCTTTTACAACTCAGTAGGCATAACTTGGTAGGAATCCAGCTCAATCCTTTTTTAGAGTAGTGCTTCCAAAACTCGTCGTTGTTAGGAGTTCAGAATGAAGAAAAAACCAAAAGTCCCATTTCAAGTGCTATCTACCTCTTTTTATAGGAGAAAACCTATGAAATAATCTCTAAAAATTAGTTTACACATTCTCCACGTCGTTCCACAAAAGTCGCATGGCTATCCCCAACCCATGCTTCATGGATTGATGACGATCCATGGCCCATGGATCGATGACAAACTCACTTTAGGTCGTGCTCGGGGTTTTTGCATGTGTTGCTTTAGGCCTTGCTTGGAGTTTTTCCAAGGCTGTTGTGCTTCGAGTTTTTTATCTTTTGCTTCGAGTCCGACCCGAGGATTTTGTGTGTTTTCTCCAAGTCGACTCGGTGTCGACCTAGCATGGCTCAGTTGTGAAACTCAAATTAACTTTTTTCGTTATTTTCTTGATATTTACTTTATCTTGCCTCTTTATGATATTTCCCAAGTTTTTGAATCATTTCTTCATCGTTTGCTCGTCCGATTTGATCGTTTGAGTCTGTTCGAAGCCTGTAGAAAATTCAACCGTAACAACATTGATTTCTGGGTTTTACAAAGAGAGGTTTGTTACAGGACATGAAGAAATGTGCGAAGAAAAACTCCAAAAATCGCTTGAGAAATCCAAGATTCATAATGGCGGGTCTAGAGGAGTGCTGCAACATAAGATTGCTTTGGTAATTTATTTACTTAAGAATAATAAACAATCTATTATAACAAATTCATTAAAATTTATTTATCTTCGGTCTTTTAGTATGCTTGAGTTAAAAGAGAACCTACATCACATATACGGAGGTATACACTTACATGCATAAGGTCACTACAGCTGTTGGCTCCAAAAACGAGGACGTTGACAAATGGTCCCCTAAATTCGTTATAAGTCATCTATAAAATTTCTGATATTGATTTAAATTAATCGTTTGAATGTGTAAAGGATATTACAATAAATATATGAAATATATACAGCATGAGAAGTATGAAGCCCGTATCTTTGAACTAAAAAACAATAGGTAAGTGGTGTCTGCCAAGGATGCAAACTACATATTCAAAGAAGCCGCGTTGATTGGAGAGACGACTATAAGTTCGAGATGGACACACATGTCGGATTTTGCAACGCCGCTATAGTAATATTCAAAACTTAATCATATATGTTATGTCTGTTAATTACCCTTTAAATTAACAATATAAATAATTGAATATTATTTTAATTGTTACCAATATAGTCATACAGAGATAACGCCTATAGTCTTTGTGTCGTCGACGAGGAGAGAAGAAGATATGAGACAAAAATCTGTAAGAGTAATGTTGATAGTTATGGTTTGAGAAGGGAGATGAGCGACATCAAGGGGCAGTTGAAGATGGTGATAGACTTCATGGTTGAGATGCAGGAGATACACCAACGTATGGACGCCAGTGGCACATCGCGGGATGAGTGAGTTTTTATATATTCCATTTATGGTATGTATATTATGTGGATATTGTATGTTGTTGTAGACATGTGGAATGGTGATTGCTTTTTATTGTGTGATGATTGACATTTCTTAAGTAGTCGTTGGACGTTTGTATTGCTATATTTGACATTTGAATGTTTATCGCATGTGTTTTGTGTTGATTTATTTATTTTTAAGCATTATAATTGCTTTTGATCATATATAATTGTCTGTGATGATATTTGTTGTTGATATTGCCTATTTAGCAAATCATATGTGGCTATATTTGATACTAGATTGTGTTATGGGTTGGACGGAAGCGATCTCTATAGAATACTACTAAAATATGCAGCAGGTTGGCGTTAAGAATGCATCGGGAAAGTGTCGGAAAAATATGTTTTGGCAATTAATAAATCAGCAAAATTTTATAAGTATAGCATCTCAAATTCATAGAGAATTCATCTCAAGTCACAGGGGAATCATTGGAAAATTGTGCGTTAAGGTTGTAGGTAATTCGTCGATAATTTTTCATAGGGAATCCATCGATAATTGCCTTACGGGCTTTGTAAGAAAAGAGTGGGAAGATTTTCTCGACGTTTATTTTTCCATCAAACTAATAGGCATCGGCAGGACATCTGAAATTGAATTCTCGATGCCCAGCCGACGCCTATTTGGTGATGGAATAATCACCTAGTTTTGTACTGGTTATGAATTGTGTTGTGTTTGTGGTTTCTAATTACCATGGGAATTTGGTCGATGTTTGTTGAGTTGTGTTGGGTGATGAGTTCTTCAACGGGTTAGCTTCCTTTTGATGATTACGGTATTATTGTTTATCATCTCAACTGAAATCGTTCAGATGTTACCCTTCTTGTTTGAGAAATGCTTTCTTTTATGAATTTACCATGTACAATGTTTTGTATCCTTTTGCGTGAGATCATTAAGTTCTCTAGTGTGATGTACGTGCTGATGCATTTGTATATCACACCTGTTTTGGTTGTGTTGAATAAATCATGGAAGGAGGCAATTTTATCCCGCTTGTTTGCAAAAAAAATCACATGTAACTACTTTTTTTTAATATTTTTTTCAACATTAAATCTTTCTGCGTATTCCACTTATGTTTACCTAGCAGGGGGAAAAAAACTTTATTCAATATAATATTAAATAGGAGGAGAGCACTACTAATTCAACAAATTTATAATCACACAACAAACCGAACCCTCCTATAAATGTATCTATTAGGCAAAAGCTAATATTTCTAATGCTACTCCCGTAACTACACAAAACATACATACAAACAAAAGTCGACTATATTGCCTAAATATTTTCTATATCCACAAAAATTACATTCCTCTCAAACGTATCGCTGCATGTAGAATCATCTCTCTTTTACTTCAAACTCTCCGCCGCTGTTCAAAACCATGTACAATGTCAGAAATAAATTTATGCTGTTTTCAAATAATGACTAACCATAGAATCCTATATATGGGTCATATCCATTAGGGAACAACTATATGTAATTTAGGTAAGAACATAGGTGCTAATTAAATTATTCCATTTTATAGCCTTGCTGTTAGCATCATGTCCTTATCCATGTATATAATGTATTGCAAGTGGCATGCATGGAAAGCATAAAGGAATTGGCAATATATTTGATGCTCTTACTTATCCGTAATGCTAATGACTTGGATTTTAGACAACTGGCCAAGCAGTCTAAAACAGATAGATTTAGCTTAAGACAGATAAACATCTTAGTCAATGTTTTCGTTTAAGATAGACACTATAATAAATGTGCATTGAGCCTTACACTAGATGATAAGTCTTAACATAGTGAGGCTAGCATAAATACACCGTGTAAATACACATATATAACCGTTGCATATATATGTACTACTGTACGCACGTACATGTATGTATGCATACATGTATGTGTACACACACATGCGCATATATATGTAAATATGTACGTGCATGCGCACGCGCGTAATTAGCAAACTCATCATTGTGTACTATACAGCCATATATCAATTTAACAAAGTTAGGGACAGCTTAAAGAAGAAGAAAAGAGAGCAAAAGACCAGCCTTTAGAAGATGATCTAACCACAACAACATGCATAGTTGTATTATTTGGGGGAAGACGGAGACGAAGAGGATATAGAGCCTGATTCAGTGGGTTTTTTGAGCAGACGACTATGCCCTCAGTGATCTCCGTTACCTCTTCCAGTTTCTCTGTCAACTCTGCTACACTTGTTCCTCTGAAACTGAGACGTTGTTCTTGGCTACTGTCTGTGCTTCCATCATCATCCGCAATAACATAGTAGATTGATCGACCATCTGATTTCTGTGGTGAGCTGCAGAATTGAGACAATGACTGCAAACAACCAAAAATTGATCCTGTTATAAGTTGATTAAAAAGAAAATAATATGATTGTTAGCTTGCTATCTTAAGATGCATGCATATAAGATCCGACAAATTATGCTTATAGGCCAAAGAAAAAAAATCTTTTTCAACTTTAGGCCTCAAACAAAACTTATTACCACTAAGTCGGGATTTGCATTTGTGCAAATTTGGTTGTGCAAGCGTAATTTTTTTTTAAATTTATATTTGCTTACGCAAATTTGAAGTGCACAAGTGTAATTTTAAAACAAAATTACAATGCTTGCACAAATTTGGATTGCGCAAGTACAAAACGGTGTTATATGAAACAAAACAAAAAAAAAAACCCCCCTATTTTTATAATAAGTTTTGAACGGAGTCTAAAGTAGAAATATGTTTTTTTTTCCTCGGTCCTTTAAAATTTGTTCTATAAGAGCTGTGTGTCATGTTCATTATATGCCTTCAGCTAAAAGATTCACCTCCTATTTTTTTGTAAAATAGTAGGAGGTTTATGATCATGATGCTTCATCCGTGATATGTTTATAAAGAATCATGTTGTACAAATAGGATATGCAAATGACCACTAATGCAATAGTAAAATTAACATCTGATTTAAGTTTGTTCTAACGGCTAATCTTACCTAATAACCATGTAAAAGAAAAAGGAAACGAAAATTTCTTATGACTTTGCTTCTGACACATGGTAAACAGAAAACGCTGTCCCAAGTATCAAATTTAAATATAGTTGTAAGCACTTACCCATTCCTATTTAAAATATAAATGGATGTATGAACTAAGTACACATAAATCTACTCGTATCAAACTAAAATCCAAGACAGCTTAAGCAAGATGACGATGACTCATATTAAACCTAAACTTGCAAGTATCATGCATTTCAATGAAAACTAAAATGTCATATAGCATGTGCAACTTGCAGTTCTCTTACTTGAAGCAAAAACACACAATTACTGTTCATGTATAGCTACACTCCAAACAGCTTATAAACAAGATAACAAGCTGCCGACGAGGTCTTATAACACACTCATGTAAAAATTTACAGAACAGTGTTTGATTTTCACATAAAACGCACTCACATTCAAAGAACCAACTACATTCAAATCCACTCACATCGAACTAGAATCCAAGAGTATCAACAAAGAAGCCAACAAGTCACGTTGAAACTAAGACTTAGCGTCTTATACTTTTCACTTATTTGTCTGTTTAGTACAATTCAAATATATGAACTAAGATATTTTAACCTCATGAGTAAAGGACCAAACCAATTAGAATCACATGACTGAAACATCTAAGTAGAATACATAACTAAAAAGACAACAAGCAGCCCTTACTTCGTGATCTGGTCAGAAGTTTACTAAGATTTGTTGTTGATTTATGTGTGTATTAGAAAAACAAGATGAACCAACTTATGGTAAGCCAAAAAGGTAAAAACTTGCAAGCATCATACATCGAGCATATGTGAATGAAGTAAAAATACATAACTACTCATATCTTTCTTGGAACAAAAACATTTTATAACCGATAAACCAAAGAGTAGTTCATCTGGTCAAAACATGAGATGCTAACAAAATCTTGTAACATAATCATTGAAAAGTTAACAGACAGTATCTGTGTTACCTACATGTTAAAAAAGAAAGAGGATAACAACTTATATTAGGCCTAAAACTCACAACCATCAAACATCTCAATGATGGTCACCAAGAAAATCAAACATCTGAGCATATGCAATTTCTAATTGTAAGTACCATCTAATACATTGCATGTAAGATATAAATCAATGTAATACCTCATTTCTCAAGAGATCATTTCTTGAATTTGACACCCTACTTGTTGCCATCCTCGACTCGCTTTCGGAATCAAAGCTACTTCCCACCTCGTTAATGGTCTCACTAATATGATTCTGTACTCTGACCTCAACAATTTCCACATCCCAAAGCACCCAATCCTGCGTGGATGTTCTCCTAGGTATATCATGTGTAATTGAATTCTTCCACGGTTTCATTCCTCCATTTGCCCTCAAAAATTGTCCATACCTGGTCTTCAGCTTCACCTGCAATGCATGTTAAATTTTTACCAATGCCCAAATAGCCAAATACTTTTAAGAGCAACCTTTAAGTTATGCCTAAACAAATCATAAGCTAATATTGTGTTTGGTGGTTTATTAACATTTATGTAGATTATATATCTCATCCTTATATCTTACTACCGAACATGCATATACAAATAAGCAACTTGCAAGCTCGGACTACTTATGAATAATTTTCAAACATTCACTAATTGCGTTCTTCTAACGTATGGGAGAATAAACTGAAATTACCAAAAGATGTGAAATTTTAATTCAATATCTTGATCAAAAACTTGTTCGCAGTTCAACTACCCGCTCTGTTATGTTTTGTTGTATGCACACTATATCTTGTTACAGACAAAATAATCAAAAGGCAACAAAATAAAACATAGAATAAATAAATAAAAACCTGAAATCCATCTCGAACAGGCTCCCACTCAACCGACGAATCGAGACGAGAAGGAAGTGTCTGCAGCACCTTGCGACCAGTCATCCCCAAAAGGAACGGCACGTTCGACGCTGTCAGGTAACGGCCGTAGCAGCTCTTCAGACGGAAAACGGAATCGGCCGTCTCGGGGAACTCGACCGTCCATCGGGCGTTCCGTACCGACCCCTGGCGATCCTGCACGACGTGCTCTTCGTCTTCGTCGGCGAGTAGGTATTTATCGTGGTGGGATTTTAGGCGGATGGTTTTAGCACTTCTGATCAATTCCATTTCGATATTGTTGAAGCGCTTTGATTAATCAGTGGATATTTTCGGGCTTTTATGACGATGAGAAAAGGAGTTGAAATGAACGCGGGATCGAGGAAAATGGAAAATTAAGTTTGACCGTATTGATCAGTTTAGTGCTTGGTCCATAAGGAAGGCTTTACTTGTCTATATGGTTATTAATTGTGCCAAATGAAAATATCGTTGCTATCTTACTAGAAAGAGCAAGGAAAGAAATCATTTTGTCAAGGTCTTTTTGATTTCTTTGACGTGCACATAGTAAACTGACACGTCAGCCTGAAAGCTATGGTTTGCAACATATCAATTACCTCATAGGTATTCCATAGAGTGTAACATGGTAATGTTGTAAAATAAAAGTATCAAATATTCATATTTAAATAGTTGATCTGCAATGCAGTATAAAAGTATCAAGTATTCATAATTAAATAGTTGATCAATAATGCAGTATAAGTCATATGTTTCAATTATTATACATATGTTAGTTTGTTAAAAATACCAATTTCGAAAGAAAAATAATAGCACAAACTTGAATGTAATTTAATTAAATGTAATTAAAGGGATCTTTGTAAAAATTTACAACTTATACTTCAGTGGAAAATATTAGAGAGAGCTAAATATAGCCTTGGTTATCGTGTATATGTTTTTTTGTTACTAAATATCATTTTAAGAAGAAAATAATAATACAAACTTGAATAAAAAAATTTGAAGATAATTAATTAATATTAGAACTTATACTTTGTGTGCTGCTATTGGCACCCCGATTTTCTCTTATAGTCACCTTTATAATTTTAATGAAAATGAATTTTTTGTATGTGCTTCTGACCACCAATATCATATTCCTTCACTCAGTTATAAACAACCGTTTGTATCAGGAGTTCTTCGGTGATTCAACGTTGCACGGCCATTGATAACCGGACAATAGTTGCAATTCTTTCTTATATAACCAACAGAAGTTCGGTCCTTTGCAGTCGATTGGATGCCGCTTGATTTAGAGAGAAAAAATAAACAGTGCTAGAAAGAGGAGTGCATGTTATTTTGGGGTGGCCTTAAGTGTATGTGGCCAGAAGAGGAAATCGGAGTGCCAATAACAGCACACTATACTTTAAACTAAAATGGTTAGTCACAGTTAAGAAGAGACTTACTAATAATCATAAAAACCATTAAATATGTGTGTATATGTTGTAAAACTTAGTGGTGATACTTTGTATATTGTTTTTGAGGAAAATGAGTGGTCCTTCCTAGAAGGAAAATACTCATATAATTTTATTCTACATTCAAAAGAAAGTTGCCAATAAACCTAGCAGATAGCAAAAAAACCCATGTACAATGCAAAAATAAAAATAAAAACCCTAACGGTACAAAGTATATGAAACAACAACATTATTGAACTCAGAACTGAAGGAAAGGAAATAAAGCACACCAACACCTAGCAAGTAGAAAAAATCCATCCAGTAACCAAAGAAAACCAATAAACAAAGCCTCTCCTCGCAATAAATCATCTACGGGCAGACAGATTGAGCTACCATCTAAAGTTGGAAAAACTCAAGTAAACACGAACATAACACACACATGTATATGTATAGAAGTTATGTGTGTGTGTAGGAAGATAAAAGACAATAATGCTAGTTAAACAGATTTAGTTATCGACTAGGAGCAATCTGTTTGAAGAGTTGACTTCGTTAAAAGTTTGTACTATATTATCATTTATGGCTACTATGTGCCCCCTACTGAAGTCTAAATTTACTTTAGGAAATCTATTCTACTTTTTACATTTTTAAGATAAACCTTGAAATAATTCTTATTCATGAACTTATAGCTAGGAATAGCTATCCAATTATACATAAACCTCACGACGGCATAAATTAGGTTATTAGGAAGAGTGTTGACATTATTAAAAAAAATTTGGTTTCTTTCAAACAATATATACTAATAGATGATGGTGAAGATGGTATCAAAAGAAGTTCTATAATCTTTACGCCATTAGAATCTAAGATTATTACACTAATTGTCACAACTAAGATCAGTGTTGGTCAAGGTTAAGTCAAAGACTTTAAGGGAGTTAACAAGTATTGAACTTGTCATGGGACAGTTATAGTAGAGATGCGCTATATTTTCTAGTTCTAAATTGCAAAAAACACAGTTTTTATCTATGAGAAAATTCTTTTTTTTACGAATTCTATAGTATTTAATTTCTTATGAAGGATTAACCACATGTGTAACTTTTCATTAGGAAAGCATTTACTTTGTAAACAGTGTTGAACATTTTTGAAGAAGTCCTTGAGAAGTTTAGAAACTTGTACGTCAAGTTTGGGGTATAGATTTCACTTTTATCCCAATGTAAAGTTTTAGTGTCCCTCTCGTTGTCTAAGTTACAGTACTACATTTTGGTACAAAGTAAGACAAATTGGGCTAATGTAGTATCTTTAAAGGTGAGGATAAATCTAAGATTCCATGGGAAATCATTCTAAGGTCTGTAGACCTCGGAAATTATAGCAATTTTGAAACTATCAAATATCAAATAGATATTTAAACTCAACTTTAAGTGCTATAGAGGAGATCCAACTATCAAGCCAAAATGAAGTGTTATTACTTGAATGAACTATGTTATTGATCTTTATGAAAATATTATGCATTTTTAAGATGGATCCAAAGTGAGACATATTGTTGTAGTTAGGAGCGGTGAGGTGCAGGTTATAGGTTCTATCATAAAACTAATTTGAAATAATTTCTTTTCATAAAAAATTTCATTATCCTTATTGAATTTCTAGAGTCATTTACCTACAAGGGAAACATACATTGAGGGTATGTAGGTTTATGATTCCTAGCCCCCATCCTCTTTGGATTTGCAAATCGTTTCCCATTTAACCAAACATTTAATGCTACTACATGAGTTATCCACATTCCAATGGAAGTTAAAATAACACTTTCTTATGCAACCAACAATATATTCATAAATTAAACTTTTTACTATTTTTTATTCATATAAGTTTTGTTAAGTGAGTTATATATTTTTATATTTGAACGAGAGTTTCGTATTACACTTTATTAATATGAATGTGCTAGATGAATTGAAATTGTCATTTCTAGAAACTATTAGACAAATTCTTGAAATTGTTTACCTGAATTTACTTAAAATAGTTTGATTTTGTAGTGTTTGATTGATTTAAATTTATGGATTTGAATGTAAAATATTAAGAGATAATCGATGAGAACTTTGTTAATAACGTAGAAATTATAAAATCTAGGTATTTGAGTGTAAAATCATGACAAGAATTAACACAACATTTTGGATAACTGTGAAATGATCATTTAAAAAAATATAAAAAGATTGATGAGAATTAAGAAGCGGAGTGAAGATTTCTAGAGTTATTGAGATGATTTTTAAGTTCTAGGTATTCCTTTATTTAACTAAGAATTTATCAAAAAACTAAATTATCATTAAATTTGTTATTACCATGTGTTATGTGATTAATATATTTTTATATTTAAGTGAAAATTTAATTTTTTACCCTTTTGTTACTATTAAGTGGTATACATGTTAACATTATAATTTTTAAGATTATTAGATAAATTAATATATGATAATTAATTAGATTCATTTATACAGTTTATACTTAAGATTAATTAATTTAAATATATTAACTTAAATGTAAATTATATGTGAAAATTAAGGTGAACTTTGAAAATAACAGTAAATATTAGAATGCATAGCCATTTGGATGTAAAATGATAGTAAATAATTAATAAAATACCATAGACAATTGTAATAATCATAAATTGGTTTGGGCCTTTAAAATAAAATGTCAATAAATATCTAGAGAGAATGAAGGAGTATTGCGAAAACTCTCCGAATCAATGTGAGAGCTAGAAATTCTTTTACTTTACCATTATTTAATAGATTAACGATAAAACCAAATTGTTAGTACCACTGTGATTAAAATGAAGGGTGTAGATTTTGATTACGCGAACATTCATTATGTTGCTAACATAGTAATAATTAAATTTAACAAGCATACATTGTATCACCAATATGATCTCAATCTTTGACATAATCGCTATGATCTTGATTGATAGTCGATATTTCAATTTAAACTTGAAGGTATATAAAATCTATTTATGAATAAAATATTTTATTAATCATTAATGATGATCGAATAAGCCGTGATGGTCGGAAAAGTTAATTGTGAACTACATAAAGATATTTAATTATAATTATGATTCAATAAATACCAATATAGTGTACAATGCTTGAAATTATATAGTTATATCATTAATGTTCAAAGTGAACGGACATAATGAGTTGTTAAATATATTTACTTAAATACGTAAAGAAAGAGTATTTCGCAGAATAAAATTTTCAAGATGTTTAAATGTAAAATGAAAAATACAAAAAAGAAAATTTCATTCTCCTGTTCCATTTTCCCATATCATTTATCCACAAAGAGAATTTTTGTCATCTTCTCCTCTTCAAGCCATAAGTGTCGCTTGTTTTTCTTACAAGTATATAATGTGCCAGCCTGCATAATCCTACCAGCCCGCTTGGTTCAAACAACCAATATCTTGGTCAGCATATTAGCATGCATCTTGGCTCATACTTTGGGCCACACATTCCCAAAAGCTAGTATCTTAGCTCCCCTATTTCACAGTCCGCTTGGCATTAGAGCTCACACTGACCAAGCGAAGCCCATGAAGATTATCAATTGGCCCCGACAATAGATAGTGGTCAAACATGCAAAAATACTTTTAGCAATCAAGCGGCCTAGCCAATGATCCACTCTAGAAAGTCCCCTGCTCGCCTTCCATCTCAACTACCCACACCTTCTTAGGCCCTCTTGTCTCGGCTCAGTAGGCTTTGGCCATAGGCACCTAAACGCACCTGCAAAACGAAACTTCTGATGCACCGTTTCTTTGAAATGACTAGTGCATACGGCACTGTTCATCTGGCAAAAGCATTATTGTGTAATACCCACTCCATATCCTTTGCGGACACCCTTGCGAATTCCTCCACATAACCACTCCCTAATCACATGCCACCCTCTCGTGATTAAGGCATGCTGAAGTACGGACCGCCAGCTAGCAATCATCTTTGCCACATAGCCTAGCTGGCATCCTAGTTTGTGTAGACATTGACTAAACAACCACATTAAAAGCCCAAAATGATTCCTGAACCTTAACAGTGCAATCTCAACTATTCAACATAGATTCTAATAGCTATAAATATACTATGACATGCATTTTCACTTGGGTTGAACAACACAAGCTCTCAAGCATTATAATTTATTATTATTTTCTCTTGTATTCTAATCTATTATAAGAGAAAAAAATAGTAATAAATTCCTCATAGTGGATGTCGATCAACTCAGATCAAACCACTCTGAATCTTAGATCTCTTTATTTATTTGCAAGTTTGTTTCCTCATTTTACAATTTTAAATCAAGGTATTAGTAAGTAACCTTTGCTAATATCATATCTTAATCATTACTTAGAGGTTGGTTAAATTTTGGTTAACATTTTGGCGTTAGAAGAAGTACCTCCCTTAAAAGCCCTCACTTTTCTCGCTATTCTTCCCAAACTCCTCTCACGTTCACACCATGCAAAACCTTGCTAAAAACAAAATTGAAAACTCCAATGGTCATAATACCAATGGAGCTACCGGTCAAGCGTTCTTTGTCCTATTCTGAGACTGAACAATGGCATATGGCTCAACATGATAAATGATTTGACTAGCATTGGACAAATCGCTCACAACTTGAATGATCTCGGGTCTAGAGTGGATTCCCAAGCTATGAAGTTCGGGCTGGTAGTCCCACTAGCAACTGACCAAACCCCCATTTAGCTTGTTATGAACAGTGCTTACAATATAATGCATGATTCCAACAAAAGGGTTGTATTAGAGACTCCTATAAGAGGTGCTCTTGCATATCATAGAGATACACATGCTACTCATGAGTAATGATATATCTACGACATCGTAGAACTCAAACTAGCCGTGTAGCAAGAAGTCCAAGCAAATCACCATTCTACCTCAGTAGAAAGGTTGTTTTCATTTCACTGCCTTTGGGTAGCAAATAAGGCACGTGGTCTATACTTAGATTGTCTCAATGGCGGTGGGTGAGGTAGTAATCATGAATCTAGAGAACCATTAGACCATTCCCATTCCCAAATGGAGGTACTTCGACTTAGGTCGAGAGAGAGGCGAGCCTATCAACCCAGATTAACCTTGGTTAATAGATGTAAATTTCCTACTCCAGCCTACTATCATCACTATCCCTCGCCATACAATTGCCTCAAATCCCCCTCGCTAGTCAAATGCCCAAGTTCTTCCCTAGTAAGGGATCAATGTTGTCCGTGCAAGCGGAGGCCATCCTCAATGAAGAAATGGCAGCCCGACGTCGGTAAATTCACAAGATCCGGAGCTGAAACAATGAAGGGAAAGGCCTATTGGAAAATAAGAATGGAGAGCCCTTCTCTGACGAGATTCTAAATACCCGTATTCATTGGAGATATGCATTGCCTCCCATTGAAAAGTATGACAGGAGCATGAACCCTTTTGAGCATATTGCCGCTTTTAACTCAATAACTCATTTTGGCCAACTTTCAAGCAATGCCAAGTGTATCTTATTCCCCTTCACCCTCACCGGACCTGTTTCTTACTAGTTTCTTCATCTCCATGCTAGTAGTGTATACTCATGTGCCTAGTTGTACATGGACTTCAAGGCTCGCTTCTTTTTATATAGAATTAGATTTACGATGGCAAGCAAACTAGGAAACATCCTACAAGGACATATTGAGTTCCACTCCTTGTATGTAAATCACTTCAACAAGAAGTCCGCTTGCATGAAAGAATCGGACAGAAATAGCTTGGCTGTCGCCCTGTGTTCTAGAGTGAGGTACCGGTCCAAAATGTGGAAGTAGCTGCAAAGCAACCCACTTCTTCCTTGACTTATTTCCTTCAAAGAGAATATGGCATAATGAGGGTGGAAGAGGCTGATATCTCTGACAGCAATAAAGGGAGCAGATGAAACAATAAATCTAGCCCGCAAGAAGACAAAAACCACCGAAGGAATGGTTAGATGGAGAATAGCAAGAAGTATTTAAAAGATGGTCCGCACTTCAAGCCTCGGTAGACCAATAATGAAATTCTAAATTATGACACAGAAACAATCTATCTTGTCGTGCGATTCCATGTTCGTTTTAGCAATAGCCTCCTAGTTTGGAAAGAGGAAGGAGCCCTAGGGCTATCAGATGTATGGTGAATTCCTGTTGTTCAATACCCACTCCACCAATGGGTGACGATACCTTAAGTATGAAATAAAGCAGCTGATTTGTGAAGGCATTGAAGTAGTATGTCAAACACATAGTAGAATAGCACAACAGTTGGCCAAATCCACCAGCCCAATCCAAGTGGGCAGACGATAACCACATGGCCACGATAAACATAAAGATACTATTAATTTGCGGTGCCCTTCACGTGGCCAGGAGCAGCTGAGGATCTCAAGCCGATATAGGAGAGAACTTGCCTCAAGCGGCAAGATAAATTCAATCGAACTTCGGGCCCCGAAAGCTCATAAAGTTGAAGAAGAAGTAGCAGACATAGCATTTACTACGAAGACAAAAGGATAGTTAGATTTCCATACCACGACCCCATGGTCATAGAGTTTTTAATTGATGGGGGCAGCTTCGTTAATGTAAAATCAAAGAGATGTTTGATAAAATGAAGCTTCCTACCTTAAGCCTCACTCTTTGTCCCCTTTCCATCTATTAATTAGGGGGTATTGGCATATTAAACTTTGGGAAACATCGTATATAGTCACATTTGGATAGGAACCCCTTGTGGCTAAGATACAAGTAAATTTTGTTGCAGTGGACTTTCCATTTGCTTATAATATCTTGATTGGTAAGTCAGCGCTGGCGAATCTAGATGCGATCGTAGCCTATTTGTGGCTCACAATGAAGTTCCTAGCAAAAGGAGGGATATGATGCATCTGGAGCAACCAATAGGTTATGAGATGCTGCTACAGCATATAATTCCAATAAGCAGAAAGGGGAGTCCTCATGCTATAACAAGAGCTAGCGATGCTCAACGATGGTACACCTGAGAGAACACAAGAGCCATTCAAAACTCCCATTCATGCTAGGACTGCCAAAAGTGCCAAAGTCGAAGCACCCTCAATGACTACTTCGCCTAAGAGAATGCATGATCCGTTCAATGCTCTCGTTCGTGCCAAGGGCCAAGATAGAATGGCTGATGGGGATCATTCTTCCCTGGCCAGCACGAATAATATAAAGGAGTTTATAAAACATGGAACAAGTAGGTTCAACCTAATTGGAAAGCGGTTACGACATCCACAACAACTCCCACCCTTTCAATGTCTGCCAACTTATCTTTTAGAATCGTGGCAACCATAATTCTCAGATTCGAGCAGGACGTCCATCCCAGTTGAGGAAGTCATAGAGCGATGGTTCATGCATTGGACCAGTGGACCTGGATGAAAGCACAAAGGAAAATGGTGATGATCTACTCGACTCCTGTATTGGTGGTTCAAACCCTAACGATAAGCCAACAACTCCGCCTAAAGTGGTATCAAATGACAACAATGATCCCACCAAGGTTATCTACATAGGCACAAAACTAAGCCTGGAGGTAAGGGATCAACTCATATGTTTCATAAAGATATGTTTCTTAGGGCATGCCAACATGACCACCATATATCCTTCAATCATGTACTATGCCCTCAACCTCGATCTGAAAGCTCATTGTATCTGATAAAAGATAAGGCAGCTAATCCGGAAAGATATTGAGCACTCAAGAAGAGGTATAAAAACCCTTGCTAATGGGTTCATTCGTGAAGCCGAGTACCCATCCTGGATAGTTAATCCGGTTTTGATCCGCAAGTCAAATGGGGCATAGATAACTTGTACTGATTTTTCAGATCTAAACAAGGCTTGCATGAAAGATATTTTCCCACTGCCTTGCATCGATTAGCTCATAGACACGACCTATTGGCATGAACTCCTCAAATTCATGAACGCTTATTCCAGGTATAACTAGATCTCTATGCATCATCTGAACCAAAAGTACACCTCTTTCGTTACCAATATATGGCTTTACTGATATAGAGCCATGCTATTTGGGATTCCCAACGCAAGAGTGACCTACCGACGGCTCATTAATAGACTATTTGCCCATTAGATTGGTTGGTCCATGGAAGTTTACATGGATGACATGTTGATAAAATACGAGAAGGTAGGGGTGGGGGAATATAAATAACCTGGCTGAGACCTTCAACATTCTCCATCAATATAACATAAAGTTGAACCCCAAGAAGTGCTCCTTCATTGTCTGGTCTTGAAAGTTCCTGAGATTCATGGTAAGCACTAAGGGAATATACACCAACCCAAAAAAGATTCAGACAATCCAAGATATGCATATACCTCGCATAGTAAAACAAGTGTAGAATCTCAATGGAATTATCATGGCACTCAGCCATTTTGTATCAAAAGCAACTGATTAGTGCATACCCTTCTTTGACCTCATCAAGAAGGGAAAACCATTTGTCTATAATGAAGAATGGGCCAAGGCCTTTGAAGGATTGACGCGACATCTTGCCACACTCCCATAATTTCCAAGTCTGTAGATAGAGAAGACCTGTACAGGCGATAAGTACTATCTTAGTTCGTGATTAAGGGAAAATCCAACGGCTAATATATTATGTAAGAAAGAGGTTATCTGGCCCAAAAATGAGATACACCAAGTTGGAGAGACTAGTTTTCCACCTCCTTGTGGTAGCTTGGCATCTTTGGTTGTATTTCCTAGCTCACCCAATCAAGGTACCCACTAACCAGCTATTGAAGCAAGTACTGAGCCGACCGATACAACAAGCCAACTCTTGAAGTGGTCAGTAGAACTCGGGCAACACCACATCACCTTCCATCCTCACACTTTTGTCAAAGGCCAAGATATAGCCAACTTCATAGTAGAGTACCCGAGGTTGGACAACTGTGAAGAAGAAACAATCACCAACTAATAAATATGGCAAATATATGTGGATAATGCTTCAACTGAGCAAGGAGCTAGGGTCAGCATGGTCCTTGTCGCTCTAGAAGGCATGGAACGTTGCTTCACCATCCACTTTAGCCTTAAAGCAACCAATAATGAAGCCATCTTGGCTGGTCTCATGATGGCTAAAGAATAGAGGATAGAATCCTTACACATGTTCGGCGAATCTTCGCTGGTTGTCAATCAAATCTGCGATTGATTCTAAGTCAAAGGTAAGCTATTAGCCAATTACATTATAGAAGCTAAAAACACAACGACACTTTCACAAACTTCAAACTAGAGTAGGTATCACATGAGAAGAACACCAAGGCCGACCGGTTGGCCAAGGTGGCAAGTGACCCTGAAGAAAGAGTCCATGGTTCCCAATGGAGATATGGGCCACCATTCATTTTGAATTAAGGGTAACTACCATAGAGATTGATGTGCCCGAAGCTGATACCTAGATGACCCCACTATTAAATTATCTAGTATGTGGAGAATTGCCCACAGACGAGAAGGATACCCGAAAAATCCATTACGTGGCACCCCACTACACAACCATGGATGAAATGCTATATTAATAGGGTACCCTACTCCTCTCCAGTGGTGCATAACAAATAGAGAAGCCTATGATATATTAGAAAATATACACGAAGGCTTCTACAAGGATCATGTTGAGGGACAAAGTCTAGCAAAGAAGGTTGCCCGTGAAGGCTATTATTAATCAACCATGATCAAAGACACAATGGACTAAGTCCAGAAGTGCAACCAATGTCAGTAGTTTACTGAAGTGCGACCAATGCTAGTGATTTGCTAAGGTCCCTAGAGCTTTCCCAAACCTTCTTACATCAATGGCATCCCCTTGGCCGTTCGATACCTAGGGGATTGACCTAATAGAAAGCTCCCTAATTCTACAGGAGTATATAATCATGCCATCATCGCCATCGATTACTTCACAAAAAGGGTTGATGCCAAACCTCTCATAGGGTCCATCACACCCCAGATTCTAAAATTCATAATAAAGAACAATGTCTGGCGCTTCAGACTTCCAAAGAAGATCATCAATGATAACGGGACATAGTCTGAAAGAGGGATGTTTCAAGGTTTCTACGATACAAATGAGATGGAGAGTCACCCATCCACAAATAAACAGGAAAGTCGAGGCCATGGATAGAACCATCGAGTCAACATTAAAGAAGTGCTTCACTAAGTCAAATGGGAATTTGGTTGAGGACCTTCCGCTCATACGAGACCTTGAGCCAAACCTCAACCAAGCACTCACTATTCTCCTTAGACTACGGACATCAAGCCATACAACCCTTCAAAATTGACATCCCATCCCTTCGATGCCTCACTCATGACTCCAACCAAAATGAAGAGTTATTAAGACTTGGGCTTAATCTAGAAGAGAGGAGCAGAAGCTGAGTTCCACATAGAAGCGTATAAAAGAAAGATAGCCAAACACTACAATACTAGAGTAAGATATGGTATTTTATTATCGCCAACTTAGTTCTGCATCTAATCTTTACAAATACTAAAAACCTAGCCGAATGAGTACTAGGGCCAAATTAGGAAGGCCCATATCTAATGAATGTCGCACTTACCAATAATGCTTACCGTTTCTTGCACCGGATGGTTTACCCTCGTGCCCTAAACTTGGAATCCAAAACATCTTCAAGACACTGTGTGTAAAATTTTGTAAGCCATAATTGTAAGGCAAAGAACTTTTTGTAGTGGAACCTTAGTAAGAAATGAAAATAGAGCATTCCAAGGCATCATCACATAAGTATCAGCAAGAAGGCTTACCGCAAGGATGTGCCACTAAAGGCTCTCATTTACGCTGGGGAATAACAAAATGGCCCCTTAAGGAAGCGCTAGCCAATTAGTGCTCCCTTTTGTGCTGGGTACACTGTCGTCGAGATGGCACAACCGCCTACACCATGGTCCCAATTCCTACATCCACGGTATACTTCTCTATGAGGATTGGCAAGCTAATTAATGCTCTCTTCCATGCTAGAGGCATCGACGAATAAATGGTGTAACTGCTCATGTCGTGACCTTGATTCATTCACCAGTGATGTTGCCTACCCCACCAGCGGGTCTGGGCATTGGTACCAAGATGGGAATGATTACCCACAAAGTATTTCCAAATCCAGCATCCATAATTGTAAACAAAGTAAACAAAGCATCTCTGTCACTGATTGTACTACTAGGAACTCCATGCAATGTTCTTTATGAACAACTTAGCTAAAACAGGTGTCGTCCTGGTTGACTTAACTGGAATGAAATGGGGCACTCTTGGTCAGTCTGTCCACTATAACCCATATACTTTCATTACCTCTATTTGACCTTGGCAACCCATCTATAAAATCCATGGATATCGAATCCCATTTCCAAACTAGAATCTCTAAAGGTTGAACCAATCCACTAGGCTTCTGATGTTCAGCTTTCACTTGTTGACAGTTTGCACACCGACTAACCCACAAGCCAACATCCCTCTTCATGCCTTCCCAATAGAAGCTCCTATTCATATTCTAATACATCTTGGTTCCTCCAGGATGAATCGTAAACTTGGATCGATGATAATCCCTAAGAACTTCTTTCCTCGAGTCCTCAACATTTGGAACACAAAACTGTCCCTTCTTTCTTAGCCATCCTTTCTGGTCAAGGCTAAAATCTTTTAAATCATCGATCTCTGTTCCAGCCTCAAGTCTTATAATCCTTTCCGCTAATACTAGATCCCCCTTCTGCTTAGAAGAAATTCTCTCAATCAATACCGGTCGAACTTCTAAACAAGATAATCTGGCGGAACTCTGACTAGAACCAGCAGTTGATCTTAACTTCACACCACAACTGGCTAAAGCTTCTATATCTTTCCACTCCGCCAACATAGCTAACCCTACATTCTGATGTTTTCTCCTGAGACCATTTGCTACCTTATTACCTTTCCCTAGTGTATACTCTATACCAAAATCATAAGCTGCCAAAAACTCCAGCCATCTCTACTATCTCATATTCAACTCCTTTTGAGAGAATAAATACCGTAAAGGCTTATGGTCGGTATAAAGCTCAAACCTCTCAGATAATGTCTCCAAATCTTCAATGCGAAGATCATAGTTGCCATCTCCAAATCATGAGCAGGATATCTTACATCATGCGGTCTAAGTTGCCTGGATGCATAGGAGACAACTTTACCATTCTGCATCAACACTACTTCTAATCTAGTTCCACATGCATCAATATATACCACCAACCCTTGGTTTCCATCTGGAACTACTAACACGAGTGCATTGGTCAACAAACGATTTAACTTAAGGAATGCTTGCTCACATTTGTTGGACCAAACATACTTCACCTCCTTTCTAGTTAGCTTAGTTAATGGTGCTGCTATCCGCGAGAAATCCTTAATAAATCTCTAGTAGTAGCCAGCAAGTCCAAGAAAACTTCTAATCTCAGTCATTGTCCCTGGTCTCTTCCAATTATTCACAACTTCGATCTTATCTGGATCGACTGACAATCCTTTCTCTGAAACCACGTGACCAGGGAATTTTACCCCTTTCTTCCAAAAATGACACTTGGCAATCTTTGCATTTAGCTGGTTCTGCCTTAGCGTCTCAAGCACCACCCTCAGATGAACTTCATGCTCTCTCTCATCCTTAGAGTATACTAAAATGTCATCTATAAACACTAGAAAAAACCTAACCAAGTACTCTCGGAAAACTTGGCTCATCAAATCCACAAAGAAAGCAGGTGCATGTATCAATCCAAATGGCATCACTAACCACTAATATGAGCCATATCTTATCCGAAATGCTGTCAAAGGAATATTGTCCTCAGCCACTCTTAACTTATGGGAACTTGTCGCCAAGTTCAACTGGGAAAACACTCTGGCTCCAGTCAACTGATCGAATAGATCATCTATTCTTGGCAAAGGATACTTATTCTTAATAGTCCTTTTCGTTCAACTTATGATAGTCAATGCACATCCTTAGCAACCCATCTGGTTTCTTCATGAACACCACAGCCGCTCCCTAAGACGAACTGATGGTCTAATAAAATTCCTTCCTTCTAGATCCACTAGCCGCACCTTCAATTCCTTCATCTTAGTAGGTGTCATCCTGCTAGGTGGTCTACTCACAGTTTTGGCTCTAGGCACAAGATCTATTCTAAACTCAACAGTCCTTTTTGGGGTTGTCCAGTGACTGGCTCAAAGACATCCGTAAACTCTTTTGCTACCCAAAACTGACTTAACTCCTCTCCTATCTCCATAGCACTAAGCAAAGTACTAATATTTCGATCAGTATTGTCTACTAAGAATATCACTTGGGTATGACTATTAGGGTGTCTCGGTGATATCTCTCTATCCTAGCAAAATATCCTAGCCTCATACCTACCTAACCAATCCATTCCCAAAATGATCCCAAAATCTACTAATTCAATAACATACAAACTGCATGTAAATTTATGACCTAACTAATCAAGTTCTAACTGGTCACATCTCAACCCTAGAGTAGCATATCCTCCTATAAGATTCGCAACCCTTAAGGAACTGGCTCTGGACATTGATTCTTGTAATGCCCAACTTGATCATAGTTGAAGCACTTCACATTTTTCTTATTTGCAGCTTTCTTCCCATTTTCCTGAACGACACTCATTCTCAAACTAACCCTTCTTGTCACACTTATAACAAACTAAGCCTTTGACTTCTTTGCTATATTTCCCTTCTGGGCTCCCTTCTTCTTAAAGAACTTTCTCTTCTTCCCTTAAGAACCCTGAACTTCCATTGATTTCTCCTTAGCCTGATCAGCAATTAACTCTTCATGGCGAATGGCCATCTCCATCATCATATTACATGGATCACAAACATGTGTCATGGTCATTTTAGCAAGCTCGGACCTCAGTCCCCGAATGAACCTCTCATTCCTTCTGATGTCAGTATCTATAACAGCATATCCAACTGAAACAGTTATTCAAGCTTGGTAGCATACTCGACTACTGACTTATCTCCCTAAACTAAATCCATAAACTTCCTCATCAGCTCAGACTTAGCAAATTCAGATACAAACTTTTGCTCAAATCTCGTCTTAAAATCAACCCAAGTTAACTGCTCTACCGGCACTCCGGTAGTAACACTATTCCACCAGTGCGGTGCTGACCCCTGTAACTGCCTAGAGGCCAACCATCTCTTTTGCTCATCGTTCAGACCCAAAACATTAAATATTCGCTCACATTGCAACCACCAATTTTGAACCTCTATAGCACTTTCCGTTCCCAAAAATGGCTTCCCACCCAAACTGGTGTAATCTCTACTCAGCAAAGCAATATTCCCAACTAAAGCCACATGAATAGCTCCTCCTACATTTCTAATGACACCAGCCGCAACTCCATCTTTCATTATACCAATAAAGAACTGATACATCGCCTCCATATCTACTGGTGGATTTCTAGCAACCACATTGGCTTCAGCATTTTGGTTACTAGCATTAGCCGATTGACCCGGGTTTCTCCTGGTAGTTGGTCGAACATTTCCATTAGTTGTGGTGCTTCTTCCACCGAGATTTCCTCTTCCGTTTCCTGCTTCTATATCTCCTTTCTCGTAAATCTACATATGAGCCTTAGTAATAACAAATTAATTGAATAATAAAATAGGGTTGGGAAATTTTTAGAATTGAGCCATGGGAGTTGCACCATTGGGTCCGTGATAATTTTCTGAGCAATTTTCATATATAACTTGTCAAAATCTGAGCTAGTATGAAGAAGTTATGAGAGGAATAAGAAATTAGAATATATAATTAAAAAAAAGGGCACAGGTCGACCCTTGCTACGGTCAGATCGACCCATAGGTCGATCCCCAATGAACACAGGTCAACCTGCCTTTCTTCTTGGACGATTTTCATCCAGGTACGAGCCAAAGACTATAAATCCGAATTTTGTGAAATCTTGTGCGTCTATAGCTGCATCTGATGGTTCCTAGTGAGCCTATGACGTGGTTGCACCAGATTAAATCATCAAATCCGATGGCCTGAGATCCCTAAGCAACAATATAAATAGAACCCTAGGCCTAGCTATTTTTCTCATTCAGATTTTCTCCCAATTGGGTTCATTGCCTGAGGTTGAACCCTAAATAAAAAAAAATTCCGGGAAGGAAATCTTTTTAATAAAAATATTTTACGCCCTAGAACTGGATCCAGGAAGGCCAAGAATTAGAGCTAAGGACCACATGTGATTTTTTTGTAATTATTTTAGATTTGTAAGCAATTTAAAATAATAGGGTTTTCAATAGTTGTAGTTCTACAATTTTGAGACAGTTTTTATGTAAATTTATTTACAATTAGTTTTCAAGAAAATTTCAGAAGTTCTTTTCAGTCTACTTTTATTTAGCTATTTTATTCAGTTATTTACAATTATTTATAGTTATTTACATCTGTTTTTAGTTGGAATTTAGCCTGTAAATGTTAGTTTCTTTTTATAGAAATTTAATCCTTTTTGACGCAAATAAAATATTAAAAAGAGAAGAATTCGTAAATATGGATTAAAATAGAAAAACACTAAATTTACAAAAATCAGATGAAAATGAGAAAAACTGAAATAAAATAGAGATGGACTAAAATATGAAAATTTGAGATATTTGCAAGCATAATTATAACAAGTGGTTATAACTAAAAGGAGAAAATAGAAGAGTAACAGTTGCAAGAACAATTATAACACGTAGGTTATAATTAGAAAGAGAGAAATAACAGAAGGGGCTTATTTTAAAACTTAGATCTTGGATTAAGTTAATAAGAAAATATAGCATTAGTGGCCTGTACCGGCAGCATTCCCTTTCAGGTCTAGGACTGATGGTCTCACACGTAGGTGAGGCTGGGCACGCTTATACTGATTAGGTTAAATAAGTGGCCAATAGATAAAAGCTCAAATTTGGGATTTGGGCAATGGGCGCAAAGTTAGAAGATTTGTTTGTTAGGACCAGTACCGACATCATTACCTTTCAGGTCGAGGACTGGTGGTCTCACACATGGATGAGGCTGGGCACGCTTATGCTGATTGGATGGAGTTTCTAGCATCATATGACTTTAAGATAGCTTACACTCCTGGCAAGGGGAACGTTGTTGCAGATGCGGTAAGTAGGAAGAGAACAACCCTTAGCCCAATGTTCATGGAGTGAAAAAGCCTAGAGTTTATTTCAACCTTTGATTTTAAGCCCTCTACGGACATTACTCCTGGATTATTGGCAGCACTTGAGGTTAAGCCTACCCTCATAGATTAGATTGGATCAAGGTAGCGAGAGGATTTAGAGCTTGTGGATATTCTAGATAGGATTATTAGAGGAGAGGTCTCTAGACATCTCCAATGCTATTCGATCGATAGTAAAGGGTGGCTAAGGAGAGATAGAAGACTTTGTGTCCACCGCACTAGTGATTTGATGAGTGCAGTTCTAGCAGAAGCACACCATTCTCGAATAACTATTCATCTAGATGGTGATAAGATGTATAGGGATATGAAGAGAGTGTTTTATTGGAGTGGCATGAAGAAGGATGTAGCAGAGTTCGTGGCTAAGTGTCTTGTGTGCCAAAGGGTTAAGGCGGAGCAGTAGAGGCCTAGCGGATTGCTTCAACCATTGGATGTACCCGAATGGAAGTGGGATAGTGTTTTGATGGACTTCACAAATGGTTTACCTCGATCTAGGAAGGGGAATACCAGTATTTGGGTGATTGTAGATCGTTTGACTAAGAGCCCCCACTTCATTCCGGTCAAGAGTAAGAGGACAACACCTTATTTGGCATCCATATACTTTCGTGAGATAGTTCGACTTCATGGAGTTCCCTCAAGCATAGTGAACGACAGAGACCCTATCTTTACTAGCGAGTTTTGGAGGAGCTTGCAAGAGGCTTTAGGGACACAGCTTAGATTGAGTATGGCTTATCACCCTCAAACGAAGAGAGTTAATAGAGTTCTTGAGGATTTGTTGAGGATGTGCATTCTTGATTTTGGAGGGACTTAGGAGGAGCTCCTTCCTTTAGTGGAATTCGCATATAATAATAGTTTTCAGGCTAGCATTGGGATGGCTCCTTTTGAATCCCTTTATGGAAGACCTTGCAAGTCGCCTTCGTGTTGGTTGGAGTCTACGAAATGATTACTACTTGGTCCCGACATGGTTAGAGAGACTTCGAAAAAGATTGATTTGATTAGAAGAAGAATGAAGACGGCCCAAGATAGACATAAATCCTATGCAGATAAGCGGAGAAGGGATATTGAGTTTGAGGTAGAAGATTTGGTTTTCATTAAGGTGTCTCCGCTAAGAAAGGTAGTGAGGTTTGGATCAAGTGGGAAACTTGCTCCCAGATTCGTAGGACCGTTCCCCATTGTGGAAAGGGTATGGAAGATGGCGTATCGGATAAAGCTACCGGAGAGGCTCGCGGGAGTTCATGATGTTTTTCATGTTTCGCACTTGAGAAAGTGCTTACATGATTCAGCAGAGGTAGTGGAACCTAGCCAACTTGAGGAAGTTGAAGTGGAGAGATAAGCATCGGTTCGTCGCATTCCTACCAATATCGTTGGGCATGATATCAAGAAGCTTAGGAATAAGGAAGTCCCTTTGGTTAAGGTGCAGTGGGGAGATATTATTAAGGATGCTACGTGGGAGGCTGAGGAGAAAATACATATCTCTTATCCACATCTCTTCGATGGTACGTCTTGAATTTTCTATTTCCATCTTTAGTTTTGAATAGGTTCTTTCCTTTAGTTTCTGAGGGTAGATCTTAGGATTTGACCTATGGATGGTAGGAATGAATGTAAACATGTTACTAGAACAAGTTATGTATGTTGGACGCAAGTGGTTGCAAGTGTTTGCTAGTGGATGCTAATGGACACATACACACACACTAGGCACTATTATCTCTTAGAGATCGGCCTAACTAGGTCACTAAAGCATATGCATATGGATGTGTGTGCACTTGCATTTTTATTTCATAGTTGCTATGAATGGGTGATTAGCATATGATTGTTTCATTTGGATGATGATTGTAGCAAGCATATAGAACTATCAGTTGTCATTAGGGAATTTGCATTCATTTGGATACATGGCACAGACATAAGCGCATAAAAAGGAGGTTGACTGAATCAATAGACCGCCTAATCTTTTGCATTAGTTAGGGACGTTGACACTAAACTATTGCATATATCGATGTAAAGGATGATGGTTGAATATGTGGTTGTGGAATTTGGATGAAAATATTTATTTCATTCTTCTGTCCTTGGAGATTTCGGGGGCTAAATCCTTTAAGGAGGGGAGAACGTAACAACCCAAAAAATTAGAGTTATAATAATTAATTAACAAATTAATTGAATAATAAAATAGGGTTGGGAAATTGTCAGTATTGAGCCACGGGAGTTGCACCATTGGTCCGTGGTAATTTTTTGAGCAATTTTCATGTATAACTTGTCGAAATCCGAGCTAGTATGAAGAAGTTACTAGAGGAATAAGAAATCAGAATATATAATTAAAAAAAGGGGGCATAGGTCAACCCTTGCTAGGGTAAGGTCGACCCATAGGTCGACGCCCAATGAACACAGGTCAACCCGCCTTTCTTCCTGGATGATTTTTCATCTAGGTATGAGCCAAAGACTATAAATTCGATTTTTGTGAAATTCTATGCGTTCGTAGCTGCATCCGATGATTCCTAGTGAGCCTATGACGTGGTTGCACCAGATTAAATCTTCAAATTCGATGGCCCGAGATCCCTAAGCCACACTATAAATAGAACCCTATGCCTAGCTATTTTTCTCATTCAGATTTTCTTCCAATTGGGTTCATTGCCAGTGGCTGAATCCTAAATAGAAATTTTTTCTAGGGAGGAAATCTTTTTAATAAAAATATTTTACGCCCTAGAAGTGGATCTAGAAAGGCCAAGGATTAGAGCTAAGGACCACAGGTGAGTGTTTTGTAATTATTTTAGATTTGTAAGCAATTTAAAATAATAGGTTTCTCAATTGTTGTGGTTTTTCTATAATTTTGAGACAGTTTTTACGTAAGTTTATGTACAGTCAGTTTTCAAGTAAATTTCAGAAGTTCTTTTCAGTAAATTTCAGAAGTTCTTTTCAATCTATTTTTATTTAGCTATTTTATTTAGTTATTTACAGTTATTTAAAGTTATTTACATCCATTTTAAGTTAGAATTTAGCCTGTAAATGTTAGTTTCTTTTTATAGAAATTTAATCCTTTTTTACGCGAATAAAAAATTAAAAAGAGAATAATTCAAAAATATGGATATAAATAGAAAAATACTAAATTTATAGAAATCGGTTGAAAAATGAGAAAAACTGAAATAAAATAGAGATGGACTGAAATAGGAAAATTTGAGATATTTGCAAGGATAATTATAATAAGTGGTTATACCTAAAAAGAGAAAATAGAAGAGTAACAGTTGCTAGAACAATTATAACACGTAGGTTATAATTAAAAGAAAGAAATAACGGAAGGAGCTTATTTTAAAACTTAGATCTTCGATTAAGTTAATAAGAAAATAAGCAGTAGTGACCCGTACCAGCAGCATTCCCTTTCAGGTCTAGGACTGATGGTCTCACACGTAGGTGAGGCTGGGCACGCTTATGCTGATTAGGGTAAATAAGTGGCCAATAGATAGAGGCTCAAATTTGGGGATTTGGGCAAGGGGTGCGAAGTTAGAAGATTTGTTCGTGAGGACCAGTATCGGCAGCATTCCCTTTCAGGTCGAGGACTGATGGTGTCACACGCGGGTGAGGCTGGGAACGCTTATGCTGATTAAGGTAAATAAAGGGTCAAATAGGGGGGCGGCGGTTAGTGTGTATCGACGATGACCGAGCATGCGACATCGATTAGAGTAAATAATTCGCTACTGCGTCCTAAGCGCTAAGAGGTGTCTTTTGCTGTGTGACCAACAGGATTGGCTCATAATAGCACAACAGAGATAGGAAAGGCCGATCAATAGATAGGATTAAGATTTCAGCCTAATAAAGATTAGCAGTTTAGGTTTTCAGCCTAATCACAGCAGTTTAAGACAAGTGCAGACAATAAAAGCAAACAATCAAAGCAAACATTCAAAGCAAACAATCAAAGAAAACAGTCAAACGGAATCAGAAACGGTATTTTATGCGAGTTTTATCTTTTCTATATCTTCTTTTCATGCTAGAACTATTGCTTAGTGTATTATCTTTATCTTTCTTAGAAATGCTAGTAATTACTTTCACTCACCAGACTTATTGTCTGACCCATTCCTCTATCTTTCCTTTTTCCCCCATAGGCCAGCAGAGTTGATTCAGGTTGCTTGGAGATTCATTTCCAGAGTTCTCTCATTTCGGATTTATTCTTCTGCTTTTCATCTTTTTCATTTGGCTTATGGAACTTGTGAGAGGGATTATTATTGTTATTTTTGTACTCTGATTTTGTTAGACTGAGATGTATTTTCATGAGACATAAGAGATTTTGGAGACATGTTATGTTTTTATGACTTATTTTGAAATGAAGTTTAATTCTGAATGATCAGTTATTATTTAAATGTTCTCCGCTGCTTTTACTTATTTGTCTTGTGAATCTTAGTCTCTGTGATGCTCTAGCTATACCTATAACGCACCACATCCTTTGGTGTGCACTTTTTGGGGATACTTAGGGGTGTGGGGGTGTTTCAAACCTTTTTAAATCAAGGAAAACTTCTTTATTTCAAAACACTTTGTTTATTTATGCCATGATTATTACTTTAAATTGAGATTGGGTTTATGTTTTGAAATCACAAAAACATCTCTTTCGAAACCTTTGGATAGCCTCTTTCGAAAGCAAAGACTTCTTTTTAAAACATAGTATACATACCTTTCAAAACACTTGGTACATATTCTTTTTTGAAACCATTGGTACCTATCGAAGGTATCAAATCATCTTTTAAAATATAGTGCTTCGAAACAAATGAAAGTTCCCCTTTCGAAAGCATTGGGTTTACTCTTTAAAAACAACATTTGTGTCAAAATGGTTGTATACGAAAGTATCTCTTTCAAAACCAACTAAAAATTAATTTGGGGAAAAGTTAATGGTGTCGGAACCATCTAGTCGAAAGAAAAATCTTTAAAAACTAAAACTTTGAAGGGCATAGTCGAAACCCCCTTTCGACTCCATTGCCTTCGAAACCCTTAACCCTTTTGAAAGCAATTAGGAAGTGGCTTAATTTTGGTTAAAACAAAGATAACCTTTTGAAAGCATCACAGTCGAAAGGTAGCATAGCGGCCGGGTTTCGACTAGATCAGAACCTACCCTTTCGATAGCTCTTGTTTAAGGAAAAGGTACCCCTTTGAAAGCTAATACTTTAACATAACATGACAACCTTCTTCAAAAGCTAATTATAAAATCATTTCGAAAGCATATGTTTCTACTATGTCGAAAGGTTTAAGTAAAACAAGGCAAGACTTTAACATATGAAAACAAAGCAGGGTTTCAACTCCATCGAAAGCTTACCTTTCGACACCAAGGCTTCCGCCTTCCGTCCAATCCACTACATACCATCTAGGTGACCATGTGTATTGGTTTCGACTATGTAGATTTCGACTAAGGCTGGGTCAATGGAGTCGAAAGGTACTTACTACTAGAGGCGGAACACCTTTATCTGATTTAAAGGTTGAAACATAGCAACTTTTAGTAATTACTTTCTAACAACTTGCCTATTTGTAAACCATTGTTTGGCTGCCATAAAAACTTTTCAAATACTTTACTTCTAATGCTGCTGCATTTATATCAAATCAAAACCATAAAAATGTAACGTTTAAGCCCTTCCATATATTGAAACCAATTACTTCAGAAAAGTCCTTCTTTTAAAATAATTTATTTTCCCTAGTAAATCAATTAGGAAAATCTCCCAAAAATCACAGAAATTCAATTTTATCATGTAATCAAGCATATAAAAATTTTAGACCCAGTTTCTTCTTGAAATTCTCGAAATAAATTTTAAACCCAATTATATCATATTTTTTTATCAAAAATTCATAATAAAATCTCAATAGCTTGAAAAATTTTGAAAATTAAAACCCATCTCCAAAATCATGTTTTACTTATCATAAAATTTTACCATAGCAATCTGAAATCTTAGATTCTCAGTTTTACATCAAATCCATGCATATTCATATGCATATGAATTAAAATAAACCAACATAATATAACTCAAGCATATCATCACCCATTTTATCCCAAAAATGAATTTAAATCATAAATCCAAAACCATATAATCATAGAATAAAAATAGAGATGGTATAAAATTGTTATTCATCTTAGATTTGATAAGGAACTTGAGATTTGTTGTTGATTAATCCTTTCCAGCTTCGATCCTTAGCTTTAGATTAAAATTTCTTCTCTTCCTTCCTTGGTAATTGCAGACTTTAGTTTAGGTTTGATTTGCGTTTGTGAAATTGAGAAATGAAATGTGAGTGGACAATAACAAAAGAATATATCTGTGTATAAAAAATTGCCTAATTTACTAATATGCCCATGTGTAAGTTAATTAACCTTTAAATCAATTTAAAGCCCATTTATCTTATTAATAAGCATGGCCCTATATAATTTATTCAAATCTCAATCTCCTTATCATCATTATTCTATTTAATTTATCTAATTAAATCTTTTGAATAATGTTATTAAAAATTAGGGATGTTACAGAAAGCGAAGCAAAAACTTTGATCTGATTGCTCGACTTAGTGGTAGGTACCTGACTATTTTTTTTTCGGTACTTTGAGTTGATAGCCTCAAAACTTCAATATAGTTATGAGGAAAACAGAGCAAAACTTTGGTCATAAGGAGACTTCAGGACTGCTACAAGGTTTCTTCAGGCTTGCTTAGACCACTTTGGTATTTTTGGAGGTTGACTTAGGGTAAGTATGGGTTGACTTTGAGACAATTGGAGATGACTTAGTGGGAAGCTTAATGCTTAACTTTGGAAAAGCAACTAAGGGATGGGTGGAACTGATCGACATTGATCAATCTCTAAACTCAATCACAACCATCCAATTTAAATTCTTTATATTGAGACCAAACTTTCGAGAATGGAGAAGCCTATTATGGTGAAGCTTCATCGGAAGTTTGGAGATGATCCAATCGTTCGATCTTGAGATATCGAGGGATAACGATCAGTGAGTGGTAAAGGAGACTTAGCCTTTATTTCAGGCTGACCTATGGATTTTCTAAGACATTTCATAGTGGTCCAGAAATGTTTCAACTTCGATGAATTGACAATATGAGCCATTTGGATTGAGTTCTTTAAGTGAGAAGTAGCAGGAGGACTTGGTGATGGTTTGAGGAGGCGTGTTCGATAAGGTGAAGCAATGTAACGACCCAGAAATTAATCCCTATTTAAAAGAATATTTAATTATATTTTAAATAATCAATAAATGGATTTTTATTAATAAATAAAACTAATTTAAATAATAATTAATGATAATAAAATTGTTTTCAAAATTTGTTTGCCAAAATACATAGTTCATAGTGAAATAGAAAATGTGACCGAAAGTTATTTTCCAAAATATCGATTTTTCATTGATTAAATTTTGTTTTAAAGGTCATAACACTATGTTAAACATACATGCACATAATATAAACCATTTTAAAATGATTAATACATGTGTACATGTGCATGTATATGCTCTCTTTTAAGTGTATATATATAAGGTAAAAGAAAATATTTAATAAAGGAAAACACACACACACATACACACAAACATATATATATATATATATATATATATATATATATAATGCTCCTTTCCAACACAAGTACACTAGTGATTGAAGCGAATAGTTGAAAGCATGGGGGGAGGGTGTTGTGCATGGGTTTGAAGGTGGGAGGAGGTATGGCCATGCATGAATATGTGCATAATTAAATATAAGCAATAATATGTATTTTAATAATTTCCTAAACCTATAAATACCCCCTTACTTTCATTCTTTTTATTTTACAATCTCTTCCTCCACTTTAAATTCCTAAGAGCTTAAGAAGATTAGTTTTGTCTTCCTCTTCATAATTCTTAACTGAGAAAATCCATAAATGTTTTCCAAAAAAATACCTTTTTAATCCACAAACTCACTTCTACAAACCATTCAACATCTCCTCTTCCTAAATGCAACACTCCACCACCCAAAACCATAAGGGTCAAGCCCAAACCATCTAATGTCGAGCCCAAACACCACTTGACCGATCCCAGTTCTAATGTTCGAGGGTCCAAAAGTTTCAAATTTGCAACATTCTTAAGCGTTTTCGAGTTCTGTCATAAGTTGCTTTGATTTAGAAAAAATTTGGATGAGTAAAAATTTTTTGGAAAAGAAATTAAATTGATTTTGATGTATTATATGTTGTGAAAATATGGTGATTTTTATGTTGAATTATCATGTTGTATTGATGACATATGATGATATGTTTATGTTTGAACTTGGATTGGGTGATTGGTTGATATGTTTGGTTATTTATATGGATATGAATATTTGATATTAAGTATGATATTATGGTAGTATGTTTATGAAAACAAAACCATGTGCATATGATGTAAATGTTGTGAATTTTGCACCTTGAAAAGTCGTAAATGACTTGAGATCTGATTTGAAAACGAAAGCTTTTTTTTAACTTTGGATTTTTGAAAATATTTTCCAAGTTTTTACCTTTGTTTTAAGTTTTCAAAACCTTCCGATTTTTGTTTCAAAGATGTAGTAGCTAGAGTTAAATTATAGATTTCACCTAGAAATCAATTCTAGCGAGCTGCGTTTATAGCGATAGTCGCTGTGGATGTAGTTCGGAAAATTTCACGATTTCAAGTTTTAAGTGTTTTCTTTTGGATTGTTTTTGAAAACTCATTTTGAATTAATTAAGTTAGTCAAAAGTTTATGTTTTTATAATATGATAATTTATTTATATTAATTTAAATTAATTTGGGTAATTATTAATTAATTAATTAAGTAATTAGGTTAAATAATTAGAGTTTAAGAAATTTTTAACTAAGTTAATTATTTTAAATAGGTAAGTTTTATACAATGATTACTTAAGATAAAAGGGAATTAATTTTATTTAATAAAGTGTATTTAATTTAATTAATTTTTTTATTAGAGTTAGTTATTTAATTAATTATTACTTAATCTAAGATTTAATTATCCACTTAATTTGGGTTTAATTTTAAATAAATGTTATTTAATTAAAGTTTAAATGTAAATAAAATTAGGGTTATTTATGATTTAATTTTGATTTAATTAAGATTAATTAAGGTTTAATTGACGGTTTAAACTTATGATTAAAATAGTAATTTATTTATTTAAAATTCTATCGGTTATTTATTTTTAATAAACTTCCTGTATAAGAAAATTATTTTGAAAAAAAGAGACTCTTGTCCATGCTATTAAGTAACCAAATGAATTAAAGTAGTTATAATAAAATAGTGACACATTTTATTGAAAGTAAGTTGACTTGTACTTATCACAAATACCGCGCTTTGGGAATATGATGAGTACAAGAGGGTTAATTTCGATAAGCGGGTCATGGTAATCTAAGCATATGAAGTGTATGTCCATATGTAAATATTACACCCTAATAGTGGAATGGTACACTATAAACAACTTGGTCCTTAAAAATTATCGAAAGTTGGTTTCGAGAGTCCAGGATCGGATATTAGTTAATATCCAAAAACCACTTCGAACTAACGTAGGTGTTCGAATTGGATGCAGTGAAGCCAAGGGCCAAGATGAAGATTTAGAAGTGCAAGGGCTATTTGCTACTTTCTGAGGGTGATTCCAAAAAGGGCGTAGTGGAGATAGTGCCTTCGGTTTGTTCATCTCCTGAATGACTTGTATGGATGAGTGCTGACATTGTGTTAACATATAGAAGGCAATGTTAGCATTCCAAGTGGCAATGGTAAAATAAAGGTAAAATGTAGCCTCAGGCCTCATCAACCGGGAATGTCTAAAACATGGGAGATGTTGCAAGACTAGGCGGGTCGCTCCCATGAAGTTCATCCTTATCTAGAGTCCCTACTATTAACTCATTTATGCTTCGGTACGATTGCTGATCCCAACCGAAGGGTGATCTTATTCGGTACTATCTAGTGAAGGGTAGGTCAGTCTTATGTTGGCAGGGGTCGATAGGTTCGGTCTCGGTGTTATTTTATTTAGATGCACTATGACGGGCGGTACCCCAGTAGCCCAGTCATTGTATGGAATCGATTCTCCAATAAGTGCCATACGTTTTTAGTTGTACCCAAATATGTTGAAATGTGAGATGCAAGCATTTCAGTTATGTTCTATTTTACTTGAAAACCCTAGACATTATCATAATATCTTTGGATTTCTATATAGAGTGTTTTGGTTATTGTAAGGTAAAACCCATCCATTTTTATGTGTGACGTGGTCTTACAAGATACCTTTAATTTCAAAGTGTTTTATAAAATAGGAATTAAGTTGTTTGAGTTTACTCACACCAGACCCATATCTGACCCAGAGTTTTATTTTCTTTTTCTAAAACTCTTAGGTACTCAAATTTGTATTAGTAGCCAAGTGATCAAGGTTTCTTACAGAAGCATTTTGCAGGTGGCTTCACCGTAGCTTATTATATTTATTTCCACTATGTTTATGTATGATATATGTATTTTGTGATGGGTAGACAGTATAACCGTCGAGTGGAAATTGTATTGTAATGACTCTGATGTATCATTATTTGGAAATGACTATGTAATATCCTATGTTATCTATTATATGTTGTTCTTATCCGTGTTGAGATTCTGTGATTGTTTAATTTCTTCTTATCTTTCCTTTTCTTCTACCCTTAATGGCTCGTCTTTCGGTTCAAGAAAGGAGGTCGTTACATTGTGGTATCATAGCCTAGGTTGAGCGAATACATAGGCTTTAGGTTAGGGTCAACTTCGAAAGTGCGTATTTGTAATTTTTATTCGTATATATATATATATATATATATATATATATCTACCGATCTGCTTAATAGGTTTGATCAGTACCCTTCTATTGAGATTTATCTCGTTTAAGTATTCTAAGAATTATCTTACTATGCCAGGTAGTAATACATGAGTAACAGAGGCAGACGAGGTAGGGGAGCATGTAGCACTACAACTATAAATAGTCAAACCCCAAGTCTTGAAGGATTTTGAATTATCGAAGAGGCAGTGCCTGAGCAGCCAAGAGTGAATTTCACAACCTTATGAAAGGATTGCACCAACCTTGGAGAAAACCATATAAAGGAACGAGTCTATCATGGAAGTGCAAGCTTAATTGCAATCTTATCAAGAACATGTTTGAAGGTTTTGGTTTGTCCAATGAAAAGAAAAGATTCTCAGTAGCATGGCAACTGCAAGAGGGAGGAGCAACTTGGTGGGACTCCCTTACTGCAAATGTTCCTGAGGAAGAATTCTCGTAGGCCCGATTTAAAGAAGTTTTTGAGGACCAATTCTTGCAGGTAGTAGGAAGGACCTGGATGTATCTGAACTTTATAGATTTGAAGCAGGGGGATCTATCGGTAGCCGAGTATGAGACGAAGTTCAATGAGCTATCTTGTTTTGGTCTAGAATTGATCAACACCCCATTAAAGAAGAATGATATGTTTGTCTTGGGCATGAGGGAGGAATACCATGAGAACATGGCTGCTCATATTAAAGGTACTTTTGTGGGTCTAGTTGATATGCCTTTGAGGTACAAGACCTTGGAAAAGAAGAAGCCTACTCTTGTAGCGCCTAGTGGAAATATAAGTGGGAACGGTTCTAAAATGAGGAAGTTCAATCCAAATTAGAAGAAGTAAGGAAAATGGAAGCAGGGAGAAGGTCAAGGAGGCAAATTTAAGGATAGTGGGTGTTATATTTGCAAGCAGAGAGGACATATTGCCAGGTATTATCCGAATTGTGAAGTTCCAAAGCAGCAAAAACACGGTGGACCTATCTCTCCGATAGTCCAGAAGACTCTTTGTTTTAATTACCATCAGCTTGGGCATATGGTAAAGGACTGCTACTCATGAGAGGAAGGTGTAGCAGCCCAAGGTATACGCCATAAAAATGAACCACCTAATTCAACAGATATAAAGGGAAAAGGCGTCCTTGAAGGTACCTTACTGTTTAATGGTATTTTTGTTCAAGCATTTTTTGACACCGGTGCCTTCCATAGTTTTAACTCTTGTGAATCAGTAGGTAAGTTTCATCTTATTCCTAGTATTGTAGAAACCCTATGTGTGTGTCTAACCCCATAGGTGGTGTAACCCATTTGAATATGATTTGTGAGAATGTGCCAATTTCCTATCTTTCTCATCTTTTCTTGTGACCCATAAGACTTGGACTTTAAAGGATTTGACATTATTTTGGGTATGGATTGGTTATCGAAATATGGAGCTATTTTAGACTGTATTGAAAGGATTGTATCATTAGAAACTAAATTGGGAAGAATTGCTAGAGTACCATGTAAGGAACCTGATGTTAATATGTGTAGTTTCTTGTATGTCTTGGAACCATCCTAGGATAGTTAAGTTTTGTAGAAGTTGTTAAGAATTTTCCTGATATGTTTAAAGAACTCAATAGTTTATCCCCGCCTCGTGAGATAGTTTCGCACTGATTTGGTCCTTGGTGGAAGACCTGTTGTTTAATCCAAGAGAAGGATGGCCCCGAAAGAGTGGAAAGAATTAGAAAAGCAAACCAATGACCTATTAAGAAGAGGATTGATTCGACCCAGTCGTTTGAGTTGGGGGTCTGTCGTAGTGTTTGCGACTAAGTTTGATGAATCTTTAAGGTTGTGCATGGACTATAGGGAGTTGAATAAGCTGACCATTAGGAACAAGTATCTCTTACCCCGCATCGATGATCTTTTTGATCAACTTCATGGAGCTACGGTATTTTATCATATGGATCTAGCTACTGGGTTCCATCAATTGAGGGTTGCCGAAAGTAGTATTCCCTTAACTGCTTTTAGAGGTCCCGATTGTTTCTTTGAGTGGTTGGTTATGCCTTTCAGGCTAACCGATGCACTAGCATATTTTGTAGATCTCATGAGCTGTGTTTTCTGAGATGCTCTTAACAAGTTTGTGTTAGTTTTCATCGACGACATCCTTATCTACTCCAAATCTGAGGAGAAGCATAAAAATCATTTGGAAGTGGTGTTGGAAACATCAAGGAGACATGTCCTAAAGGAGAAACTTTCTAAGTGCCATTTTTGGAAATCAGAAGTAAGATTCTATGGACATATTGTGATAGGAGAAGGTATTTCAGTAGATCCAGTAAAGGTGGAGGTTGTTCAGGAATGGAAGCAACTGCGGAATCCTACCGAGGTTCGTAGTTTCTTAGGATTTGTTGGGTACTAATAGAAGGTTTATTCAGGATTACTCTAAGATTTCCTCCCATTTGACTATGCTAACTAAGAAGGAGGAGAAATTTGTATGGACCCCTAAGTGTGAAGAGGCATTTCTGGATTGAAGAATAGATTGAACAGTGCACCCGTTTTGGCTATTCCAGATGGGAATATTGGGTTCACGGTTTACACGGATGCGTGTGGAGTATGAATTGGTGTTGTTCTTATACAACATGGTAGAGTGATTGCGTATGCAAAAAGGCAGTTGAAGCCTCACAAGAAGAACTATGCTACGCATAACCTGGAGTTGCTAGCTGTTTTCTTTGCATTGAAAATGTGGAGACACTACTTGCTGGGTAAGGATCCTTCTATTCCCTTTAGTTTCTTGCTAATCCTTAGAGATTTTAGGAGTAAGTTTTCTTTCTTAAATTAGGTGAAAAATTCGAGCTCTTAACGGATCATAAATCCCTAAAGTATCTTTTTACTCAGAAGGATCTTAACCTGAGGCAATAGAGATGGTTAGAGTTTCTGGCGACTTATGACTTGGATATTATTTACACACTAGGAAAGGCTAATTTGGTGGCGGATGCCTTGAGCAGGAATGCCATTTTGACTCTTTTGGACGTTACCCCGACTCTCCTATAAAGGATAGCGAGCGAGCAAAAGATGGATAGGAGCCTAATGGCAATCATCAGGAAGGTTGAGGAGGGGCAGTGCACAAGTTTTAAGATTGATAATCGAGGAGTTTTAAGGATGAATGGATGGATCAATGTATCGAATGTCATCGCTCTAAGGGAGGAAGTTTTGTCAGAATGCCATTGTTCAAAATTAAGTATCCATCTAGGTGTCTCAAAGATACATAGAGACATGAAGAGGATGTTTTGGTGGAAGGGAATAAAGAGAGATATCTCCATCTTTGTTAGCAGGTGTTTGTAACGACCCGGATTTTTGAGATAATTTAATTTTCTAAATTAAATTTAATTAAGATAAAAATATGTATTTAATTTGAAATATGATTTCAATATGAATATAAGTTGAAATACAAATAAATATTAAGTTTATAAAGTCTAGTTTAAAAGATTGAATTTTAAATGCTATCGAAAAACATTGCGATAGGCTAGTTTTATCGGTATAATGAAATAAGTAACTATAACTGATATAACTTGATTAAATGGATTTATAATTATTAATTAAACATATTTTTGGTTTAATATGAATAATAATATTGAATTTATAAAACTATAATATTCGATTTAAAATATATGGAAGGATATTCTGTTTTGAAATAAAATGAGCTGATTTTCAAAACAAATGAATACAAAACTATGACAATTCTCCATAGAAATTCCTAAAACCTTCCATAGCAATTATAAAATCCTACCATAGCTTTCCTAAAAGTTATCTAAAGTCTTCCATAGCATAAAAATGGCTAAGTATGGTATGGACATGTGTATATACACATGTAACCATAAGAAGAGATGCATGAATTCCAACCTACACCTCATTACTTCAGCCCTAAGCCTTTAGACATGTGTCCCCTACCCTAATTACCACTCTACCCCTCACTAAGGCTATATAAGAAAGCCCCCTTCCACTTATTCACTCACAACATTCTATTCTCTTCTTTCTCCTTACACATTCTTTCCTTCCCTTCCATGGCCACTTCGGCCAGCAACTACCCAGCCACCACCCAGCCACCACCACCACCACCAGTAGCCCCCATGCACCACCCCATGGCCCACCAACTCGGCCCAAGGCCATACCCCACGGCCCATGAAGCCCAAACCCATTTCCGCCCCCATCCTTGCTCCCCCACGACCACCTCCACACTCCAACCCACTTCCGCCCTCTCCAGCCATTCCTTCGCCTCCCCAGCTCCCATGTGGGCCCCACACCCAAGCCCAAGGCCCAAGACCCAAAGCCGAACCCCCTAAGGCCCAATAAACCCTCCTAAAGTCCATTCGGCCCATCCATAACCCCTATATTCCCATATACCCTCTCTAATATCCTATGCCACCTCAAAATAATATTTAAATATTATTTTAAAAGTTTGAAAAGATTCAAAAAAGAATTGAGAAGAAAAAAGCGAAGTTATAGCGGTTTAGGTCCAAAATAGTAGCAGTTTTCTATGATAAAGTTTGGTGGAGTGGAAATGAAGGTGAGAACTATTTATAGCCCTATTATTATTATTATAATAGTGTTGGATGTTTGTATGAAGTTTGGATGATAATTGGTTGAATGGTTTGAATGTTAACTGCTTATATATGCTTATAAGTGATACAGTTAAATTAAATAGTTAATCTTATTATTAACTGTTAATTGATGAGTTTAATAATGCCATGATGATTGTATGGATGTTTATGTGTTTATATACCCCTATAGACAAGTTTCACACACTTATATATGGATGGTATGGGCATTGAATAATCTCTTCCAAATATAAATTGATTTAAAAGCAAGTAAATCAAATATCAAGTAATCAATATATATATATATATATATATATATATATATGTATGTATACATATTTGAAAGGAAATAGATCAATAATATTTTATAATGTTATTTTGAAAGAAATAAAGTTAGTTTGAGATTTAAAGATAAGGATTTGATATTAAACTAGTATAGATTTCAAATATATAATATAATATAATATTATAATAGTGAAAATTCAAAGTTTGAAATTTTTACTCGGAACTGGATAGAAATGAAATTGAAGTGAATACGATAAACTTTTGTAAAGGAAGTTTTGAAATTGAAGTTAAATTCTATATAAACCAAACTGCTTTACTTTAAAATTAAAAATAAATCGATTTTAGAAAAGTGAAGTTAAGTTTGCTATATAAATAAAGGTTTATAATCAATTAAATGATTCCAATAGTCTTATATATAGTTTAATTTGATTTCAGGAAAGTTTGGACTAAATCAGATGAAATTTAGAAAAATAATATTATTATATTATTTAAATATTCAATTAAATCAATTAAATTGAATAAAAAGATTTTGAATTGAGAAATGAAGTTTATATGGTATATATGAAGTATATATATGATTTAAAAGATAATAGAAGTAATTTAAACCATATTTGAATGGTTTTAGTTGTATATACAATATATGGGTTGAATAGAGCAAATCGCGCCGCGGTAGTTCGATGATTTCAACCAATAACTTCAAACTGATATAACGGATGCAATTTAAATCGGATTTGGATGAAACTGAAAACGTTTGGTTTCAAATGGGATTGGTTTTCAAATAAAGAAGAAAAATATAAATTTAGGATTATAGATTTTAAATTATATCCAAATCAATTTGGAATTAAAATCGCGGTATTGCAGTTCGGTGACCATAACAGAAAAAGGTTAAAATTAACTATTTAAAAATAGTTAAAAATATGGAAAAATTATGATAAATCATAATAAATGATTTAAAAGTGATTTGGAATAAATATATGAAGATTGGAATAAAGGAAAAGCTATTTGAGAAATCTAACCAAATCTGTAACGCAATTTGCGACGCTTTTCTGACGAATTGGTAAAAGTTAAATTAACTTAATAAAATGGGATTCAAATCATTTGTAAAGATATATGGAATGTTTTAAAAGGTATTTTTGGAGATGGTTAAATTTAATAATTGAATTTGAAATGATTTATGAAGAATAAAGTAAAATTCTTATATTAAAGAAATAACTTATACTATTCGAGGAATTTAAAAGGTATTTATACCGTTATTCCACTTATAGTATTTGTTGAATTGGATTTGGTCTGTTGTGATTAATGTTTTAAATGACACTAATCTTAGACCTTACTTAACGAATTAAGTAACGTCGTTTTAATCGGAAATTGGTTGGATTAATCTTTTAATTAAGATTTGAATGGAATGATATAATCTTTTAATTAAGATTTAAATGGAATGGTGAAATCTTTTAAAGATTTAAAGGAATTCAATTAGGATTTACATTAAGTATAATAATTGGTTTTATTTACCAAATTTTAAGGAAGAGACTTATACAATCCTGTATATCCATATGGTTTGGAAATAGCGCTTATTATTCGGAAAGACCGGGATTTTCCCATTTCGAATAATAATAAGACATTATGAAGAGAATGATGGATAAGAAGACAATGATGAAGACCGGGATCTTCTCATTGAAAGGACTGCTTGTTGATTTCTCTTTACAGAGTTGCTCCTGTCTAGAGAACAGAACCCTATCCTATATTTTTAGCAGTGGTCCTGACAATGTTTGGGGATTTATCGGATATACAAGGACCTCTCACCTTTTGGGCAAAGGTCGAGGAATAAGGTGCCTTTGGTTTCGTTCAGTCCCAAAACGAACTTGTGGATGGATGGATTGACTGACATTACATTCTAATTTTATATGATTGATCTTTCTTAACGTATATCTGCTTGGTGGTGGAGAATGTATTTTCTTAGCTTAACACCCTTCCTTGAGACGTATGAGCTCAAGGGTTATGCGTTGGTAGAAATCAGTTATGTAATTTTGGATTGGTAATGTGACATTCCGAAGAATGCTATGGATAGGATCAAGGCTTTTGTTGAAAAGCAAAGCCTTGTGGGTACGAGACTTCACGAACCTCACACCCTGGAATGGCCAAAACAGGAATGGATGCGGCAAGGTGTAGGATGTCTATTCCCTTCTAGATATATATAGTGATACCATGGTATGGAACCTAGGTATTCACTTTGTGGATTATATATTTATATAGTTGTACTGTGGTCTTACACGCTCAGTATTTGCTTGATGTGGATGTTGGAAAAGATTGGGGCCCTGTTTTAAAGGTTGGTAATAACCGGGGATGGATAAACTTGAGTAAGTAGTTACCATTGAGTGGTAACCCGACCTTGTGTTGGCAGAGAAACAGTAGTTTCTCGGGACGTCCCTCTAGAGGCGTACCCAATCATGGATGAGGAAGTTCCTTTGCCTGGTCATTATTGGAAACCCATTCTCCAATACGAACCTGGTACGGTTTTGATTGTATTACCCACTGTTTAATACAGTGGCTATAGTAGGCATACCATCATGTAACGTATGCTGGCTAAATTAATAAGTTTATTTTGGAAATGGTTTTCAATCACTAAGCACTATAATAATATTAAAAGGATATTTCTAACGTATCAAAGGCATGTTTGACTATCATAAGGAGAAACCTCGACCATGTGTGCGTTTTCATCTTGTGTGCGGATCGAGACCTTATGATAGTTTCATTTTCAAAAAGCATATGTGAATGTTTTTCAAAACTTTTTTTAAAGGTATAAACTATATTTTTAAGTTCTCACACCAGTCACATGACTGACCTGGAGTTTATTGTTTTCCACTAAACTCTAGGTGCCCATAATTTTCCACACGGGCAGTCTAGAGTTAGGTTTGTCAGTTAGATCTGGAGCTAGGATATTTGGAGCAATTATGGATGTAAGACTTGAAGATGGAGCATTTGGAGATTTTGCTTTATTTTCCGCTGTAGTTGTTATTCCACTGTATTTATGTAAACTCTGAAATGTAAAACTCTTTTGTATATGAATAAAAGAGAGGTTGTTTCACTTCCGCTATGTTTTGATATTTTTGATATGTTTATTATCCCAACCCCTAACGATCAAGGATTACGATCATTTGATTTACGACATTTGAATACATTCAATTATATTCAGGTGTCGATTTTGAAGGTTCGATAATCCTAATCGCTAGGAAAGACGTGAATCCTTATCTTTTGAGTTGGACTTGTATACATTTTAGTCAATTCAAAGGGTGAGAATTTACGGGTCTTTACAGTGTTCGTGCTGTCAACAAATCAAAGGTGATCATCAGAAGGCAGCCGGATTATTGCAACCTTTGGAGATTCTCAATTGGAAATGGGAATTGATATCAATGGATTTTATCAATGGTCTACCTAGAACCAGAAAAGGAAATGAAGGAGTGTGGGTTGTCGTGGATCGGCTAATGAAGAGCGCGCATTTTATTCTGGTAAAATCAACAAGGATCGTTGCTTCCTTAGCTGAAATTTTTATGAGGGAGATAGTCAGGTTGCATGGAGCTCCTATGAGTATTCTAAGTGATCGAGACCCCATATTTACTAGTCAATTTTTGGAAGCATTGCAGAGAACTCTTGGAACAAGGTTGAGCTTAAGCACAACATATCACCCCAAAACAGATGGACAGAGGGAGCGGGTGAATCAGATTCTAGAGGATCTCTTAAGGGCATGTATGTTGGATTTTGGTGGATCTTGGGAGGATCGTTTGCATTTGGTTGAGTTCTCTTACAACAATAGTTTCCAAGCAAGCATTGGTATAACACCTTATAAAGCTCTATATGGAAGACCGTGCAAGTCAGCAGCATGTTAGGTTGAGATGGGAGATAGATTAGTTCTTGGACCGAATATGATCCGAGAGGCTACCGAGAAAGTTGTAGTGATAAAGAAAAGAATGAGGGAAGCCCAAGATTGCCAAAAGAGATATGCGGATAAGAGATGAAGGGATTTGGAATTCATGGTTGGAGACTTTCTGTTCATAAAGATTTCACCCATGAGAGGAGCTATTAGATTCAGAAAAGTTAGGAAGTTAGCTCCGAGGTGTGTTGGACCCTTCCGTATTCTCAAGAGGATCGGATTGCTTGCTTATGGGTTCGAGTTGCCAATGAGATTGGTGGCAGTTCATAATGTGTTTAATGTGTCTCATTTGGTGAAATATGTTCATGACTCATCTTTGATTGTGGAGCCATTAGTTCAAGAGAAATTGGAAATAGAACCCAACCTGACAGTGGTTAGACATCCAGTTTATGTTGTGGATCAGGATGAAAAGAGGTTGCGTAACAAGGTAGTGCGAACAGTTAAGGTTCAGTGGGGCGAGGATCCTAGAGACTACACTTGGGAGACGATGGATCATATGAGAGAAGCCTATCCCGACGTTATGTTGGGATAACTAGTCATAGGTTGTGTGTATAATGTATGTTTGTTTGCTATGGACGAAATTCCTTTAAGGGGGAGAATGTAACGACCCAGAAATTAATCGCTATTAAAAAGAATATTTAATTATATTTTAAATAATTAATAAATGGATTTCTATTAATAAATAAAACTAATTTAAATAATAATTGACGATTATAAATCATTTTCAAAATTTGTTTACCAAAATATATAGTTTATAGAGAAATAGAAAATGTGACCAGAAGTTATTTTCCGAAATATCGATTTTTCATTGGTTAAAAGTTGTTTTAAAGGTCATAACACTATGTTAAACATACAAGCACAAAATATAGACCATTTTAACAAGATAAATACATGTGTACATGTGCATGTAAATGCTCTCTTTTAAGTGTATATATATAAGGATAAAAGAAAATATTTTATAAAGGAAAATACACACACACACACACATATAAATACTCCTTTTCAACACAATTACACTAGTGCATGAAGTTAATAGTTGAAAACATGGAGGGAGTTTTGTGCACGGTTTTGAAGGTGGGAGGAGGTATGGCCATGCATGCATATGTGTATAATTAAATATAAGCACTTATATGTATTTTAATAATTTCCTAAACCAGTAAATACCCACTTAATTTCATTTTTTTTATTTTACAATCTCTTCCTCCACTTTAAATTCCTAAGAGCTTGAGAAGATTAGCCATGGCTTCCTCTTCATAATTCTAAAGTAAAAAATCCATAATTTTTTTTCCAAAAATACCCTTTTAATCCATAAACTCACTTCTACACACCATTCAACATCTCCTCTTCCAAATTACAACACTCCACTACCCAAAACCACAAGGGTCGAGTCTAAACCTCCTAATGGTGAGCCCATTAGCCCAAGGCGGAGCCCAAACACCACTTGGTCGATCCTAATACTAGTGTTCGAGGGTCCAAAAGTTTCAAATTTGCAACAGTCTTAAGCGTTTTCAAGTTCCGGCAAAATTTCTTTGATTCAGAAAAAATTTCGATGAGTAAAACTTTTGTTTTTGGAAAAGAAATTTTTTTTTGATCGACTATATGTTGGGAAAATATGATGATTGTTATGTTGAATTATCATGTCATATTGATGACATATGATGATATATTTTTGTTTGAACTTGGATTTGGTAATTGGTTGATATGTTAATGTGTTTTGATATGTTTGGATATGTATATGGATATGAATATTTGATATTAGGTATTGTATTATTGTAGTATGTTTATGAAAACAAAACCATGTGTATATGATGTAAATTTTGTGAAGTTTGCACCTTGAAAAGTCGCAAAGAACTTGAGATCCGATTTGAAAACGAAAGATTTTTTTAGCTTTGGATTTTTGAAAATGTTTTCGGAGTTTTTACCTTTGTTTTAAGTTTTCAAAACCTTCTTATTTTTGTTTTCGAATATGTAGTAACTAGAATTAAATTGAATATTACACCTAGAAATCAATTCTAGCGAACTGCATTTATAGCGATAGTCGCTATGGATGTAGTTCGGAAAATTTCACAATTTCAAGTTTTTAAGTGTTTTTTTTGGATTGTTTTTGAAAACTCATTTTGAATTAATTAAGTAAGTCAAAATTTTATGTTTTTAATTATCTGATAATTTATTTATATTAATTTAAATTAATTTGGGTAATTATTAATTAATTAATTAAGTAATTAGGTTAAATAATTAGAGTTTAAGAAATTATTAAATAAGTTAATTATTTTAAATAAGTAAGTTTTAAACAATGATTACTTAAGATAAAAGGGAATTAATTTTATTTAATAAAGTTTATTTTATTTAATTAATTTTTTTATTAGAGTTAGTTATTTAATTAATTATTATTTAGTTTAAGGTTTAATTATCCATTTAAGTTGGGTTTAATTTTAAATAAATGTTATTTAATTAAAGTTTAAATGTAAATAAAATTAGGGTTATTTATGATTTAATTTTGATTTAATTAAGATTAATTAAGGTTTAATTGAGGGTTTAAACTTATGATTAAAATGGGAATTTATTTGTTTTAAAGTTTTTTTTAAATTCTGTCGGTTATTTATTTTTAAGAAACTTCCTTATATAAAAAAATTTGTTTGAAAAAAAAGGATCTCTTGTCCATGCTATTAAGTAGCCAAATGAATTAAAGTATTTGTAAATGACACGTTTTATTGAAAGTAAGTCGACTTGTATTTATCACAAATACCGCGCTTTGGGAATGTGATGAATACAAGGGGTTAACTTCGATAAGTGGGACATGATATTATAAGCATATAGAGTGTATGTCCATATGTAAATATTACACCCTGATATTAGAATGGTTCACTATAAACAATTTGACCCTTTAAATTTATCGAATGTTGGTTTGGAGAGACCGGGATCAGATATTAGTTATTATCCGAAAAGCACTTCGAACTAATGTAAATGTTCGAAATTGAAATAGTGAAGGTAAGGACAAGATGAAGATTTAGAAGTACAAGGGCTATTTGCTACTAGCCTTGAGGGTGATTCCAAAATAGGTGTAGTGGAGATAGTGCCTTCGGTTCGTTCATTTCCTAAACGACTTGTATGGATGAGTGCTGACATTATGTCAACATATAGAAGGCAATGTTAGTATTCCAAGTGGCAATGCTAAAATAAAGGTAAAACATAGCCTCAGACCTCATAAACCGGGAATGATTAAAACATGGGAGATGCAGCAAGGCTAGGTGGGTCGCTCTCATGATGGTAAGTTCATCCTTATCTAGAGTCCCTACTTCTAACTCAATTATTCTTCAATACGGTTGCTGATCCCAATCGAAGGGTGATCTTACTCGGTTCTATTCAATAAAAGGTAGGCCTGTCTTATGTTGGCAGGGGTCGATAGGTTCGACCTCGGTGTTATTTTAACTAGAGATGCACCATGACGGGTGGTACCCCAGTAGCCTAGTCACTGTATGGAATCAATTCTCCAATAAGTGCCGTACATTTTTAGTTGTTCCAAAATATGTTGAAATGTGAGATGCAAGCATTTCAGCTATGTTCTATTTTACTTGAAAACCATAAACATTACCATAATATCAATAGATTTCTATATAAAGTGTTTTGGTTATCATGAGGTAAAAAACCGTCCGTGTTTATGTGCAGCGTGGTCTTACGAGTACCTTTGATTTCAAAGTGTTTTATAAAGTAAGAATTAAGTTGTTTGAGTTTACTCACACTAGAACCATGTCTGACCTGGGGTTTTATTTTGCTTTCCTAAAATTCCTGGATACTCAAATTTGTATGAGTAGCCAAGTGATCCAAGTTTCTTACGGAAGCATTTTGAAGGAGCTGGAGCAAATGGCTTCACCGTAGCTTATTATATTTATTTATGCTGTGTTTATGTATGATCTATGTATTTTGTGATGGGCAGGCAGTAAAACTGTCCGGTTGAAATTGTATTGTAATGACTCTGATGTATTATTATTATGGAAATGACTATGTAATATCCTATGTTATCTATTATATGTTGTTCTGATTCGTGGTGAGATTCTGTGATTGTTTAGTTTTTTCTTATCTTTCCTTTTCTTCTACCCTTAATGGCTCGTCTTTCGGTTCAAGAAAAGCGGTCGTTACAAGCAATGGAGTGGGACATAATGTATTCTACTACTAGGACATGTGCTGAAGGGATCCTTGGTTACTCTGGATGTGATGTGTGTTTCATGGGATAAGAGCATGTGTGGACACTCACCCGTGTACCCTGGACCTATGTGACGGTCTGACATGCCTTAGTGAGAGCAGTACCTACGTCATAGTATGTGATTGAACATTGAATCTAATTGCGACATAGTGTGTCACCAGCATTTGTGATGGTGTTAGAGTTAACAGGTATCTGAAAGCATCTTAATGGTGATGCAAAGCCTTAGTGATGGCTATGGTGATATGAGAGCTTGGTGATGGTCGTGATGGTGATGTACCTTTATGATCGTGATGTACCTATGTGATTGTGCGAAGCCTTATTGATGACTATGATGATGTGATGCCTTTTTGGTGGTTATAATGGAGTTGTACCTTAGTGACGGTCATGATGCTGCAGTACCTCAGCGATGGCCATAATGATGTGAGACCTTAGTGTTAGTTGTGGAAACATAGAACCTTAGTGATGGTTGTTGTGTATGTACAATGTGTTTTCTATTTTGTTATGATTGGTGTGATTGTTGCAAGGTTTGGATGGATGCCTTGTGATATAGGTATAATTAAGTTTAGTACCATAACACCTGATGTTATATTTATTTTAGTACACCCATCTGATGATAATATAACATACACACATACAGGCCACACATACATATACATACATGTATGTATGTATGTGTATGTATGTATGTATAGTGTTACGTGCTAACTTATTGGATGCATGGATAAGTCAGGTATAATTTCTCATACTTAATTTTTTTGCTTTAATATATTGACATTTATAGTGCTTTGAGATTATTTATCACTTACATTAGACTATTGTATAGCTCGAGGTTCTGTACTTTGATTCTTATTATTTTAGGTACTCTTAAATGAGTACACTAGATAGTAGGTACTCTTAAATGAGTACATTAGATAGTAGGTCTAAGATTACCGCATAAAGCTATTTAGTGGACGAGCAGGAGGTCGGCACTTATCTATATTATATTTTGGACTTTACTGTTCTGTTGTGCAACACTGTGGAGCTTTTATAAATGTTTAAGGCTAGTAATAGAGACATATTTCCTTTGACTTTATTTTAATAATATATAAACTCTACATCATTTGCTTTGTGTAACTGTTGTAAACTGTATGTACATTGTTATATAGTTTGGTTCATTTACTGCACTTTTCATGTATATTGGGCATCGAAACTGTAGGGTGATTGTCATAGGGCAGACTACTAGTGCCAAGGCAGCATGATCATCCACGATGTAATACCAAACATGGCATCCATAGTGCTGGGTAACTCAAACATCTAAAGTGGCCCTATTATAGCAAAGCTAGGCCCTGCAAAAACTTGTTGAACGACTAATTTTCTACAGGTTATAAAATTTCCAAAAAATTGTAATAAAATAACTACAAGCGCATGGCATGCAATTTTAGTACGTGGCGAATACAGGTCGATCCGCAGGGAATTGAAGTGATTTAAAATTTCTACACAATCAAATTAATCCAATTTGAGATGTGTTAACTATAAATTTCTAAAAGCTAACAAAAGATAAAAGTGGATAAAATATGATAGTAGAAGGCAATTTAGAGGCCTATCCCCTCTCATGATCACATAAATCGACATAATGAAGTTATGATCTCTCTTTTTTGGTCATTAGTGAATTTAGTTAATGTGTTTATCATAAGTGTGGCCTATTTGTGCTATTAATTAGCCCAACATAAACCATCAAACTTTAACACACTCTCCAAACCACTTGTTAACCCTCATGAAAACGATAATGAAGTTAAAAATAAAATCTATTCTAAGCATAACCTATTTACTATTATTAGTAATATAGACCATCAAATTTTGATTCTAAACTCCACTTCATTACCAACATCATATGTAGATGAAGAGATAATTTGTGTTTATGTTTGTTTAAGCAGAGCCTATTTGGTATTAACAATATAGTCTATCAAGTTCAAAATTAATAAACAAAATATCACCACATCCAAAAATTCCATTTGGCACAAAAAGAGATCAAATGAAATCACTATGTTAAATCTACATGATTAAGAGAGCTTCATTACCCCTAAATTGAAGGGGTTTAGCTTTTCATATTTGTTATCATGTCAACAAATGTAAATTGCAACATAAAACAAAAACAAAAGGAAAAAGAGAGCTAATTAAAATAAAAGGAGAGCTAATCTACTTGCATCAAAGAAAGAGAACTAAATTACTAACATAAGAAGAAATAAACAAGAAAATAACATGAATTAAAAGTGCATGAATTAAAATTGCATATAAGAAAATTACATGAATAAAAGGCTAATAGGCCATTAAAAAGAGAAATAGAGTTATTGTTTATCTTTGTGGCTACCACCAAACTAAAGAGAAGGCGGTGCTAAGAGCTCCATTACATGAAACATAATGGGTATTTATACATGTCTAAAACCCTAATCCATATTTTATGGGACTACTCAAAATACCCCTCTAGGAATTATGGCCTCCAAGTTGTCATTAGCATGAGCATAATCCACCATTACATGTGCATGTAACTTTAATGACCACTAACATGTGCATTTGCTCCTGATTGTAGATCATGGTTAGTGGGTAGGTAGGGTCCTCCATGCTGCATGAGTTGAATTATTTCCATCTTCACTTGCCTTCTTCTCTTGTGCATGCATATTTTCATGAAGCCTCTTCATATTTTTCCATCCAAATTCCTATAAATAAAAATAAAATGTGCAAATAAATATTCTCAAATTAATTCACACACAAAAGTGACCATTTTGCCCCCATATGAAGATGAATAAATGATGATTTGAAAACAATTGGAATTTTGGTTTAAACATGTTAAAATACCCAATATGCTCATTTATTTAATTAAATTAGATTAAATATGAAAGTAAAAATATGCATGTTTACGTGCACATCAAATACCTCCACACTTATCTTTTTATTCGTTCTCGAATAAACAAAAATTAAGATAAAACTGTTTTTTAGGAAGCACGATTGCATTGAGCGTATGCAACAAGCCGTTAAACCTCTAGGTTTCCCTAGTAGGACGAGTATTATCTCATGATGGTTTTCAATGGTACTACCCACTGTAGGAATGTTTTCACCTTAGAGGAGGGGGGGTGAATAGGGTGATATTAATAATAATAATAAAAATTAATGCGAAAATAAAAACAATAACAGAAAGTGATGCAGTAGAGATTACACACAGATTTACCCAGCTTCGGCAATAACTTTCCTACGTGCTGCCCTCAAGGTTTCTACTAGAAATCAAGTAGTCATACGCTTACACACGTAAACTTGCGACACCCGCTACTTGACTAACCTAACTCTACGCTCAAAACCCTACCACAACTCAGCCACTGAGTTGCAAATTCTCAAACTACGCCCCGTAGTTTGTTCCTAGTCACACGACTAGAAAGTTACACAATCTAAAAAAAATAACAAATGAAAATAAATAAACTAAACAAAAAACCCTATATTAAAATTCAAGCCCAAATTAGAATTAACAATAGCCAGCTCAATATAGTAAATAATAGAAGACGTCTCTTTTCTTTGTTATGCAGTCGCCTCTTATTCTCTTCGTTCTGGAATTTTAGGGTTTTTCTAAATTGAAGCGCCGTTTAATTATCGATCGATTGAAGTGATTATTATGCTTTGACTAGCTTTGTCAATCGACTCCTTGGCTGATGATTGCTCATGGTCGCTTCTATGTTGAGTTCGAAAACTGGTATGCGATTTTCCCCCTTTTGATTTGTGATTATGCTTGACTCAATTTGCTTTCGAACTCGATTTGAGTTCTAGATAGGTGCTTGCTCTCTGATTTTGACTGAACTCAAAAAACTGTATGTCGATGATGATGATGGGTTAAATAGGGATAAATTCCTTATATTTACATTCGTATATTTGAGTTTTGAATACTTCATGATTTTTTCCTCTCCGTTGATTTTTGATCGTATGACTTGTTATTTGCTTACTTGTTCCATATCTGATATGCTCGAACTTGGTTGAAGTGTTTGAATCAGTCCATTTCTTTGCTCAGCCATACGTTTTTGATCGTGCGATTAAGATGATTTTTGACTTGATCTCCGGTTGACTATATTCGAATTTTAATGAGTTCGAATCCGTTCTTTTCTCTTCAACTTGAAATTGAGAAGTTTATTGGTTTACTGTCTTCGTTCCATTCTTTGCTCTGATTTCTGATATATTCAAATATGTTTAAATATTTTCGAATTTGTTAATTCTTCAACTGCAACCTTTGCGGCCTTGACTTTTTGAAACACAACTATTTTTTACTATTTTTTTATATGCGTGGTCCACCCGAGTGTGTTGACTTGTTTATCATGTTTCATTTGAACTCGAGATATATTGCTGACCTCATAAGAATTTACTAGTTCACCATGATTTGCTCTGTGACTTTATTCAATCTGCTGTTTCATTCATTTTCTAACAATATTCGAATTTTCATTGCACTTTGAAACTACTCTGACTTGTTTTTCGAACTGCAATGTTTATTCATGTATACATATCCTAGTTTGCACTTAATGTTAGTGTTGATACTTTGAAGTTTTCATATTGGATGCACATTTGCAGTCTAGTTCAACTATGACCCTTCATGTGTGAGCATTTTACTTCATGCCTCGACTTGTGCCTTTGTACATTTGCATATGAACTTGGTTGATTGGAGTCTGTTTGTAACAACCAAAAATTTAACCCATAATAATTAATTTTTTAATTAATTAACTAATAAAATAACTTTGTGAAATTATCAGAATTAAGCCACGGAAGTTGCACCATTGTGTCCGTGGTAATTTTCTGGTCAATTTCCATATATGGAACGTCAGAAACCGACTAATATGACCAAGTTATAAAATAAACAAAATAAGTAGAAATAAAACGAAAAATAAAATATATGGTCAGGTCGACCGGCCGGTCGACCTGAGCAAGGGGACGGTCGACGACGCGGTCGACCCGCCTTGCATTTGGGCAGACGAACGAATGCTAATTCGTTCGAACGAATTAACGACCACCGAACACGTCATTTGCATCTCTTATTTTGATCTTGTCCCTCCATTTCTACATCTGATGGCCCCTATTCAGCCTATGACGTGGTTGCATCCTATTCAATCTCCAGATCCAGCGGTCCGAGATCCACTTCTACACCTATAAATAGACCCCTAGACCTAACACTTTTTCTCATTCTAGGTTTTCTTCAATTGGGTTCACCTTTCTAGGAAGGACCCTAAACGGAATAATTTTTTCAAAGGAGAAAATCGTTATAAATTAAATTATTTTATAACTCCAAGTGGATCCGGGAATACCAAAGGAAAAGCGTAGGACCGAAGGTGAGTGATTGTAATTATTTTAATATTTCTTTAAGTAATTTAAAATAATAGGGTTTCCAATAGTTGTAGCTTTACTACGATTTTTAGAATAGCCTTTTTAGTAGTTATTTATAGTTTTTAGAATTATTTCAGTCTATTTCCTTTCAGCTATTCTTTTCAGTAATTTTAGTATTATTTCAGTTAATTATAGTTTATTACTGTTAAGCATAGCTTTTTATTGATTTACAGTATATTTACAGTATTTAAGTTTATTTACTGTTATTTATTTCTTATTTACATCTTTTACGACGTTTTGGATTTTATGAAAGCGTCTATTCTCTTCATCCCCCTTTTTCTGCGCGTATGGATTAGAATAAATTAAACGCGAATATGGATTTTATAAGTAAGAATATTGAATGAAGAAAATAAGATGTAAATTATAAAGACGGTAATAAATAATGGAATTAGACTGAAATTATGCCTAATTATAATTAGAATTGGACTAATTAAAAATAATTGGCATAGTTATAACTTAGAATTATAACTAAATAGAGTAAAAGATGAAAGAAGCTTATTTTCACACTTAGACCATAGGTTATGTAATAATCATGATTATAACGTAGGTTATAATAAGAAAAAGAACAGAATGGGGCTTATTTTAAGGCTATGGATAAATTAATAAGCGTAGAAAGTAAAAATGATAATAAAGGCTTATTTAAATAATTTATCTAAGTTAATAAGAAAATATGAAAGTAGGACCTATACCAAATAGCATTCCCTAGGGCACGCTTATGCTAAGAATGGTAGTAATTGGTCAAATAGAAGTCCAAATCACGGGAATTTGGATAAGGAGCGCAACTAGATATTGTTTGGATGAAGGGCCAGTACCAACAGCATTTCCCCTATTTTTCCATGGACACACGGTGATCTCGCATTAGCCTGAAGTGAGATGAGGGGCACGCTATGTTGGACGTTGGAGGTAATAAGAAGACCCAATAGGTGGAGCAAAAGGTAGCATGGGCATGGTGGTAGTTACGCATGCGACTTCCATTTGTGTGCTCAATGATAGCTATGAGTTCCAAGCGCTTAGAATGAGTGTCTTTAGTAGACACCATTGTCTTATGTGTAGGGAGCTATATATGTCGTCCGGATCCACAGTAGTTGCTCTGTGCTTCTTCCGTAGATACCATTGGCTGCTATGTAGGGAGTTATATAGCGGCTGGTCCGCAGTAAGGTCTATGGAGTAGCAGGCCGATCAAAAAGGGTAGAATTAGGGTCACCTCCTAATTACAGGATTAGGAATTCAACCTAATTAAATCAGAACAAGTGCAAGCAATCAAAGTTAACCTATCTTGAGCAATATTTAATCGTATTTATTTCCAGTTTATCTCCTTCCTATTTCCTTTGTTATCCTTATTTATGCTAGAACTGTTGTAGAGTCTATTACTTTTATCTTGCTTAAAGGCTCTAGTAATTACTATCATTCACCATACTTTTAGTCTAACCCACTCCTCTATTTCCCCCTTAGGCAATCAAGGGAGAAGCTAGTAGATTGCTGTAGCTTGGATTTCTTCTTGGAGGAGATTTCTTCTATGTACTCCTTTTTTTTCAGCTTTTGTTCTTGTATGCACTGGTTTATTTATGAGGGATATTACGTATTCTGATTTTGAGACTATGAATTTTTATTTCACAAGACATGATGGGTTTTGAGATATGGATGTTGTATTTGGCATTTGACTTATTTATGAATTAATTATGAAGCTTTGTTTTAATTAAACTTATTTAGTTTCCGCCGTTTTTACCTATTTCTGTCTTGTGAATCTTAGTCTCTGTTAGTTTCAGCTATACCTACAACGCACCATGCCTTGTAATGTGTCCTTTTGGGTATATTAAGGGCTGTGGGGCGTTTCATTGTTGATTTGTTGTTGTTGTTGGCTTCATGTGTAGATCACTTCATACATGTGCACTGAACCTGTTTGTATGATTGTTTTTGATGTCTGGTGGTCTTGATACATGTTTTCATCTGTGTACATTTTGTTGAGGCTCCATGTTAACTGTTAGTTCAATCTGGCTTTGTTCCTCTTGAATTCTGGTCTTTGGTTCATGTCTGTTGTATGTTGAACTTGTGAGTTTTCATGTGAAATTCTTTTGGTTAAGACTTGGACTTGTCTGAATTTGCTCATTTGAGTTGCTGTCTGGTTTGGGTATTCATGTTGCATTGTGTTGTAGTGGTCTTGTTGTCTGGTTCACTTCAGAACTGTAGTCACTACTCCTTTGCTGTCTCCTCTGTTTCATATGTTTATGTACTGATTTACTGGCCTCTGTTCCATGTTTTGCATTCCATTTGCATTCATATTATCAGGTTGTACATGTTGAAAGTGAATGCTTGCATATGAAGTCTGGTGCACTTGGTTCTGGTCTTCTCTACGTATATACATATATACATATATGTATGTATATATGTGTGTGATGGCTATGCTCTCTTGTGTATTCATGTCTTTGTTATTCATGTTGAAACTGAACATTGCTTCGAGTCAAAATTGCCTCTTGTCCTTGTGCACTTGTATTCTCTGACCCTTGTTCCACTTGAAGTCTGGTGTGTGCATTTGGTTGAATTTATTACTATGCTGTAGACTGGTTGCATACCTCACCATGTCTTGTTCAACTTCAACTTAACATGCCCTTGTTTTCATGTGCATACTTGAGTTTGGCATTTGAAGTCTAGTTATTTGCACTTGAGTTGAATATAACCTCGGCTTGGGTTTGACCTTGTGCTCACCTATCCCTGCAATTTTAATGAGAAAGCGTATATCGGTGTGCACGACCTTGTGGCATGTACAGTGATACACTGTGCATGTCAGAAGTTGTTTGTGTATGATGAATTAAAAGAAAAATGATGACGAACAACCCAAATAATCGAGACAAACAATATTTTCAAAACACACACTTTATTGTATATTGCAAAATATTTCTTTTTCAATTTTACCGCGTCAGTGTTTATTTTGCAGATAGTTCAGATGCTGGATACAAGCTGGAACAGAGTTGAAGATCAAATACGAGGTTGAGTGAATATGTAGTGAGGTGAAATTGTAAAGTGAGAATTATGTTGTAATTCAAAGTGTATTGCAATTGAAAATGTATAAATGTAGTGAGATCTCAAATTTAAACTGTTTGAATTTGTAATAAAATATTTGTTTGAATAAAATATTTGTTTAAATAAAATATTTGTTTAAATAAGAATTCTGAGTTATTCATTTTATTCGACAAATATTTATTTAATTATGTGAAAAAATAAAATAGTACAATAAAAAATACATTTAAATATATATATATATATATGTGTGTGTGTGTGTTTATTATCATCAAACAAAAATCATAGGCTATTGTATCCTACACCCACAAAATCCAAATGCAACATGAAAATTCCTAAATGCAAGATTTATTTATAAAGAGTTGAATGAAAGTTTTTGAAAATATTTACAAATGAAGAATTTACTTTTAAATTGACACGAGTAAGTTAAATATAAGTTCTGGTCATTATCAAGAAATTTAAGTCTTTTTACTTGTCAAAATTTCCAACAAAATTTAAGTTATCATCACAAATAGACTCTAGTTTGGTTAGTTGTTTCGGTTGATAGCATAGTGCAACTATGAAATGGATCCTTAGTTGATTATCAAAGTTTTTCAAAGTGGTATTTTTGTTTCTTTTAAATGAAAAATCAAACCAAATAAGTGAAAATAGTGCTTGGATTTCAATTGCTTACTCTCTCTTTATTTGAAATTTTATTGATATTAACAATATTTACATATGCCTAACTTAGAAAACTAAGGCTGGATATACCACCCATGCACTGGCTTGCAGGCTTACGTGAGAGGAATACAGAGCATGGCAAGTTTACACACAAGTATGTACAACTATCGACTATAGGCGTTATTAATGAAAGAATTTTTTATATACATACACCTATCTCAAATATACTGAGGCCAGATATACCGATCATGCACTACCTTTCGGGCTTATGTGAGAAGGGTACAGAGCATGGCGAGTGTACCCACTTAAGTGTGAACACATGACTCTAGGTGTTTCTTCACAATTTTTTTTGTTATATATATATATTAAGAGAGAGATTTGCAAAATCGTCTTAGTACCACTTAAATTAGAAGATCAAAAATGTTATAGCCTTTACTTTAAATTAACCACTCTTTTAAACAAAGATTTCAATTAGGATATACTTCATAATTGATATCCATGAACCTTCCTATATGCTAGTTAACCTATCGTTACTTGTAATCAAACTTTTCTTTTTATTATTTTTTAAGACAAGTAATTTCCAAAACTTTCTTTTTAATGACCAAAACCATATATTTATCCTATAGTGTTTTTCAAAAGTAAATTCATATGCTAAAAAGAAAATTTGTTTTGGATTTTTTTTTCTTTTTAAATTTTGGAAAGAAAAAGCAAAAAATAAACCATGAAAAATAAAAAAATTGGAGTTGAGACTCTCCCCCACACTTGATTTTGACTCTGTCCCCACAGTCAACCCAAGTGAAAGGAGAGAAATAAAAATAAAAATATGACCTATATTTACATGAAAATGGAATGGTTATTATTTAAACGATATCAGAAAATATACTGTTAAACAGTAAATGAAACAGTCTTCCAAAAACTAATTCATTTGTCTTGTCAAGTACGGGAGACATAGCTTAAGCACAGAAAACCAAACCGTAAAAGATTTCAAAGTTGAATGTTGATTTGGAAAAACAAATGTCGTTTTATTAACAATTGTATGAGTTTTTTTATTTTCGATTATTTTTGTGGTAAATAGAACAATTTGTTGAAGTTCAAATTTATTTTCACCAATTGATTTTCAAACTTATCATTGAATACTTCTTTAGAATTATTGATTTCAAAATCAAAATGGTGATTTAATTCTACCCCTTCAGAATTCAAAAACTCATCTTCGAAAAGTCCAAAAAATTTGTGTTCACTTAAGTCGTCTTCCTTTGTTAAATTATTCACAACTTCATTGCATGTATCATGTTCAAAATCTAAAGTTGTTGTATTCAATTATTCAAAATCGAAAAAGGAAGATCTAATTTTAAATTTGGTTCCACACTCTCAAAAGAATTGAAATCCAACTCAATTACTGCATTTTCAACAAATTCATTAAGATTGTCGTTTTATTTCAAAAGTTGTTATTTGAAAATCATCAATTTGGATAAAAGGTGTAACGACCCGACCTTCCAGTCCCGGAAAATCGAACCATTTGTGTTAAAGAAGAAGAGGTAGAAGAAGAAAAATAGAAAACAACATCAGAATCTAACCATCGCAGCGGAATAAAATATAATATGTATTAACAGATCTTTACACAAATCAAAACTATATCAGTTTTATATAATATAGCATCAGAGTATACACCAGAGAACACATAACATACAACTGAACAATAACCATATCATGTCCTCAATACAACAGAGTACAACAATCAACACAACGGAATATATATATATAAATAAGTACGGGAGATACGTCTCGCCATCCAGCTCATCTCCTGAGCTCCACAGCATCATATCCTGTAACCTATAATACTCGGTCTGACCCGAGCATCATATAAAACAATACCCGAGTCAGTCTGGAATACCAGCGTGAGAAAATCACACTCAATTGATTATTAAAGTTTCAAAAATCCTTTTGAAAACAAAAGCATCTCGTAAGACCACGCCACAAATAAACATGTCGGGTTTTTACCTTACGATAGCTTAAACACTTTTTATAAAAATCCTCTGATATTATAATAGTGTCTATTCACAAATACTTATTAAAATAGCTGAAATTGTTACATGATTAAATTCCAGCATACTAGCCACAACGTGGGTAATACAAACAAAACTCGTACAAGGCACGTAGGGAGAATGGATTTCCAACGAATGACTAGGCACTGGGGTACCACCTGTCACAGTACGTGGCCTAGATCACAGTACCGAGGAGTACGCCCGCTCCCCTGCAACACAAGGTCGAAATCATCCCTTACTGGATAATTCCAAATAAAATCACCCCACGGTTGGGATCAGCAACCGCACCACTAAGCCGAAATAAAGGGACATCTAGACAGGGATGACTTTACTCTCAAGTGGGGGCTACCCACGAAGCCTTGCTGCATAACCCCTGATTTTCAGTCATTCCCGGTTGATGAGGCTCGAGGCTAAACGATACCTTTTCAGAACATATCCCTTAGAATGCCCATCGTCCACCTGACGATGTTTCGCAAGCATTCGTCCATACAAGTCCGTCCCGGGTTCGAACGGAACCGAAGGCACTATTCCTACTACACCCATTTTGGAAATATCCTCAAGATTAGTAGCGACTAGCCCTTGCACTTCACTGCTCCATCTTCGACTCCGAACACGTTACACGAAACGTACAAACCGGATCGAAGTGGTATTCGAGTCTCCAGACCTAGAATCCCGGTATACGGAAACTCGATCCCGGTCTCTCCGAAACGATCAGCGCATTTGGCCAATATTGATAGTCGGTTATTTAACTATCAATTAACATCCACAATCAACCATCATACAATAAATAATTTCCCACATTATTTATTTGCCTCAAATATCTTTCCAAGATATATTTCTATTTTCAAACTCCTTTTGAAAACAATTTCAAACAGTTTCCGCTTACGGAATACATTTCCCCAGATATTTATTTCTCTGAAACACCAAGTACAAAATACTTTAGATTTAAAAATAATTTAAAAGCACTTTACTATAAATATACTTTATAACATTGAAATTTAAAAACTACTTTAATACCTTAACAAAATATATACTTAAGGAATATTTAAAATGAAACCCCTTTACAAATATAAACTAAATTTCTCTTTTAAAACATAATAGCAAATCACTTTTATATAATTACTACAATAATAGATTTTTGAAAATACTTACTTTAGACTTTAACATTTAGAAATAATCAATCTTCTAAAATATGCTTTTTTAAACATATTAAACTTTTAACTTGTATTTAAAATTGCCTTGGAAAAACGTACTTGGCAATCCAGAGAAATACACTTCTCATTTCCATTTTTAAAAATAAACCAACATTTATTTTTAAACCAATCCATATTCTTTTATAAATTCCCATCTTGAATTTATATTCTCAAATATCCACTGATATTTTATTTTACCTTATAAACCCAGTTTATATCTCCAAAATCTCATTTCTCTTTTAAAAATCCAAGTTTTTAAACGCTTAAATCAATTTCCAATTGATTTCCATTTTTACTTTACTTTGAAGTAAATTTCCCTATTTACTTCAATTATTTCAAATACATTAACTTTCATCTTTTATTTCCTTATTATGAGTTAAAACCCTTTTTAACTAAAATACCAATTTCGGATTTCCAAACTTCTTCAATTAATATTTTAATTAAATTAAATCTTTAAATTTCAATAAAATCAATTCTTTTATATTTTTAAATAATATCACTTTAGTTAAAGATTTATTTCTTCACTATTAAATTCAAAATCCTCTTTTCCCATATTTGTTCGAATTAAGAAATTTCTTTATTTCTTTTACAATTCCCTATTTAATTTATTCGAATTCACTAGAATTATTTAACTTAAATTTTACTCTTTTATTTCTTTCCAAAATTCAATTCAATTGCTTTTGATAACTCATTATACTGGGAAATTTAATCCAACCAGATTATCCAATATAAATCATCACAGGGTATCAAAAATCATATCACAGAATATTTAAACAAAATTAAATATTTTGAGGAATCCAGTTGGATCCCTCCAACCTGTTTCCCTGCATCCACCAGTGTTAGCACAATACCAATTCCACTTCGAGGTGGAATATCGCGGTATATGGGTTTAATATAATCATCCGCTATTATGCGGCGCATAGGGTCTCATCCGCTATAAAATGCGAAAATATCAACAATTTCAATATACTACTATATATATATAGCACATCAATCAATGCAATCATCCAATCATCCAATCAATGATTTAAATTTAACCATTTAAATTTAAATTCAACTGAGTGAGATTAACTCACCTTTGTTTCATTTGCAGTCCGATCCAATCTTGACTCGATTTTTTTGACTTTTGACCTTGAATAAACAATTTATATAATTTTATTAATATTCGAATAAATCGAACAATTAATTACCATTTTAAAATTTAATTAACTAATGATTAGGTTTAAACGGGTTTCCTTTAATAGATTATCTTTAGTAACCAAAATAATTAATACAAGTTAATTACAGTGAACAAAGGGTTTTTTTTTTTTACCTTTTTGTAAATCAAATCAGTTTATTAAACAAATTACTCACCTTAAATCATTATCTAAATTTTCTACAGTAGGTTAAAAACATGTATACGTGAATATATTTTCCTCTGGAATCAAAAATTTAGCCTGCTAATATTTTAAATCAAAAAGCAAGGATACTGTACTTACAGCCCTATCCTAAAACCATCATCACTGTCGCGAGCCAACCCAAAGAACAACGCCGAACCCCTCGTTTTCGACTGCAGCCCAACACCTCTTCTCCCCGGCCCACGCTGAGCCGACTGCGACAACCAAAACCCTGACAATCATCCCCCTTCGATACTCGAGTCGCCTCGCTGCCGCTCTCCTCGCAAATCAGACCACGACTTCAAGTACGACACCCACAGCACACCGCGACCCCTCCCCCATATTTAACTGCCACCACGCGAAGTCGAACCCTAATGCTTTCGCTGCAAGCTCGTGCCCCCTACCTCTCGAATTGGCGAAGCCTGTCGCGAAATACTTCTAACCCCTTTTTTTCGATTACTTGAATTTCGTTGTTGATTTGGGAAGGGAAAGATGAAGAGGGGTTCGGCTTTTAAAATAATTAAACGAATTTGATTCGCTCGAAAAGGGAATGGGAGGCTGTTATTTCCTTCGTTCGTTTGCTTTTGAAGGAAGCCATTTTATTTCTTTCGTTCCTGACTTTAGAAATGAAGAAGGAAACAAGGTTGAGATATTATTGAACGAGAGGGAACAGGAAAAGATGTTTTGCGTGAAAATTTGTTTCTGCATGTCGGCTACAACAGAGATAGGTTGGCTAAAGGAAATACAGGGTGGCTGCTGATTTGATTCATTCGGATAAGGATATTTAAATTAGATCGATAATTATCGTCTAAGCGTTTATACCTCGTATGATCACACGTTAATTCCGAAAGCTACAAAATTTGAAATCCGGTAATAATTCAATATTACGGACCCAATGGAACTGGTTTCGTCGAATTCCGAGACTGTGCCTCGGAAGGCTATTTTTAAATTCAATTTAAATGATATAAAATTTCAAAACATAACAAACCATTTTTAAAGCTGATTCCAACACTTCTATCCATTTCAGTATTATCTATATAAATTTTATAAGTCTTCAAATTATTTTTAACAGGCTTAAAGCTCCAGATTCAATAATTTACCCATTTTCAATAATTTAAATTCAACAATTACTTGTCTAATCAATAATGATATTTGAAATTAAAGTTAATAATTATCTTTTGAATATTTAAAATTAATTAAATATTCCTATTTCAAATGCTCAAAAATTCCGGGTCGTCACAAAAGGTGGATTATTGTTAGAGTCGTCACACGTTGGGATTTGATTATGTTTCTCATGTTGTTTCATGTATGTTTCAAACAACAAAATCCGTGTGATCTTTGTGAATTTCTTCCATTTGCTCAAAAAATCAACTTTATAATTATTAATTTGAGAATTTTCAATTTAAAATTGTTGAGAACAAAGATTGTCCATTGCACCATAGTCATGATTATTCTCATTACCAAAATCATTTAAAAAGTGGTTCACATTTCCATTTTGACTTTTGAAATTCATTTTGGAGTTTGAAGTTGTATTGGCATGAGTTATAATCGAAACCATTTGAATTTTGAAGTGAATTCAATTTTTGATTATTTTGAAATCCTTGACTTGAGTTATTACACTGATATGAATTACTCAAGTTATTTATCATTTTTTTGTTGTTTAAGCAAAAACCAAATTGTTTCAATACTCTTTTCAAGATTTGAGGGTTGGTCATCATTTTAGAAACTTTGTGGTGCAAAATTTGAATTGTTTACACAACAATTGTTATTAAAATATGCATAAGAGTTTGATGTGAAACTATATGGACTATATTGATTTTCAAAACAATTGTAAAATTTTTGCAAGTAGGGAAATTCAGACATTTTCAAAATGTTTTTTTAAAGGAAAAATATTTACCAAAATGAATTTATTTTTCAAAGGGGAAATTTGATTTATGTTTTTTTTGGATTTTCAAATTTTTTCTTTTTTCATATGTTTTTGTTTTGTTTTTTTTCCTTGAAAAGATTATATAATTTTTTTTGGTTTTTGTTTTTCTAAAAAAAACCACTTTATATTTTTTTTATAGATTTTTTTGATTTAATTGGAAAATTTTGAAATGAAATGATTTAAAAACCATGTTAAGGAAAATGTACAATTTTTTTAGTTTTGGATTTTGTTGTTTTATTTTTTTTAAATATGCATGAAATAATGGAACTAAATGAATGCAAGGACTTAACTACAAATTTTCTTTCCTAAGTAGCTTCTAACCCAAAATTGTATAATCACACTTAATCCAACAAAATATTTTTTAGCCAGGTAATGGACGGGAGTTATCGGTGCACTACGAATTACCGTAGCAATGCAACCGAAGGTTTAAGTACCTTTAGAGAAACAATCAGTATAAATTTTACGAATCATTGTAATATTTATAACTGATTATTGCTCTACCGTAGTCTAGACACCAAGAAATAAAATTGTTCAAAGAAGACAACTATCAAGATATAATTAAGCCCTAGGTGAGCTCGTGATTCCCTTATGTCAAATGCCTAACCCTTATTATTAGTCAAAATACTACCATGAAATGCAATTTGTGGGCCAAGGAAGGGGTGATGAAATCCCCACCTTATGTGGATTTGGGTATTGCCCTTAAAAAAGAAAATAAGATGAGATGAATGCAAAACAGAAATTAAGCGTGAATTAACGATGCAACTATGAATGAAATTTTATTTTGTTTTGAATTTTTTTGAATTTTTTTTAGAAAAATGCAAGCAACCAACAATGCAAAGAAAACTATAAACAAGAGATGGGAGCACGATACCAGAGCATATAGAATTATTTGCAATTTATTTATTTTTCAGAGCAGAAAATTCTTTTTAAGCAAGCAATTTAGCAAGCAGAGTGAACTAGCAAACGATTATTCATTTTTTAAATTTCTACATTCGCAACCTGAAACTAAAAACAAGATATATGTATATATTTTTAAGAAGAGAAAGAGGAACTTAAAAGAACAAATGTACTATAAAAAATAATGATCGACCCGTATAACCTAAAGCCCAATACCCTAATTAAAACATTCTCTATCCCACTTTCAAACTAAACTTCCACTTCGAAAATCACAAATCATCTTATACCAGAAATTGAAATCAACCCAAAATAAAAAAAATCATGCAATTTGTGGTTCAAAATTTGAATCAGGCGATTGTTCTTTGATGTCGCAGCGGGTGATTGGGCGAGGAGATGTTGCAGAAGTGAGTTTCAGGTGATGGTCGATGTTGAAATTCGTGAATTGTAGAGGTGGTATTGTATGCAGCAATTGTGATTCGATGAAGGGGATGGTAGGTTGCAATGTAGAGTTGCTATGTTGTTGTGATTATGGAAGTAAGTGGGTGGGGTAGAGGTTATATGTGTAGCAAAGGGTGGAGCAAGTGAAGTTGAAGTGATAATGTTGTAATGGAAGAGGAAGTTTGTTGTTTTGAGCAGGCAGACATGGGGAGGTTGCTGGATGTTTTGAAGAACTGTGCGGTAATGAAGTGTTGATGGTTTCTTATGTGTAGAGGTTGATGGTTGTTGGACTAATAGCAGTGAAGGAGTGCTGTAATAAGAGGGAAAGTAGTAGTTGTGCACTGTTTTGACAGAGGTGAATGGTATATGTGGTATGATGGTGTGTTGCTGTTGGGATGGTCAGGTGGGAAGAATGTGGCAATGTGATGGTAGTTTGAAGTTGATGGTCATGTATGATGGGGTGTGTGACTTTGAATTGAAGAAGTTTGGGTTGTGATGTAGGTTTGTGTGTGCTGTAGTGGCACTGGTATGTAGGGGTGATGTGCAGGCAGTTGTTAAGGGCAGTATGTACACCGTGTTACAGTGGCAAGGGGTAGTGCAGAGGTTAGTGGAAATGGAGGAGAGTTGACTGTTTGATGTATGGCAGTGGGTTTGTGGAGAATTGTTGTTGCAAGTTGATGGTTGTGGAGTAAGTGAAGGCAGTGACTGTTGTGAGATGATAATAGAGTTGGTTTGATAGTGATGAAAAAGGATGGTTACAGTTCAGAGAGATGATATGTGCATGATGGTAATAGTAAATGTATGGAGATTAACAGTGAAGTGAAGTGGAAGGTAGTGGAGACTTGTAGAGGTTTATGGTGAAGTTGTATGGCAGAGAAGTTTATGTAAAGGATTTTGGGTCAATAAGGGATATAGTTAAGTGGGTCAGTAAGGGGTTTGTTTGAGTTTGTATGTAGAGAGTTGATAGAGAGTGGAAGCACAGATTGCAGGTTATGTGTTCCAGGGTAATTCCAGGGTATGTGGAGAGTTGTAGTCTGAGTTAGGCAGCTCAGTTGAATGGTTGTGAAAGTTGATGAAGTATGTTGATATGGGGATGCTTGGTTATCCCAGTATAGCGATGAGTATGGAAGTGAATGCAGTGGAAATTGATTAGGCAGTATGGTAGGGTATTTGATGCGATGGACTATTTGATTGATAGGATGGTTTGTTTGATGTTTGGCTGTGAAGTCTGTTGTCTGGGTTGAATGGCAAGTGAAGGATGTTTGTTGGTGAAGGAAGATAGCACTGTTATGACAGTGCACAGAACTGGGATGCACTAAGATACGTGATGTTATGGAGGATGATTTTTGGTTTGTTAATGGATGGTTTATTGTAACGTAGATAATGGTGGGGATGAATTTGGTGATGGGATTAGGGTTGTGGTAGGAATTTATGACATAGGTGGATGAGGGTAGTTTAAAGGCAGCACTGTTGTGATATGGTCAGGGAAGTATGAAGTGATATGGTCAGGGAAGTAGTTATTTGTACGCAATGATTGGTGTAGTTATGTGACCGTTTGTATGTTGTGAAATGTATGAAGTGGTTGTACAATTGTGTAGTGGTGCTGTTATAGAAGTTGAAATTGTAGTTGAGAGTTTTCCGGTGAAGTGTCGGGGTTGATGCAGTAGTTGATGTCAGTAGGCAGGGTTTGTTAAGTAGAAGACTACTGTGGTATGACAGGCAGAGCAAAGGAGGAAATGGTTAAGTTGAAATGTTGAAAATTAGTTGGCAAGAGATGTTGAAATGTGATGTAACAGTGCACAGTGAGTTTCTAAAGACACTGAGTGCACAGCGAGTTTCTGCTTTGTCACAAAGATAGTCAGTGTAAATGTAAAACAGTTTGCACAGTGAATTTTTTTGAAAAACAGTGTATAAAATGTAAACAAAGTTGTAATGAAATTTTTTGTTTTTGAAATGAAATTGTGGATGTTTTTTTATATAATGAGTGCAAATGAAAATGAAACTAGAAAACAAGCATACAAACACAACGAAATAAAAAATCACACACAACACAAACTATTTTTTTAAATACAAATTGTAAACACATTAAAATCAAACAAAAATAATTCGAAGAATATAAATAAAATCAAATTAACTCCCCGAAAATGGCGCCAAAAACTTGCTGAATGGCTAATTTTCTATCGGTTAGAAAATCGTCGAAAAATTGTAATAATATAATCACAAGCGTACGACATACAATTTTAGTATGTGTCAAGTATGGGTCGATCCACAGGGCATTGAAGTGATTAAAAATTTCTACACAATTAAATTAATCCAAGAATTTGAGATGTGTTAACTACAAATTTCTAAAAACTAACAAAAGCTAAAAGTGGATAAAAATATGAGAATAGAAGAAAATTTAGAGGCAAATCCCCTCTCATGATCACATAAATCAACATAATGAAGTTATGATCTCTCTTTTTTGGCATTAATGAATTTAGTTGATGTGTTTATCATAAGTATGACCTATTTGTGCTATTAATTAGCCCAACATAATCCACCAAACTTTAACATACCCTCCAAATCACTTGTTAACTCTCATGAAAATAATAATGAAATTAAAAATAAAATCTATTATGTGCATGATCTATTTACTATTGATTAGTAATATAGACCATCAAATTTTGATTCTAAACTCCACTTCATTACCAACATAATATGTCGATGAATAAGTAATTTGTGTTTATGTTTGTTTAAGTATAGCTATTTGGTGTCAACAACATAGGATGTCAAATTCAAAGTTAAACAACAAAATATTACCACATCCAAAAATTCCATTAGGCACAATAAGAGATCAAATAAAATCACTATGTTGAATCTACATGTTTTAGAGAGCTTCATTACCCCTAAATTGAAGGGTTTTAGCTTCTCATATTTTTTATCATGTCAACAAATGTAAATTGCAACATAGAACAAAAACAAGAGGAAAAAGAGAGCTAATTAAAATAAAAAGAGAGCCAATCTACTTGCATCAAAGAAAGAGAACTAAACTACTAACATAAGAAGAAGTAAATAAGAAAATAACATGAATTAAAAGTGCATGAATTAAAATTGCATATAAGAAAATTACATGAAGAAAAGGCTAAGAAGCCATTAAAAAGAGAAAGAGAGTTATTGTTTATATTTGTGGCTACAACTAAACTAAGAGAAGGTGGTGCTAAGAGCTAAGAGCTCCATTACATGAAACATAAGGGGTATTATATATGCCTAAAACTCTAATCCATATTTTAAGGGACTACCCAAAATACCCCTCTAGGAAGTGTGGCATCCAAGTTGTCATTAGCATGAGCATAATCCACCATTACATGTGCATGTAACTTTAATGATCACTAACATGTGCATTAGTTCCTAATTGTAGATCAGGTAAGTGGGTATATGGGGTCCTCCATGTTGCATGAGTTGAATTATTTCCATCTTCACTTGCCTTCTTCTCTTGTGCATGCATATTTTCATGAAGCCTCTTTATATTTTTCCATCCAAATTTCTACAAATAAAAATAAAAAGTGCAAATAAATATTCTTAAATTAATTCACACACAAAAGTGACCATTTTGCCCCCATATAAAGATGAGTTAATGATGATTTGAAAAAATTGGAATTTTTGTTTAAACATGTTAAAATACCCTATATGCTCATTTAATTAATTAAATTAGATTAAATATGGAAGTAAAAATATGCACGTTTACGTGCACATCACACGATCTGCGAATACAATAAATGCAGACCAGTATGGGTACCCGACGACCACCAAGGGACGTTTTGCAATCAACTTATGTCCTATACAAAACTATGGCAGGCGCCTCAATAAAAGATATGTCTGTTTGGTTCATTTATCGTTTGTTTTCCTTGGTATACTTGTTTGTTATATTATGCATAAACGGTTAAGTCTACATGTATACCTAAAAATTCGAAAGCCACTTGATCCGCCCAATACAAAAAAATCCTATAATTAAGTACATAAGCCAGACAAGCATATATGTGGAATACTAATAGAAACATAAAAAAGTAAACATAGAATATAGTAGAAAATAGACAAGTCTAGTCAAGCAGCTTTCATTACATAAAAAGTTCATTACACAAGGGAGCTTCCATCAATCTACAAACAACAAAAATAAAAGACTAACGCAAGAAGTCAAAAAGACCACCACTCACTTCCAAGACTCAACGAGGGAGGGTTCAAACAACTTGTTGGTCGTCATCAAAACACAATTCCCTTGTTTACCCCCAACGTAGCTTCAATGGACAAATCACTAGGGCGGCTAGTCAAGGAAGTGATCTATTCCTAAGATAGAATCACAGGAGAGTCCTTCCAACCGCCATAATCTCTTCCACAACCTTCGGCCACATATCGTCATATTGCTCATGGGAAAGGAAGTTGATGACTAAAGGGAGATGAAAGTTAGCTTCGAAGATCAACTTTATCATGGTAGTCAACCTATCATTCAACTCCTCCTCCAAGCGGCAATCGCCCTTGCAACTTTCTTCCAAGTAACATGGTGCAAGTACTACTGCATGGTGCCTCTCACCTCAACCACCTCCTTGCGGCTAGCCCCCATCTCCTCCTTTATCTGAGCCACCTTCCTCTTAAGCTCTTCCCTCTTAGTCACTTCCTCAGCCCTCCTCCTGGCCATAGCTTCACTAGTCGTCTCAACATCAGTGACTCTCTATTCAAGCATCAACAGCTTCTCTTCTGCTAGGCGATATATAGTGGCTTCATCTACGACATTCTTCTTAAGAGCCAGCACATCATTGCGGGCAACAAAGATGGATAAGTAAAAAAACGGAGGAAAGAAAAGAAAATGGCCAAGTCTGGAATCTTACCCAAAAAGCCTTCCTGGCTTCTGTATCCAACACTGTCTCAGTAGATTGGTCGGTCCATCCACTTTTAGGTCATCGCGTCTGAGTCAAAAACTATGAGAAAGTCCTTGCTAACATCCTAAGAAGTCAAAGCAAGCCCATCTCATCCATTTCCATACCACTGGCAGGCACAAGTACCCTATTAAAGCCAAAAATGGATCAACACCGAAGAATAGGTTGCGGGGAACCTGTGAGACCTAGATCTAGCAGATAGTAGTAATAATAAAAGAAAATAAACATAAATACTAAAGAAAGACACCAGATTTTATAATGGTTCGGCAATCTTTTGCCTACGTCCACTTTATAGCTTTGTTGCTTATAGACTTGATTGAGATTACAAAGAATTTGAGAAAGAATAAGCCATAAGTATAGCGGTCAGACTGATTCTAAGTCCTAGAATTTCCTATAGTTGATGCCTTGGTGACTATGGTATAAAGGAAAGAGTTGAAAAAGAGACAAAGCTTCAGCGTAGCGATGGTAGAAACTAGATCCTATCTTGGTTCCTTTATGGTTTGTAGTTATTGGGGTAGCAATCGTATTAAACCAAGATAAGAGTTGGAGTACAGTCCAGACAGAGGCCTAAGATAGTGCCCAAAGTCGTGAACCCATCTGGGTTAATACCTCATGTCGGTACCGACATCTAAAGTCACTGTCGACACCTGCGGTTAAACCCAAGTGGGTTAATTCTTCTTGCATGCTTCTCCTACATGATTTCAAGGTGCCCCATGTTGTTGTTGTGGGCAGATGGTTGATATAGGTGATAATTCCTTCATCACTTAGTCATTTTGCTGTTCTGGCTGCTAACTCTTTAATTTTTGTAATTGATAGTTTAGAATCCTTTGATATCTTTTGGGCACATATGAAATAGGAAAAGAAGGGCTCATGCAAAGTTTGAGGGAGAAATATGGATATGTGTGAAGTCATCACCGACCTCTTGAAGTCAGTGCTGATATCCCATGTTTGCTCCATTTATAATGAAACTTCTTTGAGGTGCTTCTCTATCTTACTTAGGCATGCTTCCAAAATTTCAAGTCGTTTTATTTTCATATCAACGTTCTAACTCCTATTGATTTCTGCTTGGTTAGAAATCCAGTTAACATTTGACCCCAGAGTATACTTTCGTTGAATAAAGTGTGCTCTAGAATGAGTCAAACCTCGAATTGTTATCCTGTGAATTTCAGTTGACTGCTTAAGTGCTATCTCGGGATGTTGCTTTCATTTGGCTTTAATTGATTGATTTTTATTCGTTGTCTGCACGAACTTGGACTAGAACTTTATCTATCGATGTTGGAGATGTTACTTGTATGTTGGATCTTACATGCAACTTCACTTTGTGGAAGAGATATGTTGAGGGAGGTTCGAGCAATGTAGGTTAAGAAACGAGATATTGGTACCGACTTCTCATGTCAACACCAACATCAAGACTTTAGAAAAAATTTCCATTTTTCTTTTGTAAACCCTTGTGCGTTCAAGCCTCCCTGCTTCTTCATATTGCTATCGAATTCCCAAGCTTCTAACCGAATTCTCAAGTGCCGATTTGATTTTAGTGCTTACCTTTTCCACTGCCGACCTACTTCCATGTTGCCACCAACCGTCGTTGCCTATCCATGCTTCCCACCATTACCCAGCACCACCATCATCACCTGGATCGCTATCCATAGTTTTCGGGTCCGAATTCACTTGGAAACCCTAGTTGCCAACTTGTAGTTAGAGTTTATTGTATGATAGGTAGTAGTGGAGCTCGAGGTGAGGAGCGTGGTGGATTAGATCTTGGTCAATTTCAATTGGATGATGGACAATCAAATAATAGTGCTTTGCAATTAAAAATGAACTTAGGGTTTTTTTGGATTTGGAAACGTATGATTACAGAGGAAAGCTTAACTCTTTGGTTTCGGTTGTCTGGCCTGCGAGATTGGCTAAGTTCAGACCATCGGTTAGATTCTAACAGGATAACCCGCCATGAATTTGGGCATATTGGATAATTCCACCATATTGCTCTTTCGAATTTTGCACTTCTAATGATCTTGAAAAGAAAGACTTTCCACATCACTCAAGACAACAGATCTATTATCAATCATCAATCGATAACGGTTAAGTGTAAAAAAATAATTCCAAAGATAATGCAGATTTTTTTCCAAATGTGAGTTAACTATCTACACTGGATAGTTCGTTCGTAGTGTTTGGGATACTGGACTCATTCCATATAGATAACACGTTGCATTTTCCCCGGTTAAAATTGATCAACACATGTCATCTTCCTTTGAATTCCAAGCATTGGTTATACGGGTATTTCTATTTCGAGTTGAATTTTACCTAACTATGTTGAATGCAAAGTTTTGCTATCTTAGAATGTCTCGACAACCAACCCGCCATAAGTCTGGTAAGGGATCATCTACTCCTCCTAATGGTGCATCCACCACTGCTCAGGTTTCACCATTTATCCTAGTTCGAACCAACCAACCTACAACTTACGGATCTGAGAGCTAGATAGTGCCGATGGATCTCGTCTGCCCCTGTTGCCTCCAGGGTTAATCATAACTAACCCACTGAAATAGATACCCACTAGTTTGACCGGGAAGATGCTTAGTAACATTTTCTTGCAACATGGCATCCCCGTAGAAGATGTTCACTTACGAGCAAGAAATGAATTCACACATTATCCTCTGTTGGTTTCACTACTTATAGTCGATATATATGTCTCAATGACGCTATCCAGCCTTTTAGTTCTTTCCCGATGAGTTTACTCTGAGAAATCGGGTTTGTACCATTTCAAGCTCACTATAATGGACTTGCCTTATTGAGTTCATTATATGTTTTATTCATGCGAAGGTTTGAACGCCCTCACCAATTCCATAAGCTTACATATCTGCTTAAGTTCAAAAGGAGAAATGATTGCCCATCCTTTGTAATTATCAAGGCCTTGACTAGATGCTAGGTCATCGAGAAACTCCACAATAGATATTTCATATTCAAGAGCAAATACTTCTTAGTACATGTCTAGAAGGATCCAGTCGATTCTAGTTAAAAGGAAGTGTGCCTCTCTATTAATTTCGCTTGTTTTGGAATCTCTACATTCCAAACTTAATGTGTCTCTCATAGGTATTCGAAAGCGGGACAAAAGATCAGAGCTTAAGAAGATGCTCAAAGACTTGAAAGCCATTAGAACGAGCCATCATTCCATCAAGTTCCTTTTGATGAACGAGAACTTACAAGAATATCGACCGCTCTCTCTGGGAAGAATAGCTGATACTGATAATCCGAAGAAGAGAAGCTCCAGATCAAGCATCTATTCTAATGCCCCTTCTTATAGCTTCTATGAGGATACTCAAGGGGAAGAAGAGGAAGGTGCTTCCGATAAGGAACACGAGGAAGAAACTGCTAATGTAGAAGTCTAAGAGCCTAAGAGAAGTGATGAGGAAGAAGCTGTTGGGACATGGGCTGATGAGCCCATGCACGATAATGCCCCTGATCTCATGGACCATAGCAGTAGAATGCTTGTAATCCTAGAAGAGGACGAGCCGGTTAAAAGGAGAGATGGAAAATAACTAATAATGGCTAAAGAGGGGGAGATCTCAGATGACGACGACGGTGACTTTCATGTCACTAAGGAAGAAGTATATGAATAGTGAATCGCTGAGGATGAGACCCGCCCTTCCTAATATACCTTCTCTAAATCTGTTGACTATTGAGGCATTGAGCTCCGAGCTCCCGATCTTCCCTCCTCTAGGGCAAACCGTTATTGAAACTCTACAGTTCATTGGAGGTCAAGCTGCTACAACTCTTATCGGAGATGTGTCGACTTCTGACTTTGTCAGAGATGTTTCCATTCATGTGAATGAATTCGAGGATATCTCGATCAACGAGATGTTGGATGAGAATAGCTCGCAGATCAACATCTCTTCTAGCGTTTTTATGAGCAAAGGTAAAAAGACACCAACCCTTGAACCATGTTAATACAGTTGGTATAGTACATAAGGGGCCATCAGCACTACACAATTCACTTTAAGGTCACGGACACACATTTCTGCATCGAGTCAACTTTCCTATCCAAAGTGTTTACTCTACTTTCCTTTTTGTTTCAGGTTCCATGGGTCATGGAATATACCACCAACTTCGTTAAAAATGTGGCTCATACAAGGATTAAATTTCGGGTCCTTCCCATCACTCTTATCGTGAAAATAGATGAGGCGAGTAGGAAGAGAAATGAGGAGGAGGCTCGCCACTTGGGGAGAGAGTGTGAGAGGGGAGATGAAAGAAAAAGGGATTATGTGAGTAGTGCTCCCGACAATGTACACAAGCACCACAGAGACCCTCATAAATGCCACGAGGCTTCATTATCCATCGCTCCCCTTCACACCAAAGCTCAAAAAATTGCAATACAGGAAGTCCCTTCATCCTGAGCCATAACCACTGTAGCTGCCCCTAGTTCTTCTAGCCAAAGAGAGAAGTTTGTACTCCTGCCTGGTCCACCCATGCTCCAGGTTACCTACCCGCATTTATTCCTAAAGGTATTATTTTTAACAAGAACATCAAGCCCACCAACGGAACAAATTCCTTGCACAATCTTGAGACAGTCTATGAGGACTTAGAAGCTGGGTTTGATTGGCAGCATCTCGCGAATGCCCTTTTGAACGTGAATCGTATCAATTATCAAGAAATTCTATCATTCGAGGGTGGGAGAGAAGACCATGATAAAGTGATCAAGGATCACGATACTGAAATAGCTAAGCTGAAAGTTGAGAGGGATGCAGCCTTAAAAGGAAAGGCTGTCAATGATAAGTTATCGATCGAAGCGAATCGAGCTCAAGACAGAGCACTTAACATGATTAAAGATCAGCTCAAGGACGCTTATAGGGAATCCGGTACACTGACAGAGCATATCACTGTTGCAAAGAACACTATCAAATCCTGAGATCAAACCATTGTTGGTCAAGCTGCCGCCATGGCTAAAACGGCAGTTGAACTTACCCGACTCCAAAAGGAGAACACACGGTTAGTCAAGGATAAAGAAGAAGCCGTAGGTGGAAAACTAGCATAAGAGATTGACCATCTGGCCACACGGTCGGAGCTTTTGGAGCTTCAAACAACATATGATGAAGCAATAAGTTAGATGGATGACAGAGTGCTTTACCTCCATTGCATTGCGATGAACACGGGCAACCTGAAATGGCTTGGCGAAGATTATTCTCAGACTCTTGCCATGGCCTGGGGGAAAGTGCTGGTAAGATTAGAGAAGGCCAAGGATATGCACTTCGACGAGGAATTAATGGCAGCTTACCTCAGCTATGAAGACATAGACTTTCTAGCGGTCGGTAGATAGATTCTTCAAGAAGTGAGAGAGAAGGATGCCTTTGATGCCGCTGCGAAGGCTCTTACTAGCCCAAGCTCTTTGGATTAGCGTGAAACACTTTTTCGTACTTCCCAAGAGCAAATTGTTACCATTCTATTATCCACAAATACTGTTTCTGGAGCTTCTCATGTTCATCAAACTTCTAAAGCCTTAGGTGAGCCGCACCTTTCTCCAGCTATCGTGCGACCCTCCGAGATGGGGACTGGTGGAGGAAACTTCGAAGTCATAGTGTGTGATCAAACTTATACTCCTTGACCAGGTATTTCCCTCATCTCTTCAGTGCCCAAGTGCTTCGATTCACTCCAGAATATTTTATTAAACTATACGACCGTGTTTCCTAAATTGTCGATCAACAAACTCTTCCTTCACTACTTCATGTTCTCTTCAATGCTTCCACCACCGTCTCTGCAGGTTCTTACAGCATGATTCCTGTCTCCATTTCCAGGCCTCATCTTAATTCTGAGAAAATAGAAGCACTATAGAATCTGTAGGATGTCTCCGTATTTGTGGACTAAGACATAGTAGTCACTAGTGTATCGAAGCCAATGGAAAAAATGACGATGGCGGAGAGATTGGAAGAGGAAAAGAAAGGGCTTCAATTGAAGAAGGAAAAGGAGGCAAAGTGCAAGACTCCAATCACTATCAAGCTACGGATGTCAAAGGAGGAAGCGCGGCTATCAGAGGATCTGAGGGTTCTGGCCCCACTACAGAAGAAAGGACAAATAACGATGTAGGAAGAAGATTCTAATCTGCCAAGGCAAAGGTGCCAAAAGGGAGAAGAAGTGATAGTGCATCCAAGTGCTAGTGGAGTGGAGTACTTATGGTCTTCTTGGTATGTGTACTTTGTGTTTTTTTAGTCTGTACAAGTATAGAGTCTGTACTTGGTATTTCTTTCCTTTATCATTGCATCAGTAAAGTCAATATTTTTTCTTTTATTGTGTCCAAACAAGTTGATATTGTGTGGGTACGACCCCCGCTATTTGAATTGTATAAAGAATAATAATGATAATGAAAAGATTAGCATTTCTATTGTAATCTTTCCCATGTACTTTCCATATACCTTTCATACTATATGATGTTTTGTGTCTATCGCAACACTCTGTATGTAAATAGTGAAATTTGCAGTGATTTTTCTATACTTATTTTCTTAGTTCTGTTGTGGTTGCCAAAATTTTCTGTTCGACGCAACAGAAACATGGTGCGATTTGCTTTATTTTTCCCAAGTGCCGGTGTATGCGTGCCACCCACTCCATAGGGCTGGTTATTCTGAATGCTTGACCTAAACACTTGATAAGAGATCAAGTACTTTGGGTGACTCTCTGGTTGCCTCCAATCTGAGTTATACGATAACTCCTATCTTTGGGAACTTGTGGCTTGGATGCTCGATTCTAAGCATTTTGCACTTTGGTCGTGGTCAAGCATCTCCAAGTTTGGTATTGAGGTCCCATTTGTATCAGCTTCTATCTCCAGAAATCCATGAACAACTCAATCCCTTGGGTTTTCCTATGATGTCGCCTATCTCTGAGCGATGTCGAGTTTTGGCAGGTATGTGCTGATTTCCCAACCAGCTTGGTGACTTGAGATTTACCAGCATTATCGAGGAGCATCAACACTTAAAAGACATAGATTAAATTTTACCATCGATCCCATGGTTTGGAATCTTCATGGCACTGTCGAGGCACGATGGTCTCTTAGAAAGAAAGGATTGATTTCTACCAATCCTTCAACGGATAAATTTCCCGATGATGCCGGACGACATGGTAGATAGGAGATACTGACAGTTGGTTTTACCGGAGTAATGTCAATAACCTGGATACAAATGGGGGTTTTCCAACATTATCGGGGCAGCGCTAGTACATAGAGAGTTGGAATTGATTTTTCCATCAATCTGAAGGTTCTAGAGTCAATACCTCTTAACCAAAGAGTAAGAAGCACTTTTCCAGTTATGTATGCGTACCACTTTTAAGAACGCAGTCCTATCGATACAAGGAGCAATACACGGCTATTGAATGGAGTATGAGTGTACTACATACTAGAACGCAGTTCCTTCAGCTCAAGTAGCTTTGTGCGGCTAAAAGTATGCCGCATCGGAGGAGGGTTTACTTGGATGCGGTTCCATTGGCCTGCATGCTTATGGGATGCATGCAAGGAGTTGTTGGGTACTTGAATACGATTCTACCAATTTAAGAAGCGGCACGCGGTTTATGAGTTGCATGTAAGGAAATATGGCATACTTGATCGCGGTTCCACTGGTTCAAGCAGCGACATGTAGCTTATGGGACGTGCACAACGAGAATGATGAGTCCCTGATGCCATCGAAGCGACAATGAGACTTTTTTGAGGAAATATGGGCGTTCTCGATGTTGCTGTAGCAACACCGATTCTCATAAGTCGAGGATCGATTTTCCTATCGATCTGGTGGTTTGAGTTGATTTTCCTTATCGACTTGGCGGTTTTCTTACAAGAATATGGTTCTATTAGTTCAAGAAGCGAAACGTTACTAGTAAAATAAAAGGAAAGGCAAGTCCTACCTATTTATAATGCCCTCAATGTCCCTAGGTGGCTTTATCGTGAAAATAGGAACAAATGTATTAAACGAAACATTGCTGTAGCAAGTCGCTGTTTCAAGCATGAGGAATCAGAATTCCATCGACGGTTGTCAGCTTAAACATTCTACTCCAAATTTTTGGCCGATTTTGTAGGGTCCCTCTCAATTCGAACCAAGTGCTCCCATATCCTGGAAGATTCATTTCAGGATGAGATCTCCTTCTTCAAAGGTGCGGTTGCGAACCTTGGTGTTGAAGTGTCATGCTACTCTTTTTTGGTGAGCAGCAGTTCTTAGATCAACTTCCTCCCTCTTCTCATCAATCTAGTCAAGCGAGTCGAGTAGGAGCTGCTTGTTTTCCCTTTGATTGAAGTGTCGCCTCCAATGAGAAGGGGCCTTGCAGTTCTATTGGGATCATTGCTTCTAAACTATATACCAATGTAAATGCTGAGTGCCCGGTCGAAGATTTATGTGTTGTTCTATAAGCCCATAGTGCAAGCGGAAGTTCAACTACCTAGTTTCCTTTAGCTTTCGTTAGTCACTTCTTGATGGTTGATTTGATCATTTTGTTCACTGCTTCCACTTGCCCATTCGCCTATGGGTGCACTACCATGGAAAAGCTCTTCTCGATCCAATAACTTGAAGAAGTCCTTGAATTCAGCACTCTCAAACTGAGTTTCATTGTCCATGATGATTTTTTGTGTTACTTTGAACCTACAAATAATGTATTTTGCTACAATATTAATCACTTTTTTAGTGGTAATGGTGGCAAGCATTCCGCTTCAGCCCATTTGGTAAAGTAATCAACTGCAATGATAACATATTTGGATCCTTCTTTAGCTATTGGTAATATGCCGATTACCAAAATTTCTTTAAGTGTGCTTCCAAAATTTCAAGTCATTTCATTTTTGTATCGATGTTCTTGCTCCTACTGATTTCTACTTGGTTAGAAACCCAGTTAACACACACCAAGCTCATCGGTCCAACAGCCGACCTAAAAGCTTGGCCTTTTAAGAAAATCTAAAAGAAGCCATCTCTCTTGGAGCTCTCGGACTCCCCATCGGTCAGCCTACACTTAGAGCGAGCTGCCCTATAGCTACCACGAGAGAAAATTCAATGATGGGATTAAGTTAGAGATGTGAAGGGAGCACTGGGCAGGGAATAATATAGCCACGATGGGTGGTATCCCTTAACTAGGCTGACTGGGAAATAATTGGCATGTGTTGTTGGATGCTAGTGGCCCTACGAGAAGTGGGGATTTGTGAAGAAGCGCTCCTTGTTGCGACTATGTAAACTAGCTTGGAAAAAAGTTGAGTTGAACCACTGAAAAATGAAGAAAATAAAAGAGTTAAAAAGATTTCAAAGGAAGCAAGCAACAACACAAAACCAGTTAAGGCTACCATCATCAGACTGGTTACACCACAGGCTCCTAACTAAGGGCATGCAAAGGGACCCCATGTTACTATATCTAGATTGTGCCTCATCAGAGGTTTGTGTGCCGGGGGGCACGATGCATGTAATTGGGTCGGGATACCTACGGGTAGGAGGGAGGGGTTTTGGAGGAGGAGCCCATGCTACCTAGTGTATCCAGCTTTATTACCCACCTTCCTGTCCTCTCCACCTTGGGCATCTTACGTGTACTAGAGTAAATTGAAGACCATTCAAAAACATGATCACGAACCACCACATCTTCCAAGTGCCTCATATCATAAGCTTCCCACTCTACATCATTATGACCTAAACTCAGTAGCCTTATTTTTAATGTATACCAACAACTCTATAATGATTGTTCCCTGATAATCACACTTATGAACCTAACAGGTTACCTACTTGGAACCTTAGCCACAACCTCGCCATCTTCCATAGTTTGCCCCTGATCGAAAACCATACTTTACTAAGATTCTCATCCGTTAAGATCAAAGCTAAATTTATGAAATCATTAGGTTTTTCCCTTATTCGATAAATGTGTTCCTTATAAATTGTTATTCCCAATTAAAGGAAAAAGTATTATGACAAGACATATCAGGAACATTGACGGCCTGCGTTGTAAGGTTTAAGTTAACAGTGGTGGGTATATAGAAGAAATGATCTTCGACCCAACACTTTTCTCGAGAGAACCAAGAAGATGGGGGTTATCGATCCACTAAAGCTAGTAATAATTACCTAGCATGGTCTTGGCCTGCTTGTGCAATATATAGATAAACTTGGTAAGGTTCAGATCAGGCTCAAGGATACCCAAGTCATGGAAAACAATAAAGAGCCTCACCAAGAGACAATAGTTCTTCGGGGAAGCTATCTTGGTGCCATGTTGTAACGACCCGTAAATTTTAATTGTTTTAATAACGTAATTAACTGAATTTTTGTGAAATTTTAAATAATTAAATTTTGAAATAAAAAAATTTGATATTTGGAATACGTCTATTTTAACATAGCAACTGGTAAATTTTCATCAGATAATTTGGAAGTTTATTTTCTAGTGTAATTTTATTCCAATTTATATCAGTTAAAATTGATGAAAATAAAACATTTTCCAAACCTTAATATTTTTATATAGAAAATTTGTAAATCATCTTCTGAGAGAGACGTCATATTTCGTTTCTCCAAATTTGGACTGCTATTGCTTCGTTTATCTTATTTTCGACAAATTTGCAGCATTTTCGGTACGATTATCGACTTTTGATCGGTTGATCGTACCATTGATATCTGTATACCGTTTTGATCGTCACGTCGTGCTGATCTCTGCGGTATATTCATTCTTGTGTATCGACATCCAGGACACGGTTAAATTCGTGGAAACAAATAACCGTATCGGTACGTTTTCTAAAGTCTGTTGGTTTATGGTGCCTTTTATTTTCCACTATGTTAACAAACAACCTCTAACCTTTTAATATTTCCAGAAATTTAACTCTGACTTCTATTCCTACATTCAATTTATATTTTCGGTTGTATTCATTCATGTGTCCGTTCATCTTTCCCCTGATTGCTTTTCTTTCTGCAAGAAATTTTATAATAATGATAAAGGTTGTTTTATGAACCCAACTTGTACACTTTCTAAGTCACAACGTTTGCAATCTCTGTCCCTTCCTCTTTCTTTTTGATTCGGCCACACTTAACAAAAACGAAAATTAATGTTCACCATTTTTCAATCCTGCTACTCCTCCCTTTCTATTTTGTCTTCCATCATTTTGTTCTCAAGAATTATATTGCCTAAAACCGCCCCTCATCTCCTAGCACAATCTCCCGCGTGCTCACGATTTCCACAGCCAAAGCTTTTCTCAAAACCACCGCCCTCCTCCATAATGACCACAAACCCCATCGCCATCAAATCTCAGGCGTGCAGCCTACCTCCCTCTCCTTTTCCATTTTGGCGTTCACTGAAACCCATCACCGTGAATATATATGTATATATACATACAGAAGGTAATATACATATACATGTTTAAAAATTTCGACTTTAATTTGTCCTTGTATAACTATATAAGGTTGTTTTTAGTGCGTAAGTTATACTGATTTATATATATACCTATTTATATAAGTTGCTTAGATACAATCTGTTGTATATGCATGTATATAAAAGTTTATATAGGTTATAAATTATCTGTTGAAGTTGATTTTTAATATAGTATATATGTAATTCATATGTTGACAATATATATTTTTAATACCATGCATAAGTCCTTTGCATTTTTTTTAGTATAATAAGTTTCGGTTTTGATTATATAGATATTAGGGATATATCTATATCATGTTTTGTTAGCATCTTGAATTTTGTTGACAGCTAGCTTATATTAGCATTATATACCATATCCATTTGTATAGTTTTATGTGACACCCCACCTGTATTCTCATAATAACAAAGGTTATTATAAGTAATAACGTCTGCTATTGCGAAGAATAAGGCTTGTTAGAAGCGACCATCCGTAAGTTATGCCTTAGACGAGTATTGATTACATCAATAGGAGTTGTGTGAATTACTCCCAAAGATATATATTCAATCCAAATCTAAAACGAAACTACGGTGGCTTAAGAAAAATTCAGAACAACTCATAATAACAACAACACTGATAGTATAATCACATTAGAATAGAAATATCAGATATATAGTGGAAGATAAGTCTGGATACATGCTACAACAATCGATAGTTCACACGAACCAAATATACATATAAAAAGATACCATCATACATGAGATGAGAGTCTAAACTCCAAAAAGAAACACCTCGAAGGCTAGACAAAAGATGGAGTGAAATCCCAAAAGCTGAAGCTGCAACTGAATCAGAGATAGCGACTATCTTGAAATAACTCGGTCTGACCCAAGTATTATTTAAAAGAAATAATAAATGGATCAGTCTAATTTAAACTTCAGAAATAAGTGTATGATAAATAACACTTAAGCAAATAATCATAATTTCGAATGAGATTATACAACATAGATAATCAACATAGTTCAAATAAAGAAACCTCAATTTAAACTCCATCAAAATCAATAATCTCGAATGAGACTATTCAACATAAATAATCACCATAGTTTAAATAAAGATATCTCAATTTAAACTCCATCAAAATCAATAATCTCGAATGAGATTATACACAAAATTATAGTCCCGTGAGACTATACAACATAGTAATCAGCATAGTTTATAGGAAGAAATCCCATTAAACATCATCAAAAATCAACTTCCAAATTCACAATTGAATTCAAAACAGCAATACGCAAAATCTAGAAATCAAAATAAGATAACTAGAAAATCAACATAAAAGGTGGATCGATCCCAACAGATGGCGAGTTTTAGCTACGCCGCACGCGCATCTCATATTGCCGAAGCCTACCAAGTACTATAATTTTTGGCGCCCAACAAATGACCCGAAGGTCCAACAAATGACCCGAAGGTCTAGTACTGGTAATTGACCCGAAGGTCCATCATATGACCTGAAGGTCCGGCAGAGTGGCTCGAAAGCCCAATAAATCATCATATATTTCAATTAACGAGTCCGGAATTAACCGAAATAGTAAAAGTGTGGTTCCATACTCCGCACTTTTGCTAAATCGTTTAAATCTCTTCATCGTTTCCTTGAAAGTGCAAAATTGTGTATTTTATATAAATAACATTTTACATTCTCAAATGGACAAGTCCGGAATTAACCGAATCAGTAAAAGTAAGGGTTCAAAGTCCTTAATTTTGCTGAAGCGTTTAAATCGCTTCCTCATTCTTTTGAAAATGCAAACTGTAAAATTTTTGGAAACGATTTTATTTTAAAACGATTTTATTTTAAAACACGAGATTAAAACAGCAACAACTATACCAATTTCGATGAGGAAATTGCGCTTCACAAAACACCGTAAATACGAGTGTCAAATCAGCATTGCGGGATAACCGCTTAAAAATTTACTTTAAAATGACGGTTACTGAAGTCAAAACAACAATAATTTTTATTCATCAAAAATCTCATCAAAACAACACGTTCCAAAAATATAATACCTGCGTAAAAATTTCGTTATTAAAATAACGGCAACAGAATACGTTTTAAAATGAAACACCGGTTCAACGTAAATTAAATAGTGGACTGTACCACTATATTTATAAAATATTGCACGCACAAATAAAAATACAAAAGTAGGTAATCTAGCACTTGAACTTCCTGTATGCAATTATGAGGTAGGGTGCTACACCTAAATGCATGCACGTTAATTTTTATGTAAACACATCAAATATGCAAAGGTAAAAAGTGACTTTGAAACTGGTTTCTTTATGCATACTACCCCTTGCACGTAAAATGAAATAAATTAATGTATACTTGACTGATTCTCGTGTATGACATGTACGCATACGTTATCCAAATGCAATGTTGACAAAATATAAAACCTGTCAAAAGCAAATTTGGATTTGCACTTGCATCATGCTACACGTGTATTATTAGATGTGTTCAAGACAGTGCCTGGACTATTAACATTTTAACTAGAACAAAATCTTCACACCTATATTTTCCCCATGCACGAAATAACAGAGATAATAGAATGTGAATTAATGGTGAAAAGAAGATGTTTTATAAATATGGACCAGTTCACTTTAATATGCACGCAAGAATTTTCCTGGACTTACACTTGTACATGACAAGTTTGCATGTATATAATACTTGGATTACGCACAAATGAATAATATTATTGTGCCTGGACTTGGACTGGATACGCATGCACTTGGTTTGCAAGGACCATAGTTTAATTCGCATGCACTTGGTTTCAAATGTATGTTTAAAATTTGTATGTATTTAATGAAAAAAGGACAGCATGAAAACACGTAAGTTGTATTTGTGAATATTATTCTAACCTAATAATTCCTCTATGTATTGTGCTCGGCTGATAAAAACGTTCATAGAAATACAAGCTTAAACAATATTAACTTCACGTCAGTATATATGAAAAAAAGTTTATTACAAATTCTTTTCTCACGGGAAGCAACTACCCTGAGACAACTAAGCCATTGATGCAGTCGAACTCAGAACAACCGAGTTCAATTTGCACTAGTCAACTGTCCATGTGCATTGCTAAAATTGGTGATATAAGTGAACCGACATGAATTATTATAGTTGAGGAAGCTTACAGGGTAACTGAAGATTCCGGTAGTGTTATTTTTAAATTAGAAACGTGAGATTTTCACTCACCTAATTTACTTCCAAAAACATTAAACAACCCAGATCAAAAGAGTTGAACCGCCATTAAAATTCTTCAACTGAGCTACTAGAAAAATGAAGCAATGAAAATGATGAAGCTACTATCTTTTCACTAATATTGTGTCCAGATCAAAATGAATGCTCTGGTATCAATTGTGGTACAATTGCATTAAAAGGAGACGTGCAAAAAGAAGGAAAAAGGACACATCTGCACTAATGAGGATGGTTGTAAAAAATGTTCTAGCCTTACTTTTAAATGAGTGACAGCAAGTTTATATTGGTTAATAAAATGAACCAACACTAGCTTTTGAATTGAACCACCTTCTTTGTTACACATATGTAAAGGCAACCAAAGAATTCAACTTGCTTTATGAACTGAAAGTGACAGCACAAGAAGGTTTAAATTGTTATATAGTTGGATCTACTCTTTTACGCTCATAATCAACATGCTATTACTAAAGAGTTCACTGACTTTAAAAATAATTTGTTCCATTATTATTATTATTTTTTTCAAATTTTAATTTATATAATTCCTATTTTAAATTTTTACTACGATGGTAATAAAATCACGGTCGTTACAGACTCCCCCCTTATAAAAATTGCGTCCCCACAATTTTCATACTAGAAGCAGTCAATAACACAAATAATTCATCACAACAAAGACTAAAATGGAAAAGATGGATAAGAATGTTCACCCCACCCGAAGAGGAGAGAAAACCTTGATAAGAACGCTCGATGAATTCTTTGGTTTCCCAAGTGCAATCTTTGGGGTTTGCGGACCATTGAATTTTCACAAGCGGGACATCTTTATTCCGAAGGCGTTTAACCTCAGAAGCTAGCACACGAATAGGATTTTGCACCATAGACACGTCGGGTGAGATCTCAAGATCTTGCAACATATGAGGATCAATAATAGAATTCGAATTTCAAAGGCATCGACGAAACTGGGATACATGAAATACGTCATGAATTCCCGAAAACTGGATAGGTAGCGATACACGATAAGCAACAGGGCCAATGCGTTCCGTAATAGGAAACGGTCCAATATATTGAGGAGCCAATTTCCCGGAGCTACTAAAATGCACCACACCCTTTATCGGAGAAACACGAATGAATACATGATCACCAACAGAAAATTTCAAAGGCTTCCTACGATGATTGGCATAAGATTTCTGCCTATTATGAGCCTCCTTCATTCTCTGTCTAATAATATCAATCCTCTCAGAAGAATCACAAATATAATCGGAGCCGAGAACTAACTTTTCCCCCGATTCCAACTAACAAGATGGTGATCGACACGGCCTTCCGTAAAGAGCTTCGAAAGGAGCCATACCGATACTAGATTGAAAACTGTTGTTATAAGAGGATTTAACAAGAGATAATTGGTCTTCCTAACTATCACCAAAGTCAAGAAGCCGTCCGATTGGACTTGATAGGAATAAAATGGGCTGATTTGGTCAATCGGTCAACAATCACCCAAACACTACTATGGCCCGATCTCAAACGAGGTAGACCATTACTGAAGTCCATAAAAATTTGATCCCCTTTCCATAATGGAACCTCAAGGGGCTGCAAAAGGCCACTAGGACGATGGTGTGCTGCTTTAATAAGTTGACAAGTCATGCAACGACTCACATAACTTGCAACATCACGCTTCATACCTTCCCAATAGTATAAGCGTTTCATATTAGCATACATCTTATTACTACCCGGATGAATAGTATACTTAGAACGATGACAGTCCTCAAGAATGTCATTTCTAAGATTAGGAACATTAGGCACGACTAACCTTCCCTTCTTCCGAAAACAACCATGAATACCAATATCGAAATCCTTTAGATCATTACTTCGGGATTCCGATTACAACTCTGAATAAGATAAGTAAGATATGGATCTTGTTTCTGGGCATTGGCAATCCGATCCAACAAACTAGGATGAGCTTCCACACTAAATAAAAGCTCGGGAGAATCAAAAACTGAAGGACGGTCTCTAATATCCCAATGAGATAAAGCTTCCAATATATTCCACTCTGCTAGCATCATGGAAACAACAACCTACTGCTTGCGACTAAGCCCATCAGCAACTCGATTACCCTTACCATGGGTATACTGAATATCAAAATCATATGAAGCAAGAAATTCGAGCCAACGCTATTGCCTCATATTAAGTTCTTTCTGAGTGAATAGATATTTTAGAGATTTGTGACCAGTGAAGAGAATAAAACGCACGCCCAAAAATAATGTCGCCAAATCTATAACAACCCGGGATTTTGCATCAATTTATTTATCGTCATTAAACGGTTAATGTTGGTAGCTAATTGCTGTTGGGATTTTATCGGGTTGAAACTCTTTTATAAATTTGTTAAGTGGTTATCTGGACTCTACAAATTTGAAAATTGGACCATGTTCCTTTTTGGTACTATGTTATCAAAGACGAATACCGGTCCCTCCCTTCATTATTTTTCGCAAGCCCTAACAAAAATAAACGAACGAAAATGGCGGCTCTGGTTTCGTTCGACTTCCTTCAAAAATTAGGGTTTTCGTGAAATTTGAAGCAGCCGGGTTAACTCGATTGAATTGATTTTCCTTGCTATGTCGAAAGGCTGCTAGGGATTTGATTTCGACTTCGCACGATTCTTTGATGTGTGCTCTGGAAAGCAAGGTGGGTGATTTTTATTTTCACTCACATCTAGTTCGAATTTTAGTGATTTTTTGAACTTGCGATTTCGTGTTTTTCTTGGCTCAGAACTGATGTTAGACTTTGGTCATTTGGATTTTGTGAATTTGTTAGTTCCTTGATTTGGTGAAACTGGGTTTTGTGAAAATGCTAATTTCTTGGTTTCCAAGACTTTGACTTTGTTTGCTGTTGAATTCTTTGATGATGATGTTGATTTCGTTTTGTGCTCGAATGTGGCCATTAACTGTTGACTTCGGCTTGTGATAGTGTGGCTTCGGCCTTGACTATTTTAAACTTGATTTTGTTCTTGTCGTTCCATGATTTCGGCCACTTGAACTATTGGATTTTGGCACAGTTTGGTTTGAACTATAGATAACTCTGTGTATTTTTGTTGACATCTACCTATACTTTGATCTATAGTTTGAAACCTCCTCTGTCTGGATTGTACTATTCGCTGTTATGTTGCCTAGTAGAGTGGTTCGTCATTGTAGTGTTTTTGGTCATTACACATGCACCAGTCGAAAAGTGATACTAGTTATCACTACATACAACATATGACAGTATACATGTTTTGCTCTTGATTCGGCCACGACATTGTCTTGATTATTTGAAACTGCTGCTATATGATTTTGGTCACTTGAATCTTCTCTGTGCACATCTGTTTTACTGCCTTTGTTTATGTGATAATTTTCACTTTTCGTAGTTGACTTCATTGTTGTTTGAATAGTTCATGTGCACTTGAATATGCACTGGAACCATGTGTATACATACCTCTATGTATGTATATATGTATTGTCCTTGTAGTCTTTATTCCACCTTGAACCTGTAGTTGCCGTTATGACTTGATGTTGATTACTTGTTGCCTCTTGCAGTTTACTGTTGTCACATGATTTCATTGTGGCATTGTGCATTTAACTGTGTCATATTGCTTTCATTTCTCTTGTTGACCTTTATGTATGTATATATGCATTTTGCTTTATGTGATTGTAGTTCGATAGCACTTGCTTCCATGTCTTTTGCATCGAGTCTGCATTGTGGACATTGTTTCATAATTGCAATCTTGGTTTGCATTGTGTATTCCAGTTGTTCGATCTTTGTTGTAGCATTGTCTGCATTGGTTGTGTACTTCACTTGAAGTTTGCATCATTGTGTAGCCTTGTACTTTGTTGCCTCTGTTCATCTTGAGGTCTAGATGTTGTTTCTCGGGTTTGAATCTGGTTTTGGTGTTTTGTTGGTCTGTAGCTCCATGCTGCCACCTTTGTTTCATTTTTTTCTTGGACATTATCCACTAATTGGAACTTGTTGTATTCTGATTTGTATTCACATGAGTTTGAGTTCATTGTGTAGCCTGATTGACTTTGGCAATCCACTGGTTTGCAACTGCAGTGGCATTGTGCATTTCATCTTGTAACTGTGTTATTTTACTTTGAGACAAATCGTTCATCTTAGTAGCCTCGAACTCTGCATAGTGCTTATACATTGAGTCATGTTGCTGTTGAGATGTTGTATTGTTCTATTTTGGTAAAACTGCCCGTTTCAATTTGCTTGTGGTTTTGGGTTGTAGCCTTGTTCTGTCCACTGTTTTAGTCGAGTGGCTTTGGGACAGTGTTGTTTCACTATTTTGGTTACCTGTGCATTGTTTTGACTTTGAGTCTCGTTCAAGTCTTCATGCATTTTTACCGAGACAGTGTATAGATGCATTGTATTCTTATTGTTGCATTTGTTTTGGGTAGGACTGCCCTTGTGCACTTTGATACATGAGCTTGTTTTGGGTTGTCGAGACCACAGTGGCATTGAGATTTGATTCCTCATTTGCTTTTGATTTGAAACTGCAATTGTAAAAAGGTTCGACCTTGAGTGTGGCCTTGTGCCTTTGTGCCTTTGTGACATTTGCAGTTTGATTATTGCACTTGTACTATGTATCTGCTGCCTTTGTGTTTTTGGTCATAACATTCATGTGTACCCCTGAATTTTGGCGAGGCAGTGCACGCGAGCGTGTACTACAGCCAAATTCAGAATGGATGTTTTAAATTGATGATTTCAATTGTCGGAATTGTTTCGTGTTGCCAAATTCAATATATTTTGAAGTGTATTTTGATTTGGTTTGATTGATCATTTTGTTGTGTCTAATTATCTATTTGATAATTAGATTGTGAGTTTCTAATTATTTATTTAATAATTAGAATTTGTTGTTAATTGTCGTTTAGACAATTCTGTTGTTTTCTAAATTATCTTCATTGATAATCTTTTTATTTATCTTTGTTGATGATTTGAATTTGCTGATTTGTTGGTTAACACTATTATGTGTTATATCTACCGTTATCCCATTCTCTCACTGAAGAGTTGGATATACGAGATTTAGTGTGATTGTCGTCTATCTGATTATTTACTTATTATTGCTTCCATGCATTAATAACTGAGTTTGAATTAGACTGACCCGTGTATTATTTTCTTTTGAATTTAATACTCGGGTCAGACCGAGTTATTACAGGTTGTAGATATCTTGCTTTGGGTTCCTGCTTGAGCTATGAAGTCTCTTCATATCTTTTGGAGTAGTCATTGTCATTTTGTAGTAGTCAGTGTATCTGATCTAAGTTGATATGTATTCATGTATATTACTCGATAATGTACTTGTATATATAACTTCCGGAGTCGACAGTTGTAGTTGTATCATATGTATTGTATCCAATGTATTGCAACTGCCATCAGTTATATATATATATATATGAGACTTTTGTTATCTGTGTTATGCATTTAGCTTATCTATTTTATTATTATATATATTGTCCTAAACTATTATGAACCATCGTAGTTCGTTTTATACTGGAATTGGATATGTCGATGGGAGTTAATAAATAAGAGATGAAAAATAAAAATATATACCACTCCTATCGAGGTAACCAATACTGGTGTAAGGCCCAACTACGGATGGCCGCTCCTATCCAGCCTTATTCTTCGTAATAACAGACAGTATTTCTTTTAATACTCTTTGTTATTGTGAGCATAGAGGTGGGGCATCAGAGTTGGTATCAAAGCTTGGGGTTTATGGACATAATATAAAACATAACTTGGATGGAACATGTGTTACAACTATTTGTCGATGTTTTTAGTTGTGCTTTGAGTCAAAACTAAAGTTTTTAAATTATGATGAAATTTTTAAATATCCTTATTTAAAAATAAAAGTGAAATTGTGTTCTGATGATTTGATTGATTTGTGTTCTATTTATCAAAGTGCGCAGCGGAAACAGTGACACTGTCTTCGCTGAGTACAGCTGATAACCTTTTTGATTTAAAAATCAAAATATGAAATTGAAATAAATTTCATTTGTTGTTTACATAGCTGGGTTTAATTTGTTTCTTTGAAAATTTCGAATCTGATTTGAGGATTCGAAGCGATTGCAGTTATGTGATTTTTGTTGAGATTTTTGCTGTTTTGAATTATCTTCATTGAAGATACATTCGAATGATTTCTTTGTTCATTTTGTAGTATACGTGCAAATTTGAGTTGCACGTTACTGCATTAATTTTACGTTGAACCGGTGTTTGGTTTAAACGTATTTTGTTGCCGTTATTTTTATAACGGGATTTTTACACTAGTGCTGAATTTTTTAAGCACGGTGTTTTGTTGACATTTTTAATGAATGAAAATTCACTGGTATTATATTTTGATGCGAATTATTTTGATGAGATTTTGACGTTTAAAAATTACTATCACTTTGACTTCAGTAACCATCAATTTTAAAGTGGATTTTCAAGCGGTAATTCCGCAATGCTGATTTTGAGATTCGTTTTTACGATGTTTTGGGAAGTACAATTTCCTTTTCGAAATTGCTACTGATGTTGCTACTTTAATCACGTATTTGAAAATTCGGTTTTAAAATAAAAATTGCTTCCACAATTTTTACAGTTTGCGCTTTCAAAAGAATGAGGAAGCGATTTAAATGCTTCAGCAAAATTGAGGACTATGAACCCTCACTTTTACTGTTTCGCTTAATTCCGGACTTGTCCGTTTGAGAACGTAAAATGTTATTTATTTAAAGTACAAAATTTTATAGTTTGTGCTTTCAAAAGAATGAGGAAGTGATTTAAACACTTCAACAAAATTGAGGACTATGAACCCTCACTTTTACTGTTTCGCTTAATTCTGGACTTGTCCATTTGAAAACGTAAAATGTTATTTTTACAAAATACACAATTTTGCACTTTCAAGGAAACGATGAAGAGAATCAAACGATTTAGTGAAACTCGTGGTATGGGACATGTGCGTTTGCTATTTCGGTTAATTCCGGACTCGTTAATTGAAACATCTGCTGTTTGATGATTCTGATGATTTTGTGGGCTTTCGAGCCACTATGTTGGACCTTCGGGTCATCTGCTGGACCTTCGGGTCATTTGTTGGGCTTTCGGGCCACTCTGAGGACCTTCGGGTCAAATACCAGTACTAGACCTTCGGGTCACTCTGCGGACCTTCGGGTCATTTGATGGGCACCAAAAAATTTATAGTACTTGGTAGGCTTCGGCCATTGTTGATGCACGTGCGGCGTAGCTAAAACTCGCCATCTGATGGGATCAATCCAACCTTTTATGTTGATTTTCTAGAGTATCTTAATTGATTTCTAGATATTTGTTGTTTCTAATTATCTGCAGGTAATTAGATATTTGCTGATTTGAGTTCAGATTATCGTTGTGATAATTAGATATTTGCTGATTTGAGTTCTGATTATCGTTGTGATAATTAGATATTTGCTGATTTGAGTTCTGATTATCGTTGTGATAATTAGATATTTTCTGATTTGAGTTCTGATTATCGTTTGTGATAATTAGATATTTGCTGATTTGAGTTCTAATTATCGTTGTGATAATTAGATATTTGCTGATTTGAGTTCTGATTATCGTATTTGATAATTAGATAATTGAGATTTCTGATTATCGTTTTTGATAATTAGATATTTGTTGATTTGAGATTTCTGATTATCGTTTTTGATAATTAGATATTTGTTGATTTGAGGTTTCTGATTATCGTTTTTGATAATTAGATATTTGTTGATTTGAGATTTCTGATTATCGTTTTTGATAATTAGATATTTGTTGATTTGAGATTTCTGATTATCGTTTTTGATAATTAGATATTTGTTGATTTGAGATTTCTGATTATCTGGTTGATGACTAGATATTTGCGGTTTTGCGATTTGTGTTTTCTAATTGTCCTTGTTAATAATTAGATTTTGATGTTTTCTAATTATCGTATCGATAATTAGATATTGTTGTTTGTGATTTCTGTATTCTGATTATCGTTTTTGATAATTAGATATTTGAAATTTTTGATTATCGTTTGTGATAATTAGATATTTGCTGATTTGAGTTCTGATTATCGTTTGTGATAATTAGATATTTGTTGATTTGAGTTCTAATTATCGTTTGTGATAATTAGATATTTGTTGATTTGAGATTTCTGATTATCTTTTTTGATATATAGATATTTGTTGATTTCTGATTATCATTTTTGATAATTAGATAATTGTTGATTTGAGTTTTCTGATTATCGTTTTTGATAATCGGATATTTGTTGATTTGAGATTTCTGATTATCGTTTTTGATAATCGGATATTTGTTGTTTCTGATTATCGTTTTTTGATAATCGGATATTTGTTGTTTCTGATTATCGTTTTTGATAATCGGATATTTGTTGTTTCTGATTATCGTTTGTGGTAATTAGATATTTGCTGATTTGAGTTCTGATTATCGTTTGTGATAATTAGATATTTGTTGATTTGTGATTTCTGATTATCGTTTTTGATAATTAGATATGTGAGATTTCTGATTATCGTTTTTGATAATTAGATATTTGTTGATTTCTGTAACAACCCTGTATTTTGTGATTATTTTAATTATATATATTAATTTCTTTAATTTAATTTCCTGATTTAAAACATTATTTTATTTATTAAAATGAATAAATTTTGTTATTTTAAATATAAATTTTGATTTTGATGTGAATTAGAATTCCAAACATGACTAAAAAGAATATTTTCCAGAAAAGTGAATTTTGGTCAATATAGTCAAACTTTGACTTTTAATTTAGAAATTTGAAAGTTTGAAAATTTGAATTTTATCTTTTATTATGAAAGTAAATAAAATTTTAAGAATAATGCTTTTCGTTTCGTTGAAATCTGATTTATAATGTGAATGTTATGCCTTTTTCAATATTGTGTGTAATTTGCTATATTTAACAAATTGTTTATTTTAAATTGTATAAATAATATTTTATTTGGTCATGTAATGTTCTAATTTATATTTATATGGGTAAAATAACATGTTATGCATATATTTTGGTTTTAAAACATTTTTAAAAGTATAATTGACATTTTCCAGTGTCAGTTGTATTTTGCTTACAATTTCTAATTTCCAGTTTCAATTAATTAAAGTAATTCTTTATTTATTTTTCTATTTTTTTCTTAAAATCTTATTTTATTCTCATTCCCACTTTATTTTGTTCCTCATTTATTTTATTTATTTGACCTTCTATTTGTTTTAAAGTGAAATAGAAATTTTCTAAAACTAGTGATATTCTATTTGTAAATTTTAAGTCCTGTTTTGAATTTTTAAACAATTTCTTCAGTTCTTTTTCTAATTTCTCTAAATTTAATTAACTATTTCATTTTTAAAATATAAATGAATTATTTTACTTCACATTTTTTTTTAAATATTTTTAAAATGAAGTTTTTAATTTTCCAAAGTCAATAGTGATTTATTTGTAATTTCTGGACCCTGTTTTCAATTTTTAAGCAATTTCTTATATTCTTTTTCCATTTTTTTTAAAATTAATTAATTATTTTTATTTTATATTACTTTGTTTCGGTTTTAAAGTCAATTTACTGATTTTATTTTTGTTTTATTTGAATTTAAAGAAAAAGAAATATGAAGAGTTTTAAAAGCTTATTTACCTTAAGTCCTTTCATCTCCTTTGTCCTTTCATTTGCCATAACTCCTCAATTACTATCTTGGCTGTGCATTTTTGGTTTGTAGCCGTGATTTTTCAGCCTCCATTCACCCAAAAACATTTTACCTTCTCATTCATTCATGGATTTAAGAAAAATCTATGGGTAATGGCTACTTTTTTAACACTTTTCTTCTAATTTTTCATGTATTTTGCCTTGTTTTCTTTGCTTCTTTGAATGGCCTCCACTCCATATCCACGGCCACCACCCCCTACATCTCTTCCCTTCCATCACCACCAGCTACTCCTCTAGTCTTGACCAAGGCCGAGCCACCATGATGCCAAAACTCCACAAAAATTGCAACACAAGCCATAAAAACATGTTGTTCGACCACTATTTGTTCACCACTTCATTTTCCACCACCACCACCACCTTAGGCCGCCTCCACCACCTCTGGCCAGACCACCACACAACTTTCCTTCCACTGACCTGATCCATACCTCTCTGACCTGACCACACAAGCCCATGGCCGAGCCATTTTTTGTGAACAAAACCCACCAATTTTGCCTTAAACTCTTCATATTCCTTTGTATAAACTTTCTCCTCATATTCTACTACCTAGGCCATGCATACACATGACCAAACCTGAGCCAAACTTGTTCAAACCAAAGCCAAAAACATCCCTAGGCCATGACAAAAGAATAGAGAAAGCAAGGCAAAAGATTTGGCATTCGTATCTCTTTTTATTTAAAAGTTATGTCATTTCTAGTGTATTGAAATTTATGGTTTGCTTTGATTTTTGTTTGGGTTGTAACACAAGATCTATATCATTGGATTTGCTCTCCACACTCAAATTGTATTAGAGTTGTCGTGCCTTCATAATCTTTGTGTTGTGAGCTTTGTTGGCAAATCTCCAGCTTAACAAGTGAGTTATTCTCACCAAACAATATGTACATATATAACTAGTGAATTGACCCCTTTTGAATCTGTAAAATGCATTATCATGTTACACTTGCTATGTTATGATTTTATGATGTTCACCCATGCTTAAACACCTATTATATTATATGTTACTGTTATATTATGCTGTTCTATTATTTTTATCAGTTTATCACACTGCAAGTTCCCTTTAGATTAGAATCACTATGGGTTGAAATGATACATACCCGAACGGACTTTAGAATAGGAGAAAATCATTATGGGCTGAAATGATAGGCCTGAATGATTTTCAATTATTTTTCATTTCCTTGGGATTGCGGGTTTGAAATGATCAAACCCGGGTTTTCTTTGTAAATTACGGGTTGAAATGATATATTACCCGTATCACTTTACCTAGACTAGAAATGAAATACAGACCCGTTGTTAAAATATTTTTTTATAAAAATCTTAAAAATATTTTTGAAATGTAAATATTATAATATTTGATTTAAACTAAATAAAAAAATTATTTATGTAAGCATTATTGATTTTTTTGAAAATTTATAAGTGAAATAAATTATTGGTAAAACTAGAAAATTTGAAATGTAAGTTATTTTGGGAAATTTTAATTGGGTGATAATTGGAATTTAAATTAAATATGAAATGTGATAACTTCATGATAATTTGGATTAAAGTGAATTTAAATGATTTTTATATTATATTAATGATTTTGAATAAAGTTAAAATGTGAAATGAATGAATATTTAAGTTGAAATTTTGAAATATAACTAAAATTGGAAATTTGTGAATTTGGCTTAAGAGTGAATTTTAAGTTAAGTAAATAAAATTGGAATTAAGTTATATTTGAAAATTTAAAATTAAGTGTTAAGTTAATTTAATTTAATGAATTTATTATTTAAAATTGGAATTTAATAAGTGAATTATTATTAAATTTTGATTTTTGAATGGAGGTTTAACTTTATAAAATCATGAATATAAGGGTATTTGAATGATTATATATGATTTTATAAGTTAAAAATGATTTATATAAAAATATAATTGTTTGTGAAATTATACTAAATATTTGAAGTTAATTAACTGCATCTCTGAAATGCTATTAATTCTAATGTAAATGATAATACAACATTTGTAAATGCTGTAGTTGATAATAATGAACCAAATGGCTAAATTTAATTAAAGGCTATTATAGCATTTTTGTAAATGTTATAATGGTTGAATTTAACTAAGTTTATTTGAAACTAATGTAACCCTATTACAGCATTTTAAATGCCGTCTTTTGTTAAATTGAACTGTTTTAAATGTGACTTTCCATAGCATTTTCTAAATGTTGCGAAAGTTGAATTTTCATTGTTTTAATTAATTTAAGTGAACGAATGAACTTTGAAAGATTAAAATTTTGGAAATTTAATAATTTAATTATTTAATATAATAACTTCATTTTATGATTTAAAATGAAGTAATTTGTTTCGTAATATAAACTATTTTGAAATATGATATTTTGATATTTTGAACTGGATTTTTGAATGATATTGAATTTTGAAATGATATTTGATTTCGAAATATAAAATACCAATTTTGAAATTTTAACCAAGGGATGTATTTAATTTATGGTTTAACTGATCCTTAAAGGATGGGCGATCCCAAGCATCCTTTAAGTTATTATGCATTACTGCTACAGTTCACTTGAGTTGGTTTACATTATATAAGTATATATTTTCCTGACTCGAGTGTTTTGTATTTTGCTTTACGCTCGGGTCAGCCTGAGTATTTACAGCTTAGATTTGGATCTCTTTCTGGAGCTAGGAATCGTTGGAGAATCTGCTTATCTAGTTATCTATCCATTCCAGTTTCAGTTGTTCTATTTCAGCTCTGGTATTATAAACTTCTATGTATTTGAGATTTCTATTGTATATGTTTTCAAACAGATATTATGTATTTTGTTTTGAGAGTTTGTTATAGTAGCTTCATGAACTACTATGGTTTTTATATTCCGCTGCGAGTTATTCTGATATTCTGTGTCTGTGATTCTGTATTTGATTTTATTTGCTCCAAATTTTATTACAATCTGTTATTTTGAATTATTCAAGTCAGACATGCGTGGATTATTGTCGATTTGAATGGTCCAAAATAGTGGGTCGTTACAGTTGGTATCAGAGCCAGGTTTTAGGCAAACCTTAGCCTACGGAGCAAAAACTCATTAGAGATAGGGTAGAAATACCCTAGAATGAGTGAAATCAATCTCAGAATCATTTCTTTGTGAGAGAACGTATTTTCGAAGTATAAAATGATTTTCAAATGATTTTTAAAGAATTTTCAAAGATTATTTTGATATAAATTTTCCTACTTTGAAAGTAAAATTTTCTAAACTTCATTCTTTTCGTATCCACCTTGTTAGCAATTTCTTTGATTAGGATCCTCTAAAATTTTGAACTTCTCTCTTGATTGATCTAGATCCATTGTTGATAGGAATCTATTTTGGGTATGGCAAAATCAGTAGTTTGTTAGGTTGCTTTGAGTAAACTCAGTTGTATCTTTTGCTTAGCTAAAGTTGTCCAACTAAAGATATTTATGCTTCTGTTTTCGTATGTTATGAATTCGAGTCTTTCCAAATTTTGAATGGGAATTTTTCTGTATCGATATAGGTTATATATCTCTAATCTTCGTTTGGATTCTTATCGAATAAGATTCCTTTGAATTTTGGAATGCTCCCACTTGTTCTGAAATCCATTCATGTCTCCCCTAATTGTATTCTTTTGATTTTGGAGCATTGCATCACTCCACTTTGTATGACCTTTATAGGGTGGCAATTCCGCTAATCTTTGAATGATTATAATTGGCATTGATTCACCGGAGATTTCTGTATCCTCGGTTTACGATGTTTTCTATCTTCTGCTATATTTAGATTCTATCTCTGGCAATCGAAGGTCGATTTGCCTTAGATTTTCGCATCGATTATATTCCTGAAGTCACGGTTGACCGGTTAAGGTCGCCCGCGATTCATATAGGCTTATCCATCTTCTATTTGGTAATTTAATTATCTTATCTTCGTTTGAGCCTATCTTTGAATTAAAATTCTATTTGATTAGAGTCCTTCTAAATTTGAATCTCTGTTTTGCTTTGAAATCCATCCTTGAATCGTCCCTTGGAAAGTTTGTGGTTGATTGTCTTTTGAAAATTGTGTATTCATCGTAGTTTTTATTTTGATAAGGATGACTGTAACAACCCAAGTTTTTGTAAATTTTAATTTTTGACAAAATGACGATTTAATCTAGTTGACAATTGATATTGAGTTTTAAATCGTATTTAAAAGTCTTTAATAAAATTGTTAATCGTTGTTTGGGATTTTAAATCAAATTTGAAATTCTTTTATAAAAATGTTGACCGGGCTTTACAATTTGAATCTTGGCCCATGTTTCTTGGCTTTGCCGAGACGATATCAGGGGCAAACCCGATCTCCTCTCTCCCATTCTTCCATTTTCGTAACCCTAAAATTAAATCAAACGAGAGAAAATAATGGCAGCTCGATTTTATCGCGTTCGTTCGTTCCTCAAATTTGGGCTTCTTCGATCAATTGCTTCTGGAAATCGAGGGCGCCAACTTCAATGACTTCGCCCTGGCTGCTTCGATGATAGTCGTGCTCGAGGGGACTTTGGCTGCATCATTCGTGGCTAAGGTGAGTGGATAACCGCTCACATCTAATTCCTACTTTGGGTTATTTAGAGCTCGAAGCTCCGCGATTTTCGTGTTCCTATTTTTATGGCTATCTGGACTGCGTTCGTGTTGTTCGATTTTCTTGACTTGGGATTTAAGTGATTTAGTAATTGATGGTTCGATCAATTTGGGTTTGAACCCCTTGTTTTCGTTCGTATATGATTTTTGAATTGTGATGGTTTGGGTTTCTCGACTTGTTCGACTTCGTCCCAGGTTGTTGTTTTTGCTCTGCCTGTGATCTTTGTCTCTGGCCATCTTCTCTGTTGCACTTGTAGTATCACTTTGACCAGCCTGTTTGTTTATCACATCTGTTTCATTACTTGAGCCTGTTTCACTTACTTCACCATTACTTGGTGTTGTCTGCATTTCACTTGACATTTTTGACCAGTCATCTGTGAATTTGGCACTATCTACATTCACTTTTGTAGCAGAAGTCCTGTGTTCAGTTGTCCATGAGCCTTGTGCTCGAGCTTACTGTATTGTGTTGTCTGATTCACTGTATTTGATCAGATGCCCGAGTCTTTTTCTTTCTGTATATGGTCTTGTTGACATGTTGATTTGCACTTCATGTTAGCACTGGTTAGTCTTGACTTCCTTCTGGTAGTCGCTGTATTGAGTTGCACCTGTCTTTGTATTTATTCTGGGCATCGTGTCATTTGGGTTGGGCATTGTCTAGAACAGTAGCTCTTTGTTGAGACTATATTTGTGTCTCTTTGTGGTTCAGTCTGTTAGTCGAGTTTGCATTGATACACGATACTTGTATACATCTGGACTTTCTAGATTCTGGCCATACTTTGTGTACTTTAATTGTTGTTTGCATTTTTAGTTCATGTAGTTCGAACTATCCCATTGCACTGGGATGAGTCTGGTGATCTTTGCCATCTTCACTTGCATTTTGTTCATCATTTAGTTCACGTGTGCTTCATGTAGCCTCCACTCTTGCCTCTTGACTTCCTGTAGCATTTTTTTGTTGTTGTTGTTATGGGTCGCAGTCATTCTACTGTATATATTGGGAATTGAACATGTATGTTAGTTCACCGATACATCACTGTCACCATTTATTTGAACTATGGCCGAGACTTAGTTTTATATCTTGACCATTTTATTTGAACTGCAGCTATGTTGAGCCATTGGCTTGACCTTCTTGAATTGTGTGGTAGTTGTACTATGCAGTCATGTACATTTGAATCACTCATACCAGCCTCTTGTAACCTGTTATTGCCATTTCATTGTAGTCTGCACTTGAATAAGGTCTTGTACTTGTGAAGTTTCGAACTGGTGCATTTGCGACCAGTTGCCTGGAGCCTTTACTAGTGTACACTTCTGTTGCATATTCACTTACTCCCCTGGTGCATTCGTATCTGATTCATTACTTGTTGCCATTCACTTAATATCAGTTGCATTCCTTTGAATCATTTCATGTTTGAACCATTGTACTGGTGACATTGAGATGTCTGTAGTTTAGTCACGGTCTGCCCTTGTCTTTGTACATGTTTGCCACTGCAGTTTCATTGTGGTGGTGACTGTATATTCGGTGGTGGCGATATATTCGGTGGTGGCGAGGCAGTGCACGCGTGCGTGCACTGCAGCCACCCAGAATTGACAGATTTTAATCGATATTTCTTTTATCCTTAATTCATCGACCTGTTGCGTAATTCGTAGGCTGTATTGGCGAGGCAGTACACGTTAGCGTGTACTGCAGCCAATTAGCATTGATATTTTTAAATTGACATTTCAATTGCTTAAACTGCTTTGGATTTCTGTTTTGTGGATTAACACTGTTTAGTGTTATTTCTGCCGTTATCCAATTCTCGTATCGAGAGTTGGATATACGAGATTTCTGTGACTGTCATCTATATTGAAATTGATTATTATTGCTTCTATGCTCTAATAACTGATTTTGAATTAGACTGATCCGAGTATTATTTTCTTTTGAATGTAATACTCGGGTCAGACCGAGTATTTACAGGTTGTAGATTTTTAGCTTTGGGTTGCTGCTAGAGCTATGAAGACTTTTTTATATCAGTTGAAGTGGTCTTCGTACTGTTGTAGTAGTCAGTGTGTCTGTTTTAAGATGATAATGTATTCATGTATATTAGTCGATAATGTACTTGTATATATATAACTTTTTGAGTCGACAGTTGTAGTTGTATCATTTGTATTGTGTCAAATGTATTGTAACTGATATCAGTTATTGTATATATGAGACTTTTCGTTCCATCTGTATTCCGCATTTATGTTATCTGTGTTATCTTTATATCTATTGTTCTAAACTATTATAGCCACTGTGTAGTAGTTTTGAGTTTGCAACGGTATGTCGGATTTCCTCCAGTAATGAAATGCAATGTTTTTATTATCTGACATATCGGTGCTCGCACAAGGCAATTACATAGATGGTCGCTCCTCAACAGCCTTATTCTCCGTGCTAGTTGACAGCACTACACCGTAGTGTTCTTGGCTAGTGTGGGTATAGAGGTGGGGCGTCACAGCTTGGTATCAGAGCCTGGGGTTTAGGACAATTATAAAACATAACTTAGATGGAGCATGTGTTACAACTAATTGTCGATGTTTTATCTCTCATCTTTACATATGATTATTTTTGACTGTTAGGTATGAATTCCTAACGCTTATTCTTGTGTTTTCGGCTTTGAATTGATTTAGTCGATGTTGATTTTGTTTTAATTTGGCAAATTAAAGCCATTTTGACTTTTGAACTTTGTTCCACTTTTATTCTATGCTATGAGTGTCATTGTGTACCTGTTACACTGTGATGAAAAATAGCTGGACCAGTTGCAAATTGAGTGATTTTGATTTCTCATTCACATCTAGTTCGAATCTCAACGATTTTGAACTTGATATTTTGTGTTTTCCTCATCTTGAATTCCATTCGACTTCGGTCACTTTGTTTTTGAGAAATTATTAATTTCTTGATTTTCAAGACTCTGATTTTATTTGCCGTTGGTTTCTTTGATAATGATGATTGATTCATTTTGTACTCGACTGCGGCTATTAACTGTTGGCTTCGACATTGACTTGATTCTTACTTTTGTTGAAGTCAATTATGCATTTCTGCTCGTTTTGCTTTGTTTTTCCAGTTGATATCGATTCTTCTTTCCTATTTAGTTGTTATCACCTTTATTGATTTTGATAACTTCTATTTTCTGGAATTTTTGGGTGTACCTATTTTAATAAATTCAGTATCGATTTCTTTGGATTCCATTCACATCTTCGTATGTGAATTCTTGTGATTGATTGTTTCTACAATCATTTTTGTGATTTGTCACTTTAAAAATATAAAGGTTTTCTATACTAGTAGTAAATATTAAAATCCTTTTCTCCAAACGATTTCAAAAATTATTTTACTACAAAGCTCTTTTCTTAAATCGTTTTCCAATCTATTAATATATACAAGCCTTTATTTCACTCGTATGAGAAATTGAATTAAACGGCCTAGTAAAACAAGTGGTATGAAACGCTTGCGTTTACTTCGTCGGTTAACTCCTGGACTTGTTCGATTGAACCCTTTTCGTGACAATTTCCTAGTGAAGATTTACAGCTTGTTCGTAAATATTTAAGTTAAGCAAGTGGTTATGGGACATGAAGCTAAACTCATATATTTACTAGCTTGGTGTGATTGACACTTCTTTATGATCATGACGATCATTTTTATGATTTAGACTGGACCTCATCGGTGTGATTTCGTCTCACACATATCTCTTGGGCTTTGAGGATTGTCTAGACACCAGTGTGTGATTTCGTCTCACACATATTGCACGGTTAGACTAGGCCTCATCGGTGTGATTTCGTCTCACACATATCTCTTGGGCTTTGAGGGTTGTCTGGATACTCTTTGTGTGATTTTTATGATTTAGACTAGCAACTGTGCGATGTCTCTTTGTCTGCGAGGGAGACTAGACCCCGCTTTGTTGTAGGGTAGCGCCCTACGGTCTTCGGGCCATTCCTGTGTGAAAATTTAATGGATGGCTTCCATGAGATAGCGTCTCGTCATGTGATACCGGTCGGTGAGTTTTCATACTCCCATTTTTTGTGATAGGCCTTTCCCCTTTTCTTTTTATGATTTAGACTAGCGATTATGCGATGTCTCTTTGTCTGCGAGGGAGACTAGACCCCGCTTTGTTGTAGGGTAGCGCCCTACGGTCTTCGGACCATTCCTGTGTGAAACTTTATTGGTTAGCCACCAAGAGATAGCGTCTCGTTCATGTGATACCGGTGTTTTGGAGTTTTCATACTCCCATTTTTATGCTAGGCCTTCCCCCCCTTCATGTGTTTTCTGGATTTCTTGTGATGATTTCTAGAATTTGTGCTTCACCAATTTTCGTGATTTCTATTGACAAGTTTTGTCAATTTTTGTGTATTGGTGAATTCATGTGTTATTAACTTGTTATGAATACAAGTTTAGGGTATGATATCCCTTTCTATCTTTGAGAAGATTCTTGTGACATCTTTGATGAATGAAAATTCATTTGGTATTATATTTTGATGCCAGTTATTTTAATGAGACTTTGACGTGTTAACTTCGGTAACCGTCAATTTTGAAATGGATTTACAAGCGGTTCTCCCGCAATACTGATATTGCTAATTTAATCACGTATTTACAAAATTCTTTATTTTTAAAAGTTGTTTCAAAAATATAAATTAAAATTGTTTTCAAAATTTTTACGGCTTACATTTTCAAAAGAACGAGGAAGCGATTTAAACATTTCAGAAAAATCGAGGACTATGACCCCTTTCTTTTACTGATTCGCTTAATTCCGGACTTGTCCGTTTGAGAATGTGAAATGTTATTTTTAAAAACACACAATTCTGCACTTTCAAGAAAACGATAAAGAGATTTAAACGATTTAGCAAAAGTAAGGAGTATGGAACCATACTTTTACTACTTCGGTTAATTCCGGACTCGTTAATTGAATATTTATGACTTCTGATTATCGTTTTTGATAATTAGATGTTTGTGTTTCTGATTATCGTTATTGATAATCAGATATTTGTGAAATTTAATTATCGCCTGAGATAATTAAATATTTTTCGATTTGATTAATCGAATGTTTGTGCTTCTAATTATCGTTTTTGATAATCAGATATTTGTAAAATTTGATTATCGTCTGAGATAATTAAATATTTTTCGATTTGATAATCGAATCTTTGTGATTTCTGATTATCGTTTTTGATAATCAGATATTTATGAAATTTAATTATCGCCTGAGATAATTAAATATTTTTCGATTTGATTAATCGAATATTTGTGTTTCTGATTATCGTTTTTGATAATCAGATATTTGTAAAATTTGATTATCGTTTGAGATAATCAAATATTTTTCGATTTGATAATCGAATCTTTGTGATTTCTGATTATCGTTTTTGATAATCAGATATTTGTGAAATTTGATTATCGTTTGAGATAATTAAATATTTTTCGATTTGATAATCGAATCTTTGTGATTTCTGATTATCGTTTTTGATAATCAGATATTTGTGAAATTTAATTATCGCCTGAGATAATCAAATATTTTTCGATTTGATTAATCGAATATTTGTGTTTCTGATTATCGTTTTTGATAATCAGATATTTGTAAAATTTGATTATCGTTTGAGATAATCAAATATTTTTCGATTTGATAATCGAATCTTTGTGATTTCTGATTATCGTTTTTGATAATCAGATATTTGTGAAATTTGATTATCGTTTGAGATAATTAAATATTTTTCGATTTGATAATCGAATCTTTGTGATTTCTGATTATCGTTTTTGATAATCAGATATTTGTGAAATTTAATTATCGCCTGAGATAATCAAATATTTTTCGATTTGATTAATCGATTATTTGTGTTTCTGATTATCGTTTTTGATAATCAGATATTTGTAAAATTTGATTATCGTTTGAGATAATCAAATATTTTTCGATTTGATAATCGAATCTTTGTGATTTCTGATTATCGATTTTGATAATCAGATATTTGTGAAATTTGATTATCGTTTGAGATAATTAAATATTTTTCGATTTGATAATCGAATCTTTGTGATTTCTGATTATCGTTTTTGATAATCAGATATTTGTGAAATTTAATTATCGCCTGAGATAATCAAATATTTTTCGATTTGATTAATCGAATATTTGTGTTTCTGATTATCGTTTTTGATAATCAGATATTTGTAAAATTTGATTATCGTTTGAGATAATCAAATATTTTTCGATTTGATAATCGAATCTTTGTGATTTCTGATTATCGTTTTTGATAATCAGATATTTGTGAAATTTGATTATCGTTTGAGATAATTAAATATTTTTCGATTTGATAATCGAATCTTTGTGATTTCTGATTATCGTTTTTGATAATCAGATATTTGTGAAATTTGATTATCGTTTGAGATAATTAAATATTTTTCGATTTGATAATCGAATCTTTGTGATTTCTGATTATCGTTTTTGATAATCAGATATTTGTGAAATTTGATTATCGTTTGAGATAATTAAATATTTTTCGATTTGATAATCGAATCTTTGTGATTTCTGATTATCGTTTTTGATAATCAGATATTTGTGAAATTTGATTATCGTTTGAGATAATTAAATATTTTTCGATTTGATAATCGAATCTTTGTGATTTCTGATTATCGTTTTTGATAATCAGATATTTGTGAAATTGATTATCGTTTGAGATAATTAAATATTTTCGATTTGATAATCGAATAATTGTGTTTCTGATTATCGTTTTTGATAATCAGATATTTGTGAAAATTCGATTATCGTTTTAGATGATTGAATATTTGCGATTTTGAGATTCGTGCTTCGTTTTTTTTATCTGACGATTCAGGTGAGTAATTTGATTTACTCACATTCAATTCGTGCAGTACGTGATTTCTGCTCTGATTCCTTTTTCTTTCCATTGCTAGAACTCGATTGATTCTTGCTTCTAATAGTCGTCTGATTTTGATTCCTTGATCCCCACGATTGTTGATTCTTTTGATTTGAATCAATCGAACCTTTTGATTTCATATCTAATACTTCCCCTGCTGACATTTGCTTATGCATTCGACATTACCATGCTCTTATGGTTGTTACCTTTTGTCCGTTTATTCCTTATGATTGCGAGGACGCAATTTCTTTAAGGAGGGAAGTCTGTAACAACCCAAGTTTTTGTAAATTTTAATTTTTGACAAAATGACGATTTAATCTAGTTGACAATTGATATTGAGTTTTAAATCGTATTTAAAAGTCTTTAATAAAATTGTTAATCGTTGTTTGGGATTTTAAATCAAATTTGAAATTCTTTTATAAAAATGTTGACCGGGCTTTACAATTTGAATCTTGGCCCATGTTTCTTGGCTTTGCCGAGACGATATCAGGGGCAAACCCGATCTCCTCTCTCCCATTCTTCCATTTTCGTAACCCTAAAATTAAATCAAACGAGAGAAAATAATGGCAGCTCGATTTTATCGCGTTCGTTCGTTCCTCAAATTTGGGCTTCTTCGATCAATTGCTTCTGGAAATCGAGGGCACCAACTTCAATGACTTCGCCCTGGCTGCTTCGATGATAGTCGTGCTCGAGGGGACTTTGGCTGCATCATTCGTGGCTAAGGTGAGTGGATAACCGCTCACATCTAATTCCTACTTTGGGTTATTTAGAGCTCGAAGCTCCGCGATTTTCGTGTTCCTATTTTTATGGCTATCTGGACTGCGTTCGTGTTGTTCGATTTTCTTGACTTGGGATTTAAGTGATTTAGTAATTGATGGTTCGATCAATTTGGGTTTGAACCCCTTGTTTTCGTTCATATATGATTTTTGAATTGTGATGGTTTGGGTTTCTCGACTTGTTCGACTTCGTCCCAGGTTGTTGTTTTTGCTCTGCCTGTGATCTTTGTCTCTGGCCATCTTCTCTGTTGCACTTGTAGTATCACTTTGACCAGCCTGTTTGTTTATCACATCTGTTTCATTACTTGAGCCTGTTTCACTTACTTCACCATTACTTGGTGTTGTCTGCATTTCACTTGACATTTTTGACCAGTCATCTGTGAATTTGGCACTATCTACATTCACTTTTGTAGCAGAAGTCCTGTGTTCAGTTGTCCATGAGCCTTGTGCTCGAGCTTACTGTATTGTGTTGTCTGATTCACTGTATTTGATCAGATGCCCGAGTCTTTTTCTTTCTGTATATGGTCTTGTTGACATGTTGATTTGCACTTCATGTTAGCACTGGTTAGTCTTGACTTCCTTCTGGTAGTCGCTGTATTGAGTTGCACCTGTCTTTGTATTTATTCTGGGCATCGTGTCATTTGGGTTGGGCATTGTCTAGAACAGTAGCTCTTTGTTGAGACTATATTTGTGTCTCTTTGTGGTTCAGTCTGTTAGTCGAGTTTGCATTGATACACGATACTTGTATACATCTGGACTTTCTAGATTCTGGCCATACTTTGTGTACTTTAATTGTTGTTTGCATTTTTAGTTCATGTAGTTCGAACTATCCCATTGCACTGGGATGAGTCTGGTGATCTTTGCCATCTTCACTTGCATTTTGTTCATCATTTAGTTCACGTGTGCTTCATGTAGCCTCCACTCTTGCCTCTTGACTTCCTGTAGCATTTTTTTGTTGTTGTTGTTATGGGTCGCAGTCATTCTACTGTATATATTGGGAATTGAACATGTATGTTAGTTCACCGATACATCACTGTCACCATTTATTTGAACTATGGCCGAGACTTAGTTTTATATCTTGACCATTTTATTTGAACTGCAGCTGTGTTGAGCCATTGGCTTGACCTTCTTGCATTGTGTGGTAGTTGTACTATGCAGTCATGTACATTTGAATCACTCATACCAGCCTCTTGTAACCTGTTATTGCCATTTCATTGTAGTCTGCACTTGAATAAGGTCTTGTACTTGTGAAGTTTCGAACTGGTGCATTTGCGACCAGTTGCCTGGAGCCTTTACTAGTGTACACTTCTGTTGCATATTCACTTACTCCCCTGGTGCATTCGTATCTGATTCATTACTTGTTGCCATTCACTTAATATCAGTTGCATTCCTTTGAATCATTTCATGTTTGAACCATTGTACTGGTGACATTGAGATGTCTGTAGTTTAGTCACGGTCTGCCCTTGTCTTTGTACATGTTTGCCACTGCAGTTTCATTGTGGTGGTGACTGTATATTCGGTGGTGGCGATATATTCGGTGGTGGCGAGGCAGTGCACACGTGCGTGCACTGCAGCCACCCAGAATTGACAGATTTTAATCGATATTTCTTTTATCCTTAATTCATCGACCTGTTGCGTAATTCGTAGGCTGTATTGGCGAGGCAGTACACGTTAGCGTGTACTGCAGCCAATTAGCATTGATATTTTTAAATTGACATTTCAATTGCTTAAACTGCTTTGGATTTCTGTTTTGTGGATTAACACTGTTTAGTGTTATTTCTGCCGTTATCCAATTCTCGTATCGAGAGTTGGATATACGAGATTTCTGTGACTGTCATCTATATTGAAATTGATTATTATTGCTTCTATGCTCTAATAACTGATTTTGAATTAGACTGATCCGAGTATTATTTTCTTTTGAATGTAATACTCGGGTCAGACCGAGTATTTACAGGTTGTAGATTTTTAGCTTTGGGTTGCTGCTAGAGCTATGAAGACTTTTTTATATCAGTTGAAGTGGTCTTCGTACTGTTGTAGTAGTCAGTGTGTCTGTTTTAAGATGATAATGTATTCATGTATATTAGTCGATAATGTACTTGTATATATATAACTTTTTGAGTCGACAGTTGTAGTTGTATCATTTGTATTGTGTCAAATGTATTGTAACTGATATCAGTTATTGTATATATGAGACTTTTCGTTCCATCTGTATTCCGCATTTATGTTATCTGTGTTATCTTTATATCTATTGTTCTAAACTATTATAGCCACTGTGTAGTAGTTTTGAGTTTGCAACGGTATGTCGGATTTCCTCCAGTAATGAAATGCAATGTTTTTATTATCTGACATATCGGTGCTCGCACAAGGCAATTACATAGATGGTCGCTCCTCAACAGCCTTATTCTCCGTGCTAGTTGACAGCACTACACCGTAGTGTTCTTGGCTAGCGTGGGTATAGAGGTGGGGCGTCACAATGACCATATTTTTATATAAAGATGAAATGTTTTTGATAAGGATTATATACCTTTTAAAAAAAATGAGAATTTGAAGTTTTGAAAGGATTTGAAATTGTGAAAATTTTATAAGAAATGGTTTCATATAAAATGATTTATAACTGAAGGTTTTGAATCTGAATTTAAGTGATTGAACTCTGGCATTTTGGAACTGGTTTTAAGATTTTGAAATAATAAATAATATGATTTGAAATTATTTTTCCGAATAAGTAATGTTTCAATGATTTTAATGGGTTTTAATGATTTTGAAGGAATTTCAAAGAAGTTTTCAAAGTAAATGGAAGTCCAGAACTCACTTGTGTCGTTGGAAAATAATTTCGGTGATGAGTGCATGCATCATCGACATTGATTTTCGAGTTTCTGAGTGAGGGAGAGGCCACTTCGGTAGCTTTGCTATGCGATTGATTTGTGAAACCAATTCTGATTTCAAATTCCGAAGCGTGATGTGATATTCGAAAGATATATGTATATATATTGAACAATTTGAAATGAGCCGGTGTTCAGTCCTTGAGTTTTGGATTTGATTTGATATAACCCTATTTTGGAATTGATTTACTGATTTAATTATGATTTCCAACTCTTGGATTGAAATATGATTTCTTCGACTATTTTGAAGGTTCGAGCACTTCCAAATCAAGGTTAACTTTTCAAAGCTAAATTTTTTGAAAAGTATGAATTATTTGATAAAGTATATAAATTTGTTTTGAATGTTTAAGTATGAAGTAATATGATTTAAATAAGTTGAAACTGTTTTGTTAAGTAAATGAATAAGGCAATTTAAAAATTTTCTAATATGAAATTTAGATTCGAAATGCTTTGAAAAGAATTTGGTCTTCAAAATATTTTGAATAAAATTTAGTTTAAATGTTTTAACTTAGTAACATCTTTATGAAACTATATATTTAACAAGTTGGAATAAATATATAAGTTGTACGTATGGTGTTTTATTCGCATAATTAATTTGATCCAAGTTTGAGTACACAAGTTCGAGGTGGATTACACCATTTCGTGTTAGGATTTTCATTTGATTCTTGATGGCGAATATTTGATATGGATTTTGGGCTTGATTCTAGAATTCTCTATCGTAGTATATGGCTATGCAAGGAGACTGATGGCTTCTAGTCGAGAAACCATATCGAAATCCGCATTAGGGAAGTCGAATGGACAATACTAGTTCGAAAGCGAACTTGTGTGATCGAGCGAGCGATCAAATGTAGTTTTGCGAAATGATGACGTATGTACATCTTATATCCTAATATCATTTATATATTTTGACGCTGAAATTGAAAGCTGTCGAGTTAGAATATCTTTGCTTACTAAAAGAAAATTCCAATTTAAATTACAAAGATATATAACCCATAAAAGCAAAGATATTCAAATCCCATATGGCTCTTCATACAGCGAAATTTATTTTGAAAAATTTGATCCTTATATAAGATGGACCTTACATAAGTATAAGATGATTTTGAAAACATTTGATTTTGGAAATGAATTGGTTGACTTAAATTATTGATTTGGAAATTTGGATTTATTTTCTAAATCTATTATTCTGGAAACGTTGAAACTAAAGATAATTAATTTGAGAAGAAATAATTCGGTGAAATTGTATATGATTTTGAAATTGAACTGATATTGAAACAAATTGAAATTTGAGAACCTTATGTTACTAAACACTTGATTTGGAAGTTGTCTAACTTATATAAAATTGATTTGTATGAGTATGAAATTGATTCGAAAACTATAGATTTGAAAAGGTACTCAATTTGAAAGTGAAATCTTATATATAATGGATATTATATAAGTACGATATTTGAAAGTGATTTGAAAAGGTACTATATGATACATATTTTCGAAGTAAAGATATGGAAAGTGCCTTCTGCTTGATATCCGATTTGTGGCCACATCTTGGATTCATTCTATCGATATTATTCTCTCTGATTTTTGGTTTTTTGGATATGATACTCGAGTGTCCTTCGAATTCCATGGCGTTACCCATGGTCTTACGAACTCGACTGCATAGCGTAATTCGTAAGGCAGTGATTGCTTAAAAGGTACGGATGTTTCCTAGGGGATCCAGGCGTAACCATTGTGTATCTGCGATCTATGATCGTGTTAGTGGCGTAATCCGCAAGGCAGAGATTGCTTAAGGGGTATGGATGTTTCCTGGGGGATCCAGGCGTAACCATTTTTATGTATCCTGTGGTCCACTGTTTTGTTGCATGGCGAAATTCGCAAGGCAGTGAATGCTTAAAAGGTACGGATGTTCCTGGGGGATCCAGGCGTAACCATTGTGTATCTGCGATCCATGATTTGATTCGTTTTTGTTTGGATTGTACTTTCCATATCTGTTTTTAAAGGTTTTCCCAGAATTTTCACTAGGTGTTGAAACAGGTCTACTAAGTACCTGGAGAATTCCAGTTTTGCGCCTGATCAACGCACTACCAGAGTCTACAGGAACAAGGATAAACTTGTTGAAACATCGAGTTATAAAAGTATTTTGATAAAATATTATATAAAGGATATTTTGATCAGTTATTTTCTTTCCTAAAGGATTTTAAAGTGTTTTAAATATTTTACCTCTTTAACCAACAATTTTAATTAATGGCTCATCCTTGTCTTTCAACCCATTTTCCCTCCTAGATATCCCTATTCCCCTACCTTCTTTTCAGGGATGTCTTCCAACTTATTGTTCTGCCTAGTTGTTTCTCCGAAATTTTTTCCTTTTCGAGGACGAAAAGATTTGAGTGGGGGAGAGTGTAACAACCCTGTATTTTGTGATTATTTTAATTATATATATTAATTTCTTTAATTTAATTTCCTGATTTAAAAACTTTATTTTATTTATTAAAATGAATAAATTTTGTTATTTTAAATATAAATTTTGATTTTGATGTGAATTAGAATTCCAAACATGACTAAAAAGAATATTTTCCAGAAAAGTGAATTTTGGTCAATATAGTCAAACTTTGACTTTTAATTTAGAAATTTGAAAGTTTGAAAATTTGAATTTTATCTTTTATTATGAAAGTAAATAAAATTTTAAGAATAATGCTTTTCGTTTCGTTGAAATCTGATTTATAATGTGAATGTTATGCCTTTTTCAATATTGTGTGTAATTTGCTGTATTTAACAAATTGTTTATTTTAAATTGTATAAATAATATTTTATTTGGTCATGTAATGTTCTAATTTATATTTATATGGGTAAAATAACATGTTATGCATATATTTTGGTTTTAAAACATTTTTAAAAGTATAATTGACATTTTCCAGTGTCAGTTGTATTTTGCTTACAATTTCTAATTTCCAGTTTCAATTAATTAAAGTAATTCTTTATTTATTTTTCTATTTTTTTCTTAAAATCTTATTTTATTATCATTCCCACTTTATTTTGTTCCTCATTTATTTTATTTATTTGACCTTCTATTTGTTTTAAAGTGAAATAGAAATTTTCTAAAACTAGTGATATTCTATTTGTAAATTTTAAGTCCTGTTTTGAATTTTTAAACAATTTCTTCAGTTCTTTTTCTAATTTCTCTAAATTTAATTAATTATTTCATTTTTAAAATATAAATGAATTATTTTACTTCACATGTTTTTTAAAATATTTTTAAAATGAAGTTTTTAATTTTCCAAAGTCAATAGTGATTTATTTGTAATTTCTGGACCCTGTTTTCAATTTTTAAGCAATTTCTTATATTCTTTTTCCATTTTCTTTAAAATTAATTAATTATTTTTATTTTATATTACTTTGTTTCGGTTTTAAAGTCAATTTACTGATTTTATTTTTGTTTTATTTGAATTTAAAGAAAAAGAAATATGAAGAGTTTTAAAAGCTTATTTACCTTAAGTCCTTTCATCTCCTTTGTCCTTTCATTTGCCATAACTCCTCAATTACTATCTTGGCTGTGCATTTTTGGTTTGTAGCCGTGATTTTTCAGCCTCCATTCACCCAAAAACATTTTACCTTCTCATTCATTCATGGCTTCAAGAAAAATCTATGGGTAATGGCTACTTTTTTAACACTTTTCTTCTCATTTTTCATGTATTTTGCCTTGTTTTCTTTGCTTCTTTGAATGGCCTCCACTCCATATCCACGGCCACCACCCCCTACATCTCTTCCCTGCCATCACCACCAGCTACTCCTCTAGTCTTGACCAAGGCCGAGCCACCATGATGCCAAAACTCCACAAAAATTGCAACACAAGCCATAAAAACATGTTGTTCGACCACTATTTGTTCACCACTTCATTTTCCACCACCACCACCACCTTAGGCCGCCTCCACCACCTCTGGCCAGACCACCACACAACTTTCCTTCCACTGACCTGATCCATACCTCTCTGACCTGACCACACAAGCCCATGGCCGAGCCATTTTTTGTGAACAAAACCCACCAATTTTGCCTTAAACTCTTCATATTCCTTTGTATAAACTTTCTCCTCATATTCTACTACCTAGGCCATGCATACACATGACCAAACCTGAGCCAAACTTGTTCAAACCAGAGCCAAAAACATCCCTAGGCCATGACAAAAGAATAGAGAAAGCAAGGCAAAAGATTTGGCATTCGTATCTCTTTTTATTTAAAAGTTATGTCATTTCTAGTGTATTGAAATTTATGGTTTGCTTTGATTTTTGTTTGGGTTGTAACACAAGATCTATATCATTGGATTTGCTCTCCACACTCAAATTGTATTAGAGTTGTCGTGCCTTCATAATCTTTGTGTTGTGAGCTTTGTTGGCAAATCTCCAGCTTAACAGGTGAGTTATTCTCACCAGACAATATGTACATATATAACTAGTGAATTGACCCCTTTTGAATCTGTAAAATGCATTATCATGTTACACTTGCTATGTTATGATTTTATGATGTTCACCCATGCTTAAACACCTATTATATTATATGTTACTGTTATATTATGCTGTTCTATTATTTTTATCAGTTTATCACACTGCAAGTTCCCTTTAGATTAGAATCACTATGGGTTGAAATGATACATACCCGAACGGACTTTAGAATAGGAGAAAATCATTATGGGCTGAAATGATAGGCCTGAATGATTTTCAATTATTTTTCATTTCCTTGGGATTGCGGGTTTGAAATGATCAAACCCGGGTTTTCTTTGTAAATTACGGGTTGAAATGATATATTACCCGTATCACTTTACCTAGACTAGAAATGAAATACAGACCCATTGTTAAAATATTTTTTTATAAAAATCTTAAAAATATTTTTGAAATGTAAATATTATAATATTTGATTTAAACTAAATAAAAAAATTATTTATGTAAGCATTTTTGATTTTTTTGAAAATTTATAAGTGAAATAAATTATTGGTAAAACTAGAAAATTTGAAATGTAAGTTATTTTGGGAAATTTTAATTGGGTGATAATTGGAATTTAAATTAAATATGAAATGTGATAACTTCATGATAATTTGGATTAAAGTGAATTTAAATGATTTTTATATTATATTAATGATTTTGAATAAAGTTAAAATGTGAAATGAATGAATATTTAAGTTGAAATTTTGAAATATAACTAAAATTGGAAATTTGTGAATTTGGCTTAAGAGTGAATTTTAAGTTAAGTAAATAAAAATGGAATTAAGTTATATTTGAAAATTTAAAATTAAGTGTTAAGTTAATTTAATTTAATGAATTTATAATTTAAAATTGGAATTTAATAAGTGAATTATTATTAAATTTTGATTTTTGAATGGAGGTTTAACTTTATAAAATCATGAATATAAGGGTATTTGAATGATTATATATGATTTTATAAGTTAAAAATGATTTATATAAAAATATAATTGTTTGTGAAATTATACTAAATATTTGAAGTTAATTAACTGCATCTCTGAAATGCTATTAATTCTAATGTAAATGATAACACAACATTTGTAAATGCTGTAGTTGATAATAATGAACCAAATGACTAAATTTAATTAAAGGCTATTATAGCATTTTTGTAAATGTTATAATGGTTGAATTTAACTAAGTTTATTTGAAACTAATGTAACCCTATTACAGCATTTTAAATGCTGTCTTTTGTTAAATTGAATTGTTTTAAATGTGACTTTCCATAGCATTTTCTAAATGTTGCGAAAGTTGAATTTTCATTGTTTTAATTAATTTAAGTGAACGAATGAACTTTGAAAGATTAAAATTTTGGAAATTTAATAATTTAATTATTTAATATAATAACTTCATTTTATGATTTAAAATGAAGTAATTTGTTTCGTAATATAAACTATTTTGAAATATGATATTTTGATATTTTGAACTGGATTTTTGAATGATATTGAATTTTGAAATGATATTTGATTTCGAAATATAAAATACCAATTTTGAAATTTTAACCAAGGGATGTATTTAATTTATGGTTTAACTGATCCTTAGAGGATGGGCGATCCCAAGCATCCTTTAAGTTATTATGCATTACTGCTACAGTTCACTTGAGCTGGTTTACATTATATAAGTATATATTGTCCTGACTCGAGTGTTTTGTATTTTGCTTTACGCTCGGGTCAGCCTGAGTATTTACAGCTTAGATTTGGATCTCTTTCTGGAGCTAGGAATCGTTGGAGAATCTACTTATCTAGTTATCTATCCATTCCAGTTTCAGTTGTTCTATTTCAGCTCTGGTATTATAAACTTCTATGTATTTGAGATTTCTATTGTATATGTTTTCAAACAGATATTATGTATTTTGTTTTGAGAGTTTGTTATAGTAGCTTCATGAACTACTATGGTTTTTATATTCCGCTGCGAGTTATTCTGATATTCTATGTCTGTGATTCTGTATTTGATTTTATTTGCTCCAAATTTTATTACAATCTGTTATTTTGAATTATTCAAGTCAGACATGCGTGGATTATTGTCGATTTGAATGGTCCAAAATAGTGGGTCGTTACAATTTCTGATTATCGTTTTTGATAATTAGATATTTTGTTGATTTGAGATTTCTGATTATCGTTTTTGATAATTAGATAATTGTTGATTTCCGATTATCGTTTTTGATAATTAGATATTTGTTGATTTGAGATTTCTGATTATCGTTTTTGATAATTAGATATTTGTTGATTTGTGATTTCTGATTATCGTTTTTGATAATTAGATATTTGTTGATTTGAGAGTTCTGATTATCGTTTTTGATAATTGGATAATTGTTGATTTGAGATTTCTGATTATCGTTTTTGATAATCGGATATTTGTTGTTTCTGATTATCGTTTTTTGATAATCGGATATTTGTTGTTTCTGATTATCGTTTTTTGATAATCGGATATTTGTTGTTTCTGATTATCGTTTTTGATAATCGGATATTTGTTGTTTCTGATTATCGTTTGTGGTAATTAGATATTTGCTGATTTGAGTTCTGATTATCGTTTGTGATAAATAGATATTTGTTGATTTGTGATTTCTGATTATCGTTTTTGATAATTAGATATTTGAGATTTCTGATTATCGTTTTTGATAATTAGATATTTGTTGATTTCTGATTATCGTTTTGATAATTAGATATTTGTTGATTTGAGATTTCTGATTATCATTTTTGATAATTAGATAATTGTTGATTTTTTATTATCGTTTTTGATAATTAGATATTTGTTGATTTGAGATTTCTAATTATCGTTTTTGATAATTAGATATTTGTTGAGTTCTGATTATCGTTTTTGATAATTAGATATTTGTTGATTTGAGATTTTTGATTATCGTTTTTGATAATTAGATATTTGTTGATTTCTGATTATCGTTTTTGATAATTAGATATTTGTTGATTTGTGATTTCTGATTATCATTTTTGATAATTAGATATTTGTTGATTTGTGATTTCTGATTATCGTTTTGATAATTAGATATTTGTTGATTTGAGAATTCTGATTATCGTTTTTGGTGATTAGATAATTGTCGTTTTTAGATTATCTGGTTGATGATTGGATAATTGCGGTTTTGTGATTTGTGGTTTGTGTTTTCTAATTATCTTTGTTGATAATTAGATTTTGCTATTTTCTAATTATTGTGTCAATAAGTAGATATTGCTGTTTTGTGATTTCTGAATTTTAATTATCTACTTGATAATTAAATGTTGCTGATAATTGTATTATTCAGCTTTGTTGTTTTTGATTATCTACTTGATAATTAGGTTTTGTTGAGAATTTGTGAATTTCTTTTATGAAATTAAAAGATTTCTTTGGCGTTTGTATTCTTGACCTTTATTTTTCTAGCTTAACCAGTTTATATTAGAAAAATAATTGTTATTGACGACTTTAATTATTAAAATTGCGGGGACGTAATTTTTTTAAGGAGGGGGAGTCTGTAACAACCCGGGATTTTGCATCAATTTATTTATTGTCATTAAACGGTTAATGTTGGTAGCTAATTGCTGTTGGGATTTTATCGGGTTGAAACTCTTTTATAAATTTGTTAAGTGGTTATCTGGACTCTACAAATTTGAAAATTGGACCACGTTCCTTTTTGGTACTATGTTATCAAAGACGAATACCGGTCCCTCCCTTCATTATTTTTCGCAAGCCCTAACAAAAATAAACGAACGAAAATGGCGGCTCTGGTTTCGTTCGACTTCCTTCAAAAATTAGGGTTTTCGTGAAATTTGAAGCAGCCGGGTTAACTCGATTGAATTGATTTTCCTTGCTATGTCGAAAGGCTGCTAGGGATTTGATTTCGACTTAGCACGATTCTTTGATGTGTGCTCTGGAAAGCAAGGTGGGTTATTTTTATTTTCACTCACATCTAGTTCGAATTTTAGTGATTTTTTGAACTTGCGATTTTGTGTTTTTCTTGGCTCTGAACTGATGTTAGACTTTGGTCATTTGGATTTTGTGAATTTGTTAGTTCCTTGATTTGGTGAAACTGGGTTTTGTGAAAATGCTAATTTCTTGGTTTCCAAGACTTTGACTTTGTTTGCTGTTGAATTCTTTGATGATGATGTTGATTTCGTTTTGTGCTCGAATGTGGCCATTAACTGTTGACTTCGGCTTGTGATAGTGTGGCTTCGGCCTTGACTATTTTAAACTTGATTTTGTTCTTGTCGTTCCATGATTTCGGCCACTTGAACTATTTGATTTTGGCACAGTTTGGTTTGAACTATAGATAACTTTGTGTATTTTTGTTGACATCTGCCTATACTTTGATCTACAGTTTGAAACCTCCTCTGTCTGGATTGTACTATTCGCTGTTATGTTGCCTAGTAGAGTGGTTCGTCATTGTAGTGTTTTTGGTCATTACACATGCACCAGTCGAAAAGTGATACTAGTTATCACTACATACAACATATGACAGTATACATGTTTTTCTCTTGATTCGGCCACGACATTGTCTTGATTATTTGAAACTGCTGCTATATGCTTTTGGGCACTTGAATCTTCTCTGTGCACATCTGTTTTACTGCCTTTGTTTATGTGATAATTTTCACTTTTCGTAGTTGACTTCATTGTTGTTTGAATAGTTCATGTGCACTTGAATATGCACTGAAACCATGTGTATACATACCTCTATGTATGTATATATGTATTGTCCTTGTAGTCTTTATTCCACCTTGAACCTGTAGTTGCCGTTATGACTTGATGTTGATTACTTGTTGCCTCTTGCAGTTTACTGTTGTCACATGATTTCATTGTGGCATTGTGCATTTAACTGTGTCATATTGCTTTCATTTCTCTTGTTGACCTTTATGTATGTATATATGCATTTTGCTTTATGTGATTGTAGTTCGATAGCACTTGCTTCCATGTCTTTTGCATCGAGTCTGCATTGTGGACATTGTTTCATAGTTGCAATCTTGGTTTGCATTGTGTATTCCAGTTGTTCGATCTTTGTTGTAGCATTGTCTGCATTGGTTGTGTACTTCACTTGAAGTTTGCATCATTGTGTAGCCTTGTACTTTGTTGCCTCTGTTCATCTTGAGGTCTGGATGTTGTTTCTCGGGTTTGAATCTGGTTTTGGTGTTTTGTTGGTCTGTAGCTCCATGCTGCCAGCTCTGTTTCATTTTGTTCTTAGACATTATCCACTAATTGGAGCTTGTTGTATTCTGATTTGTATTCACATGAGTTTGAGTTCATTGTGTAGCCTGATTGACTTTGGCAATCCACTGGTTTGCAACTGCAGTGGCATTGTGCATTTCATCTTGTAACTGTGTTATTTTACTTTGAGACAAATCGTTCATCTTAGTAGCCTCGAACTCTGCATAGTGCTTATGCATTGAGTCATGTTGCTGTTGAGATGTTGTATTGTTCTATTTTGGTAAAACTGCCTGTTTCAATTTGCTTGTGGTTTTGGGTTGTAGTCTTGTTCTGTCCACTGTTTTAGTCGAGTGGCTTTGGGACAGTGTTGTTTCACTGTTTTGGTTACCTGTGCATTGTTTTGACTTTGAGTCTCGTTCAAGTCTTCATGCATTTTTACCGAGACAGTGTATAGATGCATTGTATTCTTATTGTTGCATTTGTTTTGGGTAGGACTGCCCTTGTGCACTTTGATACATGAGCTTGTTTTGGGTTGTCGAGACCACAGTGGCATTGAGATTTGATTCCTCATTTGCTTTTGATTTGAAACTGCAATTGTAAAAAGGTTCGACCTTGAGTGTGGCCTTGTGCCTTTATGACATTTGCAGTTTGATTATTGCACTTGTACTATGTATCTGCTCCCTTTGTGTTTTTGGTCATAACATTCATGTGTACCCCTGAATTTTGGCGAGGCAGTGCACGCGAGCGTCACCTGCAGCCAAATTCAGAATGGATGTTTTAAATTGATGATTTCAATTGTCGGAATTGTTTCGTGTTGCCAAATTCAATATATTTTGAAGTGTATTTTGATTTGGTTTGATTGATCATTTTGTTGTGTCTAATTATCTATTTGATAATTAGATTATGAGTTTCTAATTATTTATTTAATAATTAGATTTTGTTGTTAATTGTCGTTTAGACAATTCTGTTGTTTTCTAAATTATCTTCATTGATAATCTTTTTAATTATCTTTGTTGATGATTTGAATTTGCTGATTTGTTGGTTAACACTATTATGTGTTATATCTACCGTTATCCGTTTCTCTCACTGAAGAGTTGGATATACGAGATTTAGTGTGATTGTCGTCTATCTGATTATTTACTTATTATTGCTTCCATGCATTAATAACTGAGTTTGAATTAGACTGACCCGTGTATTATTTTCTTTTGAATTTAATACTCGGGTCAGACCAAGTTATTACAGGTTGTAGATATCTTGCTTTGGGTTGCTGCTTGAGCTATGAAGTCTCTTCATATCTTTTGGAGTAGTCGTCGTCATTTTGTAGTAGTCAGTGTATCTGATCTAAGTTGATATGTATTCATGTATATTACTCGATGATGTACTTGTATATATAACTTCCAGAGTCGACAGTTGTAGTTGTATCATATGTATTGTATCCAATGTATTGTAACTGCCATTAGTTATATATATATATATATATATATATATGAGACTTTTGTTATCTGTGTTCCGCATTTAGCTTATCTGTGTTATTATTATATATATTGTCCTAAACTATTATGAACCATCGTAGTTCGTTTTATACTGGAATTGGGTATGTCGATGGGAGTTAATAAATAAGAGATGAAAAATAAAAATATATACCACTCCTATCGAGGTAACCAATACTGGTGTAAGGCCCAACTACGGATGGCCGCTCCTATCCAGCCTTATTCTTCGTAATAACAGACAGTATTTCTTTTAATACTCTTTGTTATTGTGAGCATAGAGGTGGGGCGTCACTTTAGAGCAAAGACTATGGCGGCTAACTCCAAATCATGGGTAGCATAACAAATTTTGTTAGGCTTTAGTTGTCTAGAAGCATAGGCAACTACTATCTTTTCTCATGAGAACAGCACCGAAACCAATACGGCTAGTATTGGTACAAATAATGAAGTCTTGGTTCCCTTCGAGAATCACGAGGATAAGAGCATCGGAAAAGAGTTCTTTCAAATAATTTTCTTTCCTGAAAAGATAAAAATTCAAAAAAAATTTCAATTATCTTTACGAAATCATTTTCTAAAAATTTTACTTTTTATAAATTTATTGTGTCGAATTGTCTCATCAAAGCGTTTAGGAGATTCCTATCGATAACGTTGATCAAGCGCATCGACCAGAATTCTTAAAGCACTCAATGGGCAATACAATCACAAAATCATCTTCTATATGATAAACACAAATCCAATTATACTTGTAAATAAATCTTATGAAAAAGATTTGCAAATTTTAAATTTCCGTTTTCATCCAAAATCAATAAATACATAAATGGAGTCATCGAGATATTCATAGAATACTCGATTCATAAAATGGATGAAATAAGCTGGGAAACTGAATGACATAATAAGTCATTCAAAAGGATCATAACGAGTGCGAAATGCGGTAAGTGGAATCCTAACTTCCGCAACTCATAGCCAAAAGAAAACCGGTGGTAAGATCAAGTTGGGAGAAAAGCTTAGCGCCACTTAACTGATCGAACATGTCATCGATCCTAGGTAATAGATACCTATTTTTGATAGTGAGCTCGTTAAGCTTGCGATACTCAATGCAAAGCCTAAGAGTACCATCTGGCTTCTTACGAAGACAACGGCGGCGCCCCAAAGAGATGAGCTAGAACGAATAAATTGCTTGGCTTCCAATTCAGATAATTGTTGCTTGAGTTCCTCATTTTCCTTTGAAGACATCCTCGTGGGAGGACGACTGACAGGATGAACACCAAAGATAAGATCAATACGGAACTCAATTGCCCTATTCGGCGGCAAACTCGAAATAGGCTCAAAGACAACAGAAAAATCACAAACAACCAGAATATTCGCAATGACATCCTTCGATTCGAAGGAAGAAATGATGGCCTTCGAAGTATGATCCATGCTTCGAAATATAATAGATAACTGCTCGATAGCATCGGGATGCTTGAGATATAAAGTTCTTTCGGGACATAGGATTGAACTTTAAAACGGTCGAGCCAGTCCATACCCAAAATCATATCAAAATCAAGATGATCCATAACATGCAGATTCGCATGAAAGGAAAAGCCACAAAGAATAATCTCAACATCAACACACGACAAGCCAAGAGTAGCGGATCCACCAATATGATTCACAATCCTCAAAGGTTCGCAAAGACTAACAACATCCAATGGAATAACATCAACAAGCTCCTTTGACACGAATGAATGTGATGCACCCATATCAAAAAGAGCTCTAATAGAACGGCCATTAAATAAAATAAAACCTTCCAAAACAGAAGGAAGAATACCTTTGGGCTGAGAAGAATCCCCAGAAGCTTAAGCAACATTAAGCTTCCCAGATTTAAAACACTTAGGAGCAGTAAGACAATCAGAAACAAAGGGCTTTCTTTGTTTTAACTCAAGGAAACTACGAACAAGATTGATAAAGAATTCAACAAATGGAATACTATGGGGATATGAAATTTATCCCTAGACATACTCCAATATGTTAAAGAGAATAAAGATTTAAGAACAACGAAGGAATAGATTCGAAAGGCACGAATAAAACCCTCAAATAGTTGTAACACATGTTCCATTCTGCTTCTGTTCCATGTTTATTATAACTTGTTCTGAATCTCAGCTCTGATACCAAGCTGTGATGCCCCACCTCTATGCTCACAATAACAAAGGTTATTATAAGTAATAACGTCTGCTATTGCGAAGAATAAGGCTTGTTAGAAGCGACCATCCGTAAGTTATGCCTTAGACGAGTATTGATTACATCAATAGGAGTTCTGTGAATTACTCCCAAAGATATATATATTCAATCCAAATCTAAAATGAAACTACGGTGGCTTAAGAAAAATTCAGAACAACTCATAATAATAACAACACAGATAGTATAATCACATCGGAACAGAAATATCAGATATATAGCGGAAGATAAGTCTGGATACATGCTACAACAATCAATAGTTCACACGAACCAAATATACATATACAAAGATACCATCATACATGAGATGAGAGTCAAAACTCCAACAAGAAACACCTCGAAGGCTAGACAAAAGATGGAGTGAAATCCCAAAAGCTGAAGCTGCAACTGAATCAGAGATAGCGACTATCCTGAAATAACTCGGTCTGACCCAAGTATTATTTAAAAGAAATAATAAACGGATCAGTTTAATTTAAACTTTAGAAATAAGTGTATGATTAATAACACTTAAGCAAATAATCATAATTTCGAATGAGATTATACAACATAGATAATCAACATAGTTCAAATAAAGAAACCTCAATTTAAACTCCATCAAAATCAATAATTTCGAATGAGACTATTCAACATAAATAATCACCATAGTTTAAATAAAGAAATCTCAATTTAAACTCCACCAAAATCAATAATCTCGAATGAGATTATACACAAAATTATAGTCCCGATGAGACTATACAACATAGTAATCAACATAGTTTAAAGGAAGAAATCCCATTAAACATCATCAAAAATCAACTTCCAAATTCACAATTGAATTCAAAACAGCAATACGCAGAATCTAGAAATCAAAATAAGATAACTAGAAAACCAACATAAAAGGTGGATCGATCCCAGCAGATGGCGAGTTTTAGCTACACCGCACGTGCATCTCATATGGCCGAAGCCTACGAAGTACTATAATTTTTGGCACCCAAAAAATGACCTGAAGGTCCAATAAATGACCCGAAGGTCCAACAAATGACCTGAAGTTCCAGCAGAGTGGCTCAAAAGCCCAATAAATCATCAAATATTTCAATTAACGAGTCCGGAATTAACCGAAATAGTAAAAGTGTGGTTCCATACTCCGCACTTTTGCTAAATCGTTTAAATCTCTTCATCGTTTCCTTGAAAGTGCAAAATTGTGTATTTTATATAAATAACATTTTACGTTCTCAAATGGACAAGTCCGAAATTAACCGAATCAGTAAAAGTAAGGGTTCTTAGTCCTTAATTTTGCTAAAGCGTTTAAATCGCTTCCTCATTCTTTTGAAAATGCAAATTGTAAAATTTTTTGAAACGATTTTATTTTAAAACACGAGATTAAAACAGCAACAACTATAGCAATTTCGACGAGGAAATTGCGCTTAACAAAACACCGTAAATACGAGTGTCAAATCAGCATTGCGGGATAACCGCTTAAAAATTTACTTTAAAATTGATGGTTACTGAAGTCAAAACAACAGTAATTTTTATTCATCAAAACAACACGTTCCAAAAATATAATACCGGCGTAAAAATTTCGTTATTAAAATAACGGCAACAGAATACGTTTTAAAATGAAACACCGGTTCAACATAAATTAAATAGTGAACTGTACCACTATATTTATAAAATATTGCACGCACAAATAAAAATACAAAAGCAGGTAATCTAGCACTTGAACTTCCTGTATGCAATTATGAGGTAGGGTGCTACACCTAAATGCATGCACATTAATTTTTATGTAAACACATCAAATATGCAAAGGTAAAAAGTGACTTTGAAACTGGTTTCTTTATGCATACTACCCCTTGCACGTAAAATGAAATAAATTAATGTATACTTGACCGATTCTCGTGTATGACATGTACGCATACGTTATCCAGATGCAATGTTGACAAAATATAAAACCTGTCAAAAGCAAATTTGGATTTGCACTTGCATCTTGCTATACGTGTATTATTAGATGTGTTCAAGACAGTGCCTGGACTATTAACATTTTAACTAGAACAAAATCTTCACACCTATATTTTTCCCATGCACGAAATAACAGAGATAATAGAATGTGAATTAATGGTGAAAAGAAGATGTTTTTTAAATATGGACCAGTTCACTTTAATATGCACGCAAGAATTTTCCTGGACTTATACTTGTACATGACAAGTTTGCATGTATATAATACTTGGATCACGCACAAATGAATAATATTATTGTGCCTGGACTTGGACTGGACACGCATGCACTTGGTTTGCAAGGACCATAGTTTAATTCGCATGCACTTGGTTTCAAATGTATGTTTAAAATTTGTATGTATTTAATGAAAAAAGGACAGCATGAAAACACGTAAGTTGTATTTGTGAATATTATTCTAAACTAATAATTCCTCTATGTATTGGGCTTGGCTGATAAAAACGTTCATAGAAATACAAGCTTAAACAATATTAACTTCACGTCAGTATATATATAAAAAAGTTTATCACAAATTCTTTTCTCACGGGAAGCAACTACCCTGAGGCAACTAAGCCATTGATGCAGTCGAACTCAGAACAACCGAGTTCAATTTGCACTAGTCAACTATCCATGTGCATTGCTAAAATTGGTGATATAAGTGAACCGACATGAATTATTATAGTTGAGGAAGCTTACAGGGTAACTGAAGATTCCAGTAGTGTTATTTTTAAATTAGAAACGTGAGATTTTCACTCACCTAATTTACTTCCAAAAACGTTAAACAACCCAGATCAAAAGAGTTGAACCGCCATTAAAATCTTCAACTGAGCTACTAGAAAAATGAAGCAACGAAAATGATGAAGCTACTATCTTTTCACTAATATTGTGTCCAGATCAAAATGAATGCTCTGGTATCAATTGTGGTACAATTGCATTAAAAGGAGACATGCAAAAAGAAGGAAAAAGGGAGAGCAAATCTCCTGTACCCAAATCCCCCTGTTCCCCTGTCCCCAACCAATCAGAGACATCGATTTTCAACCATTTTGCAATTAAACCCCAACAGCAGGAGAGAGAAAGGAGATTTAATTGCAAAATGGCTAAAAATCGACGTCTCGGATTGGTTGGGACAGAGGAACATGGGGGTTTGGGTATAGGTGATTTGCTCTCGGAAAAAGGACACATCTGCACTAATGAGGATGGTTGTAAAAAATGTTCTAGCCTTACTTTTAAATGAGTGACGGCAAGTTTATATTGGTTAATAAAATGAACCAACACTAGCTTTTGAATTGAACCACCTTCTTTGTTACACGTATGTAAAGGCAACCGAAGAATTCAACTTGCTTTATGAACTGAGAGTGACAACACAAGAAGGTTTAAATTGTTATACAGTTGGATCTACTCTTTTACGCTCATAATCAACATGCTATTACTAAAGAGTTCACTGACTTTAAAAATAATTTGTTCCATTATTATTATAATTATTTTTTTCAAATTTTAATTTATATAATTCCTATTTTAAATTTTTACTACGACGGTAATAAAATCACGGTCGTTACATTTTATATTAGTATTATATATATACCTAATCTGTTTATATAAGTTCATATTTGGTTTAATTTTTAACATCTATTTTTAAAGATAATTAATAGGTAAGTTGTATGCAGTTATATATATATATATATACTATAATGTTGTTTTAGTCTATTCGTTAACTATATGTATTAACAAATGAAAGTTATATAAGGGATGTCTCTTGTTTTGGGTATTAAGGATTGCGTGTTTTCCTGCTTTATTATATATATATATATTGTTTCGTTTTCTATATGTATATTTCTTCAGGTTTGTATAAGTGCTTCTATATGTATATCTTATAATATACGTATGGGTATGATATTGTAACTTAGTTTGCTGTTAGTACATTATAGGTCCTATATAGTTTCGTATATACTTATATATATTGTCAGTGTAATGGCAGTTTCGTATATGTCCTATATATTAAGTAATGTATAGTGTTTGTATATTTTGGTTGTTGGTTGATTTAATTCACATATGTTTGTTATATTAATATATGTATGTTTATATACACATATTTAATAAATATAAGTGTACAATATAGTATTCTATACATGTGTATATCAGGGCAGTATGTAGGCTTGCTGGGTACATTTGTTAAGTCTGTTTATCTATTTTGTTTTGTTCCATTATAGTCTGCATAGTATATTTGTTTATTTATTTATGATTTTAAACTATTTACATATATGATTACTTGAATTTTGAAATGTATATAGACTTTAAGCTAAAATTTTGTATATATAAATTTATCTAAGTTGTACAAGTTATGAAAAGCAATGATTTTGATGTATATATAATTATTTAATATGTGTTTAAATTAATATTGCTTTGAAATTTAAAATAGATATATTCTGTTTCTATCTAATTGATTTTTGATTGGTTCTCCTCGATGTCCGTTATCAGCTCTACCTGTCAAATTCGTGCCAGTCTAGCTTTGATTTGAAATTCGTGCTGGATTCATAACTCATCTCATTCTCATTCATCTATAGCCTCAAAAGGTGAGCAATCACTCACGATTAACGTTCTTTTATTTATTAAATTTGATTTCAATTGAAACGACAATTGAAATATGCTACTGTTAGTTATTTACATTGTTATATATGCTATTATCTGTATTTGATCACCTGTGACATCTGACACCATTATCTGTTATTTATATTGATGATATATGCCTGTTATATTATTTCATATCTGTTATCACTCTGTAAGTTCCCTGTTAGTATAGAATTCACTATGGGTTGAAATGATACATACCCGAACGATCTGTAGAATAGGAGAAAATCGTTATGGGTTGAAATGATAAACCCAAGAGATTTTCAATTAATTGAATTTGGGATTGCGGGTTGAAAAGATATATACCCGTATATATTTAAATTGCGGATTGAAATGATAAATATCCGTATCACTTGACCATAGGGTAGAAAATTATATACAGACACCGTTGGTCTATATATACAAATATTTTTGAAAATGATTTCTATGGTTTTGAAAAGAAATATATGGTTTTAATAAATATTGATTTTAAAGATTTATTAAAGTTGATTTAATAAAGTTGATATATAATATGTTTAAGTATTTATTTAAAATATATATTTTCAAATTTAGAGTTGGTAATGATTCAGGTTGGAAAGATGAATTTGAAATTGATTTGAAATTATATATATTTAAGAATTTTACTTAAATAAGTTTGATTTGAAACTTATTAAATTTGAAATTTAAAGGATATGATTTTATCTTGATTATGGTTTAAGATGATTTAAATTGAATATTTCAAGTTGAATAAATTGAAGGAAATATTTAGAGATTTGAAATTTGGGCTTTTATTTAAATGATATTGAATTTATTTAGTGAATATTGCAAAACTAAATAATAGTAAAGTAAATTTGATATATATGAAATTATCCAATTTAGTTTTGAAATATCGAATATATATTGACTTTGAAAATATATTGAAATGAAATGGCTTATTTTATGGTTCAAATATGTATTTGAAATCGATAATTTAAAATGGTTTATTTGGAAACTGAATTGAGTTGAAATTTAAGAATTGAGATTGAATTAAATGTGAATTTTGGAATTCGAGTTGATTTGAATTGATTTATGAATTTGTGGTAACTATTTGATTATATAAAGTATTTTTAAATTATATTTAAACTATCTTTATATTATTTTATAAACTATTGTAATATAAACTATTTTAATTATTTTAATATATATTGATTTAACTTATAACTATTTTATATAAACTATTTTTATTTTATAACTATTTTATTATTTACTATTATTAATATCTAAACTGTTTAAGGGTGGAAGTTATGATTTCAAAGTTAAGGTTTTCCAAAATATTATGATTTCAAAGTGTTATGAATTTCAAGGTTTTGATTTCCAAGGTGTTTTGATTTTAAAAGACTTATGATTTCGAAAGCGATATACTTTTGACAGCGATATGATTTTGGAAATGGATATATTTGAAGTGAAAATGATATCGTATTGATTTGGATTTTGAAATGAAAATGATATTTTGGTTTTGAAGTATAAACTATTTTGAAATGACCGCGGTGTTATAATATCGTTTGGTTGTTAAAGAGACCGAGATCGGATATGGACATACTATCTGTCGATACCGAAAACCACTTTAACAACTGTGTACGCGGTGGAGTTTCCAGAATGAAGTAGGATGGTGGCTACGATCCTAAGGTATATACGTGGACCCAACTCCCGTGAGTTGGCATAAAGTGGCTAAAACAGGAGCGATTGACGGGCCAAGGAGGTAGCACCTCTGATCGGACACACTTCTTCGATACCATTCTATTACTTTGTGATTGATTGGGTGCACCCCTTGATTTGGGAGTGTTGTTCGAGGTGGGCGGTAGTGGCTGCTATGCGTCACCACCAGCCCGGATGCGTAATTGGTATATCTACCCTGGCATTGCCTAGTTGTGTCGTGTCACTTACCATATCGGGCTTTACTACGATTTGTGATTTCTCCCATAGCTTGTGGAGTATCGAGGATAGCCCCCATTTTGGGAGTATGCTAATACTGGATAGACTACTAGGACTATTACGTGTTAAGGTGGAAAATGTAAAGCTTTAATGATATTTAAAAGTATGTTTATTTTATAATTAGACATTATTATAATAGCGAATATTACTACATAGTAGATAGTTTAACGGATCCTTAGAGGATGGTTATCCCAAACATCCTTTGAGTTACTTGTATTTCAGTTGATATTTCACTTGAGTTGGATTTATTGATATAAGAATGATAATCCTGACTCGAGTGTTTTGTGTTTTGCTTTACGCTCGGGTCAGACTGAGTGATACAACATTCGAGAGTAACCTTTGGAGTTGGAGCTTCGCTTGGAGATCCAGCTATCTATCGATTCTGCTATCAATTATTCAGTTGATTCCAGTGATGTATTCAGATCTTGTATTTGACTACTATATTGAGACATCTATGTATTCGAGACTTCTGTTGTATCCTGTTTAACTCTGTTATATATATAGTAGCTTCATGAACTACTATTCTTTTGTTTCCGCTGCATTATTGTTATATTACTCTGTGTCTGTGATCTGTGATTATTTTATTTACTGTATATGTTGAGTTTTGCCAAATTTTATTTTACAATCCATTGTTTTGAATTATTCAAGTCCGGCATGTGTGGATTTATTGTCGATTTGAATGGTCCAAAATACTAGGTCGTTACATGTGGTATCAGAGCTCTGGGTTTAGGCAAAACTTAGCATATAGAGTAAAATTAAATTACAAAATCACTTTCGTTCGAGCTTGAATTTCTTCTTCTTTGACTCGGGTTCCTTTGAATTTTGGAACGTTCACTTCGGTTCCAAAATCCACTCTTGTCTCCCCTATTCGTGTCTTCTTGATTTTGGAGAATCCCATAACTCCACTTCGAATAATCTCTATAATAACTCGGCAATCTCGCCAATCTTCGAATGATTTGTAAAGGAGTGAACCCCTTTACAACAAACATTGATTCACCGAAGATTTCTATATCCTCGGTTTACGATGCTGCTATCTTTTGCTTTACCCAAATTCTATCTTTTGTGATCTGATGTCGATTTGATTCAGAATTCCGCATCGATCGTATTCTTGAAGTCACGGTTGACCCGGTTAAGGTTACCCACGGTTTATATAAATTTATCCATCTTCCAATTTGAAATTCAATCATCTTATCTCCCTATCGAGTCTATCTTTTAGTTGAATTCTATTTGATTAGAGTTCCACTACTTTGAATCCCATCTTTTCTTTGAAATCCTTTTTGGAATCATTCGAGTGAGGGTGTGTATTTGTAAATTTATATTCAAATGTTTTATACATTGTGTTATTTGAGTTGTTGATGTTGATTTGGGTTTTCGATCGATTCGTCTGATCAACGCTATCGATAGGATTTCCAAAACACTTGAACAGAGCAAACTGACACAATGTTATTTTCAAATTTGGTAAATGAAATAAATTTGTATGATTATATTATAAATATAAAAGTAAAATTTTCTAGAATTTAATAAGTTAATTAAATTGGTTGTTTGAAATGTTAATATTTGATTTTCATTTATTGTTCTATAAATGAATTTATAACATGGTTTATAAATTGATTTGGAATTTAAATCAGGAATTTGAGAATTTAATTTCCGGTGATTCCAAACTTTGGGTTTTAAATTTTAAAATGCATATTATTGAAAGTATTTTCGAAAAGAAATCGTTTTCAAAGAATTTTAAAATGTTGAAATCAGTGTTCTTCTCTTTCTCGCTGGAAAATAATTTCGGTGATGGCGGCCGCATCATCGACATTCATTTTCGAGTTTCGAAGTGGAGATACTATTCTGTAGCTTTGCTACGGTTTTGTTTTGAAAAAATATATTTTGATTTGAATTTCTTCAGTATAATTTGATTTATATATATATATATATATAGGTATCTTATTTTAAAATTTAATTTGATTTGATATAAATATATTATATATATCTCTAAATTGTTTGAAGTAAATCGGAGATTTAAATTCTTAAATTTTAGGTTAAAGATGATTTCAATTATAAACTAAAGTCAAAATTCTTAGATAAATATTTAACTGGGAATAACTGAATTGTAAAATCTTATTTGTATAATACTCAATTACATCTCAACATAACTTACCTAAATTTCAGAAGTGAAAAATGTAATTGGATAATATACAATATAAAATGACTTTATAAGGAAAGATTTGAGTGTTATGGTAAATGTTATACACTTAAATTTTATTATAAAGATGTTAATAGAGATAAATAGGATAATAAGTTAATTGAATAATAGATGAGACAAATAAATTTGTTTTGAAGAAATTAATACCTTGAATTTAAAATTGAATATAAATTAATTTAAATTGAAATTTATATTGTTTAAATTAATTTACAAGGTTTAAATTAATTTATATGGTTTAAATAAATGAGATAAAAAAAATATTAAGTGGAATAAAGTTAATAATTTGGAATAAAAGAATTAAATTTGTCGAATAAAGTATGAGTATATAAATGATTATACAAATTGATGATTTAGAAATTGTTAATTGAGGATGACTAGATAATAAGATAATGAATTTAGAAATAGATAGATTGATTTAACTTAAGTGAACTCAAATGGATTAAACCAAAATGTTGAATATTAATTAGTTTAATTTTAAATTTATATGGTTTTAAATTTATTGGTTATTTTGAATATCAAAATCTATTTTTTCTTTCTGGTTGTTTCAACTCTCCAACCTCGTTCCTTTTCGGGGACAAAAAGTTTTGAGTGGGGGAGAGTGTCACGACCCGTAAATTTTAATTGTTTTAATAACATAATTAACTGAATTTTTGTGGAATTTTAAATAATTAAATTTTGAAATAAAAAAAATTGATATTTGGAATACGTCTATTTTAACATAGCAACTGGTAAATTTTCATCAGATAATTTGGAAGTTTATTTTCTAGTGTAATTTTATTCCAATTTATATCAGGTAAAATTGATGAAAATAAAACGTTTTCCAAACCTTAATATTTTTATATAAAAAATTTGTAAATCATCTTCTGAGAGAGACGTCATATTTCGTTTCTCCAAATTTGGACTGCTATTGCTTCGTTTATCTTATTTTCGACAGATTTGCAGCATTTTCGGTACCGATTATCGACTTTTGATCGGATGATCGTACCACTGATATATGTATACCGTTTTGATCGTCACGTCGTGCTGATATCTGCGGTATATTCATTCTTGTGTATCGACGTCCAAGACATGGTGAAATTCGTGGAAACAAATAACCGTATCGGTAGGTTTTCTAAAGTCTGTTGGTTTCTGCTGCCTTTTATTTTCCACTGTGTTAACAAACAACCTCTAACCTTTTAATATTTCCAGAAATTTAACTCTGACTTCTATTCCTATATTCAATTTATATTGTCGGTTGTATTCATTAACGTGTCCGTTCATCTTTCCCCTGATTGCTTTTCTTTCTGCAAGAAATTTTATAATAATGCTAAAGGTTGTTTTATGAACCCAACTTGTACACGTTCTAAGTCATAACGTTTGCAATCTCTGTCCCTTCCTCTTTCCTTTTGATTCGGCCACACTTAACAAAAACGAAAATTAATGTTCACCATTTTTCAATCTTGCTACTCCTCCCTTTCTATTTTGTCTTCCATCATTTTGTTCTCAAGAACTATACTGCCTGAAACCGCCCCTCATCTCCTAGCACAATCTCCCACGTGCTCACGATTTCCACAGCCAAAGCTTCTCTCAAAACCACCGCCCTCCTCCATAATGACCACAAACCCCACCGCCATCAAATCTCCGGCGTGCAGCCTACCTCCCTCTCCTTTTCCATTTTGGCGTTCACCGAAACCCATCACCGTGAATATATATGTATATATACATACATAAGGTAATATACATATACATGTTTAAAACTTTCGACTTTAATTTGTCCTTGTATAACTATATAAGGTTGTTTTTAGTGCGTAAGTTATACTGATTTATATATATATACCTATTTATATAAGTTGCTTAGATACAACTTGTTGTATATGCATGTATATAAAAGTTTATATAGGTTATAAATTATCTGTTGAAGTTGATTTTTAATATAGTATATATGTAATTCATATGTTGACAATATATATTTTTACTACCATGCATAAGTCCTTTGCATTTTTTTAGTATAATAAGTTTCGGTTTTGATTATATAGATATTAGGGATATATCTATATCATGTTTTGTTAGCATCTTGAATTTTGTTGACTGCTAGCTTATATTAGCATTATATACCTTATCCATTTGTATAGTTTTATATTAGTATTATATATATACCTAATCTATTCATATAAGTTCAGATTTGGTTTTAATTTTAACATCTATTTTTAAAGATAATTAATAGGTAAGTTGTATGCAGTTATATATATACTATAATGTTGTTTTAGTCTATTCCATAAATATATGTATTAACAAATGAAAGTTATATAAGGGATATCTCTTGTTCTGGGTATTAAGGGTTGCGTGTTTTCCTGCTTTATTATATATATATAGTGTTTCGTTTTCTATATGTATATTTCTTCAGGTTTGTATAAGTGCTTCTATATGTATATCTTATAATATACGTATGGGTATGATATTGTAACTTAGTTTGTTGTTAGTACATTATAGGTCCTATATAGTTTCGTATATACTATATATAATGTTAGTACATTAATATATGTATGTTTATATACACATATTTAATAAATATAAGTATACAATATAGTATTCTATACATGTGTATATCAGGGCAGTATGTAGGCTTGCTGGGTACATTTGTTAAGTCTGTTTATCTATTTTGTTTTGTTCCATTATAGTCTGCATAGTATATTTGTTTATTTATTTATGATTTTAAACTATTTACATATATGATTACTTGAATTTTGAAATGTATATAGACTTTAAGCTAAAATTTTGTATATATCACGTCACCACAGCTTTGTATTTTTTAATGGCCTCTGTCCCCCCCTTTCCCTCTCGACACTTACAATCAAACTTACCTATCGTCCTTCCCACCATACCTTCCGTTGTGTGCATCCTGTCACCTCAGGTCCCCCCGATCCCCTACCGCCGGAACCTCCACTGATCCCTCCACTTCCTCCTCCTCCTTCTCTTGCTACCATTGGCCATCCCCCTCCTCCTCTTGCTACCGTTGGCCCTCCCTTTCCTGCCCCTCCCCAGCTCCCACTTTCTTCCCAGAGTGTTATCCCTACCCAATGGAATTCCCTCTTCAAATCCAAACCACGCAATGCTGGACAGCACTCGCCCATTCCTGTACCTCTGGTCTTTGATGGTAAGGTCTTGGTTCCTCCAGAAAATGTGATAAAAGCAGGTAATGATGTTTGGGGTGAATACCTGGTTGGTTTTTTTCTCGATAAGCCTTTATCTTACCTCACTGTTATAGCCCATCTCAAGAAAATTTGGAAACTCAAAGGGTCAATCAAAGTAAAATCGGATGGATATTTGTTCCTATTCAATCTGTCTTGTGAAGAAGACAGAAGGAATATTATTGCCTCAGATCCAATAATTATGAGGAACAAAATATTCATAGTCAAACAATGGGATCCTACAGTTGGTAATAGTTGTAGTACGATTCGATCTATTCCTGTTTGGATTAGGATATCCAATATTCCTCTTTATGCCTAGTCTCATATGGGAATTAATTGGCTTGCTTCACGCATTGGAAAATTCATGTGTATGGATGCACAAACTGAAAAGTTAGATAGAATAGGATATGCAAAATGTATGGTGAAAGTTACTCTGGATGAGGAGTTGATTGAAGAGTTTCCTGTAAGACTTATGGATGGATCATAGCAAATAGTGAAAGTTAATTACTTGTGGAGACCTGAAATATGCATTAACTGTAAAGAATTTGGCCATAGGACTCAAATGTGCTTGAAAATGTTAAAGAACTATGAAGAGAAGGCATGAGATAAAATAGAAGCGAGAAATCATAGGGAGGGGTTTGAAGATGAAAATGGGAAGGTTTCAAGAGTCACTAATCATAAACAGGTCTGGAGAAGGGTGGAAAAAAAGGAGCAAAATTAAATAGAGAAAAGGAAAAAAATAAGGTATCAGTAGTAATGGAAAATTGTTCTGGAAATGAAGGGGTTGGGGTCAGTGCTACTTTGCTGCACACTCCAGAATTGAGTTTCATGAGAAAGGATAACACATTAAGAAACAATGAAGAAGAGAATAGAAATAACAATAGATTCAAAGTTTTAACGGAAGAAAATTTGCCTGAAGCATGTAATCAAAATGGGGACAATGAATCAGGGAAGGATTACTGTGATACTGATATGCAGTTGGAGGAAGGAGAAATTGTAGTAATCAGGCAGGAAGAAGTATTAGTTGACACAGAACTTGTGCATGTATCCAATAACTTACAACCAGAGACACATGATCTTGAAAGTAATAAATCCAAAGGAGTAACCTCTCATCAACATGACAATATGCCAGAAGATAAGATTTTACTGGATTTTGCCAGTTCGTCAGGAAGTCAACCACATCAATTCACAAACAACCTCACTCTGAATTGTTGTAATAGCAGCTTTTGTTCCACTACTGATAAAGATGAATCTCAATTCAGAAAATCTCTAGAAAATGAAATTCTTGTTTTGTTGATGGAAGTGCCAGCTCCAAATGACAGCATTCTTTCTCAACATTACTCTTTCTCTGGTGATTTGCCAGGATGGAAATCATTGCCCACTTCTCCAAATTCTCAATCTCAACAAGGGGCGGGGAAGAAAAGTGATACTAGACCAAATCTTAACAAACATCTCAAAGTAGATAGAACATCAGAACACAGGGGGTCTCCTGCAAATAGGAGCATGAAAAATGTCACTCATCAATCTTTGAAGTATACTTAATGATGCACAGCTTTGCAATTTGGAATATAAGAGGTGCCCATTCCTCCGATAAGCTTGATCAAGTCAAGTATCTTATTAACCATCATAATGTTTCTTTTTTTGCCATTCTGGAAACCAAACTCAACGAACCTCTAACTGTTAAAGCTACAAGGTATATTAATCCATCTTGGATCTTGAACCATAATCTGGATCAAGCTTCTTATGGTCGTATAATGATTATTCATGATCCTTTAGTCCTGTCTTTCACCACTGTCCTCAGCTCTGATCAAGTCATGCACCTTCAAGCCAAGCTCAAGAATTCCTCCTCTTCTTTCTACATTTCCATAGTTTATGCCCATAACTCTGTGAACGCTAGGCAAATTTTCCGCAATCTTCTTCCTGCCTTTAGGCAAAACTCTCATCCCTGGCTTGTTTTTGGGGATTTCAACTGCTGTTACAAATTGCAAGATAAGCATGGTGGCTCCCCTCTATTGCCAAAGGACATTTTCCCTCTTAATAAAGCTATTGCTGATGCTTGTCTCCTTCCAATCCCATCTTTTGGAGCTGAGTACTCATGGAACAACAGAAGTAGATCTAGTACCAGGACCTTCACTAACATTGACCATTCCTTTGCCAATCTTAATGCCCTGTCCACCTAGCCTACCATGTCATCCTTAATTCCCCACCCTGTCTTATCTGATCACTCCCCTATCATTTTCTCTACAGGACAGATGTTATTAAAAAAAAGAGGCTTCAAATTCTATAGTACTTGGGTCCATGAACCTGAGTATGCTAGTATTATTAGTAAAGCATGGTCTGGAAAATTTTATGGAAATCCCATGTTTATTCTTTGCAGGAAATTAAAAGCTACGAAAGAGGCTCTGAGGGTTTGGGCAAGGAACAATTTTGGTAATGGTACCTTAAAATCAACTTTGCTTAGGCAGAAGCTCATTGAAGCCCAAGAATTTATGGTGAGTAACCCTGATAATGTCGCTGCTGCTGAGAATGAGAGAAGCATATACGACCAACTAAATGAAGCCTTGAAAGTTGAAGGTAAGATGAAGAGGCAGCAACTGAGACTTAAGTGGGCACATGATGGGGACAACAACACTGCTTTCTTTCATGCCGCCATTAAGATTAAGCAAGCAAAGGAAAATATCTCTCATATTTATGATGAGTTTGGAGTGCTCCACTCTGATCCAGCTGAAGTTGACCAAGCTCTGCTCAACTTTTTCAAGTCATTGCTTGGTAACAAAGACAATTTCAAACCCGATTTTGAAAAACTTGACCATGTGCAGGTGCCCTTAGTGCAACAAGAGGAAGCTACCATTCTTGTTAATAAGGTTACTGACAAAGAAATAAAAGACACCCTTTTTTCGATGAACAGGAATTCTAGTGGTGGTCCGGATGGTTTCAATCTTCAGTTCTTTATACATAGTTGGGATTTAATCAAGGATGATTTCTTAAAGGCTATTCACAACTTCTTCACTAAATCCAAACTTTTATTGGAAGTTAATGCTACCAATCTGGTGCTTATCCCTAAATCCCAGCATCCATCAACTGTTGAGTCATTCAGACCTATTTCTTGTTGTAACGTGATATATAAGTGCATTTCCAAAATCTTAGCCTCTAGACTTGTTGTTGTTCTTAGCAGGCTAATATCCAAGAATCAATCTGCCTTCCCGCCTAAGAGGAATATCATTGACAACGTCTTACTTACCCATGAACTGATTAAAGGGTATGATCGTGCCCAAGCATCTAAAAATGCCATGCTGAAACTGGATTTAAAGAAGGCTTTTGATAGTATTCACTAGAGTTCGATTGTGAGAATTATGGCCCTCATGAGATTTCCTAAAGTCTTTGTGGCTTGGATATACAACTGCATATCTACCCCTTCTTTCTCCATCAGTCATAATGGTTACAATTCTGGTTACTTCAACAATAAGCAGGGGATCAGGCAAGGAGACCCGATCTCATCTTACATATTCATTCTTGTGATGGAAGTATTAAATGTTTTGTTGACCAAAAACTTTGAACAAAAGAAAATTTTGTTTCACTCAAAATGCAAATCCCCCCAAATTACTTCTCTCCTTTTTGCTGATGACATTTTGTTATTTACAAAACCCGATCGGCGTTCTCTGGAAAACATCAAAATTACTTTGCACAATTTCTATCTTATGATTGGTCTTAAACTTAATTTTAGCAAATCCCACATGATCACCTCTGGTATCTCTACTGAACAAGCAAGACACTTAATTTCTTTATCTGGCCTTCAAGCTATGAATAACAATATGTGTTATTTGGGTCTGCCTCTTTGCTCCTCTAGAATCTCTACTGCTAATTACTTGCCTTTGTATGACAAAATCTGTAGCACTATGACTTGTTGGGCCAATAGATTTCTATCTCAAGCAGGCAGACTTGTGCTCATCAAATCGGTCATCTCCTCTATGATGGTGTACTGGTCTAGGGCCTTCATTCTTCCCATTAAGCTCGTTAAAATGGTGAGAAATGCTATGTTGAGGTTTTTCTGGACTGATTCCATCCACTCAAAAAAAATCATTCCTTGCTCTTTTGCCAAAATGGAGTTGCCAAAGAACAAAGGTGGTCTAGGAATTCTTAATTTGCAAACATGGAATAGAGCAGCTATCAGTTCCCTCTTGAATGCATTGCTATCCAATGTAGACACCTTGTGGGTTCAATGGACCAAAACCCATAACTTGGGTAGCAAGAATTTTTGGACTATGACCACTCCCCAAAATTCTAGTTGGACCTGGAGGAGCTTGCTGTGGTCAAGATCCTTCTTACTTCCTCTAATCAAAGTCAATCTTTCTCCTTCCAGTGCTGCAAACTTCTGGTGTGCACCTTGGATGGCTGAAGGCCTTATCCTATCCAAGCTCTTTTCTCCTCAGCAGATCTTACAATCTGGTATAAGTAGATTTGCTATTGCAACTAACTACATTGTTGATGGCAAGTTTACTTCTGCCTTATACCAGTAACCAAGTCATTAGAGCTGTCTGGAATAAGTATCAACCTAACTCTTTCCAACCCACTCCCTATGATGAAATACTATGGAAAGGAAAACCTCACTTAATCTCCTCGGTTTATAAAGTGCTTGCGAATTCTGCTGGCAGCTCTGACATAAAATGGCATAAAGTCCTTTGGTCTAGAAACTCGATTCCCAGACACAACCTGATGTTGTGGAAGGTTATCAATAATGCGCTTTTGACCAAGGACAGATTGTTAAACCTTGGGTTGATAGTTGATCCTCTTTGCATTTTCTGCAAGTTGCTACCTGAAACTGTGGATCACTTATTCTTTGAATGCAGTGAGTTATTGGGCTTGTGGTGTAACCTCATGAGAGCAATGAATGTTAATCATATCCATGGCATCTCAAGTTTTGAGTGGGCTCTGATAGGAAAAGCAACTAAGTGGAAGAAAAAAGCAAGATTTGTGTACTTCTTTCTTATCAAAAGATACCTGAATTGCATATGGGAAGAAAGAAATTTGAGAAACTTTGAAAACAAGACAAGGAATGGTAGCCAGCTTTTGGCTGCACTACAGGCCAGTATAAAGATGGGAATGAGGGATTGTATCTTTGATTTCAGTTCCTTTGTCACGGCTGATTGGCTCTAGTGTTCTTTTTCTTTTTGTTTTTTCCTTTTTGTCTTCCCTTTTTTCCTTTGTGTTGTAACTTTCTTTTCGTTTCTGTTTCGTTGCTTTTTCTTCTTGTGACTGTGAGCTTGTTCATAGTCACTTTTTCCTTTTTTCATTTCTTTTAATAATCTGGTAGGGGTCCAGTTAACACCGCTTGCCTTGCAAAAAAAAAATTTGTATATATAAATTTATCTAAGTTGTACAAGTTATGAAAAGCAATGATTTTGATGTATATATAATTATTTAATATGTGTTTAAATTAATATTGCTTTGAAATTTAAAATAGATATATTCTGTTTTTATCTAATTGATTTTTGATTGGTTCTCCTCGATGTCCGTTATCAGCTCTACCTGTCAAATTCGTGCCAGTCTAGCTTTGATTTGAAATTCGTGCTGGATTCGTAACTCATCTCATTCTCATTCATCTATAGCCTCAAAAGGTGAGCAATCACTCACGATTAACGTTCTTTTATTTATTAAATTTGATTTCAATTGAAACGACAATTGAAATATGCTGCTGTTATTTACATTGTTATTATGCTATTATCTATATTTGATCACCTGTGACATCTGACACCATTATCTGTTATTTATATTGATGATATATGCCTGTTATATTATTTCATATCTGTTATCACTCTGCAAGTTCCCTGTTAGTATAGAATTCACTATGGGTTGAAATGATACATACCCGAACGATCTGTGGAATAGGAGAAAATCGTTATGGGTTGAAATGATAAACCCAAGCGATTTTCAATTAATTGAATTTGGGATTGCGGGTTGAAAAGGTATATACCCGTATATATTTAAATTGCGGATTAAAATGATAAATATCCGTATCACTTGACCATAGGGTAGAAAATTATATACAGACACCGTTGGTCTATATATACAAATATTTTTTAAAATGATTTCTATGGTTTGAAAAGAAATATACGGTTTTAATAAATATTGATTTTAAAGATTTATTAAAGTTGATTTAATAAAGTTGATATATAATATGTTTAAGTATTTATTTAAAATATATATTTTCAAATTTAGAGTTGGTAATGATTCAGGTTGGAAAGATGAATTTGAAATTGATTTGAAATTATATATATTTAAGAATTTTACTTAAATAAGTTTGATTTGAAACTTATTAAATTTGAAATTTAAAGGATATGATTTTATAACTTGATTTTGGTTTAAGATGATTTAAATTGAATATTTCAAGTTGAATAAATTGAAGGAAATATTTAGAGATTTGAAATTTGGGCTTTTATTTAAATGATATTGAATTTATTTAGCGAATATTGCAAAACTAAATAATAGTAAAGTAAATTTGATATATATGAAATTATCCAATTTAGTTTTGAAATATCGAATATATATTGACTTTGAAAATATATTGAAATGAAATGGCTTATTTTATGGTTCAAATATGTATTTGAAATCGATAATTTGAAATGGTTTATTTGGAAACTGAATTGAGTTGAAATTTACGAATTGAGATTGAATTAAATGTGAATTTTGGAATTCGAGTTGATTTGAATTGATTTATGAATTTGTGGTAACTATTTGATTATATAAAGTATTTTTAAATTATATTTAAACTATCTTTATATTATTTTATAAACTATTGTAATATAAACTATTTTAATTATTTTAATATATATTGTTTTAACTTATAACTATTTTATATAAACTATTTTTATTTTATAACTATTTTATTATATACTATTATTAATATCTAAACTGTTTAAGGGTGGAAGTTATGATTTCAAAGTTAAGGTTTTCCAAAATATTATGATTTCAAAGTGTTATGAATTTCAAGGTTTTGATTTCCAAGGTGTTTTGATTTTAAAAGACTTATGATTTCGAAATCGATATAACTTTTGAAAGTGATATGATTTTGGAAATGGATATATTTGAAGTGAAAATGATATCGTATTGATTTGGATTTTGAAATGAAAATGATATTTTGGTTTTGAAGTATAAACTATTTTGAAATGACCGCGGTGTTATAATAACGTTTGGTTGTTAAAGAGACCGGGATCAGATATGGACATACTCTCTGTCGATACCGAAAACCACTTTAACAACTGTGTACGCGGTGGAGTTTCCAGAATGAAGAAGGATGGTGGTTACGATCCTAAGGTATATACGTGGACCCAACTCCCGTGAGTTGGCATAAAGTGGCTAAAATAGGAGCGATTGACGGGCCAAGGAGGTAGCACCTCTGATCGGACGCACTTCTTCGATACCATTCTATTACTTTGTGATTGATTGGGTGCACCCCTTGATTTGGGAGTGTTGTTCGAGGTGGGTGGTAGTGGCTGCTATGCGTCACCACCATCCCGGATGCGTAATTGGTATATCTACCCTGGCATTGCCTAGTTGTGCCGTGTCACTTACCATATCGAGCTTTACTAAGATTTTTGATTTCTCCCATAGCCTGTGGAGTATCGAGGGTAGCCCCCATTTTGGGAGTATGCTAATACTGGATAGACTACTGGGACTATTACGTGTTAAGGTGGAAAATGTAAAGCCTTAATGCTATTTAAAAGTATGTTTATTTTATAATTAGACATTATTATAATAGCGAATATTACTACATAGTAGATAGTTTAACGGATCCTTAGAGGATGGTTATCCCAAACATCCTTTGAGTTACTTGTATTTCAGTTGATATTTCACTTGAGTTGGATTTATTGATATAAGAATGATATTCCTGACTCGAGTGTTTTGTGTTTTGCTTTACGCTCGGGTCAGACTGAGTGATACAACATTCGAGACTCACCTTTGGAGTTGGAGCTTCACTTGGAGATCCAGCTATCTATCGATTCTGCTATCAGTTATTCAGTTGATTCCAGTGATGTATTCAGATCTTGTATTTGACTATTGTATTGAGACATCTATGTAGTCGAGACTTCTGTTTTATCCTGTTTAACTCTGTTATATATATAGTATCTTCATGAACTACTATTCTTTTGTTTCCGCTGCATTATTGTTATATTACTTTGTGTCTGCGATCTGTGATTATTTTATTTACTGTATATGCTGAGTTTTGCCAAATTTTATTTACAATCCATTGTTTTGAATTATTCAAGTCCGGCATGTGTGGATTTATTGTCGATTTGAATGGTCCAAAATACTGGGTCATTACACATGTGGTGAGCATTCAAAAATTAGAAGAACAGCGGATGAAAGGGGAGCGTCAGTCCGCTCTTGATATAAGCAAGCGACTATGAAAATTAGCCCATTGGGGGTTGGTTGGCTTGATCAACAACAAAGGGATAGAGAGGTTCAATTCCCCAACAACCATAGTAGGGCAGGAAAGTTGCTAGATCAATTCGGTCCTCCTGAATCTTAGAGGGACCTAGTCGAGAAGTCCTTCCAAACCTTAGAGGGGCCTAGACGAGAAGTCCTTCCAAACCTAATTACTGAACCACCATGACTTAATTAGGGATTGGCTGGGTTCGGAGGAAAGCTTTCCCCTGTCACAATAACAAGTAACCATGGGTCATTCAACAATCCCTAACCTTAACTTGCAGTGGGTCATGTGGCCTATACCCATTACCATATCGCTGCCTAATCCTAGTTACAGGCCATGGTCTAGTGTGCCACTTTCCTACTCAATTTTGCGAAGGGGAAAGTTTATCAATGTTGACAACTCGTGAAGTTTTTTAGGTGATCTAGTCGTTGTACGACATTGAATGCTCACTGTTTATTTCACAATGATGATTATGCCATATAGGTAAAAGTTCATCAGAGCAATGATGTTGTTCAGGGCAATAAAGAAATAACAAAAACAAAGGGCAAAAATAAAGGAAAACGCGATAGAAAAAGCAATGAAACTACTCACTGTCCAAAAATAATCCAAGATTCAACATGGCAGTAAAATGAAAAGCAAAATGAAATCAATATAAAACAAGAAATACTCAGTGTTTAGGATCGAAGTTTGAAGATGTTAGTTGGAAGCCATAAACGAAAACTCGGAGGCTCAAGGTACTCTTTAATAGTGACGGTATAAAATTATCAATAAAGAATTGAATGAGAAGAGGGGAAGGAATTATATAGTGAATGAAATTCATTCTAAGCCATCATAACAACTAATAAGGAAGAAATTTGGACTGTTTAGGTTCTATTAGTAGCTCTGTCAAATCATAGTTAGATAACTCAACCATCTCTGTAATGTCTTAGGAAACAAACTGCCATTGCCAATGGCGTAATGGCATGTGTAGGATGCATTAAATGCATCGTTAATTACATGAATAATAGGTCCACCCCTACTCGTAGGCATGAACTTGGGGTCAAAATGTTGCTCATTTTTTCATTAGTATAGAATAGGCTAGCCTGCATTATCCTACCAGCCGGCATGGTTCGAACAACCAACACCTTGGCCCGTGTCTTGGCCTGCTTCTTGGCCCATATCTTAGCTCCCATCTTGGTCCATACTTTGGCCTACATATTTCCAGAAGCTAGTATCTACTTCACTCATTTTATGGCCCACTCCATGTTAGCACCACACATACCAAGGAAAGCCCATTGTGTTATCAACGAACCCCGACACTAAGTAATGGCCTGACATGCAAACAGACTCTCAGTGGTCGAGCGACCCAGTCAATGGCCCACTCTTCAGCTAGGGTTCCTACTCACCTTCCATCTCAAACACCTACAACTTATGAAGCCTTCTTATCTGGACTCAACATGCTTTAGACACAAGCTCCTAGGTAATGATTCGCTTTTTTGATCCCCGAATATCGACACTAATACATCCATGGTATTCACATGCCAAGCACCGAAGTGCTAGAAAGATAGAATGCTGGGATAAAGAAAAAGAAGAAAAGAAAACAAACGAGAAAGAGGAGAACAAATACTTCAGAATCTCATAACGAAATGATAATATATGATATCAAAATGAAATTTACAAAGAAAATTGTATGGATACAATAATCAGAGCAAATTAACCTATCGTCAGCCTAGACAGTTATAACAGCTTGCCCTTACAATTGTTGATATATATAAACAAAGTAATGCAGCGGAAATAAATACTACATAAGTAATCATCCAGCTCTATACCAGGAGCTCTAATGAACATCAATGAAATCTGGAAATATACATGGGGCCGACCTGAGTATTATAAGAAAATAACACCTGGATCAATCTGGTAAAACCAGCATGAGAAACTCAATCATATGGATAAATATATTTATAAAACCTTTCTAAAATAAAGGTATCTCGTAAGACCGCATCGCAAATAAAAACCGTCGGATTTTTATCTTATGATAACCAAACCATTTCATAGGAAAATATAGTGATATTATAATAATGTCTAGGGTCTAGAATATAAGTAAGAAATATAGCTACGGTGTGTAAAATGTACACCATAACAATAATAATATTCACACAATCAACACCGTTAAGGCGCGTTCACTAATTGCGTAGGATTTGCATATAGATCTCCTGAACAAGGGTTAGAGAATTCCCTTCCGAGCGTCGTATATCACAAGATAAAATACACCATAAGGTCGATACAAGTGACCCATGCCCTAACACATGGCGTTAGGCATAACAACTCCCTATATCAACAATCGATAAGCATACTCTAGATAATGGGGTTGATATACCCCCTTCTGGATTAGCTAAACCAAGGGTTGTGCATCCTTACTTTGGTTTCTGTCATTACAGATTTCAAGGCTATGTCCAGAATCTTTTACAAGAGTCTTCAATACTCGAACAAATTATGAAGTGTATATTAGGCTCAGGTCCCTAATAAGTTTCAAAATACACAAAAACCCCAGTAAAAAAACGTATGTAAATTAGGTCCCTAGAATTAAGTTACTAAGTAATTGCATATAGTTATGAAATTATTCACTGAATAATTGCAGACATTTATGCAATTATATCCAAAAGTTGCATAAATTTATGCAATTTTTTCGATGAATAAATGCGGAAATTTGCGCAAATTTTTGGTGAATAATTGCGCAAATTAATTTATCCTTTATTAATTAAAACCCCCTTTTTATTATTAAACTCCTTTTTATCTAATAATACTTCCTTTATGAATTAAAAACTTCCTTTGTTAATTAATACTACTTTATTAATTAAAAAATTCCTTTATATACTTGTATATGTATATTTCAAATATCCTTACATAAGATATATACAACTATTTTACAATACTTCAAAAATATTCATATACTCATCTCAACGGTGCAAGTATATTCACAAATTATTTGCAATTTTACATCTTTAAATACAATCAAAGAGGCTAAAAACGAATGTTACTCAAACATTGTAACTATAAACCCCTTTTTTCTTTTATATTTTAAACATATACTTTTCTATCTTTATTCCAAAAGATTCCATTCTTATTATTATCTTTAAAACGCCATTACTAAAGTTCAATATATATTTAGAATTATTTAACTATATTTTTCCACTTTAAAATACAATTCAAGGGTTTAGAAACAAATGTTACTAAAACATTATTTATTACAAACCCAAAACTAATATTATCTTTAAAACTCTCTTTTAAAGATCTTATTACATTTATAAGGGTTAAAGACAAGTGCTATTTAAATATTGTAAAAATAAGCCCAATTTTTTTTTACTTTAAACAGCATCATTAAATTATTCCATATTAAAATCTGACCTCTTCCAAAACTGACTCATATAGTAGTTTTGAAGTGGGATTCAGCAAGTAAAACACTTACCCATCCAGGTCTCTTCAGGACTAATCAATGAATTTCCGATTAACTTAATTTTGGTTCTTTCAGAAGTAACCAAAGCTAGAGGTGTTTCATACCAATGCTCTTCCTTGGGGGTTCTTATTTGTATAAATCCGTGAAGCCTTTTGTTTACTTCTTAAGTTAAGTTTGGTCAAGATCAACAGTCGACTAATCGACTATCGAGTCTCAAGCACTTGCTTATAGAAATCAAGGTTCGTATACTTAATACGCTTCCGGTATTCCGGCATAATTATTCCTCAATTGAGAAGGAAGTCAATAGGTTAGAGTTTTATTACTCTATCCCTACTCAAACATCAGTCTTGACTCTCACAAATAGAGAAGCCAACCTCGCTCGGCTTTTAGTGTTAAGCATAGTATTACTAATATTCCATAAACAATTAAATAAAGTTCATTTCATAAATGTTACTTTTTATCCCTTCTTCTAAAATAATAATCTTTTGAAAATTACTTGTATAAATAAGTTAGAAACTCTTTTGAAATGATATACACATACATATATATGTGTGTATGCATGTATAACAGTTTTATTTAATATGGAAATAGAATTTAAAATAAGTTAAAGAAATAAAAATCCCTTGCATTAATAAGAGATTAAAAATAGTTTATAGACTAATATATAAATAAAATTCCTTTAAGATACATATAATAAGGATATAAATAGTCATAGAAAAATATCACTTAAAAATAGTTACTTAATATTAGTTTGAAAACTCTTACTGCTTTACCAAAATAAACAAGTGTTGTGTATATAAAATAAGAATAATCTTTACTTTAAATATTCAAAATAGTTATTTAAAATTATATATATACTTCAATATTCTTTTAAAACACTTATATAACTCTTAAAGAAACTCTTTTGAAAATATTTGATAAAATATCTAAGTTATAATATTTCATAATTTACAAAAAAACATGTTTTTCCAAAGTGCATCCATAGCTACTATCGCTATACGGACCATAACCTTACTAACTTTTTTAATAAAAAAATAGCTTTTAAACTTCATTTCCTACCATCTTTTATACTACATAAGTATAGAAAACATTTCATTCAAAAATAAACAAATATAGACTTTTAAAAAAGTGAGATAAAAGAGAGCGATTCAAAGTGCGTTTATAGCGACTATCTTTATATGGATAATTCCGTATTCAATTCAATATCTAATAACATGCAATCATGTAAACATATATGATTCCCAAATTCAAACCATATCACATAGAAACATGTAATAATGTATATACAAATTATATAACCAAGAAACACATGTCGAAAACCAACGTCCATACTTCCACTTACATATGTCATTACATTTAAACAACATAAACCAAGGCCATCCAAAGCACAAAAAATACACAAATATTATGCTATTCAAAGCATATGAATATGAGTTTATAACTTTACCCAGTTAGGATATATTATTATTATTAGCAAGCAAAATCAATAAGTTTTTAGCAAGAAAATTATCAAGTTTTCAAAAAGCAATTGTCAAGTTCTTAAATTCATTCAAAAGTGCAACAACTCACCTATATCAAACCAAACACTACCATCTTCCTACCATCAACCAAGCGATCACCAAAACCAACCTTCCCCTTCTATTTGCTCATGGCCCAAGCGCCCCGCTCTCTTTTTGCTTACGACCATCCTTCCTCCTTCCAAAGTTGCTCACGACCATGAAAGGAATGGGGGTTTATGCTCCATTTTCTTCAACTTTGGAATGATAGAAAGTGTTGTAGTGTTGTTGTGTGACCATATAAAAGGTTTGAAGGAGTAAGAGGTTGATTTGCGTAGATTTCTAGAAAGTTAGAGAAAAGAAAGAAGAAGACGAAGACATTGATTTCTTTGAATTCAATTTGAAAATGAAATGAAGACCCTTTCCCACTTATTTATAGGCTAGGAAACAAAGTGGTAAAAGCACGTTAACCCCTCCACCTTCCATGCTTTAGTACATGCAAACTATACCTTTACACACACCATACTCTCCTTGATTTAAGCCTTTATTTATGGGTCCTTTAGTACTACTTCTAGAAGCAATTAGCTTAGCTAATTATATCTTAGGAAGATGGATATTATAAATACTTGTTAAGGTGCTCATATGTTACTATACAAGTTCCAAAGAGTTCGAACAACTTTTGTGATTAACAAGTCATTTTTGATAAAATTATTTCTGGTCACATTATCAATATTTCTTCGAACTATTTATTTATGTAAACAAATTTCAAAGATAAATTTCCAATCTGTAGTTATTAATTAAAAGGGGTTAATAAGGTTATAAAATCATATTTATTCACCTTTAATTCAAGGTTCAGATAACTAAATAATTCATATACTTAAATACGAAGTGTTCGAAATTCCGGGTTGTTACATCCTTCCACCCTTAGAAAATTTCGTCATTGAAATTCCAACATGAGAAACCAAAGCAACAATCATGCATTTATAATTAACAGTATTTACAATTGTTGGTAACAAAGCTAACCGTTTGCCCAGGTTTGGAAACCTTCTTATCACACAAGGATGATAAATAGTCTACTAAGCGTACCTTACGCTCAAGGGACTTAGGTTGTTACTTAGTCGATATTTATACTATCTCAAACAATTCGAAGAGTCCTTTTCCAAACTCTCCATAAGCCAAAAAAATAGTATACAAAATACTGAATCCATACGATGTACATATGTCATCCGTACGGCACATCGATCCAATCACTTGCTCGATCACATAGACTTCACTCCCAAACTAGTATAGATCACTTGACATCTTTAGTATGGGATCTGATCAGGTCCCTTGATTAGACTCCATTCTCCTTACACCATAAATTATGATAGAAAACTTCAGAATTGTATCAAGATTTGTATCAAGTGTTTACCGTCAAGAATCTAGTGAAAAATCCTTGTTCGGACCGGTATAAATTGCCACGAAATCATGTAATTCAATCCTAGATCAAGAACTATCATGCGAATAAAATGATCTACGTATAACATACTTACTTTATTCTATTGGTTCTTAATTATACCAATTTCATTTTTAGTTCACATTTATTTTTACTTAAATTATTTCTCAATTTAATATTAAAAATTATTTATGGACTATTTCCTAAAATATTATGTAAGTTCATAACCAATCTATAAAGACTTGCTATATTTATAAAATATTTTATTTAAAACATATTTCAAGACCTAAGTTTATATTTATATAATACTCTACTACACCATAAGAGTACATATAAAATACTTGTATTTATAGTTTAAAAACTATTCAAATTCTAAATTTACAAGGACGTCCTATAAATTTTAAACTTGTTTTAACTTACCATCTTTTCAGATTAAGAGTTATTAAAATTCAACTTTTATTTCAATATTAGATTTCATTTAAAGAAAACTTTAAAACTAACATTGAGTTTTATTTCAAATCATGTGAAATAACCTTATATACATATATCTTTTGGATACCAAATCTTTCTTGCGGAATTAAACCAAAAATTAATTTCAAAACCAATTTCCAAAAATATTTTCTTTAAAATTCATAGAAAATATAATATAGACCGATTAACACTAAAATGATCCAAGATATTTGGTTCTACCAAATAGTTACATATATCCCCGTCACTAAGAAGGGTAATACTTAAGAGATGCTTACCAACCAAACACATCTCCTGCCAGTTTTTTTCACTTTCGAACCACTCGAACTAACTAACATAAAAAATACTATGTTTCCTAAATTTATTTTTCGATTTCGAGAGCAACCTCAAACTCAAATAAATCTTAAAACTCTTTTAAAACATTAGTCTTTAAAAATACCTTTAAATAATACTATTGTTCTTTTCTCCAAAACCTTAAAACCCCATTTTCAAAAACATCGGGGTTCGAGTTCTCAGATTCTCAATTTAAATCCTTTTTATTTATAAATCACATATTTAAAATCACACTTATATAAATTCACTTTATTATAAAATCTTTTCATAATTATTTACTTCCAAAATATCTTACCTTTCTTTTAGATATAATAATCATCTTTTATTAAAGTTAAATTTTAAGCCAACATTATCATTGAACTCCTTATTGCTAAATTGTGAATCTTAGTTCACAAGTATTCGTTTCAATATTCAAATAAATTACTGTATACCCAACCTATGTTGTGAAAAGATAAACTACTTACAATTCAATAAATAATAGTCAATGCCCATAAACTGGCTGAGCACAACTAATCAAACAATAAATGATAATAATTGAATATTATCATTTCTTAATAAAAAAATATATCATAAATAACTATACCAATCATTTGAAAATTATTCTTATATATATATAATATAATTCTAGGTAAAATTATTTCATTTACTAATTTCAAAAAACAATATTGTGTCGGTTTGCCATGTTCAAGTGTTTAGAAATCCTTATCAATACCCTGATGTCCCATGTACCGACTAGAATTCAAAACCACTCAATAGACCGATCAACAAAATATAAAACATTTTTATAGCATTAACAAATACATGCTCTTATATAAAATACTTTTAACTAACAATAGGGCATTCCATCACCCTACCTCTCAATGAGTTATACTTAACCGAAGTTAAGGTTCTTACTTAACCTTGCATTTCGATACAAAATGTAACGACTCACCTTTTTGACCCTCGAATATCGACACGTTGCATCCATGGTATTCATGAGCCAAGCACCCAAGTGTCAGAAATACAGAACGTTAAGGAAAATGTAGGATCGTTTTAACCCTAGAGGGGGTGAATAGGATGTACTAAAAATTAATGCTAAAATAAAAATAAAAGCAGAAAGTAATGAAATAGAGATCACACACAGTTTTACCTAGCTTCGGCAATAACCTGCCTACGTGCTGCCCCCTAGGTTTCTAATAGAAATTAGGTAATCAGATGCTTACAAACACACGTAAACTCGTGACACCCGCTAACTCGATTAACCTAACTCTAAGCTCAAAACCCTACCACAACTCAGTCATTGAGTTGCGAATTCTCAAGCTATGCCCCGTAGTTTGTACCTAGTTACACAACTAGGAAGTTACACAACTTAAAAAAAAAAGAAATTACAAAACAAGACTAAAAATAAGACAAAAACAAAACCCTATTTAAAATTGAAGCCCAACACTCAAAAAATAAAACCGGCCCAAAGAATTTTATGCGGTCCAAATAAAAAATAGGATAATCATCTTATTCCTTTTTCGTATGTCTAGGGCGTTCCTTATGTTCCTCTTCAAAAATTAGGGTTTTGATTATTCCCTTGAAGCCGACGCTTGGAGTTCAAATTCATTGTCTTTCGTTCTTCAATTCGATGCGCTTGCTTCTTCAATTTGCTTATGGCTGCTTTATGGTCGAGTTCGAATTGGTATAGAATCGGTATGTGATTTTTGCCCCTTTTGATTTGATTGTGCTCGACTTTATGCTCTGTTTATTTTCTTGGGGTCGAACTCGATTGAATTGCCGATGATGATAATGGGTTAAATTTATAGGGTTCAAAACTCTATAATCTCGTTCGTATAATTTTGGTTTGAATTCATCGTGATTTTAGTAGTAGCGTTGATCTGTAAACACACGATCTCTGATGCATTCTAACTTGTTCTCCGGTTGACTATATTCAAATTTGAATGAGTTAATTGAGTTGGTTCCATTCTTTGTTCCTATGACTATGGCATTTGAATTTTAGATAATCTGGACTTTATGAATCTTGACTTGTTCAATTCGCTAACTTGTTGGCATTTGAATTCGGTAATATAATATTTTGACTTGTTCATCATGTTTCCTCTAATTGACTTCACTGCAATATTTTTCTATTCCATGACTGGTTCAAACTGCTACTGTGTGATAATTTCTTTTGTAAACTGCTCCTTGACTTGGAATTGCAACTTGCAACTGTTTTTACATATAAACTGTGTGACGACCCGCCTTTCTATCACCAGAAAGACGCATCATCTTTAATAAAGAAAAGGGATAGGAAAGAGGAAGGATATAGAAGAAAGAAAGAAACAACATCAGAATCTCAACATCGAAACGAATGAAATATAATATATAACATAAGATATTACATAGTTACATATACCTCAGAGTTACACAGATTACGCATCACATACTAGACAGTTATAAACACCTGTCTAGTTAATACAACTCGATACAACTCAAACAAATGACTCAGAGATACCAACACAGCGGAACCACCTATTTATATATACAACCGCTGAAGCCTCCTACTCCATTGCTCGTCCAGTATTTGTCAAAACAGACCTGAATCCCTTGGCTACTCGTAAAAATTTGAATACCCAAGAGTTTAAGGAAAACAGAAATAAATTCCGGGTCAAACATGGGTCTGGTGTGAGTAACAGGTTAAAGTTGCTTAACTTTGAAAATCATTTGAAAACAAAGGTATCACGTAAGACTTCCCACACATAAACACGGGTAAGTTTTTACCTTACGCTAACCAAAACATTTTTAGGAAATCCAGTGATATTATAATAGTGTCTAGGATTTTCAAGTAAATAGAAAATAGCCGAAATTGTTACATCTATTAAATTCCAGCATACTAGCCACAATGTGGGTAATACAATCAAAACCGTAGGGTCTCGTAGGGAAAATGGTTTTCCAACAATGGCAGGGCTACTGGGGTACCGCCCGTCACAGTACCTGGCCTAGATCAGAGTACCAAGTATTACCCCCAATCCCCTGCATCACAAGACCGGAACCATCCCTTACTGGACAATCCCGAACAAGACAACCCCAGAAGTTGGAGCTCAACAACTGCCCACACAGCCGAATAAAAAAGGGACCTCTAGACATGGATCAATCTCGTCCTACTTGGGTGCTACCCACTTAGCCTTGCTGCATCTCCCCTGTTTTAGCCATTCCCGGTTGATGAGGCTTGAGGCTGCGATTACCTTTAGAGAACACATCTCTTAGAATGCTCATCGTCCACCTGATGATGTTCTGAAAGAATTCAATCCATACAAGTCTGTTCCGGGTTCGAACGGAACCGAAGGCATTATCTCGTTACACTCATATTGGAATCACCCTCAGAGTTAACGACGATAACCCTTGCACTCTGAATCTTCATCTTCACTTGAGATTCACGACCTATCGTTATTTTGGATCGATGTGGTTTTCGGATATCCAAATCTGGAAACCTGATCCCGGTCTCATCGAAATCCAAAACGCCATCTTTTAGGTCCAAGTTGTTTAAAAGTTAAACAATTTTCAATTCATTATCTATATACACACAGATAGATAATTCACATATCACAATAGATAATCTACATTACCATCATCAATAGATAATTCACATTATCATTACAACAGATAATCCATATTATCATCACACTTCAACCATAACATCCATATCACATAGCATTACTTATCTCATATCTGAGATCTCAAACCATTCAAGGAAATCAACGTCATCCATCCATATATAAACAGGAATTAATAATCACACCATTTTTAATTAATTTAAAATGAATTAAATTAATTACTTCATCTTTAATCAATTTAAAGCAAATTAAATTAATTACTTCATCATTATAAATCTTGCTTACATAACCATTAATTAATTACCAATCAATTAATCAATTATCATCTACTTATTCATTTCAATTAATCATCCTTGATTAATTTTCTCTTAATTACATTCTGTAATTATCCTTAACCATTTACAGTAATTAACCTTTAATAAATCCATAAATTAATTATCTAAAATTAATTACATTCATCCTTAATTAATTACATTTTTATTACTTCATTGATTAATTATTCCCAATTTAATCAATTCTTAATTACATCATTAATTATAATATTTAATGATCTCTAATTATATTTTTATTAATTATTCTATTTAAATCAATTACATTAAGAAATTAATCTTCAAAACACAGATATTAATCACCCTTGATTAATAACATCTAGTAATTAACTACCCTTAATTACTGCATTAAATAAATTAATTACTCCTTAATTAGTTATCTTAATTAACCCCTTGATTTATTACAAAAAATTATACTCAAATTACTTCCATTAATAAATCATCATTCAATTAATTACATCTAGTAATTATCTATTAATTACTTCCCTAAGTAATTATACTTACCAAATCGTCAAGTGACTATCCTAAATTAGTTAATCTTAATTAATCAACTTAGACTAGTCAAATTAACTCAATTAATTACAATGAGTAATTAATCCCTAAATTACTTCCATTAAGTAATTACACTTAAACAATTTCATAAATGATTATCTTTAATTAATTAATCTAATTGATTATTAAAACTAATCACATTAATTAATTATTAAATAATCTCAGTTAATGACCTTCATTAACTATTCTTTAATTGTTTCCCTAAAGAAATTAAACTTACCTTAATTATTGTTAATTACAAATTAATTTATCTTTAATGACCTATTAATTAATCTCTAATTATTTAATTAATTAAGTTCTTACTGTAACTTAATTAATCTTTAATTACTTGATAAATCAATGTTAATTACAAATTAATTATTCCTAATTAATTAATCTTAAACCCTAACAAATTAATCTTAAAACTCTTAATTATTTAATTAATTAATCCAAATTATCAATAAATTAAATTAATTTATCCCTTTTAACTAATTTAATAATTTTAATGAATCACAAATCATTAAATCCTAATTATCTTTAAGATAAAACTTTATTCTTATTGATGATCAAATTATCATCAACAAATCATTTAAAAACAACCTATTTTTAAAATTTACCTTTAAATTTCATTATAAACTTAGGTTTAAAATGAAAATCACTTAACTTTAACAAAGTTTAAAACCAATTTTAAAACCCTTAAAATCACATGTTAAAGTAATACTTTTCTTATAAAAGAGATTTTAAAAGAGTTTAAATCAAATTCCTTTTTAAATTCAAATTCTTAAAAATTCACTTTACATTCAAAGTTGTTTAACCCTTTAAATTTTATAAAACTTATTTTATTTCAAAACTAAGATTCAAATTTAGATTTGAATCAGATTTAAAACTTTGATTCAAACTTAAATTTAAACTTAATTTAAATCTTATATACATTTTAAAAATTCAGTTCAAAATCGAAAACAGACAGGCTTAAGAACCTGTAATTAGAACTTTGACCCGAGGCCACACTAAATTGTTTCGAGTCACAAACCACCCAGCTTCGAGCAAAACACTCCATTTACTCGAGAATCACTCGAGACAAATCCCGGCTCAAATCAACAACCAACATCACTAGGACAAAGTGCACCGTGCACATGCACGGTGACTTGGATCGCCTCCGATCGACTTCGACGATCATCCCACAACAACAAACACCCTAACCCAACATCAGATCACCATCCTCATAACTCGAAATCGAATTCGAGTTCCAACCAAAACCTGGAACATCAATAGAAACCACCATCAAACCCTGGAACATCACCGTTCACAAAACTCCAACCACCAGAGGGTCTGTAACTCCGACCACACCATCACCTACCTCCATGCTTCCATCCCCTCGAGTTTGGTTGAAATCGATCAACCAGGGCAGGCGAACCATTCAAAACATCATACCTAGCTAAAACTAGGGTTAAAATCCTAATTCGATTGCCGCCGTCACCACAGTGCTATGATTAACATCCTGACAATTTTCCCTTAGCCTCTGATCAACAGACTACCACCAGAAATAACCCCTTCCTTCCAGACCACATAGATCATCAGAAAGCCCCAGTTTCTATTTTCTGGTCAAACCAGAACTGCACCCTAAATCCATTTCTAAAAATTCAGATTTTAGTTTTAAAAATCATCATTTTGTATAAGGTTTTAAATTATATTCCTGAAACCATGAACAAAGAAGATTAAATTTTCACTTATATTCAACTTGGTCTGTTATTTTAGTTTCCAGAACCATTACCAATTTATTTTGACTTAAATAAAATTTAAACTAAAGTTTATGATGAAACAACCAAGTTTTGTTTAAGTCTTAAATCCAGATCATGCCTTGATCAAAAGGAAATGATTTTTAAATCAAACTGATGCTTGAAACAAAGAACAGAATATCACAGAAGACAACTATGCACACACATACATCCATCATTCAAAGATACTCATTGAATTCATACATACACAAACATACTTATTCACAGATATGAACATGCAACAGATTCATATTTTTAAATTTTTAGAAGGGATGTTACTCACAACCAATATGAAGAACAGAGCCTCTAATTGAAAAGCTTTTTGAATCTTTAAAACTGGAAAATGCTTTGAAAGTTGCTAGCGAAACCCTATTTGATCTTCATGTTTGTGTTGAGTTGAATTTTTGTTATAGTTGAATTGTTATTTAAGTTTGTAATGGTGCTTATTTCTGATTTACTCAGTTTGGATGGACGAAAATGAAGTGAGGAGATTTATATATGTGTAACAAGTATACAGGTGATTATTTTACTGGTACAACAAGGTCAGAGATTTTTCTTTCTTGGAGGCTGAATGATCTTATTTGTGTGCTAAAGATGATAGCATTTAATGCCATTGTCTCTTTCATGTCTATATATACTTATCCTTTATTTTTCTGTACATACATGAATATTTTTTTTTCTTTTTGTCTTATTACCTTGTATCTAAATGAATTCCTATAGTTAACATATTGTTAGAATTTATCTAATGTGTTTACTTATATTCTTACATAACCATATATTTTACCTTATATATATATTTATTTCTATTTCTAACTTAAATACTTATTTTTATTCCTTTTAAAACTTAAACCACCAAACACTTCATTTACAGTTATTTATTTTTATACTTATGAATTACTTTTTAGAGAAAATAAAATTAAACTATTTATATATATACAAATAACAGCTTATACAAATATCTTTAAAATCCAAAACATTTTAAATATCTACCCTTTTTAATTTCAAGACTTTTAAATTCAAAATAAATTCTAAAATCCAATTTTAAAATCAAGTTATATATATACATATATAACAACATATTTAATTTGAAAATAACACTTCTATTTTAAAATCTATTTATATTTATATATAAAACAATACATTAATAATGTTATTTGAAAATAATAATTTGTAAAATTTAAATAATTTATAAAAGAGATTATAAATTCCTATTATTATTAAATGAATTAATATATCATATTTATTAAACAATATTTTAAAACAAACCTTTTAATTAATCTTAAACTTAAGCTAAGATATAATTTAATCAATTAAACATTTATCTTAAATATTTTAAAACTATATATTTTAAATTAAATCATAATTCCAAATTACCAAAATATATTAGAATTTGAAAACAAGATTTATTTATTTATTAAATTCAAACCAAAGATTTCTATTTACAATATATACAAATATATACACATTATAAATAGAAAACAATTTATTAGCTTTTAAAAAGATAAAATCACCAATTAAATATTTATTAAAAGAACATTATTAAATCAATTTAAATTTATTAACAAAAATTATCAAATCAATTTAAATTTCAATACAGATTATTAAATTGATATTGCCTAAAATTCCGGGATATCACAAACTGCTTCACTGTTATGTAACCTGATTCACTGTCTTGTTGTATATGTTCATTGCATTTCACCTATTCCATGTAGCTTGTTTGCACATCCATGTGAACTGACATTCGAACTTGGTTTGCTTTGAGTTAAAATTGGTCTGCACTGTGTCTTGGTTGAGGCTTCACTTGTGCACTAGTCTTGTCTGGTTTCATTTGAGTTCCTGAAGCTTGTTGTTGTTGTTACTGATGTTGTATTGTGGTCTTGGTCTAGTGTCTACAATGTCCACACATGCATATTTGGTTCCACATATTTGTACATGCCTTTCTAACTGAAACTTTGTCACTGCATATTTGTAAATGTCTACACATGCATGCTCCATTGTCATATTTCTCGAGTGCTTGCTTCCATGTATAATTCTAGTCTAGGTTACATTACTTGCTTCCTTGCATTGCTTCAAGTTGACTGTGCAGTTTCTTTAAGTCATTTCATTTGCTGGTCTTGTTACATGTCTGGTGTAATTGCACTTCAGTGTATAGTCTGTTGTACATGTTGTATGTATGTGTGCCTCTGGTCTGTGTTTCCTGAGTTGCTTCGAGTTAAACTACCTGATGCTTAGAGCCATTTCATTTACCTGGTCTGGTTCTAGTTCCATGTTTTCATGTTGGTATGTATGCATATACATTTGCAGTCTGGTTTTCTTGATACATGTTTTCATGTGTGTTCGAGCTTGTGTTCACTACTGCTTATATTTGGTTCTTTTGTATTCTCTGGCATCAATTCTTCATGTTGGATCAATGTGCTTGTGTGGTTTCTACCACTTGATCCAAGTCTTGACCCATTTGAAATTTGGTCTGTGTTCATCTCAGTTTTGTATTGTTCGAGTCTGGTTTGAATTCATGTTGTCTTATTCTTGCCTTGAGTTTGAATCGTCTGGTTCCGTTAAAGTATGTATATGTGTATGATGCACTTTGTCCAGTTTAATTTATGAGCAAGTCATGTTGATGCTCTCTCTGTTCTTAGCCTTTATGCGGTTTCATGTGATGTTTGAACTGGTGTTTTGCATATTGAACTTGAGTTGAATCCAGTTTTTACTTGGGTTAGACCTTCTGCTCACCCGTCTCTGCAATTTTAACAAGAAAGTGTATATCGGTGTACACATCCTTATGGCATTTACATTGATACACTGTGCATGTCACAAGTTATTCGTGTAAGATGAATTAAAAAATAAATGATGACGAACAACCTAAATATCTGAGGCAAGTAATATTTTCAACACACACACTTCCTTGTGCACTGTAAAAATATTTCTTTTTCAATTTTACTGCTTTAGTGTTTATTTTGCAGATAGTTCAGATGTTGGATACAGGCTGGAATAGAGTTGAAGATCAAATATGAGTGAGAGTGATGTAGTGAGGTGAAAATTGTAAATTGAAAATTGTGTTGTAAATGAAGTTGTAATTGAAAATGTGTAAATTTAGCGAGAGCTCAAATTTGTACTATTTAAATTTGTAATAAAAATTTTGTTTGAATAAAATATTTGTTTAAATATGAATTCTAAGTTATTTATTTTATTCAACAAATATTTATTTAATTATGTGGAAAAATAAAATAGTACAATAACAAATACCTTTAAACGAATATATATATATATATATATATGTTTATTATCATAAAAAAAAATCATAGGCTACTGTATTCTATAATCTCCCTCTTTTGATGATAAGAAACATATATTAAGATTTTGACTCTATTAAATGTATTTGACCTTGATGAATTCTATTAGCTTCCCCTATTTGAATACTCCCCCTACTACAAAACTTCCCTACACAGATGCGTGTAGTTAAAACTGAAAAATTAATTAAAAATAACTTTGAATAAAAACACTCTCGAATATTAGTAAGGATATCGCTCAAAATCAAAATTTTAACCTCTTTCCCCCTTTTGTTATCATCAAAAGTAATAGTAGTAATTGAAATAGCTACGATTTTGATTAAAAATATAAAATCAAATCAAGAGGGAAATATTAATTTCAAATTCCAATTAATCAAACAAAAATCATAATATTTTATTAATTAGAAACAAACTCCACTTTAGAGAAATGGTAGGATTATGGAAAATTTTATATAGTGACAAGAGTTTGATATTTTCAATAAAGGAATAATTCGTGCATTTCCCTTTTCAAAAATTATACAAAAAATGTAAAGCACTTACTAACCATGCATAACCGTTAGGACTTTTAAATGAGGTTAGTAGTTACCCTTTTTTTTTTTAAAATGTCAAGTATTTTCTAACCATGCATAACCGTGAGTACTTTTAAATGAGATTAGAATATAATTGATATTTATCCCTTTCTTATATGCATCATATCCATGCATAACCATGAGGTCTTTTAAATGAGAATGGAAGCCCATATATAGAAATTCAAGTAATTCACTCAGCATAACCGCGAGGACTTTTAAATGAGAGTGGATACTTTAGGATATAAATATTTTACAAAAAAATTTCCTTATTTTGAAATACCAAATTTTGAACACTATATTTGATGTATGGATTGATAGAAAGGTGAAAGTGATAGAAATGATCACGGAATAATTACTAATCTAAAAATATTATAAAATTTGTTTAATTTTCATGAAATTATAAAATTATACTTTCTCTTGTTATGAAATATAATTTAATCACTATCCATCACTTTTCAAGCACTATAATAATTTTGATAAGTTCTAAAAGATTCGATTAGTCAATGGTTATCTTTTCTAGAGTAAACCTCTTACCGAAATAAACTAGAGTGTTTTTATCATGATGAAAACCCAAGTTTCAAAAATTAAAATAAGTGAAAATCAATTTTCTTTAAGGGGGTTTTGTGAAAATGAATTCTAGTTGAAAATCAACATAAATAATTGCAAAAATGATTTCAACATGAGATGATATCAGATACCACTTGTATTTGAGGTATTCATGGTGATATATAGTGGTATATAAGAAAAACGTGTATTCCTCAACACTTGAATTGTTTTTTGAAATTTTCAGCACGTCCATTTATATCAAGCACAAGTAAAGTAACCTATATTGAGCAAAAACACACATTTAAAAAAAAATTCGTCAAAACAGTTTTGAAAGTTGATTTAATAAACATGAAGAGAGTCAATAATGATTGTTTTTTCAAAGTAGTTGATAATCTATGTTTCGAAGACTCACTCAATTAGAAACCTTTATTTGGCTTATAAAAGTTTGAAGTTTTATTTGGCTCATAACACGAGAGTTTTAGATGTTCAAAAACGTTAATTGCCAAAATTGGTTTCAAGTCAATTTGTCAAATCAATCAAAAATTATACTTGAGATTCCACATTGTTTGTGTAAAACAGATATGCTTTCTAAGTTATATATTGAATTTATTGTGGTTTTTCATGACATTCCAAAGTGAATCAGTAAAAACTAAAAACAGAAAGTTGTAACATTATCGGTTAGCTTTCCAGAACTTCAAGAATTTCAAAAATCGATGTTCAACATATGGCAGAAATACTTCAACAATGTCGATGAAAACATAATTAACAATATGTGAACAAAATTGAGTTAAGAGATCATACCTCACTTTCCTTAGATGTCATGATATCCAAAATGCGATGATCTCCATCTAATCTTTATAGGCTAGGGAACATTTAAATTTTAGTTTAGCAATCACCTAGAACAACTCGAAATCTATCTCCATCAAATTTGTTCCTTAGCCCACTTATGTGTTAAATTTTGGAGAAGGCAAGTGGTCTAACTAAGGATGTAGGACCACTATTATTACTATTGAAATCTTTGGTACCCAAATTTGTCTATATAACAAACCGTTAGCATCTACAATTATACCCTTAGGAATCCAAATTTGTTTAAATTTCAAACCATTTATATTCTACTTTTTGGAATCCATATTTGTTTAACGGTTTTGTGTTTGTATATATTTCGACAATTATTCTTGCCATGTCCAATATTCTACACTTTATGCATTTGGGTATCACACTTTTCCCCTTAACAGTGTTATTAGTCGTTTGTTCATATTTTGACACTTTCGCAAATCCAAATCCTTTCCTTTTATTCACGAAGGGTTGATTTTCTAAGAGCATATTAAATGAATTTTCTCTAATGAAAAATTTCCAAGTAATCAATTCAAGTTTATTAACTTTGGATTTTAAAAGTTTATTTTCGTTTATTAGCTTCGAACAACAACTAATGGTACTATCTCTCTTTTCAAAATTATTCATTTTCAAGCCCATATTTTCATTTTCAAGCTCTCTAATTTTAGTCTCAATTTCTGGCATCTCAGTTTCAAAGAGTTGGAGTTTTTAAATTCAATTTTTCAAAATCCTTGATTTTTTCAATCTCCTTTTCAAACTCATGATTTAATTGAATAATTTTATATTTGCTCAAAATCACGTTTTCTTTTTCAATGGTTTTGAAATTTTCTTTGTCCTCATTTAATTTATTTTCAAAAATCACACATTTAGAACTTCTCGAACTATCCAACTCTTTTTGCAAAATATTATTTTTACAAATCAACTCAGTTTTGTTCTTCTGCCGAATTAAAATTTAGTTTTCTAACTTTTGAAAATTTTCATGAAAACGGGCAAATTCTTTTTCATAGTCCAAACACCTTTTGCAATTAAAATTTTTATTTTTCTTAATATTTTTAAGCTCGTTTTCCAAATCATTATTTTTCTGATGTAGTTTAGATTGTTCCTTATCAACTTATTATTTTTCATCTCAAGAGATTCATTATTTTCAAGTAATTTTTGACACAAGAGAACTAAATAATTGAATGAAAAATCACTTATCTCATCGGCTATTGAATCTTCATCACTGTTGTCTTTTGCAAATCCTGTCAAGCACATTTCTTTAACTAAGTCGATTGTGGAGGATTTCTCACCGTTGTTGACTTTTGCACCATATATTGCATCAAAAGTATTCCAGATTTCCTGTGCACTTTCTCAATGAGAGATATGGTTAAAATTATCTCGAGTAATATGAGAATATAGTATATGCATAACAATAGCATTGATCGAAGTATTTTTCTTGTCTACAATCACACCCATTTTCAATAATATCCCAACATTTTGAATTAATAGATTTTAAATAAAATTCCATTTTTAATTTCTAATTTAAAAATTATGTTCCATCAAAAATAGGGGGAATAATACTGGACTGACTCTCGCTAGATTTGCGACTAGGGTTAGACATCTATGCAATTAACATTGCTCTGATACCACTTGTAGGATAGTTTTCACCCTAGAGAGGGGTGAATAGGGTGTACTAAAAATTAATGCAGGAATAAAAATAATAGCAGAAAGTAATGCAATAGAGATCACACACAGTTTTACCCAGCTTCGGCAATAACCTGCCTACGTGCTGCCCCCAAGGTTTCTACTAGAAATTAGGTAATCAGACGCTTACAAACACACGTAAACTCGCGACACCCTCTAACTCGATTAACCTAACTCTAAGCTCAAAACCCTACCATAACTCAACCACCGAGTTGCGAATTCTCAAACTACGCCCCGTGGTTTGTACCTAGTTACAGAACTAGGAAGTTACATAATTTAAGAAAAAGAAATTACAAAATAAAACTAAAACTAAGACTAAAACAAAACCCTATTTAAAATTGAAGCCTAACACTCAAAAAATAAAACCGACCCAAAGAATTTTATGTGGTCCAAATAAAAAACAAGATAATCCTCTTATTCCTTTTTCGTATGTCCAAGCCGTTCCTTTCATTCCTCTTCAAAAATTAGGGTTTTGATTATTCCCTTGAAGCCGCCGCTTGGAGTTCAAATTGATTGTCTTTCATTCTTCAATTCGATTCGCTTGCTTCTTTAATTTGCTTATGGCTGCTTCAAGGTCGAGTTCGAATTGGTATAGAATCGATATGTGATTTTTGCCCCTTTTGATTTTGATTGTGCTCGAATTTATGCTCTTTTTATTTACTTGGGCTCAAACTCGATTGAATTGCCAATGATGATAATGGGTTGAATTTATAGGGTTCAAAACCCTATAATCTCATTCGTATAATTTTGGTTTGAATTCATCGTGATTTTAGCAGTAGCGTTGATTTGTAAACACACGATCTCTGATGCATTCTGACTTGTTCTCCGGTTGACTATATTCGAATTTGAATGAGTTGATTGAGTCGGTTCCATTCTTTGTACCTATGATTATGGCATTTGAATTTTAGATAATCTGGACTTTATGAATCTTGACTTGTTCAATTCGCTGACCTGTTGGCATTTGAATTCGGTGATATAATATTTTGACTTGTTCATCATGTTTCCTCTGATTGACTTTACTGCAATATTTTTCTATTCCATGACTGGTTCGAACTGTAACTGTGTGATCATTTCTTTTGTAAACTATTCATTTATTTGGAACTGCAACTTGCAACTGTTTTTACATATAAACTGCTTCACTGTTATGTAACATGATTCACTGTCTTGTTGTATATGTTCATTGCATTTCACCTATTCCATGTAGCCTCTCTGCACATCCATGTGAACTGACATTCGAACTTGGTTTGTTTCGAGTTAAAATTGGTCTACACTGTGTCTTGGTTGAGGCTTCACTTGTGCACTGGTCTTGTCTGGTTTCATTTGAGTTCCTGAAGCTTGTTGTTGTTACCGATGTTGTATTGTGGTCTTGTTCCAGTGTCTACAATGTCCACACATGCAAATTTGGTTCCACATATTTGTACATGCCTTTGTAACTGAAACTTTGTCACTGCATATTTGTAAATGTCTACACAAGCATGCTCCATTATCATATTTCTCGAGTGCTTGCTTCCATGTATGATTCTGGTCTAGGTTACATTACTTGCTTGCTTCCTTGCATTGCTTCAAGTTGACTGTGCAATTTCTTTGAGTCATTTCGTTTGCTGATCTTGTTACATGTCTGGTGTGATTGCACTATAGTGTACAGTCTGGTGTACATGGTGTATGCATGTGTGCCTCTGGTATGTGTTTCCTGAGTTGCTTCGAGTTAAACTACCCGATGCTTCGAGTCATTTCATTTACCTGGTCTGGTTCTAGTTCCATGTTTTCATGTTGGTTTGTATATATATACATTTGCAGTCTGGTTGTCTTGATACATGTTTTCATGTGTGTTCGAGCTTGTGTTCACAACTGCTTATATTTGGTTCTCTTGTATTCTCTGGCATCAATTCTTTGCATCACTATGCTTGTGTGGTTTCTGCCACTTGATCCAAGTCTGGACCCATTTGAAATTTGGTCTGTGTTCACCTCAGTTTTGTATTGTTCGAGTCTGGTTTGAATTCATGTTGTCTTGTTCTTGCCTCGAGTTTGAATGGTCCGGTTCCATTGAAGTATGTATATGTGTATGATGCACTTTATCCAGTTGAATTTATGAGCAAGTCATGTTGATGCTCTCTCTGTTCTTAGCCCTTGTGCGGTTTCATGTGATGTTTGAACTAGTGTTTTGCATATTGAACTTGAGTTGAATCCAATTTTTACTTGGGTTTGACCTTGTGCTCGCCTATCCCTGCAATTTTAACAAGCAAGTGTATATCGGTGTGCACGGCCTTGTGGAATGTACAGTGATACACTGTTCATGTCATAATTTGTTTGTGTAAGATGAATTAAAAAATAAATGATGACGAACAACCCAAATAACCGAGGTAAGTAATATTTTCAAAACACACTTCATCGTGCACTGTAAAAATATTTCTTTTTCAATTTTACTGTTTTAGTGTTTATTTTGCAGATAGTTCAGATGTTGGATACAGGCTGGAATAGAGTTGAAGATCAAATACGAGTGAGAGTGAATATGTAGTGAGGTGAAAATTGTAAATTGAAAATTGTGTTGTAAGTGTAGTTGTAATTGAAAATGTGTAAATGTAGTGAGAGCTCAAATTTGTAATAAAAAATTTGTTTGAATAAAATATTTGTTTAAATATGAATTCTGAGTTATTTATTTTATTCAACAAATATTTATTTAATTATGTGGAAAAATAAAATAGTACAATAACAAATACATTTAAACGAATATATATATATGTTTATGATCATCAAACAAAAATCATAGGCTATTGTATTCTACAGTAAAAAAAAGAAGAAATGAAAAGGAACAGAAAAGAGGAGGACAAAGATATCAGAATTTCACAATAAAACAATAACATATAATATCAAAATGACCTTTATAAACAAAATCAACGAAATTTGGAAATATACACAAGATTGACCCGAGTATTATATGGAAATAACACTCGGATCAGTCTGGTAAAACCAGCATGAGAAACTCAATCATCTAGATTTTTACCTAAAAATCACCAAATCATTTCATAGGAAAATCTAGTCATATTATAATAATGTCTAGGTTATGGAATATGAGTAAGAAATATAGCTAGGGTCTGTGAACTATACACCACAACAATAATAATATTTACACAATCAAAACCGCTACGGTGCATTCGCTAATTATGTAGGATTTCCATAGAGACACCCTCATTACTTTGAGGTGGATCTCCTACACAAAGGTTTGAGAATTCTCTTCCGAGCGCTGTATATCTCTAAATAAAATATACCATAAGGTCATCACAAATGACCTACTCCATAACACATGCGCTAGGCACACCAACTCCCGGTGTCGAGGATGTGTCCGACATCTTTCACAAGGGTCTTCAATACTCAAACGAATCAAGAATCCCATATGGATTTGATTATCTCAATAGATTTCGGAACCACACATGGATTCAATCATTCCACTTTAAAACATAGAACCCGTATAATGGTCTTGAAGTAGTATTCAGTAAGTAAAACATTTACCGATCCGGGACTCTTCAAAACTAATCGATGAATTTGCTCATTTTCAACAACAATGAGAATGATCACATAAGAGAACTAAGTCCCATACTTCTCATAAGCAAGTAAACACACAAGCACTATCAATTCATGCAAAGCATGATCAAGTCACAAAAATGACTTATATACCTTTTTAATTAATTTATCCTCTATTAATTAAACCTCTTTTTATTGGTGAACTCCTTTATCTAATAATACTTCTTTCATTAATCTAAACTTTCTTTATTAATTAATACTCCTTTATTAATTAATACTCCTTTATGAATTACAAAATTTCTTTGTATACTTGTGTGTGTGTGTGTATTTAAAATATCCTTACGTAAGATATCTACTAATATTTACATTACTTCAAAAAGTATTAATATACTTATCTCAATGTTATAAGTATATTCACAAATTATTTACAATATTTACTTACTTTAAAATATGATCCAAGTGGTTAAAAATGAATGTTACTCAAACACTGTTACTATAAACCTCTTCTCTCTTTTGTATTTTGAGCATATACTTTTCTATCTTTATTCCTAAAAATTCCGTTCACATTATTATCTTTAAAATTCCATTATTAAAGATCAATGTATATTTATAATCATTTAACTATATTTTTCCACTTTAAACTCCACACGTAGTTTTCTATGCAGCATGTATCAAGGTAGGATAAAGTAGGAGGGTTGTGATAGGCTTGGAAAGCCAACATAAAAACCACCGCTCCTCTTATAGAAATGGAAACTTGTTATATTTCGTTGGGGCGTAACCCTCTTAGCGACGTACCATATCGAGGCTCCAGTATGGTGATAAATAAGCAAGGGCTGGGTCCCCACTACCTTAGTGACGCACCATATCGAGACTCGGGTATGGTTATAAATATGCAAGGGCTAGGTTATCACTCACTTAGTGGCGTGCTACATCAACGCCCCGATGTTGTGATAAATGAGCAAGGGTCTTTGCACTTTACTCGGTGGGTGCAAGGGGTAAGGAAGCTAGTCGATGAAAATAAGATTCGGTTAGATAGTTGGAATGTAGGGTCCGTAACAGGAAAGTAAAGAGAGATAGTTGATACTATGACTAGGAGACGTGTAAATATCCTATGCATTCAAGACACCAAATGGACGGGCCAGAAGGTGAAGGAGGTGGAGAACACGGGCTTTAAGTTATGGTACACGAGAAAAGAACGTAATAGGAATAGGTAGGCATCTTAGTTGACAAGAATCTTAAAAATGGAGTGGTTGGCATTAGGAGATAAGGCGATAGGATTATCCTAGTAAAGCTGGTAGTTCGTGATATGGTTCTGAACGTCATTAGTGCCTATACCCTACAGGTAGGCCTAAGTGAAGCCATTAAGGGGGATTTCTGGAATGAACTAGATGTCATGGTTAGAGATGTGCCTAGTAGCAAGAAACTTTTCATAGTAGGAGATTTCAGTGATATTGTTGGTACAACTAGTAGGGGGTTTGACAGAGTGCATGGTGGTTTTGGATACGATGATAGGAACCATAAAGGAGAAAAAATATTGAATTTTACGGTTGCTTTTCATCTCATGATAGCTAATACCTTCTTTTGAAAGGGAAAATCTCATTTAGTTACTTTCAGTAGTGGCTAACACTCTAGCCCAATTGATTTTTTCCTTACTAGAAGAGATGACGAACGAGCTTCTGTAGATTGCAAAGTCATACCTGGATAATGTTTCGTCTCACAGCATCAGCTTTTGTTATCTAAGTTTTACCTTCGGATATGTGTTCAATAGGTTAAAGGAGATAGATTAGTCGAACAAAATGGTGGAATCTCAAAGGAGATGCCTCATGGGTGTTTAAGGATAGAGTGATAGGAGAAGGGGCATGGAATATGGAAGAAAAAGAAAATGACATGTCGGATGAGATAGCAACGGGCACTCAAAAAGTGGCTACTGAGGTGTTTGGATAACAAAAGGAAATAAATAAAAACCTAAAGATCTGTGGTGGTGGAACAGTGACGTGCAAAAGGCTATCAAAGAGAAGAAGGAATGCAATAAATATTTGCATTATCATAGGAGTGAGGAAAATATGCAAAGCGGCAAAGAAGAATGCAAAGAGAGTGGTAAGGGAAACAAGAGGTTGGGCGTATGAAGATCTATATCAAAAGCTAAGTACGAAGGAGGGTGCAAAAACGTCTATAGGATAGCTAAGCTCCATAAGAGGAAGACGAGAGACTTCAACCAAGTTAAGTGCATCGAGGATGAGAATAATAGACTTTTAGTAAAGGATGATGAGATAAAAAATGGATAGAGATAATACTTTGACAAGTTGTTCAATGAAGAAGGTGATAGCATTATGATTGAGCTAGATGACTCTTTTGATGACACCAATAGACATTTTGTTCGGAGAATTCAAGATTCCAAGTAAATGAGGTGCTAAATGGATGAAAGCAGGCAAAGCATTGGGCCTGATGACATCCTCATTGTGGTATGGATATGCCTTGAGACACAGGGAGAGCCTAGCTAAATAAGTTGTTCAATAATATTTTTAAATCAAACAAGATGTCAGATGAGTGGAGGAGAAGCATATTAGTTTCAATCTTCAAGAATAAAGGAGATATTCAAAGTTGCATAAACTAGAAAGGAATTAAGCTTATGAGTCATACAATGAAGCTTTCAGAGAGAGTAATTGAATATCAATTAAGAAGGATAACAAATGTTTTAAAAAACCAATTTGGTTTCATGCCTGGGTGATCAACCACAAAGGCGATTATCTTGATAAGACAATTTATAAAGAGATTTAGAGAGTAAAAGAAGGATTTACACATGGTATTTATCGATTTGCAGAAAGCTTATGACAAAGTACCGAGAAAGACCATAAGGTGGGATTTGAAAAATAAAGGAGTCCCAATAAAGTACATCACCCTTATTAGGGATATGGATAATGATGTTGTGACTAGTGTCAGAGCATATGATGGTAAAACAGATGACTTTCCCATTAACATAGGATTACATCAACGATGAGCTTTGAGCCCATACATTTTTTTCTCAGTGATGGATAAGGTTACGAAGGGTATACAAGGTGAGATTTCTTGGTGTATGCTCTTTGCTGATGATGTTGTGCTAATTGATAAAAGTATGATAAAGGTTGATAGAAAGTTGGAGCTATGGAGGCAGACTTTAGAATCAAATGGTTTTAGGCTTAGCAGAACTAAAACAGAGTATATGAAGTGTGAGTTCGATGGTGTCAGGTCAGAGGATGGAGATGTCATTCTGGCCGAACTAATAGTGCCCAAGAAGGAATCCTTTCGATATGTAGGATCAATGTTGCAGTATGATAGTGACATTGATGAAGATGTTAGTTTTAGAATTCGAGCGGGATGGGTGAAATGGCGACAAGCATCTGACATTCACTATAACACGAAAGTCCCACAAAAGCTTAAAAGAAAGTTCTATAGAACGGCAATCAGGCCTATGATGTTGTATGATGCAGAATGTTGACCTACTAAAAGACAACACATCCATAAGATAAGTGCATAGAGATGTGTATGCTGCAATGGAGCTGTGGTCACACAAGTACAGACCGAATTAGAAATGGTGATATATGTTACAGACTTAGAGTAGCACCAATTGAAGAGAAGCTAGTCCAACACCGCTTAAGATGGTTTGGATATCTCCAATGGAGGCCTCCTACAACAATTGTGCATGTTGGAATTATAGACCGCATCGAATGCTCAAATAAAGGTAGAGGTCAATCAAGGTTGACATGGGAGGAAGTAGTAAAAAGGGACTTGAATGATTGGAATATATCCGAAGAGCTGGTGTCGAACAGAAGCGCGTGGGATTAGTGATCCACGTACCAAAACTATAAGCTAGCAGTTTTTTGCTTAGGTTGGTTTAAAGGTAGTGTTATAGATTTTAGATTATAGGAGAAAAGAATAGTAGCCTAAGACGTAGTGTTTGGTCTTCGGTCTCTATTACTATTGGTACCATTATTACTATTACTATTACTATTATTATCATGGTTTTTTTAATTTCTTTATATATTTACTTTTATCTTTATTTTTATTTTTATCTTTATTTTTATTTTACTTACTTACCATTATAATTATAATTATTTGTTTAATTATTTTATTTTATTATCATGGTTTGTTATTATTATTATTATTACTTTTAAATTGACTTTGTCATTTAGTTTTGGGTTCCATTTCTAGCTGAACCCCAACTGGTTTGGGGATAATGGCTTAGTTATTGTTGTAGCTATATTTTTCCACTTTAAAGTACACTTTAAGGGTTTCAAATTAAATGTTACTAAAACATTGTTTACTATAAACCCAAACAATTCATACTTTAGAACTGTCTTTTAAAGGTCTTACTACATTTATAAGGGTTAAAGATAAGTGTAACTTAAACAGTATCACAATAAACCCAAAACACTTTACTTTAAACACTATCATTAAAGTATCCCTTATTTAAAGCCGACCTCTTCCAAAACCGACCTGTATAGTAGTTTTGAAATGGTATTTGACAAGTAAGAACACTTACTGATCCCAATCTCTTTTAAACTAATCGATCGATTTTTGGTTAACTTAATTCCAGTTCTTTTAGAAGTAACCGAAAGCTAGAGGCATTTAGTACCAATGCTCCTCCTCTGAGGGTTCTCATTAGTATAAATCCACGAAGCCTTTCGTCTACTTCCTAAGATAAGTTTGGTTAGGATCGGCAGTCGACTAATCGACTATCGAGTCTCAAGCACTTACTTATGGAAATCAAGGTTCGTATACTTAACACATTTTTGACATTCCACCGTAACTGCTCCTTGATCAAGAAGGAAGTTGGCAGGTTCAAACCTCTATTGCTCCATCCCTACTCAAACATTAGTCTTGACTCTCACAAATAGAGAAGCCTACACTGTTTAGCTTTTAGTGGTAAGCATAGTAATACTAACATTCCGTAAACAATCGAACAAAGGTCATTTATAAATGTAACTTCTCATTCCTTCTTCTAGAAGAATAGTCTTTTGAAAATTACTAGTATAAATAAGTTAGAAACTTTTTTAAATGATATATGTGTGTGTGTGTAATAGTTTTATTTAATAAGGAAATAGAATTTAAAATAAGTTAAGAAAGAAAAGTGAATAATAAGATCTTACTTTAATAAGAGATTAAAAATAGTTTTATAGACTTATATATGAATAAATACTTTTAAAATACTTATAACAAGGAAATAAATAGTTAGAAATATTATTTTAAAAATAACTACTTAATATTAGTTTGAAAACTCCTATTACTTCAACAAAATAAACAATTTTTGTTCGTATAAAATAAGAATAACCTTTACTTTAAATCTTCAAAAAAATTATTTAAAATTATATTTGAACTTCAAACTTCTTTTAAAATATTTATATAACTAAAACTCTTTTGAAAAGATTTCATAATTTATCTAAGTTCTAACATTTCATAATTTAAAAAAAAACTGTTTTTCTAAAGTGCATCCATAGTGACTACTGCTATATGGGCCATAACTTTACTAACTTTGTTTTATAAATAAAATAGCTTTTAAACTTCATTATTACTACCTTTTATACTACTATAAGTATAGAAAATGTTTCATTCGAAAATAAACAAATAGGGTTTTAAAAAAAAGTGAGATAGAAGAGTGGGATTCAAAGTGGTTTATAGTAACCATCGCTATACGGGCAATTCCGTATTCAATTCAATATTCAATAACATTAATTCATATAAACATATATGATTCCCAAATTCAGACCATATCAAAAAGAAGTATGTAATAATATATATACAAAGTACATAAGAAAGAAACATACGCACAAATAACATGATTAAACCCAACGTCCAAACTTCCACTTACATATGTCATTACACATGTTCATTTAAACAACATAAACCAAGGCTTTCTAAGGCACAACAAATGCATAAATAATATGCTAGTCAAAGCATAAAACTATGGTTTATAACTTTACTTACTTAGGGTCTATTATTACTATTAATAGCCTGCAAAATCAACAAGTTTTAATAAGCAAATTATCAAGTTTTCAACAAGCAATTGCCAAGTTTTTCAATTGATTCAAGGAGTGCAACAACTCACCTATACCAAACCAAACACTACCATCTTCCTACCTTCAACCCAGCCATCAGCAAAACCAACCTTCCCCTTCCATTTGCTCACAACCTAAGCCATCCCCGTCTCTTTTTGCTCACAACCATCTTTCCTCCCTCCAAAGTTACTCATGGCCATGAAGGGAATTTGGGGTTTGTGCTTCATTTTCTTTAACTTTGAAATGATAGAAGTTGTTCTAGTGTTTTCGTGTGACCATTGAAAAGGTTTGGTGGAGAAAGAAGTTGATTTACATAGATTTCTAGTAAGTTAGAGAGGAGAAAGAAGAAGATGAAGTATTAATCTCTTTGAAGTGAAGTTACAAATGAATGAAGATCCTTGCCTACTTATTTTTAGGCTAGAAAATGAAGTGGTAAAAGATCCTTAATCCTTATAGCTTACGTGCTTTAGTACATGTAAACCATACCCTTACACACACCATACTCTCCTTGATTTAAGCCTTGATTTAGGGGTCCTTTAGCACTATCTCTAGAAGCAATTAGCTTAGTTAATTATTAGTAAGATGGATGATTTAATTACTTGTTAAGGCGCTCATATATTACTATACAAGTTCCAAAGAGTTCGAACAACCTTTGGTGATTAGAAATTTGTTTATCGATAAAACGATTTTCGGTCACATTATTGATATTTCTACAAACTATTTATTTATGTAAATAAAATTCAAAAATGAATTTCCTACCATTAGTTATTAATTAAAAAGGGTTAACAAGGTTATAAAATCATATTTATTCACATTAAATTCAAGGTACAAATATTTAAATAATTCAAATATTCAAATACAAAGTGTTTGAAATTCCAGGTCATTACAGCCTAAGTGCTCCTCGCATACACTGTTTCTCTAAAAAGACTGGTTCATATGGCACTATTCATCCAATAAAAGCGCCATTGTGCAGTACCTGTTAGAACCTACTTTTGATGTTTGATTGTGACAACTATATAAGTAAATATTATATAAACTAACCATATTTGCAAGAGAAGATACTATTTTACTCAACAAAAAGATTGCAGACCAGATTCCAGATACAAGCTTTAATATTGTCTATGATTTGTCTATGGTCTAAGTATAGTAGTTATTTTTTGTTAAAATCTCTCCAAAATTGTATACATATACACGTACTTAAAAATCTTTCAAATCATAATTCATATGCCAAGATTTTTACTAAGCAACTTCATACACTAAAAGCATTTTTGAAAAATCTTGAATACAGCAGAAGACAGGTAATTCAGCCGACTTAAATGCATAGGTCAATTGACGAATTCTTGTGCACGTGCACAATTTGATATGAATATTTAGTCGATTGAACCATACATTTTAGTCAGCTGAATAACATGTTTTTTGCACTATTTCCTCTCTGATTTGAATTTCAATTATTTCAGCTGGATGATTGACTTTATTTAGTCAACTGAAATTGCATAACGGCTTTATTTCCAAAAAGTCACTTCACTTCAGCGAACAGAAACAACCCTTGATTCAAGAGTTGTTTTCGTATCTTTTGATCACTACTTTTCATGAATAATTGCAACACTTAAACACTATATATAGCCAAGAAATCAATTGTTTTAATCACTTAATTTTTATTATATTTTCTCATTCTTACTATAAAAACAATCTTGCAAACTGCACTTAATACTCTCATTCTAATCACTTGATTATTCAAGAAAAACTTCATTAGTGATTGAATCATCTTCCTATCTTCACGAATTACAGCATATACCACAAAAGAGAAGATTATAGGAAGGGTGTACGTTATTGACTTATCAGTGCTACTCAAAGAGCATACTTAGTCAGAAGTAATTTTACTGTTTATTTTAGAAGTCTTGTTCGGTTGCTTAGGCAGTTGAAGTCCTATTCTGTTGCTTAGGTGGTAGAAGTCAAGTTCGATTGCTCTGGTGGTGTTATAACTGTTCCTCCATGTTAAAAGATGGTTGATGGTTAAGTTCTAGAATGAGTCTGGACTGAACGTAGAACGAGACGTTCGAACCAGTATAAAAATCCCTAGTGTCATCTACTTCACTATTTACTATTATATTTATATTCCGCACTAATAGATAACTTGGATAATATTCCATACTACAATCCTTAGTCACTTTCATTTGGTATCGGAGCAAGGTCATCATATAACCATAACACAGTTATTTGATATTCAGTTAATATGGAAAATAACACTAACACAAGTTTTATTGAAGATCAATCCACCGCATGACCACCACTATTTAACAGTTTGAATTACAACTATTGGTCAACTCGCATGAGTGTTTATATGCAAGCATATGGATATGATACTTGGAATATCACTCAAAATGAATACATTATATCTACCACACCATATGCACAATGGTCAAACACATAAAAAATAGATGCTACTTCAAATGCAAAAGCCATGAATATGTTATTTTGTGCTTTAGATAAGAATGAATTTAATAGAGCAAGTATGTGTAAAACTGCTTATGAAATCTGGCGAACTCTTAAAGTTACACATGAAGGAACAAAAAAAGTGAAACAAAGCAAGATTTCTATGCTTAAAAATCAGTTCTAAGATTTTAGAATGAAACCAGATGAAACTATAAATGATATGTATTCTAAATTCCAATGCATGTATCATTCACTATTGACATTAGGAGAAAAATATACAGACTTTGATATAGTCTCAAAAATCCTAAACTCTTTAGCAAATGAATGGGAATGAAAAGTCTTAGCTATTAAAGAAGCTAATGACATTTCTACCATCAAACCTAAAGAGTTGATAGGAAATCTTGTCATATAAAGTAAATTTGCAGGCAAAACGAGATCAAGCCCAAGATAGAAAGAATATAGCTTTTCAGGCTGAACAAAAAGACTTAGACTCGGATGTAGATGACATGGCATTTATAGAAAAGAACTTCAAAAAGTTTTTGAAATTTAGAAAGAATAAGAAATTCAGTAAAACAGAAGAGATAATACCAATAAACCATCAGCTTCAAATCTCGAGTGTTATGAATGTCATAAGAAGTGTCATATAAAGAAGGATTGTCCTGATCAAAAGGAAGACAGATACAAGAATAAAAAGGACAGGTATAAGAAGAAGCAAGTATTCTCTGTTACATGGGATGATTCAGAACCATCTTCTGTTGGAATCTCAATTTTACATCGTTTTGATTGTGACAAACTATATAAATAAATATTTGTGTGTACTAATCAATTATGCAGGAGATTCGTTGCGATTCACATTCAGAGTATTTTGAAGCTGATAGTCCTTTGTCTATAGTCTTTATATTATTTAGAAATATGTTAAAATCTCTCCTGAAATGATATATATAAAAACATATACACACATGCACTACCCTGCACAAAAGGCCGAAACAGCCGGTTGAATGAGATCATTCAGCCGTCTGATTTCTAAAACTATTTTATTGTTTCACAATATTCAACCGGCTGAATAAGATCATTCAGCCGTCTGAATACTGAAACTATTTTATAGTTTCAAAATATTCAGCCGACTGAATGACTTTATTCAGACGGCTGAATTAGGCCAAAAATAGCATATTTCTTTGCTGTTTTCGATTTTTAAATTTCAGAAGGCTGAATAAATTCATTCAGCCGGCCGAATATTTTCAACTGCTATTTTTCATGAAAAGACACTTCTCTTCATCGAAGAGAAACATCTTCAAACAATAGTTGCACCTGTTCATTTTCATTGTTACCTTTCATCAATAGTTGCAACTTTCTAATCTCTATAAATAGATTTCATAATTCAACAAACAAACAACAACTGATTTTGATATTCTTGAATTCTTATCTCTTATTCTCTATTTTCAAACTGCACTCAAACTACTTACATTCTCTGATCATTGAGCACTCCATCTTCTACAATTCTCAAGCACATTACACTACATATCATAAAGGAGAATATTATAGGAAGATTGTACTTAATTGACTTATCAGTGCTATTCAAAGAGCACACTACAGTCAGATACTTTTGTTATTTGTAAAGAAGTCCTATTCGGTTGCTCAGGTGGTAGAAGTCCTATTCGGTTGCTTAGGCGGTAGAAGTCCTGTTCGGTTGCTCAAGCGGTGTAAACCTATTCCTCCGGGTTAAGTGAGGGTTGCTAGTTTAAATCTAGAAGGAGTCTGAGACTGGATATAGAACGGGAGTTCGAACCAGTATAAAAATCTCTGGTGTCATTTACTTTAATGCTTTTACTATTTACTTACTTATTCCGCATAAGTAGTTTATCCATTTTACACGATCCTATAGCACAAGCACTTTCATTTGGTATTAGAGCAAGGCCATCATATAACCGTAACATAGTTATCTGATATTGTTTTAATATGGAAAACAACACCAGCACTGTTTCTAACATTACCTTTTCAGAAGGTCAATCTACTGCACGACCACCTCTATTTAATGGAATAAACTACAACTATTGGGCTACTAGAATGAGAATCTATATACAAGCTAGTTATGATACCTGTCACGATCCAAATTTCAGCGCTCGAAAATCGACACCCGTACTTCACTTGTACTCGAATGCCGCAGATTCAATCGTTGAAATTCGACTCATGCCGGAGCTTATAACACAGTAAGTATAACAACACAGCGGAAGAAAGAAATGAATGATATCATATACAACTCCAACGAATACAATATCCAGAATGATATACAACAATGATATCAATATGATACAACAATATCAGAGACAAATAATAATGCTACAGCGGAAACAACAGAACTGATAACTCCAAATGATCTGAAAAAGAGAATGAGTCCAACATCAAGCTCGAACCATCATCACGTTTTATAAAGATAAGCAAGGTCAGTCGTCAGTGAACTCCAAAAACTGAACTAGCTCCTGCTAATCTACTAAACCTGACTATCTGAAAAACCCAACTGTAGACTGCCCGTGTGGAAAATTGTGGGCACCCAGAGTTTAGGAAGGGAACAATAAACTCCAAGTCAGTCATGGGACTGGTGTGAGTAACAAAAATAGTTAATCTTTAAAACAAACAACAAAAGAATTTTAAACATTGAAATCCGCAATGCTTTTTGGAAAATGAAACTACCATAAGGCCTCCCGCCACACACACAATGCAAACGCAGAATTGGAAGAGATTTCTCCTTATGATAGTCAAACATGCTTACTACGCAAAAAAAAACTCTTTTGATATTATTACTAGTGCATAGTGTAGGAAACATTTCGAAAATATAATATTAATCTTAGCCAGCATACAACCATTATTATCTGCCTACTATAGCTACTATGTTCAATAGCAGGTTACCGCCACATTCCATAGCAGGTTATACAACTAAAACCGTACAAGGCTCATATTATTTCTTTGGATTTTCCAACAAATGGTCAGGCTAAGGAACTTCCTACTGCCACATGGGTACGCCTCTGGAGGGACGTCTTGAGAACTAACTAGCTCTCTGCCAACACAAGGCCAGGTTACCTCTTACTAGGTAACTACTACACGAGTATGCCACCCCCTGGTCGTTTGCGACCTTTATCCAAGGATCCTCGATTACAAAACAACAATCACATAGTAAATGAGATTGATGCAACCACACAGGTAAAGCATCTGGGCTCCATACCATGATACCACCTTTTTCCAGAAGGAAATGACATACCCTAAAGGGAGCGACCCTCATAACCTTGCCGCATCTTTCCTGTTTCGACCATTTCCGGTTTGTGAGGCTCGATGAGGTCTCGTCCACAAAGTTACGCTTTACACGAAAGCCATGCTTTGATCAACAAATGATTAGCAACACACAACAACACTTAGCATGCCACACTACCAAATTGGGAGTATATCACTGATAACCTTCAACTACATAACCTCTGAGCTCGTACGTCTTAGAGAAGGGTGTTAAGCTAAGAGAATAAATTCTCCGCCACCAAACAGAAATGTATTTGAAAGCAATTAGCTATATATCTCAAAGTGTAATGTCAGACATACAACCATACAAGTCTGTTCCGGGTTCGAACAGAACCGAAGGCACTTCCAAAGAAGCCCTTGCAATCCGGGTATTCACAATCCCGATAGGACTTCCCATCACTTAGGAAATCTCTATACCGTAGCTACTCAGTGCAGAGACAATCGATAGGTTATCCTATCGTTCTCGCAAACACCCGGTCTTCAACACCGGTCTTCAAATGTTACCCATTTACGTCGTATCACTATTCGGAATGGGTTATATGACACAAAGTCCTCTCCCGGCTAAACCGAATGGTAAGCGCAATATTTTAAAACATATGAATATTGGGATTTCAATTAAGTCACAACTTATTACCCAAAACTTCTCTTTCAAATGGTTTAAACACATTACCATTTTAATCTTTTACAAAAAGATTCATCTCATAAAGTTCACCCAGTTTCACAAAGATCTATTCATAGATTTTCCAAATCAATTTCCATTTCAATTGGATTAACTCATTAAATCTTTAAATCAAAGATTTAACTTATAGCTTTCAAAACAATTCCATTACGACCTTTTATACAAAAGGTACACCTTTCCAATTTCAAAACAAAGTTCAACAATCTTTCACAAAGATTTATTCATAACTCGGAAAACCATTTTCATTTCAAACTTGAAATTCTTTTAATTTAAATTGGAATTTCATTTCTTATATGGAAGCATTTATCATTTGAAATCAACAGTTTTATTTTGGAAAATCTAATTCATTTATACGAGTTAAAGTCCTTGGGTTAAATTCAAACTCTCAAAACCATACTTCTAAAATGGTTTAAATTCATATAAACACATTTATAACATCTTTAACCATAATTTCCAATCATGGAATTCAATTCCAAATTTTGAATTCAAATTCAAATTAGAACTTTACCAAGTTATTCAAAATAACTTTTATCTTAAAAACTCCTTTTCAAAAGCTTTAACATTTAACCCAAATCCATTTCCAAAATCAATTGAAATTAAAATTTCAATTTCAAAAACATTAAATTTAAATCATCTGTGACTTAACCGATTTCCTCGTGAAATCCATATTTGTGTGTGTAAAAGTGTAGTCCAGGGGTTTAACACAATAGTGCAACACTACAAATAATCACATCATCACAGATTCAAATACAACAATATATTTGATAAGCGGTATAACTATAACGCTTATCATTTATTCATAGATCATATATATATATATATATATATATCACAGATAATAAATTGCAGTCATCCCAGATAAATAAATTACATTACAGATCACAACACAAATCAGGATATATCACAAAGCATCAGAAATTAGGGATATCAAACAATTCACCCATTCAATAAAATCCAAACATTCACAAGTAAAATTTATTAATCCATTGATTAATTTAAATCAGATGTATTACTTATGAATAATCATTACTCAGGGTTAATTATCATGAGTTAATTATAAATTATCTGAAATAAATTTCCCTTTCATCATTTATTAGTTAACCTTTAATTATTAACTAATCATCCTTAATTAATGAATAAATTAACTTTTAATTATTTAATAAATCTTAATTAATCACATTTATTAATTAATCCTTTGATTACTAACAAATAATTATACTCAAGTTACTAATCATCATTCAATTAATTACATCCAGTAATCATCTATTAATTACTTCTCTAAGTAATTTTACTTCCCAAATCGTCAAGTGATTATTCTAAATTAATTTAAACTTAAGTAATTAACTTGAACTAATCCAATTAAACTCAATTAATTACACTGAATAATTAATTTCTTAATTACTTCCATTAAGTAATTATACTTTAATAATTTCACAAATGATTACCTCTAATTAATTAATATAATTAATTATTAAAATTAATCACAAATAAATTACACACTTAATTATAAATTAACTAATCTTAAATTACAAATTGATTAATTTCCAATCACTTAGTTAATTATAATTATAAACTAATTAATCGTTCTTAATTACCCTTCCTAACAATCAATAATTATTACTTATCTTAATTAATAGTTTAAAATCTTCCTTAATTACTTTGAAATCAAATTATTACTAACTTGAAAAGCTTCAAATGTTAATTAAATTTAAAACTTATCTTACATTAACTACTCAATTACAATATTAATTAAGATTTAAAAACATTCTTAAGTGTTAACTTAAATCATTAAAGATTACAATAAATTTTTTAAACTTAAATTTGTCAAACACTGTAATGCCCCAGAAACTCATGGAATCTTATTTTGGTTGAATTTTGAAAATATATGAATTTATTTGTATAGGAATGTATGGAATTAATTGTGTGCAAGTGTGTGTGCATGTGTGCACGTGCACACTGATATGGCACAAGGAAGAACTCCAAATTTCCTAAAATTAAAACAAGAATTAAAAAGCATTACAAACATGATTTTGTAATGAAAATTATTAAACCAAATATGGATATTTGATTTCTGGAATTATATGAATTATTCTAGAAAATAAGAAAAAGCAAGTTTTGTTTTGAATCAGTAAACAAATTTTACTTAATTAAAACCCAGAAAAAAATTAGATAAGGATTTGAAACATGTATGCACATATATGTGCATGTCTTTCTGAAATTAAGGAGGAGTTAAATAAGCCTAGATAAGATATGTATGCATATGTACATTTCTGTAAGTACTGAAAGTATTAAAAAAAGAAACAAGCAAGGGAAAGTATAACACTAAAATAGCAAAAGACATATTACAAGCAAAACAATTGCTTTAGGAAGAAAATAGAAAGGAGGATTTTTAGAAAATAAACAAGTGACAATGTCACACAATTATCATGACTTAAGAAGAATATAATATATTCTAGAAAAGTAAAAGGGGAGGTAAGTATCACATATGGCCGGGGTATTAAGGGTGAAAATAAGCAAATCTGAAATGCAAAATGCATGAGCACTGGCCAGGGTAAGAATGAGATTTTACATTTGTAAAACCCTAGAAAACCTCTCTTATAAATCCAAGTATAAACCAGAAAAAATCATTTTCTACCCGAGACATTTAAGAAAACAAAGAAGAAAAATATTTGCAAGCAGAAAGGCAAGTTTTAAAAGGTTTCTTTTCTAGATTAAACAAGAGAAGCATTTTTCTGTGAGTAATCTCACTAAACCCATGGCATTAAGTCCTGTTATGAGGCAGCCAAGTTTATGTTATTTTTCTACATATTTCTGATTTCATTACTATGGTTTTAATGGATGCTTTAATGGGTGTTTATGAATGCTTTTGATTGCTTTGATGGTTGAGTATTTTGCTCTGTTTGGTTACACCCAGAAATGTTAAAGTATGAAATCATGAAAGTAAATAGAGAATACTTGTAACTGGTTTAGATATGGCATGAAAAATATAGAAATCAAAATGTATATGAGTTGCATTACACTTGTGTAAGTGCTGAGGCTCAAATGAAAGATTCAAGGTTGCAATGGAAATATCCAAAAGTGCTGAACCCTTGATCAAAAAGAAAACCCATGAGCCAGAAATCTTGTTTAAGCTAGATCTTGAGTTTATTTCAAACATGGTTGCTTATGAAACAATAATAACCCACATGCCTAGTCTCTATTCCCAGTTGTAAATATTCTTGTATTTTCTTTAAGCCAGAATATTTGAAAATATGATTTCCCCTGGATATAAATGTCAGCATGTTTTTGAATTATGCTTGTAAGTTCTATGTAATGTTTCATGTACACTGTGATTCAATCACCTAGCTATCTCATGATAGGATCAAACATGAACACTTAGTAAATAAACTAAGGACTGTGAGCCAAGAGGACTGTTGGAATGCTTGTTGTATTAAAAGTATGCAAAGTTGGCACATGGCTTGTTTAAGCCCTGAGATCTTTGTGCAATATTGTGAATTATTTTATTGCAATGTGTCCCCGTGATTCCTTTATGGCAGATGAGGCTAGGAAGTAATTTGGTAAATGCAACCTTAAATTGATGAAGTAGGAACTTGAGTTATTCCTAGGTTGGTTGGACTGGAGCTATGATAGTTCCTGAGTACCTCTGTTTGACATGTATGTTTGCATAGTTGAAAGTGTGTACATAATTAGTTTTAATACTGATCATATATGCACAATATTTCAGAAACAAGTCAGGCAAATTGATTAAAGAAATTATGCCAACCCATACAAAATGCTTATGTTTCACTTATCTACTTAATATAATGGAATTTTTGATATTGGTCATACCAGATCTTGGATCTAACCCTTGTTTGCTTATGGCATCTGGGGTGTCTCATTTAAAATGGGGCAGCCTCTAATGCTCCTTCAGGGAATGCTGGTTCTAAATTGTGGCAATCCAAGCATGGAAAAGGCCAAGCACAGTGGGAGAAGTTAGGTCATTTATGGGAATGGCAGGGTATTATAGGAGGTTTATAAAAGATTTTTCTAAGATGTCATCACCTCTTACCAACCTAACAAGAAAGAACCAACCCTTTATATGGACTGAGAAATGTGAACAAGCCTTTAGTAGAATCAAGGAGGCCTTAGTCAATGCACCAGTATTAAAAGTACCAGAAGGAAATGAGGATTTGATTGTGTATACTGATGCAAGTGGTTTTGGGCTAGGAGCTGTATTGATGCAGCAAGATCAAGTTATAGCCTATGCATCAAGACAATTGAAGCCACATGAATCAAAGTATGCAACCCATGATCTTGAGTTGGCAGCAGTGGTATATGCACTAAAGCTCTGGAGACATTATCTTCTAGGTGCTAAGTTTATTTTATACACTGACCATAAGGCATTGAAATATCTCTTTTCACAAAAAGATTTGAATATGAGGCAGCATAGATGGGTTGAGTTTCTAGCAGCATATGATTTAGACATACTTTATACTCCAAGAAAAGCTAATAAGGTTGCAGATGCTTTGAGCAAGCAGCATGCAAAAGTAGCCATGTTAATGATAGAAGAGTTTAGAAATTTATCTCTACTTACTGACTTGGAAATTGAGGAAAACAATAAGGTAAACATGGAGATGATTGAAGAAGGGAGTAAAGGAAAATTAAGTTTGATAACTTTGCAATCAGATTTAATTTTGAAAGTGGGGAAAATGCAAGAGGAAGATCCAGATTTATTAGAAAAGAAAACTCTAATAGAAAAAGGAGAAGAAGTAGCAAACTACCACACTGATAAGAATGGTTACTTAAGGAATAAAGGTAGGATATGTGTTGTAAAGGATATAGGATTGAAGGAAGAGATACTTAATGAATATCATAGGAGCAAATATTCTATACATCCAGGCAGCACCAAAATGTACCAAAACCTAAAAAGGGATTATTGGTGGCGAGGGATGAAATCAGATGTGGCCAAACATGTTGCAAAGTGTATGACTTGCCAACAAGTCAAGGCAGAAACCCAAAGACCCTCAGGCCTATTACAACCTCTAAGCATACAACAGTGGAAGTGGGAAGATATATCTATGGATTTCATAGATGGTCTGCCTAGATCAAAGAGAGGAAATACAAGCATTTGGGTAATAGTTGATAGATTGACTAAAGTGGCACACTTTATACCAGTGAAGGTAGAAAGAAATTCACCTAAACTAGCTCAAATATTCATGAAAGAAGTAGTAAGGTTGCATGGAATTCCTAAAACTATAGTGAGTGATAGGGACACAATCTTTACATCCAGATTTTGGCAGAGCTTTCAAGAAGCCATGGGGAGTGAGTTATGTTTGAGTACTGCATACCACCCTCAATCAGATGGTCAAACTGAAGTAATAAACAAAGTTTTGGAGGATTTGTTGAGGGCATGTGCATTGGACTTTGGAGGTAATTGGGAAGATCACCTCCATTTGGCTGAATTTACATATAACAATAGTTATCAAAGCACCATAAGCATGGCACCATTTGAAGCCTTGTATGGAAAACCATGTTTGTCACCAATATGTTGGGTTGAAGCAGGAGAAAAGGCTGTCTTAGGGCCTGAGTATGTTAAAGAGACCACAGAGAAAATTGAACTTGTGAGGAGAAGAATGGCAACAGCTCAAGATAGGCAAAAGAAGTTTGCAGATGTAAGGAGGAAGCAGGTAGAATATGAAGTTGGTGATTATGTTTTCATCAAAGTTTCACCTATGAAGAAGGTGTTGAGGTTTGGCAAGCAGTGAAAACTTACCCCAAGATATGTTGGACCTTACAAGATTTTGGAAAGAGTAGGTTCATTAGCATACAAGTTGGAGCTACCAGAAGAGATGAGTGCAATGCACAATGTATTTCATGTATCACAACTTAGGAGATTGGTGCATGATAAAGAGGAAATTCTAGAGAAACCCACTCAAGTTCAAATAAATCCTGATTTGGTCTATGAGAAAGAACCAGTTGGGATTTTAGCTAAAGAGGAAAAGAAGTTGAGGAGCAAAACTCTGAAATTGGTAAAGGTTCAATGGAGCCTAGACCCTAATGATTGTACATGGGAGTTAGAGGATAAGATAAAGGTGGATTACCCTAAGCTTTTTGCAGTGGAAGGTAAATTCTAAATTCCTAAAAAGTTTAATATGTATGGTTGTTTTGACTGAATTGTTTGCTTGTGCAATGTTTGATAGATTTTATAAAAATCTGGAAATGTTTAAAGTAAAAATGAGAAAATTGTGAGGACACAATTCCTAAAAAGGTAGGGTGATTGTAATGCCCCAGAAACTCATGGAATTTTATTTTGGTTGAATTTTGAAAATATATGAATTTATTTTTATAGGAATGTATGGAATTAATTGTGTGCAAGTGTGTGTGCATGTGTGCACGTGCACACTGATATGGCACAAGGAAGAACTCCAAATTTCCTGAAATTAAAACAAGAATTAAAAAGCATTACAAACATGATTTTGTAATGAAAATTATTAAACCAAATATGGAAATTTGATTTCTGGAATTATATGAATTATTCTAGAAAATAAGAAAAAGCAAGTTTTGTTTTGAATCAGTAAACAAATTTTACTTAATTAAAACCCAAAAAAAAATTAGATAAGGATTTGAAACATGTATGCACATATATGTGCATGTCTTTCTGAAATTAAGGAGGAGTTAAATAAGCCTAGATAAGATATGTATGCATATGTACATTTCTATAAGTACTGAAAGTATTAAAAAAAGAAACAAGCAAGGGAAAGTATAACACTAAAATAGCAAAAGACATATTGCAAGCAAAACAATTGCTTTAGGCAGAAAATAGAAAGGAGGATTTTTAGGAAATAAACAAGTGACAATGTCACACAATTATCATGACTTAAGAAGAATATAATATATTCTGGAAAAGTAAAAGGGGAGGTAAGTATCACATATGGCCGGGGTATTAAGGGTGAAAATAAGAAAATCTGAAATGCAAAATGCATGAGCACTGGCCAGGGTAAGAATGAGATTTTACATTTGTAAAACCCTAGAAAACCTCTCTTATAAATCCAAGTATAAACCAGAAAAAAATCATTTTCTACCCGAGACATTTAAGAAAACAAAGAAGAAAAATATTTGCAAGCAGAAAGGCAAGTTTTAAAAGGTTTCTTTTCTGGATTAAACAAGAGAAGCATTTTTCTGTGAGTAATCTCACTAAACCCATGGCATTAAGTCCTGTTATGAGGCAGCCAAGTTTATGTTATTTTTCTACATATTTCTGATTTTATTACTATGGTTTTAATGGATGCTTTAATGGGTGTTTATGAATGCTTTTGATTGCTTTGATGGTTGAGTATTTTGCCTTGTTTGGTTACACCCAGAAATGTTAAAGTATGAAATCATGAAAGTAAATAGAGAATACTTGTAACTGGTTTAGATATGGCATGAAAAATATAGAAATCAAAATGTATATGAGTTGCATTACACTTGTGTAATTGCTGAGGCTCAAATGAAAGATTCAAGGTTGCAATGGAAATATCCAAAAGTGCTGAACCCTTGTTCAAAAAGAAAACCCATGAGCCAGAAATCTTGTTTAAGAAGGATCTTGAGTTTAGTTCAAACATGGTTGCTTATGAAACATTAATAACCCACATGCCTAGTCTCTATTCCCAGTTGTAAATATTCTTGTATTTTCTTTAAGCCAGAATATTTGAAAATATGATTTCCCCTGGATATAAATGTGAGCATGTTTTTGAATTATGCTTGTAAGTTCTATGTAATGTTTCATGTACACTGTGATTCAATCACCTAGCTATCTCATGATAGGATCAAACATGAACACTTAGTAAATAAACTAAGGACTATAAGCCAAGAAGGCTGTTGGAATGCTTGTTGTATTTAAAGTATGCAAGTTGGAACATGGTTTGTTTAAGCCCTGAGATCTTTGTGCAATATTGTGAATTATTTTATTGCAATGTGTCCCCGTGATTCCTTTATGGCAGATGAGGCTAGGAAGTAATTTGGTAAATGCAACCTTAAATTGATGAAGTAGGAACTTGAGTTATTCCTAGGTTGGTTGGACTGGAGCTATGATAGTTCCTGAGTACCTCTGTTTGACATGTATGTTTGCATAGGTTAAAGTGTGTACATAATTAGTTTTAATACTGATCATATATGCACAATATTCAGAAACAAGTCAGGCAAATTGATTAAAGAAATTATGCCAACCCATACAAAATGCTTATGTTTCACTTATCTACTTAATATCATGGAATTTTTGATATTGCTCATACCAGATCTTGTATCTGACCCTTGTTTGCTTATGGCATCTGGGGTGTCTCATTTAAAATGGGGCAGCCTCTAATGCTCTTTCAGGGAATGCTGGTTCTAAATAGGAAGCTGCTATGGCTAATGAGAATGATTGGATAAGCATGCTAAATTAGAATTAAATAAAAGCTTAGAATGAATTATTTGCATGTAATCTTGGAAGTTTTATAGTTCTGCTTTAGTTGTTATGTAATGATATTGAATGTTTGGATTTTATTTAGTTGTTTCAATTGAATCTGGTAATGTATTAAGGTTGGGAAAAACGAAAGACTTAGTTGAATCTATGCAAGAAAATATATTTGAGTATTATGGTAGAAATCTGTAGATGATATATGCCTATATGTGAGTAATGAATACATATATATATATATACATTGTATTAGTTAATTTTGAAGTACTTAAAAACTTTAAGTTTGAAAGTAAAAAATCTGAGTTTTAGCTAGAAGTAATATTTCAAGAATTTTGTGACTATATACAGAAGTGTTTTGATAAATATATATATATATATATATATATTTGTGCACTGTATAAAGATGTGTACATGTTTTAAGGGATTTTTCAAGTATCTTGTATCTGAATTTACATTGCAATAGCCAGGCACTAATGTTTTGATGACCTAGTCATAAGGTTAACCCACTTCAAAAGGAGTGAGGTCTGGGTTGATCAAGATGACCAGAGTTTTTGGGCTTAAAGGAAGAAAATGCACTTTGTAAAATCTGAAGCGTTCTTTGCAAATGCATGTACAAAGACATTTTCAAATACTTGAGCAATTCACTTTTATTTTGAGTAGCTTTCTTAGTCCAGAGAGCACAATACATCTGATATGCACACATATTACTTAAATACTACTTTTGTTAAATGACCATAAAATCTGGATTTTCTAAATCCAGTAAAGCAACCTTTAAATTAGGATGCAAGCTGAGGTAACTTAGGGATTATGGAATGGATTTGATTCAGAGAAACACAACTATATAAATTGTGAAAGAATTACTCAACTGACTTGGTTATAAGTATAGGAATTTGTGATAAAATCACTTATGTTGAAAATGATAAATGTGTATATCATTTTTTCCCTTCTGGCTTTGATCAAATATCAAATAATTAAACTAAAATTATGATGGCTTGCTATATATTCTGAGATCACTTTGCTAAGCCAAACTAACAGACAATCACCATAAGAATGATCAAAATTAATAGGTATAAATTATATATGATTATGGGAATTCATTCCCATGACTCAAATATCAAACAAAGGAAAATGAGCTATGTACTGGTTGACTGGAAATTCAAATTCAATCAGGATGCACTCTTGCTTACCAATACTCTGATCCAAGCAAGAGGGTCACATACATCTTCACATGTATGTGAATATATTTATTAATGAACTGATATAAATATATTAGTAGGAAAATTAGGATCCTGGATAATTTAATAGAAAGGCTAAATGACTCTAGGAAATTTATTAATGTAAAAAAAAATCCTAGTAAAAATTAGGTAAAATAAATAGGGTCATTTCATTTGGTATCAGAGCTATGTTAAAACTATACATAGCTAAGAATGATTGTACTGATTGATTGAAGTACTATAACCATATGTATGTACTGATTGTTTGTTTGAGTAAAATAATAATTCAGATAGAAAGTTATAGCAAAAGAAAAATACTCATGATAAACTAACCCTATCTACCCATACTCTAGTTATCCAATCATGGTAGGAAGAGGATCTCATCACAATGCAGGATCAAGTGCACCACAAATGCTTGATATGCAAGACTTTATGAGGGCTTTAAGGGATGGAGTAGGGCAAAGACTTGAGAACCCACATGAGGAACTTTCAAAACTATTAAAGACTTATACCAATTTGGGAGGCAAGAGCTTTGAAGGGACTGAAAATGTGATGGAAATTCAAGCATGGTTGAGAACACTGGAAAGAATTTTCAATGACATGCAATTGGATGATCAAAGGAAGAGGCAAGTAGCCTCAAGACAACTGAAAGGTGTGGCTTTAAGCTGGTGGGAGGTAGTCATAGCTGGGAGGATTGAGAATGAAATCACTTGGAATCAATTCAAGGAGATGTTGGAAGCTAGATTTGTTCCAACATCAGCCAAAACTCTATTGCTTGAAGAATTCATCAGACTTAGGCAGGGAACCTTTAATGTGACTGAGTATACTCATAGGTTTGAGGGCTTGTCTAAGTATGGAGCCATGCTTGTGGCTGATGAGGCATCAAAGAATGATAGGTATATTAAGGGTTTAAACCCAAGGCTTAGTAGGGCTATGTTGCCATATGCAGATAAAACCTTTGATCAAGTCATTGATCTGGCCTTAAAGTTTGAGCAACATGACAAGGAGAGGGAGAAGTATAGGAGTTTTAAGAACAACAAAAATAAGGAAAATAAGGGAAGATATCACCCCTATGACAAAAAGAAGGAGGAGACAGAAAGCAAGAAAACCAATGATACTAAGACTACTGATACAAAGAGGAAAATAGTGTGTCATCATTGTGGAAAAGAAGGACATATCAAACCAAGGTGTCCAGAATTGAAGGGAGGAGCTTTCAAGTGCTACCTATGTGGTAAGGAGGAACATATCAAGAGAAATTGCCCTGAGTATAAACAGCAAGGGAAGCTAGCAAGTTTGGAGAGCAAAAGCAAATCCACAGTAGAAGCTATTGCAGAAAACCATGGTCAAGTGGAAGGTACCTTATTTATTTGTACCCTACCTATATCAGTAGTGTATGATACAGGGGCAACACATTCTCTGATTTCCCATGAATTAGTTGCATTGCTTAAATTAAATTGCATACTGGTTGAAACCCCTTTGTTAGTGCAAAGCCCATTGGGAAGTTCTAGTGTTTTAAACATGATTTGTGTGGATGTGGAATTAAACATAAGAGGAAATGTTTTTATTTCCAATTTATATGTTTTAAATTACCCAAATATAGGTGTTATATTAGGGGTAGACTGGTTAAGGCAATACAAAGCCATAATTAATTTAGACTCATCCACCATATTATTACGAAATTCTAGAGGCCAAAGAATCACAATTTGTGTGAAGTAGCCAAAGAAAGGAAATTATATCATTTGATTGACTTAAATAAGGATTCCAGTGAGCCTTCTATTGAAGAAATCCCCATAATTAACAAATAATTGGATGTGTTTGGAGAAGTTAAGGGTGTTCCACACCACAGACCAGTGGAATTTCATATTAGTCTCATACCAGGAGCAAGTCCAATTATTAAGAAACCCACTAGGATGGGGCCAAGTGAGTTGAAGGAGTTGAAGAAACAGTTAGAAGAATTGGAAAGCAAAGGATTTATAAGACCAAGTAATTCATGCTGGGGTGCTCCAGTAGTGTTTGTAAGAAAACATGATGGTACTTTAAGGATGTGTATAGATTACAGGGAGCTAAACAAAGTCACTATCAAAAACAAGTACCCCTTACCTAGAATTGATGACCTTTTTTATCAACTTAGTGGAGCAAAAATATTTTCTAGGTTAGACTTGGCATCTGGATTCCATCAGATGAAGGTTGAGAACTCAAGTGTTAAGTATACAGCCTTTAATACTAGGTATGGTTTATATGAGTTTCTTGTCATGCAATTTGGGTTGACAAATGCCCCATCATACTTTGTAGACTTGATGAATAGGATATTCAGGGATTATTTAGACAAGTTTGTATTGATTCTTATTGATGATATTTTGATTTATTCTAAAACAGTAGAGGAACATGAAAATCACTTACACCTTGTTTTTTCTAGATTAAGAGAAAAATATTTAAAAGCAAAATTTTCTAAGTGTGCATTTTGGAAAGAAGAAGTGCATTTCCTTGGGCATGTTATATCTGCCAAAGGCATTTCAGTGAACCCCAATAAAATTGTGGCTATCCAAGCATGGAAAAGACCAAGCACAGTAGGAGAAGTTAGGTCATTCATGGGGATGGCAGGGTATTATAGAAAATTTATAAAAGATTTTTCTAAGATGTCATCACCTCTTACCAACCTAACTAGAAAGAACCAACCCTTTATATGGACTGAGAAATGTGAACAAGCCTTTAGTAAAATCAAGGAGGCCTTAGTCAATGCACCCATGTTGAGAGTACCAGAAGGAAATGAGGATTTGATTGTTTATACTGATGCAAGTGGTTCTGGGCTAGGAGCTGTATTGATGCAGCAAGATCAAGTTATAGCCTATGCATCAAGACAATTGAAGCCACATGAATCAAAGTATGCAACCCATGATCTTGAGTTGGCAGTAGTGGTATATGCACTAAAGCTCTAGAGACATTATCTTCTAGGTGCTAAGTTTATTTTATACACTGACCATAAGGCATTGAAATATCTCTTTTCACAAAAAGATTTGAATATGAGGCAGCATAGATGGGTTGAGTTTCTAGCAGCATATGATTTAGACATACTTTATACTCCAAGAAAAGCTAATAAGGTTGCAGATGCTTTGAGCAAGCAGCATGCAAAAGTAGCCATGTTAATGATAGAAGAGTTTAGAAATTTATCTCTACTTACTGACTTGGAAATTGAGGAAAACAATAAGGTAAACATGGAGATGATTGAAGAAGGGAGTAAAGGAAAATTAAGTTTGATAACTTTGCAATCATATTTAATTTTGAAAGTGGGGAAAATGCAAGAGGAAGATCCAGATTTATTAGAAAAGAAAACTCTAATAGAAAAAGGAGAAGAAGTAGCAAACTACCACACTGATAAGAATGGTTACTTAAGGAATAAAGGTAGGATATGTGTTGTAAAGGATATAGGATTGAAGGAAGAGATACTTAATGAATATCATAGGATCAAATATTCTACACATCCAGGCAGCACCAAAATGTACCAAAACCTAAAAAGGGATTATTGGTGGAGAGGGATGAAATCAGATGTGGCCAAACATGTTGCAAAGTGTATGACTTGCCAACAAGTCAAGGCAGAAACCCAAAGACCCTCAGGCCTATTACAACCTCTAAGCATACAACAGTGGAAGTGGGAAGATATATCTATGGATTTCATAGATGGTCTGCCTAGATCAAAGAGAGGAAATACAAGCATTTGGGTAATAGTTGATAGATTGACTAAAGTGGCACACTTTATACCAGTGAAGGTAGAAAGAAATTCATCTAAACTAGCTCAAATATTCATGAAAGAAGTAGTAAGGTTGCATGGAATTCCTAAAACTATAGTGAGTGATAGGGACACAATCTTTACATCCAGATTTTGGAAGAGCTTTCAAGAAGCCATGGGGAGTGAGTTATGCTTGAGTACTGCATACCACCCTCAATCAGATGGTCAAACTGAAGTAATAAACAAAGTTTTGGAGGATTTGTTGAGGGCATGTGCATTGGACTTTGGAGGTAATTGGGAAGATCACCTCCATTTGGCTGAATTTACATATAACAATAGTTATCAAAGCACCATAAGCATGGCACCATTTGAAGCCTTGTATGGAAAACCATGTTTGTCACCAATATGTTGGGTTGAAGCAGGAGAAAAGGCTGTCTTAGGGCCTGAGTATGTTAAAGAGACCACAGAGAAAATTGAACTTGTGAGGAGAAGAATGGCAGCAGCTCAAGATAGGCAAAAGAAGTTTGCAGATGTAAGGAGGAAGCAGGTAGAATATGAAGTTGGTGATTATGTTTTCATCAAAGTTTCACCTATGAAGAAGGTGTTGAGGTTTGGCAAGCAGGGAAAACTTACCCCAAGATATGTTGGACCTTACAAGATTTTGGAAAGAGTAGGTTCATTAGCATACAAGTTGGAGCTACCAGAAGAGATGAGTGCAATGCACAATGTATTTCATGTATCACAACTTAGGAGATTGGTGCATGATAAAGAGGAAATTCTAGAGAAACCCACTCAAGTTCAAATAAATCCTGATTTGGTCTATGAGAAAGAACCAGTTGGGATTTTAGCTAAAGAGGAAAAGAAGTTGAGGAGCAAAACTCTGAAATTGGTAAAGGTTCAATGGAGCCTAGACCCTAATGATTGTACATGGGATTTAGAGGATAAGATAAAGGTGGATTACCCTAAGCTTTTTGCAGTGGAAGGTAAATTCTAAATTCCTAAAAAGTTTAATATGTATGGTTGTTTTGACTGAATTGTTTGCTTGTGCAATGTTTGATAGATTTTATAAAAATCTGGAAATGTTTAAAGTAAAAATGAGAAAATTGTGAGGACACAATTCCTAAAAAGGTAGGGTGATTGTAATTGTGATAACCCGGATTTTTAGATATCTGTTAATTTGAAATCAACAGGATTTAATCCATTAAAGACACTGATTTATTATTTGAATGTGATAATCTCTTTATAAATATATATAGTTTGAACCAGAATTTTAAATAGGTTTGGAAAAAAAAAAGAGTTCATTTGTTTTAAATATTCTTTCCTTTTAAAAGTTCTAACATAAGATATTTGGTTTGGAAATTTTGTATATAAAGTTAAAATAAATTTCTCAAGCTTATAAATAGAGGATACATTTAATTGGATCAAAACAGAAGTTATTTATTAATAAATATTTACTTGAATTCACATATGTATATTTATATAAGTCTAAAAGTTTTAATTTTAAAAAGGTAAATACATTTATATATACATGTAGATATTACATAATTATATATACATAGCTTAAACAAAATTAATAAAAGACATGAATGACACCCGTAAGTACATAAGGCATAAAGTAAAACCAGACAAGTAATGTATGTGTATGAAGTTATAGATATGCAAGGCAATAAATTAATTAAAAAAAAAAATATCTGTGTACATACAAAATGAATGGATAAGTATGTAAACATAAGGGGAGACAAACATTTAAAGCCTAGTACACAAAACTTTTAATCAAAGTCACACAAGGAAAATCTCAGCCTGTACAAAATCTGCAGCCTACATTTTTCTATAAGCACCACTGCCTTGCCTCATTTCTTTCATTCGATCAACTAAATAAATAAAAAAAATATAAAGGGAAAGCTTGCTGTGTACAACATAGAGCAGTCTACTTTCTTATATTCCTCTACCCTGACTTCTTTTTCTTCATTCATTCGAGAGCAAGCTAAGTTAAACAAAAGAAAACATTATTGTCATTTTTCAAACTTAAAGAAATCAAACAGCTCAAGTAAATAGGAAGTGCAACAACAAGCTAGCAGTTTTCTCAGAAAGTATATTGCTCTGTTCAAAAACATCACTGTGAGTAAACTCTTAAATTTCTTGTATATTTTGAAATTTCGTGTGATTATACTTGAAACATGATATGAATTATGCTATGCATGTTGATAGAAAAATGATTTTTATATATATCTATGTGTTAGTAACTGTGTACATGTCTGGAACAAGTTTAACTGGCCTCTGTTAAATATTACAGGTTTTAACTTGATTCACAAATTCAAATCTTCTTTATGCAAGTGTTTTAGGCTTCGATTCCTAAATGAATAATGTTGATAGCAGTGTAATATTTGGTTTCCAGAAATTATAATTTTGCAATTAACTCAAAATTTAGAAATAACAGTAAAATTCTTTTAGATCAGAAAATTTAAATGTCTAAATTTCTCGTATTCAATATGTAATTTGATTTGTATTGAAATTTCATGAATTTTAACAATCAAATCTAAATTTTTAAATTTGTGGTTAGTGAGGTAACTTGAGATGATCGGAAATGCATTATACGTCGATTCCCGACGTTAGGCAAAGAGTTGGTCATCGAATTTTGAGCTGCGGGTAGCTGGAGGAATGGGAATCATAGGAAAAATAGGTGGAGATTTTTCTGGTGATCGAAACGGCGAGGCGGAGGTAATTTAGGGTTTAATGGTGGTTTTTGTTTGTCGTTGTTGTTGAGGTGTTTCCGACGTTGGTGATGGACCGGGTTCGATCGCGATGGGGGAAACGAGGCTGGAAGTAGTAGCGTAGCTTCTGGTTGATGGGCGAGTGATATCGTGGTCGAGATCGATGGCGAAGAAAGGTTTTCGATCGATGGTCTCTGTCCAGTTTGTTCACGATAATCGATTTTCGTCTCCGCGATTGTCTGGATAGTGAGGATGGTCGATGTCGATAGAGAAGGACAACGGTAACTCGCTGGAGGTGGGATGGGTGGCCGGATGCCGCCGTGGACTGGTGCACGTGCACAGGTTTCGTTTCTTCTCTGTGCACGAGATTTGAATTTGGGGAACAAGAGTTTTCTTCGAGATTGACTCAGAGAAAAAGAAAGTTAGGCTCGGGGTAATTCGCGTACGTGAGCGAGTGTTTACAGTATAAAAAAAATAAAATAAAAAAAACAGTTTTAAAAGGGAAAGGAGAAGGGGACTCGGGAAAGGATTGAAGAAATCTCGGGATTCTGCTACGGTAAACTCTGGGTTATCTCGGGTTATTAATCCAAGGTTAATCAGTTTTAAGTTATAACAAAAGTTAAGTTTAAAACTAGTTATCTTCAAACTATTTTAAGTAATAAGTGATTAATTAAATGTTTTGATTAAGTTGAGAAAAGTATTTAAGTGTTAATTAATTAAGTTAATTCTTAAGTTGTTTTAAGACTTAATTAATCATGTAATTAAGGTTAATTAATTAACATAAAGTGTTTAATTATTAATTTAATTTAAAGTTTCCAAGTAATCAATGGTTAATGATAATTTGATTCCAAGGTTATTGGTAAGATTTTAAATGGAAAAAAATTATTAAAGATTAATTAATAAGTAATTAAAGATTAATCACTGATTGATTTATTAACAATTGAAGAGTAAGGAATTAATAGCTAAGAGATAATGCATTGATGATTTATTAAGGATAATAAATCAAGGTAATTAATTAAGGCCAATAATCAAGGTTGATTAATTAAGATGGATGATTTAAGAATGATCTATTAATTGGGTTGTAATTAATAAATGTTGAGTATGCAGGATTTAATAATCCAAGCGTTTAAAATTGGTAATTAATTAAATTGGAGATTAATTAAATTAATTAGGGATTATATATCTAATGAATTTTGTTATGGATGGTTGAATGATATTGGACGGCTTGGGTTGATGATATCTCTAGTAGGCGATCGAGATGTGCTGTGATATGAATGGGTTGAACTGTGATAATGTAGGTTACCTATCCGAGTTGAATCGTTATGTGATATGATATCCTGGATATGAATTGTATTGTTCAAACGTAACAACTTGGATTTAGAGATGACATTAAATTCGAAGAGACCGGAATCGGGTATAAGCAATACCCGAACCCACTTCAATTAGAAATCTAAGTTCTATATAAATTGGATATGTGAGATTAATCAGGCTGGAATGAATAAGTTAGGTAACTTGAACATCTAATCCTGGAAACTGTTGTGTGTGATAAATGATTTACTATAATAAGTAAGAACTCGTAAAGGTACGAGTTACCCTGGTAATTCACTTAAGTTATATAGCTTGGTATTTCATATTTTATGGGTTTACTCACGCTGGTTTCCAGCCTGACCTGGGTGTTACTTTGATGTAATGCTCGGGTCAGACCGAGTATTACAGATTCTCAGGTAAGGACGTTCTAGAGCTCAGGAGACGAGCTGGATGGCAGGAACGTATGGAGTGTATTCCGCTGTGATATATTGTTGTCTGAGACATGTTTGTATATGTCCAGTATATCTGTGTATATGTTGTAACTCTGATATATAAAAGTGTAATTTATCTGATACAGTTTCTTTATATAAATGGTATTATATGATATTATATTTTGATCCGCTGCGAATGTGAGATTCTGTGACTTGTTTTCTGTTTCTTATTCTTCTATCTCTTTCTTCTTTGCCTAACAATCTGGAATTTTCGGGATCGAGAATTTCGGGTCGTTACATTTGGTATCAGAGCGAAGGTTAAGCGAAAACCTTGGCTCTGGTGGGTATACTCATATAGATAGGGTCAATAGTACCCTAGAATGAGTTGAGTGTATATATATATGAGAGCGTACTTGTTATTTTCATATATAAAGATTTCAAATGATTTTTATATAAGATTATATTTGATATATAAAGCAATATTCCTTTTAATAAATATTAAGGTAATTGGTTGTTAAATCCTTGGAATCAAATAAAATAATGAGAATTAAGAGTTAATAGTAATACAACCAAATTGTAATTGAATAAAGATAAATTTGAAATGGATTTGAACTGAAATTAAACCTTGAATTTGGGGAAAAGTTTTAGAGTAAGATAATATTGAATTGGTTTCCCAGATATGATAATCTTGGTTATTATCATAAGTGGTTGTTGTATTTAATAGTGGAATGTGTGTTAATGAGTAAGCAAAATAAAATGTGTTAAGGATATAAACTTAGAGGAGTATAACTTGTAAATTAGAACGGATTTAAATTGTGAAGTTTAAACCTAAGTTTAGAAACATTTGAATTGTTTCAAAGTGTTAAAAGAAAAGAATAAATAATACTGTTCAGAATATACTTGAATGTGATCTTATTTTAAATAAGAAGTTGTTTGAAAACTTAAAAAGAGATCTGTCATAAATTAAAACCAAAGGTGGTTTAAATTTTAAAGTATAGCCTGGCATGCTAAGAAATAAATATGTATATATGGATACAAAGATGGTTTGAAATAAACTCTAAATGTTGAGTTTAAAATTGGGAATGAGATGTGATACCCAGAGGTGATAAGTTTTTGAACTTATAAGATTATGTGAAGTTTAAAATTTGCAGTGGGAATTCAAATTTGAGTAAGTTTGACGAGATTAAATTGAGTTTAACTTAAAAGAAGTTAAATAAGTTTGGAACGAGCAACCTGAATTGGAAGTTTCAAGATGAAATTTAGATTTAACTTGGGAAGTTAAATGGTTAATTTGAATTGGGAGTGTGTGTGATCTCAAAATGGGTTTGAGATCTAGAAATTGGAAATGGATGTATGTTTTAAAATAAATTAGATGATGTCATCCTATTGTTATTAATAATCTTTAAATTGTGAATTGGATTTGTTGAAATGAATGAGGAATGAAGTGTGGTAATACATCCATTGTTGGAATAAAAGGGAAATTAAACTTTAATTTGAAATTAAGGATAAGGGTTACTTTGAACTAAAATTTGAATGATTGAATTTATAAATTAAAATTGTTTAAGAACTGGTTTCAAACTGAAAGATAAAAATTGAGTAATAAATTAAATTTTTAAGATAAAATTGCTTTGAACGCTTATTTGAACTTTGGGAGAAGTTAAGTAAAGATAATTTAAAAATGGAATTTTGAGAACTGAACTCAGAAATTAAATTGTTTAAAGATATTGATTTGAAGATAAATGTTAATTGGATTAAGGGAATAAATCAACATTTGAAAATTTAACTCGAATTTATATAATTCGAGATGGTTTGAAATTGAGATTTAAATTGAATTAGTTCAAATTGAATTTGATTTGAACTAATGGGAATTGTGATTTATGATGGATAAGTATAAAATTCAAATGAGAAATTTGAATTGGATTAATTTGTAATAAAATTGAAGTTATTCAAATTGGGATTGAGTCAATTTAAATGTAAGTGGAAATTTAAATTGAATTTAGGGAAATGGAGATGGGGTATTAAACAGTTTGACTCTGGACTATTTTCAAAATAAATTGTTTAATATAAACCTATTTTTCCAAACTATTTACTACACAACTTTTCCTTTTAAACCTAAAACTATCTTAAACCTGTTTTACAATTACTTTGGAACTATTTAACTATTTTACAACTGTTTTATAAACTAATTACTATTTTTCTACTACTTTATAAACTGATTACTGTTTTTTAACTATTTTATAAGTAATTACTATTTTCCAATTATTTTACAGTTACTTAACTATTTTACAGCTATTTTACAAATTAATAATTATCTTTCAACTATTTATCTATTTTTAAAATTTTCAAGCTATTTTGTAAATATAAACTGGTCGGAGATCAAACTGTTATTGAGTAAATACCCAACTGAGATAAGAATTGAAGTGATAATCCAAGTGGGGATCTAGCCAAATGTGAATAAGTGAATAAAATCAAAGTGAGGGTGAATAGAAAGGAAATTGATTTAACTGATAATCAATGAAGATAAATACGTAGGATGTACGTATATTATTCTATTCGCATAGTGATTTGATCCAGATTCGAGCATGGAATTTCGAGATAGTATTATCGATCCGAGTTGGGATTTTCCGCTCGATTTTCGACGGCGAACCTGGATATGGATTTTTGATTTGGTTCTGGATATTCTCTATCATAGGTGTGACTATGCAAGGAGAATGGAAGTTTCTGATCAAGAAACCAGATCTGAGTCCGCACTAGGAAGTCGGGTGGACGATACTAGTTCGGAAGTGAAATTGTGTGATCGAGTGAGCGATCAGATTGGTATTGCGTACGAATGATATGGGGACATCGTACGGTTTGAATGAAATTGGCATTGAAAATTTGTGGATAAAAACTGAAATTTTTTTTTTGAAATTGAAAGTATATTTTGAGAAATTGACAATGAATAAAGGTGGAAATTTGATTTCGAAGTTGTAGATAAAAGGTTATAAGATGATTTTTGAAATGGAAAATATATTTGTAAATATATAAGGAACTAAAATAAAATAAATTTAAAAATTTATATTTCTATGGTAGAAATTAACTTTATGGAAATAAAGTGGAAATTGAATATTTTTCTGAGTTAAAGTTTACTTTATAATAAAAGTAAGAAATTTGGCAAGTGACTTTATAAAGTAATCAAATTTGAATATTTGATTGGGAATAAACAAAGTTACGTATCTTTGTTATATATGATAAAAACTCCCCTTATTGAATCCATTGCCAGAAGAAAAAAGGTTTTCGAAAGTTTCGAAGTATACAAAGGAAACTTATATAAGTATGAAGTGATTTAAAGATTTCCCAAGAAAATTATATATATGAATATATATATAAAAAAGATTTTTTGGAAATGGTTTTGAGAAAAAGGTTTTGGGAACCTTTGGATTTGGAAAAGGCTTTTGATTTTTGGATAAAATCAATATTGGGATTTGGGAAAGCCTGATTTGTGAATTATCGATTTTGAGAATCGATTTTGTGTAAAAGCATTTATATGAGATTCATACTAGGTGTATGATTTGGAAAATACCATATGTGTATAGTATAAAGTGTTTTGAGATTTGCTCTGGGGAAAAAGGCGCTCCCTTGAAATGAACTTCTCAGGAGTGCCACTGGGTGGTACTGCCTTGAGCCCCAAGGGGGGGGTTTCTAAAGTTAATCCTGTGAGGAGGCCGGACAAAACTAGTTCCTGAGGATTATTTGTGTAGCGAAAGTCGAGGGGCTGGTGCCCACAGAGGCATTTGGGTTATGCTGTGACGACAGTATAACTCGATGTCACTGCGATCTACTGCAGACCATAGCGAAAGTCGCGTGAGCCGCTGAGAGCCAACAGTCTATGTTTGATTTTATATCGGTAGACTACGACACTATGGTAACATAGCGAAAGTCTTGTGTGCCGCTGAGAGCCAACAGTCTGCGTTTGATTTTATATCGGTAGACTGAGACCTATGTAGGAGTGGAGAAGTTTCATTTTGACAGCGCAAATCGTGTGTGCCGCTGAGAGCCAACAGTTACATGGACTTTTGCTGTGACGGCAACGTAACCCTGGATGTAACTGCGATCTGTCGTGGGTTCTATGGTGTAATCAGTTACATGGACTTTTGCTGCGATGGCAACGTAACCCAGGATGTAACTGTGACCATGGATGGGTGTGATGATTTCCAGAGCATTTTCACCAAAGATATTTTCTCTATTTTCAAAAACTGATTTCTATATTTTCAGTAAAATTATTTTCTCAAGTATTTTCACTGGATGTTGAAACGGGTCTGCCAAGCGCTTATAGATTCTCAGTCATACGCCTGATCAACGTATGACCGAATTTCTGTGAGAACAAGGATGGACTTGTCGAAACATCAAGTTATAAAAAGTATTTTATAAAAACTATTTTGGAATAATAGTATATGGATATTTAAAAAGTATTTAAAACTGATCAGAGAATAATTATCTGATTTTAAGCATTTTCAATAAATCTGGTTTCGTTCCTTTTCGAGGACGAAAAGATTCAAGGGGGGAGGAATGTGATAACCCGGATTTTTAGATATCTGTTAATTTGAAATCAACAGGATTTAATCCATTAAAGACACTGATTTATTATTTGAATGTGATAATCTCTTTATAAATATATATAGTTTGAACCAGAATTTTAAATAGGTTTGGAAAAAAAAAAGAGTTCATTTGTTTTAAATATTCTTTCCTTTTAAAAGTTCTAACATAAGATATTTGGTTTGGAAATTTTGTATATAAAGTTAAAATAAATTTCTCAAGCTTATAAATAGAGGATACATTTAATTGGATCAAAACAGAAGTTATTTATTAATAAATATTTACTTGAATTCACATATGTATATTTATATAAGTCTAAAAGTTTTAATTTTAAAAAGGTAAATACATTTATATATACATGTAGATATTACATAATTATATATACATAGCTTAAACAAAATTAATAAAAGACATGAATGACACCCGTAAGTACATAAGGCATAAAGTAAAACCAGACAAGTAATGTATGTGTATGAAGTTATAGATATGCAAGGCAATAAATTAATTAAAAAAAAAAATATCTGTGTACATACAAAATGAATGGATAAGTATGTAAACATAAGGGGAGACAAACATTTAAAGCCTAGTACACAAAACTTTTAATCAAAGTCACACAAGGAAAATCTCAGCCTGTACAAAATCTGCAGCCTACATTTTTCTATAAGCACCACTGCCTTGCCTCATTTCTTTCATTCGATCAACTAAATAAATAAAAAAAATATAAAGGGAAAGCTTGCTGTGTACAACATAGAGCAGTCTACTTTCTTATATTCCTCTACCCTGACTTCTTTTTCTTCATTCATTCGAGAGCAAGCTAAGTTAAACAAAAGAAAACATTATTGTCATTTTTCAAACTTAAAGAAATCAAACAGCTCAAGTAAATAGGAAGTGCAACAACAAGCTAGCAGTTTTCTCAGAAAGTATATTGCTCTGTTCAAAAACATCACTGTGAGTAAACTCTTAAATTTCTTGTATATTTTGAAATTTCGTGTGATTATACTTGAAACATGATATGAATTATGCTATGCATGTTGATAGAAAAATGATTTTTATATATATCTATGTGTTAGTAACTGTGTACATGTCTGGAACAAGTTTAACTGGCCTCTGTTAAATATTACAGGTTTTAACTTGATTCACAAATTCAAATCTTCTTTATGCAAGTGTTTTAGGCTTCGATTCCTAAATGAATAATGTTGATAGCAGTGTAATATTTGGTTTCCAGAAATTATAATTTTGCAATTAACTCAAAATTTAGAAATAACAGTAAAATTCTTTTAGATCAGAAAATTTAAATGTCTAAATTTCTCGTATTCAATATGTAATTTGATTTGTATTGAAATTTCATGAATTTTAACAATCAAATCTAAATTTTTAAATTTGTGGTTAGTGAGGTAACTTGAGATGATCGGAAATGCATTATACGTCGATTCCCGACGTTAGGCAAAGAGTTGGTCATCGAATTTTGAGCTGCGGGTAGCTGGAGGAATGGGAATCATAGGAAAAATAGGTGGAGATTTTTCTGGTGATCGAAACGGCGAGGCGGAGGTAATTTAGGGTTTGATGGTGGTTTTTGTTTGTCATTGTTGTTGAGGTGTTTCCGACGTTGGTGATGGACCGGGTTCGATCGCGATGGGGGAAACGAGGCTGGAAGTAGTAGCGTAGCTTCTGGTTGATGGGCGAGTGATATCGTGGTCGAGATCGATGGTGAAGAAAGGTTTTCGATCGATGGTCTCTGTCCAGTTTGTTCACGATAATCGATTTTCGTCTCCGCGATTGTCTGGATAGTGAGGATGGTCGATGTCGATAGAGAAGGACAACGGTAACTCGCTGGAGGTGGGATGGGTGGCCGGATGCCGCCGTGGACTGGTGCACGTGCACAGGTTTCGTTTCTTCTCTGTGCACGAGATTTGAATTTGGGGAACAAGAGTTTTCTTCGAGATTGACTCAGAGAAAAAGAAAGTTAGGCTCGGGGTAATTCGCGTACGTGAGCGAGTGTTTACAGTATAAAAAAAATAAAATAAAAAAAACAGTTTTAAAAGGGAAAGGAGAAGGGGACTCGGGAAAGGATTGAAGAAATCTCGGGATTCTGCTACGGTAAACTCTGGGTTATCTCGGGTTATTAATCCAAGGTTAATCAGTTTTAAGTTATAACAAAAGTTAAGTTTAAAACTAGTTATCTTCAAACTATTTTAAGTAATAAGTGATTAATTAAATGTTTTGATTAAGTTGAGAAAAGTATTTAAGTGTTAATTAATTAAGTTAATTCTTAAGTTGTTTTAAGACTTAATTAATCATGTAATTAAGGTTAATTAATTAACATAAAGTGTTTAATTATTAATTTAATTTAAAGTTTCCAAGTAATCAATGGTTAATGATAATTTGATTCCAAGGTTATTGGTAAGATTTTAAATGGAAAAAAATTATTAAAGATTAATTAATAAGTAATTAAAGATTAATCACTGATTGATTTATTAACAATTGAAGAGTAAGGAATTAATAGCTAAGAGATAATGCATTGATGATTTATTAAGGATAATAAATCAAGGTAATTAATTAAGGCCAATAATCAAGGTTGATTAATTAAGATGGATGATTTAAGAATGATCTATTAATTGGGTTGTAATTAATAAATGTTGAGTATGCAGGATTTAATAATCCAAGCGTTTAAAATTGGTAATTAATTAAATTGGAGATTAATTAAATTAATTAGGGATTATATATCTAATGAATTTTGTTATGGATGGTTGAATGATATTGGACGGCTTGGGTTGATGATATCTCTAGTAGGCGATCGAGATGTGCTGTGATATGAATGGGTTGAACTGTGATAATGTAGGTTACCTATCCGAGTTGAATCGTTATGTGATATGATATCCTGGATATGAATTGTATTGTTCAAACGTAACAACTTGGATTTAGAGATGACATTAAATTCGAAGAGACCGGAATCGGGTATAAGCAATACCCGAACCCACTTCGATTAGAAATCTAAGTTCTATATAAATTGGATATGTGAGATTAATCAGGCTGGAATGAATAAGTTAGGTAACTTGAACATCTAATCCTGGAAACTGTTGTGTGTGATAAATGATTTACTATAATAAGTAAGAACTCGTAAAGGTACGAGTTACCCTGGTAATTCACTTAAGTTATATAGCTTGGTATTTCATATTTTATGGGTTTACTCACGCTGGTTTCCAGCCTGACCCGGGTGTTACTTTGATGTAATGCTCGGGTCAGACCGAGTATTACAGATTCTCAGGTAAGGACGTTCTAGAGCTCAGGAGACGAGCTGGATGGCAGGAACGTATGGAGTGTATTCCGCTGTGATATATTGTTGTCTGAGACATGTTTGTATATGTCCAGTATATCTGTGTATATGTTGTAACTCTGATATATAAAAGTGTAATTTATCTGATACAGTTTCTTTATATAAATGGTATTATATGATATTATATTTTGATCCGCTGCGAATGTGAGATTCTGTGACTTGTTTTCTGTTTCTTATTCTTCTATCTCTTTCTTCTTTGCCTAACAATCTGGAATTTTCGGGATCGAGAATTTCGGGTCGTTACAGTAATGCCCCAGAAACTCATGGAATTTTATTTTGGTTGAATTTTGAAAATATATGAATTTATTTTTATAGGAATGTATGGAATTAATTGTGTGCAAGTGTGTGTGCATGTGTGCACGTGCACACTGATATGGCACAAGGAAGAACTCCAAATTTCCTGAAATTAAAACAAGAATTAAAAAGCATTACAAACATGATTTTGTAATGAAAATTATTAAACCAAATATGGAAATTTGATTTCTGGAATTATATGAATTATTCTAGAAAATAAGAAAAAGCAAGTTTTGTTTTGAATCAGTAAACAAATTTTACTTAATTAAAACCCAGAAAAAAATTAGATAACGATTTGAAACATGTGTGCACATATATTTGCATGTCTTTCTGAAATTAAGGAGGAGTTAAATAAGCCTAGATAAGATATGAATGCATATGTACATTTCTATAAGTACTGAAAGTATTAAAAAAAGAAACAAGCAAGGGAAAGTATAACACTAAAATAGCAAAAGACATATTGCAAGCAAAACAATTGCTTTAGGCAGAAAATAGAAAGGAGGATTTTTAGGAAATAAACAAGTGACAATGTCACACAATTATCATGACTTAAGAAGAATATAATATATTCTGGAAAAGTAAAAGGGGAGGTAAGTATCACATATGGCCGGGGTATTAAGGGTGAAAATAAGCAAATCTGAAATGCAAAATGCATGAGCACTGGCCAGGGTAAGAATGAGATTTTACATTTGTAAAACCCTAGAAAACCTCTCTTATAAATCCAAGTATAAACCAGAAAAAAATCATTTTCTACCCGAGACATTTAAGAAAACAAAGAAGAAAAATATTTGCAAGCAGAAAGGCAAGTTTTAAAAGGTTTCTTTTCTGGATTAAACAAGAGAAGCATTTTTCTGTGAGTAATCTCACTAAACCCATGGCATTAAGTCCTGTTATGAGGCAGCCAAGTTTATGTTATTTTTCTACATATTTCTGATTTTATTACTATGGTTTTAATGGATGCTTTAATGGGTGTTTATGAATGCTTTTGATTGCTTTGATGGTTGAGTATTTTGCCTTGTTTGGTTACACCCAGAAATGTTAAAGTATGAAATCATGAAAGTAAATAGAGAATACTTGTAACTGGTTTAGATATGGCATGAAAAATATAGAAATCAAAATGTATATGAGTTGCATTACACTTGTGTAATTGCTGAGGCTCAAATGAAAGATTCAAGGTTGCAATGGAAATATCCAAAAGTGCTGAACCCTTGTTCAAAAAGAAAACCCATGAGCCAGAAATCTTGTTTAAGAAGGATCTTGAGTTTAGTTCAAACATGGTTGCTTATGAAACATTAATAACCCACATGCCTAGTCTCTATTCCCAGTTGTAAATATTCTTGTATTTTCTTTAAGCCAGAATATTTGAAAATATGATTTCCCCTGGATATAAATGTGAGCATGTTTTTGAATTATGCTTGTAAGTTCTATGTAATGTTTCATGTACACTGTGATTCAATCACCTAGCTATCTCATGATAGGATCAAACATGAACACTTAGTAAATAAACTAAGGACTATAAGCCAAGAAGGCTGTTGGAATGCTTGTTGTATTTAAAGTATGCAAGTTGGAACATGGTTTGTTTAAGCCCTGAGATCTTTGTGCAATATTGTGAATTATTTTATTGCAATGTGTCCCCGTGATTCCTTTATGGCAGATGAGGCTAGGAAGTAATTTGGTAAATGCAACCTTAAATTGATGAAGTAGGAACTTGAGTTATTCCTAGGTTGGTTGGACTGGAGCTATGATAGTTCCTGAGTACCTCTGTTTGACATGTATGTTTGCATAGGTTAAAGTGTGTACATAATTAGTTTTAATACTGATCATATATGCACAATATTCAGAAACAAGTCAGGCAAATTGATTAAAGAAATTATGCCAACCCATACAAAATGCTTATGTTTCACTTATCTACTTAATATCATGGAATTTTTGATATTGCTCATACCAGATCTTGTATCTGACCCTTGTTTGCTTATGGCATCTGGGGTGTCTCATTTAAAATGGGGCAGCCTCTAATGCTCTTTCAGGGAATGCTGGTTCTAAATAGGAAGCTGCTATGGCTAATGAGAATGATTGGATAAGCATGCTAAATTAGAATTAAATAAAAGCTTAGAATGAATTATTTGCATGTAATCTTGGAAGTTTTATAGTTCTGCTTTAGTTGTTATGTAATGATATTGAATGTTTGGATTTTATTTAGTTGTTTCAATTGAATCTGGTAATGTATTAAGGTTGGGAAAAACCAAAGACTTAGTTGAATCTATGCAAGAAAATATATTTGAGTATTATGGTAGAAATCTGTAGATGATATATGCCTATATGTGAGTAATGAATACATATATATATATATATATTGTATTAGTTAATTTTGAAGTACTTAAAAACTTTAAGTTTGAAAGTTAAAAATCTGAGTTTTAGCTAGAAGTAATATTTCAAGAATTTTGTGACTATATACAGAAGTGTTTTGATAAAAGAAAAATATATATATATATATATATATATATATATATATATATTTGTGCACTGTATAAAGATGTGTACATGTTTTAAGGGATTTTTCAAGTATCTTGTATCTGAATTTACATTGCAATAGCCAGGCACTAATGTTTTGATGACCTAGTCATAAGGTTAACCCACTTCAAAAGGAGTGAGGTCTGGGTTGATCAAGATGACCAGAGTTTTTGGGCTTAAAGGAAGAAAATGCACTTTGTAAATCTGAAGCGTTCTTTGCAAATGCATGTACAAAGACATTTTCAAATACTTGAGCAATTCACTTTTATTTTGAGTAGCTTTCTTAGTCCAGAGAGCACAATACATCTGATATGCACACATATTACTTAAATACTACTTTTGTTCAATGACCATAAAATCTGGATTTTCTAAATCCAGTAAAGCAACCTTTAAATTAGGATGCAAGCTGAGGTAACTCAGGGATTAGGGAATGGATTAGATTCAGAGAAACACAACTATATAAATTGTGAAAGAATTACTCAACTGACTTGGTTATAAGTTAAGTAATTTGTGATAAAATCACTTATGTTGAAAATGATAAATGTGTATTTCATTTTTCCCTTCTGGCTTTGATCAAATATCAAATAATTAAACTAAAATTATGATGGCTTGCTATATATTCTGAGATCACTTTGCTAAGCCAAACTAAAAGACAATCACCATAAGAATGATCAAAATTAATAGGTATAAATTATATATGATTATGGGAATTCATTCCCATGACTCAAATATCAAACAAAGGAAAATGAGCTATGTACTGGTTGACTGGAAATTCAAATTCAATCAGGATGCACTCTTGCTTACCAATACTCTAATCCAAGCAAGTGGGTCAAATACATCTTCACATGTATGTGAATATATTTATTAATGAACTAATATAAATATATTAGTAGAAAAATTAGGATCCTGGATAATTTAATAGAAAGGCTAAATGACTCTAGGAAATTTATTAATGTAAAAAAAAATCCTGGTAAAAATTAGGTAAAATAAATAGGGTCATTTCAAACACTGACTAAAACATCAATACTTAAAATCTGATTAAGATGATATAACAAAAACTTCATTATACTAAGCACTTGTAAGCCGACCCGAGAATATCCCCAGTTTACTCGAGTAACACTCGAGTGCTCTCACTAACTTTCCTGAGTCCCCTCTCTTCCTCACATACGTTTCTTCTTCTTCTCCCTTTTCTTTTAGTTAAGTTAAAGTTTAAACTATAATAACAGGTAAACATGCTTACGTACTCGGGTTCTCACTCGAAGCAACCCCTCATCTTTCTCGAGTAACAACTCGAGTTGCCCATCATCAATTTCGTGACACCATCATAAGGTCGTGCACGTGCACAGTGCCTCGGCGACACTCCGATGATCGGCGAGACCTCCAGCAAGTCGCGAACGATCACGACATCGAACCCCGATCGATCCAATACCCAAATATACCCTCAATCAAAATCGAGCATGGCTCGATCAACTTCGACCCAAACGACAACCAAAGATTTGTCTCGCCGTCGCAGCTCCGATCACCAGACGTCTCGAGCTTCCAGCCTCGACTTCGTCAACCACCCAGCCACCAGTACCCAAAGGCACGAGCAACTCGATGCTCGTACGAGGCCGTGGTGCACAAATTCCCCAACCACTAAACATTTAGGTTTACAAACTTAAACCCTACGCCGCCGTCTCCACAGTCATCGATACCATCTCCGACTATTTTTCCACGCACCACCATAGGCTCCTCCATCTCCACGAGAAACCCCTGCTTCCCTAGTACCTCCGACCACCCGAATTTGATCGAAGCCCAATTTTCGATCATATCAAAACTGATCTCAATATACACTACTAAAAATCACCATACTTATCTTAAAAATTCTATTTTCAAATGACAATTCACATTGTGTAGTTGAATCAAAAATTCATGATGTTCGAATTTATCATATTTTTGTGTTTCCCTGTAAAAATAATATTTTTAGATGCTGTATATCACTATACAGCTTGAAACCATTTTTAGATTTTAACTCAAGTGTGAACAAACATGTTTTGTTTTAAACTTAGAGCCTAAAAATGGCTAGATTAAAGGGAATTGAAATTTTTCTCTGTGGTTTGCACCCTGTAATCAAACAGAGAAGAACATGCTTAATTTACAATACACAAAGCAGATTATATGAATATATATACACAGAACCACTGCAAAATATTTATGCAAAACAACAACACATGTACTGATTCAATTAAACTTAGGTTTTAAATAAATTTGTTTACTTACCTTGATTTCCAGAAAAAAAACAGAGTTTCTTCTTTTGAACCAGCCTTGAACTTGCTTGCTGGAATCCTTTCTTTTTTTCTTGATTTTCTTGTTTGTATTGATATTTAAATTTGAATTTTGTTTAAATTTTAGGAGGGTACTACTTCAGGTTTGCACAACTTAGAATGAACGAGACTGAATGGAAGAGTTTGATATGTGGAAGATGAGTTTACTGGTGATAAATTTGTATAGGGTGATATTATTTTGTTGTACAAATATAGGCAGAGATATTTTTCCAAATGGTGGCCGATAGAATAGGGCATCAATTGCCTTTGTACAAATATACTTATCCACTATTTTTTTATACATACTAATGTCTTCTTCGATAAGCTTCATAAATATTTGTATATTTTTATTTTCTTTTACAATTGTACACAAATATTTATTTTCTTTCATACTTGAATGTATATTACTTTTCTTTTTATACTTATTAATTTGTAATATAGGTGAATTTCTATATTTAATATGTTGTTAAAATTTAGCTAATGTGTTACTTTATATTTTTATAATTTATTAACATGTTGTTTGAATTTATTTATGTATTTATTTTATTTTTATAATTTATCTTATATATATTAATTTCTATTTTTATTTATTTTGTAGTCTATTTTGTTTGTATTAATACATATTATTGAAAAGAGAATGTTTTGAAATTAAATACATACTAAATGAATTACATATATATATTTTATAAATTCAAATTATTTTTAAACCATTTCCTTAAACTTTAAATTCAAATCCAATATATATATAAATTCAAATCCACTCATACACACACACATATATTCACATATATATACAAGATTTTAAATTCAAATGATTCAACACATTTTTTATTTGAATTTGGGGAAACTCAAATCAATATACAAATTAATTTCACAATTTTTATTCAAAAATTAAATTAATTATCAATTCAAACTTAGTTAAAATCCGGGATCGTTACAATACCTGGAACATTATGCAATCTGAATATATTATTCATACTACTGAATAGTCAGCATGGTCTAACACACAAAACTTAGATGCTACTGCAAATGCTAAAGCTATGAATATGTTATATTGTGCATTAGTCAAAAATGAGTTTAATAGAATAAGAATGTGTAAAACTGCTCATGAAATTTGGCGTACACTTAAAGTTACACATGAAGGAACTAACAAAGTCAAACAAAGTAAACTTTCTATGCTAAAAAACCAGTTCTGGAATTTTAAAATGAAGCAAGATGAGACTATCAATGAAATGTACTCTAGATTTCAAGATATATATTATTCTTTGATAGCATTATGAGAAACTTACATAGATTTTGATATTGTTTCAAAAATCTTCAACTCACTAACGGATGAATGGGAACGAAAAGTCTTGGCAATCGAAGAAGCTAATGACATTTCAACCATAAAACCAGAAGAGTTGATTGGAAATCTAATGTCTTATGAAGTTAATCTCCAGGCAAAACGAGTACATGCTCAAGATAAGAAAAATATAGCATTCCAAGCAGAAAAAGATGAATCAGATTCAGATGAAGAAGATATGGCGTTCATTGCTAAAAATTTCAAAAAGTTTTTGAGATTTAGAAAGAGCACCAAATTTAGAAACAATAAGAATAACTCTAGCAACATCAACAAACCATCATCATATGCTCTAGAATGTTATGAATGTCACAAGAAAGGTCACATCAAGAAAGACTGTCCTAAGAAAAAGAAAGACAGGTATAAGCACAAGAAAGACAGATTCAAGAAGAAAGCTTTCTCTATCACATGGGACGATGCAGAATCATCTTCATCATCAGAAAGTGACTCTGACAGTGATTCAGAACAAGCCAACATTTGCTTTATGGCCACAAAAGACGAAGTAAGTTATCTAACTTTTAATGATCTTTTGAAAATCAATTCAGAATTACTTGATAAACTAAAAAGCAAAAATAGAAAGTACAAAGAAACTCTTGAAAAATTGAATAGAACTGAACTCGAAGTAGAAATGCTAAGAGATGAAAAGAAAATTTTAGAAGAAGAATTCCAAGTTATTCAAGAATCTTGTTCATATATGACATCTCAACTTTCTCTGCTAAGTCAAGAGATAGAAACTCAGAAAGAAAAGAATGATGCTTTATTAATTGAAAATCATGATCTTAAATCAAATATCAAGATTTTAGAATTAGATAACTCTAGCTTTAAAACAAAGTTAGAAGATATTACTAAAAATGTTTCTAATTTTAATAAAGGTAGAGAAAATCTTTCCAAAATTATAGAAAATTCTCAAACTGTTTCAAATAAAACAGGACTAGGATATAAACAATCCTCTAAAATTATTCCAAAGAAAAAGAATTCTTCATATAAAAGGAATAATAAAGTTGAAAAACCTAGTTCTAAAGTTTCAAATTTTACTACATCAATTAAAATTTGGGTTCCTAAAACAAATAATTCTTCAATTAGAAATAAGTATATAAAATCTTTTATAAAAACTGTTCATAAAAACAAAGATTTTGTTTTCAAAAGGAATTCTGAACCTTCTTGGGTTTGGCTTCCTAAGACCTAACTCTTAGGACCCAAAATAAAATGGCAGGTACCAATGTTAATTCTATATTTTTGCAGGTACCATCCAAAAAGAGAGGAAAATGGATACTAGACAATGGTTGCTCAAAACACATGACAGGAAATAAAGGGATGCTAACAAACATTAATTACTCAGACGGAGGTTCTATCACATTTGGAGATAACTCCAAAGGATATGTCATCGGCAAAGGCAATATGAGCAATAACGGTATATCTAATTCACCTCTTATTAAAGATGTCTTATTAGTTAAAAATTTGAAGCAAAATTTACTTAATATCAGCCAATTATGTGACAAAGTATTCAATATTTCCTTTTTTGAAAATAAGTGTAGCATTTTTTATCAAAATAAAAATATTATTTTTGAAGGTTTTAGAGATAAAAATATTTATGTTTTAAATATGAATATAAATCATAATACAAATATGTGTTTAATTGCCAAAGAAAATAATCCTTGGTTATGGCACAAAAGATTTTGTCATATTAATTTCAAAACTATAAATAAATTATCTAAAAATAATTTAGCAAAAGGTTTACCAAAAATGAACTTTAAAGTAAACAATATTTGTGATGCTTGTCAATTAGGAAAATTGTCAAAATAATCATTTAAATCAAAGAAAAATATTTCTACTTTACAACCACTAGAACTATTACATTTAGATCTCTTTGGTCCAACACAAATTCAATCTATAAATCATAGTAAATATGTGTTTGTTATAGTAGATGATTTCTCAAGATATACTTGGACTATTTTCTCAAAAAATAAAAGTGATACTTTTGAAAATTTCAAGAATTTTGCAAAGAGAATTCAAAATCTCAAAATTTTAAAAATTAAGAATATTAGAAGTGACCATGGAGATGAATTTGAAAATGAAGCATTTGAACATTTTTGTAATAAAAAGGGAATTTACCATAACTTTTCTTTTCCTAGAACACCACAACAAAATGGAGTTGTAGAAAGGAAAAATAGAACGTTACAAGAATGTGCAAGAACTTTATTAAATGGAAACACATCACCAAAACATTTCTGGGCAGAAGCTGTAGCAACTGCTTGCTATGTACTAAATCGTATTTCCATCCGACCTTTAACAAAATACACTCCGTATGAACTTTTTCATCAAAGAAAATCAAACATTTCATATTTTAAAACTTTTGGTTCAAAATGTTATATCTTAAGTACAAAAGATCAGCTTGGAAAATTCGATCCAAAATCCGATGAAGGAACCTTCGTAGGATATTCAGAATGAAGCAAAGCTTATCGAATTTTCAATAAAAGAACAAAAACAATCGAAGAAACACTTCATGTTTCATTCGACGAAAATTTCAAATTTAATACTAATTTTAAGGATGATGAAGATATACCTAAGACGGTTACAAATACGGTTACTCAAAATAATTTTGAAGAAGATGAAAACATTGTTTGTAACTTTGAAGATAATGAAAACATTATTCATAATGAAAATGAATTAAGATCTCCTCCTAGGATTTTACGAGATCACCTAGTAGAAAATGTCATAGGAGAAATTGATTCACATGTTAGAACTATAAATAAATTAAATCAAATGGGCCATGTAGCTTTTCTTTCTAAAATTGAACCTAAAAATGCAAAAGAAGCGTCTACTGATGACTATTGGATTATAGCTATGCAAGAAGAACTAAGCCAATTCGAATGAAACGAAGTTTGGGAACTAGTTCTTAGACCAAGTGACCAATCAGTCATTGTTACTAAATGGGTTTTCAAAAATAAAGCAGATGAACAAGGTAATATAATTAGGAATAAAGCTAGATTAGTTGCACAAGGATATAATCAAGAAGAAGGAATTGACTACGAATAAACATTTGCTCCAGTTGCACGACTTGAAGCAATACGTATCTTACTAGCCTTTGCATGTTTTCATAATTTCAAACTTTATCAAATGGATGTTAAAAGTGCTTTTTTAAATGGTTATATAAAAGAAAATGTTCTTGTTGAACAACCTCCATTATTCACACATGAAAAATTTCCAGACCATGTCTATAAACTTAAGAAAGCCTTATACGGTTTAAAACAAGCACCCCGTGCTTGGTATGAACGTCTTAAGAGCTATCTAATAGATTTTGGTTTTGAAATTGGAAAGGTTGATCAAACTCTTTTTATTAAAATAACTAAAAAGGATATTTTAATTATTCAAATTTATGTAGATGATATTATTTTGATTCTACAAATGAAAAATTATGTAAGAAATTTTCAAAAATAATGACCAAAGAATTTGAAATGTCACATATGGGAGAATTATCTTACTTTCTTGGATTACAGATTAAACAAATAGAAAATGGAATTTTTATTAATCAAGAAAAATATTGTAATAATCTAATTAAACAATATGGAAAATACTTCTGCTAAATCAACTCCAATGAGTACAACAGTTCATCTCGATAAAGATGAAGATGGAAAAAGGGTTGACCAAAAATTATATCGAAGTATGATTGGATCATTACTTTATCTAACTGCTAGTAGACCTGACATAATGATGAGTGTTTGTTTATGTGCACAATTCCAAGCAAATCCTAAAGAATCACATATATGAGCAGTAAAACGCATGTTGCGTTATCTAAGCAAAACCAAAGATTTTGGACTTTTCTATCCGAAAGAATGTCCTTTCGAGTTAGTTTCATATAGTGATGCTGACTTTGGAGGATGTCGGAAGGATCGAAAAAGTACCAGTGGGACTTGTCAGTTCATTGGACAATCCATAGTCTCTTGGTTTAGCAAGAAACAAAATTGTGTTTCACTCTCAACTTGTGAGGCAGAATATATTTCTGCTGCCTTAGCATGTGCTCAAGTCATTTATATGCAACAAACACTTCAAGATTTTGGTGTTAATTTATCTAAATCAACAATTTTTTGTGATAATACTAGTGCTATAAACTTATCCAAAAATCCTGTCAATCACTCACGAACTAAACATATTGACATACGTCATCATTTTCTTCATGATAATATTGAAAAGGATTTAGTCAGACTGGAATTTGTATCCTCCGAAAATCAATTAGCAGACATATTTACAAAACCTTTAAATGAAAATATCTTTATAAAATTAAGAAGAGAATTAGGAATTGTATCCATCAAGGATTTATAATTTTTTTAATTTTTTTTTTCAAGACTCGAACTCGGGATCTCTTACTTGAAAATCTGGTGCTTTACCACTACACTACTCTTTTCTTTACATCTATTTTTGGGTTGCATTCTATTATTTATTTTTTTACCTTACAATTTTTTTCCAACCAATTTTTTCTTTGGTTCCTAACATTCTTACCACCAATGTTCTTTCTATTTATATGAAAGTTTACATATAAATACCTCTACTCCTTTTCTTTCTTTTGCAATCAATTAAAATAAAAACAGTTTCAACTCTCTTACTCAAAAATGTCTTCCCAACATAATTCATAATCCTCTGATCTATCTTATTCTTCTCCTAGTTCCGGATTGGTGAATTTACCTACTCCAACACCGATTTATGAACCAGTACCAATTGTTCCTCCTTCTACTCACACAGGTTATACTCCACCAGGTAAAAGAACAAGACGGTCTCTATTTTTTTGTTCACCATCTACCAAAAAAAACTAGATGACATTCATCATTACCAAAGGGAATCGTTGGAATTACAACGCGAACTTTATTATGAACAAAAAGTTAACGCCAAGCGTTTAAGCTTTTTAGCACAAGTCGCATTGAAATTCTGTGGATCTTCAACCAAAAGCACGGTTCATCAATCGTCTCCTGTTTGTTTAACAAATAATTCTGTGCATATAATTTATCTTTCTTTTTATCGATGACAAAGGGGGAGAAAAATTAGTTAAATATTTGTGCATATTGATGGGGGAGAGCAATGCTAATGTAAGTTTTTATGTAAATATATTATTTATACTTATATAGTTGTCATCATCAAAAAGGAGGAGAATGTTGAAATCTCGATTTTACATCGTTTTGATTGTGACAAACTATATAAATAAATATTTGTGTGTACTAATCAATTATGCAGGAGATTCATTGCAGATTCACATTCAGAGTATTTTGAAGCCGATTGTCCTTTGTCTAGAGTCTTTATATTATTTAGAAATATGTTAAAATCTCTCCTGAAATGATATATATAAAAAAACATATACACACATGCACTACCCTGCAAAAAAGGCCGAAACAGCCGGCTGAATGAGATCATTCGGCCGTCTGATTTCTGAAACTATTTTATAGTTTCACAATATTCAGCCGGCTGAATCAGATCATTCAGCCGTCTGAATGCTGAAACTATTTTATAGTTTCACAATATTCAGTTAGCTGAATGACTTTATTTAGACGGCTGAATTATGCCAAAAATAGCCTATTTTTTTGTTGTTTTCGATTTTTAAATTTCAGCCGGATGAATAAATTTATTCAGCCGGCTGGATATTTTCAACGGTTATTTTTCATTAAAAGACACTTCTCTTCATCGAAGAGAAACATCTTCAAACCAACAATTGCACATGTTCCTTTTCATTCTTACCTTTCATCAATAGTTGCAACTTTTTAATCTCTATAAATAGATTTCATAATTCAACAAACAAACAACAACTGATTTTGATATTCTTGAATTCTTATCTATTATTCTCTATTTTCAAACTGCACTCAAACTGCTTACATTCTCTGATCGTTGATCACTCCATCTTCTACAATTCTCAAGCACATTACACTACATATCATAGAGGAGAAGATTATAGGAAGATTGTACTTAATTGACTTATCAGTGCTATTCAAAGAGCACACTATTGTCAGATACTTTTGTTATTTGTAAAGAAGTCCTGTTCAGTTGCTCAGGTGGTAGAAGTCCTATTCGGTTGCTTAGGCGGTAGAAGTCCTGTTCGGTTGCTCAGGCGGTGTAAACCTATTCCTCCGGGTTAAGTGAGGGTTGCTAGTTTAAATCCAGAAGGAGTCTGGGACTGGGTATAGAACGGGAGTTCGAACCAGTATAAAAATCTCTGGTGTCATTTATTTTACTGCTTTTACTATTTACTTACTTATTCCGCACAAGTAGTTTATCCATATTACACGATCCTATAGCACAAGCACTTTCATCTTCATTATTAGATAGTGAAACCGACACTGATTCTGAAGAAGCCAATGTCTACTTTATGGCTTCGACTAGCTATGTAAGTGATCTAACTTTGGATGATTTAATAGATATAAACTCAGAGTTATTAGATAAACTAAAAGAAATTAAAAGAAAATTTAAAGATGCTTTAGAGAAATTAAACAGAAGTGAAATAGAAGTTGATATGCTCAGAGATGAAAAGAAAATCTTAGAAGAAGAACTTGCTAAAACACAAGAATCTTTGTCTAACGTTTCTTCTCAACTCACTATGCTATCAAATGAAATTTAAGTGCAAAAAGAAAGGAATATGACATTAGCTTTAGAAAATCACGATCTAAAATCAAATATCAAAATTATTGAATTAAACAATACCGGTCTCAAAATGAGTTAGAGAATATCACTAAAAATGTATCTAATTTAATAAAGGTAGAGAGAATCTTTCCAAGATTATTAATAATTCTCAAACTACTTTTAATAATAAAAAAAGGGTTAGGAAATACCAATTCTTCAAAATCTAGCTCAAAGAAGAATAACTTATCATATAAAGATTTCAATATACATAAGAATTTTATAAAAGCAAAATTAAAACCAAAGGATTTCACTCAAAAGAAGGGTATTAGCAATACAAATACTATAAAGATTTAGGTACCAAAAACTAATAATAATTCAATAAAAAATAAGTATATTAAATCTTTTATAAATTCAGTTTATATAAATAAAGATTTTACTTATAATGGGAATTCTAAACCCTCTTGGGTTTGGTTTTCTAAGATCTAACTCTTAGAACCCTAATAAAAAGTGGGTACCAACGTCATCTCTATATTTTTTGAAGGTACCAACTAGAAAAGGTGGAAAGTGGATACTTGACAGTGGTTGCTCAAAACATATGACATGAAACAAAGATATGCTGACTAACATTATCTACTCAGATGGAGGATCTGTCACAGTTGGAGATAATTCCAAAGGTTATATCATCGGCAAAGGTGATGTGAGCAATGACTGTACATCTAACTTACCTCTTATTACAAATATTTTACTAGTTAAAAATTTGAAACATAATTTGCTTAGTATAAGTCAACTATGTGATAAAGGTTTTAATATAACTTTTTCGAAAAATAAATGCAACATATTTGATCAAAACAATAATCTTATATCTGAAGGAACTAGAGAACAAAATATGTACATATTGAATATGAAAGTTAATCATAACACAAATATGTGTCTAGAAGCCAAAGAAAATGATCCTAGGTTATGGAACAAAAGATTTTGTCACATAAACTTTAAAGCAATAAGCAAATTATCTAAGAATAATTTAGTAAAAGGTTTACAAAAATTGAATTTTAAAATTAAAAGTATCTATGATGCTTGTTAGTTAGGAAAATTAACTAAATCTTCTTTTAAATCAAAGAAAATAATTTCTACATTACAACCACTTGAGTTATTACATTTAGATCTTTTTGGACCAATTCAAGTACAATCCATAAACCATAATAGATATGTTTTTATAATTGTAGATGATTTCTCAAGATTCATTTGGTCAATATTTTTGAAAAATAAAAGTGATACTTTTGAAAATTTTAAAATATTTACTAAAAGAATTCAAACTATTAAAAATTTAAAAATAAAAAATGTTCGAAGCGATCACGGTGGTGAATTCAATAATGATTCTTTTGAAAAATATTATAATAAGAAAGGAATTGTTCATAATTTTTCATTTCCTAGAACTCCATAACAGAATGGAGTTCTAGAAAGGAAAAATAGAACACTTTAAGAATGTGATAGGACTTTATTAAATGGAAGTAAGCCACCTAAACATTTCTGGGCAGAAGCTGTAGCAACTACTTGTTATGTTTTAAATATAATTTTCATTAGACCACTAACAAAACATACTCCATATGAACTTTTTAATGGAAGAAAACCTAACATATAATATTTTAAAGTTTTTGGTTCAAAATGTTTTCTTTTAAATACAAAAGACAAACTTGGTAAATTCGATCCAAAATCCGATGAAGGAATATTCATTGAATATTCGAAATGAAGCAAAGCTTATAGGATTTATAATAAAAGAACTAAAATAATCGAAGAAACTCTTCATGTGTCATTCGATGAAAATTTCAAAATAAATCATAAAAATGAAGATGAAGAAACAACTCCTAAATCAAATATCACAGTAGATGATATTGAAAATATTGAAAATAATGTTGAAATTAAAGACAATAATTTACCAAATAATAATGAAATTCGAACTCCACCAAGACTTCTAAGAAATTATCCTATTAAAAATATCACTGGAGAAGTAGATACTAATGTAAGAACTTGAAATCAACTAAATCAAATGGGTCATGTAGCTTTTCTTTCAAACATTGAATCCAAAAATGCTAAAGAAGCCTCAACTGATGATTATTGGATTATAGTTATGCAAAAAGAATTAAATAAATTTGAACGAAATAAAGTTTGGGACTTAGTTCCTAGACCAGGTAATCAAACGGTTATCGGTACCAAATGGGTTTACAAAAATAAAGCCGATGAGCAAGGAAATATTATTCAAAACAAAGCTAGGTTAGTTGCTCAATGTTATAATCAAGAAGAAGGAATAGACTATGATGAAACATTTGCTAATGTAGCTCGTCTAGAAGCTATACGTATTTTATTAACTTATTCACGTTTTAATACCTTTAAACTATATCAAATGGACATTAAAAGTGTATTTTTAATCTGTTTTATCGAAGAAAATGTATATGTAGAACAACCACCTTTATTTGCACAGAAAAATTCCAGATCATGTTTATAAGTTAAAGAAAGCTTTATACGGTTTAAAACAAGCACCTCGTGCTTGGTATGATCGTCTTAAAAATTATCTAATAAATTCTGGTTTTGAAATTGAAAACGTAGATCAAACTTTATTTATAAAAAGGATAAAAATGATATTTTAATAATACAGATTTATGTAGATGACATTATTTTTGGATCCACGAACGAAAAATTATGTCAAGAATTTCCAATATTATGATAAAAGAATTTGAAATGTCTCACATGGGAGAACTTTGATATTTTCTTGGTTTACAAATTAAACAATTAAGTAATGGAATTTTTATTAATCAGGAGAAATATTGTAATAATCTTATAAAACGTTTTGGTATGGAAAACACTTCTGCTAAACCAACTCATATGAGCACTACGGTACATCTCTGTCGATTTGAAAATGGCAAAAGTGTTGACCAAAAATTATATCGTAGCATTATTGGATCATTACTTTACATAACTATTAATTTCCCAGATTTAATAATGAGTGTATGTTTGTGTGCACGTTTTCAAGAAAATCCCCAAGATTCACATTTGCGGGCAGTGAAACGAATGTTGCGTTACTTAAGCAAGACTAAAGACTACGGTCTCTTTTATCCAAAAGAATGTCCTTTTGAGTTAGTATCATATAGTGATGCTGATTTTGGAGGATATTGAACCGATCGAAAGAGTACAAGTGGTACTTGTCATTTCATTGGACGATCTTTAGTATCTTGGTTTAGTAAGAAACAAAATTGTGTTTCACTTTCGACCTGTGAAGCAGAATATATTTATGCTGCTTTGGCATATGCTCAAGTAATATACATGCAGCAAACACTACAGGATTTTGAAATAAAAATTTCTAAATCATTAATTTACTGTGATAATACAAGCGCTATAAATTTATTGAAAAATCCTATAAATCACTTTAGAACTTAACATATAGATATTAGACATCATTTTCTTCGCGATAATATAGAAAACGGAAATATTTAACTAGATTTTGTACCATCAGAAAATCAAATAGCCGATATATGTACTAAACCTTTAAATGAAAATGTTTTTATTATATTAAGATGTGAACTAGGAATTGTGTCATTACATGAGTTATGATTCGATATGAATTTTATAAATTTTTTACAAGTATGATATAAATAATTTTTTTTTGGGAACAAAAATTGGAGCTGATGGCACTCGACCTCTGCACTCATGGGAGGAAGTTCCATGATTTTCAATGTTCTAATATGTTTCTTGAATTTAGACCATACATCACTTTAATTTTACATGTAGGCATTATTTCTTAACATTTTCTATCTCTCATTTTCCTTGGCTTGAGTTTTCTAAACTTTTTTAACCTTAAAAACAAAAATATGAAATAGTCAGATAACTTAGTATGTATATGATCAACTTTCTCATAAAAACTCATGTATAAACTTAGCAAATAAATTAATACTCAAATAATATTCAAACTTTACACTGTCATCACAAAAAAGTTTAAATCAATCTTCAATCGCATTTAGCACTCCTACCTCGGATTCTTCAAGCAACTCAACTCCAGTTTATATTCTAGTAAAGATTACTCCTTCCCCGAATCATCACATTGGATATACATCTAAAGGAAAGCAAAATAAGAGAAACTTAGGTTTTGATTCTCCATCAACCAAAGAAAAAATTGAAGACATCCATCACTATCAATGAGAGTCGTTAGAATTAAAACGTGAAATATACTATGAAAAAAATGTCAATGCAAAACGATTAAGTTTTCTAAAACAATTTTCTCTTAAGTTCTACGGGTCGTCTCCCAAGCAAATTGTGTACCAGCCGTCTCCCCAACGTCCTCGAGTATCTCTAAACTCTTGGGAATGAGGTGTTCAAAGTAATGTTTGGTCTCCTATCCATCCATTTCATGAAATCACCAAGGTTGAACCGCACTTAGATGATTCCAATAATTCGGGAAATTAAATTACTTTGTTTATAAATTTTAGTATTGTAATATGAATAAGTATTGTGTTTCTTGAAAGAATAATTATGTATTTGTATTTAACATCGAATAAAACTAAAAAACATACAGATATATAGTTTATAACTAAATAAAGGAAACGCTAGAATAAAGGCAAACCTCAGACCAAATAACAGATTCAACCGACTGCGAGGATCCTTTTAACCGAATGAAAATTCAAAATAATTCAAATTTTTTATAGAAAATAGTCGCCTGAATTATTACCCCTAGTCGACTAAAATGCACCAAAAATTAGCTACATTTTTTCGGGTTAACTTTCTCTTTAAACCAATCGACTGAATCTTCAAACTTTTTGAATTCTATCTTAGCAACCAGTCGGTTGATACCAAAATTTCAGTCGACTGAATGTTGATAATTTGCACTACAAAGTTGCGGGATCAAGAACCCTTCATATCAATCGACTGCCCACCCCTTTTCAGTCGACTGCCTCGAGTATTTTCAGTTTTTTAAAACAACTGTACAATCTTTCCAATACAACTTTTCAATCTAACACTACTTAACTCCCATCTATTCTTCATATTCCACTTACCTAAACCCTCTTAGTCCAAAAAAACCCAACGCAAACCCTAGCCTCCTCATCAAAAACTCCATTTTTTCATTCAAACTTCTTCAATCAAATGACACCAAGATCCAAACGTGCTCGTGAATCAACCACCAGCCCGTCCGAGGGCCAAATTTGTGCTTGGCTCCATAATGAAACGATAGTAAATAGATTCAATTTCATGAAAAACTCAAGGATTTTTGAAGGTGCTTTTGTGAAATTTGCTGATTTCAGTGGCTATGCTATAAGAGAACTTGCCGAAGCTAATGGTCTCAACCATCTCATAGGGTATGATTCCAGCAACGTAAAATATACCCTCTTTTGATTAGGTTATTCTTTGCTAACATGAATCTAGACCAACAAGATCCCCGTAACAAGGATGATTGTATTTGGACCTTGGTGTGCGGCGTGAAAATTTATCTTCCTCTCCAACATCCTGGCCACATACTACGATGTCCATCCGAAGGATTGGATATTGATAATGTAGAGGTCGATATGTATAATCAAGACAAAGTTTCACATCTTTTTCTAGCGGATGATTTGACAATTTTGAAGTCTAGTGCCTAACGTCCAAAGGCATGGATTATTCACCGAGCACTCATTCGATCATTGCAACCCCGGACCAGTAGCTACGAAAAGGTCTATAAGAGGGATTTTCAAACCCTCTATGCTATTTACTCATCCCAAAGAGTAAATTGGGCAAATATTATTTTGGAGAAGTTTCTCACAGTCAATCATAAGAGAAACTACAAAACCACTATGGAGCCTATATCATGCGTACTCTACAAAATTTCATAGTTCCTTTACCCGACTCGGATTTCACAACCATTGGTGAGCTTAACTCGAAGACTCTAAGTCTAATGGGTCTTCCGAAACACCGCGAACATAATTATAAACTTCCAACAATGGGCCGCGAATCACGAACAAGGGATTCCTCAACTAAGAGACACAAATTTCGCCTCTTCTTCCTCTCAACCTCCCAAATAATAAGAAGAAGAAGATGACAATGAGATTCTAGAACTCCATGGTGATATAACTCCGAAACAAGCTCTTGTTACACTTTCTAGAAATCAAAGTAAGCTTGGATGATGTTTGGCTATCGTTGAGAAAAATGTTGTCCAAAACAAATAGAAAGCTAAATTCAAGAAAAGGCATTGTAAACAAAATTTGGGAAAAAGTCTCCTATACTGGCTCTACTTCTACCGGTGTTGTTGAAAATCCAGCTCCATTCACCTGGTCAACTTCGGAAGAAGAAGAGGAAGAAGAAGTCCACGACAGTGAGGATTTCTAGTTTTGATGTTGTTATTTTAAGATATCTTATCGTATCCATCTTGTCGTATTATTTTAAGACATTCTTTTATATACTTATTGTATTTTGATGTTGTTGTGTAACATTGTCCTTTATTTCTCGTATTTACATGCCCATAGTTATTTGGTTGCTATCTTTGATATTAAGTTTATTTGCATCTCCTAAACTATATACTTATTTGTGTGCTTATATGTCTATATTTCTCATACTGATTATTTGTTCCTTTTTGTCGATGACAAAGGGGGAGAATATGACTGATAGGGGAAATATTCATTCACGGGGAGTAAATTGCTTTCATAAATTTACAAACTTACATAGTTGTCATCATCAAAAAGGTGGAGAATGTTAGAACCTCCTTTTGATGTTTTGATTGTGACAACTATATAAGTAAATATTATGTGAACTAACCATATTTGCAGGAGAAGATACTATTTTACTCAACAAACAGATTGCAGAACATATTCCAGATATAAGCTTCAATATTGTCTATGATTTGTCTATGGTCTAAGTCTAGTAGTTAATTTTTGTTAAAATCTCTCCAAACTGGTATATGCACGCACACGTACTTAAAAATCTTTCAAACCATAATTCATATGCCAAGATTTTTACTAAACAACTTCATACACTAAAAGCATTTTTGAAAAATCTTGAATATGACAGAAGACAGGTAATTTAGCCGACTTAAATGCATAGGTCAGTCAACTGAATTCCTGTGCACGTGCACAATTTGATATGAATATTCAGTCGACTGAACCATACATTTCATTCGGCTGAATAACACGTTTTTTGCACTATTTCCTCTCTGATTTGAATTTCAATTATTTCAGCTGGCTGACTTACTTCATTCAGTCGACTAGAATTGCATAACGGTTATATTTCTAAAAAGTCACTTCACTTCAGTGAACAGAAACAACCCTTCATTCAAGAGTTATTTCCGTATATTTTGATCACTACTTTTCACAAATAATTGCAAAAATTAAACACTATATATAGCCAAGAAATCAATTGTTTTAATCACTTAATTTTGGTTCTATTTTCTCATTCTTACTATAAAACCAATCTTGCAAATTGCACTCAATACTCTCGTTCTAATCACTTGCTCATTCAAGCAAAACTTCATTAATGATTAAATTAGCTTCCTATCTTCACGAATTACACTATATACCACAAAGGAGAAGATTATAGGAAGGTTGTACGTTATTGAATTATCAGCGCTACTCAAAGAGCATACTCAGTCATAAGAAATCTTACTGTTTGTTTTAGAAGTCCTTTTTGGTTGCTCAGGCGGTTGAAATCCTATTCTATTGCTAAGGCGATAGAAGTCTTGTTTGGTTGCTCAGGCGATGTAATACCTATTCCTTCGGGTTAAGAGAGGTTTGATAGTTAAATTCCAGAAGGAGTCTGGGACTGGACGTAGAACGGGAAGTTCAAACCAGTATAAAAAAACCCTAGTGTCATTTACTTACTATTTACTGTTATATATATATATATATATATTACGCACTAGTAGATAACTTAGATAATATTCCACACTATGATCCTTATTCACTTTCAGTACCTACTCCATTTTCTTTGCTACCGCCCTAAGAAAGTGCCTCTACACCACCACTCTCTGATCTTATGCCGCCCACTCCTGACCAAGGCATGCTGAAGTATGGACCACCAACTACCAACCATCTCAACTACATAGTCTATCATGCATCCTATCTGGCATACACATAAACCAAATAGCTAAATCAATGGCCCAAAGTGATTCCTAGATCATGATAGCATGGTCTTAGGAATTCATCAAAGATTTCAGCAATAATAGATACTTCAAGACATGCATTTTTCACAAGGGCTGAATAATACAAGCTCTTAAGCATTATATTTTTTGTTATTGCCTCTAATCCAAGTTGTTGTAAGAGAAGTAGAGCAATTAGAAATTCCTTATAGTGGACATAGAACAACGTAGATTGGACCATCCTAAATCTTATGTCTCTTTACTTTATTTCTTCATTTTAAACTTCGAAATCAAGATATTAGTAAGTAACCTTTGCTAATATCGTGCCTTAATCATTATTCCTAGGTTGGATATAGTTTTGGTCAACATCTTGGCGCTAGAAGGAAGTATTCAATAATGTGGTTATCATTATTCTTATTCCTTTTCTTGTGTATGTTCATAATGAAAGTTTAGGGTATATGTCATAGGGGTAATTATGTAATTTGTTACATAACTTTAGAATCAATCTTGTTCGAAATGAAGCGAGCTTCTAATTTTCATTTTTTATTATATATGTCATTATGTGTGATATAAATAATGACTAAAATCATTAAACATATATAAGTGGAAAATTCTTAAACAAATTATTATATGATGGCGGTTACAAATATTGTAACCATGAGTATTGAATTATAAACCAATTAATATTTTGCCTAAAATATTCCTGCTTAAGATGTTTCGAGAAAATATTATTTATACATCCATAAAGACCACAGTACGCAACGCTCTCTAAATGTTAGGTCATGTATTACTCGTGGTTGTTGGGGGCACCAAGTGGTTACATACTTGTAGTTATGAGATAACTGTAAAATGACTCACCGAGAGTTTTTAATTGGTTAATGACAATTGGGTCAAATAGGAAATCACAGTGTTATGATTTACACAGTTCTTTCAACTTGAAAATACCATGGAACTTTGATATGATTGCTCTGCTTTGATTACAATTAAATCATGACATAACATTCATGAAATTTCTATACTTGGGTCTAAGTAGAACCTTTGAAAGTGAAACACTATTCAATAGAGAATTCAACTTCTCTATTATAAGAGGTCGGTATCACGGTCAACTCTGGAAAACTCGAAGTCTCTAGCCAGAGTATACCAGTTAATAGTAAATGTTATTACTGAACCAAAAACTTTAAAGATAGACTATATAGTTGTATATGGATATTTGATAGAGCTTTGACCAACACCGAGTTCAAGAAATCGAAAGTGATAGTCAAATGATGAAAAAAATGTGCGTATAGTATAACGTTGCTTAAGGGTGTTGTTTAAATATGATTTTACCTTGAAAATCCATAAGCGATGAGATTGGTTAAACCGTATGTCACACTATTAGCTAAATGATGTTGAATATTAATATTCGAAGCGTTCGATATTAACCGCTTACCTAGATCCTATATGTGAGTCGCACAATGGAAAGTGGTACTTAATTTAAGCATAACACTCAGTTTGGTGTCTTGGGGGATTAAACCCAAGAAATGTAGAGCCATAATCTAGAGGTCTAAACATTTAAGCTAGTGGTGCTTGACTAGTATATAAATGTTATAAATTAATTAATATAATCATTATATTAATTATTGAATTTTTAAATTGTTAGGGTTCCATTGGTTATTTTTTTATTTGTCTTAGAATTTTAGGGTGCTCCCAGAAATTGTATGGGTGTATATATAATAATCATATATGCATATAAATATTGAATATGATTTAATATTAATGTCTAAATTTTTATTTAAATATAATAATATATATTATTAGGACCGAAATTTGATATAGGAAGGAAGAGGGATGACTATGACATGGATTGATGGGTTCGTGGTTTAAATTAAGATAAGTAAAAATAATATATATTTTAGGAAATATATCTCTCCATACTCTCTTATAGAAACTGAGCCTCTTCCTCATTCTTCCCTACATCTTTTCTCTTGCCCTCTTACCTCCATTACCAAATTCCCCTCCTCCGTTCTCACAAACACATATTCTCTCTTTCCAATGTGTTGCTACGAGCCTTGCAAACTCATGTAGGTGGGATACTGATTCCGATAAGAGATTGTATGATCGTCGTGTGATGAACAAGCAAGATTTAAGAGGTAAATCTTTTTTAGATTCACATCATAAACAATAAATCACATCTATATATTTTTTCCATAAATACTTAATAATCTGTACATATAAATTTATTTCATTATTATTTACAATCGTATATTATTGTGTGTGTGTGTGTGTATATGTCTGTGCATGCGTACGTGTGATTATGTGGGCACGCTTAATTGAAATTATTTGTAATTAAAATGAACTTTTTAATGGCTCATGACCTAAACAATATATATATATATATATATATATATATATATATATATCATACTTAAACTACACTAGGAGTTCTATAAACTAGTAGAAGGTTAAAAAAGAACTCTTCTCAGTTGGGTCAGAAAATTTTCAAACTGAACAGCTTGCCAAGGGTCTTAACCACTCTTTCCTCATAATTATCCCAAAAAAAGATAGGCCCCAATTTTTATCCGACTACAGACCTATTGTATGTGCTAATGTGCTGTATAAAATTATTTCTAAGATTTTATGCAGCAGATTTAAATTTTTTCTGCCTTTATTAAGTGTAGAAAATCTGTGTGCTTTAATACTTGGGAGAAATATTGGGGAAAATATTTTACTTGCTCAAGAGTTGATTAGAGATTTTAAGAAGACTAAAAAGCCAAAAATGTGCATCAAAATTGACTTATATAAAGCATATTACATGATAAATAGAGTATTTACTTGTCAAATGTTGTAGGTCATGGGCTTTCCTACATCTTTTATTAACCTAATCTATGAATGCATCAGCTCACCTACTCTTTCTATACTTTTTGATGGAGTTCCTTGGTGATTTATACATCCTAATAGAGTTTTAAGACAAGGGTGATCCCCTATCCCCTATTTATTTTGCATTGCTATGGAATTTTTTCACTCAGAATGGAAGATGTAGTTACTCAATAAAAAATTAGACCTAAAGTCAAGCCAATTGTGTCACACTTACTTTATGCTGATGATTTGATGATTTTTCTGGAAGCTATTGTTGAAAATGAAACTGGAATAAAGAAAATATTTGATGAGCTAGCTTGTACTACTGGCCTACAGATCAATCAATTCAAGTCAAAGGTCCATTTTTGCAAAAATGTGACAAATGGCCTTGATATTCTTCATGTACTAGGTATGACAGAAGAGCACCATCCAGTCAAATATTTAAGGGTTTCCCTATCTACAGACCATGTTAATGTAGCCTGATTCTCTTTATTACTTAAGAAAATAACTACTAGACTTGAAAGTTGGGGCAGTAACCTATTATCTAAAGCAGGGAGAGCTCAACTTATTCAAAATGTAGTTATTCCAATCTTGCTGTGTTGGCCACTAATATATCATCTCCAAACCTTGCCGAACACTTCCTGATGCCGAGTACTACAGGATGGATGCCGAGTAATAGTTGCCTGGTCAAATCTCCAGGAAACACTTGTCCCCCAAAGTGTATCGCGTGGCCGAACGTGGTACGCTTTGAATCTTTTCGTCACGTCTCAAACCCTTGGCTAACCTCGAACAGAGATGCCCCTTTTGTGAATTCCAGCGATTCAGGTGTGTGCCGAGCCTGTTCCAAATGCCGGACGAGACATTCGTAACCGAACGATGCTTCCTTGCCGAACGATACTTCAGTGCCGACCCATTGTGCGCCGATGCCGAACGATATGACCTTGACCGGTTCCACCGGATATGGCCTTTTCGACTTCTCCTTCTGTCCTATAAAAGTCGATACCTTCTTCCTTCTTCTCTTTTCACGCTCACTTTCCCTATCTTGTTTTCGAGAAACTCGCCTGTCAACAATCTTCAAGGACTTAATAACTCTTCCTAACCTATTCGGCGCTAATCAAAACCGCGGCCTCAACTCCAAATTTCTCCAAGTCGTGATCTTCTAACTAGGTAACAATCCCTCTAACTAAATCCACAAAGGAGTTCCAACATGAAGCTTGAGTCCGTAAATTGTAGACGTTGCGTGGAATTTTAGGGCCTGATGATGTGGAGGAAGGTAGGAGTTGGTTAGAATGCCAAACAAGATGGTTCGGTGTGACTCACCGAACGATTCGTCTTTGTGGTTCGGTGTGGATGGAGGAAGAAAAGGGGGAATGAGGTCGCTGTAGAGGACGGTGTGTCGAGCGTTGGCGCTCGGCGTAACCTTGGCTCGGCACGATTCGTCATATGCCGGGCAGTGCAATGGAAAGATGTGGAAGGAGTATGAGCCAAATAGGATGTCGAATGTTGTCCCGACCGAACAAGATTTCGGCCGAATGATGCTTTTCCGAACAGTCACAAATGCCGAACCACCTTGGGTGCCGAACAGTATAAATGCCGAACAACATAAATGCCTAACAATATAAATGTCGAACAATACAAACGCCGAACACCATAAATGTCGAACAATATATAAATGCCGAACAATACAAACGCCGAACACCATAAATGTCGAACAATATATAAATGCCGACCAATACAAACGCCGAACAACACAGATGCCGAACCACATGAATGCCGAACGCTTGTGAATGCTGAAACCTGTTCTGGCCGGACAAAACTTAGCCGAACATGCCGAACAATACCTTTAGCCGAACAAGAACTTGGCCGAACACTTATTAACCTTGCCTATTCATATAGCAAAACAAGGAACATGACTTAAGCACACTATCACACATAACCCTGAACTTAGATTAACATTCGTTTTCTGAATTTGAAACTGTAGTCACCACAAGGCGGGCTTTCTGAGACGGTCAGCGATGACGGTCTTCGAAGGCGACGATTCGAAGCTCATCTATATATCTTTGAAATCTCTAGATTCTTATTGCTTGTACACGATTGCTTGCACTAGTTTACACATCACGCGGTGGGAAATTCGTGTTGTTAATTCTAACGTTCAACGTTTTTCTAAGTATAGTTTTCTCGGGCACTTAGCCAGATTCATTATTTATTGGGGATGTCGAGAAAGTCTAGCTCCGCCACTATATCCGACAGGCCTGGGCCGTCATCAAGGCAAGAAGCCGTTGATACTTCTAATTCATCGACTTCCCATGCTCATAACTTAGCACCCGATGCCCTGGAAGCAACAATTCTACTGGACAATCCGATCGATTCACAAGCTTCAAAGATCAATGAAGCCGCACTTCGATGGATATGTTCCATCCATGGGATTCCTTTCGCCGATGTGTTAGTCCCTTCGCGACACGATCGTCCTCACCTGCCCCCAGTCGGATATACCACTTGCAACAAATTCATGTGTTGGATGGGCAGCGTGCCTCCGTTTAACTTGTTCCTTCGGGACGTGTTGCAGTACATCGACATTGCTCCGTCGCAGCTACATCCGAACGGTCACGCGTTTCTATATGGGACCTATGTACTCTTTATGGCCGTCTTCTCTAGACCTCCAACATCTGGCGACATCAGATATATCTATATGATCAAGAAACGGAAAGACAGCCCTTCCTTCATGTTCCTCGAGCCGTACCACAAATGCCAAATCTTGACAGGAGCATGCAGTAAATTCGCCCTGTACAAACAGGAATGGTTCTACGTGCGTTGCCCCCCTGGTTTTGCGAGGAGATGGGTCGAAGGCAGTAGGTCTCTTCGCTGAGTCATCATTCGCGATTAAGCAAAGTCATGCTTTTTCTAACTCCTCGTTTCATCTTTTTTAGGTATCAACCCGCGTCCGGAGGGCCGAGAATATTCTGAGGCCGTTGAGGCCATTAGAGCTCTTCCTGCCGAGGAACGAGACATTCGGACCATCATTTCAAACGAGTCATTGTCGAGGTTTGGCTTGCTTGCCCCTAGTCACCGGATTAGCCTTCCGGAGGGCGTGTCTATTCCCAAGCTAGCATCCGGTAAAGGGAAAAAATAGGCCGGATCGTCATCACGCCGCACTTCCGATGCGTACGAAGAAGGCGAGCACAAAGAGGATGAAGCTCCTGAGACCCAAGGCGAGAATGTGGGTCCTGCTTAGAATCCGACTGTCGAAGTTCACGACATTGAAACGTAGTCCTCCCCTTCGAAGGGAAAGAAGAGGTTAAAATACAAAATTCGGAAAGAGAAAGTTGGTGGCACTTCAAAAGTTATGCCTATCCCACCCGAGAAAGAGGCTTCCTCACAGCACCTGGAAAGTTCTCTAAGGGGTTTGTCGAATCTCTCTATCCCCGATGATATACTTAATTACGGGTTTGACGATCTTGATGCCCTTAAGCTTTCTTCATCCGCTAGAGGCAATGCGGGAGTTCAACTCCCGATCCAAGGAGACAATACTCCGATTAGTAAAGATAAAAGAACTGGTATGTAGGGGGGAACACTAGGACACACACGCACATACGCATTCCATCATACACTTCAAGTTTTTTCTTATTTCCCGGATTTTTCTTAACTCGTTGTTATCTCCATTCTTTGCAGGTGACATGGGGCGCTCTCACGGATTCGATCGCCTTCATGGCTCTTCCATATTTCATCATTTCGGATGGGACTCAGGTTCAGGCAGATGTAGGGACAGAGATGATTATGAAGATAGAGACAATCGTCCCCGCGAGTCGTCTCACCGTAAGAAAGCATATTCTCAATCTTTATAGTCCCGTGATCCTCTTCCTCCAACTGAGCCGGATAAAGAGAAGTCTTCACAAAAGGGTTACCAATCTGACGCTCCTCGAGAACAACACTCCGGTTCATCGAGTACAAGGCAAGTGCGAGAGCAACAAAAAAGAGCAGAACTTCTAAAGCCTCCTCCCCCTACTCCCGCGGTTGATCCAACTGTAGCGGAAAAGATGGTCGATCTTAAGGTCAAGTTTCCAAAAATTTGCTTTGACGGTCTGAAGTTCCTCCCGGCTATTCACCATATTCCCGGGCACGTGAAGCAGAGTGCCATTGCCTGCAATAACGACGTCTATGTTCAAGATGACGCGTTTGTACACTTGGTTGAAAAGATCTCGGAGGTGTCCGTTGAGCGTCAATATGAGATTGATCGCCTGAAATTGGAGGCTGGCTGCGACAAGAACATCATCAAGCACCAAGACGAAGAGCTCGCTTCGTACAAGTCGAAGCTGGAAGCCACTGAACAAAGCGCAAAAGATACTGCTGAGGCAGTTACTCGTTTAGAGATGGTTCATAAGAAGGAACTTGATGAAGCAGTCCAGCCCAGCGGTGCCCTTGCCCTAGAAAAAGATTCCGTTCAAAAAGAAAGGGACTGCCTCGCCATACAAGTCAGAGAGCTGAAAGAATTACTCTCCAAGGAAAAGGAGGACAAGGTAGCTGCTCAAGAAGAATCACAACGATACTGTGATGAAATCGTTGCTACTCGTCTCCTGAAAAGGAAGCTCGATGACGAACTTGCTGGGGTCGAGAAAATGAAGGACGAAGCCCGTGAGGAGGGCAAAAGAGAAGCTGCGGAAGAGATTGACTCTCGCCTCGAGGCGGCCGCAGAAGCTGGCAGGGAAGAGGTCAAATGCATGTTTGACCCGTTGATTGCTGAGTATGGAGCCCGCGTCCTTATGCATCATGACTTAACATTCTTGGGCGAGGGCTATCTCGAATCCCTGGCTGAGGCCTGGGAAACCTTGGTAAAGATTAGGAAAATCGAGTCGGGCTCTGAAGAGGTCGATAAGGATGCCTTGGTGAACGAGTTTCTTAGGGGGAATGAGCCAGCGGATCTATCCGCAGCTTTGGCGCTTTATAGCAAAGGCTCTCCCCTTTCAAAAGAGAAAAATGACGAAGCTGGCCCATCTGGGGCCGAGACTAATGCTCCTCATATTGCTGCTCCTCCCGCTGCTCAACCGGCCGGTCGGCCGACACTTGATCCATTCGAGCAGCATGCCGGTTATGACCTTGAAGACCCCGGGCTCGGCGCTCATGTGCTATCCCTTATCTTGGAATGTGAAACCCCTCGTGCAACCGATAACCAACCGGAACCTGGTGGGAAATTCTTCTTCTCTAGAAGTTGAAAGATCTGTCATTTTCCAGCAATGGTTATTCTTTTTAATATTCATTCTTTATGTTTTCGTGCAGGCTGCTCTGACCCCGAGCCAACTCCGAGGAGCGATGACGCCAAGGAGGAGGAAGAGAAAACATGTGACGTTGTCCATGCGGGAGTAATTCCTGGTCCCGATGCTCAAGTGATCGGGGCGCTAGATGACGATAAGCTTGACGCTTCATCTCCTACCGAAGGGAGTGATGAAATTGAAATTACTGGCGCCTCTGAGCATACTTCAAAGATGAGCATGAAGGACTGCCTCGCCGCAGAGGATAAGAAAAAGGTCGAGATCAAAGTTGAACCTGAAATACTGGAACTCACCGACCCTCGGAACAGACCTTTGAAAATCATTCTCCCGGGCAGGTCCAAACCACTGGATGTTCCGTCCCCTACTCCTGACTCCGCTCCTTTAGCAAGCAAGAAATCCAAGAAAAAGCGTGAGGGAGAGGAGTCATCGGAAAAAACAAAGGAAGATAAGAAGAAGAAACCGAAGAAGTAATCGATACACTCGTTCAACGAGCTTCTTGCTTAAGTCTTGTAGTTGCTTTTATTTTTTCTGGATTGCAGTTTGTATAGATAGGTTCTGAACTCTGAGTTTTGTAGGAGTAACTGTGTAACCCCATTTTGAACTACTGAATGAAGTTTAGTTTCTTTTTCGTTTGAATGATTCTTTTGCTTTTCTTCGGTTTGCTGACTAACTGTAGTCATGACTCCAGTTTTTACGAGTTGCATTATCTCCCAGTCTACTCTCGTGTTGTTCAAACATTTCCAGACGTGGCGTACTTCTTGTTCCATATTTCTCGAGTACTTGGACCCTTTTCTGAATCGATCCTCTGGGGATTTAGAGTAAGTTGATCTGCATTCAGTGGATTCGGAGATTTGAAATCATTTATATTCTAGTCCGCGCTTCGGGGACTTAGAGTACTCCGATCCACGCTCTGGGGACACGGAGATTTGAAATCGTTTATACCCTAGTCCGCGCTCCGGGGACTTAGAGTACTCCGATCCGCGCTATGGGGATTCGGAGATTTGAAATCGTTTATACTCTAGTCCGCGCTCCGGGGACTTAGAGTACTCCGATCCGCGCTCTGGGGACTCGGAGATTTGAAATCGTTTATACTCTGGTCCGTGCTCCGGGGACTTAGAGTACTCCGATCTGCGCTTTGGGGATTCGGAGATTCAAAATCGTTTATACTCTGGTCCGCGCTCTGGGGACTTAGAGTACTCCGATCCGTGCTCTGGGGACTCGGAGATTTGAAATCGTTTATACTCTGGTCCGTGCTCCAGGGACTTAGAGTACTCTGATCCGTGCTCTGGGGATTCGGAGATTTGAAATCGTTTATACTCTAGTCCACGCTCCGAGGACTTAGAGTACTCCGATCCTCGCTCTGGGGATTCGGAGATTTGAAATCGTTTATACTCTAGTCCGCACTCTGGGTACTTAGAGTACTCCGATCCACGCTCTGGGGATTCGGAGATTTGAAATCGTTTATACTCTAGTCCGCACTCTGGGGACTTAGAGTACTCCGATCCGTGCTCTGGGGATTCGGAGATTTGAAATCGTTTATACTCTAGTCCGCACTCTGGGGACTTAGAGTACTCCGATCCGCGCTCCGGGGATTCGGAGATTTGAAATCGTTTATACTCTAGTCCGCACTCTGGGGACTTAGAGTACTCCGATCCGCGCTCCGGGGATTTGGAGATTTGAAATCGTTTATACTCTAGTCCGCACTCTGGGGACTTAGAGTACTCCGATCCACGGAGATTTGAAATCGTTTATACTCCAGTCCACACTCTGGGGACTTAGAGTACTCCGATCCGCGCTCTGGGGATTCAGAGATTTGGAATCGTTTATACGAGTCCGTAAATCGTACAGGATAATGTAGTTCGTTATCTGATCATGAGATATAGGAACATTAGTGATTTGTGGAAAATACGGCTTCAAGCCTTTATTAATGAAAAATAACTAAACTGCTTGATTACATAGTTAAAAAGAAACTAAGTTGCGACTGAACGAAAACACATAGGAAATAACAGTGCCTAAAACAAGAAAGGAAAACATGCTAAATGTAATAATGCCGCAAATGCTCACTGTTCCATGCTCGGGGGAGTGTCGTGCCATCAACGGTCGCTAGCTTGAATGTTCCTTCTCCAAGCTTCCATTCAATGACGTATGGACCTTCCCAGCTGGGATTCATACGCGATGGTACCGGGAAAACTCGTTTCAGAACGAGATCACCTACATCAAAAGTTCTTGGGCGGACTCTGCCGTCGTAGTAACGCTTGACTCGGTGTCTATGCGCTACCGCCCTTATTTCGGCCTCTTCATGCTTTTCATCGATGCAGTCCAGTGATTCCAACAAGAGGTCCTGGTTTGTCTTAGGATCATAGTACGTCACTCGGTGTGATGGAACTTCAAGTTCCACGGGTATAACGGCTTCCGAGCCGTATGCCAAGGCGAATGGAGTGTGGCCGGTCGCGGACTTGTGGGTAGTTCTATAAGCCCATAGTGCTGTTGGGAGTTCATCTACCCACTTGCCTCCGACTTTCTCCAGACGCTTCTTCAATATTGACTTGATTATTTTATTAACGGCCTCGACTTGTCCGTTAGCTTTTGGGTGTGCAACGGCGGCGAACTTCTTCTCGATGCCATACTTTAAACAGAACTCTTTGAACTCTCTGCTTTCAAATTGCGTCCCATTGTCTGTAATGATGGTGCGAGGAAGGCCAAAGCGGCATATAATGTTTCGTACAACGAAGTTAATGACCTTTTTAGAGGTGATTGTGGCCAAGAGTTCTGCCTCATCCCATTTTGTGAAATAGTCGACTGCAACTATCGCGTATTTCGCACCACCTTTGGATATAGGCAAAGAGCCGATTATGTCGATTCCCGAGATTGCAAACGGCCAGGGACTAACCATTTGTGTGAGTTCCGTTGATGGAGTTCTCGGGATTTTCGCATATCTTTGACACTTGTCACATTTCCTTGCGTAGTCTGCAGCGTCCCGATTCACGGTCGGCCAGTAGTATCCATAGCGGAGGATCTTTTTTGCTAGCGTTTGCCCCCCGGTATGGTCGCCACATTCCCCTTCGTGAACCTCTCTTAAGACCCGTTATGTATCGTTATGAGTGATGCACCGTAATAAGGGGACTGAGAACCCTTTTTGATACATTATTCCATCCTGCATCATGTATCGCGCGGCCTTTCGAAGGACCTGTCGCCTTTCGCTCCTTTTTTCTGGTAAAGCCCCAGTTGTCAGGTACAGTCTGAACGGGGTCATCCATGAGTCCTTTTCGGTTTTTGTTTCCAACACACGGTCAACTTTCATCTCGTCTATGCTCGGGGCATGCAAGGCCTCAACGGGATACAATCCCATTTGCTGCGCGTCGCCTGTGCTTGCAAACTTAGCCAACAAGTCGGCTTCTTTATTCTGTTCGCGCGGGACATGTGAAATGTCATAACGCTCAAGATTTGACAGTAGTTCTTGGACCTGAACAAGGTACGGAGCCAGCTTCTGTCCCTTTGCTTGGTAATCTCCCCGCACTTGGTAAACCACCAACTGTGAGTCACAAAAGATTTCAACTGATTTGATCCCGAGTTCTCCGATGAGCTTCAAGCCAGCGATCAGTGCTTCATATTCTGCTTCGTTATTTGTAGCTGGGAAATCAAGCCTCAAAGCATAACAGATTGATCGATTTTCTAGAGTTATAAGAACTACACCCGCGCCGGAGCAACGGTCGTTTGATGCCCCATCAGTGTATAATTTCCAACGAACGGGGGAAATGACGTCATGATTATCTGGTTCTATGGGTATGGTAAACTCAGCGATGAAATCTGCTAATGCTTGCCCTTGTATGGCCCTCCGTGGCAAGTAGGCGATATCGAACTGGCTCAACTCGATGCTCCATTTTAGCAATCTTCCGAAAGTTTCTGGTCGTTGGAGTACCTGCCGCAGGGGTTGATCGGTATAAACACTGATTGAGTGTGCTTGAAAATATAGGCGTAGCTTACATGATGCAATCACCAAGCAATAGGCCAATTTCTCGATTTTGGGGTAATTTCTTTCTTCCCCCGTTAAACGCTTGCTAACGTAGTACACCGGCTTTTGGATTCGGTCCTCCTCGCGAACCAGAGCCGCACTTATCGCATGTGGGGATACAGCCAAGTATATGTACAACATCTCATGGTCTACTGGTTTTGATAGCACTGGTCGACTCTCCAGATGCCTCACCAGAACCCGGAATGCTTCCTCACAACTAGACGTCCATTCGAAGTTCCTCTTCCCTTTCTTTATTACATCAAAGAAAGGGATGCACTTGTCAATCGCCCTGGATATGAATCGACTTAGCGCAGCTACTTTTCCATTCAAGCTCTGTACCTGCTTTATAGTCCTGGGTACTTGCACATCTCGAATAGCTTGGATCTTTTCGGGGTTAGCTTCAATTCCCCTAGCCTTGACGATGAATCCCAAAAACTTCCCAGACGCAACGCCGAAGGAACACTTCAGAGGGTTGATCTTCAACCCGTAATACCTGAGTATGTCGAACATTTCAGCCAAGTCTCGAATGTGGTCGTTTGAATGTCGTGACTTCACGAGCATGTCATCCACATAGACTCCCATCGTCCTACCAAGCTGGTCCTTGAACATTCGATTCACCAAACGCTGATAAGTCGCTCCTGCGTTCTTCAGTCCGAAGGGCATTACTACATAGCAATATAGCCCGACATTTGTAACGAAGCTGGTGTGTTCTTGGTCTGGAATATGCATCGGGATTTGGTTGTACCCCGAGTATGCATCCATGAATGATAACAGCTCATGTCCTGCGGTGGAGTCGACCAACTGATCGATCCTTGGTAACGGGAAACTGTCCTCGGGGCATGCTTTGTTCAAATCGGAATAGTCTACGCAAGTTCTCCATTTCCCATTTGCCTTTTTCACCAGTACGGGGTTCGATACCCATTCAGGATAGAGGGCGTCGCGGACGAACCCATTGGCTTTGAGTTTGTCCACCTCCTCTCTGAGAGCAGCGGACCTCTTCGGGTCCATTCCTCTCCTCTTTTGTTTATCTGGGACGTATTTCGGGTCTATGTTCAACATATGAATCGTGATGGCGGGAGAAATCCCACACCTATCAGAATGCGTCCAGGCGAAAACATCAAGATTCGCCCGGAGGAAGTCACTAAGGTGTTCAGTCATTGCGGGGCCAAGCTGTGATCCGATCTTCAGTATTCGTGAAGGGTCGCTTTAGCTGAATGAAATGTCAACCGTTAGTTCAGCCGGCGCCGCCTTTTCTTCCCTGGGTTTCTCATCGTCGTCTCTCGAATCTATGTCTCTGAAGATCCGAGAGTTATGCCCGAGCCAGGGCTCGGGCACTACTTGTCAATTATCCGTATTATGGATGCGGACGAGATTGTCCGCAACCTTTCCTTTCTCCCTCCGGTGGGCCTCTCGGAGCTCAGCCACATAACAGGAACGACCAGCTGCTTGGTCGCCATGAACAATACCTACTCCTTTGTCAGTTGGGAACTTCAAAGTTAAACACCACGGGGCCAATGCTGCACTAAACTCAGCCAGGGCCGGCCGGCCCAAGGAAACATTATATGGAGAATCCACATCCAAAACTACGAAGGGTAGAATTCGCACCCTCCGACGCTCGCCTTGTCCCAGTTCAACTGGTAACTCGACATACCCCACTGCATCAGTCGCAGCGCCGTTAAAGCCGTGAATACGAGCCTTGGACGGTTTCAATTCCTTTGTTTCCATTTTCATTTGGTCATAAGCCTTCTTGAAGATGATGTTGACAGAACTTCCGCAATCAATCAGAATTCTCTTCACATATGCCGGTCCGATCGTCGCAGATATGACCATCGGGTCGATGGTTGGAGCCTCTACTTGATCAGCATCCCTGTTTCTGAACACTATGTCGTCTGTCATTACGCGCTGCTACTTGGCAGGAGTCCCATCCTCCACGTTTGAACAGCACTCAAAATCTGCATGCTTCAGGGAGCTTGCATATCGCTCCATCTCTTGCCAATTCTTATCCGCGGGGTGAGGTCCGCCGATAATAGTATTTATGACTAGTCTACCCACGGTTCGGGCAGGCTCCTCGGAGTGACGCGGGGCCGGTGTGCGACCTGGGTTGGACGTTCCCTGTCCTCCTTCCTGTGGATCCTTCACAAATTCTTGCAACTTCTTTTGCCTGATCAACTTCTCGATAGCGTCGTGCAGGTGTCTGCACTCTTCCGTATTGTGCCCATAAGTCTCATGGAAGCGACAGTATTTCCCAGTTCGCTTCTGCTCCTCAGTTGATTCTTTTGGACGTGGCTTTCTGTACTGAAAAGTATTGCAGGTAGATAGGTAAATGTTCTCAAGAGGCGCATTCAGCGGAGTATACTCGTTGTAGCTTGGAATTCTCGATTTCCACTTCCCCGCTTCTCTCTTCTTCCCTTGATTTCTTCCTCCGGACTCCTTAGACTGCCCAGGCTTGTTCTGGACATTGACTTGGACCTTTCCCGAGTTGTCTCTGGACTGCTTCACAGCAACGTTGCTTTTCATAGACTCTTGGACAGGTCCTGGTGCCTTATCTCGTCTTACCCACCTGGCTTCCTCTCTCCTTATGAACTGGTGTGCCTTTGAGTAGAAACGCTCTAGTGTGGTCGGAGGTTTCCCTGCCAACCAGTCTCCAAATTCGACTCTGGATCCACACCTCTCATTACAGCCATTAGAATTGCATGATCATTGGGATTACTGACTTCAGTTGTCGCAACATGGAATCTTTGTAAATATTCCTTCAATGACTCCCCGGGACTTTGGATTACACTTGACAGAGACATTACGTCATTTGGACGAGTAGTGTGTATCCTGAACTGCTCAATAAACTTCTTTACCAACTCCTCGAAATTGGATACAGACCGCGGAGGAAGTCGAGTAAACCACATAGTAGCGATCCCAGATAGAGTAATTGGAAAGCATCGACACTTGGTGGCATCATTTGCTCTAGCTGAATCCATCATCCTTTCGTACCTCATGACATGCTGTCTGGGGTCAGTCTTTCCCTCGTAAGCAGGGATAGTTGGAATACTAAACTTTCTGGGGTACGCCGCCTGTAACACAACATCTGTGAACAGAGTGTGACTCCTTGATACTCCCCAATCGTCATTCGACAAGCCCTGATTTTCTTTCATCAATTGCCTGACCATGGCTGTCAGGTCTGGTGTCTGTATGGAAGGTGGGAGGTTAGATTCTGTTCTACGTGACTGTCCATGTTGATGCCTCCTCTCCTGGCGATCTGCCAATCGTGCGTCTTGAGGTTCGACATCATTAGCGTTTTGATGGTCTGGGCCTCCAGCTTCCACCTGTACTCCAGTTCTTAAGTTTCCAGCTCCGACTTGGTCACGGTTTCCAGCTGTTTGAACAGCAGCACCTGTCCGCGCAGCTTCAGTCTTACGGCGTCTACGCCTGGGAGGTTCGTCAGAAGAAGTTGAGCTGTCGGATGAGGAATAGGGAGCGGGATTGCCCCCAGCATTTCTGTTGCTGCTGTTGAGTGAGTTGTGCCATCAGGTTGGCGTTAGCTTGCATCTGCTCTCCTAGTTGTCTCTTGCTTTCCCGGAGTTCTCTCATCAAGTCGTTGAACTCTATTCTGGTGACAACTGGAGTCTGGTCTTCGGCGGCAATTCCTACACCCGGAATTGCTGGCTGATTGCTAGGTCCTGCTTGTTGCACGCTAGCAGTCTCATGGGCATCCGCATTATGAGAAGCTGATCTGGTACGTGGTCTTGCCATTGTAGAGTTATTGGTAGGAACTCTGAGTAGAATCAACGGATGTCCTATCAATGAGTCGGATCTTCTTTGGGGGATTTGTTCAATTCAGTAGCTTCAAAGTAGATCCCTGAGTTCAATTCTCAGTGAAAGCACCAAAGTGTTAGCACCAAAATTGCTCACTAACCTCGTAGAGAAAGATTGTGTAGAGAAATAAGTGATGAAGGTAAATTAAACAGAGAAGACAATGCTAATTTAAATGCAGAAAGTAAGAACACCAAATTTATAGTGGTTCAGCGTAATTGCCTACGTCCACTTTGTGGTTAAACTTTATTGATCTTCTTAATAGTCGATTACAAATACAATTCGTGAATCAAATGCTTGAATGAAGTTGTTAAGTAGAGAAGATGAGTCTCAAAAATGGCAGAGTCTCCCCAGTGTTCTATCCAAAAGATCCCTTTTCACTGTGACCCTGCCCCTCTATTTATAGACAAAGATGGGCTGGACTTCCCAGATGGGCTCGGTAGCTGAACACTCTAGCCCAATTATAGTGGTCGCTGCATGCCGAACCAGGTAGGCCGAACAGAATGATGCCGATCAATCCTTCCTATGCCGAACGGTATGTTTGATGTGTGGGAAGTGCAGAGTAGTTGTCAGTCGAAGCCGAACGTGTCTCTGTCCGAAGTGCTTGACCGAGCAACGCTCTCTGGCCGAACGATGCATTCTGGCCGAACGATACCTTTGGCCGAACGATCCTGCCATGTCGAGTAATCATATACGCCGAACGTCTTCTAATGTCGAGTACTCCTTGACGCCGAGTGCTATTGGATGCCGAGTCCCACTGGATGCCGAGTACTACGCCGAGTACTCCTAGATGCCGAACACTCCCTGATGCCGAGTTCCACTGGATGCCGAGTACTACGCCGAGTACTCCTAGATGCCGAACACTCCCTGATGCCGAGTACTACAGGATGGATGTCGAGTAATAGTTGCCTGATCAAATCTCCAGGAAACATTTAGTGTAAATAAAAATATTGATTTTTTTATTATTATAAAATAATGATAATATAATATAATATATATTTCGTTTCACTCTATATCAAGCAGATTCTGATTTATTTCATCAATTCCTTATTTATCATCTTGTCCATCGAATTCGTGCCCATCTTGCTTTTCTTTGGAATTCGTACTTGGATTTGTAACTCGTCTCGTTATCGTCCATCTCTAGCCACGAAAGGTGAGCAATCACTCATGATTAACGTTCTTATATTTATTAAATTTGATTTCAATTGAAATGACAGTTGAAATATGCTGTTGCTAGTTATTTAACTGCTATATATATGCCATTATCTGTAACTGTTCACCTGTGACATCTAACACCATGATCTGTTACTTATATTTTATCTGTTATTGATGATATATGCCGATTGCTGATTATTATATTATTATCATATATGTTCTCACTCTGCAAGTTCCTTGCTAGTATAGAATTCCCTATGGGTTGAAATGATACATACCTGAACGATCTTGTAGAATAGGAGAAAATCGTTATGGGTTGAAATGATAAACCCAAGTGATTTTCATTGCATTGAATTTGGGATTGCGGGTTGAAAAGATATATACCCATAGATATTTAAATTGTGGATTGAAATGATAAATATATGTATCACTTATAGGATAGAAAATTATATACAGACACCGTTGGTCTATATATATTTTGAAATGATTTCCAAGGTTTTAAAGAAATATATATAGTTTTATATAATTATTGATTTTTAAAATATTATATATATATATATATATAAATGTATTTAAATTTTATTTTAAAAGTAGATTTTATATAATTTTAATAAACTAAGGGTTGGAAAGATAAATAGAAATTGATTTGAAATTTTATTTGTTTTAGAATAATATTTAAATAAAACCGATTTGAAACTTATTGAATTTGAAATTTTAATGATATGGTTTTATAACTTGATTTTGAACAAAGGTGATTAAATGAATATTTTCAAATTTAAATAAATCAAAATGGGATATTTAGTTTTATTTAAATTTGTAATCTGAAGTTTTATTTAAATGTTATTTGATTGATTAAGTGGATATTTTAAAGTTAAATAATAGTAAAGTTGAATTTGAAATATAAACAAATTTATCAAAATTGAGTTATTATAAATGTTTTAATATTTAAAGCTTTGAAATCTATTGAAATGGAATGGTTTGATTTGTAGCTCAAATCTATGTTTGAAATCGATATAAAACGGTTTATTGAGATGTTGAATTAAATTTAACTTTGTGAATTAAGATTTAATTTAATTGAATTTTTGAATTCGAATGATTTGAATCGATTTGTGAACTTGAGGAAACTATTTTACTATCTTAAGTATTTTTAATATATATAAATATTTACTTTATAAATTATTTTAGTATAAACTATTTTTAACATACTAATTACTTTAATATAAACTATTTAATTTATAACTATTTTATATACAAATTATTTTATTATATTAACTATTTTATTTATAACTATTTTAATATATATACTATTATTAGTATCTAAAAAGTTATATTTTTAAAGTGTTATGGATTTCAAAGTATTATGATTTAAAAGGTTATATTTTCAAAGTGTTATGGATTTCAAAGTATTATGATTTTAAAGTGTTATAATTTCTAAGTGTTATGGTTTCGAAAGTGTTATAACTTTGAAAGTACTATGATTTTGGAAATTGATATATTTTAAGTGAATAATAATATTGAATCGATATGTTTTGAAATGAATATGATATTTTGATACGAAGTATGAACTATTTGAAATGAAATGACCACTGTGTTATAATAACGTTTGGTTGTTAAAGAGACCGGGATCGGATATTGTCATACTCTCTGCCAATACCGAAAACCACTTCAACAACTGTGTACGTGGTGGAGATGCCAGAATGAAGTAGGATGGTTTAGTGATGATTCTGTATGGTATTTACGTAGCCCTGACTCCCTGAGTCAGCTTGATGCGGCTAAAACAGGAGCCATGCTGGGCCAAGTGAAGTCATTCCTCCTATCGGGCACATTTCTTCGATACAATTCTATTGCTTTTGTGATTTGATTGGGTGCACCCTTTGATTTGGGAGTGTGTCACGAGGTGGGCGGTAGTAGCTGCTATGCGTTACCACCGGTACGGATCCACAAACGGTATATCTACCCTAGCTTTGCCTCGAGTGCCTTATCGCATGCCTTATCGCGCCTTCTACGAGTTTGGTTTGTACCATACCTATGGAGTGCCCTCTGATAGCCCTCCAGTTTACGAGGAATTACAGTACTGTATAGAGTATGGGAATATATATAAATGTGTTAAGGGGGATATGGGTAACGCCTTAACGCTATTTTAATAGTTTACTTTACTATAGACATATTATAATAGCGTATATTACTACATAGTAGATAGGTCCACGGATCCTTAGAGATGGAAATCCCAAGCATCCTTTAAGTTACTTGATTTTAGTTGACATTTCACTTGAGTTGAATTTATTAATATAATAATGTTATTCCTGACTCGAGTGTTTTGTGTTTTGCTTTATGCTCGGGTCAGACTGAGTGTCACAGCACTTGAGACTCACCTTTGGAGTTTGGAGCTTCGCTTGGAGATCCATCAATCTATCCATCTTTCAGTTATTTCAGTTGTTTCCAGTGATCTCTATTCAGTCTTGTCAGTTACTTTTGTATTTGAGATTACTCTGTATTTGAGATTCTGTTGTATTTTGTTTCAGACTCTGTTGTTTATATAGTAGCTTCATGAATTACTATTTATCTATTCCGCTGCTTATTGTTGTATTACTCTATGTCTGTGATTCTATGATTAATTTATTTACTATATACGCTTAGTTTTGCCAAATATAAAAATTAACAATCTGTTGTTTTAAGCAATTCAAGTTTGACATGTGCGGATGCGAATGGTTCGAAATACCAGGTCGTTACATGCAGACAGAATGCAACAAAGATATTTAATAGAGTTATTTCTAATGGTAGAAATACGTCTTTATGGTTGGATCCTTGGATCAACCTCAAGACTTTAGTCGATATTTTGGGATGGCATCGTGTATCCATGTTCAATACAGATAAAATGGTGTCACAAATTATTCAGCATAATAAATTCTACCTTGAATTGTTACCAGAAACTAGAGAAATAAAGCATTAAATCACTTCAATTCCTATCAATACATAGAAATCTATAAACCATTGGGAAGTTAATGGTAAAACTCAGTTTAATATTGCAGCAGTGTGGAAACAATCTCATGAAAGGCATGATAAAGTGGACTAGCATCGTTTGATTTGGCATAAACTTAATGCAAAAAAGATGTTTTTTGTGCTTTTAAGGTAGCAATTAGAGATTACCTACAAAAGATAGATTATCAAGGTGGGGGATCCAACTTGATAACCTATGCCCTCTGTGCTTGATGGATGAAGAGATGCATCAGTGCTTATTTTTCAGATGCAAGTATAACTGATCTGTTACTTCTTACTTTTGGTAGAAATAAGGATCTTCGTCGTCATTTCCAGTTGATTTCTACAAAGTGATTCGAGTGCTTCAAACTTCCTTTTCTTCTAAAGGCATCAAACAAAGTTTCACCTTCATTTCTTTGGTTACAATTGTATATCATATCTGGAGTGAGAGAAATAGACGTGTTTTTATTGCAGGTAGCCATCGTAGATCAACGGGTAAGAATCATCGAAAAGGAGATTATTATCTTGGTTGTTCAACAGAAAAAAGATTGCCATTAGAGCAAATATGAGAAGGTGTTTATGTAAAGATGGGGTATTAAGCTTCAATATGAAGTTGATGACACTATTATGGTTTCTGGTTGTCTGTTTTGTATTTGGGTTGGTATACGGTGGGTTGTGTATTATTTTTTGATTTATTGGTGAATCATTGTACTGTAACTGTTCAGTTGTTGCACTCTTCTTCCTTACTACTCTAGTAAGGATTATTAAGAAGGCAAAACCAACAACGTTCTTTATACGTCACTAAATAAAGAACCACTTTTCTAAGAAAATATCATACTTAAATTACAATATGATATGATATATGTATTATATGTTATCATATATAATTATAAGTATTATATCATGTGTGTGTTCATTAAATTAAATTATATAACTTATGGTACTATATTATATTTATGACTTATACAAATATTTTCGATATAAAACTATTTGAATATTTTAAAATTTAAATTTTGTAATTATAAAATCATTTATGCTAACAAAAGTTATTTGAACAAACTATTTGTTTAATAATATATGTATACATATATATAATATATGCACAGATATACATATATAATATATTTTTGGCTTAGTAAGAATATTTCAAACAAAAGATATTTTTGAATTCTAATGATATTTGAAAACATATAAAAATTAATATTTAAACACACAAACACACAGAACACACACACATACACACATACTAACGACAGTATGTGGAGCAGATGGATGAAGGCCAAGTATGTTATAAAGGCAAATTTCTAGGTGATGCCTATTAGCAACAATCAATCTGGTACTATGAAAGCTATTCTACGTCAGTGTGACATATCGAGCAAAATAATGAATAGAGTGTTGGTGAATAGCGATGACTCCTCTTTGTGGTTTGATCCTTGGATCAATCACAAGACATTGGTGGGCTTAATTTGGTGGAGCAGAGTACATATATATGGTACTGCTAATTACACTATTAGTCTTATAATCGAAGAAAATGAGTTGCAGCTGCAATTGTTAGCAGAGACAAGAGAGGTAGCTACAACTATTAATCAAATTTTCTACAGATCTAATAAAAGACCACTGGCAAATACTACAAAGTAATAAATTCAAATTTTCAAAAGTTTGGCATAGTGTTCAAGAATAGTCAGAAAATAACAATGATTCTATAATGATTTGGCATAAAACTATTGCCCGTAAAATTGCTTATACAACATATACAGCCTACTTGGGAAGATTACCAACATTAGATCATCTTTCTGGTTTTGGTATGAATTTACAGGTGTTTTGTAAGTTATGTAAAGAACGGAATGAGAACCATATTCATCTATTTTCTAATTGTAAGTATAACACTTATCTATGGGATCACCTATTGGAAATGTTCAATTTACATGCGCAAGCTACCGACACCCTACGGCAGCGAATAGTCGTCCTTGTCAACCGATTTTCAGTGCCCTCTATCTTACAAGATTTTGCTTTCACCAGTGTAACAACTTTGATACACCATTTATGGCTAGAGAGGAATTGTAGAGGAATGCAGAGGAAGCTTAGCTCTGTGGATTTACGATTTAAGCTTATATAAATTGACGTTCAACTTTGATTCCATAGCCTCCATAAAACAACGACAAGGAGAGACCAAGAATTTTTGAGGCTTTGGGGGATTGAGTTGAATGACCTAGGGTGATTATCGGTGTTGTTTGTTTAGAGCTTGGCTTTTTTTAATGGGCTGGTTTAGGTTGATTCTAGGGTATGGATGGCAGATGTATTTACTATAGGGATATAGCTCTCATTTTTTTGTTAAATATTGATGTAATGCTATGTGACTATACATGTGTTATATTATAGAGAGTATCGTACTCTTTTTTCTTACTACTTTGGAAAGGTTTTTCAAGGAGGTGGACTCTCTATTTTGGTTCTTACACATCATTAATAAAAAAACCATTTTCAAAAAAAAGCACACACATCCATATTTACATACATACTTTCATACATACATACAAAAACACACACACAGATATATATATATATATATATATATATATATATATATGAAAATGGATAAATGGTATATTAACGGCTAACAAGCTTCATGGCCTAAGCTAACAAATATTTGATTGCATACAAAAACTTGCTTTTAACCATACATAACATATTCAACTGATATTACTTTGCATAACTTTACAACTCAAACTTTCCATTTAGGGCAAGCTCGAAGTCCACTCATGACAGCTGAAAACCCACTACCCGATCTGCTTCATTCGCTAACTTCAAACTCTAGCTCTTTAGAAGTCATCATTTTACTGCCGATCTCCTTGTAAGAAACTTTGATGGAATTCGATTAGCTACAATTGCTAAATCTCTTGTTATCATTCTTGTTAGATCCAAAATAGATTTTTCATTGTTGTTGAAAGTCATGGCATTGCATTCTCCTTAAATGTTCCACATAGTGGCTGTCAGACAAACTTTGATGAGTACTTTTAAAGGATCCAATCCATAACTCATATTAGGTCCATTACTTCTTCATGTAGGCTAGAAGTATTGTCAATCAACATGCATTTCTATTTCATTATTTTCCATACGCTATTATTGTTTTTGCTAAAAAAATAAGTGCTTACGGATTCCTTCTTCTTGTTTGCATAAATTACATTTAGTACCATCAATAATACGTATTTATATAGTATGTCCCTAGTTATTAGTTTATTATTGATATCTTTATAGGTCGTATGAGCCATCTTAGAGTTATTGCTTCTACTCCATACAATGTTAAACCATTAACATACTAGGTAATGAGTCCCGATAGCTTCCTTAACATCATGAAAATTAAAATAGCCATTTAATGTACCTTTCCAGGCTTAATGCCCTTTCTCTTTTAGTGTATAATGAATTACTTCTATTTCTAACTTAAAATTCCTTGTATGAACTTGCATGTCATGGTTCCATTTTCCCCCGTCAATAATTGACTTAACTTTCAAGTTTGGTGCACCATTTGCAGAGAAACATCCCATCCCAATTTTCGAATCAGACTTTGATTGGTCAACCAAGGATCTATCTATAAATCAATATCACTTCCATAAGCCACATGTCTTTCAATAAGTGAGCTAATTAATTCTTTTTTATTCAAAATATTTTCCAAGCTATTGAGGCATTATTGTCACTCCTCATAGTAAAGAAATTGTCTTTTATGTACCTAGCTCTCACCAATTTAGCCTTGATATTTTATTGATTCAAGAATTTTCCATGTCAATTTTAGGCCACAAACTATTTAAGCTCAGACGGATTTTTTTAGACCCGATGCTCCTTTTTTCATGGCCCATAAAAATCTACATAGCTAACTTTATGCATTCCTTCTCTCCAAATATAGATGGCACGAACTGAATTAATCTATACAATGAAACAAAAGGGAATTTGGAAAGTATGAAGCCAAAATCTAACTTTAGATGTGATCACTATATAAACCAATTGAATACTTTCTACATAAGATACTAATTTTGGTCTCCACACTCATAGCTTTCCCTGATGTTTTTGCGAGTTCTCCACATTCTACATTAATAATTTTATTGTCTGATAATGAGACTCAAGTATTTGATAGGAAATTCCCCTTCCATTACTCCCAACTATTCCGGCATTCCTTGTTTGTTTTGGCAGAATGGTTAAAGTAGCCTTTTTAGTTCACTAACCTTCAATTATGAAAATATTTACATTTTCTTATATATGTCTTTGATAGCCTGAATTGTTGTTTGATTAGCTTTAATACACAATAGCAGATCGTCTACATAAATAAGGGAGTGATACTTGGCTAAATATAGGTTGAACAAGATTTTTCATGGCTAGTTAACTCCATCAGCAAAGAAAAATATTCTATAGCGACTGTAAATAGGTAAGGAAGAAGAGGCTGCCTGCCTCATCCCCCTTGAACTTTGAATGTACCTATTTGGAGTCCCATTTTTCAGAAATGATAGATTGGATTATTTATTCAATCGCATGGTGTTTCAATCATTTTCTCTAGGATCTACATGGCCGTAAGAATATGGAGTATAAAGTTTCTATTCACTCTATCATATTCCTTGTGATGTTAAATTTTCAAACAAAACCTGTTAGGGCCTTTCCTTCTTCATCCTCGGAATCATTATTCGCCCTTCCAAAAGATAGCTATCAAATCCATAAACTTGGTAAACTCAAACGAGTGCCCATGAGGTTGTGAAAAATAATAAAAACATGGGTCAGACATGAAGTCCGGTATTAGTAGAATCATACCCTAAGAAATCATAATGAGATAGTGGCGTTGTAGCACAAAAGTGTTTTCCCCTCATTTTATGATCATAGCAATCACATCATAACACGTAAACAAGTAATACATCAATAGAAACTGTGTGCATCATATCCAATCCATAAGTGCACCCTACACTTGTCATCTAATTATGAACCATGTCGTAATTATATTTCCAATTTAGCTGGTGGACTGTACTGCCAGACATCAGTTACTATCCTTTATGGATGCTTATTCCAGTTACACTCATATAACGATGCATGATCCAGACCATAAGCACACCGGTTTTATTTTTGATTTGGGGTCATATTATTACCATGTTATGCTGTTCGGTCTAACAAATGTAGGAGCTACCTACAAGAGATTGTTAAATTCAATGTTCATAGATCATATTAGACATATGATGGAGGTTTATTTGGACAATGTGCTAGTGAAATTATAACGATCGGGGATCCATATACGACACCCCTAGAAGATGTTCGATGTACTTCAGAGATAAAAAATGAAGCTCAACCCATTGAAATGTTCCTTTCGAGTTGTATGAGTCAAGTTATAGGGTTTGGTAGTAAATTCAAGGGTTATAGAAGCTTATCCTAGGTAGATTGAAGCGTAAAGAGATGTTGAAGCCATGAAGAATAGTAGGAAATGCAGAGCTTAAACAATAAAGTCGCTGCACTGTGTCGAACCGTGTCAAATGTGATGGATAAGTGTGTGTCATTTTTTACTGCCCTTTAAAAGGAGAAAGGGAAGCTTGTTTGGATGAAGGAATGTTTGAAGCTTTCCAGGCCTTACTCATTCACATGGAAGGGGAACATTTGTTCTTATATTTGGCTATATCTGTTCACACTCTGAATGCTTCTCTGGTGCGTAAAGAGTCCAAAATCCAGAGACTTTGGTATTACATCTACTAGTGATTTACTAGAGCAGAGAATAACGATTCAAAGTTATAGAAACTAACTTAATGCTTGTTAATTGCTTCAAGGAAGTTACGACCTTACTTTTAGGCTCATCCGATTAAAGTGTTGATTGATCGATCTTTGAGACAAGTGCTAAACTGACTAAAGTGGAACATCGAGCTGAGTCGGTATGATATAACCTACCATCCTAGAAGGGCAATAAAGAATAGGATTGGCTAATTTCATTGATGAATTTGCCACCCGGGATGAAGAGACGTAGGAAGATGTCGAACAACTTGATCAGTGGAAATCGTACACTGATGGAGCAACCAATTAACATAGCTATAGGGCAGAATGATCTTAGTAACTCCAAAGGAGTGCATGATCTGTTATGCCTTGATGCTTGAGTTTCTTGCAACGAATAATGAAGCTGAATACAAAGCACTGGTCGCAGGTCTCAAGATAGCAAAATAATTGGGAGTCAAAACATTGCAAACATACAACAACTCTCACTTGGTGGTTTGTTAGGTGAAGAAGAGATTCCTAGCTAAAGGAGCAAGACTCGTCACTTAGTTGATAAAGGTGCTAGACTTGATGAATGATATCAAATACAAAAAATTGAACAATCCTGGAGAGGAGAATATGGAGGCTGATTCATTGACTAAGCCGACTAGCTCTTGGGATGCGCAACGTATGTGATTGGTTTCAGCGTAGATATTATCACCTCAAAGTATCGCTCAGATGGACATCGCTTGGATCTTGGAGGCCAAATTGGAAAAGGTGTCATAGATGACTCCGGTCAAAGAATATTTGCTAAAGGGAATTCTCCTGAATGGAAGAAATGAATGAAGGAAACTTCTATGCAAAGTACCACGATTTGTTATTCAGGAAGTAGTGTTATATAAGAGAGGATTCTGTGCTCCCCTTCTATGGTGTGTCACCAACGAGGAAGCTAAAAAGATCCTTATGGATGTACTTGATGGAGCTTCTGGTGATCACAATGGGCAACAAACTTTGGATAGGAAAGTTCTTCAAAATGGATACTTTTGGCCAACAATCAACTGGAATACAGCTGATTACCCAAGGAAGTGCAATAGTTGCTAAAGATTTGCAAAGATTCCAACCTCATCCTTTAATATCACACAAATGATCAGCCTACGGCCATTTGTTGTTTAGAGATTCACATCATCTGTATGCTACCAATGTTAATAGGCGGAATGAAATATGCAACTGTTATAGTTGTCTATTTCATGAATTGGGCTGAAGCAAAACTACTAGCTACGATCACCATGATGAAGGTGACCCTCTTTGTAATGAAGAACATCACCTATCGATTTGGAATTATACAAGCAATCAACTCTGGCAGTGGAACCTAATTTGATAATACTAAATTCAAGGACTTATGCAATAAAAACTAGATTGAAAAGAGACTGGCAGCCATAGCACAGCAACATGCGAATGGACAAGTGGAAGTGGTGAACAAGATCATCGAATCCATACTAAAGAAATGATTGAAAATGGCCAAAGGCAAGTGAGTTGATGAATTATTCATAACATCACGGGCCTACCAAACGACTCACAATTCTACAACCGGTCGAACTCCATTTGCTTCGTCCTAGGGATAGAGGTCATGATTCCAATTGAATTGGAATTGCCATCTCATCGGAAGTTTCACTATGATCCCAATACAAATGTGGAACTCTTGCTCGAGTCCCTTGATATGATCAATGAGAGGCATGAAGAAGCTGATTTAAGGGTTGCTTCTCAATAGAAAATAATAGCATAGCAATTCGTTGAAAATGTCAAGAATCGGACCTTCGAGATTGATGATTTCATTCTAAAATGAACCTCCCCTGGTCCAGTGGCTTTGTGCTTGAATTTGGAAGATCCGTATGCAATTGAACCCAACCTTAGAGATAGAACATTCAAGCTAGCAACTGTTGATGAAATCTCACTTCCAAGGGTGTGGAGTAGCAAGCACTTACGACGCTATTTCGCTAAAATGTATATTTGTTAACATTTGACTAGACTCTGATGTAATAAGGCAGAGTCTGTCATTCTTATGTCTAGAAAAAGAATTGGCTTTGGGATCCATAGAACTATATTCTAAATAGCCTAACTTTGTGCTGTGTGAATAAGACTGAAATTGAATATTGTTTTGAAAATGCACATATCTAGGTATCTAGAGATAGGTATCAATGGACTTCTTTGACCCATGATCAGATCGCGGTAATATAATTCTTTCAAGTATCCATAGATAGATACCAACAACTCCTTCAATCCAAGGTCAGATCACGGAAGTATAACCATACTATGGTTGATTATGACAATTCGCCTGATACCTGCAACCTTGGAGCCCATTTTAGGATTACCACCTAAGCGAGCAATTGAGTTTAGAACTAATCTAATCCCTGGAGCTCTACCTATCACTCATCCTCCTTATCATATATCCAATAATAAAAATGAGGAGATGCGTAAACAATTATCCGAATTGGAAGCAAAATAGTTCAATCCTTCTAGTTCCTCTCCTTGGGGAACTTCAGCTATCTTTGTGAAGAAATCCGATGATACACTTAGGCTTTGTGTTGACTACCGCAAGCTTAATGATCTTACCATCAAGAATAAATATCCCTTACCTCGAATTGATGATCTATTCGATCAACTTTGCGGTTCTAGAGTCTTTTTGCGGTTAGACTTAGCAACTGATTTTCATCAACTTAGAATTGCAGAGGATAGTATTCATTTGACATCATTCCATACTCATTATGGATCTTATGAATGGCTTGTTATGCCATTTGGTTTAACGAATGCTCCAGCTTATTTCGTTGACCTTATTAATCAAATTTCAAAGACTTCCTCGATCAATTTGTTCTCATCTTTATTGATGATATTCTTATTTATTCTAAAACCGAGGAAGAGCATGAAAAACATCTTCGACTTGTGTTGGAAACTCTTAGAAGCAATCAATTGAAAGAAAAAATTTCTAAGTGCCATTTTTGGCAATCTCATGTGAAAATTTTAAGTCATATCATTTCTGAATCTGGAATTTCCATGGATCCTTCAAAGGTTGAGGCGATTCAAAACTGGAAGAGGCCAGAGAGTGTAACGGAAATTCGTAGTTTTCTTGGATTGGCGGGCTACTACCGTCGGTTCATAAATGACTTTTCAAAAATTTCCTTACCTCTTACTAGTTTGACAAAGAAGGGAGTTAAATACATTTGGTCAGACAAATGTGAAGCCGCTTTTCATAAATTCAAAGAACTCCTTTCCGACGTGTGATTCCCGAAGGGAACCAAGACTTTACTGTTTATACCGATGCTAGTCGTATTAGTTTGGGAGCCGTTCTCATGCAAAGGGAACGTGTTATCGCTTATGCTTCTAGGCAATTAAAGCATGCCGAGACTAGATATGCCACTCATGATTTAGAGCTTGCAGCCATTGTTTTCGCCCTTAGAATTTGGCATCATTTTCTATTGGGAGAGAAATTTGTTCTCTACACCGATCATAAATCTTTAAAGTATTTATTCTCTCAAAAGGAACTTAATTTGCATCAACAATGTTGGCTCCAATTCCTTGCATCTTATGATCTTGATATTCTTTATACTCCTGGAATGGGAAATTGTGTTGCTGATGCCCTTAGTCGTAAGCAACAAGCGGTTGTTTCCATGATGATATCTGAATGGAATGATCTCGAGACTTTGTCCACTTGTGAGATTCGAGATCGTGAATCCAATTCGTGTTCATCTCCTGTTTTATGTAGCCTTGAGGCTCATCCTTCTCTTTTAGACCGCGTCCTTGAAGCTCAAAAGCACGATCCCGAATTGGCTCATCTTAGCCAAAGTTGTATAGATAAAAATAATATTAATGCTTTGAAAGACTTTGAAATCGATGCTCGTGGAGGCATTTGAAAATTTGGTAGACGTATTGTGCTAAATATTAGTGATCTTCGTAAAGACATTTTAAAAGATTCTCATTATTCTAAATTTACCATTCATCCCGGTAGTAGTAAAATGTATGCGGACATGAAATGACTTTTTTATTGGGATGGAATGAAATCTGATATTGCTAACTTTATTAAGCGTTGCATGAAAACTCATAAAGGTCGAGCATCAAAGGCCTGGTGGGTTATTGCAACCTTTGGACATTCCCGTTTGGAAGTGGGATCAAGTTTCCACGGACTTTATTGACGGTCTTCCCCATTCTCGTTCGGGTCATGACAGTTTATGGGTGATTGTAGATAGACTTACCAAATCCGCCCATTTTCTTCCCGTTCGGTCCAACCGGACCGTACCTCTTTTGGCTAAACTCTATATTAAAGAAATTGTTAAATTGCATGGAGTTCCTACTTCTATTGTTAGCGATCATGATCCATTATTTACTAGTGGATTTTGGAAGGGTCTTCAAAAAGCTTTGGGAATAAAGCTTAATTTTAGCATCGCTTATCATTCTCAATCCGATGGACAAACGGAGCGCGTGAATTAAACTCTTGAAGATCTCCTTCGTGCATGTGTTCTTGATTTTGGTGGAAGTTGGAAGATCATATTTCCCTTGTTGAATTTTCATACAATAACAGCTTCCAATCTAGTATTGGTATGGCACCTTTCGAGGCACTCTACAGAAGGCCATGCCGATCTCCTTAGCTTGAAGCCGGTGAGAAGCTGGTTTTAGGTCCAGATTTCATTCGTGATGCCACAGAAAAGATTGACCTTATTCATCGTAGGATGAAAGAAGCTCAAAGTAAACAAAAATCATATGCCAATAACCGAAGAAGAATTTTGGAATTTTCTGTGGGAGATTTGGTATTCATTCGTGTTTCATCTATAAAGGGTGTTGTGCGTTTCAGTTGATCGGGAAAGTTAGCACCTTGATATATTGGCTCATTTCCCATCACCGAACGCATTGGTTCTGTGGCTTATCGCCTTTCGTTACCGGCTCAATTTTCAGCTATTCATGACGTATTTCACGTTTCTCAGCTACGGAAATGCCTTAGAGATTCTGAATCTATTCTTGAGCCTTGTGTTATTGAAGAAATTGAGGTTTCACCTAATTTGACTTATGATCAACATCATATTTGTATCATTGCTATTGAGGTTAAACGCCTTCGTAATAAAGATGTTCCGATTGTGAAAGTTCAATGGTCCGCAAATCCTAAGGATTGTTCTTGGAAATCCAGAGAATTCATCGAGAGAACACGTCCTGATTTACTCTCTCGTGCTCCTTAAGGTGAACTTCTCATTTTAATCTTCTTTTTGTGTTATTATGTCACGGAATGGTTGTTACTTTTTATTACCTTCTTAAATATTGTGAGGACGCAATTTCTTTAAGGAGGGGAGTCTGTAACAACCCGCATATTTTACGATATATATTTAAATGTTTTATTTAAATATAGCATCGTTAGTTGAATTAAAGTTCGAAATGTGACTTTTTGTAAACAGTCGAATCCGGACTTGAGACCACTTTCATTGAGTTCAAAACTACATTTACAACTTGTTTAAGTATAAACATTGATATGTTTGGAGTTGATTAGGATTTTGGTATTTTTATTTGGGCTTTGGGTTGTGTTCTAGCCCACTAACCCAACAAGATAACCTAAACCTTCTACCAAAATACCTCTCACTCCACTCCTCTTTATTCATTCCACTCATAATTTCCTGACACTCAAGCTAAAGGAAAAATGGGAGAAAGAGGGGAGATTAGAAATTCCTAAGACCTAGATTCTTAGGAAATTCAAGTTCTAAAATCGAGGAAAAGCTTAGGATGAAGACCTTTGAGGTGTAGTTGAGGAGAAATCAATCTTAGCTTGTTTTAGAGCTTCCCATTTCTATTTTTGGATTTTAAAGGTGAGTTCTTGAACTCACATCTATGTCTATAGCTTTCATTGTTGTTAGGTCCGAATTTCTAACATCTATTTCTTATTCAATTACTTTGAATTGAATTGGTTTGGTGAATTTTCCAATCTTGGTATTTTGAAGTCAAAATCTATAAAAAAATCCTCCTTTGGATGTTTGGACATGTTGTTTGGGGTGTATTGAAGAGCCTATAGGGCTGGGTTGTCGCTTGGCATAAATCCCTAGCCACTATCGGTCATTCGATCGCTTCCAAATTCGTTTGCCCATCTTTAGGCTAGGCAAATTCTGCCCTAAGCTTCAGCTCAGACATCTGGAAAAACACTCAGACGTCTAAGGCTTAGGAAATAAAATTCCAGAACCCAAGGTCAGACGTCTGAGATTCATCCCCAGATGTTTGAGTGACTTGGAATGAATTTCCAAAGCTTCAGCTCAGACGTTTGGGAAAACCCTTAGACGTCTGACGCTGTCAAATTCTGCATATTTGCCTATTTTTATGTGGATTTCCAATTTTTATGATTTATGATGATGTGATTAGTTATTGTCATTCATTATCAACTTTGATGATTTCTTTTCTGGATTTTTGGTGTTTCCATCTGATGGATTCAATATCGTTTTCCATGGTTTAGATTCACGTTATAGAAATTTGGATTTTTGTGTTGATTGTTTTACAATCGTTTCTGTGATTTGTCACTTTAATATACAAAGGTTTTTATACTAGTAGTAAATACTAAAAATCTTTCACAAAAATGATTTCAACACTACTTTTAAAACAAAACCCTTTTTTTAAAACTATTTTCCAATCTATTAGTATATACAAACCTTTACCTCATTCGGATGTGAAATCCAATTAAACGACTTAGCAAAACAGGTGGTATAAGTGCTTTCATTTACTTCGTCGGTTAATTTTTAGACTTGTTCGATTGAAATCTTGTGAGAATTATCGAGTGGAAATCTATAGTTTGTTCATAAATATTTAAGTTAAACCAATGGTTATGGGACATGAAGCTAAACTCATTTATTTACTAGCTTAGTGTAATTTATACTTATTGATCAATGATGATCATTTTGTGGTTTAGACTAGCGATATGCAATGTCCCTTTGTCCACGTGAGGGACTATACCCCTTCTATGGAGCTTCGACTCCATTTGGTGGGGTAGCAACCGATGGTCTTTTGACCATTCGTGGAGCAATCGGCTCAATGAGTTTGTGCATGGGGCGTATCTTTTTAGGTGCGTCGATGTTGGGCTCATTCGTCCTCAAGGGGGGACTGTACTCCATATTTTCATGGGTTAGCGACCCATGGGATAGCGTCCCGTTGGTAATACACATGTTAGTGAGTTTTCATGCTCCCGTTTGTGATAGGCCTCCCCCCTTTTTGTTTATTTCTGGATTTCTAATTGATGATTTCTGGAATTTGTGTTTCACCAATATTTGTGATTTGCATTGATAAGCTTTATCAATATTTGTGACTTGGTGAATAAAATAAAGAATATGACATTCTTTTTAGGTATTTGAGAAAACTTGAGATATTGTATGATTTTTATTGTTATCATATATTTTTGTCATATCTCTTATCCTATCTCATCTTACATGATAATTATAGCTAGATTGGTCCATTTATTATTTTTCTTCTTAAAAATACTCGGGTCAGACCGAGGTGTTTCAGGTGCTTCCACTTGACTTCTTAGCAGGGATTTGCTTCTGACTTTTGGCTAACTACTTTAGCTTAGTAGTTTTTGTCTTTCATGTATATGAGATAGAGACTCTTTGATGTATACTTATTCTTTTGTGTAGTACATGTACCTATTCTTTTGGCATGTAGTGGATCTTGTATGACCACTACTATGATGTTCACTTCTATGTGTTGTATTCATATCTGTTTCCGCCTTAGTGATATGAATATCTATGACTGATTTTCTGTTATGCTTATTTTACATTGATTCCGAAGGCCACTTAGCCACTGTGTAATAGATTTGAGTTTGGATTGGATATGTCATATTTCCTCTTGAAATGAAATGCATGATATACTATCTGATGTATCGGTTCTCGCTCAAATCAATTACACAGATGGTCGCTCCTCAAACGTCTTATTCTTCGTGCTAGTCGACGGCATTACCCCGTAGTGTCCTTGGCTAGTGTGAGTATAAAGATGGGGCGTCACAATTTTTTTGGAAAAATGATTTCCAAAGTTTGAAAGGAAATATATGAGTTTTGATTTAATATATATATATATAATATAAGATTTTTATTTTAGCATGTGTAAAAATTTAGATTTTAAATTATATGTTTTAGAAATTTTAAAATTTAAGTTAAGTTGTGAAAATGCAAATTTTAAGATTTTTCTTATACTTTATTATTTTTAAAATATATATAATAAGATTTAAATAGGTAAAATAAAAGGTTTGATTTAATTTTATTTAATAAAAATTTAATTTGACTAATATATATATATATAATATGTTTGAATATTTATTTAAATTTATTTTAATATTTTAAATAGATTTTTGTATTAACTTTAAATAAATAAAGACTGGACAGATAAGTTAAAGCTGATTTGTAATTTGATTTATTTAAGATTTGAATTTAAAAAAAATTGATTAGAAACTTATTGATATGAGAATTTAAAGATATGATTTTATAACTTGATAACTTGATTTTGGTTAAAGAGGATTAAATGAATATTTAAATTGTAACGACCCGACTTTCCAGACCCGGAAAATCGAACCATTTTAGTTAAGAAGAAGAGGTAGAAGAAGAAAAATAGAAAACAAAATCAGAATCTAACCATTGCAGCGGAATAAAATATAATATATATTAACAGATCTTTACACAAATCAAAACTATATCAGTTTTATATAATATAGCATCAGAGTATACACCAGAGAACACATAACATACAACTGGACAATAACCATATCATGTTCTCAATACAACAGAGTACAACAATCAACACAGCGGAATATATATATATATAAACAAGTACGGGAGATACGTCTCGCCATCCAGCTCATCTCCTGAGCTCCACAGCATCATATCCTGTAACCTATAATACTCGGTCTGACCCGAGCATCATATAAAACAATACCCGAGTCAGTCTGGAAAACCAGCGTGAGAAAATCACACTCAAATTGGTTATTAAAGTTTCAAAATCCTTTGAAAACAAAAGCATCTCGTAAGACCACGCCACAAATAAACATGTCGGGTTTTTACCTTACGATAGCTAAACACTTTTTATTAAAATCCTCTGATATTATAATAGTGTCTATTCACAAATACTTATTAAAATAGCCGAAATTGTTACATCTATTAAATTCCGGCATACTAGCCACAAAGTGGGTAATACAAACAAAACTCGTACAAGGCACGTAGGGAGAATGGATTTCCAACGAATGACTAGGCACTGGGGTACCACCTGTCACAGTACGTGGCCTAGATCACAGTACCGAGGAGTACGCCCGCTCCCCTGCAACACAAGGCCGGAATCATCCCATACTGGATAATTCCAAATAAAATCACCCCACGGTTGGGATCAGCAACCGCACCACTAAGCCGAAATAAAAGGGACATCTAGAAAGGGATGACTTTACTCTCAAGTGGGGGCTACCCACGAAGCCTTGCTGCATAACCCCTGATTTTCAGTCATTCCCGGTTGATGAGGCTTGAGGCTAAACGATACCTTATAGAACATATCCCTTAGAATGCCCATCGCCCACCCGACGATGTCACGAAAGCATTCGTCCATACAAGTCCGTCCCGGGTTCGAACGGAACCGAAGGCACTATTCCTACTACATCCATTTTGGAAATATCCTCAGGATTAGTAGCGACTAGCCCTTGCACTTCACTGCTCCATCTTCGCCTCCGAAATCGTTTTCGCGAAACGTACAAACCGGATCGAAGTGGTTTTCGAGTCTCCAGACCTAGAATCCCGGTATACGGAAACCCGATCCCGGTCTCTTCGAAACGATCAGCGCATTTGGCCAATATTGATAGTCGGTTATTTAACTATCAATTAACATCCACAAGCAACCATCACACAATAAATAATTTCCCACATTATTTATTTGCCCAAATATCTTTCCAAGATATATTTCCAAATTTTCAAAGCTCATTTTGAAAACAATTTCAAACAGTTTCCCGCTTACGGAATACATTTCCAAATATTTATTTCCTCTGAAACACCAAGTACAAAACACTTTTAGATTTTAAAATAATTTAAAAACACTTTATTTTAAATATATCTTATAACATTGAAATCAAACTACTTTAATACTTTATTAAAAATATATACTTTAAAATAAACCACTTTATAATATAAACTAAATTTCTCCTTTTAAAACATAATAGCAAATCACTTTTATATAATTACTACAATAATAGATTTTTGAAAATACTTACTTAGGAAATTAACATTTAGAAATAATCAATTTTCTAAAACATGCCTTTTTAAACAAATTAGAACCTTTAACTTATATTTAAAATTGCTTTGAAAAACGTACTTGGCAATCCAAGGAAATACACTTCTCTTCACATCCTTTAAAAATAAATCAACATTTATTTTTAAACCAATTCATATTCTTTTATAAATTCCCACCTTGAATTTATATTCTCAAATATCCCCTGATATTTTATTTTACTTTATAAACCCAGTTTATCTCTTCAAAATCTCATTTCTCTTTAAATTTCAAATCCCAAAGTATTTAAATCAATTAACAATTGATTCTCCAATTTAATTTACTTTGAAATAAATTTCCTTACCTAATCCATTTATTTCCAAATTCATTAACTTCCAGATTTTATTTCTCATTATGATTTAAAATCTTTAAACTGAAACACAAGTTTCAGATTTTACCAAATTCCTTCTTCTTCTTTTTTAATTACATTTAAACATTGAATTAAAATAAATTTTTATCCCTTTAAATAACATCACATAAGTTTCTTTAAATTCAACATTTCTCTGTTTATTCAAAATTCCTCTTTTCCATATTTAATTTATTCGAATTCACTAGAATTACTTAACTTAATTTTACTCTTTTATTTCTTCCCAAAAATCCAATTCAATTGCTTTTGATAACTCATTATACTGGGAAATTCAATCCAACCAGATTATCCAATATAAATCATCACAGGATATCAACAATCATATCACATAATATTTAAACAAAATTAAATATTTGAGGAATCCAGTCGGATCCCTCCAACCTGTTTCTCTGCATCCACAGATGTTAGCACAATACCAATTCCACTTCAAGGTGGAATATCGCGGTATATGGGTTTTTATATAAAATCATCCGCTATTATGCGGCGCATAGGGTCTCATCCGCTATACAATGCGGGAATATCAACTCCAATATATACATATGCCAATATATATATTGGTATATACTACTATATATATCACATCAATCAGATCAACCATTCAATAAATTATTTAAATTTAACCATTTAAATTTAAATTTAACTGAGTGAGATTAACTCACCTTTTGCCCCCTTTTTACTTTGCAATTCAACCCAAATCAATAGTCCTCTTCACAATGCCAGACCTTGAATAAACAATTTATGATTTTATAAATATTTGAACTAATCAATGATCAATTTACCGTTTAATAAATTTAATTGACCCATAATTTTATTTAAACTAAAAATTAAGTTAATTTTCTGTTTATCTATAAATATATATATATATACATTAAAATAAAATTCCTATTTCAAAAATCACATTTAAGGTTTTCTGTTTTTGAAATCAACGTTAATTGAAAAATAGAATTCAAAGACCTCATTGCCTTAGCATTTAAATTCTAAGCATTGGAAGGGTTTAAAATACAAGTTACTGGTTACTGTAGATCCAAAATCTTGTCTTTCAATATATTTTCTTTGCTACCTGAAAAATGTGTATTTATGTAAAATTTTAGAGATAACCAGAAGATACCTCTCATTACGTTCCAGGAAAATCACATAATAAGCAAATAGGGAAATCGACGAGCTCCTCTCACGATTAACAGCTTCGAGTCCTAAAATCGACCACCGCCCTTGAGATCCACTCTCGACCTCGCGAGTTTCCCCTGTCCAAAACTGCCGTGACCTTCCATGACTATGCCTCAGCTTCCCCGCTACCCACGCACGAGTCGCCCTCGCGTACGCCTCTGGTTGTCACCCCGAAACGAGAATCCCCATCTCGATTTCGCACTACCAATGATCGCTTCCCCTAAATCTGCTTTGATTCCATCGTGCTCGCGTGCCCACTGCACTACCTCTGGCGACGACGAACACCACTTCGCCTTGTTTTTCACTTCCTTCCCTAGGTCATGCTCGCGCGCGCAACCCGCCACGTTCACCTCCTCGAACCCTCGAAGTCACCGCACCCACGCCGATAAGAGACATCGCGATCTTCCCCTCTAAAAGTCGATACGAATCGACTTCGGCCACCTCTATTTCATCGTGCCTGCCGTCTCCACCCAACTTCACGCGGCTCTCTTCCAAGTCGAACTCAAAAATTCAGTCGATGTCAATTCGAATGCTACCGAAACCCTCTCGAAATCGAGGCGATCGCGATTTGAAATCGCCTAAAATATTCACTTGTTTTGTTTAAATTTAACGGGGAGAGGAGGGTTTTCTTTCGAACAGAAAAACATTGCATGCCCCTTTTCTTTTAGGTTACGAACTGTTTTGATTTTCCTGAAGGAAGATAAGGTATGCAGTTTTAAAACGAAAGGGTGAGGCTTCTCGTGTTTAAAGGAAGCAAGATAAGATCACGTTCAAGAAGGTAAAAGAAGCGTCTTGGAGAAGCTGAAAGGAAAAGTACGGCTGTGATTTGATGTAGGATATTTAGATTTAAAACGATTAATTATTTTCTCAGCGCTTTAACCTCGTACGATCACACGATAACTCCAAAAATTATGAAATTTGAATTCCGGTAATAATTCAATATTACGGATCCAACGGAACTTGTTATGTCGAATTCCGAGACTGTGCCTCGGAAGGCTATTTTTAAATATCGATTTAAACGATATATTTTTAAAACTGAACAAAACTCTTTGAAATTCCATTTTGAAAGTTCTATCATCTTCAGTATCATTAATATGAATTTTTCCGAGCTTCCAAAATATTTTTAATTAGCTTAGAATGCCAGATTTACTATTTTACTCTTTTTCCGATTGTTTAATTCAATAATTAATCATCCAATAAATACTGTATATTTGAAAATAAAGTTAAAATTTAACCTTCGAATATTTAAAATAAATTAAATATTCTCATTTCAAATATACAAAAATTCCGGATCGTCACATTCCTCCCCCCTTAAAAGAATTTCGTCCCCGAAATTACCAGTTAAGAGGAATGTCACATATCCCGCTAGCTATTTCCCAAATTCAAACAGTTTTAACAATACCCAAACAATCTTTTATTAATGATACTCTAATCATCTTTTAACTTCCCAACTTATTCATAAGTTCAACCCATATCACCTACTTATCAATTCAAATTTAAATTTGAATTCAAATTTTAACTTATCAAAATCTCTTAAAATTTTTCTAACTCCCTAAATTTCGAAAAATTTTGCCAGCGTCTCCTTTGCGCGGCTAGCTCGGTACTACTACAAAATGGCTCTACGGCCTCCCAATCTCAAAAAGAAAACAAAAAGCCAAGTGGCTGGATCAAAAACCCAATCAAATTTCATATAGAAATTCAAATACATACCTTTTGTCGGGCCATTAAATTTTATCTTCAAAAATCAAAATCCCAATTTATCCATTGCTTTTATACACCTGTATATCCTACTAAGCAATAATATTCAATCACAATCCCAAAGTCATTTTATACCTTTCTTTCCAAATTTTCAACATTTGTTTTACTTAAGCCCGTACGATGCACATATATCATCCGTACGCAATATTACATTCGATCGCTCACTCGATCACACAATTTCATTTCCGAACTAGTATCGTCCACCCGACTTCCTAGTGCGGACTCAGATCTGGTTTCTCGATCAGAAACCGTTATTCTCCTTGCATAGCCACAAACTATGATAGAGAATTTCCAGAATCAATCAACAATCCATATCCATGCTTGCCGTTGAAAATCGAGTGAAAAATCCTAATTCGGATCGATAAAACTATCTCGAAATTCTGTGTTCGAATCCGGATCAAATAGCTATGCGAATAAAATAATATACGTACATCTTACGTATAAATTCCAATTGATTATCAGTTATATCAATTCTCTTTTATTCACATTCCTTTTTCATTGTTATCCACTTATTCACAACTTCAAATTTTAATCGTCATTCAATTATTCATCTAGAATAATCTTCCTCAATATCAAATTACTTAAGAATCTCACCATACTTCTTAAGTTCAATATAAATATTTTACATACTGCTTATACTCATTTTCACTTCATTATTGAAGTTCATATCCTTTTCTATTCACTTTTGCCTTTACCATTCCATTTGATTCCAATTTGGCTTCCACTTGAATATTTAATTAGTTGCACTTACTAATTAATTTAAATTTCGATTAACAGTTTATTCGCAAACTTCACTTCCTTAGTTCCTTCAAATTCGCTTCACCTTACATTCACATTTGAATTAGATTTCAATATCCAGTTTCAATTTCATTTGCTTAACAAATTTAAATCATTTATCGTTAACGAAAATTTTCAAAAATTTTCTAACTCCCAAAATTTACGGAAAATTTTGGCAGAGTCTCCCTTGTACGGAGGAACTTCTGCGATATCGTAGGATGCACAAATATATATATATACATCGGCCTCAGGCCGGAAATCACAATATATATCAATATATGCAGTTCATATCTCCTATTTTGAATTTTTTTGCGTAAGCGTACCTTATTTTAGCATTTTAAAGCAAAGCGGTTATTTATTTTAGCATGTTGTGCCATCAGATTCAGCCAACCGGCTTCCCTGAACCTGTACTAACTCAATTACAACATGTAAGTGCCACATATCCAAAGTTTATTTACATTTCACTAAAATTTAAATTGCTAAAACATGGATTCAACAAACAATGCATGTTATATACTTCCATAAGTGAATTTATAAGGTTCCAACACAAATTTAAATGCTTTCAATTCATTCACCCACCATCACTTTCAATACATTCTTATTTCGTTCCATTGAAATGGTTTACACTTCATTGCTTATATTCAATTCACCTTTAACCCAAACAAACCCATATTCATTTTAAATGATTCCAAAAATCAATTTATTTACTTTTATCAATCAATTCCATTTTATTTTACTAATTTAATTCAATTAGTACTCATTCAATCCATTTCAAACTTATTTCACATTTCTATTTACTTTCGACTGATTATTTCAATAATAAAGCCACTTCAATTTATTTCTACTCACTAGAATTTTATTTGCAATACAAATCATTCTTATTTTAATTCAATTCCATTCAACAGCAATTCATTTTTAATTCACTTGCTATTTCAAGTTAGGTTTACATTTATAACTCAAGCTTCACTTTAAAATTTTATCACTTATTCACGATTCAAATTTTAATTAACCAATTCGAGTTCCATTTCCATATTCCATTAATTAATCAAATAATTTACTCTAACTTTACCCAATATTTGATTTTTATCCATTTCCCAAAATACAAAACAATTTTATTTTGGCTTATTTATCCCACTTCTAAATTTATAAGTCACAACTTCTTTATATCCATACATCCATTTTATTACAATTCAATTTTGTAAGTTTCTATAAGTTCCCCAATTTACTTACCCTCTATTTGTTTACTTCTTTTAATTTACTACAATTAATTAGCTTATATTCTAACTTATTTTCATTTCCTTACTTACTTCAAATTTTGTAAGTGTCCAAAATTTATTCATTATCCCATAAACATTTTAAATAAAGTTCCAGAGCTTTACAAATTTTCAAAATTTCAAAATTCCCTTTGAAATCAACTATATCCCAAAATTCTTTGGCAATTCAACTATTCCTTTGAATTTTCAAAACCAAATCCAGTTCGCAAACAAATCCCATTTCAAACAACTCGGTAGCAATTTCTCTCCTAGAAACTCGAAAATGAACATCGATGATGCTGTAGTCATCACCGAAGTTATTTTCCAGCGACCGAAAGAGAGTTAAATGCTTTTATCTCTTTAAAATCCCTCCAAATATTTTTAAATCCCAAATCTCTCCAGATTTCAAATCCAATTCAAAATATTTCCGAAATAATGTCACCATTATTTCTCCAAACCCCTTTGAAAACCATTTCCAACTCAAAGGAATTTTAATCTTCACAAAATTCCAAATTTAAAACCCATCCAGTTTTATATCCATCGTTACTCTGGAATTTTATCTCATTCCAATTTTAAATATTTCTCTAGAACTTCATCTTAATTTCCATTATATATGACATTTAGTTTACATTTACATATCTCGTTTGTATATGAAGTTTATTTCAACTTATAAATTACATTTATAATTTATATTCTCAAATTTTATTTTATTATAAAATTTTATTCTTTACTTTGGTTATAAATTTCAATTTCTAGTTAAGTTTCCATATAATAATGATAATAATTCCCTATTATCACTTCTAACATCCAAACAACCATATATATATTAACTAGAAATAGTTTACAAAACCTTTCTTTTTATACAAAAATAATTTGGGTAAACTTATTTCATTTACCCTACTTTAAAACAATACTGTGTTGAATTGTTCTATTCAAGTGTTTAGAGATTCCTATCAATGTTGTGGCGTCCCACACATCGACCAGAATCCATAAACTACTCAATAAACCAGCCAACACAATATAAAACCATTTTATATTCACTAACAAATACACGCTCATATTTATTTATACACTCAAAATTCCCACCAGAGCCAAGGTTATCGCTAGCCTAAGCTCTGATACCACTGTAACGACCCGACTTTCCAGACCCGGAAAATCGAACCATTTTAGTTAAGAAGAAGAGGTAGAAGAAGAAAAATAGAAAACAAAATCAGAATCTAACCATCGCAGCGGAATAAAATATAATATATATTAACAGATCTTTACACAAATCAAAACTATATCAGTTTTATATAATATAGCATCAGAGTATACACCAGAGAACACATAACATATAACTGGACAATAACCATATCATGTTCTCAATACAACAGAGTACAACAATCAACACAGCGGAATATATATATATAAACAAGTACGGGAGATACGTCTCGCCATCCAGCTCATCTCCTGAGCTCCACAGCATCATATCCTGTAACCTATAATACTCGGTCTGACCCGAGCATCATATAAAACAATACCCGAGTCAGTCTGGAAAACCAGCGTGAGAAAATCACACTCAAATTGATTATTAAAGTTTCAAAATCCTTTGAAAACAAAAGCATCTCGTAAGACCACGCCACAAATAAACATGTCGGGTTTTTACCTTACGATAGCTAAACACTTTTTATTAAAATCCTCTGATATTATAATAGTGTCTATTCACAAATACTTATTAAAATAGCCGAAATTGTTACATCTATTAAATTCCGGCATACTAGCCACAAAGTGGGTAATACAAACAAAACTCGTACAAGGCACGTAGGGAGAATGGATTTCCAACGAATGACTAGGCACTGGGGTACCACCTGTCACAGTACGTGGCCTAGATCACAGTACCGAGGAGTACGCCCGCTCCCCTGCAACACAAGGCCGGAATCATCCCATACTGGATAATTCCAAATAAAATCACCCCACGGTTGGGATCAGCAACCGCACCACTAAGCCGAAATAAAAGGGACATCTAGACAGGGATGACTTTACTCTCAAGTGGGGGCTACCCACGAAGCCTTGCTGCATAACCCCTGATTTTCAGTCATTCCCGGTTGATGAGGCTTGAGGCTAAACGATACCTTATAGAACATATCCCTTAGAATGCCCATCGCCCACCCGACGATGTCACGAAAGCATTCGTCCATACAAGTCCGTCCCGGGTTCGAACGGAACCGAAGGCACTATTCCTACTACATCCATTTTGGAAATATCCTCAGGATTAGTAGCGACTAGCCCTTGCACTTCACTGCTCCATCTTCGCCTCCGAAATCGTTTTCGCGAAACGTACAAACCGGATCGAAGTGGTTTTCGAGTCTCCAGACCTAGAATCCCGGTATACGGAAACCCGATCCCGGTCTCTTCGAAACGATCAGCGCATTTGGCCAATATTGATAGTCGGTTATTTAACTATCAATTAACATCCACAAGCAACCATCACACAATAAATAATTTCCCACATTATTTATTTGCCCAAATATCTTTCCAAGATATATTTCCAAATTTTCAAAGCTCATTTTGAAAACAATTTCAAACAGTTTCCCGCTTACGGAATACATTTCCAAATATTTATTTCCTCTGAAACACCAAGTACAAAACACTTTTAGATTTTAAAATAATTTAAAAACACTTTATTTTAAATATATCTTATAACATTGAAATCAAACTACTTTAATACTTTATTAAAAATATATACTTTAAAATAAACCACTTTATAATATAAACTAAATTTCTCCTTTTAAAACATAATAGCAAATCACTTTTATATAATTACTACAATAATAGATTTTTGAAAATACTTACTTAGGAAATTAACATTTAGAAATAATCAATTTTCTAAAACATGCCTTTTTAAACAAATTAGAACCTTTAACTTATATTTAAAATTGCTTTGAAAAACGTACTTGGCAATCCAAGGAAATACACTTCTCTTCACATCCTTTAAAAATAAATCAACATTTATTTTTAAACCAATTCATATTCTTTTATAAATTCCCACCTTGAATTTATATTCTCAAATATCCCCTGATATTTTATTTCACTTTATAAACCCAGTTTATCTCTTCAAAATCTCATTTCTCTTTAAATTTCAAATCCCAAAGTATTTAAATCAATTAACAATTGATTCTCCAATTTAATTTACTTTGAAATAAATTTCCTTACTTAATCCATTTATTTCCAAATTCATTAACTTCCAGATTTTATTTCTCATTATGATTTAAAATCTTTAAACTGAAACACAAGTTTCAGATTTTACCAAATTCCTTCTTCTTCTTTTTTAATTACATTTAAACATTGAATTAAAATAAATTTTTATCCCTTTAAATAACATCACATAAGTTTCTTTAAATTCAACATTTCTCTGTTTATTCAAAATTCCTCTTTTCCATATTTAATTTATTCGAATTCACTAGAATTACTTAACTTAATTTTACTCTTTTATTTCTTCCCAAAAATCCAATTCAATTGCTTTTGATAACTCATTATACTGGGAAATTCAATCCAACCAGATTATCCAATATAAATCATCACAGGATATCAACAATCATATCACAGAATATTTAAACAAAATTAAATATTTGAGGAATCTAGTCGGATCCCTCCAACCTGTTTCCCTGCATCCACAGATGTTAGCACAATACCAATTCCACTTCAAGGTGGAATATCGCGGTATATGGGTTTTTATATAAAATCATCCGCTATTATGCGGCGCATAGGGTCTCATCCGCTATACAATGCGGGAATATCAACTCCAATATATAAATATGCCAATATATATATATTGGTATATACTACTATATATATCACATCAATCAGATCAACCATTCAATAAATTATTTAAATTTAACCATTTAAATTTAAATTTAACTGAGTGAGATTAACTCACCTTTTGCCCCCTTTTTACTTTGCAATTCAACCCAAATCAATAGTCCTCTTCACAATGCCAGACCTTGAATAAACAATTTATGATTTTATAAATATTTGAACTAATCAATGATCAATTTACCGTTTAATAAATTTAATTGACCCATAATTTTATTTAAACTAAAAATTAAGTTAATTTTCTGTTTATCTATAAATATATATATATATATATATATATATACATTAAAATAAAATTCCTATTTCAAAAATCACATTTAAGGTTTTCTGTTTTTGAAATCAACGTTAATTGAAAAATAGAATTCAAAGACCTCATTGCCTTAGCATTTAAATTCTAAGCATTGGAAGGGTTTAAAATACAAGTTACTGGTTACTGTAGATCCAAAATCTTGTCTTTCAATATATTTTCTTTGCTACCTGAAAAATGTTTATTTATGTAAAATTTTAGAGATAACCAAAAGATACCTCTCATTACGTTCCAGGAAAATCACATAACAAGCAAATAGGGAAATCGACGAGCTCCTCTCACGATTAACAGCTTCGAGTCCTAAAATCGACCACCGCCCTTGAGATCCACTCTCGACCTCGCGAGTTTCCCCTGTCCAAAACTGCCGTGACCTTCCATGACTATGCCTCAGCTTCCCCGCTACCCACGCACGAGTCGCCCTCGCGTACGCCTCTGGTTGTCACCCCGAAACGAGAATCCCCATCTCGATTTCGCACTACCAATGATCGCTTCCCCTAAATCTGCTTTGATTCCATCGTGCTCGCGTGCCCACTGCACTACCTCTGGCGACGACGAACACCACTTCGCCTTGTTTTTCACTTCCTTCCCTAGGTCATGCTCGCGCGCGCAACCCGCCACGTTCACCTCCTCGAACCCTCGAAGTCACCGCACCCACGCCGATAAGAGACATCGCGATCTTCCCCTCTAAAAGTCGATACGAATCGACTTCGGCCACCTCTATTTCATCGTGCCTGCCGTCTCCACCCAACTTCACGCGGCTCTCTTCCAAGTCGAACTCAAAAATTCAGTCGATGTCAATTCGAATGCTACCGAAACCCTCTCGAAATCGAGGCGATCGCGATTTGAAATCGCCTAAAATATTCACTTGTTTTGTTTAAATTTAACGGGGAGAGGAGGGTTTGCTTTCGAACAGAAAAACATTGCATGCCCCTTTTCTTTTAGGTTACGAACTGTTTTGATTTTCCTGAAGGAAGATAAGGTATGCAGTTTTAAAACGAAAGGGTGAGGCTTCTCGTGTTTAAAGGAAGCAAGATAAGATCACGTTCAAGAAGGTAAAAGAAGCGTCTTGGAGAAGCTGAAAGGAAAAGTACGGCTGTGATTTGATGTAGGATATTTAGATTTAAAACGATTAATTATTTTCTCAGCGCTTTAACCTCGTACGATCACACGATAAATCCAAAAATTACGAAATTTGAATTCCGGTAATAATTCAATATTACGGATCCAACGGAACTTGTTTCGTCGAATTCCGAGACTGTGCCTCGGAAGGCTATTTTTAAATATCGATTTAAACGATATATTTTTAAAACTGAACAAAACTCTTTGAAATTCCATTTTGAAAGTTCTATCATCTTCAGTATCATTAATATGAATTTTTCCGAGCTTCCAAAATATTTTTAATTAGCTTAGAATGCCAGATTTACTATTTTACTCTTTTTCCGATTGTTTAATTCAATAATTAATCATCCAATAAATACTGTATATTTGAAAATAAAGTTAAAATTTAACCTTCGAATATTTAAAATAAATTAAATATTCTCATTTCAAATATACAAAAATTCCGGATCGTCACATAAATTTTAATAAAATTGAATTTGAATATTGAAGTTTGATTTAAATTTGTAATTTGAGATTTTATTTAAATGTTTAACCAAAGGTGATTAAATGAATATTTTAAATTTAAATAAAATTGAAATTGAATACTTAATTTTGGTTTAAATTTGTAATCTGGGATTTTATTTAAATGGTTATTAAAATGATTAAGTGAATATTTCAAGTTTAAAATAAAATTAAAGGTTGAATTTGGAAATATAAACGAAATTTATCAATTTGAGTTATTGTAAATTGTCTGAATATTTATACTTTTAAACCTATTGAAATCGGAAGTGGATTAAATTGTAGTTCAGATCTGTATTTGAAATCGATATAAATTAAAAAAGGGTATTATTGAGAATTTGAATTTAATTGTAATTGATGAACTGAAATTGATTTAAATTGAATTTGGAACTAAAGTTGATTTGAATCGATTTTGTGAAATTGGAAGAAACAATTGTAATATAAACTATTTTTAATTTATAACTATTTTAATATATAAACTATTTTAATCTATAACCCATTTTAAATATAAACTATTTTTAATTTATAGCTATTTTAATCTATAACACATTTAAATATAAACTATTTTTAATTTATAACTATTTCAATATGTAAACTATTTTAAATATTTAAACTGTTTAAGTTGGAACTGTTATGATTTAAAGTAAATATTGATTTCGAAAGTGATATGATTTCGGAAGTGTATATGATTTCGAAAGTGATATGAATTTGAAAAGAATATGATATTCTAATACGAAGTATGAACTGTTTGAAATGATTATAAAAGTGATTTACAAAATGACCATGGCGTAAAATAAGCATTTGGTTGTTAAAGAGACCAGGATCGGATATTGTCATACTCTCTGCCAATACCGAAAACCACTTTAACAACTATGTACGTGGTGGAGATTCCAGAACGAAGTAGGATGGTTGGCGATGATTCTATATGAGGTATTAACGTAGCCCAGACTCCCGTGAGTCGGCTTGATGTGGCTAAAGTAGGAGCCACCCCGGGCCAATTTAGGTCGCTCCTCCTATCGAACACATTTCTTCGATACCATTCTATTACTTTGTGATTTGATTGGGTGCACCTTTGATTTTGGAGTATGTCTCGAGGTGGGCAGTAGTAGTTGATATGCGTTACCACCAGTCCGGATCCGCAAAATGGTAGAATCCTACCATGGGCATTGCCTCGCGTGCCTTGTCACATGCCTTATCGCGCCTTCTATGAGTTTGGTTTGTACCATTCTATGGAGTGCCCTTTGGGTAAACCACCAGTTTGGTGGAGCTTACGGTACTGTATAGACTACGGGAATATATAAAATGTGTTAAAGAGGATATGGGTAATACCTTAATGCTATTTTAATACTTTACTTTACTGATAGACATATTATAATAGCATATATTACTACATAGTAGATAGTTCCACAAATCCTTAGAGGATGGAAATCCCAAACATCCTTTAAGTTACTGGTATTTCAGTTGACATTTCACGTGAGTTGAATTTACTGGTATAAGAATGTTAATCCTGACTCGAGTGTTTTGCTTTATGCTCGGGTCAGATTGAGTGTCACAGCATTTAAGACTCACCTTTTGAGTTTGGAGCTTCGCTTGGAGATCCATCTATCTATCCAGCTTTCGGTTATTTCAATCTATTCCAGTCATTTATGTTCAAACTTGTCAGTTGTTTATGTATTAGAGATTCATTTGTATTTGAGATTATGTTGTATTTTGTTTCAGACTCTGATGTTTTATAGTAGCTTCATGAACTACTATTTATCTATTCCGCTGCTTATTGTTGTAATACTCTGTGTCTGTGATTGATTTATTTACTGTATATGCTGAGTTTTTCCAAATATAAATTAACAATCTGTTGTTTTGAGCAATTCAACTCTGACATGTGTGGATGATTGTCGATTTGAATGGTTCGAAATACCAGGTCGTTACAGTACTCATATCTATTAGATAGCTATAAAGTGGCTCATCTGAGATTTTCTTGTTGGTTAATTACAACTAGGTTATACAAGAAATCTCAAGGTGATGATGTTACACAGTTCCCTTGACTTGAGAACACTATGGAACTTCAATGCGAGTACTGCACTTTGACTATAGTTAAATCATGGTACAGCAGTCCATCAAGCAACCCTAGTTGGTTTTGAGTTCAAGCAATAGAAGTGAAGCTCTATTCAATAGAGAATTCGTCTCCTTGGCTTTATGTGATTAGTATCACAGTCAATTATAGTCAACTCAAAATCAAAATCTCTGGCCAGGTTAGTACGGTTGTAACGACACATAACTTGATCACTTTGTATTTGAATATTTAATATATTTTTAAATAATGGATTTTATAATGTAAATAGACCTTTATTTAGTAATAATTAATAATGGTAAAAAAATTTAAAAGTTTGGTTTAAAAAATGAAGTAGTTCAGAGAAAATTAAAAATATGATCGAAAATCGTTTTTTGGATTTTCAACTTTTCATCAACCAAAAGTTGTTGAAATGTGTTGTACACTAGTGTACATGTGTGCAAATTTATATAAATGACATATGCTTTTGTTAACAATATGATTTTATTTTGCTTTGGTTTAAAAATATACTTAAGATATTAATAAGAAATTTGACTTTTCTTTTTAATATAAAAATATAACAAAGTACAATTTAACAACCCACCTTTTCGGTCCTCAGAAGCTGACACTAATACATCCATGATATTCACGTGCCGAACATCCAAGTGCTGAAAAGACAGAATCGCTGGGGTGAAAGAAAAGAAATGACATAATAGAATCTCACAATATGATAAGTAATCTATAATATATCAATGAACTTTACAAAAAGAAAACTTTTATATACATACATCAATCAGTGTACAATTATCTAATAATCAGCACTTGAACAGTTATAACAACCTGTCATTACAATTACCGATAAATACAAACAAGAAATAAAAAGCAGAAGATATAAGAAAATACGGGAGTACATCTTGGAGACATCCAGCTCATCTTCTAAAGCTCCAAGTGTCCAGCTAAATCTAGAAAATATGCTCGGGCTAACCCAAGCATTATATGAATAATAACGCCTGGATTAGTCTGGTAAAACCATTGTGAAAAACATAATCAAATGGATTCTTAATATTTTATAAATCCTTTCGAAATAAAGGTACTATCACAACCCATTTTCTATACCCTTTAAGTTGACAATAAACCACACATGTCCAACTCAAATTGCACGAAAAGACGGAACATAAAGGGTAATAAAGAAAATAGACAGAACAGAATCTCACACGAATGGAATAATATATAATGTTGAACAATATCTTTACAGCGGAAAACTTTTAAATACATGCATCAAAGTCTAACCTAAATTCAGCTTGGACAGTTATAAACATATGTCCTTACAATTGCTGACAAACATCAAACAAAAACAAACAAATAACAGTGGATAATAGTATATGACATACGTAGATGAATATCTCCAGCTCTCCTTTGGAAACTTCAACTGTCTTCGGCTAAATCTAAAACTACTCGGATCTGACCCGAGTATTAAAAATACCCGAATCAAGCTTGATAAACCAGCATGCGATACTCGAAATTTAAAATGACTATGTTATCAAAACCTTTGAAAAGAAGGGTATCTCATAAGACCACGTCCACACATAAACACGGACGGGTTTTTACCTTATGATAACTAAAACACTTTTATATCAAAACATTTGATATTATTTCTAATGACATCTCTTTGAAAACATTTGCAAATAAACTTATTAATCTTAGCCGAAATTGTTACATTGATTAAATTCCAGCATAATAGGTTTACAATCAAGTCCGAAGGTTCTTATTGGAGAATGGATTTCCATACAGATGCCAGATGAAGGGACTACCTTCCGATGGATATACTTCTAGATGGATGTCCCGAGGAACCATCACAAAGTTCCTCTACCAACACAAGACCGTCCTACCTCTAACTAGATAGTACCGAATATGTCATCCCCGGTCGTTACCGACCTTTAACCGAGCGCGCTCTAGCATACAAACCACATTAATTTACATCCCGAACGTCAAAGCAGAAAGAAATATATCTAGAAGGGGATGATCATATCCTAATTGGGAATGACCCACTTAACCTTGCCGCATCTAACCCTATTTCGGTCATTTCCGGTTGATGAGGCTTGAGGCAACGATTACCTTTTCACATATCACATATCATACCACTTTTGAATGCCACATTCGCCATTTCCGTTGACTACTAATTGCCTTTCACAAAAATACAAACCTTGAGCTCGTACATCTCAAGGAAGGGTGTTAAGCTAAGAGAAGTTGCCTTCTCCGCCACCAAACATATGTACGTTTGTAAAAACCAATGTACGTAATCTCAGAAAATGCAATGTCGGACATTCATCCATACAAGTTCGTTCTGCGATTGAACAAAACAGAAGGTACTTTCCTCGACCATTACTAGGCGAGAATTCCTTGTGGTTTTGAGGTTTTTCATAACAAAGAGACCACCGCTACAATATAGTGAATCGGGACTTTATCCCCAATTAATCAACAAGTAGTGCCTCGTTATTATTCGTCTCAATATCTCAGTCTTCAAATATCTTCATTCTTCGAGCACGTAAATTGGTTCGAAGTGGTTTTCGGATAGGAATCACCCAAATTCGACCCCGGTTCCTTCGAAATCCAATTATCGATAAAAAGATGTTAAGTTCATACGTGGATATCAATCATCAATTAATTACTTCATCTTTTATAAAATATCTTTCTTAGATATATTCTTTTTAATTTATTCCATTTTCTTTTCAAGAGAATATGGAATCATTAAGCCTTATTTATTAAACCATTTGATTTATTTACCTTTTCTTTTTATCTTTGAATAATTTCAAATCATTTCATCTTTTACTTAGGAAAACTTTTCCAAATCATTCTTTTAATCTTAATCAAAGATTTCTTATCTTCAAGTTATAACTATTAACTTAGGGAAAATATTTCCAAATCATTTATTAAATCTTAATCAAAGATTTCCTTCTTAAATCATATTCTTGCAAATCGAAGATTTTCATAATAGAGCACTACTGCCACCTTAGATATGGTAAATTTCATCTCCAGGGACTAGTGGCAAGTAATCCTACATCATGAAGATCTTTTTCTTCAATGATCTTTGTCTTTAATATGTTTTGTTTTGAAAATTAGTTTGAAGGGATTTTCGGATAGGAATCACGCAAATCCGATCCCGGTTTTTCAGATAGGAATCACCCAAATCCGATCCCGGTTCCTTCGTACTATTCATCGATAAAAATATGTAAAGTGGTTAATTAATATTCAAAGAATTTTTTTTTGGAAAAACTTAAATATGATCTTTTAGAGCATTCGGGCTTTTCTTTCGATCTATTCCACCCCTCGCCTAAAAAGAGAAAACATAGGCCAGGTAAGTTCGGGACACTGGTTGCTCCGTCCCTAACCTTAGTTAAACACCTTGTTTTATCTTCCCAGATCTCACGGGCGGGATAAATGTACTAGTCATTTCTGCATACTCAGTTTGTTAATACATTCAACATTCTTTACATTTGTTTAAGTTGTGTAAACAATTCCTCTTAACCATTTATTCAAACTCTTATTAAAACTTCCAAACCTTCTTTAAATTACCTAATTATTCTTTTAAATTTATTCACAAAATATATATATAAGAATTGTTAAGTTTAAAACTATATTCAAAAGGTTATAGAATTCGCAGCATAAAAGTGCTGCGGAAAGTGCTATATAAGCTTATTTGATTTAAACAACTTTTTAATATTTGAAAATTCATATTTTCTATTCCAAATCTCTTTTAAACCATTTTAATAGATTTATCAAATTTATTTCATATTTTTAATCATTTAAAAATATCATTTATAAAGAAATTTTTTTTGGATTCCGAACTGCAAAACCGCGATGTTTTTCGAAAATTATTTTGGACATATTTCAAAATCTACTTGATGAAATCTTGATTTTCTTTCTTCGTTGGAAAACTATGGATATAATAGATCGGAAAATTCTTATCTCGAATAATTCTGAGCTATATTCCACTTTGTACACTCATTTAACTTTTATGGTGCGAAATCGCGAACTACCGTTACGCGACGCGCCTAGTTTTGACTTGTTTTTCAATTTCTTTTCAAACTTCTTGGAAACACTTTTAAATATTTATAAAACATTTCTTAATCATTTTAAACTCATTTTAAACAGTATTTTTATATTTCAAACTCATATTCCATTTCATTTCATATTATAATATCATATTATTATAATATCATTTTCTACTTTCCTTTTAGAATCATTTAGAGGCTAAATCACTCCATACACATATTATTATGGATTTAATTTCCATTAAATTAAATATTGTTTAGTTACTAACCATTTCTCTTATCATTTATCAAACAAAGTTATCATCCATATAATAAACATATAATCAACAATAATATCAACCTAGTTATCAAACATTTAATCATCCAACATATAAAAAACTATTCATGTTATTAACTTGAAATAATTTTAGGAATTAATAACTTTAAATATGAGTACTCACTTTTTACCAAAAGATTAAGTTCCTACCAACATTCTTTTTAATCCAACACTTCACTATTTTTTTAACTTCAACCAACTTTGGAAAATTCGGCAGAGCTTCCGCAGTACTTCAAACTTTCTTCTACTTCCTTAGAATGAAACGAGCAGCACTTCTTTCTCTTTTTCTAGCTCCGAAGCTTCACGGCTTGCTCCTCCCTCCTCCATAGGTTTGGCCTCTTCCTATTCCACCCCTTCCTCCATCATTTCTTCACTTCTTAGATGCTAAACCATGTTTTAATAGTATTCTAAGGTCTTTGGAAAAGTTTGGTGGTGTTTGAAGTTGATTTGATATGATTTTAAGAAAAGTTAGTAAGGAAAGAGAGAAGAAGAAGCCATTAGAGAGTAGAAGAAAAGCTTGAAAAAGTAAGAAGAAGAAGAAGTGTAAAAAGGTGAAAAAGTGAATGCTTATTTATAGAAAAAGTTTTGGATTAAAATAATATTTTGGTAAAAGACCAAAATACCCTTACTTAATTTTTAAGCAAAGTAACACTTACCATCACCATTTCAAATCATGCTTTATGTCATTTTCACTTAAGTATTAAGTAAAGAATATAATAATTATGTTTGGTTTGATTTGATGTTTACCTTTTGCTTTGAAATGACATGTTTGTCTTTTTGTGCTTACTTTTTCTTAATTATATTCTAAAATTTTCTAAGTGTATTTAGTAAAAGTAAACTTGATTAGTAAATTAATTAATACTTATTATATTTGAATATATGTTCATATATAAGAAAATAAAGGAGTGACAATGTTGCGACAACTTTTAATCGACAAAACGTTGATTTTCGATAAAATATTTTACGGTCACGTTTTGACGTTTTAGTTAAACTATTTATTTATGTAAACCAAATTTAAAAATAAATTTGTATAATGTTGATTAAAATTATAAACACTCATAGGTAAATTAAAATAATTTATTTAACCATTGAAACTTACTTTTTTGAAATCTGCATTTTGTCATTTTTGTTGATATAAGCAAATGTTGCTATTTTTGTGCATACTTCTCTTTCCAAATCCTATCTAATTTTGTTTGAATCATATAACCTTAACTATTTTATATTTAAAATCACTTTAAATAGTATATTTTAAAGTGGTCAAATTCTGGGTCGTTACATTCTCCCTTACTTAAAAAAATTTCGTCCTCGGAATTACCCAAAACAAAAGTTTGCCCAAAACATTTATCTTTAAACTTATTTCCATATAATATACACAGATCATCCGTATGAAATATCTTATTCGACCTCCTATTTGAATACACAACTTTACTTCCGAACTAGTATCGATCCCCCGATCCTCTAGTGCGGACTCTGATCAGGCTTCAAGATCAGAACCTTTGCTTTCCGTGCATAGTTCTCAACTATGATAGAAAACTCAAGTACCTAACCAAAAATCCTCATCAATGTTCGTCATCAAGAATCGAGTGATAAATTCTTTTTCGGACCAGTGAAAACACCTCAAAGTTCCAAACTCGAATCTTAGATCAAAATTTGTGCGAGGAAATGATCTACATATAATATATGTATTTATTAACTTTCAAAAACTTTTATCTTAAGTTCAAACATTTTATAAAGGTGCTTCTTTATATATCCCTTTAATTATTTATTTCCAAATATTTTTATTAAAGAAAAATATTCTAAAGAAACCGTTTTTCACTCAAAAGATAATTTATCTTTATTATTATCATTTTTTCTTCTTTATAAATCAGATTTATAAATTATCCTTATCTTATTTCATTTACTTAAAGTATTTCACAATTTTTTACCAAAATTTTCATAAATTTCTTAGCTCTGAGTTAGGTATGATTCAGAAATTTTCGACTGTCCAAAATCGTCGAGAATCTCGCTTTATCTTATCAATTAGCGATCCCAATTTATCTTTGGTTTAAATACTTTTATAAAGATTACTAATCAATTTATCAATTAATGATTCACACTATCTCTGTAACTTAAGAAAATTATATAGATCGAGTAACTCTAAAATAATACCATTTTCAAATTTTTTTAGAGATTATGTTTGTTTATAAAACCTATTTTATAAATTCTTTTTATAAATTCATCTTATATTAATCTTTATTTAAATTACCATAATTCTTTTACTCGAATTTAAATTCTCATTCCTTTTATATTTATCATTTTACACCATCATTTTCTATTATTTAAATACATTTTTATCTTAGATGTTCATTTCTTAAACTAATCTTATTATTAAACACCTTATAGTCAAATCGTGAAACTTAATTCACAAGGTATTTGTACTAAAACATTTAAATCAAACAAGATCAATTTATGATAGTAACTTAAAATTATCATTTCTTAATTTATTATTTTGGAATAAGTATTAAAGATCTTAATTACCTTATCGGATTTCTTACTTATCGATTATCTTTATGAAACATCTTATAGTCAAACTGTGAAATTCTAATCACAAGATGTTCATATTTAAATTTCACTAATCCTGATTTCTAACTATACAGCTTTTCAAAATATATACTTTATATTCAAAACATAATCCTTGGTAAAATTATTTCATTTACCATTTTTTTCAAAATCAGTGTGTCGGTTCGCCTTGTTTAAATGTTTAGGAACCCTTATCGATAACGGTGATCAGGCGCATCGATCAGAATCCATAAATCACTCGACGGATAAATCAACATAAAACAATTTATTAGTCATTAAAAAATACGCACTCATATTTAATACACTCAAACTCATTCTAGGGTGTTACTAACCCTATCTCTAATGAGTCACTCATCCTAGGGTATTACTAACCCTATCTCTAATGAGTCTTTACCCCACCAAAGCCAAGGTTCTCGCTTAACCTTCAGCTCTAATACTAGATGTCATGACTCGTTTTTTCGTACTCCTTAAGTTGACAATAAACCACACATGTCCAACTCAAATTGCATGAAAAGAGGGAACATGAAGGGTAATTATAAAGAAAATAGACAGAACAGAACCTCACACCAATGGAATAATATATAATATTGAACAATATCTTTACAGCGGAAAACTTTTAAATACATATATCAGAGTCTAACCTAAATTCAGCTTGGATAGTTATAAACATCAGTCCTTACAATTGCTGACAAACATCAAACAAAAACAAACAGACAACATCGGATAATAGTATATGACATACGTAGAAGAATACCTCCAGCTCTCCTCTGGAAACTTCAACCGTCTTCGGCTAGACCTGAAACTACTCGGATCTGACCCGAGTATTAAAAATATCCGGATCAGACTTGGTAAACCAGCGTGAGATACTCGAAATTTAAAATGACTATGTTATCAAAACCTTTAAAAAGAAGGGTATCTCATAAGACCACGTTCACACATAAACATGGACGGGTTTTACCTTATGATAACTAAAACACTTTTATATCAAAACATTTGATATTATTTCTAATGGCATCCCTTTAAAAACATTTGCAAATAAACTTATTAATCTTAGCTGAAATTGTTACATTGGTTAAATTCCAGCACAATAGGTTTACAATCAAGTCCGAAGGTTCTTATTGGAGAATGGATTTCCATACAGATGCCAGTTGAAGGGACTACCTTCCGATGGGTATACCTCTAGATGGATGTCCCGAGGAACCATCATAAAGTTCCTCTACCAACACAAGACCGGCCTTCCTCTAACTAGATAGTACCGAATATGTCATCCCCGGTCGTTACCGACCTTTAACCAAGCGCGCTCTAGCATATAAACCACACTAATTTACATCCCGAACGTCATAGCAGAAAGAAATATATCTAGAAGGGGATGATCATATCCTAATTGGGAATGACCCACTCTTGCCGCATCTAACCCTCTTTCGATCATTTCCGGTTGATGAGGCATGAGGCAACGATTACCTTTTCACATATCATACCACTTTTGAATGCCACATTCGCAATTTTCGTTGACTACTAATTGCCTTTCACAAAAATACAAACCTTGAGCTCGTACGTCTCAAGGAAGGGTGTTAAGCTAAGAGAAGTTGCCTTCTCCGCCACCAAAGATATGTACGTTTGTAAAAACCAATGTACGTAATCTCAGAAAATGCAATGTCAAAAATTCATCCATACAAGTTCGTTCTGCGATTGAACAAAACCGAAGGTACTTTCCTCGACCATTACTAGGCGAGAATTCCTTGTGGTTTTGAGGTTTTTCATAACAAAGAGACCACCGCTACAATATAGTGAATCAGGACTTTATCCCCAATTAATCAACAAGTAGTGCCTCGTTATTATTCGTCTCAATATCTCAGTCTTCAAATATCTTCATTCTTCGAGCACGTAAATTGGTTCGAAGTGGTTTTCGGATTGGAATCACCCAAATCCGACCCCGGTTCCTTCGAAATTCAATTATCGATAAAAAGATGTTAAGTTCATACGTGGATATCAATCATCAATCAATTACTTCATCTTTTATAAAATATCTTTCTTAGATATATTCTTTTCAATTTATTCCATTTTCTTTTCAAGAGTATATGGAATCATTAAGCCTTATTTATTAAACCATTTGATTTATTTACCTTTTCTTTATATCTTTGAATAATTTCAAATCATTTCATCTTTTACTTAGGAAAACATTGATAGTGAGTACGGATCATGCTATATGGAATAGAATAATTAAACAGTGTGGAAATATAAAACTGATAAGTGATAATAGCAGTAAATAATAAAAAGACACCAGAGATTTTTATACTGGTTCGGAGCACCGTCCTACGTCCAGTCCCAGACTCCTTCTGGAATTAACCAACTAACAATACCCTCACTTAACCTGGAGGAATAGGTTTACACAACCCTTGAGCAGCCGAACAAGGACCTGAGCAGCAGAACAGGATTTTGCCTCAGCAACAGAAGAGGTCTTTACTTAACCCAAGCAGCAGAACGGATCAATAATAAATACAAATTAGTCTCTGACTTCTTGTGTTCTTAATAACACTAATGAGTCAATGATATACAAAACTTCCTATTATCTAATCCTCAAATTTGTGAATGTGAATAAGGATTGAAGGAAGAATATGATAGCCTTATAGAGCAAAAAGAATATTAGAGAGTAAGATCAGAAAGCAATAATTAAATTGATGATTTTGATGTAGAACTAACGTGTTTATATAGTTGTCTAAGAGATATAACCATTCACGAATAGTTCTCATCAAAAGAAGCAACTATTTAGTAGAAATATGTATTGTGACTCTTCATCAAAGGAGGTGTCTTTTCATAAATAATGACTGTTGGAATACAGGAGTCGACTGGTCAAAATATACCAGCCAACTGGTCGAAGAAGGCGTGTGCACGTTTTATGTGCATGTTTGCATATATATGAACAAACTGCTGAACCAGTCGACTGGTTGAAATGCACCAGTCGACTGCTCTGGCTGTTTGTGCATATATATGCACATTTTCTAACTTATTCAAAATTTTGATGAAGGTGGATAATTGCTTGATGTTTGTGAGAGATATTGAGGATAGATTTTAACAAAAATAACTACTCTACAAACACAATATACATGTACTAACACAATTACACAATGTGGCCTTGAAATCTCCAAAGTGCTAGCATATCCCTTCGGTCAGTAGTCGCATCTTCTTTGCTTTTTCTTGTTAATTATTGTACGTTGTCATGAATCAAAATCCATGATTCAACTTTCTCCCCCTTTTTGATTGATGACAACCTGTATAAGGAAAATATATATGTCGTAGCAAAAGAATATAAACTCCCCCTGAATTTATTATTCCTCCTGAATAAATGGCTATCGTTTTCCTACAAAAATGTTAGTCCACCTATGTTTCTCCCCCTTTGTCATCGACAAAAAGGAAAAATAGAGGCATTGTATAACTAGGTAGCATATAAAATATGAAATATGAACAGAACCAGGTAGCAGTAGTAGCAGTAGTCATAGAGAGACTAATTATACAAGTCTCCTAAAATATCAAAGCAGTGAATAATAAACAAAATTACCAAAAACCAACACTAGAGATAACATTGAATAATTAGTCGGAATCTGTTTGCTCATCGTCTCCTTCCTCTTCTTCTCCTTGAATTTCTTTCCCTTTATTTTTGTGCTATGGTTCAGAAGGAGGTCCGCCAATACTTAGAGAAGAACTAGTAGCTTCATCTGAAGTGCTCCATGTGAATTGAGGTGCAGGACGCTTTCCCGGATCTTAAGTAGCATGAGGACTTGATGAAGAGCATGAGATTGCGTCCCATAATTTGACAAAGAATGATTTAACCTTATCGAATTTCTTATCTATCTTAGCATCCATTCTTTTCAAACGAGCTTCTAGAAGAAATTGATTCCGAGCAACTATATCCATTGATTCTTTTGTTGAGAGAGTTGCAGAGGGAATGCGAACATCGCTTGGCCTTGAAGATTGAGAAGGAGCAGCTGGTGGTTGTTGAGGTTGTCTTGATTGTGCATGTGCAAGCTAATCTGCATAGGGCATAATGCGAAGAGTGGGAGGAGGCAACTTCATGAGCTTTATAGTCTTTGCATTAAGAATCCCGACGGTAGAAATTTCGGAATCTGGTTCTGGGACGTCAAAATGTTTAAGTAAACGCATTATGTACTCAACATAGAAAATATGTTTCATAGCACCTTGATTGAAGCCGAGTAACTCGTCTACTATGAGTTGAATCCAATTAATGTCTTTACCATCATATATAGCATACAAAGCACCAAAATTTTCTTGATAAACCTGATCAAAGGTGCCGGTTCGTTGAAGAATAGATCGCATCATTGCCCGATGAAGTAATCTAGCGGTGGGACGAAGACCAATCTACTTTGTACCATCCAAATTATCTTCTATAAAACGGTGACTGACTTCATTTTGGGTATGAACTACACAATCAACTTCTTGAAGATTAATCCCATCTGTTGGTGTGTGAAGAATATGACCAACACGATCAATTGGGAGAAACACCTTCTTGCCACATACTAAGCTCCAAATGCAATTATCTCGGCAACCTCTTGGATCTTGGTGACCCAAATTCAAGTTAGCCAAAAAGAGTTTAACCATGATGTGATTTATTGGAAGCTTGTTCTTTCCATAGTCGAGTAGAGATTCTAATCTGGCCTGCCTAGCAATGTTGAGAAGACCGTAGGCTGAGAAATCCGGGAAAACAACAAAGGAGCTCTCTAGAATTGGAATATTTTTCAATTTCGTCCATCGTAGTATGGCAGTAGAATCGTACAACCACTGAGCAATGTATGTATCAATGGTATCTTGAGTGGAAGAGGATGAAGTTTTTGATTTTTTGGTTTTGGGAGGTGCCATTGAAGTGCAATTTGAAGATAGTTGAAGGGGTGGTAGGGTTTTGAAATTTGGAAAATGAAGAAGAATGAATCAGTTATGAAGAGATGCAGATGAGGTGGCAAAAAGCTATTAGGTGGTAGGGTGAAAAATTGGGACCGATTGCTGAAAATTTTAACCACGAAGTCCCAGCAGTCGACTGGTGAGAGATATCCAGTCGGTTGTTTAAGCAAACCTGAGAAGATGCTTAGGTAAACCAGTCGACTGGTGTAACTTAGTCGACTGGATAAGGAAACCAGAGAGCAAATAATGTTAAAGCAGTCGAATGGTTGAAAGGACAGTCGACTCTTGAGAAAAAAAAATTTTGTGCAGAGATTTTGTGACTTGTAAAATTCCATATATCTAAATTGTGTACATATATATAACAGTATGTCCAACACTCATTTCATCTTTGGTTGAGATTTTTGAAACAGTAGAAAATATATATATATATATATTATTTGAAACAAAGAATTATAATGAAACGAAATAGATAAAACATGACTTAGGGAAAAAAAATACAAACAAAGTAAGAAATCATTTGGGAGATTTCTTTGGAGTCTTTCTGGGGGACTTCTTTGGTGTTGTCTTCGGTGTGGTTTCCTCTCCTGGTTCTATTTTGGTATTCTCAATATATGGTTGGAGAGGAGACCAAATGTTATTCCGAGACGTATAATTTGGAGAGACTGGAGGAGGTTGAGGACTCGGCTCCCATGGATTATAATGAGAGGAAGATGGTTGAGAAGTATGGGGATGAAAAGATGTTGGTTGATGTACGTTAGATGTAGAACAACCACAAATTTTTGATCCGATATCCACAAGAAACTGAAGACGTCTTGAATTTGTTTTCTACTCTTAATACATTTCACGGTTCAGTTCAACTAATTCCCGTTGATAGTGATGCATATCATCTATCTTTTGTTTAGTATCCGGGGAACCGAAGAACAAAAACCGCCTAGACTTCTTCTTTTCTGGAGTATATCCGGTACGGTTTTTAGGAGTTGGAGTGGGTAAATGAGAATCAGAGGAATCATATGCAGAAGATGGTGTTGAAAAATCTTCGCATGATGGTTCATCAGAAGAGTTGTGGTTAGAAGCCATAAGAATGATAACAGTTGACAAGAAGAATTCTAGAGTCATTGTTTTGGAATAAGTAAAAGAAGGCTGTAATTTTGTTTGCAAAAGGGAGAATGTGAGGATAAAATACAAATAGAGAGTATATATATAGGGGAAAACATCAGAAAATATAGATGGTTAGAAAAGTTTAAATGTTTTCAAACTCACCACCATGATCACTTCTAATATTTTTTATTTTTAAATCCTTGAAATTTTGTATTCTTTTGACAAAAGTTTAGAAATGCTCAAAAGTATCACTTTTGTTTTTCATAAAAATAGTCCAAGTATATCTAGAAAAATCGTCAACAATTACAAACACATACTTATTTATGATTTATGGATTGTACTTGAGTTGGTCCAAATAAATCCATGTGTAGTAATTCTAGTGGTTGTATTGTTGAAATAACCTTTTTAGATTTAAAAGATGACTTAGTTAATTTTCCTAATTGACATGCATCACAAATAAGATTTACTTTAAAATTCATTTTAGGTAAACCTTTTACTAAATCATTTTTAGAAAGTTTATTTATAGCTTTGAAATTAATATGACAGAAACGTTTGTGCCATAACCAAGGATCATTTTCTTTGGCTATTAAACACATATCTGAATTATGATTTATTTTCATATTAAGAACATAAATATTTCTGTCTCTATTACCTTCAAAAATTAGATTTTCATTTTGATCAAAAATACTACATTTATTTTCTGAAAATGTGATTTTGAATCCTTTGTCATACAATTGGCTAATGCTTAAAAGATTATGTTTCAAATTTTTAACTAATAAAACATTTGAAATAAGAGGTAAATTAGATGTACCGTTGTTGCTCACATCGCCTTTGCCGATGATAAATCCTTTGGAATTGTCTCCAAAAGTGACAGAGCCTCCATCTGAGTAAGTAATATTTGATAGCATATCTTTGTCTCCTGTCATGTGTTTTGAGCAACCACTGTCTAATATCCATTTTCCTCTCTTTTTGAGTGGGACCTGGAAAAAATAAGACAATAACATTGGTACCCACTTTTCTTATAGGGTCCTAAGAGTTAGGTCTTAGGAAACTAAACCCAAAAGGGTTCAGTATTCCCTTTAATAATATAATTTTCATTTTTGTATACAGATTCAAAGAAGGAGTTTATCTATTTCTTCCTAATCAAACTGTTGTTTGTTTTAGGAATCCATATTTTTATAGTTTTTGAACTGGTCCTTTTTGAATTATCATTTGTGGTCTTAGTTTTAGAATCTTTTCTCCATTTGTTTTCTATTTTATGTGGAGCTATTGATTTCTTAACATATCCTAGACCTCTTTTACTTGAAACAGATTGAGAATTTTCAATTATTTTAGACAAATTTTCTCTTCCTTTATTGAAATTAGAGACATTTTTAGTAATATCTTCTAACTTACTTTTAAGACCAATATTGTCTAATTCAATCATTTTAACTTTAGTCTTTAACTCGTGATTTTCAAGAACTAAAGCATCATTCTTTTCCTTTTGAGTTTCAATTTCTTGACATAATAAGGTAAGTTGAGAATTAACATTAGAGAATGATTTTGGAAGATTTTCAAGTTCTTCCTCTAGTATTTTCTTCTCATCTTTAAGCATATCCTTTTCGAATTCTGCTTTATTTTGATTTTCACGAGTTTCCTTGTATTTTCTTTTGAGATTTTTAAGAGTGTCTAAGAGTTCTGAATTAATCTCAATTAAATCTTCAAAAGTAAAATCACTAACCTCATTATCTGTAGCCATAAAACATACATTAGCTTGTTCAGTGTCATTGTCGCTTTCACTTTCAGATGATGAAGAGAAATCTGAATCATCCCATGTTAATGAGAAAGCTTTCCTTTTGTAATTGTCCTTCTTGCTCTTGTTTTTGTATGTTTTCTTCTGTTCTGGACAATCTTTTTGAATATGACCTTTCTTATGACAATTATAGCATTCTAGAGCAAAGTTAGATGGTTTGTTGGATCCGTTATTGAGACTTCTTTTGCCATTATTTTTGTTAATTTTTCGAAATTTCAAAAACTTTTTGAAATTTTTGGCAATGAATGCAAGATCTTCATCATCAGAACCTTCTTCTTCTTGTGCATAAAAAGCTATATTCTTTTTATCTTGTGCCTGTACTCTCTTTGCCTGCAAATTTACTTCATAGGACATTAGATTTCCTATTAACTCTTCCGGTTTCATGGTAGAGAGATCATTAGCTTCTTCGATAGCTAATACTTTTCTTTCCCACTCATCCGTTAAAGAGTTAAGGATTTTTTAAACAATATCAAAATCAGTATATTTTTCTCCTAGTCCTAATAGTGAATGGTAAATGTCTTGAAATCTAGAATACATGTCATTAATTGATTCATCTTGCTTCATCCTAAAGTTTTGAAATTGATTTTTGAGCATAGAGATTTTACTTTGTTTAACCTTATTAGTTCCTTCATGTGTGATCTTAAGTGTACGCCATATTTCATACTCAGATTCACACATACTAATACGATTAAACTCGTTTTTCTCTAAAGCACAAAATAACATATTCACTGCTTTAGCATTGGCAGTTGCATCTAATTTTTGTGTATTAGTCCATGTAGAGTATTCTTCAGTAGGAGCAGTGTATACTTTTTGTGAAATATTCCATGATTCAAAACTATTAGATTGCATATAGATTCTCATACGTGTAGCCCAGTAATTGTAGTTCATGCCATTGAAGAATGGAGGTCGTACTGTAGATTGACCTTCAGTATAACTAGTGACAATGCTAGTGTTACTTTCCATATTAGCAAAGTATCAAATAACTGTGTAACGGTTATAGGATGCCACGCTCTGATACCAAATGATAGTGAGTACGGATCGTGCTATATGGAATAGAATAATTAAACAGTGTGGAAATATAAAACTGATAAGTGATAATAGCAGTAAATAATAAAAAGACACCAGAGATTTTTATACTGGTTCGGAGCACCGTCCTACGTCCAGTCCCAGACTCCTTCTGGAATTAACCAACTAACAATACCCTCACTTAACCCGGAGGAATAGGTTTACACAACCCTTGAGCAGCCGAACAAGGACCTGAGCAGCAGAACAGGATTTTGCCTCAGCAACAGAAGAGGTCTTTACTTAACCCAAGCAGCAGAACGGATCAATAATAAATACAAATTAGTCTCTGACTTCTTGTGTTCTTAATAACACTAATGAGTCAATGATATACAAAACTTCCTATTATCTAATCCTCAAATTTGTGAATGTGAATAAGGATTGAAGGAAGAATATGATAGCCTTATAGAGCAAAAAGAATATTAGAGAGTAAGATCAGAAAGCAATAATTAAATTGATGATTTTGATGTAGAACTAACGTGTTTATATAGTTGTCTAAGAGATATAACCATTCACGAATAGTTCTCATCAAAAGAAGCAACTATTTAGTAGAAATATGTATTGTGACTCTTCATCAAAGGAGGTGTCTTTTCATAAATAATGACTGTTGGAATACAGGAGTCGACTGGTCAAAATATACCAGCCAACTGGTCGAAGAAGGCGTGTGCACGTTTTATGTGCATGTTTGCATATATATGAACAAACTGCTGAACCAGTCGACTGGTTGAAATGCACCAGTCGACTGGTTGAAATGCACCAGTCGACTGCTCTGGCTGTTTATGCATATATATGCATATTTTCCAACTTATTCAAAATTTCGATGAAGGTGGATAATTGCTTGATGTTTGTGAGAGATTTTGAGGATAGATTTTAACAAAAATAACTACTCTACAAACACAATATACATGTACTAACACAATTACACAATGTGGCCTTGAAATCTCCAAAGTGCTAGCATATCCCTTCGGTCAGTAGTCGCATCTTCTTTGCTTTTTCTTGTTAATTATTGTACGTTGTCATGAATCAAAATCCATGATTCAACAAACATTTCCAAATCGTTCCTTTAATCTTAATCAAAGATTTCTTATCTTCAAGTTATAACTTTTAACTTAGGGAAAATATTTCCAAATCATTTATTAAATCTTAATCAAAGATTTCCTTCTTAAATCATATTCTTGCAAATCAAAGATTTTCATAACAGAGCACTACTGCCACCTTAGATATGGTAAATTTCATCTCCAGGGACTAGTGGCAAGTAATCTTACATCATGAAGATCTTTGTCTTCAATGATCTTTGTCTTTAATATGTTTTAGTTCGAAAATTAGTTTGAAGGGATTTTCGGATAGGAATCACGCAAATCCGATCCCGGTTCCTTCGTACTAATCATCGATAAAAAGATGTAAAGTGGTTAACTAATATTCAAAGAATTTTTTTTAGAAAAACTTAAATATGATCTTTTAGAGCATCCGGGCTTTCCTTTCGATCTATTCCACCCCTCGTCTAAAAAGAAAAAACATAGGCCAGGTAAGTTCAGGGCACTGGTTGCTCCGTCCCTAACCTTAGTTAAACACCTTGTTTTATCTTTCCAGATCTCACAGGCAGGACAAATGTACTAGTCGTTTCCGCATACTCAGTTTGTTAATACATTCAATATTCTTTACATTTTGTTTAAGTTGTGTAAACAATTCCTCTTAACCATTTATTCAAACTCTTATTAAAACTTCCAAATCAACTTTAAATTACTTAATTATTCTTTTAAAATTATTCACAAAATATATAGGAAAGAATTGTTAAGTTTAAAACTATATTCAAAAGGTTATAGAATTCGCAGCATAAAAGTGCTGCGGAAAGTGCTATATAAACTTATTTTATTTAAACAACTTTTTAATATTTGAAAAATCATATTTTCCATTCCAAATCTCTTTTAAAACATTTTAATAGATTTATCAAATTTATTTCATATTTTTAATCATTTAAAAATATCATTTATAAAGAAATTCCTTTTTTGGATTTCGAACTGCAAAACCGCGATCTTTTAGAAAATTGTTTTGGACATATCTCAATGGGGCTTTGCACGAAAGGTCCCTATTTCTATTGTTGTTATAAGAAAAGTACCTGTAGAAATGTGTATATAAATTAAGTCCATGTTTTTTCTAAATCAAAAAACGCAAGTTTGCTTGCGTTTTCTAAACATTAATTTTTTTTTGAAAATTTCAAAATCTGAAAGCGTAGACTAGCCTGCGCTTTCTATCAAGAAATTGCAAGTTACCTTGCACTTTTCAAAAATTTAAAAATCAAAAAGTCCTAATAAAAAGTGCAAGTTAACTTGTGCTTTTCAAAATTTTTAAAGATTTTCAAAATTTCAAAAAAATTCCAAAATCAGAAAAGTGCAAAGCACCTTGCGTTTTTTATTTTTCAAAAATAGGGACCAAATTTACATATTCATTTCTGCAGGGACTTTTCCTATAATAACACCAAAAACAGGGACCTGAGACTCTTATCTTGTATTTCAAAATCTACTTGATGAAATCTTGATTTTCTTTCTTCATTAGAAAACTACGGATATAATAGACCGGAAAATTCTTATCTCGTAGAATTCCAAGCTATATTCCACTTTGTACACTCATTTAACTTTTATGGCGCGAAATCACGAACTACCGTTACGCGACGCGCCTAGTTTTGACTTGTTTTTCAATTTCTTTTCAAACTTATTGGAAACACTTTTAAATATTTATAAAACATTTCTAAATCATTTTAAACTCATTTTAAACAATATTTTTATATTTAGAACTCATATTCCATTTCATTTCATATTATAATATCATTTTCTACTTTCTTTTTAGAATCATTTAGAGGCTAAATCACTCCATACACATATTATTATGGATTTAATTTCCATTAAATTAAATATGGTTAATTACTAACCATTTCTCTTATCATTTATCAAACAAAGTTATCATCCATATAATAAACATATAATCAACCATAATATCAACCAAGTTATCAAACATTTAATTATCCAACATATAACAAACTTTTCATGTTATTAACTTGAAATAATTTTATGAATTAGTAACTTTAAATATGATTACTCACCTTTTACCAAAAGATTAACTTCCTACCAACATTCTTTTTAATCCAACACTTCACTATTTTTTTAACTTCAACCAACTTTGGAAAACTCAGTAGAGCTTCCGCAATACTTCAAACTTTCTTCTACTTCCTTGGAATGAAACGGGCAGCACTTCTTTCTCTTTTTCTAGCTCCGAAGCTTCACGACTTGCTCCTCCCTCCTCCATAGGTTCGACCTCCTCCTATTCCACTCCTTCCTCCATCATTTCTTCACTTCTTAGATGCTAAACCATGTTTTAATTGTATTCTAAGGTCTTTGAAAAAGTTTGGTGGTGTTTGAAGTTGATTTGATATGATTTTAAGAAACGTTAGTAAGGAAAGAGTGAAGAAGAAGCCATTAGAGAGTGGAAGAAAAGCTTGAAAAAGGAAGAAGAAGAAGTGTAAAAAAGTGAGAAAGTGAATGCTAATTTATAGAAAAAGTATTATATTAAAATAATATTTTGTTAAAAGACCAATATACCCTTACTTACTTTTTAAGCAAAGTAACACTTACCATCACCATTTCAAATCATGCTTTATGTAATTTATAGATAGTTCGCTTGCAGTGAAAGTGGAAAACGACTTCCCACGTCGTTTTCTTTTTGTTTTTACTTCCTCTACACTCATTCGGTATCGATCAATGATCGACAACGGATCCGTTGTCTGAAGCGACATGGAAGATTATTTTCATTACAGGGACACCGAGCATGCAAAAAGCAAGCAAGATAAGTCCAAATTCTTCAAAAGAGCCAGGACCATTTTGTAATGTATCGTACAGTATTGGCTATGGAATGTTGCACAAGTCAATTCTGGCTTAATGGACGAAGATAGCAAAACGTGTCATGCATCGGGATAAGGCCCAAATGTCGTTCCGAGAGAAACTCAAGACTCGATTTACTATCTTCCTCCATTAAGCCGCAATCAACTCAAACTTCTCATGACCAACGTCGCAAGTGCAAACTCGCCATCAAATCAATGAACGAACACTATGATTAATAAACCCACTTCAGATTGGATTCTAAAATATAGGAGTGATCAGAGACTTGGAATCGGCAAATTGCAATTGGGTCGGAGGCAGCCTAAGGAGTGGATCGATGGTGACCTAAAATAGTGGCGAGCTAGGATTTTTGTCGGAGATGGCTCGAGAAAGCGGCGTCCAGGCTCAAATGGTGGAAACACAAAAGGAACCGCGGTGGAAAGCTTGGAAGAGGTTGAATCGGAGGAAACCACGGCGGAAGGCATGGGTGAGACTGGATTGTAGGAGGCGATGGATCATAGCGATGGATTGAAGGCTTGAATCATGGAAGTGGAAGGATCGGATCGCTGGAAGGAAGAATCGCCTAGGGTTTGGATCGCATGAAGAAATTGGCTTGGCTCGAATAGAAGGGTAGATCGGCTCGAATAGCCCATAAATAGGCAATATAAATGAAGCAAAAAATTCGCTAAGTCATTGGGTCACCTATGATCCATCATTTATGGATCGCCAGCGACCCATACTCTCGAAGGCAAAAAATTTCTATGAAGTAATCAGGTCGCTAGTGATCCATCGTACATGGATCGATAGCAACCCATAAGGTTGGAGGTAAATTTTTCTCGACCTCGTGCTCCGATATCTACCCACTATTTCAAATATACCGGGAAACTATAGAGAGAAATTCGATCTATTACGACAAGCAGTAGCAGTCGTGACTAAAACTAGGTGATCAACAGCATAACCTACTATGTGTCTGCAAGACTCAAATGCGATTATTTGGAAACTAGTAAACATATATTATAATCGATAACTTCCAAAGCATGCCTTGTTTCCAACGAAGACGTACTCTGGGGGGAATTTGTTATCAGGGTTTTTAACCCAGGAGGATCCAATAGAAGACGGAATAACTTCATGACATCAGAATGGCTCAGAACTCGTCCAGAAAGGCTAAAGCGATAAGTTAACGAGAGCCAAGTCATATTACTAAAGCTACGACTAAATTTAACAAGACCAGGAAACCTGCGTCCGTTCAAGAATACAACCAGCCAGTAGATTGTAATCGTAACGGAGCAACGTGCAATGAGATTACACAAACAATAACGTTACAAAGGTCATGAAAGCATTCTACGCATCAAAGTCAAGAAATACACTAAGTTATGGATTGTCGGCGATCACATTTCATCCTGGGATTGCTAGATCGCTATGGCATATTGAAGGAAGGAAGCATGATGGAAAGAGTGTAAAAATGAGCTAAGTGTATGGATCGCTAGTGATCCATACAACATGAATTACCAGCGATCCATATTTTCCCATGGATTCACGGCGAGCTAACTAGGCAAAGCAATGGAAATAGTGCTAAGTTATTAACTCGCACGCGAGCTTAATCTATGGATCGCTAGTGATCCATGATTTTGGCTCAGGTCATGAGCCAAACTCCTATAGATCCTCCTACATTCATCTGCGAGCAATTGGCGAACTGACCTGGCCTAGAAGCTCTCTGATCTCTATAAATATCATCCTTCCTGCAACATAAACAGGATCTTCTTCTCCGGACTGGTCGTTGAAGCTTTGCTGGAAGCTTTCTTCACTCTCTACCTCCCTCACAACACTCTCTAAAAGGATTCACTGTGATTCTCCAGTGGATCCTAACCTTAGAGATCTATTCTAGCTAAGGACAATCAACAATCTTGTAATCAAATACTTCTTGTAACAGTGACCAGACTATAATAAAACTATAAAGTGGACGTAGGCTTCATTAACAGATGAACCACTCTAATCCTTTCTTTTTCTGTCTTTTTCTACATTTATTGCTTATATTATTGCTCTGTGAGAATAGGACCGATGCTTTCATACTCAAACCAGGGCGTTGATCCATTTTTTAGGTTAACAACCATCATTAGGAAGAATGAGAAGTTCATTCGGGGATTGAGGCCCGAGATTGCTAGGGCAACCTTATCACGTATCCATGATCCTTATAATGTAGTTGTGGAGATGGAAATCTGACATGTAAAAATGCTTGCTACTTGTGCGAGAGAAAAGCCGGTTGAAACCCAGGGTTCTCAAGGAAAGAAGAGGAAGATTTTTAAGAAGAAGGGAGCCTAGAAGGGAGACGCTGCCAAGAAGGAAAAGGCTGGTCTAATCTGTCTCAAGTGTGATAAGAATGATCATTACGATCATGAATGCCGATCAGGCAAGGGGAAGGAGGCTGTAGATAAAAAGGGGGTGAAGTGCTTCAACTGTGATTAAGTTGGGCATTATAAGAATCGGTGTCCAGAACGAGTCAGGGTGGACATGGGAAAGGTCTTTGCTATTGGACTATCATCTGCTAGACCAACTGCAGCTTAAAAGGGAAGACCGTGATGGAAGGTACGCATTTTATTCAGAGTATACTAGTTAGGGTACTATTTGATACCCGTGCATCACATTTATTTATATCTTAGTGCTTGGTTGATAGGTTACACTTAGAACCCACATACCTTGTTACTTCCTTATGGGTTGCAGATCCGATAGGAGGGTATGCTACTCTAAGGATGAGATGTGACCAGTTAGAACTTGATTTGTTAGGTCATAAGTTTGCATGCAGTCTGTATGTTTTTTATTTCGTAGATTTCAGGATTATCTAGGATATGGATTGGTTGGGTAAGTATGAGGCTAGGGTATTTTGCCAGGATAGGGAAATATCTCTAAGATACCCTAATAGTCATAACCGAATCATATTCTCAGTGGATAATTCTGACCGGAGTGTTTGTGCCTTGTTAAGTGCTATGGAAGTGGGAGAAGAATTAAGTCAGGTTCGGGTAGCAAGAGAGTTTGTAGATGCCTTTGAACCGGTTACAGGACTACCATTGAAACGAGCTATTGAGTTTCGAATAGATATTGTGCCAGGAGCTGAACCTATCAGTGTACCGCCTAGCAGGATGAAACCGATGGAGATGAAGGAATCGAAGGTGCACTGTTGGATCTAGAATGAAGGAATTGTATTAGACTAAGCGATTTGCCTTGGGGAGCGGCTGCTGTGTTCATGAAGAAACCAGATGGGTCGCTGAGGATGTGTATTGACTATCGTAAGTTGAACGATAAGACGACTAAGAATAAGTATCTTTTGCTGAGAATAGACGATCAATTTGGTTAGTTGTGTGGAGCCAGATTATTTATCTAGTTTGATTTGGCGACAGGTTTCCATCAGTTAAAAGTGGCAGAGGACAGCATTCCATTGACAGCACTTCGGACTAGGTATAGCTCGTATAAGTGGTTAGTAATGCCATTCGGGTTAACGAATGCACTTGCTTTCTTCGTGGATTTGATGAACCGAGTTCTCTGAGAGTACTTGGATAGGTTTATGTTGGTGTTTATAGTATGACATTTTAGTATACTCTAAGGACTAAAGAGAGCATGAGGATCATCTTAGAGTGGAGTTTGAGACGTTAAGGCAGCATTAGCTGAAAGCGAAGTTTTCCAAGTGTCATTTTTGGAAGAAAGAGGTTAAGTTTCTTGGTCACATGGTTTCAAAGAAGGGCTTGTCATTCGATCCAGATAAGATTGAAGCTGTTAATAATTGGAAGAGACCAAAAAGGGTGATTGAGGTTAGAAGTTCTCTTGGACTTGCTGGCTATTACCGGGGATTCATCAAGGACTTCTCGCGGATAGTAGCACCTTTGACTAAGTTAAACAGGAAGGATGTGAAGTTTGTCTAATCCGATAAATGTGAGGAAGTATTCCTAAAGTTAAAGCATTTGTTGACCAACGCACCTGTGTTAGTAGTTCCATATAGAAACTAAGGTTTGGTAGTGTATATCGATGCATGTAGGACTGAATTAGGAGTTGTGTTGATGTAGAAGGGTAAAGTCATTGCCTATGCTTTACGATAGCTTAGTCCGCATGAAGTAAGATATCCTACTCATGATTTGGAGTGAGCTGCGGTGATCTTTGCGTTAAAGATTTAGGGACATTATCTCTTAGGAGAGAGATTTGAGCTATACACCGATTATAAGTCTTTAAGGTACTTATTCTCTCAGAAGGAGTTGAATATGAGACAAAAGTGGTGGCTAGAGTTTTTAGCAGCTTATGATTTTGGTATAGAGTATACACCCAGGAAAGGAAATAAAGTAGCGGATGCTCTTAGTAGAAGACATCAGAATGTGGTGTTAGCTATGTTGGCATAATGGAAATATTTATAAGCTTTAACTACATGTAGTATGCAGTTAAGATCGACCGCTAGTTCTAGTTGGAGCACCACCATGTTGTCTTGTTTGGAAGTTTGACAAGTGTTGATTGAAAGGATTAATTCTAAGCAAAAAGAGGATCCAGTGTTAACCGAGAAGATTAGAAGACTTGAGGTTGGAACTGAGATCGATGATCTAAAGGATTTTAGTCTTGCCCAGGGGGATGGTTGAGAAAGAAGGGACGATTATGTGTTCCGAACATTGAGGACTTAAGGGAAGAAGTTCTTAAGGAATGTCATCGGTCCAAGTTTACGATTCATCTTGGAGGGACCAAGATGTATCAAGATATGAAGAGGAGCTTCTATTGGGAAGGTATGAAGAGGGATGTTGGCTTCTGGGTTAGGCAGTGTGCAAACTATCAACAAGTGAAGGCAGGACATTAAAAGCCGAGTGGGTTACTTCATCCTTTGGAGTACCAATTTGGAAATGGGATTCGATATCCATGGATTTTATGGACGGGTTGCCAAGGAATAAAGGAAATGATAGTATATGGGTTATAGTAGACAGGTTGACCAGTAGTGCCCATTTCATTCTAGTTAAGTCAACCAGGACAGCACTTGCTTTAGCAAAGTTATTCATAAAGAACATAGTTAGACCACATGGAGTTCCTAGTAGGTCAGTGATAGAGATGCTTTGTTTACTAGTGAATTCTGAAAGAGTCTACAGGATGTGTTAGGTACCAAGATTAATATGAGTACAGCGTATCACCCTCAGACAGATGGGTAGACAGAGAGGGTCAATAAGGTACTCGAGTATTTATTAAGAGCTTGTGTATTGGACTTTGGTGGATCTTGGGAAGATCACCTACTTTTAGTGAAGTTTTCCTATAATAATAGTTATCATACTAGTATAGGAATGGCACCTTTTGAAGCTTTGCATGGAAGGCCATCCAAATCACCAGCATGTTGGTTAGAGACTGGAGAAGATTAGTCTTAGGTCCAGATCTGGTTAGAGATGCGACAGAGAAGATTGAGTTGATCCAAGAAAGGATGAAGGAAGATTATTCCAGACAGAAAAGTTACGCCTAAAAGAGGTAAAGACCTAGAATTCTCAGTTGGGGATAAGGTTTTCATTAAAGTATCACCAATGAAGGGTGTGGTGTGATTCGAAAAGTCGGGGAAACTAGTACCGAGATATGGTTATCTATTCCTAGTTATAGAGAGGATCGGGAAGCTCGCTTACAGAGTTGAGTTGCCGAGTAGTATGTCAGGTGTCCATAATGTATTACATGTGTCTTATGTTTGCAAGTATGTGCATGCTCTAGAGATTACTATTCCTTTGACGGGGTTGGAAGATTTGATAGTAAAGCCTAATTTTACTTTGTTAGACAACCAGTTCGGGTTGTAGTGATAGATGTAAAAAGATTAAGGAACAAGATAGTCAAATTGGTGAAAGTTCAATGGAGCGACAATGTGAAGGACTGTACTTGCGAGACGGAAGACATGATTAGAGATACTTATCCTGATCTGCTTTAAGGGCATGTCTATATTAGCTTTATATAGATAGTTGCTAGTCAGGTAGGCTAGTATGGTCATTAGTAGTTATTACTGATGATTGCTATATTTAGTATTTAGTCCTTATTGAATTTCGAGGACGAAATTCTTTAAGGAGGTGAGCCTGTAACACCTTTAATTTTTAATAACATTATTCAAATGATTTATTTAGATAAATTAAATAAAGTGTTAGCACCAAAATTGGTCACTAACCTCGTTGAGAAAGATTGTGTAGAGATATAAGTGATGAAGATAAATTAAACAAGGAAGAATATGCTAATTTGAATGTAGAAAGTAAGAACACTGGATTTATAGTGGTTTAGCGTAATTACCTACGTCCACTTTGGTATTAAACTTTATTGATTTACTTGATGACTGATTACAGATCCAATCCGTAGATCAGATACTTGAATACAATTGATAAGTAGAGAAGATGAGTCTTGAAAGCGGCATAGTCTCCCCAGTGTTCCCGAAAAAAGGTCCCTTTTCACTGTGCCCCTGCCCCTCTATTTATAGACAAAGATGGGTTGGACTTCCCAGGTGGGCTTGGCAGCCGAACACCTTGGCCCAAATGGAGTGGTTGCTGTATGCCGAACCAAACAGGCCGAACGGTTGGATGCCGAACCACACTCTCCATGCCGAACGAGGCGCTTGTTGTGTGAGAAGTGTAGATCGAATTGCAATCGAAGCCGAACGTGCCTTTGGCCGAACGAGGCATCTGGCCGAATGCTACCTTTGGCCAAATGAAGCTCTTAACCGATCAATTTCTCTGGCCGAACGATGGCTCTGGCCGAACGTTGCCCTTAACCGATCGATGCCTCTGGCCGAACGAAGTATCTGGCCGATCAATGCTTATGACGGTCAATTCAGCCATGCTGAACATTTGTACACGCCGAACGTCTCCTGATGCCGAGCGCTCCTTGGATGCCGAGCGCTCCTGGATGCTGAGTACTACTGGGTGCCGAGTACTCCTGGATGCCGAGCACTCGTGGATGCTGAGCACTCCTGGATGCCGAGCACTCCTGGATGCCGAGTGCTCCCTGATGCCGAGCGCTCCTTGGATGTCGAGTACTACTGGGAGCCGAGTACTCCTGGATGCCGAGCACTCCTGGATGCCGAGTACTCCTAGATGTCGAATACTCCTGGATGCCGAGTACTCCCTAATGCCGAGCGCTCCTTGGATGCCGAGTACTATTGGATGCCGAGTACCTAGTTGTCTGGTCAAATATCCAGGAAACACTTGCCCCCCAAAGTGTATTACGTGACCGAATCGTGATACGCTTTGAATTGCATATGTCCCGTACTTCGCTTCGAATCTAGGTTAACTATCCTTGGAGATGCCTCCTCGAGAATATCAGTGGTGGAGGTGTGTGACGAGCGTGGTATAGATGCCGAACGAGGCAGTCGAAACCGAACGCTCCTTATGCCGAACGACTTTGTATGCCGATGCCGAACACTGTGGCTTTGACCGGTTCCACCGGATATAGCCTTTTCAACTTCTCCTTCTGTCCTATAAAAGCTTACACCTTCTTCCTCCTCTTTTCACACTCACTTCTTCTATCTTGTTTTCGAGAAACTCGCCTGTTAAGAACCTTCAAAGACTTAACAACTCTTCCTAACCTATTCGTCATTAATCAAAACCGTGGCCTCAACTCCAGATTTCTCCTAGTCGCGATCTACTAACTAGGTAACAATCCCTTTAACTAAATCCACAAAGGGGTTTCAACATGAAGCTCGAGTTCGTAAATTGATAGGTGTTGCGTGGATTTTTAAGGCTAGATGATATGGAGGAAGGTAGGAGTTGGCTAGAATGCCGAACGGGATGGTTCGGTGCGACTCACCGAACGATTCGTCCTCGTGGTTCAGTGTGGATGGAGGAAGAAAAAGGGGAATGAGGTCGCTGTAGAGGACGGTGTGTCGAGCGTTGGCGCTCGGCGTAACCTTGGCTCGGCATGATTCGTCATATGCCGGGCAGTGCAATGGAAGGATATGGAAGGGGTATGAGCCAGATAGGATGTCGAACGTTGTCCCGACCGAACAAGATTTTGGCCGAATGATGCTTTGCCGAACAGTCACAAATGCCAAACCACCATGGGTGCCGAACAATATAAATGCCGAACAACATAACTACCGAACAATATAATTGCCGAACAATACAAACGCCGAACAACATAAATGGTGAACCACATGAATGCCGAACCACATTAATGCCGAACCACACTTCACCAAACATTTGTGAATGCTGAAACCTGTTTTGTCCGGACAAAACTTAACCGAACATGCCGAACGATACCTTTAGCCGAGTAGGAATTAGGCCGAACACTTATTAACCTTGCCTATTCATATAGCAAAACAAGGACCAGGACCTAAGCACACTAGCATATGAAACTGACCCAGATCATTAACTCCCTAGCTTTAGTAGGCATAAATCCGAACTTAGATTAACATACGTTTTCTGAATCCGAAATTGTAATCACCACAAGGCGGGCTTTTTGAGACGATCAGCGATGACGGTCTTCGAAGGCGATGATTCGAAGCTCATTTTTACATCTTTGTAACCTTCAGATTCTCAACGCTTATACACGATTGCTTGCACTAGTTTACACACCATGTGGGGGGAATATTCATGTGGTTAATTCTAACGTTGAACATTTTTCAAGTATAGTTTTCACAAGCGCTTAGACAGATTCACTATTTATTGGGGATGTCTAAAAATTCTAGCTCCGCTGCTATATCTGATAGGCCTAGGCTGTTATCAAGGCAAGAAGTCGCGGACACTTCAAATCCGTCGACTTCCCCTGCTCATAACTTAGCTCCTGATACCCTGGAGGCAACGATTATCTTGGACAATCCGATCGACTCACAAGCTTCGAAGATCAATGAAGTCACGCTACGGCGAATATTCTCCGTCCATGGAATCCCTTTTGCCGATGTGTTGGTCCCGTCGAGACATGATCGTCCTCACCTGCCCCCAGTCGGATATACTGCTTGTAACAAGTTCATGTGCTGGATGGGCAGCGTGCCTCCATTCAATTTATTTCTTCGGGACGTGTTGCAGTATATAGACATCGCCCCGTCGCAGCTACATCCAAACGGTCACGCGTTTATATACGGGACCTACCTACTCTTCATGGCCGTCTTCTCTAGGCCTCCAACTTCTGGCGACATCATATATATTTATATGATCAAGAAGCGGAAAGATAGCCCCTCCTTCATGTTCCTCGAGCCGTACCACAAATGCCAGATCTTAACCGGAGCATGTAGCAAATTCGCCCTGTACAAACAGGAATGGTTCTATGTGCGTTGCCCTCCTGGTTTCGCGAGGAGATGGGTCAAAGGCAGTAAGTCTCTTCCCTGAGTCATCCTTAGCGCTCAATCGGAGCTATGCTTTTTCTAACTCCTTGTTTCATCTTTTCAGGTATTAACCCTCGTCCTGAAGGCCGAGGATATTCCGAGGCCGTCGAAGCCATTAGAGCTCTTCTTACCGAGGATCGGGACATCCGAACCATCATTTCAAATGAATCATTGTCGAGGTTAGGTTTGTTAGCCCCAGGTCGCCGGATTAGCCTTCTGGAGGGTGTTTCCATCCCCAAATCCGCTCCCGCTAAAGGAAAAAAACAAGCTGGATCGTCATCACGCCATACTCCCGATGCACACGAAAGGGGTGAACACAAGGAGGATGAAGCTCCTGAGACTCTAGGCGAGAACGTGGGTCCCGCTTGGAACCCGGCGGTCGAAGTGCACGATATTGAAACGTCATCTTCCCCTTCGAAGGGAAAGAAGAAATTGACGTACAAGATACAGAAGGAGAAAGTTGGCGGAACTTCAAAAGTTACGCTCATCCCATCAGAGAAAGAGGCTTCTTCACAGCACATGGAAAGTTCTTTAAAGGGTCTATCGAAGCTTACCATCCCCGACGATATACTCAATTATGGTTTCGACGACCCGAAAGCCTTTAAATTTCATTCCCCCGCTAGAGGCAATGCGGGAGTTCAACCCCCAGTCCAGGGAGATAACACTCCAATCAGTAAAGATAAAGGAACCGGTCCATCGGGGGAACACTGGGACACACACACACTTCACCATACACTTCAAGTTTTTCCATTACCCCGATTTTTCTTAACTCGTTGTTATTTTTTGCAGGTGACATGGGGCGCTCCCACTTACTCGATCGCCTCCACGGTTCTTCTATATTTCACCATCCCGGATGGGATTCAGGCTCAGGCAAACGTAGGGACAGGGAGGATTACGAGGATCGAGACAACCGTCCTCGAGATTCGTCCTATCGAAAGAAAACATATTCCCAGTCTTCATATTCTCGTGATCCTCCTCCTCAAACCGAGCCAGATAAAGAAAAGCTTTCCCAGAAAGGGTCTCAACCCGATGTCTCCCGAGAACAACATTCCAGTTCGTCGAGCACAAGGCAAACTCGGGAGCATCGGAAAAGAATAGAACTTTCAAAGCCTCCTACCCCTACTCCTGCGGCTGACCCAACTATAGCAGAGAAGATAGTCGATCTTAAGGCCAAATTTCCAAAAATCTGCTTTGATCGCCTGAAATTCCTCCCAGCTATTCATCATATCCCAAGGTACGTGAAGCAGAGTGCCATCGCCTGCAACAATGACGTCTATGTTCAACATGACGCGTTCGTACACCTGGTTGAAAAAGTCTCGGAGGTATCTGTTGAGCGACAACACGAAATTGACCGTTTGAAATTGGAAGCTGGCTGTGACAAGGACATCATCAAGCATCAAGATGAAGAGCTCGCTTCGTATAAGTCGAAACTTGAAGCCAAAGAGCAAAGCGCAAAAGATACTGTCGAGGCCGTCACTCGTTTAGAGGTGACCCATAAGAAGGAACTCGATGAAGCAGTCCAGCGCAGTAGAGTCCTTGCCTTAGAAAAGGATTCTATCCAGAAAGAAAGGGACGCGCTTACCCTGCAAGTCAAAGAGTTGAAAGAATTGCTCTCTAAAGAGAAAGAGGAGAAAACAGCCGCTCAAGAAGAGTCCCAACGATACTGTGACGAAATCGTTGCTATGCGGCTCTTGAAAACGAAGCTCGATGATGAACTTGCTAGGGTTGAGATAGTGAAAAACGAAGCCCGTGAGGAGGGCAAGAGGAAAGCTTCTGAGGAGATTGACTCTCGCCTCGAAGCAACTGCAGAGGCCGGTAGGGAAGAGGTCAAGTGCATGTTTGACCCGCTGATTGCCGAGTACGGCGTCCGCATCCTTATGCATCGCGACTTGACATTCCTAGGTGAGGGCTATCTTGAATCCCTAGCCGAGGCCTGGAAAACTTTAGTGAAGATCAGAAAAATCGAGTCGGGCTCTGAGAAAGTCGATGAGGATGCTCTGGTGAAGGAATTTCTTAGAGGGAACGAGCCAAACGGACTTATCTGCAACTTTGGCGCTTTATAGCAAAGGCTCTCCCCTACCAAAAGAGAAAAACGATGAAGCTGGACCATCTGGGGCTAAGACTGCAGCTTCTCATTCTGCTGCTCCTCCCTGTGCTCAATCGGCCGGTCGGCCAACACTTGACCCATTCGAGCAGCATACCGGCTACGATCCAGAAGATCCCGGGCTTGGCGTTCATGTGCTATCCCCTATTCTAGAGGGTGAAACTCCACGCGCAACTGATAGCCAGCCAGAACCTGGTACAAAATTCTTCTTTTAGAAGTTAAAACATCTGTCACTTTCTGGTAACGATTATTTGTCCTAATGTTCAGTCTTTATGTTTTCATGCAGGCTGCTTTGATCCTGAACCAACTCCGAGGAGCGATGACGCCAAGGAGGAGGCAGAGAAAGCAAGCGATGTTGCTCATGCAGGAACAACTCCTGGCCCTAAAGCTCAAGTGATCGGGGTGCTAGATGATGATAAGTTTGACACTTTATCTCCCGTCGAAGGGAGTGATGATATCGAGATCACTGGCGCCTCCGAACATACTTTGAAGATGAGCATGAAGGAGCAACTCGCTGAAGAAGAGAAAAAGAAGGTTGAGGTCAAAGTCGAGCCTCAAATACTGGAACTTACCGACCCGCGGAATAGACCTTTGAAAATCATTCTCCCCAGCAAATCCAAACCGCTGGATGTTCCTTCTCCTACTCCTGACTTTGCTTCTTTGTCAAGCAAAAAATCCAAGAAAAAGCGTGAAGGAGAGGAATCATCTGAGAAAACAAAGGAAGACAAGAAGAAGAAACCAAAGAAATAGTCGTTATACTCGTTCAACGAGATTTTATTTAGGTCTTGTAACTATTTTCATTTTTTCGTTTTCGTAGTTTGTGTAGATAGATTTTTGACTCTAGGTTTTGGAGGAATAGCTGTGTAACCCCATTTTGGACTATTAAATAAAGCTTAGTTTCTTTGTCACTTGAATGATTCTTTTGCTTTTTTAGCTTTATGAATAACTGTGGTCAAAACTCAAGTTCTTATGAGATGCATAATTTCCCAATCCTTTCTGACATTGTTCGAACATTCTTTGGAGTGGTATATTTCTTGTTCCACATTCTCTTGTACTTAGAATTTTCTCTAAATCTGTGCTCCAAGGATTTAGGGCAATTCGATCCGCATTCAGGAGATTCAAAGATTGAAGTCATTTATACTCTAGTCCACGCTTCGGGGACTTAGAGTACTCCGGTCTGCACTTAGGGGACTCAGAGATTGAAATCGTTTATACTCTAGTCTGCGCTCCGGGGACTTAGAGTACTCCGATCCGCACTCAGGGGACTCGGAGATTAAAGTCGTTTATACTCTAGTCCGCGCTCCAGGGACTTAGAGTACTCCGGTCCGCACTCAGGGGACTCGGAGATTGAAGTCGTTTATACTCTAGTCTGCACTCCGGGGACTTAGAGTACTCCGGTCCGCACTCAGGTGACTCAGAGATTGAAATCGTTTATACTCTAGTCCGCGCTCCGGGGACTTAGAGTACTCCGATCCACACTCAGGGGACTCGGAGATTGAAGTCGTTTATACTCTAGTCCGCGCTCCGGGGACTTAGAGTACTCCGGTCCGCACTCAGGGGACTCAGAGATTGAAGTCGTTTATACTCTAGTCCGCGCTCCGGGGACTTAGAGCACTCCGATCCGCACTCAGGGGACTCAGAGATTGAAATCGTTTATACTCTAGTCCACGCTCCGGGGACTTAGAGCACTCCGATCTGCACTCAGGGGACTCGGAGATTGAAGTCGGTTATATGAGTTCATACATCATACAGAGTAATGTAACTCCAGCAATTCGTCACCGTCAGTGAGATATAGAAACATTAGTAATTCATGGGAAAGACGGCTTCAAGCCTTTATTAATGAAAAACAACTAAATTGCCTGATTACAAGGTCAAAGAGAAACTAAGTGATAACGGAACAAAAACATAAAGGAAATAACTGTTCCTAAAACAAGAAAGAAACAGGCTAAATGTAATAACGTCGCAAATGTTCACTGTTCCATGCTCGGGGTAGCGTCACGCCATCGACGGTCGCTAGCTTGAATGTTCCCTCTCCAAGCTTCCGTTCAATGACGTATGGACCTTCCCAGTTGGGATTCATACGTGATGGTACCGGGAAAACTCGTTTAAAAACGAGATCACCCACATCAAAAATCCTTGGGCGGACTCTGTCGTCGTAGTAACGCTTGACTCGGTGCCTATGTGCAGCCGCCCTTAATTCAGCCTCTTCACGTTTTTCATCGATGCAGTCCAGTGATTCCAACAAGAGATCCTGATTCGTCTTGGGATCATAATATGTCACTCGATGTGATGGAACTTCAAGTTCCACGGGTATAACGGCTTCCGAGCCGTATGCCAAGGCAAATGGAGTGTGGTCGATCGCGGACTTGTGGGTAGTTCTATAAGCCCATAATGCTGTCGGGAGTTCATCTACCCACTTGCCTCCGACTTTGTCCAAACTCTTCTTCAGTATGGACTTGATTATTTTGTTTACGGCCTCGACTTGTCCGTTAGCTTTTGGATGCGCAACGGCGGCGAACTTCTTCTCAACGCCATACTTTAAACAGAACTCTTTGAACTCTCTGCTTTCAAACTGCGTCCCGTTGTCCGTAATGATGGTTCGAGGGAGGCCAAAGCGGCATATAATGTTTCGTACAACGAAGTTAATGACCTTCTTAGAGGTGATTGTGGCCAAAGGTTCTGCCTCAGCCCATTTTGTGAAATAGTCGACTGCAACTATCGCGTATTTTGCACCACCTTTGGATATAGGCAAAGAGCCAATTATGTCGATTCCCCAGATTGAAAATGGCCAGGGACTAACCATTTGTGTGAGTTCTGTTGGTGGAGTCCTCGGGATTTTCGCATACCTTTGACACTTGTCACATTTCCTTGCGTAGTCTGCAGCGTCCCGATTTACGGTTGACCAATAATATCCATAGCGGAGGATCTTTTTTGCTAGTGTTTGCCCCCCAGTATGGTCACCACATTCTCCTTCGTGAACCTCCTTCAAGACCCGCTTTGTCTCATCATGTGCGATGCATCGTAATAAGGGGACCGAGAACCCCTTTCGATACATTAGTCCATCCTGCATCACATATCGCGCGGCCTTTCTAATTACCTGTCGTCTTTCGCTCCTTTTTTCTGGTAAAACCCCGATCGTTAGGTATAGTTTGAATGGGGTTATCCACGATTCCCTCTCGATTCCTGTTTCCAACACAAAATCAACTTTCATCGCGTCTATGCTTGGAGCATGCAAGGCCTCAACGGGAAACAATCCCATTTGCTGCGCATCGCCAGTGCTTGCGAATTTTGCCAATGAGTCAGCTTCTTTGTTCTGTTCATGCGGGACATGCGAAATGTCATAACGCTCAAGGTTCGACAGTAGTTCTTGAACCAGAACAAGGTACGGAGCAAGCTTCTGTCCCTTTGCTTGGTAATCTCCCCGCACTTGGTAGACCACCAACTGTGAGTCACAAAAGATTTCAACTGATTTGACCCCGAGTTCTCCAATGAGTTTTAAGCCAGCAATCAGTGCTTCATATTCTGCTTCATTATTCGTGGCCATGAAATCGAGCTTCAAAGTGTAACAAATCGATCGATTTTCCGGAGTTATAAGAACTATGCCAGCGCCGGAGCAACGGTCGTTTGATGCCCCATCGGTGTACAATTTCCATCGAACGGGGGGGAATGACATTGTGATTATCTGGTTCGTCGGATACAGTAAACTCAGCGATGAAATCTGCTAATGCTTGCCCTTGTATGGCTTTACGTGGCAAGTAGGCGATATCGAACTGGCTCAACTCGATATTCCATTTTAACAATCTCCCAGAAGTTTCTGGTCGTTGGAGTACCTGCCGTAGGGGTTGATCGGTATAGACACTGACTGAGTGTGCTTGAAAGTATGGGCGCAGCTTACGTGATGCAATCACCAAGCAATAGGCCAATTTCTCAATTTTAGGGTAATTTCTTTCTACCCCCGTTAAACGCTTACTAACGTAATATACCGGCTTTTAGACTCGGTCTTCCTCGCGGACCAAAGCTGCACTTATAGCATGTGGGGATACAGCCAAGTATACGTACAGCATCTCGTGGTCTACTGGTTTTGACAGCACTGGAGGACTCTCCAGATGCCTCACCAGATCCCGGAATGCTTCCTCACAGTTGGATGTCCATTAGAAATTCCTCTTCCCTTTCTTTATTATATCAAAGAAAGGGATGCACTTGTCCGTGGCTCTGGATATGAATCGACTAAGCGCAGCCAATTTTCCATTCAAGCTTTGCACCTGTTTTATAGTTCTGGGCACTTGCACATCTCGAATGGCTTGAATCTTTTTTGGGTTAGCTTCAATTCCCCTAGCATTGACAATGAATCCCAAAAACTTCCCCGACGCAACGCCGAAGGAACACTTCAGAAGGTTGATCTTCATCCCATAATATCTGAGTATATCGAACATCTCTGCCAAGTCTCGAATGTGGTCGTTTGACTGTCGTGACTTCACGAGCATGTCATCCACATAGACTTCCATCGTTCTACCAAGCTGGTCTTTGAACATTCGATTCACTAAACGCTGATAAGTCGCTCCTGCGTTTTTCAATCCGAAGGGCATTACTACATAGAAATATAGCCCAACGTCTGTGATGAAACTGGTGTGTTCTTGGTCCGGAATATGCATTGGGATTTGATTGTAGCCCGAGTATGCATCCATGAATGATAGCAGCTCGTGTCCTGCAGTGGAATCAACCAATTGATCAATTCTAGACAATGGGAAACTGTCCTTGGGGCATGCCTTGTTCAAATCGGAATAGTCTATGCAAGTTCTCCATTTCCCATTCGCCTTTTTCACCAGCACGGGGTTTGATACCCATTCAGGGTAGAGGGCGTCGCGGACGAACCCATTGGCTTTGAGTTTGTCCACCTCCTCTCAGAGAGAAGCGGACCTCTCCGAGTCCATTCCTCTCCTCTTTTGTTTAACCGGGACGTATTTCGGGTCTATGTTCAACATATGACTCGTAATGGCGGGAGAAATCCCACACATATCAGAATGCGTCCAGGCAAAAACATCAAGATTCGCCCGGAGGAAATCACTAAGGTCTTTAGTCATTGCGGGGCCGAGTTGTGATCCGATCTTCAGTATTCGCGATGGGTCGTCTCGGCTGACTGAAATGTCAACTATTAATTCAGCCGGCGCTGCCTTTTCTTCCCTAGGTTTCTCATCGTCGTCTCTCGGATCTATGTCTCTGAAGATCCAAGAATTATGCCCGTGCCAGGGCTCGGGAACTACTTGTCAATTATCAGTATTAAGGATGCGGATGGGATTGTCCACAACCTTTCCTTTCTCCCTCCGATGGGCCTCTCGGAGCTCAGCCACATAACAGGCACTACCAGTCGCCTGGTCGCCATGAACAACACCTACTCCTTTGTCAGTTGGGAACTTCAAGGTCAAGCACCCGGTCGGCCCAAGAACACATTGTACGGAGAATTCACATCCAAAACTACGAAGGGTAGGATTCGCACCCTCCGACGTTCGCCTTGTCCCAGTTCAACTGGTAACTCAACATACCCAACTGCATCGGTCGCTGCGCCATTAAAGCCGTGTATACGAGCTTTAGACGGTTTCAAATCCTTCGTTTCCATTTTCATCTGGTCATAAGCCTTCTTAAAGATGATGTTGACAGAACTTCCACAATCAATCAAAATCCTTTTCACATAAGCCGGTCCGATCATCGCAGATATGACCATCGGGTCGATGGTTGGAGCCTCCACTTGGTTAGCATCTCTGTTTCTGAACACTATATCGTCTGTCATCACGCGCAGCTGCTTAGCAGGGGTCCCATCCTCCACGTTGGAACAACACTCGAAATCTGCATGCTTTAGGGAACTAGCATACCGCTCCATCTCTTGCCAATTCTTATCCGCGGGGTGAGGCCCGCCGATGATCGTGTTTATGACCAGTCTACCCACAGTCTGGGCAGGCTCCTCGGGATGACGCGGAGCTGGTGCGTGACCTAGGTTGGATGTTCCATGTCCTCCTTCCTGTGGATCCTTCACAAACTCTTGTAACTTTTTCTTCCTGATCAACTTCTCTATAGCATTGTGTAGGTGTCTGCACTCTTCCGTATTGTGCCCATAAGTCTCATGGAAGCGGCAATATTTCCCAGTCCGCTTCTGTTCCTCGGTTGACTCTTTTGGACGTGGCTTTCTGTACTGAAAGGTATTGCAGGTTGATAGGTAAATGTTCTCAAGAGACGCATTCAGCGGGGTATACTTGTTGTAGCTTGGAATTCTCGGCTTCCACTTCCCCGCTTCTCTCTTCTTCCCTTGACTTCTTCCTCCGGACTCCTTAGGCTGCCCAGGCTTGTTCTAGACATTGACTTGGACTTTTCCCGAGTTGTCTCCGGACTGCTTCACAGCAATGTTACTTTTTACGGACTCCTGGACAGGCCCCGGTGCCTTATCTCGCCTCACCCACCTGGCTTCCTCTCTTCTTATGAACTGGTGTGCCTTTGAGTAAAAACGCACTAGCGTAGTTGGAGGTTTTCCTGCCAGCCAGTCTCCGAACTCAGAATCCGGATCCACAGCTCGCATCACAGCCATTAGAATTGCATGATCATTGGGATTACTGACTTCAGTCGCCGCAACATGGAATCTTTGTAAATACTCCTTCAATGACTCCCCAGGAGTCTGGATTACTCTTGATAGAGACATCACGTCCTTCAGGCGAGTAGTGTGTATCCTGAACTGTTCTAAAAACTTCTTAGCCAACTCCTCGAAACTGGATACGGAGCGCGGAGGAAGTCGGGTGAACCACATAGTAGCGATCCCAGATAGAGTAATTGGAAAGCATCTACACTTGGTTGCATCGTTTGCTCTAGCTGAATCCATCATCCACTCATACCTCATGACATGCTGTCTGGGATCAGTCTTTCCTTCATAAGCCGGGATAGTTGGCATACTAAACTTTCTGGGGTACGCTGCCTGTAGAACGTTGTTTGTGAATGGAGTATGACTTCTCGACACTCCCCAATCGTCATTCGATAAGCCTTGATTCTCTTTCATCAATTTTCTGACCATGGCTGTCAGGTCTGGTGTTTGTATGGAAGGTGGAAGGTTGGAGTCTGTTCTACGTGACTGATCATGCTGATGCCTCCTCTGCTGGCGATCTGCCAAACGTGCATCTTGAGGTTCGACATCGTTAGCGTTTTGATGGTCTAGGCCTCCAGCCTCCACCTGCACTCCAGCTCCTAAGTTTCCAGCTTCGGCTAGGTCACGATCTCCAACTGTTCGAACAGCAGCACCAGCCCGCGCAGTTTCAGTCTTACGACGTCTATGCCTGGGAGGTTCATCGGAGGAAGATGAGCTGTCGGATGAGGAATAAGGAGCGGGATTGCCCCCAGCATTCTGGTGCTGTTGTTGAGTGAGTTGTGCCATGAGGTTGGCGTTGGCTTGCATCTGCTCTCCTAGTTGTCTCCTGCTTTCCCTGAGTTCTCTCATCAAGTCGTTGAACTCTATTCTAGTGACAACTGGCATTTGGTCCTCGGCGGCAGTCATTGCACCTGGAATTGCTTGCTAATTGCTAGGTCCTGCTTGTTGCACGCTAGCAGTCTCGTGGGCGTCTGCATTATGGGAAGCTGATCTAGTACGTGGTCTTGCCATTGTAGAGTTATTGGTATGAACTCTGAGTAGAATCAACGGACTTCCTATCAATGAGTCGGATCTTCTTTGGGGGATTTATTCAATCCAGTAGCTTCAAAGCAGATCCTTGAGGTCTGAGAATTCAATTCTCAGTGAAAGCACCAAAGTGTTAGAACCAAAATTGGTCACTAACCTCGTTGAGAAAGATTGTGTAGAGATATAAGTGATGAAGATAAATTAAACAAGGAAGAATATGCTAATTTGAATGCAGAAAGTAAGAACACCGGATTTATAGTGGTTCAGCGTAATTGCCTACGTCCACTTTAGGATTAAACTTTATTGCTTTACTTGATGATTGATTACAGATACAATCCGTAGATCAGATACTTGAATACAATTGATAAGTAGAGAAGATGAGTCTTGAAAGCGGTAGAGTCTCCCTAGTGTTCCCGAAAAAAGGTCCCTTTTCACTGTGCCCCTGCCCTTCTATTTATAGACAAAGATGGGTTGGACTTCCCAGGTGGGCTTGGCAGCCGAACACCTTGGCCCAAATGGAGTGGTCGCTGTATGCCGAACCAAACAGGCCTAACGGTTGGATGCCGAACCACACTCTCCATGCCGAACGAGGCGCTTGTCGTGTGAGAAGAGTAGATCGAATAGCAATCGAAGCCAAACGTGCCTCTGGCCGAATGAAGCATCTGGCCGAATGCTACCTTTAGCTGAATGAAGCTCTTAACCGATCGATGTCTCTGGCCGAACGATGGCTCTGGCCGAACGTTGCCCTTAACCGATCGATGCCTCTGGCCGAACGAAGTATCTGGCCGATCAATAGCTTATGACGGTCAATTCAGCCATGCCGAACATTTGTACACGCCGAACGTCTCCTGATGCCGAGCGCTCCTTGGATACCGAGCGCTCCTGGATGCCGAGTACTACTGGATGCCGAGCACTCCTGGATGCCGAGTACTCCTGGATGCCGAATACTCCCTGATGCCGAGCGCTCCTTGGATGCCGAGTACTCCTGGATGCCGAGCACTCCTGGATGCCGAGTACTCCTAGATGCCAAATACTCCTGGATGCCGAGTACTCCCTGATGCCGAGCGCTCCTTGGATGCCGAGTACTACTAGATGCCGAGTAACTAGTTGTCTGGTCAAATCTCCAGGAATCATAAAATAACGTAAATATTAGAGTGATAAGGGGATTGAGATTTGAAAATTTAAAATAGAGGCCGAGGTTAATTAATAAATAAAAAAATGGGCTTATAAATGGTTTTGTATGTTGATTAGAACAATTAACGTGAGGGTAATATAAGAATTGCCACACCATAATCCCTTAACCCTTATACTCACGGTCATATTTTCATTTCACGTTCATTTTACAAAAACACAAAAACGTAATCAAAGAAGAGCAAAGTCGGCCATTACCTAGGGAGGAAAATGGGAAAATCAATTTAAAGCTACGAAATCAAGCCAGGGGAATTAATTCAAGATCAAATCTCAATTTTCTTATCCTAATCAAGGTGAATAATTATCAAAACAATCTCTATTTATGTTTTTATGACTATTTGATTTTGGGTTTAAGTTTAAATCCATTATCATGATTTTTGATGATGATATGCTTGGATTTTTTGATATGTTTGGTTCGAAAAAGATTGTTTGGTAATTGTTTTATATGGTTTTAAGACTAAAATCGTTTATACTGAATTTTGAATGCCATGAGCAATTTATATGTTATGTGAAACATTATTTTGGAGATAGATTTTAATTTTTATAATTTTCCAAGCTATGGAAAGTTTATTATGAATTTTCAAAGGAACATATGAATAATTGGGTTAGAAATTAATTTCCGCTATATTATGAAGAATTTGGGTCTGAAACTTTTATATGTTGATAGCATATTAAAATTGAATTTCTGTGATAATTGGGGATTTTTCCTAAGTGATTTACTATGTAAATTAAATTATTTTAAATGGAGAACTTAAATGTTTTATTTGTGTTGCTTACTGGAAGGGCTTAATTGTTAGATTATTTTATATAGATCTGAAATTATGCGACATTTTTATTTTAGAAAGAATTTGAAAAGCTTATGGCAACTAAATAAATGTTTACAAATAGGCAAGTTAGTTAAAACGCAATTACTTGAAAAGGTATTAAAATAGCTTTTACCCAGAAATGATATTTCGCCTCTTTCAGAAGCAACCTTTCGACCCTATGCTTCTGCCTCATCCACGTTGAAACAAACCGAGTCGAAACCAACCAAGCCAAAACCAATACACAAGGTATCAATACGTTGGTACATAGTGGATTGGAGAAAGGCGAAAGGCTTGGTGTTGAAAGATAGCTTTCGATGGGGTCGAAACCTTTGTTTTACTCTCAAAATATATTCGCTTGCCTTGTTTTCAAAAGAATGCTTTCGAAGAGGTCGAAACCTCTTTAATGTAGCTTTCGAAGAAGTTGCTTTCAAATATGTTACTGCCTTTTGTTTAAAGTGAAGCTTTCGAAAGAGTTACCTTGTGCTTTTATCAATACTTTCAAGGGGGTAGTTTCAACCCACTCGAAACCATGCTGTCGACCTTATGCCTTTCAAATGAATTGAACTCACCAATGCTTTCGAAAGGTAGCTTTTTTTATATTTGTACTAAGCCAGTTCCTAAAGCTTTCGAAAAGATTGAATGGTTTCGAAGGCAATGGCTTCGAAAGGGGTTTTGAAGCTATCCTTCAAACGTTTCACTTAAATAATTTAAGCTTTCGAAAGGATGGTTCCGAAGCCATCAGTTTTTCCCCAAACACTTTTATATGAAGATTAACGGTTTCGAAAGGGGTACTTTCATTTATATTCATTTTGACCTAAAAGATATTTTTAAAGGTAAACCCAATGGTTTCGAAAGGGGTACCTTCAATGGTTTCGAAAATGGTACTTTCAAATTGTTTTGAAGCTATGCTTCTAAGAGTTAATAAATAATACTTTAATACTTTCGAAATGTATATTTTGATGGTTTCGAAAGAGATGATTTAAAGTGTTTCGAAAGGCATATGCTTAGTGTTTTGAAAAGAAGATTTGAATGCTTTCGAAGGAGGCTATCCAAGGGTTTCGAAAATAAAGTTTTAAGGTTTCGAAAGCCTTAGTTTTCAAAACAAAGAACCCAATCTCATTTTTTAAGGAAAATCGTGGAAAAATAAAGGAATTTTAAAATGGCTTTAAAGTATGAAGTTTTTGAAGAAGCTTTCTTTGATAAAATAATAGGTTAAAGTGATTAACCATGTTTTATATGAAAAAGATTTCAAGAATATTAAACCATAGATGTTGGTGTTATTATGTTTGCTTCTTCTAACATACATATTCACTTTAAAATGGACCCATAACTGTATTTTTGGGAGAAAGGGCAGGATAACCAGCTAGGTTGACCCAATAGTGAATATAATTTGAGTTAACTCATGAATGATTAGAATTGCATCCAGGATGTCAGATAGACCAGAATATAGGATGCCTAAATATTGATTAAAGAAGTTGTCATATAGACAGGTTCATAGTAAACCTATGAAAACTATGTTTAGAAGAGTTATTGGCGGGGCCAATAGGTTCATAGTAATCCCATGAAAACTATGATTAGAAAGAGTTATTGGCAGGGGCCAATAGGTTTGTAGTGAACCCATGAAAACTATATCAGGATTAAGTTATTGACAGAAGTCAATAGGTTCCTTGTCACCCATGAAAACTAGGATAAGAGGGAAGTTGTTGGAGATACCAATAGGTTCAGAGAGAACCCATGAAACATTGAAGTTATTGGTAGGGGCCAATAGGTTCTTAGTGATCCCATGAAAACTATGAAACCGAACAGGGAGTCCATAAGTATTAAACAAGTTATTAGTCAGCCCATGAAAACTATTAGGTTAATAATGACCTTAGAAACTATAACTAAGATTGATAGTTAGAATGAATGGGATGGGAAATCCAGAATTTATTTACTTATTTGCATATCATCATAATATTTTGAATTGCTATGTTTTTAGCCATTGGGGATGCAGAGCACAATATATGGTTATTATAAATTTTTGGAGGATATTAGTGAGGGGAAAACTTGTTCCGCTAAGCGGCGTGGTCTCACTAGATATTTAAATGGTTTGAGATGATAGATTATTATTCAAACCAGGCTTTTTGTCTGACTCGAAGTTTATGTTTTCCCCTTAAACTCTCGGATGCTCAATTGATTTTGAGTAATTTGAGAGTTGAGAGTTGAGGTTTTCAGGTACCTCTTTAGACGAATAAGCTTCCAGAAATGTGTAGGAGGCAAGGTAGATAATAAGAGTTCTTTTCTATTTTGATTTCACCGTGTATTGTTGTAAATGCAAAGTTGTCTAATTGCCTATTATGTATACTCTGATCATCCAAGGGGGCATCTTCATATCTCGCTCTTGGCGTATGTTGTAATATTATATTTTCTCTAAACATGGTTCTCGTATTAGGATTATGTAATGAATTTGAAATGGTTTGAAATGGAATGTGAAAATTTGTTGACCCAAAAAATGAACCAACGGCCTGGTTGGAGTTTGAAAGCACCAGCTTTGTTCTGACAAGGCAATATCAAAGATCGTAGATATAAAGAAAGAACAGTAAAAGAAATTAGATAGAGAATTTTTATAGTGGTTCGGTTGTTAATGAAGCCTACGTCCACTTTATAGTTTTATTATTGGCTGATTGTTGTTACAATAAATGTTTGATTACAAGGCTTTGATTATCTTTAACTAGATTCAATCCCCAGAGTTGGAATCCACTGGAGAATCACAGTGAATTCCTTTGGAGATTGTTGTGAGGGAGAAGATAGGGAGTGGAGAATGTTTCCAGCAAAGCTTCAACAACCAATCCAGAGAAGATCCTCTTTATGTTGTAGGTAGGATGGTATTTATAGAGATTGGAGAGCTTCTAGGCCAGGCCTATTTATCAACTGCTCGCAGATCGGTAGGAAACGACCCAAGGAGAGTTTGGCTCACAAAACGAGATAGAGCCATGGGTCGTTGGGGACTCATGGTCTATGGGTCACTAGCAACCCATAGACTTGTCTCATTTGTGAGCCAATGCCTTGGCCTCTTTTCGTAGTGTTCTTCAGCTAACTTGTTTGAAGTTTTAAGGAGAGGCATGGGTCGTCGATGATCCAAGCACTTAGGATTTTCTGGAGTTTGAAATTGGAGATGCGTTGATAGTCTTTTATTATAGTTGTTTCGTTTCGATGGCAATTCACTAGCTGTTTGTGCTCAGCTGCTGATTGGGTAAAAAGAATGTTGGTCCCTTGGTTTAGTCAATCCCAGTCGTTGCCTTAGTAACATTTCTTGACTCTCGTTCACTCCTTGCCTTAGCCTTTCAGGTTGAATTCTAAGCCATCCTGATGTCACTAGATTGTCCAGCTTTCTAGTGGGTCCTACTGGATCAAAAACTCGAATAACATTTGCCAGTCTATTGATTTTAAAAGTATTCCATATCCATGTGTTTCTATTATATCAATGTATCGAATATTACCATATTTGGACACTGAGGATTGATAATTATGGATGACTGCAGCATCCATAGTCGTTAGTTTTGGGCCTCCAAGTGGGGAATGTTACAATAATTAAGTAAGTATAAAAGAATATGTGTGTGTGTATATGATATATATATATATATGTTAGTAGCCTCAATATGTGTTTATAATGGGTGTGAATTGTTATGACTACATTATAATTAAAGAAATGAATAGAATGACGTAGTCATTAGAATAGGTTGGAATACGAGATCAGCACCGTTACACAATAGAAGCATGCCCACTAAAAAGGGGCTAGTAGCAATTGTGTATACATTATACTGATGTGAGATATATCCAACCATAAGACCCATGGAGAGTATACGCCTGCATAATAAAGGAATACCCCTAGTAGAAAAGTGGTCAACTTCAGATATATATTAGAGGGGGGTATTTCCTTGATTAAACTAGGCAATCTAAATAGAATGGTAAGTGGGATCAGGTGATATGTGGCAAATGTGGACCAAGGTCAATGGTAGGGCTGTCATAGGTCGAGAATGTCATCAATCTTTAGCAAGGAAGGACATGATTACACCTAGACTAGTCTTCATCTACCTACTAGGGGAGGCTATATTGGGTAATGCACTGCCTTAGTTGTCTACTAGTTTGTTTGTTAGGGCAAGGCTAGTTAACCTATAAAAGAGTTCCTTCAAAATAGTTATGGTGGTCTGTGGAGCTGAGTCCACAATATGAAGCAAACAGAGTAGTAAATCCCCAAAGCGATATAGGTGACGACAAAATGTATGAAAATCTGTCCTTAGGCACCATGGGAGTCCCTCGATATGCGTAGCGATGAGACCATGATACGACGAAAGCAAGGGATCCCGATGGGGTGCAAATAGAAAGATAGTAACAGGGATCGTGTCTAGGTTTAGGTAGGAATCATGGTACATACACACACATAGCTATTATTCTACAGAGGGTAGAGGGAACGATTCGTACGTGGATGTGAATGCGAAATGATTTATAAAATGTAAACAGACATAACATGATATAGAAGATATTCGGTATAAACTAGTGTTATATACAAAATGTTTAATTTTGACAGTCACCCGAACTTTATTCCGAACCCCCTCCTCATTACAACCCATAGGATAGTAAGAAGGACATGTAGTGGTGCTTGGCATGTTCAGTGCTGACAAGGACAATTGACTTTGGAAGTGTCAAACCTTGGTCAGTAATTTATGTGATATATTATCGTATTATTCCATTGTAAATTATATCGTTAGAGCTCTGATATGCATTCCTTTGATTAATTTGCAGGATACCAAACCAACGATCCATACTTTGGGGATTGGAATTTTGATTTAATGAAAATTTAGAGCCACTGAGGAGCGGGTTGTTATATTTGGTATCAGAGTTTACGTTAGTCGATCTTAAAAAAATAGGACATGCCGAGTGAACGTATTTGTATTTTTCTATTATCTAAAAATATGTTATATGCCAAATCCTAATAATTCCAACCACAGAATAGTTACATATGGGAAAATTCTGAAGCTGGATGGTAGATGACTCCCTAGTTGTGCCTTGATAGCCCAATGATTGTAGACCCCCATACGATTGCCGATTAATGATGTATAGTAGGTCCAAAGAAGGGAAAATAAGAATCCATATGTTATAGAAATCCACTTTGAGTCCAACCCAATAGAAATATTTTTAAAAGTTAAGAAAAATATATAATTAATATATTTGAAAAGGTAAAAAAATATTGGATTTAAAATGTATACACGAATATAAATATTTTGTTAAATTGAAATATTTTCGTAAATGGGTTTTACAAAATCCAATGGTTGAAAAATTATAGAGCATGGATAGCTCGCTATTTCCTTTGTAAATAAAGAAAAATGTGAATAAATTTTTTTAGTAGAGGTTAAAATTTATTAAAAACCAAAATTTCGGTAAAGGAAATTTTGTAAATATCTGTTTATTTTGAAATAAAAATGGTAGAGCAATATAGCTTATGGATTTCAATATTTTTAAGCTATAAAAATATTTTTATGGATAGAAACTAGAAAGTGATACAAATTTGAATAAGGTAAAAAGTACATGAATGAACATTTAGAACCCTAAAACAAAGCTGTAGGTGAATACATTACAATGATTTGAGTAAGAAGATAGTAAACTAAGAGAAAAACAATTGGAATAGTGCAGTTTAAGTTGAAGAGTTAATAGTAGAAAAATTATGAAATATAAATAGAAATGAGATCTGATTTATTGTACTTAGGTTGGGATTTGACATATTTTAATTCATTGAAATGAAGAGGAATAACAATATAATTTTCTATGAATCAATCAAGTTACAAATAAAGCTTTATTATTTGGAATAAAAAGGAATGTAAATATAAAGAAGGAGATGTACAAAATAAGAAAAAATGCTATATTTTGTTGTCTATTTCAATATAGAAATGAAGTATAATTCCTTGTAATTTCACACAAAAAATGAATCATCTTTAAGTGATTCATAGAGAATTATAGCGTTAGCAATTACTTTTGAAGTGGAAAATAGTTCCAGTGCATTAAAATATATCACTACAAGAAAAACCATTTATAGTTGCAAAAATCGGTGGCGCTTTATTGTAAATGCAACAAAAAATAGATTACCAAATAATATAAATGTGGCAAAAAATAATTCACGTTTCCCGCTTCTAAAAAAAAGAGTCCGCGCGAACTAAATAAATGTAACCTATCATTTTACTCTCGTACTTAACAAAATTCTCGTCCCTAATTTGCTTTCTTCTTCAGAAAAAAAAATTCCCCTTTTAATCGTGTTAAATTTTCATCGCACTCAAGTATCATCGTCAACTCCGTCGTTTCCCCCTTACTCAACATCGAGTCGCGGCAGCCAGCAGATCTAGGTATATTTAGGTATGAATCTTTTAAATCGATTAGGTATATTTAGGTATGAATCTTTTAAATCGACTTTGTGATTCTATTTGGATTTTATATGAATTTGAATGCATCTTATTTTCGTATTTTTTCCTAAACTATTACTGAAAGGGTTGATTTAAAGGTGGAAACGATCACTCTATATCATTTGTAGCTTGGAATCCATGGAAATAAAGAGCTTTGTACTCTGATTAATTCAATCGTTGCTAGAGGCAAAGTATCATGATATCAATAAATCACCTATTAATAATTCTGCCAAATAAGGAAATCTTAATTCCAGTTTTCATAGTTTTTGTTAATTAGGATTATATTTTTTGTGAACTGCTATCTTTGTTCGACTGATTTTATATGGTGCATTGATATGTTTGGTATTTGTTTTCTTAAAAGAAATGGGTATATTAGATCATGCATTTTAATGTTGGTCTTTGTTTGTCAACTGATTCAATGGCTGGTGTTGTAATATTAATTTGAGTTTTCGCATTTCTTATTAAGATCTCTTTCTATAGTTACAAAACAATTGGACCAAGCATTCAGGACTCTCAATTGTTGTGGGTTCCTAATCCTACTCTCTCTTAGGCCTAAGAATCTTACTGTGGTGTAACCATGGACAAGGAATAAGGATATTTTCTCTCAAAAAATCCTTTTTAAAGGTCCATTTAAGATGAACTGTTTAATACAATAAAAATATATCATAAATGAGTATGTGATTCTTATGACTTATTAACTTCTAACTATTATTTCATATTATAATAAACTATTGGTGAACATACATTTCTAAATAAGTATAATTGTTGAATTTTGATTAAATTAGTTGTGTGGATGTGAGGTAGTGAAGAGGAGGCGGTGAAGTTGACTGTTGGTTTGTACATTTTGAGGCTTTGAATTTATATGCAGTAATTCTATAATTTGCTAGACTTAGGCTTTGAATTCATGCATGGATTAATTATAAATACATGTAAATCTGAGGTTAAATGCAAAATATAAGTGTAAAATTTATATTTTTGGAAAAGTATTCTTTGCCTTTGTCTACTAAACCACCATGGTTATATGCAGTAGTGCTACAAGTATTTGTACTTCAACGTCTAGTTATTTTTTTGATTACAACAGATAACCAATTTATACGTCAAAGATTGGAAACTTATTTGCCTTCAAATGTCGATAATGGAAAAAGGCTTGGTTTTTTTAAACAGGTGATAAAACCATGATTAACTTAATATGTATTTTGAGAATTAGAACATATAATCTAATACTAAAGCTCACTTTTTTTTTTACTTTTTTCATAGAACTAGTATAGAATACCGACAAGAAGCAATGAATTTCGTGCATGCTGCAAAGAGGAATGTAAGAAGTGTAGAAAAATTTTTATGCCCTTGCAAGGATTGTCGGAATCTTAGTCGTCATGATGACCAAATCATCGTTGAACATTTAATTATAAAAGGAATGGATCCTAAATACATTGACGGTGTATGGTTTAACCATGGTGAAGAGATAAATGTAGAGAATAAAACAAATACGTTTGACGTATATGAACTATTCAAGATGATTCACTATGAAGATGAAGATTTTTTGAATCAAGATTTTTTTGATGATGATAAAGACGATGTTGATTCTCGAAGAAAAGAGGATGAGTTAGTCAAGAACTTGGAAGATGCAGAAACTCCATTATATCCTGGTTGCACAGATCACACAAAATTATCTACCATCATCGTCTTGTATAATCTTAAATGCGAGACTGGTTTGTCCGATAGTGGTTTTGATAAGCTTTTAGCTATGCAACATCTATTTCTGCCGAAGGATAACGTGCTTCCCAAAACCTTATATGAAGTCAAGAAATTTCTTAAAGCATTCGACATGGGTTTTGAAAAGATACATGCTTGTGAGAATGATTGTTGCCTTTTCAGAAAAGAATACAAAAATTTAGAAAGTTGTCCAAAATGTGGTTCCTCGAGATGGAAGAAAAATCAAGATACTGAAGAGGTTATACAAGGTGTTCCAGTTAAAGTATTGAGATATTTCCCAATCATTCCGAGGTTTAGACGAATGTATAGATCTCAAAAGATGGCTGAAGAATTAAGATGGCATTTTAATAATAAAAGTAACGATGGAAAAATGCGTCATCCCGTGGATTCTATGACATGGAAAATGGTGGATGAAAAGTATAAATCTTTTTCATCTGATCCACGCAATCTTAGGCTTGGTCTTGCTACAGATGGATTCAATCCATTTTCCATGTTGAGTTCGAAATATAATTGTTGGTCGGTAATGCTTGTGACATACAATCTCTCGCCTATGTTGTGTATGAAGAAAGAAAATATTATGTTAACTTTACTTATTCCAGGCCCGAAGCAACCCGGGAATGATATTGATGTATATTTGGCGCCTTTGGTGGAAGACTTGCATCACTTGTGGTCTAATGGAGTTACTGCTTATGATGCATTTAGTAAAACTTTATTTAAACTGAATGAAATTTTTTATGGACGATTAATGATTTTCCGGCTTATGGAAATCTTGTTGGATGTCGTGTGAAAGGGCAAAAAGCTTGCCCATTATGTGGTATCAATACCCATTCTCGTTGGTTGAAACATAGTCGAAAGTTCGCCTACATGGGTCATAGAAGATTTCTACCTCCTTCAGATTCACGGAGGAAACAAAAGGCATTGTTTGATAATACCATAGAGACAGATGGTGCTCCTAGAATGCTTTCTGGGAGAAACATCTAGGCATTATTGAAGGATTATCCAAATGATTTTGGAAAAGGAACAGAGGAGAAAAGTAAGAAGAGAAAGCATGTCTATGATAAAGAAGATGAATATGATGTACTAACAGTTCTACGGAAGTAGAGCTATCAAGGTGGAAAAAACGATCAATTTTCTTTGATTTGCCTTATTGGGAGGTTAGTGGTTAATTTATTTATTTTTCATTGTTTTAATACAAGAAAAACCCAATAATGCATTATTGTTTTGGTTTTCATAGGAACTTCCATTACGTCACAATTTAGATGTGATGCATGTGGAGAAGAACATTGGTGAAAGCCTATTGGGCACAATGTTGCATGGAAATAAATCCAAAGATGGAACCAACTGTAGAAAGGATTTAGAGGATTGGGGAATTCGAAGTGAGCTTCATACACAACCTCGTGGGAATAAAACATATCTTCCACCGGCTCCATATATGTTGTCAAAATCCGAGAGAAAAATATTTTGCAAAAGACTGTATGATTTCAAAGGACCGAATGGCTACTGTTCAAATTTAAAAAATCGGATTTCGTTGTCGGATTGCAAAATTAGTGGATTGAAGTCACATGATTACCATGTATTAATGCAACATTTATTGCCAGTAGCATCGAGAGGGTTCATGGCAAAGAAGGCAAGAAAAGCGATAATTCGCTTATGTTCTTTTTTCAACAAATTATGTCAACGTGTTCTTGATAGAGAGAAGGTAGAACAAATCAATGTTGAAATTATTGACGTTTTATGTGAGCTTGAAATTTTTTTTCCACCATCTTTCTTTGATATAATGATACATTTATCCATTCATCTTGGAAAAGAAGCACAAATGTGTGGACCTATTCATTTTCGATGGATGTACCCATTCGAAAGATATATGAAGACACTCAAAGATTATGTCAGAAACTATGCACGACCAGAGGGATGTATTGCAGAATCGTATCTTGCAACAGAATGCATGTTGTTTTTCAATGAATTTTTGAAGAAATCAGGACATATCGAGGAGAAAGGAGCTCGAAATGAAGATTATGAAAGTAGTAGAATATTAGAGGGACGTCCAATTTCAGTATCGAAGACAATTAAATTGCCAGTTAATGAGAAAGAAAGTGCTCATTTAGCTGTGTTAATGAATATGGCCGTGGTGGAACCGTTTATAGAGTAAGTTTATGTTATATTGTTTTAAATATTTTGATGTGTTCGCAATGATATATATAACTTATAATCAATTGTTCAATACTAGTTTGCATTTGGAGGAATTAGAAAATTCAGACCAACGCATGACAAAAAATGCGACCTTACTTTGGGAAACACATACAAAAAGTTTTGTCGATTGGATTAAAAGGAAGGTTAGTTAGATTTCAAATATATTCTCATTCAACTATCAATATTACTATATAAATTTACATGCTAAATGAAATTTGTTGTAGATACCTATTACCTCCAAGGATCATAATGACATGTTAAAATGGATTGCTTACGGTTCGAAGGATGATGCCATGTCTTTCAAAGGATATATCATCAACAAGCAACGTTTTCATGTAAAAGATTTAGGGAGAGAAACTCAGAATTGTGGGGTGACTTTTGATGCAACTACTATGTGTAGAGAAAGTGCTAAAGATATGTCCCAAGTGGTTGATGTGGTCACTTATTATGGAATATTGACAGATATAATTTTATTAGATTATCATTTGTTTTATATTCCAGTTTTCAAGTGTCGTTGGACGTATAAAGGAAATGGAGTAAAAGATGATGATGATGGGTTCACTCTTGTTAATTTACATCAAGCATCATTTTCACGAGACCCATACATACTTGCATCTTAAGCAAAACAAGTATTTTATTCAAGAGAGAACGATGTTTCTAATTGGTACGTTGTAATGAAAGCACCATCAAGAAGTTTTAATGATATAGAGGAGCACGATTGCATCGAGGAAGATATTCAAGTGGTGGAAGATGAAATAACTGAAGCGAATGATGAAGATGTTTGCTATGTTAGAGAAGATTGCGAGGGCATAATTGAGTAGATTATATGTTCTACTTGAGCATAGTTGTTCATTTGCTTTAGTGATGGTTGAACTTATATATTAAATCCGGGCTATTTGGAAATTTCATTGAACTTGTATTGATTTTCTTTAGTGATTGTTGTTCATTTGCTGCACTAATGCTTTGTTTTTTTTTAATGTTGTGAATGGCTGTTAGTTTGCACCATTTAATTTTCTAATCCATTGCAAATGCATGTACCATTCAATTTTTGTTCTTTGTGTTTTGATCTTTGTATACTTCCATAGACAAAGCATTATATGTTCTTATCAATTCTGTTTGCATATATTGCTTGATAATGAGTAGTGTTCTTATCAATTCTGTTTGCATTACATGTACATTTTCTCATAAAATTACAAATCTGTTCATCATCTCAAGGCTTTTAGGCCTGCTTGTTTGGTTTGCAAACTGCCACATCTCTTTTCAGCTACATGTTGATGATATTTAAGTGTTGTTTGTTAATATTTATCGCTGCTTATTGTTTACATGTGCTTATTGGTTTATACTGTGTTTTCTGTCACTTGCAGAAAAATGTGTCTACAACATCTGTACGTGCCCGCTTGTAGAGAAAGGCTGAAGAACAAACAGTCAAAGCTAAGAACAAACAGTCAAAGCGAAAACGTAAAGTTCCAGCTAGTATAAATGAAATAGAAGAACAACCTGACAATGCTAAGAAGCAAGCCACTGTTCACAATGAAGAAGACGAACAACCACTAGATGATATCCCCTCTGACCCAAATGAAGGACTCCGCTCAGAAAATGAAACCCGTCCTGAACAAACTGCTGATGCCGAGCTGGAAATTGGGAAACAAAGTGAAGCTGAAATCGGAAGTACATCTCGGAAAAGAGGCGGTAGAGGTCCAGCAAAAGCAAAAAGACTCCCGTCATGCAGTCAGGATCGAATTGAAGTTGAGTTCAATGATCTAGGTATACCAGTAGGGCAAGGGTCGGTATATTTATCCTCTTTTCTTGGACCGCTTGTGCGGGAGCAGGTTCCATACACCATTGATGATTGGAGGAATATTAGTGATGACTTAAAAGAAGTTTTGTGGCAGTCGGTTCTGGTATGAAGCAGGCATCTATTATTTAACATTCTGACTCTAATATGTTTTGAAAATGACTTCTAATATTGCATGGTCTTGCCAATTATAAATTGAAATTGCCATCTAATAACTTCTGGATAAATTGAAAAATAGTTCTTGCCAATTATAAATTGAAATTGCCCTCTAATAACTTCAGAAAACCTTTCAGATTTAATTAAATCTATCGTATTTAAATTAAATAAATTTTACTAATATCATGTTTTGATGTATTGTTGCAGATTAGATTTAAATTGGAAGAGGAATGGCAAAGAAAAGCTATATTTCAACAAATGGGAGTACTTTGGAGATCGTCAAAAAGCAAATTGGTTCGAAATTTGCAAAAAGCGGAGAACGATGAGGAAAGACTTAAACTAAAACCTACGAACATAAAAAGCATAACCGATTGGAGGAAGTTTATGAAGGCGAAAACAAGTCCAGAGTTTAAGGTAAATCATTCCTACTGAACTCGTTTGGCATGTTTCTGCAAATCCATCTACATAGTTAGCAACCGATAAATTTCTTTAGAAGTGAAGTCCAAGTGTTGGTGGATGCTGAGGGTTCCTGTTTAGGTATTAGCTGCAGGAACCTATGACAGTACAAAATACAAATGCATTATGACAAGCACAGGAACATTTTAAATGAAGTAAAAAAAACACTTTGCAAGTTAGTTCAATCTATAAATATTATTAGTAGATATGGAATGCTGTATATGTCACTGAGTTATCCAGCATTAATAATACCAAATAAGTATATGACCATGATGAATTGATTTTCAAATAAATTGCAATCCTCACCATACATATTTACCCTGCATTATAAATATTAGATAATTTTTCTTTTTATGATTTTGGTTGTTAAATTCTAGCATCTTTCAATATTTTCAGCAAAAAAGTGAGAAATATTCAGCCCTTAGGTACACACAACTTCCGCATACAACCGGTCGTAGGGGAATGGCTAGAAAGACCGAAGACATGGTAAGTTAATTAACTATAGCATTATTTAACATTATTTTATACCTGTCAGTTTATTAATTTAATGTTATTCTATTTTTAGAAAGTGCAGATCCATCGTCCATAAGTGGAGCTGATGTGTGGGTTAGATCTCACATTAAAAAAAATGGTGAACCAGTGAACATGGAAGCTGCGAATACTATTGTAAAATTGTTTTTAATTTTATTGGTATATTTTTTTTTGAAACTATGATATTTTTACCATTGTACATTATCTATGTGTATTTATTTATATAGGAGGAGATCAAAAAATATGGTAGCCTATCCCAATCCGGCTCGACACAGAATGATATTGGAAAAGATGCTCTTGTACATGTACTGGGACAAGATAAACCGGGACGGTTAAGGGCATTGGGTAGGGGTTGCACTTTAACCAAGCTAGCTTTGGCCCAGTCCAAAGATAAACAAGTGTCTCGGTGTCGAGAGGAAATAGCAGAATTGAAGGGAATGATACAGACTCTGATGGACCAGAAGGTAAATTTTTGGAAATTAATTTATATTCGTAAAATATTAATTTATATTCGTGCTTCGCTGTAGGGTAAAGAAAGTTCGAGAAGGAACTCACCTGATTCGGTAAAAATAATATTTATATTACTCAATAAATGAAATTTATATTTTAATTTTTTAATCCAGTAATTGATTTAATTTTCGGTTGATTAATTGTAGAGCGACGACGAAGTATGTTTGCTGTTGAATTGGGATGGAACCTCTGGAGTTGTTTCCCATGGGAGGCTGTTGTCCATGGATCCAGATGACGTTGTCAATGGCATTCGTCTTGGACCAAATGCTGGGAGCGTTGTTATAGATTCAATGGATAAAGCAGATACTTATTTATGGAGGCCTACACCTGAAATGGCAGTCTTAGCAGATGCTAAGAATAAGGTAGTTGCTTGGCCATCAGTTTGCATCAAGGTCCCGCTGCGAACACGGTTGAACTGTAGTGCAGCCAGTACGGTAATTTTTTTCACGTTAAGTATATTAGTGTAATATGATGTGAGCTTATTGATGTCTAAAATGCAGCGAGCACACCCCCCATCTGAATAAAAATTTAACACATATTCGTTGTTTTTGTATAGCATACTAAAGTCTTGAATTTCACTTCTCATTTTTAGAGTACCAGCATCATCGAAGACACTTGCAAGATTTACGGTTGGACTGAGGGTGAAGGTGTAGTTGCCGAAGGAAGAATCCACGCCACTGATCCAAAATATACTGTTAATGGTATTCCACTCGGTCCGTCTGCTGTTGTGATTTGGGTGGACAAAGTAGTAAATAAAGATGCTTATTTGTGGCGACCCACATCTGATATGTCGTGCATTGGAGATGCAGTTGGTAGGAAAGTAGCATGGCCAAGATCAAAAGTAGAAGCTGATCAAGAAAAACTAGATGAGAGTCGTGATGATACTGAAAATGTTGTGAATTCTCCCATGAAATCCGCACATATGGTCATGAATAAATCTCAAAATGTAAGTATTAATTTTCAAATTTGAAGAAGTTAACTGTGTATGAAAGTTTATTTAATGTGCGTGTATACATTGTGCATAATAATCTCTTTTCTTTCAGCCGATTGCAACCATGCAAAAGGATGCCAAATGCCAGTTGATCGATTTGGGTGGAGCAGACGTAGTGGCTGAAGGAAGTATTGCATCAACTGATCCGATAACGATGGTCCATTGTCGTCCATTGGGACGTAATGCTGTAAAAGTTTGGATTGAACTGGTGATAGTTCCAGATGCAGAGATATGGAGACCAACATCGGGTCTGACGTGCATGGATGATTGCTTTGGCGTTCCCATAGCTTGGCCAATGGAAAAAATCATTATTAAGTCAAAATGAAAGGTATATAATTTTTTTTTATATACATTAGGAATGCTAGCAGCTAAAGTGCAGATAGATTTTTGGTAAAATGATAAAAGTACATAAGTATGGGTGTTATATTCGAATTGTGATTGAATGATTGTGATTGGTGGTTCAGGTTCAGGGGAGGGAAAATAATTGATGGTGAGGAGTTATGTATGGATTGTGGTGGAATGTTAGTTGAATTGATGGTGAGGAGTTATGTATGAATTGATGGTGAGCAGTACAGTGATAGTGTAGGAAGAAGTGGCAAGGTAGTTGAGTGTTGTGGCAGTGCAGAGAAGTGGTCAATTGTCGTCCATATGTTTTGTTTCAGTACATTGCTTATTTAAGCAGTTTTAAGTTCAGGTTTTGTTTTCTCACTCATTTGTTCTGTTCTTTGTTGACAGGTAGTTCAGGCTTTGAAGACATCAGCAATGACAGGTAGTTCAGGTTTTAATGGTGGTTCAGGTTTTGCTCGGTACTTTGGTTATTTCAGACGTTTATTTCAGATGTATATGTACGGTTATGACACTTATGGTAGTTTGGTTATAACACTTATGGTAGTTTGGTTGTGTATGTGTACGGGTAGCTTTTTGTCGACACCTATGTATGTGGATGTATGAATGTCTATGTATCTTGTGGATCTTCAATGCGTATACGTATTTTGTAGTTGTTTAATATATTGTGTTCAAAAGTGTAGTGCTTGCGTATTCTGTTATTATATAATTGGATGCTAGATCAAGGGTAAATCTGGAGTAGCAGGTGGAGGGAAACAAACGCTACTGGATATTATTTATTTTGGTAGCGTTAAAATGTCGCTACAAAAGAGTGATTAAAAACTCAAGTACACTTATGCTGGCGTTTATTAAGCACTACAAAAAATGCATATAATGCCATGAAAAGGTAACGTGGAGGAGAAAACCCTTTCGGTGGCGTTAAACAGGCGCTACAAAAAATTTAGATAACGCCATAAAAAAGTATCATGGAGGAGAAAACCTTTTCGGTGGCGGTAAATAGGTGCTACAAAAAAGGAATTCTATGGCGTTATAAAAACGCTATCAAAAAAACAAATTTGGTGGCGTTTAAAAAAGTGCAACTAATACTCGAGGATTTTTAGTGGCATGTTTTCTCGTAACGATTATCGGAACGCCACTAAAAATACGTAGTGGTAGTTTTTGGGCGCTACAAAAAATCAGTTTTCTTGTAGTGTATAATCCATAAGTATAAAAATGAAGTAATTATAAATTATGTAGGAGGTCATATAAAGAAATTTTGCTAGAAATCTTATTAGAAGCAACATGGGAAATGAATAATTCCTATGGTTGTGCACATTGGTTGCACGTATCTTTCAGAAGTCCCCATAACATGCTAATAAAGGCTCCATCAAATATTGGTAGTGGAGGTAGAAAGAACAGTAGTATGAGAGCTGTTCTTATCTACTCGAGTTTCTATTGTTTAAAATTTTTGAAAGGTGTTTTAGAAAGTACATTTTTAGAAAGAAATGGTTTGGAGTAACAAATGGGTTTTTTGGAAGGAAAACTTAATAAACAATTGAACTAAACTCCCAATTTTTAAAGTAAAAGTGAAATAGGTCTTTAAAAAGCAAATAAACTTTTTGAAAATTAGTTTTTCTAACAATTTCTTTTAGATTTAATGAATAAATTAAATTCAAAAATTTTATATTATAGTTTTAGAAGTTAAACACACCAAGTATTTTTGAATTTAATAAAAAGTTTATAAGTTGTACTTTTTAAAGAGAAAGGTTTTGGGATTAAGTATTTCAAAATTTTTGAAGTTTTTAATCTTTGAAAAGAAAAATAGCAAATTCAAAAACAAAATTTTAAGTACGTAGGTAAGACGGGGTAAAGAGTAAGGCTGTGTAGAAGATAGTAATGATTATTCATGGAATAGTAATGAGGAACCCCCATTGAGTGTAAAGAATAATGGAAAGAACCTAGGAATAGTTTATTAAACATGTATGCAAGCCATATGAAGAACCCATAAGGGAATGATAAATGGTGTTAAAGTATGCTACTACGAGTGTTGGGATACGCTAGTATGGAGGGTCAAAGATAAAGGAAATGAATACCAAGACTTAAGAATACCATTAAGGAATTTGGATTAAAAGTAGATGGTAACTGAGGATTGTGAGGTGGCAAACCCAAATGGGGGATACGAGCGAACTCAAAGTTAAAAGATGAGGATTGAGGAAGGATGACATGTTAGGGAGGTCCATGCAAGTCAGAAGTGATAGTACCACAACATCCTTAGTGTTAATTGTTGTTGTAGGGTAGCTTCCACCAGTTGTTTTTTAGGTTGGGTTGTGAATTAGTTGTCGTTATTGAGGGTAAAAGCGCATACGATATTATAGGAAATATTCCTTCTTTTTTGTTTTCAACGTGGATCGCAATGTTATGGAAAAATAATAAGATAAGAAATCTTTAGAAAAGATAGTCGACCAATTCAAAAGAAAAGAAAATAGTAGAGGCTAGAAGTTAAGAAATAAATGAAGATGATTTATTAAACTAACGGCTAAAACATAAATGAAATAAAATTGTTATTCCTGAAAACTTAAGGAAATAAGTTTCAGTGAGCGGATGACAGGGAAAGGATGTTGAGTGGCCACGGGTCAATATCCCAGTACTTCAAAAACTGGAGTTTATAATTGAACTTGGTTGCTGATTGATATTATGAATAAAAGAAAAGTTTCTAAAACTAAAAATTTACTGCATAGATTAAGAGGATTCCACTGGATATTGGATTGTTGACTATACTCCAATTTCATGAGATGCGAAGAAATCTATTTTTGAAAATTTATATATATCCATATACTTTCAAAAAAAACATATTTTTACATAATGGTTTAGAAAGTTCTTAGAATATAAAATTTTATTTGAGATCTTAAAAGTAATGTAAAAATATTTTTGGATTGGAAAAAAAGAGGAAATTTTCAAATTTTGGAAATGCCACATACTTATCATGGGAGAATAGTTGACAGGTTGGTTAGTTTAGATTTTACGGTGCAGTAGAAGCAGCGATAAAATAAAGATATGTTAGAAACAAGGAGAAAGTTGTTAAAGCTAGGAAATCACTTTCTCTATATCTTATTAGTAATAAAATGTTGATTTTGAAATAAACCTTGTTTTAAAACTATGAGATAAAAACTGACTTTGCAAACTGTACTTCAAAATTTGGAAAAGAATGGAGGCAAGGAGAAGATTATAAGGTACAGTAGAAAAAGGGTACATAAGAGATGGATGGAAATATGGAATTTTACATCTAGACCATTTCCAAGCATAAGAAAATAGGTTTAGAAAATAATTTTTTTCTAAATTTGGATGTTAGCAATAGTGTGCTGTGATTATTGGATGGTAGAGATTGAATGCAAAATTAGTTGAAATATACTTATATTTATAGAAGTATGAGAAAATTTGAATGTAAAAGCTAGTTTTTGGTTTTCAAAAGCAGCATGCATATAGAACCACCAGCATATTTAGATGTTTGCACCATATTTTTGAAATTATTTTATAATAATGCATTCATATAGGAGGCGCCGTCATAGTATGCATATCATATCTGTTGTGATACACCGCGCACTAGTACATGATTGGTTGAAAATTTTGTTCTTACACTAATTGATTGTTAGTTTAGAATGGTTGTACGTTATGTTGCATTGTTCAGTCCTAGAGGAATTTCGGGGACAAAATTCTTTTAAGATGGGAGAATGTAATACCCCGCAATTTTAACACTAATTAATTTAAAAAGAAATGCAATAAATAAGTAATAATGCTAAAATCAAAATTTTAGCAAATTGAAGAATTTGGCTATGAAACTTGTACCATTAGGTTCGTGGCTATTTTCTAATCAATTTTCATACATAAATTCTTTTGATCGAAGTTCAAATGAAAAGGTTATTAACGTTTGAATTTTTAGCATCAAAAATAATTATATATGTAGATATGATAATAAAATCAATTAGGACTAATTAGTAACATTAATGGAAGATTAGGTGTTAATAAATGTTAACATTAAATTAAAATCTCGGAGAATATACAAAGTGGGAAAGAAATGAACGAGATTTGTTACACAAGTAATTAAATTGACAAAATCAAACAACGTAATCTATTCGCGTATAAAAAAAGCAATAGGTCGACCGGTAGCAGTCGACCATAGGGTATGGGTGGTCGACCCAAGCTTGTGTTTACACATGGATTTTAGTTTACACATGGACGAACGTGGTGCAATCAAATATCTTACTTTGGCATGAAGTAATTAAGGGGCGTCCAAGATTGAATTAAACATTTCCTATGCTAAATCTAACACTCCAAATCAATCCCTAACACCTATAAATTAACAGCTAGCCTAACTCTAATTCATTTAGAAAACCTACTGCACAATGAAACTCTTCTAATTTCTTTACTCCTCCAAATTCTAAAATAGTAAAACTATAATATATATGTATATATATAAGTAGAAAAGAGTGGATAATAAGAGAAGAGAATAGAATTGATTAGGAGCATGGAAATAAAGATAAACCTGAATCTAAACTCTAATATAAAGTTAATTCAATCCTTTCCCCAGATCTATAATTTTAAGACCCATTTATCATTTGATTTAAGGCAAAAGGGGGTCAAATAAAAAGGGAACAGATCTAGATCTGGAGAATGGAAAAGCTAGGTGAGTGGGAAAATTTCATGTTTTGTAATATGACTAGATTTATTTTGTTGTAATACATTTCAACTATGCCTATTTATAATCAATTTTTATATAAATTTGCAAGTGCATAATGATTAGATTTAAATATGTAACTGCGTAATGATTAAATTTGTATTTGTAAGTGTGCAATGATTAAATATGAATTTATTGTTTGAACGTAATGAATTTAATGAAATAGATCTAGTGGAAAGGATTATGGAATTGATTATAATAGTAATTTAATAAAATTGGAGAACTTACATACATATGTTATCCTAGTGACTTGTTATGAAATTCAAAATAAAAAATTGGTATTTGGAAGTAGAAAAAGAATGTAAAATAAAAAGGACCCTATTAAGATTTTAGTGGTTTAGATGATGTTTTAATTTGTTGGAATTTGCGATGTTACCGGTAGATTTCTATGTATTATCAAGCTTAAATAAATAAAAGTGCAATATCTGAAATAACAAGGAATACACCTGAAAAGGAAGAGATGCACAAAATAGAGATATTTATCGTATTTTGTACCATCTATTTCAAATAATAAAAAGAAAAGATTGTTCCTTGTAATTATAAACACCATATAAATCTCCCTTTTTGGATAAGACATAAAAAAATTTGACGTTAACATTTTTAGAATAGAAATGTAGTTCTAACGCATTAAAATACAATAAACCCCAAAATTTAAATGGTAAAATATGAATGCGATAGATATTTTAAACAGTTAAGACGTGAAATGCCAATAAGATTTAAAGTAAGTAAAGAGGAAAATGTGGAAAACAGGCAAGAAGAAAAGGGGATAAACAAGAAATTAGAAATGGGAAAATAGAAAATGGATAAAATAGGTGAAAATGGAGTTAGGCACCTGATAAAAGGAAAATAGTAAATTAACTTGAAGTAAAGAAAAATATGAAACACATAATGAAATAAAAACCTAAGGTCTACTGTAAAACTATAAAGGCATGATAAATAAGTAAGTATGGAGGAATGTATTTGTGTGTGTGTAAGCCTCAAATATGTGTTTATGATAGGTGTGAATTGTTATAATTAAAGTATAATTAAAGAAATAAATAGAATGACATAGTCATCAGAATAAATTGGAATGCGAGATCAGTAGCATTACACAATAGATGTGTGCCTACCGAAAAGGGCTACCGGAAGTTGTGTATACATTATACAGATGTGAGATATATCCAACAATAGAACCCACGGAGAGTATACTTTTGCATATAGATAGAGGAATACCTATAATGGAAAGTTAAATTGCTTCAAATATGTATTAGAGGGGGTATTTCCTTGATTGCACTAGGCAATCTAAATAGGATGGTGAGTGAGATCGGGCAATATGCTTTAAATATGGACCAAGGTCAATAGGTAGGGTTGTCATAGGTCGAGAACATTATCAATCCTTAGCGGTCAACAAATGGACAGTGTTACACCTAGATTGGTCTTCGTCTGCCTACTAGCGAAGGCTATGTTGAGTCATGCACCACCACGGTTGTTTGCTAGTTTGTTTGTTAGGGAAAGGATAGTTAACCTACAAAAGACATTCTTTAAAATAGTTAGGGTGGTCCATAAAGCCAAGTCCACAAAAGGAAGCAGACAAAGCAGTAAATCCCCAAAGCGAGATAGGATACAACAACATGTATGGAAAGTTGTCCTTAGGCACCACGGGAGTCCCTCGATATGCGCAACAATGAGATGTGATACGACGAAAGCAAGGGATCCTGATGGGGTGCTAATAAAAAGATACTAATAGGAATAGTATCTAGGTTTAATTGGGAACCATAGGATATATAAATATATATACACACACACATGCGCACATACATAATACATACATATATATATACATAGTTATGATTCTACAAAGGAAAGATGGGAATGGTTCGTACGCGGACATGGAATCAAAATGGCTAATGGAAATGTAAACAGACATAACATAATATAGAAGATAATCGATATAAACTAGTATTATGTATAAAATATGTAATTTTACCAGTCACTAGAATGTTGTTCTGACCCCCCCTTCTCATTATAACCCACAAGATAGTAAGAAGTGTCAAAACTTGGTCAGTAATTTATGTGATTTATTATATTATTCTACTATAAGTTACATCATTAGAGCTATGATATGCATTCTTTTTCTTTACTTACAGGATACCAAAAAAATGATCCATACTTTGGTGGACTTATGTCTTCGATTTAGTGAAAATTCAGGCCCACTAAGGTGCGAGTTGTTACAATTTTTATAACACCCTTTTGCGTTCTTTCAGTCTATACATCAGTCCATATTTGTATTCTCCCTCAAATTGTATATTCAAAGCTTGTTGTACATTGTCGAAGTGTTCATGTATATAAGGCCAAGAATTATCATAGAGAAAAGGTCATCTCTTATGTACATAAGTTTGGGTTACATGAAGGAGTAATGGGTTATGGTCATAAGAGAAGTTTGGTAAAATTAGGGATTGCGTGAATGCAAAAGTCTGAATTAGTATATCATTGACAAGAATTTTGTCGATATTATTCGCTATTCCCTTTCTTCTCTAAATGTAATTGAACCCTATAGGTTTAAGTTCATTCAGCCTTGATTGTAGCAGGCAATTATTAAAACTTCTTATCTAATTAAAAGGAATGGGGAGTCCTCCTTTTTTACCAGTATGTGATAAAGAGTTATTGAAATCACTAGTAAGTAACCAAGCAGTAGTAGAATTTCTAGATTTTGTAAATATTTGCTACCATAATGTCTCCCTCTCACACTAAATTGCTTGTGTATATGTAGTAAAAATAGAAGAGAAGTCTCTTGTATTAGTAGCCTCTACAACAATACGTTGCATTGATTCCAAATTTTTTGTTAAAGACCAAATATTTTGATCCCATAACAATAAAATTTGTCCTTTAAAATCTACACAGTTTCTAGTAGCAACATCCCATTGTAGTTGAATTTTTTGAGTGAAGAAAAATAAATTTCTATCATTCAGTGTTTTTCTAATAAACCAACTAGGGTTGGTTTGTATATCGCTAAGAGTATGAGTACATCTTCAATAAGCTTATTATTGTTCATACCTATGACATTCCATGTAATGATAGTCCTTTAATTTTCTTATTGTTCCTCATATTTCTTTTAAGGGGATCAGTTTCACCTTGTTACTAATAATTATTTTTAATGTTATCCTTGTTAGTAGTGACATACCTTGAAATATCTGTTGTTTTCATTTGTATATGTAAGTCCTCGGTAATGACTTCAACAATGTGGTCAATGAATTCTTTGGAGTTTGTTTGATCAGGTAATTGATCATTCAGGAAATTAAGGCTATCATCCTTTTATGTAAATTGTTGTTTCATTGATGCCTTGGAGACTGAAGTTGCTGCACGCATCTGCGTTTTAACTACTGCTATTGTTTGGTTCACACTAATGTTATCTTATTAAACAGTTCCAGTGCAAGTCTGACCTTCACTGTCTTTACCCCTTTCATGTATATTAATATATCTAGTGCAGGCATTTGTATCTACAGCTTGGAATACTTCTAGTGATTGATGTTTCTATGCTGGTGCTTTGCAGCGAATGTAGGTCCCTCCATGTATAATGGTGCTTTGTCAAATACTGTCCGTTTATTTCTAGTGCACTTCCAACGGTGTTAGTGCTTGTTGTAGATGGATGTCGGCAAGTGTGTTTCAATTTTGAAATCCATTGGGGTTGCAATTTTTCAGCATGTGTCTCGTCTTTATGTCCAAATATTTTCATATAAAGCACTTAGGTGGAATGAAGTCATATGTAATACATATTTCATTTGTAATCCTACTATGTAATAATATTGGGACTTTTATAACTAATTCAAACTCTGTATTTATTTCAATCAATACCTTTATAAACTTAGTCTACGCTCGACCATAATTGTGTTCATACGAATTGGTTTCCCTATAAAACTTGAAATAATAGATATAGCATCAGAGCTCCACATTTCCATGCCAAGGTCATGTAACTAAGCCCATATTTGAGTAGTACACAAAACTACTGCTTTGTATTCAAATCTAGGAAACCATGGTTGAGCTGTAATTAGTTTTCTTAAGAATTCTTTGGAAGCACACGTTTGTAGTCCTCTTCTTCTGAAAAACTAAATAGCATAATATTTTTTTTGTTGCGTAGATGATGAAACTGCCAATAGGTCAAACGCTCCAATCCTGAAGTATGAAAATCTAACACTAAAAAATACAGCATGATTGTATTTTCCAATGTTAGCAAGCCTATTAGTCTAATCAGGTTTGGCTATAAATAGAAGGTGAGAGAGAGCATTTTGGGAATGGACTGGCTTAAGAGATATGCGGCTATAATTGATTGTGAGAAGCTAGGGGTAACAACTGGGAATGTGGAAGGGCGAACGATAGTGATACGCTGCTTACCAGAGGATGAGGTAGCAGTTAGCTTTCATTATTCGCTTGAGATTCCACAGGAAGGATTTTCATTTGTGTCTATCACTAGAGAGTATCTTGATGTCTTTGAGGAAGTGATAGGATTGCTGCCACATAGGGAGATCGAGTTTTGGATCAATTTATTGGATGGAGCTACACCTATAGTTATGCCTTTGAGGCATATGGCGCCCAGAGAGCAGAGAGAGTTGGAGGTGCAAGTGGTTAATCTATTGAAGAAAAGATTCATTCAGAGAAGCATAGCCGAATGGGCTGCACCTGTTGTATTCGCAACGAAGGTGGATGGTTCTCTGAGGCTATGTGTGGATTACCACGAGCTGAACAAAGTTACAAAGAAAAATATGTACCCGCTTCCACGGATTGATGACCTATTTGATCAGCTACACGGGGCAAAGCTGTTTTGTCTGGTGGGCAGCGGGATTTCACCAATTGAGAGTGGCTAAAAAAAGTGTGAATCTTACTGCATTTCGGGCACCGTCAGGTTTCTACGAGTGGTTGTGATGCCTTTTGGGTTGACTAATTCTCTGGCATACTTTGTGGATCTTATGAATAAAGTCTTTAGAGATAGGTTGAACAATTTCGTACTTGTGTTCGTGGATGAGATTCTGATTTGCTCCAAAACCGAGGAAGAGCACAAGACGCACTTGAGGATTATGCTTGAGATTTTAAGGAAGCACAAGTTGAGAGCTAAGTTCTTTAAATGTCACTTCTAGAAGGAAGAAGTGAGATTCTTGGGACATGTCGTGTCAAGATAAGGAGTTGTAGTGGATCCAGCAAAGGTGGTAGCAATCTAGAGTTGGAATGAACCTAAGAATGCTACAGATGTGAGAAGTTTTCCTGGATTGGTAGGATACTATAGGCGCTACTTAAAAAATTCTCAAAGATTGCAGCACCATTTACCAAGTTGACCAAGAAGAACCGGACTTTCAGTTGGGATGCAAGATGTGAGCACACATTTGTAACTTTGAAGGAAAGGTTGACGAGTGCACCTGTATTGGTTATTCGGGTAGGAATGAAGAGATGAGAGTATACACCGATGCTTATGGTACTGGTCTTGGAGCTGTGTTGGTGCAGAAAGGGAGAGTTGTCACTTATGCTAGTCGACAGTTGAAACCGCATGAAAGGAATTATCCAACTCATGACTTGGAGTTATCAGTGATTGTTTTTGCTTTGAAAATGTGGAGACATTATCTATTGGGAGAAAGATGTAAGTTATTCACGGACCACAAATCCTTGATGTATATTTTCTCTCAAAAGGATCTTAACCTTCAGCAGCAACGATAGTTGGAGTTCCTAGCTTCTTATGGCTTTGATATTTCCTACACTCCAGGGAAAGGTAATGTAGTAGCAGATGCATTGAGTAGAAGATATGCTGAATTGGAGCTATATTTTTGGGATGGAAACATATGGAGTATATAGCTAGATTTGATTTTAGGCCACGCTGTGAGCTCGAGCCTGAGATGCTAGCAAGTTTATCGATCAGACCTACTTTCATTGAAAGGATTGGTACTAGTCAGAAGCAAGATACTAAGCTAGTAGAGATCATGGAAAAGATTGAAATGGAAGTAGAATTTGAAGATTTGAGACAGTACGAGATTGACTGAGATGGTTGGCTTCGTAAGGATAAGAGACCATTTGTTCTAGATATTTATGGATTATGAGATGAAGTACTAAGGTAATACCATCATTCTAGATTAACCATTCATCCTAGTGGTAACAAAATTTATAGGGGTATGAAGAGACTTACCATTGGAAAAGAATGAAGAAGGAAGTGGGAAGTTTCATCTCAAAGTGTTTGAATTGCCAATTAGTAAGGGCTGAGTAGAAGAAGCCTAGTAGCTACAACCACTAGATATTCCTGAATGGAAATGGGAGCAGATATCTATTAATTTTATAGATGGATTTCCAAGGACTAGAGCAGAATATGATAGTATTTGGGTAGTGGTAGATCGTCTGACCACGAGTGCAAGATTCTTACCTGTTAAGTCTACTAGAACAGCATCCAAGTTGGCAGAATTATATGTTAAGTAGATTGTTCGATTCCATGGTGTGCTAAAGAGTATTGTAAGTGATAGAGACCTATTGTTTACTAAAGGATTTTGGTAGAGCTTACAATAGATTTTAGGAACCGAGTTGCATTTAAGTACATCTTATCGCCCACAAACAGATGGCCAGACCGAGAGAGTGATTCGGATTTTGGAAGATCCTCTTCGAGCATGCATTATAGATTTTGGAGTGTCTTGGGATGATCACTTGCATCTAGTGCAGTTTGCCTATTACAACAGTTACCAGTCGAGTATTGGCATGACACCATATGAAGCATTATATGGACGACCTTGTAATTTGCCTTCATGTTGGTGGGAAGCAGGTGAGAAGTCGATACTTGGACCAGAGATGATTAGAGAGACTTTCGAGAAGGTAGAGATCATTCAGCAATGAATGAAGACTGCACAAGAACGTCAGAAGAGCTATGCAGACAAGAGAAGAAGAGATTTGGAATTCAGTTGGGGACATGGTATTTATTAAGATTTCTTCTCTGAAAAATGTTGTTCGATTTGGTAGGAAGGGAAAGTTAGCACCCATTTTTGTTGGACCTTTTCCAATTGTCAAGAGAATTGGGAAATCAGCTTATAGGGTGGATCTATCTTTGAAGATGGTAGGTGTGAACAATGTTTTTCATATCTCGTATCTGTGGAAGTTTGTGCATGACCCGGGTATAATGGTAGCACCAGATCAACTAGAAGAGATAGAGGTTGTGTCGGAAGTTTCAAGATCTCGTAAGCCACTTCGAATCATTGAGAATGACACAAAAAAGCTTAGGAGGAAGATAGTTAGGTTAGTTAAGGTGCAATAGAGTGAGGACAATAGCGATTGTACATAGGAGGCCGAAAAGAGTATGAAGATGGCCTATCCAAAACTCTCTGAGTGGTAAGACCCGTATGTCATATCTACTTACACCATTGTATCTTATAATATTAGAATTCTACATGCTAGGATAGGTTTTGCTTGCTATTGTTGATTTGGCTGCTTAGTTGGATTGCTAGATGGTTGCTAATGGATGGTAGACATGCGGATAACCTTGGTTGCTTATGTTTGTTTAGTTATTTCAGAGGCGATATTTCTAAAGTGGGAGAATGTAACGACCCGTATTTCACGTATCAGATGATCATAAAATAATTCTATTTAATTCATTTGAGGTTGTATCATTCTAATACTTTGGGATATGGTTCTTAGGGATGTTTTATACATCCATGATTTTACCCGAATTTCTATGCGACTATTTTGCCCTTGAAGATCTTATTTCGATCATAACTTTGGTATGAGCCAAATTAGATGTTCTAACTTGGTTTATTGCTTCAGTATGGTTGTTTCGCATTCCGTAGAGTGGTTATATAAGAAAATCTGATAAGTGGTTAGAAAGTTATAGTAGTTTTAAGTTTTGTAAACTACTGGCCAGAATTAGAAAAGGGATTAATGGGCCAAATTAGCAAGCCCATTAGCTTAATCAGGTTTGGCTATGAATAGGAGGTGAGAGAGACCATTTAAAACCTTTGTCTCCCATTCTATATCAACCTCAAAACCTACCTCCTCTCTAATTCTCCATTCATTGCATAGATTTCATCTCAAATCGTCTCTAATCTCAAATTAAAGGCTAGATCTTCATCAAAGGTCTTGATCTCATCGATTGGATCACATCTACATCTAACTTGCTACTGTTCGGATCGGATATCCTCTCATTTTCATAGGTTTGATTGGTTTGGTGAGTGATTATGATCTCTCACTAGTCTATGATGGATTATCTGTTGTAATTAGGTGATTATAAGTTAGGATTGTCAAATTAAACTATAAATTGATTAGACGTAGGTAATTTTAAATCTAGAAACCCTAGATCAACCTAATTAAACATGCAATATGGATTATATCATTGGCTAGTGTCATTTGTGCATATAATGGCTATGTAATTCTATGATTTAGATTAGATCTATGCTTGTTTATGATCAGTGATTGAATTGGATGACTTGAATGATTATGAGTGGCTATAATTGAATGATTTTCTATGTTTGATTCATTGTTGTGTTTGAAATTGCTTGCTATGCTTGATTCATTTGATAGTGTTGTGCATGTTTAGGACTTAGACTGGTGATCGGAGCATATCGGGAGCAAAGTTCGTCAAAATCATACGAAACTTGGAGGATAGGCTCTGGAGCACACAAGGAAGACGCCCTAAAAATTTCACGAAGATTGGAGAAAAGTATTTGGATTGGTATCGATCTGAATTTCTTGCACCAATCATCATGAGATCTAGGGTGACGGTAGAACATAAGTTCCAGTGATACTCTTTGAAGCTGGATCGAAGGATATGCCAAGTATTGAAGATATGATGGATCATCTATGTTGGATCGGCTATGAAGCATAGATGGAAGGACCAAGAGGCTAAGAGGGAAAGCAAGGGGTTTATGACAACTAGGGGAAGTGTACCAGAGGCTGGAAGCGAGATGGAGCAAAAATTGGCAAAGTATTCAGATCGATACCGATCCGATCCAATTGGATCGGTACCGGTCCAAATTATTCGCTCTAATTGATGTGAGATCTGGGGTGGAGATTCTGGGGTTGTAATGGATCATGTTGGAAGTTGTGGCTTGCCGATTGCTTCTTCGATTTGGTAGTTAATGCATGATGAAATTTTAGCTCTTTGATCGGAAACTTGAATAGGAGCGGGATCGTAGGAGTAGATTGATAGCTTGGGATGGAACGAGGCTGTAAGATAATGGATTGGAGTTGTGGAAAGCTCTGAAGATTTGGTACTGCCAAGGAACCGTTGATGACTCGGAGTGTTCTGGTTGTGTTCAAAGTAAGGGTACCATAAGTAGGGACACCCGAGGGATGGTAGCACCAGTCATGTATTCTGGACTGGCATAGTCTAGGTCAGGTGATATAGAGGTATCACAAGAGACAACCATTTGGGTTTTTTAACCGGTGAGTACGATGAACACGATCGGGAACTGGGATTTCCATTAGTCTCTAGCAAAGGGAGGAGGAGGCCACACGATTTATCATATGTTCAAGGCTTTAGAATATGATAGCTAGGTTTTGGATTCTATGGTTGCTATGTCTGCTTTTGGGTAGGCTATCATCTATAGGAATGCTGGAGAAGGGATTGGGAATAGAGCCAATGAGGGAGGCTGCTTAGATTCTTCTGTCATGTTCTGTTACAGTATCCTATTGATGTTTATTTTGAGTGGCATATTATATCTTATTATTATATGCTAACTCTTTGGTTGTAGGGACAGGTCAGGTGTGTTTTTGTGTACCTGTCTAGTACCATGTTTTCCAATATAGCTTTTGATAGTCATTTACCACTCACGTCAGACTATTGTCTGACCAAGCTTTTATGTTTCCTCTTATCATCTTGGGTACTCTTAAATGAGTATACAAGATGACAGGTTTGGAGTCATAGTTGCTGTACGAAGATGAGCTTGGAGGAGCTATGGCATATTACTTTATATTTCTAGGTTCCACTGTTTGTTGTTATATACGCCGAGGGATGTAATGAGGAAAAGTTGTACTGAGATATTATGACATTTGTGCAATAACTCATGACGTTCTAGTAGAGATGTTATCTTTCATTGTTATGGCTCACTATATTTCTGTTGTATATTTTCAATATTATATTTTATCCATGCGCTGTGAGATATGCAACAGGTTTTCTACTTTAAATTTCAACCTTAATGATTGTCCCCTATCAGCTTGGCACGTTTACAGTGCTCTTTTAGGTCATTTGGTGCGGATGGTATGGGGCGGTTGTCACAAAATCTGTGTGGCGAGATGCCGGAAAATTTAAGATAAAAATAACCAACACCCAACATTTCCCTGGTCATCTCTTTATGTCTCCCCCATACCTTTAAAATGTATTCTCGTCCCTTTTCCTCACTTTCTCTTTCTGGTTTCAAGCCAACAATAAAAGAAATTAAATCCATCCTCTAAAAAATTCGAAAATAAATCAAAGAAAAACCATGAAATATAAAAATGATATCTTTAATTGTAGGGAGCTTATATTTACATAGGGTTGGATTTGTGGAAGTAGCGGCTATAGTTTGAGGTGCTCGATAGTGTAGGGTCATGGGTTTTTAATGACTAGGGCTAGCAATTTTTCTCAATCTTGCAATCGATTTGTAGAAAGGGGAGTAGTTTCAAGTTTGTGGTGGAGTTTGGCACCTTGGCGCTGAGTTTGAGGAGGTGTGGTCGATTGAAGGGTGGCACATCATTACGTACGACCAAGTGGTATGTTGTGAGTCGCATATTGGAGGAAGAGGTCAGGTGCTTCCTTTGGGGATGGTCAGGTAGCATTCGCGAAGAGAAGTTCATTGGATTAATCGATTTGTGATTTCGTTGAGAGATGAGGGTGGTGAAGGGATGAGCACGTTTGGTCATGGTAGAGATGGAAACAGTATTGGCGGGAGTAGTGTTTTGAGGAAAATGGGATTAATAATTAATTTGTGTAATTAAGTTATGAAATTGTAATTAGTGAAATTAATTGTTTTAATAATTCTCAAACTTATATATTCTATAACTTTCTCATATAAAGGTCCAAATTGAATGCAGTTAGTCACATTGAATTCATATTAATGTTATCTACATTTTGGAATTGGTTTGGTTAAGATTGGAGCTTATAGAACTTCAAGCTAAAGACAGAACTAGAACGCTTCGGTAATAACTGGAATTTGATGAGTTAAACTCACCTTTTTGGTTTATCAGTAAGATATATAGTAGATAAATTTTGTTGTTTGTGTTTGTTTAAAATCATTGGTTGTATGCTTGGATGTTAAAATTGGTTGGTTGTTTGGTTTTGATGAATTGTTGCTTTTGAAAAATAGTCAATATATGAATACGTACATGGAATAGATAGAGAGATCCAATAGGATTTCTTGCCATTCTTATTTTCAATCATATTTCTGTTGTACGAATTATAACATATCAAAACCTGATTGTTTGGCCCTATTGGTTATGACATTGTTATGTGTTAAAACTTGACCCTGTAGTGATAAAAATCAATAACAATATTAGTTAAGTGCGTGGTGGCTATTGGCCTCATTTTAGTACTTTGAAATGCTATTAACTGTCGTTATGGCTTGAAATGGGTTTTTAGTTGAGAATGATTTCAAATCTAATCTTTGGGTTTTCTAGAATAATTTTATTTAAACATATTTTGAACTTCTCTATTTTACCGAACCTTTATATTTGTCTTTTCTAAATCATTTGGAAATGTTTTAAAGTTGTTTAACTATCATTTAATAATGATTTAAAGTTGTTTAACAATTGTTTAATAATTTTTAAAAGTTGTTTGTTTCCATCCAATATTGTTTTCAAGTTATTTATTAATATTTAAAATTATGAAAAGTCATTTATTTAAATAATCAATATTGTTTTGGAATTAATTATTATTATTTATTAATAATGTTTTGGAAGTTAATTAATATTCATTACAATAATGTTTGAAGATTAATTATTATTGTTTTATTAATAATGTTTGAAATTTTTAACTATTATATTTATAATGTTTTGAAGTTAATAATTATTATTTACTAGTAATATTTTAATGTTAAAAATTACTATTATATAATAATGTTTTAAAAATACATAATTACTATTTATTTATAATGTTTTGAAGTTATTAATTATTATATTAATAATGTTTTGGAGTTATTACCATTTCTTCCGAGTCTACTACGTGGCATGTCCTTCTCAGATGGTGCTGACTTCTAGTATCATTGGCACTGAGATACTCCATAGGTTTTAGGTACTTCTAACACCTCAATATCGGGCGGTGGTCTTGCCGGAGTTCGATATTGGGGTGTAATGGGCGGTGGCCTTGCCGGAGCACATTCTAGGGGTACCTGAGTTGTTTTATTTGTTTTTGTACTTTGATTAGCTACCTGCCAGGCATGTTGGCATCACCTAGACTTATGTGATATATACATATTTACATGTGTGCTCTCCTCTTTTATAGAGGATCACACATTTCTCTCAAAAAAATAATGTTTTAGAGTTCATAAATTATTTTATTAATAATGTTGGAAAGCTAATTTATTATTTATTTTGGATGTTTAAAGTAAATTAATTTATCTTGTTAATTGTATTTATAAATAGTAAATTCCTTTATAAAAGGAATCTTATTTAATTAAAGAGTTACAGATGAAAATGGGGTTTTGGACTTATAAAGGATTTTAAAATGGCTTTATAAAGGATTTTTATAAAGCATTTTTATAATGGAGTTCTATAAAGGAAAAGAAGTTTATAAATGAATTTGGATAATTCATTAAGAGTTTTATAAATGGTTTTGGAATTTAGTAAAGGAGATTTCATAAATGAAAGTGATTTCTTAAATAGGATTATTTGTAGAAATTTATTAAAAAAAATTAAGATTGGATTTCCACAAATTTGACCTTATTAATTTTTGTGGTATGGACGTTCATTCCATGCTTAACACCGAAGGAATAGTGTTTGAGTTTATTCTTATCTCCGTTACTTTTAAAAAAATGTTTATTTTAATCCTTTGATATTATTTTGAGATAAGAAATCTTTCATAATGTTTTGTGAATATACTTAAATCATTGAAATAAGTATATGGATATTTTTCAAAGTATTGATGTTGGATCGATTTTTAAGCACACAAGGGTAAAGAAGAAGCTAGAGGAAAGGAAAGGAAAGAAGAAGGAGTTAGAACACAGTGTGCAAGGCAAGAATGCCGGACCAGATTTCTGGTACGGCATTCACTTAAATGCCGGACCAAATATCTGGTCTGGCATTCACTGAAATGCCAAACCAGAAATCTGGTCCGGCATTCCATGAAGTGCCGGACCAGATATTTGGTCCGGCACAGCATCCAAGCACCGGACCGAACATTTGGTCCGGTACCAAGTTTGCCGAACTAAATGTTTGGTCCGGCAAATAGGCGTCTCCAAGTAAGATACTGAATGAAGTGCCGGCCGAGCAAACCAAGGGGTGAGATGCCAAACCAAACATTCCTGCCCAAATGTCGAACCAGACTCAAGGAGCTATAACCTAACCTCCACACTTCACAGCTCCACTCTATAAATACCAGAGCTCCTCAACAACAATGGGGACCGAATTTTGGGGAAAAGAGAGAAAAGTCTGCTGAGACTTAATCATCCCAACCGCTCTAAGTTTTTACTCTTTCTGATCAAACTTGTATCTACAATCAAATCGAAGAAGCATAATAAGATGGACAGTGGATGTAGGCATGTTCTGGCCGAACTACTATAAAATTTTGTGTGGTTTACTTTCTTTAACTGCTTTCCAACTCTAAGTCTATGAACTATTCTGTAACTGCAAAAATTATCTGTTAACGTATTGGAACATGAAAAACTTCATATCAAACAACTTAAACGTGACTTAGCCAAATTCAAACTTGGAGGTATTCATCCAATTTTTGTGCAAACAATTGAAAGGAGTGTAAAGGGTTTGTGGATATATCTTTGTAAAAGTATTTTGATACAAGTGTTTATAAAGTGATTTTAATTAATGAAAAGATTAATTAAGGAGGCTAATAGGTGCTTTGTGCTTAACCAGCATTATTTTCCTTTGGAAAGTAAATCTCTAGTTGAATTTATTTTCATTTGATAGTTAGATATGAACTAGAAAATGTGCCTGTTTTGAATAATCGTTGTCAGTTCGAAGAGACGAGGATCAGATATATTATCCAAAAACCACTTTGAACCGATACAAGCATTCGAATGGAAGACATCTTGAAGATGATTGAAGACGGAGCTCTTTAAAGTGCAAGGGCTACTTGCTACTAATCCAGATGGTGGTTCCAAAATGGATGTAGCAGGATAGTGCCTTCGGTTTCGTTCAGACCTAGAATGTACTTGTATGGATGAATGCTGGCATTGCATTTCTGCCTGGAGGGTAATGTTAGCATTCCAAGTGGAATAACTATCTACAAGGGAAAACGTAGCCTCTAGCCTTATCAACGGGTAAAATAGCTGAAGCAAGGACTTGTGGTAGGGCTAAATGGATTGCCCCCATTATATATAATTCTTGTCTTATCTGGAGTCGATATCTATGTATGCTTCAGGGCCCATTATGGTTGTTTGATCGCAACCAATAGGTAGTCATATTCGGCGTTATCCAATAAGGGGTCGGGCCAATCTTGAATAAGTGAGGTGCAACGTGTTGTAGCCTTCAGTACATTTTATCTAGAGGTGTACTGATTCGGTGAGTAGACCCTTACCCTTTTATAGTTGGAATCCATTTTCCAATACGAGCCATTGGACTTGATTGTATACCTATTATCTTGGAAATAAATATAATAAGTTTGGCTATAGTTCAATATTTATTTTAAACCCTAGGCATTATTATAATATCAAAAGATTTTCTATGAAAGGTTTTTATTATCGTAAGGTAAAAACCCATCTGTGTTTATGTGGGGCATGATCTTACAAGATACCTTTTATTTTGAAGGGTTTTATAAATATTGTTAACCTGCCTTTTGGAAAGTCAACATACAGGCGGATTTAACCCAAACAACTGCACAAAACATAGCATAGTCGACAAACAAATAGCGTAAGATGTCTAAAATATGGTTTCGACAAAGATCAAGTCACTTCAAGTTGCTTAGAGTCTGCTCCGAGTCGCCTTCATGTTTGCTTCGAGTTTCCAGGCAGCTTACTTCGGGTCGAAGAAGGGCTTGCTTCGAGTCTTTGATGGATTAGCACATTTACAAGCTGCTTCGAGTCACTGGAGGGTCTACTTCGGGTTAAGGAGGCGGCTACTTTGAGTCAGGGTCATGGATTGATCAAGAATCATGAAGAAAGCCTCGGTTCGTATCCATCAAAGGCAATTCCTCTTCGTATTCATCATTCTCAATCCCATTTGTATCCATCAATAGTTAACATTTCGTATCAATTCCATTCACACATGCTTCGTATCGATCTCCCCTCTACACAGTTCGTATCGATTGGCCAACGATCGATACGAAACACACCACTAAAATGATTGATACAAAGAACGCATACAATAGTCGCTACGAAATAGCCTCTAAATCATCGATACGAAAAACATAAGTTCCTATCGATACGAAGCGGATACAAATGATCGATATGAAAGGTATAAGCAGGGATCGATACGAAGTGGAGTGCAAAGAAACGATACGAATGAGGTTGCATTGGAACGATACGAAGAAACATAGTCAAGAGAAAGAAACAGTCGCTTGGCATGGAAAGTGGATCGCTCCTGGAACAACGTGCCACATCACCCTAATCCATACGAATGGAATGGAAGAGTGATGGATGTGGAGCTCTTGATCGATACGCATATGGTCGATACAGATCGATACCAAGCTATCGATACGAACAATTCAGCTAGCTTACAAATTCCATCTTGGATCAATCATAACTCAAAATCTACATGACCAAATGCATTCAAATTTTCACCATGGCTTGCATACCACCAGGGGAACTTTCGTAATCGATCCCACCATCATTGGATCATTTTTTGATCGATACGAAGTGATTGTGGATCGATCATGGATCAATCCTCAATGACCTTGGATCGATCTAGTGGGCCCACCCACGTGCAAGAAGGGGTATTCCGAGATCTAAGTCAGATATTTCCAGACTGCACCTATAAATAGCACTCCAATCCCTCTAGAAATGGGATATTTTTGTTCTTCTACGCTGTTACTCTGCTGGAACTCCATTGTAACTTGAATACTATCACTTGTACCATTGTAAACCAGTTGAGAATCATCAATAAAATAGTGAATCTTCAAAGTGGACGTAGGCTACAACGCCGAACCATTATAAATCTTGTCTTCCTATTGCTTACTTTTTTAAATTTTGAGTGTTCTTCGCATTTATATTCTCTACATATTGTCTATCTGTGATCTGTGATTGTGAGTTGGTGCTTTCATCTGCACTTGGGTGTTTGTGACCAATTTTGGTGTAAACATTTTGGTGCTTTCACTAAGAAGGCAAGCATTCAGGGATTCTACAGCTTAGATTTTGGATCTGAGGGCTTAAGGACTTGGAACTGGAAAGCTATAATGAAGCAATCAATAAGGAGACAAAGAGTGGAAAGGAGTCGACATGAAGGAAGCCAGGAGGCATCCTAAGGAGCTAATCAGACTTCAGTTTTCATCATCAGAGACGAGATGGAGATGGTGATGGAGGTTATGTAGAAAGGGATGCTGAAAAGGCAGGAGGAGATGTTGCAGAACCTACTCCAGCAGATTGGACAAACTAGAGTGCAGAATCAAGAAAACGCAACTGTGGGAAGTGCTGGAAATAGGGATCAGGAGCATGGAACAACCAGGATTCAAAATAGAGTGGGACCATCAGGAGCAGCCCCTAAGCTAGGTGGCACTCCCCCAAAGCATGTTGATCCAATCTCAGGCAGGATACTAGGCGGAACTATGCAACATGGCATTGATAGAGGAATGGATGCTTGTCCAGGAGAGCAGATTCCAGGATCCATCATGAACTCGGGGGGCAGGTTCCCTATCGAAGGCCAATCGGGAGGGATCCAACCAACAATGAAAGAAAATCAAACAAGTACTGCCAATTCCATGAACTAAGCGGCCAAAGTACAAACGATTGCAGGCACTTGAAGGATGAGATTAAAGGACATATCCGGAATGGCATGATGTTGCAGTACGTGAAGAGGCGAGCAGTGGTGGTGGAGCAGGAGCAACCACCAACTGCACCAAATGAGGTTGGCTTAGGATCTAGGCATCGTCAGCTTATCATCAATTGACTGGAGTAATGACGAATAAGTAGCAAACCCTACACTAGTACGGTTAAGTCACTTACACATGTACGGGATTATGAACGTTCCTCGGGCATGCTCTGGGACGACTATAAACTGCATCAGTGTAGGTGTTTGCACTTTGACGTCTCTGTTTTGCTTTTGTTTTTTGTTTTTTGCATCTGAACTTGATTTAGTTGGACATTTTTATTGTAAGACTCATTTGAATGTAATTTTGATGTTTGTGATTTCAAAACCCGACCTCGAACGGTCACAATTCGCCTCAAATGGCACCCGACCTCGAATGGTCACAATTCGCCATGAACGGCACCCGACCACAAATGGTCATAATTCGCCACGAATGACACCCGACTGTGAACGGTCACCATTTGCCTCGAATGGCATCCGACCTCGAATGGTCACGTATCGCCTCGAACAGCATATGATCTCGAACGATCGCTATTCACAGTCAGGTAAGATTGTCAATCTCTTTATATGTCATTAACAGGATGCGAACATCCAACTTATGGAACTACAAAACACACCTTCCTATCACAAGACATGTTTTGGGGGGTAAAGTGTTAACCCGCCTTTTGGTAAGGCAACATACAGGCGGATTTAACCCAAACAACTGCACAAAACATAGCATAGTCGACGAACAAACAGCGCAAGATGTCTAAAATATGGTTTCGACAAAGATCGAGTCGCTTCAAGTTGCTTGGAATCTGCTACGAGTCGCCTTCATGTTTGCTTTGGGTTTCCAGGCAGCTTACTTCAGGTCAGAGAAGGGATTCCTACGAGTCTTTGATGGATTAGCACATTTACAAGCTACTTCAAGTCACCACAACACTTGCTTCGAGTCACTGGAGGGTCTACTTCGGGTCAAGGAGGCGGCTACTTCGAGTCAGGGTCAGGGATCGATCAAGAATCATGAAGAAAGCCTCGGTCCGTATCCATCAAAGGCAGTTCCTCTTCGTATCCATCATTCTCAATCCCATTCGTATCCATCAACAATAACGTTTTGTATCGATTCCATTCACATGTGCTTCGTATCGATCTTCCCTCTACACAGTTCGTAATGATTGGCGAACGATCGATACGAAACACACCACTAAAATGATCGATACGAAGAACGCATACAATGATCGATATGAAATACCCTCTAAATCATCGATACGAAAAACATAAGTTTTTATTGATACGAAGTGGCTACAAATGATCGATACAAAAGGTATAAGCAGGGATCAATACGAAGTGGGGTGCACAGCAACGATACGAATGAGGTTGCATTGGAACGATACGAAGAAACATAGTCAAGAGAAAGAAATGGTCGCTCGGGATGGAAAGTGGATCACTCCTGGAACAACATGCCACATCACCCTGATCAATACGAATGGCATGGATACGAAGAGTGATGGATGTAGAGCTCTTGATCGATACGCTTATGATCGATACAGATCGATACCAAGCTATCGATACGAACAATTTAGCCAGCTTACAAATTCCATCTTGGATCGATCATAACTCAAAATCTACATGACCAAATGCCTTCAAATTTTCACCATGGCTTGCAAACCACTAGGGGAACGTTTGTGATCGATCCCATCATCATTGGATCATTTTTTGATTGATACGAAGTGATTGTGGATCGATTATGGATCAATCCCCCCAACGACCTTAGATTGATCTGGTGGGCCTACCCACGTGCAAGAAGGGGTATTCCGAGATCTAAGTCAGATATTTCCAGAGTGCACCTATAAATAGCACTCCAATGCCTCTAGAAAAGGGATCTTTTTATTCTTCTATGCTGTTACTCTACTGGAACTCCATTGTAACTTTAATACTATCACTTGTACCATTGTAAACCAATTGAGAATCATCAATAAAATAGTGAATCTTCAAAGTGGACGTAGGCTATAGCGCCGAACCATTATAAATCTTGTCTTCCTATTGCTTACTTTTTTAAATTTTAAGTGTTCTTTACATTTATATTCTCTACATATTGTCTACCTGTGATCTGTGATTGTGAGTTGGTGCTTTCATCTGCAATTGGGTGTTTGCGACCAATTTTGGCGCAAACAAATATTGAAACCAATATGATTTGATAAAGTTTTCTCACGCTGGTTTACCAGACTGATCCATGCATTATTTTCTTATAATGCTCGGGCCAACCTGACTATGTTTCAGATTTAGTTATAGATGCTCTAGAGCTTCAGAAGACGAGTCGGATGCCACCAAGACGTATTCACATATCTTCTTATTTCTGCTGCATTTTCTTGTTATATTTATCGAAAATTGTAAGGATGGGCTGATATAACTATCCCGGCTGATAATTGTTTGGTTGAAACTGATTTGATGTATACATTTATTACAGTTTTCTTTTGTAAAGATCATTTTGTATATTATAGATTACTCGTTACGATGTGAGATTCTATTCGGTCTGTTCTTTTCTTGTACCCCAACAATTTGACTTTTCGGCACTTAGATGTTCGACACATGAATACCATGGATGTACTAGTATTGAATTTTAAAGGTTGAAAAGGCGGGTCGTTACAAGTGGTATTAGAGATTAGGTTGAGCAAACACCTAGGCTTTAGTGAGGTTAACTCATTTGAGCTAGAGTAAGCGGGACCCTAGGATTAGTTTGAGTGTAAAATATATATGAGCGCATATTTGTTAGTGCTATAAAATGCTTTATAGTGTGTTGATTTATTTGTTGGGTGGCTTATGAATTCCAGTGAAGACATGGGATGCCACAATATCGATAGGGGTTTCTAAACACTTAAACAAGGCAAAACCGAAATAGTATTGTTTTTAAAAGTTGGTAAATGATATAATTTTACTAAGATTTTATATTTTGTATATAAAGGAATAATTTTCATAAACTGAGTATAGTTATTAAGGGTGTGTTTGTTCTTTGGGAATTATAACATTCAATTATTATCATTTATTGTTTGATTAGTCATGCTCATCCAGTTAGGTGCATTGGCTAGTGTTTGTTAATTTGGTAGCTGTGTCCGACCAGTTCATGGGAATTGACTGTTATGGTTGATTAAGAGCGGTTTATCATTTTCACTGCATGGGTTGGGTAAATAGTAATTGTGGAAACATTGAAATGAACACCTTATGAATTCAGTTTCATAATTTGACCATAAGGCATTTGGTGGTAATGTGGGTTAAAAATTTAATTTTAAATAAAATATGATTATTATAATCTAAATAAAAATGTACATTTGTTAAATTGTTTTATATAAGGAAGTTAAATTTATATAAGTATAATTTATAAATGCGGGTTATAAGTAAAAGGAATTTAAAATGAGAATTTAGGAGTTTAAATCCAGTGTTTTTGGAAATGTTTTGTCAAAGTTTTGGAAGGAATAATAGTAGCAGTATTATTTGGAAGTATATTTGAATAGAAATATTTTTAAAGGACTTTGAAGAAGATAGAAAGCACCGAACTCACTTCGGTCGGGGGAAAATAATTTTAGTAATGACTGCAGCATTATTGGTGTTCATTTTCGAGTTTTTAAGTGAGGGATTGCTACCACAGTATTTGGCTATAGAGCTGTTTAGATAAAACAAATTTGATTTCAAATCCCAAAAGTATGGTCTGGTATATGAAAGAAGATATGTATATATTTATTTCAAAAGTGATTTGAAATAAAACTTGGTGTTCAAATTTTGAAATTTTATGATAAGGGATACTATAGACTCTTGTATCCTATTCATTAGGATAGCTTAGTATGTGCATCTCATTTTGAGATGTTGTTTGATAATTTTCATTTATTGAAATAAAATAAAATTTTCGACGATTTTGGACTATCGGAAACCTTCTAGTTAATGATGAAATTCGAGCTAAGTGTTTTTGTGATAATATATGAAAATAGGTTTCTATAACTTATAAATTTAGATAAATTACCAAGTTAAACAAAATTTAATTTGTTAAACATTCTAGTTAAGTAAATAAAACTAGAAATATTGTGAATATACTCTTAAGGAGGGAGAAGAGTGTTATATGAATATAAACTTAAGTTGTGAAATATTAACACCCTTAAGCAATTTTATAGGATAGTCCAAAATAGAATTGAATATGGACTTAAGTTTTAAAAGTAATCGATTTACATAAGTTTTGTTTCATAAAATGTTATAAACTTAAGTAGTGGTTTTATGAAATGATTCTCAAATGATTTTAGTATTAAATGTAATACTATTGGTGTAATTAAAGGTGGAGTATTATACAAACTTAAGTGATAAATGGATATTAGTATTACAAGAATTATGCTAAGTAAAAACGTATGTGAATAAATAGAATTAGAACAACTAAGAAACTTATTGGAATGGATGTGTAAGATGTACGTAGATCATTTTATTCTCTTGAGAATTTTTGATCTAGATTTGGGCACACGATTTGAAGTTGATTTACACTAGTTCGAGTTAGAATTTTTCACTTGTTCCTTGACGACGAACAATGGATATGGATTTTTGGATTGATTCCAAAGTTTCCTATCATAGTTGATGGTTGTGTAAGGAGAATGGAGGTTTCTAATCAAGGAACCAGAATGGAGTTCGCACTAGAGTGGTCGAGTGGGCGATCCTAGTTCGAAAATGAAATTTGTGTGATCGAGCGAACGATTGGATTTGATACTGTGTATGAATGGTATATGTACATTGTATGTGCTTTAATGAATTATATGTTTTGACATTAGAAACCGAAAAATTTATGGCTATGAGTTATGTGGTTAAATATCATTTGTAAGTAAGATGCAGGTATATGGAAGCAAAAGCTAGTTTGATGCTTCTGGTTTCATGAGTAGAGTTATTTGCCCGAAAAATAGGTACGTGTTTATATTGTTGTTTGGTTAATGGTTTATGCCCCAGATATGTGAGGCTTCTTGGCTTTGTCATCTTTTGTTAGTTTGGGACCGTAGTGGGGATTTGTAATTTTTTCGATCGCTGCACAAAGGAGACGCTGCCAAAAAAAATTTATGACTTTAAAAGACTTAGAAAATTTGATAACAAGTTTCAACTAATTGGTTTTGAAAAGTTTAAGGGTTTAAAGGCATTTTGCTTACTTTACGAATTTCGACGACGAAAATCGTTTAAGGGGGAGAATGTAACATCCTAGGATTTTGGTCATTAGATTTAAATATTTAATTAATTTTAAATATTGAATAATTGGTTTTTAAAAGTTTGAACTTGAATTCAAATATAGAGATTATACAAATAATTGAATTGTGAATTTAATATTTGGATGGTGATTTAAAATATCTGATGTTTAATTAAATGTAGATTTAATGGATTTAATAGTCTTATTTAACTCATTTTAAATAAATGAATAATAAAAGTAAATTTATTTGAAAATTTACTTACAAGGACAAATGGTTTGAATAATTAATCCAAAAAATTATTTTTATTTTCAGAACTCGATTTCTATTGATGTATTTTTAATTTACTTTATTTATCTTTCTATAATTTTTTATTTGAAAAATATTTAAATTATCATTTGATGATTTTCGCCAAACGATGGTGTTTTTGTGATTTTACAGAATCAGTAAACCAGTGCATACTATTTTTGTTTTGAGATTGCATCTTTGTTCTAAGCACAACTGTAATATCCCGGAAATTTTAACAATATCAATTTAATAATCTGTTAAATAATTAAATTGATATTAATGATCTTTGATAATAAGATTTGAATTTAATTTAATAATCTGATTAAATTAGTATTAATTGGTAATTTTATCTTTTAAAAAAAAAAAGTTAATAAGATATTTTCTATTTGAATATATGTATTTATTTATATATATTGTAAATAGAAGCTTGGTAAATTGGAAATTTATATTTAATTAAATCTGGACTTTTCAAAGATATTTAAATAAGTGATTTTATAGTTTTAAAATACTTTAAGTAAATATTTAATTGTTTAAGAGATATTTTAACTTAAGTTTAAATAAATAAGATTTACAAAATTGGTTTGTTTTATTTCTTTTTAAATATTTCTTGATAATATAATCTCTTGTTTAAATTATAAAATATGTTATTTTCAAATAACAAGTATAATGTATTATTTTTAATATGTATGAATTTTAATGCTAAAAGGAATTGTTATTTTTAAATGGAATAAATAGTGTATGTAAATATATATAACTTAACTTTTAAATTGAATCTTAGGATTTAATTTTATTTAAACTTGAATTTAAAGTTTTGAAATTCAAAAGAATATATATTTAAATTGTTTTGGATTTTAGAATATTTGTATAAACTTATATTTATAAAATATAATTAGTTTTTGGTTTCTCTTTAAAAAGATATATATATAGATAAGTATTTAATAAATAAGAAAAGACTTTTATGTACTTTTAAACTAAATAAAAATAAGATAAATTACTTAAAGGACATGTGTCATTTATCTAAAGCTTTGTAAAAACATGTGTAATTAAATAAACAAATGTATAGGACAAGTGTCCTTATTTATTTTCTTTTTCTTTTATTTTATAAAATCAAAATTACATATATATAAACAATTGCATATATTCATTTCATTCTTTCTATTTTTCCTCTTCAAAAACAAGAAACTCTTTCTCTAAACAAATCTGAAAATCAGATCAGTAAACTTTCTTGTTCATGTTCAAAAATCTAATACCTCAATCCAATTCAAAAGCCTGAAATCAATACCACTTCTCAAACTTTTCCTCTAATCTAAATCAGTAATTATCTTTTAAGAAAATGAATTCATATTCAAATCTGGAAATCTTCCTCAAACAAAATCAAATGCTTCAAACTGAGATCAGTAAACATCTTCCTCAAAACCAAATTCATTTTCTCAAATCAAAGAATCAGCCTGCAACTTTCATTTTCAAAAATCTGTCTGCCTGCATATTTCTTTTCAATCTGGAAAGCAACTCAAAACTGCTTGCATTCATTCTTCTAACTAGAGGCAACATGCAAGATTCAGTAGCATGCAAAACTTCTGGGGATTTAAAGCATTTCAGTTTCAAGTTTTAAAAAGATCAAATCATTTTCCAGTTTAAGTCAAAGCCTGTTCAAGTTTTCAAAAGCTTAAGTCTGCCTCTGTTTCTTTTTTTTTACAGGTGAGTAACATTTTTACTTGAATTAAATTAGGAAATCATGATGCATGTTTAACCCGGTGATAAATATTGTTTGGATGTGAAAGTTTGTTGATGATTTTGTATATACATGAATGTATATAAGTATGCATGTATGATATAGTTTCTCTGATCTGTTTATTTGCCAAACTCCAGAATTCTCCTTTAGATCTCTTTCTACTTGATTTAGTTTTTATTAGGATTTAACTTATTAGTAAGTATTGTTTAATTATCATATACTAAGGTTTTAAAAAGCTTAGTTAAGTCAAAATTCATACCTGAGTGCCCCTGTAATCTAAAACAACAGAGATATGTTATAATAAAGTGAAAATTTGAACTTTATAATTTATATATTCAGACTTATAAATTGAAAACATAGATGATAATATGATTTTTAGCATGAATATCATAGTTTTTAGCTTAGTTTAATAAGAGCAGTTCTGGGTTATGTTAGAAATGAAGTTCTGGTGATTTTGATCATCTCAGTGAAATTTGAAGTTTGAAATCTTTAGTAATGGTAGTGGAATGATCATGGATGATAGGAAAATTGTCAGGAGAATTTTTAAGGAAGTAAGGCAGAAATGATTTGGGTTTGAAATTTTTAAACCTAGTTTTAAGATAGGCTACGAATTCGTTTCGTTTGTTTTCATGGATGGATCGAGTGTTCTAGGACTTTGGGAAATGGAAGTTTAGGTATAGACGAAGGCATGGCCAGAGAATTAGATTCTCTGATGGTCGAAATCGCGAGCACGAGCGGTGTTGCCAGGTTGGTCAGTGGTGATGGTTTCTTGTTCCAGGTAGGATGAATGCTCGAATTTGAATTCGAGTAGGAATCGAAGATAGGTTGATCGTTTTCTAGTATGTGGATGAACGTGGATTGATGGAGATACTCGTCGATGACCGGAGTTGCCGTAGGTGACCGTGCACGTGCACGAGATCGGAAAGGTATCTGGGTGAAGTCTGTTTACTGGAGAAGACGAATGCAAGTCTCGGGTTTGCTCGTGGAAGTCTCGGGAATTTTGATGTGCGACTCGAAGTTGTTGGAGCTGGAAGGTTGGACTCAGTGACAAGGAAAGACTCGAGACTTTTGAGTGTTTTTGCGAGAGAGACTCGGGGAAACTAGGGTGGGAACTCGAAGCAGATTAGGTAGGACTCGAGTACCTTTTAGTTGACAGGTTTTTAAAAACTGTCTGTTTCTAAAGTTTTAAACTGGTTTTAAATTTATAAAGAAGATTGTAAACAAGAATTTAAGTCAAGTTTAACTATGTAGATTCAAGTTGGTTTTGAATCTTAAAGATTTGAAATAAATAAGTTATAAATTTATATATTTTAAATAGGTTTTAAATGGTAGTTAGATTTAATTAAATGTTTAAAAATAAAAAGGAAATTGGTTTAAACTCTTCTTAAATTTCTTTTATAAGAGATAAGATTTTTAATAAGTAAAAGTTTTTTTTAATTTGGTTAAAAACTTAGTTAAAAATAAATTGGTATTCATTTTAAATACAACATTTAAAATGAAATTTAAAAGTAGATTTGAAATGAATATTTCAAATATAAATTGTAAATGATAACTTGTTTATCAATAAAAATAAAGTTTATCTTAAATAAATTAAAGACTTGTGTTTATTTAATTTATTAGGAGATTTAATAGATAATTAGTTTAATTTGATTAATTAATCATTTGGATTAATTAAATAGGTAATTAAAGGATAAACTAATTTATTTATGATTAAGATAAATTAATTAGGGATGATTAATTTGTAGTTAGGGATTATAAATTAGAGTATTAATTAATAAATAAGAATTAATTAATAAGTATAATTTAATATTAATTAAGTTATGGTTAACACTTAATTTATTTAGTAATTAGAGATTAATAAATTAGTTATTAAGATTTAGTAATTTAGAATTAATAATAATTAATATAAGTTAATTACTTAAGAAAAGTAATTAAATAATAGTTAATGAGGTCATTAACTATGGATTATTAAATAATGAATTAATAGGATAAATTTTGATAATTAATTAGTTGAATTAATTTAAGAATAATCATTTATGAAATTGTTTAAATGTAATTACTTATTGGAAGTAATTAATAATTAATTACTTATTGTAATTAATTAAAGTTAATTTGATTTGGTTAAATTAATTAATTAAGTTTAATTAATTTAGAAAAATCAAGAGATGATTTGATAATAATTACTTAATGTAATTATTAAAATAAGATTATTTAGGGAAGTAAATAATATGATAATTACTGGAAGTAATTAGTTGAATAAATGATTTTATTAATAGAAGTAATTTGAGTTAATTACTTTAAATAATTAATCAAGAGATTAATTAAGAAATTAATTAAGGAGTAATTAATTTAGTTGATGAAAGTAATTAAGGGGAGTTAATTACTAGATGAGATTAATCAAGGTGATTAATAAATGTTGTTTAAATAAAAGTTAATTACTTAATGTAATTAATTTAATTAAGTAATTAATTATTAAGTGGTAATTAAGGATCATTAATTAAAATAATTAATGATGTAATCAAGAATTGATTAATTAAGTAATAATTAATAAATGAAGTAATTAATCAATATAATTAATTAAGGATTAATGTAATTAATTATAGTTGATTAACTTAATTAATTTTAGTTAATTAATTAATGATGTAATTAAAGGTTAATTACAATAAGTAGTTAAGGATAATTAATTTGAGTAATTAATTAAGGATAAATTACTTGAAGGTAATTAAAAGATAATTAATCAAGATGATTAATTGAAATGAATTATTAGAGGATAATTAATTAATTGATTGTAATTAATTAAGGGTTAAGTAAGAAGGATTTATAAAATGAAGTAATTAATTCATTTTAAATTAATTAGAAATGGTATAAATCATTACTTAAGAATGGATGATAATATTGAATGCTTTGCATTGATTGATATCTCTGATGAGATGTATGCTGTATGATATGGATGTTAGTTGAATTGTGATGATAATATGGATTATCTGATAATGTTGATTATCTATTGTGAATTATCTTTCTATGTGTATAAAGATAATGAATTGAATTGTTTTAACCTTTAAAACAACTTGGCCTTAAAAGATACGTTTTGGATTTCGATGAGACCGGGATCGGGTTTCCGTATACCGGATTTCCAGGTCTGGAGACCCGAATACCACATCGATCCAAATTAACGATAGGTCGTAAATCAAGTGAAGATGAAGATTCAGAGTGCAAGGGTTATTGTCGTTAACTCTGAGGGTGATTCCAAAACGAGTGTAACGAGATAATGCCTTCGGTTTCGTTCGAACCCGGAACGAACTTATATGGATTGAATGCTTTCAGCACATCGTCAGGTGGACGATGAGCATTCTAAGATAGATGTGTTCTATTTAAAGGTAATCGTGACCTCAAGCCTCACAAACCGGGAATGGCTAAAACAGGGGAGGTGCAGCAAGGTTAGTGGGTAGCACCCAAGTAGGACAAGATTACCTCTGTCTAGAAGTCCCTTCTTATTTCGGCTTAGTGTGTGCGGTTGCTGATCTCAACCGTGGGGTATCTTGTGCGGGAATTATCCAGTAAGGGATGTTCCGACCTTGTGTTGCAGGGGATTGGGAGTGATCCTCGGTACGGTGATCTAGGCCACGTACTGTGACGGGCGGTACCCCAGTAGCCCTGCCATTGTATGGAATCCAAACTCCAATAAGTGCCGTATGTATTAGTTGTGCCCAACTATGTTGGAATGTGAGATGTAAGCATTTCAGCTATTTCTGTATTTTACTTGAAAACCCTAGACCCTATTATAATACAATCGAATTTCCTATCAAATGTTTTGGTTAGCGTAAGGTAAAAACTTACCCATATTTATTTGTGGGAAGTCTTACGTGATACTTTTTCTTTCAAAAGGTTTTGAAGTTAAACAAGTTTAACCTGTTACTCACACCAGACCCATGTCTGACCCAAGTTGTTTATTTCTGTTTTATAAACTCTTGGGTACTCAAATTTTTACGAGTAGCCAAGGGATTCAGGTTTAGCTTTGACGAATTGTGGAGGAGCAATGGAGCAGGAGGCTTCAGCGTTGTAGATATATATAGTAGTTCCGCTGTGTCTGTATCTCTGTAGTGTATTGAGTTGTAATGTCTAGACAGATGTTTATAACTGTCTAGTAAGTGATGTGTATGCTGTGTAACTCTGTAAAGTGTTGTATAATATGTAATAGTTTATGTTATTAATATAATTTATTCGTTCCGCTGTGAGATCGTTGTTGTTGTTTCTTTCTTTCTTCTCTTCTTTTCTATTTTCTACCCCTTTCTTTCTTACTGTCGATGCGATTTTCCGGGAGTGGAAAGTCGGGTCGTCACAACAACCGTATTTTTGTTTTGTCATTCGTAGCCCGTATGCAAATAGAAAATCTGTGCTTCGAGATGCCAGAAAATTTAAGATAAAAATAACTGACATCCAACATTTCTCTGATCATCTCTTTTCTATATCTCCCTCATACACTTAAAATTTATTTGTTTCCATTTTCCTCACTTTCTCTTCCTAGTTTCAAGCCAATAATAAAAGAAAATAAATCCATCCTCTAAAAAATTTGAAGTCAAATTAAAGAAAAATCATAAAAATATAAAAATGATATCTTTGAGTGTATGGAGCTTAGATTTACATAGGTTTTGGATTTGAGGAAGTCGTGGCTATAGTTTGAGGTGCTTGACAGTGCATGGTCATGGGTTGTTAATGACTAGGGCTAGCAATTTCTCTCAATCTAGGCATTGATTTGTAAAAGGGAAGTAGTTTCGAGTTTATGGTGGAGTTTGGCACCTTGGCGCTGAGTTTAAGGAGGCATGGTCGATTGGAGTGTGGCGCGTCATTGCGTATAACCAAGGGGTATGCTATGAGTCATGTTTTTGATGAAGAGGTGTGGTGCTTCCATATGGTGATGGTTAGGTAGCATTCATGAAGGGAAGTTCATTGGATTCGTCGGTTTGCGATTCTGTTGAGAGATAAGGATGGTGGAGGATGAGAACGTCTGCTAATGGTGGAGATGGAAGCATTATTTAGCGGGAGTAGTGTTTTGAGGATGATGGGATTAGTAATTAATTTGGGTAATTAAGTTGTGAAATTTGTAATTAGTGAAAATTAACTGATTTAATAACTCTCAAACTTATATATTCTATAACTTGCTCATACAAGGTCCAAATCGAATGTGGTTAGCCGCACTGGATTCGTATTGACTTTATCTACATTGTGGTATTAGTTTGGTTAAGATTAGAGCTTGTAGATTTTCAAGCTAAAATTGAACGTTAGAGGGAACCAGTACGCTTCGGTAATAACTAAAATTTCGATTAGTTAAACTCACCTTTTTGTTTATCAGTAAGATATGTAGTAGATAAATTTTACTCTTCGTGTTTGGTTGAAATCATTGGTTTTATGCTTTGATGTTTAAATTGGTTAATTGTTTGGTTTTGATGAATTGTGGCTTTTGAAAAATGGTCAATATATAAAATCATTTGTAGGAAATTTATCTGACATACAAGGAATATGTAGAGGGATCCAACAGGATTCCTTGCCATTGTTGATTTACTTTCAATCATAATCATGTTGTATGAATTATTGAATATCAAAACCTGATTGTTTAGCCCTACTGGTTATGACATTGTTATGTGTTAAAACTTAACCCTGTATTGATAAAAATAAATAACAACATTGGTTAAGTGATTGGTGGCTATTGGCCTCATTTTAGTATTTTGAAATACTATTAACTGTCGTTTTGGCTTGACATGGGTTTTTGATTGAGAATGATTTCAAATCTAATCTTTGGTTTTTCTGGAAATTTTCTTAAGCAGATTTTGAACTTCTCTATTTTGCCCCAACCTTTTTATTTGTCTTTTCTAAACAATATAGAAATGTTTTAAAGTTGTTTAACTATGATTTAAAAATGATTTAAATTTATTTAACTATTGTTTAATAATGTTTAAAAGTTGTTTGTTTCTATTCAATATTGTTTTAAAGTTATTTATTAATATTTTAATATTGTGAAAAGTTATTTATTTAAATAATTGAAATTGTTTTGGAATTTATAATTATTATTTGTTAATAATATTTTAGAAGCTAATTAATACTTATTATAATAATGTTTGAAGATTAATTATTATTGTTTTATTACTAACGTTTGAAATTATTAAATATTATATTTATAATGTATTGAAGTTAATAATTATTATTTATTAGTAATGTTTTGCTATTAAAAATTATTATTATACAATAATGTTTTGAAGTAAATAATTACTATTTATTTATAATGTTTTGAAGTTATTAATTATTATATTAATAATGTTTGGAGTTAATAAATTATGTTATTGGTAATGTTGGAAAGTTAATTTATTAGTTATTTAGGATGTTTAAAGCAAGTTAATTTATCTAATTAATTATATTTATAAATAATAAATTGATTTATTAAAGGAATCTTATTTAATAAAAGAGTTACAAATGAAAATGGGGTTTTGGGTTTATATAGGATTTTAAAAAGGCTTTATAAAGGATTTGTATGAAGGATTTTTATAATGGAGTTCAATAAAGGAAAAGAGTTTATAAAAAAATTGACATTTTATTAAGAGTTTTATAAATGGTTTTGGAATTTTAGTAAAGGAGATGTTCATAAATGAAAAGGATTTATTAAATAGGATTTACTAAAGAAATTTTAAAGAAATTGAGATTGGATTTACCCAAATTTGACCTTCTTAATTTTGGTGGTGTGGTCATTTGCCCCATACTTAACATCGAAAGAATAGAGTTTGGGTTTATCCTTATCTCCGTTTCTTTTAAACAATGTTTATTTTAATCCTTTGATATGATTTTAAGATAAGAAATCTTTTATAATGTTTTGTGAATATACTTAAACCGTAGAAATAAGTATATGGATATTTTTCAAAGTATTGAAAGGAGCATAAAGTGCTTGTTAATATACCTTTGTAAAAGTATTTTTAATGAAGTATATACAAAGTGATTTTAACTAAAGAAAGGATTAATTAAGGAGGCTAAAAGGTGCTTAGTGCTTAATCAGCGTTATTTTCCTTTAGAAATTAAATCTTTGGTTGAATTGTTTATTATTTGATAGTTAAGTAACTAACTATAAAATGTTGGCCTATTTTAATCTATCGATGTCGGTTTGGGGAGACCGGGATCAGATATATTATTCAAAAACCACTTTGAATCGTTATAAGCATTCGAATAGAAGACATTTTCAAGATGATCGAAGATGGAGCTCTTTAAAGTGAAACGGCTACTTGCTACTAATCCTAAGGGTGATTCCAAAATGGATTTAGTAGAAGTATTGCTTTCGGTTTCTTTCAGACCCAAAACAGACTTATATGGGTGAATGCTAGCATGCATTTCTGCCTGGAGGCCAGTGTTAGCATTCCAAGTGGAATGGCTATCTATAAGATAAAATGTAGCCTCTAGCCTCATCAATTTGTAAAATGACTAAAGTAGGGACATGCGGTAGGGTTAAGTGGGTCGCTCCTATTAGGGTATGATTATCACTTTATCTAGATTCGATATCTATGTATGCTCGGTGCCCATTATGGTTGTTTGATCACAACCAAGGGGTGATCATATCTGCACTATCTAGTATGGGGTAGGGCCGGTCCTAAGTAACTGAGGTGCAACGTGTTGTAGCTTCCAGTACATTTTATCTAGAGAGGATTCGGTGGGTAGACCCTTACCCTTTCATAGTTCGAATCCATTTTTCAATATGAGCCTTCGGACTTGATTGTATACCTATTATGCTAGAATTTAATTAATATAACAATTTTGGCCAAGGTTCAATACTTATTTTAAACCTTAGACATTATTATAATATCAGAAGATTTCCTATGAAAGGTTTTGGTTATCGTTAGGTAAAACCCGCTTGTATTTATGTATGGCATAGTCGTACAATACCTTTTATTTTAAGGGTTTTATAAACATAGAAATTAATATGATTTGATAGAGTTTACTCACACTGGTTTACCGAACTGATCCGGGTATTATTTTCTTATAATGCTTGGATCAACCCGAAATGTTTCAGATTTAGTTCTAGATGTTTTGGAGCTTCAGAAGACAAGCCGGATGCCTCTAAGACGTATTCACATTTCTTTTTATTTCCTTTGCATTTTCTTTTTATATTTATCAAAAATTGTAAGGACATGCTATTATAACTATCCAAACCGTTGATTGTTTAGTTAACTCTGATTTAATTATATACATATATATTACAATTTTCTTTTGTAATGATCATTACGTATATTATAGATTACTTGTTACGATGTGAGATTATGTTCAATCTTTTCATTTCTTATACCTTAATAATCTAACTTTCCAGCAATTGGATGTTTGGCATATGAATATCATTGATGTATTAGTGTCGACCTTTAAGGATCAAAAGGGCGCATCGTTACAACTACACCATTATTAGCATTCCAAGGTTTTGCTTAAGTTTACTAAGAATTGTGCCTTCATTATGTCTCTGGTAGTGATACCGCATATTGTTCGTACTACACTACTACTGCCAAAGCTGTATTGCACTGTTAAATCTGAAATATCGGCAAAGCGTAGTGTTGGAGTTGAGTTGTTATGGCTTAGTAGAAGAGACTGTGCTGCTATTTTGGAGAGTGACTTCTTTGCATGACTTTGTTCTGAGCTATTTTCATCGATAGAGAACTGCACCACTGCCTTTGTCTTTGAGTTGGGTTTAATAATTTTAGGGATGGAGTTGGGATCTCTTGGTTTGCCTTTGAGGAATGAGGTTCGGCTCTTGGTCCTTGAGCAGTCTTTTCCCATCGCCTTATTTCTCATGTTTCTATGTTTGTGGGTAGCATTTCTAGGATTGTGGCATTTCTCTGTCACATAAGCGTCACATTTGGATGGCGCACATACCTATAGCTTTTTTTTATGTTAATGCAAGATTGTGGGGCAGACCTACCACTTTAAATGTTAGTTTAAGATTGTGGTGCATACCTACTTGCGCATGGTCACTTAAGGGCTTTTGCCATAGTTTTATATTATCGGTGTTGCTTTCGGGGCTGCAACATAGTTTCTACATCTCGTTGTTACTTAAAGACTATGCCGCAATTCCAACTTTCTAAGTCCCACTTTTTTGGAACCGTAGCACAGTCTTCATATTTTGGTACCTGGAATCTATACCACAGCTCTACCTATCGGAGTGGGTATTAAGGTTGCATATTGGTTTCTACACTTTGTAGTCATCTCAGGTTTTTGTCCTAGCGTTATAGTGCAAAAGCTATGCTCAATGGAATGGTGCAGTCTTTATGGTTTGCCACTGACTAAGGATTTTTGCGCAGTACAATATGGAATTTATTCTTGCTTCCTTTCCATATAATGACTCCTATTGTGGGAGCAGTTCTTTTGGACTTGGTGCTTGTATTGATTTCACTTTGACAATGCTTGGAAAATATGGATGTAACATTTGGCCCTAAGTCTGCGGTGATCGCGGATTGGTGTGGACTTGTCTCTACTTCCATATTTTTTCTACAACCCATCACTTTTAGCTTTTGTCTTTCTTCTTTTCAGAAAGGAAAAGGACTTTATTGCCATTTCACATTTGATGCTCAAGTACACATGTGGCTTCCTTACTGGCCGATTCTTTTGATAAGCGTCTTTTAGTCTTTTGTAGTTTCCTTTTTCTTGAAATTTAATAGTAGTCGATAATCAACTCATAATTTCGATACGGCATCTATTTCCTCCTCTCATTTATCTTTGCCATCTAATATAACCAAACTAAGGGAAATAGAGAGCATTCTAGATCATTTCGGGTTCAGGGTTATCTAGTAGAGTTATAGAGTCTCATGAACACATCCATACTTCTTCCAATAGTTTTATTTCTTTTACTTCAGAGCATATTTGATGTGGACTTTATCTTCCTCCTAATCAAATTCTTTGTGAATGGCTAACTGCTATCCGTATCGTTCCCATCCAATTTGCTTCCCTTTCTTATTCTCTCATAGTTGCTATTTTTATTCTTTATGCTGAGAAGTGCATGCCTCCTTCATGTGATGAACTTCAATTTTTATTTGACATTTACAAGAGTCTTTCTGGGGTTGATTTTGGATTCTATTATGCCCAAGCGAAAAATTCAGTACTTACATCTGTTCCTCGTAAAAGCCATAAATGGATAGATCAACACCTTTTTTATTTCAAATGTCAATAATTTCCCTTCTTCCTTCCAACCACACCCTAATTGCGCTATTTTTTCTGATCGGGCCAATAGTTCATATGAATCTCGTAGGAACCGCTTCCTAAGTTTAGGTGACGATGAGAGGAAAATAAAATTATATTTTACTGAATCACTGCTGTAAAAGTATAGTTTCTTATGCATTAACCACAACTTTTCTTGCTCTATTTTTAAGTTCTCCTTGGTTTCGGTTGAACCTAGGGGTATAACTTAACTAAATGGATAATTAAATTTTACTTCTTGTTCTTAATCCTTGCAAGAACATTTACTGATCTTTTATATTTTTCATGTATAGGTGAAATGGTTGGTGATCTTGCTGATGCATTTTTTTTAGGATACTGCACTATAGAAATTATCATTGGGAAATAAGAAGATGGAAAAGAACTCGGCTGATGGTGGTAAGGCTTCTTATCAACCTTTCAAGAAGCCTACCATGTCTCCTCCTCTTCCTTCTTCAGAGTTGCTACCCATTTCACCTTTCCTATCTTTCCGTTACCCAAACATCCGCTTCCTGCCTTTGCCCGAGGGTACAATTACTGATCCCGCTGAAAGGGTAGGGCGTATTACTTTAGACAGCTTATCCCACGTAGCCTCTACCCCTCATTCTTATCCCATTACTCTTCTATTTCACATATGTAATGACCTAGGGTTTGGTCGCTTTAACTAGGCAATTATATATTTTTTATATAGTCGATAAATAGATTTTTATTAATAAATAAACTCATTGTAATTAATTAATAATGAGGGAAATTTCTTTTCAAAATTTGTTTACCAAATTAAATAGTTTGTAGAAAAATAGAAAATGTGACCGAAGAACGTTTTTCGAAATTTCACTCTTTCGACACCGAAAAGTTATTGGGAATGTTGTTCGCCTTGGTGCACCATATGTAGTAGATAATTAACTAAATAATAATACACTTAGGAATAGATTATCTTATGTTAGTTATAATTAATAGGTGAAGTGACAATTCATAAATTCAAAAATAATAAACATTACATATAAATATATATTATTAAGTGTTGTCGTATCTTAAGATTTTCATAATTAGACATCATTATTCATCATGAGCTTAAGGATTTGACTAGAGAAGGAGGGGAGATGTGACAAGAAAGAGGGTAGGAAGGTGATGTGTCTTTTCAAAAATCATGACATATTATGTTAAATCATTAAGGGATGGTTTAGTAATTTTCTTCAAATCTTTTTGCCTATAAATATACATCCACCCACCCACGTTATCATTTTCTTTATCCTCTTCACTTTCTAAAACCTCCTCTCCAAATATTCATGGCTTCCATAGCTTGAAAAAGTTAGGAAAAAAATCAAGTTTTTCCACTTCAAACACATTTTCCTGAGCTAAAACCCTTGTTTACCACCCTACACACCCTCCTCTATCAAGTAACTACCCACATTTCCACCCTATACCCCAGGCCGAGCCAATAGACCATCAGGCTGAGCTATTAGTAGCCAAAAATCCAAGAAGCCAACTTCCTTTTCGAGCGCTAGGGTCATTAGCAAGGTCTAGTGAAAGATAGAGTTGAATCCGTGGAATTTCGATGAGTAAACTACCTTATTTTGGAAAAGATTTTTACTTTATTATCAAGTCATTATTATAATAACAATATAGTGTAGAATTAGAATGGTAACCATGTGGTTTGATTATGATTTGGATGATTTATTATAACTTGATTTGGTTATGGAAATCGATGTTGTATTGTAAAGTTAGTAAGCATGTATATATGGGTGTATACTTGCAACCTACAATGAAGATGGTGTGTGTTAGTAATGTGTTGATTGTAAATCATAAGCTATGGCATGAGTTTGGCAAACAAAGTTAGCTAGTTTGTGTAATTGTAATGGATTTGAGATCCTGTTGGAATCAAAGTTGTTTTTTTCGGAGTTTAAGGTTTTGAAACGAATTAAAATTTTGTAGCTTTAGTTTTAAAAGTTTTTTTTCTTTTAAATTTTCTACGATTTTCAATTTATAAGTTCAAAACTATTTTCATATATTTATCAAATCAAACTTAGAATATTTTTCACAATCAAAACTTGTTTTAACTGAAAATAAATTTCCTTTGATAGCAATTCTCACTCAGAAACTCGAAAATGAATACTGGCGATACTACAGTCATCCCAAAAATTATTTACCAGCGACTAAAGCGAGTTCAATACTTTTATTTTTTTCAAAAATCTTTTCAAAATATAATGCTAGTCAAAACACTTTCAAATAATATTATTATTAATTTTAAATGCATTGAAAACAAATTTGAAAATCAATGGGATTTTTTTTTATTTCTCAAATTCTTAGCTTTTAAATCCTTCCTTTTTATAAGCTACATTATAAATATACTTATACAAATTTCATTACCATATTACCAAAACATTTCATTAATTTACAACTTTGTTATTGTAAACAATTCTTATTATAACTAAATTTCAATCAGATTTAATTATCAAACGCTTCGTGAAATACAGTTCACAAAGTATTCGTTTTTATTTTATTTCAACGAATAATCAATGATAACTAACTATCATCATCTCCTAACAATTAACATTCATTAATAGTTATACAGGTTTATGAAAGTTATCATTTTATATATAAAATATAATTTAGGCAAAATTATTTCATTTACCTCAATTTACAATAATATTATGTCGACTTGCCTCGTTTAAGTGTTTAGAAACCCCTATCGATAACATGGCGTCCCACGTACCGACCAGAATTCATAATCAACTCAACGGATAAGTAAACACAATATAAAACATTTTATAACACTAACCAGTATGCGCTCTCATATATATACACTCAACAAAATCATTCTAGGGTATTACCACCCTATCTCTAATTAGTCAAACCCCAAAAGGCTAAGGTTATCACTAAGCCAAAGCTTTGATACCAACTGTGACAACCCATATTTCGGAAGGTTTAAATTGACAATAATCCACACATGTCCAACTCAAACAATCCAAAACATAGATAATCAATGGGGTTGATTAAGAAAAATAAGAAAAGAATAAGAAAACAAATACAGAATCTCGCAGCGGAATGACAAAATATGGTAACGGTTCATGAAGCTATTTACTATACATTTGATTATAATTTATACAACATTTATCAGAGTTCTATATACAACAGAAACAAAATAAAATGCAATAGAACAACATGATGCAGGGAATAATAATAGTAATAATATACCAAATCTTCGTCTTTGTTCTTTAGAAAATGATCTTCAATGCGCTGAAATACTCAAGGCTAACCCGAGCATAATGAAAAGACAAAACACTCGAGTCAGGACTAAAATATCCTTATGTGAGTCAAATCGATATCACATAACATGGGTGTAGTGGCGTCAGAGATGTTTACGGAGTTTCATATCTCCTATCTAGTGTATAACATGCGTGCAATGACTCAAGAGGTGTTACAGGATTTTCCATCACTTAAGGATCCGTCAAATTATTTATATATAGTAGAATACGCTATATATTTAATGTCTAATCGGTATAATAAATATTTTTCTTAGCATTAAGGCTTTACATTAATCCCCCCAACGCGTTTTTAAGCACGGCGTACAGTTTGCATATAACGCCTTAGTAGCACGTCGGTGGATAGGGACGCGCCGTGATACGACAACACTAAACCAAAATCGTAGTGGTCTCCAATCGAAAGAGAGGTTGGAAGGAGTAATAGTATGGGCCAAGTCAAAGAGAGGTTATCCCAAAGTCAAGGTGCACCAATCGAAACCAACAACAAGAGTAATAGTATGGACCAAGTCCAAAGAAAATCGAAGAACGAATGTCCGCTAGGGGTAGTTAGCCTGCTTGGCCCTGTCAAGCCGTCCTGTTTTAGTTATTTCAAATTGGCACAAGTTCCGGTGTTTATCCATCATCGTTCTCTTACTTCAAATCCAGCAAACGATGCCAAATGCAACCACTTCGTTCTGGAGTCTTCTCCACGTACACAGTTGTTAAATTGGTTCCAATATTGATAGAGCGTATGCCAATAAGAGGCCCTGATCTCTTTAACAACCAAACGTCGTTTTACACACCGGTTGGTTCTTTTATATTTCAAAAAAAATTCATACTTGATATCAAAATATCATATTCGCTTCAAAATCAATTTCATTTCAAAATTATCATATTCACTTCAAAAATCATATTTTTACTTCAATAATCATTTCAAATTTCAACTTAGGTATAACTTAATTTTAACCTAATTCGCATTTAAATCAACAATTTAAATATAAACCGTTCCTACTCTGATCAGTTTGAATTTTTTTTTTGAAAATAGTTTGAATAATTTTAAATTGTTTTAAAAAGTTAAAATAGTTTGATAAGATGGTTTAAATATTAAAAATGGTTTATATAAGAAAATGGTTTGAAAAATCAAAATAATTTGAATATTTAAAAAGATAGGTTTTAAAAAGTTTATATTAAAATAATTTATTTGAAAATAGTTTCAAAGTCAAACTGATCCAATTCCAAATTTTCCAATTCAAATCAATTCAATTTCCATTTCAATTTAGTCGATTCCATTCTGATTTCAATTCGAATCAACTTTGATTCTAATTTCAATTCAAATCAATTTCAATTCCAATTCCAGTTAATTCAATTTCAATTCCTAATCGATTTCAATTCCAATTAATTTCAATTTCAATTCCAAACCAATTTCAATTTCAGTTCCAATTAATTTCAATTTCAATTCCAAATCAATTTCAATTTCAATTCTAATTAATTTAAATTTCAATTCCAAATCAATTTCAAATTTCAATTCCAATTAATTTCAATTCCAAATCAATTTCAAATTTCAATTCCAATTAATTTCAATTTATATAAATTCGAGTTCAATTTCAAAATATCGATTTGAATCATTTTAATCAAATTAAACTTCAATATTCAATTTAAGGTTCAAATCTTATAAAATAATTCAATTCCGAGCTCAAATTTGAAATATTTATTTAAATCACTTTTACTTAAATAACTTCGAAGTTCAAGTAAAAGTTCAAACCATTTAAAATAATTTAATTTCTATAATTCCAGTCATATTTCAACCATAACTTCAAATTTCAAAATAAATCCTTTAAAGCGGTTTCTTTTAACAATTTCAATTTCAACATTTCAACACGAGTTCAGAAAATAATTCAATCTCCATATTTCGATTCAATTTTATTTTTATAAAACAAAATCATTTGAATAAATTCAAATCCAAGAATTTAAAGTTATTTAATTTAACCATCCGGTGTCCATATGTAATTTTTTATCCTATGGCCAAGTGATCGGTTATTTCAATTTAATTTCGGGGATGGATATATATCATTTCAACCCAACATAAATGTCATAGGTATATATCATTTCAACCAATTTCTTAATTCATTCGAAATAACTCAAATAACAGTTTTACATACTATCAAATAATTTACAGGATGACAACATGATATATAAAAATAAATAAACATCCAATCATTCAAAACCTCAACCAATTGGCATCCATTACAATCCATCATCCAAACAGTCAATAAATCACAATAATTAACCAATTATCAATAATCGAAAATTTTACTATCAGTTTAATTCCAATTCAATTTTGACTGTCAATTTAAATTTCTATCAATTAATTCAAATGTCAATTTAAATGTCAATTAAAATTATCAAACAAAAATCAATAAATTTAAATCACTTCATATTTTGAATTTAACAAACATAAAAATATTCTAATGCTTCGTGATCATTATAAAACACTCACCTTTTTATTTGAAACTAAAACAATTTCAGAGTCGAATAAATTTCAAACCAACTCCATGACGTAGACTTCGTCGATACGAACCCAACGCAACCTATGTCGTCCGAATCAGACCTCGTATGAAAAAGATATGGATTTTTAAACATTCGAGATAATTAACATTTTAATTAACTAAATAGATAAAAAAACAAAAACCTCCGTCATCTTCTCTCTCGCGTACGGGCAAACGCGCAGAAACCCAAGTCGCGACCGAACCCTAATGCATGCACGCCACCCAAGGCCGCTGAGTGTTAATCCAGCCTCACCGTGACGGCCATTAACTGCTCCACCAACTCCAGAAGTTTCGCGACGCCGCCGCTTCCATCTTCACAAAATTTGAGAAAATCCCATGTGCAAACAAATCGAGATCCTGGCGAATTCATGCACAACCAAGTCGATCCCACCGCACATAACGTAGAGGAGGACGAGAGCTACAACTTTCCTTTTGGAAGTTTTTGATTTCGATGAGTGGATTGAGAGGAAACGAAGAAAGAACGACAGCCATTTTTGGTCATTAACATTTAAGGAAGCGGCTGCGATATAAGGGCTAGGGTTTGAACGAAATGAACGTGGCTTTATATAAGTTCCGACTCAATTGACCCGTGAAATTTCAGAACTCCAAACGAAGCGTGCCGTCTGGCGTTCCATATGTTTTACCCCTATTTCGAACACAATGGAACTAGTTTCGAGGCCTAATTTGATCATATGTAGAAGATAGCTTTTCAAAATCAAATTATTTTAATTAAATTCCTTTAATTAATTTCTACGCGTTTTAGGCTCGCACGGCCAAACGATAAGTCCGATCGCTATGAAACTTGAAATTCTACAACAATTCACTATTATGGATCCGATAAAACTGGTTTCGTCGAAATCAAATACAGTGGCCAAAATGGCTATTTTTACGCGTTAATTAAAATATAAAATCCCCAATTTCTATTTATTCACTTTTAAATTCAATTTTAAAAGTAAACAATTTTCATTCTAGTTTAAATAAAATTTAAATCATCTTTCGACATCATTTTCATTCATATTAAATTCAGGATTCAATTATTTAAACAATTTTCAATATTAATTTAAACAATTTAATTATCAAATAAATTACATTTATAATCATAAATTTCATTTGAATTTGGGTCATCATCCATTATTTTATTTCCATCTAAATAATTCAACATTTATCATTAAATTCCAGCTATGGTTATAAACACTTTCAATATATAAAATTTCGTTTCAATACTTGTTATTAATAAAATTTTCGAGATTAGTTATTTCAAAATTTTATTAAAGTTCATATTAATACACTAATAATTCATTAAATTTTTATTTCTAACCATTTTTATTCAATAATCATATTAAATTTAATAATTTAAAATAGTTAAAAATACTGGTCGTTACAACGCCACTGAGCGGAACGAGTTTTTCCCTCACTAGTATCTTATCCAAAACACATTAACCATATATTATGCTCCTACGTGCACGATGGTTTGAACATGTTAACATAATAATATACAATTATGCAAGCATTCCCTGGATTACCCATCCCAGTTTATTAGACTATCCATCTTAATTTCATTTGACTGTCCATCTTAAATTTATGTGGACTACCCATCTCACATATAAGTACTGTTATGGATTGTCTATCCCCTCCTATATGGACTACCCATCGCACACGGTTTCATTATCAAAGTTATGTGAACTATCTGTCTCATATATTTCATTTAATTAAAATGACATGGACTATCCATAACACATCCCATAATTTCTCTAAGATGACTATGAACCCTTCATCAACCATATAGAGCCTATCCATCTACGGCATGATGTGGACTATCCATCACACATACCATAGTTTTCCTAGGATAATTATGAACTCATCACTTATAAATTTTAATTAGTGTTTAACCCAAACGTTCAACCTATGTCTATCGTCGTCCCCAATTAGGTTGTATACTCCTTAAACTTACTACATTTCAAAGTGATATGTATTGATATCCCAAATGATTTATGTCGAAATTATAAATAAAATACAATGATATCCCCAATGGTTGGTGTTAAAATTATAAAAGAATATACATTAGTATCCCCAATAAACAACATCGAAATCATCATACATATGGCTCCTTCTTTTAACATGGTAATATAAAGAACATATAGTATTCATGTTGCCATAACAATGTCGAACCTCTATCCAAGGTTAGAAAATAAAAACTTTATTTTATGAATTACGTGTCTAACTGTCAATATCATAAAGTTATCGACCTTCATAAGCATAGGCTATTCGCATCTTTAAGCATACTTTTAGTTAGCATAAAATAAAGCCTCGCCGACATTGAAATAAAGAGTACCGGCATCAATGCCGCTTGGCATTATTGTTGAAATCAGTCACTTGCAGCAATAACACTACAATGTCGAAAAACATAGTACTTCGGCTCTATGTTGTTAAACATAGGGTGTCGGCATTGACAACTCATGATATAAATTTTTTTTATATCAAAGTCAAGTAATTGTGGCATCATCATCATCAAATAGTTAATATCGAAAATATTGCTTCTAACATCATTGCCTAGAGTTATGGCATCGATATAGAAAACATGCAGCATTGTCGTTTTAATATAGTTGGTATCAAAATAGTGGTATGCAGTGTCATTTAATATTATGGTGAAACCTTACAGCATTACCATGCGGCAATAATATGCAGCCTTAAGACATGCGACATCATTGATACCGAAGGCATGAATGCTGACCATACTCATACTTCTAACTTCAACCAAGTGGATTCATTACATACCAATTGAGATTGATATCATATGCATCCACTATAGTTAATGTCGAAAAGCATAGCTGCAGCATAGATGATTGCGGCAGCGACGACGACGACGACGACGATGGAAATATGTAATTAATTAAAAGCTGTTTTATTTCTATTAAAAGCCGTTCTATTTCTATTAAAAGCATTTTATTTTCACCAACTTTTATTTTTTATCAAATTTATATTGGATAACAATATACTTTTGTTCAAATCTTTTCAGAAAACTGCCAAAATTAGTTCTTACTTTTCCAAAAACATATATCAAATTTAATTAATTAATATTCTTAATTAATGATTAATTTAAATGCTTATCTAGCATAACAAATCCATAATAAATCATAACTACTTGGGAAAAAGCCCAAAAATCACAAAAACCTAGAAATATCATATTCTTTACTATATAAACATTTTAGAGCCAAAAACATTATTTAATTATTTTTAATAAGTAAACCCAAAACAAAGACAATTTCTACCTTAATAAATTCATAAAATATTCATTTTAACTTGAAAATTTGTGAAATTAAAAAAAAACATCTCCAAAATAACGTTTTACTTGACATATCAGAAAATCAAACCGATTAGAGATTAAAAACTTAGGTTTTACTCTTAAAACTCATTCAAATAATTTCATATAAATTCTATAATTCATTATTCTATCCAAACAATGATCATACAACCAAAACATGGCATAAATGATCAAAATTTGGGTATTACTCATAGCCGAATTCAAAAACAAACAATAGAGATGGTTCACTTATTATTCACCTTAGATTTCAATGTTGGAGTTGAGATTTGATGTTGTTTTAGCTTCCCTAATCTCTTTCTTGAATTCCTCTTTTGATTTCATCTTCCCAACTTGTTAATGGATGGCCCTAAGAGATTATTTTCTTTTGACTATTTTATGGTAGTAGAAATGAGAATGGGTAAGGGAGAAAGAGGGCTTAAGGGAAGAAAATGAGGCTATATTCCTAATTTTCCCCTCCCATTCATTCTCTTTCATTAAGTTTTAAACAATGTTATTTAATTAATTAGTTAAGGCACGACCTTATTAATAACCAAATCTCATCCCCTTATCCCACTACATTATTATATTTAATCTATCCAATTAAATTTCCTGAATAATGTTAAACTAAAATTAGGGGTGCTACAAGTTCCCCTCCTTAAAGAATTTCGTCCTTTCAGTAAGGACTATATAACAAGCATATCAATCATGCAATAATGTTAGTATATCCTACAAGCTACAAAGTCTATATACAACAAATATAGAACATACCATCATAAAAACTCACCATAAGTATCCCTAATCCAATCCTCTGTCTCCCAAGTATAGTCTTTCTTCTTGTCTCTCCACTGGACTTTCACCAATCTGACTGTCTTGTTCCTTAGCTTCTTCTCATCTCTCGCTACAACGTGAATTAGTTATCTAACAAAAGTCAGAACCAATTCTACTAATAAATCTTCTAAAGGGATCGAAGCAATAGTATTCTCTGGATCGTGCACATACTTTCTAAGATGAGAAACATGAAAAATATTGTAGACACTTTCCAACATACTCGGTAATTCTAGTCGATTCACGAGTTTCCCAATCCTCTCTATAATAGGGAACGGTCCAACATATCTCGATGCCAGTTTCTTTGACTTTCCAAACCATACCACACCCTTCATCGATGATACTTTAATGAAAATATGATCTCCAACTGAGAACTCTAAATCTTTATGCCGCTTATTTGCGTAACTTTTCTCCTAGATTGAGTTTCCCTCGTCCTATTTTGGATTAACTCCATCTTCTCTATAGCTTCTCTTATCATATATGGACCAAGGACCAATCTTTCTTCGATCTACAACCAACATGTTGGTGATTTGCATGGCCTTCCACACAAATCTTCGAAAGGCGCCATTCCTATACTAGTCTAATAACTGTTATTATAGGAAAACTTAACTAAGTGCAAATGGTCTTCCCATGACCAACCAAAATCTAGTACACAAGCTCTCGACAAATCTTTAGGTACCTTATTGACTCTCTTTGTCTGTACATCCATCTGTAGGTGATAAGCGGTACTCATTTTAAGCTTGGTACCTAACACTTCTTTTAGACTCTTCCAGAATTCACTAGCATCTGTATCACTGACTATACTACTAGGAATCTTATGCAGTTTAACAATATTCTTCATAAACAACTTACAGGTGTCATCCTGGTTAACTTAACGGAAATAAAATGTGTACTCTTGGTTAGTCTATCCACTATGACCCAAATACTTTCATTTCCAATATTCAACCTTGGCAACTCGTCAATAAAATCCATGGATATAGAATCTCGTTTCGAAACCAGTATATCTAAAGGCTGAAGCAACTCATTTGGCTTTTGATGTTCGGCTTTTTTGCCCATAAGTCTACATCCCTTTACATACCTTCCCAGAAGAAACTTCTTTTCATATCCTGATACATTTTAGTTCCTTCATGATGTATAGTAAACTTTGATCGATGACACTCCTTAAGGACTTCCTTCCTTAGGTCACCAACATCTGGAACACATAACCATCCCTTCTTCTTTAACCGTTCTATATAGTCAAGACTTAAATCTTTTAGATCATCAATCTCGGTTCCACTTTCCAATCTTCTAATCCCTTCGGCTAGTAATGGAATGTCTCTTTGCTTAGAAAAGATCCTTTCGATTAATACTGGTTGAACCTCCAAGCAAGACAACATGGCAGTACTTTGACTGGAACTATCAATCGATCTTAACTACACCCTAAAAGTAGTCAACGCCTCTAAATACTTCCATTCTGCCAGCATAGCTAACATCACATTCTGATGTTTTCTGCTAAGTGCATCTGCCACTTTATTTCCTTTCCCTGACGAATACTCACTACCAAAGTCATAAGCCGCTAAAAACTCCAGCCACTTATGTTGTCTCATAATCAACTCTTTCTAAGGTAATAAATACCTTCAAATCATTCTTCTAAGAGATGGTGTCTCCGCACCTTCAAGGCAAAGATCATGACTGCCAACTCCAAATCATGAGTCAGATATCTAACTTCATGTGGTATGAGCTGTTGAGAAGCATAGGCAATTAATTTACCCCTTTGCATCAACAAAACTCTCAATCCTATTCCATATGCATATGTATACACCACTAAATCCTGATTACCATCCAGAATAACTAACATAGGTGCATTGGTCAATAAATGCTTTAACTTAAGGAATGCTTCCACATTTATCGGACCAATCAAACTTTACGTCATTCCTGATTGGTTTAGTCAAGGGTGCTACTATCTACAAGAAATCCTTGATAAACCTCTGGTAATAGCTAGTTAATTCAAGAAAACTTCTTATCTTAATCACCATTTTGGATCTCTTTCAATTATTAAAGCTTCAACCTTAATTAGATCCATAGGCAACCCTTTATCTGAAACTACAAGACTAAGAAACTTCACTTCTCTCTTTCAGAAATGACATTTCGAAAACTTCGTCATTAGTTGATGCTGCCTCAACGTCTTAAACACTATTCTAAGATCTCATGATCTCTTTCATCCTTAGAATATCGATACGTCATCAATAAACACCAACACGAACCTATCGAAGTGTTCTTGGAATATCCAACTCAAGTCTACAAAGAAAGTCGGGGCATTAGTCAATCTGAATGGCATTACTAACCATTCGGCATATCTTGTTCGAAATGTTGTCAAACAATTATTGTCCTCCACCACCTTCAATTGATGGAACCCTGTCGCCAAATCCAACTAGGAAAATACTTTGGCACCACTCAACTGATCAAATAAATCATCAATTCTCGGCACAGTATATCTAATCTTTATCGTCTTCTCATTCAACATACAACAGTCAATGCACAATCTCAATGACCCATTTCTTTCTTTACAAACACCGCGGCCGCTCCTAAATGCGAACTGCTTCGTCTAATAAAACTCTTTCCTTCTAAGTCAACAAGATGCACCTTTAACTCTTTCATCTTAATTCTCGGGTCTACTTACAGGTTCAGCTTCAGGTACAAGATCTATATGAACTCAATAGCTCATTTCGATGGTTTCCTATAACAGGCTCAAAAATATCTGCGAATTCTTTTACAACATAAACCTTCTTCTTCTGTTGCACCCAAAAAACTACAAACTTCTAAAATCAAATTCTCAACTGAGCATATGATTTGGTTACTACCATCCGGGTGTCTTGATTATATTTTCCTATCCTGGAAAAATATCCTAGCATCATATTTGCTCAACCAATCGATACCCAAAATAATCTCAAAACCCGCAAAATCAAACACAAACAAACTGTAGGCAAATTATAACCTAGCAACTCAAATTCTTGATGGTCACATTTCATCTCCAGAGTTGCATATCCTCTTATTCGATTAAATGCCCTTAAGGAAGTAATAAGGTATGATAGTTCTATCTCTAACTTATCTACCAAACACTGAAAGATAAAAGAATGTGATGCACCAACATCAAATAATACTCTAACAGTATGCTATGAATCAAAAGTGTACCTCCCATCACCGTCTTTCCCTTCTCCTCGGCTGTTGTCCTAGATGATGATGGTTCCAAAGCAAAGACCTTTCCTTTTCCTGCCTTGGCCGCTTCTAGACATTTGTTCTTTTAATGTCCTACTTGGTCGCAGTCAAAGCACTTCACATTCTTCCTTCCTATACCACCTTCCTATCGCCAGATCGACACTCATTAGCATAGTGCCCCTTCTTATCACACATAGCAAACGATATATGCTTTCCCTTTCTTGGTAGCTCCACCCTTTTGAGCTCCCTCTTCTTGAAGAACTTCCTCTTCTTATTCTGAGAACTCTGGGTTTTCACCGACTTTCCTTTCCCAAAAGTCACAAGCATATCCTCATTCCTTAAAGCCATCTCCATAATTACATTACTCGGATCTCGGAGATGTAGCATGGCTGCTTTAGCAATCTCCGGCTTCAACCCTTCGATAAACTTTTCATTCCGCTTAATCGCATTGTCGATGGTAACATACCCATACCTAGACAGCTCATCAAACTTCATAGCATATTCCAACACCAACATTTCCCGTTGATCCAACTTTATAAATTTCTTGAGCAAGTTTGACTTGGCTATCTCAAATAAAAACCTTTCCTCAAACCTTCGTCTAAACTCAGCCTAAGTCAATTCCTCTTCTGGCGCGCCAATGATTACCCTATTCCACCAGTACAGTGCAATAACTTGCAACTGCCTTAAAGCCAATATGCTTTTCTAGTCGTCATTTAAACCTAAGTCAACAAAGATCCTCTTACAATGCAACAGCCAGTTTTCCACTTCAATAACATCCTCAGTTCCAAGAAAAGGCTTTCCTCCAAGACTAGTATAATATTGGTTCAGCTTAGCATAGTTATTACCAACTGGTGCCATAGAATTAACTCCTCCCACATTAGCAGCATTCACTCCAACCAAACAAGCAGCTAGTCCATCTTACATATCATTGACAATACAGTCCCCAAAACTACTGGTGGGGTAGCAACATTGACATTTACATTTGCATTTTGATTAGCATTCGCCTATCGACCTGGGTTCCTTCGGGTATTGGGTCAAACATTTCCATTGGTTGTAGTGCTTCCTCCACCTAGATTCACTCTTTCACTTCCTACTTCCATATCTTGCTTTATCATAACCTTCATTCAAGCCTTGATAAGATACAGAAGAACGGTCTAAGAGAGAGGGGAGAATACATACTTATATATCGCAAATACAAGTACGTTACTATAGCGTTATCCTATACCCAATCTTATTCTCTGATTTATTTGGATTACATTTTCAGAAATCTTTTAATCTTTTAAATTTTACATAAATATATGTGTCGATGCCATTGGAAATATCCCCCACTTTGAGCCTTGAAACTAAGTGCTACGGATGTTGTAGTTATCCATAATATTAATTCCGGTGACAAAATGTGGCTATGTTAGTCATATCAATAACATCAGAAGCACATGAATATGAAAAATTTTAAACACAATTTAATGGTGAACTTTCATGTTTCATTTCACAAATAATATTCCATATTCATTACATAATCCCATTTGCAATCCCACGTTCGGAGAAAACATAATTATTACAAAATATTCCAAGAGAGACATATGAATATGCCTCTTAGTGGATCGAAGTCTAACACTTAGCAATTATATAACTTTCCATTACATCCATATAGAAAAAATCAACAATATAGCCGATTAGATAAGAACACCTAAACAGCTAGATTGCCTCCAACGCGTCTCCGGATGCTTATTTGTCTTGCTACAATCTTGGAAGCCCCTACTCCCGACCTACTCAAATGAGTACTAGTGAGCTTACGGGGGAAACGAAAACTTAAGGTCGGACAAACAGTCTGGTGTGATTAATAACATACCATCTCAAACCAATAAATACCTGCTGAGACTACACCACTGAGCGGAACGGATTTTCCCCTCACTAATCTCTTAACCAAAACAAATTAACCATATATTGTGTTGCTACATCCACAGTGGTTAGAATAAATTGATATAATCATATACAATCATGCAAACATGCCTTAGATTACCCATCCCAGTTTATTAGACTGTCCGTCTTAATTTCATTTGACTATCCGTTTTAAACTTATGTGGACTATTCATCTCACATATAAACATTTTTATGGATTATCTATCCCCTCCAATATGGACTACCGATCACACATGGTTTCATTATCAAAGTTATGTGGACTATCCATCTCACATATTTCATTTAAGTAAAATGACGTGGACTATCCATCACACATCCCATAATTTTCCTAGGATGATTATGAACCCTTCATTAACCATATAGAGATTATCCATCTTCGGCATGATGTGGACTATCCATCACACATCCCATAGTTTTCCAAAGATAACTATAAACTCATCACTTATCAATTTTAATTCATGTTTAACCCAAACATTCAATCTATGTCTATTTGTGTTTCCAATTATATTGTATACTCCTTAAACTTGTAACATCTCAAAGTGATATGCATTGGTATCCCTAATGATCTATGTCGAAATTATAAAATAAAATACATTGGTATCTCTAATGTTTGGTGTCAAATTTATAAAATAATATATATTTGTATCCCCAATGAACAACATTGAAATCATCATACATATGGCGTCCTGCCATTTACATTGTAATATAAAGAACATACGGCATTCATGTCACCACAACAATATTGAACCTTTATCCAAGTTTAGAAAACAAAAACTTGATTTTATAAAATACGTGGCTACCTGCCGAATTCATAAGGTTATCAACCTTCTTAAACATAGGCTACCTTCCCCCTTTAAAGCATACTTTTAATTAGCATAAAATAAAGCCCCACCAGCATTGAAATAAAGAGTATGACATCAACGTTGCTTCGCATTATCGTCGAAATCAGTCACTTGCGACAGTAATACTATAATGTCAAAAAATATAGCACTTCCTTTTTATGTTGTAAAACATAGGGTGTCGGCATTAAGAACCCACGATATAAACTTCCTTTGTACCGAAGTGAAGTAATACCGGCATCATCGCCATAAGTTAATATCGAGAATTTTACTTGCGGCATCACTGCCTAAAGCTACAGCATCGATATAGAAAAAAAGCGGCATCTCTGCCTTAATACTGTTGGTATCGAAATAGTGGTATGCGACGTCATTTAAGAGAATGGTGAATATTTGCGGCAGTGGTATGCGGCTTTTGGATATGCGGCATCATTGATACTAAAGGCATGAATGCCGACCTTACTCATACTTCTCACTTTAACCAAGTGGATTCATTCCATACCAACTGAGATTGATATCGTATGCATCCACTGTAGTTAATGTCGAAAAGCATAGCTGCAGCATAGATGATTGCGTCATTAATGATGAAGACGTTGGCAATCCTGTAATTAATATAAAAACTATTGTATTTCTGTTAAAAGCATTTTCTTTTCACCAACTTTTATCTTTGTCAAATTTATATTGGATAACAATATACTTTTGTCCAAATCTTTTTAGAATACTGCCACAACCAATTTTTATTTTTGCAACACATATATTAACTTTAATTAATTAATATCCATAGTTAACTGTTAATTTAAATGCTTATTTAGCATAATAAATTCATAACAAACCATAATCACTTGGGAAAATTCCCGAAAATCACAAAAATTCATAAATATCGTATTCTTTACCATATAAAAATTTCGAGGCCAAAAACATTATTTAATTATTTTTAATAATTAAACTAAAATAAACACAATTTCCACCTTAGGAAATTCATAAAATATTCACTTTAACTTGAAAATTTATGAAATTAAAACCCGATCTACAAAATAATGTTTTTCCAATATATCATAAAATCAAACCGATTGGAGATTAAAAACTTAGGTTTTACTCTTAAAACCCATTCAAATAATTTCATAAAAATTCCATAATTCACTATTCAATTAAAACAATGATCATACAACCAAAACATGGCATAAATGATTAAAATAATTTAGGTATTACACATAGCTGAATTCAAAAATAAACAATAGAGATGGTTCACTTATTATTCACCTTGGATTTGGAGTTAGAGTTGAGATTTGATGTTGTTTTAGCTTCCCTGAGCTCTTTCTTGAATTCCTCTTTTGATTTCGTCTTCCTAGCTTGTTATTGGTTGGCCCTAAGAGATTCTTTTCTTTTGATTATTTTGTAGCAGTAGAAATGAGAATGGGTAAAGGAGAGAGAGGGCTTAAGGGAAGACAATGTGGCTATATTCCTAATTTTCCCCTCTCATTCATTCTTTCTTTTGTTAAGGTTAAAACGATATTACTTAACTAATTACTTAAGGTCCGACCTTACTCAAATCTCATCCCCTTGTCCCACTATATTATTCTATTTAATCTACTCAGTTAAATTTCCTGAATAATGTAAACCAAAATTAAGGGTGTTACACCAAGCTTAGCACTATTCCTTCGCCTTCGCTTGTGCTTGAACCAAATGTTGTTCTCCAATGGAAGGAAAATTTAAAGAGTTATTACGAGACCAAATTCTATGAGTCGACGAATTATTATAAAAAAGCTCATTTTCAGCTTCTCGGGCAAGGAGCGCTTCTAGTAAACGTCCTTTGTCAAGTGACCACTCGTCATTGTAAAAGAATTATAATCAATGATTCTTCTGGGGTCGGGTTAGAACCATAGCGCAGTTTGTTTTACTATGAGACCAAGCTTTGAACTTAATTTTTATGTAATTCTGTATGATGATAATTTTATCTTTATTTGTGCGCATGAATATGGAAGATATGTAAGCATATATGGTCTCAATGGATATAAATAGACCTCAATAAATATAAGTAGATTTAGAATTTTAATGTTTACTTGGAAAGCTCTAAGTAGTTTCTAAAATTGCACCTGATTTGTAGGTTGTATTGCATTCCATGCATTGTCTTTTCTTTTCATTCTTGATAATTCTTTGTGTGGTTCATGTTTTTTAAACTTGCTCTTTGACATTCATGTGTTGTCATGTGACGGGCTGCCTTGCTATTGGGGGGTGGACTATTTTTGTTCGTGCGCTTGGCACGGCCTGCCCCATTAATTGGGGGCAGATTATATTTTAACTACGAAGTTAGGTCGATATTTTACAACCTTTTAATTCATGCCCACGGTTTTTTATACCGATTCAGGCCATTTAATATCCTTACGTCCAGTGTAATTGTTTGACTACGAAGCCGGGTTATGTATAATGCAGTCCAATGTTATTAGCTATGTTAGTGAAATTAACATAGAAAGACTTTTATATTGGTTCGGGCCGTCCAATTTCCCTACGTCCAGTTCATTGTATCACTATTATTCATTATAATTACAATGTTTATTATACAAGTAGCATGGATTATACAAAAAAAAGGCCTGGGGTGCTCTGAATTTCATGTTCTCGGAAATAGATTTCCATTAGGGTTTGATAGCTGGTATGCCCCGTTAGCTAATACTTCTGCTATAACCAGAAGACCTTCCCAATTTGGGCCTAGACCCTATTTTTCGGGTCTTTGGTGTTGGCTACCACTCTTCGCAGTACTAGGTCTCACTTGCACAAGTTTCTCTTCTTGAGTCTAGCGTTGTAATTTTTTATCATCCTTTGTCGGTACATGGTAGATCAAATTATTGCCTCATCTCTCTTTTCTTTCATAAGATCGTGGGTGGCTTCTTTGATTCTTTGTTCTGCTTTACCATATGTGATATTCTTCTATGTGATGTGACCTTTTCTTTAATTTGGAGCATGGTTTTACAGATATAGGTTAAGGAGAAAGTTATATGGCCAGTTAGGGATTTAGACGAGGTTCTATAAGCCTATAGTATAGGTCAACTCCTCTACCTATTTCCCTTTAGCCTTTTGCAGCCTTTTCTTGAGCAACTTTTTAATAGTTTTGTTTGCTGCTTCGACCTGCCATTCACCTGTGGGTGTGTGAGTGAGGAAAAACTTTTAATTATCTTGTTCCTTTCACAGAGTTCTATGAATTCCTTACTTTCAAACTGGGTTCCGTTATCTGAAATTATTTTATGGGGGATCCCGAACCTAGTAATTATGTTTTTTACCACAAAAGTGACTATCTTCTTTGTGGTTATTGTAGTAAGAGGTTTTGCTTCTACCCATTTGGTAAAGTAGTCTATTACCACTATAGCATACTTTGCCTCTCCATTTGACATGGGGGTAAACCTATTAAATTCATACCCCACACGTCGAACAGTTATGGACTGGCTAACGAGATGAGCTCGTGAGAAGTTTTCCTAGGGATACTTGCAAACCTTTAACATCTATCACATTTTATCATGTATTCCCATGCATCCTGAAGTGTACTGGGCCAGTAGAAACCATGCCTCAATACCTTTTTTACCAACTTGGCCCCTTCGGAATGATTCCCACACTGCCCTTCATGTACTTCGCTCAAGACTCGTGTTTCCTCTTCGTTGGAAAAGCATCTAAGATAATGGATAGAGTACCCTCTCTTGTATGATATGCCATCAAAGAAGGAGTAATACGGAGCCTGGTATCTTATTTTTCGGGCTTCATTTCTATTCGGAGGTAAGGTTTTGTTTATCAATAATTGTTTGGTAAGGGTTATTGATGCAGCCCAGAATGATAAAGTCTTAGGTCGCGACCGACCTAACGTGCTGTTAAGTCGCATGCGACCTAACGAGGAAGTTAACGAGCTAAAATTTTTGGAAAAGTCATTGGAAGTTGAAGTCTTAGGTCGCGAGCGACCTAGCGAGTTAGAACAGATCACGTATCACTCATTTTCCTTAGGTCTCTCAACGATGCAACTTTGCGACCTACGACCTAAGATAAGTCGCGAACGACCTAACGAGTTAGCTCAATCAGCAGTGCCGCATTTTCCTTTAGGTCACGAACGACCTAACTTACCTAACGAGTTAGCTCACTCAGCAATGCCGTATTTTCCTTTAGGTCGCGAACGACCTAACTTAAGTCGCTCCATTCTTTAGGTCGCAAACGACCTAACTTAAGTCGCTCAATTTTAGGTCACGTGAAGAATTCCAGAAGCTACTTTCTTAGGTCGCTGAAGCTTAAGTCGCTGCCTTGTATTTTAGGTCGCTCGACCTTATGCCGCTGTGAAGCCAGTTCTCTTTAGGTCACCGCTGGTCTTAAGTCGCTGGAGGAAGTTAGGTCGCTGCCGCCGTGTATGTTAGGTCGTTATGTGTAATTTCTTGAGGCGCTTATGTGTTGTAACTTGTATATGTTGTATTGTATTTGTTTGTTTCCTTTTTAGGTCGTCTGTTTTTAGGTCGCAAGGTGTTAGGTCGTTCACGACCTAGGTGTTGTACAGATTTCTGTTGTGTGAGTTGTAAGCCTATAAATAGGCAGGTGGTATCATTTGTAACTTTTGGTTGATTTTGAATAAAATTTGTTTGTGTGCTTTTTGCCACTTCTTCAATCGGTAGTTGAGTGTGATCTCCTATCTCCACCTTCGGTATTCAAGTGCGCTTGAATCAACGAACGCTGAAGCCGATTCACGGTATCTAGTGCGCTAGATCAACGTACGAAGAATCGTAGATCTTTAAACACGGTATCGTGCGCGATCAACGTGTTTGAGATAGCTAAAATCCGGTATCTTTGGATTAACGGATTTGGACCATTCGGTATCTTCTATTCCACAATCGCTACTTTCACCGATTCATCATTTTTGTTATCCGCTGCTGCATCATTTGGTATCAGAGCTAGACTTAGCCAATCATAGCTAAGCCGAGTCTTGGAGCCAATTTTATTTGAAGTCGAAGTGTTGGTTTGTGCAATTTAGATCGAAGCCGAGAGTTAACTTTTGTTTGAAGAGTAATCATGCCGCCAAGAAGAGCTAATCGCCATCAGAATGTTGAAGCTTTGTATAGGAGAGAAGAAGCCGATGAGATGGAGCAAAGAATTAATGAAAACTTTAGTGAGAAGCTTAATGAAGGGATTGGTCGATTAGAGAAGATGATGTTGGAGATGAACCAAAATCAGGGAAGGGTTTCACCTGAATCTAACCATGGGGGAAGTAGAGTTTCACCACATTCCAATCGAGAGAGAAGTGTTGATAGTGATCATAGAAGTATGAGTCGAGATTGTCATAGAAATGTTAATGATCGAAGTCGTGATAGGAATGTGAATGATCGAGATCGGAGGAATGTAGATAGAAGGGATGTTGGTGGAAGAAATGATGGTAGTAGAGATGTTGGTGGTCAGGATCGACATCTATATACATCAGATTTTGAAGAGGAGTTTGATGGTGGTAGTGTTCATGGACGAGGACGAGGACAAGGAAGAAATCAGTCGGTGTATGATCACAAGTGGGAGTCTGGGATGAAAACTGAAATACCAGAATTCAAGGGAGGTAAGCAAGCCGAGGAGTTTCTTGATTGGCTAGCTTATGTTGAGGAAATTTTTGACTTCAAGGAGGTTCCGGAAGAATGAAAAGTGAAGTTGGTTGCTACTAGGTTGAGGGGGAGAGCTATGGCATGGTGGCAGCAAACCAAACTGACTAGAGAGCGGATGGGGAAGTCAAGGATTGTTGCTTGGGAAAAGATGAAGAAATTGATGAAGGCTACTTTCTTACCCTACAATTACCAATCACTAATGTATCAGAGATTACAAAACCTAAGGCAAGGGATGAAGGCTGTTACTGATTATGCAGATGAGTTCTACCAGTTGATTGCTCGAAATGACATTATGGAGACAGAAGAACAACTGACCGCTAGGTTTGTTGGTGGACTTAGAACACAGATCCAGGATATGGTGAACATGTTCGACCCTAGATCTGTGGCAGAAGCACATCCAAAGGCGTTGGCTTGGGAGAAACAAGGTAGACGTGGGGGAGGTGTGTTTCCAAGTTTTATGGGGAAGAACAAAGGAGCGAGTAGTAGTTCTAATATTCCTAAAGCATCGAGTAAGCCAATTGTTCATGAAGTGGCTAAACCAAAGGTCAACACCAATTTCAAATGCTATAATTGTCAAGAAGTGGGTCACAAGAGCAGCGAATGTCCAAAACCGAAGAAAAGAACTATGATTGCTGAAGTGGAAGATGAGGATGCAGAGGCTGAATGTTCTAATTCACTACATGATGAGGAGGAAGAAAATGTGTCGGGAGATGAAGGGTATTCATTGATGATGAAGAGATCTTGTCTAACACCAAAGCAGGAGGAAGAAACTAGTTGGTTGAGGAGTAACATCTTTCAGTCAACGTGCACTATCTTAGGAAGGGTTTGCAAGTTTGTTATTGATGCAGGAAGTTGTGACAATATTATCTCCACAGAGGCTGTGAAGAAGTTAGCATTGAAAACAAAGAAGCATCTGAAACCTTACAAGTTAGCTTGGTTGAGGAAAGGTGGGGAGGTGAAAGTTGGACGAAGAGCTTGTGTTAATTTTTCAATTGGGAAGAAATACAAGGATGAAATTTGGTGTGATGTTGTGGACATGGATGTATGTCATCTGTTGCTGGGGAGACCATGGCAGTATGATAGAGCGGTGCAATATGATGGTCGTACTAACAGTTATAGTTTCATGTTTGAAGGTACTAAAATCACTATAATTCCTAAGAAGCGACAACAAGAAGAAAGCAAGTCGGAGGAGATTGAAGAACTTAAAACTTTGCTATCTTTGAAGGAGTTTGTTAAAGAAGTCGAAGAGGAGCCTGAAGTATTTTTGTTGATTAGACGTGAGAGTAATGAAGTGGCTGAGATTCCTGAAGAAGTAAAACCAGTACTGGGAGAGTTTGACGATGTATTTCCTGAGGAGCTACCAACGGAGTTACCGCCGTTGAGAGACATTCAACATCAAATTGATCTTGTTCCAAGAGCTGTGTTACCTCATAGACCACATTACAGAATGAGTCCAAAGGAACATGAAGAGTTGAGAAGGCAAGTGGAAGAGTTGCTTGAACAGGGGCGTGTCCAAGAAAGTTTAAGTCCTTGCGCAGTGCCAGCTTTGTTAGTGCCGAAGAAGGATGGAACGTGGAGGATGTGTACTGATAGTCGGGCACTCAACAAGATTACAGTGAGATATAGATTTCCTATGCCTAGATTGGATGATTTGTTGGATCAACTTAGTGGAGCTGCTATCTTTTCGAAGATTGATTTGAAGAGCGGTTATCATCAAATTCGAATTAGACCAGGGGACGAATGGAAGACCGCATTCAAGACGAGAGAAGGATTATATGAATGGCTGGTCATGCCGTTTGGTCTTTCGAATGCACCAAGTACATTTATGCGGGTGATGAATCAGATTTTTAGACCATTCATTGGGAAGTTCCTGGTGGTGTATTTTGATGATATACTGATATATAGTAGAAGCTCAGAAGAACACTTGCAACATTTGAGAGAAGTGTTAATGATACTGCGACAGGAACAATTTTATGCTGCAATGAAGAAATGCGTGTTCATGACGCATAGTGTTTTATTTTTGGGATATATTATTTCTGACGGAGGTATACAGGTGGATCAGAATAAAGTTGAAGCAATCAGAAATTGGCCACAACCCAGGACAATAACAGAAGTTAGAAGTTTTCATGGTTTAGCATCATTCTACCGAAGGTTTATTCCACACTTCAGTAGCGTGATGGCACCAGTTACTGATTGTATGAAAGGGAAGCAATTTTCATGGACGGAGGAAGCAGGATTTGCCTTTGAGAGAATCAAGGAACTATTGATGACAGCACCAATTCTACTATTGCCGGATTTTCAGTTGTTGTTTGAATTGCATACTGATGCATCGAAGGTTGGAATTGGAGGGGTGTTAAGTCAGAAGGGACGTCCTATTGCATATTTCAATGAAAAGCTATCGGGAGCAAAGATGAGATATAATACTTACGATGTGGAATTTTATGCTATTGTGCAAGCTGTGAAACATTGGAGACATTATTTGTTTCATAAAGAATTTGTTTTATATATTGATCATGAGGCATTGAAGTATATGCAGGGACAGGACAAGATTGCAGCTAGGCATGCTTCGTGGATTGCATACTTACAACAATTTACATTTGTGGTGAAGCATAAATCGGGAATTACGAATAGAATGGCAGATGCATTGAGTCGAAGGAATCATTTGTTGACTACAATGAAGGTTGAAGTAACGGGGTTTGATGTGTTGCCAGAAATGTTTGTTGATGATCCTTACTTTGCGAAGTGTGTAGATAAAGTCGAGGAGGGAAAGACGGATGAGTTTGTATTGGTGGATGGTTTTCTTTTTAAGGGGAATCGATTGTGCATACCATAGTGCAGCTTACGAATGAAGATTGTGAAAGAGTTGCATAAAGAAGGACATGTAGGGAGAGACCGTACATTACAATTGATTTCACAGTCATATTTTTGGCCTTCTATGAAGAAAGAGGTCGGAAGATTTGTGGAAAGGTGTCATATCTGTCAAGTTTCCAAAGGAACAGCGACGAATGCAGGATTGTATATGCCATTAACCATGCCTAACAGACCATGGGTTGATATTTGCATGGTTTGTTTTGGGTTTGCCTAGAACTCAAAGGGGAAATGATTCTATATATGTAGTGGTAGATAGATTTTCAAAAATGGCACATTTTATCGCTTGTAAGAAGACAGTTGCTGCCGTCCGTGTTGCCGAGTTATTCTTTAAAGAGGTGTATCGCTTACATGGTTTACCGGAATCCACTGTTTCTGATCGGGATACCAGATTTCTAAGTCATTTTTGGCTGCGTTTGTGGAAAATGGTGGGAACAAAGCTAAATTTCAGTAGTGCTTACCATCCGCAGTCCGATGATCAGACTGAAGTTGTTAACAAATCTTTGGGAAATTTGTTGCGGTGCCTTGTGAAAGACAATCTGAAGAGTTGGGATGTGAAATTATGTCAAGCAGAGTTTGCTCATAATCATGCTATAAACCGTAGTACGGGTTTCAGTCCATTTCAGATAGTGTATTCAAGCTTACCAAAGGGGCCGTTGGATTTGACGATAGTACCACAACCAAAGGGAACCGTTAAACGGGCTGTTGATTTTGTTGATGGATTGGCAGAATGCCATAAAATCGTTCAGGAACGATTGGAGAAAGCGAATGAAAAGTATAAAAGATCTGCGGATTTGAAACGAAGAAGCGTTGAATTTAAGGAAGGAGATTTAGTATATGCTGTACTAACAAAAGATCGTTTTCCAGTGGGAACATACAATAAACTTAAAGCTCGAAAGATTGGTCCTGTAACGATTGTGAAAAGGATCAATGAAAACGCTTATAAGTTGAAGCTGCCGGAGGATGTGTACACTTCTGACGTGTTTAATGTTAAACATCTTATACCATATCATGGGGATGAACTTGTTGTGGAAGAGGAGGGCGCGAATTCGAGGACGAATTTTTCCCAACCAGGGGAGGATGATGCAGCCCAGAATGATAAAGTCTTAGTCCGCGACCGACCTAACGTGCTGTTAAGTCGCGTGCGACCTAACGAGGAAGTTAACGAGCTAAATTTTTTGGAAAAGTCATTGGAAGTTGAAGTCTTAGGTCGCGAGCGACCTAGCGAGTTAGAACAGATCATGTATCACTCATTTTCCTTAGGTCGCTCAACGATGCAACTTTGCGACCTACGACCTAAGATAAGTCGCGAACGACCTAACGAGTTAGCTCAATCAACAGTGCCGCATTTTCCTTTAGGTCGCGAACGACCTAACTTACCTAACGAATTAGCTCACTCAGCAATGCCATATTTTCCTTTAGGTCGCGAACGACCTAACTTAAGTCGCTCCATTCTTTAGATCGCAAATGACCTAACTTAAGTCGCTCAATTTTAGGTCGCGTGAAGAATTCCAGAAGCTACTTTCTTAGGTCGCTGAAGCTTAAGTCGCTACCTTGTATTTTAGGTCGCTCGACCTTATGCCGCTGTGAAGCCAGTTCTCTTTAGGTCGCCGCTGGTCTTAAGTCGCTGGAGGAAGTTAGGTCGCTGCCGCCGTGTATGTTAGGTCGTTATGTGTAATTTCTTGAGTCGTTTATGTGTTGTAACTTGTATATGTTGTATTGTATTTGTTTGTTTCCTTTTTAGGTCGTCTGTTTTAGGTCGTCTGTTTTTAGGTCGCAAGGTGTTAGGTCGTTCACGACCTAGGTGTTGTACAGATTTCTGTTGTGTGAGTTGTAAGCCTATAAATAGGCGGATGGTATCATTTGTAACTTTTGGTTGATTTTGAATAAAATTTGTTTGTGTGCTTTTTTCCACTTCTTCAATCGGTAGTTGAATGTGATATCCTATCTCCACCTTCGGTATTAAAGTGCGCTTGAATCAACGAACGCTGAAGCTGATTCACGGTATCTAGTGCGCTAGATCAACGTACGAAGAATCGTAGATCTTTAAACACGGTATCGTGCGCGATCAACGTGTTTGATATAGCTAAAATCCGGTATCTTTGGATCAACGGATTTGGGCCATTCGGTATCTTCTATTCCACAATCGCTACTTTCACCGATTCATCATTTTTGTTATCCGCTGCTGCATCAGTCATCCACGAGTTTTGCTATGTCTATTAAGGTGTAGGTGCATTTGGAGACTACTTTTGATTTTCATCAATTTCTCAATTCTGAGCCTCTCGGATCATGGCTCATTGCACTCTAGTTAAGACCAATATTTGGTTGGTCTCAGAAATTATTGGTTCAGCTTGATGTCTTATGTGGACGATTTTCATTTCCTGCGCTACTTTAGTGTTGGCTAGTTTGGCAAGCGAGTCCGTAGAAGAAATGTTCTCGTATAGGATCTTCTTTATATTGAATTAATCAAACTGCTCCAACAAATTTTTGGACAATACTACATATTTGGCTAGAGTTTGCTCTTTCGCTTGGTAATTTCCTTATACTTGATTTACAACCAGTTAATAACCACTATGAATCTTAATGTAGGCTACCTTCATTACTTGAGCCATCCTTACGCCTACGAAGAGAGCCTCATGTTTTGCCACATTGTTGGTAGCTTTGAATCCAAGTTGTATTTCCTCATACAGCTTTTACTTATTTGGAGTAATCAACACATATCTTATCCCTGCCCCATGTTCATTAGATGCTCCATTGATGAATAATTGCCAGAAATGCAGAGCAGGTATTTCCTCCTCAGGTTGGGGCTTAGCAGGTAATGTGCATTCCATGATAAAATCTACCGGTGCTTGACCTTTGATTACCTTTCTTGTAGAGTAGGAGATAGCATAGTGACTGAGCTCCATTATCCATTTTTACAGGCGACTCGATGTCTTTGATTTCTGCAGTATTCCATAAGGACTTTGATGGGATGTGCTTAAGCATTAGGTTTCCTAACCGTGAGCATTAGGTTATAAGGTAGCTTTTTGATGAATAAGTAGTTGAGTTCTACTCCTAACAAACATTTTCTCGTAAAGTAGCTAGGCTTTGGGCCCCTTCATCCTCTTAAGCCACTACAATACTAACAGCTTTATCTGTTATAGCTAAATACACATACAAGTCTTCACCTGTCACTTGTTTTGATAAGATAGGAGTATTGACCAGATGGTCCTTCAAATTTTGGAATACAATTTTTCATTCTTCAGTCCACTCGAAACTTTTTCCCTTTTTTACTTAGTCGAACAATGGTATGCACTTGTTGGTTGCTTTCAAAATGAATCTTCTTAGAGCAGCCACTCTACCATTAAAAGCTCTAGGATTCCCATATTCTTTATGGTCTCAATCTGCTCTGGGTTTGCTTTGATGTCGTGATCACTTACTATGTATCCTGGGCAGGCTTTTAAATCTCCCCGAGATGGCCGAGATGAAAAATCCGAGATATCAGCCAAAATTCGAGATTTGGCAGCCTATTTAGTTATAAGTGTTTTAAATATCGCCCGAGATAGCCGAGATATTTTCCCGAGATATTGGCCAAAATCCGAGATTTAAAACACTGAATTCCTGGGAACTTCGTCAAATGAATTAAAAAAATATTTCAAGGGATTTAGCTTCATAATATACTGCCTTAGGACCACAAATGTTTTCTCTAAATCTCGCACATGACTTGAAACTGCTTTTAACTTGACTAGCAGATCATCCATATATACTTTGATGTTTTTTCCAATCTAATCTGAAAACGTCATGTTAACTAACCTCTGGTATGTTTATCCATCATTTTTATGTGTGAACGGCATTATTTTGTAGTAGTACAAACCTTTGTCTATTATGAAACTGGTGTGCTACTAATCTGGCTCGAACATAGCTATCTAATTGTAACCTTAGTGTGCATTTATGAATGAAAGCAGTTCATGTCCACTGGTTGCATCCACCAACTGGTCAATCTTAGACAGGGGAAAGCTATCCTTTGGGAAGGCATTTTTAAGGTTGTTATAGTATATGCAGGTTCTCCATTTCCCATTAGTCCTCTTCAAGTACTGGGTGGGATATCCACTTTGGGTATTTTACTTCTCTGATGAATCCATTTTCTTTCAGCTTCTTGACTTATTTATACAAAGCATTATACCTTTCTTGACCTAGAGTCCTGCGCTTTTGCCTAACTGGATGAGAATTGGGATCGATGTTACTCGCATGGCAGATGATGAATAAATCCATCCCTATCATGTCTGAGTCTTCCCAAGCAAAAACATATCTTGATTTCTTCAGGAAGTCTATCAATTCGATTTTAGCTTCTATACTAAGGGTTTTTCCTATCTTAAAACCTTCAAAGGATATTTCGGGTCTATCTATACATCCTCGAGGTCATCTAATGACTTTAAATCACTCCTTAACACTCCTAACCTAAGATCTATTACACTTTCTTCCTCTTCGGGATGGGATGCAGCTCCAGTAGTGACAAGCAAGCAAGCTGCTCAAACAAAGGTGGTTGCGGTATTATTAAAGTCGTAGATCGGATCAGAGCTTGGCTTTAATCTCTCCATTGGAAGTTTCATTTGGTCAGACGTAGATTAGAAGATGACATTAACAGAACTTCCAGAATCCACAAAGTCTTTCTTCATGGTGTAATTTTTATTTTACATGGAAATGTTCTTATATCTACTTTGGCCTCTTGCACATACCACTCATTTGCTTTCTTATTTTTTCCTACAAGATGTGGTCTTCCATGAATTGAGACTACAAGATTAGAGGGGTTTCCACCTAGGTTTTCATTTGATCTAGAGTGAGGTTCCCGGTCCTTTCTCCGTTGTTTTCCTTCTAGTAAGCGACAATAGGCTCCTCCCCTATTTTGTTCTAGTTTCTTCCCTTTATTTGGGATGTTATAAGCTAACTTAGTTTTGGTCATTTCATAGATCTGACCAGGTGTGTGGGTAAAGCGAGTCTTTGTCATTAAGTTGAATTCTCTCTATCGTTTCACGGGTGGATGATATCCTTATGCCCCGTTTTCTTCTCATTATGGGAAACAGAAGCTATCTCAGACTACGTTACAGACCTGGCTTCTTTCATTATGATGTAGCCGCTGGCCCTCTCATAAATTGCCTTCATGTTATTCTTTTCCCACATAGTACTATCCCTTCTTATTCTGACATGAGCTGCCATCAGTAGTGCTTCCTCACAAGTTAACCTAATCTGAAGTGCCTCATATTTGAAGCTTTTTATGAAGTTACATATGCTCTTGTTCTCTCCTTGCTTCACGCAGGACACAACAGGACATTGTGTTTACATCTAGGGAAGCTTCCGTTCCAAAATTGAATTGTCTAAAGAAATCTTCAATTAACTATGTCCAAGAATGAACCTCTCCTCCTCTGTACCTCCTAAACCACCTAGAAGCTGTCCTAACCATGTATACTGGGAAGAGCTTACATTCAGCCATCCTTCCCACTTTTAGGATGTCCATGTAATACTCGAAAGTACAAACATGATCATCCGGGTTTGTGGTCCCATCAAACTTACCAATCGATCGGGCTTTGAAATTGTCGGAAAATTCCAGGTCTATACTAAATGGAAAAAAACCTTCTTCCCATACTTCTTTGTTATTCTCACTGCACAGTTTTGCTACTGCTCTACATGAGCCTTCAATCGATGGATCTCATCCTCTTTGGCATTTATTTGGGATGATCCGCCTCTTCAGAGTGAAGTAACATCATCATCGGCATAGTCTACGGCTGCTTCTTCAGCATCAAAGGGTTAATGTTGCTAGGTTTTTATTTAATCTAATGATTGATTTGTATTTTGGCTATAAGTATGGCATCAATTCTCAGACCAGTGTCACCATTCTCACATTTAAGATTGCCGTTATCACTCCTATGCTCCATAGTCAGTTCAATCGACAAATGATGGCAGTGAGCTGCGGAAGGTTGAGGGAAGATCGGCTTAGTGGTAGGATACTGGGCCATGGATCTTTATTCCATCCATATGTTGATTTAATTGGTTTATGAAGAATTAAAGAGCTACTAGGATAGGATCTGAGGAAGGCTCTGTTGAGGCGCATGCATCGTCTTGGGTTATTGAGGTGAGGAGTGGCTCTTTAGACATTTTTGACGTAAGGTGAAGTTGTTCTTAGTTTGGGGGGTATTCGAATCTATGGGATTCATGTTACTATATTGGTGTCTAAAGTAAACGTAAGTAAAGTTTGCGGGAGAGGGAAGTTGGCCCTCCTTCTAGTGCTAGAAATGCTGATGAGATTTTTCGTCTTAGAAACAATCAAATATTTTTATGAAGTAATCACACTACTGCACACTTTTGTTGGTGAAAATATTTATCTTCACCACAATTGACTAGATCGTGAGATAATCTTGCGATTTATTGTCCTCACGATTAGGAATCAGCAAATTTAGGCTTTGTTAAATTCACCTTTAGGAAGTGATTGTGTTGTTGAATGCTTACACAACTGGGTAGCCACATTTCAGCTATTTGTTGAAATATCAGAATGGATTGATAAATTAAGTTATGGAAAGTAAATTGCAAAAATGTAAAAGGACACAGAGCTTTTACATGGTTCGGGTTGTCAATAATCCTATGTCTGGGGTAATCAACTATCGGTATTATTTTTTATACAAGAGATTTCAATGACCTTGAGACGTACAATCTTTTGCCCTTTTTTATATTCACGAAGAATGAGAAGTTGAAAACGAAGATCCTTTTCTTTGTCCTTATGCCATTCCTTTTATAGTGCGAAAAGTTCATTATTGATGATTGTAATTGTCTTCCGCGTTTTCCTTCAGTCTCCACATTGGATTTTGCCACTTGTTACCTATTCATAAAGCTCGTTCTTCATGCCTGGATTGATGATATGTCTTCAGCAGAAAATCAGAAGTCTGGCAGGATATTTGAATTTTGAAGTAGAATGCTCGAAAAAGTAGAACAGGAAGCTTTAGTCTACATAAGTCAGCCTCTTCGAGGTTATGCTCATAATTGCCTTATCTGATATAAGTCAGCATCTAGGATCCCAAAATCTCATGAGCGGATCGACACTCCATCGGAGGGTTACATCGCCATAACCCCTGAGCATATTCGAGGTGGGTTGTTTCTTCCTATACATCGGATAATTCGTGAATGGCTTACTACTTTAGGTATCACTCCAGTTTAACTTGCCCCCAATTCTTATACCTTTGCTTTGGCCACGTTTATCCTTTATGCCGAAAATGGTATCAACCTTACTGGTGAAGAATTCTGATTCCTTTTTAAGGTCAAAAGAAGTCCCAAAAATGAGGATATGGGCTTCTTTTATATCCAAGCTAAAGACTTGTTTCTGACAGCTGCCTCCAATAGGAAGGAACCTTGGATCACCTATTATTTTTTTGTTTCGAATCGCAATGAATTTCCTTCCTTTTCTCAACATTACTCCATTCACATCATCTCTTCAAAGGCCAATGGGAAGTTGTATAGGTCTCATAGACATCAAATTCAGAGTTTGCCAGAGGAGGCTAGGAAGATATCAGGATTGTTTATTGGATCGAAATTGAAAGATTACGGTTTACTACGTCCAAACCATATATTTTCTAGTGGCAGATTTAAGCTCGCTCCTCCTATACCTGTATTCAAGGGTATAAACATTTTGTAGCAAATGTTAAGAATTTCCATACCTATGGTATTAATTTTTGTTATCTCTCTTTTTGCAGAAAATATGGATAAGAATGTTGCTGCTAAACTTCATAAATCTCTGGAGGCGAAGGAGAAGAAGAAGAAGGCTGCTTTGAAGAGGGCACATGAAGGGTCTGATGATCCTTCTGCTCCCTTAAAGAAATTGGTTGTTACTTCCTTATCTGAGGTTCCTACATCTTCTGAGTTAATTGCCTCTTCCTCTAAGGTTGAGTCTACTCCCGATGCTAGTGGCTTTTTTGAAGATATCGTTCTTGCTTTGATGGAAAAGACTAGGAGCTTAGCATAGGGCCTTGTTGTTATTTCTGCTTTGGCTCCTGAGATGTCTTATGTTGTCATTTTGTCTGAATTTGGGAAGCTCTGATCTTGTGTATGTGATTATGTTCTTGATTTCTTTTCCTTCTCTACACTGTATTGGTTTGTTACCCATGCTGCTTTGTATTTTCTACTCTTGTAGTCTGCTGCCTTGATCATGAAGGTGTGCGAGTCAGGAAAGTTTAGGCCTTGCTTTCTGATCAGGTGGCCAACCTTGAGATTGATCTTTCTTTAGTCAATACTGCACTAATGTCTGCTAAAGTTAAGAAAGAGGAATAGGCTAGAACGTTCCGTGGGTAGGTTGAGGTAGCAGTTAAGACCGCTGAGGAGGCTCGAGCTTCGAAGGAACGTGACCTAAAGGAGAAGGATGAAGAACTGGCCAGGGTTAAATGGGAACTGGTTACATCTGAGGAGGTTCTTAACACCCTCACTCCAGGGTCACCTATGATTTTTATGCTATGGTCAGACATCATTATAAGGTGGAAGTTAGGCCGAACTTTATGTATGATGAATCAATGGCAGAGTCAATTTTTGCCAACTGCTAGAAGAAATGGAAGGCGGAAGAAGCTAAGAAGGAGGAGATTGCGAGAATGGTTGTTGATCTTGGTTTTCCAGAGCATCTTTCTCAGGAAGAGAAGTAGACAACCATTGCGGATATTGTGAACCTACAATATAAAGAGAAAAACCAACTTGAAAACAAGGTTAATTCACCTTCTTTGATAGATTTAGATGCTTAATCCCACACTCTTTAGGTGTTTTTTTGTGCTAAAAGTTATGAAGCTTATTTTGTTATTTGTAAGATAACATTGTATCTTTTATGTTTGAATGATTGTGTTATTTATTGCTTTTTTTAGTATTCTAGAATGAATGTATTCACAAAACTATCGAAAGAGACTGAGATTAGGCTCAAAAATACACATTAGATTGTCTTGGGTTAAGTATTGTAGACATGGTTAAGCATGAAAGGGAATTAGATCGGATATGCACAGAACCTAGGAGCAAGATTATGGAGTTAGCAGTCCAAATAAATCAAGTAGTTCGAGAAAAGGAAGCTCTTAATGATTTTGTTTTGCATCGATGGCCGCACACATTGGAGAGTGGTTCTTTTCCACTCGATAGCCTTGATCTAGAAAGGTTTAAGCTTAGTTTTAGAGCTTTGATTGAATAATCTCCCTATGTATTTGGTAATTAATTTTTTAAGTATATTTTCAATCATGTAGTCAAGTAGTTGTAATGTAACATACGTTTCAATATTGTGACTTAGCCCTGTTAGGAACTGGAGATTGTGGTTTTGATGACAACAACCTTTGTAACTTATTTTATTATAACTTATATACTAACACTATTGTCTAGATATATATAAATGTTATTATGCAGGTTATATATAAGGCAGGTAGTGATTATTGAACACTGTACAGTATACAGATCAAGAATGAAGAAATCAAGTTTGAAGACTCAAGAGTATCAAGATCAAGATTTCAAGATAAGTGTCTAGTTTATTTTTAAAACTTCATAATAGCACGGAAATCTTCATTCCAAATTTCATTTGGGATGGAACCCATTTCTATCTTCTTAGTGGCTTACAAAACCACAACAAGTAGCTTACAAACCTACGACAAGTGGCTTACAAACCCACGAACATCCTGGTTTTGTACAAGTTCTCGAGTCCTGATGTGATGAGATATTCTGCAGGAAGAAGCTTGCAAAACTACTTCAAAATGGTTTTTCAAAATGATTTTCAAAACTGCTTTTCAAAATGTTTTAGCCTTAAAAATTATCTTTTCAAATGATTTTCAAAAAGATATTTTAGCCTTAAAATATTCTTTGTTTTTGTTTTAAATAAACTCTTGTTTTAAACTTCGTTTGTTTTTAAAACTATCTTCTGATCTTTTATAATATATATATATATACACTTGAGATTTAAAATCAAAATTATATATACATTCTAAAAATATATTTTTCTAATCTTCTTTATTTTAAAACATAGGAAAATTAGTTTATTTTACTCCAGAATCATTTCATCTTGTTTTTCGTTCAATACCATTTTCAAAACAAATTTTACGTTATTTTTAACTTAGGGATGTCGACATCATGGGATACCCCATGTCGACATGGTGGCCGTTAAATTCAAAAGTTTCAATTTTCAAAAGAAGTGTCTATTCGTTTAAATCTCTTCACGAATGGTTATGACCGTTACTAGTCATTTTCAAAAGAAGTGTCTCTTCATTTAAATCTCTTCACGATTGGTATGACGGTTACTGGTCTATAAATAGCCTTCACAAACGAATTTTTTAACTAACTATTTTCTTATTTTCTTCACTCCTTCTTCTCCACAAATCCATATTCTAAAATTTTCATATTTTTAAGATCATGCCGAAATTCTGTCGAATTCTCAAGTGAATCAAATTAGAATATCATTCTTGTTTGGTTCTCTACCCTCTCTCGAAGATCAAAGTGCTATTCAGAGTTATAGGATCAATTTGTAATCAAAAGTTTATCGAGTCTCTCTATATGGTGTGGTTGTGCCTGGAAATCAATTGGGTAATCTTGTGGCCCATAAATCAAGAGAGTATGCCCCGGACTCGTGAGACAGAAGGGTACCTCAAGGCCTTTAGAAATTGAGGATTGTAATCTCGACTTTGGTATAATAAAAATCCATATGAGGTGTTCTGCCTTGGTACAGGACTGGATGTAGGGTAACTCTGAACCAGTATAAAATCCAGTGTGTTCTTTCCTTTTACTGCTTTTTATTTACTTTCTGCATCTGTGTTTGATTCTGCGATTGTTCTGTGATTAAGTTCTGCATTTGTTTGTGTCATAATTTTAATTTAGTCCATATAAGTCTTAGAATCCATTAAACACTATTCACCCTCCCCTCTAGTGTTAAATTAGCCTTAAGATCCTTAATCTGCACTCTCTTTCAATTGGTATCAGAGCATAGGTTTTCATAGTTTTCATAATCTGAAACTTGAAAAGTTAAAAATGGCATTTTTAGGAAATTTTGTTAATACTAGTTTGAATTTATGCATTTCATCAAAGTATCATAAGTCTACATATATTTTTTATGAAAAATCAAGTTATCTACCGAATTAGTTTGTTATGCAGGAACAGACATGTTACATGGCTTTTAAAAAATCAACAACCAATGGACAAACTGTGCAAATTGAGAAAGATAAATGGATACTTGATAGTGGTTGTTCAAGGCATATGACTGCAAATCCTGAGATACTCAATGACATTATATATCAAGATGGTGGATTGGTCAACTTTGGAGACAACTCAAAAGGATATGTGATTGGCATCAGCAATGTTGGTAATTCTAAAACTCCTTTTATTTCTGATATTTTGCTAGTTAGGAATTTAAAACATAATCTACTTAGTATAAGTCAACTATGTGATGAAGGATTTAAAATTAAATTTGGAAAAGATAAGTGTCACATCGAAGATAATAAGTCAAATATTATCTTTGAAGGAATTAGGAAGAAAAACATTTACGTACTTAGTATGAAAGTTTCAAATGGTAACTTATGTCTTTTGGCTAATACAAGTGACCCTTGGATTTGGCATAAAAGATTTGGTCATTTAAATTTCAAATTGTTATCTAGGTTATCAAAACTTGACTTAGTTAGAGGCCTTCCTAAGTTAATCTTTAAAGTAGATAGTATATGTGATGCTTGCCAATTAGGAAAACTTAAGAAAAGTTCATTTAAACTAAAAGATATGATTTCTACTTCTAAACCTCTAGAATTACTTCATTTAGATTTATTTGGTCCATCTAAAGTTCAATCAATCAATCACAATAAATATGTTTTTGTAATTATAGATTATTATTCTAGATATACTTGGACAATTTTTCTTAAACTTAAAAGTGATGCTTTTGAATTATTTAAGAATTTTGCTAAAAGAATTCAAAATCAATTTCTACTCTAATTTCATAAGGATTTTTTTTTTTTTAGGGTAAAGAGGATATATAAATATAGATAGATATATCATCCACTTCAATTATAATTCTCAGGGTCACTTTCTTTTTCCAATAAATCAAATATACCCAGGATCACAATAATCAACCAATATAAATATATCAGTACATTCACTAAAATAAGCACATACATATGAGGATGTATATGCCTCTCTTGTTTGAATCAGAGTTCTGGAAAACAAGAGGATATTGGATTGCTGATTTTTGACTAAGCAATCCACTGGAAACATACACATTAGTCTGTTTATACTAACTAAGAAGTGATCAAGTAATAATCAGTAGTAAACAAGCTTTTAATATAGATGTTTGTGTTAAGTTCTGAATAGTGTCTAAATCAGTATAAAACAAAGTGGATCCTAAGGGAACACAAGCAACATCTAGGCGTAATGGAAACGCGCCTAACTTATACATGAAAGGTCACGAGTTCGAGTGCTATGCTGGTCGGTTCAAACACAATTTTTGTTTTTCTTTTTTTTTTCCATTTTTCTTCTGTACCATTTGGAATCTGTTATTTACCTATATCTGCACATATATGTCTTATTATTGCCTATATTTCAACATACTAAACAATAATTCTTGCTTAATTATTTTTGAATTCCATTCCTACCACCTAGAAGGCTTCATGATTGAATGATAAGAGTGTTTATCATTTTCCAGGTTTGTATTTCTTCTTATAAGATTTGTCTGGCATTTAAAATGCATTTGGTTAGAATCTGAGTAAAATTCAGATTCTTATTTCAAATACAAAGGAAAAGGTGTGGTAAAATCTGCACTTAAACATGTTTATGTGCATATATATTTACAACTATTTGAATCTGTCTTACTCTTCCCTTGTTACAAATCCTTTCTTAAAAATATAGTACATGAGACATTTGTATGAAACAAGTTTAACTATAGAAACCTTGCAGCCATACAAAACATTTAACTTATGCCTATTTCTTTTGCATACCTATGCTATATTAGAAAATAAAACATTTAAGTTTCTGAAAATCAACTATCCTGCTTTTCCAAAACTTTAATCCTTTTCAAAGATTCATGTTTGACTAATGCATTTATAAAATGTAATCATTCAATTTTTAACATGGTGTACTTGCTAATCTACTTACAAGATTTGATTAAAATTCTTTTTAAACATAACAGATATTTAACTTAATTCATAGTTTCCAGATACAAAACAATCTCTTAACAAAATGCCTAACAAAATATCCATCCAATATTCAACACTTAATACAAGTAGCAATTTAAATTGTCAATACATGCAGATTTCAACATTTAGGCTCTTATCTAACTAAGTTTAGCATGCTATATCTTCTTCTCAAGGCCTTGCTCCTACTCCTACTTAGTTGCTGCAATCCCTGAAAAAGCATTGGAAACTGCCTCATTTTAAATGAGACACCCCAGATGCCATTAGCACACTAGGGTCAGACACATGTCTAGTATGAGAAAATTCACAAAAGCAATTTGTTAATTAGTTTAAAATCAAGTTAAGTACAAATACATAAGGTTCTGTCCTTTGGAATTAGGTAAATACTTGTGTGCATGCTCTGTGTCATTGTGCATGTGCACACTTAAATTTTCTTCCCAGAGACTACATATATATATAGCACATACATTCAAGCATACAATTCAATCATAGACAAACAATCATTCATACCAAACAGGAAAATAACTAATATGAGTTAAATCACTCATTCAATACTCATATTTCAAATCTGGGAAAAACTCTAGTTTTCTCATCTGCTCAAGTATTACTTCCTTGGTATATTTATCTATCCTTGGTCTCACCTGCAATATTTATGAATCAATGGACACACTGTAATGAACTAATTCACTCCATTACACAAAGATCTCAGGACTTAAACAAGCCATGTGTCAACTTATGTTACTCAAGCACACAAGTCATTCCTGCAGTGTTCTTGACCCCAATATCCTAATCAGGTTTAAGTTAATAATAATAACTCTTTTGATTTTTCATGGCAAAACCATTCAGTGATTCATTTCAATAACTAAAAACATCCATAACATGGAATCTCATATTATTCATACCATACAGAGGCAAACAAGGTTCTGTATATACATATATCTATCCTGGTATTTAAAAGGAGTTTAGGCAACTAACATTGGCTTATGGTTTCTGAGAGAGTTTTTCTTTTGCAAACATTTGTGCTTGAGTTAAACTCAGGATGACCTGGTTTCACTGAATCACAAAATTTTGTTTGCTATGCATTTTATTGAATCAGGAGCATCAGCACATAGGCAACCCTATTGCACCCCTAATTCCTTTCTATTTCAAGCCTCAGCACTTATACATGAGTATATTGCAGCTCAACATTATTTGTATTTTTCTGGGTTAAGCCAAAACCAGTACTACTTGCCTATGCTCAACATTTTATTTTCTGGGCATTTGTTTATATCCCTAAATTTTAACATATCAGAGATCTAAGTGTATAAAACAGATATGTATACTATCAACACATAAAACTTTGTCATAATAAAACAAGTGATCTATCAAGGAAAATCAAAACATATTCAGGTTTAAATTCACAGATAAACACTCATATATGAAAATACTCTTTTAATAAAAATACTTTTATCTGGCTGCCTACATTAGGACTTATTGCCTTAGATTTTTTTGAGTGAGTTTTCTCACCTAGCTCTCTCCTTTGTTTCCTTAATTAACTGATGAACTCCTACTCTTATCCTCAAGCTCTCTTTCTTCCCTTGTCTTATGATTTCTGTGGTATTGTTTTTTTTTTCAAAATTCTTTTCTGAGGAGAAGAGGAGGCTGCTGCATATACTTGTATATATACAGAGTCTTTCTTAGGGTTTTGGGTATTGGCTAAAGCCATTTTTGCCCACCAGAAAATCATGTTTTCTGCATTTTAAACCCAAAGTTTTACCCCTTCCCGGCTTAATTTGGGTGAAGAGAAAAGTGGTTACACAATTTTTTTTCAGAAATTTGCTTTTCAGAAAATACTTTTCCCCCTTGTCTACAATCATGCTAAAAATGTGACTTGGTTTTGTTATTTATTAAATACTTTTTTTTTCTAATTCTGCCTATAGCAACATTTCTCTGTTTTCTCTTATTTTTTTCCTATTTTTAGCTTTCATGTAAATGGTATGTACTTCCTTCATTTATTTATAAGAGAATTATTCCTTTTTATCTTCTTCATTCTTTTCATTTCTGCTTATATTAAAATGTGTCTGTATATTTTATTTCACTAGTTTAAACTCTAGTATTTTATTAACACATATATATATTTGTATATAAGTCTTTCTGAAATAATTAATATACCCACATATATCATTCTATACTGACACACACATGCACATGTATACTTAAGAAAAATATTCAGTAGCATACATATATTTATATTTACTTATGCATTCAGCTCTTTAAAGATTTAATATATATATATATATATATATATATATATTCCCATACATATCAATATGTATTTATTCTTAAAGTTCAGAATTTTTAGCTTTAGTTCATGTGTATACTCTGTGCACACATGTACACACATACTGATACACTATCAAGCCATAACAATCTCCTTCCAAATTAATTTAAAAATTATTTTAAATTTATTTATATTTTCCAGAATAAATTCCTAAAATCTTGGGTCATTACATACACCCCTCCTTTTAGAAATTGTGTCCCACAATTTTCCTAAGCTTAAAATAATTTTAAACTTAATTCAGAGAACAAGTATATTCTCTACCAAATAGATTCTTAGTTCTACACTAACTAAAAATATATTCATCCAAAATAAAGAAAGCAATCAAAAATCAGAATTACCTTAATCTGAAAATAGCTTAGGATAATTCATCCTAACTTTGTCTTCTAATTCCCATGTGCAATCACTAGGATCTAGACTCCACTGTACCTTCACAAGTTTCAGAGATTTATTCCTCAACTTCTTCACATCTTTTGCTAAAATTCCCACTGGATCCTTTTCATAAATCAAATTAGGATTTATCTGCACTTGGGTTGGGGTTTCAAGAATTTCTGCCTTGTCATGGACCCATCTTCTCAATTGTGATACATGAAAAACATCATGTATACCTTGCATGTTTTCTGGTAATTCCAACTTATATGCCAAGGGACCAATTCTCTCCAGAATTTTGTATGGTCCAATATATCTTGGGGTTAATTTGCCTTGTTTTCCAAACCTCAGCACATTTTTCATGGGTGAGATTTTGATGAAAACAAAATTTCCCACTTCATATTCTACCTGCCTCCTCCTCATGTCTGCAAATTTCTTTTGTCTATCTTGAGCTGCAGTCATTCTTCTTCTTATCAACTCAATTTTCTCCTTGGTTTCTTGTATGTACTCAGGTCCTAAAATAGACCTTTCTCCTGCTTCTACCCAGCAAACAGGTGACAAACAGGGTTTACCATATAAGGCTTCAAATGGAGCCATTCCTATGGTGCTTTGGTAGCTGTTGTTGTATGCAAATTCAACTAGATGAAGATAATTTTCCTAGTTGCCCCCAAAATCCAGTATACATGCCCTCAACATATCCTCCAAAACTTTGTTTACCACCTCAGTCTGCCCATCTGATTGAGGATGGTAGGCAGTACTTAAACATAGTTCACTTCCCATTGCTTCTTGAAAGCTTCTCCAGAATTTTGAAGTGAAGATGGTATCCCTATCACTCACAATGGTTTTGGGAATGCCATGTAACCTTACCACTTCTTTTATAAAAATTTGAGCTAGTTTTGGTGCTGTTCTTTCTGACTTGACTGGGATGAAGTGTGCTACCTTGGTTAGCCTATCCACTATCACCCATATACTTGTATTACCTCTCTTAGATCTAGGCAGTCCATCTATGAAGTCCATAGATATGTCCTCCCACTTCCACTGTGGTACACTAAGAGGTTGCATCAACCCTGATGGTCTTTGGGTTTCAGCCTTGACTTGTTGGCAAGTCATACATTTAGCAATGTACTTAGCTATATCAGATTTCATCCCCTTCCACCAGAAGTCCCTTTTCAAATTTTGATACATTTTTGTGTTACCTGGGTGTATGGAGTACTTACTTCTGTGATATTCATTCAATATCTCCTTCTTCAATTCTATGTCCTCTGGTACACACATCCTATTCTGGTATCTCACATAACCATCTTTATCAATGTGGTGTTTCATCACTTCCTCCCCTCTTGAGAGGAGCATTCTCTTCTCTACTAAGTGAGCATCTTGCTCTTGCATTTTTCCTACCTTCAGAATTAAATCTGGTTGAAGTGTCATTAAGCTTAACTTCCCTTTATCTTCTTGTGCATCATGCATCTTCTCATTAGTGTGCACACAACCATTCTCCCCAATCTCTAACTCAGTTAGCAAAGACAAATCTTTAAATTCTGCTATCATCATCATAGCCAATTTAGCATGCTGTCTACTTAGAGCATCTGCAACTTTGTTTGCTTTGCCTGGTGTATAGAGTATGTCAAAATCATAGGCAGCTAAGAACTCCACCCATCTATGTTGCCTCATATTCAGATCTTTTTGTGAAAACAAATATTTTAGAGACTTGTGGTCAGTGTAGAGTTCAAACTTTGTGCCTAATAAATAATGTCTCCAAAGTTTTAAAGCATATATCACAGCTGCTAATTCGAGATCATGTGTGGCATACCTTACTTCATGGGGTTTAAGTTGTCTGGATGCATATGCAATGACTTGGCCTTGTTGCATCAACACTGCACCCAAGCCAAATCCACTAGCATCAGTGTATACCACTAATTCTTCATTTCCATGTGGTACCTTTAGAATTGGAGCATTCACCAATGCCTCCTTCAATTGTTCAAAAGACTTTTCACACTTTTCTGACCAAACAAAAGCTTGGTTCTTCCTGGTTAGGTTAGTGAGTGGTGTAGATATTTTTGAAAAATCTTTTATAAACCTCCTATAATATCCTGCCATCCCCATAAATGACCTTACTTCACTCACAGTGCTTGGCCTCTTCCATGCTTGGATAGCCACTACTTTATTGGGGTTCACAGAAATTCCTTTGGCAGATATAACATGGCCAAGAAAATGTACTTCCTCCTTCCAAAACACACATTTTGAAAATTTTGCTTTTAAATCTTTTTCCCTTAATCTAGACAAAACCAGGTGCAAATGATGCTTATGTTCTTCCACTGTCTTGGAATAAATCAAAATGTCATCAATAAAAATGAGCACAAACTTGTCTAAACAATCTCTAAAGGTTCTGTTCATTAGATCTACAAAGTAAGATGGTGCATTGGTCAAGCCAAATGGCATAACCAAAAATTCATACAATCCATACCTAGTGTTAAAGGCAGTGTACTTGATGCTTGATTCTTCCACCTTCATTTGATGAAAACCAGATGCTAAGTCTAGTCTAGAAAATACTTTTTCCCCTGCTAATTGATCAAAAAGATCATCTATTCTTGGCAATGGGTATTTATTTTTAATAGTTACTTTGTTTAATTCTCTATAATCTATGCAGAGTCTTAAGGAGCCATCTTGCTTCTTAACAAACACCACTGGTGCTCCCCAGCAAGAATTACTTGGTCTTATAAAACCCTTTTCTTCCAATTCTTCTAACTGTTTCTTTAATTCTTTAAGTTCATTTGGCCCCATTCTAGTTGGCTTTTTAATCACTGGGCTTGCTCCTGGAACTAGATTGATCTGGAATTCTACTGGTCTATGGTGTGGAATACCCTTGACCTCACCAAATACATCCACATATTCATTGACTATGGGAATTTCTTCAATGGTTAGTTCCCTGAAATCTTTTTCTGAGTCAACTAAATGGTATAGTTTTCCTTCCTTAGCTACCTCACATAAAACTGTGATTCTCTGGCCTCTAGAATTTTGCAATGATATGGTGGATGAGTCTAAATTAATCATGGCTTTAAATTGCCTTAACCAGTCTACCCCCAATATAACACCTATATTTGGGTAATTCAAAACATATAAATTGGAAATAAAAATATTTCCTCCTATGTCTAACTCCACATCCACACAAATCATATTTAAAACACTAGAACTCCCCAATGGACTGTGTATATGCAATGGGGTTTCAACTAATATGCAATTCAGTTTTAGCATTTTAACCAATTCATAAGAAATTAAGGAGTGAGTTGCCCCAGTATCATACACTACTGTTATGGGTATGGTACAAATAAGTAATGTACCTTCCACTTGGCTATGGTTTATAGTGTTACTCTCCACTGTGGCTTTGCCTTTTCCTTCCAAATTTGCCAATTTGCCTTGCTGTTTATACTCAGGACAATTCCTCTTCATATGCCCCTCTTTCCCACATAGATAGCATTTGAAAGCTCCTCCTTTCAATTCTGGACATTTTGGTTTGATATGCCCTTCCTTTCCACACTGATGGCACACAATTTTCTTCTTGTCTTCCTTAGTCCTGACATCTCCAGTGTTTTTGTTACTAGCCTCTTCTTTCTTCTTATCATAAGGGTGATACCTCCCCTTACCTTTCTTGTTATTATTGCTCTTAAAATTTCTGAACTTCTCCCTTTCCTTGTCATGCTGCTCCAACCTCAAAGCTAAGTCTATTACATGATCAAAAGTCTTGTCTGCATAGGGTAACATGGCTCTGCTAAGTCCTGGATTCAAACCTTTTATGTACCTATCATTTTTAGATGCCTCATCTGCCACAAGCATTGCTCCATATGTGGAAAGCCCCTCAAACTTTTGAGTATATTCTGTGACAGTCATGGTTCCTTGTCTAAGTCTAATGAATTCTTCTAGCAAGGTAGTCTTTGCTGATGCTGGTACAAACCTTGCTTCCAACATCTCTTTGAATTGATTCCAAGTGATTTCATTCTCATTTCTTCCTGCAATGATTACTTCCCACCAGCCTAAAGCTACTCCTTTCAGCTGTCTTGAAGCCACTTGCCTCTTTCTTTGATCATCAAGTTGCATGTCATTGAAAATTCTTTCCAATGTTCTCAACCATGTTTGAATTTCCATGATACTCTCTGTCCCTTCAAAGCTTTTGCCTCCTAAATGAGTATATGTCTTAAGTAGTTTTGAGAGTTCTTCATAGGGATTTTCTTGCCTTTGTCCTGCCCCATCCCTAAATGCTCTCACCAAGTCTTGCAGATTGACCATTGGTGGTGCATGGGAAGATCCTGCTCCCTGATTTGGTGGTCTCCCTACCATAGTTTGCTAATAATAATTTACATAGCTGGTTAGTTTGATATTTAGTTCCTTTTAATTTTTATTTCTATCTAAGGACTTGATCCTTACTTCTACTATGTTGAATAACATAGCTCTGATACCAACTGAAATGACCCTCCTATTTCTACTCTAATTTCATAAGGAATTTTTTTTTTTTTAGGGTAAAGAGGATATATAAATATAGATAGATATATCATCCACTTCAATTATAATTCTCAGGGTCACTTTCTTTTTCCAATAAATCAAATATACCCAGGATCACAATAATCAACCAATATAAATATATCAGTACATTCACTAAAATAAGCACATACATATGAGGATGTATATGCCTCTCTTGTTTGAATCAGAGTTCTGGAAAACAAGAGGATATTGGATTGCTGATTTTTGACTAAGCAATCCACTGGAAACATACACATTAGTCTGTTTATACTAACTAAGAAGTGATCAAGTAATAATCAGTAGTAAACAAGCTTTTAATATAGATGTTTGTGTTAAGTTCTGAATAGTGTCTAAATCAGTATAAAACAAAGTGGATCCTAAGGGAACACAAGCAACATCTAGGCGTAATGGAAACGCGCCTAACTTATACATGAAAGGTCACGAGTTCGAGTGCTATGCTGGTCGGTTCAAACACAATTTTTGTTTTTCTTTTTTTTTTCCATTTTTCTTCTGTACCATTTGGAATCTGTTATTTACCTATATCTGCACATATATGTCTTATTATTGCCTATATTTCAACATACTAAACAATAATTCTTGCTTAATTATTTTTGAATTCCATTCCTACCACCTAGAAGGCTTCATGATTGAATGATAAGAGTGTTTATCATTTTCCAGGTTTGTATTTCTTCTTATAAGATTTGTCTGGCATTTAAAATGCATTTGGTTAGAATCTGAGTAAAATTCAGATTCTTATTTCAAATACAAAGGAAAAGGTGTGGTAAAATCTGCACTTAAACATGTTTATGTGCATATATATCTGCAACTATTTGAATCTGTCTTACTCTTCCCTTGTTACAAATCCTTTCTTAAAAATATAGTACATGAGACATTTGTATGAAACAAGTTTAACTATAGAAACCTTGCAGCCATACAAAACATTTAACTTATGCCTATTTCTTTTGCATACCTATGCTATATTAGAAAATAAAACATTTAAGTTTCTGAAAATCAACTATCCTGCTTTTCCAAAACTTTAATCCTTTTCAAAGATTCATGTTTGACTAATGCATTTATAAAATGTAATCATTCAATTTTTAACATGGTGTACTTGCTAATCTACTTACAAGATTTGATTAAAATTCTTTTTAAACATAACAGATATTTAACTTAATTCATAGTTTCCAGATACAAAACAATCTCTTAACAAAATGCCTAACAAAATATCCATCCAATATTCAACACTTAATACAAGTAGCAATTTAAATTGTCAATACATGCAGATTTCAACATTTAGGCTCTTATCTAACTAAGTTTAGCATGCTATATCTTCTTCTCAAGGCCTTGCTCCTACTCCTACTTAGTTGCTGCAATCCCTGAAAAAGCATTGGAAACTGCCTCATTTTAAATGAGACACCCCAGATGCCATTAGCACACTAGGGTCAGACACATGTCTGGTATGAGAAAATTCACAAAAGCAATTTGTTAATTAGTTTAAAATCAAGTTAAGTACAAATACATAAGGTTCTGTCCTTTGGAATTAGGTAAATACTTGTGTGCATGCTCTGTGTCATTGTGCATGTGCACACTTAAATTTTCTTCCCAGAGACTACATATATATATATAGCACATACATTCAAGCATACAATTCAATCATAGACAAACAATCATTCATACCAAACAGGAAAATAACTAATATGAGTTAAATCACTCATTCAATACTCATATTTCAAATCTGGGAAAAACTCTAGTTTTCTCATCTGCTCAAGTATTACTTCCTTGGTATATTTATCTATCCTTGGTCTCACCTGCAATATTTATGAATCAATGGACACACTGTAATGAACTAATTCACTCCATTACACAAAGATCTCAGGACTTAAACAAGCCATGTGTCAACTTATGTTACTCAAGCACACAAGTCATTCCTGCAGTGTTCTTGACCCCAATATCCTAATCAGGTTTAAGTTAATAATAATAACTCTTTTGATTTTTCATGGCAAAACCATTCAGTGATTCATTTCAATAACTAAAAACATCCATAACATGGAATCTCATATTATTCATACCATACAGAGGCAAACAAGGTTCTGTATATACATATATCTATCCTGGTATTTAAAAGGAGTTTAGGCAACTAACATTGGCTTATGGTTTCTGAGAGAGTTTTTCTTTTGCAAACATTTGTGCTTGAGTTAAACTCAGGATGACCTGGTTTCACTGAATCACAAAATTTTGTTTGCTATGCATTTTATTGAATCAGGAGCATCAGCACATAGGCAACCCTATTGCACCCCTAATTCCTTTCTATTTCAAGCCTCAGCACTTATACATGAGTATATTGCAGCTCAACATTATTTGTATTTTTCTGGGTTAAGCCAAAACCAATACTACTTGCCTATGCTCAACATTTTATTTTCTGGGCATTTGTTTATATCCCTAAATTTTAACATATCAGAGATCTAAGTGTATAAAACAGATATGTATACTATCAACACATAAAACTTTGTCATAATAAAACAAGTGATCTATCAAGGAAAATCAAAACATATTCAGGTTTAAATTCACAGATAAACACTCATATATGAAAATACTCTTTTAATAAAAATACTTTTATCTGGCTGCCTACATTAGGACTTATTGCCTTAGATTTTTTTGAGTGAGTTTTCTCACCTAGCTCTCTCCTTTGTTTCCTTAATTAACTGATGAACTCCTACTCTTATCCTCAAGCTCTCTTTCTTCCCTTGTCTTATGATTTCTGTGGTATTGTTTTTTTTTTTCAAAATTCTTTTCTGAGGAGAAGAGGAGGCTGCTGCATATACTTGTATATATACAGAGTCTTTCTTAGGGTTTTGGGTATTGGCTAAAGCCATTTTTGCCCACCAGAAAATCATGTTTTCTGCATTTTAAACCCAAAGTTTTACCCCTTCCCGGCTTAATTTGGGTGAAGAGAAAAGTGGTTACACATTTTTTTTTCAGAAATTTGCTTTTCAGAAAATACTTTTCCCCCTTGTCTACAATCATGCTAAAAATGTGACTTGGTTTTGTTATTTATTAAATACTTTTTTTTTCTAATTCTGCCTATAGCAACATTTCTCTGTTTTCTCTTATTTTTTTCCTATTTTTAGCTTTCATGTAAATGGTATGTACTTCCTTCATTTATTTATAAGAGAATTATTCCTTTTTATCTTCTTCATTCTTTTCATTTCTGCTTATATTAAAATGTGTCTGTATATTTTATTTCACTAGTTTAAACTCTAGTATTTTATTAACACATATATATATTTGTATATAAGTCTTTCTGAAATAATTAATATACCCACATATATCATTCTATACTGACACACACATGCACATGTATACTTAAGAAAAATATTCAGTAGCATACATATATTTATATTTACTTATGCATTCAGCTCTTTAAAGATTTAATATATATATATATATATATTCCCATACATATCAATATGTATTTATTCTTAAAGTTCAGAATTTTTAGCTTTAGTTCATGTGTATACTCTGTGCACACATGTACACACATACTGATACACTATCAAGCCATAACAATCTCCTTCCAAATTAATTTAAAAATTATTTTAAATTTATTTATATTTTCCAGAATAAATTCCTAAAATCTTGGGTCATTACATTTAAGAATTTTGCTAAAAGAATTCAAAATCAATTTTCTTTAAAAATAAAAACTATTCGTAGTGATCACGGTGGGAATTTGAAAATGAAAATTTTGAGAATTTCTGTAATAAAAAAGGAAATACTCATAATTTCTCTTTTCCAAGAACTCCACAACAAAATAGAGTGGTAGAACGTAAGAATAGAACGATTCAAGAGTGTGCTAGAACAATTCTTTCTGATAGTAACTTACCTAAAAACTTTTGGGCTGAAGCAGTCGCTACAGCTTGTTATATATTAAATAGGATTTTAATTAGACCATTAAATAATAAAACACCATATGAATTACTTTACAATAGGAAACCCATAGTAGCTTATTTTAAAGTTTTTGGTAGTAAGTGTTTTATTCTTGATACAAAAGATAATTTAGATAAATTTGAACCTAAATCCGACAAAGGTATCTTTATCGGATATTCTAATAGAAGTAAAGCATTTAGAGTTTATAATTTAAGAACTAACACTATTGAAGAAAAAATGCATGTAAATTTTGATGAAAATTTTAAAGATACTGTGCAAATAGAAGATGAAGAAGATTTTGTAACTTTAAATAATGAACCTAATGAAACTAATTGTGAAATCATTCAACCTAATAAAAGAATTAGACTATTAAAAGATCATCCTGTAGAAAATATACTAGGAAATATTGAATCTATAGTTAAAACAAGAAATCAACTAAATAGTATGAGTAATGTAGCTTTCATATCAACTATCGAACCTAAAAATCCAAAGGAAGCATCATCTGATGATTCATGGATTCTTGCTATGCAAGAAGAATTGAATCAGTTCACCAGAAATGATGTTTGGGAACTTGTTCCTAGACCTGAGGATAAAAGTATAATTGGAACAAAATGGGTTTATAAAAATAAAATGAATGAACTCGGTGAGGTCGTGAGAAATAAAGCTCGTTTAGTCGCGCAAGGTTATTGTCAAGAAGAAGGAATTGATTATGACGAAACCTTTGCACCCGTAGCAAGACTAGAAGCTATCAGGATTCTACTTGCTTTCGCAAATTACAACAATTACAAGTTATATCAAATGGATGTTAAAAGTGCTTTTCTAAATGGTTTTGTAAAAGAAGATGTTTATGTTGAACAACCTCCACTTTTTGAAAATAATGAATTTCCAAATCATGTATATAAACTAAAGAAAGCTTTATATGGTCCGAAACAAGCTCCTAGAGCCTGGTATAAAACACTAAGATCTTATTTACTACAATCAAGTTTTGAAATTGGTAAAATAGATACAACTCTTTTTATTAAAAGAAAAAAAAAATGATATTCAATTATTATAAATAAATGTAGATGATATAATATTTGGGTCAACTAATAACATAATGAATAAAGAATTTTCAGATATAATGACTAAAGAATTTGAAATGAGTCATATGGGAGAACTAAGCTTATTCTTAGGACTTAAAATCAAACAATTAGATAAAGGAATTTTCATTAGTCAAGAAAAATATGCTAAGGATTTAATTAATAAATTTGGATTGACCACTTCTAGTGGGAAACCAACTCCAATGACAAATAATGTAGCTTTAAGTAAAGAAGATAAATCAAAAGATGTTGATCAATAATTATATAGGGAAATGATTGGTCCGCTGCTTTATATAACAGCAAGTCGTCCTGACATCATGCATAGTGTCTGTCTCTGTGCAAGATACCAATCTCAACCTAAAGAAAATCACTTAAAAGTTGTTAAAAGAATTTTAAGATATGTAAAACATACTTTAGATTATGGTTTATTTTACCCTAAAAATGATGTATTTGATTTAATTTCATATTGTGATGCTGATTACGTTGGTTGTAAATCAGACCGAAAAAGTACAAGTGGAACTTGTCACTTTCTAGGACATTCTCTAGTTTCCTGGTTTAGTAAGAAGCAAAACACTGTATCCTTGTCAACAACTAAAGCAGAATATATATCTGCTGCTTTGGCTTGTTCTCAAGTTATATATATGCAACAAACTTTAAAAGATTTTGGATTAATTATAACTAAATCACCAATTTATTGTGATAATACTAGTGCAATAAACCTATCTAAAAATCCAACTCATCATGCTAGAAAAAAACATATTGATATTAGACATCATTTTCTTAGAGATAATATAAGTAAAGAAGTCATAACTCTTGAATATATTAATACTGAAAAACAAATTGTTAATATATTAAACAAACCATTAAATGAACAAAACTTTACTAAATTTAGAAGAGAATTAGGTATATGTTCATTAACTGAAATATAAATTATAATTAATACAAGTATAGTTAATAATTAATATAAATAAATATTTCTCAAAAATTGAATTGGGCATGTCGACATGACCCATCCCCCTATGTCGACATACAGGTCGAGATTTTCAAATTTAAATTTCCCTCTAAAATTAGTTATTTGGTTATATATTTATATATTTCGACTTTTACTCCTTTTCTCTGTTCTATTCTCTATAATAAACTTCTAAAATAGTAAATTAATGGCTTCCTCTTCTAATAATGAACCTTCTTCACCCACTTCTCCTCAATCTGGCCCTTTTCAACGTTCCACACACGTATGAGTCATCAAATTACAAGAGAAGATAAAGATTTTCTATAAATGATGACGGAAATTCAAGTGAGTCAACTACGAATGGCTAGAGAACAAGATAGGCAAGGCAGAATTCTTAGGAATTTACAAAAATTCCTTATGGATAACCATGACAATCCCATTGTCATCGATGAATCATCACAAGCTATTGATTCTGAAGAAGAAGAGCCTCTAGAAGAACCACAAAAGGATCAAGAAGAAGAACATCCTCTGCCGAATCCGGATGTTCATATGGACGAAGACGATGGCGTGATTTGCGTTGGAGAGGTCCTTTTTGATGCTAATGGGAACATGGTCGAACAACGTGGAAACTTCTGTCTTCACTATCCAAATTGTACGGTCCATAAATCACCAATAGGTAAGGGTCCTCGTTAAGTGTTTTCCGTTTTTGTTTTTCTCTTTCTTGATTATATATTGGTTTGTTAATTTGTTTATAAAGTGTTATCTTAATTAATGTTCTTCTAAAAACAATCTTTGGCGTATAAAATCTTAAATTCCATTTAACTTAGGATGCTATATTTCACTCATACATAATTATTATTCTTATTTCATATGTTTGTTTATCTCATTTTCTATTAAGTTCAAGGTTTATAGGTTATTGTTTTGTTGATGACAAAGGGGGAGAAATTATATAAAATAGTAGGATTGGAGTAAGGGGGAGATTGTTAGGAACTTGAGATAGTGGTTTTGATGTGTGACGACCTGGAATTTTTGGATATTTGAAATTGGAATATTTAATTGATTTTAAATATATAAAAGTTAATTTTTAACTTAAATTTCAAATATCTCTATTTATTGTATAATTAAATATTGAATTTAATAATTAGAGATTGGGTAAAATATTGAATCTAGGGTTTTATGCCTGTTAAAAACAATTTGAAGGTTTGTAAAATCCATATTGATAGTACTGAAGATAGTAAAAGTCTTAAACTTGAATTTGAAAGTGTTTTGTTAAGTTTTGAAATTTTATCGTTTAAATCGATATTTAAAAATAGTCTTTCGAGGCACAGTCTCGGAATTCGACGAAACCGGTTCCATTGGATCCGTAATATTGTATTATTATCGGATTTCAAATTTCGTAGTGATTGGAGTTGTTGTGTGAGCGTACGACATATAAACGCGTTGAAATTTATATCGAAAATTCAATATTATAACTGGGTCCAAAAAGCTATCTTCTCCATACGATCAAATTTGGACTCGAAACCTTTTCCATTTTATTCGGAATAGTTGTATAACATTATGAACGCCTGGCGGCACGTCTCGACGGGAGGTCGAGATTTCAAGTTGCATTTATCGGAACAATTTGAATTTGAATTTAACTGAATATATATATATATATATATATATATATATATATACAAATCAACTACAGTTGAAATTATATCTACATCAGTACCTTTGCCTTCTCCATCACAACTTTTCGTATCATTGTAGGCTTCCTTTCTACGCTTCCTTCCTCTCAGTCACTTCCTTCCTTCTTTTATATCAACAAAACCGAAATCTATCTTCTAAAGCAATTCGAATTAATTCGAAAAAAAAGAGAAGAAATGGCAGAACGAAATAGAAACTCTCGTTCGAAATCTAATTCCAGAGTCTTGTTCCAAATTAAAATCACGTACCTTTCTTTTGCGTTCCTTAAGAACCAATATCGAATCAACCAAGAAAAAAATTTACAGAACGAAACCAAAGCAAATCGAGCAATCAGGAACCCTCCCCCATAGTTCGAATCGTTCTCACCTCGAATAAAATGAAGGCGAGCTAAGATCGCGTTCAAATTCAACGGCGACCGAAGTCGCGATGGCAGTTGTTCGAATCTCAGGAATGACGACGTGAATCAAATCGATAGTGGCGAGTTGGGTTCCTTTGGATCGATCTTCTCGCGCCTCGGGCTTTAGGACCGTGCTCGTTGGGAGATGGAGGCAAGGTGGAGGCTGCGGCGAGGTTGTGAGTAGACGGGCGAAGGCTCGGAGTCGAGCAAGGTGGTTTCGCATTCGACAGTTAAAGGCTTGGAGCTCGACTTGCTCGATTAGAAGGTGGAGGCAGTAGTTGAACTTCGGCAGTGCTGGTAGTCGCGGTGGTGGCCTGGGTTCACTTTTTCTGCGAGGTACCATTGGATTTACTTTCGTTCAATTTAAAATTTATAATTCATATATATATATATATACAGAAGCAGATAAAAGGAAATAAAATAATATTTTTACAGTAAGTTATTCAAATCGATTCTGTTTAAATTTAATATGTACTTTCATTTGGGATAAAAGGGATTTTATTTATTTGAATTTAATGTGTAGGTAAACCAGAAAATAAATATATATGGGTATACATGTACTTTCATATTTACAGTAAACAGAAAAATTTATTTTTATTTTTATTTAACTGGAAATTATATAGGGTTGAAACAGGAATTTTAAAACATTTTGATTTGAATAGTTATATTAAAATGGGATTTTCGGTTTATATAGATTATCTTATCAAAATATATGTATGTAGTTCTAAAATGGAAGAAATATAAAAATAAATATACATATTTTAATTTACTTGTTTATTTTAAAATTATTAGTTAAATATAAATAGCTAGTTAATTAAGTAAATTAAAAGTAAATTTATTTGTTCGATTCTAAGGAAAAACATATTAATAAAACCATAATTTTGTACAAGGTCAAAACCGAGAAAACCAAATCGAGATTGAAGTGGATTGCAAATTAAAAAGCAAAGGTGAGTTAATCTCACTCATCTGGGTTTTATTTAAATTTGAATGGTTAAATTTAAATATTTGGTTGAATGATTGAATTGATTGGTTGTGGTATATTATATATAGTAGTATATATATATATTGGAGTGATTGATTTCCCGCATTATATAGCGGATGAGACCCTATGCGCCGCATAATAGCGGATGATATTATATTAATCCCATATACCGCGATATTCCACCTCGAAGTGGAATTGGTATTGTGCTAACATCTGTGGATGTAGGGAAACAGGTTGGAGGGATCCAACTGGATTCCTCAAAATTATTTAGATTGTTTAATATCATGTGATATGGTTTATTTGATATTATGTGATAAATTTGAAATTGAAAATATTGAATGCCATGGATTGATTGAATATATCTGGGTATGCCGGGTCATCAAAAATATATAGATTGGATTTTCAAAGGGAAGTAAAAGGAAAATTCTTAAGTAAATAATTTTAGAGGTTGGAATAAATGATTTGAAAAAGAATAAGTGGATTTTAAATGTTAATAAATAATTTCGGATATGGGAAAGAAAATTTATGGATAAATGGGAATAAAATGAATTTTTAAACCTTAGTGATATTATTTAAGGGAATAAAGAATTTATTTTAAATTCAAGGTTTAAATTTGTTTGGGAAGATAAAGAAGAGATTAGGAAAGGTATGAAATTGGTATTCTGTTTAAATAAGATTTTAGATTAAAATAAAGAAGTTAAATCTGAAATTTATGGTTTTGAAATAAATTTGGATAAGTAAAGGAATTTATTTTAATGGAGTAAATTTTAGAAATCAATTTGGAAATTGATTTAGTATTTGAAACTGTGTTTTGAAAGAAGGGTGAGACTATGGAATTTATAAACTGGGTTTATAAAGTGAAATGGATATCAATGGATATTTGGGAAATATAAATTCACGGTGGGAATTTATTTACAGAAATAGGAAAATTTGTTAAAAATAAATAGTGATTCATTTTTTTAAAAGTTGTGAAAGAAAAGGGTATTTCCTTGGATAGCCAAGTACGTTTTCAAAATAAACCTTTAAGTTAAATTAAAAGTTTTAAAGTTGTTTTAAAAATATGATTTAGAAAAAAAAAAATTTAAAACGTTTAAAGTTTAAAGTAAGTATTTCTCAAATTTAATTCAGTAGTAATTATTTAAAGGTAACTTGGACTTGTGTTTTAAAAGGATAAAAATGTTGCTTTATATTTTATAAAGTAGTTTTATTTAAAATATTCTTAAAGTATATATATTTTTGAATAAAATATTAAAGTAGTCTTCAATTTAAATGTTTTAAAGTATATTTTATAATATAGTGTTTTAAATTATTTTAAATCTAAAGTATATGTACTTGGTGTTTTCAGTGGAAATAAGTATTTGGGAATTTATTCCATGAGAAGAGTGTGGTTTGAAAACTGTTTTCAAAAGGGTTATCTTGCGAAGATATTTTGAGGTTAATAAATCATTTGGAAAATTATTTATTGTTTGATGGATGTTTGTGAATGTTAATTGATAGTTAAATAACTGACTATCAATATTGGCCAATGCGTTGATCGTTTCGAAGAGACCGGGATCGGGATTTATTTCTCGAAAACCACTTCGATCCGGTTTGTACGTTTTCATGGGGAAAACGAGTTTGAATCGAAGATGGTACAGTAAAGTGCAAGGGCTAGTCGCTACTAATCCTGAGGGTGATTCCAAAATGGATGTAGTAGGAATAGTGCCTTCGGTTCCGTTCGAACCCGGAATGGACTTGTATGGATGAATGCTTTCGAAACATCGTCAGGTAGACGGTGCGCATTCTAAGTGATATGTTCTAAAATGGTAATGATTAGCCTCGAGCCTCATCAACCGGGAATGACTGAAAATCAGGGGTTATGCAGCAAGGCTATATGGGTAGCACCCATTAGGGTGAGGTCATCCCTGTCTAGATGTCCCTTTTTATATACGGCTTAGTGGTGCGGTTGCTGATCCCAACCGTGGAGTGATCTTACTCGGAATTATCCAGTAAGGGGTAGTTTTGGTCTTGTGTTGCAGGGGATCGGGCGTGATCCTCGGTACACTGATCTAGACTAGGTACCGTGACAGGTGGTACCCCAGTGCCTAGTCATTAGTTGGAAATCCATTCTCCCTACGTTCCTTTACGTTTTTGTTTGTATACCTATTAGCTGGAATTTAATAGATGTAACAATTTCTGCTATTTGAATAAGTATTTGTATATAGACACTATTATAATATCAGAGGATTTTGATAAAAAGTGTTTTAGCTATCGTAAGGTAAAAACCCGACATGTTTATTTGTGGCGTGGTCTTACGAGATGCTTTTGATTTCAAAAGGGTTTGGAAAACTTTAATAATCCAATTGAGTGTGTTTTCTCACGCTGGTATTCCAGACTGACTCGGGTGTTATTTAACTATAATGCTAGGGTCAGACCGAGTATTATAGATTACAGGATAAGATGCTGTGGAGCTCAGAAGACGAGCTGGATGGCGAGACGTATCACTCGTACTTGATGTATATTCCGCTGTGTTGTGTGTATTGTGTATTCAGTTTTGTGAGGACAGGTTGTGATTACTGTCCAGTTGTGTGTTATATGTACTCTGATGATGTAATGTATAAACAGATTTGTTTTTGTGTAAAGACTAGTTATTCTCTATTATATTTTATTCTGATGCGATGGTTAGATTCTAATGTTGTCTTCTATTTTCTTCTTCTACCTCTTTCTTCTTTAACCCAAATGGTTCGTATTTCCGTTCTTCTTGAGTTTTTTGATGGAGATTAATGTCAATTCAAGGGGTACGGGTTTATGGGCTATTACAGTGGTATCAGAGCTTAGGCTGGCGATAACCTTGGCTCTGGTGGGAATTATTCATCAAAAATAGAGTCCGTAGTACTCTAGAATGAGTTGACTGTAATAATAGATATGAGAGCGTATTTGTTAGTGGATATAAAAATTGTTTTTATATTGGGTTGATTTATCGGTTGAGTGTTTATGGATTCTGGTGGATATGTAGAATGCCATGTCATCGATAGGAATTTCTAAACTCTTAACAAGATAAACCGACACGGTATTGTTTTAAAAATAGGGTAAATGAAATAATTTTACCCAAATTATTTTGTATATAAAAAGGAATAATTTTTCATAAATTATTATAAGTATATATGGTTGCTTGGTTGTTAGAAGATGATAGTATTAAATTATTATCATTTAAGTGTAAAATTGAATAAGAAATCGAATTATAATTGAATTGGAAATAAAAATTCCAGAGTAATGTTTCAATATGAATAGTCAGGATTGGAAATTGGAATTTTTAGGAACTTTAAATTCCTTTGAGTTTGAAAATGAATTTCAAAGATTTTGAAGAAATAATGGTGATATTATTTGGAAAATATTTTTGAATTGGATTTGAAATCTGGAGAGATTTGGAATTTAAAAATATTTGGAGGGGTTTTAAAGAGATGAAAGCATTAAACTCTCTTTTGGATCACTGGAAAATAACTTCGGTGATGACTGCAGCATCATCAATGTTCATTTTCGAGTTTCCAAAAGAGGAATTGCTACCAAATTGTTTTACACTGGAATGTCTTCAAAACTGGGTTTGGTTTTGAAATTCAAAGAGATAATTGAATTTGTCAAAGAATTTTGGATATAGGTAATTTCAGAAGGAGTTTTGAAATGCTAAAAGATTTTTTAAACTTTGAAATTTTAACTAAGAATGTTTATGGCATATAATAAGTTTGATAATTTTTAAAATATGTTAGTAAACCAATTCAAAGTATTGAATTAAAAAGATTTGTGAATGAAATTTAAATAAGTTGGAAACTTAAGGAAGTTTAAAATTTGAATAGAAATGGAATGTAATTGAATCTAGTAAATAAAATTATATGAATCAATAGAAGTTTGTGATTTTGGAATCAATTGAAATGAATATGAGTTCGTTTCGTTTAAAAATGAATTGAATGGAATGGTATGTGATGTGGTTGCAAACAATTTAAAACTAGTGTCGAAACCTTGCATATGTGCTTATGGAAATTTTATAACATGCATTATATGTGAAATGTATGTGTTAGCTATCTTAAAATAAGTGGAATGCTAGTAAATTGCATATATTTAGCCCTTACCTATTTTAAATTGAGTAAGTACAGGTTTTTGGAAGCCGTTTGGCTGATTTTGGTCATGCAAAATGCTGAATAAATAAGCCGCTTGCTTAAAAATGCTAAATAAGGTACGCATACGCAATAAATAAAAAATAGGAAATATGAACTGTTTTTGTTTTTCCGACCGTGTGGGTCGATGTATATATATATTTATATCACTTGTCAAATTGCAAAAGCTCCTCCGTACAAAGGAGACTCTGCCAAAATTTTCCGAAATTTTGGGGGTTAGAAAAAAATTTGGAAATTTTGAAAATTTTCAGTACGACAAATGATTTCAAATTTGAAATTGAGATAAGGTAAATAGAATTCAATATCTAAAATGAAGCAAATTGAATTCATATGAAATTGGAAATCCAGTTTTAAAATAAGTGGATATAAAGACTAAAATGGTAGAGTAATATGAGTATATGAAATGCTTATATTAAATTAAGAAATGAATGGTGGAATTCTTAAGTAAATTTGGTATTGGGAATACACTAAGTAAATTTGGACATTGTTGTTAAGTAAAGTATACAGGGATTATAATGGCTATAGGAAAATGGAATTGGATTTTGATTTCGAAGATGAATTTGAATTTGCTCGACAATAAGGTATGTATTTAAAATTTATGTATGAAATTTGATTGGGTTTTTGATCTAGCCACTTGGCTTTTTGTTTTATTTTGAATTTGGGGGCCCGTAGAGGCATTTTGTAGTCATACCGAATTAGCAGCGTAAAGGAGACGCTGGCAAAAAAATTTGAAAATTTAAGAGTTAAAAAAAAATTTGAGAAAATTTTGATAATTCAAAATTTGGTTTCGAATTTAAATTTGAATTGATAAGTAAGTAATATTGTTTGGAACTAATGGATAAGCTGGAAAGTTAGAAAGAGGGTTAGTGTGTCTTAATAAAAGACTATTTTGGAAAGTTGTTTGAAACTATTTGGATTTGAGGAAATAGTTAACGGGGATTGAATCATTCTTCCTAACTAGTAATTTCGGGGATGAAATTCTTTTAAGGGGGGAGGAATGTGACGACTCGGAATTTTTGGATATTGAAAATTGGAATATTTAATTGATTTTAAATATATAAAAGTTAATTTTTAACTTAAATTTCAAATATCTCTATTTATTGGATAATTAAATATTGAATTTAATAATTAGAGATTGGGTAAAATATTGAATCTGGGGTTTTAAGCCTGTTAAAAACAATTTGAAGGTTTGTAAAATCCATATTGATAGTACTGAAGATAGTAAAAGTGTTAAACGTGAATTTGGAAGTGTTTTGTTAAGTTTTGAAATTTTATCGTTTAAATCGATATTTAAAAATAGTCTTCGGAGGCACAGTCTCGGAATTCGACGAAACCAGTTTCATTGGATCCGTAATATTGTATTATTATCGGATTTCAAATTTCGTAGTGATTGGAGATGTTGTGTGAGCGTACGACATATAAACGCGTTAAAATTTATATCGAAAATTCAATATTATAACTGGGTCCAAAAAGCTATCTTCTCCATACGATCAAATTTGGACTCGAAACCTATTCCATTTTATTCGGAATAGGGGTATAACATTATGAATGCCCGGCAGCACGTCTCGATAGGAGGTCGAGATTTCAAGTTGCATTTATCAGAACAATTTGAATTTGAATTTAATTGAATATATATATATATTTATTTATACAAATAAACTACAGTTGAAATTATATCTACATCGGTACCTTTGCCTTCTCCATCACAACTTTTCCTAACACTGTAGGTTTCCTATGTACGCTTCCTTCCTCTCAGTCACTTCCTTCCTTCTTTTATATCAACAAAACCGAAATCTATCTTCTAAAGCAATTCGAATTCGTTCGAAAAAAAAGAGAAGAAATGGCAGAACGAAATAGAAACTCTCGTTCAAAATCTAATTCTAGAGTCTTGTTCCAAATTAAAATTGCGTACATTTCTTTTGCGTTCCTTCAGAACCAATATCGAATCAACCAAGAAAAAAAATTTACAGAACGAAACCAAAGCAAATCGAGCAATCAGGAACCCTCCCCCGCAGTTCGAATCGTTCTCACCTCGAATAAAATGAAGGCGAGCTAAGATCGCGTTCGAATTCAACGGCAACCGAAGTCGCGATGGTAGTTGTTCGAATCTCAGGAATGACGACGTGAATCAAATTGATAGTAGTGAGTTGGGTTCCTTTGGATCGATCTTCTCGCTCCTCTGGCTTTGGGACCGTGCTCGTTGGGAGATGGTGGAAATGTGGAGGGCTGCGGCGAGGTTGTGAGTAGACGGGCGAAGGCTCGAAGTCGAGCAAGGTGGTTTCGCATTCGACAGTTAAAGGTTTGGAGCTCGACTTGCTCGATTAGAAGGTGGAGGCAGTAGTTGAACTTCGGCAGTGCTGGTAGTCGCGGTGGTGACCTGGGTTCACTTTTTCTGTGATGTACCATTCAATTTACTTTCGTTCAATTTAAAATTTATAATTCATATATGTATATATATATACACAGAAGCAGATAAAAGTAAATAAAATAATATTTTTACAGTAAGTTATTCAAATCGATTCTGTTTAAATTTAATATGTACTTTCATTTGGGATAAAAGGGATTTTATTTATTTGAATTTAATGTGTAGGTAAACCAAAAAATAAATATATATGGGTATACACGTACTTTCATATTTACAGTAAACAGAAAATTTTATTTTTATTTTTATTTAACTGGAAATTATATAGGGTTGAAACAGGAATTTTAAAACATTTTGATTTGAATAGTTATATTAAAATGGGACTTTCGGTTTATATAGATTATCTTATCAAAATATATGTATGTAGTTCTAAAATGGAAGAAATATAGAAATAAATATACATATTTTAATTTACTTGTTTATTTTAAAATTGTTAGTTAAATATAAATAGCTAGTTAATTAAGTTAATTAAAAGTAAATTGATTTGTTCGATTCTAAGGAAAAAATATTAATAAAACCATAATTTTGTACAAGGTCAAAACCGAGAAAACCAAATCGAGATTGAAGTGGATTGCAAATTAAAAAGCAAAGGTGAGTTAATCTCACTCATTTGGGTTTTATTTAAATTTGAATGGTTAAATTTAAATATTTGGTTGAATGATTGAATTGATTGGTTGTGGTATATTATATATAGTATATATATATATATATATATATATTGGAGTGATTGATTTCCCGCATTATATAGCGGATGAGACCCTATGCGCCGCATAATAGCGGATGATATTATATTAATCCCATATACCGCGATTTCCACCTCGAAGTGGAATTGGTATTGTGCTAACATCTGTGGATGCAGGGAAATAGGTTAGAGGGATCCAACTGGATTCCTCAAAATTATTTAGATTGTTTAATATCCTGTGATATGGTTTATTTGATATTCTGTGATAAATCTGAAATTGAAAATATTGAATGCCATGGATTGATTGAATATATCTGGGTATGCCGGGTCATCAAAAATATACAGATTGGATTTTCAAAGGGAAGTAAAAGGAAAATTCTTAAGTAAATAATTTTAGAGGTTGGAATAAATGATTTGAAAAAGGATAAGTGGATTTTAAATGTTAATAAATAATTACGGATATGGGAAAGAAAATTTATGGATAAATGGGAATAAAATGAATTTTTAAACCTAAGTGATATTATTTAAGGGAATAAAGAATTTATTTTAAATTCAAGGTTTAAATTTGTTTGGGAAGATAAAGAAGAGATTTGGAAAGGTATGAAATTGGTATTCTATTTTAAATAAGATTTTAGATTAAAATAAAGAAGTTAAATCTAAAATTTATGGTTTTGAAATAAATTTGGATAAGTAAAGGAATTTATTTTAATGGAGTAAATTTTAGAAATCAATTTGGAAATTGATTTAGTATTTGAAACTGTGTTTTGAAAGAAGGGTGAAACTATGGAATTTATAAACTGGGTTTATAAAGTGAAATGGATATCAATGGATATTTGGGATAAATAAATTCACGGTGGGAATTTATTTACAGAAATGAGAAAATTTGTTAAAAATAAACAGTGATTCATTTTTTTTTGTGAAAGAAAAGGATATTTCCCTGGATAGCCAAGTACGTTTTCAAAATAAACCTTTAAGTTAAGTTAAAAGTTTTAAAGTTGTTTTAAAAATATGATTTAGAAATTTTTTTTTTTTAAATGTTTAAAGTTTAAAGTAAGTATTTCACAAATTTAATTTAGTAGTAATTATTTAAAGGTAACTTGGACTTGTGTTTTAAAAGGATAAAAATGTAGCTTTATATTTTATAAAGTAGTTTTATTTAAAATATTCTTAAAGTATATATATTTTTGAATAAAATATTAAAGTAGTCTTCAATTTAAATGTTTTAAAGTATATTTCATAATATAGTGTTTTAAATTATTTTAAATCTAAAGTATATGGACTTGGTGTTTTTAGTGGAAATAAGTATTTGGGAATTTATTCCATGAGAAGAGTGTGGTTTGAAAACTGTTTTCAAAAGGGTTGAAAATGAAAATATATCTTGCGAAGATATTTTGAGGTTAATAAATAATTTGGAAAATTATTTATTGTTTGATGGATGTTTATGAATGTTAATTGATAGTTAAATAACCGACTATCAATATTGGCCAATGCGATGATCGTTTCGAAGAGACCGGGATCGGGATTTATTTCTCGAAAACCACTTCGATCTGGTTTGTACGTTTTCTTAGGGAAAACGAGTTTGAATCGAAGATGGTACAGTAAAGTGCAAGGGCTAGTCGCTACTAATCCTGAGGGTGATTCCAAAATGGATGTAGTAGGAATAGTGCCTTCGGTTCCGTTCGAACCCGGAACGGACTTGTATGGATGAATGCTTTCGAAACATCGTCAGGTGGATGGTGGGTATTCTAAGTGATATGTTCTAAAAAGGTAACGCTTAGCCTCGAGCCTCATCAACCGGGAATGACTGAAAATCAGGGGTTATGCAGCAAGGCTATGTGGGTAGCACCCATTAGGGTGAGGTCATCCCTGTCTAGATGTCCCTTTTTATATTCGGCTTAGTGGTGCGGTTGCTGATTCCAACCGTGGGGTGATCTTACTCGGAATTATCCAGTAAGGGGTATTTCCGGTCTTGTGTTGCAGGGGATCGGGCGTGGTCCTCGGTACACTGATCTAGACCAGGTATTGTGACAGGTGGTACCCCAGTGCCTAGTCATTAGTTGGAAATCCATTCTCCCTACGTGCCTTTACGGTTTTGTTTGTATACCTATTAGCTGGAATTTAATAGATGTAACAATTTCGGCTATTTGAATAAGTATTTGTATATAGACACTATTATAATATCAGAGGATTTTGATAAAAAGTGTTTTAGCTATCGAAAGGTAAAAACCCGACATGTTTATATGTGGCGTGGTCTTACGAGATGCTTTTGATTTCAAAAGGGTTTGGAAAACTTTAATAATCCAATTGAGTGTGTTTTCTCATGCTGGTATTCCAAACTGACTCGAGTGTTATTTAACTATAATGCTCGGGTCAGACCGAGTATTATTTTTTACAGGATAAGATGCTGTGGAGCTCAGGAGACGAGCTGGATGGCGAGACGTATCACTCGTACTTGATGTATATTCCGCTGTGTTGTGTGTACTGTGTATTCAGTTTTGTGAGGACAGGTTGTGATTACTGTCCGGTTGTGTGTTATATGTACTATGATGTTGTAATGTATAAACATATTTGTTTTTGTGTAAAGACTAGTTATTCTCTATTATATTTTATTCTGATGCGATGGTTAGATTCTGATGTTGTTTTCTATTTTCTTCTTCTACCTTTTTCTTCTTTAACCCAAATGGTTCGTATTTCCGTTCTTCTTGAGTTGTTTTGATGGAGATTAATGTCAATTCAAGGGATCGGGTTTACGGGCTATTACATGATGAAAAAAACCTTTGTAACTTATTTTATTATAACTTATATACTAACACTATTGTCTAGCTATATATGAATGTTATTATGCAGGATATATATAAGGCAGGTACTGATTATTGAAGACTGTACAGTATAAAGATCAAGAAGGAAGAAATCAAGTTTGAAGACTCATGAATATCAAGATCAAGATTTCAAGATAAGTGTCTAGTTTATTGTTAAAACTTCAAAATAGCACGGAAATCTTCATTCCAAATTTCATTTGGGATGGAACCCATTTCTATCTTCTTACTGGCTTACAAACCCACGACAAGTAGCTTACAAACCTACGACAAGTGGCTTACAAACCCACGAACATCCTGGTTTTGTACAAGTTCTCGAGTCCTGATGTGATGAGATATTCTGCAGGAAGAAGCTTGCAAAACTACTTCAAAATGGTTTTTCAAAATGATTTTTAAAACTGCTTTTCAAAATATTTTAGGCTTAAAAATTATCTTTTCAAATGATTTTCAAAAAGAAGTTTTAGCCTTAAAATATTCTTTGTTTTTGTTTTAAATAGACTCTTGTTTTAAACTTCGTTTGTTTTTAAAACTATCTTCTGATCTTTTATAATATATATATATATACACACTTGAGATTTAAAATCAAAATTATATATACATTCTAAAAATATATTTTTCTAATCTTCTTTATTTTAAAACATAGGAAAATTAGTTTATTTTACTCCAGAATCATTTCATCTTGTTTTTCGTTCAATACCATTTTCAAAACAAATTTTATGTTATTTTTAACTTAGGGATGTCAACATCATGGGATACCCCATGTCGACATGGTGGCCGTTAAATTCAAAAGTTTCAATTTTCAAAAGAAGTGTCTATTCGTTTAAATCTCTTCACGAATGGTTATGACCGTTACTAGTCATTTTCAAAAGAAGTGTCTCTTCGTTTAAATCTCTTCACGATTGGTATGACCGTTACTGGTCATTTTCAAAAGAAGTGTCTATTCGTTTAAATCTCTTCACGAATGGTTATGACCGTTACTGGTCTATAAATAGCCTTCACAAACGAATTTTTTAACTAACTATTTTCTTATTTTCTTCACTCCTTCTTCTCCATAAATCCATATTATAAAACTTTCATATTTTTAAGATCAGGTCGAAATTATGCCGAATTCTCAAGTGAATCAAATTAGAATCTTATTCTTGTTTGGTTCTCTACCCTCTCTCGAAGATCAAAGTGCTATTCAGAGTTATAGGATCAATTTGTAATCAAAAGTTTATCGAGTCTCTCTATAAGGTGTGGTTGTGCCTGGAAATCAATTGGGTAATCTTGTGGCCCGTAAATCAAGAGAGTTCGCCCCAGACTCATGAGACAGGAGGGTACCTCAAGGCCTTTAGAAATTGAGGATTGTAATCTCGACTTTGGTATAATAAAAATCTGTATGAGGTGTTCTACCTTGGTACAGGACTAGATGTAGGGTAACTCCGAACCAGTATAAAATCCGGTGTGTTCTTTCCTTTTACTGCTATTTATTTACTTTCTGCATCTGTGTTTGATTTTGTGATTGTTCTGTGATTAAGTTTTGCATTTGTTTGTGTCATAATTTTAATTTAGTCCATATAAGTCTTAGAATCCATTAAACACTATTCACCCTTCCCCTCTTGTGTTAAATGAGCCTTAATATCCTTAATCCGCACTCCTTTTCAAGCCCATGATGTTTTTATTAAGTTAACTTAGTTTTCTTTCAATTAAGATTTGAATCAATTCCTTTAGCTCAGTTCAGTACTAATTGTATTCATCACTAGGATGTTTCTGCCTCTATTATTCCAACCCTGGAGAATTCTGATGTGGCTGAGGCGGATGATGCTCCTGAAGATGAAGATGCCCAACTCAGGTATGACGTTGAAAGGCTTGAAATAGAGCTAAAGGTTAATCAGGAAGAGCTTGCAAAGGTTCGAAGTGCATTAGAATGTTAGAATGGTTGTAATAAGAATTTGCGCACCTAATCAGGAGATGCCGCATCTAAGCTAGAAGGGATTGAACAGACCATACGGATGGGGGAAGAGCTTTACTGTGTTGTCTATAGGGAAGAAATAGTCAAATATGAGAAACAATCAAAGGACATGTCAGCTGAGATTGCCAAACTACTTGGCAAGATGGAAACCGCTGAGCATAGAAGGTCGAATGAGGTGTCTAAATCATATATTGCTTCTATTCCTTTGATGAGTTTTGAATCTTCTCTTCTTCATGCTGACGGTTGGAAGGTTATTGCTAGGCAATTGTTCGATGATTTGTCAAGTGAGAATAAGAAGATAAAGGCTTAATTGATAGTTGAATGACATTAGAAGGAAAGCAGCATTGGAGGTGTACAGACTTGAAAGTGTATTGTCGTCCTTGAATGATAGGGTCACTTCCTAGACGAATAAACTTGAGCGAGAGAAGGCTAGGAATAAGAAGTTTGAAACTTTTTTGCGACATTCTTGAAATTTTTTGGAATTTTTTTGCCCTTCACTGGATCAATGTTTTCTAAGTGATAAGGAGGGTTTCGAAATGACAACCAATTCGGATGAGGACACTTGGGCAGGAGCTCGCTATGACCCCCTATAATCCACCGCTCAGACTTAGTGCCTTTTTATCATAACTTTAGTTTTACGAAAACATGCTTGTGGCATTTAACTTAACTTAAGATGGGGAAAGCACTTTTTGTAATTTGACAGTATTTTGTTTCGTAATACCAAAGTCGGTTGGTTAATATTCATACATAGAAATCTATAGGTATTTTGGTAATTCTAGTTTGCCTATTTATATTGTTATTTAATTGTGAGCTTATTCGACCTTACTTGGTTAATTCACGTTACTTAGGATTTAGAGGTGGATGTTCTGCAAAAGAAATTAGATTCTGCTTAGCTCGGAATAGGGAAGCTGAAAGATTTATTAAAGAATGCTAAGAGCATATACAGCCGTGTATATAGATGAGACAAAAAAGATAAGAGGAAAGATTGTTGAAATAAATAGAGAGATAACATTGCATATGAATGCAAAGGAGAATTCTTCGGCGGTCCCAGCTTTATGTGTCCCTCTTGGGTTGGGTGCAGTTCCCGAGCTTCCATTTGGAGCTGACCTAATCGAGATCCATAAGTGGAATAATGATGTGAAGGCTCATTATGAGGCCAAGATTAAAGAGTTGGGTAACTACTTAAAGGGGGAGCTAGAGACACTGGATACTCATGTTTCCCTGTTCTTGTCCAATGAGGGTGAGTTCTTTTGTCCTTCCTCTAAGAATGTAGAGAAGTAAAAGGATCCACTCTTGCATGAGAAAGATAATGTTAGAAAAATGGCTATAAGGCGAATAAATGCCATAGAAAACATTATATAAAGTTTGGAGTGTGAGACCCGATTAGACTCCATTGCGGTTTCCTAAGGTGGGATGGACAAGGCATTCCTTTTGGAAGAACTTGACAAAGAGAAGGTAAAGACTAGAATAGCAGAAAACGGACGACAATGTATGATTGATGTTTTTAAATGTTTCTAGCCTGAACTTGACTTGTCCTTTATGAACAATTAGGCTGACTATGAACACAAATCTTTAGATTACGGAAATGTTTAGGTCGGTGCCAAATATGATCCACACGTGGCATATCACAGATCAACTCATGGCGGGGTCTCCCATTGTCGTTCATCAGTGGTGATTACAGAGCCGAGAGGCTAAATTTTGTCTTAGCTCACCATGACATATTTTCATATATCAGAACGATGTGGTGTGGTCACACTTCGATAAAATTTATAATTTAACTTTTGTAAAAGTAGTGCTTTCTTTGTAATATGACTTGAGTGGTAATTTTTTGTAAACTATGCATAAATGTAAGATAAGTAATATTATTGTAAGATCCATAGCTAGTATTGATAGCTCAGTTTTCTGATGTATACCTGGCAAGACTTGGGTAGTATTCGGGCTTATGCCTGATTGACAGTTTTTTCCCTACGATGTACTCTTTTGCATTTTCCTAGGATATGTTTTGGAGAGTAGTGTATGTGTCCCTGATCATGACTTGATGGGTCACGACTTCTTAGTATTATAGATGCGATCTGATCTGTTGTGGAGTTAGCTGTAGGTTGGGTATGAGCAGATCCCAGTTCTGATGATGCGTGTGTTAAGATTTGCTCTTTATTCCAAGAACAAAGTATCTATACATGCTGGGATGATCTGCCCCTCTTGTTCTGACCTGCCCTTGTTCTACGGGTGAAATGTCTTTAGCCGTGTGCTTGGCCGAATATCTGACCTACGCCTGTCCTGGGGTGAAACGTCAGTTTTGACCTACCATAGGTTCAGGGGTGAAAATGTCCTTAGCCACATGCATGGCTGAATATCAGACTTACCCTTTTCCTAGGATGAAATGTCTTTTCTGACCTACCACAGGTTCTGGGGCGAAAATGTCCTTAGCTGCGAACATGGTACGACCTACCCCTTATTCTGGGGCGAAATGTCATACGTATGCTAAACCTAACCCGCTCCAATGTTACCATTCTCATTGTAGAGGTTACATTATTCTTTTTAGGTGAAATCATACCTTTGGAACAATGGCGGTATGCCAAGAAGAGTGAATCGTCATGCTCCGGCATGGTCATTCCCATTGCGGGAGTAAATTTGACTGAGAAGTCGGGTCATGACACAATCTACAATTATATGCGTATAGTTTATTTGAACTGGTTCGAGTAGTCTAATATCTGGTATGTTGAAATAACTGATATAAGTGTTTTTTATAGTGGTTCATGCACTCTAATATCCTAGACCATTCTTTATGATTTGTCGTCATAGAAAAGTTATACCAGAGCAGGGAAATTTGTCATCCTATCCAGCGAAATATTTTGGCTGAAGAGCTGGATCTGGGTTGATGCAAATCCAAGTGTGTAGGGCCAGTATCATTGTTCTCAGTGTTTAGAGTGTCGTTTTCGCCTATCGATCTAGCGTTTTGTTGAGTCGGTGACTACTGGCGGTGAACTGTGAAGATACATATAAATGTACATATTCTATTTTTACGGAGAAGTAATACAAAGATTTTACACTGGTTTGGGATGGCTGATATCCCTACGTCCAGTTTATTACATTCATATGTCTACATTTTTTTAAGCTGACTGTTCTAGTAGGAGGAGAAGAATCCATGGCCAGATCATCTAAGCTTCGGGCAGGAAGGAGTAGGCAAAGGGATGGAGGTTTGATCCCTCCTTCTAGAACCAAAATATTGGTGAAAAAGTTTTTGTTTTCAACACACTCGACTGGATCATGAGATAATCTTATGATTTATTATCCTCATAATTAGGAATCAATGAATTTAAGCTTAGTTAAATTCACCTTTAGGAAGCAGCTATGTAGCTGAATGCCTACACAGCCGAGTAGCCTCACATCAACTGTTTATTGAATTATCGAAATGGGTTGATAAATTAAGATGCGATTGGAAATAAATTGCAGAAATGTAAAAGGCTACAAAGATTTTTAAGTGGTTCAAATTGTTGATAATCCTACGTCCATGGGGTAATCCACTATCTTTCATTATTTTTTTGTACAAGAGATTTTAATGGCCTTGATGCGTACTGCCCTTTTTTTTGTTCAGGAAGAAGAAGAAGTTAAAAAAGAAGATCCTCCTCTTTGTCCTTATGCCTTTCCTTTTATAGTGTGAAAAGTGCATTATTGATGGTTATAATCGTCTACTGCGTTTCCCTTCAATCTCCACCCTTGGATTTTGCCACTTATTGTTTATTCATGAATCTCATTTTTCGTGTTTGGATTGATGACATGTCTTCAATGGGAAATCCTGAGTCTATTAGGATATTGGAGTAGGATACTCGAAAAAGCGGGCAAGAAGCTTTGTTCTGCATAGGTTAGCCTCTTCTCTCTTGAAGTAGCATGCCACTCTAAGAGGAAGATAAGAGACCTTTCCGTGACTTTGTCATGTTATTGATGTGTAGGAACGGGGGCGGTGGTGAATGTCGTCTGTTATTCAGACCTCACTAGCATGTCGCTATTCTTACTCTTTTACTTAATTTGCCTCCAAGTTGGGTTAGAATGGAGTATCTCTTCCTATTCTGTACTAAAAACTACGCAGATGTGCTTAAGGCTTATTTGCTATTTGAATTGTTTTCTTGGCTATTACTGATGAGAGATTGAGAGAGGGAGAACTTCACGTTTGTCGTTTGCCTATAGGGTTAAGTCTGCATTGAATCATATCTTGGGTGACCCTGCATACAGCCCTAGTGTAGTGCTCTCGGCTCTATACGGAGCTGTCTAGTTTGTCCCCACTATGTGCTTGTGCGGACCTGATCCTGCAGATGTTTGAAAGCATTTGATTATAGCTAACTCAAATCCTCACTTGCTAACCTTTATGCTTTGGCCTTGTATTATGGTTTGGCCTATATCTTTAGAGCTGCCCATGTCGCTCTATATTTCTACATACTGCATATGTTTTGTGTAGCCTTGATTCTGATGGAGAAGGCATGGGTCTGGTTAAATGCCTAACCTTCAACCTACTCTTTGCTAAGCTCTGTTGCCATTAGGAAGTACCATTTGTTTCTTTTTTGTACTGACTTGTGGTAAGAATGAGTGTAGCAGCTTTCATGATTATGAATCAACAAAATTAACTAAAATTAATATTGCCTTTAAGAGGAGTAATTATGTTGCTTTAATGCTAACACGATTATTAAGGAGAAGTATTCGAAGTATTAGGATTAGTTCGTTATCTTGATTCAAGCACTGACAAAATTAAAACATTAAAATAAAGTACTAAAAATAATAAAAGGATACATAGAATTTACACAGTTCGGATGTTAAAGAATCCCACGTCCATGGGTACAATGTCACTTTCTTCTCCCTTGATTCTTAGTACAAACAAAAATGGCAAAGAGTACAATTTTTGATTTGTGTGTCCAAAAAGAGTAAAGTAAAAAAATTCCCCCCTTTTCTACTATAGTACTCTATCCATTTATAGTACACAAAGATCCACGTGGATTGCCAACGTCACTCTTCCATTCTCTTGATTTCTGCCTTTGGATCGTGCCATGTGTCAAACATCCATCTCCCTTATTTGGTGTGCACGAATGGCGAATGTGGCCTTTGGTGGCAAACTATAATTTGAGCAGTTGTATTTTGAACTTAAGTGGGAAGTTTGAAATTGAAGTGGGAAAACCCAAATTTGAATAGACTATGGCTTTCCCATTTTGTAAAGCAACATGCTTATGGACTACACACATGTGTAGATGAAGCCACAATGAGAAACTACCTCCTCTTTTGGGAAGAACTACATAATTATTAACATTCCAAGGCTTTGCTTTAGTTTACTGGGAGTTATGCCTTCATTATGTCCAGGGTAGTGATACCGTATAGTATTCGTACTGCATCATTACTGTCGAAGCTGTATTGCACTATTAAATCTGAAATATCAGCAAAGCATAGTGTTAGAGTTGAGCATTTATGTCTTAATAGAAGAGACTACGCTGCTGTTATAGAGAGTGACCACTTTGCATGACACTGTTTTGAGCTATTATCACCAATAGAGGACTATACCACCGCCTTTGTCTTTGAGCTAGGTTTAACAATCTTGGGGATGGAGTTGGGATCTCTTGGTTTGCCTTTGAGGAATGAGGTTCGCCTCTTGGTCGTGGAGCAGTCTTTTCCCATTGCCTCATTTCTCAAGTCTCAATGTTTATGAGCAACGTTTTTAGGACTGCGGCGTTGTTCTATCACATCAATGTCACATCAGGATGGCGGCACAATACTATAGCTTATTTATGTTGATGCAAGATTGCAGTGCAGACCTTCCACTTTAAATATTAGTTTAAGATTGTGGTGCATACCTTCTTGTGTATTATCACTTAAGGGGTCGTGTCACTGCTCTGAATTGTCAGTGTTTCTTTTGGGGCCGCAGAATAGTTTCTACATCTTACTGTTACTTAAAGAGTATATCATAGTTCCAAATTTCTAAGTCTCACTTTTTGGGGACCAAAGCGTAGTCTTTATATTTTGATACCTGGAATCTATACCGTAGTTCTACCTATCGGAGTGGGTTTTAAGTTTGCAGATTGGTTCCTACACTTTGTAGCCATCTCAGGTTTTGGCTTAGTGGTATACTGCCAAAGTTATGCTCAATGAGAGGGTGTAGTCTTTATGTTTTGCTGTCGACGTAGGATTTTGGCATAGTATTATCTGGATTTGGTTCTTGCTTCCTTTCCATATAACAACTTCTATTATGGGAGCAGTTCTTCTAGATTTGGTGTCTATATTAATTTCACTTTGACAAGGCTTGAAAAATATGGGTGTAACAATATTTTTATTACTATTGAAAACATTATATCCATGATACTTTATGTAAAAAATTATATAAGCATATTTGTAAAAAAATATGATGTGATATTTAAATTATATACAATATATATTTATATACTATATGTTAAATTATTAAAATTAAAAAACTATTTTTACATTGTTGAGCCATAATATTATATACATGACAAAAAACTATTTTTTTTTAATATATAAGTATATGCAAACATATAACCAATCCAATTGTTATAATATATTTGTATATCGGAATCATCACCTAATTAACAATATTATATATATATAATAAACATTATATCTAAACATTTTTACTCATATAGATTAGAAATGTACCTTACACCCAATACCTGAAAGTACATCTTGAAATGATGAGATTTTCTCCTTGAACCAATTTCCAATCCATTAGATTGCTAGTTTCTGAACCGCTGACCACCAACTATCAAACAGAACGGCTTTTACTTTGATGTAAACTTGATATGGTGGAGGTTGGGAGGAATATGGTTCGGCTAGAAATAGATCTAAATGGAGGCTCCAAAAATTATGAAGTAGGTGTGGGTAGAGATGTTTAAATTGAGGTAGAGAAGGAGAAACGTTAGGATCTAAATCTTTACCCATTATCCCATTCCTTATCTCCAAAACCCTAGCCACCATGATGCCATCATATGGCCGCCTATCACCCCCTATTGGAGCTGAACCAACTAGCCCTTCTCATGGGCTTTAAGCTTAATTAAAGCCCAAACAAACTATTTTGTAACTAAAACCAATTTAATGCGTATCGATATCGTATATCTATTAATATATTTACAACTTATTATAAAAAAAATTTAACAATATTTTTTCACAAATAAAAATAAGTTTTATAATTAATATTTCATAAATATTATTTAATTTATTACAATCACAAATTAATTAAATCGTTTGATCAAAGGAGTATTCATCGTTTCGGTTGTGTAACCTGTTATGTGTAAACTTAGACAGTAATTAATATCGAACTATTCAGATATTAATGTTCACACGTCACTTAATAGGTGGTGTAACATTTTAGCCAAATTTATCGCTTACTTGGTTTCGATAAAACTCGATTTTACTTTGTTAAGCGTTACCCGATTATGACAATTATTTACACCAATTCTTTTCGTCAAAACTGTATTACTTTGGACTTATGGAATTTGATATTGGTTAAAATTCCAATATTGTTTGTATTCAACTCCATAGTTCAAACACAAAGTCCTCGTTTTAAAAATAACAATTACTATTACACGAACTATACTTCCCAGAGGTTTTGACTTGAGTTGACCGTGATACTAACACCATATAACCAAGAAGACGAATCCTCCCTTGAATACTGTTTCGCTTTCAATACTTCCACTCAATCCAACTATAGTCACTCGATAGACATCGTGCTATGATTCGACTATAATTAAAGTGGAGCTTTCATATCGAAGATCAAAAGTATTCTCAAGTCGATAGAACTGTGTAAATCAGTCACATTGATATTTCTGTTTGACCTTATTTATATTAACCAACATAAAATTATCGAGTGAGTCACTCCATAATTATCCAATAACTATTGGTACGTAACTCCTTAATACCCCCCCCCCCAATAGTCATGAGTAATCACTACCCAATATTTAGAGAGCGTTACACACTCTAATCTTAACGGATATATCGATATCCAGTGTCAAAGTAACTTAACTAGGAAGATTTAAAATGAAGTGTTTATTATAATGTGATATAATATTCATGATTACAACTATTTGTAGTTACTATCACAAACACATCATTTATGGATTATCTGTTAAATATATTTTAATCAAATATTTGATTACATATAACACGTTATAATAAATATAAAATGAAAAGAAAAACACCTTTATTACGAATGAGAATTGATTATAGAGTTAATTAATTTATAATAAATTATAGAATTGCTCCTAGGGCATACCGCTAACTCCATCAATATTTGTATACGTATAGCTTACTTATATTTAATTATAAATAATATGTTATAAAGTTATTTTAACTAATCAGAGTTAACATATATTCAAAATGACAATCAATTATGTTAAAATAAGCAATTAATAAGGGGAGGAAAAGTCGGAGGAGTCATCTCCCTTTATTTACTTATCTTTAATGATATTTCAAAACAATTTGAACACTCGAACACCTATATGTATGCATATATGAATAACTATAAACTAAACTAAAATAATATTAATATATATATATATAATAAAATAGATTAGATTTAACGGTGAGATAACAAATGGACAAACAAAAGATCAAAAACGAATTTGATTTAAAGGTTAAAAGATATCGGATGGTGTGAGATAGGAAAGCTGTTTCTTAACTTAAGTCCTTTAAGTTTAGCAGTGCAAGTCTATTCTTCCACTTCTATAGCACGTATACCTCCACTTCTTTGTTCCACTTCTCCATAAAACCACTCTACACCAACTTCTTCATCAAACTGCAACAACTATTTATGGTCGACTTCTCTTCCTCTCCTTGCACCAATTATCTTCCTCTCCTTGCACTAAATACAATTTGACATCTTAGGTAACCCCTTCTCTCGACTACCTTTTACTACTTCTCCTTTGGATTGTTTGTCCCTCCCTTCATGTGTTCGTGGGTGTTAGTGGTGGGTAAAAATCCATCATCATTGTTATCCGCACTATTCTTTTTCAAATGTTGTTTGATGCCTCCTGTTTTGCTTCCTTCAACCTATTTGCACATGAACTTTGTAATGGAAGGGTGCAGTTAAAGCCCCGAAGCCCCATTAGCTATGCGTTGGAAGTAAAAGTTTTCTAAATAGTATAAAATGCGACTATAATAGGATTTGAAGCTAGCTTGCTATGACTAAACACGCCCATCAACCAACCTCCTATAAGCACTTTTAGACAGCATTAAAATAACGTTTGTATTATCAACAAAATAACGAAAATCAAATTTGTTTAGAAATTGCATATGGTGGGATTCGAATCCTGGTAAGCAAGTAGAGAGACGATGTCAACCAATCACACTACAACAATATTGGTGAAAAAGATGGAGAAATAGTTAAATGAAGGACAAAGAGAATTTAAAATTAGATGTTAAAGAAGATGGCAAAGGCGAGATTCGAACTGTGGCTAAATATAGAAGCATGTGTCAACCAACTACACTAAAGCATCTTTTGAATAGAGAGGCAATTGAAAAAATATATGTGTGTAGAATTAAAATGTGGGAAAGAATAGAAGGGGACAAAGGCAGGACTCATACCCAACACACCAATGAGGGACACGGTATGCTTGTCGATCGCACTACACAACACTTTGAATTCAAGGCCAACTGCTACTTTAGATTACTGTTGCAAAATGAATATTCAAGTGCCTATTCGACCAATTTTAAACTTTCAACGGATGCATATTTTCTAGTGCGAATTTTTAAAGGATTGCGACTGTTTATTGGCTTCCAATCACTCCTATATAAATCTCCAACCATTCCAAAAACAAACAAAAAATTCTATTCTCTCAAATCATTTTCGTATTGTTTCCAAATGCTCTAAATTCCATATTAATTACAAAAGAAAACTTAGATCAATGCTCTTTTACTATAAAATATTTGAGTCTAGTCTTAATTCACTTCCTAATCTCTGCACACTCACTCTGCATCATTGTAAGGGTTATTGAAGTTTATACTACAATGCGACTACTTAGTGTATTAAAGACATAATATATAGTCAAGTTATTTCTTTGTAAAATTAAAGATTGAAGTCCTGTTGTGGAGTGCTTAGGCAGTCAATGTTGAAGTCTCATTTGGCTTTTCGGGCAAGTGTATTGAAATTCCGTTCTACTGTTCAGGTGCCTATTCCTCCGAGCGAAGTGGGGGTGTTTGTTAGTTAATTCCAGAAGAAGCCTAGGACTAGATGTAGGATTGAAGATCTGAACCAATATAAAAACTCTAGTGTGATTGCTTCTTACTTTACTTTACTATTTATTCCTGCTACATTTATATTTCTATTGTTGCTGCTATGATTACTACGCTTCAATTATGTATTTGTATATTTGGCCATCATCGATCCAGTGCATAGCGACTACTGATCGACGCTGCACGACTAACATATATTAATTTTAAATATTTGATTTTATATTTAATGAAGCTTTTTGCACCTCCATTATTTTCCGTTATATCTCTTTTTTATCCTTACTATAAATTTTTGCATCTTCACTGCTATTGAACCGTTAAGCGCTTTAACTACATAGTGTTGGAATGCCTGAAAGCATCAGACTACCTTAGTGCCAACAAATTGTTTTACTTTTTTCACACGGTTCTCAAAAGATAAACTTGAAGTGGTTATATATTTGTATACTTTCCCTATGACGACCCTGAATTTTTGACATTGGAAATCAGAATATTTAATTGACTTTAAATATCTGGAAGTTAGTTTAATTTGAAATTCAAATATCAGAATGAATTTGGTAATTTAATTATTGAATTTAATTTATTGAAAGTTGGGTAAATTATTGAATCTTTAGTTTTAAGCCTGTTAAAAATAATTTGAAGGCTTGGAAAATTCACATTGACAATACTGAAGGTGATAGAACTTTTAAAATTGAATTTAAATGTGTTTTGTTCAGTTTTAAAAATATATTGGTTAAACTGATATTTAAAAATAGTCTTCCGAGGCACAGTCTCGGAATTCGACGAAACCAGTTCCATTGGATCTGTAATAGTGTATTATTATCGAATTTCAATTTTCGTAGTGTTTGGAGTTATAGTGTGAGCGTACGATATATAAACGCGTTGAAATTTATATCGAATTCAATATAATAATTGAGTCCAAAAAGCTATCTTCTCCATACGATCAAATTAGGACTCGAAACCTGAATATGGGTGTAACATTACAAACGCCTAGCGGCTTGCCTCGATAGGTGGTCGAAATTTTGAGTTGCAAATTCGTGACGATTTAAATTTGAATTTGAAAATATATATTTATATTCTGGTCAAACTATTTCTACATCAGCCCGCTTTCTTTCACCATCGTAGATTTTTCCCTTTCATTTCGAAAACACTTTAGCTCTGCAAAAATTCTTTCGCAAGGCATATTTCACTCGTTTAAAAATCATATCCTCGTTCATCCTTATCCAAAAAACTTCAGCTCTAAGAAAAAAAATCTCTCGACCCTATCTCCTTTTCATCTTCAGTTAGAACGAAATAAAATCAATGGCCGAAGCCCCTTTGAATCGAGCCAGAGAAATAAATATAATTTCGTTCAAATCTAGTTCGTGGCAGCGCATTCGATCATGGAGGAAAATTCAAATCGAGGTCAACATCGACAATTGAAATCGAGGCAAGTGCGAGGCTGCGGCGAAGGCGGCAACAGCAGGTCGCAATGTGGGTCGTCGGTGGCGCAGCATCTCGATGGCGGCTCGATTTCTGGTCACGGTGGAAGGAGCAGGCTCGAACTCAAGGTTGGGGCCGAGGCGCACGCGGTGTCGGAGTGCGGTGATTCATGGGTATCGCGATGGAAGCATGCATACTTGGTGAAGTCAATTGCATGGGTGGCGCTCGAGGCCGAGGGCAGCGGCCGCGTGAGAGCTAGGGCTTGACCGGGTCGTCGTGGTGATGAGTATCTCTCGCATTTTTTTTCAGTTGCATGTCGATTGCAGCTTCAATTTCTAAATTAATTATTGGCTTTGGATTTACCGAAAAAAGAAATATATGTATATATAAGATTTTGGGAATAGAAATTTTAAATGTTGGAAAGGTTATCTAAAATTTGATTTTGAAATCTATATAGATATTTTTAGTCCTAAAGAAATAAATATATATTTTAAATTTACCAATTTATTAATATATTAAGGAAATAATTTTTTTAACTGGTTAATCAATTATTTTGGTTACTAAAGATAATTTGTTAAAGGAAATCAGTTTTAAACAAAATCATTTGTTAATTAAATTTTAAAAATGGTAATTAATTGTTTGATTCATTTCGAATATTAATAAATTGTACAATATATGTACAAGGTCTAAATCGTGAAGAATCAAGCTGGAATGAAAATGGATTGCATGCATAGTTAAAGGTGAGATCTCCTCACTCACTTGGTTTGTTGTTAAATTTAAATAGTTGAATTTAAATTCTGGATGTGTTTGGATGAATTGGATAATTTATCTATTGATGATATTAGATATAGTAGGATATCTATATATATATATATATTTGGAGATTGATTTCCCGCATTATATAGCGGATGAGACCCTATGCGCCGCATAATAGCGGATGATATTTTATAAATCCCATATACCGCGATATTCCACCATGAAATGGAATGGGTATTTAATTGTTGTCCTAACATCTGTGGATGCAGGAAAACAGGTTGGAGGGATCCAACTGGATTCCTCAAATTGTATGAATTTGTTTCATATGTTGTGTGATGATTTATTGATAATCTGTGGATGATTATATTGATGATTGAATTTGTTGAAGGCTATAATTTAGCCGAATGTATTTTTGGTATCGTTGGATACTAGAAATAAATAAAATTGGATTTTTGAAATTAAAGTAGGAAATTTTGAGTAAATCCCTTTTGAAAGAATTGGGTGAATTTAAAAGAAGGAATTTAAAAGCATAAAGTTGATTTTTGAAATCTTATCGAATTATTTCCAAGATATGGGAAAAGATATTAATAAATGGGTTTTGAATAATATTGTTTAAAAGTGGAAGAATTTATTGGAAATGGAATTTGAAATAATTTGGGAAGGATAAAGGGATTTAAAAGGTGATAAATTTTTTTTTGAAATCCATTTGATAATTGATTTGGTATTGGAAAATAAATCTTTGGTAAATCAATATGAAAATTGATTTTGTGTTGAAAATTAATTTGGAAATCGATTTGCAAATGTTTGTTATTTGGAAATATTTATACTATATCTACTAATTTTATTAGTTTGGACTTGAAGTTTTATATGAGATATTAGTATAATATTTTCATAACTAATATTTAAGTAAGAGTTTAAAGATAGTTTTATTTTAAAATATTTCCAAGTATATTTTGGATAAGTGATTTAAATCACCTTTAAAGTATTCGGACTTGGCAGATTTCCAATGGAAATAAATAATATCAGGAATTTTATTCCGCGAGTGAAAAGTGATTTGAAATTGGTTTTCAAAGTGATGAAGTATGGAAAAATATATATCTTGCAAAGATATTTTGAAATTTAATAATTTGGAAAAAATTATTTAGATTGGATGATTTTTGTGAATATTGCTTGGTAGTAAAATATCCAACTATCAGTATAAACAATTTGGGGAAATTATTAAGGCTTGATTGTTGTGAATGTTGTTTGATAGTTAAATAACCGACTATCAATATTTGCCTTAGAAATGGCATTTGAATTTGTTTTTAAAACAAGCGCTCATTATTCGGTTTAGCCGGGAGAGGACCTTTGTATCATATAACCCATTCCGAATAATGATACGACGTTATGGATTGCAATTGAAGACCAGATTTGCAAGGGCTTCTTTGGAAATGCCTTCAATTCTGTTTGAACCCGGAACAGATTTGTATGGTCGTATGTCTGACACTACACTTTGAGATATAAAGCAGATTTCTTTCAAATACATTTCTGTTTGGTGGCGGAGAATTTATTCTCTTAGCTTAACACCCTTCTCTGAGACGTACGAGCTCAGAGGTTATGTAGTTGAAGGTTATCGGGGATATACTCCCAATTTGGTAGTGTGGCATGCTAAGTGTTGTTGTGTGTTGATGATCATTTGTTGATCAAAGCATGGCTTTCGTGTAAAGCGTAGCTTTGTGGACGAGACCTCATCGAACCTCACACTCCAGAAATGGTCGAAACAGGAAAGATTTTTTTTTCCTTTTATTTGTTGAAGAATCAGCCATTATTAGTTTTTGAATTTGTGAAGAACGAAACGGGGATGAAGAATACAGATGATTTCGATTATGAGGAGAAGAAGTGATCACGAAATTTAGTTTCTTTTTATCTGAGTTTGGCCATGGATTTCGAACGATAGGTATATATTTTTTTTCTTCTTGAACTGACCACTGCGTACAAAAGCATCCCTGTGCGTCAGCTGAGTTTTTTTTGTGTATAGTGATTTCATACTCATCCAGAAATAATATAATAACCAAAATATCTCGTGGTCCATAATTCTAAACCCCGAACTCCAATTTAAATGCAACAACCGGCGTTCCTAACGTTATCGCTATTCTGAACACGCTGAAACTGGTTTCGAGGTCTAGTTCGACCATAAGGAGAAGATATCAATTTAAATCGACGATTTAAATTAAATTAAAACAATTTATTTCTAGGCTTTTCTGATCGTACAACCAAACGGTAACTCCAATCACTACGAAATTTGAAATCCGATAATAATACAATATTACGGATCCAATGAAACTGGTTTCGTCGAATTCCGAGACTATGCCTTGGAAGGCTATTTTTAAATATCGATTTAAACGATATAAATTCAAAACTGAACAAAACACATTTAAACTCAATTTTCAAAATTTCTATCACCTTCAGTATTATTAATATAAATTTTCAAAGCCTTGAAAATATTTTAATCAGCTTAAAAATTGAAGATTCAATATTTTTACCCAACTGCAATAAATTAAATTTAATAATTAAATTGCCAAATTCATTTTGATATTTGAATTTCAAATTAAACTAACTTGCAGATATTTAAAATCAATTAAATATTCTGATTTCCAATGTCAAAAATTCAGGGTCATCACATTCTTCCCCCCTTAAAAGAATTTCGTCCCGAAATTACAAGTTAAGAAGAATGATCCTCAACCCGTTTATCATTTTCCCAAAACCAAACAGTTTTATCAAATTCTCAAACCAATCTTCTTATCATAACCACACTATCATCCTTATTAATTTTCCAAACATTTTCATAGTTTCAAGCAACTTTATTCTACTTTACAATTCAAATTTAAATTCAAATTTTAAATTATCTTCAAAAACCAAAAATCCACTTAGTGAAAACTCGATATTCACTTTTTTTCCAAAACTTTTAACTTCGACCAAAACAATAGTTTTCCCTTTTCTAGTTCAATTCCTACTTTTCCATTACAATTTGAAAATCAATTTTCCGTTAACAAAAATTTTCCAAATTTTTCAAAATTTTTTTAACTCCCAAAATTTTCAAAAAAATTTGGCAGAGTTTCCCTTGTACGGAGGAGCTTTTGCAATTTGACAAGAGATATAAATATATATACATCGACCCACACGGTCGGAAAACAAAAAGAGTTCATATTTCCTAACTTTGTATTGCGTAGGCGTACCTTTATTAGCATTTTAAGCATAGCAGCTTATTTATTTAGCTATTTGCGCGACCAAAATGCAGCCAAACGGCCCCCCTGTACCAGTACTTACTCAATTTAAACACGTAAGTGACATATATAGGAAATCTATTAACATTTTACTCATTTTCAATAACAAACAAGTAGTTTTCATAAGCAATGCACTCAAAATTATTTCCATTAGCAATTTATCAAGTTTCAATACAAATTTAATCGCTTTCATCTAATTCACATACCATTTCTATTCAATTCAAGTGATTTACAATGCAGTTCCTTACATTCAATTCATTTTTAAGCGAAATGAACTCATATCTATTTCAATTGATTCAAAAAAATCAATTTTTATTTATTTTCTTTTAATAACTCATAGAATTTTATATAACCTCGTTTGCTTCAAACGACAACCATTTCTTATGCAAATTCGATGATATTCATTCAGTAGAATATCCATTCTAGTTTATAACTAATTTAAATTGATACCAACTCAATTTACACTTTATTATATTTCATTTCCAATTGATTCCATTCAATTCAATTTGCATTCCATATTCACATTCGGTTTATTTCATTAATCCAAACAAATATCATCCAAAACCATTTCATAAAACTCGACAACAACGCTTTTTTGTCCAAATATTTCTTAAGTCATTTCAACTCAAGTTCAATTTCCTTGTAAACAATTTCCAATTTAAATCTTTGATTTGATTTTCATTTAATCAAATCGATTCCATCTACTAATTTAATTCAATTAGTATATTCACTTATCCTTTTTAAATTTCAAATTTCCATATTCAGTTCATCCTGAATTTACTTTATCAATAACAAGGAAATTTTCAATTTTTTTTACTTACTTGAATTTATATGCAAATTCAAACCATTTTTAAATTTAGCTCACAACTCAACTTTAATTTAACTAATTCAACTTCCAATTCATTATTTCATGAATTAATAAATTATGAAGTTAGTTTACTTAAATTCAATCCATTTTATTTTATTTTTCCAAGTTTGGATTTTTCTTCAACTTGATTCAAATCAAATCTCATTTCATTATTTACAAATGTAACCTCATTTGTTCATTCACAAATTCATTCCTTTTCAATTTGAACCTTATTCCAATCAAATTTCAAATATTTTTATAAGTTATCAAACTTATTTACATTCCATAACATTTTAAAGAAATTCCAGAGTCTTTTTTAACAATTACTCACATTTCAAAACTAACTTTGAAATTAATTATGTCCCTTCAAAATATTTTTCCAAATATTTTTAAACTTCAAACCCCACTAAATTTCATATCCAACTCAAAAATACTTCTCAAATAATTATTTTCCAGACTTTTGGAAACCATTTTCAAATTAGGAAATTTAATCCTTTGAAATTTCAATTCAAATCCTTTTAATCCGTATTGCAAAAATTACTCTGTCATCTCATTTCAATTTATAAAACTCATTTATAAATTCACAGTACCAATTTCATTCCATTAATGAATTTTATTTCAAATATTTTTCAGGAATTCTATTTCAAATTATAAATCACATTTACAATTTACATTTACAAATCTTATTAGTATATGAACTTTATTTCCTTATCCTTTCAATTCATACTTATAAATTTCATTTGTTAAATGAATTTATCTCCAAATCTTTGGTTATACCATTATTTCTTATTCAATTTATATACAATAATGATAATATTTCAATAATATCACTTCCTAACAAACAAGCAACCATATACTAAATAATTTACGGAAAATGATTTATTTTCTATACAAAAATAGTTTTGGGTAAAATTATTTCATTTACCCTATTTAAAACAATACTGTGTCAGTTTATCTTGTTTAAGAGTTTAGAAACCCCTATCGATTACAGTTGGCCAAACTGCACTGACCAGAATCTATAAACAATCAACCGATAAGTCAACACAATATAAAACAATTTTTTGTATTCACTAACAAATACGCGCTCATATCTATTATTACACTCACACTCATTCTAGAGTACTACTGGCTCTATCTCTAATGAGTAACACCCAACAGAGCCAAGGTTGTCGCTTAACCAATTTCTCTGATACCACATTGTAACGACCCGATTTTTCGACGCCCGAAAGTCGACATCAATACAACCACTGTATCAACTAACGAACTATCGAATGCCGGAAAACCGAATTGTTAGGGTTAAGAAGAAGAAAGAAAGAAAAAGAAACAATATCAGAATCTCACATTCGCAGCGGAACAACATATAATAGATGAATGAATAATATTTATAACAAAGAACTATATCAGTTTATACAATACATCATCAGAGTTTACATCAACAACACACATCACTGGACAGTTATATAAACTTGTCCACATAACAGTATACATGGCGGAATAATACTAGTATAAGTGATACGTCTCGCCATCCAGCTCGCCTCCTGATCTCCATAGCATATTTTCTGACTTCGCTACAGAACAACTGATAACCTGACTCTAGGGTGCCCGTGTGGAAAATTATGGGCACCCAGAGTTTAGAAAGGGAACGATAAACTCCAGGTCAGTCATGGGACTGGTGTGAGATCCTAAAAACAGTTATTGGTATTAAAAAGAAATCTGCAATGCTTTTGGAAAATGAAACTACCATAAGGCCTCCCGCCACACACACAATGCAAACACAGAATTGGAGGAGATTTCTCCTTATGATAGTCAAACATGCTTGATACGCAAAATCTTTTTTTAATATTATCATTAGTGCCTAGTGTGGAAAACACTTCGAAAGTATAATATTAATCTTAACCAGCATACAACCATTATTGTATGTCTGATATAGCTACCATGTTCAATAGCAGGTTACCACCACATTCCATGGCAGGTTATACAACTAAAATCGTACAAGGTTCGTATTGTTTCTTTGGATTTTCCAACAAATGGTTAGGCTAAGGAACTTCCTATGCCACATGGGTACGCCTCTGGAGGGACATCCCGAGAACTTAACCAGCTCTCTACCAACACAAGGCCGGGTTACCTCTGTAACTAGGTAACTACTACTCGAGTTTGCCACCCCCGGGTCGTTTGCGACCTTTATCCGAGGGCCCTCGATCACAAAGCAACAACCACACAGTAAATGAGATTGAAGCAACCACATAGGTAAAGTATCTGGGCTCCATACCATGATACCACCTTTTTCCAGAAGGAAATGACATACCCTAAAGGGTGCGACCCTCATAACCTTGCCGCATCTTTCCTGTTTCGACCATTTCCGGGGTGTGAGGTTCGATGAGGTCTCGTCCACAAAGTTATGCTTTACACGAAAGCCTTGCTTTGATTAACAAATGATCAGCAACACACAGCAGCACTCAACATGCCACATTACCAAATTGGAAGTATATCACTGATAACCTTCAACTACATAACCTCTGAGCTCATACATCTTAGAGAAGGGTGTTAAGCTAAGAGAATAAACCTCCGCCACCAAACAGAAATGTATTTGAAAGAAATCTGCTTTATATCTCAAAGTGTAATGTCAAACATACGACCATATAAGTTTGTTCCGGGTCCGAACAGAATCGAAGGCACTTCGTCCAATAAAGGAAGAAGCCCTTGCAAATCCGAGTATTCAGAATCCCGATCGGACTTCCCATCACATATGGAGGTCTCTATACCAGAGCAACTCAGTGCAAAGACAATCGATAGGTTATCCTATCATTCTCGCAAACACCCGGTCTTCAACACCGGTCTTCAATTGCAATCCACAACGTCGTATCATTATTCGGAAGGTTATATAACACAAAGGTCCTTTCCCGGCTAAACCAAATAATGAGCGCTTGTTTTAAAAACAAATTCAAGTGCCATTTCTAAGGCAAATATTGAAAGTTGGTTATTTAATTATCAAACAACATTCACAACAATCAAGCCTTAATAATTTCTCCAAATTGTTTATACTGATAGTTGGATATTTTTCTATCAAGCAATATTCACAATAATCATCCAATCTAAATAATTTTTCCAAATTATTAAGTTTCAAAATATCTTTGCAAGATATATATTTTCCACACTTCATCACTTTGAAAACCAATTTCAAATTACTTTTCACTCGCGGAATAAAATTCCTGATATTTTTTATTTCCACTGGAAATCTGCCAAGTCCGAATACTTTAAAGTAATTTAAATCACTTATCCAAAATATACTTGGAAATATTTTAAAATAAAACTATCTTTAAACTCTTACTTAAATATTAGTTATTAAGATATTATACTAATATCGCATATGAAACTTCAAGTACAAACTAATAAAATTAGTAGATAGGGTATAAATATTTCCAAATAACAAGCATTTGCAAATCGATTTCTAAATTAATTTTCAACACAAAATCAATTTTTCATTCAAACACCAAATCAATTTTCATATTGATTTTCCAAAGATTTATTTTCCAATACCAAATCAATTATCAAATGGATTTCAAAAAAATTATCACCTTTTAAATAAATCCCTTTATTCTTTTCAAATTATTTAAAATTCCATTTTCAATAAATTCTTCAACTTTCAAACAATATTATTCAAAACTCATTTTTAATATCTTTTCCCATATTTTGGAAATAATTCGATAAGATTTCAAAAATCAAATTTATACTTTTAAATTCCTTCTTTTAAATTCACCCAATTCTTTCCAAAAGGGATTTACTTAAAATTTCCTACTTTAATTTCAAAAATCCAATTTTATTTATTTCTGGTATCCAACGATACCAAAAATAAATTCGGCTAAATTATAGCCTTCAACAAATTCAATCATCAATATAATCATTCACAGATTATCAATAAATCATCACACAACATATGAAACAAATTCATACAATTTGAGGAATCCAGTTGGATCCCTCCAACCTGTTTCCCTGCATCCACAGATGTTAGCACAATAATTAAATACCCATTCCACTTCAAGGTGGAATATCGCGGTATATGGGATTTATAAAATATCATCTGCTATTATGCGGCGCATAGGGTCTGATCCGCTATATAATGCGGGAAATTAGTCACTCTAAATATATATATATATATACATATATATATCCTACTATCATATATACTATCTGTTAGCACCAAAATTGGTCACTAACCTCGTAGAAGAAGATTGTGAAGAGATATAAGTGATGAAATCAAATTAAACTGAGAAGACAGTGCTAATCTAAATACAGAAAGTAAGAACACCAAATTTATAGTGGTTCAGCGTAATTGCCTACGTCCACTTTGAGATTAAACTTTATTGATCTTCTTTATAGTTGATTACAAATACAATTCGTGAATCAAATGCTTGAATGAAGTTGTTAAGTAGAGAAGATGAGTCTTGAAAATGGCAGAGTCTCCCCGGTGTTTTCTCTCCAAAAAAGGATCCATTTCACTATGACCCTGCCCCTCTATTTATAGGCAAAGATGGGCTGGACTTCCCAAGTGGGCTGATTGCCGAACGCTCCAGCCCGAGTACAGTGGTCGCCGTATGCCGAGCAAGGTTCGCCGAACGCTCTGCGCCGAACCATCCCTTCTATGTCGAACGGTATGTTGGTGTCGTGCTGAATGTCTCCTGGATGTCGAGTATTACGCCGAACACCATGGGATGCCGAGTACTCTTGTATGCCGAGCAGCCTTGATGTCGAGCGACCTTGTATGCCGAGCAGTCTTGATGCCGAGCAGCCTTGATGCCGAGTACCCTGGTATGCCGAGCAGTCTTGATGCCGAGTACTCTGGTATGCCGCAGTCTTGATGCCGAGTACTCTGGTATGCCGAGCAGTCCTGATGCCGAGCATTCTTGTGCGCCGAGTACCTGTTGGATGTTGGGTGCTTCGCCGAACACTCCTGGGTGTTAAGTGCCTCGCCGAACACTCCTTGAGGCCGGTCACTCTTGTACGCCGAGTACCTGTTGGATGTTGGGTGCTTCGCCGAACACTCTTTGATACCGGACACTCTTTGATGCCGAGTACTGATTGCCAAGTACTAGTTGCCTGGTTAAATCCCCAGGAAACACTTTCCCCCCAAAGTGTATCTCGTGGCCAAACGTGGTGCGCTTTGAATCTGGTACAATCTACCTCGGAGGTACCCTCTCGAGAATGCAAGCGAAGGGAGGTGCAAGACGAACAAGCTTGGGATGCCGAACGACACGTTCGGAGCCGAACGTTCCTAGCGTGCCGAACGTCATTCCGCCTCGATGCCGAGCGCTCCGGTATTGACCGGTTCTACCGGGTATAGCCCCTTCGACTTCCACCATTCCCCTTTATAAAACCAGGTCCTTTTCTTCTTCTCTCCTTTTACTTCTTATTTCTACCGTTCTTGCAATTCTGTTCAATCGTCCGAATTTGAGACTTAACTACACCATCTCAATCTCTGATCTGCAAACTTAGGTATTTTTCCTCGTATATTCAAACGAGATGTTCGAACGATGTCGTGTAGAGGGTTTTTGTATAGCTTGTCTGCATTGCCGAACGACATAGCGTGGAGGAGTTAGGAGTATGCCCACTTATCGTCTTAGTTTCCTCGTGTTGAATCGAGGTTAAAGGGAAGAAAAAGAAAGAAGGTGTTGGAGGAGGTAATGGCGCCGTTCGCTGCTCCGGCGCATGTCGTCATGTGCCGGACGGTGTAATGGTTAGTTGCCGAACAGTACCTTGGCCGGACAATGCCAGGTCGAACGCTCACTAACATGTCAAACTATAATTGAGCCGAACGAACTAAAGCCGAACAATGCCCAAATGCCGAACGACTGACACGCCGAACATTGACTTCAGGCCGAACGTTGAACCCAGCCGAACAATCCTTAGGTCGAACCGTGACTTTAGCCGGACAAAACAATCACCGAACACTTGACATGCCGAACAATACAATTGCCGAACACTTGACATGCCGAACAATACAATTGCCGAACACTTGACATGCCGAACAATACAATTGCCGAACACTTGACATGCCGAACAATACAATTGCCGAACACTCTTTAAGCCGAGCCTAACACAGCCGAACACTATACTTAGGACGACGAACATCACTTAAATGCCGATCAGTATAAATGTTAAACTACACTTAGGCCGGTTACTTTAGAAATCACATGTCTTTTGAACCTGGAACTGTAATCACCTCAAGGCGGGCTTTTGAGACGGTCAGCGATGACAGTCTTCGAAGGCGATGATTCGAAGCTAATTATTATATCTTTTAAAACATTCTTATTGTCTGTACACAATTGCTTGCACTAGTTCACACACCACGTGGGGGGAAAACTCGTGTTGCTAATTCTAACGCTCAACGTTTTTCAAGTATAGCTTTCTCAAGCATTTAGCCAGGTTCATTATTTATTCGGGATGTCGAGAAAATCTAGTTCTGCCACCATATCTGACAGACCTGGGCCGTCAGCAAGGCAAGGAGCCGCTGATTCTTCTAACCCGTCTATCTCTCTCGCTCATAACTTGGCGCCCGACGCTCTGGAGTCAACCATCTTACTGGACAATCCGATCGATTCTCAAGCCTCGAAGATCAACGAGGCCGCTCTGCGACGGATATGTTCCATTCACGGGATTCCCTTTGCTGACGTGTTAGTTCCTTCGAGACACGACCGCCCTCATCTGCCCCCAGTCGGGTACACAGCCTGCAACAAGTTCATGTGTTGGATGGGCAGCGTGCCTCCATTCAATTTATTTCTCCGGGATGTGCTGTAGTATATAGACATAGCTCCGTCGCAGCTGCACCCGAATGGCCATGCGTTTCTATATGGGACTTATTTACTTTTCATGGCCGTCTTCTCCAGACCTCCAACCCCCGGTGATATCCGATATATTTATATGTTCAAGAGACGGAAAGATAGCCCTTCCTTCATGTTCCTCGAGCCATACCACAAGTGCCAGATCTTGACAGGGGCCTGTAGCAAATTCGCCCTGTACAAACAGGAATGGTTCTATGTGCGCTGCCCTTCCGGCTTCGCTAGGAGATGGGTTGAAGGCAGTAAGTCTCTCTGCCGAGTTACTATTCGTATTTAACCCGAGCATGTCTTTCCTAACTTTTCGTTTCATCTTTTCAGGTATCAGCCCACGCCCGGAAGGCCGAGGATATTCTGATGATGTCGATGCGATTAGAGCTCTTCCGGCCGAGGATCGAGATATCCGAGCTATCATTTCAAATGAATTGCTGTCGGGGTTCGGCTTGCTAGCCCCTGGTCGTCGGATCAGCCTTCCAGAATGTGTTACAATTCCCAAACCTCCATCTGGTAAAGGGAAAAAACTTGCCGGACCGTCGTCGCGTCGCGCTCCCGACACGCACGAAGAAGGCGAGCGCAAAGAGGATGATGCCCCCGAAACTCAGGGCGAGAACGTGGGTCCCGCTTGGAATCCGGCAATCGAGGTTCAGGATATTGAGACATCATCCTCCCCTTCGAAGGGAAAGAAGAAGTTGAAATACACGGTTCAAAAGGAGAAAGTTGGTGGCACCTCAAAAGTTACGCCTATCCTTCTTGAGAAAGAGGCTTCTTCGCAGCACCTGGAAAGTTCTCTGAGGGGTCTGTCCAACCTGTCCATCCCCGATGATTTGCTTAATTATGGGTTCGATAATCCTGAAACACTCAAATTCTCTTCGCCCGCGAGGGGCAACACAAGAGCTCAACTCCCGGCTCAAGGAGACAATACTCCGATTAGCAAAGATAAACGAACGGGTCCGTCGGGGGGAACACTAGGACACACATGCACATGCGCATTCCATAATATACTTCAAGTCTTTTTAATTCACGAATTCTCCTTAACTCGTTGTTATCTCCATTCTTTGCAGGTGATATGTGTTTGTACCAAAAATGGGCACAACACTCTTCGGGAGTTGTTTGAAGAGATAAAATGAAGATTATAAATGTAAAACAGAGATTATCTAACAAAAACTCCAACAAACAGGAATGTAAAGTGCACAGACAAGCAGTTTAGAGTGGTTCGGCGTATAGCCTACGTCCACTATGAAGTTTTGATGATTTTATTGATTCTCTTTCAATGATTACAAGCGTTTACAGCAATGAACAGCGGATTATAGATTAAAATTCGAAATTGATAGCAAAAATAGGATGCAAATCTCAATCCGGCAGAGTCTGGACGCTTCAGAGGAAAAAGATCCCTTTTCCGTTGATTCTGGGGCTCTATTTATAGGCATAGGAGGCTTGGATTTCGCTCAAACTCCGGGAGACTTGGCCTAACACGTGAGGGGACCCATTCGACCACTTCCAGAGAGTTTCAAGCCAATCTGTGATCGATACGAAATCATTTCGTATCGATCAAGATTACTTCCAATTGAGCTCAAAATTGGTGGAGATGTTCCTTGTTATGTGTGCAACCTTCAGTTAAAATTTCATCGTGTTTGGATCAGTGGATTGAGAGATATCATCGATACGAGACGATGTTCTTCGCTAGGCTGTCTGGTTCGAATCCATCTCTCTGAGCTGGGGGCTTCGAATCGATGGTGTCACGCGCCCCTGTGAAGACGTGGAACGCACACTTCGCCTCGATCCGGTCTCTACTCCGAGTTGACCGCGTCGACTCCATATATCTCGGCACATTCGCATCGAGGGATGACGTAACGCGCGCGCCTCGCCTCGATCCGGTATTTGCTCCGTGTTGACTGCATCGACTCCATGTATCTTGCCTCGTTTCCTTCGAGATATGACACGTTATCTAAGCTGGTTGACCTGATGGATTCGAGTAGGACTTCATCCAGGGATACGAGGCAAACACTGGCTGATGGATACGAAGCAGGCACTGACTGATGGATACGAAGTAGACACTGGATGATGGATACGAAGCAGGTACTGGCTGATGGATACGAAGCAGGCACTGACTGATGGGTACGAAGTAGACATTGGATGATGGATACGAGGCAAACACTGGCTGATGGATACGAAGCAGGCACTGACTGATGGGTACGAAGTAGACATTGGATGATGGATACGAAGCAGGTACTAGACGATGGATACGAAGCTCACCACTGTGTGGACTTAATCGTCCTGATGGGCATGAGATCGATGGATTCGAAAACGAGGACCACCGATGGATACGAAATCCATCGATACGACCTGCTGCTTATTAATGGATACGAAATGTGTTCTTCCCTTTGTCTTGCATCCATCATATCTTGAGCATATGAACTCGGATCGATCTGAAACTTGGAGCGTTGGCTTGCTTTATTTTTCCCGATCATGTCCCATCGATTGGGGCTTGATCCGGACTTGGTCAAAATTCAACGATATCCATGACAAACGACTTTTGGAGTCCAACTCCTTGGTATCCTGGCCTTGCCAAAAGGCGGGATAACATTTGCCCCCCAAAGTACGTCTTGTGAAAACATGATGTGCTTTGAAAAGCTGCATGTCTTCTTTGAATAACTTTGGAAGTCATATCCTTTAGCCATTCTCTTGTATCGATGTGGGTTGACTTGATGGATATGAAAATGATCATTCGTATCGATGGTCACAAATCGCGGTGAATTCTGATTCGAATTGGTGATATCTGGTGGACACGAAACGGATGTTCGTATCGATAGATTCTGATGGATACGAAATGGACGCTCGTATTAACAGGTCTGTTCTGTTTCGAATCGATGGCTCACAATTTGGATGTTTCGAAACGATGGTGTTTGGTGAACATTTCACCTCTATGAATGCACAGCTTGATGGATGCGAGGAGAGCGTGTGTATCTACCCATCGTATTCATGTGGCCTCCCTGTGCGCTTCGAACCGATAAAGGCTAGTGGGCTCGATACGAATGCTCGCATCGATGCGCTGCTTGACTGGCTGCGACCGGTCATGTTGACTGGGAGGTGAATCGACCCAGTTCGCCTCCAGGCCTCATATAAATACCGGGGACTTGGCTCGATTTCACTTTTTTACCTTTTACTTTTACTGTTGCCTTCTGCATTTTCGTATCGATCCACGAATCCAGAAAGAGATAACAGCTCTGTACTTTCGACTCTATCAGCCTTAATCCACCAGATCTTGAAATCTCAATCTTAAACTAGGTAATCCACCACGAATCTAAATGACGAAACTACCTTCGATCCGCTCTTTCTTCGTCAATCAACCACTCTGGCAGTTGATAAAACCAGATATGGTTCGAAGTCCAGATGGCCATGGCGGCGCTCTAGTAGATTGGTGTAGAAAGAGTGGAGAAGGCATAAGCGAATCGATCTAGAGGCCGTGTTCGAATCGACAAAGACAGAGATATCTTTTCTCAGATCCAGTATCGATTCCTGGGATACGTCAATGGGGGAGATCTAGTTCGCATCAATGGATGTGATGGCGGATCGTATCGACACGAAACGATCAATATGAAAAACTAAAAAAGGTATCTTAGTTTCAGATCGATACGAACCTTGCCTTCGCGATCGATGTTTAGCTAAAGCCTTTTCTGATCGATACGAACCAGACAGCCAGGAATCGATGCGAAGTACTCTGATCTTTGATGGATTCGAACTTGACTCCTGACGATCGATTCGAAACCTGCTCACGGGTATCGATTCGAACCGGTATCATGATGGATTCGAACGAGCCTTTTTTGATCGATTCGAACTTCCCATTATGGATGCGAAATCTTGACATTCTTCAGCACAACTCCGATGAGCTTCATCCTTGCATATCTGGACTTGATAATTAAATTGCATATTTGACTACCTCTCGAAGCTCGTCGATGGAACTGCCATTTAACAGAAAAGTACAACAAACTCTTTAATCATGAATCGATCGCTATCACCTGAACAGCGTGGCCGTGACGGTCAGCGATGACGGTCACGCCCGTCTGACTTCCAGAATTTTAGTCGCTTGCACGTTTTCTTTAACTCTGCAGAATTCGCTCAAGTCACGCACAACACTCGTACTACACAACACATTCATGCACTTTACACTGGGGAATGCACGGGCTTTTTGTCATCTAATGATGATTTCTCGTGAGTTAGCTAGTGATGGAACCGTCAAGTTCGCAGCAGCAAGAAACTCAGAACCCTATCCTTCCCAGAATTGAGATTCCGATCATCGAGATCGAAGCTATTGGTCTAGCTCCGGACGAATTGCCCGATGCGTCCTTCATTAACAGTCCACCTGATTCTGTCCCGTCCAATATTTCTGAAGACATGCTAGGGAGAATATGCTTAAGGCATGGCTTATCTTTTGATGAGGTATTGTTGCCTGGACCGGATGACATGCCACATAATCCTCCGGAGGGGTATACTGCTTTTAATCGGCATGCGTGCGCAGCCGGCACACTTCCTCCGTTCAATGACTATATAAGAGAAGTGCTGGCTTATCTGGACATCGCTCTGTCTCAATTGCATCCAAACGGATATGCCTCACTCAACAGCTTGTTCATTGTATTCATGGAGTACCTCCATCATCCTCCCTGTATGACCGACGTAAGATACTTGTTTAATTTCAAGAGTCGGACTGACAGCCCATCTTACACGTTCTTGGAGTCTGTAAGGAACTGCCAAGTTGTCGCGGGGTCGTGGACTAGGCTAAGCTACTTTAAGTCGGAGTGGTTCTATGTCCGATGTCCTCCGGGGTTTGCCAGAAGATGGTTGTTCAGACATGAGTATTGTCTTTTTTCCCAAGTAATTGACAGGGCAATTTTCGGAATGAAATTAAACTTACGTCTTCTTCTCTTTTTCTTTCAGCTATCATCCAGCGGCCTGAGGGTGGCTACTATAAAGAGATAGTTCGGGTCCTCCAAGAGATTCCTAGCGAAGAAAGGAATATTGAACTGTTATTGACAGATCGGAATCTCAGAGTCCTTGGGCTGATCGGCCGGAGGCAGAGCATAAGACTCGATGGTGCATTAAAGACCGTCTCCAGGAAAAAGGTCAAGCGGATGAAGCCCAGGGTTGTGATAATCGAGGAACCCGATTCCGAGAAAACTCATACTGACGAGGAACCGTTGGTCGGACCTGCTAATGCAACCCCGGAGTCCGATGCAAAGAGGAAAGGCAAAGCAGTGGCCTCGAAACAGCCTAAGTCTGGGAGGCGGAAGTCTGTGGTTTTGCACCGTCCTTTGCCAGGAGTTAAGATTACGGAGGCATCCTCCCTGCAAGCTGAAGATCAACTCGAAGGGCCTGCTGACCCTCCAATCCCGGACATCGAGCCGGAGCAACACGATGTTGGGTCGGGTGGACCGCGACATATCGTCGATGTTAGCGAGTCTGAGCTTGCCAGTGCGATTAACACTTCTGGTTGGTCCGGGGGGTTACACTTTCACACACTCTTCACGGCACAACACACTTTCAACACATCGCAAACGGTTACTGATTCTTTGTGGTTTTCTTTTCAGGTACGATGTCTGGGCAAGGTTCTGTGCTTGGCAGTTTGCGTAATAAGCGCCGTTATCATGAGCCACGCAGGAGAGAGGGCGAGAGGGATTATGACACGGGACACTCTGGTCAGGAGAAGTCTGACAGAGATAGGGGATATGTTCGCCGATCCCGATCTCGCTCTCCTCCCCCCAGGACCTCTGCACCTCCTACGGCCGCAGTTACTCGTCCTCCCGAAACTTCACGGCCTAGGCCGCCTTCTCAAGCTTTGAGGTCCGATCCTCCACGCAGGACTGAAATAGCCACCTCTTCGGCTACTGTGCCGGTCCCGACCGAGGCGTCTAGTGAAGGAGCGCTTAAATTGGCACAGATGAGGAAGGAATTTCCTGACATCTGTTTTGATGGGTATGTCTTCCCTTCGCACCTGAAGAGAATTTCGCCAACCGCGGAAACCACTATCCATGATTATGTTGCGGACATCTTTTTCCAGTACAGGGAGTGCGGACGAGCCGCGAGGAAGGCGTCTAAAGTGGCATTCGAGCGGGGCGTCACCATTGAGAAGCTCGAGAAGGAGCTGGGTCGCAACGACCAAATCATAAAAGCGCTCAACTCGGAGGCTGAGTCTTCCTGTAAGTCTGAAATGGAGGCTTTAAAGAAAGTTGATGAAGTGAACGCTGTCATGGCCAGGATGAAGCAAGAGCACTATACTGCCATCGAGGACATGGGTCACAGGATCACTTCCATTACCGCCGAGAGGGATGCCGCTCTGAAGGAGCTTAATGAACTTAAATCAAAGTTTTCAGAGATGGCGAAGGAAAAGGATGGCGAAGGAAAAGGACGCAGCTAATGTCTCTGCGTAGGAGGCCTGTGACCAGGCAGTGACACTCCGAAAGGAGAAGGAAGCAGCTATACAACAAGCCCATGAAGCTGAGGCTGGGGTTGATGAGAAGGTACGGCAGGCGGAGGCCAGGATTGAGGCCGAGGTGGAGGAGCTACTCGTCACTTATAATGCCAATGTGCTAAGGCACCGAGACTTGACATGGCTTGACGATTACCCTACACATCTCTATAATGCCTGGAACCTACTGGTTGATGAGGAGAGATCTGGGCACCCTGATGAAGCCCTTGACGAGTTCGAGCTGGAGAACCGCATCCTTAATGATGACGAAAAGAAGGTTCTCCATGACTCCATGATTTCCCACGACAAGGTGAGGCTTGGTGCCCAGATCCAGGAAGTCGGAGAGAGCTCTGGTGCAGAACACCATGTTACGAGTTCTGAGATAGTCGTGTCATCTCAGTCTGAGCCAACTCCGATGATCTACTCCCAATCTATCCCGGCGTATGACCCAGATCAACCGCATTTATCTCCTATTAAGGAACATCCTTCTGAAGCAGTTCAGACGACCTCGAGCCAAACCGAGGGAGGTACTTTGAACTAACTTCTAGTATATTTGGATTGAAGAACCCGTGTTGAAATGTTGCTAATGGCATGTCTTTTCCTTTGATCAGTGACAGGAGTTGCACCAGCCGCGCCTCTTACCATCCAAGAATCAGGTCAAGCACCAGGAGCCATTATCTCTGAGGCGACCTCCATCGCGGCAATGGCACCAGTCGGAGTGACGCAGGGGAGCTCACTTTCTTTCGACGAGCAGATGATAAACGAGCTCCTTGGCCGTCAAAGTGATCCTTTTGCGGACTTGCCATTTGGCTTGGGTGGATTCACGGCTACTTCCGACACCTTGTCCCAGACTACTACGGCCCCTAGCGAGGCCAGGGCACGGCGGGAAGCGGCGATGTTGGCCGAGATTAATGCCGAGATGGCGGCCGCGGCGCACAGTGGCGAAGTAGATGGCGGAGCAGCAGCACAGTGCCCTACTCCTCTTATGTCTGTGTCTCCTGGGGGCACACTTACTGATACTAATGTGCCAGCCCCTCCTCCAGCTGCGGAGTCTGTTCCTCCCACTCCTCCTTCGGGAAGTATCCCTATAAAGTCCAGCTCAGACGAGGATGTTGACATTATGCCTCTACCCGAAGGGAGCTTGCCTAAGGAGAAAGGCTCCAAGCGAAAGGGTACTGGTGGCTCCAGTAGCTCCTCGAGGAAGAAGAAGCTGAGGAAACAGAAGGATTAGTCATTCTTTTCATAGGCAGTTAGGGACTTTTGTTATTTTTTCTGCTTTTTCCCTTTGGTAGGCCGTGTTGAGATGCAGGTTCGGCCCCTGCTAGTAGGAATATTTTGGAAAGAATTCATGTATGAACCATTGTTCTTGAGTTAGTTGGAATAAAATTTTGTTTTCTAGCTTCAGCTCATGTTCCTTTCTACGCTTGAATATTGCAGTGTTCGGACTTTGGTCCAGTGTACTTGCATTATCTGATTGCTTCAAGAATAGCTCATTTTACTTGTTAAGTATGGAAATCTCGGACTTGAGTCGTGATAGGGGGTCGCATCAGAGCTGAGCATCGCATAGTTTCGGGCAATGACTAACATTTGCCTCTGCCCCCCAGTTCCGTGGTCAAGTTGTGATGATCAGCTTGTGATGGCATCAAGCGAGGACCGAGTGGTCGAACTACGCTTGTTCTCTTATGAATCGTTCCATCCACACTCCGGGGATATGCGTCACCTCGTAAGCGGTTGTTCGTACTTTGGGAACATGGAGTTGACTGACGTTTGTACTCTGCATCGCACTCTGGGAATGCGGAGTTGAATGTTTATACTCCGCTTCGCACTCTGGGAATGCGGAGTTAAATGTTTATACTCCGTCTCGCGCTCTGGAAGGACGGAGTCAAATGTTTATACTCCACTTCGCACTCTGGGAATATGGAGTTGAATGTTTACACTCCATTTCGCACTCTGGGAATATGGAGTTAAATGTTTATACTCCGCTTCGCACTCTGGGAATGCGGAGTTGAATGTTTATACTCCACTTCGCACTCTGGGAATATGGAGTTGAATGTTTATACTCCGTCTCGCGCTCTGGGAGGACGGAGTCGAATGTTTATACTCCACTTCGCACTCTGGGAATATGGAGTTAAATGTTTATACTCCATTTCGCACTCTGGGAATATGGAGTTAAATGTTTATACTCTGCTTCGCACTCTGGGAATGCGGAGTTGAATGTTTATACTCCGCTTCGCACTCTGGGAATGTGGAGTTGAATGTTTATACTCCGTCTCGCGCTCTGGGAGGACGGAGTCGAATGTTTATACTCCACTTCGCACTCTGGGAATATAGAGTTAAATGTTTATACTCCGCTTCGCACTCTGGGAATGCGGAGTTGAATGTTTATACTCCGCTTCGCACTCTGGGAATGCGGAGTTAAATGTTTATACTCCGTCTCGCGCTCTGGGAGGACGGAGTCAAATGTTTATACTCCACTTCGCACTCTGGGAATATGGAGTTAAATGTAGGATTGTCGTGTGTCAATCCTATTAATATCGGTGTCATGGCCTGTCCCCGAGCTCGGGTTTCACCTAGTGAGTGGCCGGTCGTATCACAGCCACTCTCCATTTGAATAAGTCCCATTGCATGATGGGATTTAGCTCTTCGTGCATCGTGATGTTGTATATCGTACATAATGAATCACAGCTCTGGCTCGAAGAAGTTGCATTTTATTGCTGAAATAAGAAAATGCGGCAAAGTCAGTTGCCTTATTACAAAATTCAAATTTCGAAATGCAGAAACAAATTGCTAAACAGAATGAAATAAATAAAGCCTGTCATATGTAGTAGCGGCGGAGACTTTCGCTGTTCCAAGCCCTTGGTAAATCGAGACCGTCAACACTCAACAGCTTGAATGTACCATCTCCGAGCTTTCGTGTAATTACATACGGTCCTCCCCAGTTCGGTTTCATGTGTGAAGGAACTGGGTAGATTCTCTTGAGCACGAGGTCGCCGAGTTCAAAGGTTCGAGGTCGAACTCTGGTGTTGTACAATCGGGCGACCCGGCTCCGATGTGCGGCTGCTCTCAAATCAGCCTCTTCCCGTTTTTCATCCAATAGATCCAAAGACTTGGCTAGGAGTATAGCGTTTGTTTTTGGATCATAATAAGTCACGCGATGAGAGAGCACTTCTGTCTCGACCGGAATAACGGCCTCTGAGCCATAAGATAGGGAAAACGGAGTGTGTCCGGTCGCGGTTTTGTGGGTCGTTCGATAGGCCCACAACGCCATAGGTAGTTCATCGACCCACTTGCCCCCAGCCTTCTCCAATTGTTTCTTCAGGATCGATTTTATAACTTTGTTAACAGCTTCAACCTGTCCATTCGCTTGGGGGTGTGCGACAGCCGAGAACTTTTTGCGGATATGAAACCGTTGACAGAAATTCTTGAATTCCGCACTCTCGAATTGGGCTCCGTTATCAGTGATGATAGTATGCGGGAGTCCAAATCGACAGATGATGTTGCGAACCACGAAATTTATCACTTTCTTTGTCGTAATGGTTGCTAGGGCTTCGGCCTCAGCCCACTTTGTGAAGTAATCAACGGCGACGATGGCGTATTTCGCACCGCCTTTTGCTAAAGGTAAAGCGCCGATGATGTCAATGCCCCACATTGCGAATGGCCAGGGACTGACCATTTGGGTTATTTCAGTTGGCGGAGCTCTCGGAATTCGGGCATGTATCTGGCATTTATCGCACTTCCGGGCATAGTTTGCCGCATCTCGGTTCACTGTCGGCCAGTAGTACCCATATCGGAGTATCTTCTTAGCGAGAGCTTGCCCTCCGGTATGATCGCCGCACTCTCCTTCGTGCACGTCATGTAACACTCGTTTGATTTCCTCGTGGGCAATACACCTGAGGAGAGGAACGGAATAACCTCTCCTGTACATGACTCCGTTTTGGATGACGAATCGCGAAGCTTTTCGCTGAATTTGTCTCTTCTCGTTTCTAGGTTCAGGCAGCACCCCATTCTCAATGTAATTCCGATATGGAGTCATCCAAGATTCCCTACTAGGAGCGGTTTCAAATACAGAGTTCATTTCTATCCGATCGATGCTCGGAGTGGCCAAAGTTTCGACGGGGACAAGTCCCATTTGTTGCGCTTCACCTGTACTGGCTAACTTTGCCAGTGAATCGGCTTTCTGATTGCGCTCCCGAGGCACATAATAGATGGCATAATAATCAAACTGGTTTAGTATTTCCTGAACTCGTGCCAAGTAAGCGGCCAGTCTTCGGTCTCTTGCCTGGTATTCTCCTCGCACTTGGCATACCACTAACTGTGAATCGCAATAAATTTCTACAGCGATAATTCTCAAATCTCTGGAAAGTCTTAGGCCGGTTAGGAGGGCTTCATATTCGGCTTCATTATTAGTTGCACGAAAGTCAAATTTAAGAGCATAACATATGGATCGGCCCTTGGGAGTCTCAAGTACAACCCCAGCGCCCGAACACCGGTCATTTGACGCACCATAAGTATACAGCTTCCAGATGTATTCGGGGGATTCACTGGTCTCGGGTAAGTCTTCTGGAACGGTGAATTCGGCTATGAAATCAGCCAGGACTTGTCCTTGAATGGCCCTCCGCGGAGCGTATGCGATATCAAATTGACTTAGCTCAATGTTCCACTTGAGTAACCTACCGGACGTCTCAGGCCGCGTAAGGACCTGTCGTAACGGCTGGTCGGTGTACACAGTAAGCGGATGAGCTTGGAAGTAAGGACGGAGCTTCCTTGAGGCAATGACCAAACAATAAGCCAGTTTCTCCAGCCTCGGATAATTTCTTTCAGCTCCTGTTAGTCGCTTACTAACATAGTAGACCGGGTTTTGCACTTTGTCTTCTTCCCGGACTAGAGCAGCACTGATCGCATGTTCTGATACTGCCAGGTAGAGATATAGTTGCTCGTGGTCAACCGGTTTTGACAAGATCGGAGGTGTGGAGAGATGTTGAACTAATGATCGGAACGCGCCTTCACACTCCGTGGTCCATTCAAAGTTTCGTTTGCCCTTCCGGATCAGGTCGAAGAAAGGAATGCATTTATCGGTGGACTTTGAAATGAATCTGCTCAATGCTGCGACCTTCCCGTTAAGACTCTGGACTTGTTTTATAGTTCTAGGGGTTTGCAAATTTCTAATAGCCCAGATCTTCTCAGGATTCGCCTCTATTCCTCGAGCGTTGACAATGAACCCAAGGAATTTTCCGGATGCAACGCCAAAGTGACATTTGAGTGGGTTGAGCTTCATTCCATACTCCCGAAGGATGCTGAACATTGAATTCAAATCTCTGACGTGATCGGTGGAGAATCGGGACTTCACCAGCATGTCATCCACGTAGACCTCCATGGTCTTCCCAATCTGATCAGCGAACATTCGGTTGACCAAGCATTGGTATGTTGCTCCAGCGTTCTTTAGACCAAACGGCATGACTTTGTAACAATAGAGTCCCAGGTCGGTCACGAAGCTGGTATGTTCCTGATCAGGTAAATGCATGGGTATCTGATTGTAGCCGGAGTAAGCATCCATAAAGGATAGTAGTTCGTGTCCGGCCGTCGAATCTACGAGTTGATCGATTCGTGGAAGTGGGAAGCTATCTTTCGGACAGGCCTTGTTTAGGTCAGAGTAATCAACACAGGTTCTCCACTTCCCGTTTGGTTTCCGAACTAGTACGGGGTTGGACACCCATTCTGGATACAAGGCATCTCGAATGAACCCATTCGATTGTAGTTTATCAACTTCCTCCTTAAGGGCGGCAGATCTCTCTGGATCCATACCACGCCTTTTCTACTTCACTGGGACATGTCGCGGATCTATATTCAGGGAGTGACTTGCAATGCTCGGCGAGATCCCGCACATGTCAGAGTGTGTCCAGGCGAAGACGTCGAGATTCGCCCGAAGAAATTCGACCAACTCCTGCTGTGTCTGCTTGTTTAGTTGGGACCCAACTTTCAGCATCTTTGAATCATCATCCTCACTGATTGGGACGTCCACAGTCAGTTCGGCTGGAGAAGCTTGACTCTCCGTTGATTCGTCTTTATCCTCGTTGTCCCTGGGGTCCAGGTCTTTCAGGAATTGGTCGTGGTGCCCGGGCCGAGGCCCAGGCATCAATTGTCAATTATCGATAGAACGGACGCAGAGAGATTCCTCTACGCCCTTCCCCTTCTCTTTACGTTGCGCCCCGCGCAGCTCAGCAACATAACAGGCCCTTCCTGAGGCCTGATCTCCTTGAACAACTCCAATCCCATGATCAGTGGGAAATTTCAAAGTCAGACACCATGGGGCGATCGCCGCCCTGAACTCGGCTAAAGCTGGTCGACCCAGAAACGCATTGTATGGCGAATCGATTTCTAGCACAACAAATTGTAACATTCGGACCCTCCGGCGTTCTCCAACGCCTAACTCGACTGGGAGTTCAGTTATTCCGATGGGTATCGTGGCACTTCCGTTGAAACCATGGATTCTGGATAAACAGGGTTTCAAATCCTTTGTCTCCATCTTCATTAGATCGTAAGCCCGTTTAAGCAAGATGTTCACAGAGCTCCCACTGTCAACCAGGATCCTCTTCATCCAAGCAGGACCTACCTGGGCAGATATGACTAGTGGGTCAATAGTAGGGGCTTCGACTTTATCGGCGTCTCGGCTCCTGAACACGATATCATCGGACATTATCTTTTGTTGCTTTGCCGGGGTTCCATCCTCGCAATTACTATAACACTCGAAGTCCGCATGCCTGATAGAACTGGCATACGACTCCATTTCCCCCCAGCTTCTGTCTGCCGGATGGGGGCCACCACTTATTGTGTTGATAACTAATCTCCCGCCCGCACGAGCGGGTTCATCCTCTCTTTCCTGATTTTGTGAACGATTTTGATTCGAGGGGCCCGCTCCGCCAGGCTGCGGCGCCCGTACAAACTGATCTAGCTTCCTCTCTCTAATCAGCTTCTCGATGAGGTCCTGTAAGTGCCGACACTCATTGGTATTATGTCCATAGCTCTCATGGAACCTACAGAATTTCCCTGTCTGAATCTGTCTCTCCGATGAGGGCTTCGGAGCAGGCTTCTTATACTGTACAGTGTTGCAAGTCTATAAGTATACGTTTTCCAATGACGTGTTTAGCGGTGTATAACTGTCAAACATCTGAGCTCTACGTCGTGGACCTCGGTTTTCGTCTCTCTTCTTATTCTGGCCATTGTTTCCTCTCTGCTGGGTTTGCTTGTTTTGTATATTCAGCTGAACTTTCCCGGAACTCTCGCCGGACTGTTTAACTGCCACATTGCTCTGTATTCCCTCAATGTTGGGCCTCGCATCGTCCTGCTTCCTAGACTGTTTTGCATCCTCCTGCCGCAGGAATTGAGCGGCCTTGGAGTAAAAACGGTCCAACGACGCGGGTGGTTTCCCAACTAGCCAGTTTCCGAATTCAGAATCAGGATCAATCCCCTTGGTCAGAGCCATTAAGATTGAATTATCATTGGGATTGGTGATCTCGACGCATGCTGCATGGAACCTCTCCAAGTAACGCCTGAGTGTTTCTCCAGGAGCTTGAGTGACGCTGGACAAGGTGTTGACGTCTTTTGGCCTAGCAACATGCATCCGGAATTGCTCCACAAACTTCTTGGCCAATTGATCGAACGAAGAAATTGATCTAGGTGGTAGGCGGGTAAACCACATTGTCGCGATTCCTCCCAGAGAAATGGGGAAACTCCGACACTTCACTGCATCGTCGGCCCTTGCAGACCATTCATACTTCAGAATATGCTGGTTGGGGTCACTATTCCCTTCATACATCGGGAGAGTCGGCATTCTGAATCGCCTAGGGGGTTCGGCATGTAACACTTCGTCTGTGAAAGGGGTATGACTACGGGAAATCCCCCAGTCATCATTAGTGAGCCCCTGACTCTCGCGGATCATTTGGCGTATCATGGTTGATATATCCGAAACGGGCAGATTCGGAGCGTGATGAGCTAAGGCGTGGTCGGGTTCCACGGTGCGAGTAGGGATCGGGCGCTGTCGACGATCCGTATCTCGCCTCCTTGGCTCAACGTCTTCTGGGACATAAGGTTCAGGAGTACGTCCTCGCAGTTGATTGATCGGCTCTGATTGATTTCGGGTATCGACCCTTGTCTCTGCTGCGGCGGTTGTGGCGCGGTTATCCGTGGTGTACTGTGGGATCGTACCTCCTCGCGTTGAGGGACCCGTCTGGAAGCTGGTCGACGGTCCTACCCTCAGTTGCCCAATAGTTAAGGCGGGCTGATATTCAGCAGCTTGAGCACGACTCCCCTCTAGTCGAGGACGGGTAGTTCGGTGGTGATAATCAGATGAAGCTGAGCTTTCGGTAGACGCTCTGGAGACATCATCTCTCCTGGACCTTCTGTGCCCCCGGCGGTTTAGCTGGTTGGTCAGCTCGATATTGGCGCGTAACTGTTCTGCCAACTGCTGACGGCTTTGGGTCAGCTCCTGGAGCAATACTTGAAACTCCTGTCGGGTGACTAGCCCCGTTGAGTCTGAATGAGTGGCATTGTCTTGATTGGAAGAAGGCGGCTGTGTGGGATTTTGCCTGACTCTGCCTTCTTGCTCTGCAGTGGTGGCGCCAGTTCTTGTGCTGACCATTGTCGGTGGTGGAGTCCTTTCCTAGATTTTGAGCAAATCTGAATAGAATGGAAGGATTCCGGACTGAATATCTGGATCTTCCTCTTGGATTTGTGCAATCCGGTATCGACGGCAGATCCAACGAGCAGGAGAAAAAGCTGGTTTTCTCAGTGAAAGCACCAAAGTGTTTGTACCAAAAATGGGCACAACACTCTTCGGGAGTTGTTTGAAGAGATAAAATGAATATTATAAATGTAAAACAGAGATTATCTAACAAAAACTCCAACAAACAGGAATGTAAAGTGCACAGACAAGCAGTTTAGAGTGGTTCGGCGTATAGCCTACGTCCACTATGAAGTTTTGATGATTTTATTGATTCTCTTTCAATGATTACAAGCGTTTACAGCAATGAACAGCGGATTATAGATTAAAATTCGAAATTGACAGCAAAAATAGGATGCAAATCTCAATCCGGCAGAGTCTGGACGCTTCAGAGGAAAAAGATCCCTTTTCCGTTGATTCTGGGGCTCTATTTATAGGCGTAGGAGGCTTGGATTTCGCTCAAACTCCGGGAGACTTGGCCTAACACGTGAGGGGACCCATTCGACCACTTCCAGAGAGTTTCAAGCCAATCTGTGATCGATACGAAATCATTTCGTATCGATCAAGATTACTTCCAATTGAGCTCAAAATTGGTGGAGATGTTCCTTGTTATGTGTGCAACCTTCAGTTAAAATTTCATCGTGTTTGGATCAGTGGATTGAGAGATATCATCGATACGAGACGATGTTCTTCGCTAGGCTGTCTGGTTCGAATCCATCTCTCTGAGCTGGGGGCTTCGAATCGATGGTGTCACGCGCCCCTGTGAAGACGTGGAACGCACACTTCGCCTCGATCCGGTCTCTACTCCGAGTTGACCGCGTCGACTCCATATATCTCGGCACATTCGCATCGAGGGATGACGTAACGCGCGCGCCTCGCCTCGATCCGGTATTTGCTCCGTGTTGACTGCATCGACTCCATGTATCTTGCCTCGTTTCCTTCGAGATATGACACGTTATCTAAGCTGGTTGACCTGATGGATTCGAGTAGGACTTCATCCAGGGATACGAGGCAAACACTGGCTGATGGATACGAAGTAGGCACTGACTGATGGATACGAAGTAGACATTGGATGATGGATACGAAGCTGGTACTGGCTGATGGATACGAAGCAGGCACTGACTGATGGGTACGAAGTAGACATTGGATGATGGATACGAGGCAAACACTGGCTGATGGATACGAAGCAGGCACTGACTGATGGGTACGAAGTAGACATTGGATGATGGATACGAAGCAGGTACTAGACGATGGATACGAAGCTCACCACTGTGTGGACTTAATCGTCCTGATGGGCATGAGATCGATGGATTCGAAAACGAGGACCACCGATGGATACGAAATCCATCGATACGACCTGCTGCTTATTAATGGATACGAAATGTGTTCTTCCCTTTGTCTTGCATCCATCATATCTTGAGCATATGAACTCGGATCGATCTGAAACTTGGAGCGTTGGCTTGCTTTATTTTTCCCGATCATGTCCCATCGATTGGGGCTTGATCCGGACTTGGTCAAAATTCAACGATATCCATGACAAACGACTTTTGGAGTCCAACTCCTTGGTATCCTGGCCTTGCCAAAAGGCGGGATAACAATATGGGCCGCTCACACGGACTTGATCGCCTTCAGGGTTCTTCTATATTCCATCACTCCGGACGGGATTCCGGTTCAAGCAGACGCCGGGACCGAGGTGATTATGAAGATAGGGACAATCGTCCGCGCGAGTCGTCTCACCGAAAGAAAGCACACTATCAATCTTCCCAGTCCCGCGATCTTCCTCCTACAACTGAGCCGGATAAAGAGAAGTCTTTGCAGAAGGGTTATCAGTCTGATGCTGCTCGAGAACAACATTCCAGTTCATCGAGTACGAGGCAAGTTCGAGAGCAACGTAAAAGAACGGAATTCTCTAAGCCTCCTCCTCCTATTCCTACCGTGGACCCAACTGTTGCGGAAAAGATGGTCGACCTTAAGGCCAAGTTTCCGAAAATCTGTTTTGACGGTTTGAAATTCCTCCCGGCCATCCATCACATTCCTGGGCACGTGAAGCAAAGTGCCATCGTCTGCAACAATGACGTCTATGTTCAACATGACGCATTCGTGCACTTGGTGGAGAAGATCTCGGAAGTATCTGTCGAGCGTCAACACGAGATTGACCGTCTGAATCTGGAGGCTGACAGCGATAAGAAAATCATCAAACTCCAAGACGAAGAGCTCGCTTCGTATAAGTCAAAGCTAGAAGCCGCTGAACAAGGTGCGAAAGGTACTACTGAGGCAGTTGCTCGCTTAGAAGTGGCTCACAAAAAGGAGCTTGACGAAGCAGTTCAGCGCAGCGGCGCCCTTGCCCTAGAAAAAGACTCTGTCCAAAAAGAAAGGGACGCGCTCGCTATTCAAGTCAAAGAGCTGAAAGAACAACTCTCCAAGGAGAAAGAAGACAAAATAGCTGCTCAGGAAGAATCGCAGCGATATTGAGATGAGATTGTTGCTACCCGACTCCTGAAGACAAAGCTCGACAACGAACTTACCGGGGTTGAGAAAATGAAGGATGAGGCCCGTGAGGAGGGCAAAAGAATGGCTGTGGAGGAGCTTGACTCTCGCCTTGAGGCGGCCGCAGAGGCCGGCAGGGAAGAGGTCAAGAGTATGTTTGACCCGCTGATCGCCGAGTACGGAGCTCGCGTCCTTATGCACCGCGACCTAACATTCTTGGGCGACGGCTACCACGAATCCCTGGCTGAGGCATGGAAAACTCTGATAAAGATCAAGAAAGTCGAGTCAGGCTCCGAAGAGATCGACGAGGATGCATTGGTGAAGGAGTTCCTGAGGGGGAATGAGCCATCGGATTTATCCACAGCATTGGCTCTTTATGGCAAAGGCTCTTCCCCTTCGAAAGAGAAGAACGACGAGGCTGGCCCGTCTGAGGCCGATGCTACTACTCCTCACATCGCCGCTCCTTATGCTACTCAATCGGTCGGTCGGTCGACGCTTGATCCATTCGAGCAGCATGCCAGTTATGATCCCGAAGATCCCAGGCTTGGCGTTCATGTGCTGTCACCTATCCTGGAGGGTGAAACCCCGCGCGCCACCGATAGCCAACCGGATCCTGGTAGGAAAAACTTCTTTCTCTAGAAGTCGAAGAGATCCCGTCATTTTCCAGCAATGGTTATTCGTTCTAATGCCCATTTCTTATATTTTTATGTAGGTCATTCTGACGCCGAGCCAACTCCGAGGAGCGATGACGCCAAGGAGGATGCAGAGAAAACAAGCGATGTTGCTCATGCAGGAGTAACTCCCGGTCCAGACGCTCAAGTGATCGAGGCGCTTGATGATGACAAACTTGATACTTCGTCTCCTGCCGAAGGAAGCGATGAAATTAAAATCACTGGCGCCTCTGAGCATACTTCAGAGATGAGCATGAAGGACCGTCTTGCCGACGAGGAGAAAAGAAAAGTCAAAGTCAAAGTCGAGTCTGAAGTACTGGAACTCATTGACCCGCGGAACCGACCTTTGAAAATCATTCTCCCGGGCAGGTCCAAACCACTAGATGTTCCGTCTCCTACTCCTGACTCCGTCTCTCTAGCAAGCAAAAAGTCTAAGAAAAAACGTGAGGGAGAGGAGTCGTTGGAAACACCAAAGGTAGACAAGAAGAAGAAGTCGAAGAAATAATCGATTCACTTGTTCAACAAGTTTCCTGATTAAGTTTTGTACTTGTTTTTATCTCCCATGATTTATAGTTGGTATAGAGAGGTCTGAATTTTGTAGGAGTGATCATGTATCCCCATTTTGGACTTATCGAATAAAATTTTAGTTTCTTTTTGTTTGAATGATTCTCTTGTCTTTATTTGGTTTGCTGACACTGTGCTCCGAGGACTTGGAGACTCGAGACTGTTCATGCTCTAGTCCGTGCTCTAGGGACTTAGAGTTCTCCGTTCCGCACTCTGGTGATCCGGAGATTGGAAATCGTTTATACTCTAGTCCGCGCTCTGGGGACTTAGAGTATTCCGCTCCGCACTCTGGGGATTCGGAGATTGGAAATCGTTTATACTCTAGTCCGCGCTCTGGGGACTTAGAGTACTCCGCTCCGCATTCTGGGGATTCGGAGATTTGAAATCGTTTATACTCTAGTCCGCGCTCTAGGGACTTAGAGTACTCCGCTCCGCACTCTGGGGATTCGGAGATTAGAAATCGTTTATACTCTAGCCCGCGCTCTGGGGACTTAGAGTACTCCGCTCCGCACTCTGGGGATTCGGAGATTTGAAATCGTTCGTACGCTGGTCCGCGCTCTGGGGACTTAGAGTACTCCGCTCCGCACTCTGGGGATTCGGAGATTGGAAATCGTTTATACTCTAGTCTGCGTTCTAGGGACTTAGAGTACTCCGCTCCGCACTCTGGGGATTCGGAGATTTGAAATCGTTCGTACGCTGGTCCGCGCTCTGGGGACTTAGAGTACTCTGCTCCGCACTCTGGGGATTCGGAGATTGGAAATCGTTTATACTCTAGCCCGCGCTCTGGGGACTTAGAGTACTCTGCTCCGCACTCTGGGGATTCGAAGATTTGAAATCGTTCGTACGCTGGTCCACGCTCTGGGGACTTAGAGTACTCCGCTCCGCACTCTGGGGATTCGGAGATTGGAAATTGCTTATACTCTAGTCCGCACTCTGGGGACTTAGAGTACTCCGCTCCGCACTCTAGGGATTCGGAGATTTGAAATCGTTTATATGAGTCTGCATGTTGTGAATGATAACGTAATTTATCATCCAATTAAGAGATATAGAAATTTCATAGAAAATATGGCTTCAAGCCTTTATTAACGAAAATCAACTGAATTGCTTGATTACAACTTTCACAAGGAAACTAAGTCATTATTGAATGGAAACATGCAGGAAATAACAATGCCTACAACAAGAAAGGAAAACATGCTAAATGTAATAGTGCCGCAAATGTTCACTGTTCCATGCTCGGGGGAGTGTCGCGCCATCAACGGTCGCTAGCTTGAATGTTCCTTCTCCAAGCTTCCGTTCAATGGCGTATGGACCTTCCCAGCTGGGGTTCATGCGTGATGGTACCGGGAAGACTCGTTTCAGAATGAGATCACCCACATCAAAGATTCTTGGGCGGACTCTGCCGTCGTAGTAACGCTTGACTCGATGTCTGTGCGCCGCCGCCCTTAATTCAGCTTCCTCACGCTTTTCGTCGATGCAGTCCAGTGATTCCAGCAAGAGGTTTTGGTTCGTCTTGGGATCATAGTATGTCACTCGGTGCGATGGAACTTCAAGTTCCACCGGTATAATGGCTTCAGAGCCGTATGCCAAGGCGAACGGAGTGTGGCCGGTCGCGGACTTGTGGGTAGTTCTATACGCCCATAATGCTGTCGGGAGTTCATCTACCCACTTGCCTCCAACCTTCTCCAGACGCTTCTTCAGTATGGACTTGATTATTTTGTTAACGACCTCGACTTGTCCGTTAGCTTTTGGGTGTGCAACGGCAGCGAACTTCTTCTCGATGCCGTACTTTAAACAGAACTCTTTGAACTCTCTACTTTCGAATTGCGTTCCGTTGTCCGTAATGATGGTGCGTGGAAGGCCAAAGCGGCATATAATGTTTCGTACAACGAAGTTAATGACCTTCTTAGAGGTGATAGTGGCCAGAGGTTCTGCCTCAGCCCATTTCGTGAAATAGTCGACTGCAACTAATGCGTATTTCGCACCACCTTTGGATAGAGGCAGAGAGCCGATTATGTCGATTCCCCAGATCGCAAATGGCCAGGGACTGATCATTTGTGTGAGTTCCGTTGATGGAGCCCTCGGGATTTTTGCATATCTTTGACACTTGTCGCATTTTCTTGCGTAGTCTGCGGCATCCCGGTTTATGGTGGGCCAGTAATATCCATAGCGGAGGATCTTCTTTGCTATCGTTTGCCCCCCAGTATGGTCGCCGCATTCCCCTTCGTGGACTTCTCTCAAGACTCGCTTTGTTTCATCATGAGCGATGCACCGCAATAATGGGACTGAGAATCCTTTTCGATACATTGATCCATCCTGTATTATGTATCGCGCGGCCTTTCGAAGGACCTGCCGTCTTTCGCTTCTTTTTTCTGGTAAAGCCCCGGTCGTTAGGTACAGTTTGAACGGGGTTATCCATGATTCCTTCTTGATTTCTGTTCCCAACACACGATCGACTTTCATTTCGTCTATGCTTGGGGCATGCAAGACTTCGACGGGATACAATCCCATTTGTTGCGTATCGTCAGTACTTGCGAACTTGGCCAATAAGTCAGCTTCTTTGTTCTGTTCGCGCGGGATATGTGAGATGTCATAACGCTCAAGATTTGATAGTAGTTCTTGGACTTGAATTAGATACGGAGCAAGCTTCCGTCCCTTTGCTTGGTAGTCTCCTCGTACTTGGTAAACCACCAGCTGCGAGTCACAAAAGATTTCGATTGATTCGATCCCAAGTTCCCTGATGAGTTTCAAGCCAGCGATCAGTGCTTCATATTCGGCTTCGTTATTTGTAGCCGGGAAATCAAGCTTCAGGGCATAACAGATCGATCGGTTTTCTGGAGTTATAAGAACTACGCCCGCGCCGGAGCAACGGTCGTTTGATGCACCGTCAGTGTATAATTTCCATCGAACGAGGGGAATGATGTCGTGATTGTCCGGTTTGATGGGTATGGTAAATTCAGCGATGAAGTCTGCTAACGCTTGCCCTCGGATGGCTCTCCGTGGTAAGTACGCGATATCGAATTGGCTCAACTCGATGTTCCATTTTAGTAACCTTCCAGAAGTTTCCGGTCGTTGGAGTACCTGCCTCAGGGGTTGATCGGTATAAACACCGATTGAATGCGCTTGAAAGTATGGGCGTAGCTTGCGTGATGCAATCACCAAGCAATAAGCCAATTTCTCGATTTTAGGGTAATTCTTCTCTGCCCCCGTCAAACGCTTGCTAACATAATATACCGGCTTCTGGACTCGATCCTCCTCACGAACCAAAGTTGCGCTTATCGCATGAGGGGATATAGCCAAGTAAACGTACAGCATCTCATGGTCAACTGGTTTAGATAGCATTGGTGGGCTCTCCAGATGCCTTACTAGATTCCGGAATGCTTCCTCGCAGCTAGACGTCCATTCAAAATTTCTCTTTCCTTTCTTTATTATGTCAAAGAACGGGATGCACTTGTCAGTTGCCTTGGATATAAATCGACTCAGCGCAGCTACTTTTCCGTTCAAGCTCTGTACCTGCTTTATAGTCCTGGGCGCTTGTACATCTCGAATAGCTTGGATCTTTTCTGGGTTGGCTTCGATTCCCCTAGCATTGACGATGAATCCTAAAAACTTCCCTGATGCAACGCCGAAAGAACACTTCAGCGGGTTGATCTTCATTCCATAAAACCTGAGTATGTTAAACATTTCAGCTAAGTCTTGAATGTGGTCGTTTGACCGTCGTGACTTCACGAGCATGTCATCCACATAGACTTCCATGGTTTTGCCCAGCTGGTCCTTGAACATTCGATTCACCAAACGTTGATAAGTCGCTCCAGCATTCTTCAATCCGAAGGGCATCACTATATAGCAATACAGCCCGACATTTGTAACGAAGCTGGTGTGTTCTTGGTCCGGAATATGCATTGGGATTTGGTTGTGTAACGCCCCACCTCTATACCCACGCTAGCCAAGAACACTACGGTGTAGTGCTGTCAACTAGCACGGAGAATAAGGCTGTTGAGGAGCGACCATCTATGTAATTGCTTTGTGAAAGCACCGATATGTCAGATAATAAAACATTGCATTTCATCTTTTAGAGGAAATCCGACATACCGATACAAACTCAAAGCTACTACACAGTGGCTATAATAGTTTAGGACAATAGATATAAAAATAACACAGATAACATAAATGCGGAATAAAGATGGAACAAAAAGTCTCATATACATAATAACTGATATCAGTTACAATACATTTGACACAATACAAATGATACAATTACAACTGTCGACTCAAGAAGTTATATATACAAGTACATTATCGACTAATATACATGAATACATTATCATCTTAAAACAGACACACTGACTAGTACAACAAGACGAAGACCACTTCAAATGATATAAAAAGTCTTCATAGCTCTAGCAGCAACCCAAAGCTAAAAATCTACAACCTGTAAATACTCGGTCTGACCCGAGTATTACATTCAAAAGAAAATAATACCCGGGTCAGTCTAATTCAAACTCAGTTATTAGCGCATAGAAGCAATAATAATCAATCTCAATATAGATGACAGTCACAGAAATCTCGTATATCCAACTCTCGATACGAGAATTGGATAACGGCAGATATAACACTAAACAGTGTTAATCCACAAAGCAGAAATCCAAAGCAGTTTAAGCAATTGGAATGTCAATTTAAAAAAAACATCAATGCTAATTGGCTGCAGTACACGCTAACGTGTACTGCCTTGCCAATACAGCCTACGAATTACGCAAAAGGTCGATGAATCAAGAACAAAAGAAATATCGATTAAAATCTGTCAATTCGGTGTGGCTGCAGTGCACGCACGTGCACTGCCTCGCCACAACCGAATATAAAGTCACCACAAGGGACAAGGGTAAAACTGCTACGAAAATGCAACCACCACTTGTATTTAAGGGCAAGGCTGCATCAGTGAAATGAAACAGTGTATCCAGTGAAAGAGGCAACGAGTGGTGCCCAAATGGATACATCATTAAACAAAATGGATTACAAGTCAAGTGCCATCATAAAAGACAGCAACTAAAAGTGATATAGGCATATGTACCCAAACCAAGACAATCATTTCCAAGAGAAAAATGCAATTCAAATATGCATATATACATATCAAATGATGTATATACATACGGGACTGCATATATATATATATATATATATATATATATATATATATATATGAAGACCGAAATGAAACTGGATGCAAACAGTCTCAAAAACATGAGTGTATGAAAGGTAACAAATATAATACTGTAACTGGACAGTATTTACCTCATAGTCTAGAACAAGACAAAATTCCCAAGTCGAAACACATAAGCAAAAACAACAAATACATGTTCAGATGAACAAATGTCACAAATGCAGACAGGCCAGAGTCAAAGTACGCAAGTGAATCTAGAAGCAACATGGGCAAGTACAAGACTATGTTCAAGTGGATCAAGTAAACAATTCGAGTTGATACAAATATCACAAGTGTCAGTGCAACTGGACAACAAACAGACTCAACAGATATCACAAGAGATACAAGAGAAGCCACAACATGAAGCACTGCAATTCAAATAGCAGTACAACTGGAAGTGATCAGGTGAACACAACAGCTACAAGTGTAACAAAGAATAGATGGCCAGATACAAAGTTCACAGGGGCCAGAAAAAAAAACTCAAGTCTTAACTCATTGTGAAGCTACAGATCAACAAGGAAGAACTCAGTGATTAAACTATGAAGGAAACATGCAAGCTCGACTAGCAGGTGAATGTGCAACATCAACAAGACAAGTACAAACTGGACAACAACGATCAAAGTGTACTGGAACTAAACGCACAATATCAACATGGATGCAAAACAAATGCAAACAGGTCAAGCATATATGGATATGCAGTGACAAAGTGGATCCAAACAAATACAAAATGAGGTAGTGCAATGCAGACACTTCAACAACAGTGCGACAAGTAAGGCCTCACAAATTCAAGGCAGAGGTGCGCAACATGAATTAATGAACTCATAGGGACAGTGCAATCAAAAGCACCTATATGCAGCAGCTACAAACAATATCTCAAGTGTACAGTAATGCAACAGTGACATGCACATCAACCAAACAACCTACAAGGTCAGGGAAGCAATGACCGGACCAAACGAAGACCAGACAGTACAGGCTGAAGCAACATGCTATTGCTACCAAGTTAACCAACTCTGCAAGGTCAAAACTGCATATATATATATGAAATGGATACACCATCAGTGCAGACCAGAAGTGAGACCAGACCAACCAATCAACAAACAAGGTACACCAGATCAGACTATGATGATCAAAGTCAAAAGTGTCAATATGATCAAGTGTACCAGTGAACGAATGCAAACAGACCAGATACAACAAAGTGCATCAGAGAAACCAGAAGTGCAGAAACACTTCAAAGAGCATGGGAATGGAATCACATAAACGAGAGGCCGAAGTCACAGACTCTATGAACAACTGACTAGAAACAAAGGGACGAAAATAAAAATCAACATCAGTAACATCGAAACAATCCAGGGCTGTCACGAAAACAATTCGAACTATAATGAACAAACCATCATCCAATCATATGGAATTGGCAAAGTCAGAGAAATCATCACATTTCAACGAAATTAGGAAACACGAAATCGACTGCAAATCAAGTCGTGACAAGCAACAAATTATACAAATCGAAGAAAGCAGAAAGCATTAGAATTGAAATAAATGTGAGTGATAAGAAATCACTCGAGTTCATTCACGAATAACTAGGTTAAATTAGATGTGAGTATAAACACTCACCTTAGCCACGAATGAAAGGCGAAGCCGTAGCGATGAGGAGGAGGAACGAAGTTACGCCGAAGCCTCATCGAGCATGAGCATGTCGAAGCAGCCACGAGCAAGATGAAGGAATCATTGACGTTGGCGCCTTTTTCCCCGAAGCAAAAGGAAGAGCTCACCTGAGAGGAGCTGCGAAGATCGACACGAAATCAAGAAGCCCTAATTCACGATCGAAGAAGAAGAACGAAAACGAGATGCCGCCATTTTCGTTCGTTTTGATTTAGGGTTCGTGAAAGTGAAAATTGAATGGAGGGATCGGGTTTAATTTTCACACGGGTTTAAAATAAAGGATAGGCTCCATTTCAAATATCATCAACATTTAACCAACCTTTTATAAAAGAAATATCGATTCAAATCTGCAATAGCACTAAACAATCGATTTAATCGTCTAGAGACGAAAATTAATTGATACAAAATACCGGGTTGTTACAGACTCCCCTCCTTAAAGGAATTGCGTCCTCGCAATCATAAGGAATAAATGGACAAAAGGTAACAACCAAAAGAGCATGGCAATGACGAGTGCATAAGCAAAGCAAATGTCAGCAGGGGAAGTATTAGATACGAAATCAAAAGGTTCGACTGATTCAAATCAAAAGAGTCAACAATCGTGGGGATCAAGAATCAAAATCAGACGACTATATGAACAACCCCAGACATCATCATCGACTAACAAAAGCAAGAACAATCGAGTTCCAGCAATTGAAAGAAAAGGAAAACAGAGCAGAATTCACGTACTGCACGAATTGAATGTGAGTAAATCAAATTACTCACCTGAATCGTCAGAGAAAAAGACGAAGCTCAAACTCAAAATCGTAAATATTCAATCATCAAAAACGATAATCGAATTTTCAAATCGCAAATATTTACTTATCTCAAATGATAACTAAATCAATAAATATTTAATTATCAAACGATAATCAAATCACAAATATCTGATTATCAAAAACGATAATCAGAAATACAAACATTCGATTAATCAAATCGAAAAAATATTTAATTATCTCAAACGATAATCAAATCGCAAATATCTGATTATCAAAAACGATAATCAGAAACACATATATTCGATTAATCAAATCGAAAAAAATATTTAATTATCTCAACCGATAATCAAATTTCATAAATATCTGATTATCAAAAACGATAATCAGAAATCAAAAACATCCGATTATCAAAAACGATAATCAGAAGTCGTAAATATTCAATTAACGAGTCCGGAATTAACCGAAGTAGTAAAAGTATGGTTCCATACTCCTTACTTTTGCTAAATCGTTTAAATCTCTTTATCGTTTCCTTGAAAGTGCAGGATTGTGTGTTTTTAAAATAACATTTCACATTCTCAAACGGACAAGTCCGGAATTAAGCGATCCAGTAAAAGAAAGGTGTCATAGTCCTCGATTTTGCTGAAACGTTTAAATCGCTTCCTCATTCTATTGAAAATGCAAACTGTAAGAATTTTGAAAACAATTTTAATTTATATTTTGAAACAACTTTTAAAAATAACGAATTTTGAAAATACGTGATTAAATTAGCAATATCAGCATTGCGGGAGAACCGCTTGTAAATCCATTTCAAAATTGACGGTTACCGAAGTTAACACGTCAAAATATCATCAAAGTAACTGGCATCAAAATATAATACCAATGAATTTTCATTCATAAAAATGTCACAAGAATCTTCTCAAAGATAGAAAGGGATGTCATACCCTAAACTTGTATTCATAACAAGTCAATAACACATGAATTCACCAATGCACAAAAATTGATAAACATATCAATAGAAATCATTAAAATTGGTGAAGCATAAATTCCAGATTTCATTACAAGAAATCCAGAGAACACAAATTCTAGGAATCTACACACGAAATCCAGAAAACACAAATTCTAGAAATCTACACACGAAATCCAGAAAACACAAATTCTAGAAATCTACACACGAAATCCAGAAAACACAAATTCTAGAAATCTACACACGAAATCCAGAAAACACAAATTCTAGAAATCTACACACGAAATCCAGAAAACACAAATTCTAGAAATCTACACACGAAATCCAGAAAACGCAAATTCTAGAAATCTACACACGAAATCCAGAAAACACAAATTCTAGAAATCTACACACGAAATCCAGAAAACACAAAGAAGGGGGAAGTCCGAGCACACGGACGAGAAGCTATCTCATGGAAGCTATCCATTTAATTTTTCCGAACACACGGATGGGCCGAAGGCATTCCGAACACACGGACGAGAAAGGCAAGTCCGAACACACGGACGAGAAAGGCAAGTCCGAACACACGGACGAGAAAGGCAAGTCCGAACACACGGACGAGAAAGGCAAGTCCGAACACACGGACGAGAAAGGCAAGTCCGAACACACGGACGAGAAAGGCAAGTCCGAACACACGGACGAGAAAGGCAAGTCCGAACACACGGACGAGAAAGGCAAGTCCGAACACACGGACGAGAAAGGCAAGTCCGAACACACGGACGAGAGACATCGCACATTGCTAGTCTAAATCATAAAAATGATCGTCATCGATCATAAAGAAGTGTCGATTACACTAAGCTAGTAAATATAAGAGTTTAGCTTCATGTCCCATAACCACTTGCTTAACTCAAATATTTACGAACAAATTGTAGATCTTCACTAGAAAATTGTCACAAAAGGTTCAATCGAACAAGTCCAGGAGTTAATCGACGAAGTAAACGCAAGCGTTTCATACCACTTGTTTTACTAGGCCGTTTAATTGAATTTCTCATACGAGTGAAATAAAGGCTTGTATATACTAATAGATTGGAAAACGGTTTAAGGAAAAGAGCTTTATTGTAAAATAGTTTTGAAATCGTTTGGAGAAAAGGATTTAAATATTTACTACTAGTATAGAAAACCTTTATATTTTTAAAGTGACAAATCACAAAAATGATTGTAGAAACAATCAATCACAAGAATTCACATACGAAGATGTGAATGGAATCCAAAGAAATCGATACTGAATCCATCAGAAAGTATGTTCACAAAAATCCCGAAGAAAATGTCATCAAAGTTGCTAATAAATGATAGCAACAAATCGGGGAAATAATCAAGAGTCGATTAAATTTGGAAACCAAGTCAATTCACTAAAATTTCACATTCGAAGACGTGAATAAAATCCAAAGAATTCGATTCCAAATTCATCAAAGTAGGAATACCAAAAATTCCAGAAATAGAAGTTATCAAAATCGACAAAGGTGATAAGAACAAATTAGAAAAGAAGAATCGATTATCAACTGGAAAAACAAAGCAAAACGAGCAGAAATGCATAATTGACTTCAACAAAAGTAAGAATCAAGTCAATGTCGAAGCCAAAGATTAATAGCCGCAGTTGAGTACAAAATGAATCAATCATCATTATCAAAGAAACCAACGGCAAATAAAATCAGAGTCTTGAAAATTAAGAAATTAGCAATTTCTCAGAAACAAAGTGACCGACGTCGAAGGGAATTCAAGACGAGAAAAAACACAAAATATCAAGTTCAAAATTGCTGAGATCCAAACAAAATCAACATCGGCTAAATCAATTCAAAGCCGAAAACAAAAGAACAAAAATCCTCATCATCGAAAACCCAACTTAAGTTCGCAAAGTAAACGGAGGCAGAAGCCAAAAATACTTTCACGAAATCAAAATTAAATACACATGAATAAGCGTTAGGAATTCATACCTAACAGTCAAAAATAATCATATGTAAAGATGAGAGATAAAACGTCGACAAATAGTTGTAACACATGCTCCATCTAGGTTATGTTTTATAATTGTCCTAAACCCCAGGCTCTGATACCAAGCTGTAACGCCCCACCTCTATACCCACGCTAGCCAAGAACACTACGGTGTAGTGCTGTCAACTAGCACGGAGAATAAGGCTGTTGAGGAGCGACCATCTATGTAATTGCTTTGTGAAAGCACTGATATGTCAGATAATAAAACATTGCATTTCATCTTTTAGAGGAAATCCGACATACCGATACAAACTCAAAGCTACTACACAGTGGCTATAATAGTTTAGGACAATAGATATAAAAATAACACAGATAACATAAATGCGGAATAAAGATGGAACAAAAAGTCTCATATACATAATAACTGATATCAGTTACAATACATTTGACACAATACAAATGATACAACTACAACTGTCGACTCAAGAAGTTATATATACAAGTACATTATCGACTAATATACATGAATACATTATCATCTTAAAACAGACACACTGACTAGTACAATAAGACGAAGACCACTTCAAATGATATAAAAAGTCTTCATAGCTCTAGCAGCAACCCAAAGCTAAAAATCTACAACCTGTAAATACTCGGTCTGACCTGAGTATTACATTCAAAAGAAAATAATACCCGGGTCAGTCTAATTCAAACTCAGTTATTAGCGCATAGAAGCAATAATAATCAATCTCAATATAGATGACAGTCACAGAAATCTCGTATATCCAACTCTCGATACGAGAATTGGATAACGGCAGATATAACACTAAACAGTGTTAATCCACAAAGCAGAAATCCAAAGCAGTTTAAGCAATTGGAATGTCAATTTAAAAAAAACATCAATGCTAATTGGGTGCAGTACACGCTAACGTGTACTGCCTCGCCAATACAGCCTACGAATTACGCAACAGGTCGATGAATCAAGAACAAAAGAAATATCGATTAAAATCTGTCAATTCGGTGTGGCTGCAGTGCACGCACGTGCACTGCCTCACCACACGCACGTGCACTGCCTCGCCACAACCGAATATAAAGTCACCACAAGGGACAAGGGTAAAACTGCTACGAAAATGCAGCCACCACTTGTATTTAAGGGCAAGGCTGCATCAGTGAAATGAAACAGTGTATCCAGTGAAAGAGGCAACGAGTGGTGCCCAAATGGATACATCATTAAACAAAATGGATTACAAGTCAAGTGCCATCATAAAAGACAGCAACTAAAAGTGATATAGGCATATGTACCCAAACCAAGACAATCATTTCCAAGAGAAAAATGCAATTCAAATATGCATATATACATATCAAATGATGTATATACATACGGGACTGCATATATATATATATATATATATATATATATATATATATGAAGACCGAAATGCAACTGGATGCAAACAGTCTCAAAAACATGAGTGTATGAAAGGTAACAAATATAATACTATAACTGGACAGTATTTACCTCATAGTCTAGAACAAGACAAAATGCCCAAGTCGAAACACATAGGCAAAAACAACAAATACATGTTCAGATGAACAAATGTCACAAATGCAGACAGGCCAGAGTCAAAGTACGCAAGTGAATCCAGAAGCAACATGGGTAAGTACAAGACTATGTTCAAGTGGATCAAGTAAACAATTCGAGTTGATACAAATATCACAAGTGTCAGTGCAACTGGACAACAAACAGACTCAACAGATATCACAAGAGATACAAGAGAAGCCACAACATGAAGCACTGCAATTCAAATAGCAGTACAACTGGAAGTGATCAGGTGAACACAACAGCTACAAGTGTAACAAAGTGTCACGTACCGAAATTTTCGACTTTCGAAAATTCAACATCGATACTCCCTTTATCGACTGTCGAGCAATCGAGTGCCGGAAACTCCAATAGTGAGGGTTTAAGAAAGAAGAAAAAGGCAGAAGAAGAAGAAAAGAAAAACAGAACAGAACAACATCAGAACAGAAAACAATATCAGAATCTCACATCGCAGCGGAACAATATATAATAGATAAATGAATAATCTTTAAAACAAAGAACTATATCATTTTATACATACATCAATCATCAGAGTCAATATACAACAATGGACAGTTATATAACTTGTCCTCATACAGAATACACAGCGGAATAAATAATATCAGATACAAATACTACGTCTCGTCATCCAGCTTATCTCCAAAGCTCCAGAATATCCAGAATATCCTGATGATCTAACTCTAGACTGCCCGTGTGGAAATTGGTGGGCACCCAGAGTTTAGAAGGGAAACAATAAACTCCGAGTCAGTCATGGTGACTGGTGTGAGATCGTAAAACAGTTATTCTTTAAAACAACAACAGAAAAATTTTAAAGTCAATTCGCAATGCTTTTGGAAAATGAAACTACCATAAGACCTCCCACCACACACACAATGCAAACGCAGACTTGGAGGAGATTTCTTCTTATGATAGTCAAAAATGCTTACTACGCAAAATCAAATCATTTTTGATATTATTATTAGTGCATAGTGTAGAAATCATTTCGAAAGTAGAATATAAATCTTAGCCAGCATAGGTACCATTATAGTATGCTTGCTATAGCTACCATATTAAATGGCAGGTTCTACAACTAAAACCGTACAAGGCTCGTATTGTTTCTTTGGATTTCCAACAAATGGTCAGGCTAAGGAACTTCCTTTCCACGATGGGTACGTCCCTGGAATAGACGACCCGAGAAATAACCTAACATTACGGTTAGATCTCTGCCAACACAAGGCCGGGTTACCTCTGCAAAAGTAGGTAACTACTGACACGCGTATGCCATCCCCCGATCGTCACCGATCTTCCCGAGGATCCCCGATTTCCAACAAACCACATAGATAATAATAATGCAGTAACCACAGAGGTTAAGTATCTGGGCTCCATACCATGATACCACCTTTATCCAGAAGGAATGACATACACTAAGGGGCGCTACTCCCTAGAACCTTGCCGCATCCTTCCTGTTTCGACCATTTCCGGGGTGTGAGGCTCGATGAAGTCTCGTCCACAAAGCTACGCTTTCTACAAAGCCCTGCTTCGGGTCAAACAAAAATGATCAACCTATGATCACAAAGATATAAGATCAAACAAATGATCATATCACAAATGATCAAACACTGATCATTTCACAGCAACACTCAGTATGCCACGTTACCAAATTGGGATATATCGCTGATAAATTTCAACTACATAACCTCTGAGCTCGTACGTCTCAGAGAAGGGTGTTAAGCTAAGAGAATAAATTCTCCGCCACCAACAGAAATGTATTTGAAAGAAATCAGCTTTATATCTCAAATTGTAACGTCAGACACACAATCCATACAAGTCTGTTCCGGGATCGAACAGAACCGAAGGCACTTCTCACGAAGCCCTTGCATATCCGGATAATTTCTAATCACGTCCAGACTTCCCGTCACTAAGGGTGATAAAACCTCTAAATCGGAGATCAGCCGATGTAGAGTAACTCGACGGTAATCCTTCCGTTTTCAAAAATATCCGGTCTTCAACACCGGTCTTCGAATGCAATTCATAACGACGTATCACATATTCGGAATGGGTTATACGACCCCATGGTCCTTTCCCGACTAACCCGAATAGTGAGAGATTTTTTCAAAAATAAGTGTGGCATTCAAATTCATCCAATTCACAACAATTACCTATCTAAAGGTAATTATTGATAGTCGGTTATTTAACTATCAATAAAGATGCGCAACATCATCAGATTCCAAATAATTTTCCAAATTATTTAATCTTCCAAAATATCTTTACTAGATAGAAAATTTCCACACTTAACCATTTGAAAACAATTTCAAATCAATTTCCACACTTCAAAAATAAATCAATATTTATTTTTAAACAACTTCGCTTTCTTTTATAAATTCCGTATCGAATTTATACTTTCGAATATCTACTGATATTCGATTTTCAAATCGTTTTCAATATTCTGTTTCAATTTATCTTTACAAGGATAAATTCTCAAAACGTTCATTTCATATTGGAAAAGCAATCCCATACTTATTTAAAAAATAAGTGTTTCACCAATCTTTTATTTTCAACATTTGAAAATATTCGATATACTTAAATCAATATTAAGTATATATTCATTCTTCAAGGAAATCATAAATTTTAACATCTATTTGAGTCAAAACGAATGTTACGTAAAACATCATTACGACGACTTAAAATCACTAGTATAGGGATTCAGATTTAAGATAGATATGTAAATCCCAATACTATATAAAAACATTTCCTTTCGGAAATCATTTACTATAACAACAGTGTTATAGTCCACCATTTCCTTAAATTTCTCGAAAACGCCTATTTCAACAAGAACTGTTGAAATCTATGATTTCGATATTCAATATATTTTAAAACATCGTTTAAAACAATTAACTTCATTTCAAATATCACTTTCCCAAAATAATATCCATTTTACTTAACAATATATTCACTGTCCAAAATCGTGAATATACTTCACTAATCACATTTCACTATTTAATTCATCAAATTCAATTTATTCCGAATTTATAAAACAACGCTTATAAATTCCATTTCTGTTTTATAACAACTTCGGTTTATAAATCTCCTTTTATTAATTTCTATAATACAGTTATTAAAATAAGTGATTTTAGATTTATAAAACAACGTTTATAAATTCAACCTTATATTTCACAATAACTTTGATTTATAAATCCCATTTATTAACAAGTTCGATCAATACTCCCTTTAAAGGCAAAAATCCAGTTTTATAAGTTAATTTCTTATAAATCTTCCATTCTACAATTTCATTCATTTTAACTTCACAATTTATAAATCTATAAATTTCATATCGATTTTCCAAATTCGCTTTAATTTTCCAATTAAATTTCTAATTGGACTTCCCACTTATTTCTTTTTAAATAAATTCCTTTTAAAAAAAATCAATTTTTTTATCTCTTTCAATCTATTTAAAAGTCCAAATTTAAATTAAATTCTTCAATTTATAATCACTGTTTTATGAAATCCATTTGTTTAGCATTTTCACTTTATTCTGGAATTTATTCAATACGATTATAAAAATTTACTTTTTTTATAATTTAAAAATTCCTTTCTTCAAAATTTCTTCAATTTCAAAAATTGATTCACTTAGAAATTTTCTACTTGAATTTCAAAAATTCAATTTCGTTTATCTTTGGAATCCAACGATGTCCAAACATCCATTCAGCTAAATTTTGGCTTTCAAACAATTTCCAGATATCAATATGATTAATAGCATCACTATAATCATTCACAGATTCATATCACAATAGAAATAAATTCAATCAATGTGAGGGGTCCAGTTGGATCCCTCCAACCTGTTTCCCTGCATCCAAAGACGTTAGCACAATACCAATTCCGCTCCAGTAGGGAATTATCGCGGTATATGGGTTTTATAAAAATCCGCTTACTAACGGCGCAATAGGGTCTCATCCGCTATACGAGGCGGGAAATCATCAATCCAATATATACATATGCCAATATGTATATATTTCTATATATATAGATATATCCTATTATATCTAATATCACATCCAAACAAATCAAACAAATCAATAACTGCAATTCAAAATTAAATCTGAGTGAGAAGATCTCACCTTAGCTTTTAATTTGCAATCCCTTTTTCCAATCCAATTTGTTTTCTTCACAGTTTTAAACCTTGTATAAATAATTTATACAATCTATTAATATTTGAATCAACTGAACAATTAATTACCATCTGTTAATTTATTTAAACTAATAATTTAAATTTTATCGAATGATCTATATTAAACAAATTTTCTATTAACTATTTAAATTGATCGAACAATTTATTACTACTTCTTTTTATCTTTATTTTTATTTGAAACACATTTTCATATGAAAATAGTTTATATAGATTCTAAATATCTATAAAAATATGTATTTTCCCATTTAAAAATTTCTATCTTTCAAAGTTTATCTATATACATACCACTTTGAGTTTATCACCAAAAATTTATTTTACTGTAAATTTTATACAAACTAAAAATTTCTAAACTATATAAATATTTTCTTTTACTAGCATATATATATATATATAGATAAAAATGTCTACATCTAATTATATATATGTATGTATATAAAATTTGAAAAACTGTATTTATCACCTATTTTCATCATTTTTTTTTTCTTAACTGTATATACAAAACTTGACTCTACTGTCAGTTATAAAAAAAATTATTTCCTGTACATACATATTTATACCTACACTAACATTTAATTAGATTCAAATTTGAAAATCGGTTGTTAACACATATACCTTACCAAATCAACCCTGTATCGAGAATTCTAGCTAGAGCTTCCTGTCGACATCACCACTCACGACCGAGGCCACCACCAGCGAAGCCCTCCATAACTCGAGATCACCTCGATGACGAACCCTAATTCACGAACGAGATGAACGCGAATACCATCGCGATCGAACTCCAGAACCACCCTTGCTGTCGCCTTCGCCTAGTTGCGATCGAAACCCCCAAATCACCCAGTCGCGACGCCCTAAATTCACGTGCGCTCAACCCTATCGAAATCGTCACAACATTCATGCCCTGTCGTCGATTCGATTGTCACCAAGAACTCTAGCGCCGCCCCCTTCCACGCGGCCACGAATGAAGAAATCGATAACCCCCCCCCTCTTCGACGGCACTGCTCGTCTCCTCCAGGCGACTCGCCGACCAAAACGCGATTTTCATTTTCTATTTTTTTTTTTATATATACTGAATTCAAAATGAATTAGAGAGGAGAGGAATCGCGAATTTTCCTTTGAACTATAAACGGAGGGCTCGGCCATATATTTTGTGAAGGAGAAGTTTATTTTGAATTTTTAACGAGGCTTGGCCATTAAAATTTTGAAATGAAGCTGAGAAATGTGTTTCGTTCGTATATAATTTTTTCTTCAATCGATATTGTTTTGAAAAGAGGGAACAGATAGTACGCGATTAACAGAGGGTAGGTCGACGCAAATCAGAGAATAGGGTGGCTGATTGTTTTAGTGTATAAATTTATTTTTTTAAATTAAATCGATTAATTATTGTCCAGACGTTTTTATCTCGTACGATCACACAATAGCTCTGAAAATTACAAAATTTAAAATCCGATAATAAAACAATATTACGGATCCAATGGAACTCGTTTCGTCAAATTCCGAGACTGTGCCTCGGACAGCTATTTTTAAATATCGATTGAACGATATAAATTCCAAAACTGAACGAAACACTTTGAAATACAATTCTGAAGTTTCTATTATCTTCAGTGTTATTAATATAAATTTTAAAAGCTTTTGAAATATTTTTCTTCAACTGTAAATTGAAGATTTAAATTCTTATTCAACTTTCAATCGATTAAATTTTAAAGTTTAATCGCAGATTTCAAAATTATATCGGGGATTCAAATTAAATTATCGTTCAAATATTTAAAATTAATTAAATATTCTCAATTTAATTTGGTCAAAATTCTGGGTCGTTACAGACTTGAAAGTGTATATGGATCGATAATATAGTTAAACTACGACTACCAAGTGCGGAATTATAAATAATAGTAAATGGCAGTAATAAAAAAGACACCAGGAATTTTTATACTGGTTCGAACTTCTCGTTCTACGTCCAGTCCCAGACTGCTTCTGGAATTTCTCGAATAACCCTCACTTAACCCGGAGGAACAGGTATTACACCGCCTGAGCAACTGAACAGGACTTTTCCGCCTAAGCAACCGAATAGGACTTTTCGCCTAAGCAACCGAATAGGACTTCAATTACAATTTGGAAATTGTTTCTTGACTTGTGTGTTCTTTTAATAACACGAATATAGTCAATGTAGTACACCCTTCCTATAATCTTCTTGATATGATGATTTGAATGTGCAAAGATAGGAAGTAGAGATTGAAAATCACTTGAGATTATAACAATATAAGATCAGAAAAGATAGAAAGAATTAGTTAATGAAATAGTGGATTTTCATCTCTATTTATAGTATTGAATAGTTTTAATTCAATAGTTGCAACTATTAGAAGAAGTGCAACTCTTGGTGAAGAAGACAACTCTTCAGATTTTGATATTATATGAAGAGATGCTTCAGTTCGTCAAGTTCAGATGTCTGAGATAAAAGTGACAGATGTCTGAATAATTTTGAATTTCAAAAAATCAAAGGAAACACTAAACAGTTAATTTAGACGTCTGTCTTTTAATTCAGACGTCTGTCTAGGATGACAGACGTCTGTTATTAAGTGACAGACGTCTATTTCATATAGAAATAGAAGAATTAACAACATAGTGCTCAGACGTCTGTTATCTTAATTTAGACGTCTGATATTGATGTCAGAAGTCTGAATTAATATACAGACGTCTATTTCTGTACTGTTCTGTTCCTTTGTCCATTTTATTATTTTTGAACTTGAGAAAATATATAATTTTGAAAATACTTTTTTTTATATTTATTTTAAAGCAAGATTTTCAAAAGTATATGTGTGTGTGTGTGTGTTTCATCACCATATCAGAGATTTTACAAATATATCTAACTAGATTTTATAAAGAGCTTTTAATCTTGTTGATGATAATAGCTTCTTTTGATGATTCCTGCAAGAATATTTGACATAATAATATATAGATTGAAATATATAGTTGTCGCATTAAAATCGAAGAAGTCGGGTTTCAACATTCTCCCCCTTTTTGATGATGACAACTATATAATTCATCGATTAGTTATAATCATACCTTTTGCTCCCCCTGTCAATATGACCATATTATATAGCAGAAATATAATTATTTCTCCCCCTTTGTCATTAACAAAAAGAATTGTTGGGGTTGACTTGGATAAAAAAATAACAAAACTGTGAGTAACACACTAATTAAGAGATGTAAACAAACCAAGCAAGATATAAACAAAACAATGTTTAGGATACATCATAGTTGATTTTTAAAAAAAAAACAGATAAAATTATACAATCTTATCATTCACCATTGTTTGAACCAAAAAAAATATATGAGAGAAGATTGAACCAAAAGAGACACCAAAAGAGAAACCAAAAGAGAACCATCTTCATTCACCATTCTCCCCAAGAAGGAGAAGAAGGAGGTGAGGATCCATGAGACTTTTTCCATAATTGACGAAGAATTGTCTTGATATTTCTCAATTCTCGTGCATTCTCTTCGACTTTGGCATCAAAGTAATCGAATCTAGAATTGATGGAAGAAAAGCCTTGTGCTATTTGTTGAGAAATTTTCTTTTGATTTTGAGAAATAATGATGTCGGATTTGAGCTTTTCATTTTTAGTATACGAGCGAGAAGTACCAGAAATTAGTTCTATCTCGAAATTTTCCGAATTTGGGCTTTGGATAAAAGCTTGCTCAAAAGCTTCATCTTCATCTTCTTCTTCATTTTCCCTTTCTTCATCATTCTTTTCTTTTTCAGTATTGTCTTCATTTCCATTATGTCCGGAACTACTTACTTTTGCTTTTCCTTTCTCTTTTTGTAAAGCAAGTTGTTCCGCTTTATAATCATTAAATGTTGGAAATGTTGGAGGAGATTCTGGTAATCCCATTAAACTGAAGAAGCGAATGTTGGATACCTTGATTTTTTCAAATTCAATTGATGGACTTTGAATAGAGAAGGCACTTAAAATTCGAGTAATATAGGGAGCATAGATAATTGAGCGTTTCTTGGAGTCATGATAAGTGCGAAAAGCATCATAAAAGTATTGAGCCCAATTGATTTGAGTATTGGATAGAATTGATTGAAGTGCTTTATCTTCATCATCGTAAATGACCTCATGGCTTCCTTGTCGGGGAAAAATTGTTTTTATTAGCATTCTAAGCAATAGTCGAGGTCGAGGACGAAGATGATTTGATCTATCTGTGGATTTTTCAGGTTCAAAAAGATAATATTCGATTTGTTTAAGTTCTTCTCCTTCTAACTTAAAGTCATCTATGTCGACCCCTTCCGAGCTACATTTTAAAATACGTCCAATGTCAGAAGGAGTTATTTGCAGAATGTTTCCAAAAACGCTTGTCCAAAGCGTTCCTTTTTCTCGATGAATTCTAATTTTTGGATTGTTAACATTCGCTAGAAATAATAGTACACTAAGTCTGCAAATGTTGACTTGATTATCTTTGAAATCAATAAGGCTTGTAATCTGAGATCTATCAGTATAGAGCCTAAGTTTGTAGAAAGGAAAATGATCAAGATTATGAAAGATACCATGAAATGATTGAAGAGAACATAAATGCTTGTAACGAGCCATGCTTCGAGGTTCGTGGTATAACCAAGCTTCAATTTGATCTTCCGAAGGAAGAATGTAAGGAGGTTGATGAGATGAATCTCCTTTTTGTTTCTTAGGTTTGGGCGCCATTGAAAAATTGAAAAAGCTAGGGTTTCGAGTTTGAGAGACGAGAAGAAGAAAAATAAACCGTTTGAAAAAACGTATGTAGATTTTCTTCTTAACAGGGTTTCAGACGTCTGAAAATTAAACAGTCGTCTGAAATTCTGTAGAATAAAAACATAGACTAGAAGAACAGACGTCTAAAAATTTATGACAGCCGTCTAAGACGTATGACAGACGTCTAAAAATAATTGACAAACGGCTCAGAAGGTTTAAAATGAAACAGAGAGCAAAAAACATTTTGCACTAAATTCAGACGTCTGATCTTTTTATATTTAGACGTCTATTATGAATAACAGACGTCTGTTATCTTTAAACAGACGGCTAATTTTGACTGCAAAAGTATAGACAGATTTAGACGTCTGTGAAAAATGACTCAGACGTCTGTGTGTCTGAAGATAGAAAAAGTAGTTGTTTTTACAGACGTCTGTTGAAAAATATAGACGTCTGTCTGTCTGATAAAAGATTTTCTTTAGTTTAGGCTTTTCTTTTTTTTTAAAAAAAAAAATATAGATTATTTATTTCTATTGATAAGAACATAATACAAGAATAAGTCAACAAATCAAACATACAAACATATATATATTATCTATTTAGGAGTCTTTGGAGTTTTTGGAGACTTCGGAGACTTCCCTTTGGATGATTTGTGTTGATTTTGTTCAGCAGACTGATAAATAGGAGACCATTGAGGTTGACGTTCCCATGAATTTGGGGATACATGAGGACGTTGAGGTGAGAGAATATGTGCATTTGTGTTGATCGGAGATGAACCACATATTTTTGCAGCACATCGTTCAAGAAAACTGAGTCGTCTTCCATGACTCTTTTGTTCAAAATACATTTCTCGCTGAAGATCAAGTGTTTCCCTCTGATAGTGATGTAAATTATCTATCTTTTCTTTAGTAGATGGAGATGGAAATAAATTTCTTCGCGAACGTTTATTTTCCGGCGTATATCCCGTATGATGACTTTGTGGTGGACATATCGGAATATAAGCTGGAGTTGGAGTCGGAAGTTCGGAAGACCCAGAACTAGGAGTTTCGAAATTAATTGAAGAAAACTCAGATGTATAGGAGGGCTCATCTGAAGATGAACCAGCCATGGAATATAAGAATAATGCAAAGTTCAAAAACATATTTGTATTTTTACCTTTGTAAAAAGAATAGATAAGCTGAATAAAAAATTTCTGTGGTAAAAAGAAATTTATAGACAACTAAAAGCTAAAAAATAAATGGTTAAGATTAAAAGAAGACAAAATTTAATGTTAACCAGAAACAATATGTGTGGGTAAAAGAAAAATTTAAATAAAGATAGAATAGCTGAAGTAAACTTCATAATTTGTTGAGAGAGATAATACCAAGTTCTCGTCTCAATTTTACAAAAATGTTTTCATTTAAAGGTTTTGTAAAAATATCTGCTAATTGATTTTCCGAAGATATAAATTCTAGATTGATTATATCTTTTTCAATATTATCACGAAGAAAATGATGACGAATGTCAATATGTTTTGTCCGTGAATGATTTACTGGATTTTTAGATAAATTTATAGCACTAGAGTTATCACAGAAGATTGTAGATTTAGATAAGTTAAAACCAAAATCTTGAAGAGTTTGTTGCATATAAATTACTTGAGCACATGCCAAAGCTGCAGATATATATTCTGCTTCACAAGTAGAAAGTGATACGCAATTTTGTTTCTTACTGAACCAAGATACTAGAGACCGTCCAATGAAGTGACAAGTCCCACTTGTACTTTTTCTATCCGTCCGACTTCCTCCAAAATCAGCATCACTATATGATACTAATTCAAAAGGACATTCTTTCGGATAAAATAGTCCAAAATCTTTGGTTTTGTTGAGATAACGTAAAATACGTTTCACTGCTCTAATATGTGATTCTTTAGGATCGGCTTGAAATCGTGCACACAAACAGACACTCATCATAATATCGGGTCTACTAGCAGTTAAATATAATAACGATCCAATCATACTTCGATATAACTTTTGGTCTACACTCTTGCCATTTTCATCTTTTTCAAGATGTATGGTTGTACTCATAGGAGTTGGTTTGGCAGAGGTATTTTCCATACCAAAGCGTTTGATTAAATTATTACAATATTTTTCTTGATTTATAAAAATACCATTATTAATTTGTTTAATTTGAAGTCCAAGAAAATATGTTAATTCTCCCATATGAGACATTTCAAATTCATTTGTCATTATTTTAGAAAATTCTTGACATAATTTATCATTAGTTGATCCAAAAATAATATCATCTACATAAATTTGAACAATTAAAATATCATTTTTCTTTTTCTTAATAAAAAGAGTTTGATCAACCTTTCCAATTTCAAAACCAGAATTGATTAAATAAGTTTTTAAACGATCATACCAAGCACGAGGTGCTTGTTTCAAACCATATAAAGCCTTTTTAAGTTTATAAACATGTTCTGGAAATTGTTCGTGTATAAACAAGGGAGGTTGTTCAACATAAACATTTTCTTTAATAAATCCATTTAAAAAAGCACTTTTAACATCCATTTGATATAATTTGAAATCATGAAAACAAGCATAGGCTAATAGAATTCGTATTGCTTCTAATCTTGCGACAGGAGCAAATGTTTCTTCATAGTCAATTCCTTCTTCCTGATTATATCCTTGAGCAACTAATCTAGCTTTATTTCTAGTGATATTACCATTTTCATCAGCTTTATTTTTAAAAACCCATTTAGTGCCAATAACTGTTTGATCAGATGGTCGTGGAACTAAATCCCAAACGTCATTTCTTTCGAATTGGTTTAGTTCTTCTTGCATCGCAATAATCCAATAATCATCAGTTGAGGCTTCCTTAATATTTTTAGGTTCTATATTAGAAAGAAATGCTATATGACCCATTTGATTTAGTTGATTTCTTGTTTTAACTCTTTCATCAATTTCTCCTATTATATTTTGAATTGGATGATCTTTTAAAATTCTTGGTGGAGATTTTAAATCAGTTTCAATTTGATTTAAAGAAGAGATATTTTCAGGTGAAATGTTGTAAAAAGTAGAGTTTGAATTTATTAAAATGTCTTCATCATCATTTGTTTTAATTTTGAAATTTTCATCAAATGAAACATGAAGTGTTTCTTCAATAGATTTAGTTCTTATATTATAGATTCTATATGCTTTGCTTCGTTCGGAATATCCGATGAATATACATTCATCTGATTTTGGATCAAATTTACCTAATTGATCTTTTGTATTTAAAGCGAAACATTTAGAACCAAAAACTTTAAAGTAAGATATATTAGGTTTTCTACCGATGAAGAGTTCATATGGAGTATGTTTAGTTAAAGGTCGAATAGAAACACGATTTAGGACATAACAAGCAGTAGCAACGGCTTCTGCCCAAAATTGTTTTGGAAGAGTGGTTCCATTCAATAGAGTCCTAGCACATTCTTGAAGTGATCTAGTTTTACATTCAACAACTCCATTTTGTTGAGGCGTTCTTGGAAATGAAAAGTTATGAAATATTCCCTTTTTATTACAGAACTTCTCAAACAATTCATTTTCAAATTCTCCTCCATGATCACTTCTAATATTTTTAATTTTTAGATTTTTAATATTTTGAATACGTTTAGCAAAGATTTTGAAATTCTCAAAAGTATCGCTTTTGTTTTTCATAAATAAAGTCCAAGTATATCTAGAGAAATCATCAACTATTACAAAGACATATCTATTGTGATTAATAGATTGAGTCTGAGTTGGTCCAAATAAGTCTAGATGCAACAATTCAAGAGGTTGCAAAGTTGAGATGATCTTCTTGGATTTAAAAGTAGATTTAGTTAGCTTTCCTAGTTGACAAGCATCACAAATGCTATTTACCTTAAAATTCATTTTAGGTAATCCTTTTACCAAATTATTTTTGGATAATTTATTAATAGCTTTGAAATTTATATGACAAAATCTTTTATGCCATAGCCAAGGATCATTTTCTTTGACTAATAAGCACATATTTGTATTATAATTTATTTTCATATTTAAAATATAAATATTATGATCTCTTACTCCTTCGAAAATGATATTTTTGTTATGATCAAAAATATTGCATTTATTTTCAGAAAATACTATGTTAAAACCTTTATCACATAATTGACTAATACTAAGTAAGTTATGTTTTAAATTTTTAACTAATAAGACATTTGTAATAAGAGGTAATTTAGATGTACCATCATTGCTCACATCGCCTTTGCCGATGATGTAACCTTTTGAATTATCTCCAAAAGTGACAGATCCTCCATCTGAGTAGATAATGTTAGTTAACATATTTTTATTGCCTGTCATGTGTTTTGAGCAACCACTGTCTAGAATCCATTTTCCTCTTTTCTTAATCGGTACCTGCAAAAAATATTGAAATTCTATTGGTACCCACTTCCTCTATAGGGTCCTAAGGGTTAAATCTTAGGAAGCCAAACCCAGTTGGGTTTAGAGTTCCCTTTAAAAATAAAATTTTCATTCTTATGTACAGACATAATAAAAGATTTAATGTAGTTTTTCTTAATCAAATTATTATTAGTTTTTGGAACCCAAATCATAATTGATTTTGGATGAATAATTTTTGAAGAAGATTTTTGAGCAGATATAGATTCCTTTTTCTTAAAATTAGTATATAAAGAACCATTATTTTTAGAATGCTTTTGTATTGGTTTTTTATATCCTAATCCCTTTTTATTTGAACAAGTTTGAGAATTCTCAATTATTTTAGAGAGACTCTCTCTTCCACTGTTAAATTTAGAAACATTTTTAGAAATATTTTCTAGTTTTGTTTTAAGATTTGATACTTCTATATCAAGTGTTTTAATATTAGAGTTTAAATCATAATTTTCTTTTGCTAATTTAACATTCTCATATTTCTGTTTTTCTATTTCACTGCTTAAATCAGTCAATTGAGATGTTATATTAACATAAGATTCTTGAGATTTTACTAACTCTTCCTCTAATATTTTCTTTTCATCTTTTAACATGACAGTTTCTATTTTAGATCTATTTAATTTTCCTAAAGCATCTTTATATTTACTCTTTAGAATTCTAAGTTTATCTAACAATTCAGAGTTTATTTCTATTAAATCGTCAAAAGTTAGATCACTTACATCATCATTTGTTGCCATAAAACAAACATTGGCTTGTTCTGAATCACTATCATTATCACTGTCTGATGAAGAAGATTCTGTATCATCCCATGTAACTGAGAAGGCTTGTTTCTTTTTATATTTGTCCTTTTTGAAATTATTCTCTTTCTTCCGATCAGGACAATCTTTCTTTATGTGGCCCTTCTTGTGACATTCGTAGCATTCAAGAGATGAACTTGATGGCTTATTAAAACCCTTGTTATTTCCAAATTTATTACCCTTTTTGAATTTTAAAAACTTTTTGAAATTCTTAGCTATAAATGCCATATCATCTTCTGATTCAGAGTCTTCTTTTTCTGCTTGAAAAGCGATAGTTTTCTTGTCCTGTGCTTGTGCTCGTCTTGCCTGCAAATTTACTTCATAGGACATTAGATTTCCTATTAACTCTTCTGTTTTTATGGTTGAAATATCATTAGCTTCCTCGATAGCTAAGACTTTTCGTTCCCATTCATCAGTTAAAGAGTTAAGGATTTTTGATACAACATCAGATTCAGTAAAAGTGACTTCTAAAGCTAAAAGAGAGTGATAAATATCCTGGAACCTAGAATACATTTCACTAATACTTTCTCCTTGTTTCATCCTAAAATTTTGAAATTGGTTTTTAAGCATAGAGATCTTGCTTTGTTTTACTTTATTTGTTCCTTCGTGTGTAACCTTAAGAGTATTCCATATTTCATATCCAGTTTTACAGATACTGACTCGATTGAATTCATTTTTGTCTAAAGCACAAAATAACATGTTCATTGCTTTTGCATTTGCAGTAGCATCTAGTTTTTGAGTATTAGACCATGTAGCATACTCTGTAGTAGGGATATGATATTCAGTTTGAATAATATTCCAGGTTTCAAATCCACTTGCTTGCATAAAAATTCTCATTCTAGTTGACCAATAACTATAATTTAATCCGTTAAACAATGGTGGTCGTGTAGTGGCTTGTCCCTCAGTAAAACTGTTGCTAGTGTTATTGTCCATATTATTAAAATATCAGATAACTGTGTTATAGTTACGTGATGACCTTGCTCTGATACCAAATGAAAGTGTATATGGATCGATAATATAGTTAAACTACGACTAGCAAGTGCGGAATTATAAATAATAGTAAATGGCAGTAATAAAAAAGACACCAGGAATTTTTATACTGGTTCGAACTTCTCGTTCTACGTCCAGTCCCAGACTGCTTCTGGAATTTCTCGAATAACCCTCACTTAACCCGGAGGAACAGGTATTACACCGCCTGAGCAACTGAACAGGACTTTTCCGCCTAAGCAACCGAATAGGACTTTTCGCCTAAGCAACCGAATAGGACTTCAATTACAATTTGGAAATTGTTTCTTGACTTGTGTGTTCTTTTAATAACACGAATATAGTCAATGTAGTACACCCTTCCTATAATCTTCTTGATATGATGATTTGAATGTGCAAAGATAGGAAGTAGAGATTGAAAATCACTTGAGATTATAACAATATAAGATCAGAAAAGATAGAAAGAATTAGTTAATGAAATAGTGGATTTTCATCTCTATTTATAGTATTGAATAGTTTTAATTCAATAGTTGCAACTATTAGAAGAAGTGCAACTCTTGGTGAAGAAGACAACTCTTCAGATTTTGATATTATATGAAGAGATGCTTCAGTTCGTCAAGTTCAGATGTCTGAGATAAAAGTGACAGATGTCTGAATAATTTTGAATTTCAAAAAATCAAAGGAAACACTAAACAGTTAATTTAGACGTCTGTCTTTTAATTCAGACGTCTGTCTAGGATGACAGACGTCTATTATTAAGTGACAGACGTCTATTTCATATAGAAATAGAAGAATTAACAACATAGTGCTCAGACGTCTGTTATCTTAATTTAGACGTCTGATATTGATGTCAGACGTCTGAATTAATATACAGACGTCTATTTCTGTACTGTTCTGTTCCTTTGTCCATTTTATTATTTTTGAACTTGAGAAAATATATAATTTTGAAAATACTTTTTTTTATATTTATTTTAAAGCAAGATTTTCAAAAGTATATGTGTGTGTGTGTGTTTCATCACCATATCAGAGATTTTACAAATATATCTAACTAGATTTTATAAAGAGCTTTTAATCTTGTTGATGATAATAGCTTCTTTTGATGATTCCTGCAAGAATATTTGACATAATAATATATAGATTGAAATATATAGTTGTCGCATTAAAATCGAAGAAGTCAGGTTTCAACAAGACTTCCCCCCTTAAAAGAATTTCGTCCTCGAAATTACAAGTTAGGAAAAATGGTCCTTAACTCGTCTACTATTTTTTCACAATTCAATAGTTTTATCAAATTATCAAAACAAATCTTCCTACTAAAGATTCGTTATTAATCCAACCAACTTTCTAAACATTTCCAAAATCTTCAAACATCATTGTTTACTTCAAAATTCAAATTTTAATTCAAATTTCAAATTTAAATTTTCAAAATTTTCTCAAAAATTTTCTAACACTCGGAATTTTCGAAAAATTTCGCCAGCGTCTCCTTTGCGCGGCTAATACGGCACGACTACAAAACGTCCCTACGGACTCTCAGATTTAAAAAAGAAAAAGAAAAGGCCAAGCGGCTAGACCAGAAATCATCAAAAACTCATATTATAATTCAAATACATACCTTTTTCGAGCAATTCAAATTCATCTTTGAAATCAAAATCCCAATTTATCACCTGTATATCCTACTAGCCATAATATCTAGTTACAGCATTCAAACTATTTTGCAAATTCGATTACAAAATTTCAATATAGCTGCTTATACATTTTTACTTCACTGTTGAAGTTACATATCTATTATGATTCAATTTTACATTTCACATTAATTTGAATTCAGTTTACCATTTCAATTCTACTTGAATTCAATTTATCTTCAATTCTGAAATATTGAATTTATCAATTATCTTTCATTCATAACTGCACTATTTTAAATTAGTTCCAATTACTAATTCATTCGTCTTCAATTTGAATTTCATTCCAATCAGAATTCAAATATTCTATAAGTTATCAACTTATTTACATCTTGATTTATACAATCATTTATACATTCACCTTCACAATTCCATTTCATTAAGGGATTTTATTTTCAATTATCTTCTTGGAATTCTAGTTCCATTTATAAATTCATTTACAATTTATATTAACCATTTTATAAATATTTTTATATAGCATTCCAGAGTTTCCCAACATTTCAAAGCCATTTTTGAAAACAAATCAAATTTATCTTTTGAATTTCAAAAACCAAACCCAAATTTTTCAAACAACTTCCATTTAAACAATTTGGCAGCAATTTCTCTTTTGGAAACCCGAAAATGAACACCGGTGATGTCGCGATCATCATCGAAGTTATTTTCCAGCGACCGAAAAGAGTTTAGAGCTTTCATCCTTCTAAAATACTTTTCAAACCTTTGAAATTCATTTTCAAATCAAATCATCTTAAACTTTCCAAATCTCCAAAATTTCAAATTCTTTTCAAAACATTTCCAAAAACTTCTCTGGAATTCCGTTTTAAATTACAATTCACATTTATAATTTACATTCTCAAATTTCATTTGTATATGGATTTATTTCTTAATTTTGGAGGGATTTTCAGTTTCTTATTCAATTCCATATAATAATGATAACATTCAATATTATCACTTCCCTAACAACCATGCAACCATATACTGTAACAATTCATAGAAAATTATTTCTTTTGTATACAAAAATAGTTTTGGGTGAAATTATTTCATTCACCCTATTTAAAACAATACTGTGCCGAATTGTTCTATTCGAGTGTTTAGAAACCCCTTCGATACAGTTTTGCAAGACTGTGCCGACGAAGGTTCATATACCACTCAATAAACCAATCATCGCAATACAAAACAAATTTTATATTAACTAACAAATACGCGCTCGTATATATTATTACACTCAACTCATCCTAGAGTACTGCTGACTCTATCTCTAATGAGTAACACCCAACAGAGCAGGGTTGTCGCTTAACCATATGCTCTGATACCACGCTGTCACGTACCGAAATTTTCGACTTTCGAAAATTCAACATCGATACTCCCTTTATCGACTGTCGAGCAATCGAGTGCCGGAAACTCCAATAGTGAGGGTTTAAGAAAGAAGAAAAAGGCAGAAGAAGAAGAAAAGAAAAACAGAACAGAACAACATCAGAACAGAAAACAATATCAGAATCTCACATCGCAGCGGAACAATATATAATAGATAAATGAATAATCTTTAAAACAAAGAACTATATCATTTTATACATACATCAATCATCAGAGTCAATATACAACAATGGACAGTTATATAACTTGTCCTCATACAGAATACACAGCGGAATAAATAATATCAGATACAAATACTACGTCTCGTCATCCAGCTTATCTCCAAAGCTCCAGAATATCCAGAATATCCTGATGATCTAACTCTAGACTGCCCGTGTGGAAATTGGTGGGCACCCAGAGTTTAGAAGGGAAACAATAAACTCCGAGTTAGTCATGGTGACTGGTGTGAGATCGTAAAACAGTTATTCTTTAAAACAACAACAGAAAAATTTTAAAGTCAATTCGCAATGCTTTTGGAAAATGAAACTACCATAAGACCTCCCACCACACACACAATGCAAACGCAAACTTGGAGGAGATTTCTTCTTATGATAGTCAAAAATGCTTACTACGCAAAATCAAATCATTTTTGATATTATTATTAGTGCATAGTGTAGAAATCATTTCGAAAGTAGAATATAAATCTTATCCAGCATAGGTACCATTATAGTATGCTTGCTATAGCTACCATATTAAATGGCAGGTTCTACAACTAAAACCGTACAAGGCTCATATTGTTTCTTTGGATTTCCAATGGTCAGGCTAAGGAACTTCCTTTCCACGATGGGTACGTCCCTGGAATAGACGACCCGAGAAATAACCTAACATTACGGTTAGATCTCTGCCAACACAAGGCCGGGTTACCTCTGCAAAAGTAGGTAACTACTGACACGCGTATGCCATCCCCCGATCGTCACCGATCTTCCCGAGGATCCCCGATTTCCAACAAACCACATAGATAATAATAATGCAGTAACCACAGAGGTTAAGTATCTGGGCTCCATACCATGATACCACCTTTATCCAGAAGGAATGACATACACTAAGGGGCGCTACTCCCTAGAACCTTGCCGCATCCTTCCTGTTTCGACCATTTCCGGGGTGTGAGGCTCGATGAAGTCTCGTCCACAAAGCTACGCTTTCTACAAAGCCCTGCTTCGGGTCAAACAAAAATGATCAACCTATGATCACAAAGATATAAGATCAAACAAATGATCATATCACAAATGATCAAACACTGATCATTTCACAGCAACACTCAGTATGCCACGTTACCAAATTGGGATATATCGCTGATAAATTTCAACTACATAACCTCTGAGCTCGTACGTCTCAGAGAAGGGTGTTAAGCTAAGAGAATAAATTCTCCGCCACCAACAGAAATGTATTTGAAAGAAATCAGCTTTATATCTCAAATTGTAACGTCAGACACACAATCCATACAAGTCTGTTCCGGGATCGAACAGAACCGAAGGCACTTCTCACGAAGCCCTTGCATATCCGGATAATTTCTAATCACGTCCAGACTTCCCGTCACTAAGGGTGATAAAACCTCTAAATCGGAGATCAGCCGATGTAGAGTAACTCGACGGTAATCCTTCCGTTTTCAAAAATATCTGGTCTTCAACACCGGTCTTCGAATGCAATTCATAACGACGTATCACATATTCGGAATGGGTTATACGACCCCATGGTCCTTTCCCGGCTAACCCGAATAGTGAGCGATTTTTTCAAAAATAAGTGTGGCATTCAAATTCATCCAATTCACAACAATTACCTATCTAAAGGTAATTATTGATAGTCGGTTATTTAACTATCAATAAAGATGCGCAACATCATCAGATTCCAAATAATTTTCCAAATTATTTAATCTTCCAAAATATCTTTACTAGATATAAAATTTCCACACTTAACCATTTGAAAACAATTTCAAATCAATTTCCACACTTCAAAAATAAATCAATATTTATTTTTAAACAACTTCGCTTTCTTTTATAAATTCCGTATCGAATTTATACTTTCGAATATCTACTGATATTTGATTTTCAAATCGTTTTCAATATTCTGTTTCAATTTATCTTTACAAGGATAAATTCTCAAAACGTTCATTTCATATTGGAAAAGCAATCCCATACTTATTTAAAAAATAAGTGTTTCACCAATCTTTTATTTTCAACATTTGAAAATATTCGATATACTTAAATCAATATTAAGTATATATTCATTCTTCAAGGAAATCATAAATTTTAACATCTATTTGAGTCAAAACGAATGTTACGTAAAACATCGTTACGACGACTTAAAATCACTAGTATAGGGATTCGGATTTAAGATAGATATGTAAATCCCAATACTATATAAAAACATTTCCTTTCGGAAATCATTTACTATAACAACAGTGTTATAGTCCACCATTTCCTTAAATTTCTCGAAAACGCCTATTTCAACAAGAACTGTTGAAATCTATGATTTCGATATTCAATATATTTTAAAACATCGTTTAAAACAATTAACTTCATTTCAAATATCACTTTCCCAAAATAATATCCATTTTACTTAACAATATATTCACTGTCCAAAATCGTGAATATACTTCACTAATCACATTTCACTATTTAATTCATCAAATTCAATTTATTCCGAATTTATAAAACAACGCTTATAAATTCCATTTCTGTTTTATAACAACTTCGGTTTATAAATCTCCTTTTATTAATTTCTATAATACACTTATTAAAATAAGTGATTTCAGATTTATAAAACAACGTTTATAAATTCAACCTTATATTTCACAATAACTTTGATTTATAAATCCCATTTATTAACAAGTTCGATCAATACTCCCTTTAAAGGCAAAAATCCAGTTTTATAAGTTAATTTCTTATAAATCTTCCATTCTACAATTTCATTCATTTTAACTTCACAATTTATAAATCTATAAATTTCATATCGATTTTCCAAATTCGCTTTAATTTTCCAATTAAATTTCTAATTGGACTTCCCACTTATTTCTTTTTAAATAAATTCCTTTTAAAGAAAATCAATTTTTTTATCTCTTTCAATCTATTTAAAAGTCCAAATTTAAATTAAATTCTTCAATTTATAATCACTGTTTTATGAAATCCATTTGTTTAGCATTTTCACTTTATTCTGGAATTTATTCAATACGATTATAAAAATTTACCTTTTTTATACTTTAAAAATTCCTTTCATCAAAATTTCTTCAATTTCAAAAATTGATTCACTTAGAAATTTTCTAGTTGAATTTCAAAAATTCAATTTCGTTTATCTTTGGAATCCAACGATGTCCAAACATCCATTCAGCTAAATTTTGGCTTTCAAACAATTTCCAGATATCAATATGATTAATAGCATCACTATAATCATTCACAGATTCATATCACAATAGAAATAAATTCAATCAATGTGAGGGGTCCAGTTGGATCCCTCCAACCTGTTTCCCTGCATCCAAAGACGTTAGCACAATACCAATTCCGCTCCAGTACGGAATTATCGCGGTATATGGGTTTTATAAAAATCCGCTTACTAACGGCGCAATAGGGTCTCATCCGCTATACGAGGCGGGAAATCATCAATCCAATATATACATATGCCAATATGTATATATTGCTATATATATAGATATATCCTATTATATCTAATATCACATCCAAACAAATCAAACAAATCAATAACTGCAATTCAAAATTAAATCTGAGTGAGAAGATCTCACCTTAGCTTTTAATTTGCAATCCCTTTTTCCAATCCAATTTGTTTTCTTCACAGTTTTAAACCTTGTATAAATAATTTATACAATCTATTAATATTTGAATCAACTGAACAATTAATTACCATCTGTTAATTTATTTAAACTAATAATTTAAATTTTATCGAATGATCTATATTAAACAAATTTTCTATTAACTATTTAAATTGATCGAACAATTTATTACTACTTCTTTTTATCTTTATTTTTATTTGAAACACATTTTCATATGAAAATAGTTTATATAGATTCTAAATATCTATAAAAATATGTATTTTCCCATTTAAAAATTTCTATCTTTCAAAGTTTATCTATATACATACCACTTTGAGTTTATCACCAAAAATTTATTTTACTGTAAATTTTATACAAACTAAAAATTTCTAAACTATATAAATTTTTTCTTTTACTAGCATATATATATATATAGATAAAAATGTCTACATCTGATTATATATATATATGTATATAAAATTTGAAAAACTGTATTTATCACCTATTTTCATCATTTTTTTTCTTAACTGTATATACAAAACTTGACTCTACTGTCAGTTATAAAAAAAATTATTTCCTATACATACATATTTATACCTACACTAACATTTAATTAGATTCAAATTTGAAAATCGGTTGTTAACACATATACCTTACCAAATCAACCCTGTATTGAGAATTCTAGCTAGAGCTTCCTGTCGACATCACCACTCACGACCGAGGCCACCACCAGCGAAGCCCTCCATAACTCGAGATCACCTCGATGACGAACCCTAATTCACGAACGAGATGAACGCGAATACCATCGCGATCGAACTCCAGAACCACCCTTGCTGTCGCCTTCGCCTAGTTGCGATCGAAACCCCCAAATCACCCAGTCGCGACGCCCTAAATTCACGTGCGCTCAACCCTATCGAAATCGCCACAACATTCATGCCCTGTCGTCGATTTGATTGTCACCAAGAACTCTAGCGCCGCCCCCTTCCACGCGGCCTCGAATGAAGAAATCGATAACCCCCCCCCCTCTTCGACGGCACTGCTCGTCTCCTCCAGGCGACTCGCCGACCAAAACGCGATTTTCATTTTCTATTTTTTTTTTATATACTGAATTCAAAATGAATTAGAGAGGAGAGGAATCGCGAATTTTCCTTTGAACTGTAAACGGAGGGCTCGGCCATATATTTTGTGAAGGAGAAGTTTATTTTGAATTTTTAACGAGGCTTGGCCATTAAAATTTTGAAATGAAGCTGAGAAATGTGTTTCGTTCGTATATAATTTTTTCTTCAATCGATATTGTTTTGAAAAGAGGGAACATATAGTACGCGATTAACAGAGGGTAGGTCGACGCAAATCAGAGAATAGGGTGGCTGATTGTTTTAGTGTATAAATTTATTTTTTTAAATTAAATCGATTAATTATTGTCCAGACGTTTTTATCTCGTACGATCACACAATAGCTCTGAAAATTACAAAATTTAAAATCCGATAATAAAACAATATTACGGATCCAATGGAACTCGTTTCGTCAAATTCCGAGACTGTGCCTCGGACAGCTATTTTTAAATATCGATTGAACGATATAAATTCCAAAACTGAACGAAACACTTTGAAATACAATTCTGAAGTTTCTATTATCTTCAGTGTTATTAATATAAATTTTAAAAGCTTTTGAAATATTTTTCTTCAACTGTAAATTGAAGATTTAAATTCTTATTCAACTTTCAATCGATTAAATTTTAAAGTTTAATCGCAGATTTCAAAATTATATCGGGGATTCAAATTAAATTATCGTTCAAATATTTAAAATTAATTAAATATTCTCAATTTAATTTGGTCAAAATTCTGGGTCGTTACACAAAGAATAGATGGCCAGATACAAAGTTCACAGGGGCCAGAAAAAAAAACTCAAGTCTTAACTCATAGTGAAGCTACAGATCAACAGGGAAGAACTCAGTGATTAAACTATGAAGGAAACATGCAAGCTCGACTAGCAGGTGAATGTGCAACATCAACAAGACAAGTACAAACTGGACAACAACGATCAAAGTGTACTGGAACTAAACGCACAATATCAACATGGATGCAAAACAAATGCAAACAGGTCAAGCATATATGGATATGCAGTGACAAAGTTGATCCAAACAAATACAAAATGAGGTAGTGCAATGCAGACACTTCAACAACAGTGCGACAAGTAAGGCCTCACAAATTCAAGGCAGAGGTGCGCAACATGAATTAATGAACTCATAGGGACAGTGCAATCAAAAGCACCTATATGCAGCAGCTACAAACAATATCTCAAGTGTACAGTAATGCAACAGTGACATGCACATCAACCAAACAACCTACAAGGTCAGGGAAGCAATGACCGGACCAAACGAAGACCAGACAGTACAGGCTGAAGCAACATGCTATTGCTACCAAGTGAACCAACTCTGCAAGGTCAAAACTGCATATATATATGAAATGGATACACCATCAGTGCAGACCAGAAGTGAGACCAGACCAACCAATCAACAAACAAGGTACACCAGATCAGACTATGATGATCAAAGTCAAAAGTGTCAATATGATCAAGTGTACCAGTGAACGAATGCAAACAGACCAGATACAACAAAGTGCATCAGAGAAACCAGAAGTGCAGAAACACTTCAAAGAGCATGGGAATGGAATCACATAAACGAGAGGCCGAAGTCACAGACTCTATGAACAACTGACTAGAAACAAAGGGACGAAAATAAAAATCAACGTCAGTAACATCGAAACAATCCAGGGCTGTCACGAAAACAATTCGAACTATAATGAACAAACCATCATCCAGTCATATGGAATTGGCAAAGTCAGAGAAATCATCACATTTCAACAAAATTAGGAAACACGAAATCGACTGCAAATCAAGTCGTGACAAGCAACAAATTATACAAATCGAAGAAAGCAGAAAGCATTAGAATTGAAATAAATGTGAGTGATAAGAAATCACTCGAGTTCATTCACGAATAACTAGGTTAAATTAGATGTGAGTATAAACACTCACCTTAGCCACGAATGAAAGGCGAAGCCGTAGCGATGAGGAGGAGGAACGAAGTTACGCCGAAGCCCCATCGAGCATGAGCACGTCGAAGCAGCCACGAGCAAGATGAAGGAATCATTGACGTTGGCGCCTTTTTCCCCGAAGCAAAAGGAAGAGCTCGCCTGAGAGGAGCTGCGAAGATCGACACGAAATCAAGAAGCCCTAATTCACGATCGAAGAAGAAGAACGAAAACGAGATGCCGCCATTTTCGTTCGTTTTGATTTAGGGTTCGTGAAAGTGAAAATTAAATGGAGGGATCGGGTTTAATTTTCACACGGGTTTAAAACAAAGGATAGGCTCCATTTCAAATATCATCAACATTTAACCAACCTTTTATAAAAGAAATATCGATTCAAATCTGCAATAGCACTAAACAATCGATTTAATCGTCTAGAGACGAAAATTAATTGATACAAAATACCGGGTTGTTATAGGTTGTATCCTGAGTAAGCATCCATGAATGACAGTAACTCGTGTCCTGCGGTGGAATCGACCAACTGATCGATCCTAGGCAACGGGAAACTGTCCTTAGGGCATGCTTTGTTCAAGTCGGAATAATCTACGCAAGTCCTCCATTTCCCATTCGCCTTCTTTACTAGCACGGGGTTGGAGACCCATTCTGGGTAGAGGGCGTCGCGGACGAACCCATTTGCTTTGAGTTTGTCCACCTCCTCTCCAAGAGCGGCGGATCTCTCCGGATCCATTCCTCTCCTTTTTTGCTTGACTGGGACGTATTTCGGGTCTATGTTCAACATATGACTCGTGATGGCGGGAGAAATCCCACACATATCACAATGCGTCCAGGCGAAAACATCAAGGTTCGCCCGGAGGAAGTCGCTAAGGTCTTCAGTCATTGCGGGGCCTAACTGTGATCCGATCTTCAGTATTCGCGAAGGGTCGTCACGGCTAACTGAAATGTCCATTGCTAATTCAGCCGGTGCTGCCTTCTCTTCCCTGGGTTTCTCATCGTCGTCTCTCGGATCTATATCTCCGTAGAATCCGAGAACTATGCCCGAGCCAGGGCTCGGGCGCTACTTGTCAATTATCCGTGTTGAGGATGCGGACGGGGTTGTCCGCAACCTTTCCCTTCTCCCTCCGGTGGGCCTCTCGGAGCTCGGCCACATAACAGGAACGACCAGCTGCTTGGTCACCATGAACAATGCCTACTCCTTTGTCAGTCGGAAACTTCAAAGTTAAGCACCACGGGGCTAATGCCGCCCTAAATTCAGCCAGGGCCGGCCGACCCAAGAAAACATTATACGGAGAGTCCACATCCAAAACTTCAAAGGGTAGAATTCGTACCATCCGACGCTCGCCTTGTCCCAGTTCAACTGGTAACTTGACATATCCTACTGCGTCAGTCGCAGCGCCGTTAAAGCCGCGGATACGAGCTTTGGATGGTTTCAAGTCTTTTGTCTCTAGCTTCATCTGATCGTAGGCCTTCTTGAAGATGATGTTGATTGAACTTCCACAATCAATCAAAATTATTTTTACATATGCTGGTCCGATCGTTGCAGATATGACCATGGGATCGATGGTCGGAGCCTCTACCTGATCAGCGTCTCTGTTCCTGAACACAATATCGTCTGTCATCACGCGCTGCTGCTTAGCAGGGGCCCCGTCCTCTACATTCGAACAGCACTCAAAATCTGCATGCTTCAAGGAGCTTGCATATCGTTCCATCTCTTGCCAGTTCTTATCTGCGGGATGAGGTCCACCGATAATTGTATTTATGACCAGTCTTCCAACAGTCCGGGCAGGCTCCTCAGGATGACGTGGAGCTGGTGCACGACCTGGGTTGGACGTTCCCTGTCCTCCTTCCTGTGGATCCTTTACAAATTCTTGCAACTTCTTTTGTCTGATCAATTTCTCGATAGCGTCATGCAGGTGTCTGCATTCTTCCGTGTTGTGTCCATAAGTTTCATGGAAGCGGCAATATTTCCCAGTCCGCTTCTATTCTTCAGTTGATTCTTTTGGACGTGGTTTTCTGTACTGAAAAGTATTGCAGGTGGATAGGTAAATGTTCTCAAGTGGGGCGTTTAGCGGAGTGTACTCGCTGTAGCTTGGAATTCTCGACTTCCACTTTCCAGCTTCTTTCCTCTTTCCTTGATTTCTTCCTCCGGCCTCTTTGGGCTGCACAGGCTTACTCTGGACATTGACTTGGACCTTTCCCGAATTGTCTCCAGATTGCTTCACAGCAATGTTGCTCTTGATTGACTCTTGGGCAGGTCCCGGTGCCTTATCTCGTCATACCCACCTAGCTTCCTCTCTTCTTATGAACTGGTGTGCCTTGGAGTAGAAACGCTCTAGCGTAGCCGGAGGTTTTCCTGCCAGCCAGTCTCCAAACTCAGAATCCGGATCTACACCTCTCATTACAGCCATTAGAATTGCATGGTCACTGGGATTACTGACTTCAGTTGCCGCCACGTGGAATCTTTGTAAGTACTCCTTCAGCGACTCTCCGGGATTTTGGATTACACTTGACAGAGACATCACGTCCTTTGGGCGTGTAGTGTGTATCCTGAACTGCTCAATAAACTTCTTTGCCAACTCCTCGAAGTTTGATACGGATCACGGAGGAAGTCGGGTGAACCACATAGTAGCGATCCCAGATAGAGTAATCGGAAAGCACCTACACTTGGTGGCATCATTTGCTCTGGCTGAATCCATCATCCACTCATACCTCATTACATGTTGTCTGGGGTCAGTCTTTCCTTCGTATGCAGGAATGGTTGGCATGCTAAACTTCTTGGGGTACGCCGCTTGCAGCACAACATCCGTGAACGGAGTATGACTTCTTGACACTCCCCAGTCGTCATTTGATAAGCCCTGATTTTCTTTCATCAGTTGCCTGATCATGGCTGTCAGATCGGGTGTCTGTATGGAAGCTGGGAGGTTGGAGTCAGTTCTACGCGCCTGTCCATGCTGATGCCTCCTTTCCTGGCGATCTGCCAATCGTGCGTCGTGAGGTTCAACATTGTTAGCATTTTGATGATCTGGAGCTCCATCCTCCATCTGTACTCCGGTTCGGAAGCTTCCAGTTCTGGCTTGGTCGCGGTCTCCAGCTGTTCGAACAGCAGCATCCGCCCTTGCAGCTTCAGTCTTACGGCGTCTATGCCTGGGTGGTTCATCAGAAGAAGTAGAGCTGTCAGAAGAGGAATAAGCAGCTGGATTGCCCCCAGCATTCTGTTGTTGCTGTTGAGTGAGTTGTGCCATCAGGTTGGCATTAGCTTGCATCTGTTCTCCCAGTTGTCTCCTGCTTTCCCTAAGTTCTCTCATCAAGTCATTGAACTCTACTCTGGTGACAACTGGAGTCTGTTCTTGAGCGGCAATCCCTGCACTCGGGATCGCTGGTTGATTGCTAGGTCCTGCTTGTTGCACGCTAGCAGTCTCTCGGGCATCCGCATTAAGAGAAGCTGACCTGGTACGTGGTCTTGCCATTGTAGAGTTATTGGTATGAACTCTGAGTAGAATCAACGGATGTCCTATCAGTAAGTCGGATCTTCTTTGGGGGATTTGTTCAATCCAGTAGCTTCAAAGCGGATCCTTGAGGTCTGAGAATTCGATTCTCAGTGAAAGCACCAAAGTGTTAGCACCAAAATTGGTCACTAACCTCGTAGAAGAAGATTGTGAAGAGATATAAGTGATGAAATCAAATTAAACTGAGAAGACAGTGCTAATCTAAATACAGAAAGTAAGAACACCAAATTTATAGTGGTTCAGCATAATTGCCTACGTCCACTTTGAGATTAAACTTTATTGATCTTCTTTATAGTTGATTACAAATACAATTCGTGAATCAAATGCTTGAATGAAGTTGTTAAGTAGAGAAGATGAGTCTTGAAAATGGCAGAGTCTCCCCGGTGTTTTCTCTCCAAAAAAGGATCCATTTCACTGTGACCCTGCCCCTCTATTTATAGGCAAAGATGGGCTGGACTTCCCAAGTGGGCTGATTGCCGAACGCTCCAGCCCGAGTACAGTGGTCGCCGTATGCCGAGCAAGGTTCGCCGAACGCTCTGCGCCGAACCATCCCTTCTATGCCGAACGGTATGTTGGTGTCGTGGGAAATGTAGGATGGTTGTCTGTTGAGGCCGAACGCTCTGCGCCGAACCATCCCTTCTATGCCGAATGGTATGTTGGTGTCGTGCTGAATGTCTCCTGGATGTCGAGTATTACGCCGAACACCATGGGATGCCGAGTACTCTTGTATGCCGAGCAGCCTTGATGCCGAGCGACCTTGTATGCCGAGCAGTCTTGATGCCGAGCAGCCTTGATGCCGAGTACCCTGGTATGCCGAGCAGTCTTGATGCCGAGTACTCTGGTATGCCGAGCAGTCTTGATGCCGAGTACTCTGGTATGCCGAGCAGTCCTGATGCCGAGCATTCTTGTGCGCCGAGTACCTGTTGGATGTTGGGTGCTTCGCCGAACACTCCTGGATGTTAAGTGCCTCGCCGAACACTCCTTGAGGCCGGTCACTCTTGTACGCCGAGTACCTGTTGGATGTTGGGTGCTTCGCCGAACACTCTTTGATACCGGACACTCTTTGATGCCGAGTACTGATTGCCGAGTACTAGTTGCCTGGTCAAATCCCCAGGAAACACTATCACATCCAAACAATCAATCAAAAATTGAAATTCTAATTATTTCACTTGAATGAGAAAATCTCACCTTTGCTTTTATTTTTTCTCTTTTTTTTTCTTCTTTGATTTGTCGAACATCCAGATTTAAAATTCCTAAAATCCAAGCTGACTTCGAAAATCCCAAAGCAAATCTACAAATTTAATTGAAAACGAGATAACTAAATTAATCCCATTAAGACTAACTTAAGATTCAAACTTTTTAAATTTCCTGTTTACAGATAACCAACCTAATCTATTTATATGTATATATCATATATTCTTTTTTCTGAAATCACCTATATTTATAAAATGATTTATATATACTCCAAAATCAAATTTTTGATGTAATTTTCCCAAATCAACATTTAAAATTTCTGCTTCTAAAATCCTTCCACATGTAATTTCCTTTTCCTATTAAAACACTAAATCATCATAATTTTATCCATATTAATCCTCAAATCTAACCAGAACAGAAAATACCTTCACTTCCTCACTGTCGATAGACCTCGACCCACCTCACTCGCGCGCGAATAAACGCGCCTTCATCCAGCCGCGACAGCACACTCGAGATCGGACCACTGCCCTTCGACGTCCAGGTGAGCCGCCGCCTCTGGTTCGAAGTCAAAGATTTCGATTGCAATGCATGCGATCGATTTAGTGCCTTCCCCCTTTCGATTTTCGAATTTGAACAGACGAAAGATTTCGATTTTGATTTATATAACTGTCCACATTCCAGAAGGAAATGACAAACATTAAAGATAAAGTAAATTCAGGATGAATTGAATATGGAAATTTGAAATTAAAAAGGATAAGTGAATATACTAATTGAATTAAATTAGTAGATGGAATGGATTTGATTAAATGGAAAAAATCAAACCAATGATTTAAATTAGAAATTGTTTACAAGGGAAATGAACTTGAGTTTTGAGTTGAAATAACTTAAGAAATATTTGGACAAAAGCGTTGTTGTCGAGTTTTGTGAAATGGTTTTGAATGAAATTTGTTTGGATTAATGAAATAAACCGAATGTGAATATGGAATGCAAATTAAATTGAATGGAATCAATTGGAAATGAAATGGAATTAAAATAAATTGAGTTGGTATCAATTTAAATTAGTTATAAACTAGAATGGATATTCTATTGAGTGAATATCGTCGGATTTGCATAGAAATGGTTGTCGTTTTTTTTGGCAAGGCCGACGGGGTTGGATGGTCCCCGACCATTATATTGCAGCACTGGTAGGAACAGAACACGTACAACAAAGAGCATAGCTCAAGAATAACGAAGGCAAACACAGCGCCACAAGAACAAGAGGAAAAAAAGGCACAGGAACAGATAAAAATAAAAACACAAAAAGACTAAAACCTACAGAAAGATTCTAAAATCCCTGGATCAATGCTGAAGGATTGCATCCTCATGGATTGCTTCAACTCGTGAGTCATCCAATTTTTGAGCTCAACATCAGATTTAACTTTGCTTACATCAAAAACTCTAGAATTTCTCTCTTTCCAAACAATATTAATGAAACTTTTCAACACCACAGTAAACAGTCTCATGCCATTCCTCTTGATCCCTGACCTTGCGTATGCATTCTCCCATTCGCCACGATTGTCAGTAGTGGCCGAATAAGAATTTAGCTTTTTCAGAACCACAGACCAGAGCTGGTTTATGTACTTACATTCAAAAAACAGGTGCTCGACTGACTCTGGTTGCTCATTGCAGAAAGAACAGTATATATGAACTACCATTCCCATACAAGCAAGTTTGGTTTTAGTATGTATTGCACGATTAAGGACCTTCCACAGAAGCAGGTTTTCTCTGTAACTACTGTCCAAACACCAAGTTCTCTTCCACCATTTCCACTTAGGCTGCTCTCCATTTTTCATCAAGTATTCATAACCATTTCCAATACTGAACTTTCCCATTTTATTTCCCCACACTATTCCAGCAGCTGAAGCAGGCAGAGGAGTAAACCTTCTTATGATGTTCCATATGTTCTGTATTCTAGGGTTGGAAGACGAGTATCGTATTGTACTATAATTGGTGAGAACGTCCCTGACTATAGCCGCACTATGAATTCCAGTCTGTTGAATTTCATTGTATGTAAGATGACGACTGAGAATGTACCCTTTATCAAGCCACGGTTCGTCCCAGAAACTAACACGATAAGATGGGCAGGAATTCATTTGTATAAGGGGAAGAAATAACTCCTTAATTTTGAACAAACTTTGCCATGTCCAGCTCATATTCTGTGGTTTAGACATCTTCCACAAACTCTTTCCTTTTGTTACATGTTTTTTTGACCAGTTGGCCCAGAGACTGTCAGTATCATTATAAAATGTGTCTAAATGCTTCGCAAAAGCAGCCCTATTCCATTGCTTCATATTGAATATACCAAGTCCCCCCTTAGACATTGGCCTCTCAAGTTTGCTAAATTTTATAGGAGCAATGTATTTACATATAGTCTTGCCTGCCCATAGGAATTTCATGAAAGCAGATTTGATCATATTAATCAGCTTATATGGTAGAATGAATGTTCTAGCCCAATATACTTGCATTGAAAAAATAACCGACTTTATCAAAATGAATTGAATGTAAAGAACTGCATTGTAAATCACTTGAATTGAATAGAAATGGTATGTGAATTAGATGAAAATGATTAAATTTGTATTGAAACTTGATAAATTGCTAATGGAAATAATTTTGAGTGTATTGTTTACGAAAACTACTTGTTTGTTATTGAAAATGAGTAAAATGTTAATAGATTTCCTATATATGTCACTTACGTGTTTAAATTGCGTAAGTACAGGTACGGGGGGGCTGTTTGGCTGCATTTGGCTGTGCAAAAATGCTTAAAATAACCGCTTTGCTTAAAATGCTAATAAAGGTACGCCTATGCAATACAAAGTTAGGAAATATGAACTGTTTTTTTGTTTTTCGACCGTGTGGGTCGATGTATATATATTTATATCTCTTGTCAAATTGCAAAAGCTCCTCCGTACAAGGGAGACTCTACCAAAATTTTCTGAAAATTTTGGGAGTTTGAAAAAATTTGAAAAAATTTGGAAAATTTTTGTTAACGGAAAATTGATTTTCAAATTGTAATGGAAACGTAGGAATTGAACTAGAAAAGGTAAAACTATTGTTTTGGTCGAAGTTAAAGGTTTTGGAAAGATGTGAATATCGAGTTTTCACTAAGTGGATTTTTGGTTTTTGAAGATAAATTTAAATTTCTCGACAATATGGTATGTATTTAAATTTCAGTATGAAATTTGATCCTTTCTTGTCTAGCCGCTTGGCTTTTCTTTTTCTTTTTGAAATCTGGAGGTCCGTATGGACATTTTGTAGTCGTATCGAGCTAGCCGCGCAAAGGAGACGCTGGCGAAATTTTTCGAAAATTTAGAGAGTTAGAAAAATTTTAAGAAATTTTGGATAATTTAAAATTTGAATTTAAATCTAAATTTGAATTTTGAAGTAAAATAAAGTTGCTTAAAACTATGAAAATGTTTGGAAAATTAATAAGGATGATAGTGTGGTTATGATAAGAAGATTGGTTTGAGAATTTGATAAAACTGTTTGGTTTTGGGAAAATGATAAATGGGTTGAGGATCATTCTTCTTAACTTGTAATTTCGAGACGAAATTCTTTTAAGGGGGGAAGAATGTGACGACCCTGAATTTTTGACATTGGGAATCAGCATATTTAATTGATTTTAAATCTCTGGAAGTTAGTTTAATTTGAAATTTAAACATTAGAATGAAAAATTGATTATGTTGAAAATTAATTTGGGAATCGATTTGCAAATGTTGTTATTTGGAAATATTTATACTCTATCTACTAATTTTAGTAGTTTGGACTTGAAGTTTTATATGGGATATTAGTATAATAATTTTATAACTAATATTTAAGTAGGAGTTTAAAGATAGTTTTATTTTAAAATATTTCCAAGTATATTTTGGATAAGTTGTTTAAATTACTTTAAAGTATTCGGACTTGGCAGATTACCAGTGGAAATAAATAATATCGGGAATTTTATTCTGCGAGTGAAAATTGATTTGAAATTGGTTTTCAAAGTGATGAAGTGTGGAAAATATATATCTTGCAAAGATATTTTGAAATTTAATAATTTGGAAAAATTATTTAGATTGGATGATTATTGTGAATATTGTTTGATAGTAAAATATCCAACTATCAGTATAAACAATTTGGGGAAATTATTGAGGCTTGATTGTTGTGAATGTTGTTTGATAGTTAAATAACCGACTTTCAATATTTTCCTTAGAAATGGCACTTGAATTTGTTTTTAAAACAAGCGCTCATTATTCGGTTTAGCCGGGAGAGGACCTTTGTGTTATATAACCCATTACGAATAATGATACGACGTTATGGATTGCAATTGAAGACCGGATTTGCAAGAGCTTCTTCCTTTATGGGACGAAATGTCTTCGATTCTGTTCGAACCTGGAACAGATTTGTATGGTCGTATGTCTGACACTACACTTTGAGATATAAAGCAGATTTCTTTCAAGTGCATTTCTGTTTGGTGGCGGAGAATTTATTCTCTTAGCTGAACACCCTTCTCTGAGACGTACGAGCTCAGAGGTATGTAGTTGAAGGTTATCGGTGATATACTCCCAATTTGGTAGTGTGGCATGCTAAGTGTTGCTGTGTGTTGAAGATCATTTTTTGATTATTCGTGATCAAAGCATGGCTTTTGTGTAAAGCGTAGCTTTGTGGACGAGACCTCATCGGATCTCATACCCCGGAAATGGTCGAAACAGGAAAGATGCGGCAAGGTTATGAGAGTCGCACCCTTTAGGGTATGTCATTTCCTTCTGGAAAAAGGTGGTATCATGGTATGGAGCCCAGATACTTTACCTATGTGGTTGCTGCAATCTCATTTACTGTGTGGTTGTTGCTTTGTGATCGAGGGCCCTCGGTTAAAGGTCGCAAACGATCGGGGGGTGGCATACTCGAGTAGTAGTTACCTAGTTACAAAGGTAACCCGGCCTTGTGTTGGCAGAGAGCTGGTTAAGTTCTCGGGACGTCCCTCTAGAGGCGTACCCATGTGGCATAGGAAGTTCCTTAGCCTGACCATTTGTTGGAAAATCCAAAGAAACAATACGAGCCTTGTACAGTTTTAGTTGTATAACCTGCCATGGAATGTGGTGGTAACCTGCTATTGAACATGGTAGCTATAGTAGGCATACAATAATGGTTGTATGCTGGCTAAGATTTATATTATACTTTCGAAATGTTTTCCACACTAGGAACTAATGATAATATTAAAAAGATTTTGCGTATCAAGCATGTTTGACTATCATAAGGAGAAATCTCCTCCAATTCTGCGTTTGCATTGTGTGTGTGGCGGGAGGCCTTATGGTAGTTTCATTTTCCAAAAGCATTGCGGATTTCTTTTTAATACCACTAACTGTTTTTAAGTTCTCACACCAGTCCAATGACTGACCTGGAGTTTATTGCTCCCTTTCTAAACTCTGGGTGCCCATAATTTTCCACACGGGCAGCCTAGAATCAGGTTATCAATTGGATCTGGATGGATGGCTGTGGAGATCTGGAGGCGAGCTGGATGGCGAGACGTATCACTTATATTATGTATTATCCGCTGTGTATACTGTTATGTGGACAAGTTTATATAACTGTCCAGTGTTTGTGTGTTGTTGTAAACTCTGATGATGTATTGTATAAACTGATACAGTTCTTTGTTATAAAGATTATTCATTCATCTATTATATATTGTTCCGATGTGAATGTGAGATTCTGATATTGTTTCTTTTTCTTTCTTCTTCTACCTCTTCTTCTTAACCCAAATGGTTCGTATTTCCGTTCTTCTTGAATTGATTTGATGGAGATTATTGTCAATTCAAGGGGCACGGAACTGCGGGTCGTTTCATCTATTATATAAACTAAAGATAAAGTAACTTCAGGATGAAATTGAATATGGATATTTGAAATTTAAAAAGGATAAGTGAATATACTAATAACCGACTTTGCTACATTACAGCATGATAGGGGGTCGTTTGAATGAAAATAACCGACTTTGCTACATTACAGCATGATAGGGGGTTCTCGCTTCGCGTTTGGTGGCGAACGGGAGACTCTTACCCCTACATGTCCCTTTTGGGTTGGTTGAATTGAGTCGAGAGGCTGGCCGTAAAAGAAAATTCGAGGTACCACTGTATGCCACGGTGGGGCTGGGATGGTTGAAAAGCCTACCAGTCGAGATTGGCCGCTGTCGATGGTTGAAAAGCCTAGACCTTTACATGTGGTATCAGAGCAATTGGTTAAGCGGCAACCTTGGCTCTATTGGGTGTTACTCATTAGAGATAGAGTCAGTAGTACTCTAGAATGAGTGTGAGTGTAATAAAAGATATGAGCGTGTATTTGTTAGTGAATACAAAAATTTGTTTTATATTGTGTTGACTTATCGGTTGATTGTTTATAGATTCTGGTCGGTGCAGTTTGGCCAACTGTAATCGATAGGGGTTTCTAAACTCTTAAACAAGATAAACCAACACAGTATTGTTTTAAATAGGGTAAATGAAATAATTTTACCCAAAACTATTTTTGTATAGAAAAGAAATCATTCTCCGTAAATTATTATAGTATATGGATGCTTGGTTGTTAGGAAAAAATAATATTGAATTATTATCATTGTTATATGGAAACGGAATAAGAAATAATGGTATAACCAAAGATTTGGAGATAAATTCATTTAACAAATGAAATTTATAAATATGAATTGAAAGGATAAGGAAATGAATTCATATACAAATGAGATTTGTAAATGTAAATTGTAAATGTGATTTATAATTTGAAATAGAATTCCAGGAAGATATTTGAAATAAATTCATTAATGGAATGAAATTGGTAATGTGAATTTATAAATGAGTTCTATAAATTAAAATAAAGTGCCAGAGAAATTTTTGCAATACGGATTAAAGGATTTGAATTGAAATTTTAAAGGATTAAATTTCCTAATTTGAAAATGGTTTCCAGAAGTCTGGAAAATAATTATTTGAGAAGTATTTTTGAGTTGGATATGAAATCTAGTGGGGTTTCAAATTTAAAAATATTTGGGAAGATATTTTGAAGGGACATAATTGATTTCAAAGTTAGTTTTGAAATGTGTGTAATTGTTAAAAAGACTCTGGAATTTATTTAAAATGTTATGGAATGTAAATAAGTTTGATAACTTATAAAAATATTTGAAATTTAATTGGAAAAAGTTCAAATTGAAAAGGAATGAATTTGTGAATGAACAAATGAGGTTACATTTGTAAAAAATGAATTGGAAGTTGAATTAGTTAAATTAAAGTTGAGTTGTGAGCTAAATTTGGAAATGGTTTGAATTTGCATATAAATTCAAGTAAGTAGAAAAAAAATTGAAATTTCTTTGATAAAGATAAAGTAAATTCAGGATGAATTGAATATGGAAATTTGAAATTTAAAAAGGATAAGTGAATATACTAATTGAATTAAATTAGTAGATGGAATGGATTTGATTAAATGAAAAATCAAATCAAAGATTTAAATTGGAAATTGTTTACAAGGAAACTATAATTTGAGTTTTGAGTTGAAATAACTTAAGCAATATTTGGATAAAAGCTCGACTTAAGAAAAGAAATTGTGAAATGGTGGTTGTCGAGTTTTGTGAAATGGTTTTGAATGAAATTTGTTTGGATTAATGAAATAAACCGAATGTGAATATGGAATGCAAATTGAATTGAATGGAATCAATTGGAAATGAAATGGAATTAAAATAAATTGAGTTGGTATCAATTTAAATTAGTTATAAACTAGAATGGATATTCTATTAAGTGAATATCGTTGAATTTGCATATAAATGGTTGTCGTTGATGCAAACGAGATTATATAAAATTCTATGAGTTATTAAAAGAAAATAAAATTTGATTTTTGAATCAATTGAAATGGATATGAATTCGTTTCGCTTAAAAATGAATTGAATGTAAGGAACTGCATTGTAAATCACTTGAATTGAATAGAAATGGTATGTGAATTAGATGAAAGCGATTAAATTGTATTGAAACTTGATAAATTGCTAATGGAAATAATTTTGAGTGTATTGTTTATGAAAACTACTTGTTTGTTATTGAAAATGAGTAAAATGTTAATAGATTTCCTATATATGTCACTTACGTGTTTAAATTGAGTAAGTACAGGTATAGGGGGGCCGTTTGGCTACATTTGGTTGCGCAAAAATGCTTAAAAATAACCGCTTTGCTTAAAATGCTAATAAAGGTACGCCTACGCAATACAAAGTTAGGAAATATGAACTGTTTTTGTTTTTCCGACCGTGTGGGTCGATGTGTATATATATATATATATCTTGTCAAATTTCAAAAGCTTCTCCGTACAAGGGAGACTCTGTATGTCGTAACTATTTTCATAGAACTCTGTGGTTCTTCAAAGATCCTTTCGTGCATTATGTTCGATATCAAGGAAAAGCAATTCTTGCTTCAAAGGGGACTCATTTTGTCAAAAAATTTCGAAAATTTTGGAAGTTAGAAAAATTTTGAAAAATTTGGAAAATTTTTCTTAACGGAAAATTGATTTTCAAATTGTAATGGAAACGTAGGAATTGAACTAGAAAAGGGAAAACTATTGTTTTGGTCGAAGTTAAAAGTTTTGGAAAAAAGTGAATATCGAGTTTTCACTAAGTGGATTTTTGGCTTTTGAAGATAATTTAAATTGCTCGACAATAAGGTATGTATTTAAATTTCAGTATGAAATTTGATCCTTTCTTGTCTAGCCACTTGGCTTTTCTTTTTCTTTTTGAAATTTTGGGGTCCGTAGGGACATTTTGTAGTCGTACCGAGCTAGCCGCGCAAAGGAGACGCTGGCGAAATTTTTCGAAAATTTAGAGAGTTAGAAAATTTTTGAGAAATTTTGGATAATTTAAAATTTGAATTGTGAAGTAAAATAAAGTTGCTTGAAACTATGAAAATGTTTGGAAAATTAATAAGGATGATAGTGTGGTTATGATAAGAAGATTGGTTTGAGAATTTGATAAAACTGTTTGGTTTTGGGAAAATGATAAACGGGTTGAGGATCATGCTTCTTAACTTGTAATTTCGGGACGAAATTCTTTTAAGGGAGGAAGAATGTGACGACCCTGAATTTTTGACATTGGAAATCAGAATATTTAATTGATTTTAAATATCTGCAAGTTAGTTTAATTTGAAATTCAAATATCAGAATGAATTTGGCAATTTAATTATTGAATTTAATTTATTGCAGTTGGGTAAAAATAATGAATCTTCAATTTTTAAGCTGATTAAAAATATTTTCAAGGCTTAGAAAATTTATATTAATAATACTGAAGGTGATAGAAATTTTGAAATTGAATTTAACAGTGTTTTGTTCAGTTTTAAAATTTTATCGTTTAAATTGAATTTAAAAATAGCCTTCCGAGGCACAGTCTCGGAATTTGACAAAACCAGTACCATTGGATCCGTAATAATGTGTTATTATCGGATTTCAGTTTTCGTAGCATTCGGAGTTGTTGTGTGAGCGTATGATATATAAACGCGCTGAAATTTATATCGAAAATTCAATATAATAACTGAGTCCAAAAATCTATCTTCTCCATACGACCGAGTTAGGACTCGAAACCTTTTCCATTACGTTCGAAATAGGGGTATAACATTATAAACGCCTAGCGGCATGCCTCGATAGGATGTCAACTTTTTAAGCTGCGAATTCGAGACGGTTTGAATTTAAAATTTAAATATAATTTATATAGTTGACTGGTCAAATTCTTCCCATCAACTTTTTCTTTACATGAGCTGAAATTCTGTCAGCATCAAAGCTTTTTGGTCTAATCTGCTAATCACTGTAGCAAACTGTCTCAGGCACGCTAACGTCAACTCGGTCCTATTTATCTAAATCAAACCCGAGCCTTGTTCATCTTCAAACTAAAATCGAGATCGTAGTTCAAAATAAATAAATAAATAAAATGGCGGAAAAGAGGAATACGAGAATCGAAATTTCTCTCTTCCTAAAAATCATTCTAACAAAATAAATTGGAACCCAATACATGAATCAAGCAAGTCGAGTTTCCCCTTCTCATTTAATGGCAGAAGCGAGATACCGAAATCGTGCCCTTCCTCTTCGATCGAATCGCGATCTGGCAGCTTCGTCGAGGCTGTAGGATTTGGGTTTGGGGTCCCTAGGGTCGAGGTCGCACACGCGTGCGAGTGGACTTGGAATTGCCGTAGGTAGGGCTCGTGGCAGTGGATAGCAAGGAGATGAGGATGGGAACGGGAACACGGGAATTCGTGCTCGTGTGTATCGGCATTGGAGCATCGGTCGACGATCTGAGGTGAGGCATCGGCGGCTCTGGAGTTTGCTGGTGGAAGTGGGGTCGCAGTAGAGTAGGTGGTGGCGGGCCGACGTTGTGGAGTGGTTTGGCGAGTTCCAGTCGCGATGGGCTGAGGTATTCTTGCTATTCGATTCAATAAACATGTATTTATATTTGAAAATTTACAGTTGTTTAGAATAACAGTGAAGTATAAATGTTTATAGGAATATATAGACATATACAAAATATTTAGCTTACTGTTATTATATATTATAGATTAAAAAAGAGAGAAAATTATATATTAATAGTAGAAAATCTATTTTGGTTATTTGCTGTAATATATAAGTTTATATTAAGTTGGAATTTGAATTTATATAGATTTTCAAGCATATACGTAGTTTCAATAAAATAAATATATGTAATTATAAGCAGGCAGAGAACAGAAATTCTACTTTATTAGATTTAAAGTGTGTATATCTATCTATATATATATATGTGCAGAAAATTGTTTTTTAGTAAGGTTAAATATATGCAGATTTTTCGATTTGTGTATATATAAGAAAAAATTAAATAAATAAAATCATTGGTTAATTAAAATTATAAAATGGCAATTAATTTGTTCGATCTATTCGAATATTAATAAAACCTCATAATGTTGTTACTAGGTCAAAAATCTTGAAAACAAGCTGGATTGGAAATGGATTGCAAAATAAAAGCAAAGGTGAGATCTTCTCACTCACTTGACTGTTTGATGAATTTAAATAGTTGAATTTAAATTCTGGATGTGTTTGGATGAATTGGATAATTTATCTATTGATGATATTAGATATAATAGGATATATATATATATATGGAGTGATTGATTTCCCGCATTATATAGCGGATGAGACCCTATGCGCCGCATAATAGCAGATGATATTTTATAAATCCCATATACCGTGATATTCCACCTCAAAGTGGAATGGGTATTTAATTGTTGTGCTAACATCTGTGGATGCAAGGAAACAGGTTGGAGGGATCCAACTGGATTCCTCAAATTGTATGAATTTGTTTCATATGTTGTGTGATGATTTATTGATAATCTGTAAATGATTATATTGATGATTGAATTTGTTGAAGGCTATAATTTAGCCAAATGTATTTTTGGTATCGTTGGATACCAGAAATAAATAAAATGGGATTTTTGAAGTTAAAGTAGGGAATTTTAAGTAAATCCTTTTTGAAAGAATTGGGTGAATTTAAAAGAAGGAATTTAAAAGCATAAAGTTGATTTTTGAAATCTTATCGAATTATTTCCAAAATATGGGAAAAGATATTAATAAATGGGTTTTGAATAATATTGTTTAAAAGTTGAAGAATTTATTGAAAATGGAATTTTAAATAATTTGGAAAGGATGAAGGGATTTATTTAAAAGGTGATAAATCTTTTTGAAATCCATTTGATAATTGATTTGGTATTGGAAAATAAATCTTTGAAAAATCAATATGGAAATTGATTTGGTGTTTGAATGAAAAATTGATTTTGTGTTAAAATTAATTTGGAATTCGATTTGCAAATGTTTGTTATTTGGAAATATTTATACTCTATCTACTAATTTTATTAGTTTGGACTTGAAGTTTTATATGAGATATAATATAATATCTTCATAACTAATATTTAAGTAAGAGTTTAAAGATAGTTTTATTTTAAAATATTTCTAAGTATATTTTGGATAAAGAATTATATTACTTTAAAATATTCGAACTTGGCAGATTTCCAATGGAAATAAATAATATCGGGAATTTTATTCCGCGAGTGAAAAGTGATTTAAAATTGGTTTTCAAAGTGATGAAGTGTGGAAAATATATATATCTTGCAAAGATATTTTGAAATTTATTAATTTGGAAAAAATTATTTAGATTGGATGATTATTGTGAATATTGTTTGATAGTAAAATATCCAACTATCAGTATAAAAAATTTGGGGAAATTATTGAGGCTTGATTGTTGTGAATGTTGTTTGATAGTCAAATAGTCGACTTTCAATATTTTCCTTAGAAATGGCACTTGAATTTGTTTTTAAAACAAACGCTCATTATTCGGTTTAGCCGGGAGAGGACCTTTGTGTTATATAACCCATTCCGAATAATGATACGACGTTATGGATTGCAATTGAAGACCAGATTTGCAAGGACTTCTTCCTTATTTGGACGAAGTGCCTTCGGTTCTATTCGAACCCGGAACAGATTTGTATGGTCGTATGTCTGACACTACACTTTGAGATATAAAGCAGATTTCTTTCAAATACATTTCTGTTTGGTGGCGGAGAATTTATTCTCTTAGTTGAACACCCTTCTCTGAGACGTACGAGCTCAGAGGTTATGTAGTTGAAGGTTATCGGTGATATACTCCCAATTTGGTATTGTGGCATGCTAAGTGTTGTTGTGTGTTGATGATCATTTGTTGATCATTCGTGATCAAAGCATGGCTTTCGTGTAAAGCGTAGCTTTGTGGACGAGACCTCATCGGACCTCACACCCCGAAAATGGTCGAAACAGGAAAGATTGGGCAAGGTTATGAGGGTCGCACCCTTTAGGGTATGTCATTTCCTTCTGGAAAAAGGTGGTATCATGGTATGGAGCCCAGATACTTTACCTATGTGGTTGCTGCAATCTCATTTACTGTGTGGTTGTTGCTTTGTAATTGAGGGCCCTCGGATAAAGGTCGCAAACGACCGGGGGTGGCATACTCGAGTAGTAGTTACCTAGTTACAGAGGTAACCCGGCCTTGTGTTGGCAGAGGGCTGGTTAAGTTCTCGGGACGTCCCTCCAGAGGCGTACCCATGTGGCATAGGAAGTTCCTTAGCCTGACCATTTGTTGAAAATCCAAAGAAACAATACGAACCTGGTACGGTTTAGTTGTATAACCTGCCATGCAGCGTGGCGGTAACCTACCACAAAACATGGTAGCTATAGTAGGCATACAATAATGGTTGTATGCTTGCTAAGATTAATATTATACTTTCAAAATGTTTTCCACACTAGGCACTAATGATAATATTAAAAAGATTTTGTGTATCAAGCATGTTTGACTATCATAAGGAGAAATCTCCTCCAATTCTGCGTTTGCATTGTGTGTGTGGCGGGAGGCCTTATGGTAGTTTCAATTTCCAAAAGCATTGCAGATTTCTTTTTAATACCAATAACTGTTTTTTAAGATCTCACACCAGTCCCATGACTGACCTGGAGTTTATTGTTCCCTTTTTAAACTCTGGGTGCCCATAATTTTTCACATGGGCAGCCTACAATCAGGTTATCAATTGGATCTGGATGGATTGCTGTGGAGATCTGGAGGCGAGCTGGATGGCGAGACGTATCACTTACACTAGTATTATTCCGCTGTGTATTATGTTATGTGGACAAGTTTATATAACTGTCCAGTGATGTGTGTTGTTGTTGTAAACTCTGATGATGTATTGTATAAACTGATATAGTTCTTTATTATGAAGATTATTCATTCATCTATTATATATTGTTCCGCTGCGAATGTGAGATTCTAATATTGTTTCTGTTTCTTTTTCTTTCTTCTTCTATCTTTTTCTTCTTTAACCCTAAAGATTCGCATTTCCGCCCGTTTTGAGTTGAATTGGTAAGGAATATTGTCGGCTCAAAGGGGTACAGAATATTGTTCCATTTTTAAATTTATTTTCCGAATTAAATTGCCAAATTCATTCTAAGCCTTGAATTTCAAATTAAACTAACTTCCAGATATTTTAAATCAATTAAATATTCCATTTCAAATGTTCAAAATTTAGGGTCGTCACAATGTGATATTTAAAAACAATACGAGCCTTACATTTCAAACGACCGGGGAGGGGTTGGTTGAATTGAGCATGTAACAACCCGATTTTTCGACGCCCGAAAGTCGACATCAATACAACCACTATATCAACTGCCGAACTATCGAATGCCGAAAAACCGAATTGTTAGGGTTAAAGAAAGAAAGAGGTAGAAGAAGAAAGAAAGAAAAAGAAACAGAAACAATATCAGAATCTCACATTCGCAGCGGAACAATATATAATAAATGAATGAATAATCTTTATAACAAAGAACTATATCAGTTTATACAATACATCATCAGAGTTTACAACAACAACACACATCACTGGACAGTTATATAAACTTGTCCACATAACAGAATACACAGCGGAATAATACTAGTATAAGTGATACGTCTCGCCATCCAGCTCGCCTCCAGATCTCCACAGCAATCCATCCAGATCCAATTGGTAACCTGATTCTAGGCTGCCCGTGTGGAAAATTATGGGCACCCAGAGTTTAGAAAGGGAACAATAAACTCCAGATCAGTCATGGGACTAGTGTGAGATCTTAAAAACAGTTATTTTCATAAAGAAAATAAAAGAAATTCGCAATGCTTTTGGAAAATGAAACTACCATAAGGCCTCCCGCCACACACAATGCAAACGCAGAATTGGAGGAGATTTCTCCTTATGATAGTCAAACATGCTTGATACGCAAAATATTTTTAATATTATCATTAGTGCCTAGTGTGGAAAACATTTCAAAAGTATAATATAAATCTTAGCCAGCATACAACCATTATTGTATGCCTACTATAGCTACCATGTTCAATAGCAGGTTACCATCACATTCCATGGCAGGTTATACAACTAAAACCGTACAAGGTTCGTATTGTTTTTTTGGATTTTCCAACAAATGGTCAGGCTAAGGAACTTCCTATGCCACATGGGTACGCCTCTGGAGAGACGTCCCGAGAACTTAACCAACTCTCTGCCAACACAAGGCTGGGTTACCTTTGTAACTAGGTAACTACTACTCGAGTATGCCACCCCTCAGTCGTTTGTGACCTTTATCCGAGGGCCCTCAATCACAAAGCAACAACCACACAGTAAATGAGATTGCAGCAACCACATAGGTAAAGTATCTGGGCTCCATACCATGATACCACCTTTTTCCAGAAGGAAATGACATACCCTAAAGGGTGCGACCCTCATAACCTTGTCGCATCTTTCCTGTTTCGACCATTTCCGGGGTGTGAGGTTCGATGAGGTCTCGTCCACAAAGCTACGCTTTACACGAAAGCCATGCTTTGATCAACAAATGATCAGCAACACTCAGCATGCCACATTACCAAATTGGGAGTACATCACTAATAACCTTCAACTACATAACCTCTGAGCTCGTACGTCTCAGAGAAGGGTGTTAAGCTAAGAGAATAAATCTCCGCCACCAAACAGAAATGTATTTGAAAGAAATCTGGTTTATATCTCAAAGTGTAATGTCAGATATACGACCATACAAGTCTGTTCCGGGTTCGAACAGAATCAAAGGCACTTCGTCCAATCAAAGAAGTGGCCCTTGCAAATCCGGGTATCCACAATCTCGATCGGACTCCCCACCACATATGGAGATCTCTATACTGGAGCACTCAGTGCAGAAACATTCGATAGGTTATCCTATCGTTCTCGCAAACACCTGGTCTTCAACACCGGTCTTCAATTGCAATCCATAACGTCGTATCATTATACGGAATGGGTTATATAACACAAAGGTCCTTTCCCGGCTAAACCGAATAATGAGCACTTGTTTTAAAAACAAATTCAAGTGACATTTCTAAGGCAAATATTGAAAGTCGGTTATTTAACTATCAAACAACATTCACAACAATCAAGCCTCAATGATTTTCCCAAATTGTTTATACTGATAGTTGGATATTTTACTATCAAAAAATATTCACAAAAATCATCCAATCTAAATAATTTTTTTCCAAATTATTAAATTTCAAAATATCTTTGCAAGATATATATTTTCCACACTTCATCACTTTGAAAACCCATTTCAAATCACTTTTCACTCGCGGAATAAAATTCCTGATATTATTTATTTCCACTGGAAATCTGCCAAGTCTGAATATTTTAAAGTAATTTAAATCACTCATCCAAATAACAAACATTTGCAAATCGATTTCCAAATTAATTTTCAACACAAAATCAATTTTTCATTCAAACACCAAATCAATTTTCATATTGATTTTCCAAAGATTTATTTTCCAATACCAAATCAATTATCAAATGGATTTCAAAAAAATTTATCACTTTTTAAATAAATCCCTTTATTCTTTCCAAATTATTTAAAATTCCATTTTCAATGAATTCTTCAACTTTTTAACAATATTATTCAAAACCCATTTATTAATATCTTTTCCCATATTTTGGAAATAATTCGATAAGATTTCAAAAATCAACTTTATGCTTTTAAATTCCTTCTTTTAAATTCACCCAGTTCTTTCAAAAGGGATTTACCTAAAATTTCCTACTTTAATTTCAAAAATCCAATTTTATTTATTTCTGGTATCCAACGATACCAAAAATATATTCGGCTAAATTATAACCTTCAACAAATTCAATCATCAATATAATCATTCACAGATTATCAATAAATCATCACACAACATATGAAACAAATTTATACAATTTGAGGAATCCAGTTGGATCCCTCCAACCTGTTTCCCTGCATCCACAGATGTTAGTACAACAATTAAATACCCATTCCACTTCGAGGTGGAATATCGCGGTATATGGGATTTATAAAATATCATCCGCTATTATGCGGCGCATAGGGTCTCATCCGCTATATAATGCGGGAAATCAATCACTCCAAATATATATATATATATACTACTATCATATATACTATCATCCAACAGATAAATTATTAATTTCATCAAGCACATCCAACAATTTAAATTAACTAGGCAACAAATTTGAGTGAGAAGCTCTCACCTTTGATTTTAATTTGCAGTCCATTCCAACTCATTTCCATTTCCGGCTTGCTTCTCGATTTTAGACCTTGTATAAATATTTATACAGTTTATTAATATTCGAAATCAATCGAACAATTAAATTCCCATTTGATAAATTTAATTAATCAATGATTTTTATTAATTTAATTTTAAACCAAAAATTCCCTTTTTGTATCTTAGGATAATTAAATAGATTAATTGAAAAAACCACTTTCCAAATTCAGTAAATTAAATATGTATACAAATCTTTATTTATGTATAGTATTCTATAGATTTAAAAATCCAACTTTTAATAAATTCTTCGGACAATTTTGAAACCCCTATATTTTCTTTTAAAATATGTCCTAAGTTTATTTACTATACATTAAATTTTTATATACACAGAATTTTAAACTGAGATAGGAATTCACCTTACTGCCTCCAGTTTCCCCTTAACCCTAGCCGCCGTTCTCACACACCACGGCCTTGTCGTCTTGCTGCCGTGAAATGCCACCACGCGACCATCCGATTATCATGCCTTCGACCTTAACCTCGATCGACTCTCGAGCTAGCGATCGCACCCATGCCGGAGCCCCGCCGAATGCACTGACGTGCTTTACCCAAACTTGCGAGCCCCAAATACCTATGCCTGACGAAATCGTGACCACGAACGACTCACGAACCACCACGTATCGCCGACTCGCCTACGTCCCTCCCCTACACCGATCGCGACTTCGATTCGAAGCATCGACGATTGAAGAAGGCTCGATTTGGGATTTGAATCTGAAGAGGGGAAGCACGATTTTGATTTTTGTTAGAGATGAAGAAAGGAGCGCGGTTGTTTCGAGATTTTGGAGGGTTTGATTTCGATTTTTTTTCCCTTTTATTTGTTGAAGAATCGGCCATTATTAGTTTTCGAATTTGTGAAGAACGAAATTGGGATGAAGAATACAGATGATTTCGATTCTGAGGAGAAGAAGGGATCATGAAATTTATTTTCTTTTTATCTGAGTTCGGCCATGGATTTCGAATGATAGGTATTTTTTTTTCTTCTTGAACTAACCACTGCATACAAAAGCATCCCTGTGTGTCGGCTGAGATTTTTTTGTGTATAGTGATTTCATACTCATCCAAAAATAATATAATAACCAAAATATCTCGTGGTCCATAATTCTAAACCCCGAACTCCAATTTAAATGCAACGACCGGCATTCCTAACGTTATCGCTATTCTGAACACGCTGAAACAGGTTTCGAGGTCTAATTCGACCATATGGAGAAGATATCAATTTAAATCGACGATTTAAATTACATTAAAACAATTTATTTCTAGCCTTTTCTAATCGTACAACCAAATGGTAACTCCAATCACTACGAAAATTGAAATCCGATAATAACACATTATTACGGATCCAATGAAACTGGTTTCGTCAAATTCCAAGACTGTGCCCCGAAAGGCTATTTTTAAGTATCGATTTAAACGATAAAATTTCAAAACTGAACAAAACACTGTTAAATTCAATTTCAAAATTTCTATCACCTTCAGTATTGTCAATGTAAATTTTCCAAGCCTTCAAATTATTTTTAACAGGCTTAAAACTGAAGATTCAATAATTTACCCTACTTTCAATAAATTAAATTCAATAATTAAATTGCCAAATTCATTCTGATATTTGAATTTCAAATTAAACTAACTTCCAGATATTTAAAATCAATTAAATATTCCATTTCAAATGTTCAAAATTCAGGGTCGTCATAATGTGATAGGGGGGTTCTCTGATTGAAATTAATTTACCCAACATCTTCGGTCGTCACAATGTGATAGGGGGTCGGTCGGCATTCGATAGTACAAGACTCGTATTGTTTCTTTGGATTCGCTGCGAATGTGTATACATTTCCTTATTTCCTTGTCCTTTCAATTTCATTCCATTAATTGCGAATGTGAGAGGCTGGTCGAGAGGCGGGGTTGGGATTAAAATCACACATACATACATATATATAAGAGTCTGTGTATGTGCGCGCGCGTATGTTTTCTAATGGTTACTAAAGTTGTACATTTTTGCATTTTGTGTCCATGTATCTGAAGGTGTCCAACTTTCTTGAATTCTAAGTTGCATACTCATTCTTTATTAATACTGATTCGGAATCCTGATTTATAGGTTCAGAAGACTAAATTTGTTCTTTAAAATATTTTCATATATTTTTGGAATCAGTGTATTGTTATCCACGTATTTGTCTACATGAAACCAATTGATGAGTTTTATGTATACAACTTCATACAATTTGAATGTATTATGTATACCAAAAAATTGGTAATGAATTAAATTTGTTATTATCTAAGATGAAATTTGTTTACCTTTTACTGATTTTGGAATATTTTCTTTTCCTTTATTAACACCTTGATTGCAATTTGACCATTTATTCTAAAGGCTTTGCACGAAAGGTCCCTATTTCTGTTATTGTTATAAGAACTTATAGAAATGAGTATGTAAATTAGGTCCCTATTTTTTCTAAATCAAAAAACGCAAGTTAGCTTGCGCTTTTTAAACATTAAATTTTAAAAAAAAATCAAAAATTTTAAAAATATTTCAAAATCAGAAAGCGCAAACTAGCTTGCGCTTTCTTGATAGAAAGCGCAAGTTACCTTGCACTTTTAAAAAATTTCAAAATGTTCAAAAATTTCAAAATCAGAAAGCGCAAACTAGCTTGCGCTTTCCTGCATCTCTGTCAGAAAAGTGCAAGACACCTTGCGTTTTTTATTTTTCAAAAATAGGGACCAAATTTACATATTCATTTCTACATGGACTTTTGCTATAACAACATCCAAAACAGGGACCTGTGACTCTTATCTTGTTTATTCTATTGATATATGAAGTCCACTAGTGTATCTTTGCTAATAGACGCTTTGCATTTTTTGATTTAAAGTTTAGACATAGTGTATTATTTAGAATATTTTGGTGCTTGGTATGGATTCCAATTTTGCATTACTTTTTTTATCACCGACTCAGCTTCATCATCTACTATTTAGTTATTGCCTTTTTTTTTACAAATTAGTGAATTGTTACATAAGCTTCCACTCTAGTATAACCTTATAAAAACATTACTTCTATTAACAAAATTCCTTTAAGTTATATACATACACACACACATGTGTGTGTATGTTTTATTTAGATGGCATCATGGTAGAGCATATTAGTAAAACAGCCTATATTAAATGTTCAATGTAAGAATATTTGTTTCTAATTAATACCAAAGTGATGGATTTTATACTTAAAAGTACAAAGGTGCGATGATACATTACCATATATACATGCTAGAGATTGTTAAATTGCTCGATTATTAAAGAGAATGTCTATATATCATGAAAAGGTAGAGCTGTTATGTTGTTTGTGCAATCAAATGCCAAACCCATTTTTTGTTGTTGTAAAATGTATTTACATTTTGGGTCCGTGTATTTGAAGAAGTAAATAAATTGAGTAGCTTGCTGGTATTAATGTAATAAATTTGGTTGGCATCCACTCAGTTTTTATGTGTTCATATCCATACTTTGCATTTATGAGATAATTTGTTGTGTTAAAACCATTCTTTCTTTGTTGTTGCCACCACTGCACTAGAAAAGTCATTTGTAGCTTTGAAAAAACCTACCAAAACTTTTAGTAGCGTTTCATAAACGCTGCAACACGACATGCAACTAAAAGCCTGAAAGTTTTAGTTGCGTTGTAGTAAACACTACCAAAAACAAACATATTGTAGCGTTTCTGAAACCCTACAACTATTTTTTTTCAAGCCTTTTCATAATGCAACCAAAATTACATTTTTTAGTTGCATTTTCAAAACGCTTCCAAAAACGCCGCTATTTACTATTAATTGCTTGTATCATTTTCAGCAATCACTTATATATAATAGCCATATTAAAATCAACAGTCAAATAATTATCATTTTCAAACCAAAATCGATAATCATCATATTCAAATAATTGAAAAAACACGTTAATTTCATAATCAAATATAACATCCATAATCATTTCAATAATATTGTTTCGACAAAATAAGCGAACTCACATACCACAATCGTTTACAAAGAAGTCTTTACAACTAGTACTCTAGTACGAACAAAATATTATAATATATAATAGTTAAAGTCTTGTTCATGACTTAATTACAGACAATTCTTTGACGCAGCTGTTCTTCACCTGCATCTCTAGACATATAGCATTAATTTAACAACTCAAATAGCAAAGTTGCACAAAATAGACAGGCATGGTTGAATGAGAGTTCAAGAAATAAGAAACAAACCGAAATACAAAATCAAAGTTAAAACAGTGCATTCACCCTTGCAGTTACACCTTCACTTGTGCAAGTTAGCAATGCATTCAACGCATTCTTCATGCAAGCAGGTCCTTCACATTGCATCAGTCCATTAGAAGATCAACCGATACACATGCATGTATACATTTTCACGTTGCACCAGTAGTAATGTTAAAGCCTACAGTATATATTCAAGGCTACAGTATATATCAAATGCTAACAATTAGTGTACACCAACTAACGTGGGCTGGAAAGGGAAAAAGAAAGCAAACTTGGTGCTCTTGCTAATTTTATGACTAGTAACAACAATTAGATAACATATTAAAGTCTTGTTCATTCAAGGATGGAATGAATGTAAAAATATACAGACAAGAGAAGAGGATTATTGGATATGACTAGTAACAAAAAAGGTTAAGTATATATTCAAATATGCTTAGCATTTAATCAGACTACAATTTACAAAAGTTACGTGGTCCAAATTTGCATGAGGCAAGTTTCATACTCCCCTAACGTCAACATGTCTGTTTACGGCAATATCTAATTTACCGACAACCAAAGATGGATTAAATAAATAAAAAATAGGGATTGATCCTATATAGGTCCTATGCAAACAAGAAAAAAAATGCGAAGCACTTTTGTTTTGAATGTAAATTTTCTACATACATATGGGAAAGGTATTGCAAAAAATTGAGATGCCTAGCAAGTCAAACAGGAATTTTGAATCTATATGGTGAAATCAACTTCATATCAAACCAGTTTAAAAATAGTTGATTAAGCAGAGATATTAATAGATTTGCATTATAGTCATGTGTGCAATATGTTTGGAGAGAGAAATAATATAATTTTTAACAATTCACACTGCTTAGAGGTGAGAAATGTGTGCAAATAAATCAGGAATATAGTGGCTATACGGGGTGGGAAATCCAAACACAAGCAACACATCAATCAATACGATGAAGTAATTACAAAGAATGATGTTAGTGCTTAACTTACTTGCTCATTCTCTTGTTTATTATAGTTTGAATTGTTACTTGTTTTAACCTAGTGCAACGCCTGCATGGCCAAAACAGGGTGTGTATTCACTGCAATTTTTAGTGGAAGTCATAAGAGATTTGTCAGAACAGGGTATCTATATAGGAAGACTCATTTTGTAGATCAGATTGAGTTGCTGCATATGCCACTATAATCCTCGGAATTTGCCTACTCGATGCTTCTCATCCCTTCCCTTTGTAGGAACTTCGACTCATTCGGTTGGTTTCTTGCAAAGGCATCCCATGCAGCAGCCTTCATCCTTTTTCTGTGTGCATGTTCTCGCTATTTTTCTATGCAGCGAATTACACCATTCACTATTCTCACCTCATGTGAGTATCCTCTGTATATGGACCTGCATGTGTAACTTCAATCCTCTGCTTCAATCCTACACGTCGCCAACGCTTTGCTCATATACATGTTTCATGCACATTGGCCATTCTAATAATATTATTTACTTCTACAGCGATGACAAAGAAATATAAAGCAATATAATAATCGATTTTAATGTCATTTAACAAGCTAAATTAATAACAACATGGCATATCAGTGACCAAACGGTTAAATTTTAGGTTTTAAATCTAGATGTTTTGGGATGTGAATCCTAATTGCCAATTTTCAACAATAACGATACAATATCTCTACTATTAAGATTGAAAATTCAATCAATAGGATTTCCACTGTATCTTTTTGAACTTTCAAAAATACCCTAGATAGTATCTCTTCATGCCACCCATCAACGAATCTTACCATCGGTTTTCATACTCTACCATCACCCTTTCCCGATCATCCATCAATGGAATTCCACTATCGATTTGCATCTAACACCACCAACTAAACTTTTTATTTAATATATTTTTATTAAATAAAAAGTAAATATCTATTAGATGCACATATGTACGATTTATACCGGTCTTAATGGAATTAACCTAAAGATTAATATTTGCAACCAATAATAAATTGTAAGCTATTTATATGTTGGAACTGATATATACATCTATATATTTTCTGTATATCATGGTTTTTTAAGGATAAGAGATATCTATTATGGTAATAACATTGGCTGTATCAATTATACAATGTAATGGTTTAATTTGGCAATGTCCTATTTCACAATTTCAAACAGTTATATATAGAACATAAAATGTTTCCAGAATGGCCATATGTCTACTTTATATCATATTTGTATTTACAGGCAAATAGGCACAAGGACAAACTAAAAAAAAAATAGGTTGAAGGACAACAAGTTTGTCTTTTAGGCTGAAGGACAATGTTAGTTATAACTAGCATTTTGTATAGTGTAAAACTGAATATAATGCTAGATATAACTAGCATTTTGTATAGTGTAAAAGTTGAATATAATGTTAATTATAACTAGGATTTTTCCTTCAGCCTAAAAATGAAACTTAGTGTCCTTCAACCTAAATTTTTTTCAAAGTTTGTCTTTTTCCCTAATTTCCTATTGTATTTACTTGCTAAACGATTGGATACATGGTTTGACAGGAATATTGTCGACTACACTTAGCTCCATGATAAAAGAAATATTATAAGAAAGTTCAGCGAAGGGATAAAATCACAATGTCAGTCCCTCGCATACACATTTTATAATTATTTTAAAGCATCTTATTCCACTAATTGAAAAATAACTATCGAAAAGGAATTTTAGTTGACTGCATTCATCGGGAAAAAAACCAAAATTACAGTAACCATGTATTATCCAGTTTTGGATTAAGTACTGTTCGAGTCAAAATAACAATTTTAGTTGGGTTTAATGGTCAGATTGCATTTTTGTAACACCTTTAGACCTTTGGGTGCAGTCAGAGTGAACCATAAAAATTTCCGGGGATTTCTTTTGCAACCATTGTAGCTGATGTTAAATTTTGCGATGCTATATTGATGAAAATGTAAAGGGATGTATAAGCTTTCCAATGGTTCGAACGGTTCGTGATTTGAAGCTCATATATATAACGTTAGCAGTTTATGTACATAATGCAAGGAAATAACCACAACTATAAAGAACATATCACATACCTCAACATCCAAACAGTAAGTTCTCTGGTTTGATATCTCTATGAATCACATTCTTTTGGTGGCAGTAGGACAACGTGCTTGCTAGGCTTGGGGCATACTATCAAACCATACCTTATCGAAATGAGCTGAAGCAAATTATCATCATTGTCATCATCTCATAAATTCTAAGAACTCTGCAGTTTCCTAGTATAGCATGAGGTAAATTAAATTTACAGCACATGAAATCCATGTGATCCAAAATCTGCTAAATCCTTCACAGCTTGTTAACCAAAGCATCAAGTTTTTTGCAAGTCAAAATAAATTACTAAAAACAACTATTTTCTTCGAAAATACAGAACAATATGAACGTTGCTTGATATATAGTTTGTGTAATTTAAATTTGTTATTGCATTAATTAAGTCCATATTTGATTAGTTTGTTATATTTAGTTTACATCAAATGATTAAAGGAATGCATCTTGTCAGTTTTATAGCCAACATGGCAAATGCCAAATGTACCATTTTTCACATCTGCACAACGCCATTCATGAACACCCCCTCTATTATTGATTTTTGTTTCTTAAAATAATAAAATTCAATGTTATTTATTAAGGCGCACAGTTAGATCAAAATATACTTTTTGGAGAAACAAGGGAGTGATGTAAAATGCATTTACTTACTCAAATTGTTGGCTTGATATTGTTTATTCGGTATCTCCATTATAGTACTCGATCAAATAAAGTACGCATACCTGCATTACGAAAAGTAAATGATGGGTTAGTTCCAAATATAAATAGCGTATAATGTAGCGGTAAGAACAATATAATATTAGCGAACTTTACATAAAAACTGCATAACAACACCTACAATACAAGCCTTTAGCTACTCTATTTTCTTCCATACCAGATGGAAGTCTCCTAAATCATATACTCTACCTTTCATTCTCAAGCGATTTATCCATGCCATATGGATGGAGAGGAATGCCCATGTCTTCTCGAACAAGTCTAGACCTGAGTCAGCCTTGCTCCAAATTATTCACTATCAGATCCTTCGTGACTTGAGAAGATTCAATGCCTTACTTCACCTTGTAGCCAGAGCTAGGTTTGGATAGTCCTATTTTAAGTTCAAAGTCTTACTGTCTTAAAGCTTCTTTTATATTTTTATTTTCCCTTTAGTTGGGCCTTTATGGCTTGGCTTTTTGTTCCTATGGCCTTCCTACTATACATACTATTTATTCCCTTTTAATATATATACGGGCTAGGCACCCTAAGCCTTTACCTTCCAAACAAAAAGGTCAAAGCCCATTGTATTCTCATTCAATGTCTCTCAAACTAAAAAACAACCGTGTTAAATAATTATTATAACATTATATATTTGCAGCTTGAAAGAAGTGTTGCCAACTCATACAAAGCATAAAACATTATATTGACTTTGCATTTCAAAGTCTGAGCTAGAAAGATAATCAAACATTCACCGATTTTATTGTGATATTTGAAATAATAGAATAGAAATAGTTCAAAGTTGCATAGTGAATTGCACACAAGATTCAATGCAACTTCTACTAGTGGTAATCAATGCTTATGTCATACGGACTGAGTCAGATTACATCCAGTATCAAGTAAAGACTGACAAAAAAACAAAAGGGTTGATAATCTAATTGAATTCAGCCACATATATGATGTTCAGATGATAACATGCATCCCAAGATCTAATGCTTTCTTGATTAAACAAGAAGATAAGTAACTATATGAGCAGCCTGTGTACATAACTATCATATAAAAATAGCAATGCACCTACTAAGTGATGGTAATAGGCTTATCATTGACTTGTATTAGTAAACATTTATAATAGAGGCACAGATATTTTTATTGAAAGTGCATTTCTTCATAAAACCATCCATGGATCCAAACAAAATTGTATGTGCATAAACATACAACAAAATTAGTGATCAGCATGAACAACAATATTTTCAACCGAGGACCTAAAATTCATTGTGTTTCAGATAGATATTTGACATGATAATTAGCTTCCATATTTGGTACTTGGTTACATAAGCAGGGTAGTGTAAAATCTAGCTAGACGTGTAAACTATATGAACTAAATTTATGAAACCAGCAACATAAAATTATATAACAAACATTTCATTTCTAAGCATATTTACATGTAGTGCTGAAAGTTAACTGAGAACCAAGTTAGTGTGTGTTAACTTTTTCAGTGTGATCAGTTTTTTGGATCTGCTTTTGAAGAAAGTTTTTAATAAAGAATCCAACAAAAATGATATTTATCATAGAAGCGATCTTGTACTAAAGCTAAAACAAGTCCTAAGTGTTTGTTTTTTGCATTCAAGTTATACAAAAACCTTTTTCCTGTATGGTAGATTCCATTTCCACATATAAATCATAGCTACCATTGATGCAATTAATTTGTTCTATTTGGCTGCAAGTGCATAACGTTGACCAACTCTTTAGAATTAATATAATATATGCACAAGGTTACCCTTTAGCTTAGTTGACAGGAATATTTTTTCCCTTGATTGATATTCAAAAATACATTATCCCTTATTCTTGGAAACTATTATTATTAATTGTCTTCTTTGTGATAATTTAACTCTACAACCAGTGACTATAGTTTTATCAATCCACTAGTATACGGTCATTATCCTGCCTGTCAAGCTTGCATGAAGCAGCATGTATGTAAAGAAAGTTTTCATATGGTAAACTATATGGAGTAGAAATGAATATATGAATAGACCTAAGGCTATAATCATAAAACTCTTCAAACTCAGTTTCTTCTTCATCACATCCATCTCCATAATGAATTATGTAATGACTTTTTGCAATCATATGTTTCCTAACAACCTCTAGGATTTGCGAAGGAAGTCAGTTGCAATATAAACACATGAAATTCCTTAACCTATGACAATAGATTTTAAGAGATAATCAAGTCAACATTAACCACAAATCCTTTAACAATAAAATAGACACACTGTTTACCTTTAACCCGACATATGTGAGTAGACCATTAGGACCTTTCAATTACTCAACATCAAGCCATAATGTTTATGCATGTGAGTCATGCAATTTTCTATGTTGTCGTGTTTGAGATCAAAAACAAATGAAGAAGTATCCAATTCTTATATAGTATCCATGTTATCAGCATCGGAAACAATTCTTGGCTATTCATACGGATGAAACTGAGTTTAAAAGGTTCGCATTTTAATTTTAATAGTTAAATCAATGCTTTCCCTTCCATTTCAAACATCCAAACATGTTTCTCAAGTCATTTTCAATCCCTTCATTACCTCTAATAGATTATAGTTAACTCTTCAAACTAAATCAATCCATCTTTGTTTAAGTAGACAAATTTCAATTCTAATATCATTAATATTTGTTTAGACCTCATATCTGGATACAAAATGTTAAAAATAGTTTTTAAATTGAAATTATAATACCTAAATTGGACACGGTAGAACATCGAAACCCTAGATTTTGCCTACTACTATCTCACGCACCTTTCCTTGCAGCATGTAGCCACCTGAAATCAATTTTGATTTTGGGGAAGGTAACAAATTAGATACCTAAACCTGATTTAGGTTGAAGAATAGAGTTATGAATCTATGAATAATTGAATACCTAAATGAGTTTATGTATCGGTGACCTGAAGAAGCACCGGCAATTAGTGTCTGACGTCAATTGGTGGTAGTGTGCAACATAGATGTTGAAGCGATGTTCAATCAGTGATGATTTTGATAAATAACAATCTGATTTTGTTTTGTTGGTGGTGATGTTCTTTGTACAAGAAATATTTTGGAGATTTGAGAAGAGGAGGCGGAGTCAGCTAATTTTTGTTGAAGGTTTTTATTTTCTTTTAGTGAAAATAAGATGAAATAAGGGCGAAAAAGTAAACAAAGTCTACCTAGAAATATTACTCCACATATCTAAAATTACATGACTGCCATTATATTAAGGTCAGGGAAAAAGTTGCATTTAATGCTCAAACGCTACTATTTAATGCTACTAAAATCACATTTTATTATTGTGCATTACTTCAAAATGCATATTTCTTTGGATTTCTCTAAGATATTGGTAAGATCAAATAATGTAATGCATAAAAGTAGTTGGTTCTTTTATTAATTGCCTTTTGTTAATATGGTCAGAGTTTTCTCATTATTTCTTTCATATAATGAATAAATTGAAAATTTTGAAAGCTGTGTATTGATTTCACGTTTATAAAAATAATGGTTTATTAGGTATAACATATACAAGGTAACATTAAAAAAAATCATTATAAATGCTATGTTCTCACAATTTACCATTTATTCATACAAAATTTGAAAACTTGAACAAAAATCAATCAACAGAATGCTAACTTAAATGTTCAAACTTTAAAGTTTTGTACTTTAAAATAAAAACTACCCTTTCACACTAAGGTTCTTGGTTTTACAAAATATAAAATGAAAATACCTATGTTGTACGTTTTCATTTATTGTTAGGATGCAGTTGCCGATAGGCCTTTGTCGTTACACTACTTATTGTTTAGTCTTACGTACTAAAGCTTCCATGTTCAACTCATGTACATATATTATGGTTTGAATGGACTTTATTATTGTAATGAGACAGGTTTGATAAAATTAATTTGTTAATGCTATTACATTTCATCATTCTTTAAGATTTCGAGTATTAGATAAGTATCATATTGCTTTAAACTTTAGTTGGATTGGGATATGCTCTCCAAAGATGCAATAGAAGGAACGAACAAGGTGGATAGTTGAAGAAATGAAAATGCAAACAAGTAGATAAATACATGGAATTAAATGACTTGAGGCTTAAGATGAGATATTATCATTGGTTGTGTCATAACTTTGTTTGCAACAAGACCATCGTATGTTAAATCATTATTATCCATGAATGTGCAAATAAATTAGGTAGAATTAGAATGGGTGTAGATAATTTTTATGCTCCCCTTTTCCTATTACTCATCTTCCATATTTGTTATTGTATTTTTTGTTCAACTTTCTTACTTTTAAAAACTTCATCAAATGTTGTTTGGTGTATTATTCTATTCAAACGTTGTTGTTTTTTGACTACTGTAGTGTGTTTTGTATTGTATTCCCTCTAATTCAGTTCATGGTTTTAAATTTAATTTTGACTGATATTAACTTCTAAATTTAAACATATTTAGAACGTCATGTCAAAAATAGTCAACGATGGTATAAATGAATGCATGCAATGTTAAGGCACTATGTATTCCAATGTAGCATTAATTTAATATCTTTAGTTACTTACAAATATGGTTAACCCTCAAGATTAGATAATTCTCCATCGTGATTTTCTTTCCATGTTCCAGGATCAAGTTTAGGTTTGAAACTGAATTTCTTTGCTTCTTAATCATTTTTATTTTCCAAATAATTAATCTAATCAATGCTTATGTAGAAGAGAAAAATACTATTCAAACCTCATGTAACAACCCAGGGCTTTACCCAGTTAGTTATCGTCATTAGACGATTAAAATTGCTAACAAATGGCTATTGGAATTTTTAATCGAGTTGAAATTCTTTGAAAAATTGGTTGTTAATGGTTATTTGGAGTTTTTAAATTGGGTTGTGATTCTTTAATAATTTGATTAAGGAATTATGTGGGCTTTACATGTGTTGAATCTTGGCCCACATTTTCTTTATACTAGGTGCCATGATTATCAAAGGCAAACAGATTCCCCATTATTCATTTTTCACAACCCTAACAAAACATACGAAAGAAAATAAATGGTGGCTCTCGTTTTCGTTCGTCCGTTCCTCTCTGTCCAAATTAGGGCTTCGAGATTTTGAAGCCGCCGACTATGATTATCTCGATCGAATGTTTCTTTGTCGATCGATGCTTCACTTCGTGCTCGTTCACGGCTGTTTCTATTTGCTTCGAAACAAAGGTGAGTGATCCTCACATCTAATTCAAGTTCGTATAATTGTTGTTTTTCGATGTTGAATTCTTTTGACGATGTTGTTTTGCTTTGATTTCGACTTGGTCGATTTCCTTGTCATCTGATTTTGTGGCATTTGAATTTGCTCGATTTTAGCCTTAGTTGCCATGGCTCTGACTTGACTGTGACGATGGTTTCTCTGACTTGTTCAAATGCACGTATTTGTGATGACTTAATTATAACGATTTTGCTTTTGTGATCGTTGAATTTCCGGAACACCATGGTTTCGAACTATTTGATTCTGTTCTTTATTCCCCTTTGACTTCGGCCTGTACCCTGATTTACTTGCGGCCTTGACTTTGTTATGCTCTGCATCTACTCTCTGATTTGTTCATCCTGTCACTGCATACATGTATATCCATTCGTGTGTGTGTGTGTTCGTATATAAATGTATGTGTGTTTGAGCTTTGCCTCTTTGCTTGATGTCTACATGTTGTCCGGTTAGCCTGTCTTTGGTTGCGAATTGATTTGATGTTTTGGTCCTCATTGTCGAGGCTATACTTGTGGGTTCACTGCAAACTTTATTTGCATATTGTTTGGTCATTCTCTGTTGCACTTTGTATCACTCTGACCGTTGACATGTGCATTGCTCCCTCTTCTGTTGACATGTGCATTGCCTCTGCTATATGTGCACTGTGCTTCGAGTCGGGTACCTTGAATTTGTCTCAGCCTTGAACCTTTGTAGTCTGGTGTATATACACACATCTCTGTTGTTCATTAGCTTGGTCTGGTGCAGTTTCATTGTGTGTCAAGCAATTTTTAAGTGTACTTGTTTCACTGGTGCATCCCTTGACTTGTTGACATGTGCATTGCTACCTTATCTGTTGACATGTGCATTGCCTTCATACTTTATGTTGTCTGGGTTGTAGTCTCTTGAAACTGTCTTGCTGTCATGTGTGGTATTTCCAGTCAAGTAGTCCGGTTGCCTTGACTACATATGTATGATGCTTCATGTGGTATGTTTTTGCTGTCGAGGCTGAAGCACTATTGCTTGTTTCATTATCTTGAACTGGATCATTTCATGTTTACATTTGTAAAGATGTACCTGAGTTGAATCCAGTCTCAAAGACTCGGGTTTGACCTTGTACTCGGTTGTGAACTTTCATTGTGCATTCGTGTGCACTTCGTTCATTTTGAATTGAGGTTGGTGTAGTTGTCATATATGTAGTTTTCTTTGATTCGACCAGTTCACTGTTGAGTTGCATTTTGTACCACTAGTGTTCATGTAGCTCATCTTGGCTTCATTGATCATGTTGACTAATTGGTCTACATCTCTGATCTGGAAGTTTCACTTGAATTTGTATTCTGATTTATTTGTTCTTCATTCTGGTCTGGTTTATGTTTCGGAATTGATTTTTGGTCAGTGCTTATGTTGGCACTGGGTTGCTTTTGTGTTTCCCTATCGTGGCACCTGTCTATGATCATTTTGTTGTGCACTGACTCTAGTCTTTGTGTACTTCATATATGCACTTGTATTTGGTTGTATACATTTGAACTCGTGGCCTTGGTTAAGGTACACAACATATTGAACTTGGTTTGGATTTTTGCTTTGAGCATGCTTTTAGTTTGATATGCACTGTACCTTGAGAGTGCAGCTTGGATTTGGTCATATCTTTGTTTGCTTTCACCTTCATTCGGACGTGCTTTCATGTAGTTGATACCACTGCCTTTGTGCACTTGGTCATTCGAGTCTTTGTGCTCTACATTCGAGTTGAGTCAGGGTAGCAGTGACTTGACCTCTGCAGTTTCGAATTGCTGTAGAATTTAGTGTCGTGATGACATCTCATGCTGTAGTGGCGAGGCAGTGCACGCGTGCGTGTACTACAGCCACACAGCATTGACGTTTTGAATTGATATTTCAATTACTTGAATTGTTTTGTGTGTCCAATTCAATATTTTGAAATTGTAATTTGATTTGGTTTGATTGATCATTTTGTTGTTGTCTAATTATCTATTTGATAATTAGATTATGTGTTTCTAATTATTTATTTAATAATTAGATTTTGTTGTTAATTGCCATTTAGGCAATTTTGTTGTTTTCTAAATTATCTTCATTGATAATCCTTTCATTTATCTTTGTTGATAATTTGAATTTCCTGATTTGTTGTTTAACACTGTTACGTGTTATATTTACCGTTATCCGATTTCCTTATTGAAGGATTGGATAGGTGAATTTACTTTGACTGTCGTCTATTTGATTATTTATTTATTATTGCTTCCATGCATTAATAGCTGAGTTTGAATTAGACTGACCCGTGTATTATTTTCTTTTGAATTTAATACTCGGGTCAGACCGAGTTATTACAGGTTGTAGATATCTTGCTTTGGGTTGCTGCTTGAGCTATGAAGTCTCTTCATATCTTTTGGAGTAGTCGTCGTCATTTTGTAGTAGTCAGTGTATCTAATCTAGGTTGATATGTATTCATGTATATTATTCGATAATGTACTTGTATATATAACTTCCAGAGTCGACAGTTGTAGTTGTACCATATGTATTGTATCAAATGTATTGTAACTGCCTTCAGTTATATATATATGAGATTTAATATTAGTTGTGTTCCGCATTTAACTTATCTGTGTCATTATTTTATATATATTTTCCTAAACTATTATGAACCATCGTAGTTCGTTTTATACTGGAATTGGGTATGTCGATGGGAGTAATAACTAGAGATGAAAATAAATATACCACTCCTATCGAGGTAACCAATACTAGTGTAAGGCCTAACTACGGATGGCCGCTCCTATCCAGCCTTATTCTTCGTAATAACAGCCAGTATTTCTTTTAATACTCTTTGTTATTGTGAGCATAGAGGTGGGGCGTTACAGTTGGCATCAGAGCGAGGGGTTTATGGACATAATATATAACATATGAAGATGGAACATGTGTTACAACTATTGTTGATGTTTTGTTTGTGCTTTGAGTCAAAACTAAAGTTTTGAAATTATGATGAAATTTTTAAATATCTTTATTTAAAAATAAAAGTGAAACTGTGTTTTGATGATTGAGTAATTTGTGTTCTGTTTATTAGAATGCGCAGCGAAAACAGTGATTGTCTTCGCCGTGTACGGCTGATAACCTTTTTGATTTAAAAATCAAAATACGAAAATGAAATGGAATTTCATTGTGTTGTTACATGGATGTGTTTATTTTGTTTTCTTTGAAAATTTCGAATACGATTTGAGGATCCGAAGCAATTGTTGTTATGTGATTTTGTTGAGATTTTGCCGTTCTAAATTATCTTCATTGAAGATATAATCTAGTGATTTCTTTGTTCATTTTTTAGTGTACGTGCAGATTTGAGTTGCACGTTACTACATTAATTTTACGTTGAACCGGTGTTTGGTTTGAAAGTATTTAGTTGCCGTTATTTTTATAACGGGATTTTTACACTGGTGCTAAATTTTTGAAGCACGGTGTTTTGTTGACATTTGTAATGAATGAAAATTCACTGGTATTATATTTTGATGCGAATTATTTTGATGAGATTTTGACGTTTAAAAATTAATGTCGCTTTGACTTTAGTAACCATCAATTTTAAAGTGGATTTTCAAGCGGTTATTCCGCAATGCTGATTTTGAGATCCGATTTTACGGTGTTTTGGGAAGTACAATTTCCTTTTCGAAATTGCTACTGATATTGCTATTTTAATCACGTGTTTGAAAATTGTTTTTAAAATAAAATTGTTTTCAAAAAATTTACAGTTTGCGCTTTCGAAAGAATGAGGAAGCGATTTAAACGCTTCAACAAAATTGAGGACTATGAACCCTCACTTTTACTGATTCGCTTAATTTTGGACTTGTCCGTTTGAGAACGTAAAATGTATTTATTTAAAATACACAATTTTGCACTTTCAAGGAAACGATGAAGAGAATCAAACGATTTAGTAAAACACGTGGTATGGGACATGTGCGTTTGCTATTTCGGTTAATTGCGGACTCGTTAATTGAAACATCTGTTGTTTGATGATTCTAATGATTTTGTGTGCTTTCGAGCCACTATGTTTGACCTTCGGGTCATCTGCTGGACCTTCGGGTCATTTGTTGGGCTTTCGGGCCACTCTGCTGGACCTTCGGGTCATTTGTTGGGCTTTCGGGCCACTTTGAGGACCTTCGGGTCAAATACCAGTACTATACCTTCGGGTCACTCTGCGGATCTTCGGGTCATCTGATGGGCGCCAAAATATAGTACTTGGTAGGCTTTGGCCATTTGTTGATGCACGTCCGGCGTAGCTAAAACTCGCCATCTGATGAGATCGATCCAACCTTTTATGTTGATTTTCTAGAGTATCTTAATTGATTTCTAGATATTTGTTGTTTCTAATTATCTACAGGTAATTAGATATTTGCTGATTTGAGTTCTGATTATCGTTTGTGATAATTAGATATTTGTTGATTTGATGTTTCTGATTATCGTTTTTGATAATTAGATATTTGTTGATTTGAGATTTTTGATTATCATTTTTGATAATTAGATATTTGAGATTTCTGATTATCGTTTTTGATAATTAGATATTTGTTGATTTCTGATTTCTGATTATCATTTTTGATAATTAGATATTTGAGATTTCTGATTATCGTTTTTGATAATTAGATATTTGTTGATTTGTGATTTTTGATTATCGTTTTTGATAATTAGATATTTGTTGATTTGAGATTTCTGATTATCGTTTTTGATAATTAGATATTTAAGATTTCTGATTATCGTTTTTGATAATTAGATATTTGTTTATGATATCTGATTATCGTTTTTGATAATTAGATATTTGTTGATTTGAGATTTCTGATTATCGTTTTTGATATTTAGATATTTGTTATTTCTGATTATCGTTTTTGATAATTAGATATTTGTTGATTTGTGATTTCTGATTATCGTTTTTGATAATTAGATATTTGTTGATTTGAGATTTCTGATTATCATTTTTGATAATTAGATATTTGAGATTTCTGATTATCGTTTTTGATAATTAGATATTTGTTGATTTGTGAATTCTGATTATCATTTTTTGATAATTAGATATTTGAGATTTTTTATTATCGTTTTTGATAATTAGATATTTGTTATTTTTTATTATCGTTTTTGATAATTAGATATTTGTTGATTTGTGATTTCTGATTATCGTTTTTGATAATTAGATATTTGTTGATTTGAGATTTTTGATTATCATTTTTGATAATTAGATATTTGAGATTTCTGATTATCGTTTTTGATAATTAGATATTTGTTATTTTTGATTATCGTTTTTGATAATTAGATATTTGTTGTTTCTGATTATCGTTTGTGATAATTAGATATTTGTGATTTCTGATTATCGTTTTTGATAATTAGATATTTGTTATTTCTTATTATCATTTTTGATAATTAGATATTTGTTGTTTCTGATTATTGTAACGACCCGTATTTTTACGGATCGAAACATCGTAAAACAGTTATCATTTGGTCGCATGTTGTTAAGTCATCTAGGGTTTAAGTCGTTCAAAACTCAGGCCGCGTAGGAGTTAGATCGTGAGCGACTTAAGAGAGTGGTGCAACCTGGGGACTTAGGTCGTGGAGCGACTTAAGGTATTGGGCGACCTAAGGAATGGGACGACTTATAGAAGTTGGCGACCTAAGGAGTGAAACGACTTAAGGAAGTTAGGTCGGTAACGACCTAAGGAAGTTAAGTCGTATAGGAGTTAAGTCGTATAGTAGTTAGGTCGTGTGGTGGCTTAGGTCGAGTGAACGACTTATAGGATTGGGTGACTTAAAGAAGTGGCGACCTAAGTGTTAGCGGCATAAGGAAACTTTGCGAGTTAACGACCTAGGAGTAATAGTTAGGTCGTGAGCGACCTATGGGGTGCTATGATAGTTAGGTCGTAAGCAACCTAAGATAGTTAGGTCGTCCAGACGACTTAAGTGTTAGGTCGTAACCCAGTTAGGTCGCGTGAGTTGTTAAGTCATGACATTTTAGGTCGCGACTTATGGTAAGTCGTTAAGTCGAAGACGACTTATGGTAAGTCGTTAAGTCAAAGACGACTTATGATGGGTCGCGTGGATGCCTAAGTCGTTAGGTTGTTTATGTCTTAGGTTGTGGTATTTGTTAGGTCGCCATGCCGCATCTGTGTTAGGTCGCATGGTGTTAGGTCGCGCAGAGTTAGGTCAGAGGATCTGTTAGGTCGTGGTATCTCTTAAGTCGTAGGTCGTGATGGTCTATAGGTCGTGGACGACTTAAGGAGGCGGACGGCTTAGAAATTTCAGCTATAAATACACATTCATTTCCTCACTTTTTGGGATCCGGATTTTGAAGCGACGAAGTGCTGCCATTTTGAGAGCTCGACTTCTACACTTCTTCACTTCTTTTCTCCACTCTAATCTTGTGCTTCCTTTCATCCAAATCGAAGATCGAAGAGCTTAGATTGAAGATCTACATTCTTCGAAGAGAGATTTCATCGTTTGAAGCGGATTGGTGATAGATCAAGCTAGATCCTTCGCTGTCCAGATCTGAAGCATATTGATTTGGGGTTGTTTAGGTGATTTGGTGAGTGGTGATTATCTCTCACATGGATCCAAAGGAGTATATCGGATCGTTGGCTTGATTTGGTGTTAAAGTAGAGATTTCCATGCATTTTCCTAATCATATGTGTAGATCCATATAGATCCATTGTCCATGATGATTTGATCTCCATTTTACTACATGTTAACATATGCAAGTTATTCATCAAGATTATAGAGACATTGCTCATGTTTTCATGCTTGTTAGACTTTTGACTCTTTAATTACGAAATTGCCATTGTTGTTATAATTGTCTATTTAGATCATATTTGAATGCTTGTTTACTTGAATTAATGTTTGACTTGATTGATTGCTATGAATTAGATATTTGATGATTTGATTTAGACCGAAGATGATTCAAAAGCTAAGAGGAAGGCTCTTAGATTGGGAAAGCTGCTTGTGGCATATGTAGTGGATGTGGAAGCTCATATGGATAGATTGGATGATGATGTTGAGATGAGGCTTTGCGAGGATGAGATGAAGCAAAGCATGATATGAGATAGTCTTGGATTAATCCAGACGAGATCAATCCAAGCATGTTGATAACTCGGTGATATGGTTCGAGTTTGAAGATAATGGATGCTCGAGAGGCGCTTGAGCTAGTAGGGAAATAGTCGTCGAGGAGGATGACTAGAAGGCTGAGATCCATCGTTGTTGAAGGTTCTAGCATGCTCAAAGCAAGAGTATGTTGGGCAGATTTGATAGTCCCTGAAGGCTACTGATTGGTAGTCAAGTACTCTGGGCAGATTCGATAGTCCTAGGCTCGGGTCACGATGACGTGCGGAGTTATGTCTAGAACCGGGGTTTCCATTAGCCCTTGACGGACGGATGAAAGAATGAGCCGGTCATTCAATTAACGATGATATCGAAGCAATGATAACAGTGATAGCCAGAGTCATGGATGTTTGGTTGTATCGTCATTCGGTCTCAAGAGCAGTGTTTTCTGGGTGCTTATCTGATCTTGGTTTAGGCCTTGGGGGTTTGTGCTTGGAAAACATCGCCCTTGACTCGAGTGATAATTTCTTTACTTTACATTGTATGCTCTGCTATGTTTGCTTCTGCTTAGTGTGTGTCTGGGGGCTATCACTGTAGAAAGAGGTTGGAGTGGGAGGGTTGTATTCCTATTCCTTTTCCTTTATGCTCTTTTGGTATGTTGTTAGTTAATTTACCGCTCACTAAGACTGCTATCTGACTCAAGGCTTTATGTTTTAACTCTTATTGCCTTGGGCTGTTCGTCCATTTTGGGACGGGCAGACTAGGTAGCAGGTGACAGGTGCTGTTCTTGCTTCCCACGATGCTGATATCGAAGACGAGCAGGAGGCTTGCATACTATCTTCTTACTATATGTACTGGATGTTCCGCTGCTTTGTATATTCTCTGAGTGTTATGTAGTGAGGCTTGATGTATTGACTATTCAGATGTTTGTATTCAACTATTATGAAGTTTTATTGATGAGATTCTTTTCTGTGAAGCTTCACTATATATATATATATATATTCTATTGTGTTTTGTCCTTGCGCTGTGAGTAATACGATAGATTCTGTTGTTTAAATTTATCCTGGCAATCGTCCATGGTCGCCTGGCACACTTTACAGCGCACTATCTCTAGGTTCGGTGCAAGGGTCATGGGCGGTCGTCACATTTGGTATCAGAGCTTTGGTTAATCGATTTTACCCAACGCTCGCTGACGTAACTACGTATGAGAGACGTAATTGTATTTTGATGGATGATTACTATATATAATATAGTAGCTTAGAATGATTTGAATCCCTTATGTAGTTGTTTCTCATGGTGTGCTAATCATTCCTTTTTATAGATATTAAGGATGAGTCGAAGAGGGAGACCAGCTGCTAGGGAAGGCCGTGCTACTAAAGGGGCCTTTGATTATGCTGCTATGTTCGAAGCTATGATGACTTCGATCATGAGAAGGATGCCAGTTCCGGGGCCATCGGTGGATGTTGGAGTTCAAGTTCAAACTCCAAAGCCGGTGGATTTTGCTAAGTTGTGTAAGGACTTTACTGCTCTTGGAGGGAAGGTTTTCTTGGGGACAGAATCAACCATTGAAGTCCAGAGGTGGATAGATACTTGTAGAAGGATCTTTGGTGATTTGGGAATCGATGATGCAACTAAAAGGAAACTTGCATCAAGACAGCTTCAAGGGAGAGCTTCTGATTGGTGGAACTCTATCACCATTGATACTCCGGAGGAAGAGATTACTTGGGAGCAATTCCAAGTCAGATTTGAAGCTAAGTTCATTTCTACAGCTCAGAAATTTGTTCTATTCAAGAAGTTTGTGGAGCTCAAGCAAGGTGGAAGACCAGTTCTTGAGTATGTTACTGAGTTTGAAGCTTTGTCCAAGTATGCCCGGTCGTATATTGAATCTGCATATCAGAAGAATGAGAAGTTTGTGACAGGCTTGGACAGTTATCTTGGGAGGCAGTTGGTGGATCATTTGGACGATCCATTTGAGAAGCTTGTGGAGAAAGCTCTCAGGCACGAGAATCTGTTTCCTAAAGAGGGATCTGTTGTTGCTGTGACCAAGGAAGAGTCTAGACCATAGCAGGGTGGAAACAAGAAGAGGAAGCAGCAGCAGCAGAAGGGTAAGGATGGCTAGAAGAAGCCGAAGGGCGAAGTGACCTGCTACAATTGTCAACAGAAGGGCCATTTTTCTAGAGATTGTAAGAATCCGAAGGTGCCGGTGAAGTGCCACAACTGTGACAAGCTGGGGCATGTTAAGAGGAATTGTCCGGAACCGCGAAGGGACAAGCAGATTGTGCAAGCTTATGCTTTTGGAGCTATTCCATCGTCTTCGAAAGCTCCTACCGCTGAAGAGAAAGGAAAGAGTGTGGTGGTTCAAGGTACTCTTTCCATATGTGGTGTTCCAGTTAGAGTGTTATTTGATACTGGGGCGTCGCATTCTTTTGTTTGTAATGAACTTGTAGGCCGGTTGGGTTTAGAACCGGACATCGTTGATAGACCATTGGTTGTGACTAATCCAGTTGGGGGTTCGTCTTGTTTGTGTATGCTATGCCGTGGTCTGATTGTATCGAGTCATGATTGCTCTTTTGTTTGTGATTGTTTTGTTCTGAACTTTGCGGGGTTCAGAATTATTTTGGGTATGGACTGGCTTAGGAAGTATGCGGCAAAGGTTGATTGTGAAAGGTTGGAGGTGACAGTCGAGAATGTGGAGGGGCGAAAGATTGTGATACGATGTAAGCATGAAGAAGGCGTCTTCATGAGCTTCATGTATTCGCTGGTTGTTCCACGGGATGGACTGTCATCGTTGTCAATCGCTAATGGATTTGAGGATGTCTTTGACGAGGTCAAAGGGTTACTGCCGCATAGAGAGATCGAGTTTCGTATAGATCTAGTTGAAGGAGCCAGACCTGTTGTGATGCCTCTTAGGCGGATGGCGCCTAGGGAACAGCAGGAGTTGAGGGTGCAGGTTGATGACCTTTTACGGAAAGGATTCATTCGGCGTAGTGTGTCCGAATGGGGTGCACCAGTTGTGTTTGCAACCAAGGCAGATGGGTCATTGAGATTGTGTGTGGATTATCGTGAGCTAAATAAAGTGACTAAGAAGAACAAGTATCCATTGCCGAGGATAGATGACTTGTTTGATCAGCTTCACGAAGCTAAGGTGTTTTCTCAGATGGATTTGGCAACGGGATTTCACCAGTTGAGAGTGGCTAAGGATAGTGTGCCGAAGACTGCTTTTAGGACACCATCCGGTTTCTTTGAGTGGCTAGTAATGCCGTTTGGATTGACTAATGCGCCAGCATATTTTGTGGATCTTATGAATAGAGTGTTCAGAGATCAGTTGAGCAAGTTCGTGTTAGTGTTCGTGGATGATATTCTGATTTATTCCAGAACTGAAGAAGAGCACAAGACGCACTTGCGTATTGTTTTGGAAATCTTACGGAAACATCAGCTGAAGGCTAAGTTTTCGAAGTGTCACTTCTGGAAGAGTGAAGTGAGGTTCTTAGGCCATGTTATCTCTGGAAATGGAATAGCGGTTGATCCCGCTAAGGTGGCAGCAATCCAGGATTGGGTTAGACCTAAGAATGCATCTGATGTGAGAAGTTTTCTTGGATTAGCAGGATATTATCGACGGTTTATCAAAGACTTCTCCAAGGTGGCTGCACCATTGACAGGATTGACGAAAAAGAACCAAGTGTTCAAATGGGAAGATAAGTGTGAGCAAGCTTTCAGAATCCTGAAAGAGCGATTGACAAGTGCTCCTGTTTTGACTATTCCAAGTGGGAATGATGAGATGGTGGTTTACACCGACGCATGTGGTACTGGACTTGGAGCAGTGCTGATGCAGAAGGATAAAGTTGTTGCGTATGCTAGTCGACAACTGAAGCCGCACGAAAGGAATTACCCGACTCATGATTTGGAGTTAGCGGCGATTGTTTTTGCTCTAAAGATGTGGAGACATTATCTATTGGGAGTTCGATTCGAGTTGTTTACAGATCATAAGTCGTTGAAGTATCTTTTCTCCCAAAAGGATTTGAATCTTCGGCAGCAGCATTGGCTAGAGTTTTTGGCATCATATGATTTTGGTATAGCTTATACTTCGGGAAAAGGTAACGCAGTGGCAGATGCGTTAAGTCGAAGACATGCAGGATTGGGAGCCATGTTTTCAGAATGGAAGAATCTCGAGTATTTAGCTGGATTTGACTTCAGGCCCAGATGTGGATTGGAACCTGAGATGTTGGCAAACTTATCGATAAGACCTACTCTTGTGGAAAGAATTGGCGAGAGCCAAAAGCGAGACGATAAGCTTGTCAAGATCATCCGTGATTTGGAATCTGGATTAGACCTAGAAAAGGATAAAGGTTTCGAGGTCGATCGAGAGGGTTGGCTTCGGAAGCAAGGACGACTAGTTGTTCCCGATATAGATGAATTGAGAGATGAAGTTCTGAAGGAAAGTCATCACTCGAAGCTGACAATTCATCCAGGTGGAAATAAGATGTATCGGGATATGAAGAGAACCTATTACTGGGAAGGTATGAAGAAGGATGTTGGAAATTTTATTTCCAAATGTATGAACTTCCAGTTGGTAAAAGCCGGACAGAAGAAGCCAAGTGGATTTCTTCAACCATTAGAAGTTCCTATGTGGAAGTGGGAGCTAGTATCGATGGATTTTATTGATGGGTTACCTAGAACAAGAGCGGGAAATGAAGGGATTTGGGTCATCGTAGATCGTCTGACTAAGAGTGCCAGATTCATTCATGTTCGATCGACTAGGACTGCATCAAAGTTGGCTGAGTTGTATGTTAAGTGGATAGTTCGATTTCATGGTATTCCGAAGAGTATAGTGAGCGATCGAGACCCATTGTTCACTAGTGGATTTTGGAAGAGCTTCCAGAAAGTTTTGGGAACCGAGATGTGTTTGAGTACAGCTTATCAGCCTCAAACAGATGGTTAGACCGAGAGAGTCAACCGAGTTTTGGAAGATCTCCTCAGAGCTTGTGTTTTAGATTTCGTAGGATCGTGGGAAGATCACCTTCATTTGGTGGAATTTGCATATAACAACAGTTACCAGTCAAGCATTGGTATGGCACCGTATGAGGCATTGTTTGGAAGACCGTGTAGCTCTCCGACATATTGGTTAGAGACAGGAGAAAAGCTGATACTTGGGCCAGAGATGATTCGACAGAGTTTGGATTGTATAGAGATCATTCGGCAACGAATGAAGGCAGCCCAAGACCGTCAGAAAAGTTATGCCGATAAGCGTCGTAAGGATTTGGAATTCGACGTAGGTGATATGGTTTTTGTGAAGATATCTCCACTGAAGAATGTTATTCGATTCGGGAAGAAAGGGAAGTTGACTCCGAGATTTGTTGGACCATTCCCGATCATCGAGCGAATTGGAAAGCTCGCCTACAGATTGGAATTACCAGAGAAGATGTCGAGTGTGCACAATGTTTTTCACGTATCGTATCTACAGAAGTATGTGTACGACTCGAATACAGTGGTTTCTGCTGATAGCTGTGAAGATTTCGAAGTTGATCCAGTCGATAAGAGACCTCGTAAGCCGCTTCGTGTTGTGGAAACCGACACGAAACATCTTAGGAGGAAGGTAGTTAAGTTGCTCAAGATACAATGGAGTGATGATGATAACGACTGTACGTGGGAGGTGGAAGAGAGGATGAAAGCAGCTCATCGTGAACTCTTCAAGGTATGGCCCTAAGGTGTCGTGTCATCTCACGATATTGTAACTTGTTCTAGTTTTAGAATTCTGCATGCTAAGCTAGAATTGGATGCATGGTTTGTTGATTGCTATGGATGGTAGGCGTGCAGAATAGTCTTTGATTGCTCTTGTTTGTTTGGAATTTCGAGGGCGAAATTCCTAAGGGGGAGAGAATGTAACGACCCGTATTTTTACGGATCGAAACATCGTAAAACAGTTATCATTTGGTCGCATGTTGTTAAGTCGTCTAGGGTTTAAGTCGTTCAAAACTTAGGCCGCGTAGGAGTTAGATCGTGAGCGACTTAAGAGAGTGGTGCAACCTGGGGACTTAGGTCGTGGAGCGACTTAAGGTATTGGGCGACCTAAGGAATGGGACGACTTATAGAAGTTGGCGACCTAAGGAGTGAAACGACTTAAGGAAGTTAGGTCGGTAACGACCTAAGGAAGTTAAGTCGTATAGGAGTTAAGTCGTATAGTAGTTAGGTCGTGTGGTGGCTTAGGTCGAGTGAACGACTTATAGGATTGGGCGACTTAAAGGAAGTGGCGACCTAAGTGTTAGCGGCATAAGGAAACTTTGCGAGTTAACGACCTAGGAGTAATAGTTAGGTCGTAAGCGACCTATGGGGTGCTATGATAGTTAGGTCGTAAGCAACCTAAGATAGTTAGGTCGTCCAGACGACTTAAGTGTTAGGTCGTAACCCAGTTAGGTCGCGTGAGTTATTAAGTCATGACATTTTAGGTCGCGACTTATGGTAAGTCGTTAAGTCGAAGACGACTTATGGTAAGTCGTTAAGTCGAAGACGACTTATGATGGGTCGCGTGGATGCCTAAGTCGTTAGGTTGTTTCTGTCTTAGGTTGTGGTATTTGTTAGGTTGCCATGCCGCATCTGTGTTAGGTCGCATGGTGTTAGGTCGCGCAGAGTTAGGTCGAAGGATCTGTTAGGTTGTGGTATCTCTTAAGTCGTAGGTCGTGATGTTCTATAGGTCGTGGACGACTTAAGGAGGCGGACGGCTTAGAAATTTCAGCTATAAATACGCGTTCATTTCCTCACTTTTTGGGATCCGGATTTTGAAGCGACGAAGTGCTGCCATTTTGAGAGCTCGACTTCTACACTTCTTTTCTCCACTCTAATCTTGTGCTTCCTTTCATCCAAATCGAAGATCGAAGAGCTTAGATTGAAGATCTACATTTTTCGAAGAGAGATTTCATCGTTTGAAGCGGATTGGTGATAGATCAAGCTAGATCCTTCACTGTCCAGATCTGAAGCGTGTTGATTTGGGGTTGTTTCGGTGATTTGGTGAGTGGTGATTATCTCTCACACGGATCCAAAGGAGTATATCGGATCGTTGGCTTGATTTGGTGTTAAAGTAGAGATTTCCATGCATTTTCCTAATCATATGTGTAGATCCATATAGATCCATTGTCCATGATGATTCGATCTCCATTTTACTACATGTTAACTTATGCAAGTTCATTCATCAAGATTATAGAGACATTGCTCATGTTTTCATGCTTGTTAGACTTTTGACTCTTTAATTACGAAATTGCCATTGTTGTTATAATTGTCTATTTAGATCATATTTGAATGCTTGTTTACTTGAATTAATGTTTGACTTGATTGATTGCTATGAATTAGATGATTGATGATTTGATTTAGACCGAAGATGATTCAAAAGCTAAGAGGAAGGCTCTTGGATTGGGAAAGCTGCTTGTGGCATTTGTAGTGGATGTGGAAGCTCATATGGATAGATTGGATGATGATGTTGAGATGAGGCTTTGCGAGGATGTGATGAAGCGAAGCATGATATGAGATAGTCTTGGATTAATCCAGACGGGATCAATCCAAGCATGTTGATAACTCGGTGATATGGTTCGAGTTTAAGGATAATGGATGCTCGAGAGGCGCTTGAGCTAGTAGGGAAATAGTCGTCGAGGAGGATGACTAGAAGGCTGAGATCTCATCGTTGTTGAAGGTTCTAGCATGCTCAAAGCAAGAGTACGTTGGGAAGATTCGATAGTCCCTGAAGGCTACTGATTGGTAGTCAAGTACTCTAGGCAGATTCGATAGTCCTAGGCACGGGTCACGATGACGTGCGGAGTTATGTCTAGAACCGGGGTTTCCATTAGCCCTTGACGGACGGATGAAAGAATGAGCCGGTCATTCAATTAACGATGATATCGAAGCAATGATAACAGTGATAGCCAAAGTCATGGATGTTTGGTTGTATCGTCATTCGGTCTCAAGAGCAGTGTTTTCTGGGTGCTTATCTGATCTTGGTTTAGGCCTTGGGGGTTTGTGCTTGGAAAACATCGCCCTTGACTCGAGTGATAATTGCTTTACTTTACATTGTATGCTCTGCTATGTTTGCTTCTGCTTAGTGTGTGTCTGGGGGCTATCACTGTAGAAAGAGGTTGGAGTGGGAGGGTTGTATTCCTATTCCTTTTCCTTTATGCTCTTTTGGTATGTTGTTAGTTAATTTACCGCTCACTAAGACTGCTGTCTGACTCAAGGCTTTATGTTTTAACTCTTATTGCCTTGGGCTGTTCGTCCATTTTGGGACGGGCAGACTAGGTAGCAGGTGACAGGTGCTGTTCTTGCTTCCCACGATGCTGATATCGAAGACGAGCCGGAGGCTTGCATACTATCTTCTTACTATATGTACTGGATGTTCCGCTGCTTTGTATATTCTCTGAGTGTTATGTAGTGAGGCTTGATGTATTGACTATTCAGATGTTTGTATTCAACTATTATGAAGTTTAATTGATAAGATTCTTTTCTGTGAAGCTTCACTATATATATATATTCTATTGTATTTTGTCCTTGCGCTGTGAGTAATACGATAGATTCTGTTGTTTAAATTTATCCTGGCAATCGTCCATGGTCGCCTGGCACACTTTACAGCGCACTATCTCTAGGTTCGGTGCAGGGGTCATGGGCGGTCGTCACAATTATTGTTTTTGATAATAAGATATTTGTGATTTCTGATTATCGTTTTTGATAATTAGATATTTGTTATTTCTGATTATCGTTTTTGATAATTGGATATTTGCTCATTTTACTGATTATGAGATTTTCTAGTCTTTAATTGATTCTAGATTATGTTGAATATATTGGATTTTTATTTTCTATCTATCTCTGTTGATAGTTAGAGTTTGCTGATTTTGAAGTTCGTGTTTTCTAGTCAATTGTTGGATAACTAGATATTTGCGGTTTTGCGATTCGTGGTTTGTATTTTCTAATTGTCTTTGTTGGTAATTAGATTTTGCTGTTTTCTAATTATCGTATCGATAATTAGATATTGCTGTTTTGTGATTTCTGTATTCTAATTATCTAATTGATAATTAAATATTGCTGATAATTGTATTTATTCAATTTTGCTGTTTTCTGATTATCTATTTGATAATTAGAATTTTGTTGAGGATTTGTGAATTTCTTTTACGAAATTAAAAGATTTCTTTGGCGTTTGTGTTCTTGACCTTTATTTTTCTAGCTTAACCAGTTTATGTTAGAAAAATAATTGTTATTGATGACTTTAATTATGAAAATTGCGGGGATGCAATTTTTATAAGGAGGGAAGTCTGTAACAACCCGGGGCTTTACCCAGTTAGTTATCGTCATTAGACGATTAAAATTGCTAACAAATGGCTATTGGAATTTTTAATCGAGTTGAAATTCTTTGAAAAATTGGTTGTTAATGGCTATTTGGAGTTTTTAAATTGGGTTGTGATTCTTTAATAATTTGATTAAGGAATTATGTGGGCTTTACATGTGTTGAATCTTGGCCCACATTTTCTTTATACTTGGTGCCGTGATTATCAAAGGCAAACTGATTCCCCATTATTCATTTTTCACAACCCTAACAAAACATACGAAAGAAAATAAATGGCGGCTCTCGTTTTCGTTCATTCGTTCCTCTCTGTCCAAATTAGGGCTTCGAGATTTTGAAGCCGTCGACTATGATTATCTCAATCGAATGATGCTTTGTCGATCGATGCTTCACTTCGTGCTCGTTCACGACTGCTTCTATTTGCTTCGAAACAAAGGTGAGTGATCCTCACATCTAATTCAAGTTCGTATAATTGTTGTTTTTCGATGTTGAATTCTTTTGACGATGTTGTTTTGCTTTGATTTCGACTTGGTCGATTTCCTTGTCATCTGATTTTGTGGCATTTGAATTTGCTCGATTTTAGCCTTGGTTGCCATGGCTCTGACTTGACTGTGACGATGGTTTCTCTGACTTGTTCAAATGCACGTATTTGTGATGACTTAATTATAACGATTTTGCATTTGTGATCATTGAATTCCTGGAACACCATGGTTTCGAACTATTTGATTCTGTTCTTTATTCCCCTTTGACTTCGGCTTGTACCCTGATTTACTTGCGGCCTTGACTTTGTTATGCTCTGCATCTACTCTCTGATTTGTTCATCCTGTCACTGCATACATGTATATCCATTCGTGTGTGTGTTCGTATATAAATGTATGTGTGTTTGAGCTTTGCCTCTTTGCTTGATGTCTACATGTTGTCCGGTTAGCCTGTCTTTGGTTGCGAATTGAGTTGATGTTTTGGTCCTTATTGTCGAGGCTATACTTGTGGGTTCACTGCAAACTTTATTTGCATATTGTTTGGTCATTCTCTGTTGCACTTTGTATCACTCTGACCGTTGACATGTGCATTGCTCCCTTATCTGTTAACATGTGCATTGCCTCTACTATATGTGCATTGTGCTTCGAGTCGGGTACCTTGAATTTGTCTCAGCCTTGAACCTTTGTAGTCTGGTGTATATACACACATCTCTGTTGTTCATTAGCTTGGTCTGGTGCAGTTTCATTGTGTGTCAAGCAATTTTTAAGTGTACTTGTTTCACTGGTGCATCCCTTGACTTGTTGACATGTGCATTGCTCCCTTATCTATTGACATGTGCATTACCTTCATACTTTATGTTGTCTGGGTTGTAGTCTCTTGAAACTTTCTTGCGGTCATGTGTGGTATTTCCAGTCAAGTAGTCCGGTTGCCTTGACTACATATGTATGATGCTTCATGTGGTATGTTTTGCTGTCAAGGCTGAAGCACTATTGCTTGTTTCATTATCTTGAACTGGATCATTTCATGTTTTACATTTGTAAAGTTGTACCTGAGTTGAATCCAGTCTCAAAGACTCGGGTTTGACCTTGTACTCGGTTGTGAACTTTCATTGTGCATTCGTGTGCACTTCGTTCATTTTGAATTGGGGTTGGTGTAGTTGTCATATATGTAGTTTGCTTTGATTCGACCAGTTCATTGTTGAGTTGCATTTTGTACCACTAGTGTTCATGTAGCTCATCTTGCCTTCATTGATCATGTTGACTAATTGGTCTACATCTCTGATCTAGAGGTTTCACTTGAATTTGTATTCTGATTTATTTGTTCTTCATTCTGGTCTGGATTTATGTTCCGGAATTGATTTTTGGTCAGTGCTTATGTTGGCACTGGGTTGCTTTTGTGTTGCCCTATCGTGGCACCTGTCTATGATCATTTTGTTGTGCACTGACTCTAGTCTTTGTGTACATCATGTATGCACTTGTATTTGGTTGTATACATTTGAACTTGTGGCCTTGGTTCAGGTACACAACATATTGAACTTGGTTTGGATTTTTGCTTTGAGCATGCTTTTAGTTTGATATGCACTGTACCTTGAGAGTGCAGCTTGTATTTGGTCATATCTTTGTTTGCTTTCACCTTCATTCGGCTGTGCCTTCATGTAGTTGATACCACTGCCTTTGTGCACTTGGTCATTCGAGTCTTTGTGCTCTGCATTCGAGTTGAGTCAGGGTAGCAGTGACTTGATCTCTGCAGTTTCGATTTGCTGTAGAATTTAGTGTCGTGATGACATCTCATGCTGTAGTGGCGAGGCAGTGCACGCGTGCGTGTACTACAGCCACACAGCATTGACGTTTTGAATTGATATTTCAATTACTTGAATTGTTTTGTGTGTCCAATTCAATATTTTGAAATTGTAATTTGATTTGGTTTGATTGATCATTTTGTTGTTGTCTAATTATCTATTTGATAATTAGATTATGTGTTTCTAATTATTTATTTAATAATTAGATTTTGTTGTTAATTGTCGTTTAGGCAATTCTGTTATTTTCTAAATTATCTTCATTGATAATCCTTTCATTTATCTTTGTTGATAATTTGAATTTCCTGATTTGTTGTTTAACACTGTTACGTGTTATATTTACCGTTATCCGATTTCCTTATTGAAGGATTGGATAGGTGAATTTACTTTGACTGTCGTCTATTTGATTATTTATTTATTATTGCTTCCGTGCATTAACAACTGAGTTTGAATTAGACTGACCCGTGTATTATTTTCTTTTGAATTTAATACTCGGGTCAGACCGAGTTATTACAGGTTGTAGATATCTTGCTTTGGGTTGCTGCTTGAGCTATGAAGTCTCTTCATATCTTTTGGAGTAGTCGTCGTCATTTTGTAGTATTCAGTGTATCTAATCTAGGTTGATATGTATTCATGTATATTATTCGATAATGTACTTGTATATATAACTTCCAGAGTCGATAGTTGTAGTTGTATCATATGTATTGTATCAAATGTATTGTAACTGCCTTCAGTTATATATATATGAGATTTGATATTAGTTGTGTTCCGCATTTAACTTATCTGTGTCATTATTTTATATATATTTTCCTAAACTATTATGAACCATCGTAGTTCGTTTTATACTGGAATTGGGTATGTCGATGGGAGTAATAACCAGAGATGAAAATAAATATACCACTCCTATCGAGGTAACCAATACTAGTGTAAGGCCTAACTACGGATGGCCGCTCCTATCCAGCCTTATTCTTCGTAATAACAGCCAGTATTTCTTTTAATACTCTTTGTTATTGTGAGCATAGAGGTGGGGCGTTACAGTTGGCATCAGAGCGAGGGGTTTATGGACATAATATATAACATATGAAGATGGAACATGTGTTACAACTATTGTTGATGTTTTGTTTGTGCTTTGAGTCAAAACTAAAGCTTTGAAATTATGATGAAATTTTTAAATATCTTTATTTAAAAATAAAAGTGAAACTGTGTTTTGATGATTGAGTAATTTGTGTTCTGTTTATCAGAATGCGCAGCGGAAACAGTGATTGTCTTCGCCGTGTACGGCTGAAAACCTTTTTGATTTAAAAATCAAAATATGAAAATGAAATGGAATTTCATTGTGTTGTTACATGGATGTGTTTATTTTGTTTTCGTTGAAAATTTCGAATCCGATTTGAGGTTCCGAAGCGATTGTTGTTATGTGATTTTGTTGAGATTTTGCTGTTTTAAATTATCTTCATTGAAGATATAATCTAGTGATTTCTTTGTTCATTTTGTAGTGTACGTGCAGATTTGAGTTGCACGTTACTACATTAATTTTACGTTGAACCGGTGTTTGGTTTGAATGTATTTAGTTGCCGTTATTTTTATAACGTGATTTTTACACTGGTGCTAAATTTTTGAAGCACGGTGTTTTCTTGACATTTGTAATGAATGAAAATTCACTTGTATTATATTTTGATGTGAATTATTTTGATGAGATTTTGACGTTTAAAAATTACTGTCGCTTTGACTTCAGTAACCATCAATTTTAAAGTGGATTTTCAAGCTGTTATTCCACAATGCTGATTTTGAGATCCGATTTTACGGTGTTTTGGGAAGTACAATTTCCTTTTCGAAATTGCTACTGATATTGCTATTTTAATCACGTGTTTGAAAATTGTTTCCAAAAAATTTACAGTTTGCGCTTTTGAAAGAATGAGGAAGCGATTTAAACGCTTTAGCGAAATTGAGGACTATGAACCCTCACTTTTACTGATTCGCTTAATTCCGGACTTGTCCGTTTGAAAACGTAAAATGTATTTATTTAAAATACACAACTTTGCACTTTCAAGGAAACGATGAAGAGAATCAAACGATTTAGTAAAACACATGGTATGGGACATGTGCATTTGCTATTTCGGTTAATTGCGGACTCGTTAATTGAAACATCTGCTGTTTGATGATTCTGATGATTTTGTGTGCTTTCGAGCCACTATGTTGGACCTTCGGGTCATCTGCTGGACCTTCGGGTCATTTGTTGGGCTTTCGGGCCACTCTGCTGGACCTTCGGGTCATTTGTTTGGCTTTCGGGCCAGTCTGAGGACCTTCGGGTCAAATACCAGTACTAGACCTTCGGGTCACTCTACGGACCCTCGGGTCATCTGATGGGCGCCAAAAATTTATAGTACTTGGTAGGCTTCGGCCATTTGTTGATGCACGTGCAGCGTAGCTAAAACTCGCCATCTGATGGGATCGATCCAACATTTTATGTTGATTTTCTAGAGTATCTTAATTGATTTCTAGATATTTGTTGTTTCTAATTATCTGCGGGTAATTAGATATTTGTTGATTTGAGTTTGGATTATCGTTTGTGATAATTAGATATTTGCTGATTTGATGTTTCTGATTATCGTTTTTGATAATTAGATATTTGTTGATTTGAGATTTCTGATTATCATTTTTGATAATTAGATATTTGAGATTTCTGATTATCGTTTTTGATAATTAGATATTTGTTAATTTGTGATTTCTGATTATCATTTTTGATAATTAGATATTTGAGATTTCTGATTATCGTTTTGATAATTAGATATTTGTTGATTTGTGATTTCTGATTATCGTTTTTGATAATTAGATATTTGTTGATTTGAGATTTTTTATTATCGTTTTTGATAATTAGATATTTGAGATTTCTGATTATCGTTTTTTATAATTAGATATTGTTGATTTGTGATTTCTGATTATCGTTTTTGATAATTAGATATTTGTTGATTTGAGATTTCTGATTATCGTTTTTGATAATTAGATATTTGTTATTTCTGATTATCATTTTTGATAATTAGATATTTGTTGATTTGTGATTTCTGATTATCGTTTTTGATAATTAGATATTTGTTGATTTGAGATTTTTGATTATCATTTTTGATAATTAGATATTTGAGATTTCTGATTATCGTTTTTGATAATTAGATATTTGTTGATTTGTGATTTCTGATTATCATTTTTTGATAATTAGATATTTGAGATTTTTTATTATCGTTTTTGATAATTAGATATTTTTTATTTCTGATTATCGTTTTTGATAATTAGATATTTGTTGATTTATGATTTCTGATTATCGTTTTTTATAATTAGATATTTGTTGATTTAAGATTTCTGATTATCGTTTTTGATAATTAGATATTTGTTATTTCTGATTATCGTTTTTGATAATTAGATATTTGTTGTTTCTTATTATCGTTTTTGATAATTAGATATTTGTGATTTCTGATTATCGTTTTTGATAATTAGATATTTGTTATTTCTGATTATCGTTTTTGATAATTAGATATTTGTTGTTTCTGATTATCGTTTTTGATAATTAGATATTTGTTGTTTCTGATTATCGTTTTTGATAATTAGATATTTGTGATTTCTGATTATCGTTTTTGATAATTAGATATTTGTTATTTCTGATTATCGTTTTTGATAATTGGATATTTGCTAATTTTACTGATTATGAGATTTTCTAGTCTCTAATTGATTCTAGATTATGTTGAATATATTGGATTGTTATTTTCTATCTATCTCTGTTGATAGTTAGAGTTTGCTGATTTTGAAGTACATGTTTTCTAGTTAATTGTTGGATAACTAGATATTTGCAGTTTTGTGATTCGTGGTTTGTATTTTCTAATTGTCTTTGTTGGTAATTAGATTTTGATGTTTTCTAATTATCATATCGATAATTAGATATTGTTGTTTTGTGATTTCTGTATTCTAATTATCTAATTGATAATTAAATATTGCTGATAATTGTATTTATTCAGTTTTGCTGTTTTCTGATTATCTATTTGATAATTAGAATTTTGTTGAGGATTTGTGAATTTCTTTTACGAAATTAAAAGATTTCTTTGGCGTTTGTGTTCTTGACCTTTATTTTTCTAGCTTAACCAGTTTATGTTAGAAAAATAATTGTTATTGACGACTTTAATTATGAAAATTGCGGGGACGCAATTTTTATAAGGAGGGAAGTCTGTAACAACCCGGGGCTTTACCCAGTTAGTTATCGTCATTAGACGATTAAAATTGCTAACAAATGGCTATTGGAATTTTTAATCGAGTTGAAATTCTTTGAAAAATTGGTTATTAATGGCTATTTGGAGTTTTTAAATTGGGTTGTGATTCTTTAATAATTTGATTAAGGAATTATATGGGCTTTACATGTGTTGAATCTTGGCCCACATTTTCTTTATACTTGGTGTCGTGATTATCAAAGGCAAACGGATTCCCCATTATTCATTTTTCACTACCCTAACAAAACATACAAAAGAAAATATATGGCGGATCTCATTTTCGTTCGTTCCTCTCTGTCCAAATTAGGGCTTCGTGATTTTAAACCCGCCGACTATGATTATCTCGATCGAATGATGCTTTGTCGATCGATGCTTCACTTCGTGCTCATTCATGACTACTTCTATTTGCTTCGAAACAAAGGTGAGTGATCCTCACATCTAATTCAAGTTCGTATAATTGTTGTTTTTCGATGTTGAATTCTTTTGACGATGTTATTTTGCTTTGATTTCGACTTGGTCGATTTCCTTGTCATCTGATTTTGTGGCATTTGAATTTGCTCGATTTTAGCCTTGGTTGCCATGGCTCTGACTTGACTGTGACGATGGTTTCTCTGACTTGTTCAAATGCACGTATTTGTGATGATTTAATTATAACGATTTTGTTTTTGTGATCGTTGAATTTCTGGAACACCATGGTTTCGATCTATTTGATTATGTTCTTTATTCCCCTTTGACTTCGGCTTGTACCCTGATTTACTTGCGGCCTTGACTTTGTTATGCTCTGCATCTACTCTCTGATTTGTTCATCCTATCACTGCATACATGTATATCCATTCGTGTGTGTGTTCGTATATAAATGTATGTGTGTTTGAGCTTTGCCTCTTTGCTTGATGTCTACATGCTGTCCGGTTAGCCTGTCTTTGGTTGGGAATTGAGTTGATGTTTTGGTCCTCATTGTCGAGGCTATACTTGTGGGTTCACTGCAAACTTTATTTGCATATTGTTTGGTCATTCTCTGTTGCACTTTGTATCACTCTGACCGTTGACATGTGCATTGCTCCCTTATCTATTGACATGTGCATTGCCTCTGCTATATGTGCACTGTGCTTCGAGTCGGGTACCTTGAATTTGTCTCAGCCTTGAACCTTTATAGTCTGGTGTATATACACACATCTCTGTTGTTCATTAGCTTGGTCTGGTGCAGTTTCATTATGTGTCAAGCAATTTTTAAGTGTACTTGTTTCACTGGTGCATCCCTTGACTTGTTGACATGTGCATTGCTCCCTTATCTGTTGACATGTGCATTGCCTTCATACTTTATGTTGTCTGGGTTGTAGTCTCTTGAAATCGTCTTGCGGTCATGTGTGGTATTTCCAGTCAAGTAGTCTGGTTGCCTTGATTACATATGTATGATGCTTCATGTGGTATGTTTTGCTGTCGAGGCTGAAGCACTATTTCTTGTTTCATTATCTTGAACTGGATCATTTCATGTTTTACATTTGTAAAGTTGTACCTTAGTTGAATCCAGTCTCAAAGACTCGGGTTTGACCTTGTACTCGGTTGTGAACTTTCATTGTGCATTCGTGTGCACTTCATTCATTTTGAATTGAGGTTGGTGTAGTTGTCATATATGCAGTTTTCTTTGATTCGACCAGTTCACTGTTGAGTTGCATTTTGTACCACTAGTGTTCATGTAGCTTATCTTGCCTTCATTGATCATGTTGACTAATTGGTCTACATCTCTGATTTGGAAGTTTCACTTGAATTTGTATTCTGATTTATTTGTTCTTTATTCTGGTCTGGATTTATGTTCCGAAATTGATTTTTGGTCAGTGCTTATGTTGGCACTGGGTTGCTTTTGTGTTGCCCTATCGTGGCACCTGTCTATGATCATTTTGTTGTGCACTGACAATAGTCTTTGTGTACTTCATATATGCACTTGTATTTGGTTGTATACATTTGAACTTGTGGCCTTGGTTCAGGTACACAACATATTGAACTTGGTTTGGATTTTTGCTTTGAGCATGCTTTTAGTTTGATATGCACTGTACCTTGAGAGTGCAGCTTGGATTTGGTCATATCTTTGTTTGCTTTCACCTTCATTCGGCTGTGCCTTCATGTAGTTGATACCACTGCCTTTGTGCACTTGGTCATTCGAGTCTTTGTGCTCTGCATTCGGGTTGAGTCAGGGTAGCAGTGACTTGACCTCTGCAGTTTCGATTTGCTGTAGAATTTAGTGTCGTGATGACATCTCATGCTGTAGTGGCGAGGCAGTGCACGTGTGCGTGTACTGCAGCCACACAGCATTGACGTTTTGAATTGATATTTCAATTACTTGAATTTTTGTGTGTGTCCAATTCAATATTTTGAAATTGTAATTTGATTTGGTTTGATTGATCATTTTGTTGTTGTCTAATTATCTATTTGATAATTAGATTATGTGTTTCTAATTATTTATTTAATAATTAGATTTTGTTGCCGTTTAGGCAATTCTGTTGTTTTCTAAATTATCTTCATTGATAATCCTTTCATTTATCTTTGTTGATAATTTGAATTTCCTGATTTGTTGTTTAACACTGTTACGTGTTATATTTACCATTATCTGATTTCCTTATTGAAGGATTGGATAGGTGAATTTACTTTGACTGTCGTCTATTTGATTATTTATTTATTATTGCTTCCGTGCATTAATAACTGAGTTTGAATTAGACTGACCCGTGTATTATTTTCTTTTGAATTTAATACTCAGGTCAGACCGAGTTATTACAGGTTGTAGATATCTTACTTTGGGTTGCTGCTTGAGCTATGAAGTCTCTTCATATCTTTTGGAGTAGTCGTCGTCATTTTGTAGTAGTCAGTGTATCTAATCTAGGTTGATATGTATTCATGTATATTATTCGATAATGTACTTGTATATATAACTTCCAGAGTCGACAGTTGTAGTTGTATCATATGTATTGTATCAAATGTATTGTAACTGCCTTCAGTTATATATATATGAGATTTGATATTAGCTGTGTTCCGCATTTAACTTATCTGTGTCATTATTTTATATATACTGTCCTAAACTATTATGAACCATCGTAGTTCGTTTTATACTGGAATTGGGTATGTCGATGGGAGTAATAACCAGAGATGAAAATAAATATACCACTCCTATCGAGGTAACCAATACTAGTGTAAGGCCTAACTACGGATGGCCGCTCCTATCTAGCCTTATTCTTCGTAATAACAGATAGTATTTCTTTTAATACTCTTTGTTATTGTGAGCATAGAGGTGGAGCGTTACATCTCATGCCATAAGATTGCATGGAAGGAAGCCAACACTAGAGATATATAAGTAAATTAATGGTATGGTGATGATAAACAGAGTCTCAAATTACTAATCAGCTTGGTAAACATGTGTAACGATCCATAATTTTAGTGATTTGAAATTGGAATATTTAATTAATTTTAAATATTTGAAAGTTAATTTTATAGATTTAATAACTTGAATTTCAAATATAACGATTTATGGGATAATTTAATTGTTGAATTTAATAATTTAAAATCATTGAAATAATTTAAATCTTGGACTTTATTTGGATAAAAATGATTTAAAGGCTTGTTTAAATTTTTATTAACAAGAATGAAGATAATAAAACTTTTAAATTGATTTTAAAAATAATTTAACTAATTTTGGATTTTTCTCGTTTAAATTAACATATAAAAATAGCCTTTTGGAGCACAATCTTGGATTTCGACGAAACCAGTGTCATTGGGTCCGTAATAATAAATTATAATACGTCGTTAAATTTCGTATTGATCAGATGCACTGTTTGGTCGTACGGGATAGAAATGCGTTGAAATTTATATCGGAAATTTAATATAATAATTGGGTTCAAAAAACTATCTTCTCCATACGATCGAATTGGGGCTCAAGACTTATTCCATTACGTTCGGAATAGGGGTTAAACATCGGGAACGCTAGACGGCACGCCTCGATCGGGGTTCGATATAAATATCTAGATATTTTGAAATTATATATATATATATATATGATTTGACTTTACCTACCCTAAACTTTCTTTTCAGCCACCCTACATTGCTTTCTTCCCTCCAGCCCTTATTTAAATGCAAAGCTAAGTAAAAATATAAAACAGAGGAAGAAGAAATAAATGTTGAATTCAAAAATAAATTTCTCAAAATCTACTAAATAAAAAAATATGAAACAAGCTCTAAAAATCTTGTTTCGAAGAGAGCTTTGACCTGATATGCTCAAATTGAAGTGATTCATCTGCTTTTGAAACTCGATAGGAAGGTCGAGAGCTTTTTTTGTGCTAGGGTTCATTTTTTCTTGCGATATAGGCATCGATGTGTGAGTCTGAGGTTGTTTTGGGGTTTGTGAGGTCGAGAAGCTCTGGTAGTGAAGAAATGGGGGCACACGATGCTTTCTGGTGGAACGCGACAATTACCATGCACGTAGGGAGGGGTTCAGGCTGCGATGAAGGGGGAGGCTTCGACCGTGACGTGGTGGTGCCAGACAAGTCGTGTTCGATGAGAGGAATTCAACGGCAAAGACGAATTCGAGTTTCGCGACGCATAGCTCTATATCAATGAAATTGTTGCACGCGTGATTTGGGTTCGAAATGTCTGTGCGCATTTTTGTTAAGCAGAGGAATGTGTTGGAGAAGAAGAGGGTAAACTTGTAATTTTAATAAGTTACATTAGTTTATTTTATTTTAATTTAAAAATTGTATCGATAACTTATAAAATCTATAACTCCTGCATACGAGGTCCGATTGGAACGAAACTTTTTCCATTGCGCTCGTATTGACGAGAGCTTCGTAATGAAACTAGTTTGGACGAATATGGAGACTGTCAAAATTTGGGCTAAAACGGGACAGTTCCAAACTGGAACGTCTTGGCGACAACAGAAAACAAAGGTGAGTAAATCTCACTCATTTGGATTACTGGATATAATTTAAAATGTTGAAAATTATTTATTGGTTGATTGGATGGACTGATAAATTATTATCAGTTGGATGTTATATTATATATAGTAGTATATATATATATATATATATATATTAGTAGTTGGATATATTTCCCACCGACTGGAGTGGATGAGACATTATGCGCCTCACATAATAGCGGATGACCCTATATTACCGTGATATCCCACCTCGAAGCGGGATTGGTATTTTATGTTATATAACGTCTGGGGATGTAGGGAAACAGATTGGAGGGATCCAACTGGATTCCTCAAATATATTGATTTTGATTTCATATATAGTGATATATGGTGTGTTTTGAATAATCTGTTACAGATTATGGTGTAGATTGATTTATTGGATGCTATAGTAGCACTGGCCTTAATTTTGGTATTATAAATACCATAAATAATAGTTTTGAATTTAAATAGGAAATTCAAAGACGACTTTGAAATGAAAATATTTATATTTAATTTTGGGATTATTTAAAGAGGAATTGATGTGGATAAAATAAATAATTTGATTTTAAATTTGTACTTAACTATTCCGTGAAATAATTTAAATAGAGATTTTGAATAATGTATATAAAAGATTTCTAAACAATAAATTTTAAATGATATTTTTTTAAATGTAAAAGGGTTTAAAATATCGATATTTCAATAGATTGGGAGGATAAGAATAATTCGTAAAGGACTATATTTATAAATGCGGTTGTTTATATGAATTTTAATAGAGAAAACTAGAAACGAGTTTATGGATTTATAATCGATGTTTATAAATAAAGTAGAATGATTATCATTCGATAAATTGGGAATGTGAATTCACAGTGTGAATTTAAAATGCGATATGGAAATCGGCTTAGAAAGAAATAGTAAATTCTATTTTGGAATTTGGAAATAGTTATGGAATTGGGAAAGTGAATCGATTTGTGGTAAATTGAGAGAGATTTATAAATGTAAAATGGTTATGATTGAATTTTAAATAAATTTCTATCGAGAAGTTAAGTTCTGTTTTAAAAGGAGATTTTATTTATTTATTAAACTGTGTAGTTTAAAAACTATTTTTAGTATTTAGATATCCCGGAAAGTTGATTATTCAAATATTTAATCTTAACTGAAATGAATTCTAATTTTAAAATAAGCTTGTAAATCGATTAGTTTTATATATAAATTGAAAATTTGATATCGTTATTTATTTAAAAGTGTTTGATATTTTTAATAATCACTTAAATGGTTTGAAATTTTATTGTTATTCTTTAAAAATACTTATTTTAAAATATGTAGTTTTGGAAATTGATTGAAGTTATTTATAAATACTCTCGAGATTTGTAAATCGGGTTTTATTTAATGGAAACCGAATTTTGAAAACTTGAGAAAATATCCAAAATGTTTAGATACGAGAACTTCGAGAATGAATCTGAATTAATAAAGAAGTTATAAATTGTTAGTTGGATTATAAATAAGTAAAATCGAAATTCTTAGAAATTGTTAATGGGAATTAATAAAAATTCCAGAGATTTATGGAATAAGAATGGAATATTTCCTAAGTGTGGATATTAGGAATGATTTTGGAAAATGGACTTATAATGCTTTTCCTATGTATTGGAATTAAAAGGTTTGGAGATATTTTAGCGAAGAAATGATTTATATAGAAATATTTTTCTAAGTAATGAATTATAAGTTGGAATTGGAGATATTTCTAAGTGTTGATAGGGGTTGAAATATCCTGTTATGGATTTAAGTATTTGAAATCGTTTTCAAATATTGAAATATTGAAAGAGATTTGAATATATATATATATATATATATCTGTGTAAAGATATTTGAAATAAATGTTTAAAAGATTTATAATATGGCCTAGTGACTGCTTATATGTGTAATTTGATAGTTAAATAATCGACTATCAAATCTAACCAAATTCGTTGATCGTTCGAAGAGACCGAGATCGGATTTGATTATCCGAAAACCACTTCGATCTGATTTGAGCGTTGCGAATTGTGATATCATAAAGATAATGAAGATGGAGTTCTTGGAGATTCGGTTTGTTCAAACCCATAACAACTTATACGGATGAATGATATCGTTGCATTGCTTGCCTGGAAGGTGGTGTTAGCATTCCAAGTATATGAATGCCAAATCTAAGGTAATACATAGCCTCAAGCCTCATCAACTAAGAATGACTGAAAATCATGGGAGATGCAGTAGGGCTAAGTGGGTCGCACCCATGTAGGGTATGTTATCACTTTTCCAGATACCCTCGGATATATTATAATTATGGATATAGGTGTGCATGGGAAATAGAGCGTTCGATAGGGTGGGAACACCTGGGGTGATGATATATTCAGTACTATCCAGCAAGGGGTAGGCCGGTCCTGTGTTGGTAGGGATTGATAGGTTCGATCTCAGTACATATTTCTAAAGATGTACTGTGATAGGTGGTACACCAGTGCCTAGTCATTAGTTGGAATCCATTCTTCAATACGAGCTGTAGATGTGCCCAACTATGCTGAAACATGAGATGCAAACATTTCAGCTATTTTATAGTTTATTTTCTATAGACATTATTATAATATCAGATGATTTTGATATAAAATGTTTTTGGTTATCGTAAGGAAAAAATCCGTCATGTTTATTTGTGGCGTTGTCTTACGAGATACCTTTGTTTTCAAAAAGGATTTTGAAAATAATTAAATTCAAATTGAGTGTGTTTTCTCACACTGGTTTTCCAGACTGATTCGGGTGTTATTTTATTATAATGCTCGGGTCAGACCGAGTATTACAGATTCAAGTTAGAATGCTATAGAGCACAAGAGACGAGCTGGAGGAGTCTCAGACGTATGCCACGTACTTGATTATATTCCGCTGTGTGTGTATGCTGTATATTCATCACTTGTGAGGACGAGTATTATAACTATCCAGATTGATTTGTTGACTGTTGTACTCTAATGATGATATGTATATTAATAGTTACAGTTTCTTCTGTATAAAGATCTATTATTATTTATTATATATTTTTCCGCTGTGATTGTGAGATTCTATGTTGTTTAGTTTTCTTCTTATCCTCTTTCTTCTTCTTTCCCTAACAATCGAGTTTTCCGGCGTTCGATTCCTCGGCATGTAATACAGTAGACGTATTAGCGTCGATTTTCGAGGGTCGAAAATCCTGCTGGTTACACTTGGTATCAGAGCTGAAGTTTTAATAAACTACTTATCAACTTTCAAGTTTTAATGCAATTTTGATGATTTTCATCCCTTTTGTATCCATAGCTACTTCCCTATTTTCGTTTTTTCGACATAATTTAGGGCTAATATTGATCTAGAAATAAGAGCTCAAAAGTCAATAATCATTTTATTTATATTTTATTTAGACTAATACTTTCATATTGATTTCTTTTAATTTTATCTTTCGAGAATTGGTAACACTTTGAAATTAGTATATATTGAAATATTGTGACTTTTTCAATTCTACGGCATGGGTTTCCAAAATTCAACTATTGATTTAAATATGTTTTACTCTTAATTTTGTGTTTAAATTGCTCGATTTTGTCCTATTAACTACAATTTTGTTATATGGGTTTCCAAATTAAACTATGCTTGAGTTTGCACTATTTATTAATTTTATTTACCAAATTCTTCTTATAAATTAATTGTATTTACTGTTACATACAGTTAATAAAGTTGGAATATGGTGTTCTAATATTCAGTATATCAACACTTGTTCTTTCTATATTGCTAATGAAAGGGTTATTTTAAAAATTGGTTAGAATTAAAAATGTAACATGCGACTTATATAGCAAATTTTCTCATTTTTGAAAGTGGAGACAAAAAGTGGACATGACAAAATTTAGCATTGTTATTAACATTCTTAAATCTTCTGTACCACTTGCATAACTCATTTTCCAAGATCTTCTTCCTCCACGATCTATACATTTAGCAGTTGCTGCCATTTATCCATTTTTATTTAAAAACCAGTCAATCTATTCTATATGTAGACTGCTCATTAAAATATTTCTTTCCTCTTTCATACTTATTTTTCTTTTGATCTGTCATTTTCAACATAAAAATATATCATAATACTACTATAAAGATGTTTTATTTCATCTAAGACTCATTCCTTGCTCTCATTTCTATTTCTATTTGTATGTTCCTATTATTGCATTTTGTCTTACTATAAGTACACGTTGCTATTCTTATTTTGATTTTTTCTTCTTTTATTTCATGTTGTTTATTCACATGAAATGTTTGTATCAAATGTAGTTGCAAGTGGATGTTCCATTATGTGATTTATCTTCATTGCAGATTAATACTATTGCATAATTTCTTTTTCCAAGGTAGAGAATGCTAAAGAAAAAAAGGCAAAAGTTGTAGAAATACGAATCAGGTTTTGTTACAATGCAAACTACTTTTCCTTTATTATTTTTATCATTAAATGCAACCGAACATCTTTTTTTAATTCACCTTTTTGTGTTGAGTGTAGATAAGGAAGAACCAAGACGACAACTAAAGAAACTAACGTGGTTACAGTAGAATTCGATGAAGCAGTGACATCATTAGACAAAATCTGACTAGAACTTTTCAACAACAAACATGATTGTAATGGAAAAGTATGAAAGTGAGCATGTAAGCATTCAAGATATTGAAAACATGCAACTTTATATAACTAGAATGATTCAGTAAAGGGTTTAAGCACTGGTTGGTATGCACAAATTTTTGCTATTCTCATCATCATATTGCACATATAACAAGTCTGTTTCTACTTTTATCTAGCGCAATTTTTGTTTCAATTTTCCAAACGATAGCTTGTAGTTTCACTCTATTATCTCACATTAAATACTATATTTTTGTAATGGGTATAGCATAAACCATATTTTGCATTTTACAAATCAATCAACAAATATATCATAATTGTGTTTGTCTATCAAGGATAAAGCTTCCACCATATCTGAGTTTATAATCAAACCATTTATAATATATTTTTCTTTACATGTTTTATATGTTTGTATTGCTATGTTTGTTAATTAAGTTTGCATTTGAAAACCATAATATAATAATTTTATAACATGGAGGATGAATTAATTTCATTTATATTGTTAAGTTTAGTAATGCGATAAAGAATTAACACAAAATTTTATTTTATTTGCAATGTATGCAGCACATGAAAATCATAATATTGTTATCTAACAAGATGGAGGATGAAACTATGTCCCATAGACTTATCTTAACATACTTTTCGAAACTTCCATATTAGTTGCACATCTTCTTACAATTTTATGATACATGTGCCTACTCAAGTTCTATTCAAGTGGAAACCAAGAGTGCACAGGACAAAAGTTAGCATTGTTATTAACATCATTAAATCTTCTGTACCACTTGCATAACTCATGCTCCAAGATCTTCCTCCTCAATGATCTACACATTTGAGCGGTTGCTACCACTTATTCATTTTTATTTAAAAACTAGTCGATCTACTCGATATGCAGACAGCACACTAACGTATTTCTCTCCTCTTTCATACTTATTTTTCTTTTAATCTGCCATATTCAACATAAAAATATATCATAATACTACTATAAAGATATTTTATTTCATTTGGGACTCCTTGCTTCATTGCTATTTCTATTTCTATGATCCTATTGTTATGTGTGCCTCTTGCAATAAGTACATGTCGCTATTCTTACTTTGTTTCTTTCTTATTTTATTTTACATTATTTATGCACGTGAAATTTTTATATAAACGTAGTTGCAAGTGGATGTTCCATTATGTGATTTATCTTCATTGTAGATAAATGCTATTGCATAATTTCTTTTTCCAGGGTAGAGAACGCTAGAGAGAAAAACAAAAGTTGTAGAAACATGAATCGGGTTTTGTTATAATGCAAACTCTTTTTCCTTTATTATTCTTATCATTTAATGCAACCGAACATTTTTTTTATTCATTTTTTGAGTTGAGTGTAGGTAAGGAACAACTAGGTCTTTCATCTCAAATTAAGAATAGTTTGAAGTTGAAACAATTTTTATATCCCTTTGGATTTCCATACCCAAAATCTTTCTTACCTACACTCAACTCAACTCAAAAAATGAATAAAAAAAATGTTTCAACTTCAAACTATTCTTAATTTGAGATATAACGGTATCATCATTAAATATTTTAAACAAACAATTTTGAAATACAAAATTCTGAATGAGTAATTAAAGCTTGAATAAGAGTAAGGAATTATGTAAGCATGTAAATTAGTCGTAATAAAACCGATGATTCCACCTATAACAAGTTTCCAGTCAAGTTTTGTCTAATGATGCCACTGCTTCATCCAAGCTTCCTTACCTACACTCAACTCAAAATATTTCAAGCTACGATATAAAAATCCAAAGGGATATAATTTTTTTTATTTCCCTTTGGATTTCCATACCCAAAATCTTTCTTGCTTCTCCAAGGTCTTTCATCTTAAATTCCGCCTCAAGCTTCAACTTCAAACTATCAATTTCAGCTTTATCCTTAAAGCAATCAACATATCATCCACATATAAGAGTAGTTACACCCAATAACCATTCTTCAAATGCTTGAAGTACACACAAGTGTCTTTGATGCTACGATCAAAACCAAGTGAAAGCATAAAAGAATCAAACCTCTTATACCACTGTCTAGGTAACTACTTAAATCCATACAATGACTTCTTTAGCTTACAAACCAATTTTCTTTTCCATCCATGACATATCCATCGGGCTACTTAATGTAAATGGTCTCATCCAAGTCTCCATGTAAGAAAGTGGTCTTCACATCAAGTTGCTCCAACTCTAATGTTAGTCCATAGGATAGTGGTTTTGATGACAACAACTATAGAAGTGTTATAAAATATATATGTGCAGGAAATCTATATACAGGTATCAACAAAAGAAGACTGTACAGTAAAGAAAACAAAATTGATGAAGACAAAGATCAAGAGTTCAAGATTGAAGACTCGTGAGGTTCAAGATATTCAAGAGTTCAAGACAAATAACATAGTTAGGTTAGATATTTGTTAAAACTCCTTGAAAGCACTATCATTCTTTTTTATCCAATTTACTCGTGGAATGGAATCCACTTCGTTCTTGTTAAAGGGATGGAACCCTAGTGAGATGTAACTCACGAAATATCTAGTGGAACGGATAGTAGCCCTATTTTGTTATCCACTAATTTTAATTCAAAATGATTTTCAAAATTATCTCTTGTTTTATAAAATGATTTTCAAATATTCCTTTTCAAAAGAAAAACCTTCGTTCACATTTCCAAAAATGTTTTAGCCTCAAAATCATATTTATCATTTTGTTATATTTTGATTTCAAAATTGTCCTTGATATTTTAGCCTCAAAATCTATTTTAATATTATATTTACTTTAGTTTATTTACTTTGATTTTAAATATATTTTAGTATATATACATATATACATTCATAAGTATTTCTACTTCTAAATACCTTCTACAAATACATAGAGTCCATTTGAATAAAGTTGCATATGTTTTAAATCATCATTTTCAAAGTAAAGCAAATCATCACTTTTTACTAGACCATGTCGACATCCTAGTTACCTGTCATGTCGACATGCTTCCCGTTACAGCAAAGGTTGTTTTCAAAAGAAGTGTCTATTCGCTTAAACCTCTTCGAATGGACACATCCATTCATTCTCTATAAATAGAGACTGTTATGGACGTTTTCCAGTAACTACTTTCTTTATTTTTCTCTCCTCTTTACTCTCTTATCTTATTTTCTAATCATCCTATCCATATTCTGCCGAAATCTTAAGTGAATCAAAACCAGAATATCTCTAGTTTGATTCTCTGCCACTCTCTTCAAAGAATCTCAGTGCTTATCAGAGTTATAGATATATTTGTACTCAAAGAAACTTGTGTGGGGTTATAAAGGTGTGATCGTGTCCTTGGAAATCGATCGGGTGAACTTGTGTCCTGTGAATCAAGTGGTTCTACCCAGAGACCTGAGAATCTGGAGGGTGTACCTCGTTGCCTTGGAATCGAGGGATTGTAATCTAGATTATTGTTGAATAGAAAGCCGTACGGGTTGTGCGGGACTGGATGTAGGGTAACACCGAACCAGTATAAAATTCCTGGTGTGTTCTTTCCTTTACTTGCTTTTTATTTATATTTGCATTTGTTTGTGATTCTGTGATTTGATCTGTGATTGTGTATTTGCATTAAGTTAGTTAATTCAATTTAAATCAAAGAAGTTTTAAAGAAATTCTTAAAACACTATTCACCCCCCCTCTAGTGTTAAATAGCCTTAAGATCATCTTCCGCGTCCCTTTCAACTAAGTCATGAGCGGTAACTATAGCAAACAAAATACGGATGGAGGTGTGTCTCACTACAGGAGAAAAAATCTCATTATACTCAATCCCTTCCTCTGTGAAAACCCTTTAGGAACAAGTTTAGCCTTGTATCTTCCATCATCCTTCACCTTGAACACCTATTTGCAACCTAACGCTCAGCTTCCTTGAGGAGGAGGTACCAAATCCCAAGTCTTGTTCTTCTTCAACGACGCTAGCTCTCCTTCCATAGTGCATATCCACTTCAAACTATCACATGACTTCGAAGCTTCATCAAGGTCAAGCGGCCCCTCGTGAACCACATGTAGAGCATAATTAGACTAACACTCAGGTTAAGGTTTGCATACTGCCAATCACCATACTTCTTAGGCAGCTTAATAGTCCTACGACTGGCCCAAGTAGGTACAATTTCGTCTAAACTCCTTTCAACTCCATCTTGAACTGAACTTCCTCTGGTCTTATGCACATCACCAACACTACTAGAAGACACCTATGGACTACTATGTGATGTCACATCAACTGCATCTATCTCACTCTCAACAGCATCAACAACTCTACTACTAGGTTGTAAAATGGGAACCACTTCCATCTCTTTAGGCCTATCAGAAACATGTGACGTGGTAGGTAAGCCTTTCTTAGGATTGAACGTTGCTGATTGATCAAAAGTAACATGTCTGGAATGAACAATCTTCCTATCAACAGGGTTCCAAAGACGATTCCTTTTGATACCATCTGTGTATCCCAAGAGGATGTCCTTGTATACTCTAGCCTCCAACTTATCATCACCTGTTTGGCGAACGTACACAGGACAACCAAAAATACGAAAATAACCAAGGTACACGACTTTACCTACTCACTTCTCTTCTGGAATCTTCCCATCTATAGTTGAGCACATAATCTGATTAATAATATGCGCCGCAGTCGATAATGCCTCAGTCCAAAAGCCTCTAGATAAGTCCACCATCAATCTCAAGTAATGAACCTTCTCAAGTAACGAACCTTCTCAAGTAAAGTCATATTCATCCTCTCAGCAACCCCATTGGATTTTGGATCACCCGGTGTAGTGAAATATCTATTAATGTCATGCTATCTACAAAATTGGTTCTCAGCATTGGATCGAGGAACTCTCCACAAACAAACTCGCCCTGTTATCAGATCTCAGCACCTTCAACTTAGAACCAAATTGGTTCTCAACTAGCACCTTCCAAACTTTAAACTTCTCAAAGCTATCTGATTTGGCCCTCATCACATACATCGAAACTTTCTGAGAAAAATCATCAATAAAAGAGATAAAATACTTCACTCCCCCGATGAAAGCAGTAGCAATTGATCCTCAAACATCTATATGCACATAGTCAAGTACCTCTTTGATCTATGGAGTCCAACCCCAACGGATACCTTAGTCTGCTTACCTAACACACACTCCTGGTAGAAATCCAACTTGTCGAGGTCACCTTTAATCATCTTCCATCTACAAAGAAACTCGAAGCCCTTCTTTGAAATATGACCAAACCGAGATGCCAAAGTCTGGTAGCATCCAAAGCACGAGAATTATCAACTCCAACACACGACTCTCCAAGAACTGTGGTCCCCTTAAGAAAATACAGATTCCGAAACACATCTCCCTTCATAAGACCAAGAGCATCCCTCGAAACTTTCAAACCATCCTTATCTAAAGTGACCTTGCACCCCATGGATGCCAACTGCCCTAAAGAAATCAAGGATTTCCAAAGACTCGGAACATACCGGACACCTATCAAAGTGCGTATCACTTCGTCAAACATCCTAATCTGCACTATGCCTTCTCCCATGGCTCTACAACTAGCATCATTATCCATAGGGATTGCACTTCCTTCTCTATCGACTAAAGAACTAAAGTAATCCCTATTAGGCATCATATGAAAAGACACCCCCGAATCAAGCACCCAATGTTTTGATATATCTGATACCGCTGCAGATAACACATCATAAAATATTGCTTTATCCACCGCAAATGATGAAGAACCATCTTCCTTCTTCTTCCTCAAATTCAGACAGTCTCTTTTCCAATGGCCTAGTTTCTTACAATGATGACACTTTTCATCCTTAGATTTTCCTCTATATTTATTACTGGTCTTTATAGATTTGGAACACCCCTAGAATTCCAATTCTTCTTTTCCTCACTCCCTCTCTCAGCAAATAGGCCTTGACTACTACTTCGTCCTCTACCTTCACCCATCTCCTTCATCTGATCCCACAAGTCCTCAGATAGAATACCCGACTTCACATCCTCAATGGTTAAAGTATCTCTTGCAAAGATAAGGCTGTTACCGAAACCTATGTAATTCTTCGGAAGGAAACACAAGAACATCATAACCATATGCTCTTTATCTACCTTCAAATCCACAGTCTTCATCTTCATCACTAGATAGTCGAAGAAACCTGGATGATCCTTGATAAAAGTACCATCTCTCATCCTCATTGTGAGAAATTTCTTCAACAAAATTAGACGGTTAGTCAAAGATTTCTTCAGATAGAGATTTTCCAGCTTGGTCCAAATACCCTTATTAGTAGTTTCACCACTAATATAAGAAACAACATTTTCTCTTATAGCTAATTGCAAAGTAGTAAATGCCTAATTTTCCATCCCCTTCCTTTCCGCGGTTGAAATTTCAACCGTCAACTCCTTAGGAGCAAACACCACAGGATGAACTTCGTTTCACATCAGAACAGCTTTCATTCTCCATTGCCACTTCTCAAAGTCTTTATCATCGCTCCAATTCTCAATTGCTAAACTAGATCCTAATGCAATGTAGGTCCCTCTAACATAGAGTCTTGGTACAATCGCCGAAGTCTCCTCATCTCCTACCATAATGCCTAACACCCTTTCTCAATCAACCTTATCGCTCTGATACCAGACTAATGGGAAAAAATCCATCAAGGTCGCCTTAGGAATAAAAAAATCCAACCTTGCGGAAAAGACAAATAGGAACGGATTGATGGTGAGGCAAAACAAACAATATATAGTCACCAGATAAAAGCAATCACAGATCATGCAATATAACAAAATAACACACGTGATTTATAGTGGTTCCACTACTGTGAGGTAGTGTACATCTACTTGGGGAGAGAATATTTTATTACTTTCTAAGATGAGAAAATTTTACAAGGTTAATAATGGAGAAGAAGAATAAGAAATGCCTTGTTAATTCTACTTATGCTAATCTCTGCCTTTATATAGAGATTATTATTTGGGGTCGAAGTAATTGATTTATGGTCATAAGTCAATGCCTTGTTAATTCTTCTATTCATGTAGGAAATGTTTATCCATTTGATTTTCCAGTTTTCTCCAATTTACATGCACTTGATAAGCTTTCTTTTTTAATCAACTAATTAAGGAATTAATTGATTACCTCAATCTCCCAAAATAATTCTTCTTCGTAATTTATTACTCTCTTTAATGATATAAAAGATGCAATATATTTGAGTAATTATCTCAAATATCTTTCAATATTCTACAATTGAAAATATTATATCACTAAAATCAACAATATCTTCCAAATCTTCTGTAATTGAAAATATTCACCAAATCTTACACGTTCAAATTTTAGTTTAATAAGTTTAAAAATTAAATATGTTTCTTTAGATAGTGTTACTATCCCACTGGCTTAACTGGTCCACTGATGTTAATTCTTGCTAAGATATCTTAGGACGGTTCAATAAATATTAGTAGATTTCAAAGGGAAAAAAGTCAAACAAGAAAAGAGTCAAAGGTCCCTGTTTTCGATGTTGTTATAAGAAAAGTCCCTGTAGATATGAATACGTAAATTTAGTCCCTATTTTTTGTAAAATAGAAAACGCAAGGTGTTTTGCATTTTTCTGACAGAAAATGCAAGCTAACTTGCAACTTTTTGACAATGAATTTTTTTTTTTGAAAATTTTAAAACTTTTGAAATTTTTGAAAAGCGCAATTTAACTTGCACTTTCTATCAAGAAAGCGCAAGCTAGTTTGCGCTTTTATTTTGAATTTTTTTTTAAATGTTTGAAATTTTTGAAAAATACAAGTTAACTTGCGCTTTCCATCACTTTCTGATTTTGAAATTTTTTTTAAAATTTTTAAAATTTTCGAAAATTTTAAAATTTTTGAAAAGCGCAAGTTAACTTGCACTTTTTATCAGGAAAGCGCAAGCTAGTTTGCGCTTTATGATTTTGAATTTTTTTTGAAAATTTCGAAATTTTCAAAAAAAATTAAAATTTTGAAAAGCGCAAGTTAACTTGCACTTTTTATAAGGAAAGCGCAAGATAGTTTGCACTTTCTGATTTAGAAAAAACAGGGACTTATACATACTCATTATCATAGGGACTTTTCTGACAACAACATCAAAAATAAGGACCTTCAGTGCAAAGCCCCAAAGTCAAAACTTGCAAATTTATTATTCCCATAATCAAATTTTATGAGGTATTAATATATTTATTAATTGCTATATTTACTAATATATTAATCTATATGTTGCTCTAATTTTTACTGACATTAAGAGTATTTACCCTCCATTGAATTAAATAACAAATAAATTGTACAATGTGGAATATTTAAATAATATATTTTAGGTAGAGGCAAATGAATCAGAAAGTATAAAGAGCATAAAGAAGGATAATCAATTTTTCAATGGGGTAATTAATATGCTAAGAAGAGTCGAATTGAATTTTGCTTCATTGTGATACTAATGCATTTCGTCTTCCAACTTTGACTAGGCTAAATAGGCATTTTTCAATTATTTTAATATAAACTGCATAAATTTATTGTTGGTTAATTGTAGAGTATGCAAATGAAAATTATATTCATAGCTACATAATAGGTAACATAATTAATGTGTTATATAGCTTGCTTCAATCGTTATTTTCATTGTTTGCTTTTAATTTATTTTAATAATTTATCAATTTTTCACCTATAAATGGACATATGTATTAAGCTTGATGATGATAGTATAAAACTTCACTCAAAACTATTGGTGTTCACTTTTGACGGTATCATAATCAAATTTCAATAACCATTTTCTAGGATCATGATGATGGTAAGTAAAGATAATGATTGGGTTATTGATGTATGGTTTTAATTTACTACAGATGTTATTTTTTCAATTTACATGTTACTTGCAAAAATATATAATGGGAACATGCATATATATATATATATCTGATCATGTACAAAAGTTCCATGGTATGCTATAAATTTCTATAACATTTTCTGTAAGTTTGAACTTAACAAATACGTAAGGACTTTTGATATATTGGTATGAATTTGTTTGATGTGCTGCTATGAATTTGTTTGATTTGTATATATTTAAGGAGATGTGGTATGAATTCTTGCTTTTAAATGGATGCCACCATCTTTTCTTTCTTCCATTAATGCTAAACCATAATAATTTATCATTTACTGCACCTACAGAAGGCAAACAGTCGAGCACCATTGATACGTGGAGAGGATTAAACTGGCAAATCAAAATATGAGAAGACTTGAAAGAGGATTAAATTGGTGATCCACTTCTCTTTAACCATTAATGAGCAATTACATATGCCATAATATTTGGCCTAGTGACCCCCATTATGATAAGAGTGATTTAAATATATCAAAAATACACACTTATATAGAATATCTTTGTAAACATTGTTGATGACAAGTTATGGTTATTAAAACTGTCATGCTTGCATATTAAACCACAATAATAAGTTATATAAATAGCATGTTCAAATATAATATGAGACAGTAATAAATGAATTTTTTCTTACTTTATTGATCAAGTATACACGTATATTTGTAAAGCTCAAATTACAATAACATACTAGTGTAATATTGTAATATTATATTAAAAAGTATAGAATTCCAATAGCCATATGATTACTACACTACAAATTATATCAGATTTACAAAAGAATTGGATATGCCTGGAAAAGTATTAACAAATTTTAAAGTTTGCTCAATATGCTAAATAATACAAATATTATACATAATGAACTAATTCATGCAACAATAATTTGTATATTAATCGATTAATCATGATTTTAATAAATTTATACAAACACAACTATATTTCTTTATAATTTTATAAACAATGTATTTTATATCAACCAAAATTCACATCCTTACAACATATAACGTTATATCTTATACAAAAAATAAAATTTGCATCTACGCCATCAACACAGGCTTCGTACTAGCATATATATATATATATATATATACATACACTTTGTAATCTATGATATGTTTTGAAAGTAAAGTAACAAATTGAAATATACTTAAATTCAGAGGGATTCAAAGGGTTTAAGGTGTTTTGCATGAAAGTCCACTTATGTTTTTCTAATTAAAACAACTTTTAAATAAATGTAAACAACAACCAAAAATTATACTCAGAAAAACAAATATGCGAAGCATGTATTCAATCTCCAAGGTAATTTTAAATAATTTACATATGTAGTTAATTTATACTTGTGTATATAATCAGGTACAAAATACATCAACTAATTAATATTAGTTTCCAACCGAAAATTATGTGTTTATTTGTCTTCTTTTATTATTAAATAATAAATTCTAAAACAATGACAAATGGAAAACGGTGTAGCGTATATTATACTACTGCGAATAAGGCTACTACAAAACTAGAGGGGTGAATAGTGCTTTATAACTTATATAAAACTTTTCTAAATTGTTTTAGGATTTAAATCAAAACACAAAAAATTAACATAGATATATATTAACAGGTAGTCGCATATATACATATATGATACGTTTACATACATACATATATATAAATAGTAATTAATAAAGTAAAAGTAAGAGAGATGACACCGAGAGTTTTTATACTGGTTCGAATCGACCAACTCTACATCTTGTCCTGTACAATATCTGTATAGATTTCTTTTCAAATGCCTACTTTAATCATGTAGCAAGCAAAGCAGAGCACAATCTTGATTTCAAATCAATATGGTACATCCTCTTGACTTTTCGAGCTTAGGATAGACTCGATTGATTTAAACGGGCAACAAGTATTAGATTTTTATGATACAATATTCTATATTTAAGTAGGTTGTGGAGGTATTTGATTTAAGGTAGAATTATGACTCAAATACATTGCCTATTTTATAAATTTTCGAGATTTTGGAGAGTGATTAATTGCCTTTTTTATTACTTTAAAGAATGTAATAAATTATTTACATAGGAAAGATCTATAAGTGTATTCAATAGCTTCTTAAAAAAGATATTTTATCAAGACTATTATAAATAGGCATGTACATGGTTCATTAGATGTTTGTGAGGAAAGTTATTTTCTTGGGTTTTGGGATTGAGATATCTTCTCAATTTTTGACTTTCTTCTGTAATAATTTGGTGAATTAATAAAGGTTTATTTGGAGGAATTTGTTCTCATTCTTTTTTATTCACTTCTCATCTCTTCTAACATCCAATTATGTAGGGATCCTAGAAAAAACTCTAACAGTTGGTATCAGAGCCTACTACACAAATTTTTTGAAGAGAATTTTGGTTATGGAGAAGATAAGTGTTGAAAAACTTAATAGGAGAAATCGAGAGTTATGAAAGGTGAAGATGGATGATTTTCTATATCTTATTGATCGACACCAACCATTAGAAAAACAAAGAGAAGAAACCCAGTAGTATATTTGAAGCAAAGTGGGAAACTTTGGATAGGAAGACTGCTGCGGCTATTCAGTGTTTTCTGGATAATATGGTGTTTTATATTGTTGCTAATGAAACATCTGCTTTTGAAATTTGAAAGAAATTAGAAGGAATCTATGTAAAGAACTCTGCAACAAACATGGTGATATAATTAGGGGATGCCTTAGGGGAAATCATGTAATTTGTTACATATATCTAACTCGTTGAACAATCTTGTTCACAATAAAGGTGTTTCTTTCTATTATATACTTGATATAATGTGGTTATATTAATTAATTAGTTTAATTAAAAGTATATTTAATAGAAAATCCATAAATGGTATATTCTGCGATAGTAGTTATAAAGTGTTACAACCGTGAGTAATTTATGACAATAAAACAAATATACCATTTTAAATGTTTTTAGTCAAGATGCATCAAGACTGGATATCGGTGTATCCATGGAGACTAGAGTATGTAGCGCTCTCCAAATGTTGGGCAATGTATTACTCATGACTGCTGGGGGCACCTAGAGGTTACGTGCTGATAGTTATTGGATAACTATGGAACGACTCACTCGATAGTTTTTTGTTGGTTAATATAACTAAGGTCAAACAGAAAATATCAACGCGACTGATTTACACAGCTCTCTCGACTTGAGAATACTATGGATCTTCAATATGAAAGCTCCACTTTGATTATAGTCAAATCATGGCATGACATTCCATCGAGTCACTATAGTTGGGTCGAGTGAAAATATTGGAAGTGAAGCAATATTCAAGAGAGGATTCGTCTTCTCAGTTATATGGGTTAGTATCATGGTCAACTCAAGTCAACCCAAAGTCAAAGTCTCTGGCCAGAGCATTTTGGTTAATAATAATTGTTACTATTGAACCAAGGACTTTGTGTTTGGACTAAAGTTGAATGTGGATGATATTGGAATTTTGAACATTACCAAATTCCATAAATCCAAAGTGATATAGTATTGACGAAAAGAATTGGTGTAAATAATTGTCACTATTAGGTATCGCTTATAATAAGTAAAATTAGATTTTACCAAAAGATGTGTAAGTGATGAATTCAGCCAAAATGTCACACCACTTGCTAAGTGACGTGTGAACGTTAATATTTGAATTGTTCAATATTAACCGTTGACTGAATTTACACCATTGAGTCGCAAAACCGTAATGATGAATTCTCCGAAAAACCACATGATTTAATTAATTTATAAAATGTTGTAAATTAATTAAATTAATTAGTATTTGAGAAATATTAGTTATTATTTATTTTATTTGATGTTTGGGAGTTATTTGTAATTATTTGAATGCATTTATAAAAGTTATATTTGTGCGCATTGATATATGATATCATTGTAATTAAATAAAAGTTAATTGCATGTATTTTATGGAATCTTATGTCATTTGATGGCACATAATTTTCAGTCATACCATGTAAAGAAATAGGAGTGAAAAGAGAGAGTTAATCAAGAGAATTAATTAGAGAAGTTTTAATTAAAGATTGAGAAATGTTTCCTTCTTTCAAATAAAACATATGTTCTAATTCATTCTGTATGTACAATTCATTTTATTTCTCATTCATTCTTTCTCTTCCTCTCCTTCCCCCTTTTCATGGAAGAAACAAAAAAGGATTTTTCTAAGTTTTTCAACTCCAATAGAAAGATCAAATAATAAAAAAATGGTTCATCCATTTCTTTACGTACAAAACCAAGGACTTTGTGTTTGGACTATAAAGTTGAATGTGGATGATATTGGAATTTTGAACATTACCAAATTCCATAAATCCAAAGTGATATAGTTTTGACGAAGAGAATTGGTGTAAATAATTGTCACTATTAGGTATCGCTTATAATAAGTAAAATTAGATTTTTACCAAAAGATGTGTAAGCGATGAATTCAGCCAAAATGTCACACTACTTGCTAAGTGACGTGTGAACGTTAATATTTGAATTGTTCACTATTAATCGTTGACTGAATTTACACCATTGAGTAGCACAACCGTAACGATGAATTCTTCGAAAAACCACATGATTTAATTAATTTATAAAATATTGTAAATTAATTAAATTAATTAGTATTTGAGAAATATTAATTATTTTTTATTTTATTTGATGTTTGGGAGTTATTTGTAATTATTTGAATGCATTTATAAAAGTCATATTTGCGCGCATTGATATATGATATCATTGTAATTAAATAAAAGTTAATTGCATGTGTTTTATGGAATCTTATGTCATTTGATGGCACATAATTTTCAGCCATACCATGTAAAAAAATAGGAGTGAAAAGAGAGAGTTAATCAAGAGAATTAAGTAGAGAAGTTTTAATTAAAATTGAGAAAGGTTTCTTTCTTTCAAATAAAACATATTTTCTAATTCATTCTGTATGTACAATTCATTTTATTTCTCATTCATTCTTTCTCTTCCTCTCCTCCTCACTTTTTATGGCAGAAACAAAAAAAGGATTTTTCTAAGTTTTTCAACTCCAAATAAAAAGATCAAATAAAAAAAAAGTGGTTCATCCATCTCTTGCAAAGGTATGATACAAATCTTGAAGATCTGAGCAGATATCATTATTCAAGGTGTGATTTCTAGACAACATCCTAAGATGATTCAATCGGATCTAGAAGCATTCTTCATTCAAGGTGCAAACCAAAAGTAACATTAACAAGGTGTCTTTTAAGGATTGGGTAGTAAGGTATGTCATTTTCTATACATATACAGTGATTTTGCAATGTTTGATGGAAATTTAATTTGACTTTCATAATTTGAAAGCTGTATTACTATCTTGCTTAATTAAAAAATTGTTTATAAAGATTGAATTATTTGTTGAATGATATGATTGAGTTTTCATTTGATAGATCAAAATTAAATTTGTTTATGTTTTAAAACAATATTTAAGTGTAAATCTATGTTTTAAAACAATATTTAAGTGTAAATCTATGTTTTTAAACGTTCTAATTAAACTGTAATTCTTCAGATCTGAATGTTTATATGTTCAAATTGATTAGCTGATTTTCTTTACTTTGTTAAATTGAAACTAAATCTATATATTTTAAAATACAATGTTTTATTTTAGTTCTATGTTCTAACATATAAATTAAATTCCATTTTTTAAATCTAGAAATTTAAATTTCCATGTTGATTATTTGAATTACACTTAAAGTTAAAAATGAAATTTATATGAAATCAATACAATGTTTCAATTGTAGATCTATGTTTTAATCTTTCATAACAAAGTGTAATTTTAGTTTTGAATTTTAATACATGTATGTATGTATGTTTGCATGTATTATTTGCACCTTTTATTGCATTAGATATTTACATATGAATAAAAGGAAATTTAACAACAAATCAAAGTTTTAAAATTGACTGTAATAACTACCTAATTTATATTATTAGAAAGCTTTGATTGAATTTCATATATACATATTTGAATCTACTTGTATGTTATCAAGTAAAATTTATTTTTCTTTACACATATTATCATTGTATGAAATCATTTCTCTTTTTAATTAAGACAATCTTTACACATACAATTCGTTGTTTACCTTCTATATTCTTTCATTATGGCACCTATTGATTGTCATTAGTATGTTGCATTAATTAAGTTTACTAAATGGGAAATTTTATTAATCACTCTTGTCATCTTACTTATTTCCATTTCAATTCCTATGCAATAACCATTCAAATTGTTCTTGTTTATTTTATGTATACGTATCAATTACCACTAACTATGCATACTCCCTATATGTTGCACTTGCACAATATTTACCGTGAATATATTTACAATTCATGTCATATTTAGATTAGTCGTTAATGTTATTTTATTAACTAATTATTTAATTTAACTAAGAGAAGGAAATAAAAAGTTTCATTCTCTAACTAAATTTATGATCCATCGTTAATTGAATAATTTAAGTAGAAGAAAATGAAAAATTTCCTTCTCCAAATAAATCTATGTTCCCTCGTTAATTGAATAACTAAGAGAAAGAAAATGATATCTCTGGATAAATTTGAAAAGTAAATGTTACATACAAATTTGTATATAAGAGTATATTTGATATACTCTAACTTATATACACATTAAATTAAAGCAAAACTTTATTTTTGAAGTTAAATAAAATATTGATTTTATCTAAATGAAATTTAGAAAAGTTCTAAGTATATTTAGACTTCATAGGCCTATTAAAGATCCATAATGATAAAAAAAAAAAAAATTCACCAAGTTCTTCCGCTACGGGCTGGCCTAGTTCCTTCACAGGGCACTTCTAATGAGAAGATTGGTAAATCTAAAGCTTAAGAAAGGTGAGTCAATTGAAGAGCATCTCAATGATTTTCAAGCACCCGTGAACCAATTGGTAGCTGTAAGTTATAAGGTGGATGACGAAATAAAGAGATGCGGAGGATGAACCTTATTGAAGGTAAAGACAAGGAGGAAAAAGAAAGTAGAAATTCAATTGAAGAGGTCCATCTTGCAAGGAGGGTTAATCATCCAAATATAGAAAGATAGTTAAATAGATCAAATATGAAAAGGAATTTCACCTACTATTACTTTGAAAAACCAGATCATCAGCCAAGATTTTGCAACAAGCTTAAAAAGACAAGGAGAGGATGAAGGCATTGGAAAATGACCTAAATGAATAAAAAGATAATAGCGATGATGGGGTGGATTTTAGTGAGGAATTTAATGACAATGTCCTATGTGTAGACGAAGGCAAAAACAAATTTTAGGTGCTTGTTTTCGCATATGTAATCAAAAGGAATCATTTATTGATTATGAAGAACAAGTTCCTACGGCAGAATCTGCTAATGGTGGAGATTTGGATATTAAAGGCATGAGTTTTGTTAAATTGAAGATGCATGATGGAAACATGGTGAAGCTTACAGGAGTTAGGCACATCTTAGAAAATACAAAGAATCTTATTTCAGTATGACAGTTTGAGGTAAAAGGATGCGACTTTTCAACTCAAGATAGAGTCACAAGAGTTGAAAAGGTACTAGAGAGGTGCTGCACGCAAAAAAGAAGAAGCAACAATGTATATAAATTGCTTGGGAAAATGGTGGAGAATTGGAGGATTTCTCAAAGTAGTTTTGGAGAAACAAATTTATCTGAATCAAGGTGGAGCATGCAATGGAAAACCACAAAGTCTGCTTGGAGACCTTTTTGGTATTACAAAAAGTTTTGATTTATTGATGATATGCATGTTGAATTAGGAGGCGTGCATATTTAGATGGTTTGGAGGTTGCTAAAGTTTTCTTTCGAGGATGAAGACAGTTGTTTCCATGGTAATATTGAGTTTGAAGTTCTAGGTGGAGCTTGGATGACGTTTATGGAATATTCCATCAATGTGGAGATTGTTGGATTTTGGTGATATAATATTCTATGTTTAAGTAGATTTTGAAGATATTTTGTTTAAGTTGGAATTATCAGATATACTGTCTATTTTATAAAATTTGGAGATTTTGAAGAGTGATAAATTGTCTCTTTTATTGTTTAAAGAATGCAATAAATTATCTACATGGGAAAGATCTGTGGAAGTATTTAATAACTTCTTAAAAAGGAAATTTTATCAAGACTATTATAAGTAGGCATGTGTATTGTTCATTAGATGTGTACGGTGAAAAGTTATTTTTTCTAGGTTTGGAATTGAGATATCTTCTCAATTTTTGGCTTATTTTTGTAATAATTTAATGAACTAATAAAGGTTTTCTTTGGAGGAATTTGTTTGTCATTTTTTCTTCACTTCTTATCTCTTTTAAAATCTAATTGTGCAGAAATCCTAGGAAAAACCCTAACAACAAGCACATCCACTTTATTTTGAACGGGCAACAAGCACACCCAATTGATTTGAATGTGAACAACCACACCCACTTGATTTGAACGGGAAACAAGCACACCCACACAAATTAGTAGTAGAGAGTGATTGAATCCAAATACAAATAGTTGTACTTTGGATAAAGATTATTCTATAACCCTTTGGTAGCACTTTGATATTTTAATTGATGAGAGAATACTTGCAAATTAGTAAGTAAATTATAAAGAATGAATTTAGTAAAGTAGAGATTGAATTTGAGTGAATTTGAAGAGTATAAAAGTGGAATTTGTGACATATATAATGAGAATTTAAAGTAAGAAGAATATAGAGAAAGTAATTATAGAAATTCATTTTCAAATCCCATTTATATAGTGTTTAAAGGGACATGTCTATTCGCAAAGCGATTGAGCCAAAAATCACAACTATTCAAAATTTATAAAACATCTTTTCAAAGGTACATACGTCGACATTCATAGGTAGGATATGTTGACATACCCTTGTATTTTGAGAAAAACTATAATAATTTAAAGTGTTATAAAATTCTGATAATATGTAAAATCATCTAAAAATAGTTTTTAGATACTTTTTACTATAAAAACGACTATAAAACATTTGTAGAAATATATTTTGAAAATAAAATAAACATTTTGATGAGAAAGTATTTAAAGAAAAGAAAGTTGCTATTCAAGGACTTTAACAAATTTATCCAATGTAAATTAACTACAATCTATAGTCTTGAACTCTTCATGTCTTTGTTTTTAAACTCATGAGTCTTCAATTATCTTGAACATCTCCGAATCTTGATCTCTAGTTTTTTTACTAATCAGTCTTCAGACTCGATTATCCTGTATTTGTATAAACCTATGTAATATCCTACAAAATATTCTATACAACTTGAAAAAACATTAGTGCCTATATTTATATAATTGTTGTCATCAAAATCAAAATCTGTGATATTAACATGAAAAAATTAGATTGGACAACTTAGGTATATATAAATTCATTGTAAAATGAATTAGATCTAAACTATACATATAGTATGAACATATGATGAAAACGTTGTAGCAAATGTAGGATCTAATTATATTATCGTGATGAACATACAATCAATTGACATACATTATATCAAAACTTTGGGTCAATATAATGAACAAACAATGAGATTAAATGTAGCATGTATAGGATTTAAATTTTATTAACATGGTGAATATATAATAAGTAAAATTAGAATTACCTAAAGATGAAGTCTAAGATGCACCTTAAATGAAGAATAAAACTTTAATTCGATTGAATCAACCTTTGGATTGTGCAAGGATCTAGAAGCAAATACCACCTTGAATGTTCTTGATTTTTATTTGAAATTGTTTTGGGGAATTCTTTATCGTATAGGCCATTAAGGGAGGGAAGCACAACAAGAGAAAGAAAATAAGATTTTTGTTAGGAAAAGAATGATGGATTGAATAAGAGAAAATATATTTTAAAGATAACAATTGAAACCTTTCAATTCTCTTTTTCAAAACATCATTATTAAATTTCTGATTAAATCTCATCAAATCATCTCCTTCCTTTTCATATGTTCGGCTGAAGAAATAGAATTACAGAGAACATGGTAAAAATCATTTCATAAATAAGATTTAAGTGAGTCATAAAGAGGAGTAAATGATGGAGATTTAATTGCTTCTTTGGACTTTCAAATCACATTTAAAATCTATTCCCTTTTTCTTCCCTTTTTCATCATGCATGTGGGCCTCAAAAAATATTCCCAAAATCACTTAGTAATTAATCCATTTAAACCCAGCTCATATAATTTATCGACACCGTATATCAATATGCGTATTTATAACATTTATATACGTACTTCATTAAATGCTAATGGTATTTAAACAAATCCAATAAATTTAATGATTAATATTTCATAGATATTAATTAACTTAATTAATTTATAATATTTTATAATTAATTAAATTATGTGGTTTATTCAAAGCAGTCATCATTATAGTTTGCGACTCCAAGGTGTAAGTTCAGTTAGCTACTAATATCAAACAACTTGAAAATTAACGTTCACACGCCACCTTAGCTAATGGTGTGACATTTTGGCGGAATTTTCGCTTACACATCTTTTTGATGAAATCCAATTTTACTTATTATAGCGGTATCTGATAGTGATGATTATTTATACCAATTCTCTTCGTCAAAACTGTATCATTTCGGACATATGGAATTTAGTCATGGTTAAAATTCTAATATCGTCCACATTCAACTTTATAATCCAAACACAAAGTCATTGGTTCAATAATATATTATTATTAACCAAACTACTTTGGCTAGAGATTTTGACTTTGGGTTGACTTCAGTTAACTGTAATACTAACACCATATAACTGATGAGATGGATTCTTTCTTGAATAGTGTTTCACTTCCAATACTTTCACTTGACCCGACTATAGTCGTTCAATAGACGTCGTGCCACGATTTAACTATAATCAAAGCAGAGCTTTTATATTGAAGATCAATGGTATTCTCAAGTCAAGAGAACTGTGTAAATTAGTCACCTAGATATTTTCTCTTTGACCTTAGTTATATTAACCAACAGAAAACTATCAAGTGGGTCATTGTATGATTATCCAATAACTATCAGTATGTAACTTTTTAGTGCCGACCAACAACCGTGAGTAATACACTACCCGACATTTGGAGAGCGTTGCGTACCATAGTTTCAATAAATGCATCGAAGTCCAATCTCGATACATCTTAAATAGAAATATTTAAAATAGCGTGCTTATCATATTGTAATGTAGTACTCATAATTACAACTATTTCTAATTGCTGTCACAAACACATCATTTTTTGACTCTCTGACATATATACTTAAATTAACTGATTAATTATTTATAACATTTTATAACAAGTATATAACAGGGAGGAAACACCTTTTATTTTGAACACGATCGGTTATCGAGTTAGATTTATGTAGCAAACTATATAATTGCTTATATGGCATATTCCTAACTCTATCATCTATGTCGTCGAAAGATAATTCTAAAGTTAGTACAATACATCGAGGTTCTATCTTTGAATTTCAGAACGAGGGATGTTAAGCAAAGGTGATCTCGTAATATTAAAAACTTTATTTTGATGTTCCCATTATATATCTGTATGTGCGCGCATGCGCGTGCACGAGTGTGTGCTCGCGCGCGCACGCGTGCTTCGTGTGTGTGTATCCATGTATGTATTTGTATGTATGTCTCTCTGTGTGTGTGTTTTTTTTATATGTATGTATGTATGTACGTAGACATGTGTGTGTATAATCACTGATATGGCTCTTCTCAAAATAACCTCTTTAGTTCCAATCATTATTCTCTGAGCCAAACATTTTGCTTGGAATAATTTTTTCCCATATAACTTCTTCCGAAAATACCATGAATCTTGAATGGGTACATTTTAAAATCCATTCTTGATTATTCCTAATTAACTTAATGTCTTCAAACATATTTCACAACATTAAAATATTCATGTTTTCACCATTAACCTTTTTTCGTTATTTGGTTTTTTATTTTACGAAAAACAATCTATTTTATCATCTTCGAACTAATACCATAATGTACAATCCTCATCTTAGAATTTAATAGCATTCAATTATTTGTCTTACTAGAAATATTCAATAGCTTATATCAATAAAAAATGAAGGAACTTTGAGTTCTACATTAATTTGAAGAAATAATAAACTAATATTCACATAGCAAATTTTAAATTTTAGAAAATAACAAAATTCAGTTAACACTACATTTATAAATTTTATTTATATAATTTAAAACTTGACTTTACATAGATAAAAATGAAATCTACTTTACATATAAAACCATACAAATCTACACATAAAGCAAATCTTCAATCAAATACAATTTTTCAACGCAACATTTTACAGTTACTCATGCAACTTTGGTTCAAATAGTAGTTACTATTAAATTCAAAAGCAAATCTTTTATTTAAAAAAGAAGCAGATATTGCTAGTTATATTGGCACCTCAAAACTTGACTTCCCCTCTCCATTTATTTATAAAAGAAGTTGCACCACTTTTCTTTTAGCCCCGCTTAATTTAGAATTAGCCCACCTTTCAACTTTTTGACACAACGAGTAAAAATAACGCTTTCGCGATAACCGTGTTTCATAATACGAACTATGGTCAAATCAAACACTGTTCCGTACACTTCAAACTTGATTGCTACGAGCTCGGTTTTTGTGTTTCTCATTTACTCTTGAGCCTGACTTGATATGAATACGCGCTTCTACTGGGTATGTTTTTAGACAGTTTGACAAGTCTCATGAGTATATACTCTTTTCAGATGAGCTGTTTGACCTGTGCTAAGAATAATTTTGTTCAAATTAAAATTTTAAATTTACCCCACTCTAAATTTGGATACAAGGGAGACTAACAAAACTAAAGCTCACCCGAATTCGGCATTATACCCAACGGGGTCGAATTTGTAGTGCCTGTCAGCCACATTTTCACGTTGGTATTATTAGCTAAAATCAAATCATCTAGGGGTTCAAAAGCAAATCTACAGACTTCATAAATAAAATCCCAACCTGCTAGCTCGTCCCAGTTCTTAGGGTTTGCTTATCGTAAATATCCCAATTAACTAATTTCAACGGTTAAACCAAATTCAACTTGGGATTTCTATTTTGATGCCACGATCGATATCTAGATCGCCTTCGTACAAACGGAGGAGATCTCCGTCGCCGATTAGCTATAGGCACAGGAGAGGAAGACGTGATCGGAGCAGGTCCCCATATTCATATAGGTTGATTCAAAGCTCAATTCACTCATTTTCTGGCAGTTATTGTAAATCCTAATTGAATTTTCGGAGAGAGGATAACTATTTATATGTCGACATAACGTATGGTTTTAATTTTTGCAGTCGGCTTTTGTATATTGATATGATTGGTCTATGAATTCATGTCATTTCCATAAACATGTACGTGTTTGAATTTGGATTTAATTGATATGGTATTACCTCATTATAATTATACTTGGCTTTGTGATTTGGTTACAGTATGTCAAGTTAGGCTGTTTCTCTTGTGCTTATACTCACTCTAATTGCATATAATTATTATGGCTGTTTCACATTTAAGTTTGTTCGAGAAGTAAGATTTATTTACTCTTGAAAATCAAGAGTGTTATATGGATGTTTCTTCGATGTTATGTTCAAAATTTGCATAGGTTGTTAAGGATTGTAATTTAGGAAGTCAGTTTACTGCTAAATAAGAATGCTCATTTGGTTATGATTTCTTGAAACTAATTTTAACTATTTCTTCAACATGAATATTGAATACCATTTCTACCTTTTGTTTTTGTTTTTGTTTGTGTGCATGGAGAGACATTGCTCTAATTCGTTAGGTTATTTATTTGAAGTTTCTAAACATGCCCTATCATCTGTGAGGCTCTATTTCTACTTCTATTTACCAATTGAATCTCAAGCTGATAGATATGTATGAGCAAGGTTTCAAAACGTGATTCGTATTTTAGATCATAAAATTTAATCTTTAAATCAAAACCGGATTTAAATGGTAATTCATAGTTTTAAAGAACTCATATTTTAATATGCATACATATATGAGGAATTTTTCTCTATGAAGGTTGAAAATACCATTAGGTATGTAAAAACATTAATTTTTATATATCATATTAATAGTAATCTTAAAATTGGTGTTTGAGCTTCTATATTTAGGATCTAAAACTTATCTTCTCTTTTGTTTCATCTTCTTTTTGTTTAGAAAATAATACGAATTGAATTGTAGAATCAAGTAAATATCTTGATATATTTGTTTCAGCATGGATGAAATGGATTTTTCCAACCGCAGTTTCTAATTAAATTTTGAATTGGAGTTTTAGAATCAAATCATAATGGGAGATGTTCAATTTTAAATATGATTCATATTGTAAGATTTTTGTTAACAATCTCCATCGTCGCTACACAGTACACACCCACTAGTTAAATGAAAAATTATTCTACCTATTTTTAATTTTGTTTTAAGCACTAAATTTGGTCGCTCTTGTATAAAGCATGTTTTGCTATCTTATCAAGTATCAACATTAGCCATATTATTATTTGTACAATGTAGAGTTGCTACAGGAATTATAACGGTTGTTTGGAGTATATCTTCTTGATATTTAGGCTGCATATGTTTTTTATAGTTGTATAAGCGTTTTACGAAGAAAAAAATTGATGAAAAAAGATATTTGAATGGTTTATATTTTTATACAGAAACGTTTCTGTGCTCACAAATGACATAACATAACAATAGAAGCTGTTTACGTTGAAAGTGATTGTTTCCTAGCGGGCATAGTTAACAAACACAGCTTTGGTTTGTTTGTAGACCTTAAGCAATGCATGATGACCTGTCTTACATGCAAGGCAGTATGCGAAATCCTCTTTATTCTTCATGTGTTTAACTGTTCCCGTTAGCATATAATGGAAGGAATATAAATTCATTGTTTGAAAATTGCCTTATGATTGTATATTTGGATTCTGTTAATTATTGTAAGAAGGCCATACCACTTGAAAGTACAGTTTGAGACGAGTCTTATTTTGTTTCAAAACACCATGGAAACTTTGGGCATTGTATATACTGTTGTAGAGATAAGCTTCTTGCATGTAGTTGAAGACTTGAAGTAGAGTCAGCTATTTTTGTCTTTCTACTGAGGGCGAAACATCCTTTTTCCTCAAGGCCACCCAACATCAGTTGTTTGATGATTTTGACATCTGTTGAATTAAGCTACAACTTGTCATGTCAACACATGAATACTTGCATTTACAACTGAGGCTGGTGTTACTGTTCTCGAAGATGACTAGATGAGTGAAATAATGATTCAACTGTTAGATTTTTGCAGACCGTTATGCATTTGACTTCTATATCTGCCAATCCTTGCTTACAGTTGCATGATTTTGATCTCCATTGCTTACATTTACGTCTTCGGCGTGTTGGATTATACTATGTGCACCTGATATAGGTACTTTTTCTTATTACATTATCCAGGAAAGGCGCTTAAGGTCGATAATATGCAGCCAGAGTTTCCATTGAGTTTTTTTTACATGTATAATTGTTACATATTAATTACTACATATCAGATAGCCTGGTAGCATGTTACCTTATGTCTATGTAATTAATTTTTAAGAAATTCTCTAGTCTCTTTACATAATATCTGATTGATGAATTTCAATTATCAGGAGAAAAAGTCGGTCTCCATCCCCTAGATGGCGTAAAAGCCGGTCCCCAACCCCCAGGAGGCGGAAAAGCCGCTCACCTTCTGCAAGAAGGTATAGAAGACAAAGAAGTAGAACTAGAAGTAGAAGCATTACAAAGTCACCTATCAAGAATTCACGAAGCCCAAGTATTGGGCTAGTAGATCGTAAAAACACAATTGAGAAACTGCGGAAGGAGGAAGAAGAAAAGAAAAGGTTTATACATACTCTTCCTGTATACTCTTCCCAATCTTATAATTATGTACTATTGCTTTGCTTTATGAGTACTGCAAAATCATGTATTTCAGTCAGGTTGAATCTTAAAAACCTGTATAGTATACATTTTGCATATATCACTGGTGGTAGGAAAATCACTACTTAAACTAGTCATGCGTGTTGCATCAAGCATTGCCATATCCATGTAATGAGGTCTATTTCATGGTCAATGACAGCATTCTTGTTGGTTATGATTATAAAAAGCTTTAGTTAGACAATTTTCTATAGCTCAAATAGAGATTTGACACATGGTAGATGTTTTAGTTAACAATACTGTTTTTTTATTTATTTTTATTTTATTGGCGATGGGCTGTATTTGAGAACATGGATGCATATACCTAATGGCTATTATTATGAATCAAGTAAATAGTATTTACCTTTATAAGAGATATGACGTGGAGTTCTTCTGTGACCATTGTCTTGTTATCAATGTAAACTATTAGAGAATAGAGCATAAATCTAATGCCATCTTCTCAAAATTGATAAATAAAACTGACATATGAATCAAGTGCACTGGTATTTGCTTCCAAAGGTAGCAGATATCCCGTTTCAGAAATCTATTCACTTTCGGTGTTCGTTCTTTGGCCTGAAATTCAGTTTTCTTCTTCTTCCTTGAATCCAGTTAAAGGTTGTTTTGATTCTGCAATTAGATTGATGCTCTTATTGGTTACTACCCAACTTCAGTTGTATCATTTTGGCTACTTTCAATGATTTGCTCTTTATTGGATCTATACAAACCAGAATTTGATGTTATTTGGCCATGGTCTAAATGTTTTTTTAATTTGTGTGAAAATAAAACAAGATGCATAACCAAAATTGTCGTTGTTATATTCTGATGAATTATGAAATTGTTCAGTTATGTTATTGTTAATCATAAAGAAAAATGGTTGGTTGAAGTATATATAAAAGAGTAAACAACTAATTGCAGGTTGCATGTGGGGATCATAAGAATATCCACAACACATTATGCTAGGTTTGTGACATTGTATAAATTATCCCCACTATCTGCTCATTAGCTTGTTTAATCATGCTGATACTAGTGTGTTTGAGCCAATTCAATAAGGAACTTTTCAAGGCCATTAAGTCAAAAGGGGTTCTGTCAACTCTCAGTGTACTTAACAGTATAGAATTTGTGTCAAGAACCACTAGCTCAAGAGGCAGTGGTATGCAGGGGTATGACGCTCTACCCTAAGGTCTTAGAGGTCACGAGTTCAAATCTCCGAGACATCAAAATGAGTGCCCTGCTTGAATAAAGTAACACTTTTATTATTTATAAAAAGGGTATATAATTTGTATTCTTGTAGCTTTTTAGATAGATTTTAAATATCTTACCTTATAAGTAAACTAAATTTGTCAAGATATATATCTTACCTTATAAGTAAACTAAAATTTTCAAGATATATATTTTACGAGTGAAAAAATTAGGCCTAGTCTAGCATTCTAACATTTAGAAGTTGAGAATAATTAAATCCAACAAGAAATTAAGTTATTGGATTTGGTTTGGTGGGAGCACTGGATGCTAGATACTTTGATATCCGTACTGTAAGCTGCGGATGACATGTCAGTTCACAAATTTTATTTCTGTAAATGTTTGGCCTAGTATAAAGTTATCCAACTGAATCATCTTTTCTACAAATATACATCCGCTGCTGTTTCTTCTGTTCTACCTTGATAGTTACCCTTGTGCTCACTTCTACTGTGCTAAGCACTTGTAATATTTTCTTCTATTGAAAAAACAAATCTCATGTTGGTCCCCCCCTTTTGTTCTTAAAGATGCAGTGCGTCTCTTATCCTGTACAAGTGAACTTCCCATTCTGTTTCTTATATTGGTCTAAAGTTGATAAACAAGCGACCTTATGTTTGAAACTCAAAACGCTTCAATCTAAAGTTCAAATGAGGAACAAGCTTCAAAACAAGATAGCGTGATTAGGTGAATTACTTAAGGTAATTGGTCAGTACCAGAATAATTACTTTCAAACAGACCAAGCCTGAAAGTCAAAAGACTTAACTGTTCGAGAGCCACTAACTGTCCATGTATGTGACAATTAAGCGCTTAAATGATTAATTTAAACATACTTTCAGTTATTACTTAACATTTTCTCCACAGGACCATGAAGGAAGATACTGCTATTGCTATAGTACCACTTATTATATATAATGATCTCATTGGCTGTCTCCTTTATCTACTACTTTCACCAGTTTGAAAACTCATTTGTTTGGATCTGGAATCTGTTAGAGAGGTATGCCTTAAAGAACTTATGTTTAATATTATGATGGACAAGAAAGAAAAAAGTTTAGCCGGTCATGATATAATGAAGATTTTACATGCTGCTTGCTAATTCAGTGTTGTTGCTGTCTGTAAGCCTTGGTATTCTCATAACTTGCTTGATTGCTTATCTCATTTATTTTGCTGACTTTATTTCTAATTTATTTAGGCGTCAAAAGGAAGCAGAGCTGAAGTTATTAGAAGAAGAAACTGCTAAAAGAGTTGAAGAAGCAATAAGAAAAAAAGTGGAGGAGAGCTTGAATTCAGAAGAAGTTAAGTTGGAAATTCAGCGCAGAATTGAAGAGGGGCGCAAGAAGTTGTTTGACGAGGTTGCAGTTCAGCTTGAGAAGGAGAAGGAAGAGGCTCTAGCTGAAGCTAGGAAAAAAGCGGTAGGTTTTGCTTTTATTTATACTGAAATTAAATTTCTTAAAGTTTCTGTGCTGCTTTTACAGCTTTGAAAACAGTGTTATTATTAGATGATTATATCGCAATGCAAACTACCCAAGAAGTAAATATGAACTAATCAGAATTAACTTTTGATGCAATGGCACTGTTATTTTGCTTATATGGAAGATAACGCACACCAGCTGCTACATATCCTTCCCTAGTGTAGATTATTGTATTTTCATTACATAGTAGATGGTTTAAACATCACATTCTACGTATGTAGAGCATCTCTAATTCATTTGTTTTATTAACTCTAAGAAATCCAACACAAATGTTTTATTGGAGCGTAATGTAACACATTTTTATTGAAAATCACCTTACACTGATGCATTTGTTTTGTTTACTCTAAGAAATCCAACACACATATTTTATTGGAGCGTAATGTGACACATTTTTATTGAAAATCACCTTACACCTTACAATATTTTTTGAGTAATTATTATAAAAAAGAGAAGATGTTACACTTGACTGTGTTCTTTTTAAAGAAATGCTCGTTAAAAGAGTTTTGAAGAGCATGTATCTTTAAGTAAAAATATACATCATATTACATACCTTGTGCAAGCATCTCCAGCCGCTATTCTGAATAATTCTTCATTTTTAAAATATCAAATTGTTGAAATAAACAGACAAAATAATTTAATGGGTGGGAGAGAATAAGAAGAAGATATGGAAAACATAAAGACTACATTTGTATCATTCTGCTTAAATACAACTTTTGTACATAAACTTATTTATAGGTTTAACTGAATCTTATAAAAGGAAAGTGTTACAACAGAAAAGTTTTAAAATAGGAAAATATTGAAGTAATGTACTTAATATCCCCATTGAACTCATTGTGCGGAGCATTGAGAGTTTGTCAAACAGAAAACTAACATCGAAAAATCAGGAATATGAACATCGGTAAAGAATCGAACCCTAAGTATCAGACAGAGTCGAAATCCGAAAACAAAAATTACGAATCCAGAATCAGAAACAGGAACAATGAAACATAAATCCGAAGTCGGCGTTCAGAAATAGGAACTAGAAAGCGGGAGTCGGAATCCGAAAACAGGAATATGTAGTTGGAATCCGAAAACAGGAATCTGTAGTTGGAATCTGAACTAGGAATTAAGAATCTGAAGTTGGAATCAGGAATTGGGAGCATGAAACAAGTATCAGGTGTCAGAAATCTTGAACAAGAATCAGAACTTCAGAATCGGCGTCATGAATCATGAACAAGAATCAAAAATTTATTGCAAAATCAGAAAACTGAAATCCTATCCAATTCAAATGTGCTATTACACCAGTTATTTCCAATATTCTTCCAAAAATTAACGAGGGTTTAATTTTGAGTTTAGTGTTTTGCGTTTTTAAAATTCATTACAAAATATGGAGAGTGCGGACGATGATGGAGGGACTACGGAGGGGACGGCCGAGGGATGGATCGTTTCCCTTGCTTTTGTTATTTCTCAAAACACGGAAAACAAAATAAATTTGTTTTTCATTTTATATGTTGACTTCATTTTTCAAATTGGCTGTTTTTCAAAAAATACATGCGGTGTACGCTTTTTTGTTTGGGGGAAAATCCAAAATTAAAAATGACAAACCAACCGGGGCCTAATATTCTCAGTTCCAAAATTAATTCAATTTTTTTTTTAAAAAAGTCAGAGGAGTTGTCAGGGAGGGCGATTTGAGTGGGTGCAGAGTTGGATTTTCTAGCGATTTATGTATTTTGAATTGGTGTAAGAGGTTTGAAGCAATGTTTTCAAAACGGGATTTAAATCGTAAATCGTGAAGTTCAAACTTTAAATCGAAACGAGATTCAAACCGTAAATCGTAGATTTTAAAAAATTCGTATTTGAGGTTTGCACACAATTTGAAATTGATTTTAATGTTTGAACTTCTACAATTAAACATAAAACTCAATTTCCTCTCTTATTATATTTTTATTTTATTTTGAAAACATTGTATTTTGAATTTTGAATCCAAATAAACATATTAAGTATGTTAGTATATAAATAGAATGTTTTTTATTTGCGGTTTTGACTAAGTTTGGATCGGAATATAAATCGAATCGTTAAGGGAGAGATCCGATCCGAATCGGGATTTAAATCGTAGGATTTTAGGATTTTTGACAACAATAGATTGAAGCAAGAGCGCACATTAAGTTGCAAGTTTGGATCTTTGAAATTTACGATGTGATTCTGGAAGTCTTGAGTTAGGAAGCATTTGATCCTGGAAGTCGCGATATTGGAAGTTGCCGGTCTAAAGGAGGTGGTTAGGTTGGAAGGCAGCGTCTGCTGTGTAGGGAGGTTGCAAAAAATTTGAGACGATGCTTGATGCTGATTATTGATTAATCGTCGATTCTCAAACAAGATGGGATCGAAGTAAATTTTTGAATAGGATAAGGTAAATTCAAAATTAGGAGACCACGAAATTTGATTTACATAATAAAACAGACAGAATCCACATGATCAAACACGTGCTGATATCAAGTTAGAATTAGTTGGGGGAAACAAGCTTTTGATGCCATGTTAAAATAAACAAACAATGAAATAAAGAACAGTTATTATATTACTTCAAACCTTCAATAAGTAGTTAAAAACACCGATCCCTGCATCTTATTTATCTTTCAATTTGAACATGCTAAAATAGAAAATATTCTCAACAAAATTTAGTCTCAGTTATCTGCCATTTTGTTGAAAATGACTACGTATTGGCCATTTTAAACATTAAAAAAAAACATTTTGCCAAATGAAGAGATGCTATGCATTTGACTTTCCATTTTGACAAACCAGAAAACGGTTAGGGGAATAATTATAATTTTTTTTCATTTAGCGGCAATAGAGATGGATTTATGTCACGGTTTTAGACAGTTACTAAGGCGCGCGCCTAGGCTCAAAAAAGCTCAGGGCTCAAGCTTTGCGTCTTTTTTCAGTTTGAGTCCGTCTTTTCGCTGTTTGAAGCGTCTTTTTGCAAAATTCAAATTTTAATTTACAACATAATTAAATAAAAATTTTAAATTGTTAAATGAATTATAAAATATGGTTTAAAATTTAAATTTTAGTTAATAAAATATTTAAATAGTTGAATGAATTATACAATATGGTTTAAAAATTAATTTGTAGTTAGTAAAATAGTAGATCAAACTTGTATAAAAGGCACGCATAAAAGCCCGAGGTTCAAAAAAACCCAAGGCTCAAGCCTTGCGCCTTAGCTACTATGGTTTTAGATTCCGACCGGCACGTCGGAACTCCAGTCAATCCGTTCCGGTTCCGAGTAGGACCAGGCCGGAATCACATCAGATTTTCATTTTCGAATTTCAACAAAAAAGCTTATAAATCGAAAAACTCTTTTTCTCCCCTTCGATCTATCATCATTAGTCGACGTTTCTTCCAGTGATTAGGCTTGTAGTCTTTCAACGAGCAGTTTTTTTCTTCCATTTTTCTTTTTGAGCTCGTATTAGTGACGAAGCTAGGGCATGAATGTCTGAATAAAGGGGAAAGAAAAGAAAGCGCGTGAGCTGAGAGGTATGATTTTTAGTTATTATGTTTTTTTACTGGGCCTAGATTCTGGGTTGGGTTTGTTTGTTTTATGTAAAATAAATTTGTGCGTAATAATAAATGAATTTAAATTAATAATTCAATTGAAATAATTATGTAAATAAATTTAGTATATCGTATCATGTAATTTGCATGTAGTTCAGAAAATGTGGTATAAATTTAAGTTTGTATTGAACTTTTTTTGAGTTATTTAACCATTTATATGGAAAAAGTAATGGAATTTGCAAAGGAACGACTGTCAAGTCCATAGAATTAGAAGATGATGGAAGAAAAGTCCCTCCCGAAAAGTTATGAAAATTTGGTCCCTATTTTTAGTTTTTGACTAATTTATGCTACTTTTGCCCCTGATTACAACGCTGGGTCGATTTTCTAAAAGGGGACAATTTGGTAAAAATTAATAAAATAGAGATCTAATTTACATGAGTTAGCAGAGACTTTTTGTACATGGGCTTTGAGAATAGGGACCTTTGGTCCGAAACCCCTTTTGCAAAACCGGAATCAAAGAGGAATTTCCGGAATTTTTGAAACGGAAACGAAATCTCGTAAATTACCAATGACCGGAACATAAACTAAAATTACCAATGACCAGAACATAAACTAAAAGGGGAATTTTGAACCTTGGTTGATATCATGATTGAAGATGCTCTAATCACTATATGTTACACATCTGTTTTCTGCAAATTGAAAAATCAAGTATAGTTAATTCTCCAATCCTTCTCTAATTTACCACAGTTAGTGAAATGAATAGTGAATACTCCATTTTTTATAAAGAAAATGGAGGATAAATATTGCATTTATTATAAAATGGAAGATGAATTGCAGTGAAAATTTAACTTGGGCTTAAAAGAAATGGAGAACTATTAGATACGATAATTGAAGACGCTGAATTTTGAAGAGTTATCAGAACCATTGAATTGGAGATGCTCTTGCATATAATCAGTACTATTACTTCCTACCATGAAATTTGCATGTAATCAGTGCTATTACTTATCATGTTCTAGACCTACTCCTGCCCAAAATACATGCATTATAAAATGCACTTTTAACACAATAATCAACTTTCATAAAGTATATTATCATAGTCATGGAAAGAAATGTGAAGCTAAATATAAGGGCTCGGGCGATATTATCATCAGGAAACTGAAGATTTTGGCATAGTGGAGGCTCCATCACCTCTATCCAATTTTGGTATACTCGTTCTTAATCTACTGTTTCTTCCAACTCATGTAATTCCATTCAGTTTTTATCCGTTGATAGCTAAACCTTAACTTGCAAAATGGAAAAAAGTGTATTATATTCATACTACTAACTATTATAAATTTGCTTTTGTTTGCTTGTGCCATTCCCAAATACAGGAACAAGAAAGAAGGGAAAGAGAAGAACTAGACAAAATGATAGAAGAAAACAGAAGAAAAGTAGAAGAAGCCCAAAGAAGAGAAGCTCTAGAACAGCAACGCAAAGAGCTGGAAAGATATCAAGAACTAGAGCAGTTGCAAAGGCAAAAGGAAGAAGCCATGCGTAGGAAGAAGTTGGAGGAAGAAGAAGAAAGAGCGAACCAGATGAAGCTTTTAGGTAAGAACAAATCGCGACCCAAATTGTCATTTGGTATCGGATTAAAATGATGCACTTGAATATTCGACTTGAATTTACTGTAATTTTTCCATTTCCCCAAAATTTGTTGTTCTATGGGAAATTTACGGATTTTTTGCTGTGTTTGTAATGAAGAGGTTTGGACCTGTTTACTGTTTTATGGGTTATTTATTTTACTTTTTTTCTTTATCTAAGTAGAGTCATATATATGTTGTATACTTGAAATATTATGTTCTGTGTACAGCAATAGTTTTTATTTGCATATTTCGATGACGGTCTTTTCACTTTTGTGGTCGGAGGGTTTTCATTACACCTGTTTTTGTCCGATGGGAGTGCTCCACTCAAGGTTTAACTCTGTAAAATGAAACAGAGATTTAAAAGGAAAAGGAGATTTATTTAGAATGGTAGCAAAGGCTAGCCGGCTAAATTTACGCATCAAAAACAATACTTCTGCATATAATTCAATGATGTTTTTTTTGAGGAAAATAATTCAATGATATTATTTTATAACTTATAAGCATTGTGGTAACTCACTTGCATTGGGTAGCCATTTCTCAATCTTCTTATCTCTTTTATTTTCCGAATAAAGAGTGGTTCTCAACCAGAGTAGAGCACACTGTTTTTCAATTTTCATTTTAAAGCTAATAAAAATGATCTTTATTTGAAGCTTATAAGTTTTTTAATTTTAGTTTATTGTGTTTACATCCAATCATGAGCAAAATCGAAGAACGTTGCACTCATACGATCTTGGGAATAAATAAATAAAAAACTAGCAATCCTATCTAAAAACTAAGAAGATATTCCAAGCTTTTATTTGAAGTGTGTTACTTTAAGAGTTAACGAAACCTGTTATTTGTAGTGTTAATGATAATAGGAAAATAACGTTGAAGACAAACTTAAGGCTATGACCAAAAGGATGCCTCAGAATGGAACGATTAGAATTGTTCGATCACGAACTCATGACTTGAGTTCACGACGTCATGGCCAGCTTTATCAACAGCACCTACTATTTCACCATCATAAACATCATCCTAAGTCTTCTCGACCTCCCGACCGAGGACTGGGGGCATGATCAGTACTAAACATCCTGGGATAGGATATCAGACCGATAACTCAAGCAGGAATTGCTTCATTCATCAACCGGAATTAGTCGCCTTGACGACTTCCCTTCGTTAGACTAGCTTGAAAACAATTTGTGATTACAATCCAGCAGAACTTGACAATGACTTATAGGCATACGAACATGCTTGGGAGCCAACGACATACCCGACATACAATTTCCCGACTCGATAGAAATCGAATTCTTACCTGAGACATTCCAAAGAAATGAAACCAGTTCAGATAACTGAAGACTACTGACCCAATAAACTAGCTTAATGAAACCGAACACAAACAATCATCGAGAGAGTACATCCCAATTTACGATATCAAATGTCAACCATGCATCACAACAGTCATCCGAGACACTGAGCAAAATCAATCACGACGATCTTGAATTGTCTCGATTCAAAGTATATCGTGTTCGCCACACAATGTACTTTGGAAAGCAAATGTTATCCGGCCTTTTGGCCTGGCTATGTTTAGACTGACTGGAAAAGTCCGACTCCAGGATTACCGAGGCAATCAACTAGAAAAAAAATCCTAGAATCCAGAGACCCAGAACAGACAAGAAAGCAAGATAATGGTCAAGCGGACTCAAGCGAACAACCTTTTAGAATTGACTAAGTATGGATTGGTGCCTCCTTTAGGCAGAGGATTGGTACCTATCCCTTTCCTTATAGGCAACAACATCTCAGAATTGACTAAGTATGGATTGGTGTCTCCCCTAGACAGGGGATCGATACCTATTCCTTTTCCTATAGGCAGCTTAAACCAGTAGTTCAACTCATCAATATCTCTAAAAAACACCTAGGCGAATATGCAAAAATACTCTAGAATCACGAAGTAGACATCAAGATGAGCCACCAGGAGAGATCACATCCCTTATGGGGCCCCCTAGGGATCGGTATCGATCCCCCCTAGAGGATTGGTACCTATTCCCAACCCTAGAGAATTTGGGGTCGAGATTTTTTAGGAGACTTCTTCTTTGCGGTGAGGTTCTGTAAGTAAGATTTGAGAAAGAATTTCATCGTTCACCCCTATAAATACACCGGACAACTTCATTAGAGGGAGGCTTCTCTTTTTTGGCTAACTCCTCCCTAGATAGCTATTAAAATTCATTGTAATCAACGATCCAAATGGATTCTAATCACTTGTAATCACAAATTACTGGAAAAATAATAGAGAACTTTCAATTGGATGTAGGCCCAGATTGCCGAACCACTATAAAAATTATGTGTGTGATCTTTACTTGCTTTTCCATTTACTTTCTTAGATTTACATCCCTACATAAAACTTTCTTGCATTAACTTTATGTAACCTTTTCCTCTTGGGTGTTTGGGTCAAATTTTGCTCAAACAGGCAAAATTTTGCTCAAACAATGGTTATTGTCTTTTTTACTTATTGTTTGTATCAATAGTTATTCATAATTATGATTAATATTACATACCATCCATACCTAAAATAAATAGTAAAATTCCTCTTGGATCATAGTTTATTTACCACTTTGAAGCCAAAGTTCTACGCTATCTGAATTTAAAGTTTATGCCTGAGAAATATACAATCATAACAAAAACAAACAAGCATTACCAATAATGAGTACATATACCATGTTAATGAAATGTTGCTAATATAGTAGTACACTTTATAATATTTCATACATGTTACGAAACATAGATTCTATAGTGATTTGGTAATATATTTTTTGAACACCTAGAGAACAAAACTTTGCTTCTGAACATTGAAGAAGTATGTATTGTGCTCCTAGTCCATATTTCAGGTATAATCAGATATATAATGTAGCTAGTGAGAATCGAACTCTTGACCTCACCCATAAAAATCGGCTACCTTAACCAACTGCACTGCCCATGTGGGGCATGATCTGATAATATTATAATTTTATGCAACATAAAATTCTTTTTAAACATGGGAAAAACTTTTTCAAAACATTATAATCTGCAATATTCTGTAAATGTTGTAAAATAAATTATTTTACAACAAATAAAATGCATCGTCATAGTCATGTAATTAAACAACAATGAATAACCGTTATTAAAGAAGGAACTTACTATAAGGAGAAAAGAACATTACGGAGAAAAAATTAGAAAATTTTGTAAAAACGTCATGGAAAATATGAATTTTACAACATACTTTCAAAAAATGTTGTTCTTAGAAATATTTTACAATAGTTTATTGAACAAATGTTGTAAAAGGTCAATTTTCCTACAACAGTTTCATGAACCGTTGTAAATTCTATGTTGTGAAACATATTTTTCCTTGTAGATCAATAATATATGTATACGAATATTTATCTAACGAAAATTATAAAAATATTAATTTTAAAATTAAATAAGAATACCGGCTTTCATTTATTTTCTTAACAATATTAATGCTAAAAAAAATCAATATCTAATTCATTATTATCTACAAAAATAACAATTTAATTTTTTTATACAAATACGAAAATAAATAAATCAAAAAGAATACAAATTACATACCTAAAAATAATAAGTTCAGTATTTTAACTCAATTATCTTAACAAATTTATTATATATTACATAATAAATTCAATTCTTTAAAAATATTTATAATTTTTTTTTAAAACTTACTGTTTGCAAGGAATAAGTTACACACTAGTTACTATTATAAATAGAGGCGGAGTGCATTATTTAGTAATGAAGCAAGAAAAAGCAATGAAGAAAGAAAGTTTGTAACCAAACAAAAAAATTTATAACAAAAGTTTGTTATAAAATTCTGTTTTCTTTTTTATAAAATCCACATATCTCATTTTTTGTTTGCTATCACTATTGTAACGACCCACCATTTTGGACCATTCAAATCGACAATAAATCCACACATGTCGGACTTGAATAATTCAAAACAACAGATTGTTAATTTAAATTTGGCAAAACTCAGCATATACAGTAAATAAATCAATCACAGAATCACAGACACAGAGTAATACAATAATACGCAGCGGAAAAGATAAAATAGTAGTTCATGAAGCTACTATATAAACATCAGAGTTAAAAATAAAATACAACATAATATCTCAAATACAGTGAAGTCTTTAGTACGAATAGATGACCTCTCTGAATAAATCAACTGGAAAAGCTGAAAGCTGAATCGATAGTTGGATCTCCAAATGAAGCTCCAAACTCCAAGGGTGAGTCCTGTGTAGTTAATGTCCAGCTATTACCCCGCTATAACCCCGTTATATCTCATAGCGGATTTCTACCGCTACGATATTTCCATATAGCTCCAAAATATAGCCTTTCCGCTTTAAGCCCCGCTATTTCCGATATATCCCGTTATTTCCGCTATATTTCGCTATTTCCGCTATATCTTCTTTAATAAAATGAATTGAAAATTTGCATTTATACATTATAAAAATTAATAAACTAATTTATTTGATTTAATTTTTAATATATTTTTAGAAATGAAAATACTCTAATATTCTACTAAATTCAATTATGTTATATAACAGTTTTACGTTTATTTAAAGTATATTAGCACATGTTTTTATTTAAAATTATTTATGTATTAATTATAATTCAATTGAATGATAATTTTTCATTTAATTACCATTTATATATTTGTAAAAACATTAAGTACGAGTTTTATATGCTATTTTAGAGCCATCCGCTATATCCCGTTATATCCTCGCTGTATCCCCGCTATGACTTTTTGCACCTCCACCGCTTTCAATCCGCCGAGCGCTTTAACTGCACAGGGTGAGTCTCAAATGCTGTATCACTCAGTCTGACCCGAGCGTAAAGCAAAACACAAAACACTCGAGTCAGGATTAACATTCTTATACTAGTAAATCCAACTCAAGTGAAATATCAACTGAAATACAAGTAACTTAAAGGATGTTTGGGATAACCATCCTCTAAGGATCCATGGAGCTATCTACAATGTAGAAATATACACTATAACACCGTGGTCATTTCAAATTAATTTATACTTCAAAACCAAAAATTCACTTTTATTTCAAATATATCTATTTTCCAAGATAGTATATATAGGTTAAATAATTTAAAAAGTAAAGTATTTATAATTTCTTCAAGTCTCACAAATCGATTCACATCAACTCAAATTCCAAATTCAAATTTATTTAAAGCTCAATTCATCAATTCAATTCAGTTCTAAATATACCATTTAAATTTTTAATATATTTCAAAGCTTTAATATTCAACATTTTCAAAGTTAAATTTAACAGTTTCATATAGCTCTTGATTTAACTTCATTATTATTTAATCAGGGAATATTCACTTAATAAATTCAATATCATGTAACTAGCCTTAAATTACATTTTACTAAATATTTCCTTAAATTTATTTTAAACAAGAAATATTCATTAAATTACTTAAATTAAACCCAAGTTATAAATCATATCTTAAATCTTAATTTCAATAAGTTTCAAATTGGTTTAATTAAATAAAATTCTTTAATGAATACAATTTCAACTAAATTCAAATTATCTTCCCCACCTTAACTTATTCAAATTATTACTGAAATCTATTTTGAAACATAAATTTAAATACTTAACCATATTATATGTATTTAAATCAATCTTAATTAAACTAAATATTATTATTAAATCTATATATATATCATTACCATTTATATATACTAATTTAAGAATCAACATTTATTAAAACCATATATTTCTTCCCAAATCCATAGAATTTATTTTCAAAATATTTATATATATGGACCAACGGTGTCTGTATATATATCAATCATATGGTTAAGTGATACGGATATTTATCATTTCAATCCGAAATTTAAATATATACGGGTAGATATCATTTTAACACGTAATCCCAATTTCAATTCAAATGAAAATCGCTTGGGTTTATCATTTCAACCCATAACGATTTTCTCCTATTCTAAAGTCCGTTCGGGTATGTATCATTTCAACCCATAGTGAATTTTATACTAACAGGGAACTTGCAAAGTGATAACAGATAATAATATAAAATACAACAACAGGCATATATCATCAATAACAATATAATATAAACAACAGGATATGGTGTCATATCCCACAGGTGAACAGTTATAGATAATTAGCATATATAACAATTTAAATAACTACAGTAGCATATTTCAATTGTTGTTTCAATTGAAATCAAATTTAATAAATATAAGAACGCTAAATCATGAGTGATTACTCACCTTTCGAGGCTAGATAGATTTTGACAAAGAAATGAGCTACGAATTTCAAAGCAACGCTAGACAGACACAATTTGATGAAGAGAACAGGCAAGATGGACAAAGCTGGTAAATGGGAATCGATGAGAACAAATCAGAATCAGTTTTTGATATAGCAGAAAAATGTATATTACATTATTACTATTACTTTACAAAAAAATCAACACAACAAATATTAGAATATATATATATATATAAAATTCAAACTTATTATATTTAAAACAAATTAAGACCCAAGATATAAGCAACATAGATACTTGTATATACAAAATTTTGGTTTAAAGTCTATATACATTTCAAAATTAAAAATAACCACATATTTGAATAGTTTAAAACCAATAGTTACTGAACAAATATACTATGCAGACTAATAATGGAACAAACAAAAATAGAGGCACAAATTTAAACAAATGAACCCAGACTATATATGAGTAGGTTATATCCCAATATCTATGCAGGGAAGAATATATAATGTATAAACTTTAAAACTAACATAACATGTATGCGACCCGAAGAGCATAGGAAAACTGCACACCAGAAACTATATACATATAAATAAACAATGGTATTAAAACTTGCATATATATAATATTTTTATACTAAATATTGTAAAACCGACCTTATATATAATCGCATAAATAAAACTGTAAGATATCAAACAAGGGACAAAGCAGCATGAATGACTCACACATACTATATATAATAGTTAAAAAATAACAACATTAAATAAGGCGAAGGTACTTCCTACCATTTTCACGCAAAGGCTTCCATACGTATATAATTTTTTTTACATTTTTATATATATATATATTATTTATAAACTAATATGTATAAAATTTAGATAATATATATATATAGCACGTAGAGTATACACAACAACAAAAACCAAAGCTTAGACTATATATATAGCACGCAGGGTTTATAGACGAAGTATATACAAAATCAACTCTTTATAAACTAATATATTCTTTAAAATATACATACTATCATTAACATACTATGAAAAAAAACAATATAGATATTATTATTATATCCATTCAATAATATAGGCGAACCAAACATACTTTATATAGATACTTTGTAACATATCATATAGCTGTTATTCCAAGCAGATACATAAAGTACTAGAGCAGCTGTAAACGTATGTAATACTGAAACTATATGTACATAGCCTGTAATATATACTATATAGTAAACACATAGTCACATTATAAACCCATAAAAATAAAACTGTGGTATAAATATATAAAGTTATTTATATACGACTTTGGAAAAAGGCGAGCGAAATATGTAGGCAACCTATAAAATATATACCTACTTATAACAATATATATATATATAAACCAATATATATTTATATAAATTCTTACCCCACTAACGGAACATAGGAGGAGAGAAAGGAGCTTGGAAGTGACAGTGGCTTCGGCCAGAGGAAGGATAAAGTCAAAGACTCAGGCTAGTGGAGCTGTGGGGCGGCAAGGTGGCCGAGGCCGTGAGGAGGAGGAGCGAAGTGGAAAGGGAGAAAATGAGGGCCGGAGGAACTTCGAACTGGGTGGCTATATGCTGTGGTCGGTCAATGGTGGTTGCAGCAACTTGGTGGAGGTCGGCTTCAAGGGGAGGAGGAGGTTGCACGTGCCGAAGTGGATCGGAGGGGAGAGTGAGTTGCGGAGGTGGAGATGGAGTCTCGGGTGAAGATCAGTGGAAAGAAATAATGGCGGAGGGCTTTGAAAAGTAATGAGAGGTCGAAATAGTAGAGAAGGTGAAAAGTGAATGGCAGGTTTTCAAAGCAAATATGGACCAACAACACACATTTAATTTAATTTTTCAGATGAACAGTAAGAAGTTGAAAAGAAGAGAGAGAATGAGCAACCGAGCCAGATAAAATATGAACCAGCAAATAAAATAGGAATGACAAGGGTAAATATTGATTTCTGAAAATAATTAAAGAAAATGACTTCTTTCAACGGATAGGATAGGCAGATGAAAGGTCACAAGGAAAAACAAAAGGTACAAAACCAGTATCGATACGGCTACCGTTTCACGTGTCCTGTTGAGAACCGGACTTCAAAACATAGAATTAAATATACCGCAGAGATCAGCACGACGAGACGGTCAAAACGGTATACAGATGTCGGTGGTACGATCATCCGATCAAAAGTCGATAATTGGTACCGAAAATGCTGCTATTCCGTACGGAAAAATCCAAACGGAGCTAGAAACGTTCGAATTTCACGAAACGAATTTCGCAGTCAGATTCAGAGTGTTCTAAATAAATTTTCTCATGTTGACATATTTAGGTTTCGGAAAACTTTTAATTCAGCTGTTATTAACTGATTTAAATTGAAATAGAATTACACAATAAAATAAACCTCCATATTATCCGATGAAAATTTACCAGTTGCTATGTTTAAGAAGATTTATTCCAAATATAAAAATTTTATTTTCAAATTTTATTGTTTAAAATTTCACAAAATTTCAATTAATTAAATAAATAAAATCACTAAAATTTTGGGTCGTTACACTCTCCCCCACTCAAAACTTTTCGTCCCCGAAAAGAAAGGAGGTAGGAGAATAGAAACAACCAGACATAAAAGATAGATTAAAAGACAAGGATAAACAATTAATTTAAACTATATAAATTTTACTTGAAATATTCATTTGAAAACTTCATTTGCAATTCAATTATCTTTAATTCTTTAATTTTTTTTTCAAAACCCATTTGTAAAATTTCTTGCTTCCTTTATAAATACAATTTATATGTTTAAATAACAACTTTATAAATATATGAAAACTATTTGAAAACAATTATTTATATCATTACTTATATTTATAAAGAAGATATTGAAAACATTAAATCCATAATTCATAGATTTATTAATTTATCTCAAGATACTTTTCAAATATTATTAATAAATCAATAATCATTTACTTTAAATGTGTTTTATTTAATTAATAACTTCTAAAAAATTTCAAACACTAAAATTTTCTATTAAACCATGCAGTATATAAATAAAAAATATTAAAAAAAGATATAGTCAACAAGGAAAAGAAGGAGGATTTGGAAAAACAGAATATAGGTGAATAAATAAAGCTGAGCAGATAAGGCAGATTCAAAAGAATAGCATCGGGCATGAATAATTAATTTAGAACCATAAGAATTTCAATTCCAAATATAAATACAAAATTTCTTTATCGGAAATACTTTTTATAATAAAATACCTTTATAGTCGAAACAAATTTCCTTTCGAAAATACTTTTATAACTCGATGTCTTAACAAGTTTATCCTCGTTCCTGTAGACTCTGGCAGTGCGTTGATCAGGCGCAAAGCTAGAATTCTCTAGGTACTTAGTAGACATGTTTCAACACCTAGTGAAAATACTGGAAAAACTTTTAAAAACAAATATGGAAAGTACAATCCAAACAAAAAAACAAACAAATCAAATCATGGATTGCAGATACACAATGGTTACGCCTGGGTCCCCCAGGAAACATCCGTACCTTTTAAGCAATCACTGCCTTGCGAATTTCGCCATGATAACAAAACTGTAGACCGCGGATACACAATGGTTATGCCTGGATCCCCCAGGAAACATCCGTACCTTTTAAGCAATCTCTGCCTTGCGGATTACGCTACTAAAACGACCATAGATCGCAGATACACAATGGTTACGCCTGGATCCCCCAGGAAACATCCGTACCTTTTAAGCAATCACTGCCTTGCAAATTACGCTATGCAGTCGAGTTCGTAAGACCATGGGTTACGCCATGGAATTCGATGGACACTCGAGTATCATATCCGGAAAACCAAAAATCAGAGAAATATCGATAGAATGAATCCACAATGTGGCCATAAAGCGGATATCAAGCAGAAGGCACTTTCCATATCTTTACTTCGAAAATATGTATCATATAGTACATTTTCAAATCACTTTCAAATATCATACTTATATAAAGTCCATTATATATAAGATTTCATTTTCAAATCAATTACTTCCCAAAATCAATAGTATATCAAATCACACTTATATAGACTTCAATTATATAAGATTTCACTTTTCAAATTGAGTACCTTTTCAAATCCATAGTTTTTGAATCAACATCATATTTATACAAACCAATTTTTATATAAGTTCGATAACTCCCGAATCAAGTATTTAGTAACACAAGGTTCTCAAATTTCAATTTGTTTCAATATCAATTCAATTTTCAAAATCATGTAAGCTTTCACCAAATTATTCTTCCAAATCAAATATCTTCAGTTCCAAAGTTTCAAAAATAATAAATTTTGAAAATAAATCCAAATTTCCAAATCAATATAATATAAGTCAAACAATTCATTTCCAAAATCATCTTATATTTACATAAAGTCCATCTTATATAAGGATCAAAATTTTTAAAAATAAATTTTGCTGTACGAAGAGCTATATGGGATTGAACATCTTTGCTTACTAAAAGGTTTTGAATTTAGAATAGTTTTGTATATAAAATAGTTCGAAAAATAGTTTTTGTAAATAAAATAGTTTTGTAAATAAAATAGTTTAAAATAGTTTGTTTTAAGAAGAATAGAAGAAAATAGTTTGAAAATGGTTTTAAATTGATAGTAGTTTTGCATAAAAGAAAAATTCAAATTAAATTACAAAGATATCCAACCCAACAACTTTCAATTTCAGCGTCAAAGTATATCAATGATATTAGAACATAAGATGTACATATGTCATCATTTCGCAACATCGCATTCGATCGCTCGCTCGATCACACAAGTTCGCTTTCGAACTAGTATTGTCCATTCGACTTCCCTAATGCAGATTTCGATATGGTTTCTCGACTAGAAACCATCAGTCTCCTTGCATAACCATATACCATGATAGAGAATTCTAGAATCAAGCCCAAAATCCATATTAAATATTCGCCGTCAAGAATCAAATGAAAAATCCCAACACGAAATGGTGTAATTCACCTTGAACTTGTGTACTCAACTTGGATCAAATTAATTTTGCGAATAAAACAGCATACGTACAACCTATGTATCTATTCCAACTTGTTAAATATATAGTTTTATAAAGATGTTACTAAGTTAAAACATTTAAACTAAATTTTATTCAAAATATTTTTAAAACTACATTTCATATTAGTATAATTCAAAATAGTCTTATTCATTTACTTAACAAAACAGTTTCAACTTGTTTAAATCATATTATTACATACTTTAAACATACACACCAAACTTATATACTTTATACTTTTCCAAATTACTTAGCTTTGAAAAATTAACCTTGATTTGGAAGTGCTCGAACCTTCAAAATAGTTGAAGAAATCATTTTCAAATTCAAGAGTTGGAAATCAACAACAAAATAGTAAATCAATTTCAAAAGATGGGTTTCAAATCCGAAACTCGAGGGCTGAACATCGGCTTACTTCAAATCATTTCAAATATATATATATATACATATATCTTTCGAATATCAAATCTTACTTCTGAATTTGAAATCAAAATTGGTTTCACAAAATCACTCGCATAGCAAAGCTATTAAAGTGGCCTCTCCCTCACTCTGAAACTCGAAAATCAATGTCGATGATGCGTGCACTCATCACCGAAATTATTTCCCAACGACATAAGTGAGTTCTGGACTTCTATTTTCTCAAACTTCTTTTGAAATTTCTGCGAAATCATTCAGAACTCATTAAAATCATTTGAAACATTTCTTATTCGGAAAATACTTTTAAATCATACTATTATTATATATTTCAAAATCTAAAAACCAATTTCAAAATACCGGAGTTCAATTCTCGAATTTCAAATTTAAAATCCTTCAGTTATAAATCATTTTTAGATAAATCAAATTTCTTATATAAATTTTTCCAATAATTACAAATCCTTTCTAAACCTCAATTTCTTATTTTAAAAAGGGTATATAATCTTTATCGAAAACATTTTCACTTATATATATATAGAATCATAGTTATCAAAATAATAATTTCGGTATATAAACAGTTTCTGGAATACAAACAAAACCCGATTTTCAAAGGATGATTTAAGAATGGATTTTAAAACAAGGATAGAGATTCAACTAGAGAACTCTAATCAAACAAAATTTCTGATTCGAAGATAGGCTCGATCGAAGATGAGATAAATAAAATTTCAAAACAGAATATACTTATATAAATCACGGGTGACCTTAACCGGGTCAACCGTGACTTCAGGAATATGATCGATGCGGAATTCTAAGGCAAATCGACATTCGATCGCTAGAGATAGAATTCGGCATAACAAGAGATAGCAGCATCTAACCTGAGGGTATATATACATCTTCGGTGAATCAATGCCAATTGTAAAGGAGTTTCACCCCTTTACAAATTATACAGTGGAGTTATGGGATACTCCAGGATTGAAAGAAAACACGAATTTAAGGAGAGACAAAATGGATTTTTGGAACTGAGGGGAACGTTCCAAAGTCAAAGAAAGCCAAGTCAAAGAGGAAGAGATTCAAGCTCGAACGAAAGTGATTCCGTAATTAAATTTACTATATATGCTAAGTTTTGCCTAGAGCCAAAGCTCTGATACCAACTGTAACGACCCACTATTTTGGACCATTCAAATCGACAATAAATCCACGCATGTCGGACTTGAATAATTCAAAACAACAGATTGTTAACTTAAATTTGGCAAAACTCAGCATATACAGTAAATAAATCAATCACAGAATCACAGACACAGAGTAATACAATAATACGCAGCGGAAAAGATAAAATAGTAGTTCATGAAGCTACTATATAAACATCAGAGTTAAAAATAAAATACAACAGAATATTTCAAATACAGTGAAGTCTTCAGTACGAATAGATGACCTCTCTGAATAAATCAACTGGAAAAGCTGAAAGCTGAATCGATAGTTGGATCTCCAAATGAAGCTCCAAACTCCAAGGGTGAGTCTCAAATGCTGTATCACTCAGTCTGACCCGAGCGTAAAGCAAAACACAAAACACTCGAGTCAGGATTAACATTCTTATACTAGTAAATCCAACTCAAGTGAAATATCAACTGAAATACAAGTAACTTAAAGGATGTTTGGGATAACCATCCTCTAAGGATCCGTGGAGCTATCTACAATGTAGAAATATACACTATAACACCGTGGTCATTTCAAATTAATTATACTTCAAAACCAAAAATTCACTTTTATTTCAAATATATCTATTTTCCAAGATAGTATATATAGGTTAAATAATTTAAAAAGTAAAATATTTATAATTTCCTCAAGTCTCACAAATCGATTCACATCAACTCAAATTCCAAATTCAAATTTATTTAAAGCTCAATTCATCAATTCAATTTAGTTCTAAATATACCATTTAAATTTTTAATATATTTCAAAGCTTTAATATTCAACATTTTCAAAGTTAAATTTAACAGTTTCATATAGCTCTTGATTTAACTTCATTATTATTTAATCAGGGAATATTCACTTAATAAATTCAATATCATTTAACTAGCCTTAAATTACATTTTACTAAATATTTCCTTAAATTTATTTTAAACAAGAAATATTCATTAAATTACTTAAATTAAACCCAAGTCATAAATCATATCTTAAATCTTAATTTCAATAAGTTTCAAATCGGTTTAATTAAATAAAATTCTTTAATGAATACAATTTCAACTAAATTCAAATTATCTTCCCAACCTTAACTTATTCAAATTATTACTGAAATCTATTTTGAAACATAAATTTAAATACTTAACCATATTATATGTATTTAAATAAACCTTAATTAAATTAAATATTATTATTAAATCTATATATATATCATTACCATTTATATATACTAATTTAAGAATCAACATTTATTAAAACCATATATTTCTTCCCAAATCCATAGAATTTATTTTCAAAATATTTATATATATGGACCAACGGTGTCTGTATATATATCAATCATATGGTTAAGTGATACAGATATTTATCATTTCAATCCGAAATTTAAATATATACGGGTAGATATCATTTTAACCCGTAATCCCAATTTCAATTCAAATGAAAATCGCTTGGGTTTATCATTTCAACCCATAACGATTTTCTCCTATTCTAAAGTCCGTTCGGGTATGTATCATTTCAACCCATAGTGAATTCTATACTAACAGGGAACTTGCAAAGTGATAACAGATAATAATATAAAATACAACAACAGGCATATATCATCAATAACAATATAATATAAACAACAGGATATGGTGTCATATCCCACAGGTGAATAGTTATAGATAATTAGCATATATAACAATTTAAATAACTACAGTAGCATATTTCAATTGTTGTTTCAATTGAAATCAAATTTAATAAATATAAGAACGCTAAATCATGAGTGATTACTCACCTTTCGAGGCTAGATAGATTTTGACAAAGAAATGAGCTACGAATTTCAAAGCAACGCTAGACAGACACAATTTGATGAAGAGAACAGGCAAGATGGACAAAGCTGGTAAATGGGAATCGATGAGAACAAATCAGAATCAGTTTTTGATATAGCAGAAAAATGTATATTACATTATTACTATTACTTTACAAAAAAATCAACACAACAAATATTAGAATATATATATATATATATATAATTCAAACTTATTATATTTAAAACAAATTAAGACCCAAGATATAAGCAACATAGATACTTGTATATACAAAATTTTGGTTTAAAGTCTATATACATTTCAAAATTAAAAATAACCACATATTTGAATAGTTTAAAACCAATAGTTACTGAACAAATATATTATGCAGACTAATAATGGAACAAACAAAAATAGAGGCACAAATTTAAACAAATGAACCCAGACTATATATGAGTAGGTTATATCCCAATATCTATGCAGGGAAGAATATATAATGTATAAACTTTAAAACTAACATAACATGTATGCGACCCGAAGAGCATAGGAAAACTGCACACCAGAAACTATATACATATAAATAAACAACGGTATTAAAACTTGCATATATATAATATTTTTATACTAAATATTATAAAACCGACCTTATATATAATCGCATAAAAAAAACTGTAAGATATCAAACAAGGGACTAAGCAGCATGAATGACTCACGCATACTATATATAATAGTTAAAAAAAACAACATTAAATAAGGCGAAGGTACTGCCTACCATTTTCACGCAAAGGCTTCCATACGTATATAATTTTTTTTACATTTTTATATATATATATATATTATTTATAAACTAATATGTATAAAATTTAGATAATATATATATAGCACGTAGAGTATACACAACAACAAAAACCAAAGCTTAGACTATATATATAGCACACAGGCTTTATAGACGAAGTATATACAAAATCAACTCTTTATAAACTAATATATTCTTTAAAATATACATACTATCATTAACATACTATGAAAAAAAAAACAATATAGATATTATTATTATATCCATTCAATAATATAGGCGAACCAAACATACTTTATATAGATACTTTGTAACATATCATATAGCTGTCGTCCGCGGGTGCGGCGCAGTGGAAAGGAGGCTTGGGTTCTGGTAAAAAGACCCAAGTTCGATTCCTACCATGCGCTTCCCTATCCTATATAAATTTACCCGGGGGTATGGGGGCTTGGATCAGCGGACGGCTTTACTATACCCTCCTCAGGAGTTTATCGGTCCGCCGGATTCTCCTGGGTTTTCAAAAAAAAAAAAAATATATATCATATAGCTGTTATTCCAAGCAGATACATAAAGTACTAGAGCAGTTGTAAACGTATGTAATACTGAAACTATATGTACATAGCCTGTAATATATACTATATAGTAAACACATAGTCACATTATAAACCCATAAAAATAAAACTGTGGTATAAATATATAAAGTTATTTATATACGGCTTTGGAAACAGGCGAGCGAAATATGTAGGCAACCTATAAAATATATACCTACTTATAACAATATATATATATATAAACTCATATATATTTATATAAATTCTTACCCCACTAACGGAACATAGGAGGAGAGAAAGGAGCTCGGAGATGACAGTGGCTTCGGCCAGAGGAAGGATAAAGTCAAAGACTCGGGCTAGTGGAGATGTGGGGCGGCAAGGTGGCCGAGGCCGTGAGGAGGAGGAGCGAAGCGGGAAGGGAGAAAATGAGGGCCGGAGGAGCTTCGAACTGGGTGGCTATAGGCTGTGGTCGGTCAATGGTGGTTGCAGCAACTTGGTGGAGGTCGGCTTCAAGGGGAGGAGGAGGTTGCACGTGCCGAAGTGGATCGGAGGGGAGAGTGAGTTGCGGAGGTGGTGATGGAGTCTCGGGTGAAGATCAGTGGAAAGAAATAATGGCAGAGGGCTTTGAAAAGTAATGAGAGGTCGAAATAGTAGAGAAGGTGAAAAGTGAATGGCAGGTTTTCAAAGCAAATATGGACCAACAACACACATTTAATTTAATTTTTCAGATGAACAGTAAGAAGTTGAAAAGAAGAGAGAGAATGAGCAACCGAGCCAAATAAAATATGAACCAGCAAATAAAATAGGAATGACAAGGGTAAATATTGATTTATGAAAATAATTAAAGCAAATGACTTCTTTCAACGGATAGGATAGGCAGATGAAAGGTCACAAGGAAAAACAAAAGGTACAAAACCAGTATCGATACGGCTACCGTTTCACGTGTCCTGTTGAGAACCGGACTTCAAAACACAGAATTAAATATACCGCAGAGATCAGCACGACGAGACGGTCAAAACGGTATACAGATGTCGGTGGTACGATCATCCGATCAAAAGTCGATAATTGGTACCGAAAATGCTGCTATTCCGTACGGAAAAATCCAAACGGAGCTAGAAACGTCCGAATTTCACAAAATGAATTTCACAGTCAGATTCAGAGTGTTCTAAATAAATTTTCTCATGTTGACATATTTAGGTTTCGGAAAACTTTTAAATTCAGCCGTTATTAACTGATTTAAATTGAAATAGAATTACACAATAAAATAAACCTCCATATTATTCGATGAAAATTTACCAGTTGCTATGTTTAAGAAGACGTATTCCAAATATAAAATTTTTATTTTCAATTTTTATTGTTTAAAATTTCACAAAATTTCAATTAATTAAATAAATAAAATCACTAAAATTTTAGGTCGTTACACTTCACTATTGTAAAAATCCTTCTAGACTCCGCCTAGGCGTTAGGCAATGTTTATTATCTAGCGATTTTCCTAGGCTCGTCTAGACAAGGTTTACCGTCTTATATAAGAATCCAAATATGTATGTAGACACTAGTTAAATATTATTTAAGGTTCAACGCCATATATAAGCATCAATGTGCTACTTTTAGATGATCTTGCCTTCTTGGCTACTCTAAGTACATTCAAAATCCTAAAATTTCAATTTATATTAATCAGCACTAAACAAAATACTAAATTTTTATCCAATATACACGAGTTATCACAAATTCCTAGCTTTGATTGATCATCGATTAATCCAGCCTAAATGATTAATCCTTAGTCCATACTAACTGTCTAGCGTTTGTTTAGCGATTTTTATAACCTTGCTTGCTATCAAAATCAATTATTCTTCCTACAAAATTGCTAACAAGATATCTACTTTATTTGAAGTTTGAAGCTTAATGCAAGAATAAAGTGTTAAATTTGGATGATTTAAATATTTATCAAAGAAGAAAAGAATTTAACCAATTGATCTTATCAATCAATTAGGTTATATGTAGAAAGAAAAAAAGAAAAGTTACATGTGATTGCTTTTGAAGAAAGGAAACACATTAATTAGTTAATCAATTAATTAGTCAAAAGATTTGTTATATGAAGAAAGAATAGATTGCTGAAAGAGATTGATTCAAGCAAGGAAAATTATGGAAACCCAGATCACCATTACTATTTGCACAGAAATCAAATCATGGATATTTGAAAAGATTTCAAGATAATTGGATAATTAATATTCTTAATCTTTAAGTAACTCCTTCATTAAGTCTATTTAAACGAAGGAACTTTGTCTTCATATTTGTATGTGTGAGAGAGCATCCACTATTATCCTCTTATTTAGTAAACTCTGATTCCTATAGCCAAATCAAATTAAAGGTTTTGAGCGTAAACTAGTCTTTGGAGAAATTAATTGTTCAATTTGTAATTATAGGTTAGTCTCCCACTTTGCTACCTATAATTTTATATTCTCTCTCTTGCATTCTCCTTCAGTGAAATAAAGAATAGTTATTGGATCCGTGGACATAGACAATTTTTCTGAACCGCGTTAAATATGTGTTATCTGCTCTTTATTTTTTCTTTGTTTAGTGGTTATTGTTCATTGAATTGGAGATTGATAATTAATCGACAAGCAAGATCCTTTTGGTTGCTTCCGCGCATAAGCCTAACTATTCCACAACAGTTTGGCATTAGTGCAAATTAATTGAAATTTTGCATAACAGATTGGTATCAAAGCTAACTGTCTCGTTCTAGATTAGTTATCAACGGCTAATTCTTTTATTAGTGGTATAAAAAATTATGTCATCACCAAGCTTGCTAGAAAAGGAGTTTTTGGGACATGGAAGATAAAGACTAATGACAGTGTTTTTCAGCAACAACTTCATTCATTTAGAGGAATAGATCAAAGGTAGAAGCACCTTGGAGGTAGAAGAGATATGCATAGGTCCCACTTTATGGGTCCTAGAAGGGATGTTTGCTATTATTGTAAGAAGAAAGGACATTCATACGGGATTGTCCAGCTCTTAGAAAAAAAAGAGGAGAAAGCTTCAGTTTCGATAGCAGTTAGATCAGATGTAAATAGTAGCGATAGTGATACATCATTATTTTTAGCCAGTTTTTCGCCATTTGTCATATGATGCCATATAGGAGCTATTTTATCAGTTACAAGAAGATTGATGGCAGAGCAGTTCATATAGAAAATGAGACATCTTGTCATGTTGTGGACGATGGAAGTGTGAGGTTTAGGATGCATAATGATGTTATTAGGACTATCATGGATGTTAGACATGTTCCGATGCTCGTAGAACTTTGTTGTCAGTTGGATTTTTGAGTAAAATTGGTATGAGAATAATAATAAATGGAGAGAAAGTGAGAGTGATGAAGGGATCCTTGGTAGTGATGAAAGGGGTGTGAGTTGATGATATTTATGTGCTTCATGGAGAGATAGTCTTAGGAGATTCAGTAGTTTCTGCTGATTCTAGTGTTTTAGATTCTACTCAGTTATGACATCTTTGTTTAAGTGATGTTGATGAGGAGAATTTTGAAGTACTAAAGAAGTGGGGGTTGATTGATGGTGATTCTCAATCGAACCCTAGCTCTTGTGGAAATTGTTCTTTTGGGAAGAAAAAGCATATCATATTTGATGTTGAGAGACCTAAAGCTTCAGAGTTTCTAAAGTATGTTCATTTGTGTGGGGACCCACCCCAGTTGCATATTTAGGTGGAGCCAGTTATTTCATCTCATTTGTAGATGATTTCTCATGCAAGGTCTGGGTCTATTTCTTAAAGACCAAAGAGGAAATATTTATCCAGTTTTGTAAGTGGAAGACCTTGGTAGAGAAGCAGTCGAGGAAGCGTTTGAAGGTTCTCAAAGTTGGGAATAGTAGTGTAGTTAGAGATTTTTCTATTTATGTTGAGTCACATTATTATGAAGTGGCAGAGAGCATGTGTCAGATATTATGGGAGAAAGCTATGAGCTTGAGAATGACTAATGGTCAAGAAGAGGGATTTAGACAGAAGCGATATTTATGACAGTATTTCTTAACAACCATACACATATTGCCATAGATATGAAGATCTCAAAAGAGATATGGAAAAGAGAGCCCGTTGATTATTCATTCCTTAAAGTGTTTGGTTATTTAACTTATTTAGATGATGAGAGACATGATAAGTTGAAGCCTAGGAAAAGCAAGCACATTATGTTAGGCTATAGAGAAGAAGTGAAGAGGTATAGGTTGTGGTGTAAAACAACTAGAAGAATTATGACTAATAGGCATGCGATATTTGATGAGAGGTCTTTGTTAAAGGTGGAGCCTCTATCAAGTGATGACATTAGGAGGATAGAAAATTGCCAAACACATTTCGAGTCATCAGATTGTTTCCATATTCAGAGAGATATTGGTATTTTCGATGATACCATGGTTGATGAGAAGATTGCAGAGGTTCAGACTCTAGGTGGAGCTCAGTTGCATGCATGGCCTTTTGGTTTAGTTGGCTTTATTTGTGCGCATATTTGTGATGATGATTCTTTATCTTATGCTTTGGAGCTTGTTGGCGAGTCTGTTCGTATTGAATTAGGAAAGTTAAAAAATTTCTTATGAAGAAGATTGGAGTAAATAATATTGAGTATGGCCTCACTCAATATGAAATAGAGAAGGTGAAGCACGCTGTTAAATTTCCATAGGTCTATCAAAGTTTTACATTTACACGTTTGTTTTCTACATCAGGTATATTGAATTTTTTTGATATTTGCTCGTATGCATTTTGTTTTGTTGATGTGCATACCATCTTTCTTATGCTTAGGAAAGATTTGCAAGCTCCGTTTGGACAATAATGTCCAAAGTAGTTCACATTGAGCTTGACGGTATAATCTCAACAAATTGTTGGGATGTGGTGATGAAATGAGATTGTTATAGTTGAATTAAGGTGGAGTGTTATATTTGGATGATTCAAATATTTGCTAATGAAGTAAAAAATTTAGCTAAGTGATCTTATCAACAAATTAGGTTATATGTGGAAAGAAAAAGATGAAAGTTATCTGTGATTGTTTTTGAAGAAAGAAAACTACTTAATTAGCTAATCAATTAATTAATCAAAGAATTTGTTATATGAAGAAAAAAAATGATTGTCGATGGAAATTGATTCAAGTAAGGAAAATTCTGAAAACCAAGATCACTATTATCCTTTGCATAGAAATCAAATCATGGATATTTGGAAAAATTTCAAGATAATTCACAATTAATTTTCTTAATTTTCAAGTAACGTCTTCATTAAGTCTACTTAAATGAAGGAAGTTCGTCTTTATATTTGTGTGTGTGAGAGAGTATCCATCATTATCCTATTCTTCATTAAACCCTAATTTTTACAGACAAACTAAATTAAGATTTTGAGCATAAACAAGTCTTTGGAGAAATCGATTGTTCAATTTATAATTATAGTTAGTCCCTTCACTTTACTACCTATAATTTTGTACTCTCTCTTTTGTATTCTTTTTCTTCATTGAAATAAAAAATAGTTGTTGGTCCTTGGACGTAGACAATTTGACCGAAGCACGTTAAATCTTTATATCTTTACCCTTTTATTTTTCTTTGTTTGGTGATTATTGTTATTGAATTGGCGGTTGATAATTAATCGACAAGTTAGATCATTTTGGTTACTTTCGTGCATAAGCCTAACTATTCTACAACGGTTTGACATTAGTGCCATTTAATTGAAATTTTGCACAACATAGAGAAGAACCAGAAGTTGAGATGATGAGGATCTTCAATGAATGACAACATGTAGTGTTCGATATTTTGGGGTTGAAGAATTTGATTTATGCTAATAATATTCACTGTGGAAACACATGTATTTTTCATGCTTCAGTTTGCTCCAATATGAGTGCGCTTGCTAGCATGCCTTTGTTAATCAATCGATTAAAAAATTGATTAATTATTTTCATCTCTTAAATTCATTTGTTTTTGTATGAATAATTGATTGCCTTTTTCTAAAATGTAATTAAAGAAACAATTTATATTCTCCAACATATATTTGAGTCGCATTTTCAACACCTATAAGCTATTTTTGCGTACCTTGACATTAAGGTTATATTCTGTTACATACCCTTACATATGATTGTTTACAGCAAATGATAAAGTTTTTTAACAATCCACACATTCATGTTTTTGCTATATTAAGTTAATGCCTTTGTCTCTGTAATTTTCCACCTAATTTTTTTACGATTCCTCCTAAATTAGCTGATAGTGAAATGATTTGATACATTTGTAGGCAAGGAGTTGATGATAATAAGCTAAATTTTTGTTCTTGGATTGTTAATGAAGCAACCAATCTGGATATGCTTTTATGTTTAAAACCCTTTTAAATGCTTCTATACAATGATTCTAGTATTAATATTTATTGATTTATTTTCCTTTGCATACCCATGTATATTGTGGAAATTAGACTGAAGGGCCTCTGATTTCAAGGTAATAAGTTTTAAGAATAACACTTTTGAACAATTAGTTTCAAGGACAATTTACAGGAAAACGATAATTTTTTTTTAAAGTTATATAGGAAAATAATAAATTCATATAGTATTTTTTCTGTATAACTGGAAGTGATAACTTCATTTATCATTTTTCTGTAAATTATCCTTAAAACTATTTTTTCAAAAGCATTGTCCTTAAAACTTATTACTCCGAACTAAGAAGCCCTTTGATTGAAAATTTCCTATATAATATATACTAGTCATTCCACATTTGAATATCATGGATTTATATGGATTGCATCAAAATTTTCAAAGCTATCAAGTTGTATGTATTCTACTGAACCATGCTTTTCACTTATCATACTTCATGTAGCTAGATTGAGCACTTGATTTCACTAATTTTGTACCCAGTTCTGTAGCACATTTATAGTCAAGTCCATAAATAACGGTTGTTATCATATTATGTTAGACATAATTTAATCTGAACATACAGCTGAATACATGCGACACTTGTATCTTATATATAATTATACGCTTAGTTCTGAACTGGAAGATGGTGTTAGTAGTTATTATAGGTTGGAGTAATAAAAGATGAGTCTCTTGCTTGCACACTTAATTCCCTTGACAATTATATATTATTGCCTAATTGAGTGTAATAAGTTCACTACTCCATCAAAATGGCTATGTAAATGTACTGCGGTAGGCAAAGATATGTTATTAGTCATATTCCTTTTCCCTTTCTTTCATTTCTTAAAGGTTCTCGAATAAAGACTAAATGTATATATGTGCAATGTATTAACAGTCATGGTTGAATGTACACGAGCTGCTAAAAACAAGTTGGCGTTGAATCATGCTATTATGCTTTTAGAATACCATTACTTCTCACAAATTGCACATGTTAGTAAGTAAAGATTATCCTTTGCGAATTTGTTCACCTCAACAGTTGTAAAGCATCAAATAACCTTTGTTATATTGTAGCTTTCATAATCTGAGCTAGCTTGTTAATGTCAGTATTAGTAAAATATCTACGAAGGACCAAAAATATTATGAAAATATCGATATTACATAACAGTAATATCTGTATTTTGCTCGCAAGTTATGAGAAAAATGGTAATACCAAAACAAGTGAATATTATATATATATATATAATTGCATATATTCTTTATAGATTTGTTAAAATACAATATTATTTATGGACTTTTAAAAAAATTGGGATATTAACTATCTTTACAGATATCTGCATCAATTGTTGGTTTGATATTGCCAATATGTGAGCAAAAATGCCAATATATTGAAAACATAGTGCTGCTATTTTTATTGCTTTAGATAGCATCCCTTCTTTTTTATTTTTTATTGTTGAAAAACGGACACCTAAAAAGGTAAATTCTTTCCTTAAAAGCATGTATGACTAATATTAGTTTCTTTTACGATTCTATCAAGTACAAGAATAGTACCATCGATCAGCCTAACTTCCATTTTCTTAAAATTGTCTTACTTCCATTGCTTTCTTTGCTTACTGTTTCTTGCGATTAAGTAATTGGCCAATAGATAAAATAGTATCATATTCAAACACTGTACTCATACTAACAAATCATATCACATAAGTGTCTTAAATTATTTTATTGCTACTATTATGTTGCGATTAAGTAATTCGAACGAATTTTGATGATGATCAAAATGACTATATATCATGTTATTTACAGATTTTTAACTCATTTGCAATGATATATAGGCACAAACTTTTATTGTCATAGAGGACCTCCTTGTCCCCAAACTCATGTGCTTTAAGCCACGTGCCTTGTATTTTTAGTCTATCACAACCGTTCCTTGTTAAATAATGGTTTTAGCTACATGTTTGAATTTTTAAATTTGAATTTTTAAATGGACGGATGTTATTGCATGGCACATCCAAGTTGGAAAGATATGGTCTCATCCTTTTTGCCCTAAAGAATTAAATACTCTCTGATAGGCAATCACCCATGGCCCTTAATTTCAGCATATTATATTCTGTCAATTAAAAACTACACGTATTTCATTGATGCCTTGCCCACAATTGAGGTGTTATCATCTGTAAAGTTGATCTCAGAATATATTCGGGCCCTTTGACCATCCCATAACATAGTGAAAGTGCCTCCAACTTCACTGTTAATAAAGCAAGATATAAAGTATTTTAATTATAATATTTGTTTCTTCCCACCTCATCAGCTTAAGCACTTTGTTAAAGTTGCCTTCTATTCTATGCTTCTCTGCCTGTATATCGCACAAGTTCTTTATACCTGTATTTGAAAAGTACCAATTATACCACAAGTACATGTACATAATAATATTGCTCTTTGAAGAACTGTAGAATCATATGGTTCATATATTTGCCGCCTTTAGTACTGTTTTCTACTTTATATTCAATCATATAATTTTTTTTTCCATGACAATTGAACATAAAGAAGTAAGAAAATGAAAACATAATAGACCATTATTATATATTTTTCCATTAATATTAAAATCGCCCACGCCAATTGTTTCTTTACTTACAATGAACTACACAAACTAAAAAAAACTCGATTCTGACTAACAGGAATGCAAAGAGAAGGAAGACTGATGAGCATAATGACCACCATGGCGACAATTATGAGAATTTTGAGATTCACGCTCTATAAGCCAACGAACATGCAGGAAATCATCCACCGAACATGGAAGCTTCAATGGTCCAGATGAAGTGTAGCCGTAGACCTCTCTGGAAGCCTCTAGAAAGTTCTTGAAGAGTGGGTGGTGAAGGTATGTGATTGGGATCGAGAACTTCTTGAAGTCGCCTTCTTCTTCCTCGAGCCCTATGCTTACTGCCAGGTATCCTCTCTTGACCTTGCTTGCCATGTTTTGATTTCTTTAGTTTTTACTTTTATTTGTTGTTTGAAGAGTATGGTATTATTGAGTGGTACAGAAATGTGGAGTGGAGAGAGCATTTTTATAGTGATTGTTAAGTGGGAAAGTGAAAGGAATTTAAATCTTTGTACTGTATATACGTGATATCGTTAATTAATTATGTGCTGAGTTTTCATTCAAATATATTGCTATGACCTTGTCCTAAATATATAGATGCCTCTAGCAAATTAATTATGATAAAGCGCATTCATTTCGGTAAAAAGCACTAAAATTCAAACCTTTCGGCCTATATTTTTGGATGAATATCTACTCTAGTTTTCAACCAGAGTTAGGATCTTTTTATCAAGAAAAATGATATATATCACAGTTAAGTTATATTATTACAAGAAAAGTCCTTCAAAAAATGAATAAATAAATTTGATATCTAATTTTGAAAAATAGAAAACGGAAGATGCTTTTCAGTTGCACTTTTCTGATAGAAAATAAAAGATAACTTACATTTATATGATTTTGAAATTTTTGAAAAGCGTAAGTTAACATGCGCTTTCTATCAGAAAAGCGTAAGTTAGTTTGAGCTTTCTAATTTTATTTTATTTTTGAAAATTTAAAAAGCGCATGTTAACTAAAAAAAAACCACATGTTAGTTTGCACTTTCTCACGAATCTAATTTACATACTCGTTGCTACATGAATTTTTTTTAACAGCATAAGAAACATAAACCTTCCGTGCGAAGCTACTCATCAAGATTTATTTATTTTTTTGAAAAAGAAATATTAATAATTAGTTTTTTAAACCACCAAGGAAATGGTCCTGCACAAAGTAGATATTTTTATCCCATAAAAATAACATGCCGATAATACGTGTATTTTCAAAATTTTGAACTTTTATATATTTTTTGTTTGCAAGCTATTTTTCTATATTTCCACCTTAATGTGTGTTTAATGGACTATGTCAAAATAATGTTACGGTCATAGGAGACATATGGGAACTTGGCAATAAGTAATACTGCATTTATGTGAAATAATGAAGCAATCAAAAGAGACTGGAAAATAATTTGCAAGAGAAACATAGTATCTCATTCATACTTGCTCCCTGAATATGAACGTAACGCATCTAGTTTCAAACTCATTTAAGTTATATACATATATGAGACCAGTCATTGGCCAACACATATGAAGTTGGTTTAACACGTAGTTGACTATATTTCGAGTTGTCCACCAAAATTGCTTTCAAGTCACTGTTTTTGCGACCAAAGAAAATGAGACATTTGAGTAGGACGTCATGAGCGAAGTAGTTGAGTGAACGAGGAATACGTTTGGGTTACGAACGAGGTATTTGAGTGTGTTATCCCGCCTTTTGGCAAGGCCGTGACACCAAGAAATTGACTAGAAATCAAAGACAGTCCGTCCTGTAGGACGGCTACATCCCAAGTTCACCATGGATATCGATGAATTTTGCCCGAGTCCGGATCAGGCTACAATTGATAAGACACATCAAGCAAAGTCATGGGAACCAGAGTTCCAAATTTCAAGTCAATCGGGGTTCGTATGAATGAGATATGATCGATGCAAGTTAGGGAAGATGCGATGTTCGAATCCATAGGAGAGCCACTATTCGAATCCATGACGTTCGTATCCATCGGCAGAAGGAGTTAGCCTCGTGCTTGCATTGTTCGTATCCATCAAGATAAAGTCCTTCGACTCCATCAAGCGAATCCTCGCGTACTCCAGTTCGAATCCATCAAGTGTCCTCTCCTCGAATCCCTCAAGGTCAGGCGCTTCGAATCGATTCAGCTGAGAAGTCTTCGTATCGATCGACCATGGAACATCCTGATCGATACGAAGGAACATCCCTTCGATCGATTCGAAGGGCCACGTCTTCGAATCCATTGCCACGAGTCCACCCAGTCCAAGCAGCGAAGGATATGGAGTCGACCCTGTCAACTCGGAGATAAAAACGGATCGACACGAAGAACGCGCGCCTTGACAACCTGCTAGCACACACTTGGATCGATTCGAAGTAATCGAGTCGAACGTAATCGATTCGAACAGAGCACTGCAACCAGAAAAGCGACCTTGAATCGATCATAACTCGAGATCCACAAGTCCAAATGCTATGAAATTTTCACAGAAGCTTGAGCACATGTTGAAGAATGTTCACACCAAATTTCAGCTCGATTGGACACTTTCTTGATCGATTCGAACCAAGGGTCGAATCGATCCCAAAGTGGGCCCGGATTTCCATAAAGCGGGCATGTGGGCCCCCTGACGTGCCAGAACTGGTGTCCCTTCATTTTAGGCGAAATATCAGCCTCCTACACCTATAAATAGAGCCTCTGGTCATTCAGAAAAGAGGTCGGATAATTCTAAGTACTGAAGAGCGCCCAGATTCTTCCAGATTTACTCCAGAACACCACCGCTACCTTAGATTGAGACTTAGAATATAATTTCAGTTGTACTACATTAGAAGAGATTGTAATCATCGAGTAAACATCAATAAAATCATCAACTTCAGAGTGGACGTAGGCAAGATCGCCGAACCACTATAAATCTCGTGTTTCTGTTCATTATTTCTGAATTGTGATACTCTGTTTGCTTAGATTTGAGATTTGTGTGTGAATATTGTTGATTTATATTCATATACTGGTGCTTTCACAACATTCGGGGTTTGTGACCAATTTTGGCGCAAACAGAGTGGTTGTTTTTTATTTAATTGATTTATAGTTATTTAATTATTTGTTTTTAATCAGGTAATATGCATTTTATAATTGCAAATAACACAAAATAAATTACGGAATTTCATTAAAATAAACAAATACATTTTTAGATTCAAATAAATAAATTATAAAATTTTAAATTGCTCGGATTCAGTTCAAACCAATCTCATAATGCAGAGCACTTTGATATGATCGCAACGCAAAAAACCGCGTTCAAACGAATCTCATTTGCACAAATTATTAAATTTTGAACTTTATAAAAAATTTAACTTTGTTAATTAACATTATTAAAATGTCAAACGGGAACGCATCGAATGTCAACGTACATTCTTCAACATTCCAACAACGAGACTGAGAACGGGATTAACACCGTTGGGGCTTCCGACGTAGGGATGCATCCCCAATGGAAACATACTATTTTTTTGTGCGAACGACACCTTATTGTGTTTTTAGGCTTTTTACAGTACTATTTCAGTCTACGATTGTAATATAGTAAAAATAAAAAATACGGTTTTTTTTCCTTTCTTTTTTCGCACTCATGTTTCTTTATAGGAGTGGATTGCAAACTAAATAAGATTAAACTTAAATCGAACATCATTTACATAAGATTAAAACTGAAAAGGCTACCTTCATTGTGACTATAGCTTAACAAATCTGAACATAGTTAATGGTTGGTTGGATAATATTTTGGTCATTGTCTTCTCTCTTATTATTGATTCATGTTCCATTGATTGTGAAGAGTCCCCATCTTATGTTTTCGTTATATTTTCATAGTAAACTTGTAAAGTTCATTGAGATTTAAGACTACTTATCTTGTCTTTCATCCGTTTATTCTTACAGCATGGCTCCAATTGATTTGGATCAAGGTTTTAATTATAAGAACATTCCCAACAACAGTTCAGTACATTTACAAATTTTCACCACTTTTTAGCTGAACGAAACGCCCGTGCATCTAGAATAAGTTGAACCAACCACAGAGCTTGTTTGTTTAAGAGTTCCCGAACAAATAAAATGGTAAACTCAATATTGTTTATCTATTCAAAAATAAAACGGGGACGATTTTGTCATTTTAATTCGCTTCTTCTTCATCGCACAAGCCGACTTGACCATTTCATATGCAAAAATACCCTGCATTTGGTAGAGTTAAAGGAGTGCTTCATGACCAATTATCCAATTTGAATGACCGATTATTCAATTTGATTATATAATTTAACTCTTAAAGAGAATCTTATTCGAAATGAATTTGCTTCTGGTTTTCTTTTCTATTATATGTATTGTTGTATTGGACATAAACATTGTTTATACATTTTATACATTATATATATATATAATGTATAAAATAAGTATAAGTATAAGTATAAGTATAAGTATAAATTCTTAGCAAAAGAATTTAATTGAATATAGTCGCGAATAGTTTGTAACTATGGATATTGAATTGTGTTTGGTAAATATTTATCCTTAAATTATCCCTAGTCAAGATGTATTGAGAAAAAAGATATCACTACATCCATTGAGAGTAGTGTATGTAATATTCTCCATATGACGGACGGTGAATTACTCATGACCGTCGAGGACAACAAGAAATTACATACGTGTTGTTTAGAATAATCATGAAATGACTCAACGAGGGTTTTCTGTAGGTTAATACAACTAAGTTAAAATAGATGTGCAGCAGTCTTCAAACTTGAGAGTACCACGATGTTAAATAGAAAGACTAAACTTTGATTTTGGTCAATCATATTACATTTTGATCAAGTCATGACCACAGTTGGATACACATTGAACTACTAAAAGTGAAATACTACTCAAAAGAGGATTCGTGTCTTTGGTTGTAGAAAATTATTATCACTGTACTTGATTATCAACTTAAAGTCAAATTTTTGGCTAGAGTATAACAGTTAATCGATAAATATTATCGAACTAAACCAAAGAAAAGTGATCTATGCAATTAACTAAGGATATTATTGAAGTTTTTGACCTTTGACCAAACTCTAGATATCTTAGTGATATAGTGGTGAAAAAACAAAACGTGCATAAAATATCGTTACATGATGTGGCTTAATAAAGAATAGAAACTAGATTTCGCCTAAATAATCTATAGGCAATTGAACTCGTACCCGATACCGGACTTCAACAAAGTTTATACATGTTTTAGTATTTAAATTATTTAAATATTAAATAGGGACCGAGTTCACACCAGAGAGTCAAACAACCAAGGTTTTAGCTAATTTTTGAATTCAACCAATTTAATTTAATTAATTAATGTTATAAATTAATAATAGATACAAATATTATATTAAAAATTTCCCAACTCAATCTCAAATATCCCTACAAAATCAACCAAAACAATGTTTTTTAATCTATGCGTTTGGAAATTTCTAGATAGCTTTAAGAATTTGTGAAAATATTCATGCATGAAGAAAGCAACAATGGCGGTGGTGGAGGCAAGGTTTGATGGGAGAAAATGTAATTATTCCGTATGTGTATGAGAATGAATTGAAAGATTTATTTACGCATCATCGTCGAAAGGAAAGAAAAAGTAGCCTACAAAGAGAGCGTAGGCGATCGAGAAGGATGAAGTGGTCACGGAGGCTGTTGAGGTGGATGGGTAGGGAAAAGTCATCGGGGATTGGCATAGGCTATTAGTAGAGTTATTGAGTTGAGTGGCTTTAAGGACCTGAATTTGAGTGCGTTGAAGATTCCATTTGACCTATGAGTTGCTTCCGGATGACGAAATTCATGTCATCATGTAGGCCGACATACCTCTAAGTATTTTTTTAGTTGTCTTCACTTATTTTAGCGTATATATCAATTATAGTTAGAGTACATTTACCCATCGTTACATATTTATTATTTCATTATTTCAAACAATCCAGGAATATTCCTTCTTGCGTTCATTGTCCGGTACTCTGAAATACTATCATAAGCATTTGGCAAACATTCACAGATCCATTAATTTCCTGCATGAGCTTGTATTCGTCCATTTTTTAGGTAATTTATTTACTTGATAAGTTTAAAAATATTTGACCAATGCATCATAGTAAGGTTAACTTGTTATGTAATTTAACATTTAGGCATCCATAGAGTTATAAATACTTATGTTCAGTTAGTTACTACTATTGTTTTTTGGTAGTATAAAGCCACTCATACATTTCCTTTTCCATGCGAAAAGTTTGGCATTACACCTTTAGACTTTACTATGCTTACCGATATTAGCATAGGAGTGGTTGGTTTTATGTTGCTTCCATAAGATGATAGGCAGCATGATACCGTTCTTGTTTATGACCTCTTTCCTCATTTTGACTCCACACCAGGAGTAATTTATCAAACAAACATTGCTATAAGATTAAGTGCAATTACAACTTCTATGGACAGTATACTTGTGGCATATTGTAATAACCCACCATCTATGATATCTCGACCCATGTTTAAAAGTTGCACTAGAATCGCAGATGCTATTGACGATGGATCATTTCGAGGTAAAATATAAAATAGATCACAGAGCTATCCATAATTCTACGCTTTCTATAACTCATAGCGGAATGAATAAAATATAACAATCAATAATATAATCATAGACAAATAAAACACACGGTAGATACTCACTGGCTATAAAATATCTCTAAATAGTCACTAGTTACAAAATATCTCTAAATACTAAAAAGGAAATATTTCGAATGTTTGAGAAATAATCAAATAAATAAATAAATAGTAGATAGCTAGTAGATAAATAAACACACGTCTTCATTGCACCATCACGCCTCCAAATTCACCATTAGTCCTTTTTGTCTACCTATCAAAGTAACAAAAGAAGAAAATTATATAGTGCATCAAACCTACGTCTGGTGAGTGAAACACATTATACAAGTGTACAATACTAATAAGCTAGTAAAACGACACGTACGTTCGAAAAATATACCTTAACCTGCATCACTTGCACGCAACAAGTCAGGTAAACATGATACTCTACTATAGTAGCATCAAAGTCTAAGGTCTCACTAAAATCTATCCTAGGTCTAATCATATACATACCATTGAGCTCAAGGTCTCAACTTGTATGCTGAAACAACTATGAAACGATTGGGCTCAAAGTCCCAACTTGCCATCGGCTAAACGTATGCACACTATTGGGCTCAAAGTTCCAACTCATGTGTCGAAAAACTTTATACTATTAATTTCAAAGTCCCAAGTGGTTGTTGCTTAATGTATGTACACTATTGAGCTCAAAGTCTCAACTATGTACCTAAACAACCACGACACTATTGTGCTCAAAGTCCCAACTTGCCATCGCCTAAATGTATGCACACTTGCCATCACCTAAATGTATCCACATTATTAAGTTCAGTCCCAACTCGTGTGCCTCCAACTGCGACACTATTGGGCTTAAAGTCCCAACTCGTCGTCGCTAGACGTCATTAGCCCCATCAAAGTGCACCTGAAGTCTACCATATACTCAAAGTTTCAAATAATGTGGCTCGTATGTGACATTATTGAGCTCAAAGTCTTAACTCTCCATCATATAAATCGCATGTGACTATGAGGTCAAGCCTAAGCTGGTCATCGTCAAACTATCTGTGACACTATAGGGATCAAGTCCAAAACTTGTCATCGCCCCACCATATGTGATGCTACTGATCAAGCCCCAACCCGTCGTCGCCATACGCCGCTAGGACAACTGAGGACTAATTTCCTTATATGTGTACCGAAACGCCCTGGTTGAACCCCCTATAACAAAATTTCTAAAATAAAGCATTTTGTGAAGTGTCTAAAAACATAACAAACATCCTAAAAAAATATTCCTCCTCCCACCACGATCCCGATGTCGTGAAATGCACGTGACATGGAGGTCGTATGCCAGAGTTATAAGCATTTAAACACAATGTGATATCTTAATTGTTTAATCCATATAAATTATTTTATTATAATTTTATATTTATTTTTATATTATTCAGATATGCATTTTTTTTTTATTTCTCGTATACGCGTATGCTATAGAGCGTGTTTTTTTCATTCGTTAACCAAACCTCGACTAGGAGCCGATGCTAGCACTGCCTTAGGCAAAACCGCCTCAATCAAATACCAACATTGCCACCACCATCTCCAACCGCCTTTATTCCAACCACCCCAGCAACAATTGGCACTGCCTATCGAGAGTTCCTTCAGCACTTGGAATGCGTAACTTGGAGAATCTTGACCTCATATGGTCAATCAGACCCCACCGTAGTCATTTACTCGACATCTCTTTAGGTCCATGACCCCCGATCATCGTATCGTTTCCGTTTCACTATTTGATCAAAACAAATAGTCCATGTTTTTTGAACTTCCAGTGTGTTTTCTGATCAAACCATACACCCGATCGACGAACAAACACCACTAGGGAATTCGTGTCTTTGAGAACTATAAATTTGATATATATGTCAATACTTTTATATTTCACACTTTTTTAATTAGAGAGGTTAACCTTTGACTAATTACAAAAAGAAAAAAGCCACTTCTTTAATCATCTAGCCATGACATACTACATTCTAATCATGTATGTATAAGAAAAAAAATCACTTTTTTAATTTCTTCATTTATAATTTTATTTTCCATGAATTACTACATCTTATCGGTATATATACCCAAATAGGAAGACTCCTACTTACGGGTTAGCCGATTTTCTTCTCTAATCCAATTAGAATCCTCCTTCTTCCTTACTGTTGGTGTGTTTTCTCCTCGTTGCAGCTTCGTTTGTTTATAAATTGATTGCTTTGTAATGTTCTATTAATGCATTTTAATTGATATGGAGTTTATTTAATTTTATTTAGAGATTAGGTGAAGAAGAAGATGATGATTAGCAGTAAGGTGTGTTGGTTAAAATAGGATTAGGGTATACATTTCTATTTATAGGCTGGAAATAACACATATCTAGCCTAAAATCCCGAAATTATTATATTATGAAAATGTCATTGGGTTTGAGTTCTTCTAATTCCTAATCTGTTTAACCAAATTTAGCAAGTTATATATGTTTTTTGACTAAAAACGACATTCTAGACGCAATAAGATAGGTACCGAGGCCTAATTCGAACTTTAGTAAAAATTATTATTTTTCTCTTTATGTATTATAATTTTGCCCTTTAAATTTAATTATTTAATTACGTAAAATTACGAGGTATTACATTCTCTCTTCTTAAAATAATTTCTTTCTTAAATTTTAAAAGATGGAAAAGGCAACTTGTAAACATCCAAACATACACACACACACAATTATACATCCATAACATACATCCATATCAACCATACACACACACATGCAGTATGCTGGAATTATACACAGCCATAAGGTAATATAATGAGTATAAAGTCACTAATAATGTGCAACCATCACACATAAGCATAGTATATGTGATGTATATGGTATGATGGCAATAATGAACAAAATGCAAGATGCAATTAAATAGAATCCTCCTATATGCATGCAATTATCATGAAACCAATTCATGGATTCAAATCCTTGTATATACATAAATTTCTACATCCATGCACTCAAAATAAAAGGCAATCATAAGCATTTATGTCGTATGTGATAGAGCTAGGGGTATGCCCTAGGGACAATTATGTAATTATTACATATATCTAACTAGATAACCAATATTGTTCCAAATAAAAGGTGTTTTCTTTCTATTATATACTTGATATAATGTGTTATATATTAATCAATTAATTTAATTAAAAGTATATTCAATAGGAAATTCATAAATGGTATGTTTTGTGACAGTAGTTACAATGCGTTGTAAACTTGAGTGATTTATCATAATAACATAAACATGTCATTTTGAATATTCCTAATCAAGATGTATCAGGACTGCATATCATTGCATCCATTAAAACTAGAGTACACAATGCTCTCCAAATGTTGGGCAGTGTATTACTCATGGCTGCTAAAGGAACTAAGGGGTTACGTACTGATACTCATTGGATAACTATGAATGACCCACTTGATAGTTAGTTAATCTAACTAAGGTCAAATAGAAAATATCGATGCGAAAAAATTGCACAGTTCTCTCGACTTGAGAATACCATTGATCTTTATTGTGGAAGCTCCACTTTGATTATTATTAGATCGTGGCACAACGTCCATTAAACGACTATATTTGGGTCGAGTGGAAGAACTAGAAGTAAAACACTATTCAAGAGATGATTCATCTTCTTAGTTATATGAGGTTAGTATCATGGTCAGCTGAAGTCAACTCAAAGTCAAAGTATCTAGCCAAAACAGTTCGGTTAATAATAATTATATTTATTGAACCAAGGACTTTATGTTTGGACTATAGAGTTAAATATGGACGATATTAGAATTTTGACCATTACCAAATTTCATAAGTTCAAAGTGATATAGTTTTGATAAAGTGAATTGGTGTAAATAATTGTTACTACCGAGTAATGCTTAATAAAGTAAAATTGGATTTTACCGAAATCGAGTAAGCGATAAATTTGGTCATAATGTCGCACCATCTGCTAAGTGACGTGTGAATGTTAATATTTGAATTGTTCGATATTAACCACTAACCAAATTTACACCTAAGAGTCGTACAACCGAAACGATAAATACTCCTTTTATCACCTGATTTAATTAATTTGTAATTATTATAAATTAATTAAATAATTAATATTTATGAAATATTAATTATAAATTTTATATTTGATGTGTTAAACAATGTTAAACAGTGTATTTATAATAGTTATAAATATATCAATTGATATATGATATCGGCACGCGTTTAAATTTAGATTTAAATGCAACAGACATTATTCGGGTTGGAATGGGCTTTGAGGCCCATATGGGGCATGAAAGTTTCGAAAAAAATAGCTTGGATAGGCTAGCCAAATGTTGGCAGAAGAGTAAGTTTTTGAATGGTTTAAAAGAGTGGAATTGGTAAGAGAGAGATAATGATAAGATCCACTTTTCTCTCCATTTGACTTCCTATTTATATGCCACTATCTACTCCATTCTTTTCAATACTTTTCCTCTCTTCTCCCTCTACAAATTTCGACCAACAAACCCTATTTAAACCCAAATGAAATCCAAGCACAAATAACATCAAAATTCTTCGATTCGATCATCGGTGGTAAAGCAGTTTGAAAGCCGATGACTCAAGAACTTGGAATTCGATTCAAGAAGCCATTTCATCATTTCAAAGTGAGATCTCTAGAACTTGGTTAAAAGTCTTCAACATATTTACTAATTCATTTAATATTATTATCTATTATTTTAATATATTGTAGGTTATTAATTATATTACGAATTTAGCATACTGATGTTCTATCACATATTGGATGGTTGAATATATTGGTGCATTTGTATATACGTTAATTAAAAAAAATCTGTATACATACTAGCATTAAATTCATGTCCTAATATTAAAAAAATCATTTTAATAATTAAATAATATTATATATATGATTTTATTAATTCCTATACTATATCTTAAAGATAAAAATCATATAACAAATATTTAAAAATTTTAATTTTTTTTGAACAATATTAATTCGGTAGTAATGAATGTTCAATTTTAATATATATTTATATTTAATTAACGATATAAATATTTATTTAACTAGAAATTGATTATGTGTATACGTACGTACGTACGTGTGTGTGTGTGTGTGTATTATAGTTTGAAATTAAGTGTAAAATTTTACATAAAAATATTACATAATTTTCAGATCTCAAAAATGATTTTTTATAATTTCTAATTAATTTAATTAAATCTATTTTAAAATTATTTTATAATCATTTAATTAAAAATCGTTTTAAAATCTGAATAATAATAATTTTTTTGTTATGAGCTTAAAGTCAGGTATTACTAAAAAATTATTCATATATGTATGTGTGTGTGTGTATTTATGTATGTGCACATGTGTATGTATATTTATACATATTTATAATTGAGTATAAAAAAAATTTGTACACAATTTGCAGCAGCAATTTGTATAAAAAAATTAGAACTATTTTATATTAATCATTAAATGATTTGTTATTTAATAGAAACAAACATTTATTCAAATATATTTCAAAATATTGTATATAAGTAATTATAATTATTATTTCCACATATTTGTATGTATATATATGATTAGATTTTACTTAAGTATAATGTACATAGATATATATAATTTTTGATGCATACACACACAGATACACACAAACACAAACATTTAGACAACACATAGAATGCTAGAGTGGCTAACATGTCACTGAAGTGTAAATCCCAATACTTATACATGGACATGTCAAACCATGCATACTTTATTATGTTGCACGTGCACGTACACACATATGTGTATATGATACACATATTCAAATATAATATAAAATAATATTAAGAAAAACTTTATTAATAAAATTAAATAAATAATGATTCTATTTAAAAGAAATTTAGAAAAGTTCTAAATGAAGTAGACTTCATAGGCTCAATAAAGATTCAAAATGGTATAATTTTTTGAAATTCACTCATATCTTCCTTGCTGGCTAGCCCAGTTTCAACAATGGTATCGGAGCAAAATAGCTTATACAGTCTAAATCAGTTATATTATAGCTAAATTAACTTACAACCCAGTTTGTAGGGTGTCTAAGGAAGGCAGTGTCTAGGCTGGATTGTCGGTTAATCAAGTACCTTATCCTACCTGGCTACCGGTCTGGCCCGAACAATTATGTGAGCCCAAAGGTTGCCCTTACTAGAAAAAGGCCCAAATTTGAGTTGGGCCTTAGGCCAATTTCAACATTATTTTGAAATTAAAATATAAGTTTTAAATCTAAAAGTTAAATTTAAAATAAGAAAAATATTATAAATGTTATAATATAGATTCAAATTGTTTTGAAAATTAAAATAAAAGTTTTAAATTTAAAATAAAACACATATTATAAAATTTATAATATAATTTTTCAAAATGTTAGAAAATGTTATAAAATTAATTTTGAAAATATTATTTATTAATAAGATTAAGAAAATAACCGAATTAATCTAATAGTTAATTAGTTATATATATAAATATATGTATAATATATATAATGATACATATTATGTTGTCTTGAATTGTTTATGACAATATGAGTATAATGTGCGTATAATTTTTTTTCGAAAGCAATAAAATTTAACTAAAATTGTTTGATTAAATAATTTATTAAATGTTAATTAATAAATTAAAATACATACATACATTTTTTTTTGAAAATTCCTTTTATTGCTTTATACATAACTAAAATTACAAAGTAAAGTACAAAAAGTAGCCCAAGCAAACAAGACTACTTAATCTAATTACACATATAAGTACACTTTAATATGAATATTTCTTCTAATATGTCTAAAACACCACACCTAAAGGATGTAAACATTTCAGCTGTTTCAAATTAGCATGTGTACACGAGTCCCTTAAGCAAATCCTCCACAAGTCCATCAAACAACAAACACCAGTTTCACGTGCTTCAACTTTGAACACGCAGGCGGTTATGGTAACTACAACCCCTCTCGTGAACCGACATCTGAAAAGACCATTTTTGTGACGCCCCACCTCTATACCCACGCTAACCAAGAACACTACGATGTAGTGCTGTCAATTAGCGCGGAGAATAAGGCTGTGGAGGAGCGACCATCCATGTAACTTCTTTGTGCGAGCACCGATACGTCAGATAGAATAGAATGCATATCTTTTAAGGAGGAAATCCGACATACCGATACAAACACAAAGCTATCACACGGTGGCTATATATAATCTTCGGAAACAAACATAGAAATAATCATAACATAAATCAGTCACAGACATCCATATCACAAAGGCGGAAGAAGATATGAATAAATATATAACACATGAAAGTGTGCATCAGAGTAGTGGTCGGAAAGATCCACGATAATACAAAAGAATAGCATCACGTGCTATACAAAAGAATAAGTACACAACATAGAGTCTATATCTCAAAGGTGTACATCCAAAAACTACTAATCTATGTAGTTAGCCAAAAGTCAGAAATATCCTGAAGAGAAGTCAAGCAGAAGCACCTGTAACATCTCGGTCTGACCCGAGTATTATTTATAAGAAAATAATAAACGGATCAGTCTAACTATAAATATCAGATGACATGATATAGGATAAGGAGTATGGCATAAACATATAATAACCATGATGGCATACTACTATAAGTATGTAAATGATAATCAACAAGGGATTAATCAATGTCACAAGAATCTTCTCAAAGATTCAAACACATAAAAAGGGTAATGACACACAATTTCACCAATACACAAAAACTGATATCATATCAGTGAAAACCACAAAAGTTGGTGAAGCACTAAATCCAGAAATCAACACACGAAGTCCAGAACAAATCCCAGAAATCAACACACGAAATCCAGAAATCACTAAAAGGGGGAAGTCCGAACACACGGACGAGAAGCTATCTCATGGAAGCTATCCATTTGAATTTTCCGAACACACGGATGGCCCGAAGGCAAGTCCGACACACGGACGAAGAGACATCGCACAATCGCTAGTCTAAATCACAAAAATGATCGTCATGATCATAAGGAAGTGTCAATCACACCAAGCTAGTAAATATATGAGTTTAGCTTCATGTCCCATAACCACTTGCTTAACTTAAATATTTACGAACAAGCTGTAAATCTTCACTAGGAAATTGTCACAAAAAGGGTTCAATCGAACAAGTCCAAGAGCTAACCGACGAAGTGAACGCAAGCGTTTCATACCACCCGTTTTACTAAGTCGTTTAAGTCGATTTCTCGTTCGAGTGAAGTAAAGGCTTGTATATACTAGTAGATTGAAAATCGGTTTGAGAAAACGAACTTTTGATATTTAAAATAGTGTTGAAATCGCTTTGATGAAAGAGTTTTGATATTTACTATTAGTATTGAGACCTTCATATATCTTCAAGTGACAAGTCATAAAACAATTGTAGAAACAAATCAATTCACGTTCGAAGACGTGAGTAAAGTCCAAAGAAGTCAATCCCAAAACCATCAAAGTAGAAATTCTGATAAATGTTTTTCAGAAGAGATTGCCTACGCAGAGTAATACGGGGTTCGACCTGCCCGGTCAGGTCGCGGGGGTCCAGGGGGCAGCGCCCACGGCGGGGTGCGGGGCAGCGCCCCGTCACGGTATGACTTAGTGAAGGCAGGCTGGTCAAGCGACCTAAGGAAAAGTAGGTCATACGACCTAAGGGAAGACTGCCGTGCGACCTAGCAGAAGAACATGTTAAACGACCAAGTACTAACTCGCGAGCGACCTAACGAAGTGCGCGACCTAACAGTGAGGCGCGACCTAAGTGTTCACGACCTAAGAAAATGCGCGACCTAACAGGGTTCGCGACCTAAGATAGGCGAACGACCTAACTGTCTGAAGTGTCGAGCGACCTAAGGGTTAACTCGCGAGCGACCTAACAGAGGTATTCGACCTAAAACTCGCGACCTAAGGAAGGTGCGCGACCTAACTGGTTCGCGACCTAAGGATGGTGCGACCTAACAGGTTCGCGACCTAAGGTCTTGCGACCTAACTGGTCCGCGACCTAAGGTCTTGCGACCTAAGGAGGGTGCGCGACCTAAAGTGAACGACCTAACGAGGTCCAGGGGAAGCGACCTAAAATGCTTCGACCTAAAGGTGCACGACCTAAGGTCAACACGACCTAACGACCTAAGGACGAGCAACCTAACTCCGAGCGAGCTAAAAATGGCCAGAACGACCTAAGTGCTAACTCGCGAACGACCTAAGTCCTTAACTCGTGAGCGACCTAACACTTAACTCGTGAGCGACCTAACTTTGCCTGGGGATTATAGGTCGGCAACGACCTAAGACTTAAGGTTTAACTCGCGAACGACTTAGCATTTTGCCTGGGGATTATAGGTCGGCAACGACCTAAGAAGTTAACTCGTGGACGACCTAGGGATGGCCAGAAACGACTTAAGCCCAGAAAAATCACCAAAACGCTGAAAATTGAAGTTTTTCGCCAATCCAATCCAAACCAAATGCAAATGTTGATGCAAATGCAATAGGGGATCATTCCCAACAGTCCAAGATAGATATAGGCAAGATGTGAGATCAAAAATCTCACCTTTTCCACGAATTTGATGTTGGAGAGCTTAAGAACAAAGCAAGAATCAATCCCCTAGCTTGAATCTATGTTCTTCACCTTGAAGTCGGAGTTTGATGCTGAATTCACTAAAGATCTCGAGCTTGGAATTTTAATTTCTCTTTCCCTCCACCATTTTTGAAGAAGCTTGAAGTGTTTGATGAAGTGATGAAGAGAAGAGGGGGTTGGGCTGAGTTAAGAAGGTGCAGTCCCAACCAAAGTCACAAGTGGGAAAAGTGACGAAAATTTCACTATCTCCAAACATATCGAAGTTTACACTCAAAAAGATCGCAAACGTCATTTTGAACTCAATGGGGGTGGTCTCGAGTCCTAATTTGACCGTATGCAAAAAGTAGCTTTTCGGACTAACATCCGACTAACGATAAAATATTTAAATATAAAATCGATAGATATGCGGGTTGTTACAATTTTGACTACGGCGAACTCATCCTCATCAACAATCCTTTGTACAATCGCTTTTCACAAAAGGGTAGGCAAAGCTCGATCATACTTTAACAATAAAATCAAATCAGATTCTAAACCATAAGCATGACTGTCTATAGATCTAAACAACTCGCCAACTAACATAACTCCTACAATCTGCCAAATCGACATTGCGACTTATGAAATTAGTCAAAGTTATTTTTGGGATTCAACTACAAAGATCGAATACCCATCATCTAAAGGTGGAGGCGATCTTCAAATCTCGATGTTCCTAAATACGAACTTGTGTGAAAACGACATGTCACGTCCCGACCTTCCACTACCGGAAAATCGCATCGTTTTTAAGAAAGAAAGGGGTGAGAAAATAGAAAAGGTAGAGAAGAAGAAAGAAAACAACATCAGAATCTCAACAGCGGAACGAATAAAATATAATATATCACATAAGAGATTACATAGTATCATATACATCAGAGTTATACAGATAATACAACACATACTAGACAGTTATAACACCTGTCTAGTTAATACAACTCGAAACAACTCGATACATCACAGAGATACAACACAGCGGAAATACACATAACACTAACACAGCAGAACCAATATATAGCTATACGCTGAAGCCTCCTGCTCCATTGCTCCTCCAAAATTCGTCAAAGCTAAACCTGAATCCCTTGGCTACCCGTAAAAATTTGGGTACCCGAGAGTTTAGGAAAAACAAAAATAAACTCCGGGTCAGACATGGGTCTGGTATGAGTAAACGGTTAAAGTTGCTTAACTTTGAAAATCCTTTGAAAACAAAGGTATCACGTAAGACATCCCACACATAAACATGGAAATGTTTTTACCTTACGCTAACCAAAACATTTGATAGGAAATCCAGTTATATTATAATAGTGTCTAGGGTTTTCAAGTAAATAAGAAATAGCCGAAATTGTTACATTTATTAAATTTCAGCATACTAGCCACAACGTGGGTAATACAATCAAATCCGAAGGCACTTATTGGATTTTGGATTCCATACAATGGCAGGGCTACTGGGGTACCACCCGTCACAGTACCTGGCCTAGATCAGCGTACCGAGGACCCACCCTAAGTCCCCTGCAACACAAAGCCAGACCCATCCCTTACTGGATAGTTCCGAATAAAATCACCCCACGGTTGTGATCATTCAACCGCACCACTAAGCCGGAATAAAAGGGGCATCTAGACAGGGATGACCTTATTCTCAAGTGGGGGCTACCCACGAAGCCTTGCTGCATCTCCCCTGTTTTAGCCATTCCCGGTTGATGAGGCTTGAGGTCACGATTACCTTTAGAGAACACATCTCTTAGAATGCTCATCGTCCACCTGACGATGTTCTGAAAGCATTCAATCCATACAAGTTCATTCCGGGTTCGAACGAAACCGAAGGCATTATCTCGTTACACTCATATTGGAATCACCCTCAGAGTTAACGACAATAACCCTTGCACTCTGAATCTTCATCTTCACTTGAAATTCACGACCTAACGTTAATTTGGATCGATGTGGTTTTCGGATATCCAAATCTGGAAACCCGATCCCGGTCTCATCAAATCCAAACCGTGTCTTTTAAGGCCAAGTTGTTTTAAAATTAAAACAATTCAATTCCATTATCTATTTATACACAGATAGATAATTCATAACATCATCACAATAGATAATTCACAATATTATCATAAATAGATAATCCACATCACACAGCATTACTTATCTCATATCTGAGATTTCAAACCATTCAAGGCAACCAATACCATCCATCCATACATAAGCAAGGATTAATAATCACACCATTTATAATTAATTTAAAATGAATTAAATTAATTATCTCATTTCTAATTAATTTAAAATGAATTAAATTAATTACTTCATCTCTAATTAATTTAAAGTAAATTAAATTAATTACTTCATCTTATAAATCCTGCTTACAAATTATTAATTAATTTCAAATCAATTAATTAATCAATCTCCAATTTCCATTTTAATTAATCATCTTGATTAACTAACCTTTAATTACATTAAAGTAATTATTCTTTAATTAATTTAACAAATTAATTATCTTAACCATTCACAGTAATTTACCATTTTACTTCATTAATTACAGTAATCAATGTTCCTTAATAAATTATTTCCATTAATTAATTAACTAAAATTAATTACATTAAACCTTAATTAATCACATTAATTAATTAACTTCAAATATTCACTTCCATTTATCAACCTAAATCATATACAGGAACTTCCATCTTGAAATTTCTTATTTTAATTAATTAACTTCGTAATTAATTATATAACCCTTTGATTTATTATACTAAGTAATAAATCTTTAATTACTTCTACCTAAGTAATTACACTTTAATTACTTCCATTAAGTAATTTCCTTTAATTAATTATGTTATGAAATTATACATTAATTACTTTGCTAAGTAATTATACCATCAAATTTCATTAAGTATCTATACTTAATTAACCATCAAATGGTTACCTTTAATTAATTTACAATTAATTATCTTGAATTAATCACTTTCATTTGATTCATTAAAATTAGAAATTCATTTCTTAATTGCCTTTAAATAAATTTATTAATCTTTAATTACAGATTAATTAATTCTTTTAATAATTAATATATAAACCTTAATTATCAATGAATAAGACTTAATAACAAATTAATTAATCCTTAATTAATCTCTAATTATTAGTTAACCAATCATAATTATAAATTAATAAACTTAATTACAACTAAGTACTTCTTAATTACAAATAAATCAACCTTCAATTTCTTAATTAATAAATTTCTAGTTCATTAATTCCCTAATAATCAGTTAATCATTCATAATCATTAATTTATTAAATAAATTAATTATTCTTAAATTAGTTAAATAAATTAATTACATTTAACTTCCAAATTAACTTAACCAATTCGAAGGAAATAAAAACATCTTTAACTTAAGATAAAAATTATCTTAAATACCTTTACAATTTTAAATTCCCTTTATCCTTAAAAATTTACTTAAAACAAATTTTAGGTTAAATAAATTTTAAAACCTTCTTATCAAATGTTAAGAACCATTTGGTATTAATAAAGTAATGTTTTAAAAGAATTTATTCAATTTGTTTAGATTTCAAAATCTTATTTTTAAAAACTTTTATAAAAAAAACTGGGCTTTGGCCACTTCGGGTCAAACCCGAAAGCTACTCGGGACTATCCCCGAGTTTCCCCCTCTTCCTTCCCTGTTTTCAAAACTTGGTTAAATTTGACAGTAAAAAAAACAACAGGCTTATCACTTCAACATACACGAGTACAGACCCGTGTTTACTACCCCAATTCTCGATCCTCACTTCGAGTTTCTTCCACAAAAACTCGAGCAATCCCCAGAGAAACTTCGTCTTCCCCAAAACCCAACCCAACCAGATACGTAGATGCACGTGCACGTGCACCAACGCCAGAGCTACCTCCGACCTCCGACGAACTCTTCGACAAGACGCTCAACTTTGAAGCACCACGAATCGATCACCAGAACGTTCGTACGAGCCTTAAGACGAAATCGAACCCTCAAACCCAACTGTCCCAAAATGATCATCACGCCGACGTCTCGTTCATCCTCCTCTGACCATTCAAGGTCACGCGATCGTACCCGGAGCTACACTATGCTCCGATGATCCATACCCCAGAGTTTCGAGCAACTCGAAACTATAGAGAAGATGCATCACGCAAATTCCCAGACTCGACTAAATTAGGGTTAGAAACCTAAATCTCCTCTTCCCCGATGCCTCGATGATCTGTAACCTTTCCAGTCATTTTTCCCTAATACCCCATAGCTTCGTCCATCCCTAGTCACGATTCCGACCACCCCAGCTACATAGATCATCAGGAATCCCTCAAAATCCCATTTCCAGTTAACTCAAGATTCCACATTCATTACTTCATTAAAATTTGTGATTTTGATTTTAAAAATCATATTTTCCCAGGCCATTTCAAGTTATATACTTGAATTAGAGAGTTTTAATCATTAGTTTTTAACATGGTTGTAATTAAATTTATTATTTTACTTTAAACTTGATTTCCAGACTCTATATATAAATATAAACCTGTTAAACCCTTTTTAAATCCAAGTTTAAGTTTAAACAAACTATATTGGTTTGAAACTCAAGCCTATCCCATATTAGAGTAGAAAGAAAATGGAATTTGAATGAAACTAAAAACTCTGTAATATAAAACAGAGAAGAACATAGCATGACAGATATGTACACATGCATACAATTACTTATCAGGGTTCTACACTTATTCATTCACAGGCAATCTTGTTTAAACAAACCAAGCAAACACATATCATATTTCATCTTATGTAAATGCTGCATCCATCTAGATTTTAACAGATTTAAATTTTTAAATGAAACTGTTTACTAAAATGAAGAACAGAGGTAATATCCACAACATACATGCACAGTTTATATCATCGCAAACATATAGCACACTTAAATCTACATATGCAAGCATTACTTGTGTTCAGAATTTTATAAGCAACAAATCCTGTATTTACTTAACTTTTTAAAATAAGAGTTTACTCACAGATTTTGAAAAAGGCAGAGGCTTGAAAATGGAATGAACTTGAAATTTTGAAACTTGATTGAAACTGAAAACTTGACTGCTTTCTTTTGTTGTTTTGTTTCCAGAGACAATGCCTTGCTTTGACTTAAAAACTTTAAAAACTGGAACTTGAAAGTTTAAAGGGTTTGGCTTGTTTTGAAAAATGGTTACAGGTTGAAGAATAAATTTTGAAGAGGAGCTTCCAGGTTTGTTTTTCCTGGTTTTGCATAGTTGATGAACGAAAAAGAAAAAGAAAAGGAAACTTGATATAAAGGAAACAATGCAGAGGCTAAGTAATGCTGGTACAAGATTATTATATTTTAGATCAGAGATCTTTTCTTATACACGGCTGATATGATTTTGAACATCTTGAATTGGCTAAAATGTTGTGTACTAAGGGATGTAGCATTAATTGCTTTAGTCCTCATGTCTACATATTTATTTCGTATGTACTTATAGGCCTGTACAAACAAGTATAAAGATATCTTTCCCTATGTCCTCTTTTTAATTCAATTCGTATGTACTTATGTTATTTCTTGCCATGCCTATCTACATAGCTATAGTACATATATTTTATAATACTTGCCTGCAAGTTTCAATTGCCATAGTACATGTATTTACCTTGCTTTGAAATCTTGTATGTATTTTATTTTTGTTTGAGACTTATCCCTTTGTGCCTGCGAATCTAAATGTGGCTATAGTACAAACATTTATTTCACTATGTACAACTTGGATTTATCTTTGTCTTGGCTTAACTTACTACTTACAGGTTTAAGGTGATAGTGTATATATATTGTTACTTGCATACATAAGGTTACAGTTTGAATTATTAGCCAGATTTGTTTTTCTTTCTAGCCTATGTTTTAATGAAGCTAGAATTATCTTAAGTATTTAACTTCAAGTTGATATAGTTATTTTTATTAAGTTAGCTTGTGAATTTATTTCTATTTTTACATAACTACTATTTTGTATTTCTATTTATTTTACTAATGTATTAAACTAGTGTATATTTTCTAATTTAAATCTTAATTTATCAAACACTTTATTGCTATTTATTTATTTTATTTTATTTACGTTAAATATGTTTATATATTAATACTTACATTGTAGACCATATATTTGCTTTATATTTATTTAATATAAACAAGATTTATTTTAATTACAAACATTATTACCAAAATTCCATCAAAATATTATATATAGATTAAAAGTGAAAAGGGTAGAGCTTTATTAAAATTTAAGATATATTTTATTGTAATTAAATTGAAACACTTTTATATTAAATTTTCAAATCATAATTTTCCTCTAACTACACACATATATACACATTTATATAATACTTATTAAATTAGAAGTAATAGGACTATTTAAATCTATTTATAAAATAACACAAATTAAATTATTCTTATTTAAAATCAAATCTAAAATCAAAATTTAAAACATCCCATTATAAATTAATTGGTTATTTATATTTGAAAATAACAATTTAATCAATTTTAAATACTTTATTTAAGAGATTATCGCATTTTAAATTCCTCGAAATTCCGGGATGTCACATTCCTTCCCCCTTAAAAGAATTTCGTCCTCGAAATTTAAAACAAAAGATAATCCAAAATTTTATTTTATTTTCAACCAATTCAGCATACATATCAGCCATATACAACCAAACAAACAATTTCAATCAATAAACAATTCAATCAAACAAACAACACTAGCTATCCGGACACAGATCCGGATAAGCTTCCTAAAAATTTCCCAAGTTTCCCAGGTACAGATACTGGAATACTCGCTCTACTGAATCCAAACTAGCCATACTACTGAGCTACTGAGCTCCTACTCATCTAGATCTATAGAACAAGACAGGATATCAGACTACGGACAAGTCTGACTCAACAACCAAAACTCCCTAAACTGCTGGTTCTAAAACCAGAGATAGAATCTTACACGTACTCCCTCAGAGATATGTGAAATACAACGAATCCCAGTTCTCCAACTGGCAATTCACTCCTGTAATCCAAAACACTTATCCTTACAAGAATACAGAAAGATCCAATATACTCCGGAGCTAACCTCACAATCTTACCCAATCTTATTCCTCCCTTTACCGAAGAAATCCCAACAACAACGAAGTCTCGAACTTCAAATTCCAAATTCTTCCGTTCCTTATCCACAATACTCCTTTGACGATCCTGGACTGCCTACATCCCTTCCTGACCAGCTCAAACTTCGCTAATGCTTCAATAAACAAACTGGATCAAAATAACTCAACAAAAGATCCTTTCCAGATTTACCAAAAATCCAAAATATAACTCTACTCCACCATCATCAGTAGATTACCACTTACTTCTCCTATCTGGAAAAGACAAAACAAAACACTTGCCAATCTGGCCTCAATTCCAGAAAAATTCTTGTAGAAATCCTCTAATCCCAAAACACTACAACTTCCGGTTGTATCCACTCTAGAACAGCTGCCACCATGCTTACGCTGCACAACTCTGATATGAAGTAGATGAGAATGTCGATGAATTCGAACAAAATCTTAACCAACACCTCCTGGACACACAATTCCTTAGATCCTCTACCATCGGAAACGAACTGCTCAAAGAGACAGATGATTCCTCAGTCAAGGGTACTGTCTTCAGCTACCTTTAGCTAGAAGAAACTCGAAACTAGATACAGAAGAGAAAACACAAATGCTCCACCGATCTCCTTAGCTGCACCACCGGTACCATTTCTGGAATCCAGTCGATACCAACTCAATCTCCAGATGCTGACCAAACTCTGACTTCCTGAAGACATCCAAAAAAATCTCTGACAAATCAAGAGAACACTCAGACTATTGCAAGTCACTTTTGCGATCAATCCGGCCTAAATCCCAGAGAAAAACTGCTCTCTCTTTACCAATCAGAACAGCTTACGCTTACGAAGCTAATCCATCGAAGAACGGAACCACCCTGCTGCTTCTGAAATCACCTCAAGAAAAACTACCCAGCCAGAAGACTTCCTATCCAAACTCCTCGAGAAACTCGGACCTCAAACAACAGAAACACCCAGCTGAACACAGCCACAACACCGAAACAACCACACTTCCTTAACTTGTTCCAAAGAAAACATCTTCGGAAAATATCCATAGTCACTATGTCTCATCACACAGCTACAACATCCTGAGGTATCAAGATATCATGACTTACTTCTGTCTAACCGACAAATCCAAACTCTCAAAAACCCGCTCACATGAGCGCGATCAAACTTGCACTTCAACGATGAACTCCGAATCTTTAACAGTCTTCCTTCAGAGATCAACCAAATCTTACATCAAACAAAACTCACTCGAGACGGTATTAAATCTACAGTCTCGGCAGATACACTTCCAACCTCAATAATTTAAACTCCAACCATTAGTAGCCGTGTTACTCACACCACTACCCTATCTACCTTTATAACTTATATTGGAAAACCCGAACAGGTAACCCAACAGATAGGTAGGAATAAATATATATATATATATATATATATATAGATAAAAATTACAAGTACGCTCTCTCAAGAAAGACACCACTCCAGAGCTTAGGTATTCGCTCAACCTATCGCTCTGATACCACTGTCATGTCCCGACCTTCCACTACCGGAAAATCGCATCGTTTTTAAGAAAGAAAGGGGTGAGAAAATAGAAAAGGTAGAGAAGAAGAAAGAAAACAACATCAGAATCTCAACAGCGGAACGAATAAAATATAATATATCACATAAGAGATTACATAGTATCATATACATCAGAGTTATACAGATAATACAACACATACTAGACAGTTATAACACCTGTCTAGTTAATACAACTCGAAACAACTCGATACATCATAGAGATACAACACAGTGGAAATACACATAACACTAACACAGCAGAACCAATATATAGCTATACGCTGAAGCCTCCTGCTCCATTGCTCCTCCAAAATTCGTCAAAGCTAAACCTGAATCCCTTGGCTACCCGTAAAAATTTGGGTACCCGAGAGTTTAGGAAAAACAAAAATAAACTCCGGGTCAGACATGGGTCTGGTATGAGTAAACGGTTAAAGTTGCTTAACTTTGAAAATCCTTTGAAAACAAAGGTATCACGTAAGACATCCCACACATAAACATGGAAATGTTTTTACCTTACGCTAACCAAAACATTTGATAGGAAATCCAGTTATATTATAATAGTGTCTAGGGTTTTCAAGTAAATAAGAAATAGCCGAAATTGTTACATTTATTAAATTTCAGCATACTAGCCACAACGTGGGTAATACAATCAAATCCGAAGGCACTTATTGGATTTTGGATTCCATACAATGGCAGGGCTACTGGGGTACCGCCCGTCACAGTACCTGGCCTAGATCAACGTACCGAGGACCCACCCTAAGTCCCCTGCAACACAAAGCCGGACCCATCCCTTACTGGATAGTTCCGAATAAAATCACCCCACGGTTGTGATCATTCAACCGCACCACTAAGCCGGAATAAAAGGGGCATCTAGACAGGGATGACCTTATTCTCAAGTGGGGGCTACCCACGAAGCCTTGCTGCATCTCCCCTGTTTTAGCCATTCCCGGTTGATGAGGCTTAAGGTCACGATTACCTTTAGAGAACACATCTCTTAGAATGCTCATCGTCCACCTGACGATGTTCTGAAAGCATTCAATCCATACAAGTTCGTTCCGGGTTCGAACGAAACCGAAGGCATTATCTCGTTACACTCATATTGGAATCACCCTCAGAGTTAACGACAATAACCCTTGCACTCTGAATCTTCATCTTCACTTGAAATTCACGACCTAACGTTAATTTGGATCGATGTGGTTTTCGGATATCCAAATCTGGAAACCCGATCCCGGTCTCATCAAATCCAAACCGTGTCTTTTAAGGCCAAGTTGTTTTAAAATTAAAACAATTCAATTCCATTATCTATTTATACACAGATAGATAATTCATAACATCATCACAATAGATAATTCACAATATTATCATAAATAGATAATCCACATCACACAGCATTACTTATCTATATCTGAGATTTCAAACCATTCAAGGCAACCAATACCATCCATCCATACATAAGCAAGGATTAATAATCACACCATTTATAATTAATTTAAAATGAATTAAATTAATTATCTCATTTCTAATTAATTTAAAATGAATTAAATTAATTACTTCATCTCTAATTAATTTAAAGTAAATTAAATTAATTACTTCATCTTATAAATCCTGCTTACAAATTATTAATTAATTTCAAATCAATTAATTAATCAATCTCCAATTTCCATTTTAATTAATCATCTTGATTAACTAACCTTTAATTACATTAAAGTAATTATTCTTTAATTAATTTAACAAATTAATTATCTTAACCATTCACAGTAATTTACCATTTTACTTCATTAATTACAGTAATCAATGTTCCTTAATAAATTATTTCCATTAATTAATTAACTAAAATTAATTACATTAAACCTTAATTAATCACATTAATTAATTAACTTCAAATATTCACTTCCATTTATCAACCTAAATCATATACAGGAACTTCCATCTTGAAATTTCTTATTTTAATTAATTAACTTCGTAATTAATTATATAACCCTTTGATTTATTATACTAAGTAATAAATCTTTAATTACTTCTACCTAAGTAATTACACTTTAATTACTTCCATTAAGTAATTTCCTTTAATTAATTATGTTATGAAATTATACATTAATTACTTTGCTAAGTAATTATACCATCAAATTTCATTAAGTATCTATACTTAATTAACCATCAAATGGTTACCTTTAATTAATTTACAATTAATTATCTTGAATTAATCACTTTCATTTGATTCATTAAAATTAGAAATTCATTTCTTAATTGCCTTTAAATAAATTTATTAATCTTTAATTACAGATTAATTAATTCTTTTAATAATTAATATATAAACCTTAATTATCAATGAATAAGACTTAATAACAAATTAATTAATCCTTAATTAATCTCTAATTATTAGTAACCAATCATAATTATAAATTAATAAACTTAATTACAACTAAGTACTTCTTAATTACAAATAAATCAACCTTCAATTTCTTAATTAATAAATTTCTAATTCATTAATTCCCTAATAATCAGTTAATCGTTCATAATCATTAATTTATTAAATAAATTAATTATTCTTAAATTAGTTAAATAAATTAATTACATTTAACTTCCAAATTAACTTAACCAATTCGAAGGAAATAAAAACATCTTTAACTTAAGATAAAAATTATCTTAAATACCTTTACAATTTTAAATTCCCTTTATCCTTAAAAATTTACTTAAAATAAATTTTAGGTTAAATAAATTTTAAAACCTTCTTATCAAATGTTAAGAACCATTTGGTATTAATAAAGTAATGTTTTAAAAGAATTTATTCAATTTGTTTAGATTTCAAAATCTTATTTTTAAAAACTTTTATAAAAAAAACTGGGCTTTGGCCACTTCGGGTCAAACCCGAAAGCTACTCGGGACTATCCCCGAGTTTCCCCCTCTTCCTTCCCTGTTTTCAAAACTTGGTTAAATTTGACAGTAAAAAAAACAACAGGCTTATCACTTCAACATACACGAGTACAGACCCGTGTTTACTACCCCAATTCTCGATCCTCACTTCGAGTTTCTTCCACAAAAACTCGAGCAATCCCCAGAGAAACTTCGTCTTCCCCAAAACCCAACCCAACCAGATACGCAGATGCACGTGCACGTGCACCAACGCCAGAGCTACCTCCGACCTCCGACGAACTCTTCGACAAGACGCTCAACTTTGAAGCACCACGAATCGATCACCAGAACGTTCGTACGAGCCTTAAGACGAAATCGAACCCTCAAACCCAACTGTCCCAAAACGATCATCACGCCGACGTCTCGTTCATCCTCCTCTGACCATTCAAGGTCACGCGATCGTACCCGGAGCTACACTATGCTCCGATGATCCATACCCCAGAGTTTCGAGCAACTCGAAACTATAGAGAAGATGCATCACGCAAATTCCCAGACTCGACTAAATTAGGGTTAGAAACCTAAATCTCCTCTTCCCCGACGCCTCGATGATCTGGAACCTTTCCAGTCATTTTTCCCTAATACCCCATAGCTTCGTCCATCCCTAGTCACGATTCCGACCACCCCAGCTACATAGATCATCAGGAATCCCTCAAAATCCCATTTCCAGTTAACTCAAGATTCCACATTCATTACTTCATTAAAATTTGTGATTTTGATTTTAAAAATCATATTTTCCCAGGCCATTTCAAGTTATATACTTGAATTAGAGAGTTTTAATCATTAGTTTTTAACATGGTTGTAATTAAATTTCTTATTTTACTTTAAACTTGATTTCCAGACTCTATATATAAATATAAACCTGTTAAACCCTTTTTAAATCCAAGTTTAAGTTTAAACAAACTATATTGGTTTGAAACTCAAGCCTATCCCATATTAGAGTAGAAAGAAAATGGAATTTGAATGAAACTAAAAACTCTGTAATATAAAACAGAGAAGAACATAGCATGACAGATATGTACACATGCATACAATTACTTATCAGGGTTCTACACTTATTCATTCACAGGCAATCTTGTTTAAACAAACCAAGCAAACACATATCATATTTCATCTTATGTAAATGCTGCATCCATCTAGATTTTAACAGATTTAAATTTTTAAATGAAACTGTTTACTAAAATGAAGAACAGAGGTAATATCCACAACATACATGCACAGTTTATATCATCGCAAACATATAGCACACTTAAATCTACATATGCAAGCATTACTTGTGTTCAGAATTTTATAAGCAACAAATCCTGTATTTACTTAACTTTTTAAAATAAGAGTTTACTCACAGATTTTGAAAAAGGCAGAGGCTTGAAAATGGAATGAACTTGAAATTTTGAAACTTGATTGAAACTGAAAACTTGACTGCTTTCTTTTGTTGTTTTGTTTCCAGAGACAATGCCTTGCTTTGACTTAAAAACTTTAAAAACTGGAACTTGAAAGTTTAAAGGGTTTGGCTTGTTTTGAAAAATGGTTACAGGTTGAAGAATAAATTTTGAAGAGGAGCTTCCAGGTTTGTTTTTCCTGGTTTTGCATAGTTGATGAACGAAAAAGAAAAAGAAAAGGAAACTTGATATAAAGGAAACAATGCAGAGGCTAAGTAATGCTGGTACAAGATTATTATATTTTAGATCAGAGATCTTTTCTTATACACGGCTGATATGATTTTGAACATCTTGAATTGGCTAAAATGTTGTGTACTAAGGGATGTAGCATTAATTGCTTTAGTCCTCATGTCTACATATTTATTTCGTATGTACTTATAGGCCTGTACAAACAAGTATAAAGATATCTTTCCCTATGTCCTCTTTTTAATTCAATTCGTATGTACTTATGTTATTTCTTGCCATGCCTATCTACATAGCTATAGTACATATATTTTATAATACTTGCCTGCAAGTTTCAATTGCCATAGTACATGTATTTACCTTGCTTTGAAATCTTGTATGTATTTTATTTTTGTTTGAGACTTATCCCTTTGTGCCTGCGAATCTAAATGTGGCTATAGTACAAACATTTATTTCACTATGTACAACTTGGATTTATCTTTGTCTTGGCTTAACTTACTACTTACAGGTTTAAGGTGATAGTGTATATATATTGTTACTTGCATACATAAGGTTACAGTTTGAATTATTAGCCAGATTTGTTTTTCTTTCTAGCCTATGTTTTAATGAAGCTAGAATTATCTTAAGTATTTAACTTCAAGTTGATATAGTTATTTTTATTAAGTTAGCTTGTGAATTTATTTCTATTTTTACATAACTACTATTTTGTATTTCTATTTATTTTACTAATGTATTAAACTAGTGTATATTTTCTAATTTAAATCTTAATTTATCAAACACTTTATTGCTATTTATTTATTTTATTTTATTTACGTTAAATATGTTTATATATTAATACTTACATTGTAGACCATATATTTGCTTTATATTTATTTAATATAAACAAGATTTATTTTAATTACAAACATTATTACCAAAATTCCATCAAAATATTATATATAGATTAAAAGTGAAAAGGGTAGAGCTTTATTAAAATTTAAGATATATTTTATTGTAATTAAATTGAAACACTTTTATATTAAATTTTCAAATCATAATTTTCCTCTAACTACACACATATATACACATTTATATAATACTTATTAAATTAGAAGTAATAGGACTATTTAAATCTATTTATAAAATAACACAAATTAAATTATTCTTATTTAAAATCAAATCTAAAATCAAAATTTAAAACATCCCATTATAAATTAATTGGTTATTTATATTTGAAAATAACAATTTAATCAATTTTAAATACTTTATTTAAGAGATTATCGCATTTTAAATTCCTCGAAATTCCGGGATGTCACACGACATGTCAAAACACAAAATTTCCACTAGCAGTTGCTTTGTAGATCCTATAAACCTGACTTGCTATGAATCTCGATTTAAAACTAGTTGGCAGAAATTTTGGAATGAGAAGCACGGAATTGCCATAACAAATAGTGACTCGTGGGGATAGGATATACATAAACATTAACATACATACATACATACATACAGATATATATAAGATATATCTGTATTACTATAAAGGTTATAGTATATATTCAATTGATATGTTATAATTGAATAATACAATAATTAATTAAATAACATTTAATTAATATTATATTATACATAAGACTATTATATAAGCGAATCAAATTATAAAAGTTATATGATAAAACTTACATTATATAAATGTATAATAAAAGGAGGAATGGTAAGAAACCCAAAATAGACTTACGAGATAAATACATACATATAGTACATATATCGTGATTTCTGAAAGTGCATTTGAATCACAATGGTATTTGATAAGAAATACATTATTCCATAAGTCAGTATCACTCAATTAAATATATTAAAGATTATGAATCTTCAATATAAAATTGTCCTCTATCATTTATATATTGATAGATTACTTGTATACTCCTTAGTTATTGAGCTTTCCTCAAGCTAGGGATGTTATGTGTAGTACTGTTAATATATAGACTAGACGAGGTAAGATACTTATACATATTTATTGAGCTTTCCTCAAGGTATGTATAGTATACTTAGGTCATCGTGAAATGGTGGGTCCGAGTGAATGATCTCTTTTCATTTGTTGAGCTTTCCTCAAGGTAAAAATGCGATTAGAACAAGGAACCATGTTTTAGGATTTGTATATGATACAAGCGATAAGGAGTTATCCATCGTCCATGGGAGTATGATTTGTTGGGCTTTCCTCAAGGTCAGAATCCCGAGATATAGAATCCTAACACCTATTAGTGAATTCGAAAGATTTCTATGCTTCACCTTAGGGTTTGGAGAAACATGAAAGACTAGTGGGAGCCTTATTAGAAAAATGAAATTATAACATTTAACAATTCTAATATTGTAAGAACACCTACAATGTATAACTAAAATAATCTACTTCGATAAATTTGTGCATATAAAATAATCGATAAAATGTTTATCAATTGGAATACAATGGAATCGAATTAAATATTGACAAAGAATATTAAATATACTTACCAATAAATTTTTGCATGTTGACCCATGCAAGTGCCTAATCATACAACCACTAAATACATTCGTAACTTAGTCACTTATGAGTTTACTTGCTCGATACTTTTTATTTTCTTTAATGAGTTTCTAACTTTAAAATCAATACAAGAATATGGATATTTGATCCATATACGATCATTTATAAATGTTATATGGTCAATGGTCACAATTGGAAATGTAAGAAACCTCGATGAAATTGATTTATTGAAATAAGCAAGTAAACTATAGTGTGAGATCGTGTATTCAATATGATCATTTACAATAATGATCTTATTGTGTTAAATGTAACAATAAACCAAACGCTACAAGAAAGATTTAAGAATTTGATCACTGAAGTGTTAGTTGGATCAGTTTACATAAGGTGCAACATATTTGATATCCTTAAATGTTAAGGATGAGCGAGTGCACTTTTGTAAAGAGTTCATTATGATATTATAGTAAGGATTTCCTTTGAATGGTTCGACCGTTTAGAAAGGAAATCGAATGTATAAGTGTGGATGTAACCTAAAGCACAGTTGTTATGAAGAGAGCGAATAGTCACTTCTGCTTTTTAAAGAAACATCGAAAACGAAAATTGTAAAGTAGTAGTTGATACTTAATAATGAAATGAGAAATATGATTTCTATTCCGAAGTGTGTTTTCAAATAGAAAATTGTTTTCTATGATATTTATTTCTTTGAATTTTAGATACTTGATTTGAAATTCTCGATTGGAAACCAGTTACAGTAAATGGAAGAAATAGCTTATATTAAGTGGTTGAATGGAGCTTTATATTTCATACACTATTATAGTAGTGGCAGAAATAGTGGAAGCATGCCATATAACACTTATTAATCACATCAAGTACGAAAACTATTTTTTTAAACATACCAAACATTTTAAGTGGTTGAATGGAGCTTTATATTTCATACACTATTGTAGTAGTGGCAGAAATACCATATAACACTTATTGATCACATCAAGTACGAAAACTATTTTTGTAAAACGTACCAAACATTATTTATGAAATAATAATAATTTTTTATTATTGATTAAAAATTGGCATAATTTTATTTCAATATGAATATTCACTATAAAATAAAACTATAATAGTGGTATTTGTGATGCAATAGAAAATACAGAAGTGTCTAAATTTATTTACAATCATTATGGAATTATGGACTAAGCTAAAGTTTGAAGAAATGATTCTTTGATTACATGATTATGAATCATATGGTACTAATGAGTTATGTCTCAAACCATTAAGGGAAAAGGACTTATTTAGCAGGAGCATGATAAGAGTTGAACTCTTCGGATTGATACCTATAGATGCACATAAGCACAAGTCTATTAATACCAAAATGGTTTCACTTACTTTGTTATATTCACCGATGAGTTATCACCAACATCAACATGTGTATTTGATACACGTGTAGTATGTCTATGATAAACTTATAGAATATAAAATGAAAGTAAATAAAATAGTGTGCAATAAAATTGATTTGATTTGATCGAATAGGTCAGTATATCGAAAAGATTTCCAAATGTACATAAAAACAAATAAAGATTCAACCTCAAAAGTCACTCATCCCTATGATACATAGTGATGTATCGATAAGGAGTAATCAAACTTTGATGAATGAAGTATGATTAATTGTGAGTGAAGTTGAGTCAACTTCTTTCTATATGGTTGTGTACTTAAGAGTACCATACGAGATTAAAATTAATTTCATCTAAAGAATGGTTTACAAAATTATATAAGATAAGGGTTTATAAGAAACCCAAACATATCCTAGGCTAAGGAGTTAGCAGGTTATGCGAGTCGAAAGACTACATGTAATAATATTCATAAGGGATCTTGTATGAATCATCCCAAAAGGAGTTTGGGAATGACTATCATTGGATGACCAATTTATATTTTGAACATAAGTTTTGTAAACCAAAAACCAAATTATTTTATATATTAGGCGATTTCATAAAGTGTTTACGAATACCTATTATATTGCACCGAGAAACAACTGCTGTTTTCAATATACCAACTTTGCAGCGAAGAAATTTCTTTGAGAAATTATTGTTAGTAAAATGGATTTGGATACCATCCAAAGATGAAACTGATAATGTGGGATGAAATGAAATTAGCCAAACCTAAATGAACATAACATATTAGTATGTCTAATAAATATTCTGGCATATTGAAGAGAAACTATGAGTTTATTATCAAAATGAGAAAGATAATCCTCAGATGTCAATTAAACCATTAAGAGTATTGACTCCATTATATGGTATGATGTGCAAATCCGAAGTGGATTCCAAGTACATTACTAAAATATGATTTTGTTTGTTGTACCAACGAGACATGATCCATCGGCTGTGACTGTGTCTTTAAGTGTAAGAATAATCAGTTGGAATTTAATGAGCAACGTTGATAAGAATAATATTGTAATTTCAACTGTTGAAATCTGTATAATTGATTCGTTATTCAACTTGCTCAAGTTAATTCAGAGTTTACTCACAAAATTATCGTTTGACATAACTTTGTGTTTTGGTACATATGTGTTGAAATTAAAATTCTAAATAATAATTTAGAATAAACAGCTTGCACATAACAACCAAAGTTTCTTGAAGTCGGTAGGAGTTATATTGAGTTTGTTGGGTTTTTGGATATGATCTAAGAAACGATACGAAAGTATCATTCTATAAGCATTAAAATTGAATAAGTATTTTGATAGAAATATCAAATACTTTTATCTTCAATCAAAATATAGAGGAAGCGTGTGTCTATAAGAAAGAACCATCAAAATGGTACATAAATATTTCTAGACTATAAGTAAACAACATACCTCTGATTGTTAACGATGTACTTATGTTGAAATCAGTAATAGTGTAACGACCGAGATTTTCGACCCTCGAAAATCGACACTAATACGTCCATTGTATTGCGTGCCGAGCAATCGAACGTCGAAAACCCAATTATTAGAGGAAAAAGAAAGAAGGAAGAAGATAAGAAGAAGACTAAACAACACAGAATCTCATAGCGGAACGGATAATTTATAATATATATCAAATCTTTACACAAAACAAACTGTAATATATGTATATACAGGCATCAATCAGAGTATACTAACCTATTTCATCCTAGACAGTTATAACAGTCTGTTCTTACAATTGCTGATAATTACAACAGTGAACATAGTGAAAAAATAACCATATACGTGAATACGTCTCTAGGCCTCAAGCTCTTTTCCTGAAGCTCCAAAGCATATTAACTAATATGTAAATATGCACGGTCTGACCCGAGCATTATAATAAAATAACACCCGAGTCAGTCTGGAAAACTAGCGTGAGAAAGCACACACAACTAGATTTTAAAGTTATAAAAATCTTTGAAATCAAAAGTATCTCGTAAGACCACGCCGCACATAAACACGAACATGTTTTTACCTTACAATAACCAAAACCTTTTCTATAGAAAATCCATTGATATTATAATTGTATCTAAGGGTGAAAATAATAATAATCAAGTTGCTGTGATGTTCGTGAGTGTACATCACAACAATATTAGGTCTATAACCAAAATCTGATAAGGCTCGTTCGCTAATTGTGTAGGATTCCATGGAGGCGCCCTCAGTACTTCGAGAAACGGTCCTCCTGCAAAGGGATCAGAGATATCCTCTCGTAACAACATACATCCCTAGTGATGTACCGCAGGAAAAACATAGCTGTTCTCGCTAAGACCGAGTGCATCACCCCATGCATGTATAACAACTGTAAGTAGTGTCTAGGAGGAGCCGACTGCACCCTATGGGTTTGCCAACCCTACTAGCTATGCATCCTATCTCTGGTTTTAGTAATTACCGCCGATAAGGATACATTCGGCATTCCAGCTCACGCACCGCCACCAAAATAGATCACGGAATCCCATATGGATTCCCAACATCTCAATATATCTCAAAACTCCTCCATAGAGCTGTATATGGATTCGGAGTGGTTACGATTTTCAAGTCATCTCTTACAAGTACACTCTTCCGTTTCCCCGGCGCTCCAAAATCCAATCGTCGATTTTTCGGATTGCTCAATACCGGTTCTTTAGGAAATAATTATACAATACACAAGAAAGGGGATCACCCACCAACCGTTTCAGTGGACGGATCTCCTCATCATTTGTCCTAGAATAATGAAACGAGTTTATACGTACAATATAGCACCATCAATGGTGTTAGCACCAAAATTGGTCACTAACCTCGTAGAAGAAGATTGTGAAGAGATATAAGTGATGAAATCAAATTAAACTGAGAAGACAGTGCTAATCTAAATACAGAAAGTAAGAACACCAAATTTATAGTGGTTCAGCGTAATTGTCTACGTCCACTTTGAGATTAAACTTTATTGATCTTCTTTATAGTTGATTACAAATACAATTCGTGAATCAAATGCTTGAATGAAGTTGTTAAGTAGAGAAGATGAGTCTTGAAAATGACAGAGTCTCCCCGGTGTTTTCTCTCCAAAAAAAAGGATCCATTTTACTGTGACCCTGCCCCTCTATTTATAGGCAAAGATGGGCTGGACTTCCCAAGTGGGCTGATTGCCGAACGCTCCAGCCCGAGTACAGTGGTCGCCGTATGCCGAGCAAGGTTCGCCGAACGCTCTGCGCCGAACCATCCCTTCTATGCCGAACGGTATGTTGGTGTCGTGGGAAATGTAGGATGGTTGTCTGTTGAGGCCGAACGCTCTGCGCCGAACCATCCTTTCTATGCCGAACGGTATGTTGGTGTCGTGCTGAATGTCTCCTGGATGTCGAGTATTACGCCGAACACCATGGGATGCCGAGTACTCTTGTATGCCGAGCAGCCTTGATGCCGAGCGACCTTGTATGCCGAGCAGTCTTGATGCCGAGCAGCCTTGATACCGAGTACCCTGGTATGCCGAGCAGTCTTGATGCCGAGTACTCTGGTATGCCGAGCAGTCCTGATGCCGAGCATTCTTGTGCGCCGAGTACCTGTTGGATGTTGGGTGCTTCGCCGAACACTCTTGGATGTTAAGTGCCTCGCCGAACACTCCTTGAGGCCGGTCACTCTTGTACGCCGAGTACCTGTTGGATGTTGGGTGCTTCGCCGAACACTCTTTGATACCGGACACTCTTTGATGCCGAGTACTGATTGCCGAGTACTAGTTGCCTGGTCAAATCCCCAGGAAACACTTGCCCCCCAAAGTGTATCTCGTGGCCAAACGTGGTGCGCTTTGAATCTGGTACAATCTACCTCGGAGGTACCCTCTCGAGAATGCTAGCAAAGGGAGGTGCAAGACGAACAAGCTTGGGATGCCGAACGACACGTTTGGAGCCGAACGTTCCTAGCGTGCCGAACGTCATTCCGCCTCGATGCCGAGCGCTCCGGTATTGACCGGTTCTACCGGGTATATCCCCTTCGACTTCCACCATTCTCCTCTATAAAACCAGGTCCTTTTCTTCTTCTCTCCTTTTACTTCTTATTTCTACCGTTCTTGCAATTCTGTTCAATCGTCCGAATTTGAGACTTAACTACACCATCTCAATCTCTGATCTGCAAACTTAGGTATTTTTCCTCGTATATTCAAACGAGATGTTCGAACGATGTCGTGTAGAGGGTTTTTGTATAGCTTGTCTGCATTGCCGAACGACATAGCGTGGAGGAGTTAGGAGTATGCCCACTTATCGTCTTAGTTTCCTCGTGTTGAATCGAGGTTAAAGGGAAGAAAAAGAAAGAAGGTGTTGAAGGAGGTAATGGCGCCGTTCGCTGCTCCGGCGCATGTCGTCATGTGCCGGACGGTGTAATGGTTAGTTGCCGAACAGTACCTTGGCCGGACAATGCCAGGCCGAACGCTCACTAACATGTCAAACTATAATTGAGCCGAACGAACTAAAGCCGAACAATGCCCAAATGCCGAACGACTGACACGCCGAACATTGACTTCAGGCCGAACGTTGAACCCAGCCGAACAATCCTTAGGTCGAACCGTGACTTTAGCCGGACAAAACAATCACCGAACACTTGACATGCCGAACAATACAATTGCCGAACACTTGACATGCCGAACAATACAATTGCCGAACACTTGACATGCCGAACAATACAATTGCCGAACACTTGACATGCCGAACAATACAATTGCCGAACACTTGACATGCCGAACAATACAATTGCCGAACACTCTTTAAGCCGAGCCTAACACAGCCGAACACTATACTTAGGACGACGAACATCACTTAAATGCCGATCAGTATAAATGTTAAACTACACTTAGGCCGGTTACTTTAGAAATCACATGTCTTTTGAACCTGGAACTGTAATAACCTCAAGGCGGGCTTTTGAGACGGTCAGCGATGACGGTCTTCGAAGGCAATGATTCGAAGCTAATTATTATATCTTTTAAAACATTCTTATTGTCTGTACACAATTGCTTGCACTAGTTCACACACCACGTGGGGGGAAAACTCGTGTTGCTAATTCTAACGCTCAACGTTTTTCAAGTATAGCTTTCTCAAGCATTTAGCCAGGTTCATTATTTATTCGGGATGTCGAGAAAATCTAGTTCTGCCACCATATCTGACTGACCTGGGCCGTCAGCAAGGCAAGGAGCCGCTGATTCTTCTAACCCGTCTATCTCTCCCGCTCATAACTTGGCGCCCGACGCTCTGGAGTCAACCATCTTACTGGACAATCCAATCGATTCTCAAGCCTCGAAGATCAACGAGGCCGCTCTGCGACGGATATGTTCCATTCACGGGATTCCCTTTGCTGACGTGTTAGTTCCTTCGAGACACGACCGCCCTCATCTGCCCCCAGTCGGGTACACAGCCTGCAACAAGTTCATGTGTTGGATGGGCAGCGTGCCTCCATTCACTTTATTTCTCCGGGATGTGCTGCAGTATATAGACATAGCTCCGTCGCAGCTGCACCCGAATGGCCATGCGTTTCTATATGGGACTTATTTACTTTTCATGGCCGTCTTCTCCAGACCTCCAACCCCCGGTGATATCCGATACATTTATATGTTCAAGAGACGGAAAGATAGCCCTTCCTTCATGTTCCTCGTGCCATACCACAAGTGCCAGATCTTGACAGGGGCCTGTAGCAAATTCGCCCTGTACAAACAGGAATGGTTCTATGTGCGCTGTCCTTCCGGCTTCGCTAGGAGATGGGTTGAAGGCAGTAAGTCTCTCTGCCGAGTTACTATTCGTATTTAACCCGATCATGTCTTTCCTAACTTTTCGTTTCATCTTTTCAGGTATCAGCCCACGCCCGGAAGGCCGAGGATATTCTGATGCTGTCGATGCGATTAGAGCTCTTCCGGCCGAGGATCGAGATATCCGAGCTATCATTTCAAATGAATCGCTGTCGGGGTTCGGCTTGCTAGCCCCTGGTCGTTGGATCAGCCTTCCAGAAGGTGTTACAATTCCCAAACCTCCATCTGGTAAAGGGAAAAAACTTGCCGGACCGTCGTCGCGTCGCGCTCCCGACACGCACGAAGAAGGCGAGCGCAAAGAGGATGATGCCCCCGAAACTCAGGGCGAGAACGTGGGTCCCGCTTGGAATCCGGCAATCGAGGTTCAGGATATTGAGACATCATCCTCTCCTTCGAAGGGAAAGAAGAAGTTGAAATACACGGTTCAAAAGGAGAAAGTTGGTGGCACCTCAAAAGTTACGCCTATCCTTCCTGAGAAAGAGGCTTCTTCGCAGCACCTGGAAAGTTCTCTGAGGGGTCTGTCCAACCTGTCCATCCCCGATGATTTGCTTAATTATGGGTTCGATGATCCTGAAACCCTCAAATTCTCTTCGCCCGCGAGGGGCAACACAGGAGCTCAACTCCCGGCTCAAGGAGACAATACTCCGATTAGCAAAGATAAACGAACGGGTCCGTCGGGGGGAACACTAGGACACACATGCACATGCGCATTCCATAGTATACTTCAAGTCTTTTTAATTCACGAATTCTCCTTAACTCGTTGTTATCTCCATTCTTTGCAGGTGATATGGGCCGCTCACACGGACTTGATCGCCTTCAGGGTTCTTCTATATTCCATCACTCCGGACGGGATTCCGGTTCAAGCAGACGCCGGGACCGAGGTGATTATGAAGATAGGGACAATCTTCCGCGCGAGTCGTCTCACCGAAAGAAAGCACACTATCAATCTTCCTAGTCCCGCGATCTTCCTCCTACAACTGAGCCGGATAAAGAGAAGTCTTTGCAGAAGGGTTATCAGTCTGATGCTTCTTGAGAACAACATTCCAGTTCATCGAGTACGAGGCAAGTTCGAGAGCAACGTAAAAGAACGGAATTCTCTAAGCCTCCTCCTCCTATTCCTGCCGTGGACCCAACTGTTGCGGAAAAGATGGTCGACCTTAAGGCCAAGTTTCCGAAAATCTGTTTTGACGATTTGAAATTCCTCCCGGCCATCCATCACATTCCTGGGCACGTGAAGCAAAGTGCCATCGCCTGCAACAATGACGTCTATGTTCAACATGACGCATTCATGCACTTGGTGGAGAAGATCTCGGAAGTATCTGTCGAGCGTCAACACGAGATTGACCGTCTGAATCTGGATGCTGACAGCGATAAGAAAATCATCAAACTCCAAGACGAAGAGCTCGCTTCGTATAAGTCAAAGCTAGAAGCCGCTGAACAAGGTGCGAAAGGTACTGCTGAGGCAGTTGCTCGCTTAGAAGTGGCTCACAAAAAGGAGCTTGACGAAGCAGTTCAGCGCAGCGGCGCCCTTGCCCTAGAAAAAGACTCTGTCCAAAAAGAAAGGGACGCGCTCGCTATTCAAGTCAAAGAGCTGAAAGAACAACTCTCCAAGGAGAAAGAAGACAAAATAGCTGCTCAGGAAGAATCGCAGCGATATTGTGATGAGATTGTTGCTACCCGACTCCTGAAGACAAAGCTCGACAACGAACTTGCCGGGGTCGAGAAAATGAAGGATGAGGCCCGTGAGGAGGGCAAAAGAATGGCTGTGGAGGAGCTTGACTCTCGCCTTGAGGCGGCCGCAGAGGCCGGCAGGGAAGAGGTCAAGAGTATGTTTGACCCGCTGATCGCCGAGTACGGAGCTCGCGTCCTTATGCACCGCGACCTAACATTCTTGGGCGACGGCTATTACGAATCCTTGGCTGAGGCATGGGAAACTCTGATAAAGATCAAGAAAGTCAAGTCAGGCTCCGAAGAGATCGACGAGGATGCATTGGTGAAGGAGTTCCTGAGGGGGAATGAGCCATCGGATTTATCCGCAGCATTGGCTCTTTATGGCAAAGGCTCTTCCCCTTCGAAAGAGAAGAACGACGAGGCTGGCCCGTCTGAGGCCGACGCTACTACTCCTCACATCGCCGCTCCTTATGCTGCTCAATCGGCCGGTCGGTCGACGCTTGATCCATTCGAGCAGCATGCCAGTTATGATCCCGAAGATCCCGGGCTTGGCGTTCATGTGTTGTCACCTATCCTGGAGGGTGAAACCCCGCGCGCCACCGATAGCCAACCGGATCCTGGTAGGAAAAACTTCTTTCTCTAGAAGTCGAAGAGATCCCGTCATTTTCCAGCAATGGTTATTCGTTCTAATGCCCATTTCTTATATTTTTATGTAGGTCATTCTGACGCCGAGCCAACTCCGAGGAGCGATGACGCCAAGGAGGATGCAGAGAAAACAAGCAACGTTGCTCACGCAGGAGTAACTCCCGGTCCAGACGCTCAAGTGATCGAGGCGCTTGATGATGACAAACTTGATACTTCGTCTCCTGCCGAAGGAAGCGATGAAATTAAAATCACTGGCGCCTCTGAGCATACTTCAGAGATGAGCATGAAGGACCGTCTTGCCGACGAGGAGAAAAGAAAAGTCAAAGTCAAAGTCGAGTCTGAAGTACTGGAACTCACTGAGCCGCAGAACCGACCTTTGAAAATCATTCTCCCGGGCAGGTCCAAACCACTAGATGTTCCGTCTCCTACTCCTGACTCCGTCTCTCTAGCAAGCAAAAAGTCTAAGAAAAAACGTGAGGGAGAGGAGTCGTCGGAAACACCAAAGGCAGACAATAAGAAGAAGTCGAAGAAATAATCGATTCACTTGTTCAACAAGTTTCCTGATTAAGTTTTGTACTTGTTTTTATCTCCCATGATTTGTAGTTGGTATAGAGAGGTCTGAATTTTGTAGGAGTGATCATGTATCCCCATTTTGGACTTATCGAATAAAATTTTAGTTTCTTTTTGTTTGAATGATTCTCTTGTCTTTATTTGGTTTGCTGACACTGTGCTCCGAGGACTTGGAGACTCGAGACTGTTCATGCTCTAGTCCGTGCTCTGGGGACTTAGAGTTCTCCGTTCCGCACTCTGGTGATCCGGAGATTGGAAATCGTTTATACTCTAGTCCACGCTCTGGGGACTTAGAGTATTCCGCTCCGCACTCTGGGGATTCGGAGATTGGAAATCGTTTATACTCTAGTCCGCGCTCTGGGGACTTAGAGTACTCCGCTCCACATTCTGGGGATTCGGAGATTTGAAATCGTTTATACTCTAGTCCGCGCTCTGGGGACTTAGAGTACTCCGCTCCGCACTCTGGGGATTCGGAGATTAGAAATCGTTTATACTCTAGCCCGCGCTCTGGGAACTTAGAGTACTCTGCTCCGCACTTTGGGGATTCGGAGATTTGAAATCGTTCGTACGCTGGTCCGCGCTCTGGGGACTTAGAGTACTCCGCTCCGCACTCTGGGGATTCGGAGATTGGAAATCGTTTATACTCTAGTCCGCGTTCTGGGGACTTAGGGTACTCCGCTCCGCACTCTAGGGATTCGGAGATTTGAAATCGTTCGTACGCTGGTCCGCGCTCTGGGGACTTAGAGTACTCCGCTCCGCACTCTGGTGATTTAGAGATTGGAAATCGTTTATACTCTAGCCCGCGCTCCGGGGACTTAGAGTACTCCGCTCCGCACTCTGGGGATTCAGAGATTTGAAATCGTTCATACGAGTCTGCATGTTGTGAATGATAACGTAATTTATCATCCAATTAAGAGATATAGAAATTTCATAGAAAATATGGCTTCAAGCCTTTATTAACGAAAATCAACTGAATTGCTTGATTACAACTTTCACAAGGAAACTAAGTCATTATTGAATAGAAACATGCATGAAATAACAATGCCTACAACAAGAAAGGAAAACATGCTAAATGTAATAGTGCCGCAAATGTTCACTGTTCCATGCTCGGGGGAGTGTCGCGCCATCAACGGTCGCTAGCTTGAATGTTCCTTCTCCAAGCTTCCGTTCAATGGCGTATGGACCTTCCCAGCTGGGGTTCATGCGTGATGGTACCGGGAAGACTCGTTTCAGAACGAGATCACCCACATCAAAGATTCTTGGGCGGACTCTGCCGTCGTAGTAACGCTTGACTCGATGTCTGTGCGCCGCCGCCCTTAATTCAGCTTCCTCACGCTTTTCATCGATGCAGTCCAGTGATTCCAGCAAGAGGTTTTGGTTCGTCTTGGGGTCATAGTATGTCACTCGGTGCGATGGAACTTCAAGTTCCACCGGTATAACGGCTTCAGAGCCGTATGCCAAGGCGAACGGAGTGTGGCCGGTCGCGGACTTGTGGGTAGTTCTATACGCCCATAATGCTGTCGGGAGTTCATCTACCCACTTGCCTCCAACCTTCTCCAGACGCTTCTTCAGTATGGACTTGATTATTTTGTTAACGGCCTCGACTTGTCCGTTAGCTTTTGGGTGTGCGACGGCGGCGAACTTCTTCTCGATGCCGTACTTTAAACAGAACTCTTTGAACTCTCTACTTTCGAATTGCGTTCCGTTGTCCGTAATGATGGTGCGTGGAAGGCCAAAGCGGCATATAATGTTTCGTACAACGAAGTTAATGACCTTCTTAGAGGTGATAGTGGCCAGAGGTTCTGCCTCAGCCCATTTCGTGAAATAGTCGACTGCAACTATTGCGTATTTCGCGCCACCTTTGGATAGAGGCAGAGAGCCGATTATGTCGATTCCCCAGATCGCAAATGGCCAGGGACTGATCATTTGTGTGAGTTCCGTTGATGGAGCCCTCGGGATTTTTGCATATCTTTGACACTTGTCGCATTTTCTTGCATAGTCCGCGGCATCCCGGTTTATGGTGGGCCAGTAATATCCATAGCGGAGGATCTTCTTTGCTAGCGTTTGCCCCCCAGTATGGTCGCCGCATTCCCCTTCGTGGACTTCTCTCAAGACTCGCTTTGTTTCATCATGAGCGATGCACCGCAATAATGGGACTGAGAATCCTTTTCGATACATTGATCCATCCTGTATTATGTATCGCGCGGCCTTTCGAAGGACCTGCCGTCTTTCGCTTCTTTTTTCTGGTAAAGCCCCGGTCGTTAGGTACAGTTTGAACGGGGTTATCCATGATTCCTTCTCGATTTCTGTTCCCAACACGCGATCGACTTTCATTTCGTCTATGCTCGGGGCATGCAAGACTTCGACGGGATACAATCCCATTTGTTGCGTATCGTCAGTACTTGCGAACTTGGCCAATAAGTCAGCTTCTTTGTTCTGTTCGCGCGGGATATGTGAGATGTCATAACGCTCAAGATTTGATAGTAGTTCTTGGACCTGAATGAGATACGGAGCAAGCTTCCGTCCCTTTGCTTGGTAGTCTCCTCGTACTTGGTAAACCACCAGCTGCGAGTCACAAAAGATTTCGATTGATTCGATCCCAAGTTCCCTGATGAGTTTCAAGCCAGCGATCAGTGCTTCATATTCGGCTTCGTTATTTGTAGCCGGGAAATCAAGCTTCAGGGCATAACAGATCGATCGGTTTTCTGGAGTTATAAGAACTACGCCCGCGCAGGAGCAACGGTCGTTTGATGCACCGTCAGTGTATAATTTCCATCGAACGAGGGGAATGATGTCGTGATCGTCCGGTTTGATGGGTATGGTAAATTCAGCGATGATGTCTGCTAACGCTTGCCCTCGGATGGCTCTCCGTGGTAAGTACGTGATATCGAATTGGCTCAACTCGATGTTCCATTTTAGTAACCTTCCAGAAGTTTCCGGTCGTTGGAGTACCTGCCTTAGGGGTTGATCGGTATAAACACCGATTGAATGCGCTTAAAAGTATGGGCGTAGCTTGCGTGATGCAATCACCAAGCAATAAGCCAATTTCTCGATTTTAGGGTAATTCTTCTCTGCCCCCGTCAAACGCTTGCTAACATAATATACCGGCTTCTGGACTCGATCCTCCTCACGAACCAAAGCTGCGCTTATTGCATGAGGGGATATAGCCAAGTAAACGTACAGCATCTCATGGTCAACTGGTTTAGATAGCATTGGTGGGCTCTCCAGATGCCTTACTAGATTCCGGAATGCTTCCTCGCAGCTAGACGTCCATTCAAAATTTCTCTTTCCTTTCTTTATTATGTCAAAGAACGGGATGCACTTGTCAGTTGCCTTGGATATAAATCGACTCAGCGCAGCTACTTTTCCGTTCAAGCTCTGTACCTGCTTTATAGTCCTGGGCGCTTGTACATCTCGAATAGCTTGGATCTTTTCTGGGTTGGCTTCGATTCCCCTAGCGTTGACGATGAATCCTAAAAACTTCCCTGATGCAACGCTAAAAGAACACTTCAGCGGGTTGATCTTCATTCCATAAAACCTGAGTATGTTAAACATTTCAGCTAAGTCTTGAATGTGGTCGTTTGACCGTCGTGACTTCACGAGCATGTCATCCACATAGACTTCCATGGTTTTGCCCAGCTGGTCCTTGAACATTCGATTCACCAAACGTTGATAAGTCACTCCAGCATTCTTCAATCCGAAGGGCATCACTATATAGCAATACAGCCCGACATTTGTAACGAAGCTGGTGTGTTCTTAGTCCGGAATATGCATTGGGATTTGGTTGTATCCTGAGTAAGCATCAATGAATGACAGTAACTCGTGTCCTGCGGTGGAATCGACCAACTGATCGATCCTAGGCAAAGGGAAACTGTCCTTAGGGCATGCTTTGTTCAAGTCGGAATAATCTACGCAAGTCCTCCATTTCCCATTCGCCTTCTTTACTAGCACGGGGTTGGAGACCCATTCTGGGTAGAGGGCGTCGCGGACGAACCCATTTGCTTTGAGTTTGTCCACCTCCTCTCCAAGAGCGGCGGATCACTCCGGATCCATTCCTCTCCTTTTTTGCTTGACTGGGACGTATTTCGGGTCTATGTTCAACATATGACTCGTGATGGCGGGAGAAATCCCACACATATCAGAATGCGTCCAGGCGAAAACATCAAGGTTCGCCCGGAGGAAGTCGCTAAGGTCTTCAGTCATTGCGGGGCCTAACTGTGATCCGATCTTCAGTATTCGCGAAGGGTCGTCACGGCTAACTGAAATGTCCATTGTTAATTCAACCGGTGCCGCCTTCTCTTCCCTGGGTTTCTCATCGTCGTCTCTCGGATCTATATCTCCGTAGATCCGAGAACTATGCCCGAGCCAGGGCTCGGGCGCTACTTGTCAATTATCCGTGTTGAGGATGCGGACGGGGTTGTCCGCAACCTTTCCCTTCTCCCTCCGGTGGGCCTCTCGGAGCTCGGCCACATAACAGGAATGACCAGCTGCTTGGTCACCATGAACAATGCCTACTCCTTTGTCAGTCGGAAACTTCAAAGTTAAGCACCACGGGGCTAATGCCGCCCTAAATTCAGCCAGGGCCGGCCGACCCAAGAAAACATTATACGGAGAGTCCATATCCAAAACTACAAAGGGTAGAATTCGTACCCTCCGACGCTCGCCTTGTCCCAGTTCAACTTGTAACTCGACATATCCTACTGCGTCAGTCGCAGTGCCGTTAAAGCCGTGGATACGAGCTTTGGATGGTTTCAAGTCTTTTGTCTCTAGCTTCATCTGATCGTAGGCATTCTTGAAGATGATGTTGACTGAACTTCCACAATCAATCAAAATTCTTTTTACATATGCTGGTCCGATCGTTGCAGATATGACCATGGGATCGATGGTCGGAGCCTCTACCTGATCAGCGTCTCTGTTCCTAAACACAATATCGTCTGTCATCACGCGCTGCTGCTTAGCAGGGGCCCCGTCCTCTACATTCGAACAACACTCAAAATCTGCATGCTTCAAGGAGCTTGCATATCGTTCCATCTCTTGCCAGTTCTTATCTGCGGGATGAGGTCCGCCGATAATTGTATTTATGACCAGTCTTCCAACAGTCCGGGCAGGCTCCTCAGGATGACGTGGAGCTGGTGCACGACCTGGGTTGGACGTTCCCTGTCCTCCTTCCTGTGGATCCTTTACAAATTCTTGCAACTTCTTTTGTCTGATCAATTTCTCGATAGCGTCATGCAGGTGTTTGCATTCTTCCGTGTTGTGTCCATAAGTTTCATAGAAGCGGCAATATTTCCCAGTCCGCTTCTGTTCTTCAGTTGATTCTTTTGGACGTGGTTTTCTGTACTGAAAAGTATAGCAGGTGGATAGGTAAATGTTCTCAAGTGGGGCGTTTAGCGGAGTGTACTCGCCGTAGCTTGGAATTCTCGATTTCCACTTTCCAGCTTCTTTCCTCTTTCCTTGACTTCTTCCTCCGGCCTCTTTGGGCTGCACAGGCTTACTCTGGACATTGACTTGGACCTTTCCCGAATTGTCTCCAGATTGCTTCACTGCAATGTTGCTCTTGATTGACTCTTGGGCAGGTCCCGGTGCCTTATCTCGTCGTACCCACCTAGCTTCCTCTCTTCTTATGAACTGGTGTGCCTTGGAGTAGAAACGCTCTAGCGTAGCCGGAGGTTTTCCTGCCAGCCAGTCTCCAAACTCAGAATCCGGATCTACACCTCTCATTACAGCCATTAGAATTGCATGGTCATTGGGATTACTGACTTCAGTTGTCGCCACGTGGAATCTTTGTAAGTACTCCTTCAGCGACTCTCCGGGATTTTGGATTACACTTGACAGAGACATCACGTCCTTCGGGCGTGTAGTGTGTATCCTGAACTGCTCAATAAACTTCTTTGCCAACTCCTCGAAGTTTGATACGGATCGCGGAGGAAGTCGGGTGAACCACATAGTAGCGATCCCAGATAGAGTAATCGGAAAGCACCTACACTTGGTGGCATCATTTGCTCTGGCTGAATCCATCATCCACTCATACCTCATTACATGTTGTCTGGGGTCAGTCTTTCCTTCGTATGCAGGAATGGTTGGCATGCTAAACTTCTTGGGGTACGCCGCTTGCAGCACAACATCCGTGAACGGAGTATGACTTCTTGACACTCCCCAGTCGTCATTTGATAAGCCCTGATTTTCTTTCATCAGTTGCCTGATCATGGCTGTCAGATCGGGTGTCTGTATGGAAGCTGGGAGGTTGGAGTCAGTTCTACGCGCCTGTCCATGCTGATGCCTCCTTTCCTGGCGATTTGCCAATCGTGCGTCGTGAGGTTCAACATTGTTAGCATTTTGATGATCTGGAGCTCCATCCTCCATCTGTACTCTGGTTCGGAAGCTTCCAGTTCTGGCTTGGTCGCGGTCTCCAACTGTTCGAACAGCAACATCCGCCCTTGCAGCTTCAGTCTTACGGCGTCTACGCCTGGGTGGTTCATCAGAAGAAGTAGAGCTGTCAGAAGAGGAATAAGCAGCTGGATTGCCCCCAGCATTCTGTTGTTGCTGTTGAGTGAGTTGTGCCATCAGGTTGGCATTAGCTTGCATCTGTTCTCCCAGTTGTCTCCTGCTTTCCCTAAGTTCTCTCATCAAGTCATTGAACTCTACTCTGGTGACAACTGGAGTCTGTTCTTGAGTGGCAATCCCTACACTCGGGATCGCTGGTTGATTGCTAGGTCCTGCTTGTTGCACGCTAGCAGTCTCTCGGGCATCCGCATTAAGAGAAGCTGACCTGGTATGCGGTCTTGCCATTGTAGAGTTATTGGTATGAACCCTGAGTAGAATCAACGGATGTCCTATCAGTAAGTCGGATCTTCTTTGGGGGATTTGTTCAATCCAGTAGCTTCAAAGCATATCCTTGAGGTCTGAGAATTCGATTCTCAGTGAAAGCACCAAAGTGTTAGCACCAAAATTGGTCACTAACCTCGTAGAAGAAGATTGTGAAGAGATATAAGTGATGAAATCAAATTAAACTGAGAAGACAGTGCTAATCTAAATACAGAAAGTAAGAACACCAAATTTATAGTGGTTCAGCATAATTGCCTACGTCCACTTTGAGATTAAAATTTATTGATCTTCTTTATAGTTGATTACAAATACAATTCGTGAATCAAATGCTTGAATGAAGTTGTTAAGTAGAGAAGATGAGTCTTGAAAATGGCAGAGTCTCCCCGGTGTTTTCTCTCCAAAAAAAAGGATCCATTTCACTGTGACCCTGCCCCTCTATTTATAGGCAAAGATGGGCTGGACTTCCCAAGTGGGCTGATTGCCGAACGCTCCAGCCCGAGTACAGTGGTCGCCGTATGCCGAGCAAGGTTCGCCGAACGCTCTGCGCCGAACCATCCCTTCTATGCCGAACGGTATGTTGGTGTCGTGGGAAATGTAGGATGGTTGTCTGTTGAGGCCGAACGCTCTGCGCCGAACCATCCCTTCTATGCCGAACGGTATGTTGGTGTCGTGCTGAATGTCTCCTGGATGTCGAGTATTACGCCGAACACCATGGGATGCCGAGTACTCTTGTATGCCGAGCAGCCTTGATGCCGAGCGACCTTGTATGCCGAGCAGTCTTGATGCCGAGCAGCCTTGATGCCGAGTACTCTGGTATGCCGAGTAGTCTTGATGCCGAGTACTCTGGTATGCCGAGCAGTCCTGATGCCGAGCATTCTTGTGCGCCGAGTACCTGTTGGATGTTGGGTGCTTCGCCGAACACTCCTGGATGTTAAGTGCCTCGCCGAACACTCCTTGAGGCCGGTACTCTTGTACGCCGAGTACCTGTTGGATGTTGGGTGCTTCGCCGAACACTCTTTGATACCGGACACTCTTTGATGCCGAGTACTGATTGCCGAGTACTAGTTGCCTGGTCAAATCCCCAGGAAACAAATGGTAACTGTACCATATAATTCTCGTGGTTCTCCTAGATATTTCCCGAGTTAAAATCCTTCGGTGTTAAGTAGGAACATTTCCATACCACCAAAATTAAGAAGGATTATATATTTAGACCAAGATTAGATAGTCGGTTATTTAACTATCAGATAAACAAGCATTCAACAAATATTTATTTCATAGGTGAAAACCAACACTGGTTAAGCACACAAGCAACCACTAGCCTCCATTAATAAATCTTTCATTCATTTAAAATCACTTTGTAAATTATTTGTACAAAAATACATTTACAAAGGTATATCCATAAATCCTTATATTTTCAATATTAGAAAACATCCATATACTTATCTCAACGGTATAAGTATATTCACACACATTACACCTCGCATCTTAGAAAATGCACTCATATACTTACATATACAATATAAGTATATTTAAAAAATTAGGAAAGATTTTCTTTTTATTCGATTCTCAAATCATTTATAAATTTCTTACAATTCTCCAAAACCATTTATAAACCATTTTATAAATCTCCGAAAAACCATTTATAAACCCTTTATAAAAATTCAATCGCTTATAAACTCTTTGTACATTTTAAAAATCATTTATACACCCTTTATAAATATGTAAAACCATTTATAAAACTCCTTTTATAAACCTATAAACCCGTTTCTAAAATTCGTTTATACCTAACCATTTATAAACTCTTTCACCTTGTAAATAATCTTCCTTTAAGTCTTCAAACCATTTTATAAACTCCTTTGTAAAATCTAAGTGTTTCAACTTTATTCATAAGTCTCGAAAACATTTATAAATAATTATAAATCTTTTACTTCAAAACACCATTATATAATAATAATTATTAATAATAAGCATTATAAATTAATGAAAATTATTAACTTTAAAACATCTTAAAAATAATAATTAATAATTCCAAAATATTATTAAATAAACAATAATAATTAATCTTTACCATTTTTATAAATAATAATAATTTATTTTCAAAACCTTATTAATAATCCTTATTATTAATTTCAAACCATAATTATTCTTGAAATAATCAACCTTTCAAAATATTAACATTTTGATAAATTCTTTAAAACAATATTAAATATAAACAAATAACTTTAATACAGTACTAATATTATTAAATAACCTTAAAATAATATTACTATAATTAAATAACTTTAAAACAATATTAATATATAACTTTAAAACAATATATTTTCGAAACCCAATTTCGGATTTAAAATCATTTCCCATCACAAAACCAATTCCAACTCAATGGCAATTTATAGTATTTCAAAATACTAATTTAAGGCTAATAGCTACCCAACACTTAACCAGTATCGATATTGATTTTCTATCACTCCTGGGTTTTAGTTTTCAAACATATAACAATGTTATAACCACAGTATCCACATCTAGGCTCATTTTTCAATAATCCATATAAAAGAAATATTATTGAAATAATTCAACAATAGCAAGGAATCCTATTGGATCCCTCCAACCTGTCCCCCTACATCACAACTTATATATATATATATATATATCAACACACATATATATATGTAAATAAAATCAACAATGGTGAGGAATCATGTTGTATCCCTCTAACCCGTCCCCCTACATCACAGTAGTACATAATCATAAAATATAAATCAACCGCTTCGAGGTGGGATTTGTATACAAAGGGTCATCCGCTCTTACACGGGAACGTAATAGGGTCTCATCCGCTCCAGGGGCACGAATATATCCAAACCCACTAATAAATATAGTAATTTATCCAAACAATCATTCAACAATTCTTATCAACTATATATCATACTAGTTAACCAAAACGAAGAGTTTAACTCACTAAAATTTTCTGTTGTCGCTTTCGCGTTCTGGTTCCGTCTGAATTCGAACAACATTCGAATTCAGCATGGAATTCAACTAGCTTCTATTGCCACCAATCCAATTCCATTTCGAAGATCTTGTCCCTACGAGTCGAACGCAACTAACCGCATTCGATTTGGACCTAATACGGATTAGATATCGATTATACAAGATTTTATAATTATATAATATAGTTTTATAACTAATTACATCATTATAACTTTAATACCATCATTTAAATTCCTTACTCGCATTATCTTTCTTCTTACTTTCCAAAATACTTAAGCACGCACGTGACCACTGATCCCCTCCATCATCAGCGCCACTCGTGCTCAGATCATCATCACTCTATGATCACCAGACATCACCCACGTCACTCCGCATCCACTACCACCGTAGCCATATCCTCACTTGCCTCCTCCACCTCGCACCAACTCAGAACGTCAAACGACGTTCATCTAGAAATTCCGACCAACCACGACCTAATAGTTCTCCAAACTCTGCCACAACGTAGCCCTTCCTCCTCTCGACACTTCTCCTTCAGACTTTACGCCATAAGATTGACGCTGGCGCCGGAAACCACCAAAACCCGAACCCACCACTATCCATGATCGAGGAAGAAAATTAGCCACCACGCCATAGCATAGAACGATCCTACCGGTCATTCGCCTCATCTCCCCAAGCTCTACACTTCTCTATTTGACAACGAGCCCAAATATCCCTTCTGGTGGCGCTGATGACCCTTAGCCATTCGATGATGGTCGTTTTTTTAAAAAGATAATGAACATTTTTTATATACAAATTTTTTCTTTTCTTTGTTTCTCTGGTTTGAAAACTTTAAAAAAGGGGAAGTTGAAAAATATATATTAGAGATGGTTATGGGCTTGGGTATGGGAATGGTATGGTGTGAATAATGGGAAGGTATGGGTTGATTATGGGAATTGTAAATATATATATTATTAAATTTAAAATATCAAGCTCTTAAACGTCCGTAAATCTCGAACTCCAAATGAGGCATGCCGCCTGGCATTCTATATATTATACCCCTATTTCAAACCCAATGGAACTAGTCTCGAGGCCTAATTCGATCATATACAGAAGATAGCTTTTCAACCCAATCATTATTAAATTTCTAAAATTAATTTATACGCGTCTCGATCTCGCACGACCAAACAATATGTCCAATCACCATGAAATTTGTCGACATATAATAATTCATTATTACAGATCCGATGAAACTGGTTTCGTCAAATCTGAGTCTGTGCCCCGGAAGGCTATTTTTACACGTTAATTAGAACGAATTATTTTAAAAACAAAAATTAATCACTTTTAAATTTACATTAAAAGTTTTACTATCTTCATTTTAATTTAATAGAATTTAAATAAGCTTTAAAATCATTTTTATCCAACTTAAAACTCAAGATTCAATTATTTAAACAATTTCATTTATTAAGTTCAACAATTTAATTATCAAATAAATCGCTATATTTGAAATTCAAGTTATTTAGCTTATAAAAATAACTTTCCAATATTTAAAATCAATTAAATATTTCAAATTCAAATGACTAAAATTCTGGGTCATTACAAATAGTTTGGTTGTTTAATACTCAATATTGGATTTGTAAGTTATATCTTTCGTAGTAAGTATAACAGATATTGGGAATGTCCTAAATGATATGCAAAGATACATTATTAAAATGCTTAATAAGGAACATGTAAGATGGATTCCTTATGCTTTAGCAATAAGAATTATCGTACATGTTGTATTATCTGTAATATCATAATTTGCTTATGTATTTGATACACGAAGAACATATCAAATCCAAATTAAGATCACTAAATGGTAGTTTAAAGTATTGTTGAGTATTTACGAAATACTAGAGAATTGTTTATAGAAACAATGAACTCCTTATGAATCAGTGTATGAACTCAAACTCCATGAGAGATATTGAGTATAATATGTCAATATTAAATTCATGTTCAAACCTTAATTAAGAAGCTTTAAGTTGGAAATGTTCCAAATAAAACACTATGGCTAATTCAATGAAAAGGCTAAGTACATCTTCTTGAATAGCGCCACGATAAAAGCAATGTATAAATAAAAATGCATATTTATAACTGAACTAGGGGCTATTCCAGGTATTAAGAATACCAGTCATTGTTATATGATAATAATGTAATAATAAGAGCTTACTAGAGGTCGAGAAACATACTCTGAATAGTTCCATATAATAAAGGTAGTTTATCAACATCAGAGAGAGTTGAATGGTAGAGTAGATAATTAGACAACATAGCTGACCCATTCACGAAAGGTCTAACTTGATCGGTTCTCATTAAACCGATCGAAGGGATGGATTGCGATTCCATAATTGGCCCCAAGTGTAAGTGGGAGATTGATAGAATTAAGAGCATGCCATATAGAAAATTATGTAATTGTTACATATATCTAACTAGATAACCAATCTTGTTCAAAATAAAATATGTTTTCTTTCTATTATATACTTGGTATAATGTTTTATATAGTAATCAATTAATTTAACTAAAAGTATATTCAATAGAAAATCCATAAATGGTATGTTTTTTGATAGTAGTAACAGTGCGTTGTAACCATGAGTGATTTATCACAGTAAAATAAACTTCCTAGTCAAGATGTATCAAGACTGGATATCGATGCATCCATTGAAACTAGAGTATATAACACTCTCCAAATGTTGGGCAGTGTATTACTCATGGCTATTGGGGGCACCAAAGGGTTATGTATTGATAGTTATTGGATAACAATAAAATGACACACTCGATAGTTTTCTATTGGTTAACATAACTTAGGTCAAACAGAAAATATCGATGTGATAAAATTACATAGTTTTCTCGACTTGAGAATACTTTTGATCTTTATTGTGGAAGCTTTGCTTTAATTGTAGTTAAATCATGACATGGCATCCATCGAATGACTATAGTTGGGTCGAGTGAAAGCACTGAAAGTGAAACATTATTCAAGAGATGATTCATCTCCTTAGTTATATGAGGTTAGTGTCACGATCAACTGAAGCCAACTCAAAGTCAAAGTCTTTGTCTAGAGTAGTTTGGTTAATAATAGTTATTATTAATGAACCAAGGACTTTGTGTTTGAGCAATAGAGTTGAATATGGATGATATTGGAATTTTTACAACTACCAAATTCCATAAGTCCAAAGTGATATAATTTTGACGAAGAGAATTGGTGTAAATAATAGTCATTCCTAGGTAACGTTTAATAAAGTAAAATTGGATTTTACTAAAATCGAGAAAGAAATAAATTTGGTCATAATGTCACAACACCTGCTAAGTGATGTGTAAATGCTAATATTTGAATTGTTCGATATTAATTGTGACCAAATTTACACATAAGAGTTACAAAACTGAAATCGTAACAAACCGGGAAATTCAAACACTTCATTTTCGAATATCTCAACTTTTGGAAAATGTTTAAATATTGAAAATATAATTTTTATAACCTTGTTAAATACTTTTCAATTAATAACTAACAGTATAAACTTCTTTTTGAAGTATGTTTAAAAAAATATATTCTTTGAGTAAATATTGAATATGTGACCGAAAAACGTATCGTTAAAAATCAACTCTTTATTCAATAAAACTTGTCCAATATCTTTGGGCTTATGTAACAAACACATGTAAACATTAACAAGTGCTTAAACCTTCTTATTACTAATGGAAATTAATTAAGCTAAAAGCTTCTAGAAGAAGGACCAAAGGACCTTTGATCTAAGGAGGAAAAGGTGGAGTGATTTAGGGAAAGCATGGTGTCTAAGAGGCATGGATGAATGTAACTACATAGTCGACCTAGGAAGGTATTGATGGTCTTTTGTCACTAATACCTAAGCTTATAAATAGGAGGCAAGGGCTCTCTTCATTCTTACAATTCATAAACTCAAAGTTCTAAGTTCTTATAATCCTTTCTCTTCTCAAAGTTCTTAAATCAAAGCAGCTCTAAACTAGTTCAAACTCCTCCAAACTCAAGCTATCATCCTAATATAACTTATAACATCATCACATCACCTCAAACCTAAAGAAATTAGAGCCATCCCCTCCATTCCCACCAAGGCCGTACTCAATCTAGAGTAATTGGAGCTTGGCCTTACACTTCTAGATCCCCTCTCCTCTTGTTCGTGCGTGTTCATATGCTCATGTATTAAAGGTAGGAAGTTATTGTTGTGTTGTTAGGAAGAAATTGAAGGGAATTAGCTTAAATTGGTTGAAAAGTGAGTTATCTCACTCATCAAATAAAATATGACACTTTGTTAAACCAAAACTCGACAACTTTGCTTGTTATAAACAATGATAATATACCCTAATTACTTAAATTTATAACCCTTAATTATGTGCTTTGAAAAGTATGTGATTTGTTTAAGTATTATGCCTTAAAAAGCTTTGAAGTGTGTTGTTAACATAAGTACACATAATTGGAAATCTAAACGTTGAAATTAAACATGTTATTTAGTACATATGTTATTACATGTCTTATTGCGATATGATTTGAATTTGGGAATCATATATGTTTATATAAGTGAATGATATTAAATATTGAATTGGATACAGAATTGTCCGTATAGCAATAGTCGCTATAAACACACTTTGAAATCCCTTTCTTTTATCTCACTTATTAAACTCCGTATTTGGCTTATTTTCAAATAAAATGTTTTCTATACTTATAGAAGTATAAATGATAGTAAAAAGTGAAGTTTAAAAGCTATTTTGTTTATAAAACAAAATTACTAGAGTTATGGTCCATATAGCGATAGTCACTATAGATGCACTTTGACAAACAAATTTTTGTGAAGTTTAAATTGTTACTACTTTGGATATTTTTATGGAATATTTTCAAGTGAGTTTTATAAAAGATATATAAGTATTTTAAAGGTATTTATTTATATACGTGTCTATAAAAGTATTTTTAACTCTTTTATTAAAATAAGAACTTTTATACACTTTCCTTTCTTACCTTATTCTAAATTCTATATTCCTTATTATATAAACTATTATACATATTTATATCATTTTAAAAGAGTTTCTAACTTATTTATACAGGTAATTTCAACAGACTATTATTTTAGAAGAAGGGATGAAAAGTAACACTTATGTAATGACCTTAGTTTGATTATTTATGCAATGTTAGTATTACTATGCTTAACACTAAAAGCCGAACAAAGTTGGCTTCTCAATTTGTGAGAGTCAAGGTTGATGTTCGAGTAGGGACGGAACAATAGAGCTCTAACCTATCGGCTTCCTTCTTGGCCAAGGAATAGTTAAACTGGAAGGTCAGAAATGTGTTAAGTATACAAACCTTGACTCTAAAAACAATAACTTAAGACTCGATAGTCGATTACCGATCTTGACCAAACTTAACTTTGGAAGTATATGAAAGGCTTTGCAGATTTATACCTATGAGAACCCTCAAGGAGGAGCATTGGTATGAAACTCTTATAGCTTTCGGTTACTTCTAAAAGAACCGAAATTATGTTAACAAAAAATTCATCGATTAGTTTTGAAGAGTTCGGGATCGTTAATGTTTTACTTGCCGATACCACTTCAAAACTGTTATACGGTTCAATTTTGGAAGAATTCATTGAATTGGGCTCTGTTTAAGTGAGAAGACTAGTGGGAAAGATGCTAAATGTAGCATCGACATTGGAAAAATGACTAAAGTCATAGTAGGATGCACAATCCTGGGTTTAGCTAACCCATATAAGGGGTACATCTCCAATTATCTAGAATATGCTTATAGATGTTGCTAGTGGGCGTTGTTGATACTTGATTAATGTGTTAGGGCGTAGGTTGATTGTGTTTACCTTATGGTATATTTATCTAGAGATATACGACACTCAAAAATTATTTTCTGGCCCTTATCAAGGGGATTGGTCTCAGTAGTATTATTGGGAGGTCTCTATGGAAAATCCATATACGAACATGCCTCAGTGGTTTTTAATTTACTTTAATATGTTGTGGTGTGACCAATGTAAGCATCACAACTATTTTCATATTTATGTTACTCACCTTAGACATTATCTATAAATCACCTAATGTAAATATCAATTGAGTTAGGTTCTTTTGAGGGGAAACCAATCTGGTGATTTGGTTAGTCTCAAAAGTACTGTGATGTGTTTATATGCAATTCTGAGTTTCTTATACCAGACTTATATCTGACACTTGGTGTTTCTTTTCCTAAAACTCCTCGTGTACTCTTTCGAGTATATTGAGTAAAATAGGTCTTAGGGTTGGATATTTCAAGCTGATGGGGACAAGATGGATGCTCCCACCTGTCTATCTCTCTACCTATTTTCATTTCTGTTCACTATCATGTATGTATTCAGTATTGTGAGGACAAACAGTTATAACTATCCAAGTTGATTGTAGTACTTAGTCATTTTGTAACTTCGATTCATGTATGTTGGTTTAACTCTTTGTACTACACTTTTGGTATATTATATATTATCTTTCCGCATGTGAGATTCTGATATTGTGTTCTTCTTTCTTGTTCTTTTCATTTTCTTTTATTTTACCCTAACTTTCTGTCTTTTTGGCATTTTGGTGCTTGGCCCACGAATACTGTGGATGTAGTGTCGACATTCGGGGATCGAAAAGCCAATTATTACATTGTGGTATTGGAGCCTAAGGTTGAGCGAACACCTTTGCTTTGGTTCGGTATGGCTTATTAGAGGTAGGGTAAGTGATGCCCTGGAATGAGTTGAGAGTATTATACATATGAGAGCATATTTGTTATTCCAAAAATTTAACTTTTAATATCTCTCTCTTAGAAATTTTTTCTTTAAAATAAATCCTTCTTTGAAACAATCTTTTCTTAATGATCTCATCTTATCCTATCTTAGTATTTCCTTACTGAGTAATCTTTCCTTGAATAACTCTATCTTGAAGTATTCTAAAGATGTTTTGCTATAAATTAGGTAGCAAACTATGAGTACTCCTGCTGCAAGTGCTAGAGGTAGTAGAGGTCGTGGTGGTAGAGCTAGTACCGTCACCAATGGTAGCACTCGAGCTCCTAAGATAATTCTATAGCCGAACCTAGGGAGAATGTAGTGGAGGAAGTGGTGCAAGTTCATCCCCTGATTAACTTTGCTTCACTCTGTCGGGATTTTGAGAGGCTTGGTGATTATAGGTTCAGTGGGACTGAATCGATTATGGAGGTTCGGACGTGGTTAAGGTTATGTGAAAGGATTTTTAGAGATTTGGAGTTGGGTGATACTGCCATGAATTGGTGGAGTCTATTACTACGGATGTCCCGAAGACTGATTTTTCTTGGGCCCAGTTTAAGGAGGAATTCGAGAAGATGTTTGTACTAGAGGCGGGGAAGACCTTGTTATTTAGAAGCTTCTTCGCTTTGAAGCAAGGTACTATTACTTTGGTAGAGTATGAGAATAAGTTTAATGCACTATATCATTTTGGGCCTAGTATAATAGACACGCCTTTAAAGAAGAATGAGATGTTTATAGGTGGTATCCGTCCCGAGTTTTAGCTGGATATGAATAATCATCTCATAAGTTTCTTTGTTGATTTAGTGAATACGGGCTTGAGATTTGAGAGCTTAGCACCTACACCTATTGTTTCTACAATGAAGCCTATTATTTCTACAACAGCTAAGGATAATAAGCACAAATTTTAGGAGAAGAGATCCAAGGTTGTGTGCAACAAACGTAGGAAGGTAGCGCGGTATGCTAACGAGTGTAGGTCCAGTGGAAGGGGACAAATGGTTAAGGCACCGCAAGGGTGTTGTAGTTGCCATCAGGTTGGTCATTTTGCTAGGGGTTTCCCTATACCCAAAATAGGGGAGCAACCTAGGGCCTTTGCTATTACTGCAACACCTTCCACTTCAGTAGCACCTAAGGGGAAATAGGTTCCGGAAGGTACTCTATCTATTTTTGGCATTTATTCATGTCTTGTTTGATATCAATTCTTCTCATGGCTTTATCTCTCATTGTCTTGTCAATAAACTTGATCTGGAACCAATTATTGTTCATGATTCTATTTGTGTATCGAACCCAGTAGGTGGTTTGACAAATCTTCGTATGGTATGTGAAGGAGTTCGGATTTCTTGTTTCGATCAACTCTTTCCATGCGATATGTTCGTTCTTGGTTTTTGTGATTTTGATCTCCTACTAGGAATGGATTGGTTGTCTTATTATCATTCCATCTTGTATTGCGAGAGGAGGACCGTGGTGCTAAAGAAGGGAATGGAGGTCCATATATTTTATCTTGTGAAGAGCCTGTTCTTGTTTGAGTAGTTATCTATATTCTCTCGGTGTAGCAGATGGAGACTTAAAGTCAATTTCCATCATTCGAGAATTTTCTAATGTATTCGAGGAGGTTTTTGGTTTACCTCCCCATCGTGAAATCGAGTTTCATATTGATTTGATTCTTGGTGCTAGTCCATAGGTTATGTCCGAAGGAGAAGTTGGAGTTAGCCAATCAGATTAGTAACTCGTTACGGAAGGGTCTGATTCGACCTAGCCATTCGAATTGGGGGACGCCCATCATATTTTCCACAAAGGCCGACGGTTCCCTAAAGCTTTGTGTTGATTACCGCGAGCTTAATAAGCGGACTATTCGAAACAAGTATCCTTTTCCCAGAATCATTGACTTGTCTAATTAGCTTCATGGAGCTCGTGTATTCTCTCAACTTGACCTTATTACAGGTTTTCATCAATTAAGGGTAGCAAAGGAAAGTATGCCCTTGAAAGCTTTTTGTTCTGATCGATTTTATGAGTGGTTAGTTATTCCATTCAGTTGAACCAATGCTCCAGCTTATTTCAGGCACTTAATGAATTATGATGTCTTGAACAAATTGGTCATTGTTTTCATTGATGATATTCTAGTTTATTCCAAGACCATAGAGGAGCATTCTTGGCATTTGAGAATTTTATTGGAGGCATTGAGAGAACATGCTCTTAAGGCTAAGTTCTCAAATTGTCATTTCTGGCGGTTGGAGGTTAGGTTCTTGGGACATGTTGTTTCTGGAGATGGTATTTCTGTTGATTCGACAAAGGTTACAGTTGTTCAGGATTGGAAGAGACCTGAAAGTGTAATGGAGATTCGAAGCTTCTTGGGTTTGGCTAGTTATTATCGGAGGTTCATTCAGGATTTCTTCAAGATTGCATCATCACTTACGACTTTGACAAAGAAAGATGTCAAATTTGTTTGGAGAGAAAAGTGTGAGTTAGCATTTGGAGGGTTAAAGAAGAAGATAACTAGCACTCCCTTTTTGACTATTCTAGATGGAGTGAAGGTCTTACTTTTTACACTATTGCTTGTGGAACAGAATTTGGTGTTGTGTTGATGCGATAAGGGAAGGTTGTTGCCTATGCTAGTAGACAGCTGGCACCGCATGAGACTAGATGTGCAATGTGTGACGACCCGTAATTTTTGGATATTTGAAATGGGAATATTTAATTGATTTTAAATATTCAAATGTTAATTTCTAACATGAATTTCAAATGCCACTATTTAGTGAGTGATTTAATTGTTTAATTAAATAATTGGAAATTTGGGTAAATGGTTGAATCTGAAATTTTAAGCCTGTTAAAAATATTTTAAAGGCTTGTAAAATTTATATTGATAGTACTGAAGATAATAAAAGTGTTAAACTTGAATTTGGAAGTGTTTTGTTAAGTTTTGAAATTATATCGTTCAAATCGATATTTAAAAATAGCCTTCCGAGGCACAGTCTCGGTATTCGACGAAACCAGTTCCATTGGATCCCTAATAGTGTATTATTATCGGATTTGAATTTTCGTAGTGTTTGGAGTTGTTGTGTGAAAGTACGATATATAAACGCCCTGAATCTATATCGAAATTCAATATAATAACTGGGTCCAAAAAGCTATCTTCTCCATACGATCGTATTAGGACTCGAAACCTTTTCCATTGCGTTCGGAATAGGGGTATAACATTATAAACGCCTAGCGGCACACCTCGATAGGATGTCGAGATTTTTAGTTGCGTAATTTGAGACGATTTATATTTAAAATCAAAATATAATATACATCTGTAGACTGGTCAAATAATTTCACATCAGAGTCAAAGTCATAGCCGACTCTCTGCAAGTTGAAACGTATATGTTTCCCTTACCTTCTCACATACGCTATTTTTTTTAGACGGCATATGATCCCATTCTTTCTCGTTCAAAAATAAAGGAGAAACCGACTTACCTTCATTCGAAAAAAAAACGAAGCTTTTAGAGTTGATTACAAATCTCGTTCCCCCTTCTTCATTTTTGCAAATTGAAATCAGAAAAAGGAAAATAAATAAATAGCCGAGCTTTCAATCTACTGCCTCGTTTAAATCGCGAGTATCCCAGCTATTTATTTATTTTTCCCTACCCGTTCGAATCGATTTTTCCCCCTATTCGAAAAATAAGTGAGGCCAGAACCGAGTTCGTGATTTCGAACTAAATTCATTCGAAATTCAAAGAAAAGGGCTTTTCAAATCGATCGAAGCGAAGTCAGAATCTCGAGGGTCGCGACGTCGTTTGATCTGGGATAGCACGCGCACACAACTCTGGAGGTCGGGCGAGGTGATGCTCGTGAGGCCGTGGGCGTGTTCAAGCCTGTCGACTAGGGAAGTCAGCTCGTGGCGGCGCAGCATGGGTGATGGGATCGAGGTGTCAGGATGAGGGCTTTGTCTGAGTTGGTCGACGAAGAGGTATTTGATCTTCGTTTTTCTCGAGTTGATTTTTTTTAAGATACGAATATTTTCTATTTAATTTTGATAATTTACTTTTACAGTAGTTCTAGTTGTTTGAAAAAAAAATATACATACTGTTCAATTTTTGAAGTATGAACGATGGTAATTAGGATATGCATATATATACACTGTTAACAAATTTATAATTTGGTCAGAGAAAAGGAAATATATGTTTGTAGTGGGATATATGTAAATGCAGTTTTCAATTTATATATCTATATTAAGAAAGCAGAAAATAAATAATTACATTTTTGAATCGATATAAAATAAGTTTTCAAATATATATAGTTAAGTAGGAAAATTATGGACAGTAAAGTAAATTTCTAGTATTTTATTAAGAAAAGAAAACAAATTTTGATAATAAAATTATATATATATATAAATATACACATCTATTTGAATAAATATGGGAAAATTGGTTTAATAAACTTATTTAATTACTTTAGTCGCTAAAAATATTTTATTGAAAGAAAATTTGTTTAAAATTAAATTATTGGTTTAAACCCAAGTTATTAGCTAAACTAAATGAATAAATAGTGATTAATTGTTTGACTAATTCAAATATTAATAAACTGTACAAATGTTTGTACAAGGTTTAAAATCGTGGAGAAACAAGTCGAGATGGATTGGATTGCTAATTTAAAAGGCAAAGGTGAGTTAATCTCACTCACCTGGGTTATTTAAATTTAAATAGTTAAATTTAAATTGAATGAATGATTGTTTGAAATTGATTAGATGTGATATATTATATATAGTAGTATATATATATATTGGGTGATTGATATTCCCGCATTATATAACGGATGAGACCCTATGCGCCGCATAATAGCGGATGATATTATATTAATCCCATATACCGCGATATTCAACCTCGAAGTGGAATTGGTATTGTGCTAACGTCTGTGGATGCAGGGAAACAGGTTGGAGGGATCCAACTGGATTCCTCAAAAATTTATTTAGAATGTTAATATTCTCTGTTATGAATATTTGATATCCCATGATGAATTATATTGATGATTGGATTTTTGGATGCAATGGTTTGATTTAATATATTCTGGTATACTGAGTTATCCAAATCTATAGAAGTGGATCTTTGAAAGAAAATAAAGAGAGAATTCTTAAGTAAAATAATTTTAGAGAATTTGAATAAAATAGAGAATGAATTGGAAAGAATAAAAGTGATTTTTAAATTCTAGTAAATAAATTCCGAGTAAGGAAAGGAGATTTCGAATAAAAGGGGAAAATAATAAATTTTAAACTTAAGTGTTATTATTTTAAAGAAATAAAGAATTTATTTTAAAATTCAAGGGTTAAATTTATTTTAAAGGATAAGAAAGGAATTTGGAAAATCTGAATTGGTATTCTAAGTTAAAGAGATTTTTAAATCATAATAAGAAATAAAATGGATTTGAAATAAATGAAGTAAGTAAGGAAATTTATTTCAAAGTGGAGTAAATTGGAAATCAATTGTAAATTGATTTAAGTGTTTGGAATTGAGATTTAAAAGAGAAGTGAGATTTTGGGATTTATAAACTGGGTTTATAAAAGTGAAGTAATATATCAGTAGATATTCGGAAGGATAAATTCATGGCAGAAAGTTATTAAAGAAATGGGTAAAGTTGTTTAAAAATAAATGGTGATTTATTTTTTAAAGATGTGGAAGGAAAGCGTATTTCCCTGGATAGCCGAGTACGTTTTCAAAGCGAATTTTTAAGTATAAGTTGAAAGTTTTAAGAATTGTTTAAAAGCATGTTTTAGAAAATTTATTATTTTTAAATGTTTAAGTTTAAAGTAAGTATTTTTCAAATTTATTTAGTACTAATTATTTAAAGGTGACTGGTATTATGTTTTAAAGGTTAAAAGTTAGTTTTATATTTTATAAATTAGCTTTATTTAAATATTCTTAAAGTATAAAATTTTGAAATAATTATTAAAGTAGTTTTTAATTTAAAGTATATTTATAATAAAGTGTTTCTAATTTTTTTTTATAATCTAAAGTGTTTTTACTTGGTGATTTCAGTGGAAATAGGAAATATTTGGGAAATTTATTCCGTGAAGAGAAAGATGGTTTGAACTGTTTTCAAAAGGGTTGAAAATAGAAATATATCTTACGAAGATATTTTGAGATAAATAAATAATTTGGGAAAATTATTTACTGTTTGATGGATGTTTGTGAATGTTAATTGATAGTTAAATAACCGACTATAAATATTGGCCAATGCGCTGATCGTTTCGAAGAGACCGGGATCGAGATTAATTTCTCGAAAACCACTTCGATCCGGTTTGTACGTTTTCATGGGGAAAACGAGTTTGAAATCGAAGATGGAGTAGTGCCTTCGGTTCCGTTCGAACCCGGGACGGACTTGTATGGATGAATGCTTTTCGAAACATCGTTAGGTGGACGATGGGCATTCTAAGGGATGTGTTCTAAAGAGGTAACGCTTAGCCTCAGGCCTCATCAACCGGGAATGACTGAAAATCAGGCGTTATGCAGCAAGGCTATGTGGGTAGCGCCCATTAGGGTGAGATCATCCCTGTCTAGATGTCCCATTTTATTTCGGCTGTGTGGCGGTTGGTCGCGCCAACCGTGGGGTGATCTTACTCGGAATTACCCTTAGGTAGTTCCGGTCTTGTGTTGCACGGGATCGGGCGTGGTTCTCGGTACGCTGATCTAGACCAGGTACTGTGACAGGTGGTACCCCAGTGCCTAGTCATTAGTTGGAAATCCATTCTCCCTACGTGCCTTTTACGGGTTTTGTTTGTATTACCCACTTCGTGGCTAGTATGCTGGAATTTAATCATGTAACAATTTCAGCTATTTGAATAAGTATTTGTATATAGACACTATTATAATATCAAACGGATTTGATAAAAAGTGTTTTGACTATCGTAAGGTAAAAACCCGACATGTTTATTTGTGGCATGGTCTTATCAGATGCTTTTGATTTCAAAGGGTTTGGAAAACTTTAATAATCCAATTGAGTGTGTGTTTTTCACGCTGATTTTCCAGACTGACTCGGGTGTTATTTTATTATAATGCTCGGGTCAGACCGAGTATTATAGATACAGGTTAGGATGCTGTGGAGCTCAGGGGACGAGCTGGATGGCGAGACGTATCACTCGTACTTGATGTATTCCGCTGTGTTGTGTGTACCGTGTATTCAATTTTGTGAGGACATGTAGTGATTACTGTACAGTTGTGTGTTAGATGTGGTTGAACTCTGATGTTGTATTCTAAAGATGTAAAGTATAAACAAATATAGTTTTCTTTTGTGTAAAGATCATTTATTATCTATTATATTTTATTCTGCTGCAATGGTTAGATTCTGTTGTTGATTCATTTTCTTCTTCTATCTTTTCTTCTTTAACCCAAATGGTTCGTATTTCCGTTCTTCTTGAGTTGATTTGATGGAGATTAATGTCAATTCAAGGGGTACGGTTTAGCGGTCCGTTACAGTGGTTTCAGAGCTTAGGCTGGCGATAACCCTGGCTCTGGTGGGATTACTCATTGAAAATATAGTCTGCAGTACTCTAGAAATGAGTTGAGTGTATTAATAGATATGAGCGCGTATTTGTTAGTGAATATAAAATGGTTTTATATTGTGTTGGTTGATTTATTGAGTGGCATATGAACCTTCGTCGGCACAGGCTGGACAACTGTATCGAAGGGGTTTCTAAACACTTGAATAGAACAATTCGACACAATATTGTTTTAAAGGTGGGTGAATGAAATAATTTTACCCAAAAATGTATTTTGATATAAAAGAAATATTTCCTTAAATTGTTATATAACTTGGATGTTTGGATGATAGTATTTAAAAAAAAAGATTATAAAATTGGAATGATTTGTATAACCAATGGGAATTTGTATAAGCATAAATTATACAAATGAATTATAGTTAAAATTTGATTTAATCAAATTGGTAAATTTAAAATCCCGGAGATTTTGGAAGTGTTTTGAAGATAAATAATAGCATTATTATTTTGGGAGGTATTTCTGAAAGAAATTGTTTCAAATAGATTTTTGGGAAGGGACATAGCATTGAGCTCACTTCAGTCGCTGGAAAATAATTCTGATGATGACGGCTGCATCATTAGTATTCATTTTCGAGTTTCTAAGTGACGGATTGCTGCCAAATTGAATTGTTCAGAAAAATTAGTTTTGTTTTTGGAATTTCAAAGGAAATTTGTCGGGAATAAAGCCAGTATTAGTTTAAAAATCCGAGTAGTGTGATTTTGAGATATTGGTGATTTCAAAATGATTTGAAACAATAGCCGGGTGTTTAAAAAAATCCTGAAATCCTTATTTAAATAATTTAGAGAGATCATCGGGAGATAAGTTATAAACTTATAATTGGTGAATGATTTCAATTGAATGGGAAAGTAAGAATTAAGTTGAAATCGAATTAAAATGAAATGAATTGAGATGTAGATGATATTAAGAGAAAATAAGTCCTTACTTAATTTAAATTCAAATGAATTGGGTGGATTAAAGAGAATAGTAAGATGCTAGATTTAACTGGAGTTAAGTTAAATAAAACTGAATTGAAATAAAAATTCAGTGAGTTATAAATAATGTGGAACAGAATAAAATTCTTACTGAAATAAATAAAGGTAAGCTAAGAATTGAATTGGGATAGATAAATTGAAATAGTTCGCAAAAGTTAAAATACACGAATAAAAAGATGCTTGGGCTATAAATAAAGATCTCGAGTTAAAATTAAAATATGGTTGTGATTGATTGTAAATGGGTGGAAGTATGGATATAAATAAGTGTGTGACTTATAAAATTTAAAGGTGGAATAAATAAGTCCGGAATAAAATTGTTTTGTATTTTTGGAAATGAAATAGAAATCCAAACTTGAATTGTAAAAATAGAATTGAATTCAAGTAAGATAATGAAGTGATTTTTTTTTGAAGATAAAAATCAAATATTGAATTGAAAGTGGGAGTGAAATAATTTCGAATAAATTAGTTGATTGAACATGTTAATGAGATTTAAATTGGTTAAATAAAAGTTGAATTGTGAGTTAAATAAAATGGTTTGTATGAAACCAATGTGAATATGAAATAAGATGCAAATATATGGTTTGTAAATAAATTAGAATGGAATGGAATTAAATATAAATTGAGTGGAATCAATTCTAAAATAGTTACAAACTAAAGAAATTGTTTGTTTGAATGAATATCGACGAAATTGCATAGAAATTGATTTTCGGTTGTCGTAAACGAGATTCAATAAAATTCTATGAATTAATAGTAGTAAATAAAATTGATTTTTGAATCAATTACAATGAGTACAAGTTTGTTTGGATTACAAATGAATTGAATGTAAGAAAATGAGTTGAAATTATTCCGAATTGGATAAGATGATATAAAAATTGAGTAAAAGCAATTGAATTAATATTGAGACCTTATAAATTGCTTATGAAAATTGTTTTGTGAATATTGCTTATGAAATGCATGTGTTTAGCCATTGAAAGTAAGTGAAATGTTAACAAATTGCATATATATAGTACTTACGTGTTTAAACTGAGTAAGTACAGGTACCGGGGGCCGTTTAGCAGAATTTTGGTCGCACAAATAGCTAAATAAATAAGCCGCTTTGCTTAAAATGCTAAATAAAGGTACGCCTACGCAATAAAAATAGGAAATATGAACTGTTTTTGTTTTTCTGACCGTGTGGGTCGATGTATATATATATTTATATCTCTTGTCAAATTGCAAAAGCTCCTCCGTACAATGGAGACTCTGTCAAAAATTTTCAAAAATTTTGGAAGTTGGAAAAATTTGTAAACTTTGAAAATTTTCAGTAACGACAAATAATTTCAAATTTGAAATTGAGATAAGGTAAATAGAATTCAATACCTAAAATGAAGCAAATTGATTTTATATGGAATTGGAATTCAATTTGAATATAAACTTCGGTAGTGAAGTAGTAAAAATAAATATTAGAAATATTTATACTGAACTTAAGAAATGAATGGTGAAATTCTTAAGTAAATTTGGTATTGAAAATATACTAAGTGAATAATTGAATGAAGATTAAAACTGAAAGTTGTGAATGGGACAATTGTGGATAAGTGAATAGAAATCAAAATGAATGTGAATAAAAAAAAATTGAAAAAAATTGATATAAATGATAATCAATTGGAATTAATATGTAGGCTGTATGTATATTATTTTATTCGCATAACGGTTTGATCCAGATTCGAGCACAGAATTTCGAGATAGTTATATCAGTCCGAGTTGGGATTTTTCACTCGATTTTCGACGGCGAACCCTGGATATGGATTTTGATTGATTCTGGAAATTCTCTATCATAGTTTGAGACTATGCAAGGAGGATGACGGTTTCTGATCAAGAAACCAGATCTGAGTCAGCACTAAGAAGTCGGGTGGACGCTACTAGTTCGGAAGTGAAATTGTGTGATCGAGTGAGCGATCAGATTTGCTATTGCGTACGGATGATATATGTGCATCGTACGGGCTTAAGTAAAGCGAATATTGAAAATTTGTAAAGGAAGTAAATAAAATGATTTTGAATGTTATGATTGGATATTATTACTGAGTAGGATATACAGGTGTTTAAAAAGAAAAAAAGGAAATTGGGATTTTTGATTTTCGAAGATAGATTGAAATTTGCTCAGCAAAGGTACGTGTTTAAATTTCTGTAAGAAATTTGACGATTTTCTTGTCTAGCCACTTGGCCTTTTGTTTTCTTTTGAAATGTGGGGGCCGTAGAGGCATTTTATAGTTGTACTGAGCTAGCCGCGCAAAGGGGACGCTGGCGAAATTTTTTGGAAATTTAAGGAGTTAGAAAAATTTTGAGAAAATTTTGATAATTCAAAATTTGGTTTCAAATTTAAATTTGAATTGTTAAGTAAGTAATGTTTTGGAACTTATGGATAAGTTGAAAAGTAAATAAGAGGGATATTGTGTCTTTGATAAAAAGATTGTTTTGGGAAGTCATTGAAATTTTTTTGGTTTGGGAAGTTAGTGAACGGGTTGTGGATCATTCTTCCTAACTAGTAATTTCGGGGACGAAATTCTTTTAAGGGGGGAGGAATGTGACGACCCGTAATTTTTGGATATTTGAAATGGGAATATTTAATTGATTTTAAATATTTAAATGTTAATTTCTAACATGAATTTCAAATGCCACTTTTTAGTGAGTGATTTAATTGTTTAATTAAATAATTGGAAATTTGGGTAAATGGCTGAATCTGAAATTTTAAGCCTGTTAAAAATATTTTAAAGGCTTTTAAAATTTATATTGATAGTACTGAAGATAATAAAAGTGTTAAACTTGAATTTGGAAGTGTTTTGTTAAGTCTTGAAATTATATCGCTCAAATCGATATTTAAAAACAGCCTTCCGAGGCACAATCTCGGAATTCGACGAAACCTGTTCCATTGGATCCGTAATAGTGTATTATTATCAGATTTCAATTTTCGTAGTGTTTGGAGTTGTTGTGTGAGCGTACGATATATAAACGCGCTGAATCTATATCGATATTCAATATAATAACTGGGTCCAAAAGGCTATCTTCTCCATACGATCGTATTAGGACTCGAAACCTTTTCTATTGCATTCAGAATATGGGTATAACATTATAAACGCCTAGCGGCATGCCTCGATAGGATGTCGAGATTTTTAGTTGCGTAATTCGAGACGATTTATATTTAAAATCAAAATATAATATACATCTGTAGACTGGTCAAATAATTTCACATCAGAGTCAAAGTCATAGCCGACTCTCTGCAAGTTGAAACATATATGTTTCCTTACCTTCTCACATACGCTATTTTTTTTAGATGGCATATGAGCCCATTCTTTCTCGTTCAAAAATAAAGGAGAAACCGACTTACCTTCATTCGAAAAAAAACGAAGCTTTTAGAGTTAATTACAAATCTCGTTCCCCCTTCTTCATTTTTGCAAATTGAAATCAGAAAAAGGAAAATAAATAAATGGCCGAGCTTTCAATCTACTGCCTCGTTTAAATCGCGAGTATCCCAGCTATTTATTTATTTTTCCCTACCCGTTCGAATCTATTTTTCCCCCTATTCGAAAAATAAGTCAGGCCAGAACTGAGTTCGTGATTTCGAACTAAATTCATTCGAAATTTAAAGAAAAGGGCTTTTCAAATCGATCGAAGCGAAGTCAGAATCTCGAGGGCCGCGACGTCGTTCGATCTGGGATAGCACGCACACACAACTCTCGAGGTCGGGCGAGGTGATGCTCGTGAGGCCGTGGGCGTGTTCAAGCCTGTCGACTAGGGAAGGCAGCTCGTGGCGACGCAGCGTGGGTCATGGGATCGAGGTGTCAAGATAAGGGCTTTGTCCGAGTTGGTTGATGAAGAGGTATTTGATCTTCATTTTTCTCGAGTTAATTTTTTTAAGATACGAATATTTTCTGTTTAATTTTGATAATTTACTTTTACAGTAGTTCTAGTTGTTTGAAAAAAAAAATATACATACTGTTCAATTTTTGAAGTATGAACGATGGTAATTATGATATGCATATATATACACTGTTAACAAATTTATAATTTGGTCAGAGAAAAGGAAATATACGTTTGTAGTGGGATATATGTAAATGCAGTTTTCAATTTATATATCTATATTAAGAAAGCAGAAAATAAATAATTACATTTTTGAATCGATATAAAATAAGTTTTCAAATATATATAGTTAAGTAGGAAAATTATGGACAGTAAAGTAAATTTATAGTATTTTATTAAGAAAAGAAAACAAATTTTGATAATAAAATTATATATATATATATATATATATATATATATAAATATACACATTTATTTTAATAAATATGGGAAATTTGGTTTAATAAACTTATTTAATTACTTTAGTCACTAAAAATATTTTATTGAAAGCAAATTTGTTTAAAAACTAAATTATTGGTTTAAACCCAAGTTATTAGCTAAATTAAATGAATAAATAGTGATTAATTGTTTGACTAATTCAAATATTAATAAACTGTACAAATGTTTGTAAAAGGTTTAAAATCATGGAGAAACAAGTCGAGATGGATTGGATTGCTAATTTAAAAGGCAAAGGTAAGTTAATCTCACTCACCTGGGTTATTTAAATTTAAATAGTTAAATTTAAATTGAATGAATGATTGTTTGGGATGTGATATATTATATATAGTAGTATATATATATATATATTGGGTGATTGATATTCCCGCATTATATAGCAGATGAGACCCTATGCGCCGCATAATAGTGGATGATATTATATTAATCCCATATACCACGATATTCCACCTCGAAGTGGAATTGGTATTATGCTAACGTTTGTGGATGCAGGGAAACAGGTTGGAGGGATCCAACTGGATTCCTCAAAATTTATTTAGAATGTTAATATTCTCTGTTATGAATATTTGATATCCCATGATGAATTATATTGATGATTGGATTGTTGGATGCAATTGTTTGATTTAATATATTCTGGTATACTGAGTTATCTAAATCTATAGAAGTGGATCTTTGAAAGAAAATAAAGAGAGAATTCTTAAGTAAAATAATTTTAGAGAATTTGAATAAAATAGAGAATGAATTGGAAAGAATAAAAGTGATTTTTAAATTCTAGTAAATAAATTCCGAGTAAGGAAAGGAGATTTCGAATAAAAGGGGAAAATAATAAATTTTAAACTTAAGTGTTATTATTTTAAAGAAATAAAGAATTTATTTTAAAATTCAAGGGTTAAATTTATTTTAAAGGATAAGAAAGGAATTTGGAAAATCTGAATTGGTATTCTAAGTTAAAGAGATTTTTAAATCATAATAAGAAATAAAATGGATTTGAAATAAATGAAGTAAGTAAGGAAATTTATTTCAAAATGGAGTAAATTGGAAATCAATTGTAAATTGATTTAAGTTTTTGGAATTGAGATTTAAAAGAGAAGTGAGATTTTGGGATTTATAAACTGGGTTTATAAAAGTGAAGTAATATATCAGTGGATATTCGGAAGGATAAATTCACGGTAGAAATTTATTAAACAAATGGGTAAAGTTGTTTAAAAATAAATGGTGATTTATTTTTTAAGGATGTGGAAGGAAAGCGTATTTCCCTGGATAGCCGAGTACGTTTTCAAAGCGAATTTTTAAGTATAAGTTGAAAGTTTTAAGAATTGTTTTAAAAGCATGTTTTAGAAAATTTATTATTTTTAAATGTTTAAGTTTAAAGTAAGTATTTTTCAAATTTATTTAGTAGTAATTATTTAAAGGTGACTGGTATTATGTTTTAAAGGTTAAAAGTTAGTTTTATATTTTATAAAGTAGCTTTATTTAAATATTCTTAAAGTATAAAATTTTGAAATAAGTATTAAAGTAGTTTATAATTTAAAGTATATTTGTAATAAAGTGTTTCTATTTTTTTTTTAAAATCTAAAGTGTTTTTACTTGGTGATTTCAGTGGAAATAGGAAATATTTTGGAAATTTATTCCGTGAAGAGAAAGATGGTTTGAACTGTTTTCAAAAGGGTTGAAAATGGAAATATATCTTGCGAAGATATTTTGAGATAAATAAATAATTTAGGAAAATTATTTATTGTTTGATGGATGTTTGTGAATGTTAATTGATAGTTAAATAACCGACTATCAATATTGGCCAATGCGCCGATCGTTTCGAAGAGACCGGGATCGAGATTAATTTCTCGAAAACCACTTCGATCTGGTTTGTATGTTTTCGTGGGGAAAACGAGTTTGAAATCGAAGATGGAGTAGTGCCTTCGGTTCCGTTCGAACCCGGGACGGACTTGTATGGATGAATGCTTTTCGAAACATCGTCAGGTGAACGATGGGAATTCTAAGGGATGTGTTCTAAAGAGGTAACGCTTAGCCTCAGGCCTCATCAACCGGGAATGACTGAAAATCAAGGGTTATGCAGCAAGGCTATGTGGGTAGCGCCCATTAGGGTGAGATCATCCCTGTCTAGATGTCCCTTTTTATTTCGGCTGTGTGGCGGTTGGTCGCGCCAACCGTGGGGTGATCTTACTCGGAATTACCCTTAAGTAGTTCCGGTCTTGTGTTGCAGGGGATCGGGCATGGTCCTCGGTACGCTGATGTAGACCAGGTACTGTGATAGGTGGTACCCCAGTGCCTAGTCATTAGTTGGAAATCCATTCTCCCTACATGCCTTTTACGGGTTTTATTTGTATTACCCACTTTGTGGCTAGTATGCTGGAATTTAATCATGTAATTATTTCAGCTATTTGAATAAGTATTTGTATATAGACACTATTATAATAATAGACGGATTTGATAAAAAGTGTTTTGGCTATCGTAAGGTAAAAACCCGACATGTTTATTTGTGGCGTGGTCTTACGAGATGCTTTTGATTTCAAAGGGCTTGGAAAACTTTAATAATCCAATTGAGTGTGTTTTTCTCACGCTGGTTTTCCAGACTGACTCGGGTGTTATTTTATTATAATGCTCGGGTCAGACCGAGTATTACAGATACATGATAGGATGCTGTGGAGCTCAAGGGACGAGCTGGATGGCGAGACGTATCACTCGTACTTGATGTATTCCGCTGTGTTGTGTGTACCGTGTATTCAATTTTGTGAGTACATGTAGTGATTACTGTACAGTTGTGTGTTAGATGTGGTTGAACTTTGATGTTGTATTCTAAAGATGTAAAGTATAAACAAATATAATTTTCTTTTGTGTAAAGATCATTTATTATCTATTATATTTTATTCCGCTGCGATGGTTAGATTCTGTTGTTGATTCATTTTCTTCTTCTATATCTTCTTCTTTAACCCAAATGGTTCGTATTTCCGTTCTTCTTGAGTTGATTTGATGGAGATTAATGTCAATTCAAGGGGTACGGGTTAGCGGGCCGTTACACAATGCATGATTTGGAGCTTTTAGCAGTGGTCTTTGCATTGAAGATGTGGAGGCATCATTTGTTGGGTGAGAAGTTTGAGCTTTATTCGGACCATAAATCTTTGGAGTATCTTTTCACTCAGAATGACTTAAACATAAGGCAGCACCGTTGGTTGGAGTTTCTTGTAGCATATGATTTTGAGATTTCATATACGTTGGGGAAAGCTAATGTTGTAGCTGATGCGTTGTGTAGGAAGTATGCAGTTATGGCTAGTATGGAGGTTCTTCCAACTCTTATCAATCATATAAAGGATAATTAGTAGAGGGATGGTCATCTTTCTCAACTAGAGAAAGCCGTTAGTGAGAATGTTGCTCCAGAGAAGTATCCATGATTCGAGTAAGATGACCAAGGCATTTTAAGAGTAAATGGATGGCTGCGTGTTCCGAATGTTGACAACATTAGACATGAGATTCTTTCAGAGGGTCATCATTCTAGACTAACGATGCATCCTGGTGTCACTAAGATGTATCAAGATATGAGACGTACTTTCTAATGGGAAGGTATGAAGAGAGACATTTCTATCTTTGTGAGCATGTGTGCTAACTGCCAGTAGGTGAAAGGCATTCATCGAAAGATGGCCGGTTTGCTTCATCCACTAGAGGTTTTGAAGTGGAAGTGGGAGTAGATTTTCATGGATTTTATTGATGGTTTGCCTAGATCGAGGAGTGGTAATGAAGGCATTTGTGTTATTGTGGATAGATTAACCAAGAGTACGCACTTCTTACCAGTTAAGGTGACAAGGACGACCTCTAGTTTTGCTCAGCAATATGTTAGAGAGGTTGTTAGGCTTCATGGCATTCCATGTAGTTGTGAGTTATCGAGATTCGATCTTCACAAGTCAGTTTTGGAAGGGTTTCCATGATGCGTTGGAACCACTATTGTAAAAATCCTTCTAGGCTCCTGCCTAGGCCCCGCCTAGGTGCTAGGCTGGCCTTAGCACCTAACTATTTGCCTAATCCACCTAAATGAGACTTACTGTATTATCTAAGCATGTAAATGGCTTTATATGCACCGCTTATGCACCAATTTAGATTGGTTTCTTTTATAAGCATCAAAATGTTTAGTTCAAGTGGTTTTTCCTTCATGGTTGCTTCCGAAACCATCCACACCAATAAAATTTCATTTTGAATCAGTTAATACTAATCAAAATACTAAAATTTTATCCAAAATGCTCAAGTTTATCGAAAATGCCTAACTCAATTAATCTTCGCCTAGACGTTTAATCCCTAGTTCATGCTTTCCACCTAATGTCCGCGTAACAATTTTTGCAACCTTGGTTGGAACAGAGCTTAATTTAAGTACAGATTATCATCCTCAGACAGATGGACAGACTAAAAGGGTGAATCGGGTTTTGGAGGATTTACTTAGAGCTTGCATTCTTAACTTTAAAAGATCTTAGGAGGATCACTTGCCACTTGTTGAGTTTTCTTATAACAACAGTTTTCATGCGAGTATTAGGATGGAACCTTTTAAGGCATATTACGAAAGGCCATGTATGTCTCCTTCATGTTGGGTAGAACAGGGAGATTTCTTAGTACTCGGACCTGATATGATTCTTTAGGCTACGGATAAGATAGCCAAGATTAAGAAGCACTTGAAGGTAGCTTAGGGTAGGAAGAAAAGCTATGCTGATGTGAGGCATTGAGACATGGAGTTCTCAGTTGGTGACTTTGTGTTTATTAAAGTTTCTCAGATAATGAGGTGTGATTCAGTTTGTTAAGGGAGGAAAGTTATCACCATGTTTTATTGGCCTTATCCGATACTTGAGAGGGTTGGCACTCTTGCTTATCGGGTTGAGTTACCGACTAGGTTATCAAGCGTACATGATGTTTTCATGTCTCACGTCTACGGAAGTATGTACATGATCTTACTTTGATTATTGAGCCATCGCAACAGGAGGATTTGGAGGTTGAGCCAGACTTGACCATTGTAAGACAGCCTATTCTTATTGTTGATCGTGATATAAAGAGATTAATGACTAAGGTTATGGAATTGTTCAAGGTAAATGGAGTGAGGATGATCGAGATTTCACTTGGGAGATAGAGGAAAGTATTGGAGTCTCTTATCTTAAGTTATTTCTTAGTCAGTAGATTATGTTGTATCTTATCTTTTGTTGTGCACTCACCGCTTGTGGTAGAGTCAATTATCTTGTATCTTGGTTTATATTTAGTTTGAGTAGTATTCTATATATACATCGTTCTTCTTTTCTTCTTGTGTTACACTTGTTTGGATTTGGGATGAAATATCCTAAGGGGGACGTAACAACCTAGAAAATTCGAACACTTCATCTTCGAATATCTCAACTTTTGGAAAAATTTTAAGTATTGAAAATATGATTTTATAACCTTGTTAAACACTTTTTAATTAATAACTAATGATAGAAAATTTCTTTTTGAAATATGTTTGCAAAAATATATTCTTTGAGTAAATATTGAAAATGTAACCGAAAAATATTTCGTTAAAAATCAACTTTTTATTCAATAAACGTTGTCCAATATTTTTGGACTTATGTAACAAACACATGAAAACATTGACAAGTGCTTAAACCTTCTTATTACTAATGGAAATTAATTAAGCTAAAAGCTTCTAGAAAGAAGGACTAAAGGACACTTGATCTAAGAAGTAAAAGGTGGGGTGATTTAAGGAAAGCATGGTGTGTAAGTGGCATGGATGCATGTAACTACATGGTTGACCTAGGAGGGTATTGGTGCTCTTTTTCCACTAATTCCTAAGCTTATAAATAGGAGGCAAGGTCTCTCTTCATTCTTACAATTCATAAACTCAAAGTTCTAAGTTCTTACACTCCTTTCTCTTCTTAAAGTTCTTAAATCAAAGCAGCTCTAAACTAGTTAAAACTCTTCCAAACTCAAGCTATCATCCTAATATAGCTTATAGCATCATCCCATCACCTCAAAACTAAAGAAATTGGAGCCATCCCCTCCATTCTCACCAAGGTCGTACCCAGTCTAAGCCCCCTCTCCTCTTGTTCGTGCTTGTTCATGAGTTGAAGGAAGGAAGTTATTATGGTGTTGTTAGGAAGAAGTTGAAGGGAATTAGCTTAAATTGGTTGAAAAGTGAGCTACCTCACTCATTAAATAAAATCATAAACTTGACACTTTGTTAAACCAAAACTTGACTATTTTGCTTGTTATAAACTTTGATAACATACCTTAACTACTTAAATTTATAACCCTTAATTATGTGCCATGACAAGTATGTGATTTGTTTAAGTATTGTGCCTTAAAAAGCTTTAAAGTGCGTTGTTAAAATAAGTACATGTAATTGGAAATCTGAACGTTGAAATCAACATGTTATTTAGTACATATGTTATTACATATCTCATTGTGATATGACTCGAATTTGGGAATATATATGTTTATATAGTTGAACGATATTAAATATTGAATTGGATACAAAATTATCCCTCTTGGCCTACCGGCTTCCCTCTTGGCTGAGGAATAGGTAAGCTAAAAGGTCGGAAACATGTTAAGTATACGAACCTTGATTTCTAAAACAAGCACTTAAGACTAAATAGTTGATTAGTCGACTACCAATCTTGACCAAAATTAATTTAGAAAGTATATGGAAGGCTTCGTGGATTTATACCTATGAGAACCCTCAAGAAGGAGCACTGGTATGAAACACCTTTAGCTTTCACTTACTTCTAAAAGAACTGGAATTAAGTTAACCGGAAATTCATCGATTAGTTTTGAAGAGTTCGGGATCGGTAAGTGTTTTACTTGCCGAATACCACTTCAAAACTATTATACGGTTCAGTTTTGGAAGAGGTCTTTGAAGTGGTGTCTGTTTGAGTGAGAAGACTCATGGAAAAGATGTTGAATGTAGCCCCGATATTAGAAAAATGACTAAAGACAAAGTAGGATGCACAATCCTAGATTTAGCCAACCCAAATAAAGGGTACATCAACTCTAATTATCTAGAGCATGCTTATAGATGCTGCTAGTGGGAATTGTTAATACTTGGTTCACGTGTTTGGATGTGGGCTGGTTGTGTTTACTTATGGTATATTTTATCCAGAGATATACGACATTCAAAAGATATTTTCTGGCCCTTGTCATAGGGATTGGTCTTTGTAGTATTACTGGGGAGGTCTTTGTGAAAAATCCATATACAAACGTGCCTTAGCGGTTTTTAATGTACTCTATATGTTGTGGTGCGACTAATGTAAATATCAATTAAGCTGGGTTCTTTCGATGGGAAACCAATCCGATGATTTGGTTGGTCTCAGAAGTACTGTTATATGTTTATACGCATTTATGAGTTTCTCATATCAGACTTATGTCTGACACATGGTGTTTCTTTTTCCAAAATTCCTCGTGTACTCTTCGGGTAGATTGAGTAAAGCCAGTCTTAGGGTTGGATGTTTCAAGCTTAGGGGGACAAGCTAGATACTCCCACTTATCTATCTATCTATCTATCTATTTACACATTTCCATTCACTATTATGTATGTATTCAACATTACGAGAACATGCAGTTATAACTATCCAGATTGATTGTAGTACTTAGTAATTTTTGTAACTCCGAGATTTATGTATGTTGGAGTAACTCTTTATACTACACTTTTGGTATATTTTATATTATCGTTCTGCATGTGAGATTCTAATATTATGTTCTTCTTTCTTGTTTAGTTTCGTTTTCTTTTATTTTACCCAAACTTTCTATCTTTTCAGCACTTGGTGCTCGACACTCAAATATCGTGGATGTATTTAGTGTCCACATTCGGGGATCGAAAATGCGATTGTTACAGAAATGATGAATACTTCTTTTGTCACCTGATTTAATTAATTTATAATTTTTATAAATAAATAAATTAATTAATTAATATTTATGAAATATTAATTGTAAATTTTATATTTGATGTGTTGAACAATGTTAAACAGTGTATTTATTTTAGATATAAATATATTAAATGATATACAATTTTTGCACGTGTTTAAATTTTGATTTAAATGCAACATACATTATTCGAACTGGAATTATCTTCGAGGCCCATATGGGACATGCAAATTTTGAAAAAATAGCTTGGACAGGCCAGCCAAATGTTGGCAAAAGAAGGAGGATTTTGAATGGTTTAAAAGAGTGGAATTGGTAAGAGAGAGATAATGATAAGATCCACTTTTCTCTCCATTTGAATTCATACTTATATACCATTCTCTACACCATTCTTTTCGATACTTTTTCACTCTTCTCCCTAACAAATTTCAACCTGGAAACCCCATTTAAACCCAAAAGAAATCTAAGCTCAAATCACATCAAAATTCCTCGATTTGATCGCCGCTGGTAAAGCAGTTCGGGAGCCAACAACTAATGAACTTGGAATTTGATTCAAGGAGCCATTTCATCATTTCAAAGTGAGATCTCTAGGCCGTGGTGAAAAATATTCACTATGTTTACTAATTCATTTAATATTATTATCTATTATTATAATATATTGTAGGTTATTAGATTATATTATGAATCTAGTGTATCAATATTCTATCACATATTAGATGGTTTAATAAATTAGTGCATCAATATATATGTTAATTAAAACAAAATTATATATATATTAGCATTAAACTCAGGGCCTAAAATAAAAAAAAATCTATTTTTTAAATAATAATATTATATATATTTATGATTTTATTAATTAATATATTATATCTTAAATATAAAAATCATATAATAAACATTTTAAATTTATATAAAAAATTTGGTACTATCTATGTATGTATATGTGTATATATATATATGTATTATAGTTTGAAATTAAGTATAAAATTTTACATAAAAATTGGAGGAAAATATTATAGAGGACAATTCTATAGGCTTTTTTAGGTTTTAGTACAGCCCATTAATAAATTTATATCAAGGATAAAAATGTTCAAATTTCATTTCGAACGACTTCTTTTGGGTGAATGTAGGCTGAGGCAGTCCATGTTAGCGAACAAAGACCATCAGGTTGAGTTTTCAAGCAGCATTGAAGCCAACAGCTTGAGAATGGTGATACTTATCTCAAGAAGACGAGAAAAATAGTGGTTGTAATGACCCGTAATTTATCCCTTTAGAATATGAATATTAATTATAATTTTAAATAATTAATAAATGGATTTTATAACTCAAATAAAACTTTTTTTAAATAATAACTAGTGATGGTGGAATGGTTTTCAAAATTTATTTACAAAAATATTTAGTTCGAAGAAAAATTAAAAATGTGACTGGAAAACATTTTTCGAATTTTCGACTTTTCATCCTCTAAAAGTTGTCCAAAATGTTGTGAACACTAAAGTCTACATATAAACAACATTTATAAACAAATTAGTATTAGAAATGCTATTACATATTTATATATAACTTAAATATTTTAGAAGTTTGATGTGACTTTTTATGAAAATAAAATAAAAATAAAAAGATGTTTAAAAAGCAAAAGGACGCCTTATGAAAGACAAAGTACACTAGATATAAATGTATGTTGGCTTAGAAAATGAAGGGGAGGGGGACCAAGTCACGTAAGTAAGGAGGAAGAGGGGACATGGGTGGTGATGTGGTATGAATGTAGTGGAAGTTATGTACTTAAGGTTGATTTGGTAATTTAATCAATCCTCCATACATATACAAATCTCTTAATTTTATCCTCACTTTCTCATTTCATTTTCACTTTTAGAAAACTTTCTCTAAGAACTTGAGGAAACTTTCACAGCTTCCATGAATTTATAAAATCTAAAAACATTAGTTTACCCACTTTTAAAACTCTTAAGTCTTGTTTAAAGCCTTCCATCCACTTCTAACACAACTCCTTCACAAAACAAGTCCACATACCCCTCATCCACTCTTGGTCGAGCCACACATAACCTAAGCCGAACCATATTACCATCTAGCTCGTAAAAAATCAAGTCTTTTCAAAGCAAAACCAAGATCTAGGGTCGATCCGAGATTAAGTGAAAGTTTGATTTGATTTAGTGGACATTTCGGTGAGTAAAGCTCATTTTAAAACTAAGTTTGAACTTTATTTCCTTCACATTATTGTCACTCTTTTAGTTACCTGATTATGAATGTTTGGCTGTAATGTTTGTGACTTGGTTTACGGGTTAAAAATTTGACTTCTTTAATAGTTAGTTAGTAACTTAAACTAGTGTAAAATTTGAAGTAAATTGTTTGAGTAATGCCTTTTTATGTTCTTGAATATGGTTTACTTTGGTGTATATGTCATACTTATGTTATGTGATGTGGTGCTTGGATGAAAATCAAATGTTATGAAATTGGTTATCTTTGGTTTACTTTGGTGTATATGTCATACTTATGTTATGTGATGTGGTGCTTGGATGAAAATCAAATGTTATGAAATTGGTTATCGAAGTGTCTGTATAGCGACTATCGCTATATCAACACTTTTGAAAATTACAATCACTTAAAAATCCTTTGTTAAAATCTTGTGCTTGGGTTTGTTTTACAAAGTTGGTTATATTCTTGAATAAGGATGGGTTTAAAATTTATTAACCATTTTAATAATAATTTTGAAATTCGATTAAATCATTTTTAATTAATAAGGATTAAGGTTAATTAGTTAACTTATAATGAGATATTTAGAGTGAATTAATTACTTTATTAATAATACTTAAATTTAATTAATCAGTTTATCTAAGATGTTTAAGGTTAATTACTCATTTAATAATAATGGATTTAGTTAGTTAAAATGGTATTTAAAATTAATTAACCTTTTGTAATTAATGACTTTTAAAGTTAATTAATTTGTTTAAATTTAATTATACTTTTTCCTTAATAATGTTTTAAAATTATTAATCATTTTTTAATTAAGAGTGTTCAAATTTTACTAATTAAGCGATTTAATTAATGATGTTTAAAATAAACTAATTGATTTAATTAATGATGTTTTAAAAGTGATTAACCCTTTTTAATTAATGGTATTTAAAGTTAATTAATCCAATTAAATAATGAATTTAAAAGATAATTAATCATTCTTATTAATGACAGTTAAAGCTAATTAATCGATTTAATAATAATGATTTAAGTTGTTAAATGCTTTTAATAAAGGTGTTTTAAAGTTAATGAACCATTTTTAACAAAGCTGTTTAAAGTTAATATTTGTAATGTGAAATCCTAGCACAAGTTCGGTTTTAAAAGTAAAAGATTGATTCAGTTACGGAAAGAAGGAATTCAATCTTCCATGATCCGATATCACTTATATTGAAATGATTTAGTCATACTCTTAGCACTAAACATCAAGGTATGGAAACTCGTCTCTATCTTGAAAGTTAAAAATGTAGTTAGGCAATGCCTAGAGGTAACATTACCTTCACTTGCCACTACAAGAAAATGAGGTCTTTACCTACCAATTGTAAGTGTAGGTAAAACTAGCCTAATGGTGGGTAATATGTTTTAGCTACCAATATTGAATTCATAGACACTGGTAGGTAAAGGTTAGTGGGGAAATAGTTTTTACCTACAGTTATTAATACTGGTAGGTAAAAGAATCCGTGGACCCTACTCAGTTTTGAATCAAATGATGAGTCATTAGTTGATGTGTTTGATGACGTGTCATCCTATGTGGCTGCTGACATTGTTGCCACTGTAGCATACACATAGCATGCATCAATGACGCCACTTGGTGTCTTGTGGTTGGTCCATGTATTAAACAACATTTTGTCCATGTGTCATCATTTGATTAGTACATTGGCATCATTTTTCTTAGGCCACTCGGCATCATTTCATTAGTCCACATGGCATTATCTAATTTGCGATGTGGCATCATTTTATGGGTCTACGTTGCACAATATTATTGGACCATTTGGCGTTATTTTATTCGCCCATGTGGCATCATTTTATTGGTCTATTACACAATTCATTTTTTGGTCAAATTTAATGGTTATGTGTAGGTAAAAGATAATAACAGTTGTTTATAAATGTTCTATATTATAAATAAACTAAAAAAACATACATTATTATTATCTACAAAACTAATATATCGACAACCCAAATAACCAAATCAAAGCAGTTGTAGTCATTGTGATATTCAATCAAATGTATATGTAGTGTACATAAAATTCACATATATATATGTACAAACAACTGATGCCCATGTATATATAATTTACAGAAAATAACTTGAAAAACATTAGATGTCTCTCCTACACAATTGACATGAAGCATGCTTGATGAGCCAACTATCAATACACTGCACGTGAAAAACATATTTACCTTGGTAGACTCCTCGTGCTTTCTTCGATTTCAAAATCATGCAAAAAATTGAATACTTCGTTAATTATCAATTAATAATTAGGTTTAACATATCAAGAAAATATTTTGCAATAGAAGTCATACCTGAAGGCAAATTGAGCAGCATACTAACTCTGATGCATAAGAACTATTCTCCATTGATATATTAATTGTTCCAATTTTATCAACTATATCTTATGACATGCCTTTTGTGCTTTCTATATCGAATATGTCGAAGAATTTGATTACTAGGGAGTCTATTGCGTTCGTCTACGCAGAACATATATATGATCTAAATATCAATTTCAGTTTTATGAAATATCAGTCTATAATACAATGATTTGACTGTATGTTACCTGACTTTGTACTGCAGGTCCTATCTTCTCTCTAACAGTTCTTCCGCTCAAAAGACTAGTAAGGACATCGATCAGTGGAATAAGAGAAATAATATAGCGTAAAAGAAAAATAAAAGGAAAATAATGAATAAGAGATAATTTGGTTTTGAAAATGAAGGGATAAACAATTAAGGAAAGAAACAAACGATCAGGGAAAGAAATAAACAAACGATTAAGGAAAGAAATAAACGATTAGGGAAAGAAACTTGAAGAAGTTTAGAAAAGAAAGGGAAGGGTTTGGCGATAATAGAGCGACTGAATAAAAATTAAAGGGGACAACTATAAAAATGTAACTCAAATCAATGAGAGAGTAATATTTCAACTGAGATTAATTGAGAATGGAGGATACAGTTTATTCTGTCAGCGAAAAAGTCTAAAATTAAATTATGTTATTTGTCTAAAATAGCAATTAGAAAGGAACCTAAAGAAAGAATTACACATAATTAGTTTTGATAATAAACATATAATCTAATATACAACAAAAAACTTGAAAACTAAAACCTATGAATAAAGTTTGATTCAATTAAACAATTTATTCCAAATGAATTGGAAAAATATACCTTATGGAGTGTACTGAATGGATGAAGCTCTAGGTTTGAAAATAGATCTAGGGTAATTGCGAAATAGAGTTCAGTGATCTTAGGTTGAAAGGGTATAATAATTTGAGAATGGCCTTGATGAGAGTATATGAAAGGGGAATTAGTTTTCATGACCTAAATTGGTGGAGCTAAAATGGTGGAGGAGAACTGATGGTTGATAGGCGACATAAAATATTACAGAGGAGGTGAAGAGAAACAGTATAGCATGAAAGAAAAATAAAAGGACAATAATGATTAAGAGATAATACGGTTGTATTAATGCTGGTTTTTAAAATAAAGGGATAAACAATTAGGGAAAGAAACAAACGATTAGGGAAAGAAATAAAAAAATGATTAGGGAAAAAATAAACGATTAGGGAAAGAAACCCGAAGTAGTTTAGAACAAAAGGGGAAGGGTTTGGCGATAATAAAGTGGCTGAATAAAAATTAAAGGGGACAACTGCAAAAATGTAACTCAAATCAATAAGAGAGTAGTATTTCAACTGAGGTTAATTGAGAATGGAGGATACAAAAGGTTAAATATTCAATTTTATATATAATAATAGAATAGATTATCTTATTTTTCCTCTAAATTTACATTATTAGAGGCAATTATCTTATACCCTTAATTAAGTGCCTCTAATACTCTTAATTTTGGTAGTGTACGTGGAATGAGATTTGTATCGTTAGATTTGATTTAAAATAAACGGTTAGATCTATAGCTGGAGGGGATGGTATGAATTGTGTTTCTCTAATAAACTGGGGAGAATATGTTTTAGCCATTTTGGATGATGACATATTGGTATGAAATTGTGAAACTTTTTAGAAAAATTGCAACACTTACATTTTAATAGTCAATTGTTTGAAATTTTTTTTGCAATATACGAAAAGTTATTAATAAATGATTAGTTATTAATAAATGATTATTGAATATTTAATATTAATTATTTAAAATTAAATTACTGTTTATTAATTATTAATCTTTAATTATTTCATATTTCAAAATAATAATTAAGAAATAAGTGATTTTACAAGGAACATTGCTAGGATATGTAAACGAATCTTCATTCCAAAAATGAAATTGTTGGGATAGGGTTTTTTTGACACATCATCACACAACTCAGCGTCGTTTTTAATGAAAAGTTAAAATGATAGGAGGGAAATATATGCGCCAATTGCAAAAACTTTACCTCCAGTATATGCGTAGGTAACACTTTTTACTTACTCATATTTATTGGTAGATAATCATCCTTTCAAAATGTTATAATATTGGCAATATTTACCTACCAATAAATCTTACCATTAAATATTGGTAGATAAAGGTTACCTTTACCTACCCATATATATTAGTAGGTAAAGGTCGGATTTCTTGTAGTGTGCCCAACTTCATTTTCAACCAAGAAATAGTTCAAGTTTGAAATTGACGAGCAGTGATAGGAAAATGGAATTTTCTGTCCTTATACAATCATTTTAGTTATTCCCGATAGTTGATTTATTGACTATCGATTCAGCTTTCTTCTTTATGTGTCATCAATTTAAGACGATTTGTTGCTCATTTGAGCATTAATATCTTTTGTCAGAAATGACTAAACCTAAAGCGCGAGTGGGGGCCAAGTTATGTGGGATTGGTCCCATTAGGGTATTATCATATCCACTCTACATCGGTTTGGATATGCGCATCGAGATGTGAAATACTCGGATACTCGGTAAGGTATGGCGGGGTCCGGTTTGGAGTTCCCGTGAGGTGTCAGAGAGTATTTGACCCTCTCGGGTATATTTTCTAGAGGTAGACTTACGGTAAAGTGGGCACACCCTTCAAGTCATTTTTAAAAAATTTCCTTTTCCTTTCGTTTGATTCCAAACATTTGAATTTAATTCTTTCTTAATTACATCAGGAAGTGCCTTACATACTTTATGATGTTTGATTAGTTGTGTCCATTACTTGTGGATGAATGTTGTTATTATGAGAGAAAACCCATTCCGCAGATGGCGACGTAGTCTTACATATTGTTGTTTATTTCCACCCTTTTGTTTAAAGTTTTACTAATACCAGACTTATTGTCTGATAGGAGTTGTTTGTTTCCCTAAACTCTTGGGCACTCATTTATATTTGAGTAGCCAAAGAGTAACAGGTTTCTTTGGGGCTCTTTTGAAGATGGCGTCCGAGCAGGAGGCCCTTGTCTGTTTTGTTGTCTACTTCCGCTATTTATTTAGTTCGTGTACGTATATTTTGTATCAGTAAGGCAAGGTGTATAACTGCCCAAGCTATTAGTGGTAGTACTTTTGTGTAACTCTGATAACTCCATGTTAAGGAGTAACCTGATGTATTACCTTTATGTGATATTATAATTATCTGATCCATCGTGAGATTTTTTTGTTCTGTTCTATTTTTGCTCTTTTTTTACCCCCGACAACTCATCTTTAGGACACTTGGATAACGACACATGAATACCAGGACGTATTAAGTGTTGTTCCTAGGAGTCCGAAAGATGGGTCATCACAGTTGGTATCAGAGGTTCGGTTGAGCAAACAACTTAGCCTGATTGGGGTACAATTCATTAGAGATTGGGTGAGGAGAGCCCTAAAGTGAATTAATCTTGAGAGCGCTATAGTATCACCTATCCTAAAGTCTCGTTTTATATCCTTTAGTGTTGTCTCCCTTAAATCATTTTGGTCCTATCTTTGTATTCTGATAATACCTGTCATTGTTCAGGTAATTGAAAATGAGTACAGGTAGAAGAGGGAGAGGATTTGGAACTAGCACGGCTACAAATGGCAGAGCTGCTAGAAATATGCCAGTTGTAGAGCCGGTAGAACAAGTAGCAATACAAGTTCAAAAGCCTTAGAACTTTGCTGCTCTGCGCAAAAATTATACTACTTTGGGTGGTAAACCATTCTTTGGAACTGAAGATATTTTGGGATTTCATACATGGCTCCGCTCTTATGGAAGGATATTTGGGGGATCATCAATTGAAGGATGTAAGGAAGTGATTGTTGGCATCGTGGCAACTCCAAATGTCAGTAATGGATTGGTGGGATTCAATGATAGTTAATACCCCAAAGGAAGATTTTTCTTAGGCTCAGTTTATTGAAGTTTTCAAAGCTCGGTTTTTTCTAGAAGCGGAGATGACTTGGTTGTTCAAGAGTTTCATGGATTCGAAGTAAGGTGATATGAAAGTGGTGCAGTATGAGCATAGATTCAATGCATTGTCTCGCTTCGGTCTAGGATTGATAAAAACACTACTAAAAAACAATGAGATGTTTATGGATGGACCACGGTCAAAATTTCATCGTGAGATGAGCAATCATGTTAATAGTACCTTTACCAATCTCATCATTATAGCTTTGAGGTTCGAAGCTCTAGATTTTAAGCAAGGTATTCAGATAGGTGTAGTGCCAGCAGTTTGTGCCGAACTTTTATCAGTTATCCCAGTTGTAGGCAAGCCGAATTTCAAGCGCAAGTATAAGGGGAAGAAGTAGTGGGTAGGAAAAAACTTGGAGATGGAGCTCCAGCACATAAGAAGCAATGCGACTTTTCCAAGATTCTTTGTTACAAATGCAATAAGATGGGCCACTTTGCAAATCATTACCTGGACATCTCTAGTGATACAATTTGCTATAATTGTCAGAAGAAAGGACATAAAGAATGAGTGCCCTTTTTTAAAGAAGGGATCGCAAGGATAGGCTTTCGCTATTGAGGAGATACCATCCACTTCTTCGAGACAGAAGGAGAAGCAGGTGTTGCAAGGTACACTATCCATCCATGATATTCCTATTAGGATATTATTCGATACAGGCGCTTTCCATAGTTTTATTTCGTATGATCTGATGATCACGCTACCTTAAGTATGTTATTCTAAATAATCCTCTTTTTGTGTTGAACCCAATTGGGGTCTGACAAATCTTGACACTATGTATCTCCATGTGCCTATTTCTTATTGAGATTATTTCTTTCCTTTAATTTGTTCGTTCTTGAGTTCATGGTTTTTGAGTGTTGTTGGGAATGGAATGGTTATCTAAGTTTAGAGCAATCTTGGATTGTGATCAAAGAATTATCGAAGTTGGAGATGCTGGAGATGTTGGAGTTGATATATGTTATGAATAACCTAAAGAGTTAATGAGAAGTTTTCTTTATTCACTTGAGGTAGCTAAAGAGGAGCTAAGGGATATACCGGTTGTTCGAGATTTCATAAATATCTTTGATGAAGTGCAAGTTTACCTCCGCATCGTGAAGTGGAGTTTCATATTGATTTGATTTCAAGATCCAGATTGATTGTACAATCCCCTAGAAGGTTGGCCCCGAAGAGAAGAGAGAGTTAGAGAAGCAGACATTTGACTTGTTACAGAAGGGATTGATTAGGTGTAGTACCTCAAGTTGGGGATCACCAATCGTCTTTGTTACAAAGGCGGACGGTTATTTAAGATTATCTGCAGATTACCAAGAGTTGAATAAAAGGACTATCAAGAATGAATACCCTTTACAAGGATCGACGACATGTTTGATCAACTCCACGTTGCTTGGGTATTTTCCAAATTGGACTTGCCATAGGTTTTCACCAATTAAGTGTAGTAAAGGAGAGTGATCCCTTAACAACCTTTAGGATTCCACATAGTTTCTATCAGTAGTTAGTTATGCCATTTGGACTGACTAATACACCCACTTATTTTGTGGACTTAATGAATTGTGTGTTTTGGGATGTTGATAATAAGCCTGTCCTTGTCTTTATTGATGACATTTTGGTTTATTCCAAAATGAAGGAGAAGAAGCACAAATACTATCATCGAGTCGTACTCAATACCTTGAGAAGCTATGTGTTGAAGGCTAAGTTTTCTAAGTGTCATTTTTGGAAATTCGAAGTTAGGCTTCTGGGGCATATTATTTCGGGAGAAGGCATACTAGTTGATCCGGCTAAAGTTGTTGGAGTGCAAGATTGGAAAACGCTCGCAAATGCAAAGGAAGTTAGAAGTTTCTTGGGATTAGCAGGTTTTTACTAAAGGTTCATCAAAGATTTCTCGAAGATTGCTTCTCATCCGATGAAGTTAATTAAGACAGATGTTAAGTTTGTGTGGATACCTGTGTGATCAAGCATTCAATGAATTGAAGGAGAAGTTGACTAGTGCTCCTATTTTGACCATTCCAGATAGGAATGGAGGTTTAATAGTATATACAGATGCTTGTAGTACTGGTTTGGGAGCAGTTCTAATGCAGCATGGGAAGGTCATTTCCTATGCCAGTCGACAACTGAAGCCACATGAGAAAAATTATGCTATGCACGATTTGGAGGTTTTTGGCTATTGTCTTCGGACTGAAGATGTGGAGGCATTATCTACTAGGTGAAAAGTTTGAGTTATACACGGACCACAAATCCTTAAAATACCTTTTTATCCAGAAAGATTTGAATTTGAGGCAGCATATATGGCTGGAGTTTCTCCCTTCTTATGGTCTAGATATTTTTTATACCCCTGGGAAAGCAAATGCTGTGGCGGATACGTTGAGTAGGAATGTTGCGATGGTTGCTAACTTAGAAGTAAAGCCAGTATTAATGGAGAGGATTGCAACTAGTTAAGATGAAGACCCTATTTTAGCTCGACTTAAGAAGGATGTTCAAGAAGGTATTGTTTCTAGTTTTGAGATTGATCCCCGGGGCGTATTGAAAATGAACGAGGGATTCTGTGTTTCGAATGTTAGTGGACTTAGAAGAGAAGTGTTAGTGGAATGTCACCATTCAAAGTTATCTTTCCATCTAGAAGTTACCAAGTGCTCAAAGATATGAAGAGAGTGTTTTAGTAGAAGAGTTTGAAGCGAGATGTTTCTATCTTTGTGAGTCAGTGTGCAAACTGCCAACAAATCAAGAGTGACCAACAAATGTCAGCGTGACTACTTTAGCCACTTCAAATCTCGAAGTGGAAGTGGGAGCAGATCTTTATGGACTTTATTGATGGACTTCCTAGATCAAGATAAGGGAACGAAGGTATTTGGGTTATAATCGATTGGCTAGCCATGAGTGCTCATTTCGTTCCTGTTAGGCCGACTAAGACTGCTGCAAGCCTAGCGAGTTTGTATGTGAAGGAGATTGTGAGACTTCGTGGTATTCATTGTAGTATTGTAAGTCATCAAGACCCGATATTAACAAGTAGGTTCTGGCAAGAACTACCTTAGGGACCGAGTTGAGTCTGAGTATAGCTTACCATCCCCAAATAGATGGGAAGACGGCGAGAGTGAACCAGATCTTGGAGGTTTTTGCGTGCATGCATTCTTGACTTCGGAGGTTCTTAGGAAGATCATTTACCCTTAGTCGAATTCACTTACAATAATAGCTATCAGGAAAGTATCGGCATGGCCCCTTTCGAAGCTCTGTATGGTCGTCCATGTCAATCACCTTCATGTTGGGTTGAGTCTGGTGATAGAATTGTTCTTAGGCCTGACATGATCTTGGAAGCCAGTGAGAAGGTAGCTGATATCAAAAGGAAGATGTCGGAAGTGCGAGATTGGCAGAAGTATTATGTGGACCAAAGGCGTAGGGATCTTGAGTTCTTAGTGGGAGATTCTATGTTTGCGAAGGTTTCTCCGTTGAGAAGTGTTGTGAGGTTTAGGAAATCAGGAAAGCTAGCCCCTCGATATATTGGCCCTTTTCCCATACTAGACCAGATTGGCAGACTTACATATAAAGTGAAGTAACCAGATCGACTATCGGATGTGCATAACGTATTTCACGTGTCTCATTTGCGTAAATACGCACATGACCCTTCGATGATAGTAGAACCGGCCCAATAGGAGGATTTGGAAGTTCAGCCTAACCTGACCATTCTTAGGTGGACTATTCGGATTATCGATCGAGATATAAAGCGATTGAGGACGAAGGTTGTAATCTTGTTAAGGTTTAGTGGAGTGGGAATGATAGGGATTGCACTTGGGAGACTAAAGATAGTATGAGGGAAGCTTATACCGAGTTGATGTTAGGATAATGTTTGTTTATTTGTATGAATTATGTATGCACTATTTGTGATATAGTTGCTTAGTGTGTATCTGTTGTATGGGTTTCATGTTATATATATATATGACCTTTTGAATTATTCTGAGTTATCTCCTTTTTGTGTGAATTTCGAGGACGAAATTCTTTTACGTGGGAGAGTGTAATGACCAGTAATTTAACCCCTTTAAAATATAAATATTTAATATAATTTTAAATAATTAATAAATGGATTTTATAACTCAAATAAAACTCTTTTAAATAATAACTAGTGATGGTGGAATGGTTTTCAAAATTTATATACAAAAATATTTAGTTCAAAGAAAAATCGAAAATGTGACTGGAAATCGTTTTTTGAATTTTCAACTTTTCATCGTCTAAAAGTTATCCGAAATATTGTGAACACTTTAGCCTACAAAAAATAAACATTTATAAACATATTAGGATTAGAAATGAAATTACATATTTATATATAACTTAAATATATTAAAAGTTTGATGTGACTTTTTATGAAAATAAAATAAAAAGATGTTAAAAAAAGAAAAGATGCCTTATGAAACACAAAGTACACTAGATATAAATGCATGTAGGCTCAGAAAATGAAGGGGAGGGGGACAAAGTCACATGAGCAAGGAGGAAGGGGATAGGGTAGTGATGTGGCACGAATGTAGTGGAGGTTATGTACTTAAGATTGATTTGGTAATTTAATTAATCCTCCTTACATATATACAAATCTCTAAATTTTATTCTCACTTTCTCATTTCATTTTCACTTATAAAAAACTTTCTTTAGCTCTTAAGGAAACTTTCATGGCTTCCATGAATTTCTAAAATCTAAAAACCTTAGTTTCATCTACTTTTAAAACTCTTAAGTCTTGTTTAAAAGCCATCCATCCACTTCTACAACAACTCCTTCACAAAACAAGTCCACATATCCCTCATCCACTCTTGGCCGAGCTACAAATACCCTAGGCCAAACCATATTTCCCTCTAGCCCATAAAAAAATCAAGTCTTTTCAAAGAAAAACCAAGTTCTAAGTTCAATCCGAGATTTAGTGAAAGTTCGGTTTGATTTAGTGGACATTTAGGTGAGTAAAGCTCATTTTTAAACTAAAGCTTGAACTTTATTTCTTTCATATTATTGTCACCTTTTTCGTTATTAGATTATGGCTGTCTGGTTGTAATGTTTGTGACTTGGTTTGTGGGTTAAAAAGTTAAATCCTTTAGTAGTTAGTTAGTAACTTAAACAAGTGTAAAATTTGAAGTAAATTGTTTGAGTAATGCATTCTTATGTTCTTGAATATGATTTATTTTGGTGTATATGTCATACTTATGTTATGTGATGTGGTTCTTGGATGAAAATCAGATGATATGAAAATAGTTATCGAAGTGTCCGTATAAAGAATATCGCTATATCGGCACTTCTGAAAATTACCATCTCTTAAAAAACCTTTTGTTAAAATTTTGTGCTTGGGTTTGTTTTACAAAGTTGGTTAAGTTTTTGAATAATGATGGGTTTAAAATTTAACAATTTTAATAATGATTTTTAAATTTAATCAAATCATTTTTTAATTAATAAGGATTAAGGTTAATTAATTAACTTAATAATGATACGAATAGAGTTAATTAATTATTTATTATAATACTTAAACCTAGTTAATCAGTTTATCTAATGATATTTAAGGTTAATTAATCATTTAATAATGATGGATTAAAGTTAATTAATTATTATAATTAATGGTGTTTAATATTAATTAACCCTTTATAATTAATGACTTTAAAGTTAATTAATTTGCTTGAATTTAATTAATCTTTTTCCTTAATAATTTTTTAAATTATTTAATCATTTTTTAATTAAGAGTGTTCAAATTTTAATAATTAATCAATTTAATTAATGATGTTTAAAATTAATTAATTAATTTAATTAATAATGTTTTAAAAGCAATTAACCCTTTTAATTAGTCCAATTAATTAACGAAGTTTAAAGATAATTAACCATTCTTATTAATGACAGTTAAAGCTAATTAATCGATTTAATAATGATGATTTAAGTTATTAAATCTATTTAATAACGATGTTTTAAAGTAAACAAACCATTTTAACAAAGTTGTTTAAAGTTAATATTTGTAATGTGAAATCCTAGCACAAGTTCGGTTATAAAAGTAAAAGTTTGTTTCAGTTACGGAAAGGAGAAGGAATTCAATATTCCATGATCTGATATCACTTATATGGAAAGTATTTAGTCATACTCTTAGTACTAAACATTGAGGTATGGAAACTCATCTCTATCTCGAAAGTTAAAAATATAGTTAAGGCAATGCCTAGTGGTAACAGTACCTTCATTTGCCCAACTTCATTTTCAACCAAAAAATAGCCCAAGTTTGAAATCGACGAGTAGTGATAAGAATATGGAATTTATTGTCCATATACAATCATTTTAATTATTCCCGATAGTTGATTTATTGGCTATCGATTCAGCTTTCTTCTTTATGCGTCGTCAATTTAAGACGATTTGTTGTTTATTTGAGCATTGATATCCTTTGTCAAAAATGACTTAACCCAAAGCACAAGTGGGGCCAAGTTATGTAGGATTGTTCCCATTAGGATATTTTCACATCCACTCTAGATCGATTTGGATATGCGCACTGAGATATGAAATTCTCGAATACTTGGTAAGGTCTGGCGGGGTCCGACTTGGAGTTCCTGAGAGGTGCCACAGAGTCTATGATCCTCTCAGGTATATTTTCTAGAGGTATATTTTAGGTAAGGAGGGTACACCCTCCTAGTCATTTGTTTGAAATTTCCTTTTCCTTTCCTTTGATTCCAAACCCTTGAATTTAATTCTTTCTTAATTACATCGGGAAGTGGCTAACACACTTCATGATGTTTAGTTAATTGCGTTCATTACTTGTGGATGAATGTTGTTGTTGTGAGAGAAAACCCGTTCTGCAGATGGCGACGTGGTCTCACATATTATTGTTTATTTCCACCCTTTTGTTTAAAGTTTTACTCATACCAGACTTATTGTCTGACCTGAGTTGTTTGTTTCCTTAAACTCTCAGGTACTCCTTTGTATTTGAGTAGTCTGAATGTACCAGGTTTCTTTGGGGCTCTTTTGAAGACGGCGTCCGAGGAGGAGGCCCTTATCTATTAAGTTGTTTACTTCCACTATTCATTTAGTTCGTGTATGTATATATTTTTATCGGCAAGTGTAAAGGCAGGGTGTATAACTGCCCAGGCTGTTAGTGGTAGTACTTTTGTGTAACTCTGATAACTCCATGTTAAGGAGTAACCTGATGTACTATCTTTATATGATATTATAATTATCTGATCCATCGTAAAATTTTTTGTTCTATTTTTGTTCTTTATTTTTTTTACCCCCAACAACTCATCTTTCGGACACTTGGATAACGGAACATGAATACTTTGGATATGTGTCATTCCCAGAGGTCAGAAAGATGGGTCGTCTTAGAGGTGGTCTCGGTGATTGAAATGGTCGGAGTTAGGAGCAGTTCCTAGTCAAAAATGATGGCCATGTAGGTTCATCGATGGCAATGATAAGTGGAGTTGATGCTAGGAGTTTCAGTCGATGCGATTCTGGAAGAGGAGGTTAATGGTGGCAATTTTATAGGGTTCAGTGGTTTGTGGTGGTAGCACTAGTGACATGAAGGTGGTGATGAAGTGTTACAAGATCATTTACTCTTCATATGCTGCTGCTATTTTCTATTTGCAATAAACTGCTCTTTTTTCTTTGAAAATGATCAGTACTTTATAGTTCAGTAATTTTGTTTTGATATTGTTATGCAGCTCATTGTTGTAGTACACAGTTTCGATTTTTTAATTGCAAGTTTGTTTTATGTTTGTTAGCCGTGTAACATAATGATAGGTTTCTATGTTTATATAGAATTTGGATATCATTTTTGAATTCTTTGGTATCGGTTTTGTTATAATTTACAGTGAAACCAATTTCAAAGATCAAAAAGCATCAAATCCAATCAAACAAATAGTGTGCATCATTTTTGTAATATATCAGTATCAGTTTTATTACAAATGTTAGCGAAAATAATTTCTAAAATTACAAAGCATCAATTGTAACCAAACAAATAGTGGGTATCATTTTTGCATCATATTGGTATTAGCTTTGCTATAAATGATAGTGAAAATAATTTCTAAAACTAAAAGCATGAACTCCAATCAAATATACAGTTGGTATCATTTTTGCAATAATTGGTACCATTTTTATTGTAAATAACAGTCAAACTAATTTATAAAATAACCAAGCATGGATTACAATCAAACAACTAGTAAGTATCAGTCTTGCACTATTTTGGTATCACTTTTGGCATACATGATAGTCAACTAAATAATTAAATTTACAAAGCATCAACTTAAATCAGAGAGAAACTAGGTATTATTTTTGCATTTATATATATATATATATATAGGTACCAGTTTGTTTTAAATAACAGTCAAAATAATTTATAAAATAACCAAGCATGAATTCCAATCAAATAGGTAGTAAGTATCAATTTTGCACTATTTTGGTATCACTTTTGTCATATATGACAGTCAAAATAATTAAATTTATAAAATAATAAAGCATGAATTCCAATCAAATTATCTATAAAATAGTAAAAATCACATAGAACATAGCATCCCAACACAAAAAATCTCAACAAGCCCAGAAGAAACCGACCAAGTGATGAGCACAACTTAAAACAAAGTACAAATCTCTAATACTGCATACTATCAGTATCATTTTTAAGTATACCAGAATATGATATCAGTTTTTGTATTGTATTAACATCAGTAATAGTTTCAGTTCATGCACACTGTTGGTATTAGTTTCAGGTGTAAACAAAAATATATCTATAGTCATAATATAACGTCAAGTGTATGAACAGTTAAACAAAGATAATTTTTAGAACATCAGAAATAAGATCATAGTTTTCACAACAAATTGACAAAATTTCATCAAGTGTTCATATCTACGCAAAAGTAAAGTTAAATTCAAATAGTTCCAATTCAATATTTCAAAAGTATATTACTTGAACCGAACTGAACATCAGTTTTTACAGCAAATTCACTTCTTAATATTTTCTCTTTCTTCAAGTTTTGACATAAAATTAGCCAAATTCCAGCAGTGGTCATTATTCGTCAATAGCGCATGCACAATTTTTTCTATGGTTCGCAATATATCCTTAGGTTGTATCTTCATCGGTATTTGACTTTTGTTCAATGAGATGATGAAAATCATAACATAAATCGCACAATATACCATTGTATTTAATAGATGATGGTGCAAATATTAATAGTTTTAGTATCAATGTTAGCATGGGTTTTAGTATCAGTTTTATTCCCTACACGTATCATTTTTAAAATCCATGATAATTGTTCTATTTCAGTTTTAATTTTATATAGTTGGTATCATTTTTTTATGTATGTAAGTATTAGTTTTGGTGCCTTTAGGTATCATTTTGTTTGCCTGTGGGTACCAGTTTTGATCTGAAGCACATGTTCAGTGAACTGACTGAAAATATCTTGTGTATCAATTGTATTCAATTCAATGTACTAGGCATATAAAAACATATAGTACTTTATGTAAAAAATCATAATGCAAACTGATACGAAATATATATATATATATATATATATATATAACATTGTATCTTTTCAGCAGGTATCATTTTTGACAAAAAAATCTTACGTGTCTTATCCTTACTGTGCACATTTTATTTGATGCATTTCATCTAGCTTCACTCCATGTCTTGTACATTGTTATTTTCCATATTCTTGCAGGATTTCTTCTACTTCTTTCTTCTATTAAAGACAGAACAAAAGAAAGTTAGTTAATGTTCACTTTGTTTTTAATTATATTATTTAATTATTTTGAAAAATATCATACAAATGTCATTGCTACTTTCAGACTTGGGTTATTTCTTTTATTTGATCTCTTAGGGCGTAATAAATCTATGTGAGCCCATTGCATTATTGGATATGTCAACGTTACTAATGTCCAATGGTCTTTGCAGTGTAAAGGGAGATAAATAGCATTTGCATATTTATCCCATACAACTTCTTCAAGCAAAGGGACGACTAAATGTTTTTTAAAACTTTAGAGCTTAGTGACTGTTGGCGTCAAAAATGACCACCAAAACCCAGTTATGTGAAAACACTAATATCCAATCACAGCTCTCAAATAATATAATGTAGAGAATATAAATTGAATAATGATAAAATTAAAGCAGAAAGCAAGTAAAGAGAGACACAGATTTATAGTGGTTCGGCTAACTCCGGCCTACGTCCACTCCAAAGATTTTCCTTTTATTCGTTTATGCTGCTGTTACAATTACAAATCTATGAAATCTTAGAAAAACTGGTAAATTATAGCCTAGGTAGAAGATAGAATGAAGGTGAAAGAAGATTCCTTTTCTAATGACATGCCTGCTGTATTTATAGAGAAAGGCGTGTATGGATTGGACTGAAATATTTCCACAAGAACCTCCAGGCCCAGACGACCCGGCCCAAAGAAACTTGGACCGATCGCTCTCCAAAATATGGATCGGGCCCCATCCCTATTTTGTTGATTTATGGGGTGCGATCCCGATGGTGGGTCCCCCATGCCATAATATACTTGTCCTCTAAGTTTCATGTCAATTGGATCTGTAAATGTTGAGTTGATCGATCTTTTGTTGCAATATGTTGCGAAAGCTAATTATAGCCGATCCCTATGGAGGGAAGAGGGCCGATCCCTCCAACTTGCTTTATTTGATGTGCGATCCCTAGGGTAGACTCCTTAGGGTCCCTTCTTATTGTTTCCAAAGTTTCACTTCAATCCACCTTGTAGTTGTTGAGTTATGGAGCGATTATCATTGAGTTGTGTTGTGTGCACCCTGTTCAATCCGATCCCTCTACTCTGATCCCTCTATTCCGATCCCCTTTTGTAGAGTGAATATTCCAATCCGATCCCTCTCCTGGGGGAGTGCTAGTTCCATACTTAGCCGTTTTTGAGTGATGTCCATCTGAGTCCATTCAACTATAGTCCATAGTTTCAACTATAATCGATCTCCAACCCTGGTAACCATCTCTCCGGGCTTTCTGCCTTGATGATCATGAAGTCCGTTGGGTTAAATCCACCTGTGTACTGCTTTGCCAAAAGGCGGGTTAACACTTTGCCCCTTAAAACATGCCTTGCTATAGGAAGGTGTGTTTTGAATTGCCATAACTCCAAAATCAGAAGTCCATAATCCATCGATAGCCATATTATCCAATCTGAATCCAATATGTTGCCAATCCAAATCCATGATATCTCCGGATCGTTAGTGAAATCTATGACCATTCCGAGTCAATATCCAATTCCAAATCCATGATCTCTCCGGATCATTTTATCTAAATCCGTATCCATCCGAAGCCAAATCAATTCCTGTTCGAGGCTGATATCCAAATCCATGACCTCTCCAGGTCATTAGCCAAATCTGGGACTACTCCGGGCCCATATTCAATTCCGCGACCACTCTGGGTTAATGTCCAAATCCATAGCTGTTCGAATTTGATATCCAATTCCATAACCTCTCCGGGTCCTTGCCAAGCACAATCCATACTCGACAACCGAGTAAGCTGATCCTATCACTCTCCGACAAAGCAGCATTACTTCCTGTACTCCGGTTAGTGTCCCTGAACACTAAGAGATGTCTTGGCCTAAGTCCTAGGCCGATCGTGGTCTCTTCGGACCCTTATCGAGTATAATTCATACTCGATGATCTGAGTAGGCCGATACTGTCACTCACCAGTGAAGTGACCTACTCCTTGCCAGGCATAATCCATACCCGACGTCCTGTTGGGTTTTATTCTCCGACCTCGACTCTCCTATCGAGGACTTAATCCATGTGCGAGTCCATTATGTCGCTCTCCGGCGAAGGGACTCGCACCTTGCAATTACCGCACCGTCACTTCGGTTGGGACAATAATCACGACCTGTTTTATTCATTGCAGTAATGCGGATCATTAATAACCTAATGAATAAGAGTTTGTACATCAAGAAATCCAAAAAAATAAAAAAGCCTAAGTGTGCCTCTCCGGGCACGACGGTTCATCACCATCTTAGAGCATGCCTAAGGACCATCCTCGATCCCGTACATGTGTAAGTGACTTAGCCACCTTATTATATAGTTTATTATTATTATTATGGCAAGAGTCCAAGTCTTGAACTCGACCCTTACCATCACGATCAATTGATGACGATCTGTTACCCCAATCCAGGGCCATTCCTGTGTCCATTTGATGCAGACGACGACTGCTCCTGTTCCACTGCCATTGTCCAATTCCTCACGTACTGTGGCAGTCTGCCGCTCTTGACGTGCTACTTAATCATATCCTTTAAATGCCCCTTATTCATTCATGGTGTGCACGTTCAATTTGTGGAACAGGCAGTACTTCCCAAACATATGCTCCCGCTTTGTGTCTGGGAAGTTGTCCCTTAATGTCCAGATAAATCCGTTCCAGGCTTTCCGTTAAATCCGAGTAGGAAGAGAACTTTGGCTCCCGCTCTTTCCATCGCCTTTTCGTCCTATCATATCCATCATCCAGTTTTCGTTTTCCTTTATCATTCTTGGCATCTCCTGATGATCTTCCGCTTTGCATAGCGTTCACCTCCAGTTTGTCGGCTCGTGCATCTTCCTGCCGTAGGAACCTTTTAACTTCCTGATAAAACTCCTCGAGATCCATAAGTGGATCCCGCGCCAATGAATCCTTGAAATCCATGCCATCGGCAATTCTTGATACAGCTGCCATCAAAACCATGGATGGATCTGGCCGATCCACCGATGCCGCCATAGCATTAAATTATGTTAGAAAACTCCTTAGAGACTCTCCGGTCTTTTGTTTCAATGTTTCCAGACTCATCACATTTTTGGGTCTCGAAATATGAACCTGAACTAAATATTTCGACCAATTCCATCCATGTGCCAATAAAACCGTTCTGCAATTACCTGAACCAAGTGCAGCTATATCCGTTAGATACAGGGGAAAGCATTGTGCCATGACTTTCTCAAATGCCCCTAGTACTTCCATGTGTCGTATATATCTCATCATATGCATAGTTAGGTCCGACTTTTCATCATATAATTCCAGTGTTGGTAGTTTAAACTCTGGTGGATTCCTAGCATTCCTAATATTTGAATGGACTTCTATTTACATCCTCCAGATCCCTACATCCCTGTTCACCAATCCTCTACGCATAGCTCGCTTGATCATCTCTATAAACCTGTCATTATTATCCATCGGTAATCTCCTATCATCATTTCCAAACTGCCCTCCTGAGTCCATGAGGGAATTCCATAACGTCGGACGAGCATCCAAATTTCGATTCGCACCAAGCTCCATGGGATTGACCGCGGGTCCTCCAATATCACGACCGACTAGACTTGGGGACATACCCCCAAGCCTTTGGGGATCGGGCCCGATCCCTCTAAGATGTTCGGGGACTGCCCCCGGCTACTTTGTTCCATTCCTATGTCCAATAGCTCCATCCCCATGGTCCCGATTCTGATTTCCAATGACTCCTGTCGCATCAACTCCTTGATCCAAGTTGCCACTAGTTCCTGCTACTCTATTCCTTTGGTTTCGTGCTCTAGCTTGTACAATCTTGTGGAGTAGATTTTGTACCATTTCCTTTTTTGTACCATTTCCTCATGTCTCTTCAGCATCCTATCCTGCATAGTATCCATCATCATTTCCATTTCATCCCCGGTAATGTAGATAGACGCTTGATTAGCTCCAGCTCCAGAGGAAGCCTTTTGACTCTCCATGATGGCTTCTTCCCGGTAGTGCTCTCCTTATTGATTGTCTAACCATTCCTCCAAATCTAAGCTATCTAGTTGATTCCAAATCTGAACTCCAAATCTACGGAGGCTAGCTTTCTCGGTGAAAGCACCAAAATGTTGGCGCCAAAAATGGCCACCAACACCCAGTTATGTGAAGGCACCAATATGTAGTCACACATCTCAGATAATATAATGTAGAGAATATAAATTAAGGAATAATAAAATTAAAACAGAAAGCAAGTAAAGAAAGACATGGATTTATAGTGGTTCGGCTAACTCCAGCCTACGTCCACTCCAAAGATTTTCCTTTTATCCGTTTATGCTGCTATTACAGCTACAAATCCGCGAAATCCAGAAAAAATGGCTGAGTATAGCCTAGCTAGAAGATAGAATGAAGCCGAAAGAAGATCCCTTTTTTGATGTCATTCCTATTGTATTTATAGGGGAAGACATGTACAGATCGGACTGAAATTTCGCCAGAAGAACCTCAAGGCCTAGACAACCTGGTCCAAAGAAACTTGGACCGATCGCTCTCCAAAATAGGGATCGGGGCCGTTTCCTATTTCTATTGATTTATGGGGCATGATCCCTATAGTGGACCCCCCATGCCATAATATACTTGTCCTTCATGTTTGATGTCAATTGGATCTGTAGATGTTGAGTTATTGATCGATCTTTGTTGCAATATGTTACGAAAGCTAATTATAGGCGATCCCTATGGAGGGAAGAGGGCCGATCACTCCAACTTGCACTATTTGATGTGCGATCCCTAGGGTAGACTCCATAGGGTCCATTCTTCTTTTCCTAAAGTTTCACTACGCCTTGTGGTTGTTGAGTTATGGAGCGATCATCATTGAGTTTTGTTGTGTGCATCCTATTCAATCCGATCCCCCTACTCCGATCTCTCTATTTCGATCCCTTTTTGTAGTGGATATTTTGATCCAATCCCTCTCATAGGGGCAGTGTTAGTTCCATACTTATCCATTTTTAAGTGCTGTCCATCTGAGTCCATTCAACTATAGTCTATAGTTTCAAATATAATCGATCTCCAATCCAGGTAACCATTTCTCTAGGCATTCTTCCTTGATGATCATGTAGTCCGTTGGGTTAAATCCGCCTATGTACTGCCTTGCCAAAAGGTGGGTTAATAGTGACTAGCCCTTTCTGTTGCAAAAACTAGTTACGATTCAGTGTATGTAACAATTATTATGTACATACACATTAAAGTTTTATTTACCATCATTGTCGTCGTCATTGCATATTTATGATCAGCTAGCCCACATTTTTACACATACCAATCAATTATCTATATTAACAATAGGAAATTGTAAGTTTTTGTTGTAGGTGAACCCGTATTAAATAATGAATAGTATCAGTAATGTTAATGGTGTTTGTATATACTAAAATGTATTTAAATAACTAAGCATCAATTCTAATCATACAACTATTAGGTATTAGTTTTGAAATGATTTCGTATTAGTTTTGTTGTACGTGATAGTTAAAATAGTTTTCATCACTATAGATCATCAACTTTTATAAAACAGAAAGTAGGTATCATTTTTGCATAAATGTACTTCTCGGTTTTGTTCAAAATAACAGTGAAAATAATTTATAAAATAACCAAGCATTAATTTAAATGAAATAGCTTATAGGTATGAGCTTGTACTATTTAGTATCACTTTGTCATACATGACAATCAACTAAATAATTAAATTTATAGAGCATCAAATTATGTCAAGAGACTATTGGGTATCATTTTTACATATATGTAGGTATCGTTTTTGATGGAAATAACATTTAAAATAATTTATAAAATAACCAAGCATGAATTCCAACCAAACAGCTACTGGGTATGAGTTTACACTATTTTGATATCACTTTTCTCATACATGACCGTGAACTAAATAATTAAATTTATAGAGCATCATACTATACCAAACATCCACTGGATATCATTTTGCATATATATAGAGGTATCAGTTTTGTTGTTAATGACATTTAAAATAATTTATAAAATAACCAATCATGAATTCCATCAAACAGCTTCTATGTATGAGTTTTGCATTATTTTGGTATCACTTTTATCATACATAACAGTCAACTAAATAACTAAATTTATAGAGCATCAAATTATATCAAAAAACTAATATGTATCATTTTTGCATATATATAGGTATCAATTTTGTTGTATATAACATTTAAAATAATTTATAAAATTATCAAGCATGAATTCCTATCAAACAACTACTAGGTATCATTTTTGCGCACACACACACACACACTTATATATATGTATATGTATAAATTAGTTTTGTTGTAAATAACATTTAAAATAGTTTATAAAATTACCAAGCATGAATTCCAATTAAATAGCTACCGCGTATCATTTTTTGCATATATATCGGTATCAGTTTTGTTGTAAATAACATTTAAAATAATTTATAAAATTACCAAGCATGAATTCCAATCAAATAGCTAATGGGTATCATTTTTGAATATATACATTATTAGTTTTGTTGTAGATAATATTTAAAATAATTTATAAAATTACCTAGTATGAATTCCAATCAAACAGCTACTGGATATCATTTTTGCATATATATAGGAATAAGTTTTGTTGTAAATAACATTTAAAATAATTAAATTTATAAAATAATTTAGTATGAATTCTAGTCAAATAGCTACTAGGTATATGATTTTGTCATTATTTTGATTGGTAGTTAAGTAAAAAATTAAATTTATGTACCCGTCCATCCATGAAGTTTCCTTCAAGAACATGTTGGAGCATTTCTTTTGTAATTACGCATCCTCCTTTGATCGTGGTCTTGTCATCCCATGCCACTTCACTATTTTGACAAAAAAGATTTGAATTAAGTACTTAATGTTATTTTAATACGTAGCATTAGTATTAATATTTATAAACTTACTTTTGTGTTCTCGTTAGAGCAAAAAAAGTTTTGATCACATTTTGTTGTTCTCTGTTCGAGTATGATAAGCATTTGTAGTGTGATAGCCGTAAATTTGCAAATGTAGGTTTTAGAACCACAAGTGGCTGTAGGATGGTTTCTTTTGTTGCTTCTTCAATGTTTGTGTCTTTTTCAGATGTTGGCTTCTTTGCTGTTTTTTTGATTTGTTAGTCATACTCAAAGGTATCACTTTCTTTTCTTTTTCTTATTCTTTCTTTTAATCTTTTCACATAAGAAGCAGTTTTTCATTTTATTGCCGGTCCTTTTGTTCTCTAGCCAACAGGTTTTGTTGGTTTCTTTTCTTGATCTTGTTCGGTTTTTGCTTTTCAAACTCCTATGAGTCATAGAGTTTGAAAGATGGAGGCGTGAAGTAAAGTACTGAAGCATGGACATGTACGATTTGGCTGTTGATACCGGTATCTTCTTCCATCTTTTAAGCCTCTTCTGCTTGTTTTTTCATTTCATCTTAATTTGTTGGATAAGCTGTGTCATTTGTTGAAGAAACTTTTTCATGCATTTCAGTTGTTGTTTGTGTCTCTATGCATGTTTGTCCTTTTCAGTTGCTTGGTGGACTTCTTCTATATAAGGCTTGTAACGACCCGGAATTTTGGACCATTCGCATCCATTATAAGTGTATAGGTAGACACTCATGCCGGAGTTGAATTGCTCAAAATACCGCGTTGTTAATTTAAATTTGGCAAAACTGAACATATACAGTAAATAAATAATCACAGATCACAGACACAGAGTAATAAGTGCAGCGGAAATAAAAGAGATAGTAGTTCATGAAGCTACTATATGAATATATAAAATACATCAGAGTTTACAACAGAAGAGTAATACGATACATCAGAGTTAAACTAGATACAACGGAAGAGTAACAGATACAAATCAGAATACATCACTGGAATCATCGAATATCTGAAAGCTGGAAAGATAGCTGGATCTCCAAGCGAAGCTCCAACTCCAAAGGTGAGTCTCGAAAGCTGAACTACTCAGTCTGACCCGAGCGTAAAGCAAAACACAAAACACTCGAGTCAGGATTAACATTCTCATATTAATAAATACAACTCAAGTGAAATAGCAATTGAAATACAAGTAACTCAAAGGATGTTTGGAATAACCATCCTTTAAGGATCCGTTAAACTATCTACTATGTAGTAATGTACGATAAGTAGATAATGTCTATCAGTAATATAAAGATATCAAAATAGCGTTAAGTCATGGCCCATTCCACCCTTAACACATTTTTATTCCCAAAAGCATATACAAGACCGTAGTTTCCCCAAAACCGGAAGTCACCAGAGGGCAATCCATATACTCAAGGTACAAATCAAAATCGTAGTGGTCGCGCATAAATGGAATACAAGTATGACAAGGCACATGAGGCAATACCCAAGGTAGTGATACTACCGTTCGCCTGATCCGGACTGGTGAGAACGCAACGCCGCAGCGCCCGCAACATCGTGAGACAACACTCCCAAAATCAAGGGTGCACCAATCGACAACAAGTATAAGTAGTTCGAAGAAGTGTGTCCACTTGAGGTAGCTAATCCTCCATTGGCCCGGCACAGCTCCTGTTTTAGTCATTTCCAATTTGACACAAGTATCAAGGCTATCCATTATCGTTCTCTTTCTTCAGTCATCACGTACATCATTCCAACCACTTCATTCTGGATAATCACTCCGCGTATAGTTATTAAAGTGGTTTTCGGTTTAGATAGAGAGTATATCCATAACCGAATTCCGGTCTCTTTAATAACTTTCGTAATTATTACACCGATTGGTCGTTTATATATTTCAAAAACCAAATCAAATTCCATTTCAATTTCAATTCGTAAATCAACATTTCTATTGTCAATCAAAACAGTTTCCATACTTTACGTTTCAAAACTTCCAAATTACCATTTCAAAATCTTATAATTCAATTTCAATTTCTATTTAAAACAATCCAAATATTGATTCAAGTTCGAATACAAGTTTCATTTCGAAAACATTTAATTAAATCTTATTTAACATTCCAATCACTTTAAAATCATTTATCGATTTCATTCAATATTCGTTAAGTTATTATGCCATTCAAAACAATTTCCATTAAATTTCCAATTCATTAAATCAATTTCTTAAGTTCAATTTCATTAAATCAAAATTTACAATTTTGAATTAAACTAAATTCGTCAAATCAAATTCTTTAAATTTCAAGTCTTACATTAATTTCAATAAATCACATTTTATTTCTTGTTAAAGAAATTCAATTTCACTTATTTACTTTCTTAAATAACTTTCCAAAACTTAATTAATAAAGAAACTCAATTTCAGTTATTACGAAGTAAAATTCACTTATTCAAAAATTCAATTTTTCTTATTAAAGAATTTCAATTCAATTTAATCATTAAATAATTTAATCTTATTTAAGTATTAAATAATTCAAAACTTAATTATTGAATAATTTCAAAGTTTAATAATTTCAAACTTAATTATAATTTCAAACTTAATTATTAAATCATTTCAAAGTTTAATAATTTAAAACTTAATTCAATCATTTCTCAAATTAAACAACATTCTTTCATCGATTACATTGTAAATATTTTGTTTCAGATTATTAAATATTACAATTTCCTTTCATTAAAATTCAGATTTCAACTTCATTTCAAAACCATAATATTTATTCAAATAAAATCCTTATTTTATTTTTAAACCAAATTATTGACCAATCGATTTCATTTAATTTTCTATCCTAGGTCAAAGTTCAACTTGGGTATTTATCATTTCAACCCGATTCCAATTCAATTCAAAATCAAAACATAACAAAGGGAACTTGCAGTGTGATAACTGGGATGGTGTCAAAGTAAATAAACAAGCAATAACAACAATCGATAACAATCCAATAATCAATTCAAATAATCCCGAAATAACCGTATTAATTCGCATTGTTATTTGTACGAATTAATATAATTATTTCTAGAATCTACACTATCATTTCATGTAGATTAAAGATTACTACATTACGGTTTTCACTTGTCATCTATTACAATTTCATCCATCATCAATTTAACAACATACATTCAGTGGTTCAAGATGTAATTAAACAAATCCTACGTGTCAATAAATTTTGACAGTTAAATGGGTCATATTATACAAATGTCAGTTAATCAAATTTAACATTTAATTATCCTATATCAAATTCAATTTCATACTGTTTATCATTTTAACATTAACAATTTAACGTCCAATATAAACATCAACAATCAATCAATTATCAGTTAAACTATATTATCATCGCATAAATAATTAACAGATAATGGTGTCAGATGTCACAGGTGAACTGATACAGGTAATAACATATAAAACAGTGTAATTAACTAACAGCAGCATATTTCAATTGTCGTTTCAATTGAAATCAAATTTAATAAATAAAAGAACGTTAATCGTGAGTGAGTGCTCACCTTTCGAGGCTAGAGAGATAGACAATGAAGTTGAGTTACGAAATCCAAGCACGAATCTCAAAGCAAAGCTAGATGGACACGATTCGACTTTGATTAACAAGCTGATAAATGAAAATTTGATGAAGTCAAATCAAAACTGGATCGATGATGATAAATGGTATAAGTGGATATATATATATACTATATACTATATACAAAATCATATAAAACTTATAAGTTAAAATAAACACATTACTTTCAAAATCTATATATTTACACATGTAAATAAACGTCAACTGCAAATTTAACTTACCCTTATATATAACTATAGAGATTCAATATTTAATTTAAAACTTATATTAAAATAAAGTTCTATACTTATCAATTTTTATAACTTTGCTACATACAAAATATCTTATAAAATTTAAATATAGTGAAGAGGTCAAAACTTTATAAACTTATATCCACGATTTTTTTTAACCCTCTGTTAATCACTGGTGACCGAACAAATATATCATTAGCCATCAAACTTCATATAATATTCATGGCAAATATTAAATTCATTTTACACAATGATCGTAAACTTATCATATAATATCATATACCACCGTGAAAACCTCACTTTCATCAAATTCGTGGTACAATTGCATTCTCTAATGTGTTTACTCTCCTGGCAAAAATATAAAATGTCATACTTTACACTCCTTAAATATGGTACATTGGAAGAATATAACTTACACAAAATGGTATACCCAAATGGGCCTTCAAAATCATCATCCGACCTGACCATCCGTATTCAACAAAAGGGCATACAGTATCACCATTTAAGGCTGCTGACTATGCTGCCAAGCTCATCAAGAACAATAGGAGGCCTAGCATACGACCCAACAAGGTTAATAACATGATACTCCTACGAACAGATTATCTAAACTCATGAATACGGCAATACAACATATGTCAATATAAACAAACAAAAGTTGCATTCACCGTATGGGGTAGATGGCCGAGGTCATTCAAACGAGGAGGATAGGTGGCAGGGTTTCGAGACCGGAGAGGGTGCTGCAATGGGGTGGAGCTCGGTCGGCCATGGAAGGAGGCTCGAAGTGTGTCAGGGGGAGGGTGAGAGGAACGAGCATGACCGGCTTAGGAGAGTGGAAGGCGTTGGCGAAGAGGCTGACTGGCTGATGTTCATGCGGAGGTGGGCTAGGGATTTTTTGCGCTCGGGTTATCAGCGTAGAGCGAGGCACGAATGGGAGAGGAAGGGAAGATGGGAAAAGTTGACGGATCGCACGAGAGAGGGGAAAAGGAAGGCGAAAAAAAAAATGGCGGGATGGGTCTCAGCCTCGATCTACTTCATTTTCGTTTTTTTTTGGAGATAGAAAGAATGAAAAGATGGTATGATATGGCAGACGAACGAAAATGAGGGGAGGAGAGGGGTTGGCAAGAATAGAAGATTCACTGGGGAAAAGGAATGGGAAAAGAAAATGTGACAGGCTGTTTTACATAACATTAAATATAAAGTTTCTTTTCAAAAACAACGGTACGACCGAGGTGAAGAAAATGAACGTACCAAGATAAATATTTCGAAAAGCCATAGGGTAGTGAAGGACAGCTATCAATTTCAGGTAACGCAATTTAGCAATTTTTTTTTAGGTTGCTTAGGCTGCACGTTCAAGTTGAAAAGGCAAAGAAAAGCTAACGGTCACAATTTATGGTACCGTTTCAACGAACAGTTTATTATTTCCCTCGTGTACCGGACCTCAAAATACCCAATTGAATATACCGTAGGGATCAGCACAACGAGACGATCAAAACGGTATATGGATATCAGTGGTATGATTGAATTATCAAAATTTGAATTTTTCTACCAGCGGAAAGTGCAAGAAAAACGTAGAAAATTAAGACCGACGGAGCCAAAGATGTCCGAATTTGGAAAAACGACAAACTGACATCTTGCTCGAAAGATGGTTTAGAATTTTTCTATGTAAAAATATTTAGGTTCCGAAAATATTTTATTTTCATCGCTTTTTGACTGATTAAGTTGAAGTGAATTTACGCGCGAAATAAACTTTCATATTTTCGGACGAAAATTTACCAGTTGCTATGTTTAACTAGACGTATTCCAAATATCAAATTTATATTTCAAAATTTTATCGTTTAAAATTTCACAAAATTTTAACTAACTACGCTATTTAAAACAGTTGAAATTTACGGGTCGTTACACTCTCCCCCACTCAAAACTTTTCGTCCCCGAAAAGGAACGAGGTAGGAGAATAGAAACAACCAGAAAGAAAACAGATTTGAAATACAAAATAACAATTAATTTAAACCATGTAAATTCAAATTTAAATTAATTTATATTCAATAATTGATTTAATCCACTTGATTTCACTAAAATCAATCTGAACTATTTCTAAATTCATTATCTTATTATCCCATTTTCTAAAATTTACAATTTCTAAAACCATAAATTTGAATAGTCTTTTATTATAATCATATTTTATTCAACAAATTTAATTCTTTTATTCCAAATTATTATTAAATTTATCCTACTTAATATCTCTAATCACATATATTTAACCCATATAAATTAATTTAAAACATAAAAGTTTCGATTTAAATTAATTTACATCTATTAATTTCTTTTAAATTCAAGGTATTTTCATATGTTGATCAAATTTTAATTTATTAATTCTTTCAAAACAAATTTATTTGATTATTAACTGAGTTTACTTATTATCTTATCTAATTCTATTAACATCTTTATAATCAAAATTTAGCGTATAACATTTATTATAAACACTCAAATTTTATTTATAAATTCAATTTATCTTATATATTATCCAATTACATATTCAACTTCTGAATGGTTTAGGTAAGTTGTATTAGAATGCAGTTGAACAATATACAAATAAAATTTTTCCAATTCAATTGTACAAGTTTAAATATTTATTCCAAATTTTGGTTTTATTTATAATTAAAATCATCTTTTAACAAAATTTAAGAATTAGGTTTCCGATTAACATTAAACAATTTAGAGTTATATAATATATTTATATCAAATCAAATTAAATTTTAAAACAAGATACTTATATATATAAATCAAATTATACTGAAGAAATTCAAATCAAAATATTTTTCAAAACAAAACCGTAGCAAAGCTACAGAATGGTTTATCCACTTCGAAACTCGAAAATGAATGTCGATGATGCGGCCGCCATCACCGAAATTATTTTCCAGCGACAAAGAGAAGAGCACTGATTTAACCATTTTAACATTCTTTGAAAACGGTTTCTATTCGAAAATACTTTAAATAATATACATTCGAATTCTTTGGAAACAAATTATAGTCAAAATACCTTTAAATAACGTGCATTTTAAACCTTTAAAACCATATTTTGAAAATCATTGGAAATTAAATTCTCAAATTTCTGAATTAAATTCATTTCACAAATCAATTTATAAACCGTATTTATAAATTTATTTAGAACAATAAATGATAATCAAATATTATCATTTCAAACAAACAATTTAATTAACCTATTAAAATTTTTAGGAAATTTTACTTATAAATATTTATAATATAATCATACAAATTTATTCCATTTACCAAATTTGAAAACGATATTAATTTACAAATACACTTCCTCGCTCGACTATATAAGAATAGATTTCAAAGCAAAGACAGAGATTCAAATTTTGATGGACTCAAACCAAAGAGAATTTTTGATTCGAAAATAAGTTCAAACGAAGATAAGATGATGAAATAACGAAATAGAAAGATGGATAAGTTTATATAAATCGCGGGCGACCTTAACCGGGTTCGACCGTGACTTCAAGAATAAGATCGATATTGAATTCCGAGGTAAATCAACACTCGATTTCAAGAGATGGGATTCAGGTATAGCAGGGAATAGATAGCATCGTAAACCGAGGATACAGAAATCTCCGGTAAATCGATGCCTATTATAAAGGAGTTTTGCTCCTTTACGAATCATTCGAAGATTGGCAAGACCGCCGATCTATTATAGATATCATTCAAAATGGAGTTATGGGGTGCTCCAGAATTGAAAGAAGACGAATAGTGAAGGACACGAATGAATTTCGGAACCGAGGGGAACGTTCCAAAATTCGAAGGAATTGATTCAAAGAGAAGAGATTGAAACTCGAATGAGAGTGATTCTGTAAATATATTTACCCTATATGTTGAGTTTTGCCTAGAGCTACCAAAGCTCTGATACCAACTGTAACGACCCGGAATTTTGGACCATTCGCATCCATTATAAGTGTATAGGTAGACACTCATGCCGGAGTTGAATTGCTCAAAATACCGCGTTGTTAATTTAAATTTGGCAAAACTGAACATATACAGTAAATAAATAATCACAGATCACAGACACAGAGTAATAAGTGCAGCGGAAATAAAAGAGATAGTAGTTCATGAAGCTACTATATAAATATATAAAATACATCAGAGTTTACAACAGAAGAGTAATACGATACATCAGAGTTAAACTAGATACAACGGAAGAGTAACAGATACAAATCAGAATACATCACTGGAATCATCGAATATCTGAAAGCTGGATAGATAGCTGGATCTTCAAGCGAAGCTCCAACTCCAAAGGTGAGTCTCGAAAGCTGAACTACTCAGTCTGACCCGAGCGTAAAGCAAAACACAAAACACTCGAGTCAGGATTAACATTCTCATATTAATAAATCCAACTCAAGTGAAATAGCAATTGAAATACAAGTAACTCAAAGGATGTTTGGAATAACCATGCTTTAAGGATCCGTTAAACTATCTACTATGTAGTTGTGACGACCCGGTATTTTAGCCATATTTTTTATAAATATTTAATCCAATTAAATAAAATGTAATACGTATGGATGATAATGTTTGAAATATAACATCAAATTCTATCAATATAAAATTTAGGTGTAAATACTGTGTGAAGCATCTGAATATAAATGTAAAGAGTGATAGTTAAGATATAAAACAAAATAACTCAAACATATGTAGATGAATTAAGCAATGAAATAATAAAATAAATGTCTTTAAACAAGATAATCTTTACCAAAGTATAAAATAAATCTGACACAAACATATACATATGAACTATTCAAGCAAGAAGACAAATGTTTATATTCAGAATATCTTCACTTACAAGCCTTGTCTACCTGCAAGTGTATATTTACATACAATGTATCTCTCTACAGCAAGACATAATTATAGTATGTAAACACAATAGGAAGCCTTAACATTTAAATGCCATCATTCCAGCCTCTATTCTGTCGATTCAACATGTTTACAAACCTTTACATTTCAGACTCAAAAGAAAAAAAAAATAAAATCAGTTCATTTCAAAACAGAGTAAAGGAAATGACTTAACCAGATAACACCTCCCTATGCATGCTGTTATCTTGTATTTGTAAGTATGCATCTTGCTACTTTATGTTCGTTTTGAAATCGAACAAAAGGAATAAGATGAATCATGTTGTACATAATATAAAAAAAAATGATATGTAAGCTTATGATACAAGACAACCTGTATATGGAGTGTACTCACAATATAAAGTGAATACAAGTTGACATAATAGAAACATGAAGGACACTTACATTTAATGCTAGCACAAAATGAGTCATTTCGCAACCTTTATAAAATCATGTCAGTTTTTAAAATTTTGCCCAGACAAAGAAGAAGAAAAAAAATATCTGACCTAGAAATTTGAAACAAAAGAATGTTCCAGCATCTAAAAATCATCTGTAAATTGTTTTCTATATATATGTACATCCTCTTTGTTTTAGTTCGTTCTCAAGACTAAGCAACCAGAAAGTTAGCATCACCATTTCAAAACTTAATAACATTTCAACTAAACAAATTAAGCAAGAAGATCAGAGGGGTTCCAGCTTGCAGGTTTCAAAGTTCCTCTGTTTCAACGTCCCAATTTTCTGTCTTCATCTCTCTGTGAGTAAACTTCATCCTTTGATGTTTGATCTGATGCCTAGCCTTTGTGGTGATGTGAAAATATAGGTTTGCATGGATAAATTCATATGTTAATTAAAAGGGATATAAACACATCTGCCTCTGTTATACAGAAGTTTTCAAGCTCTATTCAAAACATGTTATAACAGTGAGTAAACTAAGCTTAAACAGTTTTAAAATTGGATTCCTGTGGTAAATGTTTGTAGTATGATATGAATTGGCTTGAATCATTGTGTGAATATGCTTGCATGTCTCTGTATATATGTGTATGATTGGGTGCATGTCTGTAGATAGATATATATATATACCCCTCTGTTCATATTAATAGGCTCAACTCCTCTATAATAAAAAAAAAAATAATTCATATCTTCATATACAATCAAATTAAGGTTATGATCATAAAAGAGAAAAGGATTGTATGAATGTAACATCAATTTTAAAAATAATTTCAGGTATATTTATTGAGTAATTATTCCTAAAAGGGAAATTACAGTAGATTCATTTAAAATCAGAAAAAAAATCAAGTAGTAAGATTTCGGGTTTGAATTATATAAACTGATTCGTAATGAAGAATGATGATTTTTGATGTGAAGATAACGATTTATAAGATTAGGAATGAGTAGAAATTGCGAGTTGATCGATTTATGTTTTTTCGTCGATTCCCGATGATCGACGACTAATGGTTCGTCGTGCTTCGTTCTGGTGGTGGCTCGAGCATAGGTGGGTAAGGGAAAAATGGTCACAGAGGATAAAGTTCGTCGTGGCGGCGGTACATCATCGATATAGGGTTTTGGATGCTGTTGAGTATGTTTGGTTTTGCTGAGGATTTGCGACGGCGATGGGGCACGAATCTCGATCGGTCCTAGGGGAAGAGTCGCGAGGGGTCGAGGCGATGCCTAGGCTGGAGTTTCGTGGCCACAGGTGGTCCGTGGTGGCGTCGAGGAAGGTTTTTGGATGGTCGACTTTGTACCTGGGTTCACTCAGGTTGCTCGATTTTGAGTTGTGGGAATTTGGTGTTTTCTGGGTTGTCGGGCGGCACGTCGACGACATCGCCGACTTGATGAGGGTTGCGACGCCGGTCGGAGGTGACTGGAATGATGGTGCACGTGCACCTGGTATCTGTGAGCACTGTTGTTTGGGGACGAAGGAGTTGCTCAGGTTGAAGCTCGGGTTAGTGGGTAATTTCGCTCGAGTTATTCTCGAGATTGTTTGTGTGAGAGATGCTTGGCCCAGTTTTTTTTAATTTTTAAGAAATACCTTTGCAAATGGAAGAGAACCTTGAGTGAGGACTTGAACTAATCTCGGGTAGATCCCGAAGAAGTTTAAATGCAGTTCTTAAAAGTTTATAGAACATGTTTTAAATTTAAATTAAATCTAAACTATTTTGTGAAATAAATGTTTTCTTAGAACATTTGATTTGGCTGATTGGTAGATTGTTTCTAAGATTTGTTAGGTTAAATTGAAAATTATTTTAATCTTAAGTTTAAATTTAAAAGTTTAATTTAAAAAGTGGAATGATTTAAAATGTATTTAAATTATGATAAGTGAGTCGTAAATAAAGATAAGGATTTATCTTTAAAGTAAATTAGGATTTGATAACTAATGACTAATTAATTTAATGAATTAATTAAGAGTAATTAATTAATTTATTAATTAATGATTAGGGGTTAATAAATTTATGATTAAAGATTATACTTAATTAATTGGGGATTAATTAAATGATAATCTAGAGTTAATTCATTAAGTAATTAGAGATTAATAAATAAAGTAGTTAAGTTATAATTACTGACTAACTAATTACTTAATGGAAGTAATTAAGGATTAATTACTTGGTGTAATTAATCAAGGATTGATTGATTTTGGGAAACTAATCAAGGATTAGTTAAATAATGAGCAAGATTAATTAAGGAATAATTGATAAGTGAAGTGGTTATAAGATAATTAATTTGAGTAAGTAAGGATCAATGCAACTAATACGGATGGGTAAAGAATAATAAATTTGTGTAATTAATTGAGAGTTAATTACTTATGGTAATCAAAGAATAATTAATCAAAAATGATTAATTAAGTTGGATAATTAAGGGATGATTAATTTATCGGTTTGTAATTAATTAATTTTGGAAGTGATCAATCTTGCTTATGAATGATTGAACGATGTTAAATGCTTTGAATTGGTTGATATCTCTGATATGAAATGTTTTATGATATGATATGTTGAGTAGACAGTGATAATGTGGTTATTTCTCGATGTTGAATTGCTGTAAAAAGTGACATCCAGTATTTAAATTTAAAATTGAATGCACTTGAATAACTTGGGTTAAGATGACATTGAATTCGAAGAGACCGGAGTCGGGAATTAGATAATATCTGAAACCACTTCGACTCTTATAAATTAATATGTAATTCAATAGGCTGAATGGAACGATTTAAGTGAATTGGACTAGTTAATCTAAGTTTTGGGTACTTAGAAATTGATATGTGAAATAAGTGATGTCTATAACAATTTGTGAACTTGTGATTGATACAAGTTACCCGGGTTATATATGCGTAAGTTGTATGCTTTTGTCATTCATGTTAGATGGGTTTACTCACGCTGGTTTCCAGCCTGACCCGGGTGTTACTTTGATGTAATGCTCGGGTCAGACCAAGTATTACAGATTTTCAGGTAAGGACGTTCTGGAGCTTGGAGGCGAGCTGGATGGCAGGAACGTATGGAGTGTTTCCGCTATGATATTGTGTATATTTGGACATGTTGATTATATATGTCCAGTGATTGTGTATATGTGGTAACTCTGATGTATTTAAATGTAATCAACCGATACAGTATTCTTTTGTAAACTGCTATTATTTATTATTATATTTTATCCGCTGCGTATGTGAGATGTTTGGTGATCTATTCTTCTTCTTCTTCTTCTATCTCTTTCTTCTTTCCATAACTATCTGAAATTTTCGGGATCGAAAATTTCGGGTCGTTACAGTTGGTATCAGAGCTGAAAGGTTAAGCGAGAACCTTGGCTCTGGTGGGTGTACTCATAAGGATAGGGTCAATAGTACCCTAGAATGAGTTGAGTGTAATATATATGAGAGGGCGTACTTGTTATTTTCATATATAAAGATTTTAAATGATTTTATGTAAGAATATATTTTGATATATATATATAAAGCAATATTTCTTACTAATAAATGTTAAGGTAATTGGTTGTTAAAAATTATTGGAATTAAATAAAATAATGAGAATTAAGTGGTAATAGTTATACAATCAAACCGAAATTTGAATAAAGATAAGTTTGAAAGGAATCCAAACTGAAATTAAAATCCAGAATTTGTAGAAATGTTTTCAAATAAAGATAATAATAAATTGGTTTCCAGATATGATAATCTTGGTTATTATCATAAATGGTTGTTGTGTTTAATAATGAGATGTTGTTAATGAGTAGGCAAGATGAAATGTTTTAAGGAAGTAAAATATTTAGGCAAGTATGACTTATAAATTGGAACTGAAGATGATATAAATTGTGAAGTTTTTAATCTTGGTCCAGAATTTGAAAATTGTTTCAAATTGATAAAGAAAGAATAAATAATGTTATTTTAAATATTTAAATGGAAGGGTCCTATTTCAACAAAAGTTGTTGAAAATTTGTTTTGAACCAAAGGTGGTTCAATATTTAAAGATAACTTGGTGTGTAAAGGAAATTAATATGTATATATGTGGATACACATTATATCAAAGATGATTTGAAATAAACTCTAAATGTTGAGTTTTAAATTCGAAATGAGATGTGATACCCAAAGTGATAAGTTTTTGAACTTATGAGATTATTAATGTGAAGTTTAAAATTTGAAATGGGAATTCAAATTGGGTAAGGTTGGCTGGATTAAGTAAACTGAATTTAAATTTGGGAAAGTTAAATAATTTAACAAGTAACCTGAATTGGAAATTTCGAAATGAAATTAGAATCTAATTTGGAAAGTTTAATGGTTAATTTGAATTGGGAGTTTGTGTGATCTCAAAATGGGTTTGAGATCCGGAAATTGGAAATGGATGGATGTTTTAGAATAAACTGGATGATGTCATCCTATTGTTATTAATAATCTTTAAATTGTGAATTGGATTTGATTAAATGAATGGGAAATGAAGTGTGGTGGTATATGCATTATTGAGATAAAGGGGAAATTAAACTTTAATTTGAAATAAAGGATATGGAATTACTTTGAACTGAAAATTTGAGTGTTAAGAATTGAACTTGTAATTAAAATTGTTTAAGAACTGGTTTCAAAACTGGAAGATAAAATTGTTTTGAACTCTTAATTGAACTTTGAAATAAGTGAAGTAAAGGTAAATTAAAATGGAATTTTGAACTCAGAATTAAATGGTTAAATTAAAAGTAAAGGTTAATTTGATTTGTGGGATTAAATCAACCTTTGAAATAATAACTCGAATTTGTATAATTCGAGATGGTTTAAAGTGAAATGAAATTGAGAATTAATTGGAAATTGACAATTGATTGGAAATGGAGATTGGGAAGTTGTACAGTTTGACTCTGAGACTATTTTCAAATAAATTGTTTTAATATAAACTAATTTCTTAAGCTATTTACTATACAACCTTTCTTTTTAAAACCCAAACTATTTTATATTTATCTTACAATTATTTTGGGAACTAATTACTATTTTATATCTGTTTTACAAGCTAATCACTATTTTATAACTACTTTATAACTAATTACTATTTTACAACTATTTTGAGATTATTTACTATTTTTCAACTATTTTACAATTACTTGACTATTTGTAGCTATTTTACAAACTAATAATTATTTTTCCAACTATTTATCTATTTTAAAATTTCGAGCTATTTTCTAAATAATAAACTGGTCGGAGTTCAAACTGTTTATGATTGAATATCCATTTGGGATAAGAATTGAAGTGATAATCCGAATGGGGATTAAGGCAAATGTGAATAAGTGAATAAAATCAAAGTGAATGTGAATAGAGAAAAAATTGATTGGACTGATAATCAATGAAGATAAATATGTAGGATGTACGTATATTATTCTATTCGCATAGTGATTTGATCCAGATTCGAGCACAGAATTTCGAGATAGTATTATCGATCCGAGTTGGTATTTTTCGCTCGATTTTCGACGGCGAACCTGGATATGGATTTTTGATTGGTTCTGGATATTCTCTATCATAGGTGTGTCTATGCAAGGAGAATGACTGTTTCTGATCAAGAAACCAGATCTGAGTCCGCACTAGGAAGTCGGATGGACGATCCTAGTTCGGAAGTGGAATTGTGTGATCGAGTGAGTGATCAGATTGGTATAGCGTATGGATGATATGTGTACACCGTACAGATTTGAATGAAATTGATATTGGAAATTTGTGGAGAAGAAATGTGAAATGGTTTTTGAAATAAAAGATATATTTTGTGGAACATATGTTGAAGTAAAGTGGAAATTAGATATTTCTATGGTAAGAATTTACTTTACGGAAGTAAGTAAAATGGTAAGTGACTTTATAGAATAATCAAAATTTGAATATTTGATTCGGAATAAACAAAGTTATGTATCTTTGTTATATATATGATAAACTCCCCTTGTTGAATCTATAGCCAGAAGAAAATGGTTTTTGAAGGTATTTGAAGAATAAAAAGGGTTTTATAAAAGTTTGGAATGATCTAAAGATTTTATCAAGGTTATATATATCTATATATATAAAGGATCTTTTGAGAATGATTTTGGAGGAAAGGTTTTTGGAACCTATGGACTTTGGAAAGGCTTTTGATTTTTGGGTAAAATCAATATTGAAATTTGGGAAAGCCTACTTTGAGAATTATCGATTTTGGGAATCGATTTTGTGTAAAGACACTTATATGAAATTCATACTAGATGTATGGTTTGAAAATACTATATGTGTATAGTATAAAGTGTTTTGAGATTGGCTCTGGGGAAAAAGGCGCTCCCTTGAAATGAACTTCTCAGGAGTACCATAGGTTGGTACTGCCTTGAGCCTCTAAGGGGGAGGTTCTAAAGTTGATCCTGTGAGGAGTCCGGACAAAACTAGTTCCTGAGGATTATTTGTGTAGCGAAAGTCGAGGGGCTGGTGCCCACAGGGGCATTTGGGTTATGCTGTGACGACAGTGTAACTCGATGTCACTGCGATCTACTGCAGACCATAGCGTAAGTCGTGTGTGCCGTTGAGAGCCAACAGTCTACGTTTGATTTTATATCGGTAGACTTCGACACTATGGTAACATAGCGTAAGTCGTGTGTGCCGCTGAGAGCCAACAGTCTATGTTTGATTTTACATCGGTAGACTGCGACCTATGTGAGAGTGGAGAAGTTTCATTTTGACAGCGTAATCGAGAGGCCGCAGAGAGCCTGCAGTTACATGGACTTTTGCTGCGACGGCAACGTAACCCTGGATGTAACTGCGATCTATTGTGGGTTCTATGGTGTAATCAGTTACATGGACTTTTGCTGTGACGGCAACGTAACCCTGGATGTAACTGTGACCATGGATGGGTGTGATGATTTTCAGAGCATTCTCACCAAAGATATTTCCTCTATTTTCGAAACTGTTTCCTATATTTTCAATAAAATTATTTTCCAAAGTATTTTCACTGGATGTTGGAAACGAGTTTACCGAGTACTTATAGATTTTCAGTCCTACGCCTGATCAACGTATGACCGAATTTCTGTGAGAACAAGGACGGACTTGTCAAAACATCGAGTTATAAAAGTATTTTAAAAAAAAAACTATTTTAGAAATATTATATAGATTTTTAAAGGTAGTTTAAAATGATCAAAGGTAACTTATCTGATTTTAAGCATTTTCAATAATTCTGGCTTCGTTCCTTTTCGAGGACGAAAAGATTCAAAGGGGGAAGGAATGTGACGACCTGGTATTTTAGCCATATTTTTTATAAATATTTAATCCAATTAAATAAAATGTAATACGTATGGATGATAATGTTTGAAATATAACATCAAATTCTATCAATATAAAATTTAGGTGTAAATACTGTGTGAAGCATCTGAATATAAATGTAAAGAGTGATAGTTAAGATATAAAACAAAATAACTCAAACATATGTAGATGAATTAAGCAAAGAAATAATAAAATAAATGTCTTTAAACAAGATAATCTTTACCAAAGTATAAAATAAATCTGACACAAACATATACATATGAACTATTCAAGCAAGAAGACAAATGTTTATATTCAGAATATCTTCACTTACAAGCCTTGTCTACCTGCAAGTGTATATTTACATACAATGTATCTCTCTACAGCAAGACATAATTATAGTATGTAAACACAATAGGAAGCCTTAACATTTAAATGCCATCATTCCAGCCTCTATTCTGTCGATTCAACATGTTTACAAACCTTTACATTTCAGACTCAAAAGAAAAAATAAAATAAAATCAGTTCATTTCAAAACAGAGTAAAGGAAATGACTTAACCAGATAACACCTCCCTATGCATGATGTTATCTTGTATTTGTAAGTATGCATCTTGCTACTTTATGTTCGTTTTGAAATCGAACAAAAGGAATAAGATGAATCATGTTGTACATAATATAAAAAAAAATGATATGTAAGCTTATGATACAAGACAACCTGTATATGGAGTGTACTCACAATATAAAGTGAATACAAGTTGACATAATAGAAACATGAAGGACACTTACATTTAATGCTAGCACAAAATGAGTCATTTCGCAACCTTTATAAAATCATGTCAGTTTTTAAAATTTTGCCCAGACAAAGAAGAAGAAAAAAAATCTCTGACCTAGAAATTTGAAACAAAAGAATGTTCCAGCATCTAAAAATCATCTGTAAATTGTTTTCTATATATATGTACATCCTCTTTGTTTTAGTTCGTTCTCAAGACTAAGCAACCAGAAAGTTAGCATCACCATTTCAAAACTTAATAACATTTCAACTAAACAAAGTAAGCAAGAAGATCAGAGGGGTTCCAGCTTGCAGGTTTCAAAGTTCCTCTGTTTCAACATCCCAATTTTCTGTCTTCATCTCTCTGTGAGTAAACTTCATCCTTTGATGTTTGATCTGATGCCTAGCCTTTGTGGTGATGTGAAAATATAGGTTTGCATGGATAAATTCATATGTTAATTAAAAGGGATATAAACACATCTGCCTCTGTTATACAGAAGTTTTCAAGCTCTATTCAAAACATGTTATAACAGTGAGTAAACTAAGCTTAAACAGTTTTAAAATTGGATTCCTGTGGTAAATGTTTGTAGTATGATATGAATTGGCTTGAATCATTGTGTGAATATGCTTGCATGTCTCTGTATATATGTGTATGATTGGGTGCATGTCTGTAGATATATATATATATACCCCTCTGTTCATATTAATAGGCTCAACTCCTCTATAATAATAAAAAAAATAATTCATATCTTCATATACAATCAAATTAAGGTTATGATCATAAAAGAGAAAAGGATTGTATGAATGTAACATCAATTTTAAAAATAATTTCAGGTATATTTATTGAGTAATTATTCCTAAAAGGGAAATTACAGTAGATTCATTTAAAATCAGAAAAAAAATCAAGTAGTAAGATTTCGGGTTTGAATTATATAAACTGATTCGTAATGAAGAATGATGATTTTTGATGTGAAGATAACGATTTATAAGATTAGGAATGAGTAGAAATTGCGAGTTGATCGATTTATGTTTTTTCGTCGATTCCCGATGATCGACGACTAATGGTTCGTCGTGCTTCGTTCTGGTGGTGGCTCGAGCATAGGTGGGTAAGGGAAAAATGGTCACAGAGGATAAAGTTCGTCGTGGCGGCGGTACATCATCGATATAGGGTTTTGGATGCTGTTGAGTATGTCTGGTTTTGCTGAGGATTTGCGACGGCGATGGGGCACGAATCTCGATCGGTCCTAGGGGAAGAGTCGCGAGGGGTCGAGGCGATGCCTAGGCTGGAGTTTCGTGGCCACAGGTGGTCCGTGGTGGCGTCGAGGAAGGTTTTTGGATGGTCGACTTTGTACCTGGGTTCACTCAGGTTGCTCGATTTTGAGTTGTGGGAATTTGGTGTTTTCTGGGTTGTCGGGTGGCACGTCGACGACATCGCCGACTTGATAAGGGTTGCGACGCCGGTCGGAGGTGACCGGAATGATGGTGCACGTGCACCTGGTATCTGTGAGCACTGTTGTTTGGGGACGAAGGAGTTGCTCAGGTTGAAGCTCGGGTTAGTGGGTAATTTCGCTCGAGTTATTCTCGAGATTGTTTGTGTGAGAGATGCTTGGCCCAGTTTTTTTTAATTTTTAAGAAATACCTTTGCAAATGGAAGAGAACCTTGAGTGAGGACTTGAACTAATCTCGGGTAGATCCCGAAGAAGTTTAAATGCAGTTCTTAAAAGTTTATAGAACATGTTTTAAATTTAAATTAAATCTAAACTATTTTGTGAAATAAATGTTTTCTTAGAACATTTGATTTGGCTGATTGGTAGATTGTTTCTAAGATTTGTTAGGTTAAATTGAAAATTATTTTAATCTTAAGTTTAAATTTAAAAGTTTAATTTAAAAAGTGGAATGATTTAAAATGTATTTAAATTATGATAAGTGAGTCGTAAATAAAGATAAGGATTTATCTTTAAAGTAAATCAGGATTTGATAACTAATGACTAATTAATTTAATGAATTAATTAAGAGTAATTAATTAATTTATTAATTAATGATTAGGGGTTAATAAATTTATGATTAAAGATTATACTTAATTAATTGGGGATTAATTAAATGATAATCTAGAGTTAATTCATTAAGTAATTAGAGATTAATAAATAAAGTAGTTAAGTTATAATTACTGACTAACTAATTACTTAATGGAAGTAATTAAGGATTAATTACTTGGTGTAATTAATCAAGGATTGATTGATTTTGGGAAACTAATCAAGGATTAGTTAAATAATGAGCAAGATTAATTAAGGAATAATTGATAAGTGAAGTGGTTATAAGATAATTAATTTGAGTAAGTAAGGATCAATGCAACTAATACGGATGGGTAAAGAATAATAAATTTGTGTAATTAATTGAGAGTTAATTACTTATGGTAATCAAAGAATAATTAATCAAAAATGATTAATTAAGTTGGATAATTAAGGGATGATTAATTTATCGGTTTGTAATTAATTAATTTTGGAAGTGATCAATCTTGCTTATGAATGATTGAACGATGTTAAATGCTTTGAATTGGTTGATATCTCTGATATGAAATGTTTTATGATATGATATGTTGAGTAGACAGTGATAATGTGGTTATTTCTCGATGTTGAATTGCTGTAAAAAGTGACATCCAGTATTTAAATTTAAAATTGAATGCACTTGAATAACTTGGGTTAAGATGACATTGAATTCGAAGAGACCGGAGTCGGGAATTAGATAATATCTGAAACCACTTCGACTCTTATAAATTAATATGTAATTCAATAGGCTGAATGGAACGATTTAAGTGAATTGGACTAGTTAATCTAAGTTTTGGGTACTTAGAAATTGATATGTGAAATAAGTGATGTCTATAACAATTTGTGAACTTGTGATTGATACAAGTTACCCGGGTTATATATGCGTAAGTTGTATGCTTTTGTCATTCATGTTAGATGGGTTTACTCACGCTGGTTTCCAGCCTAACCCGGGTGTTACTTTGATGTAATGCTCGGGTCAGACCGAGTATTACAGATTTTCAGGTAAGGACGTTCTGGAGCTTGGAGGCGAGCTGGATGGCAGGAACGTATGGAGTGTTTCCGCTATGATATTGTGTATATTTGGACATGTTGATTATATATGTCCAGTGATTGTGTATATGTGGTAACTCTGATGTATTTAAATGTAATCAACCGATACAGTATTCTTTTGTAAACTGCTATTATTTATTATTATATTTTATCCGCTGCGTATGTGAGATGTTTGGTGATCTGTTCTTCTTCTTCTTCTATCTCTTTCTTCTTTCCATAACTATCTGAAATTTTCGGGATCGAAAATTTCGGGTCGTTACAGTAGTAATGTACGATAAGTAGATAATGTCTATCAGTAATATAAAGATATCAAAATAGCGTTAAGTCATGGCCCATTCCACCCTTAACACATTTTTATTCCCAAAAGCATATACAAGACCGTAGTTTCCCCAAAACCGGAAGTCACCAGAGGGCAATCCATATACTCAAGGTACAAATCAAAATCGTAGTGGTCGCGCATAAATGGAATACAAGTATGACAAGGCACATGAGGCAATACCCAAGGTAGTGATACTACCGTTCGCTTGATCCGGACTGGTGAGAACGCAACGCCGCAGCGCCCGCAACACCGTGAGACAACACTCCCAAAATCAAGGGTGCACCAATCGACAACAAGTATAAGTAGTTCGAAGAAGTGTGTCCACTTGAGGTAGCTAATCCTCCATTGGCCCGGCACAGCTCCTGTTTTAGTCATTTCCAATTTGACACAAGTGTCAAGGCTATCCATTATCGTTCTCTTTCTTCAGTCATCACGTACATCATTCCAACCACTTCATTCTGGATCATCACTCCGCGTATAGTTATTAAAGTGGTTTTCGGTTTAGATAGAGAGTATATCCATAACCGAATTCCGGTCTCTTTAATAACTTTCGTAATTATTACACCGATTGGTCGTTTATATATTTCAAAAACCAAATCAAATTCCATTTCAATTTCAATTCGTAAATCAACATTTCTATTGTCAATCAAAACAGTTTCCATACTTTACGTTTCAAAACTTCCAAATTACCATTTCAAAATCTTATAATTCAATTTCAATTTCTATTTAAAACAATCCAAATATTGATTCAAGTTCGAATACAAGTTTCATTTCGAAAACATTTAATTAAATCTTATTTAACATTCCAATCAATTTAAAATCATTTATCGATTTCATTCAATATTCGTTAAGTTATTATGCCATTCAAAACAATTTCCATTAAATTTCCAATTCATTAAATCAATTTCTTAAGTTCAATTTCATTAAATCAAAATTTAAAATTTTGAATTAAACTAAATTCGTCAAATCAAATTCTTTAAATTTCAAGTCTTACATTAATTTCAATAAATCACATTTTATTTCTTGTTAAAGAAATTCAATTTCACTTATTTACTTTCTTAAATAACTTTCCAAAACTTAATTAATAAAGAAACTCAATTTCAGTTATTACGAAGTAAAATTCACTTATTCAAAAATTCAATTTTTCTTATTAAAGAATTTCAATTCAATTTAATCGTTAAATAATTTAATCTTATTTAAGTATTAAATAATTCAAAACTTAATTATTGAATAATTTCAAAGTTTAATAATTTCAAACTTAATTATAATTTCAAACTTAATTATTAAATCATTTCAAAGTTTAATAATTTAAAACTTAATTCAATCATTTCTCAAATTAAACAACATTCTTTCATCGATTACATTGTAAATATTTTGTTTCAGATTATTAAATATTACAATTTCCTTTCATTAAAATTCAGATTTCAACTTCATTTCAAAACCATAATATTTATTCAAATAAAATCCTTATTTTATTTTTAAACCAAATTATTGACCAATCGGTTTTATTTAATTTTCTATCCTAGGTCAAAGTTCAACTTGGGTATTTATCATTTCAACCCGATTCCAATTCAATTCAAAATCAAAACATAACAAAGGGAACTTGCAGTGTGATAACTGGGATGGTGTCAAAGTAAATAAACAAGCAATAACAACAATTGATAACAATCCAATAATCAATTCAAATAATCCCGAAATAACCGTATTAATTCGCATTGTTATTTGTACGAATTAATATAATTATTTCTAGAATCTACACTATCATTTCATGTAGATTAAAGATTACTACATTACGGTTTTCACTTGTCATCTATTACAATTTCATCCATCATCAATTTAACAACATACATTCAGTGGTTCAAGATGTAATTAAACAAAAGCTACGTGTCAATAAATTTTGACAGTTAAATGGGTCATATTATACAAATGTCAGTTAATCAAATTTAACATTTAATTATCCTATATCAAATTCAATTTCATACTGTTTATCATTTTAACATTAACAATTTAACGTCCAATATAAACATCAACAATCAATCAATTATCAGTTAAACTGTATTATCATCGCATAAATAATTAACAGATAATGGTGTCAGATGTCACAGGTGAACTGATACAGGTAATAACATATAAAACAGTATAATTAACTAACAGCAGCATATTTCAATTGTCGTTTCAATTGAAATCAAATTTAATAAATAAAAGAACGTTAATCGTGAGTGAGTGCTCACCTTTCGAGGCTAGAGAGATAGACAATGAAGTTGAGTTACGAAATCCAAGCACGAATCTCAAAGCAAAGCTAGATGGACACGATTCGACTTTGATTAACAAGCTGATAAATGAAAATTTGATGAAGTCAAATCAAAACTGGATCGATGATGATAAATGGTATAAGTGGATATATATATATATACTATATACTATATACAAAATCATATAAAACTTATAAGTTAAAATAAACACATTACTTTCAAAATCTATATATTTACACATGTAAATAAACGTCAACTGCAAATTTAACTTACCCTTATATATAACTATAGAGATTCAATATTTAATTTAAAACTTATATTAAAATAAAGTTCTATACTTATCAATTTTTATAACTTTGCTACATACAAAATATCTTATAAAATTTAAATATAGTGAAGAGGTCAAAACTTTATAAACTTATATCCACGATTTTTTTTAACCCTCTGTTAATCACTGGTGACCGAACAAATATATCATTAGCCATCAAACTTCATATAATATTCATGGCAAATATTAAATTCATTTTACACAATGATCGTAAACTTATCATATAATATCATATACCACCGTGAAAACCTCACTTTCATCAAATTCGTGGTACAATTGCATTCTCTAATGTGTTTACTCTCCTGGCAAAAATATAAAATGTCATACTTTACACTCCTTAAATATGGTACATTGGAAGAATATAACTTGCACAAAATGGTATACCCAAATGGGCCTTCAAAATCATCATCCGACCTGACCATCCGTATTCAACAAAAGGGCATACAGTATCACCATTTAAGGCTGCTGACTATGCTGCTAAGCTCATCAAGAACAATAGGAGGCCTAACATACGACCCAACAAGGTTAATAACATGATACTCCTACGAACAGATTATCTAAACTCATGAATACGGCAATACAACATATGTCAATATAAACAAACAAAAGTTGCATTCACCGTATGGGGTAGATGGCCGAGGTCATTCAAACGAGGAGGATAGGTGGCAGGGTTTCAAGACCGGAGAGGGTGCTGCAATAGGGTGGAGCTCGGTCGGCCATGGAAGGAGGCTCGAAGTGTGTCAGGGGGAGGGTGAGAGGAACGAGCATGACCGGCTTAGGAGAGTGGAAGGCGTTGGCGAAGAGGCTGACTGGCTGATGTTCATGCGGAGGTGGGCTAGGGATTTTTTGCGCTCGGGTTATCAGCGTAGAGCGAGGCACGAATGGGAGAGGAAGGGAAGATGGGAAAAGTTGACGGATCGCACGAGAGAGGGGAAAAGGAAGGCGAAAAAAAAAATGGCGGGATGGGTCTCAGCCTCGATCTACTTCATTTTCGTTTTTTTTTGGAGATAGAAAGAATGAAAAGATGGTATGATATGGCAGACGAACGAAAATGAGGGGAGGAGAGGGGTTGGCAAGAATAGAAGATTCACTGGGGAAAAGGAATGGGAAAAGAAAATGTGACAGGCTGTTTTACATAACATTAAATATAAAGTTTCTTTTCAAAAACAACGGTACGACCGAGGTGAAGAAAATGAACGTACCAAGATAAATATTTCGAAAAGCCATAGGGTAGTGAAGGACAGCTATCAATTTCAGGTAACGCAATTTAGCAATTTTTTTTAGGTTGCTTAGGCGGCACGTTCAAGTTGAAAAGGCAAAGAAAAGCTAACGGTCACAATTTATGGTACCGTTTCAACGAACAGTTTATTATTTCCCTCGCGTACCGGACCTCAAAATACCCAATTGAATATACCGTAGGGATCAGCACAACGAGACGATCAAAACGGTATATGGATATCAGTGGTATGATTGAATTATCAAAATTTGAATTTTTCTACCGGCGGAAAGTGCAAGAAAAACGTAGAAAATTAAGACCGACGGAGCCAAAGATGTCCGAATTTGGAAAAACGACAAACTGACATCTTGCTCGAAAGATGGTTTAGAATTTTTCTATGTAAAAATATTTAGGTTCCGAAAATATTTTATTTTCATCGCTTTTTGACTGATTAAGTTGAAGTGAATTTACGCGCGAAATAAACTTTCATATTTTCGGACGAAAATTTACCAGTTGCTATGTTTAACTAGACGTATTCCAAATATGAAATTTATATTTCAAAATTTTATCGTTTAAAATTTCACAAAATTTTAACTAACTACGCTAATTAAAACAGTTGAAATTTACGGGTCGTTACAAGGCTCAACAATTGTTTCTTCATTTTGTTCATCATTTTTTTAGGTGCTATTTTCTTTTTTGATTTTCTATTTCAGTTTCTACAGGTATACTTTCATCCAATATAATTTCTGCTTCATGTACAGTGTGTAGTTCTTCAACTTCAGCCTCTAAGTTTCTTTCTTCATTCTCTTGAAGTCTCATTTCACTCAGTTTTTGTTTCAATTTCAAAATTTCCTTCTCAACTTCTCCATTATCTTATTTTCTTTTTGCAATTTCTCCTTTGTTTTTTTGGTTTTGTCAAATTTTTAATGTACAGTTGCAAGACTCTAATGGTTACATCTTCTTCAAGTGATCCAAAAGTTTGTTCGGCTTCATCAATTTTTCTTTTTTTGCTTTGCTTTTCTTTTCCTTCTTGGCTTAATTGTCTTGTTGTTGATCTCTCCGAAGAAGTCTTACTTCATGTGGAAGAATATCATTTATTTCTTTCACATGTATAATTAGAAGGATAATTTGTATTAGTTTTCAACTGATACTAAGTGTAATTTTTATTATTACTAATTTTATAATAGAAGAAAAAATAATAATTAAGAAATTAACACGATGCAGATGTGCAAACTGATACTATGCAGTGTTAAAAATGATACACAAGTATCATAGTGTACTATAACTGATACTATGCAGAGACAAAGATAACAGTAAAAGAAATATAGTGCAAAACTGATTATAAGTAGTAAATAAACTTATATTGATTAATGTAGGCAAGATGGAGTTTTAACTTACCTTACCCTCTTTTACATCATCCAAATATTGCTTAACTACTATGTCTTTTAGCTTACTCAAATCCCATCTTCCAAACCTTGGTAAATCTTCACCACGTTGCCTCCTTGGTGGAATAAGTTTCATCTTCTCACAGATGCAATACTATAAATATTTAAAAAACTATTTAGATATGATTATTAAAAATAATATTTATTTCAAAAAATAATATTTTAAACAACATATCTTACCAATGGAAGCATGGAGCATCTGGACATGTTCCTTGGCTTGTGGATAATTTTTTTTACAAATTTACTGAAATTTTTCTCTATTGTCTTCGACCAAGAAACTTTGTTCAATGTTTAATTGATCAAATAGGATGGATGTCCCTATCTTAATTTTAGTTGATTATCAGAAAAGAAAAATGTCAACAAAATTTCCATAATTATTAGTATTGGCAAGTCTTTTGTAACGACCCGTATTTTTAACTATTTTAAATTATTAAATTTAATATGATTATTGAATAAAAATGGTTAGAAATCAAAATTTAATGATTTATTATTGTAGTTTATTGAATATGAACTTGAATAAAATTTTGAAATATCGAAGATTTAGGCAATAACAAGTATTGAAATGAAGTTCAATATATTGAATGTGTTTATAATAAATAGCTGGAATTGAACAATAAATGTTGAATTATTGTAAAATGGAAGTGGTCATTTTATTATTTGAATTTATTTTAAAAGTTTAGTTTTATAAGTTAAATAACTTATATTTCAAATATAGTGATTTATTGGGTAATTAAATTGTTTAAATTTAATATTGGAATTATCTAAATAATTGAATACTGAATTTAATACGAAGGAAAATGATGTCGAAAGTTGATTTAAATTTTATTTGAACAAGAACAAAAATTGTTTACTTATAAAATTGAATTTAAAAGTGGATAAATAGAAATTGAAAATTTTACATTTTAATTAACGTGTAAAAAAAGTCTTTTTGAGCACTGTCTTGGATTTCAACGAAACTAGTTTCAACGAATCCATAATAGTGAATTATTATAGGATTTCAAGTTTCGTAGCAATCAGACTTATCGTTTGGCCGTGCGAGCTTGAAACGCAAAAAAATTAATTAAAGGAATTTAATTAAAATAATTTGATTTTGAAATGAAATGTAACGACCCGTATTTTCACGGATCGAAAAGTTCGTCAAATCTGGGATTTTCAGCATTTTCTAGTTGTTTCAGATTTTGGTTGAAATTGCCTAAGTCCTAGGTCGTACGCGACCTAAATGTTGTTGGCAACTTAGGAGATAAGTCGTGAGCGACTTAGAGAAGATCTGCGACCTAAGGGGATAGGCAAGTTAAGGGATAAGTCTGGGTCGAGTTGCCGACTTAAGGTAGTGACCGACCTAAGTGATGAGTCGTGACCGACTTAAGAGGAGTAGGCGACCTAAGTATTCTGGGGTAGAGTTAGATCGGCAACGACCTAAGGACATGTTGTGAGCGACCTAAGTGTTTGGGTGTTAAGTGTTAGGTCGGCAGTTCGAGTTAGCGACCTATGGGATTGACCGACCTAAGGAATAAGTTAGTTAACGACTTAATAGCTAAGTCGTAGATGACTTAGTAGTTAGGTCGCGTGGGTGCTAAGTTGTTAGGTCGCAGGGTTTTGTAAGTCTTAGGTCGTAGCTTAGTAAGTTGTTAGGTCGCAGGCTGGCTCAAGTGTTAGGTCGCGTGAGAGTCTAAGGTATTAAGTCGTAACCTGTTAAGTCGTAGGTCGCTGGGTTTTGGCTTGGTGTTAGGTCGTAGCCTGTGTGTTAAGTCGCGAGCGACCTAGGAGTTAAGTTGTATCTAGTTGAGACCTGGTGCGTTAAGTCGCGTGAGGGCTTATCGGTTAGGTCGTAGGTCGTAAGGTTTGGATAGGTCGAGGATTTTAGGTCGGAGGCTCTGATAGGTTGGAGGCTCTGTTAAGTCGTGGGGGTTTTTAGGTCGTAGGTCGGCAGTGTTAAGTCGGCAGCGACTTAAGAAGATAGCCGAGTTACGACTTAGGGTATTTTCTGCTATAAATAGGAGAGCTTCTCTTCATTTTTGGGATCCGGATTTTGAAGCGACGAAGTGTTGCCATTTTGAGAGCTCGACTTCTACACTTCTTCACTTCTTTTCTCCACTCTAATCTAGTGCTTCCATCCATCCAAAGCGAAGATCAAGATTGAAGATCCAAGAGCTAAAAGCTGAAGATCTTCATCTTTTCAAGAGAGATTTCTTCGTTTGAAGCGGATTCATGATAGATCAAGCTTGATCCTTTGCTGTCCAGATCTGAAGCATGTTGATTTGGGTTGGTTTAGGTGATTTGGTGAGTGGTGATTATCTCTCACACGGATCCAAAGGAGTATATCGGATTGTTGGCTCGTTTTGGTGTTAAAATAGTGATTTCCATGCATTTTCTTCATCCTAAGTGTAGATCCATATAGATCCATTGTTCATGATGATGTTACATCCATTTTATCATATGTTAACCTATGCAAGTTCATTCATCAAGTTTGTAGAGATATAATCCATGTTTTCATGCTTATTGGACTTTCAACTCTTTAATTACGAAAATGCCATTATTGTTATAATTGTCTACTTAGATCATATTTGAATGCTTGATTGTTTGGATTGATGTTTGATTTGATTGATTGTTATGAACTAGATGATTGATGATTAGATTTAGACCGAAGACGATTCAAAAGCTAAGGGAAAGGCTCTTGAATTGGGAAAGCTGCTCGTGGCATATGTAGCGGGATGATGAAGCTCTTATGCATAGATTTGATGATGTGATGATGAGATGAGGCTTTGCGAGGATGTAATGAAGCGAGGAAATCATGTGACGAAGACTTGGTCTAATCAAGACGGGATCATTCCAAGCATGTTGATAACTCGGTGATATGATTCGAGTTGAAGATAATGAATGGATATGAGAATAGTCGTCGAGGAGGATGACTAGGAGGCTTGGATAGCATCGTTGTTGAAGGTTCTAGCATGCTCTAAGCAAGAGTACGTTTGGGCAGATTCGATAGTCCCAACGGCCAACTGTTGATGGTCGAGTACTCTGGGCAGATTCGATAGTCCTAGGCACGGGCTGCGACGACGTGCGGGAGTTATGTCTAGAACCGGGGTTTCCATTAGCCCTTGACGGACGGCTGAAAGAATGTGCCGGTCATTCAATTAACGGTGATATCGAAGCAATGATAACAGTGATAGCCAGAGTCATGGATGTTTGGTTGTATCGTCATTCGGACTCAAGAGCGGTATTTTCTGGGTGCTTATCTGATTTAGGCCTTGGTACTTGGAAAACATCGCCCTTGACTCGAGTGATAGTAGCTTTACTTTAAATTGTATGCTCTGCTATGTTTGCTTCTGCTTAGTGTGTGTCTGGGGGCTATCACTGAAGAATGAGGTTGGAGTGGGAGGGTTGTATTCCTATTCCTTTTCCTTTATGCTCTTTTGGTATGTTGTTAGTTAATTTACTGCTCACTAAGACTGTTGTTTGACTCAAGGCTTTATGTTTTAATTCTTATTGCCTTGGGCTGTTCGTCCATTTTGGGACGGGCAGACTAGGTAGCAGGTGACAGGTGCTGTTCTCTTCTCACGATGCTGATATCGAAGACGAGCTGGAGGGTTACATATTATCTTCTTATTATATGTACTGGATATTCCGCTGTTTTGTATTCTCTGAGAGATATGTAGTGAGGCTTGATGTATTGACTATGTGGATGTTTGTATTCAACTATTATGGAGTTTTATATGATGTCATTTTGTTCTGTAAAGCTTCACTATACATATGTTCTATTGTATTTTATCCATGCGCTGTGAGTAATACGATAGGTTCTGTTCTTTTAATCTTAACTTGACAATCGTCCATGGTCGCCTGGCACACTTTACAGCGCTCTATCTTTAGATTCGGTGCAGGGGTCATGGGCGGTCGTCACATTTGGTATCAGAGCATTGGTTAATCGATTTTACCCAACGCTCGCTGAAGTAACTACGTATGAGAGACGTAATTGTATTTTGATGGATAAATACTATATATAATATAGTAGTTTAGTTGAGTTTGAGTCCTTTATGCAGTTGTTTCTCTAGATGTTCTAATCATTCCTTTTTATAGATATTGAGAATGAGTCGAAGAGGGAGACCAGCTGCTAGGGAAGGCCGTGCTACTGAAGAGACTGCTGATTATGCAGCCATGTTCGAAGCTATGATGACTTCGATCATGAGAAGGATACCAGTTCCGGGGGCGGCAGTTGATGTTGGAGTTCAAGTCCAAACTCCGAAACCAGTGGATTTTGCTAAGTTGTGCAAGGATTATACTGCTCTTGGAGGGAAGGTTTTCCTGGGAACAGAATCTACCATTGATGTCCAGAGGTGGATAGATGCTTGTAGAAGGATCTTTGGTGATTTGGGAATTGACGATGCAACTAAGAGGAAGTTGGCATCAAGACAGCTTCAAGGGAGAGCTTCTGATTGGTGGAACTCTATTACCATCACTACTCCGGAGGAAGAGATTACTTGGGAGCAATTCCAAGTCAGATTTGAAGCTAAGTTCATTTCTACAGCCCAGAAGTCTGTTCTGTTCAAGAGGTTTGTGGAGCTCAAGCAAGGTGGAAGATCAGTTCTTGAGTATGTTTCTGAGTTTGAAGCTTTGTCCAAGTATGCCCGGTCATATATTGAGTCTGCTTACCAGAAGAATGAGAAGTTTGTGACAGGCTTGGACAGTTATCTTGGGAGACAGTTGGTGGATCATTTGGACGATTCATTTGAGAAGCTTGTGGAGAAAGCTCTTAGGCATGAGAGTCTGTTTCCTAAGGAAGGACCTGTTGTTGCTGTTACCAAGGGAGAATCTAAACCACAGCAGGGTGGAAACCAGAAGAGGAAGCAGCAGCAACAGAAGGGTAAGGATGGCCAGAAGAAGCCGAAAGGCGAGGTGACTTGCTACAATTGTCAGCAGAAGGGCCATTTCTCGAAGGATTGTAAGAATCCTAAGGTACCGATGAAGTGTCACAACTGTGACAAGCCGGGGCATTTCAGGAAGAATTGTCCAGAACCAAGGAAGGACAGGCAGATTGTGCAAGCCTATGCTTTAGGAGCTGTTCCGTCGTCTTCAAAAGCTCCTACTACTGAAGAGAAGGGAAAGAGTGTGGTTGTTCAAGGTACTCTTTTCCTATGTGGTGTTCCAGTTAGAGTTTTGTTTGATACTGGAGCGTCGCATTCGTTTGTTTGTAATGAACTAGTAGGCCGGTTAGGTTTGGAACCGGATATTGTTGATAAGCCATTGGTTGTGACTAATCCAGTTGGGGGTTCGTCTTGTTTGTGTATGTTATGCCGTGGTCTAGTTGTATCGAGTCATGGTTGCTCTTTTGTTTGTGATTGTTTTGTTCTGAACTTTGCGGGGTTCGGAATTATTTTGGGTATGGACTGGCTTAGGAAGTATGCGGCTAAGGTTGATTGTGAGAGGCTGGAGGTGACAGTCGAGAATGTGGAAGGGCGAAAGATTGTGATACGATGTAAGCATGAGGAAGGCATCTTCATGAGCTTCATGTATTCGCTAGTTGTTCCACGGGATGGACTGTCTTTAGTGCCAATCGCAAATGGATTCGAGGATGTCTTTGACGAAGTCAAAGGGTTGCCGCCGCATAGAGAGATCGAGTTTCGTATAGATCTAGTTGAAGGAGCCAGACCTGTTGTGATGCCTCTTAGGCGGATGGCGCCTAGGGAACAGCAGGAGTTGAGGGTGCAAGTTGATGATCTTTTGCAGAAAGGATTCATTCGGCGTAGCGTGCCCGAGTGGGGTACACCAGTTGTGTTTGCAACCAAGGCAGATGGATCGTTGAGATTGTGTGTGGATTATCGTGAGCTGAATAAGGTGACTAAGAAGAACAAGTATCCATTGCCGAGAATAGATGACTTGTTTGATCAGCTTCACGAAGCCAAGGTGTTTTCTCAGATGGATTTGGCAACGGGATTTCACCAGTTGAGAGTGGCTAAGGATAGTGTGCCGAAGACTGCTTTTCGGACACCATCTGGTTTCTTTGAGTGGCTGGTAATGCCGTTTGGATTGACTAACGTGCCAACATATTTTGTGGATCTTATGAATAGAGTGTTCAGAGATCAGTTGAACAAGTTTGTACTTGTGTTCGTGGATGATATTCTGATTTATTCCAGAACGGAAGAAGAGCACAAGACACACTTGCGTATTGTTTTGGAGATCTTACGGAAACATCAGCTGAAGGCTAAGTTTTCGAAGTGTCACTTCTGGAAGAGTGAAGTGAGGTTCTTAGGCCATGTGATTTCTGGAAGTGGAATAGCGGTTGATCCTGCTAAGGTGGCAGCAATCCAGGATTGGGTTAGACCTAAGAATGCATCTGATGTGAGAAGTTTTCTTGGATTAGCAGGATATTATCGACGGTTTATCAAAGACTTCTCCAAAGTAGCTGCTCCATTAACAGGATTGACGAAGAAGAACCAAGTGTTCAGTTGGGATGCTAAGTGTGAGCAAGCTTTCGGAATCCTGAAAGAGCGATTGACGAGTGCTCCTGTTTTGACTATTCCTAGTGGGAATGATGAGATGGTGGTTTACACCGACGCATGTGGTACTGGACTTGGAGCGGTGCTGATGCAGAAGGATAAAGTTGTTGCGTATGCCAGTCGACAACTGAAGCCGCATGAAAGGAATTACCCAACTCATGATTTGGAGTTAGCGGCGATTGTATTTGCTCTGAAGATGTGGAGATATTATCTATTGGGAGTTCGATTCGAGTTGTTTACGGATCATAAGTCGCTGAAGTATCTTTTCTCCCAAAAGGATTTGAATCTTCGGCAGCAACGTTGGCTAGAGTTTTTGTCATCATATGATTTTGGTATAGCTTATACTCCGGGAAAGGGTAACGCAGTGGCAGATGCGTTAAGTCGAAGACATGCAGGATTGGGAGCCATGTTTTCAGAATGGAAGAGTCTCGAGTATTTAGCTGGATTTGACTTCAGGCCTAGATGTGAATTGGAACCTGAGATGTTGGCAAACTTATCGATAAGACCCACTCTTGTGGAAAGGATTGGCGAGGGCCAAAAGCGAGATGATAAGCTTGTCAAGATTATCCGTGAATTGGAATCTGGATTGGATCCAGAAAAGGATAAAGGATTCGAGGTCGATCGAGAGGGTTGGCTTCGGAAGCAAGGACGACTAGCTGTTCTCGATATAGATGAATTGAGGAGTGAAGTTCTGAAGGAAAGTCACCACTCGAAGCTGACAATTCATCCAGGTGGAAACAAGATGTATCGGGATATGAAGAGAACCTACTACTAGGAAGGTATGAAGAAGGATGTTGGAAATTTTATTTCCAAGTGTATGAACTGCCAGTTGGTTAAAGCCGAACAGAAGAAGCCAAGTGGATTGCTTCAGCCATTAGAAGTTCCTACATGGAAGTGGGAACAAGTGTCGATGGATTTTATTGATGGATTGCCTAGAACCAGAACGGGAAATGAAGGGATTTGGGTCATTGTGGATCGTCTGACTAAGAGTGCACGATTCATTCCTGTTCGATCAACTAGGACTGCATCAAAGTTGGCTGAGTTGTATGTTAAGTGGATAGTTCGTTTCCATGGTATTCCGAAGAGTATAGTGAGCGATCGAGACCCATTGTTCACTAGTGGATTTTGGAAGAGCTTCCAGGAAGTTTTGGGAACCGAGTTGTGTTTAAGTACAGCTTATCACCCTCAAACAGATGGCCAGACCGAGAGAGTCAACCGAGTTTTGGAAGATCTCCTCAGAGCTTGTGTTTTGGATTTCGGAGGATCATGGGAAGATCACCTTCATTTGGTGGAGTTTGCATACAACAACAGTTACCAGTCAAGTATTGGTATGGCACCATATGAGGCATTGTATGGAAGACCGTGTAACTCTCCGACATGTTGGTTGGAAACCGGAGAGAAGCTGATACTTGGGCCAGAGATGATTCGACAGACTTCAGATTGTATAGAAATCATTCGGCAACGAATGAAGGCAGCCCAAGACCGTCAGAAGAGTTATGCCGATAATCGTCGAAAGGATTTGGAATTCGACGTAGGAGATATGGTTTTTGTGAAGATTTCTCCACTGAAGAATGTTATTCGATTCGGGAAGAAAGGAAAAATGACTCCGAGATTTGTTGGACCATTCCCGATTATCGAGCGAATTGGAAAGCTCGCTTACAGATTGGAGTTACCAGAGAAGATGTCGAGTGTGCACAATGTTTTTCATGTATCATATCTATGGAAGTATGTGCACGACTCGAGTACGGTAGTTTCCGCTGATAGCTGTGAAGACTTAGAAGTTGATCCAGTCGATAGAAGACCTCGTAAGCCGCTTCGTGTTGTTGAAACTGACACGAAACAGCTTAGGAGGAAGGTAGTTAAATTGCTCAAGATACAATGGAGTGACGATGATAACGACTGTACGTGGAAGGTGGAAGAGAGGATGAAGGCAGCTCATCCTGAACTCTTCGAGGTATGGCCCTAAGGTGTCGTATCATCTAACAACATTGTAACTTGTTCTAAGTCTTAGAATTCTGTACGCTAAGCTAGAATTGGATGCATGGTTTGTTGATTGCTATGGATGGTAGGCGTACAGAATAGTCTTTGATTACTTTGTTTGCTTGGGATTTCGGGGGCGAAATTCCTAAGGGGGAGAGAATGTAACGACCCGTATTTTCACGGATCGAAAAGTTCGTCAAATCTGGGATTTTCAGCATTTTCTAGTTGTTTCAGATTTTGGTTGAAATTGCCTAAGTCCTAGGTCGTACGCGACCTAAATGTTGTTGGCAACTTAGGAGATAAGTCGTGAGCGACTTAGAGAAGATCTGCGACCTAAGGGGATAGGCAAGTTAAGGGATAAGTCTGGGTCGAGTTGCCGACTTAAGGTAGTGACCGACCTAAGTGATGAGTCGTGACCGACTTAAGAGGAGTAGGCGACCTAAGTATTCTGGGGTAGAGTTAGGTCGGCAACAACCTAAGGACATGTTGTGAGCGACCTAAGTGTTTGGGTGTTAAGTGTTAGGTCGGCAGTTCGAGTTAGCGACCTATGGGATTGACCGACCTAAGGAATAAGTTAGTTAACGACTTAATAGCTAAGTCGTAGATGACTTAGTAGTTAGGTCGCGTGGGTGCTAAGTTGTTAGGTCGCAGGGTTTTGTAAGTCTTAGGTCGTAGCTTAGTAAGTTGTTAGGTCGCAGGCTGGCTCAAGTGTTAGGTCGCGTGAGAGTCTAAGGTATTAAGTCGTAACCTGTTAAGTCGTAGGTCGCTGGGTTCTGGCTTGGTGTTAGGTCGTAGCCTGTGTGTTAAGTCGCGAGCGACCTAGGAGTTAAGTTGTATCTCGTTGAGACCTGGTGCGTTAAGTCGTGTGAGGGCTTATCGGTTAGGTCGTAGGTCGTAAGGTTTGGATAGGTCGAGGATTTTAGGTCGGAGGCTCTGATAGGTCGGAGGCTCTGTTAAGTCGTGGGGGTTTTTAGGTCGTAGGTCGGCAGTGTTAAGTCGGCAGCGACTTAAGAAGATAGCCGAGTTACGACTTAGGGTATTTTCTGCTATAAATAGGAGAGCTTCTCTTCATTTTTGGGATCCGGATTTTGAAGCGACGAAGTGCTGCCATTTTGAGAGCTCGACTTCTACACTTCTTCACTTCTTTTCTCCACTCTAATCTAGTGCTTCCATCCATCCAAAGCGAAGATCAAGATTGAAGATCCAAGAGCTAAAAGCTGAAGATCTTCATCTTTTCAAGAGAGATTTCTTCGTTTGAAGCGGATTCGTGATAGATCAAGCTTGATCCTTTGCTGTCCAGATCTGAAGCGTGTTGATTTGGGTTGGTTTAGGTGATTTGGTGAGTGGTGATTATCTCTCACACGGATCCAAAGGAGTATATCGGATTGTTGGCTCGTTTTGGTGTTAAAATAGTGATTTCCATGCATTTTCTTCATCCTAAGTGTAGATCCATATAGATCCAGTGTTCATGATGATGTTACATCCATTTTATCATATGTTAACCTATGCAAGTTCATTCATCAAGTTTGTAGAGATATAATCCATGTTTTCATGCTTATTGGACTTTCAACTCTTTAATTACGAAAATGCCATTATTGTTATAATTGTCTACTTAGATCATATTTGAATGCTTGATTGTTTGGATTGATGTTTGATTTGATTGATTGTTATGAACTAGATGATTGATGATTAGATTTAGACCGAAGACGATTCAAAAGCTAAGGGAAAGGCTCTTGAATTGGGAAAGCTGCTCGTGGCATATGTAGCGGGATGATGAAGCTCTTATGCATAGATTTGATGATGTGATGATGAGATGAGGCTTTGCGAGGATGTAATGAAGCGAGGCAATCATGTGATGAAGACTTGGTCTAATCAAGACGGGATCATTCCAAGCATGTTGATAACTCGGTGATATGATTCGAGTTGAAGATAATGAATGGATATGAGAATAGTCGTCGAGGAGGATGACTAGGAGGCTTGGATAGCATCGTTGTTGAAGGTTCTAGCATGCTCTAAGCAAGAGTACGTTTGGGCAGATTCGATAGTCCCAACGGCCAACTGTTGATGGTCGAGTACTCTGGGCAGATTCGATAGTCCTAGGCACGGGCTGCGACGACGTGCGGGAGTTATGTCTAGAACCGGGGTTTCCATTAGCCCTTGACGGACGGCTGAAAGAATGTGCCGGTCATTCAATTAACGGTGATATCGAAGCAATGATAACAGTGATAGCCAGAGTCATGGATGTTTGGTTGTATCGTCATTCGGACTCAAGAGCGGTATTTTCTGGGTGCTTATCTGATTTAGGCCTTGGTACTTGGAAAACATCGTCCTTGACTCGAGTGATAGTAGCTTTACTTTAAATTGTATGCTCTGCTATGTTTGCTTCTGCTTAGTGTGTGTCTGGGGGCTATCACTGAAGAATGAGGTTGGAGTGGGAGGGTTGTATTCCTATTCCTTTTCCTTTATGCTCTTTTGGTATGTTGTTAGTTAATTTACTGCTCACTAAGACTGTTGTCTGACTCAAGGCTTTATGTTTTAATTCTTATTGCCTTGGGCTGTTCGTCCATTTTAGGACGGGCAGACTAGGTAGCAGGTGACAGGTGCTGTTCTCTTCTCACGATGCTGATATCGAAGACGAGCTAGAGGGTTACATATTATCTTCTTATTATATGTACTGGATATTCCGCTGTTTTGTATTCTCTGAGAGATATGTAGTGAGGCTTGATGTATTGACTATGTGGATGTTTGTATTCAACTATTATGGAGTTTTATATGATGTCATTTTGTTCGGTAAAGCTTCACTATACATATGTTCTATTGTATTTTATCCATGCGCTGTGAGTAATACGATAGGTTCTGTTGTTTTAATCTTAACTTGACAATCGTCCATGGTCGCCTGGCACACTTTACAGCGCTCTATCTTTAGATTCGGTGCAGGGGTCATGGGCGGTCGTCACATGTAATCTTCTGAATATGATAGAATTGGCTCCCGATACCTATTCCATTGTATTCGGAATGGGGTTATAACATATAGATCGTCATGTGGCACACTTCGTTTGAAGTTCGGAAATTTCGCGGACAGATCGGGTCAGAAATTTATATAATAGGCTGCGTATTCTTTCATTTCGTCAAAACCTCAGCTATTTTGTTCAGTCGCGCTCTCGCGAATAAATGGCCAATATTTCCTCAACTTCTCTCTCTTTTTCTTCCAAATCCATTCATCGAAATCAAACTACTTCAACTAGGAAAACGTAGATCGCGATGAGCTCTACGATTTGTGCTGTTAGATCGAGCTGTTTCACGACGAGGTGATCGAATTTGTCTCACGTTCATCACATCAAAGGATGGATTTCATGCTTGTTTCATGTGCGTGATAGTTGAAGGAGTATGACGCGAGTGTTGGGTGGTCGTCGATGTGAGCTGGAGGCGTTCGATCGATCGCATTTAAATAATAATAACAACAATAATATCGCGCGAGCTCGGCTGGAAGAAGAAGGAACGCGACGGTGGGGGGGGGGGGGGCTGTACGCGATTAACAGTAAAGTGGTATAGGTTTGTTTAATTTAAATTTAATTAAGTTTTATTAATTATGTTAATTATTATATCGTTATGCTAATTTATTAATAACTTTCTGGTACGAGGTCCGATTCGAGTGAAACGAGTCGCGTTGGATTCGTATCGACAAAGGCTACGGCATGGAATCAAATAGGAATTTATTTGAAGCTGAAATATTTTCAGTTTCAAATAAAGGTGAGTGTTTTAAATGCTCACGAAGTACTAAAATATTTCTAATGTTCGTTAATAGATATTATGAAGTAATTTAATTTTATTGACTGTTGTTTGGTAATTTTAACTAACATTATATTGACATATGAATTTAACTGTTAGGAATTTGTAATCGACAGTTGAATTTGAAATTGAAATTAAACTGCTAGTTAAATTCCCGATTATTAATAACCAGTTAGTTGATGTGATATTTTGGCTGTTTGGATGTTGATTGTGATGGATGCTAATTGGTTGATATTTGGATGATTTGGAGGTTTATTTATTTTATATATCCTTTTATCACCCTGTAAATTATTTAACAATATATAAAACTGTTATTTGAATTATTTCGAATAAATTAAGAAATAGCTTGAAATGATATATACCCATGACATTTATTTTGGGTTGAAATGATATATCCATCCCTGAAATTAAATTGAAATAACTGATCACTTGGCCATATGATATAAAATTATATATGGACACCGGATTAGTTAAATTTAACGATTTGGAATTCTTGGATTTGAATCTATTTAAGTGATTTTGTTTTATAAAAATAAAATTGATTCGAAGTATGGGAATTGGATTATTTTCGAATTTGAATCTTGAAATGTTGAATTTAAAATTTGTAAAAGAAACTGTTTAAAGAATAAAATTTGAAATGTAGAGTTAAAATCGACATATGACTTGAATTATAGAAATTGAATTGTTTTAAAAGGTTTGAACTTTTATTTGAACTTCGAAGTTATATAAGTAAAAGTGATTTAAATGGATATTTCAAAAATTGAGCTCAGAATCGAATTATTTTGAAGATTTGAATCTAAAATTCGAACATTGAAGTTTATTTTGAATTAAGTGGTTTAAATCGATATTCTGAAATTTGACTCGAGCTTTATGTAAACTGAAATGGTTCGAATGAAATCGAAATTGAAATTAGTTCGAATTGAAATCAAAGTTGATTTGAAATTGAAATCAAAATTGAGTCGATTTGAGATTGAAAATGATTTGAATTGGAATATCTGAAATTGAATTAGTTTGATTAGAATTTGGACTTGGGTCCAAATTTGTTGAAATGGAAAGAGACAGTTTGATTTGAAATTATTTTCAAAATAAATTATTTTAATATAAACTGTTTAAAATCTATCTTTTTAAAAATTCAAACTATTTTGATTTTCCAAACTATTTTACTATATAAAACATTTTCAATACTTAAATCATTTTATATCAAACTATTTTAAAATCTAAACTATTTAAACTATTTGAACTATTTTCTAAAAAAATTCAAACCGGTCAAAATGGGAACTGTTTATATTTAAATAGTGGATTTAAATGCGAATTTGGTTAAAATGAAGTTATAACCTAACTTGAAATTCGAATTGAATTTTGAAATGAAAATGACGTATCGAACTAAATTGACATATTTTGAGTAAATATGAGGACTTTGAAACGAATGTTATTTTGAAGCGAATATGATATTTGATATCCAGTATGAATCGTTTTTGAAATGTAAAATTACCTACCGGTATGTAAAACGACGTTTGTTTGTTAAAGAGACTGGGGCCTCTTATTGGAATACTCTCTGTCAATATTAGAACCACTTTAACAACTGTGTACGCGGAGGACACTCCAGAATGAAGTGGATGGATAGACCCCCGACACTTGTTCCAATTTCAAATGACTAAAACATGATGGTTTGACAGGGCCAAGTGGGCTAGCTACCCCTAGCGGACATCCATTCTTCAATTTTCTTTTTGGACTTGGTCCATACTATTACTCTTGTTGTTGGTTTCAATTGGTGCACCTGGATTTATGTTGACCTCTATTTGACTCGGTATGGGATGGATGTATGCGGTGCGTGATCGTGGCTACGATGCGTTACTACCAGCCTGCAACCCGAACTGGTAGTATCCTACCTTAGGCATTGCCTCACATGCCTTGTCATACTTTTATCCTTACACGAGACCACTACGAGTTTGGTTTATTGTTGTCGTATCACGACACATCCCTATCCCCCGACGTGCTATAGGGACGTTATATGCAAACTGTATGATAATGCTTAAAAACGCATTAAGGGAGATTAATGTAAAGCCTTAACGCTAAGAAAAATATTTATTTTACTGATTAGACATTATATATATAGCATATTTTACTATATATAAATATTTTGACGGATCCTTAAGAGATGCCCATAACTTCTCTTTAGTTATTGCACGCACGTTATACACTGGATAGGAGATGTGAAATTCCGTAAACATCTCTGATGCTATTACACTCATGTTATATATGATATTAATTTGACTCACATAAGGATATTTTAGTCCTGACTCGAGTGTTTTGTCTTTTCATTACACTCGGGTCAGCCCTGAGTATTTCAGCGCATTGAAGATATTTTTCTGGAGAACGAAGACGAAGATTGATATATTATTATTACTAGTATTATTCCACTGCATGTTGTTCTGCTGCATTATTCTATTGTTCTGTTGTATATAAAACTCTAATAAATATTGTAAAATTTTAAGCAAATGTATAGTATAAATAGCTTCATGAACTGTTTATTTTATTATTATATTTTGTCATTCCACCGCGAGATTCTATATTTGTTTTCTTCTTTTCTTATTTTTTTCTTAATTAACACCATTGATTATCTTTTTTTCGGATTGTTTGAGTTGGACATGTGTGAATTATTGTCGATTTAAACCTTTCGAAATGTGGGTCGTAACATCTTCCTCATTTTGTTTTTTCTCCATTCCTACCTCCAGTTTTATTCTTCTTTCGAGCAAATTTTTCATGATGAAAGCACAGTTTCCAAATTTTCTTTTAGAAAATTCTTTGCACTCCATTGGAATTGTTTTACTTGTCTTTTTTGGTGTTGGATCAATATTTTTCCTTCCGATGGTAGATCAAACAATAGGCTGATATCAGCAGCAGTCACTGTCATTTTGTCTTGTCCAAGTATGAAAGCTTCATTTTCCATTGAGTAGCAGCTGTACAGTGCGTCCAAATTGTTTTGATGATTTTGCATTCTTTCATTGTAATTTTGCCTTTATAGAAAACATTGAAGAACTTGTATGATTTTGAATATTACTTGCAATCCACATCCATATGCAGTGTCAGGCTTTATATCCTAACATATTGCTTTTTTTTCATTTGTTTCTTACTCCAGTACTTTAGGTATCATTTTCTTCCACTTAGGACATGGGTCAACAAAATCATCATCATCCTGTTGTATGAAAAAGTGACATTTATTTGATTTTAAGATATCATTATCGCAATTTATTGATATCGGTTTTTGTTACAAATGATAGTGAAAACAATTTCTAACACTACCTTCAATCAAATAGACTGTAGGTACCCTTTTTTAAATATTAGTAACACTTTTGTTATAACATTACAGTGAACATAATTTCTAAAACTAAAAAGCATTACCTTTAAACAAACAGGCTATAGGTATCATTTTTGTTATCATTGGTATTAATTTTTTACAAACTACAATTAAGAGGGTTTCTAAAATTTCAATGCATTAACTTTAACCAAACAGGACGTAGGTATCATTTTTGATTTATGTTGGTATTAGGTTAGTTACAAACTACAGTGAAAACATGTTCTACAATTACAAAGCACTAACTTCAAGCAAACATATAAGAGGTATCATTTTTGCAATATAATGGTATCAGATTTGATAAAAATGACAATGAAACTATCTATAAAAGTATAAAGTATAAGCTTCAAACATACAGGTTATTGGTATCATTTTTGCAAGATATTGGTATTAGTTTACTACAAATGATATGGAAAATAATTTATAAAATTAGAAGGCATCAACTCTACTGAAATAGACGGTGGGCATCATTTTTGTAAAACATTGCTATCAATTTTGTTAATAATGATAGTGGAAATAATTTATAATACCAACTCACTAATTTAAAATATACAGACTGCATGTATCATTTTGAATTATAATGGTATCAATTTTTATACAAAATACAATGAATTTTTTTTATCAAAGTACAAAGTACAAACTTCAAACAAATTGGTTATTGGTATCTGTTTTGGGATACCGGTGTCAGTTTTGCTACAAATGACATGGAAAAGTTTATAAAATTAGAAGTCATCAACTCTACCCAAAACAAACATTGGGTATCACTTTTGTTAAATATTGGTATTAGTTTGTAAAAAATTACAGTGGAAACAATTTTAAAATTCCATAGCATTAACTTCAAACAAACAAACTGTAGCTATCATTTTTGGTTTATATTGGTATTACTTTTTAAACAAATTATAGTGAAAACAATTTGTAAAATTAAAAGTATCAACTTCAAATAAACAGTGGATGTCATTTTTGTAGGATATTGGTATAAGTTTTTCTACAAATAAAATGTAAATAATTTCTAAAATTACAAGGCATTAAATCCACTCAAACAAACAATGGGTATCCGTTTTGCATTATATTGGTATAAGTTTTATTATACATGATAATGAAAATAATTTCTTAAATTACAAAACACCTACTTAAATCAAACAGAAAGTGGGTATCACTTTTCTAATATATTGGTATCAATTTTGTTATAAATGACAGTGAAAACTATTTGTAAAACTAAAAAGCAATGACTTCAAACAAACAGGCTGCGGGTATCATTTTTGGAACAAATAACATGTTGTAAAGTGATATTGTTTGTAATTTTATCGAATTGATATGTTCCTCTTTAGATTCTTCATTTGCAAAAAAAATTCCCTTTTCTTTTTCAGCCTTTTCTTGTTTATAAATTTTGATACTATTAGAATATATTTAACAATATGATATTGTTAATATCAGTTTTATAAATTAATAGTATCATTTACCTATTGTACTGTCTTTTGAGTTTCTGTCTGAATTTCCTTTCGAATTATTTTTTCATTTTTTTCCTTTGATCTTCTTTCTTTTTTTACAGCTGTTCTTAGTTTCTTTCTCAACACTTGTTTTTTTCTGCATATTTTCTTCATTGTTCTATCAAATAAGTTCGATACTATTATAATACTACTATATTAATTTTGTTATACTTGATTTTATAATATTAGTTACCTTTTCCTGTAAGTTTTATGTCATTTTTGATTCATTTTCATCTTTTGCGTGTTGTTCATTTCTTCTCTTTGTTCTTTTTTCTAGCTTTTGTTGTGCTTGTTATTCAACTGGCCATTTTTGTAAGTTTAACTTCCTAGCCTTTTCTTTCGTCGTCAGTGTTTTTGGGTCAGTCTGAGCTAGGTTTTTCTTTTCTGGAACTGCAGATTGATGTTCTGATGGAGTTAGAATTTTGGTTTCTCGATTTGGGATTTGATGGTGAACTTCCGTTAGAGCTAGGTTATCAATTTCACGAATTGAGGATTGTTAGTGGTTGTTCTTCATGCGTTGAAGCTTGTGGCTGAGTTAGAGATAATGATTTACTTCTGGTTCGAGGTGCCATTGTTGCTGTTAATTAAAAATTTGAGAGGGAAAGGTAGAAAGAGTTTAAAATCGAGGAAGATAATCGAATGGAAGGAAGAGGGAAAGTTTAATTCACGAATTGGCTTTGGGGCTTTCCTTGAAAGAAAAACAAGTGCTCATATCCTTCTGCCAAATATAATTTGTCCTTAAAAAAAATTTCCCCTAAAATTATTACATAATATTAAGATATCATAAATGAATAATTTTAATTAATTTAATTAAATCGATTTTAAAATTATTTTTTTGTTGTTTAATTGAAAATCGTTTTAAAATTCAAAAAATATTATTCTTTTCGCCTTAAGCTTAAAGTCGGGTATTATTAAAAAAATTACCTACATATATTTATTAATTTATTTACATATGTGCACATGTGTATGTAAATTTATAAATATTTCTAATTTTGTGTGTGTGTGTCTATATATATAGTGCGCAACTTTGTAGCAGCAATTCATATAAAAAAATTAATTTAATTTTATATTAATTATTAAATGATTTTTATTTAATATAAACAAACATTTGCTAAAATTGATTTAAAAATATTATATATAAATTATTATAATTATTATTTCGATATATTTGTGTATATATATGATTATATTTTACATAATCATATATCTAATTTTTGATGCAAGCGCACGCACACACACAGACATATATATATATATATATGTTCATTTAGACAGCACATAGAATACTAGACGGGCTAGCATGTCTGTTGTACTGTAAATCTCAACACTTATACATGGGTGTGTCAAACCATCTATACTTTATTATGTTGCATGTGCACGTACTTACATATGTGTACATGATACACTTATTCAAATATAATATAAAACAATATAAAAAAAACATAATTAATAAAATAAAATAAAATAATGATTTTATTTACAAGAAATTTAGAAAATTTCTAAATGAATTAGACTTCATAGGCCCAATAAATATCCAAAATAGTATAAAAGAATTAAAATTCACCTATTTCTTCCGCTACAAGCCAGCCTAATTTCAACAGTATGAACAATCACATACAAGATAACAAAAATAAATACTAAACTAGCATAGACCAAATCAAACATATCAAGCAATCATCATAACCAATCTAGCAACCATTCCCATCATAACTAATTAAACTAAAATAAACTACTAAAAGGAAACATGCCGGAAAAGAGTTTGGGATGGAAAGCTCATATTTGTTTCTTCAGGCTCCCGAGTACTCTCGAAGGGGTCATTTCCCCACTGCACTCAGACCAACTTCACCGTCTTATTCCTAAGCTACTTTACATTGTGCTTCAAAATACGAATAGATCTGTGGGGTGCCATTGATTTCGACTTTATAGTAACCTCCTTCAGCCAATTAGGTTCTACTACCACTGTTGAATCATGTATACATTTTTCGCAATTGTGATACATTGAACATGTTGCGAATTCTCGTTAACTATTTGAGGAGCCCAACTTTATAGGCTAACTTCCCTACTCTCTACAAAATTGGAAAAGGCCCAACGAATTATGACACTAACTTTCCTGTACTACCAAAATGCATAACATTAAATCCATCTGCCTCTTATTTGCGTATAGCTTTTGTCTATTCTGTGTGGCCTTCCTCTTGTGGATCGGTTCCACCTTCTTCGAAGTATCTCTAGTCATGTCTTGTCCAAGTATAACTTTATCTTTTGTCTCCCACCAACACGATGGAGACTTATATGGTCTCCCATATAAAGCCTTAAAAGGCGCCATGCCTATACTAGCTTGTTGGCTATTGTTTATGTAAACTCTATTAATGGTGAATGATCTTCCCAAGCTCCACCAGAATCTAGTATGCAAGCTCTTAACAAATCCTCCAACACCCTGTTCACTCTCTTAGTCTATCTGTCTGTCATTCTATAGCTGATAAGCGGTGCTTGGATTCAATTCCATACCCAATAAATGTTGAAGATTTCTCCAAATTTCACTTGTAGAAAGTGGATCTTTGTTGCTAACATTGCTAGAAGGTATAAAATACAAGTGAATAACCTCCTTAACGTACAATGTAGCCAAAATTGTTATCGTCCTCGTACTCTTCACCGAAATGAAATAAGCATATTAAGTGATAAACCATAACCCAAATGCTTTCCTTCCCCCTTCTACTCCTAGGTAGCCCATCGATAAAATCCATAAAAATGTGCTCCTACCTCTACTGTGAAATATCCAATGGGAGTAATAATCCACTAGGCTTCTTTCGCTCCGCCTTCACCCTTTGATAAGCTAAGTACATAGCAACATAATCTGCTACTCGCCTCTTCATCTTTAGACAATAGAAAATCTTTTCATATCAAGATACATTTTATCATCATCCGGATGAACGGGCATCTTAGAATGGTGACATTCACTAAGCACTTCATTTATCACTTCACCAACTACTAGCACACATAACCTTCCTTCCTACCTAAGCCTACCTTTGCCATCGATGGAATAACAATCCAAATGAGTAGATCATTCACCACTCTCCAACTATTAAAAGATAATCACCAACTCTGCATCTGCCTTCTGTTTAGACCCAATACGGTCAATGAGTGTTAGCCTAACTTCTAAAGCTGCCAATAAATTCGGTAACAACTCCGTTGAAGTTTGAAAATCAAAATTCGTAACGTATTCCAACTGATTCAACTCCATAAACATCGAGACCAACATAGCAAGCCTCCTACTCAAGGCATCCGCCACCACATTTCCTTTTCCCAACGCATATGTAATATCAAAATCATTCGAGGTTAAAAACTCTAATCACCTTTATTGCCTCAAGGTTAGGTCTTTCTGAGAGGATAAATATTTGAATGACTTATGATCCATAATAATTCAAACTTTTCACCCAATAAAAAATGTCACCAGTACTTCAACGCAAAAGAAATAACTGCTAACTCATGGTTATGAGTTAGATAGTTTCTCTTATGGACTTTCAACTGCCTATTAGTGTACGCCACAACTTTTCCTTCTTGCATAAGAATAGTTCTTAGACCTATACCGCAAGCATCCATATAATGGTAAAGGGTTTCATACCATCGGGGATGATTAAGACAGGTGCACTCATCAATAACCCCTTCGTGCGTACGAATGCCTGTTCACACTTCGCATCCCAAGAGAAAACAAGGTTTTCCTTAGTAAGACGTGTTAAGTGTGTGAAAACCTTTGCAAAGTCATCGATAAACTTTTAATAGAAACATGCAAAACCAAGAAAAACTCCTAACTTTAGTGGCATTTTTGGTATCTTCCAGTCTTGTACCATAACAACTTTCGACTGCTAGTCTATGCTTTGACACAACATGTTTAAGAAAACGTACCACTTTTCTCCAAAATGGCACTTAGAGAATTTCACCTTTAATTGGTGCTTCCTCAAGGTTTCTAGCCCCTCCTTTAAATGTATTATGTGCTCATCCTCGATCTTGGAGTAAACGAGGATATCACCCATAAACACTACTACGAATTGGTTGAGCATCTTCCAAAAATACGACTCATGAGATCTATGAAATAGGATGGAACATTGGTTAGTCCAAAAGGCATAACCAACCACTCATAAGAACTTCCCAGTGTGTGGAAGGAAGTTTTCAGTATGTTCTCTCTTGCAATCCTTAACTTATAAAAGCCCATGTGGAGACCCAACTATGAAAATACTCTCGCTCCTACTAATTGATCAAATAAATCATTTATGTGCAGTAATGGTTATTTTTTTTCTTTCTTGTTAACCTATTCAACTCACGATAGTCAACACACAACCATAAAAGTCCATCCGCTTTAATGGAAAACATAACTGGTGCTCCCCACTCCAACGTACTTATTTGTATGAATCCCTTCTATAAGAGTTTGAAAACTTGGGTATCCAACTCTTTCCTTTCCCTAGACGCCCTTTGCCTTATAGGCAATACAACTGGCTTTGCACCTTCAACCAAATCAATGCAAAATTCAATTTTTCGTCGAGGAGGAAGACTTATAATCTCAACAAAACATTCAGGAATCTCTATATATGAGGAATGGATGCTAACTCGTCTTAGGACAAATCCAATGCATATAGATAACTCAACATCATCAATCCACTTGTCTTACAATAAACATCTAGGCTATGCCCTATATCACTCCTCATATGAACTACCCTCCAATCAAAGTCTAGCACTGCCCCATAGAGTGACATCCAATCCATTCCCATTATAAAATCATACCCAGAAAACCTAAGCATAAAAGCATTACATATAAATTCCACACCTTCCATAATGGAAGAAGCCATATTTCCATTTCCTCAAGTTGGTGGTCACTTGCACTAGGAATTGCTTCTAGTACATAGGTCTTCACAATCTAACTGCTTGTAGCACCCATCCGCCTTTTCCTGAAAAGGGCACATCTTCTTCACATATCCAAACTGATTGCAATTGTAGCATTTCATCTTAGTTATATCTGTTTTTCACCCCTTATAAACATGGAAATGCCGCAACATCCGTAAATGATATCTTGCTTCTTCTCTTTGCCGTGCCAATCTTCTGCACCTTCATTCTTTCGCTTTCACTTCAAATGTGCTTGCACACCCTATTTCTTAGGCTCCTCCTTGGTATATGCCTTTATGATGGTATTGAGCAACATCATTTCCTCTAATTTCCCCTAAGTGGGACCCATCGCAATATGACTTAGTGCTAGGTCCTTCAATGGTTTGTTCGAGTTGTTTGCAAACCTCTTGGCCTTCTTCGCTAGTGTATTGATTAGCTCCATCCATATGCTCAAGCTCGTTGAATTGATTCACATATTCCTGCACAGTCACGCTACCCTTCCTTAGATGGATAAACTTCAAAATCTGAACTTGCTTCCGTACCTTTAAGATAAACTTGGCCTTGTACCTTTTCTTGAAATTTGCTTAAGTGACGCTCTCCTCAATTGTCTCGGCCAATAGCATCCCCAACTAGTTTAAGGCCTATCCTTTTAGGTGCCATGCAGAAAGATGCCACATTGTTGTTGAAACTTCGTGTTTACGGTATTTCTTAAATACGATATTTTGACTATGACAACTATACAATCATTTATATACTAACTTGTTTTTGCAGGGATTAATCTATGACATGATTCGACTATGTATAATTTTATATATAAGGCTGTTTCGAGACCTTGTCTAGAAGTTAAAATGTGTTAAAATCTCTCCTATATGATATATACTGCATCTCATTATAATTTCATATGCATATATTTGGTTTAAAGGAAAAATCTCATTTTTATGTTACATTCATACGTCTGAATGATCCAATCCAGACGTCTGAATATGGAAATATGAATATTGTAGAATACAATATTCAGACGTCTGAATTGGATAGTTCAGACGTCTGAATATGGCAATTTTTTTCCTATTTACTTTTTGGTTTGATTTCGTTGCATTTCAGATGTTTGAATTTTTAATTTCAGAAGTCTGAATATTTACAATGGCTAGTTTTCTGAAAAGGCACTTTCATTCGTGAAGAGTTGCAATCTTTAATCCAACAGATATGATCATAACTCTTGATGATAACTCTTCACGAACAATTGCAACTATTTATTATCTGTATAAACACATTAGAATCAAGCTTTCTAACAACAATTCAATTGATTATTATTCTACTCTCAAAATTCTTGATTCTAATACACTTGTGCTTTCAACATCATTCAAATTCACTTTCTTACTTCCTTATTCTTCATGCATTCACATATATATCATAAAGGAGAAGATTATAGGAAGGGTGTACTATAATTGACAAATTCGTCTTACTCAAGAACACATAGTGTCAAGAAATATTGTTTTGTAAAAGTCCCGTTCTGCTGCTCGGGCAAAGTGAAGTCCTCTTCGGCTGTTGAGGCGAAATCCTGTTCTGTTGCTCAGGTCCCTGTTCGGCTGCTTAGGGGTTGTATAGACCTGTTCCTCCGGGTAAAGTGAGGGTTGTTGTTTTAGTGAAATTCCAGAAGGAGTCTGGGACTGGACGTAGAACGGGAAGTTCGAACCAGTATAAAAATTCCTGGTGTGCTCGATTATTATTTACTATTATCTACTAATTGTTCTATTATTCCGCACTGCTTTTATACTATTCCATATTACTCGATCCTATAGTCACTTTCATTTGGTATCAGAGCAAGGCATCTAATAACCGTTATAAAGTTATTTGATATTTTGTTAATATGGAAAACATCACCAGCACTAGCGCTGTCACTAACACCAGTTTTGTAGAAGGTCAATCTACTAGACGACCTCCACTATTCAATGACATGAATTACAACTATTAGGCTACACGAATGCGTATTTATATGCAAGCAAATAGTTTTGATTCATGGAATGTTACACCAATAGAATACACTACACCCACTCCTGCTTATGCAGAATGAACTACTGCTCAAAAGACAGAAGCCACTGCTAACGCTAAAGCCATGAACATGCTATTTTATGCCTTAGATAGAAATGAATTTAATAGAGTTAGTATGTGCACAACTGCTTATGAAATTTGGAGAACTCTTAAAGTCGTACATGAAGGCACTAACAAAGTCAAGCAAAGTAAAATATCCATGCTCAAAAGTCAGTTTCAAAATTTCAGAATGAAGCAGGATGAGTCCATAAATGATATGTACTCTAGATTTCAAGATATCTATCATAAATTACTAGGACTAGGACAAACATTTACGGATTTTGATATTGTCTCAAAACTATTAAACTCTTTAACTGATGATTGGGAAAGAAAGGTTTAGCTATTGAAGAAGCCAATGATCTTTCCACCATGAAACCAGAAGAGTTAATAGGAAATTTAATGTCCTATGAAGTTAATATGCAGGCTAAAAGAGTACATGCTCAAGACAAAAAGAATGTGGCTTTCCATGCTGAAAAGGAAGAAGAATCAGACTCAGATGAAGAAGACTTAGCTTTTATAGCCAAAAACTTTAAAAAGTTTTTGAAATACAGAAAAGGGAACAAGAATAATAACAAACGGTTTTTCAACAAGCCGTCAACTTCTATATTAGAATGCTATAACTGCCATAAGAAGGGTCACATTCAGAAAGATTGTCCAGATCAGAAAAAATTATACAATAACAAAAATAAGAAGGATAAATTCAAGAAAAGGGCTTTCTCAGTTACATAGGATGATCCAGATTCTTCATCTTCTGATAGTAGCAGTGACAGTGAGAATGAGAAAGCAAATGTATGCTTTATGGAAAGGAGAATGAGGTTAGTGATCTAACTTTTGATGATATGATTGAAATTAATTATGAACTTCTTGACACTTTAAAAAATCTCAAAAGAAAATATAAAGAAGCTTTAGAAAATCAAAATAGAGCAGAATTTGAAAGAGATATGTTAAAAGATGAAAAGAAAATATTAGAAGAAGAACTTGAGAAAATTCAAGAATCATCTTATGATAATTCTCAATTTGCTCTATTAAGTCAAGAAATAGAAACTCAGAAAGTTAAGAATGATACTCAAGCCTCTGAAAATCATGAGCTTAAAACCATGGTTTTAAATCTCCTATATATCATCCGAGATCTCCTCCGAGATCTCCTTTTCACACTCAAACGAGACGAGACATCAAATCTCTTCCATATCTCTCTCGACACTCATCTCATCCAAGATATTCAAATCTCACCCGAAATATGGATTAAAATCTCAATCCGAGATCTCACCCGAAATATGGATTAAAATCTCAATACGAGATCTCACCCGAAATTATACATTTTTTTTATTTTGCATAATATTTTTTATTTTCATATTGATTCAAAAGAAATTACTCAATCCAATTATATTTTACCAACTTCCTGAACATATTCTTTACTTTTTATCTTAATGAGTCATAGCGAAAGGTTTCACTTCTTTATTATGTTCAAATAAAAGGATATTATTCAATCATTACCAAATCAATTAAGCTGATCAAGTTACTACTTTTCTAAAATTATTCTTTTTTCATGTAAATCAAGTATGTTACCATTTTTATTTTTACTAAGAAAGTTATAACCGTTAAATAAATTTTTGACACATCAATTTTAGACACATAAGTACATCCGAGATATTCCCGAGATGCATTATAAGACCCGAGATGTCAATCTGAGATGTACATCCGATATGTAGTCATCTCGTCCGAGATCTCCCCCGATACGAGATAATTTGTGGAAAAATTCCAAGATGAAACGTGACCGAAATCCGATATTTAAAACCTTGCTTAAAACAAAAATCAAAATGATAGAGTTAGAGAACACCGGTCTTAGAACTAAGCTAGACAATATCACCAAGAATGTTTCAAATTTCAATAAAGGTAGAGAAAACTTGTCTAAGATTATTGAAAGTTCTCAACCGGCATCTAATAAAAATGGATTAGGTTATGTTAAGAAATCACGAGCTCCACCTACAAAGGAAAATAAAAGGAGAAATGTTTCTAAAACTATACCTTCCATGGAACATTCAAAGAGGAAAACCAACGTAAAAACCATAAAAATATGGATTCCTAAAACAAACAATAGTTTTATTAGGAAGAGATATATAAATTCCTTCTTTGAATCCGTGCATAAAAATAAAAACTATATTTATAAAGGGAATACTGAACCCTCTTGGGTTTGGTTTCCTATGACCTAACTCTTAGGACCCTAATAAAAAGGTGGGTACCAACGTCTTCACTTATAGTTTTGCAGGTACCACCAAACAAAAGAGGAAAATGGATACTAGACAGTGGATGCTCAAAACATATGACAGGAAACAAGGAAATGCTAACAAATATCCTCTACTCAAATGGAGGTTCTGTCACCTTTGGAGATAATCCTAAGGGATACTTCATTGGCAAAGGCGATGTGAGCAATGTCGGTACATCTAATTTACCTCTTATGTCTAATGTTTTATTAGTTAAAAATTTAAAACATAATCTATTAAGTATTAGCCAATTGTGTGACAAGGGATTTAAAATAAATTTTTCTGAAGATAAATGTAGCATTTCTGATCACAATAACAATCTTATTTTTGAAGGTTTTAGAGATAAAAATATTTATGTTTTAAACATGAATATAAATTATAATTCAAATATGTGCTTATTAGCCAAAGAAAATGATCCTTGGTTATGGCACAAAAGATTTTGTCATATTAATTTTAGAGCCATATCTAAATTATCTAAAAATGATTTAGTAAGGGGCTTACCAAAAATGAATTTTAAAGTAGATAATCTTTGTGATGCTTGTCAACTTGGGAAATTATCAAAATCATCCTTTAAATCTAAGAAAATTATTTCTACAATGCAACCATTGGAGTTATTACACTTGGATCTATTTGGTCCAACTCAGGTTCAATCTATTAATCACAATAGATATGTGTTTGTAATTGTAGATGATTTTTAAAGATATACCTGGACTATATTTTTGAAAAATAAAAATGATACTTTTTAAAATTTCAAAATTTTTGCAAAAAGAATTCAAAATCTTAAGGATTTAAAAATTAAAGCTATTAGAAGTGATCACGGAGGTGAGTTCGATAATAAAGCTTTTGAACATTATTGTGATAAAAAGGGTATTTATCATAATTTTTCTTTCCCTAGAACACCACAACAAAATGGTATTGTAGAAAGAAAGAATAGAACGTTACAAGAATGTGCAAGAACTTTATTAAATGGTAGCACGTTACCAAAACAATTCTGGGCAAAAGCTGTAATGCTTGTTATGTTTTGAATCATGTTTCCATCCGATCACTAACAAAGCACACCTCATATGAACTTCTAAATGGTAGAAAACCAAATATTTCTTATTTTAGAACGTTTGGTTCAAAATGTATTATTTTAAATACTAAAGATCAGCTTGGCAAATTTGATTCCAAATCCAATGAAGGAATATTCTTAGGATACTCGGAACGAAGCAAAGCTTATCGAATTTTCAGTAAAAAATCAAAAATTATTGAAGAAACTCTTCACGTATCTTTTGTTGAAAATTTTATATCTAAATATTCTTTTGATGATGATGAGATAACCCTAAAAACAAGCATCAAATTTTCTTCTGATGATGATGAAAACATTGTTCATAACATAAATCAAGTTGATAATTTGATTCAACATGAAAACATTGTTCATAATGAAATAAGATCTCCACCAAGAGTTTTGAGGGATCATCCTGTTCAAAACATTATTGGAGAAATTGATTCAAATGTTAGAACAAGAAGTCAAATTAATCAAATGGGTCATGTAACTTTTCTCTCTTCAATAGAACCTAAAAATATTAAGGAAGCCTCAACTGATGATTATTGGATCATTGCTATGCAAGAAGAACTAAATCAATTCGAACGAAATGATGTTTGGGATTTAGTTCCAAGGCCTAGTGACCAATCAGTCATTGGTACTAAATGGGTTTTAAAAAATAAAGCTGATGAACAAGGAAATATTACTAGGAATAAAGCTAGATTAGTAGCACAAGGATATAATCAAGAAGAGGGAATTGACTATGAAGAAACGTTTGCACCAGTCGCTAGACTAGAAGCAATACGAATCTTACTGGCCTTTGCATGTTTTCATAACATCAAACTATATCAAATGGATGTTAAAAGTGCCTTTCTAAATGGTTATATAAAAGAAAATGTTTATGTTGAACAACCTCCTCTATTTGCTCATGCAAAATTTCCAGACCATGTCTATAAACTCAAGAAAGCTTTATACGGTTTGAAATAAGCACCCTGTGCTTGGTATGATCGTCTTAAAAGATATCTTATAGACTCTGGTTTTGACATTGGAAAGGTTGATCAAACTCTTTTTATTAAAAGAACTAAACAAGATATTTTAGTCATTCAAATATATGTTGATGATATTATTTTTGGATCTACTAATGAAAATTTATGTAAAGAATTTTCAAATATTATGACAAAAGAATTTGAAATGTCACATATGGGCGAACTATCATACTTTCTTGGTTTACAAATTAAACAATTACCAAATGGTATATTTATTAATCAAGAAAAATATTGTAATAATTTAATCAAACGCTTCGGAATGGAAAATACTTCTGCCAAACCAACTCCTATGAGTACAACTACCCATCTTGATAGAGATGAAAATGGCAAGAGTGCTGACCAAAAAGTATATCGAAGTATGATTGGATCATTACTATATTTAACAGCTAGTCGTCCAGATATTATGATGAGTGTCTATTTGTGTGCTCGATTTCAAGCTAATCCAAAAGAATCTCACTTAAGAGCAGTCAAACGTATATTACGTTATCTTAGTAATACCAAGGACTTTGGTTTATTCTATCCAAAAGAGTATCCGTTCGAGTTAGTATCATATAGTGAAGCTAATTTTGGTGGATCTCGAACAGATAGAAAAAGTACTAGCGGTACGTGCCATTTTATTGGAAAATCGTTAGTATCTTGGTTTAGTAAGAAACAGAACTGTGTTTCACTCTCTACTTGTGAAGCAGAATATATTTCTGCTGCATTAGCTTGTGCTCAAGTAATTTATATGCAACAGATACGTAGAGATTTTGATATAAATCATTCAAATTGAACAATATATTGTGATAATTCAAGTGCTATTAATTTATCAAAAAATAATGTCAATCATTCACAAACAAAACATATTGATATACGTCATCATTTTCTTCGTGATTGTATTGAAAAAGGTTTGATAAATTTAGATTTTGTCTCGTCCGAAAATCAATTGGCAGATATCTTCACAAAACCACTTCTTGAAAATGTGTTTATCAAATTAAGACAAAAACTCGGAATCGTCTCTTTTAAAGATTTATAGTTAATTTTTCCTAAACTTGTATTCATACCATTTTTTATGAATTATGTTATCTACTTTTGTTAAAGTTTCCATTTGTTTTGGTTATATTATAACTTATCTGTTTTTCATAACTAATCTTTTTGGTCTGTTTGTTTTTAAATCATGACTTTTCTAGTGTTTTTATTGTATGAACCTATTTGGTACTTCCGTTATGTCTTTTGGTATGTAACTTAAACATATGCTACTACTTGTTGGCTTTATATATTTTGTGATGATTCTGTTGGTTCTTTGTTCTCCAATTCTTGTTTATATTTTGTTGCATCTATGATATTCATGATATTTAACTCTCCTTTTTGTCGATGTCAAAGGGGGAGATATATTTCCTATCAATAGGGGGAGTTTATATTAAGAGGGAGTATTTGTATTTCCTGCTTCTATATTATCATGTTGTATACTATAATTTTATATAGTTGTCATCGTCAAAAAGGGGGAGAATGGTGAAACTTCGTGTTTATGGTATTTCGTAAATACCATATTTTGACTATGACAACTATACAATCATTTATATACTAACTTGTTTTTGCAGGGATTAATCTATGACAAGATTCGACTATGTATAATTTTATATAAAAGGTTGTTTCGAGTCCATGTCTAGATGTTAAAATATGTTAAAATCTCTCCTACATGATATATACTGCATCTCATTATCATTTCATATGCATATATTTGGTTTAAAGGAAAAAACTCATTTTTATGTTACATTCAGACGTCTGAATGATCCAATCCAGACGTTTGAATCAGGAAATATGAATATTGTAGAATACAATATTCAGATGTCTGAATTGGACAGTTCAGACGTCTGAATCTGGCAATTTTTTGCCTATTTACTTTCTGGTTTGATTTCGTTGCATTTCAAAAGTCTGAATTTTTAACTTCAGAAGTCTGAATATTTACAACGGCTAGTTTTCTAAAAAGGAACTTTCATTCGTGAAGAGTTGCAATCTTTAATCCAACAGATATGATCATAACTCTTGATGATAACTCTTCACGAAAAATTGCAACTATTTATTATCTATATAAACACATTAGAATCAAGTTTTCTAACAACAATTCAATTGATTATTATTCTACTCTCAAAATTCTTGATTCTAATACACTTGTGCTTTCAAAGTCATTCAAATTCACTTTCTTACTTCCTTATTCTTCATGCATTCACATATATATCATAAAGGAGAAGATTATAGGAAGGGTGTACTATAATTGACAAATTCGTCTTACTCAAGAACACATAGTGTCAAGAAATATTGTTTTGTAAAAGTCCCATTCTGCTACTCGGGCAAAGTGAAGTCCTCTTCGGCTGTTGAGGCGAAATCCTGTTCTGTTGCTCAGGTCCCTGTTCGGCTGCTTAGGGGTTGTATAGACCTGTTCCTCCGGGTAAAGTGAGAGAAGGAGTCTAGGACTGGACGTAGAATGGGAAGTTCGAACCAGTATAAAAATTCCTGGTGTGCTCGATTATTATTTACTATTATCTGCTAATTGTTCTATTATTCCGCACTGCTTTTATACTATTCCATATTACTCGATCCTATAGTCACTTTCAATTGTGGCATCCCCAAAGCCTAAAACTCCAAAGGTACGCTCGCAGTTGTTAAACCTTGCCATTGTATCCACAAAAAAGACTCGATTCCCACAAGGGGCTTTCACTCATACTCGTGAAATCCTTGTATAGCTTTGAGAAGCTAGCGAAGGGTGGACAATGTATGTGATACGAGTGTAAAGAAATTGAAGTGGGCTTTGTCAGTAGCTTGTAAAAACATACAAAACCATATGAGTATTTTCACACCGAGTACCTCTAGCAACACATACTTAAAGCCCTCTCTAATTTGGTTATTCATCTCTACTATAAGTAAAAAGGATTATTAGCAACTATCCCTTAAAGATAGCAAACTAGACGGAAACAAATGTGATGCTTTTGTACTATATATATATCCATAAAAATACAAGTATGTTTTCTCAATATGTCCTAATATATTAGGGCTTACTTAACCGAAGCTTTGATACCAAATGTAACAACCCACTATCTACAATGTCCCCACTCGCATTTAAAAGTGGCACCAGAATTGCGAATGTTATTGATGACGACTTGTTTTGAGGTAATATATAAAGCATATCACCAAGCTATCCACAAAATTCTACACTTCCTTAACTCACATAGGAAGGAATAAAATATAATAATCAATAACATAATCACATCAGTTAAAACAAAATGTAACCAATAGTCCCCAATTACAAAATATCTCTAAATATTGAAAAAGAATAGCCCGAATGTCTAATAAATAATCGAATAAATAAACAGTAGATGGCTAATTGATAAATAAATGCATGCCTTTATTACACCATCACACCTCCGAATTTTCCACCAGTACTTTCCATCTACTAATTGGAGTAAAAATATATGAGAAAAGGATAGAGGGGGTTGAACTTACGTATGATGAGTGAAATGTGTCATACAAGTATATAATACTAATAAGCTAGTAAAACAACATTTATGCTCGAAACCCATACTTAACCTATGTCACTTGCACCCAACAAGTCAACTAAATATGGTTTGCTACTATAGTAAAATCAAATGCTTAGTACTCAGTAAAATCCATCCTAGATCTAATCATATACATATTATTGAGCTTAAGGTATGCCCAAATAACTTTGTCATGATTGCATTCAAAGTCTCAACTCGTCATCGCTTAAACATATGCACATAATTGGGCTTAAAATCTCACTTGTGTGTCGAAACAATTGTGACACAATTTGGCTCAAAGTCCCAAGTTGCCTTCACCTACCTATGTACACTATTGAGCTCACAGTCCCTACTTATATACCTAAACAATTGCGACACTATTAGGCCCAAAGTCCCAACTCGTTGTCACCCAAACATATGTACACTATTGAGCTGAAAGTCCCAACTTATGTGCTACTAACTACGACACTATTGGGCTCAAAATCCCTACTCGTCACTTCTAGATGTCACCGACCCATTTGAAGTGCACTTGATGTCTACCATATACCACACTATTGAGCTCAAAGTCTTAACTTATGTGGCCTATGTGTTACATTATTGAATTCAATGTCTCAATTCACCATCATGGAAATAGCACTGGACTATTGAGATCAAGCCTAAGCTAGCTATCACCAAACGGTCTACAACGCTATTAGGATCAAGCCCAAAACTCATCATTGCCCCACTATCTGTAATGCAATTGAATCAATCCCCAACCCGTCATTGCCAAACGCCACTAGTACAACCGAGGACCAATTTCCTGATACATGCACCGAAACACCCTAGTAGAACCCCCTATAATGAATCTACTAAAATAAAACATCTAAAGCATCTCAAAACATAGCAAACATCAATGTCATGAATCGCGCATGCAAAGCTCATACACGATATAATCATTTAATTATAGGTTGATGTCATAATTTATTTAATCGATATAAATTATTAAATTATTATAATTTTGTATTTATATTTATATCATATATGTGTGTATATATTCATATTATCTCCCATATATGCATATGCTATAGGATACGTTTTTTTTTCTATTCGTTCATCAAACCTAGAGAAAAGCCATCGCCAACGCCGCCTTAGGCAAAACTGCCTCAATCGAACACCACCGTTGCTACAACCATCGTTATTCGCTCCTACTCCAACCACCCAGCCACGATCGTCGTTGCCTACAAGAGCTTCCACGGCCGCTTGAAATCCTAGATCTTGAGAATTCAACCTCATGTGGTCGATCAGACCCTACCACCGTCATCTACTCGAACTTCTATCCATGCTCATGGCCCGTGATCATCCTACAATCACCATTTTACCGTTGTATTAAAATAGACGGTTCATGTTTTCGACTTCCAACATGTTTTTGATCAACCCATACATTCATCGACGAATGAATGCCACTAGGGGATTCACATCGTTGAGAACTACGATTTTGATATACAACCGTCTAATTTGAAACATCTATATTTTTTGTACTGTTTTAATTTGAGATATTAACCTTTGATAATTACAAATAAAAAAACCACTTTTTAATCATTTAGTCATAGTATACTAGATCCTAATCACGTATATAAAAAATCAAATTTTAATTACCAATTTCTTTATTTATAATTTGATTTAAGACCATAAGGATTTAGTTACTATGTCTTGTCAATATATACCCAAATAGTAAGAGTCCCACTCACTGACTAGTCGATCTTCTTCTCCAATCCAATTAGAATCCTCCTTTTTCCTCGTTGGCCAGGTGTGGTTCATCCTCGATTCACCTTGATTTGTTTCAAAGCCTATTGCTTTGTAACATTCTACTAATATCTTTTGATTTTATACGGTGTTTCAGATGACGAAGATAATGGAGATAAATTATAAGGTGTTTAGTTTAAAATATAATAAGAAAATAGGGTTTAAATTTCTATTTCTAAGCTGAAAATAACAAATATCTAGCCTAAAGTCCCAAAATCATTATTACAAGAATGTTTATAGTCCGTTTAACCAAATTCAGCAAGCTATATATATTTTTCTAAATGGAAATGCCATTATAAATGCAATGTGATAATCCTCGAGGCCTAATTCTAGATCTAGTAATCCAATTTTCCTCTTTGTGTAAAATTATGATTTCCCCTTTTAAATTTAATCATTTAATTATGCAACATTACAAAGTGTTACACATATGCACCAGAGCATGACATAGAACCTTCTTTGTTGTTTGTGTTATATCTTCTTGGAAATTTGTTCTTTAGTAATAGTGGTAGCAGTAGTGTGCAAGTCGGTTACATTGAGATTATGGTTGGTTTGGATTTTGATTGCACTATTACGTACGATTGGAATATTCCTATTTTGGCCTACTTTTACTGCTGTTTGGATATGCCATATGTTGTTATGGAGTCATGAATTTCACTATTTGGTTTTTTAGAGTTAGCGTAATATGGTATTTGAGTATTCCCAAAACTTTCACTATGTCATAGTGACTTTTGATGCTTTTGAATTTTTTTCCATTTATATTGTTTTGGTTTGTGGATAGTTAGAGGAGGAGAGACAATGAACCTTGTCATGTATAATCATTGCCTATAACCAGATTTAATTAAGGATGCATAAAGGGCAGTTGACATGGCATCTGGTTGATGATAATGACTTGGTTAACCTTGACATCATTCAGGTTGCTAGGATGATTAACATGTGCCAATTTCCATTTTTTCGTACCCTCCTTTTAGTAGTCTTTGGTATCTTGGTGAGAGATGTTAGAGGAAGTTACATGACGATAGGACCATTTTTTATGATCTATACCTCCACGCATACCATTATAAGATTTACAATCCAGATCAGCTTACTACGACGATTGGTGCATGTTGGCGGCAGTAGAGAGGTTCTCACTATTGAGCCATCATACCAGGACTTTTGGCATATATTTTATATAGCACATGGTGATACCATTACTCCTATAGAATCGATAGATTTGGTACAACTAGCTGTTATTCTTCATGGGAATTGTAACAACCACCCATTTTGAGGCCCGAAACTAAACGCGAAGGATGCTGTAGTCATCCATAGTATTAATTTCCGATGACAAAATGCAGCGATGTTAATCATATCAATAATATTAGAAGCATATGAATATGAAACTTTACAAACACAATTTAATAATAAACTTTCATATCTCATTTCACAAATAAGATTTCATATTCATCACATAATCCCATTCGATCCCATGTTCAGAGAAAATATAATTAATACAAATTACTCCAAGAGCGACATATGAAAATGCCCCTTGGTTGATCAGAGTCTAATACTTGGCAAATACACAATTTACCATTACGTCCATTCAAACAGATAAAACGACATAGTGGAAAATAAAAGTTCCTAATAATAGATAACTTTCTTCCTACACGTCTCCGGAAGCTAATTCGTCAAACTAGAAACCTAAAAACCCATACTTTCGGCTTACTCAAATGAGCACCCAACAGTTTAAGGGGAAAAATAAAAACTTCAGGTTATACAAACAGTCTGGTGTGAATAATAACCTACCATTTCGAACCAAAATAGATATCTTATGAGACCACGCCACTGAGCGGAATGGGTTTTCCCCTCACTGGTATCTTAACCAAAATATATAAACTATATAATATGCTCTTGCACCCACAATGGTTAGAACATAATAAATAAGCAATTACAATCATGCAACATATAATGGACTACTCATCCCAATTTATTTGACTGTCTATATCAATTTCATCTGACTATCTGTCTTAACTTTAAATGACTATCCATCTTATATTTATATGGACCACCTATCTCACATGTGTACAATATATGGATTATCTTTCTCCTACCATATGGACTACCCATCATACATGGTTTAACTTTCTAAAATTATGCGGACTATCCATCGCACATATTTCATTCATTTTAAACTATGTAGACTATCCAACGCACATATAATAGTTTTCATAGGATGACCGTGAATCCATTATTAACATAATAGAGACTATCCATCTTAGGCGTTAGGTAGACAATCCATCACACATTCCATAGTTTTCCTAGGATTACTATGAAGCCATCATTTATCTATTTAATTCATAATTAATCTTAATCACCTAAGCGCCCAACCTATGTCTATTGGTATCCCCAGCTAGGTTTAAAACCCTATAAACTTATAAAATGTCAGAATAATACACATTGGTATCCTCAATATATGTGATGCTGAAACCATAGAATAAACGACAAGTCAAATATAACATACATTGGAGTCCCTAAATGAATAATGTTAAATTCATAAACTTATGACATATAGAAATATAAAACATTGGTATCGCCAATCTATGTTATATTAAGCGCTAAGCGAGGTCAGGCGATAGAATCTCTCTTCGCTTAATGTCACTTAAGTGCCACTTAAGCATCGCCTAAGCGCTGCTTAGTTTTTAGCCTGCCTTATTTGTATCAATACAAATTTATGTAAAGAGATTATATTAAGTGCATCATTTGTGTATGCAAAAATTGATCACAAATAAGTTAAGTTTAATTTTGAAGTTAACTTATAATTCATAGATAGCCGAAGTTGGATTTGACTTACACTATTCATTAATTGTAAGCATACCCAAGTCAATTACAAACTATACATATTTGTCAAATAAATATAGTCATATCTTAGTGCAAAGAACTACTCACCATCCATCAGCCCATATGCTAGAAAATAAGGAAATTTTATCAAGGAATATGGCTTTTTTGCTATGAACGAATTTCGGTTTATTTTAAAAATTGATATATATTTTCTAAGTAGTGCTTAATCATCGCTTAAATTTAAGCGAAGTGAAAATAAGTGCGAACTAAGCGCGCTTAAGTGCTCATCACTTAATTCAATTGATTTTTCAAAAAATTAAGCTTTGTACATGCATTTAGCGCTTAAGCGTGCTTTTCATAACCTAGTCCCCAATGAATAATGTCGAAATCAAGAAGCATATGGCTTACCACCATTAATATAGATTTTATAGATTATAAGTCTGACTGCCGAAATCATAAAGTTGTCAACTTTCTTAAAACATAGGCTAACTCACCTTTTTGAAACATACTTTTATCCTGCACAAAACAAGGCCTCACTGGTATTGAAATAGAGAGTTGTGGCATCAATTTCACATGGCATTGTTGCTGAAAACAATTAAACAAAGAATGCCGAAATTGATATACTACAACATCAATTCCTTGAGCCAAAATTAATTACTTACGGCATCATTACAAGTATGTCGAAATTATAGTACTTTGGCAATTATACAGCATACGCAGAAAAATTAGCGGCATCGTTGCCGCAAAATAGATTGATACCGTAATTGATGACTTGCGGCATAAAAACTCATGACGTCATTTAAAACTTGGATGCAGACTTGTTGCATAAAAACTCAAGGCTTCAATAGCTCATATACCCATGAGATGCGGTATTCCTATAACGCCAATGTCAGATGCATTACCCAATGCATCACATACTTACGGTATAAATATCACATGCATTGCTTCATGTCAATGCCGCCTATTCCAATATCTCTTACAACTATAAAGTGATGCCGCCAATTGTTAATGCCGAACATCATAGGGATGCCGCATATCGGTAGCATTGTCATAATTATTATAAAAATGGTTTTATTTTTATTAACAGCAATTTCTTTTTACTAACTCTTATTCCTTGTCAAATTTCTATTGGTTGAAAACAAAACTTTACCAATTTCTTTTCAGAAAACTACCAAAATTCGGTTTTATACTCCAAAAACATTAATCAACTTAATTAATTAATAGCCTTAATTAATATTAATTTAAATGCTTTTCTAGCATAAGAGATTCAAGAAATTCATAATCATTTGGAAAAAATCTCTAAAATTCACCAAAAATCAGAATTAACATATTATTTTATTGTTAAAACTTTCGAGGCCAAAATAATTATTTAATTATTTTTAATAATTAAACCTGAAACAAAAACTATTTCCTCTTTGGAAAGTTCAAAAAATATTCGTTTTAACTTGGAAAATTACGAAATTAAAAACCCATCCCCAATATAACATTTTATACAATGTACCAAAAAATCAAATCAATTGGAGATCAAAAATTTATTTTTACCCTTAACACCCATCTAAATAAATTCATAAAAATTTCGTAAATCATTATTATACCCAAACTATGATCATACATCTATAGCATAGCAAAACAACCCAGAACAATTCGAAAATTATCCATTACCGAATTCAAACACAAGCATTAGAGAAGGTTAACTATTATTTACCTTAAATTGGATGACGAGATTGAGATTTGATGGAATTTAGTTTCCCCAAGCTCTTTCCCCCTTTTGAATCACCTTGATTTCCTCTTCTTTTTTCCTTAGTAACGGCCGATCTTGATGGTTGTTTTTACATAGTGTATTTAGAAAATGAGAATGGATGAGAAGGAGGAAAGGTTTAGGGATGAAATAAGATCTTTTTCCTAATTTTCCCTTCTCATTCATTCTTTTCTTTTATAAGAATAAAACAATCTTATTAGTTAATTAGTCATGGTCCGACCTTGTTAATTATAAAATCTCATCCCCATGTCCCACTACATTATTATATTTAATCTTTCCAATTAAATTTTCTGAATAGTGTTAAACTAAAATTAAGGGTGTCATGGGCTTCCGTCTTAAAGAATTTCATCCTTAAAATTCAGTAAGGACTACATAGTAAGCACATTAACCATGCAACAACTATAATAAACAATGCTAGTATACCCTTCAGCTACAAAGTCTATATGAGAAATATAGTACATACCATCATAATAACTCAGGACAAGTACCTCTAATCCTATCCCCTGTCTTCCAAGTACAGTCTTTCTCATTATCACTCCACTGGAATTTCACTAATATGACTATCTTGTTCCTTAGCGTTTTCTCTTCTCTTGCTATAACATGAACTGGTTGTCTCACAAAAGTCAGATCTAGTTCCACTACTAAATATTCTAATGCAGTCAGAGCAATAGTAATCTTTGGACCACGCACATACTTTTTAAGATGATAAATATGAAAAACATTACGGACTCCTGCCAAACTATTCGGTAACTCTACTCGGTACGCGAGTTTCCTGATCCTCTCCATAATAGAGAACAGTCCAACATATCTAGGTGCCAGTTTCACCGACTTTCCAAATCATACCACACTCTTCATTGGTGATACCTTAATGAAAACATGATCTCCAATTGAGAACTCTAAATCTTTACGCCTTTTATCTACGTAACTTTTCTGCCTAGACTGAGCCTCCTTCATTGATGCTCGGATTAACTCAATCTTTTCCGTGGCTGCTCTCACCATATCTGAACCAACATGCTGGTGATTTGCATGGCCTTCCATCCAAAGCTTTGAAAGGCGTCGTTCCTATAATAGTCTGATAACTATTATTATAGGAAAACTCAACTAAGTGCAAATGGTCTTCCTATGACCCACCAAATCTAGTACAGAAGCTCTCAATAAATCTTCAAGTAACTTATTGACTCTCTCTGTCTTTCCATCCGTCTGTGGGTGGTAAGCGGTACTCATCTTAAGCTTTGTACCTAATACCTTTTGTAGACTCTTCCAGAACTCACTAGTAAACAAAATATCTCTATCACTGACTATACTACTAGGAATCCTATGCAATCTAACAATCTTTTTTAAAAGAAACTTAGCCAATACAGGTGTCGTCTTTGTTGACTTAACGGGAATGAAGCGTGCACTATTAGTCAGTCTATCCACTATAACCCAAATACTCTCATTTCTCTTATTCGGCCTTGGCAACCCACCGATAAAATCCATGGATACAGAATCCCATTTCTGAACTGGTATGTCTAAAGGCTAAAGCAATCCACTTGTCTTCTGATGCTCGACTTTCGCTTGTTGGCAATTCAAACATTGCTTTACCCGTAATCCTACATCCCTTTTCATACCATACCAGAAGATCTTTTACTGTCCTAATATATCTTAGTTCCTCTAGGATGAATAGTAAACTTTGATCGATGGCATTTCCTAAGAACTTTCTTTCTTAGGTCACCAACATCAGAAACACACAATCATCCCTTCTTTCTTGATCATCCATTATGGTCAAGACTAAAATCTTTTAAATCATCAATCTTAGTTCCACCTTCAAGCTCTTCTTTTGGCTAGTAATGGATCATCTTCTACTTAGAAGCAATCCTTTCGATCATCATTAGTCAAACTTCCAAACATGACAAAATGACAGTCTCCCAACTTGAACTAGCCATTGATCTTAACTGCACACCACAACTAGTCAATGCTTCTAAATCCTTTCATTCCGCTCTCACAGCTAACACCATATTCTAATGTTTCCTGCTAAGTTCATCCACAACTTTATTTCTTTTACCTGGCGTATACTCAATACCGAAATCATACGCTAATAAAAACTCTAGCCATCTCTGGTGTCTCATATTCAACTCTTTTCTAAAGAATAAATACCTTAATGACCTATGATTCGTAGACAACTCGAATCTTTCTCCTAAGAGGTAGTGTCTCCACACCTTTAAAGCATCATTGTAGCCAACTCCAAATCATGAGTCGATTATCTAACTTCATGTGGTCTGAGATGTTGAGAAGCATAGGAAATCACTTTACCTCTTAACATTAACAAAGCTCCTATTCCTATCCCACAGGCATCTGTATACACCACCAAATCCTGATTACCATCAGGCATAACTAATAAGGGTGCATTGGTAAATAAATGTTTAGCTTTTGGAGCACTTCCTCACATTTACTTGACCAAATAAGCTTTACATCTTTTATGGTTAGTTTAGTCAAAGGTGCTGCTATCCGAGAGAAATCCTTGACGAATCTCCAATAATAGCCAACTAATCCAAGAAAACTCTTTATCTCGCTGTAACATTCCCCCTTTTGACCATCTCCAGTCGGTAATTAAACCAACTCGAAACGTTCAAAAAGACGAATTGTTATTTAGTTTATAAGGTTTAAACAGAATCAGCCACAGAAACACAGATAATAACAGTCAATTAAAAAAAATGAATCTTTATTTCAATATTATAAATCTTTTATATACATCAGAGTTTATACAATTTTAATACTGATACAGCGGAATATCTAAAATACAATTTTCTTCTGAATTTAAAAATGATTCTTTACTCTCTCTCTAACTTCGCTGCTCGAAAATCTTCAAGCTGTAAAAATACTCGGTCTGACCCGAGTATTATATTCAAAAGAAAATAATACACAGGTCAGTCTAATTCAAACCAGTTTATTAGTGCATATAGGCAGTAATAATCAAATAGACGACAGTCACAATAATTCTCGTCTATCCGACTCTTTCAACAAAGAAATCGGATAACGAAAATATAACACTTAACAGTGTTAAGCAATAAATCAGCAGATTTAAATCATCAACAGAGATAAATAAACAATTTATCAATCGACTAAATCAATTTAAAACAATTGAAGTTGTCACTTTAAAACCACCAAAAACTCGATTGGCTGCCGTACACGCACGCGTGTACGGCCTCGCCAATACAGCATAAAAGATCAATGCATCACGACGCAAAGAAATATCAATTCGAAACTGTCGATTTGGGTGGCTGCAGTGCACACGTATACCCATGTGCACTGCCTCGCCAACTCAAGTGCACAAGGTCGAATCCGAATTAGATCCAACTCAAGTGGTTGGCTGGGGCATCAACGAAAATATCAAAGCATATGAATGTCATAACAGATTACAATCTCAGTTCACACAACATTCGCATGAACATCCAGAATCAACTTATAGAACATGCAATATAGCTGAATTGAAAACAAAGTACATAGTGAAGCATGTGCAATAGTAGCAGCAAGTATATAACCAGTTCAAATGTCAAAGTGAGTCCATAACATCAATTAACAAATATCAACAGCATGGGTCAAAGCCACAATTAAACAAATGAAACTAGATACATGCATGCAGGGCATATATGTACACGAATAAATGCAGTTCAATGCTCATTGCAATCAAATACTCAAGTACTACAAATAAAGATGCAACTCAAATCAAAATGACCCTGATGGATCTGCAACAGCAAGAATGGCGACATGCAGCATGCAGTGATACTCAATGACCAAGCCTTAACAAATGTAGTGACCATGTGCAAGGACAAAATGAAATAGGGGTGACAACATGGAACTGCAGACTAATAGATCAGACTTAAAAAGGTATCAGACTCGAGCACAATAGGCAAAGGCGAATGAACTCGACAGTGGATCAGGCCATGCAACTATATGTACATCAACTCGAATAACAAGCTTGAGTAAACAGGACAAAGTGCAGACAATTCAATACACTGCAAGTGCAACAGGTTAGGGACGCATAAATGAAAATGCAGTGAACTCAATATGGCAAACAATGAATGCACAGTGAACTGAGTCACATACGCAAGGGTCATAACGAAGCAACTCGAGCTCAAAAAGGATACAAAACAAGATGCGAATTAAAACATGGTGAGCAACAAAGGATAGTGCAAAGGGGAGACTTGATGAACAAATGTACAACTGAATCAAGTTCAGTGTGACAGTGACTTAAACAACATTGCATTAACTAAGTCAAAGAAATCATCTTTACAAAATCAAGTTTTTACAGTCGAAGACAACTGCAGTGCAAAACCATGGCTATTGAGCAAGCACATGGATTCACAAATCAATTTCAAGTAAAAAGAATCAAGACCGAAGTCAATATAAATTCAATTTCCAGGTATTTGAAACGGGTGAACCAGTCAATGATACCGCAACAACATAAGCAAGCAAATCATGGAACCGCAGTATCAATGTCAATATATAAGAAAACTGTAAGTGTAGACTCGCCGATACATGCATACACACATACAAATGTATATGTGCACATATATAAAGTCATATCTAATTAGTCAAGCAGTTACAGATTAACAGTGTTTTATTTTAAGAAATCATCGTTCCAGTCAAAGAACGAAATCAAAATCGAAATCGAACAAACAGTGATGACCAACGAAGTCGACTCCAGTCAAAAATCAAGTTTAAAGCCGAGTCCCACATTATCACAACAACAAAGTTAAACCCGAAGTCACCAGAAATTCATAGTTGTCCCCAAATTTTCAAAATTCAATGCTTATATGTAAAGCATGTGTGCAGCAGAGAAAATATCAACTGTAACAGTAGCACTAAATTCGCAAGTATATAAAACATGGGACTTAATTTCGAACAAAGATAGATATGTCTTAAAAGTCATCCCATAAACACTATCAAGTTAAATTCTCATATAAAATACTTTCAAACTTAGGTTTATAGGTTTCAATCCTAAGCCAGAAATCATTTCAAGTTTTTAAAACAAATCATACGACTGAGATGATAAAGTCAGAGATCCATCTCACATCCAAACGAATATCAACTGCCAGAGAAAAAAAAATCAATGGCGAATTCAACAAATATTAAAGAGTACAAGGCCTAGAATGCCCAAGTGATAAAACCACGGCAAGTTCGAATACAAATCAAAGTCACAGAAAAATCGATACCGAAGCAAAGTCGAAGGGCCAAGTCGAACAACCCAAAAATCATCAAAGTTTAAATTAGATGCGAGTGATATAAAATCACTCACCTTTGTAGGAAGCGCTCAGATTGAAGGAGCCGTGAGCGAGAAACGGAAGTCGAACGAACAGATTCGCCAGCGAATTGAAGCAGGCGCGAACGATTGGAATCTGCTGTGGGAGCAACTCGAAGAGAGCTTCGATCGACCAGAGGCTAACGCCCTCGAATGGAAAAGCCCTAATTTTGGGACGAACGGGGAAAAGCGAAAACGAAGGCCGCCATTCTTTTATTCTCGTTTGATTTTATTTTTACTTAGGGTTATGAATGAGAAAATAAAAAGGGGGTTCATGTTTTAACCGAGACAAGGGGGGAAAAACGTGGGTTGGCAGAAGAAACGTGGGTTTGGGTATGGCTGAGCGTGTTTAGGGTATGGTATTATTTTATATTTATTTTTTTATCTTTTATTTTTGTTTTCATTTTAAAAACTGATTTATTTTGTAAAGATATTTTCTTTAATTTGTTTTGTTTAATTATGTTGTTAAAATTTTATTAAGTGTATTTATTCATTTATTTTGTATTAATAAAATTCAACAAAAGAATTTTAAATCGATTTACAAATCCCAAATTCTAACAGAAATTAACAATTCGATACTAAATCGTTAATTGATGAAGATTTTATAGTTATAACCATTTCAACAACAAACAGAAATTATCTGTCTACATAGATCGTTTATCGATGATCAAAATTTTGGGCAAAACTCCAGGTTGTTATAGAAATTCAAATTGAATTCGATTAAATTTTATACGCGTTTACCCGCCATATATTCACAAAACAATTCTGATAAATTCAAAATTTGAAATCCGGTAATAATTCAATATTACGGACCCAATGAAACTGGTTTCGTTAAATTCCGAGACTGTGCCTCGGAAGGCTAATTTTAAATTCAATTCAAACGATACAATTTCAAAATTGAACAAATCGCTTTTAAAATCAATTCTGAAGCTTCTATTATCTTCAGTATTATCAATATGAATTTTCTAAGCCTTTAAATTATTTTTAACCGGCTTAAAATCGAAGATTCAAATTTTATTCAACTTTCAATAGATTAAATTCAAAAATTTAATCGCCAATTCATTCTGATAATTTGAAATTCAAGTCAAATCATCCTTCAAATATTTAAAATAAATTAAATATTCTCGATTTAAATTGTTCAAAATCCAGGGTCGTTACAATCTCGGTCACCATCTCAGGTCTCTTCCAATTATTTACAGTTTAAATCTTAGTTGGATCCATTAATAACCCTTACTCTTAAACTACATGACCAAGAAACTTCATTCCTTTCTTCCATAAATGACACTTCAAAAACTTCGCTTTTAGTTAGTGCTGACTTAACGTCTCAAGCACTATTCTGAGACGAATCTCATGATCTCTTTCATCCTTCGAATATATCCGAATATCTTCAATGAACACTAACATGAACATATCCTAGTACTCTCGGAAAATTCGGTTCACCAAGTCCACAAAGAAAGTAGGCGCATTAGTCAATTCGAATGGAATTACTAACCACTCGTACAAACCATAACTTATTTGAAACGCATCAAAGGAATAATGTCCTCTACCACCCTTAATTGATGGAACCCTGCTGCCAAATCCAACCGGCAAAATACTTTAGCTCCACTCAATTGATCAAATAAATCATCGATTCTCGACAAATGATATCTATTCATTATCGTCTTCTCATTCAACTTACAATAATCGATACACAATCTCAATGATCCGTCTGGTTTCTTCACGAACACCATGGCCAATCCCTAAGGCGAACCGCTTGGTCTAATAAAACTCTTTCCTTCTAAGTCCACAGCTGCACCTTTAACTCTTTCATCTCAGTAGGTATCATTCTGCTAGGCCATCTACTTACAGATTTAGCTTCAGGTACAAGATCTATTTGAAACTCAATAGCACATTTCGGTGATAGTCCTATAACAGGCTCAAAAACATCTGCAAATTCTCTTACAACCAAAACCCAACTTAACTCATCTTCCACCTTTGTTGCACCCAATAAAGCACAAACATCTAAACTTGAATTCTTAACTGAGTATATGATTTGATCACTACTATTAGGGTGTCTTAATGGTATTTTCCTATCCTGGCAAAATATTCTAGCATAATATTTGCTCAACCAATCCATACCCAAAATAATCTCAAAGCCCACAAAATCAAATACAAACAAACCGTACACAAAATTATAACCTAACAACTCAAATTCTAGATGGTCACATCTCATCCTAAGAGTTGAATCCATTGGATTCACGACCCTTAAGGAAGTAATAAGGTACGATGGTTTTAAATCTAACTTATCTACCTAACACCGAGAGCTTAAAGAATGTGATGAACCGGTATCAAATAATACACTAACGGATATGCCATGAATCGAAAGCGTATGTTCGACGATGGAAATTCTATCGTCTTAGAAAACCGTCGAACGAATTTAAATTAAAAATAACCGCAAGCGCACGGCGTACACTTGTAGTACGTGGCGAATACGGGTCGATCCGTGGGGAATTGATGATTTTAAAAATCTATTCAATCAAATTAAACCAAAGTCAAGTAAAAGTTAAGCTAGAGAATTAGAGAATTAACTAACTAACTAAAAGAAAAGAGATCCAAATATAAGAGTTAAATGACAATTTAGAGAATAAATCCACTCTCTAAATCATGTAGTTCAACACATATGAAATCATGATCTCTCTTTTATGGTCATTAGTGCTTTAGATGATGTGCCTATCATAAGTATGGCATATTTGTGCTATTAGTTAGCCAACATAAGCCATTAAACTTTGACACACCCCTTAAACCACTTACTAACTTTCATGGAACTTGATAATGAAAATGAAAATGAAATCTATTTTAAGTATGGCCTATTAACTATTGATTAGAAATATAGACCATCAAATTTTAATATCAAATCACTTTCTTTTGGCATAATCATATTTTGATGAAGAGGCATTTGTGTTAGTGATTGTTTAAGTATAGCCTATTTGGTGTCAACCATATAGACTATCAAACTCAAGGCAAAAACAACAATGAAACCACTTCAATCATTCTTCATTAAGCACAAAAAGAGAGCATGAATTAACAAATAGTTGAAGCTACATAATTAGAGAGCTTCATTACCCCTAAATTGAAGGGGTTTAGCCTCTAATATTTTTCATTTGATAAACATATGTAGCTTGCAACATGAAAGCAAAATGAAAGCTAAATGAAAGAAATCTATTCTAATTGCATAAAAGAAAATATACACTACTAGCATGAAAGGGAATGAACATGTAATTAAAAGGAAACAATAATTACATTGCATAAAAAAAGGAAAAGTACATGAAATAGAAATGGCTAAGTAGCTATGAAAAGGGAAAGAGAAGAGCTTGTTTATTTTTGGGCCTAAACTAAACTAAAGAGAGACTAAGGGAGAGGGTTACATGAAACATAAGGGGTCTTTATACATGTATGAAACCCTAATTCCTATTTTTGGGAATTGGCCAAAATACCCTTGAGAAAGTGTGGAAGCCAAGTAATCATTAACTTCTACTAATCATCATTTAAGTGTACATGAAGCCATTAATTCCATAAGCATGTGCATTAGCCTCTAATTTGTACATGAAGAAAGGTGGGTAGGTGGGGTCCTCCATTATCAAGCCTTTGAATTATTTCTATCTTCATTTCTTTATCTTCACTCTTGTGCATGCATACATCTTCATGAAACCACTTGTATATGAAGCCAAATTCCTATAAAAAAATTTCCAATTAAATTTTCTCAAATTAATATAGGCACAAAAATTACCATTTTGCCCTTGGATGAAGATGAATATGTGACGATTTGAAAATAATATGAATTTTGGTTTAAACAAGTTAAAATGCCCGATATGATCATTTATTTAATTTAAATAGATTAATTACGGTGGTAAAAATATGCACATTTATGTGCACATTAAATACCCCCACACTTATCTTTTTATTCATCCTCGAATAAAGGAAAAACTAAGATAAATCCATTTTTGTAGGGAGCACGATTGCATTGAGCGTATGCAACAAGCCGTTAAACCTCTAGGTGTCCCTGGTAGGATGAGTGTTGTCTTGTGAGGGTTTTCAGCGGATACTACCCACAAAATCCAAATGCAGGATGATAATATTTACAAAATGCAAGATTATTTACAAATAGATGAATGCGAGTTTTTGAAAATTTTTACAAATGGAGGATTTACTTTTAAATTGACAAAAATAAGTTAAATATAGGTTTTGGTTATTTTCTTGAGATTTAAGTCATTTACTCGTCAAAATTTCCAACAAAAATTAAGTTATCATAACAAATAGACTATAGTTTAACTCGTTGTTTCGGTTGATAACAAAGTGTAATTATAAAATGGATCCTTAGTTGATTATCAAAGTTTATCAAAGTGGTATTTTTATTTCTTTTCAATAACAAGTCAAATCAAATAAGTTAAAATAGTGCTTGGATTTCATTTGCTTACTCTCTCTATTTTTTTTGAAATTTTTTGTTGATATTAACAATATTTACATATGCCTAACTCAGATAAACTGAGGCCAGATATATTACCCATGCACTGCCCTACGGACTGATGTAAGGGGAATACAGAGCGTGGCGAGTGAACACACAAGTGTGAACACTTATCGACTGTAGGCGTTATTAAAAATAATTTTTATACACATACACCTAACTCAGGTAAACTAAGGCCAGATATACCGATCGTGCACTGCCTTTCGGGCTTACGTGAGAAGGGTATAGAGCAAGGCGAGTGAACACACAAGTGTGAACACATGACTCTAGGTGTTTATTAAAAAATATACATATATACAAGAAATATTTTTTGTTCTTTTTTGTTTTTTTGAAAAGAGAGAGTTTCACACTATCATCTTAGCACCATTTAACTTAGAAGACAAAAAAAATGTTATATCTTTACTTTAAATCAACCACTTTTTAAAACAAAGATTTTCAATTGGGATGTATTTCATAATTAACACGTATAAATCTTCCTATATACCAGTTAAACCATTGTTATTTGTAATCAAACTTCATTTTTATTTTTGTTAAGACGAATAAATTTTAAAAAATTTCAATTTAATAAACCAAAACCATATATTTATCTTATAGTGTTTCTTTAAAAATAAATCAAAAGAAAATTAGTTTTTGGGATTTTATTTTTGAGTTTTTAAAAGAAAAAGCAAAAATAAACCATGAAAAATTAAAAGTGAAGATGAGTCTCCCCCCACACTTGATTTTGACTGTGTCCCCACAGTCAACCCAAGTGGAAGGAAAAAAATAAAATAAAAAGATGACTTATATTTACATGAAGGTGAACGGTATTTACACGAGATCAGAAAGTATATCGTCAAAGCGTAAATGAAACGATCTTCCAAAGACCGATTCATTTGTCTCATCATGTATGCGAGACACAGCTTAAGCTCGAAAAACCAAACCATAAAAGATTTTGAAGTTGAATGTTGATTTTGAAAAACGAATGCCGTTTTATTGAAAATCGTACGAGTTGTTTTATTTTCAATGATTTTTGGGGTCGATAAAACAATTGATTGAAATTCAAGTTCTTTTTCACCACATTGAAATTCAAATTTATCATTGAAAACTTCTTCAAAATTATTGATTTCAAAATCAAAATGGTGATTTAAATCTTCCCCTTCAAAATTTGACAACTCGTCATCCAAAAGTCCAAAAAACTTGTGTTTAATAATTTCGTCATCCTTTGTTGGATTATCAACAACTTCATTGCGTATCTCAAGTTCAAAATCCAAAGTTGTTGCATTCAAATTTTCGAAATCGAGAAAAGGAAGATCGAATTTTAAGTTTGGTTCCACATCCTCTAAAGAATTGAAACCCAACTCAATTACCGTGTTTTCAACAACTTCATTAAGATTATTATTTTCAATTTCAAAAGTTGTTATTTGCAAGTCGTCGATTTCGGTAAAAGATGGATTATCGTTTGACTCGAGTTATTACACAAATATGAATTACACAAATCATTTATACTTTGATTTTGTTGTGTAGAGAGTTCAAGTAATGATGAAATGATATTTTCAAGAGTCGAGGGTTGGTCATCGTTTTGAAAATTTTATTGTTCGAAATTCGAATTATTTACACAACAGTTGTTGTTAAAATATCCATACGAATTTGGAGTGAAATCATATAGATTATATTGATTTTCACAACTATCGTAGAATTCATGTAAGTAGGGAAACTTGGACATTTTCAAGAATGTTTTTGGATTATTTTTATTGTTATAAAGGAAAAATATTTACAAATAGAATTTATTTTTCAAAAGGGAAATTGATTTGTGTTTTTCAAATTTTTTCTTTGTTTTTGAAAAGTTTTGATACTTTTTTTTTGGATTTTGATTTTTTAAGTTTTTTTGGATTTTTGAAATTTCAAAGGAAAAGGAAAAGGAAAAGGAATATTTACAATTTTTAGTTTTTGGATTTTGAATTTTTTTTAAATATGCATGAACTAATGCAACTAAATGAATGCAAGGGCTAATTACAAATGATTTATCCTAAGTTAACCCAAAATTGTATAATTACACTTTGTCTTAAATCAACAAGATAGTTCTCAGCCAGGTAACGGACATGAGTTATCAGTGCACCATAAATCATCGTAGCAATGCAGCCGAAGGTTTAAGTACCATCAGAGGAACAACCACTATAATATTTACGAATCATCGTAATATTTATAAATGGTTATTACTCTACCGTAGCCTAGACACCAAAAAATTAAATTGTTCAAAGAAGACAACTAGTCAATATACAATTAAAAGTTATCGATGTCTAATCGTTATTATTAACCAAAATCTAGGATGAAATGCAAAGCAGAAATTAAACGTGTATTAATAATGCAACTACGAATGGATTTTTGTTTTTCAATTTATTTTTGGTTTTTGAAATAAAAATGCATGCAAACGAAAATGCAAAACTAATAAAACAATAGATAAGCAAGCAAGCAGTTTATATATATATATATATATATATATATATATATAATTTTTTTGGCATGCAAAGCGAATCAATTATTTTTGGCAGAAGTTCCTCTCCTTTGAATTTCTGCTTCTTCAACCTGAAATTAAAAATAAGATATATACAAAATAATTTTTGAAAAGGAAACAAAATTTTAAAGTGAAGTTTTACTTAATTTTTTTTTAATATATAGGGATGAAACTCAAAACAAAATTAATTTTTTTTAAGAGAAAGAAAAAAATGGAAAACAAAATTCTCTTTTTTTGGTTTGAAAGGAACTAAGAAAAAATTGAAACCAAACAAATTGCTAAATCCTAAATTCACTAATCAAACAAAACCTAAAACTAGAGAACTAAAAGAGAACCAGTCCTTATCTTTTTTATTTATTTAAAATCAGATAAAGCCCAGCCCAAACAAATGATTTCTCTAGTCTACAGGCAACTGCATATTTTGTTTCAACCCACAAGAACGCCAATGCACAAAAAAAGGTACCCAGCCCAAACAAAATCGAAATAGAAATCCCCAAAATAAAAATGCCAAAGAGAATGCCCAAACCAAATTCTCGTTTTCAAACGCGCATTTCGAAATCCAAAACCAGAGTTTAAATTTCCAAATTTTCAAAAGGTCTTATTTGGTTATGTCGTGGTTTTGGTAGATTGAAGGGGGAGATTTCGGTGATTGCAAAAGTGATGGATGTAAGAGAATTTGGCGCGGTGGTCATGGGAGGAGCAGGAAGTCAAGTTTTGGTTGCGATTTCGAGATGAGGCGACTGGTTGAGGAGTGCGTACATGATGGCAGTTAGAGGCGATTTGATTTCTCGGCAGAGGAAGTGGGCGATCTGATGTTGATGGCGATGAGGTGAAGGGAATGCTTCACGAGTGGTCGCGTGCTTGATCAGGAATTTGGAAATTTTCGCGAGTGGATTTGGGATTTTCACGGGTTTGTGAGTTGCTGAACATCACGATTGGGAAGTTGATGGTAGGGGAGTAGTGAGGTTCAGGTTGGAGGAATTCGAGTTGTCTGCTTTGAAGCGCGAATGCTTATCGTGGGTAGTAGTGGAAGCAGTAACTGTCGCGGAAGCAAATTGAAGTGGATTGAAAGGCGAGTGATTGAAGTCAGTGACTTGGTTGAAGATGGTCGGAGTTGTTGGTTCGGGGGGATTTGTGGCAATGTCAGGTGGACTGATTTGTGAATGGACAGTTGTTTGCTGCTTTGTGGCAAGTAGAAGTCGTGATGTGGTGCTTGGTGGACATGTGCAGATAGGAAGAGATGTATGATGGTGATGTGGTTGAAGGCACTATCACAATTGAGTTGCTTGTTTGACAATTTTGTAGTGACAGGGGTGGGCAAATGTATGTAGTTGAGTCTGTGATTAGGAATGGGAGTATGTTATGCAAGATGTTTATGGAAGTGTTGGAGTATATTGAACTGTGAAATATCTCCTGACAGTATTGAAATAGTGAAGTGGCAGAGTTGTTTTGATGGTAGGGGAGGAGATTTGTGGCTGCAAATGTAGGAAGGTATGTAGTATGAAGTATGCGGTGGTTGACCGTGATGTAGTGTTGAAAGGATGGTGAAATGATGTAGATGAGTGGTGAGTAAGAGATGTATATGCAGTAGATGGTTACCAAGCAAACGTGAAAGTTGTTGACTGAGAGAATTTGAGGGAAGGCAATGGCAAGGTTAGATGGTTGGAATTTGTTGGATGTTGTGAAAATGGAGTTGCACTGTGCAGTTTTTGGTCACTGGTTGCTGAAGGAGATAGACAGTTGTGTGGCAATTGACAGTTTGTAGAATGGTTAAAGGTAGTGGATATGCAGGCTTGCAATGGAGTGGCAATGTAGTATGATGTGTGGAAAGGTGGTTATGGGGATGTTGTTTGACTGTCTAGAAGCAGTAGGGGAGTTTGTATGAACTGTTGAGATTGAAGGTAGGCGTAACAGAGATGGTCTGAATGGAATCAAATGAAGGTGAAGTTGAAGATGTGGTTGAGACAAAGGTCAGTGAATGGTAGTTTTGTGATAGAGTGATGGTTGCTGGTATGGGGAGGTGTGTTGAATGTAATTGAAAATGGTGCAGGAGAATTTCAGAGAGGAGATGAGGCAAGTTGTAGTTGCAAAGCAGTGCAAGCATAAATGCACAGAGATAGAAGTGCACAGTTACTAAAAGAAATGTAATAGTAAAGGCAATGTGTGTAAATGTGAAATTGTAGAAATTGTAAATGTAAAAGTAATTGAAAATAAAATATTTTTGTTTTTGTTTGGAAATTGTGATGTGTTTCTTTTTTTTATCTATATATATCACCAAATGCAAATGGAAACAAAAAGAAAACAAGCATACAAAGGCACACAAAAATCAAACAAACACACAACAATTTTTTTTATAATGCAAACACACTAAATAAAATCACAAAAAAATCAAATGAAAATAATTCGAAGAATAGAAAATCAAAATCAAAACAATTCTCCGGCAACGGCGCCAAAAACTTGTTCGGCGACGGAAATTCTATCGGTTTAGAAAATCGTCGAACGAATTTAAATTAAAAATAACCGTAAGCGCACGGCATACACTTATAGTACGTGGCTAATACGGGTCGATCCGCAGGGAATTGATGATTTTAAAAATCTATTCAATCAAATTAAACCAAAGGCGAGTGAAAGTTAAGCTAGAGAATTAGAGAATTAATTAACTAACTAAAAGAAAAGAGATGCAAATATTAGAGTTAAATGACAATTTAGAGAATAAATCCACTCTCTAAATCATGTAGTTACACATATATGAAATCATGATCTCTCTTTTATGGTCATTAGTGCTTTAATTGATGTGCCTATCATAAGTATGGCATATTTGTGCTGTTAGTTAGCCAACATAAGCCATCAAACTTTGACACACCCCTTAAACCACTTACTAACTTTCATGAAACTTGACAATGAAATCTACTTTAAGTATGGCCTATTAACTATTGATTAGAAATATAGACCATCAAATTTTAATTTCAAATCACTTTCTTTTGCCATAATCATATTTTGATGAAGAGGCATTTGTGTTAGTGATTGTTTAAGTATACCTTATTTGGTGTCAACCATATAGACTATCAAATTCAAGGCAAATACAACAATGAAACCACTTCAATCATTCTTCATTAAGCACAAAAAGAGAGCATGAATTAACAAATAGTTGAAGCTACATAATTAGAGAGCTTCATTACCCCTAAATTGAAGGGGTTTAGCCTCTCATATTTGTCATTTGATTAACAAGTGTAGCTTGCAACATGAAAGCAAAAAGAAAGAAAAATGAAAGCTAAATGAAAGAAAACTATTCTAATTGCATAAAAGAAAATCTACACTACTAGCATGAAAGGGAATGAACATGTAATTAAAAGGAAACAATAATTACATTGCATAAAAAAAAGGAAAAGTACATAAAATAAAAATGGCTAAGTAGCCATGAAAAGAGAAAGGGAAGAGCTTGTTTATTTGTGGGCCTAAACTAAACTAAAGAGAGACTAAGGGAGAGGGTTACATGAAACATAAGGGGTCTTTATACATGTATGAAACCCTAATTCATATTTTTAGGGAATGCCTAAAATACCCTTGAGAAAGTGTGGAGGCCAAGTAATCATTAACTTCTACTAATCATCATTTAAGTGTACATGAAGCCATTAATTCCATAAGCATGTGCATTAGCCTCTAATTTGTACATGAAGAAAGGTGGGTAGGTGGTGTCCTCCATTATCAAGCCTTTGAATTATTTCCATCTTCATTTCTTTATTTTCACTCTTGTGCATGCATACATCTTCATGAAACCACTTGTATATGAAGCCAAATTCCTATAAAAAATATAGAAATTTCCAATTAAATTTTCTCAAATTAATATATGCACAAAAATGACCATTTTGCCCTTGGATGAAGATGAATATGTGACGATTTGAAAATAATATGAATTTTGGTTTAAACAAGTTAAAATGCCCGATATGATCATTTATTTAAGGGTACTTTTGGCACAGGTCCTTATTAAGTTTCAAAATTCACGAAAAGTCCTTCACTAAATTTCAGTGTAAATTAGGTCCCTGTTTTTTATTCACGATTATTGCAGAGCATGATGCAACATTTCATAAAAGTTGCTGACATTTCCGCAACATTTCTGTACACTGTGAACATAGTGTATGAATGTTGCTGAAATATCAACACTTATTTATAAAAGTTGCTGATATTTCAGCAACATTTATGTACACTGTGAACACAATTTATGAAAGTTGCTAAAATATCAGCACTTATTTATAAAAGTTGCTGACATTTCAGCAATAATTTTTCTTTGTTTTTACAATAAAACTTTGACACAGATAGTTGCTGAAATATCAGCACTTATTTATAAAAGTTGCTGACATTTCAGCAATAATTTTTCTTCGTTTCCAGAAAACAGGGACCTGCTTTACAATGAAACTTTGACAGGGACCCGCTTTACAATATGAAAGTATGATAGGGATGCCTCCCTAATTTCCACTTTATTTAATTTAAATAGATTAATTATGGTGGTAAAAATATGCACATTTACGTGCACATCAGCGTACCTCCCATCATAGCCATTCCCTTCTCCTCTACTATTGGCCTAGAAGACGATGGCTCTGAAGTAAAGACCTTCCCCTTTTCTGCCTTGACCGCTTCTGGACATTTATTCTTATAATGCCCCATCTAGTCGTAGTTGAAGCACTTTACATTCTTCTTCCCCACAACTGTCTTACCGTCACCAGATCAACACTCATTATCATAATGCTGCTTTTTATCACACTTATAACAAATGATATCCGCTTTTCCTTTCTTGGAAGCTCCACTCTTTTGAGCTCCTTTCCCCTTGAAGAACTTTCTCTTATTGTTCTGAGAACTCTGGGCTTCCACCTGCTTATCCTTCCCAAAGATCGAAAGCATTTCTTCATTCCTTATTGCCATCTCCACCACTACATTCGATGGATCCCTGAGATGTGGCATAATTGCCCTTGTAATCTCCGGCCTCAACACCTGGATAAACTTTTCATTTCTCTTAATCACAGTGTCAATGATGGCATATCCATACCTAGATAGCTCATCAAACTTAGTAGCATACTCCAGTACGCGCATCTTTCCTTGCACCAAATCAGTAAATTTTCTAAGCAAGGTTGACTTGGCTACTTTAGATAAGAACCTTTCGTCAAATCTCCTACGAAATTCAGCCTAAATCGATTCCTCTTCTGGTACACCTATGGTCACCCCGTTCCACCAATATAGTGTTGCTCCTTGCAACTGCCTAGAAGTTAATCTCATTTTCTACTCATCGTTCAACCCAAGATCAACAAAAATCCTCTCATAATGCAATAGCCAGTTCTCCATTTCAATAGCATCCTCAGTTCCAAGAAAAGGCTTTTCTCTAAGACAAGTACAATCACGATTCAGCTTGCCATAGTTATTGCTAACTAGTACCATGGGATTAGCTCCTTTCGCATTAGCAACATTCCCTCTAGCCAAACCAGCAGTAGCTCCAGCTTGAATCATATTGACAAAGAACTGATACATAGTCCCCATATCTACTGGTGGGGTTCCAGCACCTACATTGGCATTGGCATTTGCATTTTTGTAACGACCCGTATTTTCACCATTTAAAATTATAAGTTTAATATAATAAAAATGATTAATTTTTTTTAAGGTGTTGCATAAACAAATAAAAGTGAGCGAATGTGTAATATGATAAGCGATGATAGTAATAGAAATAGGATAATAAACGTTTACCTCTAATATGGAATTTATCGCGCATTTTGTTGAAATGAAATAAATGTTTTAATGAAAATAAAAGAATATTTTGGGAAATATAAAATATACGTTTCCATCCTAAAGGTATGTACAATTTTTAAATAAAAAAAAAGAGAAAGAGAAATTTTGGGTTTGGCGACAATATTTTACGGTCGTTGAAAAACGATCGTAATCGATATAGAATTCATTTTAACACGTAAACTCAAAATTTCAATAAATTGAAGTTGCATAATTAAAACGTGTTTTTAGTAAATTTAATCTATGAATTTAGATTTCAAATTTTATGAAAATTTATGTCGTTCAAAATTTAAGTAGAAACCGGTTAATAAATTTAAGGGTAGAATATCATTTTTCGCAATGTAAATATTTTTACATAGAAATGATCTAAAAAATTCTCTGATTTGAATGGCAAAGTTTGTTCCGTCCAATTCTGATATTTCTAGCTCTGTTTATCAAAAAATGCTGTCGTCGTCCAAATTTTAAGCGGTAGCAACGGAGACAGTTGAAATTTTACTACGGACGTCGCAACAAAGATTTGATAACATCATTGGATTCATCTCGTCGCGCTGATTTCCATGGTATATTTGTTCTCGTATTTTGGCTTCCGTGACAAAACACTAAATGGTGGAAATAATGGTCTGTTCATAATTGCGTATATCCTTTAGCAGTCGAAATTCTTTTCGCGGACATTTGTTGCGTGTGCAACCCATATCCTTTCTTTTCCATCAGCCACCCTAGTGCCTGCTCCCTCTTTCGTACGCCTCCTGTCTTATTTTAAAATAACTTAGTGGTCTCTCTTCATTTTTCCACTGTGCTTCCAAAGGAAGGAATACAAACCCCATCTCCTCCATTTAAAAATCAGATTCTTTCAATCCATTCCATATTAGACGAAACTCCTAACAACAAAGTTGCTTGTTATCAAATCTACTATTTTTAGAAATTGACGGCATCAAATTCCATCGAGTATCGATCGAGTAGTTCTCATTTTTCTGTAAGAGGAAAATAATGTCAACGAAACTTCAAAAAAAAAAAGAAATCTCTTGATCCGCTTCGAATCGATCGACGCCGTCAGCACCGTTGAGTTCGTATGGAAGAGTAGTATTTTTGGTAAAGTTTCAGCAAGATTCTGGGATGACGATTTACAATGGTCAAAAGCTAGGGTTTGGGTTTTGCAAGGTTTTGGCCATCGAATCAAGAAATAAAGATGAGTTTTGGATTTAGCATGGTAAGGCGCACTTGGGGGAGGAGATTTGTGGCGTGCAATCGGTGATATGGGAGGGCGACATTTCGTATAGGCGTAGTGGGATAGCTCCAGGTCGCGAAAACATAAGGGAGGCCGAGCTCTAAGTTTGTGCTATGGTTGGGTTGAGCTCGCGGAGAGAAGTCGATCGGCGAAGGCGGTTTCGAGTTTCGTGAACTATTGCTCCGTATCCATGCTTTGCCATGCACGTGTGATATGGGTTTACTGTGCATGCCTGTTGAGGGAGGGGAGCACTTGGGGAAGATGGTTGTGCAGTTGGGCTGGTTGTGGGTAGGTTTTGATTTATTTAAAAAGTTAAATTAGTGTTTAAGTTATATTAAATCGTTGAACTAATAAAATTAATAACTCTCGCATACGAGGTCCGATTGGAACGAGAATTTTTGCGTTGCGATCGTAATGACGAGAGCTTCGAAATGAAACTTGTTTGGATAGATTTGGAGACCGTTGAAATTTGGGCTAAAAATGGACGTTGTTCGATTTTAGTTCCAAAACGGAACATCTCGGCGACAACGCAAAATCAAGGTGAGTGTTTTATAACGCTCACAATGTACTAGAATATTTTCATGCTAGTTAAATTTGATATTATGAAGTTATATGATTTTATTGGTCGTTGTTTGTTAAATTTAATTGTCATCTAGATTGTCATTGAATTTACCGTTAAAAATTGAAATTGACAATCAAATTGGGATTGGAATTTAGTTGAGATTAAATTTCCTGATATTAATAACTATGAAATTTCCGTAAATTATATTGTCTGTTAGGATGATTGATTTCGATGGATGTTATTGATTGATAATTGAATGTTTGGATGTTTATTTGTTTGTATATATCCTGTCATCACCCAGTGTATTATTTACAGTTGAAAATTGAACCATTTCGAATAAATTGAGAAATAAGTTGAAATAATATATACCCATGACACTATGGTTTGGATTGAATTGATATATATCTATCCCTGAAATTAAGTGAAATAACTGATCACTTGGCCATAGGATAGAAAATTATATACGGACACCGGATTGGTTAAATTAATAATTTTAAAATCGTTGATTTGAAATTTATTTAAATGTTTTGATTTAAAAGTTATAAATAAAATCAATTTATAGAAATCGAATTTTATCACAAATTTGAGTTTGGAATGTTGAAATAAATTTTGGTTAAAAGAAATTGTTAAATAGTTAAGGTTGAGACTTTGGAATTTAAAAATCAGGACATGATTGAATTTCGAAAATTGATTTGTTTTAAAGATAGAACATTATTTCGAGCTTTGAATATTACTAAGTAAAGTGATGTAAAAATGATATTTTGAAATTGAGTTTGGAAATTGAATCACATTTAAAATTTGGATTTAAATTTGAATATTGAAGGAAAATTTGTTAAGTGTTATAAATCAATATTCTGAAAATCAAGCTAAAAATCGATATAAATTGAAATTGAATTAATTGGAGGTGAATGTAGAAATCGAATTAATTTTGAAGTCGAAGTTGACATTGATTTGAATTGAAATCGAAATTGAATCGGTAGAATGGAAATTGAAATTGATTTGAATTGGGAAGTTATAATTGAAATGGTTTGGTTTTGAAGCTGTTTCATTTTTGTTTCCCTAAATTACTCTGTTATATATAAACCATTTTTTTATATACTTAAACTATTTTAACCTATATTAACTATATTAAATTATTGTAACCTATCTTAAACTATGTTAACTTATGTTAATCTATTTTAAATCTACTTAACCCAATTTAAATTATTTTAAACTAATTTATCTATTTGAAATCCCTTTTAAATATTTTAAGTATTTTAACTATTTAATTATTTAAACTACTTAAAACTGTTTTCTAAAAATTTCAAGCTGGTCAATAAGGTGAAATGTTATATTTAAATCTTGAATTTAAATACGAATTGGGTTAAATGAAGTTGCAACCTAAATTGAAATTCGAAATGATTTTGAAATCAAAATGAGATATTGAGGCAAAAATGATTTCGAAACGAAATCTTACATTTTGAATAGATATGATGATAATTGAAATGGATTTGATTTTTGAAGCGAATATGATATTTTGATATCAATTATGAATTGATTTGAAATGTAAAAGAGCCATCGGTGTAATAATACGTAGTTATTAAAGAGACCGGGATCAGATATGGACATACTCTCTGTCGATACCGAAAACCACTTTAATAACTATTATACGTGGAGTGTTGATCCAGAATGAAGTGGATGGTTTGGTGAACGCGTTGACTGAAGAAAGAGAACGATATTGGATGACCCCTGACATGACTAAAACAGGAGCCGCGCCGGGCCATTGAGGTTCGCCACCTCTAGCGGACACACTCCTTCAATACCATGTCTATTACATTTGTGATTCGATTTGGGTGCACCCCTTGATTTGGGAGTGTTGTTTCACGGTGTTGAGGTAGTAGCTGCTATGCTCAACATCAGTCCGGATCACGCAACTACTAGTATCCTAGTTGGTATCGCCTCATGTACCTTGTCATACTGATTATCCTATTCGCGACCACTACGTTTTGGTTTGTACCTTTAGTATATGGATTGCCCTCTGGTGACTTCCGGTTTTGGGGAAACTACGGTCTTGTATATGCTCTTGGGAATAAAAATGTGTTAAGGGTGGAATGGGCCATGGCTTAACACTAGTTTGATATTTTACTTTATGATAGACATTATTGTATATAGCGTATTGTACTACATAGTAGATAGTTTAACGGATCCTTAAGAGATGGAAAATCCCGTAACATCTCTTAAGTTAGTGCACTCACGTTGACACTGGATAGGAGAGGTCAAACCCCGTAAACATCTCTGACGCCGCTGCACCCATATTTATTTACGATTGATTTAACTTACATAAGGATATTTTAGTCCTGACTCGAGTGTTTTGTCTTTGCATTATGCTCGGGTCAGACCTGAGTTTTTCAGCTTATTGAAGATCTATTTTGGAGGACGAAGACGAAGATTTGGTATACTATTACTATTATTATCTTTGCATCATGTTGTCTGCTGCATTATTTTATTTGTTCTGTTGTATATGTATAACTCTGTTAAATGATGTATAAATGATAATCAAAAGTATACTAAACAGCTTCATGAACTGTTTATTTGATTATTATATTTTATCTTTCCGCAGCGAGATTCTGTGATTGCTTCTTGTTCCTTTTCTCTTCTTTTCTTATTTACCCCATTAACAATCCTCCCTTTTGAATTGTTTGAGTTGACATGTGTGTTTGATTTGTCGATTTAAACTGTCCAAAAAGGCGGGTCGTTACAGTTGGTATCCGAGCTTTGGTTTAGCGATAACCTTAGCTTTGTGGGGTCTGACTCTTTATGAATAGGGTAGTAATACCCTATGATGAGTCGCTGAGTGTATGTATGAGAGAGCGTATTTGTTAGTGACATAAAATTATTTTATATTGTGTTGGTTGATTTGTTGAGTGGCTTATGGATTCTGGTCAATACGAGTAATTAACGTCATTGATAGGGGTCTCTAAACACTTGAACAAGAAAATTCGACATAGTATTGTTTTGAAATTGGGTAAATGAAATAATTTTGCCCTAATTATATTTTATACATAAAGAAATAATTTTTGAAACTATTATGATTCATCCAGTTTGTTTGGTTGTTAGAAAGGATAATATGGATGGTCATCATAAATGGGATATTGTGTTTTAATAAATAAGGTTTATTACAAAATAAATAATGATAAAACAATTTATAGAATGTTTTAAGAAAGTAAAATTTTGTAAGAATAATTTATAAATGTGACTTATAAATCAAGATAGATTTAAATTGAGAAATATTGAGTTTAAGACCCGGAGATTTTGAAAATGGTTTTCAAAACTTTGAAGAAAATATGCAGTGATGTTAGTTGAAAAATATTTATGGGAAATATTTTGAAAGGAGTTTTTTTTAATAAATTCAGTACTCCTCTCTTATGTCGTTGGAAAATAATTTCGATGATGACTGCGCAGCATCATCGACGTTCATTTTCGAGTCTCGAAGTGGGGAAGACTTCCGAGAAGCTTTGCTTTTCTTCGAAATTATTTTGGGTAAGTGGGTTTTGTTTAAACTTCAAGGTATGATTTGATATATTAAAGATATAAGTGTATATATTTATTTCAAACGATTTGAAATGAACCGGGCATTAAATTTCTAAGTTCTGTTAATTAATAATTTTCAAAATATCTGAATGAAATGTGAATAATCAGAACTTATATAATAAGAGGATTAGAGAAAAAAAATCTAAGCTAAATGTTTTGAGAAACTTTAGAGTTGAAGTGTAACTCTTAAAATTGAAAAGTATTAAAAAGTAAAGAAAATATAAACAAGTTAAAAATTGTGAACATTCTAATTTAGTAAAATGAATCCTATAAATTTGTATTGTACCACATTGCATTCTAATAACATATAATATGACTTACCAAATGCTAAAAGTTAAAATGATGTTTTTGATATGTAATAGGATATTATACAAGTAAGCAAAACCTAAAAGTAATTGAAATATACAGGTAATCAAAACTTAAAAGTAACTAAAATGTATATAAATGGAAATTTGGTTGTGACAAAAATGTTATATACTTAAATATAATATGAAATAATGAATGGCTAAATGGAATAAGTAAGTAGAACTTAAGAAAACCGTCCAATAAACCAAATAATATCTTTGTAAATTTGTTATAGAATTGAATAAAAATTTGCAAAGAAATTGTGAAATTGAAATTTGTAGCTTTTGAGGTAATTATAAACTTAGATAAAGTCCAACTTCTTATATATAACTTTTATAGAATGATTATAAACTAAAGTGATGATTAATAAAATGTTCCACAAATAAATTTGTTATTAAATGAAGTTATGAAATATGAAGTAAAGGTAAGCAAAGGAATTTGGTATAGCTAAAAATCAACTGAAGAAGGAAACTGAATTTAATAAAATTATATAGAACATTTAAAACGAATTTAAGTAAATTCTATAGGATGATGTTTAAGAAATGATAGTATTAAAGAGTATGCCTTGTAAAGAAATGGGTATACTAAGTAAATACGGGATATGAATGTTGCATTGTGAATAATAAATTGTAAATGAAATGAAGGTAAGTAAATTTATTTGAATAGACAAATTGTATAGGAATCTATTGGAAGGTAATACGTAAGTTGTACGTATATTATATTCGAATAACAATTTGATCCGAATTCGAGCATAGAATTTCGAGATAATTTATATCGATCCGAGTTAGGATTTTTCACTCGATTACCAACGGCGAACCCTGCATATGGATTTTTGATTTGATTCTGGAATTCTCTATCATAGTATATGGCTATGCAAGGAGAATAACAGTTTCCGATCAAGGAACTAAATCTGAGTCCGCATTAGAGAGTTGTGTGAACGATACTAGTTTGGAAGTGAAATTGTGTGATCGAATAAGTGATCAGATTTGATATTGCGTACCGATGATATATGTACTTCGTACAGGTTTAAGTAAAGCTAATATTGAAAATTGAAATGCAAATTATAAATTGATTTTAAATTATATGATTGGATATCATTGATAAATGAGATGCAGGTATTTAAATCAAAGAAATTTGGATTGCCCGACAAAAAGGTACGTGTATATTTTGTCATTTGATTTGGTGATTTTTGATTGAGCCACTTGGCTTTTGGTTTTCTTTTGTTGGTTTGGGGCCCGTAGAGGCGTTTTGTAGTTGTACCGATCGAGCTACGCAAAGTAGACTCTGCCGAAATTTTCCGTAAATCCGGGTGTTAGAAAATTTTCAAGTTTAAAATTTTATTAACTTGTTTGGATATCTAATTTGTAAATTTCGTAAGCCAATCGGAGTAGCGTAGTGAAAGTGTAGTAACGACTTTATAAATAAAATTTCGTTGTTTTATAAGTTGATAATTTTGAATAAAATATATCAAATGTTGAATCCTTTACATAGTTCCTTTTCTCTTCTTTTTCCTTTTCGGGGACGAAAAGTTTTGAGTGGGGAAGATTGTAACGACCCGTATTTTCACCATTTAAAATTATAAGTTTAATATAATAAAAATGATTAAATTTTTTATAAGGTGTTGCATAAACAAATAAAAGTGAGCGAATGTGTAATATGATAAGCGATGATAGTAATAGAAATAGGATAATAAACGTTTACCTCTAATATGGAATTTATCGTGCATTTTGTTGAAATGAAATAAATGTTTTAATGAAAATAAAAGAATATTTTGGGAAATATAAAATATACGTTTCCATCCTAAAGGTATGTACAATTTTTAAATAAAAAAAAAGAGAAAGAGAAATTTTGGGTTTGGCGACAATATTTTACGGTCGTTGAAAAACAATCGTAATCGATATAGAATTCATTTTAACACGTAAACTCAAAATTTCAATAAATTGAAGTTGCATAATTAAAACGTGTTTTTAGTAAATTTAATCTATGAATTTAGATTTCAAATTTTATGAAAATTTATGTCGTTCAAAATTTAAGTAGAAACCGGTTAATAAATTTAAGGGTAGAATATCATTTTTCGACATGTAAATATTTTTACATAGAAATGATCTAAAAAATTCTCTGATTTGAATGGCAAAGTTTGTTCCGTCCAATTCTGATATTTCTAGCTCCGTTTATCAAAAATTGCTGTCGTCGTCCAAATTTTAAGCGGTAGCAACGGAGACAGTTGAAATTTTACTACGGACGTCGCACCAAAGATTTGATAACATCATTGGATTCATCTCGTCGCGCTGATTTCCATAGTATATTTGTTCTCATATTTTGGCTTCCGTGACAAAACGCTAAATGGTGGAAATAATGGTCTGTTCATAATTGCGTATATCCTTTAGCAGCCGAAATTCTTTTCGCAGGCATTTGTTGCGTGTGCAACCCATATCCTTTCTTTTCCATCAACCACCCTAGTGCCTGCTCCCTCTTTCGTACGCCTCCTGTCTTATTTTAAAATAACTTAGTGGTCTCTCTTCATTTTTCCACTGTGCTTCCAAAGGAAGGAATACAAACCCCATCTCCTACATTCAAAAATCAGATTCTTTCAATCCATTCCATATTAGATGAAACTCCTAACAACAAAGTTGCTTGTTATCAAATCTACTATTTTTAGAAATTGACGGCATCAAATTCCATCGAGTATCGATCGAGTAGTTCTCATTTTTCTGTAAGAGGAAAATAATGTCAACGAAACTTCAAAAAAAAAAGAAATCTCTTGATCCGCTTCGAATCGATCGACGCCGTCAGCACCTTTGAGTTCGTATGGAAGAGTAGTATTTTTGGTAAAGTTTCAGCAAGATTCTGGGACGACGATTTACAATGGTCAAAAGCTAGGGTTTGGGTTTTGCAAGGTTTTGGCCATCGAATCAAGAAATAAAGATGAGTTTTGGATTTAGCATGGTAAGGCGCACTTGGGGGAGGAGATTTGTGGCGTGCAATCGGTGATATGGGAGGGCGACTTTTCGTATAGGCGTAGTGGGATAGCTCCAGGTCGCGAAAACATAAGGGAGGTCGAGCTCTAAGTTTGTGCTATGGTTGGGTTGAGCTCGCGGAGAGAAGTCGATCGGCGAAGGCGGTTTCGAGTTTCGTGAACTATTGCTCTGTATCCATGCTTTGCCATGCACGTGTGATATGGGTTTACTGTGCATGCCTGTTGAGGGAGGGGAGCACTTGGGGAAGATGGTTGTGCAGTTGGGCCTTGGGCTGGTTGTGGGTAGGTTTTGATTTATTTAAAAAGTTAAATTAGTGTTTAAGTTATATTAAATCGTTGAACTAATAAAATTAATAACTCTCGCATACGAGGTCCGATTGGAACAAGAATTTTTGCGTTGCGATCGTAATGACGAGAGCTTCGAAATGAAACTTGTTTGGATAGATTTGGAGACCGTCGAAATTTGGGCTAAAAATGGACGTTGTTCGATTTTAGTTCCAAAACGGAACATCTCGGCGACAACGCAAAATCAAGGTGAGTGTTTTATAACGCTCACAATGTACTAGAATATTTTCATGCTAGTTAAATTTGATATTATGAAGTTATATGATTTTATTGGTCGTTGTTTGTTAAATTTAATTGTCATCTAGATTGTCATTGAATTTACCGTTAAAAATTGAAATTGACAATCAAATTGGGATTAGAATTTAGTTGAGATTAAATTTCCTGATATTAATAACTATGAAATTTCCGTGAATTATATTGTCTGTTAGGATGATTGATTTCGATGGATGTTATTGATTGATAATTGAATGTTTGGATGTTTATTTGTTTGTATATATCCTGTCATCACCCAGTGTATTATTTACAGTTGAAAATTGAACCATTTCGAATAAATTGAGAAATAAGTTGAAATAATATATACCAATGACACTATGGTTTGGATTGAATTGATATATATTTATCCCTGAAATTAAGTGAAATAACTGATCACTTGGCCATAGGATAGAAAATTATATACGGACACCGGATTGGTTAAATTAATAATTTTAAAATTGTTGATTTGAAATTTATTTAAATGTTTTGATTTAAAAGTTATAAATAAAATCAATTTATAGAAATCGAATTTTATCACAAATTTGAGTTTGGAATGTTGAAATAAATTTTGGTTAAAAGAAATTGTTAAATAGTTAAGGTTGAGACTTTGGAATTTAAAAATCGGGACATGATTGAATTTCGAAAATTGATTTGTTTTAAAGATAGAACATTATTTCGAGCTTTGAATATTACTAAGTAAAGTGATGTAAAAATGATATTTTGAAATTGAGTTTGGAATTTGAATCACATTTAAAATTTGGATTTAAATTTTAATATTGAAGGAAAATTTGTTAAGTGTTATAAATCAATATTCTGAAAATCAAGCTAAAAATCGATATAAATTGAAATTGAATTAATTGGAGGTGAATGTAGAAATCGAATTAATTTTGAAGTCGAAGTTGACATTGATTTGAATTGAAATCGAAATTGAATTGGTAGAATGGAAATTGAAATTGATTTGAATTGGGAAGTTATAATTGAAATGGTTTGGTTTTGAAGCTGTTTCATTTTTGTTTCCCTATATTACTCTGTTATATATAAACCATTTTTTTATATACTTAAACTATTTTAACCTATATTAACTATATTAAATTATTGTAACCTATCTTAAACTATGTTAACTTATGTTAATCTATTTTAAATCTACTTAACCCAATTTAAATTATTTTAAACTAATTTATCTATTTGAAATCCCTTTTAAATATTTTAAGTATTTTAACTATTTAATTATTTAAACTACTTAAAACTGTTTTCTAAAAATTTCAAGCTGGTCAATAAGGTGAAATGTTATATTTAAATCTTGAATTTAAATACGAATTGGGTTAAATGAAGTTGCAACCTAAATTGAAATTCGAAATGATTTTGAAATTGAAATGAGATATTGAGGCGAAAATGATTTCGAAACGAAATCTTACATTTTGAATAGATATGATGATATTTTAAATGGATTTGATTTTTGAAGCAAATATGATATTTTGATATCAATTATGAATTGATTTGAAATGTAAAAGAGCCATCGGTGTAATAATACGTAGTTATTAAAGAGACCGGGATCAGATATGGACATACTCTCTGTCGATACTGAAAACCACTTCTAGCGGACACACTCCTTTGATACCATGTCTATTACATTTGTGATTCGATTTGGGTGCACCCCTTGATTTGGGAGTGTTGTTTCGCGGTGTTGAGGTAGTAGCTGCTATGCTCAACGTCAGTCCGGATCATGCAACTACTAGTATCCTAGTTGGTATCGCCTCATGTACCTTGTCATACTGATTATCCTATTCGCGACCACTACGTTTTGGTTTGTACCTTTAGTATATGGATTGCCCTCTGGTGACTTCCGGTTTTGGGGAAACTATGGTCTTATATATGCTCTTGGGAATAAAAATGTGTTAAGGGTGGAATGGGCCATGGCTTAACACTAGTTTGATATTTTACTTTATGATAGACATTATTGTATATAGCGTATTGTACTACATAGTAGATAGTTTAATGGATCCTTGAGAGATGGAAAATCCCATAACATCTCTTAAGTTAGTGCACTCACGTTGACACTGGATAGGAGAGGTCAAACCCCGTAAACATGTCTGACGCCGCTGCACCCATATTTATTTACGATTGATTTAACTTACATGAGGATATTTTAGTCCTGACTCGAGTGTTTTGTCTTTTCATTACGCTCGGGTCAGACCTGAGTTTTTCAGCTTATTGAAGATATATTTTGGAGGACGAAGACGAAGATTTGGTATACTACTACTATTATTATCTTTGCATCATGTTGTCTGCTGCATTATTTTATTTGTTCTGTTGTATATGTATAACTCTGATAAATGATGTATAAATGATAATCAAAAGTATATTAAACAGCTTCATGAACTGTTTATTTGATTATTATATTTTATCTTTCCGCTGCGAGATTCTGTGATTGCTTCTTGTTCCTTTTCTCTTCTTTTCTTATTTACCCCATTAACAATCCTCCCTTTTGAATTGTTTGAGTTGACATGTGTGTTTTATTTGTCGATTTAAACTGTTCAAAAAGGCGGGTCATTACAATTTTGGTTAGCATATTCCTGTCGACCCTGGTTCCTTCTGGTATTGGGTCGAACATTTCCATTGGTTGTAGTGCTTCTTCAACCTAGATTCACTCTTCCATTTCCTACTTCCATATCTTGCTTTCTCGCAATCTGTATACGAGCCTTAATAAGATACATAAGAACGGTCTAAGAGAGAGAGGGGAGAATGCATACTTATATATAGCAAATACAAGTACGTTACTACAGCATTATCCCATATCCAATCTTATTCTCCGATTCATTGGATTATGTTGTCAAAATCTTTTAATCTTTTAAGTTTTACATAAACTTATGCTCTGATACCACACTATAACATCCCTCTATTTTGAGGCCTGAAACTAAGCACTACTGATGCTACAGTCATCCACAGTATTAATTTCTAGTGACATAATGCGGCTATGTAATTATATAAATAATATTAGAAGCATATGAATATGAAACTTTTCTAACACAATTTAATAATAAAATTTCATATTTCATTTCACAAATAAGATTTCATATTCATTACATAATCCCATTCAATCCCACGTTTAGAGAAAATATAATTATTACAAAGTACTCCAAGTGCGACATATGAAGATGCCCCCATGGTTGATCAGTGTCTAATACTTGGCAATTACATAATTTTCCATTATGTCCATTCAAGCAAATAAAACGACGTAGTAAAAAATAAAAGCTCCTAATAATAGCTAGCTTGCCTCCTACACGTCTCCGGAACCTTACTCGCCAAAGTAGAAACCTGGAAACCCTTACTCTCGGCCTACTCAAATGAGCACCCGAGAGTTTAAGGGGAAAAACAAAGACTTCGGGTCAGAAAAAAAGTCTAGGGTGGATAATAAATTACCATCTCGAACCAAAATAGATATCTAGTGAGACCACGCAATTGGGCAGAATGGGTTTTCCCTGCACTGGTATCTTAACCAAAACACATCAACCATATATTGTGCTCCTGCATCTACAATGGTTAGAACATAATACATAAACAATTGCAATCATGCATCATATAATGTAATATCCATCCCAATTTATTTGATTTTCCATCTCAATTTCATCCGACAATCTGTCTTAACTTCAAATGACTATCTGTCTTACATTTATCTGACCCGTCTTACATGTGTATAATATATGGATTATCTATCCCCAACCATATGGACTACTCATTACACATGGTTTAACTTTCTAAAATCATGTGGACTATCCATCACACATGTTTCATTTATTTTAAAATATATAGAATATCCATTACACATATCATATTTTTCCTATGATGACTACGAACCCATCATTAACCATATAGAGACTATCCATCTCAGGCATTAGGTGGACTATCCATCATACGTTCCATAGATTTCCTAGGATGACTATGAACCTATCACTTATCAATTTAATTCATAATTAATCTTAATCACCTAAATGCCCAACCTACGTCTATAGGTATTCCCAATTAGGTTGACAACCCCATAAATTTATAGCATGTTGTTATAATACACATTGGTATTCCCAATATACGTGATGCCGAAATCATAAAATAAATGGGATGTCAAATATAATATACATTGGTGTCCCCAAATGAATAATGTCAATTTCATAAACTTATGACATAATAAAACATTGGTATCCCCAATTAATAATTTCAAAATCATGAAGCATATGGCTTATCGCCATTAATATAGCAAAATAGAAGACTTACGGCATTCATGACGTTAAAACAATAACGAACCTCTATCCAAGATTCGAAAGCAAAATTACGATTTTATAGATTATAAGGCTAACTGCCGAAATCATAAAGTTGTCAACTATCTTAAAACATAGGTTGTTTCGCCTTTTTAAAGTATACTTTTAGTTTGCATAAAACAAGGCCTTACTGGCATTGAAAAAGAGGGTTGCGGCATCAATGCCGCATCGCATTGTTGTTGAAAATAATTAAACAAAGAATGCCGACATTGATATACTACAGCATCAATTCCTTGAGCCGAAATTAATTACTTACGGCATCATTATAAGTATGTCAAATTACAGTACGTCGACTATTATGTCGCATACCTAGAAAAATCAGAGGCATCATTGCCGCAAAATAGATTGATACTGTAAGTGATGACTTGCGGCATAAAAACTCACGACACCATTTAAAACCTAGTTGAAGACTTGTGGCATATAAACTAAAGGCACCAATACCTCATATACCAACGAGATGCAGTACTCCCATAAAGCCAATATCAGATGCATGATCCAATGCATCACATACTTACAGTATAAATATCACATGCATTGCTTATGCAATGCCGCCTATTCCAATATCGCTTACAACTGTAAAGTGATATCGCCTATTGTTAGTACCGAACGTCATGGGGATGCTGCATGTCAGTGGTATTGTTGTAATTATTATAAAAACTATTTTATTTCTATTAAAAGCAATTTCTTCTTACCAACTCTTATTTCTTGTCAAATTTCTACTGGCTGAAAACAAAATTTACCAATTTCTTTTCAGAAAACTGCTATAAATCAGTTATACTTCCAAAAAACATTAATCAACTTAATTAATTAATACCCTTAATTAATAGCTATTTAAATGATTTTCTAGCATAAGAAATTCATAGAAATTCATAATCACTTGGGAAAAATCCCCAAAATTCACTAAAAATAAGAATTAACATATTATTTCATCTACAAAAATTTCGGGGCCAAATTATTATTTAATTATTTTTAATAATTAAGACCCGAAATGAGCACTATTTGCTCCTTAGGAAATTCAACAAATATTTATTTTAACTTGGAAAATTATGAAATTAAAAGCGCACCTTTAAAATAATATTTTATACAACATACCAGAAAATTAGATTAATTAGAGGTCGAAAACTTAGATTTTACCCTTAAACCCATCTAAATAATTTCATAAAAGATCAATAAACCATATTCTACCTAAACAATGATCATACTTCCAAGCATAGCAAAACAACCAAGAATAATTCGAAACTTATCCATAACCAAATTCAAACATAGGTATTAGAGATGGTTAACTATTATTCAACTTAAATTGGATGATGAGATTGAGATTTGATGGAGTTTAGTTTTCCTAAGCTTTTTTCCCTTTTGAATCCCCTTGATTTCCCATTCTTTCTTAATGGCCGGCCTTGATGGTTATTTTCAGTTACTGTATTTAGAAAATGAGAATGGATGAGAAGGATGAAGGGTTTTGGGGTGAATAAGCTCTTTTTCCTAATTTTCCCTTCTCATTCATTCTTTTCTTTTATAAGTTTAAAACAATCTTATTAGTGAATTAGTCAAGGCATGACCTTGTTAATTATCAAACCTCATCCCCATGTCCCACTACATTATTCTATTTAATCTATCGAATTAACATTCCTAAATAATGTTAAACTAAAATTAGGGGTGTTATTGGATACTACTTTCTGTTATTGACGATCTCATACAGCCTGGTCAAAAATATCTTGTACATGATCATGTTTCGGTTACTAGTCATTATGTTTGGTCGATGACAATTACTACTTCTTTTGGTGTTTGTCGCTATGTTGATATATTTCATCCTCCTACACATAATTATTACCCTGATCCTACTACGATATCATACGTCGATTTATATGATTTGCTGACAGGACCCTACCATATTGGATAAGTAGAGCGTAGGCATAACATTGTGTAACGACCCGAATTTCCAGACCCGGAAAATCGAACCATTTGTGTTAAAGAAGAAGAGGTAGAAGAAGAAGAAACAGAAAATCAACAACAGAATCTCACATCGCAGCGGAATAAAATATAATATATACAAAACAGATCTTTACTCAAACAGAAAAATATATCTGTTTATACAATATATTTACAGAATACAACATCAGAGTTCATCACATCAATGACATACATCCAAATACACAGCGGAACAATAAACAAATACGGAAGTACGTATCGCCATCCAGCTCGTCTCCTGAGCTCCACAGCTACAATCTGAACCTGTTTATCTCGGTCTGACCCGAGCATCATATAAAACAATACCCGAGTCAGTCTGGAAAACCAGCGTGAGAAAATCACACTCAAATTGATTATTAAAGTTTCAAAATCCTTTGAAATCAAAAGCATCTCGTAAGACCACGACACAAATAAACATGTCGGGTTTTTACCTTACGATAGCTAAAACACTTTTTATAAAAATCCTCTGATATTATAATAGTGTCTATTCACAAATACTTATTAAAATAGCTGAAATTGTTACATGATTAAATTCCAGCATACTAGCCACAACGTGGGTAATACAAACAAAACTCGTACAAGGCACGTAGGGAGAATGGATTTCCAACGAATGACTAGGCACTGGGGTACCACCTGTCACAGTACGTGGCCTAGATCACAGTACCGAGGAGTACGCCCGCTCCCCTGCAACACAAGGCCGGAATCATCCCTTACTGGATAATTCCAAATAAAATCACCCCACGGTTGGGATCAGCAACCACAACACTAAGCCGAAATATAAAAAGGGACATCTAGACAGGGATGACCTTACTCTCAAGTGGGGGCTACCCACGAAGCCTTGCTGCATAACCCCTGATTTTCAGTCATTCCCGGTTGATGAGGCTCGAGGCTAAAACGATACCTTTAGAGAACATATCCCTTAGAATGCCCATCGTCCACCTGACGATGTCACGAAGCATTCGTCCATACAAGTCCGTCCCGGGTCCGAACGGAACCGAAGGCACTATTCCTACTACATCCATTTTGGAAATATCCTCAGGATTAGTAGCGACTAGCCCTTGCACTTCACTGCTCCATCTTCGACTTCGAACACGTTACACGAAACGTACAAACCGAATCGAAGTGGTATTCGAGTCTCCAGACCTAGAATCCCGGTATACGGAAACTCGATCCCGGTCTCTTCGAAACGATCAGCGCATTTGGCCAATATTGATAGTCGGTTATTTAACTATCAATTTACATCCACAAGCAACCATCACACAATAAATAATTTCCCACATTATTTATTTGCCCAAATATCTTTCCAAGATATATTTCAAATTTTTCAAAGCTCATTTGAAAACAATTTCAAAATAGTTTCCCCTTACGGAATACATTTCCCAAATGATTATTTCCACTGAATCACCAAGTACAAAATACTTATAGATTTTAAAGAAATTTTAAAACACTTTATTATAAATATACTTTAACATTAAATTTGGAAAACTACTTTAATACTTAATTAAAAGTAATACTTTTGAGAATATTTAAAATAAGGTTACTTTATAAAATGCAAAACTAAGTTTCACTTTTTAAATAAAATACTAGTCATCCTTTAAATAATTATTACGATAATAGATTTGGAAAATATTTACTTTAGAATTTAAATATTAGAAATAATAAATTTTCTAAACATGCCTTTTTAAAAACAACATTAAACTTTTAACTTATATTTAAGAATTTTCTTTGAAATCGTACTTGGCTATCCAGGGAATACACTTTCTTCCATATCTTTTAAAAATAAATCACCATTTATTTTTAAACACATTTACATTCCTCAATAAATTCCCACCTTGAATTTATATTTAAAATATCCACCGATATTTCATTTCACTTCATAAACCCAGTTTATACATTTTAAAATCTCATTCTCTTTTAAAAATCCAAGTTTTAAACACTTAAATCAATTTCCAATTGATTTCCAATTTACTTTACTTTGAAATAAATTTCCCTATTTACTTCAATTATTTCAAATACATTAACTTTCATCTTTTATTTCTTTATTATGAGTTGAAACCCTTTTAACTAGAATACCAATTTCGGATTTCCAAACTTCTTCAATTAACATTTTAATTAAATTAAATCTTTAAATTTCAATGAAATCAATTCTTTTATATTTTTAAATAATATCACTTTAGTTAAAGATTTATTTCTTCCCTATTAAATTCTAAATTCTCTTTTCCCATATTTGTTCGAATTAAGAAATTTCTTTATTTCTTTTACAATTCCTTATTTAATTTATTCGAATTCACTAGAATTATTTAACTTAAATTTTACCCTTTTATTTCTTTCCAAAATTCAATTCAATTTCTTTTGATAACTCATTATACTAGGAAATTCAATCCAACCAGATTATCAGATATAAATCATCACAGGATATCAACAATCATATCACAGAATATTTAAACAAAATTAAATATTTTGAGGAATCCAGTTGGATCCCTCCAACCTGTTTCCCTGCATCCACAGACGTTAGCACAATACCAATTCCACTTCGAGGTGGAATATCGCGGTATATGGGTTTTATATAAAATCATCCGCTATTATGCGGCGCATAGGGTCTCATCCGCTATATAACGCGGGAATATCAACTCCAATATATACATATGCCAATATATATATATTGGTATATACTACTATATATAATATAGCACATCAATCAATGCAAACATCCAATCAATTATTTAAATTTAACCATTTAAATTTAAATTAAAAATTCAGCTGAGTGAGATTAACTCACCTTATTCCATTTACATTCCACTTCCAATATTGCCTTGGTTTCTTGATTTTTGACCTTGAATAATATTATATAACTTATCAATATTCGAAATAGTCAAACAGTTAATTACCATTCAATTTAAATTTCGAACTAGTTTTCCTTTATTAAATCTTTTAGTAACAAAAATGGTTCAGATAGGTCGATTTACACAATTTAATTCCTATAATACGTTATTATAAAATAAATCAGTGGAATTATATTTATTTTACTTATGAACTATATATTAGTGAAATACCTTATATAGATTCCAAAGAAAAATCTAATTCATATAAGTTTTCAAACATATTTTTATATTTCAACATCAATATTTTTAAAATCTACTGTTTTCAAGAAAAAAAATCAACATTTAAATTAAATGTGGACATATCTTACAGAAAATCAAAATCATATCCATCTGTATTATTATTATCATTTACTATTTCAACCCATATTGTTTAAATTTTCTTCATCTACAAATAAATTCTGTTAAATCGGATCAAAGAAAACGAACCTCACCTAAACAATGATCGACTTCAAACCCACAGCAAAATTGCGACTTTCCCTATCGCCCTGAACGACTCGCAACGCCAGCCTACTGTGACGCCGCCCTCGCGAGAATCTCGAAGCCCCAGTCGCGATACCAGTTCGCTCGCCTTCGCCTAGTAGCCTGACAAACCCACCAGATCAAACGCTCTCCCTCGAGTCACCGACCTCAACTTCAAGCCTTCTCGAAATCCTAGCTCAACCGCCCTCTACGCGAGCGCATGCAAGCCCTAGCTGCGCTTCCCTCACCACTGCCATCGATCGATACCCTCCCTCAACATCGCGTGCGAGCTTGCTCCCTTCGTTCGCGAATCTAAATTCGTTCGCCATGAATCCTCGTTGCTAGTAGGGTTTTCGATTTTAGAAGAGGGAAATGGGATTCAAATTTTCGTTTGCTACTAATTATCAGAGAGTTTGATTTTGATTTGAACAAGAAGGACCGGCCATGAATTCGTTTGAACGATTTAGTTTTGAAGAGAAAATGTTTGTTTGGCCATTCATTTTGAACGATAGATATTTTATCTCTGGAACAAAGACTACGCGAGTTAAAGGAATGGATAGCGTGCATTAAACGCTTTGCTATAGTGCTTGAGAAATGACAGAATATCAGCTGATGTTGACCAAATATAAATTTAAATTTAATTCGATATAGATTTCAACGCGTTTATCTACCGTACGTTCACACAACAACTCCAAATACTACGAAAATTGAAATCCGGTAATAAAATAATATTACGGACCCAATGGAACTGGTTTCGTCAAATTCCGAGACTGTGCCTCGGAAGGCTATTTTTAAATATCGATTCAAACGATATAATTTCAAAACTGAATAAAACAGTTTGAAATTACATTCTGAAGCTTCTATTATCTTTAGTATTATCATTACGAATTTTACGAGCTTTCAAAATATTTTTAATTAGCTTAGAATGCCAGATTTACTATTTTATCCAACCTCAAATAAATTTAATTTAATTATTAAATTCCTCAATAAACAGCGATATTTGAAATTTAAGTTTATAATTAACCTCTGAATATTTTAAATTAATTAAATATTCCAATTTCAAATGCTCAAAAATTCCGGGTCGTCACATTCCTCCCCCCTTAAAAGAATTTCGTCCCCGAAATTACTAGTTAGGAAGAATGATTCAATCCCCGTTAACTATTTCCCAAATTCAAACAGTTTTAACAATACCCAAACAATCTTTTATTAATGATACACTAATCATCTTTTAATTTCCCAAACTTATTCATAAGTTCAACCCATACCACCTACTTATCCATTCAAATTTAAATTTGAATTCAAATTTTGAATTATCAAAATTTTCCAAAATTTTTCTAACTCCCTAAATTTCCGAAAAATTTCGCCAGCGTCTCCTTTGCGCGGCTAGCTCGGTACAACTACAAAATGGCTCTACGGCCTCCCAATCTCAAAAGAAAACAAAAAGCCAAGTGGCTGGATCCAAAACCCAATCAAATTTCATATAGAAATTCAAATACATACCTTTTGTCGGCCATTAAATTTTATCTTCTAAAATCAAAAATCCCAATTATCCATTGCTTTTATACACCTGTATATCCTACTAAGCAATAATATTCAATCACAATTCCAAAGTCATTTTATACTTTCCTTTACAAATTTCCAAAATTGTTTTACTTAAGCCCGTACGATGCACATATATCATCCGTATGCAATATCACATTCGATCGCTCACTCGATCACACAATTTCACTTCCGAACTAGTATCGTCCACCTGACTTCCTAGAGCGGACTCAGATCTGGTTTCTTGATCAGAAACCGTCATTCTCCTTGCATAGCCACAAACTATGATAGAGAATTACCAGAATCAATCAACAATCCATATCCAGGTTCGCCATTGAAAATCGAGCGAAAAATCCTAACTCGGATCGGCATAATTACCTCGAAATTCTGTGCTCGAATCCGGATCAAATAGCTATGCGAATAAAATAATATACGTACAGCTTACGTATAAATTCCAATTGATTATCAGTTATATCAATTCTCTTTTATTCACATTCCTTTTTGATTGTTATCCCCTTATTCACAACTATCCCATTTCACAACTTCAGTTTCACCTTAATTCAATTATTCACTTAGCATACTTTCAGTACCACATTTTCTTAAGAAATTCACTATTCATTTCTTAAGTTTAAGATAAACATTTTACATACTGCTTATACATATTTTCACTTCACTATTGAAGTTCATATTCATTTTAATCACTTTTGTCTTTATAATTCCACTTGAATTCAATTTATCTTCCACTTGAATATTTAATTAGTTGCACTTACTAATTAATTTAAATTTCGATTAACAGTTTATTCGCAAACTTCACTTCTTTAGTTCCTTCAATTTCGCTTCACCTTACATTCACATTTGAATTAGATTTCAATATCCAGTTTCAATTTCATTTGCTTAACAAATTTAAATCATTTATCGTTAATGAAAATCTTCAAAAATTTTCTAACTTCCAAAATTTACGGAAAATTTTGGCAGAGTCTCCTTTGTACGGAGGGACTTCTGCGATATCGCAGGATGCACAAAAATGTATATACATCGGCCTCAGGCCAGAAAAAGAAACAAAACAGTTCATATCTCCTATTTTGAATTTTTGGCGTAGGCGTACCTTTATTTTTAGCATTTTTAAAGCAAGCGGCTATTTTATTTAGCAAATTTGCGCAATCAAAACCAGCAAAGTGGCCTCCAAAACCTGTACTTACTCAACTCAAACGTATAAGTGATAAATATAGAAAGCTAACAATATTTAACATATATAACTAGCAAATTTACAAGTTTGTAAAATCAATGCAGGTTAACAATATTTATAAGTCACTTATAAGGTTCCAACATTAATTTTAATTGTTTACAATCAATTCGTATATACTTCATTTAATCAAAGGGGTTTGCAACTCAACTGTTTACATTCGATTCTTATTTAACCCAACAATGCACACTTACTTCAATTGATTCCAAAATCAATTTTATTTCACTTCTATCCATTCATAGAATTTTATTAAATCTCGTTTACATCAAACGACTAATTTCCTATGCAAATTTACCAATTTCCATTCAATTTAACAATCACTCCACTTTAACTATTCAAATTGATTCAAATTCAAATTATATTAATTCCAATTTACATATTCACCTTCCATTACATTCAAGTTCTATTTTAAATTCATTCACAATCTATTATCGCATTTATTCTATTTATAACAATGCCATTGTGATTTATTCCTTCTCACTTGGATTTTATCTGCAAACTCGAACCATCTCTATTTCACTCCAACTCTATTTTATTTAACTCGAGTTCATTTCCAACTTCATCCATTTAAATTTAATTAGTATGCTCATTAAATCAATATAAATTTTACTTCCACATTCAAATGATTTATTTCTGAATTCATTTTATTAATTTCAAGGCCATTTTAATTTATTTCTACTCACCTTGGATTTAATTTACAATTCAGATCATTTCTATCCTAATCCCTCTATTCCATTTGGCAACACTTCAATCATATTTAATTTATTTATACTTCGAGTTGAATTTCACTTGAAACCCAAGTTTATTTCCAAACTTCATTAATAACTCTCAGTTTAATCTTAATTTAACCACTTTAAATTCCATATCCCAAAATCATCTGAATAATATTTTCGAGGTCATACTTCGTTCATTTATACTTGCATTCATTTACAACTTACGTTACTCTTGTGTCAATTCATTTTATTTCACTGAACAACATTCAAATTATATATATAACACTTACTAACTTAAGGTACAAAGCTTTATTTCACAACTTTAATCATTTTACCCTTACAATTTTATCCAATTTAGTTCAATTTCAAATTTTATTTAACTTATCTCAAATTCAATTCAAATATATTTTCTTCACTTTCATCTATTTAAAAGCAGTCCCATTCACATTTGGATTATTCATTAAATTTAGTCAAGTATATGTATATATATATTTTATTATTCTATAAACATTCCAAAATAAGATTCTAGAGCTTAAACAATTTCCCAACAATTTCAAAATCATTTTTGAAATCAACTATACTCAAAACCCTTTGGTATATTCAGTTATCTTTTTGAATTCCAACTCCAAATCCAGTTTGCAAACTATTTCAATTTAAAACAATTTGGTAGCAATTCTTCTTCTAGAAACTCGAAAATGAACACCGATGATGTCGCGATCATCATCGGAATTATTTTCCAGTGACCGGAAGAGAATTAATTGCTTTTATCTCCTTTAAAACCCTTCAAATGTTTTAAATCCCAAATCTCTCTAGATCTCAAATCCGATTCAAAAATGTTTCTCAAATAATTCCACTATTATTTCTCCAACACCTTTGAAAACCATTTTAAATCCAAAGGAATTTTAAGTCCTTTCTCAAAAATTCCAAATTTCCAATCCATCCAATTAAATTTAAACCTTTCTCTGGAATTCTATTTTAAATTACTTTCTCATTTTAATATGGAGTTTATTCCAATTTATAAATTACATTTATAATTTATATTCTCAAATTTTATTTTATTATAAAATTTTATTCTTTGCTTTGGTTATAAATTTCAATTTCTAGTTAAGTTTCCGTATATTAATTATAATAATTCCATATTATCACTTCTAACATCCAAACAACCATATATATTAACTAGAATAATTTACAAAACTTTTCTTTATATACAAAAATAATTTGGGTAAAATTATTTCATTTACCCTACTTTAAAACAATACTGTGTCGAGTTGTTCTATACAAGTGTTTAGAGATCCCTATCAATGTTGTGGCGTCCCACACATCGACCAGAATCCATAAACTACTCAACAAACCAACCAACACAATATAAAACCATTTTATATCCACTAACAAATACGCGCTCATATCTATTAATACACTCAAAATTCCCACCAGAGCCAAGGTTATCGCCAACCTAAGCTCTGATACCACTGTAACGACCCGAATTTCCAGACCCGGAAAATCGAACCATTTGTGTTAAAGAAGAAGAGGTAGAAGAAGAAGAAACAGAAAATCAACAACAGAATCTCACATCGCAGCGGAATAAAATATAATATATACAAAACAGATCTTTACTCAAACAGAAAAATATATCTGTTTATACAATATATTTACAGAATACAACATCAGAGTTCATCACATCAATGACATACATCCAAATACACAGCGGAACAATAAACAAATACGGAAGTACGTATCGCCATCCAGCTCGTCTCCTGAGCTCCACAGCTACAATCTGAACCTGTTTATCTCGGTCTGACCCGAGCATCATATAAAACAATACCCGAGTCAGTCTGGAAAACCAGCGTGAGAAAATCACACTCAAATTGATTATTAAAGTTTCAAAATCCTTTGAAATCAAAAGCATCTCGTAAAAACACGACACAAATAAACATGTCGGGTTTTTACCTTACGATAGCTAAAACACTTTTTATAAAAATCCTCTGATATTATAATAGTGTCTATTCACAAATACTTATTAAAATAGCTGAAATTGTTACATGATTAAATTCCAGCATACTAGCCACAACGTGGGTAATACAAACAAAACTCGTACAAGGCACGTAGGGAGAATGGATTTCCAACGAATGACTAGGCACTGGGGTACCACCTGTCACAGTACGTGGCCTAGATCACAGTACCGAGGAGTACGCCCGCTCCCCTGCAACACAAGGCCGGAATCATCCCTTACTGGATAATTCCAAATAAAATCACCCCACGGTTGGGATCAGCAACCGCAACACTAAGCCGAAATATAAAAAGGGACATCTAGACAGGGATGACCTTACTCTCAAGTGGGGGCTACCCACGAAGCCTTGCTGCATAACCCCTGATTTTCAGTCATTCCCGGTTGATGAGGCTCGAGGCTAAAACGATACCTTTAGAGAACATATCCCTTAGAATGCCCATCGTCCACCTGACGATGTCACGAAGCATTCGTCCATACAAGTCCGTCCCGGGTCCGAACGGAACCGAAGGCACTATTCCTACTACATCCATTTTGGAAATATCCTCAGGATTAGTAGCGACTAGCCCTTGCACTTCACTGCTCCATCTTCAACTTCGAACACGTTACACGAAACGTACAAACCGAATCGAAGTGGTATTCGAGTCTCCAGACCTAGAATCCCGGTATACGGAAACTCGATCCCGGTCTCTTCGAAACGATCAGCGCATTTGGCCAATATTGATAGTCGGTTATTTAACTATCAATTTACATCCACAAGCAACCATCACACAATAAATAATTTCCCACATTATTTATTTGCCCAAATATCTTTCCAAGATATATTTCAAATTTTTCAAAGCTCATTTGAAAACAATTTCAAAATAGTTTCCCCTTACGGAATACATTTCCCAAATGATTATTTCCACTGAATCACCAAGTACAAAATACTTATAGATTTTAAAGAAATTTTAAAACACTTTATTATAAATATACTTTAACATTAAATTTGGAAAACTACTTTAATACTTAATTAAAAGTAATACTTTTGAGAATATTTAAAATAAGGTTACTTTATAAAATGCAAAACTAAGTTTCACTTTTTAAATAAAATACTAGTCATCCTTTAAATAATTATTACGATAATAGATTTGGAAAATATTTACTTTAGAATTTAAATATTAGAAATAATAAATTTTCTAAACATGCCTTTTTAAAAACAACATTAAACTTTTAACTTATATTTAAGAATTTTCTTTGAAATCGTACTTGGCTATCCAGGGAATACACTTTCTTCCATATCTTTTAAAAATAAATCACCATTTATTTTTAAACACATTTACATTCCTCAATAAATTCCCACCTTGAATTTATATTTAAAATATCCACCGATATTTCATTTCACTTCATAAACCCAGTTTATACATTTTAAAATCTCATTCTCTTTTAAAAATCCAAGTTTTAAACACTTAAATCAATTTCCAATTGATTTCCAATTTACTTTACTTTGAAATAAATTTCCCTATTTACTTCAATTATTTCAAATACATTAACTTTCATCTTTTATTTCTTTATTATGAGTTGAAACCCTTTTAACTAGAATACCAATTTCGGATTTCCAAACTTCTTCAATTAACATTTTAATTAAATTAAATCTTTAAATTTCAATGAAATCAATTCTTTTATATTTTTAAATAATATCACTTTAGTTAAAGATTTATTTCTTCCCTATTAAATTCTAAATTCTCTTTTCCCATATTTGTTCGAATTAAGAAATTTCTTTATTTCTTTTACAATTCCTTATTTAATTTATTCGAATTCACTAGAATTATTTAACTTAAATTTTACCCTTTTATTTCTTTCCAAAATTCAATTCAATTTCTTTTGATAACTCATTATACTAGGAAATTCAATCCAACCAGATTATCAGATATAAATCATCACAGGATATCAACAATCATATCACAGAATATTTAAACAAAATTAAATATTTTGAGGAATCCAGTTGGATCCCTCCAACCTGTTTCCCTGCATCCACAGACGTTAGCACAATACCAATTCCACTTCGAGGTGGAATATCGCGGTATATGGGTTTTATATAAAATCATCCGCTATTATGCGGCGCATAGGGTCTCATCCGCTATATAACGCGGGAATATCAATTCCAATATATACATATGCCAATATATATATATTGGTATATACTACTATATATAATATAGCACATCAATCAATGCAAACATCCAATCAATTATTTAAATTTAACCATTTAAATTTAAATTAAAAATTCAGCTGAGTGAGATTAACTCACCTTATTCCATTTGCATTCCACTTCCAATATTGCCTTGGTTTCTTGATTTTTGACCTTGAATAATATTATATAACTTATCAATATTCGAAATAGTCAAACAGTTAATTACCATTCAATTTAAATTTCGAACTAGTTTTCCTTTATTAAATCTTTTAGTAACAAAAATGGTTCAGATAGGTCGATTTACACAATTTAATTCCTATAATACGTTATTATAAAATAAATCAGTGGAATTATATTTATTTTACTTATGAACTATATATTAGTGAAATACCTTATATAGATTCCAAAGAAAAATCTAATTCATATAAGTTTTCAAACATATTTTTATATTTCAACATCAATATTTTTAAAATCTACTGTTTTCAAGAAAAAAAATCAACATTTAAATTAAATGTGGACATATCTTACAGAAAATCAAAATCATATCCATCTGTATTATTATTATCATTTACTATTTCAACCCATATTGTTTAAATTTTCTTCATCTACAAATAAATTCTGTTAAATCGGATCAAAGAAAACGAACCTCACCTAAACAATGATCGACTTCAAACCCACAGCAAAATTGCGACTTTCCCTATCGCCCTGAACGACTCGCAACGCCAGCCTACTGTGACGCCGCCCTCGCGAGAATCTCGAAGCCCCAGTCGCGATACCAGTTCGCTCGCCTTCGCCTAGTAGCCTGACAAACCCACCAGATCAAACGCTCTCCCTCGAGTCACCGACCTCAACTTCAAGCCTTCTCGAAATCCTAGCTCAGCCGCCCTCTACGCGAGCACATGCGAGCCCTAGCTGCGCTTCCCTCACCACTGCCATCGATCGATACCCTCCCTCAACATCGCGTGCGAGCTTGCTCCCTTCGTTCGCGAATCTAAATTCGTTCGCCATGAATCCTCGTTGCTAGTAGGGTTTTCGATTTTAGAAGAGGGAAATGGGATTCAAATTTTCGTTTGCTACTAATTATCAGAGAGTTTGATTTTGATTTGAACAAGAAGGACCGGCCATGAATTCGTTTGAACGATTTAGTTTTGAAGAGAAAATGTTTGTTTGGCCATTCATTTTGAACGATAGATATTTTATCTCTGGAACAAAGACTACGCGAGTTAAAGGAATGGATAGCGTGCATTAAACGCTTTGCTATAGTGCTTGAGAAATGACAGAATATCAGCTGATGTTGACCAAATATAAATTTAAATTTAATTCGATATAGATTTCAACGCGTTTATCTACCGTACGTTCACACAACAACTCCAAATACTACGAAAATTGAAATCCGGTAATAAAATAATATTACGGACCCAATGGAACTGGTTTCGTCAAATTCCGAGACTGTGCCTCGGAAGGCTATTTTTAAATATCGATTCAAACGATATAATTTCAAAACTGAATAAAACAGTTTGAAATTACATTCTGAAGCTTCTATTATCTTTAGTATTATCATTACGAATTTTACGAGCTTTCAAAATATTTTTAATTAGCTTAGAATGCCAGATTTACTATTTTATCCAACCTCAAATAAATTTAATTTAATTATTAAATTCCTCAATAAACAGCGATATTTGAAATTTAAGTTTATAATTAACCTCTGAATATTTTAAATTAATTAAATATTCCAATTTCAAATGCTCAAAAATTCCGGGTCGTCACACATTGACTATTACGAGAATACATTCTGCTGATAAGAAGAACAAGCGTAAAGTGATATCTTGCAAGCATTGGCACGGTCACATGCATAGGCACATGTCCAGGCAGTGGTGGCATATCATCGGGCTTAGGCACATGCACAAGCATGGGCTTAACTATAGGTTGAGATGTAGATGGAACAAAATTGATTTCCATATTAAAGATGTAATTTAATCATGTATTTGGGAAAGATGACGACGACGAAATAAGTCATTGTAGTCCATGTAGAGATGATTTGAGTCATATTGTATGTACTTTGATATATGTATCCATGATGTGTTTATGTACTTTGCTTCATGTTTTATGTATTTTGGTTAATGTATACGATTACTACGATCATCCTTTCTTTGCACTACATACATTACTTATTATGCAATCTTGTTCTTGTATATTGTGGGAATGATCATTTTTTCCATACGCTCAAGATGTATTGATTATTATGTTAGCATTACTTATTATGTTTGCACCATAAGCCATTGTAGTCCATGTAGAGTTGGAGTAGAAGAAAGGTAATTTCCTGGTATGTTTAGCAATTTGGCCTGCATGAACTGGGAGCACAAAAGGGGGATTGTTAGGATGATGCAATAGTTAATGTGTCTGAGTAAATTCCATGCAAATTGTTAGTTACTTTTTTTTAATGTTTTACAGGTATGGAGTAGTATGCTTTTTTGTTACGTATGTATATTTTATAAAAGAAAGATTCTTAGCTGAGAATACAAACATAATTTGAACGATAATAAAAGTACGAATATAACATAGTTCACAAATAAAACTACAAACAATAATGGACCACATAAATTGTAACGACCCATTATTTTGGACCATTCAAATCGACAATAAATCCACACATGTCAGACTTGAATAATTCAAAACAATAGATTGTTAATTTAAATTTGGCAAAACTCAGCATATACAGTAAATAAATCAATCACAGAATCACAGATACAGAGTAATACAATAATACGCAGCGGAATAGATAAAATATTAGTTCATGAAGCTACTATATAAACATCAGAGTTAAAAATAAAATACAACATAATATCTCAAATACAGTGAAGTCTTCAGTACGAATAGATGGCCTCTCTGACCAAATCAACTGGAAAAGCTGAAAGCTGAAATGATAGTTGGATCTCCAAATGAAGCTCCAAACTCCAAGAGTGAGTCTCAAATGCTGTATCACTCGGTCTGACCCGAGCGTAAAGCAAAACACAAAACACTCGAGTCGGGATTAACATGCTTATATCAATAAATCCAACTCAAGTGAAATATCAACTGAAATACAATTAACTTAAAGGATGTTTGGGATAACCATCCACTAAGAATCCGTGGAACTATCTACAATGTAGAAATATACACTATAACACCGTGGTAATTTCAATTTAATTTATACTTCAAACCCAAATATCATTTCATTTCAAATATATCTATTTTCCAAAATAGTATATATAGGTTAAATAATTTATAAAGTAAAGTATTTAATTTCCTCAAGTCTCACAAATCGATTCGAATCAACTCAAATTCCAAATTCAAATTTATTCAAAGCTCAATTCATCAATTCAATTCAGTTCTAAATAGACCATTTAAATTTTCAATATATTTCAAAGCTTTAATATTCAACATTACAAAGTTAAATTTAACAGTTCCATATAGCTCTTGATTTAACTTCATTATTATTTAATCAGGGAATATCCACTTAATAAATTCAATATCATTTAACTAGCCTTAAATTACATTTTTACTAAATATTTCCTTAAATTTATTTAAACAAGAAATATTCATTAAATTACTTAAATCAAACCCAAGTTATAAGTCATATCTTAAATCTCAATTTCAATAAGTTTCAAATCGGTTTAATTAAATAAAATTTATCTTTTGAATATAATTTTAACTAAATTCAAATTATCTTTCCAACCTTACTAATTCAAATTATTACCAAAATCTATTTTGAAATATAAATTTTACACTTAAACATATCATATGTATTAAATCCATCTTAATTAAATTAAATATCATTATTAAATCTACATATATCATTACCATTTCTATATAATAATTTAAGAATTAACTTTTATTAAAACCATATATTTCTTTCCAAAACCATAGAATTTATTTTCAATATATTTATATATGGACCAACGGTGTCTGTATATAATTTCCTATTTATGGTCAAGTGATACGGATATTTATCATTTCAATCCGTAAATTTAAATACATACGGGTAGATATCATTTCGACCCGTAATCCCAAATTCAAATCAATTGAAAGTCGCTTGGGTTTATCATTTCAACCCATAACGATTTTCTCCTATTCTAAAGTCCGTTCGGGTATGTATCATTTCAACCCATAGTGAATTCTAAACTACAAGGAACTTGTAGAGTGATAACAGATAATATAATAATATAAAACAGGCATATATCAACAATAACAAAATAAATATAAACAATAGGATATGGTGTCATATCCCACAGGTGAACAATTACAGATAATAACATATATAACAATTTAAATAACTACAGCTGCATATTTCAATTGTCATTTCAATTGAAATCAAATTTAATAAATAAAAGAACGTTAAATCGTGAGTGATTACTCACCTTCGAGGTTAGAGAGAATAGACAATGAAATGGGTTATGGATCCAAGCAAGAGTCCTAAATCAAAGCAAGATTGTGCACGAATTGACGAACAGAGCTGATCAATAGGAATAGACGAAAATGAATCAGACTCAAATTAGCTTGATATAAAATTTAGACGAGATGTAAATTATATTATTATCTTCCTTAAACCAAATATTCAATTTAAAATACATATACATTTTAAATAAGCCTTAATTTAAATATATATTCATTGAAATCAAACATATATACATATTATATATTATATAATGGATCATAAATCACTACAAACTTATATACATAAAATGTTATAAAACCATTATAACTCAACCGACCCTGATATAAACAACCAACCAAGTTGTACGTACTTTATATAATATATATATAATCAAAGATTATAACAACTAATACAATAAACCCGAAAAGTGAAAGTTTTAAAAACATATTATACTGTTTACCCTTTAGACACATTATATACAATCTTGTATAACTGCATAACTATACAACACAATATATACCACTAAATAAAATTATATAAACTTATAACGTCTATAATTATACAACTTAAAATAAAAATCATATGCGTAACCGAAGCTATATAACTAATTTATAACACTCTATACGGTTGCAAATGCATTTGTTCAGGCTAATATATATATATATATACTTTATAACTATATATATAAACAGCAGGAGAAGATTACTTGCATATGCAACCTATCACATAAGCTACTGTGCAAATGTATATATAACTTCATATTAATAAACTTATATAGACTACATCACAATATGTGTATATATGTGATACGAAATTCACTTAAAAAATGCAGGCATATAAATTTCCATATTTACAAAATTGGATATTTTTAAAATATATTATATATATACAAAATAATATGAAATCAGTTTATCAGAATAAGGTAGACAAATGAAAAACATGAAATATAGACATATGCGTACCAACTAACCTATATATATATACAGATTAAACAACAACCTTTATGACAAAACTGGCATACCCATACGTCTTTCAAAACCAAATATACATAGCTAGCTGACATTACTACTCTATAAAATCTAACATATGTAACTTTGAATATAACAAAACAAATGTATATTATTAAAATTCTATCTGTACTATCCTATTACAAAAATCAGATCGTATATGAAAACTACATTTAAAAACGAATATATATAAATCATCTAGTACAGCTTATGCAATATAACATACCATATTATTTTTTGCAAAATACAATACTTATAAAGATATATATATATATATATATAAGTAATATAAACATATAATATCTTTACTTCGGTCATACAAACAGAGAAAATGAAACATCTTAGTACATACAACTTGAAAAACTCGTACATAAATCTGTATATATAAAATAACAGAGAAAATATATAACTGACTTATTATAAATTGAATTATGTATACCTATATGGCCCAGCAGTTCATACATATAAATGTGTAAAACTTTTATGCAAAAACGAACAGTTTACATAAATCTGATACAAAATTAAATATATGTGGATTTGTATATTTTTCTTAGCAAAGAGACAAAGGAAAAGACAATATATATCACCTCGATATATATGCGACTGAGCTCGACTTTGGTGGCTCGGGTGGATGGTCGCACACGGCTGTGCTCGGCGAGAGTTTCTGGGGAGCGGAGGAGGAGAGGAGGAAGGCGAGTGGTGGTTCACGGTGGTCGGGGTTTTGGGTCTGTCTGATGACGTGGAGGGTATGGGATTGGCGTCGGTTTCAGTTAGGGTTGGTGCGATGTGGGGAGGTAGGGGAGATCTTGGTGGGGAAGGAAGTAACGTGGTGGCTGGACACGATAGTGGGTTGGAGGCATGACCGAGCTTTGGGTTGCGTGGCCATTCTAGGTGAGGGAGAAGGAAGGGTTCACGGTTTTGGTTTCGAAGCAAAGAAGGGGAAAAATATTGGGGAGGAAGTAAAACGACAGAGGAAAGAAAAGAGAAAAGAGAGAGGAAAGAAAGTGAGAAGAGAAAGAAGAATAAAACTCTGGAAAGAAAAATAATTTTGCAGAATGAGACGAGAAGGATTGAAGTTAGGCAAAATGAAGGACCAATGAACAGTCACATCCAATATATAATAGAAAATGAATAAATGTAATCTCAACGTTCACCCATTGATTAAGCTGAACATTTAAGGAAAATTAACATTGTTTGAAGGGCACGTTTCAATTTGAAACCGAACGAAAGTTAACGGTCACGATTAAAGGTGCCGTTACAACGAACGGTTTATTGCTTCCGTCGCATACCAGACCTCAAAATACAGAAATAAACATACAGCTGAGATCAGCACGACGAGGCGAACAGAACGGTACACAGATACCAGTGATACGATTGAATTATAAAATTCGAATTTCCGCTACCGGAAATGCTGCAAAATTGCAGAGAATAAGATAAACAGAGTTAGAGAAGTCCAAATTTGACAAAACGAAATATGACGTCTTACTCAGAAGATGATTTACAAATTTATTGTGTAAAAATATTCAGATTTGGAAAACATTTTATTATCATCAAATATTAACTGATTTAAATTGAAATAAAATTACACAAAAAATAAACTTCAATATTATCGGATGGAAATTTACCATTTGCTATGTTTAATTAGACGTATTCTAAATATTAAATGTTCAATTCAAAATTTTATTATTTAAAAATTCACAAAAATTCAGTTAATTACGTTATTAAAACCATTAAAATTTACGGGTCGTTACACTCTCCCCCACTCAAAACTTTTCGTCCCTGAAAAGGAAGAAGGTAGGAGAATAGAAACAATCAGACAGAAAAGATAGATTAAAAGACAAGGATAAACAATTAATTTGAGACTATATAAAATTTTACTTGAAATATTCATTTGAAAACTTCATTTGCAATTCAATTATCTTTAATACTTTAAAACCCATTTGCAAATTTCTTGCTTCCTTTATAAATGCCATTTATATGAAAACTATTTGGAAACAATTATTTACATTATTACTTATTTTTACAAAGAAGCTATTTGAAAACATTAAATCCATAATTCATAAATTTATTAATTTTTATCTCAATATACTTTTCAAATATTATTAATAAATCAATAATCATTTACTTTAAATATGTTTTATTTAATTAATAACTTCTAAAATATTCATAACACTAAATTTTACTATTGAACCATGTAGTATATAAATAAAAAAATAAAAATAAAAAGATATAGTCAACAAGGAAAAGAAGGACGACTTGGAAAAACAGAATATAGGTGAATAAATAAAGTTGAGCAGATAAGGTAGATTCAAAAGAATAGTATCGGGCATGAATAATTAATTCAAACCAAAAAATTTCAATATCAAATATTAATATAGAATTCCTTTGTTGAAAATACCTTTATAATAAAATACTTTTATAACTCGATATTTCAACAAGTTTATCCTTGTTCCTGTAGACTCTGGTAGTGCGTTGATCAGGCGCAAAACTAGAATTCTCCAGGTACTTAGTAGACTTGTTTCAACACCCAGTGAAAATACTGGAAAATCTTTTAAAAACAGATATGGAAAGTACAATCCAAACAAAATAACAAACAAATCATGGATCGTAGATACACAATGTTTACGCTTGGGTCCCCCAGGAAACATCCGTACCTTTTAAGCATTCACTGCCTTGCGAATTTCGCCATGATAACAAAACTGTGGACCGCAGGATACATAACAATGGTTACGCCTGGATCCCCCAGGAAACATCCATACCCCTTAAGCAATCTCTGCCTTGCGGATTACGCCACTAACACGACCATAGATCGCAGATACACAATGGTTACGCCTGGATCCCCCAGGAAACATCCGTACCTTTTAAGCAATCACTGCCTTGCGAATTACGCTATGCAGTCGAGTTCGTAAGACCATGGGTAACGCCATGGAATTCGAAGGACACTCGAGTATCATATCCGGAAAACCAAAAATCAGAGAGAATAATATCGATAGAATGAATCCAAGATGTGGCCACAAATCGGATATCAAGCAGAAGGCACTTTCCATATCTTTACTTCGAAAATATGTATCATATAGTACCTTTTCAAATCACTTTCAAATATCGTACTTATATAAAGTCCATTATATATAAGATTTAATTTTCAAATCAAATACCTTTCCAAAATCAAAGTATATCAAATCAAACTTATATAGACTTCAATTATATAAGATTTCACTTTTCAAATTGAGTATCTTTTCAAATCTATAGTTTTTGAATCAACCTCATACTTATACAAACCAATTTTTATATAGGTTCGATAACTCCCAAATCAAGTATTTAGTCAAATACAAGGTTCTCAATTCAATTTGTTTCATATCAGTTCAGTTTCAAAATCATATACAATTTCACCAAATTATTTCTTCTCAAATTAAATATCTTCAGTTTCAAAATTTTCAAAATAATAAATTTAGAAAATAATCCAAATTTCTAAATCAATATCATTTAAGTCAACCAATTCATTTCCAAAATCAATGGTTTTCAAAATCAATCTTATACCTACATAAGGTCCATCTTATATAAGGATCAAATTTTACCAAATAAATTTTGTTGTATGAAGAGCCATATGGGATTGAATATCTTTGCTTTTATGTGTTATATATCTTTGTAATTTAAATTGGAAATTTTCTTTTAGTAAGCAAAGATATTCTAACCCGACAGCTTTCAATTTCAGCGTCAAAATATATCAATGATATTAGAATATAAGATGTACATACATCATCATTTCGCAAAATCACATTTGATCGCTCGCTCGATCACACAAGTTCGCTTTCGAACTAGTATTGTCCATTCGACTTCCCTAATGCGGATTTTGATGTGGTTTCTCGACTAGAAACCATCAGTCTCCTTGCATAACCATATACTATGATAGAGAATTCTAGAATCAAGCCCAAAATCCATATCAAATATTTGTCATCAAGAATCGAATGAAAAATCCTAACACGAAATGGTGTAATTCACCTCGAACTTGTGTACTCAAACCTGGATCAAATTAATTATCCGAATAAAACAACATACGTACAACTTATATATTTATTCCAACTTGTTAAATATATAGTTTCATAAAGATGTTACTAAGTTAAAACATTTAACTAAGCTTTATTCAAAATATTTTGAAGACCAAATTCTTTTCAAAACATTTCAAATCTAAATATCATATTAGAAAATTTTAAAATTGCCTTATTCATTTACTTAACAAAACAATTTCAACTTATTTAAATCATATTACTACATACTTTAACATACATACCAAAATTATATACTTTATACTTTTCAAAATTTCTTAGCTTTGAAAAGTTAACCTTGATTTGGAAGTTCTCGAACCTTCGAAATAGTTGAAGAAATCAATTTCAAATTCACGGGTTGGAAATCAACAAAAATCAGTAAATCAATTTCAATAGATAGGGTTATATCAAATCCAACACTCAAGGACTGAACACCGGCTCACTTCAAATCATTTCAAATATATAGACATATATCTTTTGAAAATCAAATCATACTTTGGAATTTGAAATCAAAATTGGTTTCACAAAATCACTCGCGTAGCAATGCTACTAAAGTGGCCTATCCCCCACTCTGAAACTCGAAAATCAATGTCGATGATGCATGCACTCATCACCGAAATTATTTTCCAGCGACATCAGTGAGTTCTGGACTTCTATTTTCTTAAACTTCTTTTGAAATTTCTTTGAAATCATTCAAAACTCATTAAAATCATTTGAAACATTACTTATTCAGAAAAATACTTTTAAATCATATTATTATTATATATTTCAAAATCTTAAAACCAATTTCAAAACACCGGGATTTAATTCTCGAATTTCAAATTTAAAATCCTTCAGTTATAAATCATTTTTAGATAAATCAAATTTCTTATATAATTTCAAATCCTTTCGAAACTTAAAATTCTCATTTTTAAAAGGTATATAATCCTTATCGAAAACATTTCAATTTTATATATAGAATATAATCATACTTATCAAAGTAATAATTTCGATATATAAAACAATTTCTAAAATACAAACAAGCCCGATTTTTCAAAGGATGGTTCAAGAATGAATTTCAAAACAAAGATTCAAATTAGAGGGACTCTAATCAAATAAGATTCTGATTCGAAGATAAGTTCGAACGAAAATGAGATAATTAATTACAAAACAGTAGATGGATACACTTATATAAATCGCGGGCGACCTTAACCGGGTCAACCGTGACTTCAAGCATATAATCGATGCGGAAATCTAAGGCAAATCGACATTCGATTGCCAAAGATAAAATTCGGCATATCAAGAGATAGCAGCATCCAAACCGAGTGATATATAAATTTTCGGTGAATCAATGCCAATTGTAAAGGAGTTTCACCCCTTTACAAAACATTCAAAGATCGGCGGGATCACCTATTCTTATAGAGATCATTCAAAGTGGAGTTATGGGATACTCCAGAATCAAAAGAATACCAATAGAGAGAGACAAGAATGAATTTTGGAACCATAGGGAACGTTCCAAAGTTCAAAGGAAATCGAGTCAAAAGGAAGAGATTAAACTCGAACGAAAGTGATTCTGTAAATAAATTTACAATATATGCTAAGTTTCGCCTAGAGCCAAAACTCTGATACCAACTGTAACGACCCGTTATTTTGGACCATTCAAATCGACAATAAATCCACACATGTCAGACTTGAATAATTCAAAACAATAGATTGTTAATTTAAATTTGGCAAAAATCAGCATATATAGTAAATAAATCAATCACAGAATCACAGATACACAGTAATACAATAATACGCAGCGGAATAGATAAAATAGTAGTTCATGAAGCTACTATATAAACATCATAGTTAAAAATAAAATACAACATAATATCTCAAATACAGTGAAGTCTTCAGTACGAATAGATGGCCTCTCTGAACAAATCAACTGGAAAAGCTGAAAGCTGAAACGATAATTGGATCTCCAAATGAAGCTCCAAACTCCAAGAGTGAGTCTCAAATGCTGTATCACTCGGTCTGACCCGAGCGTAAAGCAAAACACAAAACACTAGAGTCAGGATTAACATGCTTATATCAATAAATCCAACTCAAGTGAAATATAAACTGAAATACAATTAACTTAAAGGATGTATGGGATTACCATTCTCTAAGGATCCGTGGAACTATCTACAATGTAGAAATATACACTATAACACCATGGTCATTTCAATTTAATTTATACTTCAAACCCAAATATCATTTCATTTCAAATATATCTATTTTCCAAAATATTATATATAGGTTAAATAATTTATAAAGTAAAGTATTTAATTTCCTCAAGTCTCACAAATCGATTCGAATCAACTCAAATTCCAAATTCAAATTTATTCAAAGCTCAATTCATCAATTCAATTCAGTTCTAAATAGACCATTTAAATTTTCAATATATTTCAAAGCTTTAATATTCAACATTACAAAGTTAAATTTAACAGTTCCATATAGCTCTTGATTAAACTTCATTATTATTTAATCAGGGAATATCCACTTAATAAATTCAATATCATTTAACTAGCCTTAAATTACATTTTTACTAAATATTTCCTTAAATTTATTTGAACAAGAAATATTCATTAAATTACTTAAATCAAACCCAAGTTATAAGTCATATCTTAAATCTCAATTTCAATAAGTTTCAAATTGGTTTAATTAAATAAAATTTATCTTTTGAATATAATTTTAACTAAATTCAAATTATCTTTCCAACCTTACTAATTCAAATTATTACCAAAATCTATTTTGAAATATAAATTTTATACTTAAACATATCATATGTATTAAATCCATCTTAATTAAATTAAATATCATTATTAAATCTATATATATCATTACCATTTCAATATAATAATTTAAGAATCAACTTTTATTAAAACCATATATTTCTTTCCAAAACCATAGAATTTATTTTCAAAATATTTATATATGGACCAACGGTGTCTGTATATAATTTCCTATTTATGGTCAAGTGATACGAATATTTATCATTTCAATCCGTAAATTTAAATACATACGGGTAGATATCATTTCGACCCGTAATCCCAAATTCAAATCAATTGAAAATCGCTTGGGTTTATCATTTCAACCCATAACGATTTTCTCCTATTCTAAAGTCCGTTCGGGTATGTATCATTTCAACCCATAGTGAATTCTAAACTACAGGGAACTTGCAGAGTGATAACAGATAATATAATAATATAAAACATGCATATATCAACAATAACAAAATAAATATAAACAATAGGATATGGTGTCATATCCCACAGGTGAACAATTACAGATAATAACATATATAACAATTTAAATAACTACAACTGCATATTTCAATTGTCGTTTCAATTGAAATCAAATTTAATAAATAAAAGAACGTTAAATCGTGAGTGATTACTCACCTTCGAGGTTAGAGAGAATAGACAATGAAATGGGTTATGGATCCAAGCAAGAGTCCTAAATCAAAGCAAGATTGTGCACGAATTGACGAACAGAGCTGATCAATATGAATAGACGAAAACGAATCAGACTCAAATTAGCTTGATATAAAATTTAGACGAGATGTAAATTATATTATTATCTTCCTTAAACCAAATATTCAATTTAAAATACATATACATTTTAAATAAGCCTTAATTTAAATATATATTCATTGAATCAAACATATATACATATTATATATATTATATAATGGATCATAAATCACTACAAACTTATATACATAAAATGTTATAAAACCATTATAACTCAACCGACCCTGATATAAACAACCAACCAAGTTGTACGTACTTTATATAATATATATATAATCAAAGATTATAACAACTAATACAATAAACCCGAAAAGTGAAAGTTTTAAAAACATATTATACCGTTTACCCTTTAGACACATTATATACAATCTTGTATAACTGCATAAATATACAACACAATATATACCACTAAATAAAATTATATAAACTTATAACGTCTATAATTATACAACTTAAAATAAAAATCATATGCGTAACCGAAGCTATATAACTAATTTATAACACTCTATACGGTTGCAAATGCATTTGTTCAGGCTAATATATATATATATATATATATACTTTATAACTATATATATAAACAGCAGGAGAAGATTACTTGCATATGCAACCTATCACATAAGCTACTGTGCAAATGTATATATAACTTCATATTAATAAACTTATATAGACTACATCACAATATGTGTATATACGTGATACGAAATTCACTTAAAAAATGTAGGCATATAAATTTCCATATTTACAAAATTGGATATTTTTAAAATATATTATATATATACAAAATAATATGAAATCAGTTTATCAGAATAAGGTAGACAAATGAAAAACATGAAATATAGACATATGCGTACCAACTAACCTATATATATAGATTAAACAACAACCTTTATGACAAAACTGGCATACCCATACGTCTTTCAAAACCAAATATACATAGCTAGCTGACATTACTACTCTATAAAATCTAACATATGTAACTTTGAATATAACAAAGCAAATGTATATTATTAAAATTCTATCTGTACTATCCTATTACAAAAATCAGATCGTATATGAAAACTACATTTAAAAACGAATATATATAAATCATCTAGTACAGCTTATGCAATATAACATACCATATTATTTTCTGCAAAATACAATACTTATAAAGATATATATATATATATAAGTAATATAAACATATAATATCTTTACTTCGGTCATACAAACAGAGAAAATGAAACATCTTAGTACATACAACTTGAAAAACTCGTACATAAATCTGTATATATAAAATAACAGAGAAAATATATAACTGACTTATTATAAATTGAATTATGTATACCTATATGGCCCAGCAGTTCATACATATAAATGTGTAAAACTTTTATGCAAAAATGAACAGTTTATATAAATCTGATACAAAATTAAATATATGTGGATTTGTATATTTTTCTTAGCAAAGAGACAAAGGAAAAGACAATATATATCACCTCGATATATATGCGGCTAAGCTCGACTTTGGTGGCTCGGGTGGATGGTCGCGCACGGCTGTGCTCGGCGAGAGTTTCTGGCGAGCGGAGGAGGAGAGGAGGAAGGCGAGTGGTGGTTCACGGTGGTCGGGGTTTTGGGTCTGTCTGATGACGTGGAGGGTATGGGATTGGCGTCGGTTTCAGTTAGGGTTGGTGCGATGTGGGGAGGTAGGGGAGATCTTGGTGGGGAAGGAAGTAACGTGGTGGCTGGACACGATAGTGGGTTGGAGGCATGACCGAGCTTTGGGTTGCGTGGCCATTCTAGGTGAGGGAGAAGGAAGGGTTCACAGTTTTGGTTTCGAAGCAAAGAAGGGGCAAAATATTGGGGAGGAAGTAAAACGACAGAGGAAAGAAAAGAGAAAAGAGAGAGGAAAGAAAGTGAGAAGAGAAAGAAGAATAAAACTCTGGGAAGAAAAATAATTTTGCAGAATGAGACGAGAAGGATTGAAGTTAGGCAAAATGAAGGACCAATGAACAGTCACATCCAATATATAATAGAAAATGAATAAATGTAATCTCAACGTTCACCCATTGATTAAGCTGAACATTTAAGGAAAATTAACATTGTTTGAAGGGCACGTTTCAATTTGAAACCGAACGAAAGTTAACGGTCACAATTAAAGGTGCCGTTACAATGAACGGTTTATTGCTTCCGTCGCGTACCAGACCTCAAAATACAAAAATAAACATATAGCTGAGATCAGCATGACGAGGCGAATAGAACGGTACACAGATACCAGTGATACGATTGAATTATAAAATTCAAATTTCCGCTACCGGAAATGCTGCAAAATTGCAGAGAATAAGATAAATGGAGTTAGAGAAGTCCAAATTTGACAAAACGAAATATGACGTCTTACTCAGAAGATGATTTACAAATTTATTGTGTAAAAATATTCAGATTTGGAAAACATTTTATTATCATCAAATATTAACTGATTTAAATTGAAATAAAATTACACAAAAAATAAACTTCAATATTATCGGATGGAAATTTACCATCTGCTATGTTTAATTAGATGTATTCTAAATATTAAATGTTCAATTCAAAATTTTATTATTTAAAAATTCACAAAAATTCAGTTAATTACGTTATTAAAACCATTAAAATTTACGGGTCGTTACATAAATACAACAAAGATAAAAAAACATTAGTGGAAAAAAGTGAAATAATCTTCAATGACAATATCTATGACCACCACTTCCGCTTCCTCTTTCTCTTTGATTAAATTCTAGTTCATTACTTAAATTTCTTATTGCAAAGGAAATTGCTTGCTGAAGTCCTAAATGATAAGTTTAATCTGGTTCTTTACCTTACGCTTAGCCGCCTTTCATACTTCTGTTGCTTCCTTCTAATAGAGTTAAGGGTTTTCCCTAAGGCAATTATGTAATTTAGTATGTGACTTAACTCTTAGAAGAGAATCTTGTTCTTATACAAGAATCTTGTTCCAAATGATGTAAGCATTTGATTTGATTTTCTTTTATATATGTTGTTATATAGAGATATAAATAATGAATTAAATGCCTTACACATCTATAAGTAGAACATCATTAGGAGAAGTAACTTTTATATATTGTAGTTACGAATGTGTTCGTAACCAGGAGTATTGAGTCGATACATATACATACACACACACACATATACACACTTTCTCCATAAATATTCCGAGTCAAGATGTATTGAGAAAAGGATATCGATATGTCTGTTGAAACTAGTGTATATAGCGATCTCAATGAGATGGACAGTGAATTAGTCATGATCATTAGGGAAAACCAAGGGGTTGTGTACTTGTGGTTACTTTAGAATAATCGCATAATGACTCAATGAGAGTCTTTTATACGTTAATATAACTAAGTCAATATAGAAGACCTTAATGTAACAACATACAGTAGTCTTCAGACTTGAGTGTACCACTGATCTTAAGTAGCTGGCTATACTTTGATTTTAGTTAAATACTTAGCCTGGCGACCTTATTACAACTATAGTTGGGTATTGTAACGACCCGTAAATTTCAACTGTTTTAATAACGTAATTAGTTGAAATTTTGTGAAAATTTTAAACAATAAAATTTTGAAATAAAAATTTAATATTTGAAATACGTCTAGTTAAACATAGCAATTGGTAAATTTTCGTCCGAAAATATGAAGTTTATTTCGCGCGTAAATTCACTTCAATTTAATCAGTTAAAAAAAGCGATGAAAATAAAATGTTTTCGGAACCTAAATATTTTTCAATAGAAAAATTCTAAACCATCTTCTGAGCAAGATGTCAGTTTGTCGTTTTTCCAAATTCGGACATCTTTGGCTCCGTTGATCTTATTTTTCAGTGTTTTTCTTGCATTTTCCGCTAGTAGAAAATTCGAATTTTTATAATTCAATCATACCACTGATATCTGTATGCCGTTTTGATCGTCTCGCCACGCTGATCTCTACGGTATATTTAATTCGGTGTTTGGAAATCCGATAAGCGGCGGAATCTGTGAATTATCGGACTGTATCGGTACCGGTTTCATGTCCTTTGGTTATTGTGACCTTTTGAATTTCTTGCCCGTTCAATCTTCCAACGTATAACTCAACAGCCATATGATTTATTATTCACTGACTTTTTCCTACTGTGGGGTTCAAAAGAATTTGTCGTTTCATTTTATTTTTCCGAACGTTCGTGTTTTGTTTCGAGAAAAAATTATATTTTCAAATGTTTCATTTCTAGGTTGCCTGTTCATTTTAAAACATATTAACTTGAAACTTTTTATATCCTTCTTCTTTTACCTTCTCTGCTTGTTCCTTCATCAATCATCGATCTGGTTTTCCCTTCCAAACACATACCACCCTATCACCTAACTCCTCCCAAACCCACATGAGTCGCCCCTCCCTTCCACGGCTCCATTTCTCTTTTCCCAGCCCGCCACCGCCGGCCGCCCTACCCAGCTCCTTCTCCTCCACGCCATATAGCCAAACAACCCACGTCCTGATCTTGCCTCCCCTCATCAGCTCCAGCCCTGGCCGAGAACCACCGCCGCCCTCTTCCCTTAACCGCGCTCTCACCCTCTCTCTCTGCTCTTTCTTTTCCCGAGCACCCAAGCCTTGTCCCCAATATTTTCACCGCCCTCCACGCGAATTCCCAACCACCGGCCTTCCCCTCTTCACATCTCCCTCCCATCCACCACCACCTCACATCACCTCCTCCCTGCAACTAAGGACAGCCTCTTCTTCTGTGATGTGTAAGTTATATTTTAAGTAATACAAGTTTCGAAAAATTGTTATTATATATGGGATAGGTTTTTATATATATTTAAGTATACTAAGCTTTAATTTGATATATGTATATATCTATTATGGTAGTATTATATATAGTTGCTGGGGTTTTTATTTCTTTGAATGCTTAAGTGTATAAATGTATATTCAGTCTAAGCTTTGTTGTATATGATAATATATATAAAATAGAACTAGTATTACAAAGTATGGGTTGCAGTTTTATGTTATGGGTTTAAAGGTGTATATATAGTAAGTTATATAAGATATAAGAATATTTTTCGGTTGGTTTTCACTTATATATAATTATACGTATAATATTTATATACTAGTCTGCATGGATTTATCTCTTCCAAGATTTATATATGGAAGTGGTTTGGATACATTGTATATGTTGCACTGTAATCGCATTATGAGTTAGTTTATATTATATATGTGGTGATGTTAGTTTAAAATAGGACAGTTTTATGTTATGTTAGCATTTTGGGTTTCGTATGAGTATATGTATATATAATATAAATTGTACAATCTGTGGTCAGTTATATTATTTTATATAGATAGTATATAAACAGGTTCGTGTATATATATATAAGTTTATTTCAAGTATATTGTCTATTTGAGCAAGTAAGTGTATATTTTATAAAATAAGTTATAGTGAAAAATATAAGTATTGATTTTCTAATCATATTATATATATATATATATATATTTTTTCCAGTCGAATATGTTATATATGTTTACAGTCTATTTTATATTATATTATAAAGTTGCTTAGGATATAAGTTATTTAATAGTTAATTTGTATACATAATATAAAAGTTTATAAGGTTATATAGTATAGATTATTCATGTTATTTTATAAAGTTATGTTTGTGCTGTTGGATTCATATGTTATATCTATTCAAGTCTACACATATTTTTATATTGTCTGCATTTTTTGTTGTTGTATGGTCTACACATAGGTTGGTGATATATATAGCATAGACTTTTACAGTCTGCTCTATAAGCCATATATAAAAGTTATCTGAATTGTATAGTAGTCTATATATTATTTATGTGCTGTCTGCATTTGTATATTAGTTTTAAGTATGGTTTTATAAAGAGAATACATGAATTTTAAATGGGTTGAACTGAAGTGATTTTGTTATTATAAGTATGTATTTTTTTTTATTATTAAAAATTTTGTCTTAAATCAAAATATTTATTTTAATAAAATAACAAATATTTCTGTATATATGTATATATCTCAAACTGATTCTGATTCAGTTCTTCATTTCTTGATTATCAGCTTCGTTCGTCGATTCGAGTTCAATCTTGCCTTGTTTTGAAATTCGTGCTTGGATTCGTAACTTATCTCATTGTCTATTCTATTCTAGCCTCGGAAGGTGAGCAATCACTCACGATTAATGTTCTTTTATTTATTAAATCTGATTTCAATTGAAACGACAATTGAAATATACTGCTGTTATTTATGCTATTAACTGTATCAGTTCACCTGTGACATCTGACACCATCATCTGTTATATATGCAATGATAATCCAATTTGGTTGTTAAATGTTGATTGTTTGATGTTTACAATTGGACGTTAAAATTGTAATGTATAAAGTGATAAATATTATGCAAATAAATTTGATGTAGGATAATAAAAATTTGAATCGACACATATGTTGGATTTGATTAGTTGAATATGACCCCTTTTAATTGTTAAATTAATTGACATGTAGAATAGTGCAAATTACACTTTGAACCATCGACGTATATGGGATTAATTGTTGTAGTGTAAAAATTGAAATTGAATGACAAGTGAAAACCGTAATGTAAAAATCTTTAATCTACATGAAATGATAGTGTAGATTCTAGAAATAATTATATTAATTCGTACAAATAACAATGCGAATTAATACGGTTATTTCGGGATTATTGGATTGATATTGATTGTTGTTATTGATTGTTTATTTACTTTGACTCCATACCAGCTATCACACTGCAAGTTCCCTTTGCTATGTTTTGATTTTGAATTGAATTGGAATCGGGTTGAAATGATAAATACCCAAATTGAACTTTGACCCTAGGATAGAGAATTAAATAAAAACCCGATTGGTCAATAATTTGATTTAAAAGTAAATGAAAATTTTATTTGAATAAATAATATGGTTTTGAAATGAAATTGAAATTTGAATTTTAATGAAAGGAAAATGTTAATATTTAATAATATGAAACGAAATATTAACAATGTAATTGATGAAAGAATGTTGTTTAATTTGAGAAATGATTGAATTAAGTTGAAATTATAATTAAGTTTGAAATTATTAAACTTTGAAATTTTTAATAATTAAGTTTTGAATTATTTAATAATTAAATAAGATTGAATTATTTAATGATTAAATTGAATTGAATTCTTTAATAAGCGAAATTGAATTTTTGAATAAGTGAATTTTACTTCGTAAATAATTGAAATTGAGTTTTCTTTATTAAGTGAGTTTTGGAAAATTATTCAAGAAAGTAAATAAGCGAAATGGAATTTCTTTAACAAGAAATGAAAATGTGATATTTTTGGAATTAATGTAAGACTTGTAATTGAAAGAATTGATTTGACGAATTTAGTTTAAATTCAAAATTGTAAAGTTTGATTTAATGAAGTTGAACTTAAGAATTGATTTAATGAATTGGAAATTTAATAGAAATTGTTTTGAATGATAAAGTAACTTAACGAATATTGAATGAAATTGATAAATGAGTTTAAATTGATTTGAATGTTAAATTAAATTTATTTAAATGATTTCAGAATGAAACTTGTTTGCGAACTTGAATCAATATTTGAATTGTTTTAAATAAAGATTGAAATTGAATTGTAAGATCTTGAAATTATGAATTTTGAAACGTAAATTTTGGAAATTGATTTCGAAAGACAAGTGAAATGTCGATTTTCGAATTGAAATTGAAATTGAATTTGATTTGGTTTTGAAATATATAAACGACCAATCGGTGAAATAATTTCGAAGTTATTAAAGAGACCGGAATTCGGTTATGGATATACTCTCTATCTAAACCGAAAACCACTTTAATAACTATACGCGGAGTGATGATCCAGAATGAAGAGGTTGGAATGATGTACGTGTTGACTGAAGAAAGAGAATGATGATGGATAGCCTTGACACTTGTGTCAAATTGGAAATGACTAAAACAGGAGCTGTGCCGGGCCAATGGAGGATTTGCTACCTCAAGTGGACACACTTCTTTGAACTACTTATACTTGTTGTCGATTGGTGCACCCTTGATTTTGGGAGTGTTGTTTCACGGTGTTGCGGGCGCTGCGGCATTGCGTTCTCACCAGTCCGGATCAGGTGAACGGTAGTATCACTACCTTGGGTATTGCCTCATGTGCCTTGTCATACTTGTATTCCATTTATACGCGACCACTATGATTTTGATTTGTACCTTTAGTATATGGATTGCCCTCTGGTGACTTCCGGTTTTGGGGAAACTACGGTCTTGTATATGCTTTTGGGAATAAAAATGTGTTAAGGGTGGAATGGGCCATGACTTAACGCTATTTTGATATCTTTTTATATTACTGATAGACATTATCTACTTATCGTACACTACTACATAGTAGATAGTTTAACGGATCCTTAAAGGATGGTTATTCCAAACATCCTTTGAGTTACTTGTATTTCAATTGCTATTTCACTTGAGTTGGATTTATTAATATAAGAATGTTAATCCTGACTCGAGTGTCTTGTGTTTTGCTTTACGCTCGGGTCAGACTGAGTGGTTCAGCTTTCGAGACTCACCTTTGGAGTTGGAGCTTCGCTTGGAGATCCAGCTATTTATCCAGCTTTCAGATATTCGATGATTCCAGTGATGTATTCTGATTTGTATCTGATGTATCGTGTTACTCTTCCGTTGTATCTGGTTTAACTCTGATGTATCGTATTTCTCTTCTGTTGTAAACTCTGATGTATTTTATATATTCATATAGTAGCTTCATGAACTACTATCTCTTTTATTTCCGCTGCAATTATTACTCTGTGTTTGTGATCTGTGATTATTTATTTACTGTATATGTTCAGTTTTGCCAAATTTAAATTAACAACGCGGTATTTTGAGCAATTCAACCCCGGCATGAGTGTCTACCTGTACACTTATAATGGATGCGAATGGTCCAAAATGGCGGGTCGTTACAGTTGGTATCAGAGCTTTGGTAGCTCTAGGCAAAACTTAACATATAGGGTAAATGTATTTATAGAATCACTCTCATTCGAGTTTCAATCTCTTCCTTTGACTCAATTCCTTTGAATTTTGGAACGTTCCCCTCGGTTCCGAAATTCATTCGTGTCCTTCACTATTCGTCTTCTTTCAAATTCCGGAGCACCCTATAACTCCATTTTGAATGATATCTATAATAGATCGGCGGTCTCGCCAATCTTCGAATGATTCGTAAAGGAGCAAAACTCCTTTACAATAGGCATTAATTTACCGAAGATTTCTGTATCCTCGGTTTACGATGCTATCTATTACCTGCTATACCTGAATTCCATCTATTGAGATCGAGTGTTGATTTACCTCGGAAATTCAGCATCGATCTTATTCTTGAAGTTACGGACGACCCGGTTAAGGTTGCCCGTGAATTAAATAAACTCATTCACCTCCTGATTGTGGTAATTGAATTATCGTATCCTCTGTTTCAAACTTATTTTCGAAACAAAATTCTCTTTGATTTGAGTCTATCAAAAATTTGAATCTCTATCCTTGCTTTGAAATCCATTATTGAATCGTTAAGCGAGGAAGTGTATTTGTAAATTAATTTTAAAATATTTTATATTGTGTTGTTTGAGTTGTTGATGTTGATTTGGGTTTTCGATCGATTCGTCTGATCAACGCTATCGATAGGATTTCCAAAACACATGAGCAGAGCAAACTGACACAATATTGTTTTCAAATTTGTTTGATTATATTATAAAAAAAATATAAGTAAAATTTTCTGAAATTTAATAGGTTAATTAAATTGTTTGTTTGAAATGATAATATTTGATTATCATTTATTATTCTAAAATAAATTTATTTAGAATTTGGAATGAATTAAATTCAGAAATTTGTGAATTTAGTTTCCGGTGATTTCGAACTTTGGTTTTTAAAATTTTAAAGTATATATTATTGGAAGTATTTTCGAATAGAAATCGTTTCCAAAGAATTTTTTAAATGTTGAAATCAGTGATCTTCTCTTTGTCGCTGGAAAATAATTTCGGTGATGACGGCCGCATCATCGACGTTCATTTTCGAGTTTCGAAGTGGAGAAACCATTCTGTAGCTTTGCTACGGTTTTGTTGTGAGAAAGAAAAAAATAAATTATTTTGATTTAAATTTCTTCAGTATAATTTGATTTATATATATATATGGGTATCTTATATAAAAAAAAAATTAATTTGATTTGATATAAATATATTATATATATCTCTAAATTGTTTAAAGTTAATCGGAAATCTAATTCTTAAATTTTGTTAAAGGATGTTTTTAATTAAATAAAACCAAAATTTGGAATAAATATTTAAACTTGAATAAATGAATTTGGAAAATTTTATTCGTATATTGTTCAACTGCATTCTAATACAACTTATCCAAAATCATTCAGAAGTTGAATATGTAATTGGATAATATATAAGATAAATTGAATTTATAAATAAAATTTGAATGTTATACACTAAATTTTTATTTTAAAGATGTTAATAGAGTTAGATAGTATAAAAAGTAAACTCAGTTAATAATGAAATAAATTTGTTTTAAAAGAATTAATAACTTGAAATTTGATCAACATATGAAAATACCATGAATTTAAGAGAAATTAATAGATGTAAATTAATTTAAATCAAAACTTTTATGTTTAAATTAATTTATATGGTTAAATATATGTGATTAGATATATTAAGTAGAATAAATTTAACAGTAATTTGGAATAAAGAAGAATTTAAATTGTTGAAGAAAATATGATTATAATAAAAGACTATTCAAATTTATGGTTTTAGAAATTGTAAATTGAAGATAATTGGATAATAAGAAAATGAATTTAGAAATAGTTGAGATTGATTTTAGTGAAATAAAATGGATTAAATCAATTATTGAATATCAATTAATTTAAATTTGAATTTATATGGTTTAAATTGATTGTTATTTTGTATTTCACATCTGTCTTCTTTCTGGTTGTTTCTATTCTCCTACCTCGCTCCTTTTCGGGGACGAAAAGTTTTGAGTGGGGGAGAGTGTAACGACCCGTAAATTTCAACTGTTTTAATAACGTAATTAGTTGAAATTTTGTGAAAATTTTAAACAATAAAATTTTGAAATAAAAATTTAATATTTGAAATTCGTCTAGTTAAACATAGCAACTGGTAAATTTTCGTCCGAAAATATGAAGTTTATTTCGCGCGTAAATTCACTTCAATTTAATCAGTTAAAAAAAGCGATGAAAAGAAAATGTTTTCGGAACCTAAATATTTTTACATAGAAAAATTCTAAACCATCTTCTGAGCAAGATGTCAGTTTGTCGTTTTTCCAAATTCGGACATCTTTGGCTCCGTCGATCTTATTTTTCAGTGTTTTTCTTGCATTTTCCGCTAGTAGAAAATTCGAATTTTTATAATTCAATCATACCACTGATATATGTATGCCGTTTTGATCGTCTCGCCACGCTGATCTCTACGGTATATTTAATTCGGTGTTTTGAAATCCGATAAGCGGTGGAATCTGTGAATTATCGGACTGTATCGGTACCGGTTTCATGTCCTTTGGTTATTGTGACCTTTTGAATTTCTTGCCCGTTCAATCTTCCAACGTATAACTCAACAGCCATATGATTTATTATTCACTGACTTTTTCCTACTGTGGGGTTCAAAAGAATTCGTCGTTTCATTTTATTTTTCCGAACGTTCGTGTTTTGTTTCGAGAAAAATTTATATTTTCAAATGTTTCATTTCTAGGTTGCCTGTTCATTTTAAAACATATTAACTTGAAACTTTTTATATCCTTCTTCTTTTACCTTCTCTGCTTGTTCCTTCATCAATCATCGATCTAGTTTTCCCTTCCAAACACATACCACCCTATCACCTAACTCCTCCCAAACCCGCATGAGTCGCCCCTCCCTTCCACGGCTCCATTTCTCTTTTCCCAGCCCGCCACCGCCGGCCGCCCTACCCAGCTCCTTCTCCTCCATGCCATATAGCCAAACAACCCACGTCCTGATCTTGCCTCCCCTCATCAGCTCCAGCCCTGGCCGAGAACCACCGCCGCCCTCTTCCCTTAACCGCGCTCTCACCCTCTCTCTCTGCTCTTTCTTTTCCCGAGCACCCAAGCCTTGTCCCCAATATTTTCACCGCCCTCCACGCGAATTCCCAACCACCGGCCTTCCCCTCTTCACATCTCCCTCCCATCCACCACCACCTCACATCACCTCCTCCCTGCAACTAAGGACAGCCTCTTCTTCTGTGATGTGTAAGTTATATTTTAAGTAATACAAGTTTCGAAAAATTGTTATTATATATGGGATAGGTTTATATATATATTTAAGTATACTAAGCTTTAATTTGATATATGTATATATCTATTATGGTAGTATTATATATAGTTGCTGGGGTTTTTATTTCTTTGAATGCTTAAGTGTATAAATGTATATTCAGTCTAAGCTTTGTTGTATATGATAATATATATAAAATAGAACTAGTATTACAAAGTATGGGTTGCAGTTTTATGTTATGGTTTTAAAGGTGTATATATAGTAAGTTATATAAGATATAAGAATATTTTTTGGTTGGTTTTCACTTATATATAATTATACGTATAATATTTATATACTAGTCTGCATTGATTTATCTCTTCCAAGATTTATATATGGAAGTGGTTTGGATACATTGTATATGTTGCACTGTAATCGCATTATGAGTTAGTTTATATTATATATGTGGTGATGTTAGTTTAAAATAGGACAGTTTTATGTTATGTTAGCATTTTGGGTTTCGTATGAGTATATGTATATATAATATAAATTGTACAATCTGTGGTCAGTTATATTATTTTATATAGATAGTATATAAACAGGTTCGTGTATATATATAAGTTTATTTCAAGTATATTGTCTATTTGAGAAAGTAAGTGTATATTTTATAAAATAAGTTATAGTGAAAAATATAAGTATTGATTTTCTAATCATATTATATATATATATATATATATTTTCCAGTCGAATATGTTATATATGTTTACAGTCTATTTTATATTATATTATAAAGTTTCTTAGGATATAAGTTATTTAATAGTTAGTTTGTATATATATTTAAAAGTTTATAAGGTTATATAGTATAGATTATTCATGCTATTTTATAAAGTTATGTTTGTGCTGTTGGATTCATATGTTATATCTATTCAAGTCTACACATATTTTTATATTGTCTGCATTTTTGTTGTTGTATGGTCTACACATAGGTTGGTGATATATATAGCATAGACTTTTACAGTCTGCTCTATAAGCCACATATAAAAGTTATCTGAATTGTATAGTAGTCTATATATTATTTATGTGGTGTCTGCATTTGTATATTAGTTTTAAGTATGGTTTTATAAAGAGAATACATGAATTTTAAATGGGTTGAACTGAAGTGATTTTGTTATTATAAGTATGTATTTTTTTTTATTTTATTAAAAATTTTGTCTTAAATTAAAATATTTATTTTAATGAAATAACAAATATTTCTGTATATATGTATATATCTCAAACTGATTCTGATTCAGTTCTTCATTTCTTGATTATCAGCTTCGTTCGTCGATTCGAGTTCAATCTTGCCTTGTTTTGAAATTCGTGCTTGGATTCGTAACTTATCTCATTGTCTATTCTATTCTAGCCTCGGAAGGTGAGCCATCACTCACGATTAATGTTCTTTTATTTATTAAATCTGATTTCAATTGAAACGACAATTGAAATATACTGCTGTTATTTATGCTATTAACTGTATCAGTTCACCTGTGACATCTGACACCATCATCTGTTATATATGCAATGATAATCCAATTTGGTTGTTAAATGATTGATTGTTTGATGTTTACAATTGGACGTTAAAATTGTAATGTATAAAGTGATAAATATTATGCAAATAAATTTGACGTAGGATAATAAAAATTTGAATCGACACATATGTTGAATTTGATTAGTTGAATATGACCCCTTTTAATTGTTAAATTAATTGACATGTAGAATAGTGATAATTACACTTTGAACCATCGACGTATATGGGATTAATTGTTGTAGTGTAAAAATTGAAATTGAATGACAAGTGAAAACCGTAATGTAAAAATCTTTAATCTACATGAAATGATAGTGTAGATTCTAGAAATAATTATATTAATTCGTACAAATAACAATGCGAATTAATACGGTTATTTCGGGATTATTGGATTGATATTGATTGTTGTTATTGATTGTTTATTTACTTTGACTCCATACCAGCTATCACACAGCAAGTTCCCTTTGCTATGTTTTGATTTTGAATTGAATTGGAATCGGGTTGAAATGATAAATACCCAAATTGAACTTTGACCCTAGGATAGAGAATTAAATAAAAACCCGATTGGTCAATAATTTGATTTAAAAGTAAATGAAAATTTTATTTGAATAAATAATATGGTTTTGAAATGAAATTGAAATTTGAATTTTAATGAAAGGAAAATGTTAATATTTAATAATATGAAACAAAATATTAACAATGTAATTGATGAAAGAATGTTGTTTAATTTGAGAAATGATTGAATTAAGTTGAAATTATAATTAAGTTTGAAATTATTAAACTTTGAAATTTTTTAATAATTAAGTTTTGAATTATTTAATAATTAAATAAGATTGAATTATTTAATGATTAAATTGAATTGAATTCTTTAATAAGCGAAATTGAATTTTTGAATAAGTGAATTTTACTTCGTAAATAATTGAAATTGAGTTTTCTTTATTAAGTGAGTTTTGGAAAATTATTCAAGAAAGTAAATAAGCAAAATGGAATTTCTTTAACAAGAAATGAAAATGTGATATTTTTGGAATTAATGTAAGACTTGTAATTGAAAGAATTGATTTGACGAATTTAGTTTGAATTCAAAATTGTAAAGTTTGATTTAATGAAGTTGAACTTAAGAATTGATTTAATGAATTGGAAATTTAATAGAAATTGTTTTGAATGATAAAGTAACTTAACGAATATTGAATGAAATTGATAAATGAGTTTAAATTGATTTGAATGTTAAATTAAATTTATTTAAATGATTTCAGAATGAAACTTGTTTGCGAACTTGAATCAATATTTGAATTGTTTTAAATAAAGATTGAAATTGAATTGTAAGATCTTGAAATTATGAATTTGGAAGTTTTGAAACGTAAATTTTGGAAATTGATTTCGAAAGACAAGTGAAATGTTGATTTTCGAATTGAATTTGATTTGGTTTTGAAATATATAAACGACCAATCGGTGAAATAATTTCGAAGTTATTAAAGAGACCGGAATTCGGTTATGGATATACTCTCTATCTAAACCGAAAACCACTTTAATAACTATACGCGGAGTGATGATCCAGAATGAAGTGGTTGGAATGATGTACGTGTTGACTGAAGAAAGAGAACGATGATGGATAGCCTTGACACTTGTGTCAAATTGGAAATGACTAAAACAGGAGCTGTGCTGGGCCAATGGAGGATTTGCTACCTCAAGTGGACACACTTCTTCGAACTACTTATACTTGTTGTCGATTGGTGCACCCTTGATTTTGGGAGTGTTGTTTCACGGTGTTGAGGGCGCTGCGGCGTTGCGTTCTCACCAGTCCGGATCAGGCGAACGGTAGTATCACTACCTTGGGTATTGCCTCATGTGCCTTGTCATACTTGTATTCCATTTATACGCGACCACTACGATTTTGATTTGTACCTTTAGTATATGGATTGCCCTCTGGTGACTTCCAGTTTTGGGGAAACTACGGTCTTGTATATGCTTTTGGGAATAAAAATGTGTTAAGGGTGGAATGGGCCATGACTTAACGCTATTTTGATATCTTTTTATATTACTGATAGACATTATCTACTTATCGTACACTACTACATAGTAGATAGTTTAACGGATCCTTAAAGGATGGTTATTCCAAACATCCTTTGAGTTACTTGTATTTCAATTGCTATTTCACTTGAGTTGGATTTATTAATATAAGAATGTTAATCCTGACTCGAGTGTCTTGTGTTTTGCTTTACGCTCGGGTCAGACTGAGTGGTTCAGCTTTCGAGACTCACCTTTGGAGTTGGAGCTTCGCTTGGAGATCCAGCTATTTATCCAGCTTTTAGATATTCGATGATTCCAGTGATGTATTCTGATTTGTATCTGATGTATCGTGTTACTCTTCCGTTGTATCTGGTTTAACTCTGATGTATCGTATTTCTCTTCTGTTGTAAACTCTGATGTATTTTATATATTCATATAGTAGCTTCATGAACTACTATCTCTTTTATTTCCGCTGCAATTATTACTCTGTGTCTGTGATCTGTGATTATTTATTTACTGTATATGTTCAGTTTTGCCAAATTTAAATTAACAACGGGGTATTTTGAGCAATTCAACCCCGGCATGAGTGTCTACCTATACACTTATAATGGATGCGAATGGTCCAAAATGGCGGGTCGTTACAGGTATACTTGAACTACTTGAGGTAAAACACTAACTAAGAGAGGATTCGTCTTCTTTGTATAGAAGGTCAAAATCATAGTATTAGCAGTCACCTTAAAGTCAAAATCTTTGGCCAAAGTAACATGGTTAATTAGTAAATTATCGGATTGAACTAAAGACTTTAAAGTGGTCATCGTAGTTTAATGCAGATAGTAATAGAATTTTTGACCTTAAACCAAACTATATATATATATATCTAAGTGATATATTGATGCTGAAAATAATACATGTACAAAATGTCATTACTAGGCGTGCTTATTTCAGACTAGAAATTCAATTTTGACTAAATAGTATATAAACATTGAACGTGTCCCAATATGCTTCAGCAAAGTCCATATAGGCTTCAATATTTTAATTATTCAAATATAGACTAAGGACCGAGTTCACATCAGAGAATCAACACAAGCTCGTTGTTAATTATTTCCGAGTTTGACCAATGGTAAGATTAATTTAAAAATGTTATAAATTAATAATGAATTAATAAAAATTCTATAATAATATTTTGTTACTATTTTAATTAATTAATTAAAGCATAAAATTGGGCAAAACAATAAGGGAACCCGACAAGTTAGAAGCAAGTGAAATAGGTATATTTCAAAAAAAAAATTCCATTTTGGATGTTTTGGCCTATGAAGTCTAGAGGTATATTAGATCCAATATAATAAAGTTTTAAATAAAGTATTATTTTATTTAAGTTTTTTAAAATGGAGCTTAAATTTGATTTAAATTTAAATGCATTAGTGCATCAAATACACATATGTGTATGATAATCATGTGTTAAAGTTAATTCAAAGAAGGAAACCTTTTGTTTCTTTCTCTAAAACTTATGCAACTAGTTGAGGGAAGATTTTGTTTTTAATTGGGGTGATAAACTTTTCATTTGTCTCTCTTTAATTTAATTGATTGATTGATTAAATGTCATTAATAAGCAATTTATACATTGCAAAAATTGTGAGTATATCCAAATATGCTCTAGTGTATGTTGTGTAAGTGCAACATATAAGTAGTATACACTACAACAAAATAGCCATTTTACAACGGGCAATGCCTGTTGTAATAGGGCTTTCGCAACGGGCATGCGCCCTTTGTATTAGGCCTCGTTGTAATAGGTCGACCGTATTTTACAACGGGCAATGAACGTTGTAATACACCTTTTTACAACGGTCATCGGCCCTTGCAATAGGCTCTATGACAACAATTAACGCCCGTTGTAAAAGACCATAATACAACTGGCATAGCCCATTGTAATACATGATATTGCAATGGTTTCTGACCGTTGTAAAATAAATGCAAATTTAAAAAAAAATTACAGCAGCATCCATACAGTACATCCATACCAATAATGGATAATTTAACGAGTAATAAATATTATCATAAAACAACCGAAATTACATACGAAAAGACTGAATAAAACCATATTGACAAAGTCCCAACACATTTCAAAAAGATATATAAGTTTACATTCATAGAGAGTTCTAAGCACATAACCCTTAAATATACACATAAGAGCTAGTTTCAAAAAGCACCGACACATAACAACTAATCCAAAAAATACATATCAAGTTCTAAGTACTAACACATACCAAAATACACACACATACTAGGCCAAGGAAATGAAGTCTTTGTGCCAAGCGACGGTTGATCAAACGGCCTCTTTAATTCGTATGTCTTCAAAATTGTGTCCCCTTAGAAGTCATATCTAGAACCAACCCATGTTTGTAGAAGTTGTACATAACTTTTGTTTCGGACTTGACCTTAAGAGCTAGATTAACGGCAATAGCAAAAAACTATGCAACCTTTTCAAAATCTTCCTTAACAAATCCCCTTGATGTAAGGGCAGGAGTTCCTTCATAAGAAAACATTGCAAAGTATAAATGAAATATTTCCTTTTCTCAAACTAAAAATATATGTTAGCATGCAAGAAGGAAAACCTTAACCATTCTAATGCCGCCAGGAACCATAGCAAATACATCACCTGGGACTGTGTTCTTATTAGCAGCAATGTGAACTGCTTCTTACACCTTCTCTACTTGAGATTCATCAATTCCCTATAACATTGATTTAAGGACTTAAGATGAGTTCCCACTACTAGTTCTGATAAAAGATGTTTGAATATTACTTCCTTGATAAAACAAAGATATTGCATGCATTGATATAAATTTGTGAACCATCAGTTTCTACATTGCAGTCAGCACTAACTTTAGGATAATGTATATGCTCCTTTTGTACTGAACTATCAAATATGTTCACCCAAGTTAATACAATCTCCTATTATAGAAAAAATTTAAACATAAATATGCCATTAAATATCTCATTATTGAGATTAAAAACTGAGAACCAATAGCAAAAAAATTACGGAAGAAACAAAAAAATGATGAGATTAAAAGATACCTTAAATATTAGTCGTCAAGAATTCCAATTTTCTGTTCACCGTGTATATGAATTCAGATTCAAATTCTAGTTACAAAAGTAACCATATTCAGTATATCCTTAGGAGTATGGCAAGAGTTCTTCAACCTCAATTTGAGAGCTCGTGTAATTTGTACTCCGTTTGATTTTACATGAATTCATCAATTCAACTTCAGCTGTAAATATACTACAAACTGGTCTATGGTCTGAGAATCTTGATTCGCCACGAACATAAGATATCTGATTCAGTCCTCTTCCATACCATAAAATTCGATCACACCTTTTAATTGAAGTTCATAGTGACATGTTAATAAAAATGTGTAATAAGCAAGTATAATTTGGATATTATCTTTAAATGTTTTACCAGGTTGGTGTTCTTCGCTTCTCTTTTAAGTAAACATCATCGGCAGTGTATCGATCAGAGTTATTTGAGTATTTGTATGTTGGAGGAAAATATATCCTTCCTTCATTCCAGCCATTAAAAACACGACGATATCTTTGTTTAATTCGAAGCTGTATCAAAACAAAGAATAATGATTTTAGAACATTTTCTCCATAGTTGTAATAACTCTTGGGAATGATAGTCCCATCGTGAAATATGACAACATAGCAGACATACATCTAGGAAAGAATCATTTTAAAATTTTCAAAACAAAAATCCCAACTTGGTTTCACCAAATGTTGTTATCGTTAGACTAAAGAACTACAATGCACCTGATCTTTTTCTAACAGTGCTCTCCAGTTGTGCATCTCTACGAAAGATTTTGCGGAGCGATATGAAAGAGCAATCCGATAATTCAAGTCCCCAAGCCAAATTACTCGACTAAATAAAACAAAATAAATAAGATTTGTTCAGTTTATCAAGTACATTTCATTACATTAATGAAATTAGATTAATAGAAAGATATACTCACTGATGATCCAGAATTGTTTGAGGACATTTATCATCATTGATGCCACTAACTCTTGGAAATCTAGTTTTTCTTAAAATTTCCATCACATCTGAATTCCTCCTAAGTTCATCGCCGACCCGAAGTGAGATGAGTGCATATGAAGCAAAGAATATGAAGTTCAGAATACAGATCTCAGTGTATCATTATTTAACCATATCTAAAGAAATAATTGTACAAACGTATTAAATAAAAATCGGGATGGTTGGCTAGGAGGATAGAATATAAAATTACAGTCAATGGATGGCATTATAAACTTCCTGTCCTCAAGCAAGGTCTACAACAACAAATCATATTCTACTTCTTGCAAGAATCATCAAATAAATCTAAGACTACCCAAAGAAAAGCATGAGTCTTATACATGTAATAACCTTACCATACCCAGCACAAGGCCATGTCATCCCCCTACTACAATTCTCCTAACTACTACTCAATCACGGTTTCAAGATAACATTCGTCAACACAGAGTTCAACCATCACAGAATCATCGCTTCACTTCCCCAAAAGGACAAACAACTCCACGAGTACATTCAACTAGTTTCAGTTCCTGATGGGTTCATGCAATGCCTCCTCATTTAGAAGAAATTATTAAAAAGAGCAGGCAAGTTGAAGTCCATAATGATGAAATCACATGGATGATTGCTGATGAAAACATGGCATGGGCTTTTGACGTCGCAAAAGTTATGGGCCTTTGAGTAGCCGCTTTCTGGCCTGCTGCTGCAGGTATGTACGCCAATTTAAAGAGTATACCTAAGCTTATTCAGGCTGGATTTGTCGATCATACCGGCATGTTATCAAATACTAATGCTACATAATATTGTAAAGATAATTAAATGAGGCAATTTTTGCAGGGAAGCCTAAGAACAGCGACATGATAGAGATAATACCAGGCATGCCCAAATTGAACCCTGCTCAATTCCCATGGAATGTTTTCCCTGACTCGAAAAGCCAGAGAATCCTCTTCCAGTACTTCGCCAACAATAACAAAGCATCCGAGCTCGCTGAGTTCACAGCCTGCAACTCCTTCCATGAGCTCGAATCACCTGTATTTACAAAAATGCCCTCCGTGCTACCCGTAGGCCCACTCACAATTGCCATTCATCTACAACAATCGCCGAATTCACAAACCACCAAGCACCCGAACTCCTCTCTCTGCAATTGCAAACCCCCAAAATCTCTAATATTTCGACCACCGATTCACAACCGAGACCTCATCAACATACCCACATCAATGCAACCAGAAATCGTCTCCCGCCTCCCCTGAACCGCAACATTTTCTTTTCTTTTCTTCCTCTACTTTCGTTTTTTTCAATTTTTTTTATCTGATTCCTTTTTTAAAACAGAGAAGTAGGAATTAGGGTATTTAATGGAACTGAATTAGTGAAGTTTTGGGATAACAGCGATTTGGGAATTAGGAGGGAGGGAGGAGGGAGAGATTAGGAGGACCAGCGTGGAATTAGGGTTTGGGAAGAGGAAAGGATCGGTAATAAATAAAAAAAACAAACGAGCCAAAATTTCACAGCTGCATCCAAAAAAATTGGCCGTTGTAAAATTGTTACATATATTACAACGGGCAATAGTGAACGTTGTAAAATTAACATTTATTACCACGGGCTAGAAATGACCGTTGTAATAGCATTCTATTACAATGGGCTATCATCGTACGTTGTAAAAAGGCATTGTATAGGGCATCTATTACAACGGGTCTGAGTGGACCGTTGTAATAGCCTTCTATTACAACGGGCAGCCAATGCCCGTTGTAAAAAGGGCGTTGTAATAGGGTATTTTTGTTGTAGTGAAACATAGTCAATGTATACGTTCGTATGTATTGAGATTTACTCCACAACAGACACATTCTCCCTTTATACATTCTTTTATTATCCATTTTTATTTTAAAATATGTATGTAATAAACAACACACACACACACACACATATATATATATATATATGCACACAAACAATTACAAACTATGTTTAAAATTAAAACAACACACACACACACATATAATTATATATATATAAACTTTGTAATCTAATATAATTGTAAAATTAAAGCAACATATTGGAATCTGTTAACTCAAAAGGAGATAAAATAGTATATGATGTTTTACACAAAAATCCACTTATTTTTTCTTTTCACAACAACTTTCGAACAAAAGTATACAATGTCAAAATTATTATCAAAACAATAAGCATGAAAATCATAAATTCAATTTTCAAAGAATTTCAAATAGACAACATTTGTAGTTTATCCATATTTGTGTATATAACAAGTAACAAAATTATGTCAATTGATTATAACTTAGATTTCAATTAAAATTTTGTTTTATTAAACAATAAATTTAAAACAATAACAAAACTAATTAGGAAAACTTAGGCACATATAAATTCATGATAATAGTTTCATATATAAACTACATAAACAACAAGAATAATAGATTAAATGAGATGTCATATGTGACAGATCTAATATTAACAAGATAAACATGCAATGAATTTAAGCATATAATAAAATGGATCAAAATGAAAATTAACATAATGAACAATGCTATTAATTGAGGTGTAGCAGAAGGGGATCTAACCCATGTAACAAAACAATAATATATTCAGATAAGATGATGATGTTATGGATCTAAACCACATGAACAAAGTGAATATATGAATAGATGAAATTACAATTATTACCTTAAGACGTAACCAAGAGAAACACCTTGAATGATGAACTCCTAGATTCTAATGAATCGACCTCTAGATCTTGTAAGAATCGAGAGACAAGAACCACCTTAAATTGATTTGATTTTGTTTGAATTTGTTTTTGGGAATTTTATGGCTCAAGTTCCATGAAAATTTTAGCCTAAAGAGAGAGGAAGAGGGTAAAAGAAAATGAATTATCGAGAAACAATGAAATTGAGTGAAAGAAATGAAGGGAGATTTTGTTTTAAATGAATGATAGGAACCTTTCATGTTCCTTCCTTAAAACCTTCCTCTCTTAATTATTTGCGAAATCTCAATAAAATCATCTACCTCTTTCACATGGATAGCCGGTCATAGATGATGCCACATGGGCCCTCAAAATTTCCAAAATCCCATTATCGTTAATCCCATTTAATTCCAATACAAATGTTATGCTAATATCGTATATCGCTACGCGCATTTATCACTTCCCGCACAGTTATAAATTTTATATAAACACTTTATTAAATACTATTGTATTCAAACATAAAAAAATTAATAATTAATGTTTCACAAATATTAATTTATTTAAGAATCTAATTAATATTTATTATATCTAATGGAATTTAAACATTCTACCGACATCGTGCATCGGTATACACGTTTATAACTTTTATATGCGCACTTTATTAAATACTAATAATATTTAAACCAGTTAAATAAATTTAGTAATTAAAATTATATATATATATAATGTAATTAATTTACAATAATTATTAAATCGTGTGGTTCACTCGGAGTTTTCATTATTTCGGTTGGACGACTCAAAGGTTTAAATTCATTCAGCAATTAATATTGAACAATTAAAATATTAAAGTTCACACATCACCTTAGCTACTGGTGTGATATTTTGGCTAAATTTATTACGTATACATCTTTTGGTAAAACCAAATTTTACTTATTATAAGCCGGCACTTGGTAGTAATGATTATTTACACCAATTCTCTTCGTCAAAACTATATCACATTAAGACTTATGGAATTTACTTTTGGTCAAAACTCTAAAATCATCAACATTCAAAGTTGTAATTCCAAACACAAAATCCTTGGTAAAATAATAAAAATTATTATTAACCGTACTACTCTGGCCGGAGACTTTGATTTTGAGTTGACTACAACTGACCATGACACTAACCCTATATAACTAGGGAGATGAGTTCTCTATTAAATAGTGTTTTGCTTCTAATGCTTCAACTCAAACCCAACTATATCATTCAATAGATATCATGCCATGATTTAACTATAGTGAAAGTTGAATGTCCAAATTGAAGTTCAAAAGTATTCTCAAGTTGAGGGAACTTTGTAACATCGTCATTTCGAGTTGGTCTGATCTTAATTATATTAACCAATAGAGAACTCTTAAGTGGATCACTTCATAGTTATCCAATAGCTATTAGTATATAACTCCTTGGGGACCCTAGCAGTCATGAGAAATACACTGCCCAACATTTGGAGTGTGTTACATATTCCAGTCTCAATGCATGAATTGATAACCTTTCTCGAAACATCTTGACTAGGAATATTTAAAACAATATGTTATTTTTCGTTGGAACTTGACATCCTGCAGCGGAAGAAATATGTGAAATTTCAATTATTTACCATTTTGGATCTTTATTGGGCCTATGAAATCTAATTAATTCAAAACTTTTCTAATTTTTTTTAAATAAAATCATTATTTATTTAATTCTATAAATAAAGTTTTACTTTATATTATTTTGTATTATGTTTGAATATGTGTACTATATACACATATGTGTGTACGTGTATGTGCAACATAATAAAGCATGCATGGTTTGCTATGCCCATGCATAGGTGTTGGGGTTTACACAACAACGAGCATGCTTGCACCTTTAGTATTAAACCCATCAAATGGGCAGGTTGGATTAAAATGGGTTGGGTCAATTTGATCCAACCATTTATGATTCATTCTTTTTGACTCATTTAATACACAAGCCAATCACATCCTACCCATTTAAAGATTTAAATTAGATTTAACTAATAAATAATCAATAAAATATTAAAAAAAATCAAATTCAAATTTTTCCTTTTTTGACCAATAAAAAAAGGCCAAATAAGTGTCTTATCCTGAAACTGACACATGCATTGTAAGTTTGCAAAGATGGTGCTTCTTTAATTTAAAAAGTTTGGTGGGACTAAAATATTGTTATAGTGACTTGTAGTATCCATTATGCCAAGTAAAACTTCTCGAATGAATACCTTTTTCATATATTAGATAGGTCAAATTTTGTAGTGTTTTTAATGCAATTTTAATATTACTGCTAACGAATCCTGACCCCAAATCTCATAAGTTGTTACGGTTGTGACACAACAATGCTTGTAAGTAATATAGCTACGAATGTGGGGTTCATAGGATTAAAATAATACACCTTCATCACCTAAAATCTCACACCCACAAATTCAAAAATGTACATAATATCTAGAAATTCTATAGTTATGAATTTCTTTTAGGCTGTAGAATTATACATATTAGTTTTGGATCATATTAGAATAACTTGTGCTGATTTTATGGACTAAGATGCTTATTATTGAGAGAAATGTGTGATCCTCTAATGTAGAGGAGAGCACACACATGTGTGTATATCACAGAAAACAAAGGTGTTGCCAACATGCCTGGTAGGTAGCTAATCAAAATACAAAAAACAATACATAGGACTCAAGTACAACTAGAATGAGCTCCGGCAAAGCCACCGCCTATTACACCTCATTATTGAGTTCTGGCAAAGCCACCACCCATAATGAGGTGTTAGAAGTACCCAAAAACTATAGAGCAACTCAGGGTGGATTAAATCTGTAGATAGCTCGAGCTATGAGAGAAAAGGCCTCGATGTAAACACTGAAAATCCAGAATGAACACCTCGCTGCAAATGTGAGTAATCCAGAGTGAAGGACGCCACTCTGTCGATGTGGAAGTACTGGAAAGAACGCCTCATGACAAATATGTATGATCCTTAATGAAGAGCGCCACACTGAATGAAGCCGAAGAACTCCAGAATGAACGTCTCGCTAAAAACCTGTTAGTAGCAATCCTAAGAACCTACAAATAGTAGTCTAGCACCATTTCTAACCTAAACATGTATCTGTAATTGGAACTAAATAAAAATATAAGAGTAATACATATATGTATATAAATGAAATATATATATATATATATGTATGTATTAATGAAGTAAAAGAAGTAATACTATATCTAAAATTATAAGACAAAAAAGCAATAAAATAAGAAGCAAACTTAAAAGGAATCCAAGCTCATAATGCATCATCTTAACCAACACTAAAGATATACAAAAGATTAATAAAATAAAAAGTTGAATTCCTATAAATTAAAACAATTTAAGAATTAATCTTATGCTCCTTTAATCAAAAGGACATTATTATAATCATTAAAAACATCATTCAAATTAGAAAAAATGTTAATGCTATAATTATTAATATTAAAAATATTATTATTATTATTATGTTTAGAAATCTTAATACTATTACTAACCTTATTAAGATATTCTTTGAAATGATTATTTTTAGCCAATCTATATTTAGGATTTGAGATTCAATTAAAACAAAATGAAGATATTATAAAAACCAATTTATTAAAATGACTATTATTATTATTAAAATGTCTCTAGTTTCTCTCAAACCAAATATACCAACAAATTATAATGAATAAAGTATCAAGTAAAATTCTATTTTCCTTTTTAAACTTAAATCTTAAATTATTCCAATAATATTCGCAATTAATAACTTTAGTTGTAAGACTAAAGTTAAAGATTTTGAGAGTATTATTCAGAATATAGTAAGTATCCATGCAATCATAGTATACATGTCTAATATCTTCAAAATGCTGATTACAAAAAGAACATTTATTATCAATTTGCAAATTTTTTCATTTTAAAAATTCTATAGTATTTAGTTTTCCATGCATGATTAACCACATATGAATTTTAGATTTAGGAGGATCATTTGTTTTCCAAATAAATTTAAAAGAGTTATTAGCTACACCCGAGAAATTAAGAAATTTATAAAAAGAATTAGAAGTAAATTTCTTACTCTTATCCCATTCCTAGCTTATATTGTCATTTTCATTATCAATATTATATAGATTCAATCTAGCATAAAGCAAATAAAGTTTCCTAAGAGTTGTACCTTCTAAAATTCTGTTAAAACTAAAATTCCAAGGGGGGTCATTTTTTAGAGAAAAATTATCTATAATTAAAGCATTCTTAAAATTACAAATTTCGTAAAGCTCTTTAAATTCTATCCGAAGGGGGATAATAGAAATCCAACAGTCATGCCAAAAAGAAGTATTATTTCCTGAATGAACTATTATATTAGTACCAAGGTTAAAAATCTCATGACATTTAAAATTGATTTCCAAAAATTAGACAATTTATTTATAACTATAGGTGCAATTTGATGTAAATTATTACTACCATTATAGTAATGCTTAGTAATAATTTCTTTCCAAATAGAATTATCATTTATATCCTTAAATTTTCATAACCACTTCCCTACTCTACACCATACTTGTAATGCCCCAGAAATTCATGGAATCTTATTTTAGTTGAATTTTGAAAATATCTGAATTTATTTGTATAAGAATATATGGAATTAATTGTGTGCAAGTATGTGTGCATGTGTGCACGTGCACACTGATATGGCACAAGGAAGAACTCCAGATTTCTTGAATTTAAAACAAGGATTAAAAAGCATTACAAACATGATTTTGTGATATGGATATTTGATTTCTGGAATTATATGGATCATCCCAGAAAATAAGAAAAGTAAGTTTTATTTTAAAATCAGTAAACAGATTTTATTTAAAACCCAGAAAAAATAAATTTATACATATATATGTTATAAGGATTTGAAAACCTGTATACATATAGGTGCATATGTTTCTGAAATTAAAGAGGAATAAAATAAGCCTAGATAAGATATGTATACAAATATACATTTTTAAGTACTGAAAAGTATATACATATAAGCAAGTGGAACTATAACATTAAAATGACATGAAATGCAATACAAGTCAATATGCTTGTGTAGGCAAAAATAGCAAAGGGGATTCTCAGGAATAATTAAAATATAAAATAGGGTAGTCACACTTTTAACATGACTAGGTGAGTGGCCATTTTCTGAAAAAGTAAAGAAAAGAAAATGCAGCCTTTAATTGGTAATATGACCGGGGGTAATTAGGAATAAAAATGAGAAAATGCAAACACACAATGCATGATGCTAGCCAGGATAGAAATGGAATTTTGTCTTGAGTAAAACCCTAGTAAAAATATGTTTATAAATAAGTAGTTATGGCCAGAGAAATTGTTTTACCCGAGCTACTTATAATAGGAAAAGAAGAAAACATTTTAAAGGAAGAGAAAATACACTCAGGGATTTTCTGGATTTATAAGAAGAAATATTCAGGTGAGTAATCTCACTAAACCCAAGGCATTAAGTCCTGTTATGAGGCAGCCAGATTTATGTTATTTTTCTACATGTTTTTGATTCCATTACTATGGTTTTAATGGATGCTTCAATGGATGTTTTAATGGGTGTTTCTGGATGTTTTGATTGCTTTGATGTTTGAGTGTTTTGCTCTGTTTGGTTACACCCAGAAAGGTAAAAGTATGAAATCATGAAAGTAAATAGAGAATACTTGTAACTGGTTTAGATATGGCATGGAAAACATAGAAACCAAAATGTATATGAGTTGCATTACACTTGTGTAAGTGCTGAGGCTCAAATGAAAGATTCAAGGTTGCAATGGAAGTATCCAAAAGTGCTGAACCCTTGATCAAATAGAAAATCCATGAGCCAGAAATCTTGTTTAAGCTAGATCTTGAATTTAGTTCAAACATGGTTGCTTATGAAACAATAATAACCCACATGCCTAGTCTTTATTCCCAGTTGTAAATATTCTTGTATTTTCTTTAAGCCAAAATACTTGAAAATATGATTTTCCCTGGACATGAATGATAGATTGTTCTTGAGTTATGCTTGTAAACTCTATGTAATGTTTCATGTATAATGGGATTTAGTCACCTAGCTATCTCACGATAGGATTAAACATGAACACTTAGTAAATAAACTAAGGATTGTGAGCCAAGAAGACTGCTGGAATGCTTGTCATATTTGAAGTATGCAAGTTGGCACATGGTTTGTTTAAGCCCTGAGATCTTTGTGCAATATTGTGAATTATTTTATTGCAATGTGTCCCCGTGATTCCTTTATGGCAGATGAGGCTAGGAATTAATTTGGTAAATGCAACCTTAAATTGATGAAGTAGGAACTTGAGCTATTCCTAAGATGGTTGGACTGGAGCTATGATGGTTCCTGAGTATTTCTATTTGAAACATATGTTTGCATGGTTGAATGTGTGTACATGATTAGTCTTAAATACTGATCATATATGCACAAGTATATCATAAACAAGTCAGGCAAATTGTTCAAAGAAGATATGCCCACTTGTACAAAATATTTATGTCTCACTCATTTACTTAATATCATGGAATTTTTGATTTTACTCATACCAGATCTTGTATCTGACCCTTGTTTGCTTATGGCATCTGGGGTGTCTCATCTAAAATGGGGCAGCCTCTAATGTTCTTTCAGGGAATGCTGGATCCAAATAGGAAGCTGCCGTGGCTAATGAAAGTGATTATATAAGCATGCTAAATTAGAATTGAATAAGAACTTAGAATGAAATATTTGCATGTAATCTGGGGAGTTTTTATAGTTCTGTTTTGGTTGTTATGTAATGATCTTAAAAGTTTGGATTTATTGGTTGTTCTAAATGAATCTAGTGATGTACTAAGTTTGGGATTAATCTAAAGACTTGGTTGAATTTTTGCAAGAAAATATATATTTGAGTATTGTGGTGAAAATCTGTAAATGATATGCCTGTATTTGAGAAATGGATATGTATATGTACATATATTGTATTAGTTAATTTCAAGTTACTTAAAACCTTAAGTTTGAAGGTTAAAAATATGAGTTTAGCTATAAAAACCTGGAATTATTCTTGTGGATATTTTTAAGTTCATATAAATTAGATATGCATAGGATTTACTGACTTGTTACAAATAATCAAAAGTATATAGTAATTAACTTTAGTCAGAACTGCTAGAATCCAAATCAAGCAGGATACTCTTGTTTAACAAAAAAAAAATATATATACTCTGAATTTAAACAAGAGAAACACGTACATCCTCATATGTATGTGTATATTACTAGGGATGCACTGATATATTTATATTGGTAATAAGTTTTGAATCCTGGTTGAATTGTTTGAAAGAAAAAAAGAATGACTCTGATAGTTCAAAGGAAGTTTAAATCAAACTTAAAAGTGTAAATGAATGTAGGTGGACATCCAGACACATATAAATTGAATGTGCATATGCATGTACATAGAGATCAAATTTAGACGTCAGTCTTAATAATTTAGACGTCTGAGATTAAACTCAGACGTCAGTCATTATAATTTAGACGTCTGAGGTTAAATGTAGACGTATGTCACAAAAAATTTAGATGTCTGAATTTAGTTCAAAATGTCTTTTTCTCTCTGTTTCAATTTTAGATCTCTGAGCCGTCTGTCATAATTAGTTAGACGTCTGGGATTAAGTTTAGATGCCTGTCATAAGAATTTAGACGTCTGAACTGCTGATTTTGCCTAATTTGCCTATTTAGAAAAGAAATAAGTGGCTATGTCAATAGCTTGTATGGCATTTTGATTTCTACTTGATTTAAATTCCCTTTGGTGAAGAAAAATAAAATCCTTATGAAATTAAGGTAGAAAGAGGAGGGTCATTTCAATAATGTCCATTTTGCCACACCCCAATGCGGAAATTTTGCCACGGTCTTAAGCCGTGGCAATTTTACCATGGCTTTTAGCCATTCCAAAATGAATCGCACCAGTTAAGGGCCGTGGCAATTTTACCACGGCTCCTTACTGTTCCAATGTTCCCTTAATTTTTTTAACGTGCTGTGTACGCCATAGTCTACACCCGTTCCCTACATTCATCCCTAATCAAAACTACGCCCTCATCAAAACAATATCCCTAATCTCAATCCCTCCGCCCCTTTCAATTGCTCTGCCCTAATTCAACCCCTCCCCCATCTCAATCGCTCCACCCCCCGTCTCTCCCCCGCCCCTCTCAATCGCTCCGCCCTCGTCTTTCCTCCCCCCCTCTAAATTGAAACATCTCCACTTCTCTCGAAGCTTCTTAATTGAAACACATCATCCAACAATCGATTTGAATCCTATTCTGAAACTTGTGCGAGGTATTGAGATTAGAGATACCGAGAGAGCAAATAGATGAAATATATCTGAAGCATTGGGCACGGATTGGAAGGAATGCTTACAGCCAGTTGATTCTCAATCAAATTTCAGTTTGCAAACTAATAATAAGTTTGTTGGATTGTTAGTAACTAGCTTTAATTTAGCAAGAGAGCTCCAAAGAGCTGAGGTATGTCTTTTATTATTATTTTCTATTTCTGGGGTGTTTATTGACAGCAAGAGAGAGAGCTCCAAAGATTGTTAGCAAGATAGCTCCAAAGATTGTTAGTAACTAGCTTGCTAACATTTTCTACATTTACGGATAAAGAGACGTTCCAATCAGTATGCTTTAGATCGCTATTACCAGGCTGTGGGAATTCATTTCTGGAGGAAATTTATACATCGTTTGACAGAGACAGTAGGACTTTTTAGTCCTTTTGCTGATCAACTTTATAATTCTCAGCATGTATGTACACGTAAACCACCATGCTTAAGTTATGTAGGCAATTTATGTATTTTATACCATTATGATAATCTCATTAACAACCTACTATTTCATGACATTTTTGTTACTTTGACAACTAAAATTCTTTTTGCCAAGATGTTTATGTGTGAAAAAAACAATAAGTTATGTATATTCACAATATAAGAGGTTTTTTGAAGCATTATTCATGCAGCTTAGGCAAACTATTGTCCAAACTCCATACTGTGGCAGCTTTAGTTTATACTTACCACTTCACTGATTGGTCTTATCTATGCAATCATACAGGTCTTTTGGAAGTTAGATTTTGCAGAAAGTTCTTCAAGAATGAGAAGGTTTTTTATCAGAAATTTCAAGGGTACCAATCACTTTGTCATTTACAAATTTCCTTTAAGTTCATCTCAATAAATTTAGATAAATAAATAACTAAATTTTTATTTCTAACCATTTTTATCCCATCATTATATTAAATCTAATATTTTTAAAATGGTTGAAAATTCAGGTCATTACAAAATTCATATGCTGGTTGATTCAGGTTAAAGAGTTGTTTATAGTACCCTAAAGCTTCATTACAAATTTCATCTTCAGTTATAACAGTACCACCAGCAGCCGTTATGAGATTATTGAAATTATTGTAATGTTTTTTAGTTTCCATTTTAGCATAAAAGTATTTGGTTGTATCTTCCCCCAGAGTGAACCAGATGCATTTATATTTCTGTTGCAGGTTAGTGGTGAGCAATTGAATAGTAGATTGAAGTTTTAGTTTGCAAGTATGATAGGCCTCCATCTGCAAAATAGTATAAGGTACATCAATAGACTTTTGTAACTTGGCACATTCATTACGCAAGAGTTCTACATTTTTATGAAGGTTAGGTAATTTGTTGGCCCACTTCTTGAGAACGCATTTGACCTTTTTCTGAATTTGTAAAAGTTTGAATAATTGGCAACCTTCAGCAGTAAACCTAAGACAGTCTGAAATAACAACTTTATAATCTTCAATTTGACTCTAGAAATTACAATACTTGAAAGATTTTTATTTTGAGCTTTTGGAAATTCAATTAAATGTAGTAGCGGGGGGAGTGATCACTAGTTGTAGAAGACAACGATGTGGCAAATGATTTAGAAAATTTGTATAGCCAATGCATATTAATAAAAATTATTAATATGAATGAATCAGATTTTAACTTTTGCTGTAAAATATAGTCCTTTAGATTTATTTATTATATTCGATACTAGATTTTTATTACATATTTTAACTTCACATTATTTTTTCCTATTATTATCTTATGAGGTTGTAAATGTGATACTTGCTATGATTTGGTGCTTATCATTCAATTTTTAGTGGTTATGATATCGGTATTCTTTACTTTCAACAAAACCGTATACTTTCATATTTACCTTAAATCAAAATCACAGCAAATATGCATGTCCGTCAATTCTGTATTCTGAAAGCTGAGTTATGTTGATAAATGTAACCTCAACTTTCATTCTTTTCACCACACTTGATACCACTTCCATCATGCTTTTATCCGATCCACTTCCCCAGTATTCTTTTTTAGTTACTGGTCTTGTCTCGTTGTAGCATTTGACTCCTTTTTGCGATTCCAGTCTTCGCTTCTAAAATTTCAGAATGTTTTATCATCATGGGGGCAAAGCTTGACATATGATAAAACTTAGAAAAATCAAAGTTGATGGAAGACATATTTGGTGTATAATTTAGAAAAAACATGTTTACTAAAACACCAACATACTGTTTACTAACTATTTGCACTGAAAACACTTGCATAGAATTCCAACTATTTGCACAGGCATATACAAAATTACATGTTTTTGCTGGTAATGTATATGTTATTTCTACTTACCTCAGCAATCATCTTGAAATTTTGATTTATGTATCCCCCAACTAAGACTGTATTTCTAATTTGTTATCAAGAGGTGTAATGGAAATTGGGAAGTTAAAGAGTTTAGAGCTATAGAAACCTTAAGTGAGGAGGTGACATTGTAGTAAAAAATACTCTTGTGGTATCTAAACTCAAAGTTGCATCAACCCAGTTAGCCCATGTTTTGAGGGCAAGTCTATAAGCAATCACAACATCAAGTTTTTCATATCCATCCATTCCTCCAAATGAACCCCACCTGAATATATACAAGCAAAAAAGGAATACTAATATAAGTATGTAACTAGATATAGATGGCATGTCTTTTGTTTACATTCATATGTTCATCTTTATATAAACTTACATGGATTTGATTTTCTGACCACTCATCCACCATACATATGTATTAAACACAATGATATCAACTCCGATCCAATATTGTGCATGTTTCTCGATCGAGTCCAGTCTTAATATTCGCTTGCTCGTATCTTTAACAATGGGCATGTCAGAGTTTGATTCTACCAGAAAAGGTGCCCAATAGAATTCTATTGTCGCATTGTATCCCTGCAATAATATTATTATTAACTTTTGAATTATAATCAGTTGAATATTTCAGCCACTGCCTTTCTAAAACATTTTAATCAGTCAAATTATCACCTTAGCCCTAAAGATGGAGTGTGGTCAACTTAGATTCATCGATTTCTGGTCATGTGGTATATGAGATTGCACTAAACACACAAATGATTGCCATTGTTCCTTCTGTAATGAATCTCCTACAAACATCATTCTTTTCCCCCTCAATTTCTTTAGTACCTTTGCTGCATCAAACCGGGATTCGAATCCGACATAGTATAAGTTTACTGAGGGACACAACTCGATATGAACACCTCGGTTTATTTATTTTATATTCTTTAGCTAAACCTCAAATAAATTATACTAATATGATATTGATAGTATAAGTTTAGCTGAGGGACACAACTGGATATGAACAGAAACGAACTTTCATTTGTTTCCCGTATTATCCTTAGGTTCCGCTTTTGAAAATATATTAGAAACCTTGATTAAAATTGAATATAAAAATAGGTCATTATGTGCTTACCTGTTAGGAACCAAATTTTTGTACTGTTGTACTTTGAAAATGCACTAACGCAAATTTTCAAAAAATATATAAATAAAATAGAGTACCTCAAAATGCATCAGAGTTAGTTTTTCATTTTTTTTCTAAATAAAGTATTGATACACTTTAAAACTGGATCAGGATAATTTTTCTATAAATAATTGTACTGACATTGTTGGAAACAACATCATCACATTAAAATGAAATTGCTCCGAAAAGGGTCTAAATGTGGAATGAACTTAGAAAATCGTGCTAAACAGGTAAAAAAAAAATCCAAAAAAAATGTATCTCCGAGAAAAGAAAATTAAAAAAAATTACCCTTCACTAAACTGATAGAATCAACAATAACTTCCTAGATTTAAACCTGGGTAAATTGCAATCATCAGGCTGCCATTCCCAAAACAGATAGTCTTTATCAGGTCTCCCATTCTTCAAACACGACACTGGTTGATCCACGTATGGACATGTAACGTCAGAATATAATGGCTTTGATCGATTATTGAATACCATCTTCCTTTTGTTACACTGCACTTGTCAGGACTGAATTTGATTCTATCTTCGTTAGTGATGTTGTTTGGAGCTGGTGTTGTATCTTCCGTCTCTTCTGATACATATGGACATGCATATTCAATATGTAGTAGTAGAAACTTTCATAAAGTATTTGATTATATACGAATTCACCTATGATAGCTCGAAGATCTTCGGTGAACATTATCCCAGCAAACGCAACGGAGCTGATAATGAAAGGATTCTGCCAACTTGAAACACTACTATTATAATCCTTTGAACTATAGATTCCTTGTTATTATATAATGATAATATATAAAAATTTCAGTTATTATAATGTGTTAGTGGTTATGGTTATAACCTGCTATTCAAAGTGAACCGCCATGAATTTGTGATATCTTTAAGCCTAAATCATAACTCTTGAATATATACACTTTTTTTACCTATTTTATAGTGTATTTGGCAATGCTACCATGTCCTAATTTTTGAGCAGTGGTATTATTTATGCTAAATGGATGAGGTCACTCATCAACTGTGATAGTTACAGGTTTGACATTGTTTCTCATTTCCCTTTGTACATTTTGGTGCCACTATTTTGCAGTTCATCGCTTTTATTGTTTTAGTTTCAATTGATTGTTTACTTTTATTACTTAATGATTCAACTATTTTGATCTGTTTAGTTCAAACTTATATGCAGTGATAGCTGGTTAATCATAGTCAGCAATTGAAATGGTGTAGAACAGCTTTAACTAGTCATTCATGTTATGTTTTATGTTGAATGGAAAACTACAATTTACAAATTCTAACCATGTCTACTATAGGTTCCTTGTTAAAAGTATCTAAACTACAAATGTAGAAAAAAAATCCTTGATCTTTCTGTAAATGTATAAGACACACGTTAGTCACACATTAACCGAGATATAAAACTTGAGGCCTACGAGTTAATATGTGTTGATGTCTAGAAATTTTGATGTGCTTTGATTTGTTTTCCTCTAACTTCTTTCCTCTCCTTCCACATTCTTTTCTTTCTTTTTCCACTTTCATCATTTATTTTTCAGCCCTTAAATATTAGTCACCCGTCGCAATATAGACTTTAATTATTCTGAAATGCATGTTGGGGGTATAATAGCTGAAAGGTTTTATAAATTTGAAAGTCTACATCTTTTTTCTTGTCATAATTCTTCGTTTTGTTTATAAATTTATTATTGTGCTATATGAAACTACTTTCAAATGGGTTTCATCTGAGAATCGAGATGCATGTTATATGAAACTACTTTCACATACATAGATGTTATTCTTCTTATGTCATTGACATTACATCTTGTATGTCTGGTTAACAACAGTTCTTGTTTAATGTGAAGTTTAATAAAATGCAGAGATGTAGAGAGCACAGAAAATAACCAAGTTAAAGGAGGAATTAAAGCTCACTGATGATGAGCTTCAAGAACTTAAAGAATTATTTTTTAGAGTTTAAAGATCTAGTGTGCCAGCATTTAGATGGAGATGCAAGCCAAAGCCAACCGGGACAATCTTGAAGTTATTCCTTTTATGATATGTATGTATTTAGCATTTTGTTTAAGCATATTATGTACTATTTATTGACGCCGTTTTAAACTTATGGATGTAGCAGTATTTGGATTTACTTAAATAGATATTATAGAATATTGTTTATCATATTTAATGATTATGAAACAAAGCAATTGAAGTTGTAACTAAGTATGTGTCCGATGTTGTTTACTTGTTTTACTGCGAACTGATTTGTAATATCAATTGAAGTTGTATATATACGCTACTCTATTTCTTTCTTTGATTTGTTTACTTGTTGTATGTTACTGTATTTCTTTCTTGTTGAAGTTGTATTATTAATTGAAAGTTGTAAGTTTGTACACTTGTAGTTGTATTATGAGCCGCTGTCAACTATTAGCCATGGCTTTGAGCCGTGGTTAAATAAAAATTTTCCATGGCCCTGAGCCGTGGCTAATTTTAAATTAGCCATGGCTATGGGCCGTGGCAAATTTTCATTTAGCCATGGCTCTGGACCGTGGCAAAATTTTTGCCACTGCCTATTTTGCCACGGCCCAAAGCCGTGGCGAAATGATTTTCTGGTTTAGTGATAATAAAGATAAATTCATGTTCCGTAAATTAATAACTCCTAAACCACCTTCCTTTTTCGACTTACAAACTTTTTCCCAATTGACTAAACATTTAAGACTACTGTTGGAATTATCGCCACTCTATAAGAAGTCCCTTCTTATTTTATCAATTTTATTAATCACCCAATCTGAAAAAAGATGCATAGACATCCAATAGATCGGGAGAGCTGATAAAACAGAGTTAATAAGAACTAATCTACCCGCTCTCGATAAAAACCTCTCATTCCAATTAGAAATTCTATTTTTAATCTTATATATTATAACTAACTAATCATCATGTTTAAGTTTATTTGGTCTAATCAGAAAACCAAGATAATCAAAAGGGAAAGTCATGGTTTTACAATTAAGCGTATTAGCAACTAAAACTTCAACCTTATCAACGTCATTTAATACTAAAACTGAACCTTTCTCAAAATTGATTTTTAGCCCTGACAGAAGTTCAAAATTGTATAATATAAATTTAAGAGTAATGACATGATTAGGAAAATGGGAGGTAAATAGTAAGGTATCATCTGCAAATTGAAGAGCGAAGATCCATTACCGATCGCTTAAGGTATGCCCAAATAACTTTGTCATGATTGCATTCAAAGTCTCAACTCGTCATCGCTTAAACATATGCACATAATTGGGCTTAAAATCTCACTTGTGTGTCGAAACAATTGTGACACAATTTGGCTCAAAGTCGCAAGTTGCCTTCACCTACCTATGTACACTATTGAGCTCACAGTCCCTACTTATATACCTAAACAACTGCGACACTATTAGGCCCAAAGTCCCAATTCGTTGTCACCCAAACATATGTACACTATTGAGCTGAAAGTCCCAACTTATGTGCTACTAACTGCGACACTATTGGGCTCAAAATCCCTACTCGTCACTGCTAGATGTCACCGACCCATTTGAAGTGCACTTGATGTCCACCATATACCACACTATTGAGCTCAAAGTCTTAACTTATGTGGCCTATGTGTTACATTATTGAATTCAATGTCTCAATTCACCATCATGGAAATAGCACTGGACTATTGAGATCAAGCCTAAGCTAGCTATCACCAAACGGTCTACAACGCTATTAGGATCAAGCCCAAAACTCATCATTGCCTCACTATCTGTAATGCAATTGAATCAATCCCCAACCCGTCATTGCCAAACGCCACTAGTACAACCGAGGATCAATTTCCTGATACATGCACCGAAACACCCTAGTAGAACCCCCTATAATGAATCTACTAAAATAAAACATCTAAAGCATCTCAAAACATAGCAAACATCAATGTCATGAATCGCGCATGCAAAGCTCATACGCGATATAATCATTTAATTATAGGTTGATGTCATAATTATTTAATCGATATAAATTATTAAATTATTATAATTTTGCATTTATATTTATATCATATATGTGTGTATATATTCATATTATCTCCCATATATGCATATGCTATAGGATATGTTTTTTTTCTTCTATTCGTTCATCAAACCTAGAGAAAAGCCATCGCCAACGCCGCCTTAGGCAAAACTGCCTCAATCGAACACCACCGTTGCTACAACCATCGCTATTCGCTCCTACTCCAACCACCCAGCCACGATCTTCGCTGCCTACAAGAGCTTCCACGGCCGCTTGGAATCCTAGATCTTGAGAATTCAACCTCATGTGGTCGATCAGACCCTACCACCGTCATCTACTCGAACTTCTATCCATGCTCATGGCCCGTGATCATCCTACAATCACCATTTTACCGTTGTATTAAAATAGACGGTTCATGTTTTCGACTTCCAACATGTTTTTGATCAACCCATACATTCATCGACGAATGAATGCCACTAGGGGATTCGCATCGTTGAGAACTACGATTTTGATATACAACCGTCTAATTTGAAACATCTATATTTTTTGTACTCTTTTAATTTGAGAGATTAACCTTTGATAATTACAAATAAAAAAACCAATTTTTTAATCATTTAGTCATAGTATACTACATCCTAATCACGTATATAAAAAATCAAATTTTAATTACCAATTTCTTTATTTATAATTTGATTTAAGACCATAAGGATTTAGTTACTATGTCTTGTCAATATATACCCAAATAGTAAGAGTCCCACTCACTGACTAGTCGATCTTCTTCTCCAATCTAATTATAATCCTCCTTTTTCCTCGTTGGCCAGGTGTTGTTCATCCTCGATTCACCTTGATTTGTTTCAAAGCCTATTGCTTTGTAACATTCTACTAATGTCTTTTGATTTTATACGGTGTTTCAGATGACGAAGATAATGGAGATTAATTGTAAGGTGTTTAGTTTAAAATATAATAAGAAAATAGGGTTTAAATTTCTATTTCTAAGCTGAAAATAACAAATATCTAGCCTAAAGTCCCAAAATCATTATTACAAGAATGTTTATAGTCCGTTTAACCAAATTCAGCAAGCTATGTATATTTTTCTAAATGGAAATGCCATTATAAATGCAATGTGATAATCCTCGAGGCCTAATTCTAGATCTAGTAATCCAATTTTCCTCTTTGTGTAAAATTATGATTTTCCCTTTTAAATTTAATCATTTAATTATGCAACATTGCATAGTGTTACACATATGCACCAGAGCATGACATAGAACCTTCTTTGTTGTTTGTGCTATATCTTATTGGAAATTTGTTCTTTAGTAATAGTGGTAGTAGTAGTGTGCAAGTCGGTTACATTGAGATTATGGTTGGTTTGGATTTTGATTGCACTATTACGTACGATTGGAGTATTCCTATTTTGGCCTACTTTTACTGTTGTTTGGATATGCCATATGTTGTTATGGAGTCATGAATTTCACTATTTGGTTTTTTAGAGTTAGCGTAATATGGTATTTGAGTATTCCCAAAACTTTCACTATGTCATAGTGACTTTTGATGCTTTTGCATTTTTTTCCATTTATATTGTTTTGGTTTGTGGATAGTTAGAGGAGGAGAGACAATGAACCTTGTCATGTATAATCATTGCCTATAACCAGATTTAATTAAGGATGCATAAAGGGCAGTTGACATGGCATCTGGTTGATGATAATGACTTGGTTGACCTTGACATCATTCAGGTTGCTAGGATGATTAACATGTGCCAATTTCCATTTTTTCGTACCCTCCTTTTAGTAGTCTTTGGTATCTTGGTGAGAGATGTTAGATGAAGCTACATGACGATAGGACCATTTTTTATGATCTATACCTCCACGCATACCATTATAAGATTTACAATCCAGATCAGCTTACTACGACGTTTGGTGCATGTTGGCGGCAGTAGAGAGGTTCTCACTATTGAGCCATCATACCAGGACTTTTGGCATATATTTTATATAGCACATGGTGATACCATTACTCCTATAGAATCGATAGATTTGGTACAACTAGCTGTTATTCTTCATGGGAATTGTAACAACCACCCATTTTGAGGCCCGAAACTAAATGCGACGGATGCTGTAGTCATCCATAGTATTAATTTACGATGACAAAATGCAGCTATGTTAATCATATCAATAATATTAGAAGCATATGAATATGAAACTTTTCAAACACAATTTAATAATAAACTTTCATATCTCATTTCACAAATAAGATTTCATATTCATCACATAATCCCATTCGATCCCATGTTCAGAGAAAATATAATTAATACAAATTACTCCAAGAGCGACATATGAAAATGCCCCTTGGTTGATCAGAGTCTAATACTTGGCAAATACACAATTTACCATTACGTCCATTCAAACAGATAAAACGACATAGTGGAAAATAAAAGTTCCTAATAATAGATAACTTTCTTCCTACACGTCTCCGAAAGCTAATTCGTCAAACTAGAAACCTAAAAACCCATACTTTCGGCTTACTCAAATGAGCACCCAACAGTTTAAGGGGAAAAATAAAAACTTCAGGTTATACAAACAGTCTGGTGTGAATAATAACCTACCATTTCAAACCAAAATAGATATCTTATGAGACCACGCCACTGAGCGGAATGGGTTTTCCCCTCACTGGTATCTTAACCAAAATATATAAACTATATAATATGCTCTTGCACCCACAATGGTTAGAACATAATAAATAAGCAATTACAATCATGCAACATATAATGGACTACTCATCCCAATTTATTTGACTGTCTATATCAATTTCATCTGACTATCTGTCTTAACTTTAAATGACTATCCATCTTATATTTATATGGACTACCTATCTCACAAGTGTACAATATATGGATTATCTTTCTCCTACCATATGGACTACCCATCATACATGGTTTAACTTTCTAAAATTATGCGGACTATCCATCGCACATATTTCATTCATTTTAAACTATGTAGACTATCCAACGCACATATAATAGTTTTCATAGGATGACCATGAATCCATTATTAACATAATAGAGACTATCCATCTTAGGCGTTAGGTGGACAATCCATCACACATTCCATAGTTTTCCTAGGATTACTATGAAGCCATCATTTATCTATTTAATTCATAATTAATCTTAATCACCTAAGCGCCCAACCTATGTCTATTGGTATCCCCAGCTAGGTTTAAAACCTTATAAACTTATAAAATGTCATAATAATACACATTGGTATCCTCAATATATGTGATGCTGAAACCATAGAATAAACGACAAGTCAAATATAACATACATTGGAGTCCCCAAATGAATAATGTTAAATTCATAAACTTATGGCATATAGAAATATAAAACATTGGTATCGCCAATCTATGTTATATTAAGCGCTAAGCGAGGTAAGGCGATAGAATCTCTCTTCGCTTAATGTCACTTAAGTGCCACTTAAGCATCGCCTAAGCGCTGCTTAGTTTTTTCGCCTGCATTATTTGTATCAATACAAATTTATGTAAAGAGATTATATTAAGTGCATCATTTGTGTATGCAAAAATTGATCACAAATAAGTTAAGTTTAATTTTGAAGTTAACTTATAATTCATAGATAGCTGAAGTTGGATTTGACTTACACTATTCATTAATTGTAAGCATACCCGAGTCGATTACAAACTATACATATTTGTCAAATAAATATAATCATATCTTAGTGCAAAGAACTACTCACCATCCATCAGCCCATATGCTAGAAAATGAGGAAATTTTATCAAGGAATATGGCTTTTTTGCTATGACCGGATTTCATTTTATTTTAAAAATTGATATATATTTTCTAAGTAGTGCTTAATCATTGCTTAAATTTAAGCGAAGTGAAAATAAGTGCCAACTAAGCGCGCTTAAGTGCTCATCACTTAATTCAATTGATTTTTCAAAAAATTAAGCTTGGTACATGCATTTAGCGCTTAAGCGTGCTTTTCATAACCTAGTCCCCAATGAATAATGTCGAAATCAAGAAGCATATGGCTTACCGCCATTAATATAGATTTTATAGATTATAAGTCTGACTGCCGAAATCATAAAGTTGTCAACTTTCTTAAAACATAGGCTAACTCGCCTTTTTGAAACATACTTTTATCCTGCACAAAACAAGGCCTCACTGGTATTGAAATAGAGAGTTGTGGCATCAATTTCACATGGCATTGTTGCTGAAAACAATTAAACAAAAAATGCCGAAATTGATATACTACAACATCAATTCCTTGAGCCAAAATCAATTACTTACGGCATCATTACAAGTACGTCAAAATTATAGTACTTTGGCTATTATACAGCATACGTAGAAAAATTAGCGGCATCGTTGCCGCAAAATAGATTGATACCGTAATTGATGACTTGCGGCATAAAAACTCATGACGTCATTTAAAACTTGGATGCAGACTTGCGGCATAAAAACTCAAGGCTTCAATAGCTCATATACCCATGAGATGCGGTATTCCCATAACACCAATGTCAGATGCATTACCTAATGCATCACATAGTTACGGTATAAATATCACATGCATTGCTTCATGTCAATGCCGCCTATTCCAATATCTCTTACAACTATAAAGTGATGCCGCCAATTGTTAATGCCGAACATCATAGGGATGCCGCATATCGGTAGCATTGTCATAATTATTATAAAAATGGTTTTATTTTTATTAACATCAATTTCTTTTTACTAACTCTTATTCCTTGTCAAATTTCTATTGGTTGAAAAAAAAACTTTACCAATTTCTTTTCAGAAAACTACCACAATTCGGTTTTATACTCCAAAAACATTAATCAACTTAATTAATTAATAGCCTTAATTAATATTAATTTAAATGCTTTTCTAGCATAAGAGATTCAAGAAATTCATAATCATTTGGAAAAAATCTCTAAAATTCACCAAAAATCAGAATTAACATATTATTTTATCGTTAAAACTTTCGAGGCCAAAATAATTATTTAATTATTTTTAATAATTAAACATGAAACAAAAACTATTTCCTCTTTGGAAAGTTCAAAAAATATTCGTTTTAACTTGGAAAATTACGAAATTAAAAACCCATCCCTAATATAACATTTTATACAATGTACCAAAAAATCAAATCAATTGGAGATCAAAAATTTATTTTTACCCTTAACACACATCTAAATAAATTCATAAAAATTTCGTAAATCATTATTCTACCCAAACTATGATCATACATCTATAGCATAGCAAAACAACCCAGAACAATTCGAAAATTATCCATTACCGAATTCAAACACAAGCATTAGAGAAGGTTAACTATTATTTACCTTAAATTGGATGACGAGATTGAGATTTGATGGAATTTAGTTTCCCCAAGCTCTTTCCCCCTTTTGAATCACCTTGATTTCCCCTTCTTTTTTCCTTAGTAACGGTCGATCTTGATGGTTGTTTTTACTTAGTGTATTTAGAAAATGAGAATGGATGAGAAGGAGGAAAGGTTTAGGGTTGAAATAAGATCTTTTTCCTAATTTTCCCTTCTCATTCATTCTTTTCTTTTATAAGAATAAAACAATCTTATTAGTTAATTAGTCATGGTCCGACCTTGTTAATTATAAAATCTCATCCCCATGTCCCACTACATTATTATATTTAATCTTTCCAATTAAATTTTCTGAATAGTGTTAAACTAAAATTAAGGGTGTCATGGGCTTCCGTCTTAAAGAATTTCATCCTTAAAATTCAGTAAGGACTACATAGTAAGCACATTAACCATGCAACAACTATAATAAAAAATGCTAGTATATCCCTTCAGCTACAAAGTCTATATGAGAAATATAGTACATACCATCATAATAACTCAGGACAAGTACCTCTAATCCTATTCCATGTCTTCCAAGTACAGTCTTTCTCATTGTCACTCCACAGGAATTTCACTAATATGACTATCTTGTTCCTTAGCGTTTTCTCTTCTCTTGCTATAACATGAACTGGTTGTCTCACAAAAGTCAGATCTAGTTCCACTACTAAATATTCTAATGCAGTCAGAGCAATAGTAATCTTTGGACCACGCACATACTTTTTAAGATGAGAAATATGAAAAACATTACGGACTCCTGCCAAACTATTCGGTAACTCTACTCGGTACGCAAGTTTCCTGATCCTCTCCATAATAGAGAACAGTCCAACATATCTAGGTGCCAGTTTCACCGACTTTCCAAATCATACCACACTCTTCATTGGTGATACCTTAATGAAAACATGATCTCTAATTGAGAACTCTAAATCTTTACGCCTTTTATCTACGTAACTTTTCTGCCTAGACTGAGCCTCCTTCATTCATGCTCGGATTAACTCAATCTTTTCCGTGGCTGCTCTCACCATATCTGAACCAACATGCTGGTGATTTGCATGGCCTTCCATCCAAAGCTTTGAAAGGCGTCGTTCCTATAATAGTCTGATAACTATTATTATAGGAAAACTCAACTAAGTGCAAATGGTCTTCCTATGACCCACCAAATCTAGTACAGAAGCTCTCAATAAATCTTCAAGTAACTTATTGACTCTCTCTGTCTTTCCATCCGTCTGTGGGTGGTAAGCGGTACTCATCTTAAGCTTTGTACCTAATACCTCTTGTAGACTCTTCCAGAACTCACTAGTAAACAAAGTATCTCTATCACCGACTATACTACTAGGAATCCTATGCAATCTAACAATCTTTTTTAAAAGAAACTTAGCCAATACAGGTGCCGCCTTTGTCGACTTAACGAGAATGAAGCGTGTTAGTCAGTCTATCCACTATAACCCAAATACTCTCATTTCCCTTATTCAGCCTTGGCAGCCCGCCGATAAAATCTATGGATACAGAATCCCATTTCTGAACTGGTACGTCTAAAGGCTGAAGCAATCCACTTGTCTTCTGATGCTCGACTTTCGCTTGTTGGCAATTCAAACATTGCTTTACCCGTAAGCCTACATCCCTTTTCATACCTTCCCAGAAGATCTTTTACTGTCCTAATATATCTTAGTTCCTCTAGGATGAATAGTAAACTTTGATCGATGACATTTCCTAAGAACTTTCTTTCTTAGGTCACCAACATCAGAAACACACAATCTGTAACGACCCGCTATTTTGGACCATTCGCATCCATTATAAGTGCATATGTAGACACTCATGCTGGAGTTGAATTGCTCAAAATACCGCGTTGTTAATTTAAATTGGCAAAACTGAACATATACAGTAAATAAATAATCACAGATCACAGACACAGAGTAATAAATGCAGCGGAAATAAAAGAGATAGTAGTTCATGAAGCTACTATATGAATATATAAGATACATCAGAGTTTACAACAGAAGAGTAATACGATACAAATCAGAATACATCACTGGAATCATCGACTACTGAAAGCAGAATAGATGGCTGAATCTTCAAGCAAAGCTCCAACTCCAAAGGTGTGTCTCGAATACTGGATCACTCAATCTGACCCGAGCGTAAAGCAAAAACACAAGACACTCGAGTCAGGATTAACATTCTTATATCAATAAATCTAACTCAAGTGAAATAGCAATTGAAATACAAGTAACTCAAAGGATGTTTGGAATAACCATCCTTTAAGGATCCGTTAAACTATCTACTATGTAGTAGTGTACGATAAGTAGATAATGTCTATCAGTAATAATAAGATATCAAAATAGTGTTAAGTCATGGCCCATTCCACCCTTAACACATTTTTATTCCCAAAAGCATATACAAGACCGTAGTTTCCCCAAAACCGAAAGTCACCAGAGGGCAATCCATATACTAAAGGTACAAAACAAATTCGTAGTGGTCGCGAATAAAGGGATACATGTATGACAAGGCACATGAGGCAATACCCAAGGTAGTGATACTACCGTTTGCCTGATCCGGACTGGTGAGAACGCAACGCCGCAGCGCCCGCAACACCGTGAAACAACACTCCCAAAATCAAGGGTGCACCAATCGACAACAAGTAATGAATAGTTCGAAGAAGTGTGTCCACTTGAGGTAGCTAATCCTCCATTGGCCCGGCACGGCTCCTGTTTTAGTCATTTCCAATTTGACACAAGTGTCATGGCTATCCATTATCGTTCTCTTTCTTCAGTCATCACGTACATCATTCCAACCACTTCATTCTGGATCATCACTCCGCGTATATTAGTTATTAAAGTGGTTTTCGGTATCGACAGAGAGTATGTCCATATCCAATCCCGGTCTCTTTAATAACTTCCGTAATTATTTCACCGATTGGTCGTTTAATATATTTCAAAACCAAATCAAATTCAATTTCAAATAGAATTTGTAAATCAACATTTCATTTGTCTTTCAAAACCAATTTCCAATAATTTACGTTTCAAAACATCCAAATTCATAATTTCAAAATCTTATAATTCAATTTCAATTTTATTTAAAACAATTCAAATATTGATTCAAGTTCATATATAAGTTTCATTCTGAAATCATTTAAATTAATTTAACATTCAAATCAATTTAAATTCATTTATCGATTTCATTCAATATTCATTAAGTAAATTTTCCATTCAAAACAATTTCTATTAAATTTCCAATTCATTAAACCCATTGTTTAAATTTAACTTCATTATATCAAAACTTACAAATTTGATTAAATTAAATTCATCAAACCAAATTCTTCAAATTTCAAGTCTTACATTAATTTCAATAAATCACATTTTGTTTTTTGTTAAAGAAATTCAATTTCACTTATTTACTTACTTAAATAATTTTCCAAAACTTAATTAATAAAGAAACTCAATTTCAATTATTTTCGAAGTAAAATTCACTTATTCAAAAGTCCAATTTTACTTATTAAAGAATTCAATTCAATTTAATCATTAAATAATTCAACCTTATTTAATTATTACATAATTCAAAACTTAATTATTAAATAATTTCAAAGTTTAATAATTTCAAACTTAATTATAATTTCAAACTTAATTATTAAATCATTTCAAACTTAATTCAATCATTTCTCAAATTAAACAACATTCTTTCATCAATTTCATTTTTAATATTTTGTTTCAGATTTTTTTTTATATTAACATTTTCCTTTCATTAAAAATTCAAATTTCAACTTCATTTCAAAACCATATTGTTTATTCAAATAAAATCTTCATTTTATTTTTAAATCAAATTATTTGACCAATCGGGTTTTATTTAATTCTCTATATCCAAGGTCAAAGTTCAATTTGGGTATTTATCATTTCAACCCGATTCCAATTCAATTCAAAATCAAAGCATAACAAAGGGAACTTGCAGTGTGATAACTGGGATGGTGTCAAAGTAAATAAACAAGCAATAACAATAATCAATAACAATCCAATAATCAATTCAAATAATCCCGAAATAACCGTATTAATTCGCATTGTTATTTGTACGAATTAATATAATTATTTCTAGAATCTACACTATCATTTCATGTAGATTAAAGATTATTACACTAATATTTAAACGGTTCTTCACTTGTCATTCGATTTCAATTTTAACACTACAACAATTAATCAAATATACGTTCAATGGTTCAAAGTGTAATTATCACTATTCTACATGTCAATTAATTTAACAAATAAAAGGGGTCATATTCAACTTAATCAAATCCAACATATATGTCAATTCAAATTTTTAATTATCCTACGTCAAATTTACTTGCATAATATTTATCACTTTATACATTTCAATTTAACATCCAATATAAACAGCAACAATCAATCAATTATCAATCAAACAGGATTATCATTGTATAATTAACAAATAATGGTGTCAGATGTCACAGGTGAACTGATACAGCTAATAGCATACATATAACAGTGTAAATAACAAACAGCAGCATATTTCAATTGTCGTTTCAATTGAAATCAGATTTAATAAATAAAAGAACGTTAATCGTGAGTGAGTGCTCACCTTTCGAGGCTAGAGAAGATAGACAACATTACATGCTACGATTTGAATTGGAAAATGACTGATCCAAATGACGATTTCCAAACAAGGCAAGATTGGCACGAATTTCGACGGACAAGCTAAAAAAAGGAAATCGATGAAACAATTAGAGTCGGCTTGATAGAAACAATTATTATATATATATATTTATTATTAATATTATCCCCATGAAATCAATATTTAATTTAAACAATATTAAACAATATACATATATAAATAAAATCATTGTTTACACTAAACACATATCATAAAGTCAAAGGTATATATAGTACACGTACGCAGCTTATGAAAAATAACTACAACCAAAACAATAAATATATATACTGGTATATAGGCTGTAACCAAATGTACATTTACTTGAAAAACCACTATAGAAAACAATAAGTGCATACATAAAATTATACTGTAAATAGGAGATATGCGAATCACATTTATAACCAAACAGATATTTACATATACTTTAACGGGATAAGAGAATAAAGTAACACCTTACATATAATATCTTTAAGATAAAACTTATTTATATATTGATATAGTCTTATCTTTATAGCAATAACATATATATCAGACTATAGTTTATATACATTGGGAACAACTTTTAGGAATAAATGTACATACATGTAGACTGATATGTAAAAAAACAGCAACCATATATATAATAACTAACAGATAGTTTTAAATCTATTTAAAATATTAACGTAAATAAGGAGCCTGAAAAATCATATTCTTTGATACACCTTTGTACACAACTATGAATCGTAAATATATGTATTAAAACAAATCAGAAATTTTCAAATGCATAACTGCTTCCAGGAACATATACATAAACTGGTGTACCAACAACGGATCCTAGTTAATATACTACAAACATTTGAGAATCGAATTCCTGAATACTATATATAATCTAATATGTAACTATACATATAACAGTACATACATATTGTATTTATATATCCATCAGAAATAAAATACTAATATATTATATCCAAAACCCCTATAGATAATCATATATACAAATATTTATAAAAACCCAAATTCACGTATCCTAGTATAAGATCTATATACATACGCAACCCAAAATGCATAAACTAACAGCCTTATATTTTATACAACTTATATATAAAACAAAAGAACTCGAATATATAAACGGCTGAAGCACAAAACGAATACTATATACATACGTTACATTGCATACCACGAGAGAGGCTGCTGAGGTTTGGGTAGGTTGGCGGATGAACGGCGGAGGGACGCATGTCGTGGCTGTTGCTTAAGGCGAGCAAGTCGGAGAGTGGGACGGGCTGCCGAACAAGGTAGCAGGGGCGAACAGGGTTTTCTGGTGCAAGAAGAGGCGGACTGGGTGCTTGCGGGCTCGGCATGGGAAAATGAACGGCACGAAGGCGGGGTCGTTCGGCTGTGGATGGGATATAGGGCGGAGGTTTTTGGACGGTGATCGACTGCTGGTTGTGGGTCAGGGAGGCGGAGTGGGTCGATGGACGAGGTGAATGATGGACGGAGGTCGATGCAAAAGTGGAGCAAGCTGGGCTAGCTACGGCTGCCACTAGATGTGGCTTAGGCACTAATTGGGCGGAGGGGACACGGTTGGGTCAAGCAGAGGGCATGGGTGTTGTTGGCGATGACGTGGAGGTCGAGGAGCGGCTGCATGCGGGAGGATGGTAGCAGGCGTAGGTTGTGCTATAGGTGACTGTAAAGTTTATTGGGAATGAAGAGAGGAGGGTGAGCTACAGGCAAAAGAAGGAATCCAAATATGCTTACGCTAAATATACTTTCTCTATGATCTGGCATGTTTATGAATTGAAGGAAAGAACAGGCTAGTAGTTTGTTTATATTTTAATTATTCAATGAAAGGTTAGCAATAAATGAGTGAAGGAGAACCGTTCAGTATTGAATGCAATGGGAATGGAAACGGCCCGGTACATGAATTCAAGGCAATATAAATTCAAATGACTATTCATTAACTCACGTTAGATTAATTGAAAGGATGCAGAACAATAGAAGGATCAAAACAGATACCAGTACAGCTAACTGTATCCGGTTTCTTCGCGTATCGGACTTCAAAATTGATAATTGAATATACTGCAGAGATCAGCACAACGAGACGATCAAAACGGCATACGGGAATCAGTGGTACAATTTAATTATAAAATTTCGAAATTTCTAATAGCGGAAAATGCAAGAAAAACACTGAAAAATAAGATCGACGGAGCCAAAGATGTCCGAATTTAGAAAAACGACAAACTGACATCTTACTCAGAAGATGGTTTAGAATTTTTCTATGTAAAAATATTTAGGTTTCGAAAATATTTTATTTTCATTGCTTTTTAACTGATTAAATTGAAGTGAATTTACGCGCGAAATAAACTTTCATATTTTCGGACGAAAATTTACCAGTTGCTATGTTTAACTAGACGTATTCCAAATATTAAATTTTATTTCAAAATTTTATCGTTTAAAATTTCACAAAATTTCAACTAATTACGTTATTAAAACAGTTGAAATTTACGGGTCGTTACACTCTCCCCCACTCAAAACTTTTCGTCCCCGAAAAGGAACGAGGTAGGAGAATAGAAACAACCAGAAAGAAAAACAGATTTGAAATACTAAATAACAACTAATTTAAACCATATAAATTCAAATTTAAATTAATTGATATTCAATAATTGATTTAATCCATTTGATTTCACTAAAATCAATCTCAACTATTTCTAAATTCATTATCTTATTATTCAATTATCTTAAATTTACAATTTCTAAAACCATAAATTTGAATAGTCTTTTATTATAATCATATTTTTTTCAACAATTTTAAATTCTTCTTTATTCCAAGTTATCATTAAATTTATTCTACTTAATATATCTTATCAATATATTTAACCCACATAAATTAATTTAAACCATAAAAATTTCAATTTAAATTAATTTTTTTTTCAATTTGGTTAAATCCATTTATATTAAATCAATAAATAGTCATTCGATTTAAATTTGTTAGTTCAACTGTTAATTCTAATCATATAAATTTCGTTTTAAATCAATTAATATTCAATAATTGATCTTAATTCAAGGTATTTCATTAAGCTGATTCAATTTAATTTGTTAATTCTTTTAGAACAAAATTTACTTTATTTATCTCATTCAATTAACCTATTATTCTATCATCTTTATTAGTATTTTTATCATTAAAATTTAAGTGTATAAAATTTATTATAAACACTCAAATTTTATTTATAAATTCAATTTATCTCATATATTATCCAATTACATATTCAACTTCTGAATGATTTAGGTAAGTTGTATTAGAATGCAGTTGAACAATATACAAATAAAATTTTCCAAATTCAATTATTCAAGTTTAAATATTTATTCCAAATTTTTGGTTTATTTATAATTTAAAATCATCTTTTAACAAAATTTAAGAATTAGATTTCCGATTAACTTTAAACAATTTAGAGATATATAATATATTTATATCAAATCAAATTAAATTTTAAAAAATAAGATACCTATATATATGTGAATCAAAATATACTGAAGAAATTCAATTCAAAATATATATATTTTTTTTCTCAAAACAAAACCGTAGCAAAGCTACAGAATGGTTTCTCCACTTCGAAACTCGAAAATGAATGTCGATGATGCGGCCGCCATCACCGAAATTATTTTCCAGCGACAAAGAGAAGAGCACTGATTTCAACATTTTAAATTCTTTGAAAACGGTTTCTATTTGAAAATACTTCCAATAATATACTTTAAAATTTTAAAACCAAAGTTCGAAATCACCGGAAACTAAATTCTCAAATTTCTGAATTTAATTCATTTCAAATCCCAAATCAATTTATAAACCGTATTTATAAATTTATTTAGAACAATAAATGATAATCAAATATTATCATTTCAAACAACAATTTAATTAACCTATTAAATTCTAGAAAATTTTTACTTATATTTTCACAATATAATCAAACAAATTTATTTCATTTTTCAAATTTGAAAATAATATTGTGTCAGTTTGCTCTATTCAAGTGTTTTGGAAATCCTATCGATAGCGTTGATCAGACGAATCGATCGGAAACCCAAATCAACATCAACAACTCAAACAACACAATATATTTTAAAACATTTTAAATATAATTTTATAAATACAATTCCTCGCTCCATGATACAAGAATAGATTTCAAAACATGTACAGAGATTCAAATTTGATGGAAATCAAATCAAAGAGAATTTTGATTCGAAAAATAAGTTTGAAACTTAAGATAATTCAATTACCACAATCGGGAGATGGATGAGTTTATTTAATTCACGGGCAACCTTAACCGGGTCGTCCGTAACTTCAAGAATAAGATCGTTGTAGAATTCCGAGGTAAATCGACATTCGATCTCAAGAAATAAAATTCAGGTATAGCAGGACATAGATAGCATCGTAAACCAAGGATACAGAAATCTCCGGTAAATCAATGCCTATTGTAAAGGAGTTTCACCCCTTTACAAATCATTCGAAGTTTGGCTAGACCACTGATTCGCTATAGGGGTCATTCGAAGTGGAGTTATGTGATGCTCCAGAATTGAAAGAAGACGAATAGTGAGGGACACGAATGAAATTTGGAACCGTAGGGAACGTTCCAAAATTCAAAGAAATCGAGTCGAAAGGAAGAGATTGAAACTCGAATGAGAGTGATTCTGTAAAATACATTTACCCTATATGCTATGTTTTGCCTAGAGCTACCAAAGCTCTGATACCAACTGTAATGACCCGCTATTTTGGACCATTCGCATCCATTATAAGTGTATAGGTAGGCACTCATGCCGGAGTTGAATTGCTCAAAATACCGCGTTGTTAATTTAAATTGGCAAAACTGAACATATACAGTAAATAAATAATCACAGATCACAGACACAGAGTAATAAATGCAGCGGAAATAAAAGAGATAGTAGTTCATGAAGCTACTATATGAATATATAAGATACATCAGAGTTTACAACAGAAGAGTAATACGATACAAATCAGAATACATCACTGGAATCATCGACTACTGAAAGCAGAATAGATGGCTGGATCTTCAAGCAAAGCTCCAACTCCAAAGGTGAGTCTCGAATACTGGATCACGCAGTCTGACCCGAGCGTAAAGCAAAAACACAAGACACTCGAGTCAGGATTAACATTCTTATATCAATAAATCCAACTCAAGTGAAATAGCAATTGAAATACAAGTAACTCAAAGGATGTTTGGAATAACCATCCTTTAAGGATCCGTTAAACTATCTACTATGTAGTAGTGTACGATAAGTAGATAATGTCTATCAGTAATAATAAGATATCAAAATAGTGTTAAGTCATGGCCCATTCCACCCTTAACACATTTTTATTCCCAAAAGCATATACAAGACCGTAGTTTCCCCAAAACCGAAAGTCACCAGAGGGCAATCCATATACTAAAGGTACAAAACAAATTCGTAGTGGTCGCGAATAAAGGGATACAAGTATGACAAGGCACATGAGGCAATACCCAAGGTAGTGATACTACCGTTTGCCTGATCCGGACTGGTGAGAACGCAACGCCGCAGCGCCCGCAACACCGTGAAACAACACTCCCAAAATCAAGGGTGCACCAATCGACAACAAGTAATGAATAGTTCGAAGAAGTGTGTCCACTTGAGGTAGCTAATCCTCCATTGGCCCGACACGGTTCCTGTTTTAGTCATTTCCAATTTGACACAAGTGTCATGGATATCCATTATCGTTCTCTTTCTTTAGTCATCACGTACATCATTCCAACCACTTCATTCTGGATCATCACTCCGCGTATATTAGTTATTAAAGTGGTTTTCGGTATCGACAGAGAGTATGTCCATATCCGATCCCGGTCTCTTTATTAACTTCCGTAATTATTTCACCGATTGGTCGTTTAATATATTTCAAAACCAAATCAAATTCAATTTCAAATAGAATTTGTAAATCAACATTTCATTTGTCTTTCAAAACCAATTTCCAATAATTTACGTTTCAAAACATCCAAATTCATAATTTCAAAATCTTATAATTCAATTTCAATTTTATTTAAAACAATTCAAATATTGATTCAAGTTCATATATAAGTTTCATTCTGAAATCATTTAAATTAATTTAACATTCAAATCAATTTAAATTCATTTATCGATTTCATTCAATATTCATTAAGTAAATTTTCCATTCAAAACAATTTCTATTAAATTTCCAATTCATTAAACCCATTATTTAAATTTAACTTCATTATATCAAAACTTACAAATTTGATTAAATTAAATTCATCAAACCAAATTCTTTAAATTTCAAGTCTTACATTAATTTCAATAAATCACATTTTATTTTTTGTTAAAGAAATTCAATTTCACTTATTTACTTACTTAAATAATTTTCCAAAACTTAATTAATAAAGAAACTCAATTTCAATTATTTTCGAAGTAAAATTCACTTATTCAAAAGTCCAATTTTACTTATTAAAGAATTCAATTCAATTTAATCATTAAATAATTCAACCTTATTTAATTATTACATAATTCAAAACTTAATTATTAAATAATTTCAAAGTTTAATAATTTCAAACTTAATTATAATTTCAAACTTAATTATTAAATCATTTCAAACTTAATTCAATCATTTCTCAAATTAAACAACATTCTTTCATCAATTTCATTTTTAATATTTTGTTTTAGATTTTTTTTATATTAACATTTTCCTTTCATTAAAAATTCAAATTTCAACTTCATTTCAAAACCATATTGTTTATTCAAATAAAATCTTCATTTTATTTTTAAATCAAATTATTTGACCAATCGGGTTTTGTTTAATTCTCTATATCCAAGGTCAAAGTTCAATTTGGGTATTTATCATTTCAACCCGATTCCAATTCAATTCAAAATCAAAGCATAACAAAGGGAACTTGCAGTGTGATAACTGGGATGGTGTCAAAGTAAATAAACAAGCAATAACAACAATCAATAACAATCCAATAATCAATTCAAATAATCCCGAAATAACCGTATTAATTCGCATTGTTATTTGTACGAATTAATATAATTATTTCTAGAATCTACACTATCATTTCATGTAGATTAAAGATTATTACACTAATATTTAAACGGTTCTTCATTTGTCATTCGATTTCAATTTTAACACTACAACAATTAATCAAATATACGTTCAATGGTTCAAAGTGTAATTATCACTATTCTACATGTCAATTAATTTAACAAATAAAAGGGGTCATATTCAACTTAATCAAATTCAACATATATGTCAATTCAAATTTTTAATTATCCTACGTCAAATTTACTTGCATAATATTTATCACTTTATACATTTCAATTTAACATCCAATATAAACAGCAACAATCAATCAATTATCAATCAAACAGGATTATCATCGTATAATTAACAAATAATGGTGTCAGATGTCACAGGTGAACTGATACAGGTAATAGCATACATATAACAGTGTAAATAACTGACAGCAGCATATTTCAATTGTCGTTTCAATTGAAATCAGATTTAATAAATAAAAGAACGTTAATCGTGAGTGAGTGCTCACCTTTCGAGGCTAGAGAAGATAGACAACATTACATGCTACGATTTGAATTGGAAAATGACTGATCCAAATGACGATTTCCAAACAAGGCAAGATTGGCACGAATTTCGACGGACAAGCTAAAAAAGGAAATCGATGAAACAATTAGAGTCGGCTTGATAGAAACAATTATTATATATATATTTTTTATTAATATTATCCCCATGAAATCAATATTTAATTTAAACAATATTAAACAATATACATATATAAATAAAATCATTGTTTACACTAAACACATATCATAAAGTCAAAGGTATATATAGTACACGTACGCAGCTTATGAAAAATAACTACAACCAAAACAATAAATATATATACTGGTATATAGGCTGTAACCAAATGTACATTTACTTGAAAAACCACTATAGAAAACAATAAGTGCATACATAAAATTATACTGTAAATAGGAGATATGCGAATCACATTTATAACCAAACAGATATTTACATATACTTTAACGGGATAAGAGAATAAAGTAACACCTTACATATAATATCTTTAAGATAAAACTTATTTATATATTGATATAGTCTTATCTTTATAGCAATAACATATATATCAGACTATAGTTTATATACATTGGGAACAACTTTTAGGAATAAATGTACATACATGTAGACTGATATGTAAAAAATCAGCAACCATATATATAATAACTAACAGATAGTTTTAAATCTATTTAAAATATTAACGTAAATAAGGAGCCTGAAAAATCATATTCTTTGATACACCTTTGTACACAACTATGAATCGTAAATATATGTATTAAAACAAATCAGAAATTTTCAAATGCATAACTGCTTCCAGGAACATATACATAAACTGGTGTACCAACAACGGATCCTAGTTAATATACTACAAACATTTGAGAATCGAATTCCTGAATACTATATATAATCTAATATGTAACTATACATATAACAGTACATACATATTGTATTTATATATCCATCAGAAATAAAATACTAATATATTATATCCAAAACCCCTATAGATAATCATATATACAAATATTTATAAAAACCCAAATTCACGTATCCTAGTATAAGAGCTATATACATACGCAACCCAAAATGCATAAACTAACAGCCTTATATTTTATACAACTTATATATAAAACAAAAGAACTCGAATATATAAACGGCTGAAGCACAAAACGAATACTATATACATACGTTACATTGCATACCACGAGAGAGGCTGCTGAGGTTTGGGTAGGTTGGCGGATGAACGGCGGAGGGACGCATGTCGTGGCTGTTGCTTAAGGCGAGCAAGTCGGAGAGTGGGACGGGCTGCCGAACAAGGTAGCAGGGGCGAACAGGGTTTTCTGGTGCAAGAAGAGGCGGACTGGGTGCTTGCGGGCTCGGCATGGGAAAATGAACGGCACGAAGGCGGGGTCGTTCGGCTGTGGATGGGATATAGGGCGGAGGTTTTTGGACGGTGATCGACTGCTGGTTGTGGGTCAGGGAGGCGGAGTGGGTCGATGGACGAGGTGAATGATGGACGGAGGTCGATGCAAAAGTGGAGCAAGCTGGGCTAGCTACGGCTGCCACTAGATGTGGCTTAGGCACTAATTGGGCGGAGGGGACACGGTTGGGTCAAGCAGAGGGCATGGGTGTTGTTGGCGATGACGTGGAGGTCGAGGAGCGGCTGCATGCGGGAGGATGGTAGCAGGCGTAGGTTGTGCTATAGGTGACTGTAAAGTTTATTGGGAATGAAGAGAGGAGGGTGAGCTACAGGCAAAAGAAGGAATCCAAATATGCTTACGCTAAATATACTTTCTCTATGATCTGGCATGTTTATGAATTGAAGGAAAGAACAGGCTAGTAGTTTGTTTATATTTTAATTATTCAATGAAAGGTTAGCAATAAATGAGTGAAGGAGAACCGTTCAGTATTGAATGCAATGGGAATGGAAACGGCCCGGTACATGAATTCAAGGCAATATAAATTCAAATGACTATTCATTAACTCACGTTAGATTAATTGAAAGGATGCAGAACAATAGAAGGATCAAAACAGATACCAGTACAGCTAACCGTATCCGGTTTCTTCGCGTATCGGACTTCAAAATTGATAATTGAATATACTGCAGAGATCAGCACAACGAGACGATCAAAACGGCATACGGGAATCAGTGGTACAATTTAATTATAAAATTTCGAAATTTCTAATAGCGGAAAATGCAAGAAAAACACTGAAAAATAAGATCGACGGAGCCAAAGATGTCCGAATTTGGAAAAACGACAAACTGACATCTTGCTCAGAAGATGATTTAGAATTTTTCTATGTAAAAATATTTAGGTTTCGAAAACATTTTATTTTCATTGCTTTTTAACTGATTAAATTGAAGTGAATTTACGCGCGAAATAAACTTTAATATTTTCGGACGAAAATTTACCAGTTGCTATGTTTAACTAGACTATCCCAAATATTAAATTTTATTTCAAAATTTTATCGTTTAAAATTTCACAAAATTTCAACTAATTACGTTATCAAAACAGTTGAAATTTATGGGTCGTTACACAATCATCCCTTCTTTCTTGATCATCCATTATGGTCAAGACTAAAATCTGTTAAATCATCAATCTTAGTTCCACCTTCAAGCTCTTCTTTTGGCTAGTAATGGATCATCTTTCTACTTAGAAGCAATCCTTTCGATCATCATTAGTCGAACTTCCAAACATGAAAAAATGACAGTCTCCCAACTTGAACTAGCCATTGATCTTAACTGCACACCACAACTAGTCAATGCTTCTAAATCCTTTTATTCCGCTCTCACAGCTAACACCATATTCTAATGTTTCCTGCTAAGTTCATCCACAACTTTATTTCTTTTCCCTGTCGTATACTCAATACCGAAATCATACGCTGGTAAAAACTCTAGCCATCTCTGGTGTCTCATTTTCAACTCTTTTCGAGAGAATAAATACCTTAATGACCTATGATTCGTAGACAACTCGAATCTTTCTCCTAAGAGGTAGTGTCTCCACACCTTTAAAGCATCATTGTAGCCAACTCCAAATCATGAGTCGGTTATCTAACTTCATGTGGTCTGAGATGTTGAGAAGCATAGGCAAATCACTTTACCTCTTTACATTAACAAAGCTCCTATTCCTATCCCACAGGCATTTGTATACACCACCAAATCCTGATTACCATCTGGCATAACTAATAAGGGTGCATTGGTCAATAAATGTTTAGCTTTTGGAACACTTCCTCACATTTACTTGACCAAATAAGCTTTACATCTTTTATGGTTAGTTTAGTCAAAGGTGCTGCTATCCGAGAGAAATCCTTGATGAATCTCCAATAATAGCCAACTAATCCAAGAAAACTATTTATCTCGGTCACCATCTCAGGTCTCTTCCAATTATTTACAGTTTCAATCTTAGTTGGATCCATTGATAACACTTACTCCTAAACTACATGACCAAGAAACTTCATTCCTTTCTTCCATAAATAACACTTCAAAAACTTCGCTTTTAGTTAGTGCTGACTTAACGTCTCAAGCACTATTCTGAGACGAATCTCATGATCTCTTTCATCCTTCGAATATATCAGAATATCTTCAATGAACACTAACATGAACATATCCAAGTACTCTCGGAAAATTCGGTTCACCAAGTCCACAAAGAAAGTAGGCGCATTAGTCAATCCGAATGGCATTACTAACCACTCGTACAAACAATAACTTATTTGAAACGCATCAAAGGAATAATGTCCTCTACCACCCTTAATTGATGGAACCCTGCTGCCAAATCCAACCGGCAAAATACTTTGGCTCCACTCAATTGATCAAATAAATCATCGATTCTCGGCAAATGATATCTATTCATTATCGTCTTCTCATTCAACTTACAATAATCGATACACAATCTCAATGATCCGTCTGGTTTCTTCACGAACACCATGGCCAATCCCTAAGGCGAACTGCTTGGTCTAATAAAACTCTTTCCTTCTAAGTCCACAGCTGCACCTTTAACTCTTTCATCTCAGTAGGTATCATTCTGCTAGGCCATCTACTAACAGATTTAGCTCCAGGTACAAGATCTATTTGAAACTCAATAGCACGTTTCGGTGATAGCCCTATAACAGGCTCAAAAACATCTGCAAATTCTCTTACAACCAAAACCCAACTTAACTCATCTTCCACCTCTGTTGCACCCAATAAAGCACAAACATCTAAACTTGAATTCTTAACTGAGTATATGATTTGATCACTACTATTAGGGTGTCTTAATGGTATTTTCCTATCCTGGAAAAATATTGTAGCACCATATTTGCTCAACCAATCCATACCCAAAATAATCTCAAAGCCCACAAAATCAAATACAAACAAACTGTACGCAAAATTATAACTAACAACTCAAATTCTAGATGGTCACATCTCATCCTAAGAGTTGCATCCATTGGATTCACGACCCTTAAGGAAGTAATAAGGTACGATGGTTTTAAATCTAACTTATCTACCAAACACTGAGAGCTTAAAGAATGTGATGCACCGGTATCAAATAATACACTAACGGATATGCCATGAATCGAAAGCGTATGTTCGACGACGAAAATTCTATCGTTTTAGAAAACCGTCGAACGAATTTAAATTAAAAATAACCGCAAGCGCACGGCGTACACTTGTAGTACGTGGCGAATACGGGTCGATCCGCGGGGAATTGATGATTTTAAAAATCTACTCAATCAAATTAAACCAAAGTCAAGTAAAAGTTAAGCTAGAGAATTAGAGAATTAACTAACTAACTAAAAGAAAAGAGATCCAAATATAAGAGTTAAATGACAATTTAGAGAATAAATCCACTCTCTAAATCATGTAGTTCAACACATATGAAATCATGATCTCTCTTTTATGGTCATTAGTGCTTTAGATGATGTGCCTATCATAAGTATGGCATATTTGTGCTATTAGTTAGCCAACATAAGCCATCAAACTTTGACACACCCCTTAAACCACTTACTAACTTTCATGAAACTTGACAATGAAAATGAAATCTATTTTAAGTATGGCCTATTAACTATTGATTAGAAATATAGACCAACAAATTTTAATTTCAAATCACTTTCTTTTGCCATAATCATATTTTGATGAAGAGGCATTTGTGTTAGTGGTTGTTTAAGTATAGCCTATTTGGTGTCAACCATATAGACTGTCAAACTCAAGGCAAAAACAACAATGAAACCACTTCAATCATTCTTCATTAAGCACAAAAAGAGAGCATGAATTAACAAATAGTTGAAGCTACATAATTAGAGAGCTTCATTACCCCTAAATTGTAGGGGTTTAGCCTCTCATATTTTTCATTTGATTAACATATATAGCTTGCAACATGAAAGCAAAAAGAAAGCAAAATGAAAGCTAAATGAAAGAAATCTATTCTAATTGTATAAAAGAAAATCTACACTACTAGCATGAAAGGGAATGAACATGTAATTAAAAGGAAACAATAATTACATTGCATAAAAAAAGGAAAAGTACATGAAATAGAAATGGCTAAGTAGCAATGAAAAGAGAAAGAGAAGAGCTTGTTTATTTTTGGGCCTAAACTAAACTAAAGAGAGACTAAGGGAGAGGGTTACATGAAACATAAGGGGTCTTTATACATGTATGAAACCCTAATTCATATTTTTGGGGAATGCCCAAAATACCATTGAGAAAATATGGAAGCCAAGTAATCATTAACTTCTACTAATCATCATTTAAGTGTACATGAAGCCATTAATTCCATAAGCATGTGCATTAGCCTCTAATTTGTACATGAAGAAAGGTGGGTAGGTGGGGTCCTCCATTATCAAGCCTTTGAATTATTTCCATCTTCATTTCTTTATCTTCACTCTTGTGCATGCATACATCTTCATGAAACCACTTGTATATGAAGCCAAATTCCTATAAAAAAATTCCAATTAAATTTTCTCAAATTAATATATGCACAAAAATGACCATTTTGCCCTTGGATGAAGATGAATATGTGACGATTTGAAAATAATATGAATTTTGGTTTAACAAGTTAAAATGCCCGATATGATCATTTATTTAATTTAAATAAATTAATTATGGTGGTAAAAATATGCACATTTATGTGCACATTAAATACCCCCACACTTATCTTTTTATTCGTCCTCGAATAAAGGAAAAACTAAGATAAATCCATTTTCGTAGGGAGCACGATTGCATTGAGCGTATGCAACAAGCCGTTAAACCTCTAGGTGTCCCCGGTAGGATGAGTGTTGTCTCGTGAGGGTTTTCAGCGGATACTACCCACAAAATCCAAATGCAGGATGATAATATTTACAAAATGCAAGATTATTTACAAATAGATGAATGCGAGTTTTTGAAATTTTTTACAAATGGAGGATTTACTTTTAAATTGACAAAAATAAGTTAAATATAGGTTTTGGTCATTTTCTTGAGATTTAAGTCATTTACTCATCAAAATTTCCAACAAAAATTAAGTTATCATAACAAATAGACTATAGTTTAACTCGTTGTTTCGGTTGATAACAAAGTGTAATTATAAAATGGATCCTTAGTTGATTATCAAAGTTTATCAAAGTGGTATTTTTATTTCTTTTCAATAACAGGTCAAATCAAATAAGTTAAAATAGTGCTTGGATTTCATTTGCTTACTCTCTCTATTTTTTTTAAATTTTTTTTATTGATATTAACAATATTTACATATGCCTAACTCAGATAAACTGAGGCTAGATATATTACCCATGCACTGCCCTGCGGACTGATGTGAGGGGAATACAGAGCGTGGCGAGTGAACACACAAGTGTGAACACTTATCGACTGTAGGCGTTATTAAAAATAATTTTTATACACATACACCTAACTCAAGTAAACTAAGGCCAGATATACCGATCGTGCACTACCTTTCGGGCTTACGTGAGAAGAGTATAGAGCAAGGCGAGTGAACACACAAGTGTGAACACATGACTCTAGGTGTTTATTAAAAAATATACATATACACAAGAAATATTTTTTGTTCTTTTTTGTTTTTTTGAAAAGAGAGAGTTTCGCACTATCATCTTAGCACCATTTAACTTAGAAGATAAAAAAATGTTATATCTTTACTTTAAATCAACCACTTTTTAAAACAAAGATTTTCAATTGGGATGTATTTCATAATTAACACGTATAAATCTTCCTATATACCAGTTAAACCATTGTTATTTGTAATCAAACTTCATTTTTATTTTTGTTAAGACGAATAAATTTTCAAAACTTTCAATTTAATAAACCAAAACCATATATTTATCTTATAGTGTTTCTTTAAAAATAAATCAAAAGAAAATTAGTTTTTGGGATTTTATTTTTGAGTTTTTAAAAGAAAACGCAAAAATAAACCATGAAAAATTAAAAGTGAAGATGAGTCTCCCCCCACACTTGATTTTGACTGTGTCCCCACAGTCAACCCAAGTGGAAGGAAAAAAATAAAATAAAAAGATGACCTATATTTACATGAAGGTGAAACGGTATTTACACGAGATCAAAAAGTATATCGTCAAAGCGTAAATGAAACGATCTTCCAAAGATCGATTCATTTGTCTCATCATGTATGCGAGACACAGCTTAAGTTCAAAAAACCAAACCATAAAAGATTTTGAAGTTGAATGTTGATTTGGAAAAACGAATGCCGTTTTATTGAAAATCGTACGAGTTGTTTTATTTTCAATGATTTTTGGGGTCGATAAAACAATTGATTGAAATTCAAGTTCTTTTTCACCACATTGAAATTCAAATTTATCATTGAAAACTTCTTCAAAATTATTGATTTCAAAATCAAAATGGTGATTTAAATCTTCCCCTTCAAAATTTGACAACTTGTCATCCAAAAGTCCAAAAAAATTGTGTTTAATAATTTCGTCTTCCTTTGTTGGATTATCAACAACTTCATTGCGTATCTCAAGTTCAAAATCCAAAGTTGTTGCATTCAAATTTTCGAAATCGAGAAAAGGAATATCGAATTTTAAATTTGGTTCCACACCCTCTAAAGAATTGAAATCCAACTCAATTACTGTGTTTTCAACAACTTCATTATGATTATTATTTTCAATTTCAAAAGTTGTTATTTGCAAATCGTCGATTTCAGTAAAAGATGGATTATCGTTTGACTCGTCACACGTTGGGATTTGATTTTGTTTATCACCTTGTTTCATATATGTTTCGAACAACAAATCCATGTGTTCATCGTAAATTTCATTCATTTGTTCAACAAAATCCAATTTATAGTTATTAACATGAGGATTTTCACTTTGAAATTGTTGAGAACAAAGATTTTCAACCGTATCGTGGTTAAGATTATTCCCATTGCCAAATTTGTTTGAAAAGTTGTTTCCATTTTCATTTTGAGTTTGAAATTCATTTTGGAGTTTGAAATTGAATTGGCATGGGTTATAATTGAAATCGTTTGAATTTTGAAATCCTTGACTCGAGTTATTACACAAATATGAATTACACAAATCATTTATACTTTGATTTTGTTGTGTAGAGAGTTCAAGTAAAGATGAAATGATATTTTCAAGAGTCGAGGGTTGGTCATCGTTTTGAAAATTTTATTGTTCGAAATTCGAATTATTTACACAATAGTTGTTGTTAAAATATCCATACGAATTTGGAGTGAAATCATATAGATTATATTGATTTTCACAACTATCGTAGAATTCATGTAAGTAGGGAAACTTGGACATTTTCAAGAATGTTTTTGGATTATTTTTATTATTATAAAGGAAAAATATTTACAAATAGAATTTATTTTTCAAAAGGGAAATTGATTTTTGTTTTTCAAATTTTTTCTTTGTTTTTGAAAAGTTTTGATACTTTTTTTTTGGATTTTGATTTTTTAAGTTTTTTTGGATTTTTGAAATTTCAAAGGAAAAGGAAAAGGAATATTTACAATTTTTAGTTTTTGAATTTTGATTTTTTTTTAAATATGCATGAACTAATGCAACTAAATGAATGCAAGGGCTAATTACAAATGATTTATCCTAAGTTAACCCAAAATTGTATAATTACACTTTGTCTTAAATCAACAAGATAGTTCTCAGCCAGGTAACGGACAGGAGTTATCAGTGCACCATAAATCATCGTAGCAATGCAGCCGAAGGTTTAAGTACCTTCAGAGGAACAACCACTATAATATTTATGAATCACCGTAATATTTATAAATAGTTATTACTCTACCGTAGCCTAGACACCAAAAAATTAAATTGTTCAAAGAAGACAACCAGTCAATATACAATTAAAAGTTATCGATGTCTAATCATTATTATTAATCAAAATCTAGGATGAAATGCAAAGCAAAAATTAAACGTGTATTAATAATGCAACTACGAATGGATTTTTGTTTTTCAATTTTTTTTTGGTTTTTGAAATAAAAATGCATGCAAACGAAAATGCAAAACTAATAAAACAATAGATAAGCAAGCAAGCAGTTTATATATATATATATATATATATATATATATTTATATATATTATTTTTTTGGCATGCAAAGCGAATCAATTATTTTTGGCAGCAGTTCCTCTCCTTTGAATTTCTTCTTCTTCAACCTGAAATTAAAAACAAGATATATACAATTTTTTTTTGAAAAGGAAACAAAATTTTAAAGTGAAGTTTTACTTAAATTTTTTTTTTAATATATAGGGATGAAACTCAAAACAAAATTAATTTTTTTTAAGAGAAAGAAAAAAAATGGAAAACAGAATTCTCTTTTTTTGGTTTGAAAGGAACTAAGAAAATTTTGAAACCAAACAAATTGCTAAATCCTAAATTCACTAATCAAACAAAACCTAAAACTAGAGAACTAAAAGAGAACCAGTCCTTATCTTTTTTTATTTAAAATCAGATAAAGCCCAGCCCAAACAAATGATTTCTCTAGTCTACAGGCAACTGCATATTTTGTTTCAACCCACAAGAACGCCAATGCACAAAAAAAGGTACCCAGCCCAAACAAAATCGAAATAGAAATCCCCAAAATAAAAATGCCAAAGAGAATGCCCAAACCAAATTCTCGTTTTCAAACGCGCATTTCGAAATCCAAAACCAGAGTTTAAATTTCCAAATTTTCAAAAGGTCGTATTTGGTTATGTCGTGGTTTTGGTAGATTGAAGGGGGAGATTTCGGTGATTGCAAAAGTGATGGATGGAAGAGAATTTGGCGCGGTGGTCATGGGAGGAACAGGAAGTCAGGTTTTGGTTGCGATTTCGAGATGAGGCGACTGGTTGAGGAGTGTGTACGTGATGGCAGTTGGAGGCGATTGGATTTCTCGGCAGAGGAAGTGGGCGATCTGATGTTGATGGCGATGAGGTGAAGGGAATGGTTCACGAGTGGTCGCGTGCTTGCTCAGGAATTTGGAAATTTTTACGAGTGGATTTGGGATTTTCACGGGTTTGTGAGTTGCTCAAGATCACGATTGGGAAGTTGATGGTAGGGGAGCAGTGAGGTTCAGGTTGGAGGAATTCGAGTTGTTTGCTTTGAAGCGCGAATGCTTATCGTGGGTAGTAGTGGAAGCAGTAACTGTCGCGGAAGCAAATTGAAGTGGATTGAAAGGCGAGTGATTGAAGTCAGTGACTTGGTTGAAGAAGGTCGGAGTTGTTGGTTCGGGGGGGATTTGTGGCAATGTCAGGTGGACTGATTTGTGAATGGACAGTTGTTTGCTGCTTTGTGGCAAGTAGAAGTCGTGATGGGGAGCTTGGTGGACATGTGCAGATAGGAAGAGATGTATGATGGTGATGTGGTTGAAGGCACTATCACAATTGAGTTACTTGTTTGACAATTTTGTAGTGACAGGGGTGGGCAAATGTATGTAGTTGAGTCTGTGATTGGGAATGGGAGTATGTTATGCAAGATGTTTATGGAAGTGTTGGAGTATATTGAACTGTGAAATATCTCCTGACAGTATTGAAATAGTGAAGTGGCAGAGTTGTTTTGATGGTAGGGGAGGAGATTTGTGGCTGCAAATGTAGGCAGGTATGTAGTATGAAGTATGCAGTGGTTGACCGTGATGTAGTGTTGAAAGGATGTTGAACTGATGTAGATGAGTGGTGAGTAAGAGATGTATATGCAGCATATGGTTACCAAGCAAACATGAAAATTGTTGACTGAGAGAATTTGGGGGAAGGCAATGGCAAGGTTAGATGGTTGGAATTTGTTGGATGTTGTGAAAATGGAGTTGCACTGTGCAGTTTTTGGTCACTGGTTGCTGAAGGAGATAGACAGTTGTGTGGCAATTGACAGTTTGTAGAATGGTTGAAGGTAGTGGATATGCAGGCTTGCAATGGAGTGGCAATGTAGTATGATGTGAGGAAAGGTGGTTATGGGTGTCAAGACCCAAAAATCGACCTTCGAAAATCGGCACCCGTACTTCCCTTGTACTCAAAATGCCGTAGATTCAAATGCCGAATCTGGTTCTCGGGAGCTTATAACGACATTAAGTAAATAACACAGCGGAATAAAAGAATAATACATTGATATACAATATCTGATACAACAGAGTGATACAATGAATATCAATATACATCAGAGATATGATACAACAAATAGCAGCGGAAAAGAAAACGATAACACCAGCAGCGGAATAGAATGTCTCCAATAGAATGCTCCAAGATAAGCAACATCAGTCCATGAACTCCAAGAACTGAACTAGCTCCAGATAATCTACTAAACCTGAATATCTGAAAAACCCAACTCTAGACTGCCCGTGTGGAAAATAGTGGGCACCCAGAGTTTAGGAAGGGAACAATAAACTCCGGATCAGTCATGGGACTGGTGTGAGCAACAAAAACAGTTTATCTTTTTTTTAAAAACACATAGCAGAGAATTTTAAAGTCAATTCGCAATGCTTTTTTGGAAAATGAAACTACCATAAGACCTCCCACCACACACACAATGCAAACGCAGACTTGGAGGAGATTTCTTCTTATGATAGTCAAAGATGCTTACTACGAAAAAATCAAATCATTGGATTATTATTACTAGTGCATAGTGTAGAAATCATTTCGAAAGTAGAATATAAATCTTAGCCAGCATAGACATTCCGAACTATGCCTACTATAGCTACCATCCAAACAGTGGTGACCACCATAAGTGAATGGCAGGTTCTACAACTAAAACCGTACAAGTCTCGTATTGTTTCTTTGGATTTCCAACAAATGGTCAGGCTAAGCAACTTCCTTTTCCACGATGGGTACGTCCCTGGAATAGACGACCCGAGAACCTAACCGGATCTCTGCCAACACAAGGCCGGGTTACCTCTGCAAAAATAGGTAACTACTGACACGCGTATGCCATCCCCCGATCGTCACCGATCTTCCCGAGGATCCCCGATTTCCAACAACCACAAAGTAATAAATTTGCAGCAACCACAGAGGTTAAGTATCTGGGCTCCATACCATGATACCACCTTTATCCAGAAGGAATGACATACACTAAGGGGCGCTACTCCCTAGAACCTTGCCGCATCTTTCCTGTTTTGACCATTTCCGGGGTGTGAGGCTCGACGAAGTCTCGTCCACAAAGCTACGCTTTGTCACAAAGCCATGCTTCGGGTCAAACAGATGATCAACCTATGATCACAAAGATATAAGATCAAACAAATGATCATATCGCAAATGATCAAACACTGATCATCACACAGCAACACTCAGCATGCCACATTACCAAATTGGGATATATCGCTGATAAATTTCAACTACATAACCTCTGAGCTCGTACGTCTCAGAGAAGGGTGTTAAGATAAGAGAATAAATTCTCCGCCACCAAACAGAAATGTATTTGAAAGAAATCTGCTTTATATCTCAAAGTGTAATGTCAGACATGTATCCATACAAGTCTGTTCCGGGTTCGAACAGAACCGAAGGCACTTCTCACGAAGCCCTTGCAATTCCAGATAACTTTCAATCACGTCCGGACTTCCCGTCACAAAAGAGTGATATAAATCTCTATACCGGCGCGACTCAGTGCAGAGACATTCGACAGGTTGTCCTTTCATTTTCGAAAAATATCCGGTCTTCAACACCGGTCTTCAAATGCGATCCATATACGACGTATCACTATTCGGAATGAGTTATACGACCCAAAGGTCCTTTCCCGGCTAACCCGAATAGTGAGCGAAATATTTAAAAACATATGGATATTGGGATTTCAATTAAGTCACAACTTAAACCCAAACTTTCTTTTCAAATGGTTTAACAAATTACCATTTTAATCTTTTTAAACAAAAAGATTCAATTCACAAAGTTCACTTAATTTCACAAAGACTCATTCATAGATTTTCCAAATCGATTCCCATTTCAGTTTAATTAACTCGTTAAATCTTTAAATCAAAGATTTAACAAATAGCTTTCAAAACAATTTCATTTCGAATGGGTTTAAACAAAACATCACTTTTAAATCTGTTAAAAATAAACAGATTTAATACATAGCTTTCAAAAACAATTCATTCATAACTTGGAAAATCCATTTTTCAATTCACTTGAAATTCCTTTAATTTAGACTGGAATTTCTTTTCTTATCTAAAAGCTTTTATCATTTGAAAACAACAGTTTTCAATTTGGAAATCTGATTCATTCATACGAGTTGAAATCCTTGGTTTAAATTCAAATTCCCAAATTAATACTTTAAAATGGTTTAATTCATAAAAACACATTTATATCATCTTTTATCCCTAGTTTCCAAATCATAGATTTAATTTCAAACTTGAATTCAAATTTAAATCTAATTATTTAAATTTTCAAAACTCGATTAAGTTATTCAAAATAACTTTTATCTTTGAAATTCTATTTCAAAAGTTTTTCATTTTAAACCCCAAATTTCCAATTTCAAAATCAATTGAAATTAAAATTTCAATTTCCAAAACATCAAATTTAAATTATCTGTGACTTAACCGATTTCCATGTGAAATCCATATTTGTGTGTGTAAAGTGTAGTCCAGGGATTTCACACAATAGTGCAACATCAATCAATCATCACAGATCAAAATACATAATATAGTTGATAAGCGATATAAACTATACGCTTATCGTTCATTCACAGATCACAGATATATATCACAGGTAAGTAAACTACAGATCACAGCATAAATCAGGGTGTATCACAAAGCATCATATATCAGGGATATCAAACAATTAAATCATCCAATAGAATCCAAACATTCACAAGTGAATTTATTAACCAACTAATTAATTTAAATCAGATGTAACAATTTATTAATCCAGGTTAACTATCGTAATTTAATTACAAATTATTTGAAAATCTTTCTTTCAAATTTATTAGTTAACCCTTAATTATTAACTAATCAGTTCTTAAATCAATGAATCAATTAATCTTTAATTATTAAATTAATCTCAATTAATTGCCATTATTAAATAATCCTTTGATTTATTAACAAATAATTAATTCACATTTTAAATTATCATTTAATTAATTACATTCAGTAATTGTTCATTCATTACTTCTCTAAGTAATTAACTTTTCAAAACTATCAAATGATTTTTCTGAATCAATTAACTTAAGAAATTTAATTTGAACAATTCGATTACCTCCATAAATTTCACCGAATATTAAATTTCACAATTATTGTTATTAAGTAATTATACTTGATAGTTCCACAATTGATTCTTATTAAATTAATCAAATCTAAATTTGTTGTTAAAATTTATCATATTAATTAATTTTTCAAATAAAATCTTAGTTAATAATCTTTATTAAATTTCTTATATTACCTTTCCAAAGAAATTTCTTATATTTAATTTTAACATCTGATTTAAGATTAGTTCCAGATTTTACTTTTAAATTCAACTTGTTTAAATTTCATTTTCAATTTCAATTCTATTTTAAATTCTAATTCCCCATACCTTTAATTTCTTTTATTTTATTAAAACAAATGAAATTTAAAACTTTTTATTTATCTTCAAAACTGAATTCTATTTCAAACTGGAATCTTTATTTACATTTTGTTTTAACTCCAGTTTTAAACCTTGATTAAAATTTAAATTTAATTTAAAACAGAAAAACAGTTCAGGTATCAAAACCTGGACCAAAACTCTAACCCGAGCCACCCTGCAATTTACTTCGAGAAAAACAGGGTATTTCCCGAGCCAGGGCGCAATTTACCCAAGTACGAACTCGAGTAGAACTGGGCATTGTCAAAACTAAAAAAAACAGTCCTACCCGAGACTCCTATCTTTTACTTCGTGAAATTTATCAATTTACCCGAGCCCATAACCCAGTTTTCACGAGATTTCTCGAAACGAACTTCTCCTTCCCCAATCATACGAACTGATGCCAGTTCAATCCTTGTGCACGTGCACAAGTCGTTCTCGCCGCCGCTTCCCCTGACGATCCTTCAGACACCTCGGCGAACCACCACCAGGACGACTCCGCCCCACGAAACTGCACCACGAAGCTCCAACCAAAATCGAGCACTCTCGAACTCCACCTAGTAAAACAACTCCGGCCAAAGCATCCTCGTCCAGGCGATCCCGACCATCAGATAACATGAAAATTCGTGTACACCTCGACGAACTCCTCCGCCACCATATCCCGGAGTTTCGTTGCGCTCGATCACCTACACTGGCCATGGTGATCGAACTTTCGTTACCCAGATTACTAGGGCTCCAGGAATAAAACCATCGCCACGTCTTCCACGACGAATTCCATCGCGATTCAGTATTTTTCCTATGTTATACGATCACCCCTCCATCGATATGCAGAACCCCGACCACCACCTCTTCACAGATCATCAGAAATCTCCTCGCAACACTTTTCTGATCAAATCCAAACTGCTCCCGAATTCAATCACTAAAAATTTAGATTTTAGTGTTAAAAATCCTATTTTTGTATAAGCAATCCATGTGTATATCTGAATCTAAGAGTTTTGACAGTTGGATTTTGACTTGGTTTAGTGGTGCTCTGTATTTTCTTTGTTTTCAGAGGCAACTCAAAGATGTTTTAGTTTAAAATAGTTTGTAATCTAAAGTCCATGGTATAACAACCTATATTGTTCTAAACTAAGGTAGAAGTGAAGATTGAATCATGGGTAATTGATTTATAAATGGGTTTAGGACCTGTAATTGAAAAACAGTGAACATCCAGACCATACACAAAGCATGTACATACATATATTCACAGAGATAAAACATATTCACAGGCATATTTATATCTGGAGAATGATCATGTAATTCAACTATATACTTATATTTAACAAAAACATTTGTTACTCACCTATTTGTTTGAAACAGAGAGTACAAGCCTGGAAGTGCTCTGAGAAACTGGAAACTGGATTTGCTTTTAAACTTGCATGATCTTTGCATTGCTTGATGAATGTTTTTAAGTCTGAAGCTTTTTGTTTTTTTTCCTTTCTCTTTTTCTTTTCTCAGTTTTGTATCAAGGGACGAAATGAAATGAAGAGGTTGACATATAAGAAGCTACAAGTGATGCTTGTTGTACAAGGTAATAAATGCTTGTACAAAAATAAGCATGGCTAAAGATATAGCTGTGGCATGCCTTAATGCTGCTGTACAAACAAATATATAAGTATATTTGTTTTCCTTCATTTCGGCTGAGATGGATTTCTATAGGGTGGCTAAAGATCCAAGCATTTATTGCTTTGTATTTAAGTGTTGATTGTTTTCAACTTTGTTTTGTATTTGTTTATATTCATGCATTTAATTGTTTTGCATACTTGTATTTGTTTTTGTTTTCTAAGTGTTGTAGGCTATGGTATACTTTTGTTTGCCTTAGAGATAAAGTCTGGTGGCTTCTTTACTTTATGTACATATTATAAAAGTTGTTAGATTTTAACAAATATTCTACTTCTATTTTTATTAAAACTTACCTTATATTAATTTCAATTTCTAGTTAAATATAAATTATCATTATTTACTTAATATTTATTGTCTTATATTTATTTTATAAACTCAAACCATCTTTAACCATCAATTCAAATATATATTAAATTTGCTCGTATATACCTAAATATATATATATACACATTCAATATACACACATATACTCACATATACACTATTTACAATATTTTAATCTCAAATGATTCATTTAATCAATTTAATCAATTTAATTTCACAATTTTTATTCAAAAATTTATTTAATCATAAATTTAACTCAAAATTTCATTTAATTATTAATTTAAATAAATTTAAAATTTCAGGGTCGTTACAATGGGGATGTTGTTTGACTTTCTAGAAGCAGTAGGGGAGTTTGTATGAACTGTTGAGATTGAAGGTAGGCGTAACAGAGATGGTCTGAATGGAATCAAATGAAGGTGAAGTTGAAGATGTGGTTGAGACAAAGGTCAGTGAATGGCAGTTTTGTGATAGAGTGATGGTTGCTGGTATGGGGAGGTGTGTTGAATGTAATTGAAAATGGTGCAGGAGAATTTCAGAGAGGAGATGAGGCAAGTAGTAGTTGCAAAGCAGTGCAAGCATAAATGCACAGATATAGAAGTGCACAGTTACTAAAAGAAATGTAATAGTAAAGGCAATGTTTGTAAATGTGAAATTGTAGAAATTGTAAATGTAATTGAAAATAAAATATTTTTGTTTTTGTTTGGAAATTGTGATGTGTTTCTTTTTTTTATCTATATATATCACCAAAAGCAAATGGAAACAAAAAGAAAACAAGCATACAAAGGCACACAAAAATCAAACAAACACACAACAATTTTTTTTTATAATGGAAACACACTAAATAAAATCACACAAAAATCAAACGAAAATAATTCGAAGAATAGAAAATTAAAATCAAAACAATTCTCCGGCAACGGCGCCAAAAACTTGTTCGACGATGGAAATTCTATCGGTTTAGAAAACCGTCGAACGAATTTAAATTAAAAATAACCGCAAGCGCACGGCATACACTTATAGTACGTGGCTAATACGGGTCGATCCGCAGGGAATTGATGATTTTAAAAATCTATTCAATCAAATTAAACCAAAGGCGAGTGAAAGTTAAGCTAGAGAATTAATTAACTAACTAAAAGAAAAGAGATGCAAATATTAGAGTTAAATGACAATTTAGAGAATAAATCCACTCTCTAAATCATGTAGTTCAACATATATGAAATCATGATCTCTCTTTTATGGTCATTAGTGCTTTAATTGATGTGCCTATCATAAGTATGGAATATTTGTGCTGTTAGTTAGCCAACATAAGCCATCAAACTTTGACACACCCCTTAAACCACTTACTAACTTTCATGAAACTTGACAATGAAAATGAAATCTACTTTAAGTATGGTCTATTAACTATTGATTAGAAATATAGACCATCAAATTTTAATTTCAAATCACTTTCTTTTTCCATAATCATATTTTGATGTAGAGGCATTTGTGTTAGTGATTGTTTAAGTATAGCCTATTTGGTGTCAACCATATAGACTATCAAATTCAAGGCAAATACAACAATGAAACCACTTCAATCATTCTTCATTAAGCACAAAAAGAGAGCATGAATTAACAAATAGTTGAAGCTACATAATTAGAGAGCTTCATTACCCCTAAATTGAAGGGGTTTAGCCTCACATATTTGTCATTTAATTAACAAATGTAGCTTGCAACATGAAAGCAAAAAGAATGAAAAATGAAAGCTAAATGAAAGAAAACTATTCTAATTGCATAAAAGAAAATCTATACTACTAGCATGAAAGGGAATGAATATGTAATTAAAAGGAAACAATAATTACATTGCATAAAAAAAGGAAAAGTACATAAAATAAAAATGGCTAAGTAGCCATGAAAAGAGAAAGGGAAGAGCTTGTTTATTTGTGGGCCTAAACTAAACTAAAGAGAGACTAAGGGAGAGGGTTACATGAAACATAAGGGGTCTTTATACATGTATGAAACCCTAATTCATATTTTTAGGGAATGCCCAAAATACCCTTGAGAAAGTGTGGAGGCCAAGTAATCATTAACTTCTACTAATCATCATTTAAGTGTACATGAAGCCATTAATTCCATAAGCATGTGCATTAGCCTCTAATTTGTACATGAAGAAAGGTGGGTAGGTGGTGTCCTCCATTATGATATTATCAAGCCTTTGAATTATTTCCATCTTCATTTCTTTATCTTCACTCTTGTGCATGCATACATCTTCATGAAACCACTTGTATATGAAGCCAAATTCCTATAAAAAATATAGAAATTTCCAATTAAATTTTCTCAAATTAATATATGCACAAAAATGACCATTTTGCCCTTGGATGAAGATGAATATGTGACGATTTGAAAATAATATGAATTTTGGTTTAAACAAGTTAAAATGCCCGATATGATCATTTATTTAATTTAAATAGATTAATTATGGTGGTAAAAATATGCACATTTACGTGCACATCAGCGTACCTCCCATCATAGCCATTCCCTTCTCCTCTACTATTGGCCTAGAAGACGATGGCTCTGAAGTAAAGACCTTCCCCTTTTCTGCCTTGACCGCTTCTGGAAAATTATTCTTATAATGCCCCATCTGGTCGTAGTTGAAGCACTTTACATTCTTCTTCCCCACAACTGTCTTACCGTCACCAGATCAACACTCATTATCATAATGCTGCTTTTTATCACACTTATAACAAATGATATCCACTTTTCCTTTCTTGGAAGCTCCACTCTTTTGAGCTCCTTTCCCCTTGAAGAACTTTCTCTTATTGTTCTGAGAACTCTCGGCTTCCACCTGCTCATCCTTCCCAAAGATCGAAAGCATTTCTTCATTCCTTATTGCCATCTCCACCACTACATTCGATGGATCCCTGAGATGTGGCATAATTCCCTTGTAATCTCCGGCCTCAACCCCTGGATAAACTTTTCATTTCTCTTAATCACAGCGTCAATGATGGCATATCCATACCTGGATAGCTCATCAAACTTAGTAGCATACTCCAGTACGCGCATCTTTCCTTGCACCAAATCAGTAAATTTTCTAAGCAAGGTTGACTTGGCTACTTTAGATAAGAACCTTTCATCAAATCTCCTACGAAATTCAGCCTAAGTCGATTCCTCTTCTGGTACACCTATGGTCACCCCGTTCCACCAATATAGTGTTGCTCCTTGCAACTGCCTAGAAGTTAATCTCATTTTCTGCTCATCGTTCAACCCAAAATCAACAAAAGTCCTCTCATAATGTAATAGCCAGTTCTCCATTTCAATAGCATCCTCAGTTCCAAGAAAAGGCTTTTCTCTAAGACAAGTACAATCACGATTCAGCTTGCCATAGTTATTGCTAACTAGTACCATGGGATTAGCTCCTTTCGCATTAGTAACATTCCCTCTAGCCAAACCAGCAGTAGCTCCAGCTTGAATCATATTGACAAAGAACTGATACATAGTCCCCATATCTACTGGTGGGGTTCCAGCACCTACATTGGCATTGGCATTTGCATTTTGGTTAGCATTTTCCTGTCGACCCTGGTTCCTTTTGGTATTGGGTCGAACATTTCCATTGGTTGTAGTGCTTCTTCAACCTAGATTCACTCTTCCATTTCCTACTTCCATATCTTGCTTTCTCACAATCTGTATACGAGCCTTAATAAGATACAGAAGAACGATCTAAGAGAGAGGGGAGAATGCATACTTATATATAGCAAATACAAGTACGTTACTACAGCATTATCCCATACCCAATCTTATTCTCCGATTCATTGGATTATGTTGTCAAAATCTTTTAATCTTCTAAGTTTTACATAAACTTATGCTCTGATACCACACTATAACATCCCTCTATTTTGAGGCCTGAAACTAAGCACTACTGATGCTACAGTCATCCACAGTATTAATTTCTAGTGACATAATGCGGCTATGTAATTATATAAATAATATTAGAAGCATATGAATATGAAACTTTTCTAACACAATTTAATAATAAAATTTCATATTTCATTTCACAAATAAGATTTCATATTCATTACATAATCCCATTCAATCCCACGTTTAGAGAAAATATAATTATTACAAAGTACTCCAAGTGCGACATATGAAGATGCCCCCATGGTTGATCAGAGTCTAATACTTGGCAATTACAAAATTTTCCATTATGTCCATTCAAGCAAATAAAACGACGTTGTAAAAAATAAAAGCTCCTAATAATAGCTAGCTTGCCTCCTACACATCTCCAGAACCTTACTCGCCAAAGTAGAAACCTGAAAACCCATACTCTCGGCCTACTCAAATGAGCACCCGAGAGTTTAAGGGGGAAAACAACGACTTTGGGTCAGAAAAAAGTCTAGGGTGGATAATAAATTAACATCTCGAACCAAAATAGATATCTAGTGAGACCACGCAATTGGGCAGAATGGGTTTTCCCTGCACTGGTATCTTAACCAAAACATATCAACCATATATTGTGCTCCTGCATCTACAATGGTTAGAACATAATAAATAAACAATTGCAATCATGCATCATATAATGGAATATCCATCCCAATTTATTTGATTTTCCATCTCAATTTCATCCGACTATCTGTCTTAACTTCAAATGACTATCTGTCTTACATTTATCTGACCCATCTTACATGTGTATAATATATGGATTATCTATCCCCGACCATATGGACTACTCATTACACATGGTTTAACTTTCTAAAATCATGTGGACTATCCATCACACATGTTTCATTTATTTTAAAATATATAATATCCATTACACATATCATATTTTTACTATGATGACTACGAACCCATCATTAACCATATAGAGACTATCCATCTCAGGCATTAGGTGGACTATCCATCATATGTTCCATAGATTTTCTAGGATGACTATGAACCAATCACTTATCAATTTAATTCATAATTAATCTTAATCACCTAAATGACCAACCTACGTCTATAGGTATTCCTAATTACGTTGACAACCCCATAAATTTATAGCATGTTGTTATAATACACATTGGTATTCCCAACATACGTGATGCCGAAATCATAAAATAAATGGGATGTCAAACATAATATACATTGGTGTCCCCAAATGAATAATGTCAATTTCATAAACTTATGACATAATAAAACATTGGTATCCCCAATTAATAATTTCAAAATCATGAAGCATATGGCTTATCGCCATTAATATAGCAAAATAGAAGACTTACGGCATTCATGACGTTAAAACAATAACGAACCTCTATCCAAGATTCGAAAACAAAATTATGATTTTATAGATTATAAGGCTAACTGCCGAAATCATAAAGTTGTCAACTATCTTAAAACATAGGTTGTTTCGCCTTTTTAAAGTATACTTTTAGTTTGCATAAAACAAGGCCTTACTGGCATTGAAAAAGAGGGTTGCGGCATCAATGCCGCATCGCATTGTTGTTGAAAATAATTAAACAAAGAATGCCGACATTGATATACTACAGCATCAATTCCTTGAGCCGAAATTAATTACTTACGGCATCATTATAAGTATGTCAAATTACAGTACGTCGACTATTATGTCGCATACCTAGAAAAATCAGAGGCATCATTGCCGCAAAATAGATTGATACTGTAACTGATGACTTGCGGCATAAAAACTCACGACACCATTTAAAACCTAGTTGAAGACTTGTGGCATATAAACTAAAGGCACCAATACCTCATATACCAACGAGATGCAGTACTCCCATAACGCCAATATCGGATGCATGATCCAATGCATCACATACTTACAGTATAAATATCACATGCATTGCTTTATGCAATGCCGCCTATTCCAATATCGCTTACAACTGTAAAGTGATATCGCCTATTGTTAGTACCGAACGTCATGGGGATGGTGCATGTCAGTGGTATTGTTGTAATTATTATAAAAACTATTTTATTTCTATTAATAGTAATTTCTTTTTACCAACTCTTATTTCTTGTCAAATTTCTACTGGCTGAAAACAAAATTTACCAATTTCTTTTCAGAAAACTGCTATAAATCAGTTATACTTCCAAAAAACATTAATCAACTTAATTAATTAATACCCTTAATTAATAGCTATTTAAATGATTTTCTAGCATAAGAAATTCATAGAAATTCATAATCACTTGGGAAAAATCCCCAAAATTCACTAAAAATAAGAATTAACATATTATTTCATCTACAAAAATTTCGGGGCCAAAATAATTATTTAATTATTTTTAATAATTAAGACCCGAAATGACCACTATTTGCTCCTTAGGAAATTCAACAAATATTCATTTTAACTTGGAAAATTATGAAATTAAAAGCGCACCTTTAAAATAATATTTTATACAACATACCAGAAAATTAGATTAATTAGAGGTCGAAAACTTAGATTTTACCCTTAAACCCATCTAAATAATTTCATAAAAAATCAATAAACCATATTCTACCTAAACAATGATCATACTTCCAAGCATAGCAAAACAACCAAGAATAATTCGAAACTTATCCATAACCAAATTCAAACATAGGTATTAGAGATGGTTAACTATTATTCACCTTAAATTGGATGATGAGATTGAGATTTGATGGAGTTTAGTTTTCCTAAGCTTTTTTCCCTTTTGAATCCCCTTGATTTTCCATTCTTTCTTAATGGCCGGCCTTGATGGTTATTTTCACTTACTGTATTTAGAAAATGAGAATGGATGAGAAGGATGAAGGGTTTAGGGGTGAATAAGCTCTTTTTCCTAATTTTCCCTTCTCATTCATTCTTTTCTTTTATAAGTTTAAAACAATCTTATTAGTGAATTAGTCAAGGCATGACCTTGTTAATTATCAAACCTCATCCTCATGTCCCACTACATTATTCTATTTAATCTATCGAATTAACATTCCTAAATAATTTTAAACTAAAATTAGGGGTGTTATTGGATACTACTTTCTGTTATTGACGATCTCATACAGCCTGGTCAGAAATATCTTGTACATGATCATGTTTCGGTTGCTAGTCATTATGTTTGGTCGATGATAATTACTACTTCTTTTGGTGTTGGTCGCTATGTTGATATATTTCATCCTCCTACACACAATTATTACCCTGATCCTACTACGATATCATACGTCGATTTATATGATTTGCTGACAGGACCCTACCATATTGGATAAGTAGAGCGTAGGCATAACATTGACTATTACGAGAATACATTCTGCTGATAAGAAGAACAAGCGTAAAGTGATATCTTGCAAGCATTGGCACGGTCACATGCATAGGCACATGTCCAGGCAGTGGTGGCATATCATCGGGCTTAGGCACATGCACAAGCATGGGCTCAACTATAGGTTGAGCTGTAGATGGAGAAAAATTGATTTCCATATTAAAGATGTAATTTAATCATGTACTTGGGAAAGATGATGATGACGAAATAAGTCATTGTAATCCATGTAGAGATGATTTGAGTCATATTGTATGTACTTTGATTTATGTATCCATGATGTGTTTATGTACTTTGATTCATGTTTTATGTATTTTGGTTAATGTATACGATTACTACGATCATCCTTTCTTTGCACTATATACATTACTTATTATGCAATCTTGTTCTTGTATATTATGGGAATGATCATTTTTTCCATACGCTCAAGATGTATTGATTATTATGTTAGCATTACTTATTATGTTTGCACTATAAGCCATTGTAGTCCATGTAGAGTTGGAGTAGAAGAAAGGGAATTTCCTGGTATGTTTAGCAATTTGGCCTGCATGAACTGGGAGCACAAAAGGGGGATTGTTAGGATGATGCAATAGTTAATGTGTCTGAGTAAATTCCATGCAAATTGTTAGTTACTTTTTTTAATGTTTTACAGGTGTGGAGTAGTATGCTTTTTTGTTACGTATGTAAATTTTATAAAAGAAAGATTCTTAGCTGAGAATACAAACATAATTTGAACGATAATAAAAGTACGAATATAACATAGTTCACAAATAAAACTACAAACAATAATGGACCACATAAATACAACAAAGATAAAAAAACATTAGTGGAAAAAAGTGAAATAATCTTCAATGACAATATCTATGACCACCACATCTGCTTCCTCTTTCTCTTTGATTAAATTCTAGTTCATTACTAAAATTTCTTATTGCAAAGGAAATTGCTTGCTGAAGTCCTAAATGATAAGTTTAATCATGTTCTTTACCTTACGCTTAGCCGCCTTTCATACTTCTGTTGCTTCCTTCTAATAGAGTTAAGGGTTTTCCCTAAGGCAATTATGTAATTTATTATGTGACTTAACTCTTAGAAGAGAATCTTGTTCTTATACAGGAATCTTGTTCCAAATGATGTAAGCATTTGATTTGATTTTCTTTTATATATGTTGTTATATAGAGATATAAATAATGAATTAAATTCCTTACACATCTATAAGTAGAACATCATTAGTAGAAGTAACTTTTATATGTTGTAGTTACAAATGTGTTCGTAACCAGGAGTATTGAGTCGATACATATACATACACACACACACATATATATACACACTTTCTCCATAAATATTCCTAGTCAAGATGTATTGAGAAAATGATATCGATATGTCTGTTGAAACTAGTGTATATAGCGATCTCAATGAGATGGACAGTGATTTAGTCATGATCATTAGGGAAAACCAAGGGGTTGTGTACTTGTGGTTACTTTAGAATAATCGCATAATGACTCAATGAGAGTCTTTTATACGTTAATATAACTAAGTCAATATAGAAGACCTTAATGTAACAACATACAGTAGTCTTCAGACTTGAGTGTACCACTGATCTTAAGTAGCTGGCTATACTTTGATTTTAGTTAAATACTTAGCCTGGCGACCTTATTACAACTATTGTTGGGTATACTTGAACTACTTGAGGTAAAACACTAACTAAGAGAGGATTCGTCTTCTTTGTATAGAAGGTCAAAATCATAGTATTAGTAGTCACCTTAAAGTCAAAATCTCTGGCCAAAGTAACATGGTTAATTAGTAAATTATCGGATTGAACTAAAGACTTTAAAGTGGTCATCGTAGTTTAATGCAGATAGTAATAGAATTTTGACCTTAAACCAAACTATATATATTTATATCTAAGTGATATATTGATGCTGAAAATAATACATGTACAAAATGTCATTACTAGGCGTGCTTATTTCACACTAGAAATTCAATTTTGCCTAAATAGTATATAAACATTGAACGTGTCCCAATATGCTTCAGCAAAGTTCGTATAGGCTTCAATATTTTAATTATTCAAATATAGACTAAGGACCGAGTTCACATCAGAGAATCAACACAAGCTCGTTGTTAATTATTTCCGAGTTTGACCAATGGTAAGATTAATTTAAAAATGTTATAAATTAATAATGAATTAATAAAAATTCTATAATAATATTTTGTTACTATTTTAATTAATTAATTAAAGCATAAAATTGGGCAAAACAATAAGGGAACCCGACAAGTTAGAAGCAAGTGAAATAGGTATATTTCAAAAAAAAATCCGTTTTGGATGTTTTTGGCCTATGAAGTCTAGAGGTATATTAGATCCAATATAATAAAGTTTTAAATAAAGTATTATTTTATTTAAGTTGTTTAAAATGGAGCTTAAATTTGATTTAAATTTAAATGCATTAGTGCATCAAATACACATATGTGTATGATAATCATGTGTTAAAGTTAATTCAAAGAAGGAAACCTTTTGTTTCTTTCTCTAAAACTTATACAACTAGTTGAGGGAAGATTTTGTTTTTAATTGGGGTGATAAACTTTTCATTTGTCTCTCTTTAATTTAATTGATTGATTAATTAAATGTCATTAATAAGCAATTTATACATTGCATAAATTGTGAGTATATCCAAATATGCTCTAGTGTATGTTGTGTAAGTGCAACATATAAGTAGTATACACTACAACAAAACAGCCATTTTACAACGGGCAATGCCTATTGTAATAGGGCTTTCGCAACGGGCATGCGCCCGTTGTATTAGGCCTCGTTGTAATAGGTCGACCGTATTTTACAACGGGCAATGAAAGTTGTAATACACCTTCTTACAACGGTCATCGGCCCTTGCAATAGGCTCTATGACAACAATTAACGCCCGTTGTAAAAGACCATAATACAACTGGCATAGCCCGTTGTAATACATGATATTGCAATGGTTTCTGGCCGTTGTAAAAAAAATGCAAATTTAAAAAAAATTAAAGCAGCATCCATACAGTACATCCATACCAATAATGGATAATTTAACGAGTAATAAATATTATCATAAAACAACCAAAATTACATACGAAAAGACTGAATAAAACCATATTGACAAAGTCCCAACACATTTCAAAAAGATATATAAGTTTACATTCATAGAGAGTTCTAAGCACATAACCCTTAAATATACACATAAGAGCTAGTTTCAAAAAGCACCGACACATAACAACTAATCCAAAAAATACATATCAAGTTCTAAGTACTAACACATACCAAAATACGCACACATACTAGGCCAAGGAAATGAAGTCTTTGTGCCAAGCGACGGTTGATCAAACGGCCTCTTTAATTCATATGTCTTCAAAATTGTGTCCCCTTAGAAGTCATATCTAGAACCAACCCATGTTTGTAGAAGTTGTACATACCTTTTGTTTCGGACTTGACCTTAAGAGCTAGATTAACGGCAATAGCAAAAAACTATGCAACCTTTTCAAAATCTTCCTTAACAAATCCCCTTGATGTAAGGGCAGGAGTTCCTTCATAAGAAAACATTGCAAAGTATAAATGAAATATTTCCTTTTCTCAAACTAAAAATATATGTTAGCATGCAAGAAGGAAAACCTTACCCATTCTAATGCCGCCAGGAACCATAGCAGATACATCACCTGGGACTGTGTTCTTATTAGCAGCAATGTGAATTGGTTCTAACACCTTCTCTACTCGAGATTCATCAATTCCCTATAACAATGATTTAAGGACTAAAGATGAGTTCCCACTACTAGTTCTGATAAAAGATGTTTGAATATTACTTCCTTGATAAAACAAAGATATTGCATGCATTGATATAAATTTGTGAACCATCAGTTTCTACATTGCAGTCAACACTAACTTTAGGATAATGTATATGCTCCTTTTGTACTGAACTATCAAATATGTTCACCCAAGTTAATACAATCTCCTATTATAGAAAAAATTTAAACATAAATATGCCATGAGATATCTCATTATTGAGATTAAAAACTGAGAACCAATAGCAAAAAAATTACGGAAGAAACAAAAAAATGATGAGATTAAAAGATATCTTAAATATTAGTCGTCAAGAATTCCAATTTTCTGTTCACCGTGTATATGAATTCAGATTCAAATTCTAGTTACAAAAGTAACCATATTCAGTATATCCTTCGGAGTATGGCAAGAGTTCTTCAACCTCAATTCGAGAGCTCGTGTAATTTGTACTCCGTTTGATTTTACATGAATTCATCAATTCAACTTCAGCTGTAAATATACTACAAACTGGTCTATGGTCTGAGAATCTTGATTCGCCACGAACATAAGATATCTGATTCAGTCCTCTTCCATACCATAAAATTCGATCACACCTTTTAATTGAAGTTCATACAGACATGTTAATAAAAATGTGTAATAAGCAAGTATAATTTGGATATTATCTTTAAATGTTTTACCAGGCTGGTGTTCTTCGCTTCTCTTTTAAGTAAACATCATCGCCAGTGTATCGATAAGGGTTATTTGAGTATTTGTATGTTGGAGGAAAATATATCCTTCCTTCATTCCAGCCATTAAAAACACGACCATATCTTTGTTTAATTCGAAGCTGTATCAAAACAAAGAATAATGATTTTAGAACATTTTCTCCATAGTTGTAATAACTCTTGGGAATGATAGTCCCATCGTGAAATATGACAACATAGCATACATACATCAAGGAAAGAATCATTTTAAAAATTTTCAAAACAAAAATCCCAACTTGGTTTCGCCAAATGTTGTTATCGTTAGACTAAAGAACTACAATGCACTTGATCTTTTTCTAACAGTGCTCTCCAGTTGTGCATCTCTACGAGAGATTTTGCTGATCGATATGAAAGAGCAATCCGATAATTCAAGTCCCAAGCCAAATTACTCGACTAAATAAAACAAAATAAATAAGATTTGTTCAGTTTATAAAGTACATTTCATTACATTAATGAAATTAGATTAATAGAAAGATATATACTCACTGATGATCAAGAATTGTTTGAGGACATTTATCATCATTGATGCCACTAACTCTTGGAGATCTAGTTTTTCTTAAAATTTCCATCACATCTGAATTCCTCCTAAGTTCATCGCCGACCCGAAGTGAGATGAGTGCATATGAAGCAAAGAAAATGAAGTTCAGAATACAGATCTCAACGTATCATTATTTAACCATATCTCAAGAAATAATTGTACAAACGTATTAAATAAAAATTGGGATGGTTGGCTAGGAGGATAGAATATAAAATTACAGTCAATGGATGGCATTATAAACTTCCTGTCCTCAAGCAAGGTCTACAACAACAAATCATCTTCTACTTCTTGCAAGAATCATCAAATAAATCTAAGACTACCCAAAGAAAAGAAAAGAAAAGCATGAGTCTTATACATGTAATAACCTTACCATACCCAGCACAAGGCCATGTCACCCCCCTACTACAATTCTCCTAACTACTACTCAATCACGGTTTCAAGATAACATTCGTCAACACAGAGTTCAACCATCACAGAATCATCGCTTCACTTCCCCAAAAGGACAAACAACTCCACGAGTACATTTAACTAGTTTCAGTTCCTGATGGGTTCATGCAATGCCTCCTCATTTAGAAGAAATTATTACAAAGAGCAGGCAAGTTGAAGTCCATAATGATGAAATCACATGGATGATTGCTGATGAAAACATGGAATGGGCTTTTGACGTCGCAAAAGGCATGGGCCTTTGAGTAGCCGCTTTCTGGCCTGCTGCTGCAGGTATGTACGCCACTTTAAAGAGTATACCTAAGCTTATTCAGGCTGGATTTGTCGATCATACCGGTATGTTATCAAATACTAATGCTACGTAATATTGTAAAGATAATTAAATGAGGCAATTTTTGCAGGGAAGCCTAAGAACAGCGACATGACAGAGATAATACCAGGCATGCCCAAATTGAACCCTGCTCAATTCCCATGGAATGTTTTCCCTGACTCGAAAAGCCAGAGAATCCTCTTCCAGTACTTCGCCAACAATAACAAAGCATTCGAGCTCGCTGAGTTCACAGCCTGCAACTCCTTCCACGAGCTCGAATCACCTGTATTTACAAAAATGCCCTCCGTGCTACCCGTAGGCCTACTCACAATTGCCATTCATCTACAACAATCGCCGAATTCACAAACCACCAAGCACCCGAACTCCTCTCTCTGCAATTGCAAACCCCCAAAATCTCTAATATTTTGACCACCGATTCACAACCGAGACCTCATCAACATACCCACATCAATGCAACCAGAAATCGTCTCCCGCCTCCCCTGAACCGCAACATTTTCTTTTCTTTTCTTCCTCTACTTTCGTGTTTTTCAATTTCTTTTATCTGATTCCTTTTTTTAAAACAGAGAAGTAGGAATTAGGGTATTTAATGGAACTAAATTAGTGAAGTTTTGGGATAACAGCGATTTGGGAATTAGGAGGGAGGGAGGAGGGAGAGATTAGGAGGACCAGCATGGAATTAGGGTTTGGGAAGAGGAAAGGATCGGTAATAAATAAAAAAAACGAACGAGCCAAAATTTCACACCTGCATCCAAAAAATTTGGCCGTTGTAAAATTGTTACATATATTACAACGAGCAATAGTGAACGTTGTAAAATTAACATTTATTACCACGGGTTAGAAATGACCGTTGTAATAGCATTCTATTACAACGGGCTATCATCGTCCGTTGTAAAAAAGGCGTTGTATAGGGCATCTATTACAACGGGTCTGAGTGGACCGTTGTAATAGCCTTCTATTACAACGGGCAGCCAATGCCCGTTGTAAAAAGGGCGTTGTAATAGGGTATTTTTGTTGTAGTGATACATAGTCAATGTATACGTTCGTATGTATTGAGATTTACTCCACAACAGACACATTCTCCCTTTATACATTCCTTTATTATCTATTTTTATTTTAAAATATGTATGTAATAAACAACACACATATATATATGCACACAAACAATTACAAACTATGTTTAAAATTAAAACAACACACACACACATATAATTATATATATATAAACTTTGTAATCTAATATAATTGTAAAATTAAAGCAACATATTGGAATCTGTTAACTCAAAAGGAGATAAAATAGTTTATGATGCTTTACACAAAAATCCACTTATTTTTTCTTTTCACAACAACTTTCAAACAAAAGTATACAATGTCAAAATTATTATCAAAACAACAAGCATGAAAATCATAAATTCATTTTTCAAAGAATTTCAAATAGACAACATTTGTAGTTTATCCATATTTGTGTATATAACAAGTAACAAAATTATGTCAATTGATTATAACTTAGATTTCAATTAAATTTTTTTTTTATTAAACAATAAATTTAAAACAATAACAAAACTAATTAGGAAAACTTAGGCACATATAAATTCATGATAATAATTTCATATATAAACTACATAAACAACAATAATAATAGATTAAATGAGATGTCATATGTGACAGATCTAATATTAACAAGATAAACATGCAATGAATTTAAGCATATAATAAAATGGATCAAAATGAAAATTAACATAATGAACAATGCTATTAATTGAGGTGTAGCAGAAGGGGATCTAACCCATGTAATAAAACAATAATATATTCAGATAAGATGATGATGTTATGGATCTAAACCACATGAACAAAGTGAATATATGAATAGATGAAATTACAATTATTACCTTAAGACGTAGCCAAGAGAAACATCTTGAATGATGAACTCCTAGATTCTAATGAATCGACCTCTAGATCTTGTAAGAATCGAGAGACAAGAACCACCTTAAATTGATTTGATTTTGTTTGAATTTATTTTTGGGAATTTTATGGCTCAAGTTCCATGAAAACTTTAGCCTAAAGAGAGAGGAAGAGGGTAAAAGAAAATGAATTATCGAGAAACAATGAAATTGAGTGAAAGAAATGAAGGGAGATTTTGTTTTAAATGAATGATAGGAACCTTTCATGTTCCTTCCTTAAAACCTACCCCTCTTAATTCTTTGCGAAATCTCAATAAAATCATCTACTTCCTTCACATGGATAGCCAGTAATAGATGATGCCACATAGGCCCTCAAAATTTCCAAAATCCCATTATAATTAATCCCATTTAATTCCAATACAAATGTTATGCTAATATCGTATATCGCTGCGCGCATTTATCACTTCCCGCACAGTTATAAATTTTATATAAACACTTTATTAAATACTATTGTATTCAAACATAAAAAAAATTAATGTTTCACAAATATTAATTTATTTAAGAATCTAATTAATATTTATTATATCTAATGGAATTTAAACATTCTACAGACATCGTACATCGGTATACACGTTTATAACTTTTATATGCGCACTTTATTAAATACTAATAATATTTAAACCAGTTAAATAAATTTAGTAATTAAAATTTTATATATATATATAATGTAATTAATTTACAATAATTATTAAATCGTGTGGTTCACTCGGAGTTTTCATTATTTCGGTTGGACGACTCAAAGGTTTAAATTCATTCAGCAATTAATATTAAACAATTAAAATATTAAAGTTCACACATCACCTTAGCTAGTGGTGTGATATTTTGGCTAAATTTATTACGTATACATCTTTTGGTAAAACCAAATTTTACTTATTATAAGCCGGCACTTGGTAGTAATGATTATTTACACCAATTCTCTTCGTCGAAACTATATCACATTAAGACTTATGGAATTTGCTTTTGGTCAAAACTCTAAAATCATCAACATTCAAAGTTGTAATTCCAAACAAAAAATCCTTAGTAAAATAATAAAAATTATTATTAACCGTACTACTCTGGCCGGAGACTTTGATTTTGAGTTGACTACAGCTGACCATCACACTAACCCTTTATAACTAGGGAGATGAGTTCTCTGTTAAATAGTGTTTTGCTTCTAATGCTTCAACTCAAACCCAACTATATCATTCAATAGATATCATGCCATGATTTAACTATAGTAAAAGTTGAATGTCCAAATTGAAGTTCAAAAGTATTCTCAAGTTGAGGGAACTTTGTAACATCGTCATTTCGAGTTGGTCTGATCTTAGTTATATTAACCAATAGAGAACTCTTAAGTGGATCACTTCATAGTTATCCAATAACTATTAGTATATAACTCCTTAGGGACCCTAGCAGTCATGAGAAATACACTGCCCAACATTTGGAGTGTGTTACATATTCCAGTCTCAATGCATGAATCGATAACCTTTCTCGAAACATCTTGACTAGGAATATTTAAAACAATATGTTATTTTCCGTTGGAACTGGCAATCCTGCAGCGGAAGAAATATGTGAAATTTCAATTGTTTACCATTTTGGATCTTTATTGGGCCTATGAAATCTAATTAATTCAAAACTTTTCTAATTTTTTTTAAATAAAATCATTTTTTATTTAATTCTATAAATAAAGTTTTACTTTATATTATTTTGTATTATGTTTGAATATGTGTACTATATACACATATGTGTGTACGTGTATGTGCAACATAATAAAGCATGCACGGTTTGCTATGCCCATGCATAGGTGTTGGGGTTTACACAACAACGAGCATGCTTGCACCTTTAGTATTAAACCCATCAAATGGGCGGGTTGGATTAAAATGGGTTGGGTCAATTTGATCCAACCATTTATGATTCATTCTTTTTGACTCATTTAATACACAAGCCAATCACATCCTACCCATTTAAAGATTTAAATTAGATTTAACTAATAAATAATCAATAAAATATTTAAAAAAATCAAATTCAAATTTTTCCTTTTTTGACCAATAAAAAAAGGCCAAATAAGTGTCTTATCCTGAAACTGACACATGCATTGTAAGTTTGCAAAAATGGTGCTTCTTTAATTTAAAAAGTTTGGTGGGACTAAAATATTGTTATAGTGACTTGTAGTATCCATTATGCCAAGTAAAACTTCTCGAATGAATACCTTTTTCATTTATTAGATAGGTCAAATTTTGTAGTGTTTTTAATGCAATTTTAATATTACTGCTAACGAATCCTGACCCCAAATCTCCTAAATTGTTACGGTTGTGACACAACAATGCTTGTAAGTAATATAGCTGCGAATGTGGGTGTAATATCCCGGAAATTTGAGCAATATCAATTTAATAATCTGTTAAATAATTAAATTGATATTGATGATCTTTGATAATAAAATTTGGATTTAATTTAATAATCTGATTAAATAAGTATTTAATTGGTGAATTTGATCATTTAAAAGCTAATAAAATATTTTCTATTTGAATATATATTTATTTGTATATATTGTAAATAGAAGCTTTGATAAATTGGTTGAGATATATTTTTAAATAAAGCTTAAATAAATAAGATTAACAAAAAGGTTTGTTTTATTTCTTTTTAAAATATTACTTGATAATATAATCTCTTATGTAAATTATTTAGATTATCAACTATGTTATTTTCAAATAATAAGTATAATGTATTATTTTTATATGAATGGATTTTTAAAAAAACTATATGAAATTGTTATTTTAAATTGAATAAGTAGTTGTATATGAATATATATATAACTTGACTTTTTAAATTGAATCTTAGGATTTAATTTAATTTTAATTTGAAATTAAGTTTTAAAAATTCAAAGGAATAGGTATTTAAATTGTTTTGGATTTTAGAAAATTGTATAAACTTTTAGTTATAAATAAATTTAGTTTTCTTTCTTTAAAAAGTAATTTATATATAGATAGGTATTTTATAAATTAAGTAAAAGGCTTTTTTATTTACTTTTAAAAATAAATAAAAATATAAAAAGACAAGTGTTAATGTTTAAAGCTTCATTTTAACATGTGTAATGTAAGTAATCAATGAAAGTGACAAGTGTCTTAATTTATTTTTCTTTTTCTTTTATTTTTATAAAATCATAAATTCACATATATAAACATTTGCATATCTTCTTTATTTGATTCTTTCTATTTTCCTTTTCAAAAACAAGAAACCATCTTCCTCTCTAATGCAAATCTGATAATCAGTAAACAATTATGCCTCCAACCCAAAATCAAAATCACTCTTTTAAATCAAAGATCAAAACCTATCTCATTTTCAAAATCAAGTCTTCAGCCTGATCATTCTTCTCATCTCTGGAAGCAAATTCAAACTGTCTGCATTTTTCTTTCATATCTGGAATCAACAAAAAAAAAAAAGCTTGTCTGCATTCAATTGTAGTCTGGAAGCAACATGCATGCAGTTTTAAATGCAACTAGTAAAGTTTAAAGCCAGCAACTCAAGTTTAGAATCAAATCTAAAGAGGAATTCAAGTTTCCCTGTTTCAAGTCTAAAGTCTTCAAAAATTAAAGAACTGCCTCTGTTTAAATCAAGTGAGTAACTTTTTATTTAAAAAACCTAAATTAAATAACCAGTTGCATGTTCATATCTATGAATTCGTATGGTTATATGTATATATATTTATGGTGCATGTTGGGTATATGTGTGAATGTATATATGCGTGTATGGATGCTAATATCTGAAATGCCTCTGTTCCCAGATTCAAGACCAGTATTTTTGTTCTAAATTCCCCTATCTCATGATCTAAGCATTGTTATGAATTGTGATACAAACAAAAATTGTTTGGGTGATCAAAAGTTTAAGCTTAAAAATTTTAGTTAAGTCAAATTAAAATCTGAGTGTCTCTGAAAGCCTAAAATATCAATGCATGTTAAAATAAAGTAAAACTTAACTTTGTACTTTATAAATTCAAGTATATGTATTGAATATATAAGCTATAACATGATTTTTAACATTAAAATCATAACTTTTAGTTTAGTATTAAAGGAGCAGTTCTGGTTTAAACTAAATATGAAGTTTTGGGTAATTCTGTTGATCTAGATGGATTGGTATATTGAATTCTTCAGTAGTAATGGTGTGATGAACGGTGATGGTAGGAAAATTGTTAGGAAGATGTTCTAGGCATTGTAGAAGTGGCGGTGATCAGAATTGGGTTGTAGCCCTAGTTTTTGTGATGATAGGAAATTGGGTTCCCACGACGTCTAGGATGGATCGAGTTCAACTGAACCCTGGGAAATGGTAGCTATGACGTGGACGAAGTCGTCGCTGGAGTCGCTGGTGTTCTGGTGATCAGAAATGGGAGGACGAGGGATTGTTGACAGGGTTTTGGAGGAAGCCTGTATTCCAGTTTGGTGCTCGAATTCCCAATTTCGATTTTGCGTCTTGATCGAAGAATTGATGATCGTGATATGGCGTAGGGATGATCGACGATTTGTGGGGATGCTCGACGATGGTCGGAGATGGTGGTAACTACGGTGCACGTGCACGCGATCGAATTTCTGGTGAACCTGGGTTTTAACAGAGGGTTACTCGAGTTGTTTCGTGGGAGACTCGGGGTTTTTATGGTTTGGCTCGAAGTAGAAATTGGGTGAGTTTCTTCATTTAGCTGTAGGGTTTTGACAAGGAAAGCTCGGGTTTCCTGATGGTTTTCTCGAAGCATTTTAGCAAGGGGTTGGGAAATTTTGGGTTTCAGGTTTAAGCCTGATCTGTCTTTAAAATTTTTTAAGTAAAGGTTTAAACCAGTTTTAAATCTAAATTCAAATCTGATTTGAATTTAAATCTATATCTCAGATTTGAAATTTAAGGAAGTTTTTAAATTAAATTGTTTAAATAATTTAATTGGTTAGAATATATATTAAAAGGATAGAATTTAAAAGTAAATTGATTTAAATTCTTAAATTCTTTTACAAAATTAGTATTTCTCCACCATATGATTTAAGAGTTGTAAATGGATTTTAAAGTTTGTTAAGGTTAAATTTTTATTCATTTTAAATCTCATATTTAAAATGGAATTTAAAGGAAATTTGAAAGTTAAATGTTTCAAATATGTTTGAATGATAAATATCATTAATAAGGAAATGTTTTCTTAAGACTTAATGATTTGTGAGGAAATTAATGAATAATTAATTTAATTAATTAATTAATCATTTGGATTAATTAAATAGGTAATTAATGGTTTAAACAAATTAATTTATGACTAAAGAATAATTAATTAGGAATAATTAAATTATAATTAAAGATTATAAATTAGAGTATTAATGAATGGTTAAGAATTAATTAATAGAGTAATTAAATAATAATTAAGTTATGGTTAACACTTAATTAATTAAGTAATTAGAGATTAATAAATTGGTTATTAAGATTTATTAATTTGAAATTAATAATAATTAATAAGTTAATTACTTAAGGAAAGTAATTAAATAATTGTTAATGAAGGTCATTAACTATAGATTATTAAGTAATTAATTTATGTAATTAATTTTAATAATTAATTAGATTAATTAATTTAAAGATAATCAATTATAGAATTTGTTTTAAATGAATTACTTAATGGAAGTAATTAAGAATTAATTACTTATTGTAATTAATTGAAGTTAATTTGATTTAGTTTAAGTTAATTAATTAAGTTTAATTAATTTAGAATAATCAAGAGATGATTTGATAATAATTACTTAATGTAATTATTAAGGTATGATTATTTAGGAAGTAAATAATAAGATAATTACTTGAAGTAATTAATTGATAGTTATGTATTAAGGAAAGTAATTTAAGTTTAATTACTTTGAATAATTAATCAAGGGATTAATTAAAAGAAATTAATTAAGGAGAATTAATTTAGTAAATGAAAGTAATTAAGGGTAGTTAATTACTAATTGAAGATTAATCAAGGTGATTAATAAATGTTGTTTAATTTAAAGTTAATTACTTAATGTAATTAATTTAATTAAAGTAATTAATAATTAAGTTGTAATTAAGGATCATTAATTAATATAATTAATGATGTAATTAAGATTGATTAATTAAGTATAATTAATAAATGAAGTGATTAATTAATGTAATTAATTAAGGTTTAATATAATTAATTATAGTGATTAATTTAATTAATTATAGTTAATTAATTAATGAAGTAATTAAAGGTTAATTACTATAAGTGGTTAAGGTTAATTAATTTGAGTAATTAATTAAAGATAAATAACTTGAAGGTAATTAAAAGATAATTAATCAAAGATGATTAATTGAAAAAGGTAATTAGAGGATAATTAATTAATTTGTAATTAATTAATGTTTAAGTAAGAAGGATTTATAAAATAAAAGTAATTAATTTAATTAACTTTAAATTAATTAGAGATGATATAGATCATTACTTATGGATGGATGATAATACTGAATGCTTTGCATTTGATTGATATCTCTGATGAGATATATGCTATGTGATATGGATGTTTAGTTGAATTGTGATAATATGGATTATCTGATGATATTGATAATGTTGATTATCTATTGTGAATTATCTTTCTAAGTGTATAAAGATAATTGAATTAAATTGTTTTAACCTTTAAAACAACTTGGCCTTAAAAGATACGTTTTGGATTTCGATGAGACCCGAATACCACATCGATCCAAATTAACGATAGGTCGTGAATCAAGTGAAGATGAAGATTCAGAGTGCAAGGGTTATTGTCGTTAACTCTAAGGGTGATTCCAAAACGAGTGTAACGAGATAATGCCTTCGGTTTCGTTCGAACCCGGAACGAACTTGTATGGATTGAATGCTTTCAGCACATCGTCAGGTGGACGATGAGCATTCTAAGATAGATGTGTTCTTTTCTAAGGTAATCGTGACCTCAAGCCTCACAAACCGGGAATGGCTAAAACAGGGGAGGTGCAGCAAGGTTAGTGGGTAGCACCCAAGTAGGACAAGATTACCTCTGTCTAGATGTCCCTTTCTATTTTCGACTTAGTGTGTGCGGTTGAATCATGACAACCGTGGGGTATCTTGTGCGGGAATTATCCAGTAAGGGATGTTCCGACCTTGTGTTGCAGGGGATTGGGAGTGATCCTCGGTACGGTGATCTAGGCCACGTACTGTGACGGGCGGTACCCCGGTAGCTCTGCCATTGATGGAATCCAAACTCCAATAAGTGCCGTACGTTTTAGTTGTGCCCAACTATGTTGGAACGTGAGATGTAAGCATTCCAGCTATTTCTGTATTTTACTTGAAAACCCTAGACCCTATTATAATATAATTGGATTTCCTATCAAATGTTTTGGTTATCGTAAGGTAAAAACTTTTCCATATTTATTGGTGGGGAGTCTTACGTGATACCTTTTCTTTCAAAAGGTTTTGAAGTTAAACAAGTTTAACCTGTTACTCACACCAGACCCATGTCTGACCCAAGTTGTTTATTTCTGTTTTATAAACTCTTGGGTACTCAAATTTTTACGAGTAGCCAAGGGATTCAGGTTTAGCTTTGACGAGTAATCTGGAGGAGCAATGGAGCAGGAGGCTTCGGCGTTGTAGATATAGATAGTAGTTTTCCGCTGTGTTGATCTTTGTATTGATCTGTATTGTGTTGAGATGTAATAACTAGACAGATGTTTATAACTGTCTAGTATGTGATGTGTAATCTGTGTAACTCTGATAGATGATGTATATAATACTATGTAATATTTATGTGATATATTATATTTCGTTTCGTTTCCGCTGTGAGTATCTGTTGTTGTTTTCTTTTCTCTTCTTCTCTTTTCTATTTCTCACCCCTTTCTTTCTTACTGTCGATGCGATTTTCCGGGAGTGGAAAGTCGGGTCGTCACACGTGGTATCAGAGCTTAGGTTGAGCGAATGCCTAAGCTTTTGGTTAAGTGAATATCAGAGCTATTGTTTGAGCGAATACCTAGCTCTGGAGTGGTATCTATCGTGAGAGAGCGTATTTGTAATTTTTATATAACTATATATATATATTCTACCTATATTGTTAGGTTACCTGTTCAGGTTCTCCAATATAAGTTATAAAGGTAGATAGGGTGGTGGTGTGTGTAACACGACTACCATTGATAGAAGTCTAAATGTTGAGGTTGGAAGTGTATCTGTCGAGACTGTAGACCCAATACTGTCTCGAGTAAGTTTTGCTGTGATGAAGGATTTCATCGAATCTCTGAAGGAAACCTGTTAAGGTTCGGAGTTTATCTGTAAAGTTGGATGAGTAGAGTTTGGATCTATCGGTTGAACAGAAGCAAGTGATGGTATCTTGATACCTCAGGTAATAGTAGCTGTGTGATGAGATGCAGTGACGATGGATGTTCCCGAAGATGTTTTCTTTGGAACGAGTTTAAGAAAGTGTGTCTGTTTCAGTGTTATGGCTGAGTTCAGCATGGTATTTCTGTTTGGTTTGGAGTTCGAGTTTCTCAAAGATCTTTGGATAGAAAGTCCTTGGCATCAGTATTAGCAGTGCAGCTCGGAGTATTCTGTGATGGCAGGAAGTTTTCTGGCTGAGTAGTTTTTCTGGAGGTGAAGTTCAGAAGCAGCAGGGTGCATCCATTTCTTCGATGGATTGGATAGTTAAGTATGGGCTGTTCTGATTTGTTAAGAGGAACAGTTTTCTTTGGAAATAGGCTGGGTTGATCGCAAAAGTGACTTGCGATAGTTTGAGGGTTCTCTTGGGTTATCAGAGTTTTTCTGAGTGTCTTCAGAGAAGTCAGGAGTTGTCCGCATCTGAAGGTTGAGTTTTCTTATCAACTGGATTCCAGGTTTGATACCGGTGGTTCAGCTGAGTAGAAGGATGTTTTCTAGAGATGGAGTTTGGTGAAATAGCTCAGGTTTTGATGGAGTATCTGAGTTTTATTTATGGATCAGTGAACCTTATTTCTGGAATGTGTTGTTCAGTCTGTGCTTGTGTTCTACCTCAGATCAGAATTGAGCAGCGAAAGCAGTTTGGAGTATATCTCTGGATAGGAGAAGTAAGTTTGGAATCTACTGATGTTGTGAAGTAAAGTTATGTTTGGATCTCTTCTATGTTCTGATTTGGATAAGTATTGGGTTTTCAGGATTGAATTGTCAGTTTGGACAATTGGAATTCATTGAGTTTTACGTATCTCTGAGGGAGTACGTATTTGATCTATCTCTGGATTTGGAATCAGCAGTTTAGGAAGATTTGGTGGTTGAGTCAGACTCGTCTGTAGTCTGATATCTTGTTTAGTCCTGAAGATTTAGATGAGTAGGAGATCTATAGCTTAGTAGTTTAGATTGTTGTAGAGCGAGTATCCCGGTATATATATACTTGGGGAAACTCGAGGAATTCTATCTAGAATTTTGTCTGGATAGTTAGATTTGTTTTGATTGTGTGAATGGGTTGCTATGGTTGTTAGCATATGGATGATAGTATATGCTTGTGTTTTAAAATTAAAATCTTTAATAAGATTATTAAATTACCTTTGTTTAAATTTCGGGGACGAAATTATTTTAAGGGGGGAGGAATGTAATATCCCGAAAATTTGAGCAATATCAATTTAATAATCTGTTAAATAATTAAATTGATATTGATGATCTTTGATAATAAAATTTGGATTTAATTTAATAATCTGATTAAATAAGTATTTAATTGGTGAATTTGATCTTTTAAAAGCTAATAAAATATTTTCTATTTGAATATATATTTATTTGTATATATTGTAAATAGAAGCTTTGATAAATTGGTTGAGATATATTTTTAAATAAAGCTTAAATAAATAAGATTAACAAAAAGGTTTGTTTTATTTCTTTTTAAAATATTACTTGATATTATAATCTCTTATGTAAATTATTTAGATTATCAACTATGTTATTTTCAAATAATAAGTATAATGTATTATTTTTATATGAATGGATTTTAAAAAAAACTATATGAAATTGTTATTTTAAATTGAATAAGTAGTTGTATATGAATATATATATAACTTGACTTTTTAAATTGAATCTTAGGATTTAATTTAATTTTAATTTGAAATTAAGTTTTAAAAATTCAAAGGAATAGGTATTTAAATTGTTTTGGATTTTAGAAAATTGTATAAACTTTTAGTTATAAATAAATTTAGTTTTCTTTCTTTAAAAAGTAATTTATATATAGATAGGTATTTTATAAATTAAGTAAAAGGCTTTTTTATTTACTTTTAAAAATAAATAAAAATATAAAAAGACAAGTGTTAATGTTTAAAGCTTCATTTTAACATGTGTAATGTAAGTAATCAATGAAAGTGACAAGTGTCTTAATTTATTTTTCTTTTTCTTTTATTTTTATAAAATCATAAATTCACATATATAAACATTTGCATATCTTCTTTATTTGATTCTTTCTATTTTCCTTTTCAAAAACAAGAAACCATCTTCCTCTCTAATGCAAATCTGATAATCAGTAAACAATTATGCCTCCAACCCAAAATCAAAATCACTCTTTTAAATCAAAGATCAAAACCTATCTCATTTTCAAAATCAAGTCTTCAGCCTGATCATTCTTCTCATCTCTGGAAGCAAATTCAAACTGTCTGCATTTTTCTTTCATATCTGGAATCAACAAAAAAAAAAGCTTGTCTGCATTCAATTGTAGTCTGGAAGCAACATGCATGCAGTTTTAAATGCAACTAGTAAAGTTTAAAGCCAGCAACTCAAGTTTAGAATCAAATCTAAAGAGGAATTCAAGTTTCCCTGTTTCAAGTCTAAAGTCTTCAAAAATTAAAGAACTGCCTCTGTTTAAATCAAGTGAGTAACTTTTTATTTAAAAAACCTAAATTAAATAACCAGTTGCATGTTCATATCTATGAATTCGTATGGTTATATGTATATATATTTATGGTGCATGTTGGGTATATGTGTGAATGTATATATGCGTGTATGGATGCTAATATCTGAAATGCCTCTGTTCCCAGATTCAAGACCAGTATTTTTGTTCTAAATTCCCCTATCTCATGATCTAAGCATTGTTATGAATTGTGATACAAACAAAAATTGTTTGGGTGATCAAAAGTTTAAGCTTAAAAATTTTAGTTAAGTCAAATTAAAATCTGAGTGTCTCTGAAAGCCTAAAATATCAATGCATGTTAAAATAAAGTAAAACTTAACTTTGTACTTTATAAATTCAAGTATATGTATTGAATATATAAGCTATAACATGATTTTTAACATTAAAATCATAACTTTTAGTTTAGTATTAAAGGAGCAGTTCTGGTTTAAACTAAATATGAAGTTTTGGGTAATTCTGTTGATCTAGATGGATTGGTATATTGAATTCTTCAGTAGTAATGGTGTGATGAACGGTGATGGTAGGAAAATTGTTAGGAAGATGTTCTAGGCATTGTAGAAGTGGCGGTGATCAGAATTGGGTTGTAGCCCTAGTTTTTGTGATGATAGGAAATTGGGTTCCCACGACGTCTAGGATGGATCGAGTTCAACTGAACCCTGGGAAATGGTAGCTATGACGTGGACGAAGTCGTCGCTGGAGTCGCTGGTGTTCTGGTGATCAGAAATGGGAGGACGAGGGATTGTTGACAGGGTTTTGGAGGAAGCCTGTATTCCAGTTTGGTGCTCGAATTCCCAATTTCGATTTTGCGTCTTGATCGAAGAATTGATGATCGTGATATGGCGTAGGGATGATCGACGATTTGTGGGGATGCTCGACGATGGTCGGAGATGGTGGTAACTACGGTGCACGTGCACGCAATCGAATTTCTGGTGAACCTGGGTTTTAACAGAGGGTTACTCGAGTTGTTTCGTGGGAGACTCGGGGTTTTTATGGTTTGGCTCGAAGTAGAAATTGGGTGAGTTTCTTCATTTAGCTGTAGGGTTTTGACAAGGAAAGCTCGGGTTTCCTGATGGTTTTCTCGAAGCATTTTAGCAAGGGGTTGGGAAATTTTGGGTTTCAGGTTTAAGCCTGATCTGTCTTTAAAAATTTTTAAGTAAAGGTTTAAACCAGTTTTAAATCTAAATTCAAATCTGATTTGAATTTAAATCTATATCTCAGATTTGAAATTTAAGGAAGTTTTTAAATTAAATTGTTTAAATAATTTAATTGGTTAGAATATATATTAAAAGGATAGAATTTAAAAGTAAATTGATTTAAATTCTTAAATTCTTTTACAAAATTAGTATTTCTCCACCATATGATTTAAGAGTTGTAAATGGATTTTAAAGTTTGTTAAGGTTAAATTTTTATTCATTTTAAATCTCATATTTAAAATGGAATTTAAAGGAAATTTGAAAGTTAAATGTTTCAAATATGTTTGAATGATAAATATCATTAATAAGGAAATGTTTTCTTAAGACTTAATGATTTGTGAGGAAATTAATGAATAATTAATTTAATTAATTAATTAATCATTTGGATTAATTAAATAGGTAATTAATGGTTTAAACAAATTAATTTATGACTAAAGAATAATTAATTAGGAATAATTAAATTATAATTAAAGATTATAAATTAGAGTATTAATGAATGGTTAAGAATTAATTAATAGAGTAATTAAATAATAATTAAGTTATGGTTAACACTTAATTAATTAAGTAATTAGAGATTAATAAATTGGTTATTAAGATTTATTAATTTGAAATTAATAATAATTAATAAGTTAATTACTTAAGGAAAGTAATTAAATAATTGTTAATGAAGGTCATTAACTATAGATTATTAAGTAATTAATTTATGTAATTAATTTTAATAATTAATTAGATTAATTAATTTTAAGATAATCAATTATAGAATTTGTTTTAAATGAATTACTTAATGGAAGTAATTAAGAATTAATTACTTATTGTAATTAATTGAAGTTAATTTGATTTAGTTTAAGTTAATTAATTAAGTTTAATTAATTTAGAATAATCAAGAGATGATTTGATAATAATTACTTAATGTAATTATTAAGGTATGATTATTTAGGAAGTAAATAATAAGATAATTACTTGAAGTAATTAATTGATAGTTATGTATTAAGGAAAGTAATTTAAGTTTAATTACTTTGAATAATTAATCAAGGGATTAATTAAAAGAAATTAATTAAGGAGAATTAATTTAGTAAATGAAAGTAATTAAGGGTAGTTAATTACTGATTGAAGATTAATCAAGGTGATTAATAAATGTTGTTTAATTTAAAGTTAATTACTTAATGTAATTAATTTAATTAAAGTAATTAATAATTAAGTTGTAATTAAGGATCATTAATTAATATAATTAATGATGTAATTAAGATTGATTAATTAAGTATAATTAATAAATGAAGTGATTAATTAATGTAATTAATTAAGGTTTAATATAATTAATTATAGTGATTAATTTAATTAATTATAGTTAATTAATTAATGAAGTAATTAAAGGTTAATTACTATAAGTGGTTAAGGTTAATTAATTTGAGTAATTAATTAAAGATAAATAACTTGAAGGTAATTAAAAGATAATTAATCAAAGATGATTAATTGAAAAAGGTAATTAGAGGATAATTAATTAATTTGTAATTAATTAATGTTTAAGTAAGAAGGATTTATAAAATAAAAGTAATTAATTTAATTAACTTTAAATTAATTAGAGATGATATAGATCATTACTTATGGATGGATGATAATACTGAATGCTTTGCATTTGATTGATATCTCTGATGAGATATATGCTATGTGATATGGATGTTTAGTTGAATTGTGATAATATGGATTATCTGATGATATTGATAATGTTGATTATCTATTGTGAATTATCTTTCTAAGTGTATAAAGATAATTGAATTAAATTGTTTTAACCTTTAAAACAACTTGGCCTTAAAAGATACGTTTTGGATTTCGATGAGACCCGAATACCACATCGATCCAAATTAACGATAGGTCGTGAATCAAGTGAAGATGAAGATTCAGAGTGCAAGGGTTATTGTCGTTAACTCTAAGGGTGATTCCAAAACGAGTGTAACGAGATAATGCCTTCGGTTTCGTTCGAACCCGGAACGAACTTGTATGGATTGAATGCTTTCAGCACATCGTCAGGTGAACGATGAGCATTCTAAGATAGATGTGTTCTTTTCTAAGGTAATCGTGACCTCAAGCCTCACAAACCGGGAATGGCTAAAACAGGGGAGGTGCAGCAAGGTTAGTGGGTAGCACCCAAGTAGGACAAGATTACCTCTGTCTAGATGTCCCTTTCTATTTTCGACTTAGTGTGTGCGGTTGAATCATGACAACCGTGGGGTATCTTGTGCGGGAATTATCCAGTAAGGGATGTTCCGACCTTGTGTTGCAGGGGATTGGGAGTGATCCTCGGTACGGTGATCTAGGCCACGTACTGTGACGGGCGGTACCCCGGTAGCCCTGCCATTGATGGAATCCAAACTCCAATAAGTGCCGTACGTTTTAGTTGTGCCCAACTATGTTGGAACGTGAGATGTAAGCATTCCAGCTATTTCTGTATTTTACTTGAAAACCCTAGACCCTATTATAATATAATTGGATTTCCTATCAAATGTTTTGGTTATCGTAAGGTAAAAACTTTTCCATATTTATTGGTGGGGAGTCTTACGTGATACCTTTTCTTTCAAAAGGTTTTGAAGTTAAACAAGTTTAACCTGTTACTCACACCAGACCCATGTCTGACCCAAGTTGTTTATTTCTGTTTTATAAACTCTTGGGTACTCAAATTTTTACGAGTAGCCAAGGGATTCAGGTTTAGCTTTGACGAGTAATCTGGAGGAGCAATGGAGCAGGAGGCTTCGGCGTTGTAGATATAGATAGTAGTTTTCCGCTGTGTTGATCTTTGTATTGATCTGTATTGTGTTGAGATGTAATAACTAGACAGATGTTTATAACTGTCTAGTATGTGATGTGTAATCTGTGTAACTCTGATAGATGATGTATATAATACTATGTAATATTTATGTGATATATTATATTTCGTTTCGTTTCCGCTGTGAGTATCTGTTGTTGTTTTCTTTTCTCTTCTTCTCTTTTCTATTTCTCACCCCTTTCTTTCTTACTGTCGATGCGATTTTCCGGGAGTGGAAAGTCGGGTCGTCACAGTGGGGTTCATAGGATTAAAATAATACACCTTCATCACCTAAAATCTCACACCCACAAATTCAAAAATGTACATAATATCTAGAAATTCTATAGTTATGAATTTCTTTTAGGCTATAGAATTATACATATTAGTTTTGGATCATATTAGAATAGCTTGTGCTGATTTTATGGACTAAGATGCTTATTATTGAGAGAAATGTGTGATCCTCTAATGTAGAGGAGAGCACACACATGTGTGTGTATATCACAGAAAACAAAGGTGTTGCCAACATGCCTGGCAGGTAGCTAATCAAAATACAAAAAACAATACACAGGACTCAAGTACAACTAGAATGAGCTCCGGCAAAGCCACTGCCTATTACACCTCATTATTGAGTTCTGGAAAAGCCACCACCCGTAATGAGGTGTTAGAAGTACCCAAAAACTATAGAGCAACTCAGAGTGGTTGAAATCTGTAGACAGCTCCATCTATGAGAGAAAAGGCCTCGATGTAAACACTGAAAATCCAGAATGAACACCTCGCTGCAAATGTGAGTAATCCAGAGTGAAGGACGCCACTCTGTCGATGTGGAAGTACTGGAAAGAACGCCTCATGACAAATATGTATGATCCTTAATGAAGAGCGCCACACTGAATGAAGCCGAAGAACTCCAGAATGAACGTCTCGCTAAAAACCTGTTAGTAGCAATCCTGAGAACCTACAAATAGTAGTCTAGCACCATTTCTAGCCTAAACATGTATCTGTAATTGGAACTAAATAAAAATACAAGAGTAATACATATATGTATATAAATGAAATATATATATATATATATGTATGTATTAATGAAGTAAAAGAAGTAATACTATATCTAAAATTATAAGACGAAAAAGCAATAAAATAAGAAGCAAACTTAAAAGAAATCCAAGCTCATAATGCATCATCTTAACCAACACTAAAGATATACAAAAGATTAATAAAATAAAAAGTTGAATTCCTATAAATTAAAACAATTTAAGAATTAATCTTATGCTCCTTTAATCAAAAGGACATTATTATAATTAGTAAAAACATCATTCAAATTATAAAAAATGTTAATGCTATAATTATTAATATTAAAAATATTATTATTATTATTATTATTATTATTATTATGTTTAAAAATCTTAATACTATTACTAACCTTATTAAGATATTCTTTGAAATGATTATTTTTAGCCAATCTATATTTATGATTTGAGATTCAATTAAAACAAAATGAAGATATTATAAAAACCAATTTATTAAAATGACTATTATTATTATTAAAATGTCTCTAGTTTCTCTCAAACCAAATATACCAACAAATTATAATGAATAAAGTATCAAGTAAAATTCTATTTTCCTTTTTAAACTTAAATCTTAAATTATTCCAATAATATTCGCAATCAATAACTTTAGTTGTAAGACTAAAGTTAAAGATTTTGAGAGTATTATTCAGAATATAGTAAGTATCCATGCAATCATAGTATACATGTCTAATATCTTCAAAATGCTGATTACAAAAAGAACATTTATTATCAATTTGCAAATTTTTTCATTTTAAAAATTCTATAGTATTTAGTTTTCCATGCATGATTAACCACATATGAATTTTAGATTTAGGAGGATCATTTGTTTTCCAAATAAATTTAAAAGAGTTATTAGCTACACCCGAGAAATTAAGAAATTTATAAAAGGAATTAGAAGTAAATTTCTTACTCTTATCCCATTCCTAACTTATATTGTCATTTTCGTTATCAATATTATATAGATTCAATCTAGCATAAAGCAAATAAAGTTTCCTAAGAGTTGTACCTTCTAAAATTCTGTTAAAACTAAAATTCCAAGGGGGGTCATTTTTTGGAGAAAAATTATCTATAATTAAAGCATTCTTAAAGTTACAAATTTCGTAAAGCTCTTTAAATTCTATCCGAAGGGGGATAATAGAAATCCAACAGTCATGCCAAAAAAGTATTATTTCCTGAATGAACTATTATATTAGTACCAAGGTTAAAAAACTCATGACATTTTAAAATTGATTTCCAAAAATTAGACAATTTATTTATAACTGTAGGTGCAATTTGATGTAAATTATTACTACCATTATAGTAATGCTTAGTAATAATTTCTTTCCAAATAGAATTATCATTTATATCCTTAAATTTCCATAACCACTTCCCTAATAAAGATAAATTCATGTTCCGTAAATTAATAACTCCTAAACCACCTTCCCTTTTCGATTTACAAACTTTTTCCCAATTGACTAAACATTTAAGACTACTGTTGGAATTATCGCCACTCTATAAGAAGTCCCTTCTTATTTTATCAATTTTATTAATCACCCAATCTGAAAAAAGATGCATAGACATCCAATAGATCGGGAGAGCTGATAAAACAGAGTTGATAAGAACTAATCTACCCGCTCTCGATAAAAACCTCCCATTCCAATTAGAAATTCTATTTTTAATCTTATATATTATAACTAACTAATCATCATGTTTAAGTTTATTTGGTCTAATCAGAAAACCAAGATAATCAAAAAGGAAAGTCATGGTTTTACAATTAAGCGTATTAGCAACTAAAACTTCAACCTTATCAACGTCATTTAATACTAAAACAGAACCTTTCTCAAAATTGATTTTTAGCCCTGACAGAAGTTCAAAATTGTATAATATAAATTTAAGAGTAATGACATGATTAGGGAAATGGGAGGTAAATAGTAAGGTATCATCTGCAAATTGAAGAGCGAAGATACCATTATGAGATATTTCACTACCTACACTCCCCAAAGATCCATTACCGATCGCTTTTTTAATTATCATAGCAAAAACATCTGTGGCTAGGTTAAACAAAAGAGGCGATAAAGGATCACCCTGCCTTAATCCTCGTTTAGATTGAATTTTATTCCCTAAAATACCGTTAACCATTATACTAGAGTTACTCGTTTTAAGCAAAGTGATAATCCAGCCTATCCACTTGTGACTAAAACCACTAGCATGTAACATATCAACTAGAAAATACCAATCCATCGAATCAAAAGCTTTCGTAAAGTCTAGTTTTATAATCGCACAAGTAATATTATTCTTACAATAGTGATTAATGTATTCCTGAACAACAGCCACACCATCAGTGATATTTCTAGCCTTAATGAAAGCAGTTTGTGAACAATCAATTAGATCATTCATTCTTTTACTAGTCTGTTGGCTAAAACTTTTGAAATAATTTTAACGGAACAGTTAATTAAGGAAATAGGTCTAAAATCTTTTAAATTATTAGCTCTGATTTTTTTGTGTAATAAAATTACATTTGCAAAATTAAATCATCCTAATTGTAATTTTCCATTATAAAATTCGTTAAACATGCTAATTAAATCGAATTTTAAAACATGCCAAAATATTTTGTAAAAGGAAATAGGGAACCCATCAGGACCCAGGGATTTATCACTGGGCATGTCATTAATAGCGTTCAAAATTTCCTTTTCAGAAAAAGGATTATCAAACTCAAAAAAGTCAATTCCAGATTCAGAAGGATAAAGATCATTCCATCTAGCGTTAATTCTATGTTTATTTTTATTACCGAAAATATGTCTATAATAGTCAGTAAAAGCCTTATTAAGATCTCTTTGATCGACCAATTCCACATTATTCACAAAAATAGAATTTATTGTATTACTATGTTTTCTACCGTTAGCCATATTATGAAAAAAATTGTATTATTATCACCTTCATTAATCCATTGAATTCTTGATCTCTATTTCCACATAACCTCCTCTTTTTCTAAAATTGAATTAAGCTCTTCTTTTAGATTAGCAAGAACATGACGTTCACCTAGATTTAGTTGTCTAGTTTTTTCTATCTTGTTTAATTTAAGCATTTTGGAAAGAATGTTTTCTTTTTTAATCTTAATACTACCAAAAACATTCTTACTCCAATTTTTAAGAAAGTTCCTAAGACCCCTAAGTTATAAAACAAATTTTTTTGCAGAATTATTCGTATTTATGATATTACAATAGTTCATTGAATTCCATTTATTTTTAATTAAATTTGAAAAATTGGATTCTAATAACCGCATTTTTTCGAATTTAAAAGATCTATTAACAATTCTATGATGATCACACGTAAGAATGATAGGACAATGATCAGAATAAGTATAAGGCAAACTGGAAACTCTACAAATAGGAAATCTATCCTCAATTTCATCATTGACGAAAAACCTATCAAGAAGAGCCATAGAAGGGGACTCCCTTATATTACACCATGTGAATTTTCTATTAGAAAGAGAAATTTAAATGAAATTATAATTAATAATAAATTGGTCAAATTCTTCCATAGAAGAGAAATCACCTTTACGTTGTGAATGCTCTCCTAGAAAACGCGTAACATTGAAATCACCCCCTAAATCCAAGAACCAGACCTAAAGATCTAAATTCTAGACATTCAGTCCATAGAACCCGATGACCAATTTTTGAGTTTGGCCCATTAACATTAGATATATTTAAAATAGAATTATCACTAAGGTTAATGATAATAATATGCAAAGAGTGTTGCTTAGAAATACATTGGAGCAATTTAAAAGAATTATCCCGCCACCCAATAAGTAAACCCCCAGAAGCACCAACAGAACGTAAATAAGCCCATTCCTAAAATGATAACCACCTAATCTTCTATAAAAACGAATATTTAAGCCATAATTCAAAAACCATTTTTAAATATATTAATTTCAAAATCATTTCTTGTTTTTAAACTATCTCCTGGTTTTAATGTTTTAGCTTTAATCTCAAAATATTTATATATTTAGTTTTTACTACTTTTTTATTTCATAAGATCACTTTCCAAAGGTTTTTATAATCATAAAGTATATTCAAAATAGTTTACAAAGTTCTAAGATTGTTTCGATAAACTTTAGAAAGAAAATCTCTTTCAAAACAAAAATCAATTTTCAAAAGATACTAGGGGATATCGACATGCCTATACCCCCATGTTGAAATGGTAGCCGTAGATTTTAAAATTTGATTTTTCAAAAGAAATGTCCATTCGTCATAACCTTTCACAAATGGAAATGACCGTTATTCTTCTATATATACCGGTAGTTTTCAATGATAAGATTTCTTTGTTTTCTCTCCTCTTTCTCTTCCATTCTTATTTTCAAATATTCATAACAAAACTCTGCTAAAATTCTAAGTGAATCAAACTCAATCGTCTCTAGATTGATTCTCTGCCACTCTCTCTCAAAGATCTCAGTGCTATTTAGAGTTATAGGATCATTTGTAATCAAAGATCGAAGTGTATCGAGTCTCTCTCTATCAAAATGTGATTGTGGCCCGTAAATCAATTAGGTGTGATTCTAGCCCGTAAATCAATTAAGTGATCTTGTAGCTTGGTTAAATCAAGAGAGTTTTCCCTAGACTCGGAGATAGGAGGGTGTATCTCATGGCCTTGAAATCGAGGTTGTAATATCGATATTATATTTGAAAAGAAATCTGCAAAATAAATTGTGTGGGACTGGATGTAGGGTAACTCTGAACCAGTATAAAATTTCGATGTGTTCTTTACTTTACTGCTTTTATTTACTATTTGCATCTGTGTTCGGTTCTGTGATTGTCTTTGTGTTTGTGAATTGCATCTGTTTGGGTTTAATTTGAAAAGATTTCAAAAAGATTCATAAAATTAATTAAACACTATTCACCCCCTCCTCTAGTGTTAATTCTACCTTAAGATCCGTAATCTGCATTTCCTACATTTGGTATCAGAGCATTGGTTTTCAAAGTTATCATAATCTGAATTTTGAAAAAGTTTAAAATGAAATTTTTTGGAGATTCTAGTAACACTAGTTCAAAACTGTCAAAATCATCATTGTCTCATAAGTCTGCATATTGTTATTATAGAAAATCAAGTTATCTACCGAATTTGTGTTTTGTGCAGGAACAGATGTGTTATATGGCTTTTGCAGAATCAACACTCAACGGACAAATGGTGCAAATCAAGAAAAACAAATGGATACTTGATAGTGGATGTTCAAGACACATGACTGGTAATCCGAAGATACCGAATGACATAATTTATGAAGATGGAGGACTGGTCAACTTTGGAGACAATTCAAAAGGATATGTGATTGACATCGGCAATGTTGGTAACTCTAAAACTCCTACTATTTCTGATGTTTTGTTAGTTAGGAGTCTAAAACACAACTTACTTAGCATAAGTCAATTATGTGACAAGGGCTACAAAATTAATTTTGAAAAGGATAAGTATCACGTCAAAGATAATAAATCAAATATTATCTTTGAAGGAATTAGGAAGAAAAATATTTATATTCTCAGTAAGAAAATCTCAAATGATAACCTGTCTTTTGGCTAATACAAGTGACCCTTGGATTTGGCATAAAAGATTTGGGCATTTGAATTTCAAACTCTTATCTAGACTTTCAAAACATGATCTAATAAGAGGTCTTCCTAAAATGGATTTTAAAGTAGATAGTATATGTGATGCTTGCCAATTAGGAAAACATAGGAAGAGTTTATTCAAATTGAAAGATATGATTTCAACTTCAAAACCTCTTGAGTTACTTCATTTAGATCTGTTTGGTCCATCTCAAATTCAGTCAATAAATCACAGTAAATATGTGTAACGACCCTGAAATTCCGACCCAATTTAAAAATTTTAGAACCGTTATTTTAATTAAAAATGTGAAACTTACATACGATTTCAATCAACGTCCAAACTTTGTTTCTAAATTGCGCCTTGATGATTGTAGATATGGGTAAAGTTTCGTCAGAAAATACCGCAGTAAATTTCGTGCGCGTTTTACTGCACATCAGTTCATTTTAAAACGTGAAAAATTTCATCTTCCGAACCTAAATATTTTTACATAGGAAAATTCTAAATCATTTTCTGACAAAGGCATCATTTTTCGTTTTTCAAAATTCGGATATCTTTAGCTCCGTCGATCTTATTCTTCGGTGTTTTGCTGCATTTCCCAGAATAGGAATTTCAAATATTCACAAACGATTTCCGTTACCGTTCAAACTTCACATTTGGAATACGCCTAGATAGACATAGGCGTACGCCAAATTTCGTCGAAAAATATTGTAGAAAATTTCGCTCGTCAAATTTACATTTTAGTTTTAATTTTATGTGTAAATTTTCTATCGTCCGAACTCAAATATTTTTCACAATGTTGCATAAGAAAAATATTCTGATCATGACGGCGCATTTCATTTCGTCAAATTTCGCTTTTAATTGCTAGTTAAAATGTTCACTCGTGCAAATGATTCAATAAGATTTACCACTTCGCAAACAACGTCAAACCATCAATATCTTCATACCATTGTGTCTGCCTCGTCGCGCTGATCAAAACGGTATATTTGTTTGTGTTAATCGGAGTTCGGCGTTGCAAGCTATTAATTGGTTAACGGAGTACAAACTGGTCCGTTACGCCACACAAACCGGTACCCTATTTTTCCCGCTCAGAATTCAAATGGCCCTTGTCCATTCAAAAACCAAATAGCCACTGTGACAAATCATCATTTCGTTGCATGGGGACTCTAAGTTTTCTGTATATATCTCTGCCCTCTGCCTTCACCAAACCTTCTGCCTTCATTTATTGCTCACTGCTCCAACTAGGTACGTGCTTTTCTTTTTCTCTGCACTCCCTTTCTCCCTCTTCTCCAGAAATCACTCATATTATTTGCCTTCCTCAAACAAAAGAAAAAAATAAAAATAATGAAACCCATCTCCATACTGCCAGCCTCTCCTCCGCTCTACCCACTCGCTCCGCCCATGCAACCGACACCACCCACTCGCTCCGCCTATGCAACCGCCACCACCCATGCAACCGCCACCTCCACCTTCGCTGCCATCACCCACCGCCCCACACCAACCCCCGCCCACTCCCCTCCGCCTGCACCCCCCCGCCGCCAGCACCCACTGCCACTTCACCAGCCCTCCACCACCGGAACGCCCATGCCCTGCCTGACCGAGACGAACCCCACCAGCCCGCGCCCGAACCCCACTGCCCGACTTCACCCGCCACCAGCCAACCACCTCCACGACCTGCCGCCTGCACCCAGCCCACCAGTTCCCCAGCTGCGCCCTCCGCCCAGCCTCCTTCCACCACCGGAGCGCCTGCTCCGCCTGCACGCACCACCCACCCACCCCTGCTCCGCCAGCACGCACCACCCACCCAACCCCGGCTCGCCAGCCCTCCGCAACAGCCCAGCCCTCCGCCCCACTGCCGTGTCCAGCACCCGCCAACACCAGTCGCCTTCCCTCCGCTGTCGCAACCCCGCTCCGCCCATTGTGCCTCGCAGTGGCCGGGATCCTGCCCTGTGCGTCTGTTTTCTGCTCTGTGCATCTGTTTTATATATATCAGTAGATATATATAACTGTTATTATATAACAGTATATCTTTGATATGTTGGGTTGCTCACTTACAGTCTGTTGCATTGTTGTTTCATCTCCTGCTATTGATCCGGAAGTATAAGTATTTCCATCCCGCTTGTCGAATCTATCTTGCTCGTCGATTGGTATGATTTTAGGTATATTCAATAAATATATATTGCAATAAACAAATTATTGATTAATTATTTGTCGATTGCAGTTGTGTTCATTTTGCGTCGTGCCTATTAGGGTCTATTTTATCTATTCATCTTCGTGCCGCGCCATCTACTCCAACCACGAAAGGTGAATATTTTATTCACGACTCAATCTATTATGCTATGATAATCAAGTGATAATTGTTGTTAAATATTAAATTTGGATATTAAATTGTTGATTGTTAAAATTTGGTTGAAATAAACTGTTAAGTTCCAAAATTTTGACGCCATGTATTGTTTAAGTTGATTAAACATGTTGAACTGTAATATGATGTTAATTAGGGTAAATAATAGCGACATTAAAAATTGATGTGTACGATTGATGTAGAAATTTGATAACGGACACCAAGTAAAAATCATAATGTAATAATCTTTAATCCGTAGGATTCTAGGAATAATTATATTAATTTGCATAAATAACGAATGTAAGTTAATATGATTATTTCGGGATTATTTGAACAAATTGTTAATTTGTTATGTATGGTTGCTATTGCTTGTTTATTTATTTTGACACCATCCCAGTTATCACACTGCAAGTTCCCTTTACTATGCTTTGTTTTATATTGAATGATATCGGGTTAAAATGATAAATACCCACTTAAACAACTTGGCCTAGGATAGACAATTAAAAATAAGAAACCCGATTGGTCAACAAAATTATTTTGAAATTGAAATCTATTTGAAATTAAGGAATGAACTTAATAATTTGTTTGGAAATCAAGTAACGACTTAATGGATTTAATTGAAATAAATTAATGGATTTAATTGAAATGGATTAATAAATCTATTTAATTGAAGAAAAATGAATTGGCGAATTTGATTGGAATAAGATTTAAAACAAGTGAGTTTTAAAATTTAATAATTTAATTTATTAGATTGGTAGATTTAGATTTAAACTGGGTTTTAAATTTAATAGATTTGAATTTGTTATAAATAATAATTTAGATTTAGGAAATTTTGACTTAAAATGGAATACGAAGCTAACTGAAGTCTTATGGATTTAATTTAGCAATAATTTAAATGTAAAATGATTTAAATTTAAGGAAATTGATTTAATCAAATTTATGATTATATTTAATGTAATGATGAATGTAAATATGAATTGAGATAAATAGAATTTGATTTAACGATTCGAACTTAATTGACCGGTAAAATTCGAATTAATTGATTTTGAACTAAATTTAATAATTCAATTATTAAATTTAACTTGAATACATAATTATATTGTTAACTCAAATTTTGAACTACAGATTTCATTTGGAAATATGGTTTTAAATATCCGAAATAAATTGAATCGTGAAATGTCAAAATTTGGAAGTCAAATTTGCACATTGACTTTTGGACTTTGATTTGTTTTAAACGTTAAGTTAACCGACCATTGGGTAATAAATACGTAGTTATTAAAGTGACCGGGATCGGATATGGACATACTCTTTGTCGATACCGAAAACCACTTTAATAACTATTACACGCGAAGTGTTGATCCAGAATGAAGTGGATGATTTGGTGAACGCATTGACTGAAGAAAGAGAACGATATTGGATGACCCCTGACATGACTAAAACAGGAGCCGCGCCGGGCCATTAAGGATCGCCATCTCTAGCGGACACACTTCTTCGATACCATATCTATTACTTTTGTGATTCGATTTGGGTGCACCCCTTGATTTGGGAGTGTTGTTTCGCGGTGTTGAGATAGTAGCTGCTATGCTCAACATCAGTCCGGATCAGGCAACTACTAGTATCCTAGTTGGTATCGCCTCATGTACCTTGTCATACTGATTATCCTATTCGCGACCACTACGTTTTGATTTGTACCTTAGTATATGGATTTCCCACTGGTGACTTCCGGTTTTGGGGAAACTACGGTCTTGTATATGCTCTTGGGAATAAAAATGTGTTAAGGGTGGTATGGGCCATGACTTAACACTATTTTAATATCGTACTTTACTGATTAGACATTATCTACCTATCGTATTCTATTGTATATATAGATAGTTTATCGGATCCTTAGAGATGTTATTTCACCCATCTTTAAGTTATGAACTATTACCTTGCACTTGATTTAATTGTATAAGATTTTGAGTCCTGACTCGAGTGTTTCTTTGCATATGCTCGGGTCAGTCTGAAGCTATCCAGTTTGCTGATCAAGGTTGGTTGAAGATGCTGAAGGCTTAGCATTTATCTTTATCAGTCTATTTATATTCCTGTATTGATGTCCTAGTCTGTTGGACATTTTGGTACTAGTCACTTGATGTTGAGACATTGTTGTATATTATATAGTGGCTTCATGAACTGCTATTATGACGATGTATTTTCCGCTGCATTATTCTGTGACTGTTCTGCGATGTTGTATTGATTCTCATTTACATTTATGTATTTATAATCCCATAATGATTCGTGTTTTGTATTATTTAAGTTGACATGTGTGGATTATTGTCAATTTAAATGGTCCAAATATACAGGTTGTTACAATATGTTTTTGTAATTGTAGATGATTATTCTAGATTTACATGGACAATTTTTCTAAAACATAAATTGATGCTTTTGATTTATTTAAAACTTTTGCAAAAATAATTCAAAATCAACTTTCTTTAAAAATAAAAAATATTCCTAGTGATCACGGTGGAGAATTTGAAAATGAAAATTTTGAGAATTTTTGTAATAAAAAAGGAATAACTCATAAATTTTCTTTTCCAAGAACTCCACAACAAAATAGAGTGGTAGAGCGTAAAAATAGGACGATTCAAGAGTGTGCACGAACTATGCTTTCAGATAGTAAATTACCAAGAAATTTTTGGGCTGAAGCAGTCGCTACAGCTTGTTACATTTTGAATAGGATTTTTATTAGACCTCTAATCAATAAAACACTATATGAACTTCTTTTCAATAAGAAACCAGAGGTATCTTATTTTAAAGTTTTTGGAAGTAAATGCTTTATTCTAAATACAAAGGACAATTTGGATATATTTGACCCTAAATCCGACAAATGAATCTTTATCGGATATTCTAATAGAAATAAAGCATATAGAGTTTTCAATTTAAAAACTAACACTATTGAAGAAACAATGCATGTTCTTTTAATGAAAATTTCAAAGATTTTGTTCAAATAAATGATGAAGATGATTTTGTTACTTTAAATAATGAATCAAATGAAACAAATTGTGAAATTGTTCATCCTAATAAAAGGATCGGGTTTTAAAAGATCATCTTATAGAAAGTATACTAGGAAATATTGAATCTGTTTTTAAAAATAGAAATCAACTAAAAAAAGATGAGTATTGTAGCTTTTATATCAACTATTGAATCCAAAAATCCAAAGGAAGCATCATCTGATGATTCATGGATTCTTGCTATGCAAGAAGAACTGAATTAATTCACCAGAAATAATGTATGGGAACTTGTTCCTAGACCTAAGGACAAAACTATAATAGGAACTATATGGGTTTATAAAAATAAAATGAATGAATAAGGTGAGGTCATTAAAAATAAAGCTCGGTTAGTCATGCAAGGTTATTGTCAAGAAGAAGGAATAGACTTTGATGAAACCTTTGCACTCGTAGCAAGATTAGAAGCCATTAGAATTCTACTTGCTTTCGCAAATCATAACAATTTCAAATTATTTCAAATGGATGTCAAAAGTGCCATTTTAAATGGTTTTGTTAAAGAGGATGTTTATGTTGAACAACCTCCACTTTTTGAAGAAGAAAAGTTTCCAAATCATGTTTACAAATTAAAGAAAGCTTTATATGGTCTGAAACAAGCTCTTAGAGCCTGGTATGACAGACTAAGATCTTACCTATTACAGTCAAAGAAGACATGTCAAAAGATGTTGATCAAAAACTATACAGGGGAATGATTGGATCGCTACTCTATATAACTGCGAGTAGGCCTGATATCATGCATAGTGTCTGTCTCTATGCAAGATACCAATCTCAACCCAAAGAAACCTATTTAAAAGCTGTTAAACGTATCCTAAGATATGTTAAACACACTTTAGACTATGGCCTATTTTACCCTAAAAATGATTCATTTGATTTAATCTCATATTGTGATGCCGACTATGCTGTTTGTAAATCAGACCAAAAAAGTACAACTGGAAGTTGTCACTTTTTAAGACATTCTCTGGTTTTCTAGTTTAGTAAAATGCAAAATACTGCCTCACTATCAACAACTGAAGCAAAATATATCTCTGTTGCTTTGGCTTGTTCTCAAGTTATCTATATGCAACAGGCCCTAAAGGATTTTGGATTAAATATTTCAAAATCACCAATTTATTGTGACAATACAAGTGCAATAAATTTATCCAAAAATCCTACTCATCATGCCAGAACCAAACATATTGATATCAGACATCATTTTCTCGGAGATAATATAAGTAAAAAGATTATTTCTCTTGAATTTATCAAAACTGAGAATCAAATAGCTGATATTCTGATCAAACCCTTGAAGCAATCAACCTTTACAAAATTAAGAAGAGTACTAGGTATTTGTTCTATAACTGAGATATAGAATATAGATATAGTAATATATATTTAAATAAATAGAGAAAAACAAAATTGTCAAAATTTTCAAAGGGATGTCGACATGCCCCTACCCTCCATGTCGACATACAATGGTTAGATTTGAAAATTTGATTTTCCCTCTAAAATCAGTTTGGTGGTTATATAACCACAATATTTCGAATTCATCTGTCTTCTCACTTCATTTTCTTTGTAATAAACTTCTAAAAATACAAAGTAATGGACTCCTTTTCTAAATCAAACCAAAATGCAACCATTTCCTTCCCTTCTCCTAATTCTGGTCCATTCCAACGTACTACATTGGCTCGAGTAATGAAGATCGAGGAAATTATGAAGGATTCTCTGCAAATGATGACTGAATTACAAGTCATGCAAATAAGGATGGCAAAGGAACAAGATAAACAAGGCAAGATTCTTAGAAATTTGTAAAAATTTCTGATGGATAATCATACAGACCCTATTGTGATTGAAGATGATTCCTCTAATATACGTATTCATAATCCATTAGAGGACAACGAAGAAGAAGAAGAGGAGGAAGAAGTGCAAATGGACGAGGATGATAATGTTGTTTGCGTTGGAGAAGTCTATTTTGATAAAAATGGTAATTTGGTCGAACAACATGGAAACTTTTGTCTCCATTACCCTAATTGTTCGATTCACAAGTCACCAATTGTCAAGGACTCTCGTTAAATTGTTATTATGTTAATGTTTTTATATTTTATGTACTTGTATATATTTGTGTCTATGTTTCATATATATATGTAATGTAACATCATATATAATAAAATTAGATTTATGTTTCGCTTATTATACTTTGTTATTAGAATTTAGTTCCACGGTATTAGTTTAAAGGAAGTTATGTAGTTTTGGCTTAGTTTTTGTTGATGACAAATGGGTAGAATTATAAGATAGGATAGTTAGGCTGTTAGTAAGGTTTAGATTAAGCGGGGTTAGTAGATTAAGAGGGAGTTGTTGGAATAAGGGGGAGTCAGAGTAAAATCAGAGTTTGGTGGATTATATTTTAAAAACATAGGTTGTCATCATTAAAAAGGGGGAGATTGTTAATTCCTAAGATGATGGTTTTGATGAGAACAACCTTAGGACTTGTTACAAAATATAAATACTAATATCTTTGTCTAGATATATATGTATATGCAGGATATATATATATATATATATATATATATATGCAGGTACTAAGAATGAAGACTGTACAGTATAGAGATTCAAGACCAACGAATTCAAGATTGTAGAAATCAAGATTGAAGACTCATGAGTATCAATTAAAAGTTTAAGAGTTCAAGATATAAAGATAAGTAATAGAGTCTAGATTTATGTTAAAACTTCGTAATAGCACTAAAATCTTTATTCGGATTTTAATTATGGAATGAAGTCCACCTTCTCGCTTTAATAGTGGGATGAAACCCATGACCTTCTCTAGTGGAATGGAATCCACGAAATTTTCAAAATGACTTATTTTTAGATTTTTTCAAAACTATCTTTTAAAAAAAAGACATCTCTCTCTCGGTTTAAATATTTAAGCCATAATTCAAAAAACATTTTTAATTATATTAATTTCAAATTCATTTCTTGTTTTTAAACTATCTCCTGGTTTTAATGTTTTAGCTTTAATCTCAAAATATTTATATATTTAGTTTTTACTACTTTTTTATTTTGTAAGATCACTTTCCAAAGGTTTTTATAATCATAAAGTATATTCAAAATAGTTTACAAAGTTCTAAGATTGTTTCGATAAACTTTAGAAAGAAAATCTCTTTTAAAAAAATCAATTTTCAAAAAATACTAGGGGATGTCGACATGCCTATACCCCCTATGTCGACATGGTAGCCGTAGATTTTAAAATTCGAATTTTCAAAAGAAGTGTCTATTCGTCATAACCTTTCACAAATGGACATAACCGTTATTCTCCTATATATACCAATAGTTTTCAACAAATTTTCACTTAAGATTTCTTTGTTTTCTCTCCTCATTCTCTTCCATTCTTATTTTCAAACATTCTTAACAAAACTCTACCGAAATCCTAAGTGAATCAAAATCAATCGTCTCTAGTTTGATTCTCTGCCACTCTCTCTCAAAGATCTCAGTGCTATTCAGAGTTATAGAATCATTTGTAATTAAAGATCGAAAGATCGAAGTGTGTCGAGTCTCTCTCTATCAAAGTGTGATTGGAAACGGTGTGATTGTGGCCCATAAATCAATTGGGTGTGATTGTAGCCCGTAAATCAATTAGGTGATCTTGTAGCCTGGTTAAATCAAGAGAGTTTGCCTGGACTCGGAGACAAGAGGGTGTATCTCGTGGCCTTAAAATCGAGGTTGTAATATTGACATTATATTTGAAAAGAAATCTGCACAAGAAATTGTGTGGAACTGGATATAGGGTAACTTCGAACCAGTATAAAATTCCGGTGTGTTCTTTCCTTTACTGTTTTTATTTACTATTTGCATATGTGTCTGGTTTTGTGACTGTCTCTGTGTTTGTGAATTGCATTTGTTTGGGTTTAATTTGAAAAGATTTCAAAAGGATTCATAAAATTAATTAAACACTATTCAGCCCCCTCTAGTGTTAATTCTGTCTTAAGATCCGTAATCCGCATTTCCTACATGAAGTGCATATATATGAGATTTGTAATGACCCACTATTTTGGACCATTCAAATCGACAATAATCCACACATGTCAGACTTGAATAATGCAAAATAACAGATTATAATAAAATTTGGAGCAAATAAAATCATTCATAGAATCACAGACACAGAAATATCAGAATAACTCGCAGCGGAATTTAAAAAAAATAACCATAGTGGTTCATGAAGCCACTAAAATACATAGTCTCAAAACAAATACAAAATACATAGTCTGAAACCCAATACAGTTTTGAAACAAGTACAATAGAAACCTCAAATACACAAGTCTCCAAACAAAAGCTGAAATAAGACAACTGAAACTGAAATAGGAAGATAACTAGATAAGAAGAATCTCCAGTGATTCCAAGCTCTAGAAAGGTGAATCCAAAGCTGTGAATACTCAGGCTGACCCGAGCGTAAAATAAAACATAACACTCGAGTCAGGATATACATACTTATACAATGTAAACCAACTCAAATGAACTGTAGTAAAGGTACAAGTAACTTAGAAGATGCTTGGGACCGCCCATCCTCTAAGGATCCGTTAAACTATCTACTATGTAGTAATATCGCTATTATAATAGTGTCTAAATAAGTAAAGTATAATCATATCGAAAAATAGCGTTAAGGGGATGGAGAACCTTAACGCGGTCGGATCTTAAAATCATAATCGTAGTAAAGCTCGATATGGTAGGTGACACGGCACAACTAGGCAATGCCAGAGTAGATATACCAATTACGCACACGGACTGATGGATACGCATAGCAGCCACTACCGTTCCACCTCGAACAACATTCCCAAATCGGAGGATGGCCATCTAGTCAAATCACAAGTAAGAGTATAATGTCGAAGAAATGTGTCCGAGAAGAGGTGCTACCTCACTGGTCCGAGATCGCTCCTGTTTTAGCCACCTTATGCCAACTCACGGGAGTTGGGTCCACGTAATATACCTTAAGGACGTCGCCACCATCCTACTTCATTCTGGAATCTCCACCGCGTACACGGTTGTCAAAGTGGTTTTCGGTATCGACAGAGAGTATGTCCATATCTGATCCCGGTCTCTTTGCCAACCAATCGTTATTATAACCCGTGGTTATAGATTTAAAACAATTTTTCAAATATACTTTGAATTAAATCATTTAAAAAAAAACAAAGACATTATTCTTTTAAAAATCAAATATTAAATTTCTAAAATCTAACCTTTTTCGGAGTTCACTTATTCACTTAAAAACAATAACGTTAAAAATTTCAGCTTTCACGGCATTTAAAAAAAAATGCCACGGTAAGTTATATTTGAAAACAATTTTATTCAACAAAACAACATTTATAAACTGCTATAACAATTCAGTTTTAAAACAAAAATCATATTTCAGCCTACTGCAGTACTTAACAAGTGCTACAGTAGCCCTTTTATTAGTTCAGGTTCAATTTTAGTTTCTGCTACAACAGCACTTACCAAGTACTATCATAGCCTTAGTTCATTTTAGTCTTTTGGTTCACTTATACAATCCACAACACTTAACAAGTGCTACGGATTCTACCTAGTTAAAACTTATAAAATCATACATTAAAATGTTCATTTTCAATCCTTTAACTAATTTATTTAAAGAGAAATTTTACAAGTAAAACCAAAACTTACAAATTTGCTTATTACATTCATTTTCAACATTTAAACTTAAACTCCATTTTTTCACCAATTTAAAACTAAATTTCATTTTAATTAAATTAACTTAAGTTTCCATCTTTCTTTTTATCAAAATTTCAAATTTAAGTTTCGTTTAAAAATCAATATTCCTCCATTTATTTATATTTATCACATAGAAAAATCATTTCTATTTTAAATAAATCACTTAAAAATTCAGTTTAAATCAATTTAATATTATTACAATTTTTAATAAAAATATTCAGAAAATACAGAAAAAATAACCACGGGTCTGTATAATATTTTCTAGCCTAATTCAAGTGATACGGATACTATATCATTTCAATCCGTAATTTACAAAGAAAAATCCGGGTTTTATCATTTCAAACCCGCAATCCCAAGTAAATAAAATTTAATTGAAAATCGCTCAGGCCTATCATTTCAGCCCATAACGACCTTCCCTTATTCTAAAGTCCGTTCGGGTATGTATCATTTCAACCCATAGTGATTCTATTCTACAGGGAACTTGCAGTGTGATTTAACAGAATAGAATAACAGTAAAATAAGAACAGAACATAACAGATGATACGATATGCAGTTTTAACAATTAACATCAACTATAAATAAATCACAGGTAGTTGTAACATCATTTATTTGTTTATTTATTTCTACACATTCACTTGCGGTTGTTTCACAATCATATAAGTATGGATATTCGTGTGAGATTTACTAACCTCTACAGAGCTGGAGATTCGGAAAAGAAATACGATGCCTAACGAAAGCACGCGGATAGCACGATCAGTTGTCAACGGATGCGCCAACTAGATTCAAACCAAAAGCACAATAAGAAATCAAATCTAAAATTGCACGAATAACGAACTTCAAATGAAGCAAACAACCGAAAAAGAAATACGTTTGAAAATCGACAGAAATAGCCCGATCACTTTTAAAATTTTAGATTATAACTTCGAAACAAATGCTCGACCAAACAAAGTGTTCATTTTTATTTTTTTTTATTTTTTTTTAAACAAAGTTTCGGAAGAAAGAAGAAAAATATATAACTTCAAAAGTTACAAAGGAACAAAACAACAACAAATTTTGTTTTCAACAAGGCAGAGGCCATACAACAAAACATTGTTCACCTCTCAATACAAAGCTCGGTCTGAAAAAAATAAAGTGACAAAAGCATATATTTGTTTAGTGGAAACAAGCTAAACTAGGATACCAAAAACACGTGACAAAAGCAACTTTCTTTTTTCTAAACAACTCAATAGAACTACCACAAAGTACAAGGTGACAGGTACTTCTCTTTTTATTTTTCAAACGAGTTGAGGGAAAACAACACAAAAACAAAAATAAAAGGGACGAAACAGTTCATCATTTTTCTCATATGCAAGGCTTGGTCTGACCTGGTTGGTCTCGGCATGGGTTTGTGGCGACGTGGAGGATGGACTGGTGGCGTGGTGATCTGGTGGCGAATGGGTCGTGGTGGTGCCATGGTGGTGTAGGGTCAGGGGACTGGGTAGGAGTGTGGCGGAGCACGGGATGGGTGGTCTCGACCTGGAGTTGGTCTCGGTCTCGTGGTTGAGGACTGGTGCGAGTCTGGGTGTGGGTTTGTGGAAACGTGATGGCGAATGGGTGGAGGTTGATTCGTATGGCGGAGCACGGCATGGTTGGAGACGTGGGATCTCGGCCTGGCGTGGGTGTCTGGGCGTGATGGTGGCTACAGTGGGTCGTGGAGGAGGGCAGGCTGGGGTTCGTTCGGGTGGTTGGCCAGGGTGGTGAAGTTGGAGATAGGTGGTCCCGCATGGAGTTCAGGGGGTTCTCGGTGGGGTTGGGTCTCGTATGGTGGTAGGGCTGACTGGTCTCGATCTGGTATTGGAGGCGGTTGGTCTCATTTGGGAAAGATGGCGAACGGGGTTGGAACCTGGGTGTTTGGTAGGCTTCAGACGTGGTGGGAATATAAGTTAGGAGGTGGTGACAGAATGAAACAAAGCATAAAGCTGGAAATGGATAAAACAACAAACAGGGGACAGCAAAATAAAAATATAAAGTGAACAAAAAGTGGAAGAAAGATGTTGCATGTACCTTCCAGAGAGAGATGCTCACAAGATTTTAAAACGAAAAATGCAGAGAAACTTTTGTGAATGGAGCTTTTTGAACGAAACAAAAATGAACAGCTGCCAATATCTTTTGTAGAAAAGAAGGCAACGAAAGGTTTTGATCAGTTAGAGGGATTTAGGCAAAATAAATGTTGAACGAAACGTAAGGGAGATAAAGGGGTAAGTGGACTATTTCTCACGTGAGGTAAGGCAAGACTTGAAATTTTCAAACTGAAATTAATGGACAATGGAACAATGCACGTACAGTGTAACGCCCGAAGTAACGTACCATTTGTTACCTGTTTCTTTTATTTAATAAATTTAAAAATGTTAACGGTTTCTTAAAATATAACGTATCTTTTTAAACCAAATTTAAAATAGCTATTATCATCATAAAAAAAAATTTCTAATATAAAGTTAAGAACGGACATAAATATACGTAACGAAATGTAACGCTTTAAATTTTCGTTTTATACAAATTACTACACTTTATTATTTAAATCAATATTTCGAAATGTTTTGTTTTTAATTAAAATTTCGTTTTAAAATATCGGGCTGTTACACTCTCCCCCACTCAAAGCTTTTCGTCCTCAAAAAGGAACGAAGAAGGAAAACAAAGAAAGATAAGACAGAATAGCAAAAGTACCTGAAATAAACAATTCCGGATTCGAAGCACGAATGCTCTCCTCCGTCTCCCAGGTGCAATCCCGTTCATCAGTGCTCCACTGCACTTTGACCAGGTTGACAGATTTTCTTATTAGCTGCTTCGTACCTCGATCGACGATACGAAGTGGCTTCCTCTCAACAGTCAGATTTGGCTCGATATCCAAACTATCAAGAGCAGAAGGCTGAATAATAAGAGATGGATCATGCAGATAGCGACGAAGATGAGATACATGAAAGATGTTGTGTATTCCAGAAAATTTCTCGGGTAAATCCAGACGATAAGCAAGAGAGCCAATTCTTTCCAAAATGAGGAAAGGACCAACGAATCTAGGAGATAGCTTTCCTCTACGTCCAAAACGAATAACATTCCTTAAGGGAGAGACCTTAAGGAAAACCAAATCACCAACAACAAACTCTAAACTCCGTCTTCGACGATCGGCGTACTTCTTCTGTCTATCCTGAGCAATCCTCATCTTCCTCTTAATCTCTTCAACTCTCTCTGAAGCTTCCAAAACCATCTCAGGACCAAGAACCAAACGATTACCGGATTCAATCCAACAAGAAGGAGATCTACAAGGTCGTCCGTAAAGAGCAGAAAATGGAGAAGTCTCAATACTGGCCTGATAACTATTGTTATAAGTGAATTCGACAAGATGGAGATGATCTTCCCAAGATCCTCCATAATCAAGCACACAAGCACGAAGAAGATCTTCTAAAATCTGATTCACCCTTTCCGTTTGACCGTCGGTTTGTGGATGGTAAGCAGTGCTCAGATTAAGATGAGTACCCAAAGAATCCTGAAACGCTTTCCAAAACCTACTAGTAAAGATAGGATCTCGATCACAAACGATACTGAGAGGAACACCATGGAGACGAACAATCTCCCTCATGTAAATCTCAGATAAACTAGAAGCTGAACGGGTAGACTTGACCGGAATGAAATGAGCTGATTTGGTCAATCTATCCACAATAACCCAGATACTCTCGTTACCCTTCCTAGTCCTCGGTAAACCATCAATGAAATCCATAGAAACTTGTTCCCACTTCAAATTGGGAATCTCAAGAGGCTGCAATAAACCAGGAGTCTTCTGATGATCTGCCTTGACTTGCTGACAAGTCGCACACCTATTGACGAAAATGGAAATATCTCGCTTCATACCTTTCCACCAATATAACTTCTTCATATCCTGATACATCTTGGTTACGCCTGGATGAATAGAAAGTCTGGACTGATGATTCTCCCGAAGTAACTCCTGTCTCAATCCATCAACATTCGGGACACAAATCCTATTATTGATCCTCAATACACCCTTATCGTCAATCTGAGCTCCATTACCATCAAGACTACTACCTCCCACTCTACTTCGAACATTCTCCTTAATCAATCTAAGCATCTGATCTTCATCCTGTCTAGCCATAATACGATCCACAAGAGGTGAAGAAACAACAATCTGACACAACAAAGCTTTCTTCCTACTCAAAGCATCCGCCACTACATTAGCTTTTCCCGGTGTATAGTTGATGTCGAGGTCATAAGAAGCAAGGAACTGTAACCACCTAACTTGTCTCTGATTCAAATCCTTCTGAGAGAAAATATACCTCAACGACTGATGATCTGTGAAAAGCTCGAACTTGGTACCCAACAGATGATGTCTCCAAAGCTTCAAAGCGAAAACAACTGCAAGCAACTCTAGATCATGGGCAGCATAATTTACTTCATGGGTCTTCAACTGTCTACTAGCATAAGCAATCACTCTACCATCCTGCATCAGAACAGCTCCCAAACCTTCTCGACAAGCATCAGTGTATACCGTTAATCCCTCATCTCCATTTGGAACGGTAAAACAGGTGCGGAAGTAAGCTTGTCTTTTAACTCATTGAATGCGGCTTCACACTTACTATTCCAAATAAACTTAGCATTCTTCCGAGTTAAAGCAGTGAGAGGTGCAGCAATCCGAGCGAAATTCTCAATGAATCTCCGGTAATAAACGGCGAGGCCCAGAAAACTACGGATGTCAGTAGGAGTCTTAGGAGTTTCCCAATCCTGCACAGAATAGGGAAAAAGAAGGATAATAGGAAAGATAGAGTAAATTGAAATGAAGCAAATGAAGAGAAAGAAAGAAAAACTTACATTGATCACAGCGATCTTGACTGGATCAACTGAAACTCCATTACTAGAAACAATATGCCCGAGAAATCGGACTTCATCCTTCCAGAAATGGCATTTGGAAAATTTAGCTTTTAACTGATGCTTTCGAAGAGTCTCAAGAACAGATTTCAAATGTGACTCATGTTCTTCTTCAGACTTAGAGAATATGAGGATATCATCCACAAAGACTAGAACAAATTTATTAAGCACATCACGGAAAAAACGATTCATCAAGTCAACAAAGAAAGCGGGAGCATTAGTCAAACCAAAAGGCATGACTAACCATTCGAAGAATCCATTCTCAGTACGGAAAGCAGTCTTAGGAATACTTTCCTCGGCAACTCCGAGTTGGTGAAAACCTGTGGCAAGATCAAGCTGAGAGAAAACAGTAGCACCATAAAGCTGATCAAACATGTCATTGATGCGAGGCATTGGATATCTATTTTTCATAGTGAGTTTGTTCAACTCCCTATAATCAACACACATCCGAAGAGAACCATCGGATTTGGTGACGAAGACCACCGCAGCTCCCCATTCAGAAAAACTAGGTCTGATCAGACCCTTAGAAGATAGGTCTTCAATTTGTTTCCTTAACTCAACCTTCTCGCGGGGTGCCATTCTTCTAGGAGGAAGAACTATAGGTCGAGCTCCAGGAATGAGATCAATGCGGAAATCAATTTCCCGCTTGGGAGGTAAAGTAATAACTTCACCAAATACATCCGGGTAGTGATTAACCACACGGGTCGACTGAAGATCATCAATAGAAGCATCTAGAGAAAAGATAAAGCTACCAGCATAATCATGAGGCATACGGCCCTGAATAACCAAAGAATTTCCTCGATCATCCTTAAGAGAAACAATTCGGGATTTACACGAGATACGGGCATCGTGTCCATCAAGCCAATCACTTCCAAGCAACAAATCAAAAGCATCGAAACCAAGGATATAGAAATCGCCACTAAAACTATGATCGGAATGGAGGAGTTTCACATGTTTACAAATCTTATTAAGATTTGCGGGACCACCAATAGGATTAGAAACACATAGAGGAACAGAAGCATACTCAGGAGAAAGGAGATGTTCAAACTTATTACACAGGTCATCAGAAATAAAACTATGCGAAGCCCCAGTATCAAATAAAACACGAACTGGATGATGAAATAAAGTAAAGGTGCCTTGAAGAGTACCTTGACCATCGCTAGGAGCAGGAGCAGGTGATGAAGCAGATGTGACAGCAAATACGCCAGATGGCCTTCCCTTCTGATATAAAGGACAGTCCTTCTTAAAATGACCTGGCTGAAGACAAACATGACAAAGATCATTCCTAGTAACCTGGGGTGGAGGAACAGTAGCAACAGACGGATTAGGGCAACTATTGGCATAGTGTCCCCTTTGGTCACATTTGAAGCAAGTAATGGAGGAAAGATCAATAGGGTGTCTCTGAGAAGGAGCAGATGCTGAAGATCCCAAGCCCGCATGTTTGATCCAATTTTTCTTCTGCTGGTGGAAGTTGGGCTTTCTCTTCTTGGAATTTGCAGAGGAAGATTGTGAGACATGAGTACCAGAAGCAGCAGGGCCCTTGGAGGTAGGGTTCTCATAGTGAATAGCCATATCCATGAGCTCAGTAAATGTGCCATGAACATGTGAAATAAGGCGATCGTAGAACTCTGGGCGAGCTCCAGAAATGAACTTCTCATTCTTTTTTAGCTGAGTGTCGATAAGACCAGGACCGAATTTTGAAAGTTCATTGAACTTCCGTTCATACTCTGAGAAGGACATGGTACCCTGCTTGAGGTCCATGAATTCACGGTAAAGCTGAGATTTCCCAGCTTCGGGCATCCATTTTGTCACAAAAGCCTCCCTGAAAGAAGATACAAATCGAACTTAAGATAGATTCGAAAAGAAAGGAAGGGAAAAATTCAAGTTAACACAAAGGATACCTGAACTGCTCCCACGAAAGATCACCTTCGTTAGTGCGAGTCGTAACAGACTCCCACCAATCTAGGGCTGACTCTTGCAGCTGCCATGCTGCTAACTGACGCTTCTGGGCATCAGTGATCTCTAAACCAGTAAAGATTCTTTCCAAACTTCTTAGCCATTGCTGGGCTTCGATGATACTCTCTGAACCGGTGAACTTAGTGCCACCGAGCTGAGAGAATTCTTTGCAAAGAACTGTAAACTTAACGGGTGCAACAGGTGGACGAACTGGGGCAATACCACGACCCCTACCTCTAGCATTTCCACGATTCATCCTGGAAATATCAAGAATAAATTTAGGACAAGGTACAGAGAAGACAAAGATAAGTTAAGATAAAATACGATAAGGTCACTTGGGTGAATATCCTAATAACAAAATTCCTAACAAGGTAGATACAGAAAGAAGGAAGTTTAGAAAATTTCTTCTTAAAACAAGAAAACTTTATATCAAAATAATCTTTGAAAAATCATTTGAAAAATCATTTAAAATCATTTTATACTTTGAAAATACGTTCACTCACAAGGAAATGATTCTGAGTTTGATTTCACTCATTCTAGGGTATTTCTACCCTATCTCTAATGAGTTTTTGCTCCATAGGCTAAGGTTTGCCTAAACCTAAGTTCTGATACCAAATGTAACGACCCACTATTTTGGACCATTCAAATCGACAATAATCCACACATGTCAGACTTGAATAATGCAAAATAACAGATTGTAATAAAATTTGGAGCAAATAAAATCATTCACAGAATCACAGACACAGAAATATCAGAATAACTCGCAGCGGAATTTAAAAAAAATAACCATAGTGGTTCATGAAGCCACTAAAATACATAGTCTCAAAACAAATACAAAATACATAGTCTGAAACCCAATACAGTTCTGAAACAAGTACAATAGAAATCTCAAATACACAAGTCTCTAAACAAAAGCTGAAATAAGACAACTGAAACTGAAATAGGAAGATAACTAGATAAGCAGAATCTCCAGTGATTCCAAGCTCCAGAAAGGTGAATCCAAAGCTGTGAATACTCAGGCTGACCCGAGCGTAAAATAAAACATAACACTCGAGTCAGGATATACATACTTATACAATGTAAACCAACTCAAATGAACTGTAGTAAAGGTACAAGTATCACTCAGTCTGACCCGAGCGTAAAGCAAAACACAAAACACTCGAGTCAGGATTAACATTCTTATATAAATAAATCCAACTCAAGTGAAATATCAACTAGTAATTGGTATATCTACCCTGGCATTGCCTAGTTGTGCCGTGTCACCTACCATATCGATCTTTACTACGATTATGATTTTAAGATCCGACCGCGTTAAGGTTCTCCATCCCCTTAACGCTATTTTTCGATATGATTATACTTTACTTATTTAGACACTATTATAATAGCGAATATTACTATATAGTAGATAGTTTAACGGATCCTTAGAGGATGGGCGGTCCCAAGCATCTTCTAAGTTACTTGTACCTTTACTACAGTTCATTTGAGTTGGTTTACATTGTATAAGTATGTATATCCTGACTCGAGTGTTATGTTTTATTTTACGCTCGGGTCAGCCTGAGTATTCACAGCTTTGGATTCACCTTTCTGGAGCTTGGAATCACTGGAGATTCTGCTTATCTAGTTATCTTCCTATTTCAGTTTCAGTTGTCTTATTTCAGCTTTTGTTTGGAGACTTGTGTATTTGAGATTTCTATTGTACTTGTTTCAGAACTGTATTGGGTTTCAGACTATGTATTTTGTATTTGTTTTGAGACTATGTATTTTAGTGGCTTCATGAACCACTATGGTTTTTTTTTAAATTCCGCTGCGAGTTATTCTGATATTTCTGTGTCTGTGATTCTGTGAATGATTTTATTTGCTCCAAATTTTATTACAATCTGTTATTTTGCATTATTCAAGTCTGACATGTGTGGATTATTGTCGATTTGAATGGTCCAAAATAGTGGGTCGTTACAAGATTTACCAAAGACTTTTGTAGAGAGTCCCTAAGGGGTTTCTCGCAAATATTGATTTATATTCTTAAATTGCTTATATTGATGTTTGATTGAATATTTACGACATATTGTTTGAATTATGCAAGTGTCATTATATCGATTTTCGATATATCGTCACTTATGAAATATCATCTCCTTAAACCCTTGTGTGGAGAAATTATGCTTGTATCTTTATGAAATAAATGTTTGATCGCATTTTTTCACTTTGAAAGTCGTTTAAAATGTATTTTCAAATATTTTGAAAATTTTGAAAATAAAGGATAAGTATTGATTAAAATTTATAAAAGACAGTTATTTTAAATTTATAAAAAGATTACAAATTTGATTTACCATCTTTTGGGATAATTAATGTTATTTTAAATTTATAAAAAGATTACAAATTTTATTTATTATCTTTCGGGAAAATAAATATGGTTTAAAAATTTATAAAAGAATTACATCAATTATCTTTCAAGATGATTAACATTGTTTGAAATTAATAAAAGTATTTAAATTAATTTATTATCTTCCGAGATAGCAAATGTGTTTAAAATTTATAAATGACATTTATAAATGTAGAAATCTTTAGAAAGGAATATTTAAAAAACAAGTGTAACGACCCGTATTTTTTCGATAATTAAAATATTTAATTAAATAAGATTTGGAAATTTAATATTGTAAGAAATTTAAATTTGTGATTTATTAACGGAAAAATAGTTAAAACATGATTTAATAATGTTGTTTGAATGTTAATAACAACTATTTTAATGTAATCTCAATTAATTGGAATAATTATAAAGTTAGTTTGGTTAGAAACTGTAAATAAGAGATAAATTGAATGTTGGATTTAATTGTTGTAAGTATATGCTATTAATCGGAATATGAAAATAAATTAACTAGTATGTAAATCTAGTAGCTTTCGTTTGTAAACAATAAACTTAAAAATATATTTGAATTATTAATGTATAATAATTTCTTCAACTATCGTTTTGTTATCTAATTCGGTAAATTAAATTGGAATCGATAAAAATGTAATATAATTGAAATATTGCAATTAATATGGTAAAAGATGATAATTGTAGACTATCGGTGTAACAAAATGTAAACCGGTGTTAATTATATCCATAAGGTGATAGTTGATTGAGTAATAAGATGTAAATCAAAATAAATAAATTTATTGGAATTTAAATTATAATTAATGAATTTATAGCAATTGAAATTGAACACTGTAATTAGTGCAATATTTAACATTGGATTTGACATGGAAATTTATTTTAAAAGATTATAAATTACTAGGTAATCAAAAATGATAAAAATTGTTAGTTATAAAATTTGAATTGAAAAGTGATTAAATCAATTTAATAACAATTTATTCAATTAACGTGAAAATAGCTATTTTGGCCACTGTCTCGGATTTCGACGAAACCAGTTTAATCGGATCCATAACAGTGAATTATTGTAGGTTTCAAATTTCATAGCGATCGGACTTGTCGTTTGATCATGCGGTCTCAAAACGCGTAGAAATCAATTTAATGAAATTAATTAAAATAAGCTGATTTTAAAATCCAACTTCTTCATACAATGGAATTAAGACTTGAAACTTGTTCCATTGAGTTTAAAAATATCGAAAACATCTATTTTGATATATGGGATGACCTACTTTCGTTTCGAAAATGGAACGGGCTTTTCGGGTCGTTATTGTCATTTCGAACTAATTCGATAGGTCATTCATTCTTATCAGGCTTTGTCTATATAAATAGTTTTTCTAACCCTAGCAGCCTTTTTTCTTATTACTGTACGTACTGAAATTTCTGTCATTCCATTCTTCCCATGGCTGAAACCTAATTCTCAAAACCCTAAATTCAATTTCAAAATCCAATTTCAAAAATTCTAACTATATAGAATTATATATCGTTGGAAAACTCTCAACGAGCTTAATCTATTACAACAGCTCGTTTTTCAATTAGATGCATCATTTGATCATAAAACATCAAAGAACCTCAGCTGTCCAATCCTAGGGTTTTCGATCCAACGGGGGATCGTCGTCCTATCGACGATCGGGAGGCGCCGTTGCGAAGAGGGTGATTAGTTCATCGAAGCAGTCAACGTGGTTGCCAGAATTTGAGGATCTTTGGTTGATTTTCATTCTCGGCGTGGCAGCCCTATGTGGCGGTGGAGGGGGCCGCGTTATTGGCTAGGGTAGAGGGCGACGGCGGCGTTCTAGCGATGGTGTTGGATCGAGTCAAAGTCGAGGTGTGGGGGCGTGATAATTGGGTGATTATCAGTGGCTAGAGGTCTTGTTCGAGGAGTGTATTCGAACGCGAGGGAAGATAGGGTTTACGCGTTTGACAGGTGACATGGCATATTCTTTATGTTTTGTTTATTTTAATTTTTATTTAAATTTCAACCGTTCTAATTAGCGTATCTTTTGCATATGAGCTCGGATTCACGCGCGGTTTTCTTCATTGTGATCGTATCAAAATTCCAAACATTATATAATTAGTTTGGTCGAATTCTGAGACTGTTGAATTTTGGGCCTTTATTTGGATTTTAAATCGACGAAAAATCAAAGGTGAGTGTTTTAACCCACTCAGAACTACAAAATTGTCTTATGTTAGTTAAATTGAATTTATGATGTGATTAGAAGTTGACTGATTGCTGTTTGATATATTTAAATGGTCATTCCAGTTAAATTTGACTTTTGTTGAATTAATCGCCATTTAATTTAATATTTAATTTTAAATTGCCAGTTAAATACTTGTTAATGGTAACCAGTAAATTTTTGTTAGTTATTGGTTGATTTGAAAGATGATTGTGCTGTATGTTTAATGGTTGATATTTGGATGATTGGATGTATGTTTATTTGGATGTTGTTATCATATTGCAAGTTCTCTTAGTTTATTGATAGAAAATCACTATGGGTTGAAATGATACATACCCGAACGATCTATAGATTAGGGAAAATCGTTATGGGTTGAAATGATAGACTTGAGCGATATTATGGATTTTTTAATTTTAACTCGGGATTGCGGGTTGAAATGATATATACTCGTAAATTTTACATTATTGCGGGTTGAAATGATACATATTCGTATCACTTGACCACAGGGTAGAAAATTATACACGAACACCAGATTGGTTAATTTAAATGATTTTAAAACCTTAAATTTTGGATTCCAGTTAAATGCTATTTTGAAGTAAAATTTGATTCATATAAACTGAATTATTTTCAAAAATCCAAGCTTTAAATGTTGAAAATTGAAATCGGTTTAAATGAATTGTTTCAAGAGTTCAATTTGGAACTTGAAAGTTGACTTTTGGAATATAAATGAAATTTATCAAAATTGAGTTATTGTAAATATTTAAATTTTAAATCTATTGAATTTGAAGTGGTTTAAATTATAGTTCAAACATGGATTTGAAATCGATATAGATTTGAATGGTTTTAAATGAGAATCTGAATTTAAAGATCTGAAATCGAGTTTGTTGATTTGAAAGCTGGATATGGTCCAAATGTGTTGAAATGGAAGAAATAGTTTAATTTGATATAAATTTCAAATTTATTATTTTAATATGAACTATTTAAAGATATATTATTTTAAATTCAGCTTTATTTAGATTTTCAAACTATTTACTATGTAAACCATTTCAATAATCAAACCATTTAACTATTTTAAAACTATATTAAACTATTTTTAACTATTTTAAACCATATAACTATTTTAATCTATTTAAACTATTTAAACTATTTTAAACTATTTAACCTATTTTAAGTTATTTTAATCTAATTTAAACTATTTTAAACCATTTAAACTATTTTAAAGTATTTTAACTATTTTAAACCATTTATAACTATCCAAACTATTTTCAAAAAAATTCAAATTAGTGCAGGTTGAATTGGTTAGATTTAAATCCTTGATTTAAAAGTGAATATGGTTAAATGATGAAATAACTTATGTTGAAATTTGAAAATGACATATTTTGAGTAAATATGATGATTTTGAAATGAGGGTCAACAGATTTTGTGGTTATGACTTTTGAAACGAATATGATTTAAGGCGAATAAGGATTTCGAAAGTGAATATGACTTTGAAATGATCATGATTTGGAGGTGAATATGATTTTGATGTAAATAATGGTTTCAAAAGTGGTATGATTTTGGAAATGAATATGGTATTTTGATAAAACTTATGACTCGGTTTTGGGAATGTAAAAGAACCATCCGGTGTGAAATAAGCGTTTGGTTGTTAAAGAGACCAGGATCAGATATTGTCATACTCTCTGCCAATACCGAAAACCACTTTAACAACTGTGCACGTGGTGGAGATTCTAGAATGAAGTAGGATGGTTTGGCGAACGATTCTGTATGAGGTATTAACGTAGCCCTGACTCCTTTGAGTCAGCTTGATGTGACTAAAACAGGAGCCATGCTGGGCCAAGTGTGGTCGCACCTCCGATCGGACATGCTTCTTCGATACCATATTTATTACTTTGTGATTGATTTGGTGGCCACCCCTTGATTTGATTATGGGAGTGTGTTCCAAGGTGGGCGGTAGTAGCTGCTATGCATTACCACAAGTCCGGATCCGCAAAACGGTAGTATCCTACACTGGGCATTGCCTCGCGTGCCTTGTCACATGCCTTATCGAGCCTATTACGAGTTTGGTTTGTACCATACTTATGGAGTGCCCTCTGATAGCCCTCCAGTTTATGGAGGAATTACGGTACTATATAAACTACGTGAATATTTATAAAAATGTGTTAAGGGGGATATGGGTAACGCCTTAAAGCTATTTTAATACTTTACTTTATAGTAGACACTATTATAATAACGTGTTGTACTATGTATGTAGATAGTTTAACGGATCCTTAGGAGATGAAATCCCGAACATCTCTTAAGTTATCAAAGTACGTTATACATTGGATAGGAGATGTAAAACCCCGTAAACATCTCTGAAGCCGTCACACTCATATTTATTTATTGTTGATTTAACTTACATAAGATCTTTTAGTTCTGATTCGAGTGTTTTATCTTTTCATTACGCTTAGGTCAGTCTGAGCTTTTCAGTGTATTGAAGGCCATTTTATTTGGAGGATGAAGACAGAGATTAGTCTACTATTTATTTTATATATATTCCACTACATCATGTTGTACCACTGCATTATTTATTTATTCCTGTTGTATGTAACTCTTATTTATATTGTAAAAGTGTAATCAAATGTTATTTGTAAAACAACTTCATGAACTATTATTTGATTATTTTATTTTTTCATTCCGCAGTGAGATTTTTTGTTTGTTTTATTTCTTCTCCTCTTTCTCTTATTTACCCCCATAACAATCCTCGCTTTTGAATGGTTTGAGTTTGACATGTGTGGTTTATTGTTAATTTAAACCGTCCAAAAAGGTGGGTCGTTACAACAAAGTTAAGTGTAAATTGTTTTGGGGTTTATAGAAAACAATGTTTACAAGACGTTTGTTTTTTACCCTTCTTTTTAATACACTTAGAAATATAATTTTCTCTTTAAAGGAATATTTTTAAAAAGTGTTTTAAAGTGTTTATGATGTAAAAATCAAGCACAAGTGAGAATCAAATGTTTTAAAAGCTTGATTCATTTATTAATGGCACGTGTATGCAATTTAATTTCCATGCTATTCCTGACAGTTGATTTATTGACTATCGATTCCGCTATCTTCTTGGGTTTCATCGATTTAAGATGATTTTGTTACTCATTTGGTTTATTTAAAATCTTTCTATTATTAAAGTTACGAATGCCGTCGAGTCTAGATAGATAGCAACACTGCCCAATCTTGTTTGGCTTCATTGTTTCCCCCGGGTTAGCATTAGTTGTGTCCGATAGTTGATTTATCGCCTGTCGATTTTGATGTCCTGCTTTGTGCTTCGTAAATCTAAGGCAATTTGTCGCTTATTTGAGCATTGGCATCCAACACCATGGATACAAAAACCAAAGAGCGAGTGGGAGCAAAGCCATGTCCGAGAGCCATCATAGTTCTCAAGTATATTTTCTAGAGGTATACTTTCGGTAAGGGGGTACACTCTCCTAGTCATTGTTGGAAAATTCCTTTTTTTATTTGATTCAAATCTTTGAATCATTTTCTTAATTGCATCGAGAAGTGTATGGTGCTCTTCTCGATGTTTAATTATTGTTTCCATTCTTTCAGATCTGATTTTGTTCCGACTTGTTTTCTTTCTTTCGTCCATGGATGTTGTTCTTGTGAAGAAAAACCCATTCCGTGTTTGGTGGTGTGATCTTGTAGAATTATTAAAATTTCGTCTAATTTCTTGAGTTTTCTCACGCTGGTTTCCCAAATTGATCCGAGTATTATTTTCTTATAATGCTCAGGTAAGATCGATTTTCTTTCTAGGTTGTCGTTTGTGGGACAGGAACCTCATGGATTAGAGTTGGATGTTCACCTCCCATGGTGTTTCATTTTCCGTTGTATCATATTATATACTTATCAAGATTTGTAAGGTCAAAAAATTATAACTGTCCAGCTAATGAGGTTTGTTTTTAACTTTGATGTACCTTGTATCTTGGAGTGACAGTTTATACTATCTTTGTTATATTATATGTTGTAGTTTTCGCTGTGAGATTTTATTTCCCTTTTTGTTTCTATTATTTTACCCTAACAATCTACCTTTTTGACGATTGGATGTTCGGTATTTTAATGCCGTGGATGTATTGAGTGCCAACTTTTGATGGTCGAAAAGGCCGGTCATCACATTTGGCATTAGAGCTGAAGGTTAAGCGAGAACCATGGCTTTGGTAGGGTGACTCATTAGAGATAGGGTAAGTGACACCCCAGAATGAGTTAAGAGTACTGTATATAAGAGTGCATATTTGTTGTTGTTATAAAAACATATTATGTTAATTGGTCTATCAAGTTGCTTCTGAATGCCGGTCGTGACGTAGGATGCCACAGTGTTGATGGGGATTTTTAAACACTCGAACAAGGCAAACAAACACAATATTGATTTTTAATGAAAATTCGGTAAATAAAATATTTTACCTAAAATTATATATTTTATATATATAAAGGAATGATTTTCAAATTTATATATTTATTATGGTGTGTTTGTTTGAGAATGATAATATTTATTTATTATCATTATGGTTTGATTTGTCATGCTCGACTAGTTTAGGAGCATTAACTATCGTTTATTGGTTGTTTATCTATGCTCAACCAGTTTATGGGCATTTATTGTTTTGATACTTGTGTGTACATTAAAATGAACTCATTGTGAGTTAAGTCTCACAATTTGACTATAAGATGTTCGGTAATAACGTTAAGTTAAAAGTTATCTTTTAATAAAATTATTTAGTATAATCTAAATGGGAAGATAAGACATTTAAAGGATAAATTATTGTGAATAGTTTATTATAATGAAGGAAAGTTATTATAATATAAGATGATTTTAAAGGTACATTTTATTTGAGTATGGTATATATAAAATGATTTATAAATGGTGTTTTATATGTAAAAAGAATTTTTGATAATTCAAATCTCAGTATTGCTTGAATTGATTTCAAAAAGATTTTAAGAAAAGTAATGGTAGTATTACTAGGAAGTATTTATAAGCACAAATCTCTCGAAGAGAATTTTTAAGGCAGATACATTTCTTTGGATAGTCCGAGGAAAACATCTCGATTAGTTTTGTGGTAATCTAGAATAATCTTCTAAGTGGTGATGGAACGTTTTCTTAGGCGAAGGTTGTAGTGTACTTAGTAAATAATTCTCTTTATCATTATGTGATCAAAATGAGTTCGAATCAGAAAAAACCCAAAGCGAGTTTTAGTGAATAAATTGTTAAGATTAGTTTATATATATGAAAATATATAGAGTATGATTTCAAAAGGGTTTTGAAATAAACCAAGTGTTTAGTCTTAAGTTTCCTTATAGGAAATTGATTAAATAAAAGTTATCTTGAATAATAATAAATGAAATTTTAAACTCTGGGATAGAGAAGAGATAATTTAACTCGGGTTTTTAAATAGGTAAATTGGATAGGAAGGTTTTAATAAGCATTGTTCTATTAAAACCATAATTTTGTTTAAACATCTAAGTCTCATAAACTATTTTATGTTATTAGGCCGACTAATAAACTTCTTTACCATTGGAATGTCTAAGGATTCTAGGATTGAGTTTGAATATCAGCATCCTACTCTTCTTAGCTACTTACCGGACTGGATAGGTAAAGGGGTCAAAGTAGCTGACTCATTTTGAAGACCCGTATTTTGTCTGGGCCTCCATTTGAATTTTAAAAAATAATTATAAATAATAAATAAATAGAATAAAATTGACATTTTGTATATACTCTTCGGATGTAGAAGAGTATTATAAAAGCAAATAAAAGTGGAGTAAGTTTTTAATTTAATGTTTTATAAAATTGTGTCTTTATAAAATGTTTATAAACTTGAGTGAAAATTTATGGAATAATTCATAAATAATTTTAGTATTAAATGAGAAACTGCAAATGAAAATGGAAGCGGTTTAGAAAAAAGATTGGTGTAGTTTAGAAATCAATCGGATTAAGTACGTAAGTTATATGTAGATTACTTTATTCGCATGGTTCTTGATCTAGGATTCAAGTACATAACTTCAAGGCGATTCAAACCAGTCTGAAAATGGATTTCTCATCAGGGAACACTTGATTCAGATTCTTGACATGATACTGAGGTTTTTTATTATAGTATATGGCTATACAAGGAGAACACAGGTTTCAAGTCAAGGAACATGATCAGAGTCCGCTCTAAGGAGGCCGAGTGAGCGATACTAGTTTGGAAGTAAAGTTTATGTACCTGAGCAAGTGGTCGGATTAGATATTGCATACGGATGATTTATGTTCATCATACAGGCTTAAGTATGTTTGTATGAGTTCTTGTGACTTAGGAAAGTTTGGGGAGTGACTTTCAATTTTGTTCTAACGTAGCTTAGATAGTCTTCTAAGCAATAACCAAAGGCTGATGAGTGTTATGGTATGCTTTGAAAATTATCTATATCCTTGAATGATCGAGAAAGTTGTGAACCTAAGCAAATTCTAAATCTTGTTTGTTAGTCATTTAACATTTTAAATGATGTTAAGTGTTATTTCATTCCTTTATGGAATTTTATTTGATTGATCGTATGATTTATATACTATGGTTTATAAAGTATGAATTTATAAACGAAGGAATTTTATTTATAAAGTATGATTTATATACTATCGTTGTGAACCTAAGAAAATTCGATATAAGTCTTGATGCGTGCGGCTATCATGAGGGAGGAGCGACATGAAAGTAAGGGAGCTAGGGTATGGATTGGCAAAGTTTTGGGCAATGTTAGATTATGGTGTTGGTTCCATTGCATTGCTCGTGTGAGGGAGCACCATTCCTTGAATTTTCATAAGGACCGATCGCCTAAGGTGAAAGGCCATATTTTTTTGTCGCTAGCAGGTCCAATAGCCGTGTTCTGCTAGAGAGAGCCAAGCTCAAAGTGGCGGGATCCAGTATGTAGCATTTATGTAGGGTAATTCATTGCAATCGACGGATCGTCATTTCGTTAATCGTAGGAGGAGAAATTGGCGATGGATAGAGGTGGGTTTGTTTGTGTATCAGGTAGTGCACGGTGCACGTTTTGTGAATTGGAGAAGATGATTAGTGTTGAAACTAATTTATTTTTAAGTTAATTATCTAATTAACTAATTTAATTAGATTGAGTTCTTATAAATTCAATAACCCTTCCATACGATGTCGGATTTGGAAACGATCTTTTGCATTGACCTCGTATCGTAGCTGTCGATGCGCTAGAATTGGATTCACGGAATTTGGAGGAAGTGGAATTTCAAGCTAAAATCGAACGTCGTTCGATTTTGGATCGAGTTGGATCGCAAAAGTGTCAACTGGAATTTTGGTGAGTTAACTTAGCTCAAAATAGACTATATGATATCCATATTACTAAAGATTATTGTTGAATGCTCGAATGATAGTTTATTGTTGGTTGTTTGAATTATTTGTATTCCCGTATTTGAAAATGGATGACACATTGTATGATTTACAAGGAACCCATAAGACTATATATTGTTGTTTGATCCTGCTTGATAGCAAATGGCATAAATAACCATTTTGTTGCAAGGGATAAAAATAAGAAATTGGAGTGTTTTTCTAGCGAATAGGTCGCTACGGGACATTTTGAAGTGCATATATATATATATATATAAGATTTACAAGGGACTTTTGTATAGAGACCCTAAAGGGTGTCTGGCCAATATAGATTTATTTATATTCTTATATTGTTTATATTTATGCTTGGTTGAAATATTTATGACATACTGTTTGAATTGTGTAAGTTGTTATAGTGATTTTCGCTATACCGTCAGTTATGAAATATCATTCTCCTTAAACCCTTATGTGTGTGAAACTTGTGCTTGTACTTTTACGAAACTAATGTTTGGTCACGTTTAAGTTGTTAAAACTATATTTTCAAATATTTTGAGAATTTTGAAAATAAATGATAAGTATTAGTTAAAATTTATAAAAGAAGTTATAAATTTGATTAATTATCTTTTGGGATCATTAAAACTGTTCCAATTTATACAAAGGATTGTAAATTTGATTTATTATCTTTCGCGATAATTAATGTTGTTTTAAATTTATAAAAAGATTTTTAATTTGATTTATTATCTTTCAGGAAAATAAATGTGGTTTAAAAATTTATAAAAGAATTATATCAATTATATTTCAGGATGATTAACACTATTTGAAATTAATAAAAATATTTAGATTGATTTGTTACCTTCCGAGATAGTAAATGTGTTTTAAATTTATAAATGATAGTTTATAAATGTGGAAATCTTTAAAAAGGAATGTTAAAAACAAAGCCGTGTAAATTGTTTTGGGGTTCATTGAAAACAATGTTTTCAATGACATTCATTTTTGACCCTTCTTTTTAACACATTTAGAAATATAATTTTCTCTTTAAAAGAATATTTTAAAAAAGTTTTTTTAAAAGTGTTTTACAAATATTTATGATGAGAAAATCAAACACAAGTGAGAATCAAATGTTTTAAAAGCTTAATTCATTTATTGGTGGCAAGTGTATGCGTGTTAATTTCCATATACGATCATTTTTGCTATTCCCGATAGTTTATTTATTGATTATCGATTCTGCTATCTTCTTGTGTTTCATTGATCTAAAATGATTGTATTGCTCGATTGGGGCATTTAAACTCTTACTACTCTTAAAATTAAGAATGCTATCAAGTCAAGATAGATAGCAACACTGCCTTATCTTGTCCGGCTTCATTGTTTCCCCTGGGGTAGTATTAGTTTTTTTCCGATAGTTGATTTATCGACTATCAATTTTTACCTCGCCCGAAGCTACTCGCTTTGGCTTCGCTCCCCTATTTGCTGCGCAGTCATTCAACGAATCCAGAGGGCGGAGTGATCCACTCGTCCGACGCCATCTTTATGCTTCGTCGACCTAAAATGATTTGTTGCTCATTTGAAAATTGGCATCCAACACATGGATAACTAAAACTAAAGTGCGAGTGAGAGCCAGGCCATGTGGGTCGCACCCATTAGGGTGTATTCACACTTATCTAGATATTTGTTGGTAGCATGCATGCGGTGACGTGAGTATATCCGGATGCCTATGGATTTAACAGGGTCTAGCTTGGAACTTCCCAGGAGTGTTGCATGTTTGGCATGGACTCTCAAGTATATTTTATCTAGAGATATACTTTCGATGTAGAGGCGCACCCTCTTAGTCTTGTTGGATAAATTCATTCTCCTTGTTTCGATTCGAACCTTGGAATTAATCTTTTCTTCTTTTGTGTTTCCTCAATCCAAGATGATTTGTTGCTCATTTTGAGCATTGTTATTCTTTATCAGAGATAACTAAAACCAAAGAGCGAGTGGAAGCCAAGCTATGTGGCGTTGCTCCCATTAGGGTATCTTCACATCTACTCTAATTGGATTCGGTGGTATAAGCGCGGAGATGTGAAATACTTGGATTCTCGGTAAGGTTAATGGGGTCCGGCTTGGATGTGTCCAAGACCCATCGTAGTTCTCAAGTATACTTTCTAGAGGTATACTTTCGGTAAGAGAGTTGCACCCGCCTAGTCATTATTGAAAAATTCTCTTTTCCTTATTTGATGCAAATCTTTGAATCGTTTTCTTAATTGCATAGAGAAGTGTGCGGAGCTCTTCTCGATGTTTAATTATTTCTCCATTCCTTCAAATCTAATTTTGTTCCGAGTTGTTTTCATTCTTTTGTCTATGGATATTTTTCTTATGAGGTAAAAACTCGTTTCGTGTTTAATAGCATGGTCTCACAGAATTATTAATTGTTCTCCCTATTTCTTGAGTTTTATCATGCTAGTTTCCTAAACTAATCTAGGTGTTATATTATTATAATGCTCAGGTCAGACCGAGTAGTTTTCCTGGTTATTGTTTGTGGGACTGTAAGCTCATAGATTAGAGCTGGATGTTCATCCATCGTAGTATTTTATTTTCCGCTATATTATATTGTATACCCATCAGTAATTGTAAGGTCAATAAATTATAATTTTCCAACTATTGAGGTTTGTTTTTAATTCTTATGTACCTTGTATCTTGGAGTGATAGTTTATACCGCTTTCATTATATTATATGTTGTCATTTCTGCTTGGAGATTCTATTTCCCCCATTGTTCTTTTTATTTTACCTAAACTGTCTGCCTTTCCAATGATAGGATGTTCGGCATTTGAATACCATGGATGTATTGAGTGCCGACTTTCGATGGTCAAAAAGGCTAGTCGTCACAACTTCCTACTAGTGTAGATTCCATATGGGATACACACAGACCTCAAATTTTAATTAATTAGTTGTTTGTTTGTTGGAGGTGGGCTTGTTAACCCTTAGATGAGTCTTTGAGATGCATTAGTAATACAAAAATTATACTATAAAGCCGTATTTAAGGGTCATCGATCTTCGTGGCTAGAGCCAATTAACTAGCAATTATGTTGCGGAGGGCCCGCTTCGGGATTGAGGTATTAAATGGTCATTAGGTTTGCCTCCTCCCAATTTAAGAAGTATTAAGTGGCTGAGGTTTTGGGTAGTACAACGTTTAGATATATATATATGTGTGTGTGTGTGTGTATGTGTATGTATATATAGGCATACACACACATACAGAGTTATACCTCGGAGAAGGTTGGACATATCATATGTGCACATAGGATTGAATAGGTTAGCCGTGAATAATAGACATGACACTTAAATTGAAACCAATTGGCATAAATTAGCATTATGAGTAAAGTATGTAATTTTCCAATCAGCAGAACATTATTCTGACCCCCTTCTCATTATAACCCACATGATAGATTAAAGAGACATGCTATTGGAGCAAGACGGGAACATTGGATGGAGAAGTCTTCTTATTCATGCTCGGCTTGACAATGCAACTAGATATCAGTGGCCTCAATCAGTATTTATGTTTTATATTATTTTTCTATTCCACTGTGATTATATAATGATCGCTCTTTGTTATATTTATGTTGATTACAAGTTGCCAAAACCAACGATCCATACAATAATGGACTTGGGTTTTGATTTAGTCGAAATCTCGACACATTAAGGTGCGGGTTGTTATAGCTGGTATCAAAGCTTGGGTTAGTTGTAACATCCCCCCTATTTGGAGACCCAAAACTAACTACTACGGATGTTGTAGTCATCCATAATTATTAATTCTCGATGACCAAATGCGGTAATGCTAAATACATTGATATACCAGAAACACATGGATATGAAAAAAATTTAAACTCAATTTTAAAAAAATTTCTCAGTTAATTACAGATAGCATTTCAGAGTCATTACATAATCCCAAACGTAAGCCACGTTCAAAGAAATTACAATTTATTACAAAATACGCCAAGAGCAACATATGAAAATGCCCCTTTGGTTGAACGGAGTCTAAATAAGGCACTAAACAACTTTTCCATTACTTCCAAAACACAGCGGAATCGAACAAAAACAACTCCTAATAGATAGCTTACCTCCTCCACATCTCCAAAAGCTTATTCATCTAAAGAAGAACCTGAAAACCTTAGCTCTCAAACTACTCAAAATCAATTGAGCACCCGAGAGTTTAAGGGGAAAACATAAACTTCGAGTCAGACAAAAAGTATGGTGTGAATAATATCCTACCATCTCAAACCATATAGATATCTAGTGAGACCACGCCGCTTAGCGAAACGGGTTTTCCCCTCACTAGTATCCTAATCCAATTTATAATAACCATACACTGTGCACCAGCATCCATAATGGTTAAGACATAACATAGTAAAATGTATCATGATGATATGTTAACACGCAATATGCTCTGGATTTCCCATCCCTATTTACCTGACTATCTGTCTTAAGTTATAGTTTCTAGGGTCTCTACTAACCTATTAGTTTTCATGGGCTGACTAATAACCAGTTCCAAACTTACGGACTATCTGTCCGGTTTCATAGTTTTCGTGGGATCACTAAGAACCTATTGGTGTCTACCAATAACATCATCTAATCATATTTTTCATGGGGTCACTATGAACCTATTGGATTCTCCCATAACATCTCCCATGTCATAGTTTTTATGGGATCACTATGAACCTATTGATCTCTTTCAATAACTTATTCCGGACATAGTTTTTATGGGATCACTAAGAACATACTGTCCCCTACCAATAATAATTTCCATACACAGTTTTCATGGGCTTTTTAAGAACCCATCTAAACCAATAATCCTTTGATCAGTCTTTGGGCATCCTATATTCTGGTCTGTCTGACCTCCTGGATGCAATTCTACTTACACAGGAGTTAACTCAATGTATATTCCCTGCTAGGTTAACCTAGCTGGATATTCTATGCTTAACACCCCCAAAATGCAGTTATGGGTTAATTATAAAGTGAGTATGTTTACAGAAGCACACATGATAACTGATCAAAACATAATAATATAAACATCTATGATTTAATTCCTTGTAATCATTTCCTAAGGAGACATGGTTATTACCCTTAACCCACTATCTTTAGCAAGATAAGCTTCTTCAAAATTCCAAAGTTAAATACCATTTCAAAACTCTTTCATATTGCCATGGGTTTTACCTTTAAAAATAAGATTGGGTTTCTTATTTGAAAACTAAGTTTTCGACTAGATCCTTCGGATCATTGTGACTCATGACCTACCCTTCGTCACTCTCCCTTTCGAAAGCATTACTTAAAACCTTAGACCTTCTCTTTTGAACCCATTAAAACATATCTTTCGAAAGCATTGAAACCTTTCTTTCGAAACACTTAAAGATATACCTTTCGAAGGCATTTAGTTTAAGTAGAATTTATGGAAGCATAGCCTCAAAATCATTTGAAAGAATCCCTTTCGAAATCATTGTGTCTAACATTAAATATAACTACTGTGTCAAAGAGAACAAAAGCGAAAGCTTTGCTTTAAAAAGCATTAATTTTAAGAAAAAGAATTAGGGAAAATGATAGGTTTGAAACCATTCTTTCGAAACCATTGCCTCCGAATCCATTTATAAAATGGCTAAAAGGACCCTTTTGAAAGCATTGGGAAGGCGGCTTCAATGTTAATAAAATAAAGCCTTCCTTTCAAACTCATTGTTATAAGGCTATAAAGAAAAGCAGCCTTTAACCAATTTGAAAGGTATGAATGCAGCAGCTGGGTATCGAATGAGTTCAAAATGCGGCAACTCTTTCAGAAGCTTCTTTAAAAACGAAAGCAACTTGGATTAATTCAAAAGCTTATAAAAATGGCTTCAACCCCTTTGAAAGCATGCCTTCATGATGCAGCAGCGGAATTACAAAATGATGATTCTGTGAAAGTAGCAATCGATGGAATGAAGAATACTGAATGGCCCAAATTCGTTGATCCGAAGATACCGAATTCTAGCTATCTTCGTCGCGTTGATAGCGCACTATACCGTGAAAGAAGATCTTCAATTCTTCAAGCGTTGATCAAGCGCACTTGATACCGCGAATCGGCTTCAACAATCGTTGAATCGAGCGCACTCGATTAACCGAAAGTGGGGATAGGAGATTACACTCAACTACCAATTTAATGAAAGCACAAAGCTAACAAAACAAAAGTTTTTATTCAAATCAACTAAACTATTAAAAATGGCACCACCGGTCTATTTATAGCTTTACAACACATGCCACAGAAAATTGTACAACTCTTAGGTCGTCCACGACCTAAAACATCACGACCTAAAAAGTAGACGACTTAAAAGTAGACGACATAAAAGTAGACGACATAAGAAACACACGACTTACAATATGTACATCTCAACACATTACAAACCATCACGACTTAACACTTGACCGACTTAACAACAAGGCCGCGACTCAAAGAACAGCAGCAGTGAGCGACCTAAGAACAAGCGGCATCCAAAATTAGCGACCTAACTCTCTCCGCGACCTAACTTAGGTCGTAGGTCGTTTACGCGACCAATCATAGGTCGTAGCTCTTCTTCAGCGACCTTAAACTTAGGTCGTAGCCTTTCTTCAGCGACCTTAAACTTAGTTCGTAGCCTTTCTTCAGCGACCTTAAACTTAGGTCGTAATTCGTTATGTCGTAGCTCCTTACTCTTCTTCTTAGGTCATATACGACTTAACAGTATGTTAGGTCGCTCGCGACCTAAGTCTTGATCTGTTTGGCCTGCCTCAATGAGCAACCTGTTAGGTCGTTCCAGCGAACTACTCCTCTGCTTTAGCTCGTTATTCTTGAACCAGTTAGGTCGTCCACGACCTAAGACTTCATCTTCCCATGTTTCTTCACAAAGTTTTAACTCGTTAGCTTCCTTGTTAGGTCGTACTCGACCTATCATCATGTTAGGTCGTACACGACCTACGACTTCATTTTTCTGGGCTGCATCATCCTCCTCGGGTTGAGAAAAATTCATCCTGGAAATTGCGCCCTCTTCTTCCACAACAAAGTTATTCCCATGATACGGTATTAGATGTTTAACGTTAAACACGTCAGACGTGTACACATCTTCGGGCAGCTTCAACCTGTAAGCGTTTTCATTTATCCGTTTCACAATTGTTACAGGACCAATCTTTCGTGCTTTTAGTTTATTATATGCTCCCACTGGAAAACGATCTTTCGTTAGTACAGCATATACCAAATCTCCTTCATTAAATTCAACGCTTCTTCGCTTCAAATCTGCAGATCGTTTATACTTCTCATTCGCTTTCTCCAATCGTTCCTTAACGATTTGATGACAATCTGCCAATCCATCAACAAAATCAACAGCCCGTTTAACGGTTCCCTTGGGTTGTGGTACTATTGTCAAATCCAACGGCCCCTTTGGTAAACTTGAATACACTATCTGGAATGGACTGAACCCTGTACTACGGTTTATAGCATGATTATGAGCAAACTCCGCTTGACATAAATTCATGTCCCAACTCTTCAGATTATCCTTCACCAGGCACCGCAACAAATTTCCCAAAGACCTGTTAACAACTTCAGTCTGACCATCGGACTGCGGATGATAAGCACTACTGAAATTTAGCTTTGTTCCCACCATCTTCCACAAACTCAGCCAAAAATGACTTAGAAATCTAGTATCCCGATCGAAAACAATGGATTCTGGTAAACCATGTAAGCGATATACTTCTTTAAAGAATAACTCAGCAACACGGACGGCATCAACTGTCTTCTTACAAGCGATGAAATGTGCCATCTTCGAAAACCTGTCCACTATAACATATATCGAATCATTCCCCCTTTGAGTTCTCGGTAATCCCAAAACAAAATCCATACTGATATCAATCCACGGTCTAACCGGCACGGGTAACGACATATACAATCCCGCATTCGTCGCTGTACCCTTGGAAACTTGGCAAATATGGCATCTTTCCACAAACTTTCCAACTTCCCACTTCATTGACGGCCAATAATAAGATTGAGAAATCAGTTGTAAAGTACGATCTCTGCCCACATGTCCTTCCTCATGCAACTCCTTTACAATCTTCATTCGTAAGCTGCACTCTGGTATACATAATCGAGTTCCTTTAAAAAGAAAACCATCCACCATTACAAACTCATCCGTCTTTCCCTCTTTGGCTTCATCAACAAACTTCGCAAAGTAAGGATCATCGACAAATAATTCTGGCAACACATCAAACCCGGTCACTTCAACCTTCATTGTAGTCAACACATGATTCCTTCTGCTCAATGCATCTGCCACTCTATTAGTAATCCCGGATTTATGCTTCACCACAAATGTAAATTGTTGTAAGTATGCAATCCACGACGCATGCCTAGCAGCAATCTTGTCATGTCCCTGCATATGCTTTAATGCCTCATGATCAGTATATAACACAAATTCTTTATGAAACAAATAATGTCTCCAATGTTTGATAGCTTGCACGATAGCATAAAATTCCATATCATATGTACTATATCTCATCTTTGCTCCCGATAGCTTCTCACTGAAATATGCAATAGGACATCCTTTCTAACTCAACACCCCTCCAATCCCCACCTTTGATGCACCAGTATGTAATTCAAACAATAACTGAAAATCCGGCAATACTAGAATCGGTGCTGTCGTCAAAAGCTCCTTAATCCTTTCAAAAGCAACCCCTGCTTCCTCTGACCATAGAAATTGTTTCCCCTTCATACAATCAGTGACTGGTGCCATCACACTACTGAAGTGTGGAATGAACCTTCGGTAGAATGACGCCAAACCATGAAAGCTTCTAACTTCTGTAATCGTCTTGGGTTGTGGCCAATTTTTGATTGCTTCATCTTTATTCTGGTCCACCTGTATACCTCCTCCCGATATAACATATCCCAAGAATAAAACACTCTGCGTCATGAACACGCATTTCTTCGTTGCAGCATAAAATTGTTCTTGTCGCAATACCATCAACACTTCCCTTAGATGTTGCAAATGTTCTTCTGAGCTTCTACTGTATATCAGTATATCATCAAAATACACCACTACAAACTTCCCAATGAATGGTCTAAAAATCTGATTCATCACTCGCATAAATGTACTCGGTGCATTCGAAAGACCAAACGGCATAACCAGCCATTAGTATAATCCTTCCCTCGTCTTGAATGCTGTCTTCCATTCATCTCCTGGTCTGATTCGAATTTGATGATAACCGCTCTTCAAATCAATCTTTGAAAATATAGTAGCTCCACTAAGCTGATCCAACAAATCATCAAGCCTCGGCATCGGAAATCTGTATCTGACAGTTATCTTGTTCAGTGCCCGACTATCAGTACTCATCCTCCACGTCCCATCCTTCTTCGGTACTAACAATGCTGGTACAACACATGGACTTAGACTTTCCTGCACACGCCCTTGTTCAAGCAATTCTTCCACTTGTCTTCTCAACTCCTCATGTTCCTTTGGACTCATTCTGTAGTATGGTCTATGAGGCAACACAGCACCTGGAACAAGATCAATTTGATGTTGAATGTCTCTCAACGGCGGTAACTCCATTGGTAGCTCTTCAGGAAATACATCGTCAAACTCTCCTAGCACTGGTTTCACTTCTTCAGGGATCTCAACCACTTCATGACTCTCTCGTCCAATTAACAAGAATACTTCAGGCTCCTCTTCAACTTCTTTAACAAACTCCTTCAAAGATAATAAGGTTTTCAGCTCTTCAATCTCCTCCAGTTTGTTTTCTTGTTGTTGTCACTTCTTTGGAACTAGAGTAATCTTCGTGCCTTCAAACATGACACTGTAACTGTTGGTACGTCCATCATGTTGTACAGCCCTATCATATTGCCACGGTCTCCCCAACAACAAATGACAGACATCCATATCTACCACATCGCACCAAATTTCATCTTTATATTTCTTTCCAATTGAAAAATTAACACAAGCTCGACGTCCAACTTTCACCTCCCCACCTTTCCTCAACCAAGCTAACTTGTACGGTTTCGGATGTTTCTCTGTCTTCAATGATAACTTCTTTACAGCCTCTGTAGAGATAATATTATCACAGCTTCCCGCATCAATAACAAATTTGCAAACCCTTCCCAAGATAGTACATGTTGATTGAAAGATGTTACTCCTCAACCAACTAGTTTCCTCTTCCTGTTTTGGTGTTAAACACGACCTTTTCATCATCAGTGAATACCCTTCGTCTCCCAACACATTTTCTTCCTCCCCATCAGGTGGTGAATGGGAACATTCAGCTTCTTCATCCTCAACCTCCGCTATCATAGCTCTCTTCTTCGGTTTTGGACATTCGTTACTTTTGTGGCCCATTTCTTGGCAATTATAACACTTAAAACCATTATTGACTTTCGTCTTCCCAACCTCATTCACAACTGGTTTTGCAACAGCTTTTGAAACATTAGAACTTCCATTAACACCCTTCAATGGATTGTTGGAATTTGTAAACACACCACCTCCTCGTCGTCCCTGTTTCTCCCAAGCCAACGCTTTCTGGTGTGCTTCCGCTACAGATCTGGGATCAAACATATTTACCATGTCTTGAATCTGCATACGCAACCCTCCAAAAAATCTAGCTGTTAATTGTTCCTCCGTCTCCATGATATCGTTCCTTGCAATCAGTTGATAGAATTCATCAGCATAGTTATTCACAGTCTTTGTTCCCTGCCTCAAGTTCTACAACCTCTGATACATAAGCGATTGATAATTATAAGGTAAGAATGTGGCTTTCATCATTTTCCTCATCTTTTCCCATGATTCAACTTTTGACTTCCCCATCCGTTCACGTGTAAGTTTGGTTTGCTGCCACCATGCCAAAGCTCTACCCCTCAACCTGGTAGCAACCAACTTCACTCTACGATGTTCTGGAACCTCCTTGAAGTCAAAAATCTCCTCCACATTAGACAACCAATCCAAAAACTCCTCAGCTTGCATACCACCTTTGAATTCTGGAATTTCAGTTTTCATCCCCGACTCCCATCGACGATCGTCCTCAAACTCTCGATCTCGATTTCGCCCTTGGCCATGATCTCGATAATGAAAACTCCCTCTATCATCATCTTCATCAACAATAGATGTACTTCGATAACGATCACGACCACCCACATCTCTCTGCTCATGCATATTCCTTCTACTTTGTCTTTCATCATCTCGATATGGTTCATCTTCGAATTCTCTATGACTTCTTCTTCCTTGATGAGATTGTGGTGACATTCTCCTTCCTCCCGAAACCGATGGTGAAACCCTGTTTCCACCTTGGTTTGAAATTGGCGATGTTCTTCTTCGGGGTTGATTCATATCCATCATAAGCTTCTCTAATCTCCCAATACCTTCATCCAACTTCTCATTGAATTTATTACTTATACGTTATTCCATTTGTTCAGCATCCTCTCGCTTATACAAATCTTCAACATTTTGGTGACGATTAGCTCTTCTCGGCGGCATGGTTTGAAACTTCGCAAATACTTCAATTCTCAACTTGTACTAATCAAAAGGTACCAAATGATGTACGTTCTTCAACTTCAAACTTCTCGGCTCTAACTTCTCTTAGATCGGCTTTGCTTGATGTAGCTCGGCTTCTCTAACTCCTCAAACTTCAAAATTCTTCAATAGAATTGGCTCCAAGACTTGGCTTAGCTATGATTGGTTAAGTCTAGCTCTGATACCAAATGATGCAGCAGCGGAATTACAAAATGATGATTCTGTGAAAGTAGCAATCGATGGAATGAAGAATACTGAATGGCCCAAATTCGTTGATCCGAAGATACCGAATTCTAGCTATCTTCATCACGTTGATAGCGCACTATACCGTGAAAGAAGATCTTCAATTCTTCAAGCGTTGATCAAGCGCACTTGATACCGCGAATCGGCTTCAACAATCGTTGAATCGAGCGCACTCGATTAACCAAAAGTGGGGATAGGAGATTACACTCAACTACCAATTTGGTGAAAGCACAAAGCTAACAAAACAAAAGTTTTTATTCAAATCAACTAAACTATTACAAATGGCACCACCGGCCTATTTATAGCTTTACAACACATGCCACATAAATTTGTACAACTCTTAGGTCGTCCATGACCTAAAACATCACGACCTAAAAAGTAGACGACTTAAAAGTAGACGACATAAAAGTAGACGACATAAGAAACACACGACTTCCAATATGTACATCTCAACACATTACAAACCATCATGACTTAACACTTGACCGACTTAACAACAAGGCTGCGACTCAAAGAACAGCAGCAGTGAGCGACCTAAGAACAAGCGGCATCCAAAATTAGCGACCTAACTCTCTCCGCGACCTAACTTAGGTCGTAGGTCGTTTACGCGACCTATCATAGGTCGTAGCTCTTCTTCGGCGACCTTAAACTTAGGTCGTAGCCTTTCTTCAGCGACCTTAAACTTAGTTCGTAGCCTTTCTTCAGCGACCTTAAACTTAGGTCGTAATTCGTTATGTCGTAGCTCCTTACTCTTCTTCTTAGCGAACCTCTATGGAGATACCCCTCATCGCTCCTAATTCCAAATTTTGACCATTTAATACTTTTCAGCTAAAAGCAGGCCCAATCTCTCACGTCGTCACGGATCTTAGGATTAGTGATATCTCACATCAGTAGTAAGTGCACCCGACTGCTGGTAGCCTCAAAGTGTAGAATAGTCTTCCTTCGAGTGACTCTACTGACCTTGCATCACTAAGCCACTAAGTCCAATTACCTATCCTAAGCTTTTAATTATAATATCTTATGAGAAATGCGGATTAAGGACCTTAAGGCTAGAATTAACACTAGAGGGGGGTGAATAGTGTTTTAAGAAATTTGTTAATCTTTTTGAGTTTATCTTACTTTGTTAACAATGTATACACTAATCAGACACAGATATGAACACAGAATCAAACACAGATGCAAATATAAAGTAAAAGCAGTAAAGAAAAGAACACACCGGATTTTATACTGGTTCGGAGTTACCCTACATCCAGTCCCGCACAACTAAGTACAAATTTTCTTTCAAACTCAATTCAACAATTACAACCCTCGGTTTCAAGGCTACGAGGTACACCCTCCAGAATAACAATCCTCTGGGTAGAGATACTTGATTTCCGGGGCAACAAGTTCACCCAATTGATTTCCAGGGCTACAATCACACCTTCTCTCGCTCGATTGATTACAAAAAGTCTATAACTCAAATTAGCACTTGGATCTTGTAGAGATAGTGGAGAGAATCAAACTAGAAGTAATAGAGTATGCTTCGATGTTGATTTCAGTAGAGTAATGGTATGATTTTGTATTAAGAAATGTGGAAGAAGAAGAGGAGTGAAAACCAGAAAAAAGTGATTAAAAATTCGTTGAAACTGACCCCTATTTATAGAAGAGCAACAGCCATTACCATTCATGAAGAGTTATGGCAAATAGATTCTTCTTTTGAAATTTGAATTTTGAAACCAACTGACACTATGTCGACATGGGGTACTTGGCATGTCGACATCCCAAAGGGATTTTTGGTGTTTTGATTTTCTTTGAAAATAACCTCTATCTTATATTAAAATTATTTTAAACTTTATAAATATACTTAACTATAGTTAAAATACATAAGTAAATATAAAGAACAATATATACATAATTTAACTATAATTTTATATTTAAATCTAAGTATAAATATTTAAAAGTTAAATATATTATTTGAAAAGATAGTTTAAAATCAGGAGTAATTTGTCTTTGAAATTAAAGATGTTTTTGAGGCTAAAATTATTTAAAATCAGGATAGAGAGTTTTGAATCTTTTAAAAGGAAAGTTTTGAAATCATTTTGAAAACAAGATAATTTTGTAAAATCATTTGAATTAAAATTAGTGGATACAAAACAATGTCCCACTAGATTTTCGTAGGTTTCATCCTACTTAGGGTTCCATCCCTTTAACGGGCTCGAAGTGGATTCCATTCCACGAATAAATTGGATATTAAGATGCTAGTGCTTTTCTACGAGTTTTAACAAATATTCCTAATAAAACAAACTTAACCTTGAAATCTTGAACTCTTGATAATCTTGATACTCATGAGTCTTCTATCTCTATATCTTGAATCTCTATACTGTACAGTCTTCATTCTTGATACCTGCATGGTTAGATCCTGCATATACATATATATCTAAACTTGTAATGTTAGTATTTATATTTTATAATCTATTCTAAGGTTGTTGTCATCAAAACCATCATCTCATCATCTCATGGACTAACAATCTCCCCCTTTTTGATGATGACAACCTTTGTTTATAGAATATTCCTTCTATCCTAAAAACTCCCTCTAAAACTAACAACTCCCCCTTAATCTATGCCTAACTATCCTATTTTATATTTCTCCCCCTTTGTCATCAACAAAAACTAATTCCAAACTATATGACTCCCCCTTAATCTAATACTATATGACATGTGATTATAATGATAGTGTTATCATAAATAATCAACACTTAACTCTAAAAACTAAAACTTAATCCTAAATTACTAACTATCCTAACTAAGAATCTATGATAATACTTATAATAGTTAAAAATCAAATATAAGAACATAAATTATTTATTAAGTATATTTCAACACACTCATCAAAACCAATCATGTTAGACAATCCAAACAAATCAATCAACTCAAACAAGTCAAACAAGTTAATCAAGTCAATCAATTCAAACAAGTCAAACAAGTAAAACAAGTCAATCAAAACATACCAAACAAATCAAAAACTAATAATCCTATATTATAAGACAATACTACAAACTCCCCTTAAATAAAATACACTCGTTACGTATACATGTATGCAATATGTAGTTTGTAATGCAGTATGAAATGTATAACATATGCAAAATGAAGTGCAAATTGTGATGCAAATGATTATGATATTTCATGCATTGTAATTTATGATGTAATATGCAATGAAATGTGATATGAAATAGGATGCATAATGATATGTAATAAAATGATAATGAAGTAAAATAATTTGCAGATTGATATGATGATATATATACTATGGTAAGAGATATTCAGACTATAAGGTAAACATGAGTGATAAATAATATCTAATTGGCAAGCATATACATATATATATATATGTGTGTGTGTGTGTGTGTGCGCGCGCGTGTGTCTATATATGTATGTATACATATATCAAACTATTTATTATACTTCAACCAAACAAAGGTAAAACACACCAATTACTAAACCTAAGTTAAGGAAACTAATGAATGGGACAGAAAGAGTTGTAAAGTAAGAGTTTAAAGGTAATAAATGGTATTAAAACTATAACATATTCATGAAAGGTAGTAATAAAACTCAATATCAAAATTAAATTGCTAAGAAATATGGACCTAAACTATATATATATATATATATATATATGATCAAATATAAAAAATTAATAGCCTACTTAAATAATTATTTTAACTTGTTTGTTTTTATTTTATTTTTATTTTTAAGAATCCAAACTTCCATGTTTATAAAATACTTAACTTACTAATTAAAACCTTTATATTAAATTTTTATTGACTAAAATATTTAGAAACATGTTTAAACATCTTTTTTAAAAAAATATCATAATGAAATATTAAAAATAAGAAAGATTAAAAAACTAAAATAAACATGTGTTATATTAAGGCCTCTTTCATTTAAATTTTAATTAATTACTAAAGAATATCTAAACATTAATTTTAAATATTCTAATATAAGTTAGAAAATAATTTCTAAAAAGAATAGAGAAAAATACTTAGTTTAAATATCGTTATTTTATAATTTAAAGTTTTAAGTAGAAAAGACAGCATTTACAGAATGCTATAAAAAAATTTTGCATTAAAATATATATACAAAGCATTATAAAACAGAAACTGCGGTATTTACCAAATGCTGTGAAAAGTTTCAAAAACACTACAGCGTTTCAAAGCACAGAAATGCTATAAAAACGTATTTGCAGCGTAACAAAAGCATTTCAGAAATGCTATCTAAAGTTCTGGGCAAAAATGGTGATTTTTGACCCAATTTTTATAGTAGTTAATATAATTAAAGTACAAAAAAAATGAGAATACATGTGTAAAGATACTTGGCATTATGCATGTAAAAATGCTTTTATTAAAATGTATGTCACTATCTACTTATATGATAAGTATCATGTGATGTGATGCAATCTTATTAATTGAATAAATCTATAAATAAAGCCTTATTCTAACATTCTAAATTCCTTTTATTAATTTCTTAAAAATATAAAATTAGTATCTTAAAAGAAATATAGTACGAGAAATAAAAACAACATTAGATAAGTTAAAACTACAGATGAAGGTATGCTTTCTTTCTTAATATAGTTGTAATAAATTAGTTGTAAGATTTTATTCGAAAGAAAACACATTTTAAAAGACTTTTAAAACATTAGACTTGTATATTGATATTTATACTATGGTGTGTCGATATATGGACCAAAATATCAAAACTTATAAAAGTGATAAATTTCTATACCTAACTAAATGCATAGATATATATTTCTAAATGCAACAATAAAGATGAAATAATAGTAAAGCGTACCAATTTTTGCATTCCATCTTTCTAACTTTGTCGTTCCTCCATTGTCGTGATCCACACATTTATATCTACTCGAATTTGACGACGAAATCTGTTCTATTGTGACGGGCTCGTTTTTCTGATCAGCATAGTATATTCATTTGCTGAATTTGAAGACCATATGAGAAAGATACAGATGATTTAGTAGATCGACTAACTTGGCGCCAAAACTTTGAATTTGAATTTTGAATGAATGGACACTTAAACCACTATAAATAGGCCCAACTGTCACCACTTTTCATAAGAATTCCTCATCTTCATCTTCTTCCCGTTTTTCTATATACTATCAAACTTCTAGAAGGCATATCTCCTTCGTTTCTTAACGGAATTGGATGAAACCAGCGGCAGGTCGAAGAGGAAGGCAAGGGCTACGATCTAGTAATAGTTTGGTGTCGAATTTGGACGGTATTGTGATGCAACAGTTTTTCAGTTTTGGATAGCCAACTTCAAACTATCATATCTCACTCAATTTTGATCGGAATTTGACGATCCACCCATCAAAACGACCGCGAAAACATGAACTACAATCTGGAAAGGAGTGGGAACAAAATACTCAAATCCCTGGATGTAATTTGAAGAATACCTTTGAAAGTTTTGCCTTCTTTTTCTCTTTGTTTACCAAAACTTCATTTGATCATAACTTGGTCATTTCTTGACGGATTCACATGAAACCAGTGACATTGCGAAGCAGATGGAGAGAAGTATAGTATCAAATCAAGTTGTAGATGAGAACCCAAAGTTTTGAATTGATCTGGTACCCATTTGTAACGACCCGTATTTTATGGATCGAAACATCGTAAAACAATTGACCTTTGGTTGCATTGTTGTTAAGTCATTTTAGATTTTTGAGCAAAATAATGCTAAGTCCTAAGTCATTCACGACTTAGTATAGGTCGTAAGTCGTTTATGACTTAGGGGATAGGAGCGACCCAGTGATGGCGAGTTAAAGGCTCGGAGATAGGTCGTTTGAACGATTTATGGTAAGGCAACGACCTAAGTAACTAGGCGAGTTAGCGACATAAGGAGCTAAGTGGGTTTACGACCTAAGGTGTTATCGTAGTTAGGTCGTGAGCTCTGTTATAGTTAAGTCGCGTAGTGTTAAGTCGAATGGTGCTAAGTTGTTAAGTCGTCCAGGCGACTTAGGAGGGAACACGCGTGTGTTAGGTCGTGTGTTTGCTAAGTCATAAGTCGTAACCTAGCTAAGTCGTGAGGTTGATGAGTTGTAGAGCTATTAATTCGTTAAGGCGTATCCCAGTTAAGTCGTAGACTAGTAAGAAGCGCAATGTGTTAAGTCGTAGATTGCTGGGCGCGTTAAGTCGTAGATTGCTGGGTGCGTTAAGTTGTAGACGACTTAGGAGTTGAGTCGTAACCCAGTTCTGCTAAGTTATAAGTCGTAGGCTAGTGGGATTTGATAAGTCGTAGGTTGGCATAGCAGTTGAGTCGTAAGTCGTCTGGGATGTTAAGTCAGAAGGTTATAAGTCGGAGACGACTTAGGGAAGGCGGACGAGTTAAGGAGGAATTCAGCTATAAATACTCGTCCATTTTCTCACTTTTTGGGATCCGGATTTCGAAGCGACGAAGTGCTGCCATTTTGAGAGCTCGACTTCTACACTTCTTCACTTCTTCTCTCCACTCTAATCTAGTGCTTCCATCCATCCAAGTTGAAGATCAAATTGAAGATTCAAGAGCTTAGATTGAAGATCTTCATCCTTTGAAGTGAGATTTCTTCGTTTGAAGCGGATTCGTGATAGATCAAGCTTGATCCTTCGCTGTCCAGATCTGAAGCGTGTTGTTTTGAGGTTGTTTTGGTGATTTTGGTGAGTGGTGATTATCTCTCACAAGGATCCAAAGGAGTATATCGGATTGTTGGCTCGATTTGGTGTTAAAATAGTGATTTTCATGCATTTTCTTCACCCTAAGTGTAGATCCATGTAGATCCATTGTTCATGATGATTTGACAACCATTTTACTAAGTGTTAACCTATGCAAGTTCATTCATCAAGATTGTAGAGATATTTCTCATGATTTCATGCTTGTTAGACTTTTAACTCTTTAATTACGAAATTGCCATTATTGTGATAATTGTCTACTTAGATCATATTTGAATGCTTGATTGTTTGGATATATGTTTGACTTGGTTGATTGCTATGAATTAGATGATTGATGATTTGATTTAGACCGAAGACGATTCAAAAGCTAAGGGAAAGGCTCTTGAATTGGGAAAGCTGCTCGTGGCATATGTAGCGGGATGATGAAGCTCTTATGCATAGATTTGATGATGTGATGTTGAGATGAGGCTTTGCGAGGATGTAATGAAGCGAGGCATCATGTGATGAAGACTTGGTCTAATCCAGATGGGATCATTCCAAGCATGTTGATAACTCGGTGAATGGTTCGAGTTGAGGATAATGGATGGATATGAGAATGGTCGTCAAGGAGGATGACTAGGAGGCTTGGATCTCATCGTTGTTGAAGGTTCTAGCATGCTCTAAGCAAGAGTACGTTTGGGCAGATTCGATAGTCCCAACGACCAACTGTTGATGGTCGAGTACTCTGGGCAGATTCGATAGTCCTAGGCACGGGTCACTATGACGTGCGGGAGTTATGTCTAGAACCGGGGTTACCATTAGCCCTTGACGGACGGCTGAAAGAATGTGCCGGTCATTCAATTAACGGTGATACCGAAGCAATGATAACAGTGATAGCCAGAGTCATGGATGTTTGATTGTATCGTCATTCGGTCTCAAGAGCGGTATTTTCTGGGTGCTTATCTGATCTTGGTTTAGGCCTTGGGGGTTTGTGCTTGGAAAACATCGCCCTTGACTCGAGTGATAATTGCTTTACTTTAAATTGTATGCTCTGCTATGTTCGCTTCTGCTTAGTGTGTGTCTGGGGGCTATCACTGTAGAAAGAGGTTGGAGTGGGAGGGTTGTATTCCTACTCCTTTTCCTTTATGCTCTTTTGGTATGTTGATTGTTAATTTACTGCTCACTAAGACTGTTGTCTGACTCAAGGCTTTATGTTTTAATTCTTATTGCCTTGGGCTGTTCGTCCATTTTGGGACGGGCAGACTAGGTAGCAGTTGACAGGTGCTGTTCTTGCTTTCCACGGTGTTGATATCAAAGACGAGCTGGAGTATTGCATATTGTTTCTTTATTACTATATGTACTGGATGTTCCGCTGCTTTGTAATCTCTGAGTGATGTAGTGAGGCTTGTTGTATTGACTATCCTGATGCTTGTATTCAACTATTATGAAGTTTTATATGATGTCATTTTGTTCTTTAAAGCTTCCCTATACATATGTTCTATTGTATTTTATCCATGCGCTGTGAGTAATACGATAGATTATGATGTTTTAATCTACCTTGGCAATCGTCCATGGTCGCCTGGCACACTTTACAGCGCACTATCTCTAGATTCGGTGCAGGGGTCATGGGCGGTCGTCACATTTGGTATCAGAGCTTTGGTTAATCGATTTTACCCAACTCTCACTGATGTAACTACGTATGAGAGACGTAATTGTATTTTGATGGATGATAACTATATATAATATAGTAGCTTAGTAGAGTTTGAGTCCTTTATGCAGTCGTTTCTCTAGATGTTCTGATCATTCCTTTTTGTAGATATTGAGAATGAGTCGAAGAGGGAGACCAGCTGCTAGGGAAGGCCGTGCTACTGAAGGGGCTGCTGACTATGCAGCTATGTTCGAAGCTATGATGACTTCGATCATGAGAAGGATACCAGTTCCGGGGACAGCAGTTGATGTTGGAGTACAAGTCCAAACTCCAAAACCAGTGGATTTTGCTAAGTTGTGCAAGGATTATACTGCTCTTGGAGGGAAGGTTTTCTTGGGAACAGAATCAACTATCGAAGTCCAGAGATGGATAGATGCTTGTAGAAGGATCTTTGGTGATTTGGGAATTGATGATGCAACTAAGAGGAAGTTGGCATCAAGGCAGCTTCAAGGGAGAGCCTCTGATTGGTGGAACTCTATTACCATCAATACTCCGGAGGAAGAGATTACTTGGGAGCAATTCCAAGCCAGATTTGAAGCTAAGTTCATTTCTACAGCTCAGAATTCTGTTCTGTTCAAGAAGTTTGTGGAGCTCAAGCAAGGAGGGAGACCAGTTCTTGAGTATGTTTCTGAGTTTGAAGCTTTGTCCAAGTATGCCCGATCGTATATTGAATCTGCTTATCAGAAGAATGAGAAGTTCGTGACAGGCTTGGATAGTTATCTTGGGAGACAGTTAGTGGATCATTTGGACGATTCATTTGAGAAGCTTGTGGAGAAAGCTCTCAGGCATGAGAGTCTGTTTCCTAAGGAAGGATCTGTTGTTGCTGTGACCAAGGGAGAATCTAAACCACAGCAGGGTGGAAACCAGAAGAGGAAGCAGCAGCAGCAGAAGGGTAAGGATGGCTAGAAGAAGCCGAAAGGCGAGGTGACTTGCTACAATTGTCAGCAGAAGGGCCATTTCTCGAAGGATTGTAAGAATCCGAAGGCACCGATGAAGTGTCACAACTGTGACAAGCCGGGGCATTTCAGGAAGAATTGTCCAGAGCCGAGGAGGGACAAGCAGATTGTGCAAGCTTATGCTTTGGGAGCTGTTCCGTCGTCTTCGAAAGCTCCTACCGCTGAAGAGAAGGGAAAGAGTGTGGTGGTTCAAGGTACTCTTTTCCTATGTGGTGTTCCAGTTAGAGTTCTGTTTGATACTGGGGCGTCGCATTCGTTTGTTTGTAGCGAACTTGTAGACCGGTTGGGTTTGGAATCGGATATTGTTAATAGGCCATTGGTTGTGACTAATCCAGTTGGGGGTTCATCTTGTTTGTGTATGTTATGCCGTGGTCTAGTTGTATCGAGTCATGATTGCTCTTTTGTTTGTGATTGCTTTGTTCTGAACTTTGCGGGGTTCGGAATTATTTTGGGAATGGACTGGCTTAGGAAGTATGCGGCGAAGGTTGATTGCGAGAGGTTGGAAGTGACAGTCGAGAATGTGGAGGGGCGAAAGGTTGTGATACGATGTAAGCATGAAGAAGGCGTCTTCATGAGCTTCATGTATTCGCTGGTTGTTCCACGGGATGAACTGTCATTAGTGCCAATCGCGAATGGATTCGAGGATGTCTTTGACGAAGTCAAAGGGTTGCCGCCGCATAGAGAGATTGAGTTTTGTATAGATCTAGTTGAAGGGGCCAGACCTGTTGTGATGCCTCTTAGGCGGATGGCGCCTAGAGAACAACAGGAGTTGAGGGTGCAGGTTGATGATCTTTTGCAGAAAGGATTCATTCGGCGTAGTGTGTCCGAATGGGGTGCACCAGTTGTGTTTGTAACCAAAGCGGATGGATCGCTGAGGTTGTGTTTGGATTATCGTGAGCTGAATAAGGTGACTAAGAAGAACAAGTATCCATTGCCGAGAATAGATGACTTGTTTGATCAGCTTCACGAGGCTAAGGTGTTTTCTCAGATTGATTTGGCAACGGGATTTCACCAGTTGAGAGTGGCTAAGGATAGTGTGCCGAAGACTGCTTTTAGGACACCATCCGGTTTCTTTGAGTGGCTGGTAATGCCGTTTGGATTGACTAACGCGCCAGCCTATTTTGTGGATCTTATGAATAGAGTGTTCAGAGGTCAGTTGAACAAGTTCGTACTTGTGTTCGTGGATGATATTCTGATTTATTCCAGAACGGAAGAAGAACACAAGACGCACTTGCGTATTGTTTTGGAGATCTTACGGAAACATCAGCTGAAGGCTAAGTTTTCGAAGTGTCACTTCTGGAAGAGTGAAGTGAGGTTCTTAGGCCATGTTATTTCTGGAAATGGAATAGCGGTTGATCCCGCTAAGGTGGCAGCAATCCAGGATTGGGTTAGACCTAAGAATGCATCTGATGTGAGAAGCTTTCTTGGATTAGCAGGATATTATCGTCGGTTTATCAAAGACTTCTCCAAGGTAGCTGCACCGTTAACAGGATTGACGAAGAAGAACCTAGTGTTCAGATGGGATGATAAGTGTGAGCAAGCTTTTGGAATCCTGAAAGAGCGATTGACGAGTGCTCCTGTTTTGACTATTCCTAGTGGGAATGATGAGATGGTGGTTTACACCGACGCATGTGGTACTGGACTTGGAGCAGTGCTGATGCAGAGAGATAAAGTTGTTGCGTATGCAAGTCGACAACTGAAGCCGCATGAAAGGAATTATCCGACTCATGATTTGGAGTTGGCGGCGATTGTTTTTGCTCTGAAGATGTGGAGACATTATCTACTGGGGGTTCGATTCGAGTTGTTTACAGATCATAAGTCGTTGAAGTATCTTTTCTCCCAAAAGGATTTGAATCTTCGGCAGCAACGTTGGCTAGAGTTTTTGGCATCATATGATTTTGGTATAGCTTATACTCCGGGAAAAGGTAACGAAGTGGCAGATGCGTTAAGTCGAAGACATGCAGGATTGGGAGCCATGTTTTCAGAATGGAAGAGTCTCGAGTATTTATCTGGATTTGACTTCAGGCCTAGATGTGAATTGGAACCTAAGATGTTGGCAAACTTATCGATAAGACCCACTCTTGTGGAAAGGATTGACGAGAGCCAAAAGCGAGATGATAAGCTTGTCAAGATTATCCGTGATTTGGAATCTGGATTGGATCCAGAAAAGGATAAAGGATTCGAGGTCGATCGAGAGGGTTGGCTTCGGAAGCAAGGACGACTAGTTGTTCCCGATATAGATGAATTGAGGAGTGAAGTTCTGAAGGAAAGTCATCACTCGAAGCTGACAATTCATCCAGGTGGAAATAAGATGTATCGGGATATGAAGAGAACCTACTACTGGGAAGGTATGAAGAAGGATGTTGGAAATTTTATTTCCAAGTGTATGAACTGCCAGTTGGTAAAAGCCGAACAGAAGAAGCCAAGTGCATTGCTTCAACCCTTAGAAGTTCCTACATGGAAGTGGGAGCAGATATCGATGGATTTTATTGATGGATTACCTAGAACAAAAACGGGAAATGAAGGGATTTGGGTCATCGTAGATCGTTTGACTAAGAGTGCACGATTCATTCCTGTTCGATCGACTAGGACTGCATCAAAGTTAGCTGAGTTGTATGTTAAGTGGATAGTTCGATTCCATGGTATTCCGAAGAGTATAGTGAGCGATCGAGATCCATTGTTCACTAGTGGATTTTGGAAGAGCTTCCAGGAAGTTTTGGGAACCGAGTTGTGTTTGAGTACAGCTTATCACCCTCAAACAGATGGTCAGACCGAGAGAGTCAACCGAGTTTTGGAAGATCTTCTTAGAGCTTGTGTTTTGGACTTCGGAGGATCATGGGAAGATCACCTTCATTTGGTGGAGTTTTCATACAACAACAGTTACCAGTCAAGTATTGGTATGGCACCGTATGAGGCATTGTATGGAAGACCGTGTAACTCTCCGACGTGTTGGATAGAAACTGGAGAAAAGTTGATACTTGGGCCAGAGATGATTCGTCAGACTACGGAGTGCATAGAAATCATTCGGCAACGAATGAAGGCAGCCCAAGACCGTCAGAAGAGTTATGCTAATAAGCGTCGTAAGGATTTGGAGTTCGACGTTGGTAATATGGTTTTTGTGAAGATTTCTCCACTGAAGAATATTATCCGATTCGGGAAGAAAGGAAAATTGACTCCGAGATTTGTTGGACCATTCCCGATCATCGAGCGAATTGGTAAGCTCGCCTATAGACTGGAGTTACCTGAGAAGATGTCGAGTGTGCACAATGTTTTTCACGTATCATATCTACGGAAGTATGTGCACGACTCGAGTATGGTGGTTTCTGCTGATAGCTGTGAAGATTTCGAAGTTGATCCAGTCGATAGAAGACCTCGTAAGCCGCTTCGTGTTGTGGAAACCGACACGAAACAGCTTAGGAGGAAGGTAGTTAAGTTGCTCAAGATACAATGGAGTGATGATGATAACGACTGTACGTGGGAGGTGGAAGAGAGGATGAAGGCAGCTCATCCTGAACTCTTCAAGGTATGGCCCTAAGGTGTCGTGTCATCTCGCGATATTGTAACTTGTTCTAATTTTAGAATTCTGTACGCTAAGCTAGAATTGGATGCATGGTTTGTTGATTGCTATGGATGGTAGGTGTACAGAATAATCTTTGATTGCTTTGTTGCTTCGAATTTCGGGGACGAAATTCCTAAAGGGGAGAGAATGTAACGACCCGTATTTTACGGATCGAAACATCGTAAAACAGTTGACCTTTGGTTGCATTGTTGTTAAGTCATTTTAGATTTTTGAGCAAAATAATGCTAAGTCCTAAGTCGTTCACGACTTAGTATAGGCCGTAAGTCGTTTATGACTTAGGGGATAGGAGCGACCCAGGGATGGCGAGTTAAGGGCTCGGAGATAGGTCGTTTGAACGACTTATGGTAAGGCAACGACCTAAGTAACTAGGCGAGTTAGCAAAATAAGGAGCTAAGTGGGTTTACGACCTAAGGTGTTATCGTAGTTAGGTCGTGAGCTCTGTTATAGTTAAGTCGCGTAGTGTTAAGTCGAATGGTGCTAAGTTGTTAAGTCGTCCAGGCGACTTAGGAGGGAACACGCGTGTGTTAGGTCGTGTGTTTGCTAAGTCATAAGTCGTAACCTAGCTAAGTCGTGAGGTTGATGAGTTGTAGAGCTATTAAGTCGTTAAGGCGTATCCCAGTTAAGTCGTAGACTGGTAAGTCGCACAATGTGTTAAGTCGTAGATTGCTGGGCGCGTTAAGTCGTAGATTGCTGGGTGCGTTAAGTTGTAGACGACTTAGGAGTTGAGTCGTAACCCAGTTCTGCTAAGTTATAAGTCGTAGGCTAGTGGGATTTGATAAGTCGTAGGTTGGCATAGCAGTTGAGTCGTAAGTCGTCTGGGATGTTAAGTCGGAAGGTTATAAGTCGGAGACGACTTAGGGAAGGCGGACGAGTTAAGGAGGAATTCAGCTATAAATACTCGTCCATTTTCTCACTTTTTGGGATCCGGATTTCGAAGCGACGAAGTGCTGCCATTTTGAGAGCTCGACTTCTACACTTCTTCACTTCTTCTCTCCACTCTAATCTAGTGCTTCCATCCATCCAAGTTGAAGATCAAATTGAAGATTCAAGAGCTTAGATTGAAGATCTTCATGCTTTGAAGTGAGATTTCTTCGTTTGAAGCGGATTCGTGATAGATCAAGCTTGATCCTTCGCTGTCCAGATCTGAAGCGTGTTGTTTTGAGGTTGTTTTGGTGATTTGGTGAGTGGTGATTATCTCTCACACGGATCCAAAGGAGTATATCGGATTGTTGGCTCGATTTGGTGTTAAAATAGTGATTTTCATGCATTTTCTTCATCCTAAGTGTAGATCCATGTAGATCCATTGTTCATGATGATTTGACAACCATTTTACTAAGTGTTAACCTATGCAAGTTCATTCATCAAGATTGTAGAGATATTTCTCATGATTTCATGCTTGTTAGACTTTCAACTCTTTAATTACGAAATTGCCATTATTGTGATAATTGTCTACTTAGATCATATTTGAATGCTTGATTGTTTGGATTAATGTTTGACTTGGTTGATTGCTATGAATTAGATGATTGATGATTTGATTTAGACCGAAGACGATTCAAAAGCTAAGGGAAAGGCTCTTGAATTGGGAAAGCTGCTCGTGGCATATGTAGCGGGATGATGAAGCTCTTATGCATAGATTTGATGATGTGATGTTGAGATGAGGCTTTGCGAGGATGTAATGAAGCGAGGCATCATGTGATGAAGACTTGGTCTAATCCAGACGGGATCATTCCAAGCATGTTGATAACTCGGTGAATGGTTCGAGTTGAGGATAATGGATGGATATGAGAATGGTCGTCAAGGAGGATGACTAGGAGGCTTGGGTCTCATCGTTGTTGAAGGTTCTAGCATGCTCTAAGCAAGAGTACGTTTGGGCAGATTCGATAGTCCCAACGACCAACTGTTGATGGTCGAGTACTCTGGGCAGATTCGATAGTCCTAGGCACGGGTCACGATGACGTGCGGGAGTTATGTCTAGAACCGGGGTTACCATTAGCCCTTGACGGACGGCTGAAAGAATGTGCCGGTCATTCAATTAACGGTGATACCGAAGCAATGATAACAGTGATAGCCAGAGTCATGGATGTTTGATTGTATCGTCATTCGGTCTCAAGAGCGGTATTTTCTGGGTGCTCATCTGATCTTGGTTTAGGCCTTGGGGGTTTGTGCTTGGAAAACATCGCCCTTGACTCCAGTGATAATTGCTTTACTTTAAATTGTATGCTCTGCTATGTTCGCTTCTGCTTAGTGTGTGTCTGGGGGCTATCACTGTAGAAAGAGGTTGGAGTGGGAGGGTTGTATTCCTATTCCTTTTCCTTTATGCTCTTTTGGTATGTTGATTGTTAATTTACTGCTCACTAAGACTATTGTCTGACTCAAGGCTTTATGTTTTAATTCTTATTGCCTTGGGCTGTTCGTCCATTTTGGGACGGGCAGACTAGGTAGCAGGTGACAGGTGCTGTTCTTGCTTTCCACGGTGTTGATATCGAAGACGAGCTGGAGTATTGCATATTGTTTCTTTATTACTATATGTACTGGATGTTCCGCTGCTTTGTAATCTCTGAGTGATGTAGTGAGGCTTGTTGTATTGACTATCCTGATGCTTGTATTCAACTATTATGAAGTTTTATATGATGTCATTTTGTTCTTTAAAGCTTCCCTATACATATGTTCTATTGTATTTTATCCATGCGCTGTGAGTAATACGATAGATTATGATGTTTTAATCTACCTTGGCAATCGTCCATGGTCGCCTGGCACACTTTACAGCGCACTATCTCTAGATTCGGTGCAGGGGTCATGGGCGGTCGTCACACCATTTCTTTGTCGATTTCCATTATATATCCATTTGTTCTTCTTGATCGATGAATGATTATCTGGTATCTTTTAACCAACAACCATTAGACATAACTCTTCTCCTGCAAAACAACATAACCTTTTAAAGAATCAAGTGACTTTTCAAAATAACTAAATATAGTTTTAAACAAAAATATCATGATGATTCTGTGTCATATTCATATGAAAATAGTTTTAATAAAATCTCCAAACATAGCCATTTTAAAAACTTTTTCAAAATTCAGATTATGAAAACTTTGAAAACCTTGCTCTGATACCAAATGTGAGAAATGCGGATTAAGGACCTTAAGGCTAGAATTAACACTAGAGGGGGGTGAATAGTGTTTTAAGAAATTTGTTAACCTTTTTGAGTTTATCTTACTTTGTTAACAATGTATACACTAATCAGACAAAGATATGAACACATAATCAAACACAGATGCAAATATAAAGTAAAAGCAGTAAAGGAAAGAACACACCGGATTTTATACTGGTTCAGAGTTACCCTACATCCAGTCCCACACAACTAAGTACGGATTTTCTTTCAAACTCAATTCAACAATTACAACCCTCGGTTTCAAGGCTACGAGGTACACCCTCCAGAATAACAATCCTCTGGGTAGAGATACTTGATTTCCGGGGCAACAAGTTCACCCAATTGATTTCCAGGGCTACAATCACACCTTCTCTCGCTCGATTGATTACAAAAAGTCTATAACTCAGATTAGCACTTGGATCTTGTGGAGATAGTGGAGAGAATCAAACTAGAAGTAATAGAGTATGATTCGATGTTGATTTCGGCAGAGTAATGGTATGATTTTGTATTAAGAAATGTGGAAGAAGAAGAGGAGTGAAAACCAGAAAAAAAGTGATTAAAAATTCGTTGAAACTGACCCCTATTTATAGAAGAGCAACAGCCATGACCATTCATGAAGAGTTATGGTGAATAGACGCTTCTTTTGAAATTTGAATTTTAAAACCAACTGACACTATGTCGACATGGGGTACTTGGGCATGTCGACATCCCAAAGGTATTTTTAGTGTTTTGATTTTCTTTGAATATAACCTCTATCTTATATTAAAATTATTTTAAACTTTATAAATATACTTAACTATAGTTAAAATACATAAGTAAATATAAAGAACAATATATACATAATTTAACTATAATTTTATATTTAAATCTAAGTATAAATATTTAAAAGTTAAATATATTATTTGAAAAGATAGTTTAAAATCAGGAGTAATTTGTCTTTGAAATTAAAGATGTTTTTGAGGCTAAAATTATTTAAAATCAGGATAGAGAGTTTTGAATCTTTTAAAATGAAAGTTTTGAAATCATTTTGAAAACAAGATAATTTTGTAAAATCATTTGAATTAAAATTAGTGGATACAAAACAATGTCTCACTAGATTTTCGTAGGTTCCATCCTACTTAGGGTTCCATCCCTTTAACGGGCTCGAAGTGGATTCCATTCCACGAATAAATTGGATATTAAGATGCTAGTGCTTTTCTACGAGTTTTAACAAATATTCCTAATAAAACAAACTTAACCTTGAAATCTTGAACTCTTGATAATCTTGATACTCATGAGTCTTCTATCTCTATATCTTGAATCTCTATACTGTACAGTCTTCATTCTTGATACCTTCATGGTTAGATCATGCATATACATATATATCTAAACTTTTAATGTTAGTATTTATATTTTATAATCTATTCTAAGGTTGTTGTCATCAAAACCATCATCTCATCATCTTATGGACTAACATATCTTAGGTAGACATTGGGTTTAGCTTACTAATTCCCTTTTTATTTAAGGTAATAAGATTTACCTTAAATACTTATCTACCCATAAACCCCCCATTTTATGCTCATAAATATCAATTTGTCCATAAAATCATAACGGATATTTTCGAAGACATTAATGTATGAGTACTAATTTAAAATTAGTAACCTTTTATATCTATCCCTTTTTATCAGTCTTGTTAATCCATTTCTCTCTATTAATTGGCCCTTAATTTAATATTATCCATTATTTCTCATTAATTGCCCATTAATTGGAGTTACAGTCTTTAATTCTCATACTAACCAATTGTAACGCCTAATCTAACTCTATCCATTATTTTCCATTAATTGCCCATTAATTAGGGTTACAATCTTTTCTTTTCTATTAATTATTGACAATATATAATTTATGGCCCATTAATAGGAATTACTACATTTCCTAATTCTATCTATTCACTTCCCTAAATATAATAATAACTAATTATGTTACGCATAAATAACGCACGAATAAATGTTGTTCTTCTTTATTAACATAATAAATACCTATAAACTACCTAATAAAACTATCTATTCATAACCATATATATTTTAGTCATAAATATGTAACTAGAATATCCTTTCCATATTTAATTTGCTGGAATTGAATTCCTTCAGAATATTTTCCACTATAATTTACATAAATTGATTTAATGCAAAACGGAAAGATTGACTCCGTTTGAAATTACAAGGAATGGTTAATTTCTATTTAATTGGAATAGAAAGTGTAAACAACGAAGAATAAATCTGTACTTTACACATCTCTTCCTTTTTATTTTCATATATTCCTTGTTAAATCCAATGTCTTCTTTTTCTATGAAAAGTGGAGAAATAAACAAATTTATAAAAGTGAATATTAGGCTCAGGTCCTTAAAATCAAACTTAATACACAAAAACTCCTCCCAAAAAAAAAGATTGTAAATTAGGTCCCTAAAATTAAGTTACTAAATAACTGCATACATTTATGCAATTATTCAATGAATAAATGCAGACATTTATGCACTTATATCCAAAAATTGCATAAATGTCTGCAATTATTCAGTGAATAATTGCGTAATTTTCCATGATTTTTCAGTGAATAATTTTGGAAATGTCTTTAGTTATTCACTGAATAATTGCATAAATGTACGCAATTATTTAGTAACTTAATTCTAGGGACCTAATTTACATACTTTTTTGGCAAGGATTTTTGATGTATTATGAAACTTAAAAAGGACTTTAGCCAAATTGTCCCTTTATAAAAACCAAACGATTGTTCTTTCCACAAATTAAACTATGAAAAATCTATAACATAGCATAAATTGGGAAACAATCCAAAAATCCTATTTTACACCCAAGTACAGTTCTGGAATACAAATATACAACATTCAAATTCTAAAATCTTTAGGACTGATTTCCAGATCTTGGTATAAACATATTTCAAATTAGGTCTAAAACAAGAATATATAGGCAACGGTTTTCTACGTTAATTTAAGCTTACAATTCAATAATAAGATTGATTTAGGCATAAAAGTCAAACGTATGTCAATGGAATAGATTTAAAATTATAAATAATATATATAATTTCCTATTCACCTTTAAAAAGTGATTCAAATCTTCAGTTTTGGAGTAGAACCTTAAATTCATCTCTATCGTTTATATGTATAAATATGGTATATACATACATTATAATTACAGATCTGAGAAGAGACTTGGGATTGGGAGAGAAAATAGATACAAATATATAAATATATATATAAATTGCCTCAAATACGCGTATAGTTGATTCTCTTCTCTTCTCTTTTTTATTAGATTTCTATAATTCTCCAATTTGTATGAATATAGATATAAATATCTTATTTTTATAATTTAAAAAGTAAGTGGAGAAGAAGGAATGGCAAAGCTTCGCTGCTGCCACCAAAATAACTCCATCATTTGCACCAATTCCATTTTTGGAGCCTAATTGATTAACTAATTTATTAAATAACTAATGCTAGATTACGAGGTGTTACATTCTTCTCCCCTTAAATAGAATTTCTTTCCCGAAATTTCACAAATGACTAAGTCAGTTTTGGCACATAATTATCCTAAACTACACAATCAATGAGTGTACAACCAATTTTGCAACCAAATGTGCACAGATGCATAGTGTATTAATGTATCACCACACAGAAAATATGTATGCAGAATAATTCTAAATCGGATCCTCCTCTATGAACGCATTTCTTTTGCAAACATTTTTGAAAAAATGATGCAAGCAACCTATATATATACTGGTAGTTCTATATGTATGCAGCTTTTGGAAAAAAAATTAAACAAAAACCCCCATAATCCTACGAATAGAGATATGAAGCAACCAATTTTGCATCCAATTCCTACCATCTAAAAACCTAACGCGTCGAAAAATCACTTCCTAAACTTTACTCCTATGTCGAAAAAGTAATTTAGGTGGAGAATTTGTCATTCTTACGACCCTAAAAATTTCTCATTCCCGTCGTACAGTGAAATTTTCCCCGCTGTCCCGAATTTAGTTCAAAATTTTCACATACAAAATGCATAAGGAGGCTTATTTTCAAGCTCTAAAACAGAATTAAGTTTAAAAATATACTCGCATGCGTCGTCGACAAGGTATAGAAATACAAATTTCAAGGCTAATCAGCTTTTTCCTTGTTACCACTTGTATTTATCGCATCATCGATCCTTATGCACCACTAAATCCGCAAATTCTAACTCTATTTGTCTTCCCTATGCTTAACGTGTGGCCTTTAAAATCAAATATTCAAATAAATTTTTTCACTTTTCAAATTTGTACGTCATTTGAAAAATAAAATCACAAAATATTCAGGCGTACATTTTCCCTTGAATCAAATTTTTGGACAAAAATTCTAAATATAATTTAAGAGCAAAAAATAACTATAACCTAAAAACTTTTTTTTCGAAAGAGAAGCTTTTCAAAATATTTACCTTTGAATTTTTTTGATAAATTAAGCCATAATTGCAGCGTAGTCGAAAGTCGGTTATGCGCTAAACGCATGAATCAAATTCTAAAATTTTACATCTAACCTTTGCCCATAAAACTTGACATTTTATTTAAAAATGTCATCATGCCTAAGTATCCAAAAAATTTAGCTTTTACGGAACATGAGCAATGACCCATGATACCAAAAACAACTATCATGTCCATCGCTAAAATTTTCCAACTATTCTAAACTTCCAATTTTATGTTGCATTTTAGTTAAGTGTCTTTTATGAGATTTCCATATTTATACTACTTCTTCACCATGTATATATAAGAGCGATTTGCATGTCCAAAAACAATAACACGGTAAATAAATAGGAACTCATAATATCATGTGTGCCTTTTACAAGAGACAACTAACAGTTACAACCCAAAAACCCTAAAAGAAAAGAACAAATCTGGAAGGGAAAAAACAACGCCCCCATAAATCCTAAAATAATGCCTATAGACTATGAGATGCCTTGCTCCGTGGCTAGTGCTCGACCCATCGCTACGACCCTTCAATGGTCGCAGCATGGCGGCTACACACCCAATCTCATGCCATAGGCGCTGCTGGTGTTGTTGACGGCTTCATAATTACCATCTCCCAAATGGAAGGATGTAATGATGGCAGAAGGAACCTTTTACTAAACTGCCTCTCCATGAAGGTTCATCCGTATTACCTAAAGATGAGAGTAGATAGATGAAAATACGGAAAGTGACTCCGTGGAGTGCTAATCCTTGATCAAAAAATTGCATCAAAAGGGTGCAGGTCCAATTTACTACGATGCCGCCAATACTAGCATAGGTGGTCTTCCGCACCAAGGGATAAATCTGGTTGTAATTTCCTGTCTTAGGGATGACGTTATGTTGAATGATGCGCATAAACTGAAATGCAGTCAGACTTGGATTATTCTTCCAAATACCGACATCTTGGGAAAAGATCTACTACAAAATCTTTGAGTCGGTCACTTTAAAATCATCCAACTTCGCGTTCTTCGCGGAGGCCTCCAAAATCTCAGTGAGATCATCATGAGTCAGCTCAATCAAGATGCCCTTCACCTCCGAAGGAATAAAACTGTTGCCTCCATCGTAATTCTACACCAATAGGACATCGAAAGGTAGATGCAGCACTGGTAACATTCCCGCTCAAAGATCTTGAAGTAGAGGATCGGTGCAAATCCTACCTCGATGAATAGCTCTTCCAGCCCAAAATCGACAAAACCTTCTACTCATTCCAGTCTAGCCAAGTGGCCTTTTGAGGGTTGAGACCATAATTGTGCGAGGAAAAACCGAAAGCGTGGAAAGGTATATCAGGCTAAGAAGTGGTCGGAGGGAGGAAATAGGGTTTAGTTCTTGAGTGGAGGTGGGGCGAGATCTAACGTGCAAAATCAGCATGAGGGGGAGGCACCTAGTGAAAAATGTCGTCACCTAAGGTAGGAACGGAAGAGAGAGGAAGATACTTAGAGGAGGAGGAGGATGGAGATTGGGTTCGGCTTGTTGATGATGGAGGAATGAAAGAAGGAAACTGGGGGAATTTGGATGCGACTTTTATAGTCTCATTCCAGGTTCAAGTTGTGCCAAAACTCGTTAATTGGTAGACCCTCTAGGTTTACTGATAGTTAGTCAACCGCTAGACGCGCTATGGATGTTAATTGAACCTAGACCCAATTAGGGTCATATTAAATTATGATAATCGTTTCGCTCCATCCACTTTGATTCGACACAATCCGAAAAATTCATGTCCTCTTCACAGCAGTGTCAAAGCCTACCGCCTAGTCCCGAACCATGCTCCAGCAATTAATGCTAGTCCCAACAAAACTGTTGTAACCGACAACAATTCCAAAAATCCAAAAATATTCCAGTTGCGATTTCGTGCCTACTTCACATGGAAATATTTCTTCCAATAGCTGGTGGTATAACAACACTTCACACTACATACCCCGATAAAATTGAATATCATTCCTTTTTTCCTGTACCTTAAAGAGAGAAGATTTTAAAACCTTGATTTTATAAACTGAAAAGTCACTGAGCTAAATATATGCTACATTACCTAAATTTCCCTAAATTAATCAAACTTATATATATATATATATTAGGATTTCCAAAAAACCATTTTAAAGCAAAAATTTCCCAAATTGGAAAACTATTTCCTTGCAAAAAATCAAAATCAAGTCTTTACTGATATATACATATAAATATTTAAGGATTTTAAAAATTAATCTTTTATAAACTAAGAATTTCTTAACACGGCCAACGTAGTAGTATACACGTTTCTTTAAAGATTAAAATTTCAAAATTTTCCAAAACAAAATTCCTAAAATAAATCCTTGGGAAAATAAATCCTTTGAAAACCCTTTTTTCCAAAGTCTAAGGTATTTCCAAAATATACTTTATAAAAATTCTCTCACGAGTTTTAGACTAAAGAATTGACATTAATTCTTCAAATAAAATCCGGTTTTCCATCAAAGAGGTGATCAATGAATGCACCCTAGAAAAATATTCCTTCGGACAATTACGACATACAGACTCTAATTTCCCACCCATCTGGAATAATTGTGTCTCTGCCTAGAAGTCATCATCAAAATCCAAAATCAAAAGGTAGCTCGAATCTCAACCATTAAGTCGAACACCTCCTTCTCTGGGATTCTACCATATGCCATACTCATGCACCTTATCAACCGCACGCATCGCCAGCACGTCATAGGGTGCTACAAAGTCGACGTGAAAATCTTAACTCTAAGATATTTCCAACCCATAGTTGCTTTGACCATTCCTTCGGAGTACAACTACAACTACTTCTATAGTCGGAATTCTTAGAATCTAATGTAAAACTATAATAATACTTGATAGGAAAGTACGAATGCGTTCTCTCAATTTATCCTAATTCCTCTGATCTGGTAACTGGCTTGGATAACAAAATGTAACAACCTGACCTTAATGGGCCTAATTTTGACAAAAATAAAAATCCAAGCCCATCAAAGCACAGATCTTGGATTTGGTACATGAAAATAAGGATGAGCGTTATCAGAGATTGATAGAAATCTAAACTCATAACATAATCAATAATAGGAGAAGAATACTGATTATGGTTACTACCTTGGAATTAATGGTATCCTTGGATAGCAGATTGTCACATCAGCATCGATCCTGAGAGAGAAGAAGGCTTCTTTAACAGCTAAACACATCCAGCTCCGGTGACCTATTCCTCTAAGTCTATCCTTTGGGTTGTAATAAGGAGGGGGTCAGAACACTGTTCTGGTGACTGGAAAATCTATAAACTGTCAGTAAAATAACTTTATACTGATTGGTTTCCATTTGATATGTATGTCTATTAAGGTTAGCAATTCTAATCTAACCTTGCATTCCACACACGATTACTGTAACAACCCAGAATTTATATTAATTAAAATTCGAATATTTAATTGATTTTAAATATAAATAAATGAATTAATAAGTCGAATAATTTAAATTCGAATAATTGGATTTAATTGAGTAATTAAATCGATAATTTAATAGTTGAAATTCCAGAAATAATTGGAAATCTGAATTTAAATGTGAATGAAAATGATTTATAAAGTTTTATTAAATCATATTGAAGTTATAGAGATGTTATAGAACTTTTAAAATTAAATTTAGAGTTAAATTGTGAAAATTGAATATTTTAATATTTAATTATCGATTGAATATTAGCCATTTTTTGAATAGTCTCAAAATTGAACGAAACTAGTTCCATTGGATCCGTAATAGTTTGTTATTATCGGATTTCAATTTTCGTAGCAATCGGAGTTGTCGTTTGGTCGTGGCAGCTCGAAACGCATCGAAATCGTTTTAATTTTAAATTCGGCGAGTTAAAATAGTCATTTTTCAAATAGTCTCGGATTTCGACGAAACCAGTTTCATCGGATCCGTAATGTGATATTATTGTAAGGTTTCAAATTTCGTGTCAATTGGATTTACCGTTTGTCCGGGGCAAGCCAAAACGCCTCGAAATCGATTTAAATCGGTTTAATTTAAATTGATCGTTTATTGTCATATCTCACACATACGATCGAAGTAGCTTCCGAAACCTGTTCCATTGTGTCCGGAACGCGGGGTAAACCCCAGAAACGCCAGTCACCGCACGTAAATCGGAGTTTGGAAAATCCGGAGTGAATAGTGTTCGTCGTTTTTTCTATAAAAGCCCTTCTATTTTTATTTTATTTTCACAAAATTAAAACCCTAACCCTAGAAAACAAAGCCAGCCGCCACTTTCATATTCTATGGCCGAAAATCAATCTTCTTTCCTCCTCAATCTCTTCAAATCTACAAACAATTAGTTAATGCTTCCAACTAGGATATTGTAGAGGGAGGAGAGCTCTTCGAATCCATACGGGTATGGCCATGATCGACGCAATGATGAAGGAGGATTTTGGCCACGAACGCACACGTTTTTTTCATGTTTTCTTGGAATACGTGCGACCGAGCTCCACTTCCTTGGGGCTGTGGGTAGCTCTTGTCACGAGCTTTCAAATGGTAGAGGTTGATCATCTTCAAACGTTTGGAATTGGTCACGAAAATTGTTGATAATGTGGCGGTTGTGGGTTCATTTTTCATGAAGTATACTGGAGTTAACATGAGGGAGGGAAGAAGACACGAATGGGCCGATTTGGGGCAAGCAAGAAACGAATGGCAGATATCGAGTGGGTTTGAAATTAAAAATAATTTGTAAATAAATTATAATTTATATCGTGAATGTTTAAAATATCATATCTCTTTCGTACGAGGTCGAAAAATTACGAAACAAGCGGCGTTGGGTTCGTATTGTCGAGCTCTTCGACATGGAACTGGATGGGAGTCGTTTGGAGTCAGTGAAAATTTCGGGTAAAATTAAACGCGTGTTTAATTTTATTCGAAATAAACGCTGGAACGAAATTTAAAATCAAGGTGAGAACTTCTCACTCAATCGAACAGTTTCGATTTATATTTTAAATAGTTAGATTTAAAATTTGTTGATAGTGTTGATTGTGATGATTGAATGATGATTGCTATTTATTGTGTTAAATAGACATTATACGCCGTTAGTAAGCGGAGGTTATTTATTAAAAACATATACCGCGAATATTTCACATTGAAGTGGAATTGGTATTATTTATGTATATAGCAATATATATATATATATATATATTGGAATATGTATATATTGGAGTTGATTTCCCGCATTGCATAGCGGATGAGACCCTATTGCGCCGCATAATAGCGGATAATATTTATTAAACCCATATACCGCGATAATTCCGTACTGGAGCGGAATTGGTATTATGCTAACATCTGTGGATGCAGGGAAACAGGTTGGAGGGATCCGACTGGATTCCTCAACTGTATTGATTTATTTACAGATATTGTGATATTTGTTGATTATCATATGATGTTATATGATATTTGATTGTTGTGATTGATTGTTTGGTGCTGTTGCATCATCGGATCCATTTTTGAAGTTTAAAAATAACGATTTGATTTTAAAAGGATTTTAAAAGTGATTTTAGAAAGTATACGTTTTATTAAATTTTTAAACTGATTCATTCTAAATAAATAAACGTTATAATTTTTATGTAATTAAAATTAGGATGTTTGTGAAAATATAATAAGAATGTGGTTTTTGAAATATAAGTTGATTAAATTGTAATTGGTTTAAATTGAAATTTTTGACTTATTATAAATGGATTATATTTATAGAAGATGTATAAAATTGTTATTTTTTTAAATAAAAATAAGGAGATTATTTAGGAGTTCTATAAATGTTAAAATGAACTTATAAACGGATTTTATAAGTAAGTAATATTAATAGATATACGATTTGTGAAGTTATAAAATGAAGGATTTTGAAACTAAATGAATTATAAGTTATCAACTTATGATTTGGATTTTTGTTATATAAATGAGTCAAATGGAATTATTTAAATAAGGGATTTCATAACTTGAAATTATTATAAAATATAAAATTGTGATTTATAAACGTTGTTTATAAATCCGAAATCACTTATTTTGATAAGTGAATTGTAGAAGTTAATTAAAGGAATTATATCCACGATTTTGGACAGTGGATAAGCCTTTAAATAAAATGTGTAGAAATGTTGAATTTGGATAACGAAGTATATTCACGATTTTGGACAGTGAATATATTATTAAATAAAATGGATATGTTTTGGAGAAGTGATATTACGAAATGAAGTAATTGTTTTAAAAGATGTTTTAAAACGTGTTAAGTATCGAACACGTAGATTTCAACATTCATTGTTGAAATAGACGTTTCGAGAAATAAGGAAATGGTGGACTATAACACTGTTGTTATAGTAAATGGTTTCCGGAAGGAAATTTTTTGTGTAGTACTGGGATTTATATATCTATCTAAATTTCGAATCCCTATACTAGTGATTTTGAGTTATCGTAACGATGTTTTACGTAACATTCGTTTTGACTCAAATAAAATTTGTGAAAGAGAATGATTTCCTTAAAGAATGAAATATATACTTAATTATGATTTAAGTATATCGGATATTTTCCAAGTGTTGAAAATAAATGATTTGTGAAATACTTATTATTAAATAAGTATGGAAATGCTTTTCCAATATGAAATGAACTGTTTTGAGATTTTATCTTCAAAGATAAATTGAAAAGTGGAAATTGATTTGGAATTGTTTTCAAATGGTTAAGTGTGGAAAATTATATATCTTGTAAAGATATTTTTGGAAATTTAATAATTTGGAAAATTATTTGGAATCTGATGATGTTGCGCATCTTTATTGATAGTTAAATAACCGACTATCAATATTTACCCTTGAATGGGTATTTGTTGTGAATTTGATGAATTTGAATGCCACACTTATTTTTGAATAAGCGCTCACTATTCGGGTTAGCCGGGAAAGGACCATGGGGTCGTATAACCCATTCCGAATATGTGATACGTCGAAATGGATTGGATTTGATGACCGGTGTTGAAGACCGGATATTTTTGAAAATGGAAGGATTACCGTCGAGTTACTCTACATCGGCTGATCTCCGATATAGAGGTTTTATCACCCTTAGTGACGGGAAGTCCGGACGTGATTAGAAAATTATCCGGATTTGCAAGGGCTTCGTGAGAAGTGCCTTCGGTTCTGTTCGATCCGGGAACAGAGACTTGTATGGTTGTGTGTCTGACATTACAAATTGAGATATAAAGCTGATTTCTTTCAAATACATTTCTGTTGGTGGCGAGAATTTATTCTCTTATCTTAACACCCTTCTTTGAGACGTACGAGCTCAGAGGTTATGTAGTTGAAATTTATCAGCAATATACTCCCAATTTGGTAACGTGCCATACTGAGTGTTGCTGTGAAATGATCATTGTTTGATCATTTGTGATATGATCATTTGTTTGATCATTTATCTTTGTGATCATTACTTTGATCATTTGTTTGACCCGAAGCATGGCTTTGTGACAAAGCGTAGCTTTGTGGACGAGACTTCGTCGGACCTCACGCCCCGGAAATGGTCAAAACAGGAAAGATACGGCAAGGTTATTAGGGGGTAGCGCCCCTTTAGTGTATGTCATTCCTTCTGGATAGAGGTGGTATCATGGTATGGAGCCCAGATACTTAACCTATGTGGTTGCTGCATTATTATTCTTATGTGGTTGTTGGAAATCGAGGATCCTCGGATATAGATCTGTTACGATCGGGGGATGACATATTTGTGTCAGTAGTTACCCAGTTAGGGGTAACCCGGCCTTGTGTTGGCAGAGATCTAACCGTAATGTTAGGTTATTTCTCGGGTCGCCTTTCCAAGGGCGTACCTATGTGGAAATGGGAAGTTCCTTGGCCTGACCATTTGTTGGAAATCCAAACTCCAATACGAACTTTGTACGGTATTAGTTGTAGAACCTGCCATTTACGTACGGTGGTCACTACTGTTTAGATGGTAGCTATAGTAGGCATACGATACTGGTCGTATGTTGGCTAAGATTAATATTATACTTTCGAAATGTTTTTTACACTATGCACTAATAATAATATCAAAAAGGATTTGATTTTGCATAGTAAGCATCTTTGACTATCATAAGAAGAAATCTCCTCCAATTCTGCGTTTGCATTGTGTGTGTGGCGGGAGGTCTTATGGTAGTTTCATTTTCCAAAAGCATTGCGAAATTGAATTTAAAATCTTCCTGTTGTTTGTTTTAAAGATAAACTGTTTTTGTTCTCACACTGTAATACCCCAAAATTTTGTGAAAAAACATTTTTGAAAAATGATTTAATTTTTGAAATATTTAGATTTAAATATGATGAAATTTCTGGAATAAATAGTGTGCAAGAATATGTGTGCACGTGCACACTGAAATGGCACAAGGAAGAACTCCAGATTTCTTGGATTTAAAACAAGAATTGAAAAGCAATACAAACATGATTTTTGGCAACATGGATATTTGATTTCTGGATCATCTTAGAAAATAAGAAAAGTAGGTTTTACTTTAAATCAGTAAAAAAATTTTATTTAAAACCCAGAAGAGAAAATTATGTATATTAGTAAACCTGTATACATATAGGTGCATATGCTTCTGAAATTAAAGAGAAATTAAAATAAGCTTAGATAAGATATGTGTACAAATACATATATTTTTAAGCACTGAAAAGTATATATATATATATAAGCAAGTAAAACTATGACATTAAAATGACATGAAATGTGATACAAGTTAATAAGCTTGTATAGGCAAAAATAGCAAAGGGGATTTTCAGAAATAATTAAAATATAAAATAGGATAGTCACACTTTTAACATGACTAGGTGAGTGGCCATTTTCTGAAAAGTAAAAGAAAGAAAATGCAGCCTTTAAATTGGTTAATATGGCCGGGGTATTATGAATGAAACATGCATGATGATAGCCAAGACAGAAATGGAATTCTGTTTCAACAAAACCCTAGAGGAAAAAATGCATATAAATAGGCAGTAGAATTGTCTTTACCCCGGGCTGCACAAAAATAAGAAAAGAAGAAAAAAAAATTGGAAGGAAGGAGAAAACACTCAAACAAGAATTTTCTGGATTAATAAGAAGAAACATTTAGGTGAGTAATCTCACTGAGTTCATGGCATTAAGACCTGAGTTGAGGCAGCCACTTTTTATATTGCTATTTATGTATTTCTGGTTTTGATGTATATGATTTCATCAATGCTTTTTGGATGTCTTATTTTAAATCTGATATGATTTAATATGGATGATTTTGGATGATCTTTGATTGGTTGAGACATTTGTCTTTGGATGAGTATTATACTGTTTTATTTATTCTCATAAATGTTAAAGTTTAGGATCTTAAAAATTATATAGAGAATACTCTCAACTGTTATAGATCTATGGCATGGAAACTTTATAAAAATGATTGGAGCTGCATTATACTTGGTATAAGTGCTGAGGCTTGAAAAGAAAAATGTTAAGGGTGCAATAGAAATTTTCTAAGTGCTGAGCCCTTAATCAAATCAAAAAAAAAAAACCACAAGCTAAAATTATGATTGAACCAGATCTTGAATCTGAATCAATCATAAAGGCTTGCAGATCAATATAACATGCCATGCCTCTTTTACAGTTGAAAATGTTCTTATATTATACCAAGATCAAGACATATTGACCCCATTTAGGAAATAACTGTCTGATTATTTCTGAGGAGAATTATGCTAGGAAAGATTATGGATGTTTCCATGTTTGCAGTGACATGTTCACTTAGCATATTTGATGATAGGATTTAAGACAATACACTAGTAAATAAACTAGGGAAGGGAAGGCCAAGAAGACTGCTGGAATGCTTGTCATATTTGAAGTATGCAAGTTGGCACATGGTTTGTTTAAGCCCTGAGATCTTTGTGCAATGATGTGAATTAGTTCATTGCAATGTGTCCCAGTGATTCCTTAATAGCAGATGAGGCAGGGATTTAAATTGAATATTACAACCTGTAAATGAAGAAATAGGAATATGGATATTTCTTAGGTTGAATGGTATGGAACCAAGATGATTCCAGTGAATGCAATTGTTGCAATAGATAATTATGTTTGCATGATTAAGTATGCAAGTGTTAGAATGATAAATGAATATATCATACCTGAATCAACTTAGTTATACTATGTTAAAGTAACTGATTGCAGAAATTAGCTTAAATAACAAGTTAGTACCCTTATATTCTCTATTGCTTAATATCATGAATAAATTGATGTTACTCATACCAGATCATAGATCTGACCCTTGTTTGCTCATGGCATCTGGGGTGTCTCATTTTAAAATGAGGCAGCCACTCATGCTCTTTCAGGTAACCCAGGCACTAAGTAAAATGAAGTAATGGCTGTTATGGAGGAGTGAATGAACATGCTAGCTAGTTTTCAATAAGAGCTTAAATTGATTATATCTGCATGTATTCAGGAAAAATATTATGTTTCTAAGATTTCCAGTCATGTATTGAATATTTTATGGTCAGTGATCAAGTTGCCCTTATGATCTGTAATGTGTCAGATTAAAATTTGTTGTTCTGTTGAAATGGTTGTGTGTTAAGGTTTGATTTGTTTTTTTGAGGTGGTGTTTGAAATATAAACAAAAAAAATATATGCTCAAGTATGTTCATATAAATAAAAATTTGGAAGAAATATACAATTATGTGATAGCATAAATTATATATGTATTAGCCAATCTTGTGACATAACAGAGCACTGAGTTTTAGAACAAAATCTGGATTTAGCAAGAAGTAAACTTAAAAGGATTTTATTATCTTTTACTGAAATGCTTTGTAAATAAGTTTGAATTCATTTCTGAATTGTATTGAGAAGAGTAAAATGTTTTCTTAAAGCTTTAGACAGAATGCAATGAAAGATATCTCCATTGCTTTGAACTAGTGTGGCAGATACAGGATTCATGAGTTATCCAGCTTCAAATAAATGAAGTATTGGTTGATCATGATAGATTGTTTTCTCAAAATAAAAATGCATTTCAAAGTTTCCCCCAGTTTTCTGGAAAATGAGCAGAGATATTGACATGTACATGTATATCTGTGTACATGTTGATATTTGAGAAAAAAAAATATGATTATAAATTCTTAAAACAGTTGTAGGAATGGGTTTTAAAAATAGTAAAGTAAGAAGAGTTGTTTTGTATGATAGGTTATAGGCAAACATTATATATATATGTACAAAGATAAGTAGGTATCAGATTTCAAACTATACAAAAAAAAAACAAAAATTGTGTTTGAACCGACCTGCATAGTACTCGAACTCGTGACCTCTTGTGTATAAGTTAGGCGCGTTTCCATTACGCCTAGATGTTGCTTGTGTTCACTTAGGATCCACTTTCTTTTATACTGAATTTGATACTATCCAGACTTTAACTCAATCATCTATATTAAAAGCTTGTTTACTACTGATTATTACTTGATCATTTCTTAATTATAATGACAGACTGAAATACATGTCTCCAGTGGATTTTATGGCCAAAAATCAAGATACAATAATTAAATCTGAATTGCTAAAAATCTAGATCAAACAGAATGTTCTTGTAAAAAAAAAAAAGTATATACTCTGAACTTAAACAAGAAGAACACATACATCTTCATATGTATGTGTATGTTATTAGATATACACTGATATATTTATATTGGTAAGTTATTTTGATCCTGGATATATTTTGTTTATTGGAAAAAGAAAATGACCTTGGAAAATATATTTGTAATGAATGATATATCTGTATATCATCTCTAAGTAAAAAAAAAAATCCTTATGAAATTAGGGTGGAAATAGGAGGGTCATTTCAGTTTGGTATCAGAGCACTTGGTTGCATTGATTGTTAAGTATTATAGAAATGTATTATGTCTGTTTGTTTTGGATGAAATAATTTAGATAGGAAAATAGAAATTATAGAAGTACTCATAATATACTAATACCATTTACCCAGAATTTAGTTAGCAGACCATGGTAGGAAGAGGATCTCATCACAATGCAGGACCCAGTGCACCTCAAATGCTTGATATGCAAGAATTTGTGAGGGTTTTAAGAGATGGGATTGGGCATAGGCCTGAGAACCCACATGAAGAGCTTTCAAAACTACTGAAGACTTATTCCAATTTGGGAGGCAAGAGTTTTGAAGGAACTGAGAGTGTGATGGAAATTCAAGCATGGTTGAGAACACTTGATAGGATTTTCAATGACATGCAGTTGGATGACCAAAGGAAGAGGCAAGTAGCTTCTAGACAACTGAAAGGGGTAGCTTTAAGCTGGTGGGAGGTGATCATAGCTGGAAGAAATGAAAATGAAATCACTTGGAATCAGTTCAAGGAGATGTTGGAGGCAAGATTTGTACCAGCATCAGCCAAGACCATTTTGCTTGAAGAATTTATCAAACTTAGGCAGGGAACTTTGAATGTCACTGAATACACTCAAAAGTTTGAGGGGCTATCTAATTATGGAGCAATGCTAGTGGCAGATGAAGCATCCAAGAATGATAGGTATATAAAAGGACTAAACCCAGGACTTAGCAGAGCTATGCTACCATATGCAGATAGAACATTTGATCAAGTAATTGATCTGGCTTTGAAACTGGAACAACATGACAAAGAAAGAGAGAAATATAGGAATTTTAAGAGCAACAACAAGAAGGATAAGGGAAGATATCACCCTTATGATAAAAAGAAGGAGGAGGCAGACAACAGGAAGAGTAAAGATACAAAAGCCAATGATACTAAGAAGAAATTGGTTTGCCATCATTGTGGAAAAGAAGGACACATCAAACCAAGGTGCCCAGAGTTGAAAGGAGGAGCCTTCAAATGCTACCTATGTGGGAAGGAGGGACATATGAAGAGGAACTGCCCTGAGAATAAACAGCAAGGGAAATTGGCAACTTTGGAAGGAAAAGGCAAATCTGCAGTGAAAATTGATGCTGAAAATCATGGCCAAGTGGAAGGTACATTATTCATTTGTGCCATACCCATACCAGTAGTATATGATACTGGAGCAACACACTCTTTGATTTCCTATGAATTAGTTAAAGTGTTAAAATTAAACTGCATATTGGTTGAAACCCCATTGCTTGTACAAAGTCCCCTAGGGAGTTCTAGTGTTTTGAACATGAATTGTGTGGATGTGGAGTTAAACATAGGAGGAAATATTTTTATCTCCAATTTATATGTTTTAAATTACCCAAATATAGGAGTTATATTTGGGGTAGATTGGTTAAGGCAATTCAAAGCCATAATTAATTTAGACTCATCCACCATATCATTGCAAAATTCTAAAGGCCAGAGAATCACAGTTCTATGTGAAATAGCTAAGGAAGGGAAATTGTATCATTTAGTTGACTTAGGAAAAGATCTGAGTGAACTAACCATTGAAGAAATTCCCATAGTTAATGAATACTTGGATGTGTTTGGGGAAGTTAAGGGTGTTCCACACCACAGACCAGTTGAGTTCCAAATTAATCTCATTCCAGGAGCAAGCCCAATAATCAAGAAACCTTATAGAATGGGGCCAAGTGAACTGAAAGAATTGAAAAATCAGTTGGAAGAATTAGAAGGCAAGGGATTTATAAGGCCAAGCAATTCCTGCTGGGGTTCTCCAGTAGTGTTTGTAAGAAAACATGATGGTACCTTGAGAATGTGCATAGATTACAGGGAACTAAATAAAGTAACTGTCAAGAATAAATACCCATTGCCTAGAATAGATGATCTCTTTGACCAACTCAGTGAAGCTAAAATATTTTCTAGATTAGACTTAGCATCAGGATTCCATCAAATGAAGGTTGAAGACTCAAGTGTTAAGTATACTGCATTTAACACAAGATATGGCTTATATGAATTTTTGGTTATGCCATTTGGTTTGACAAATGCTCCTTCATATTTTGTTGATTTGATGAATAGAATATTTAGAGATTATCTAGACAAATTTGTACTGATTTTTATTGATGACATTTTGATTTATTCCAAGACAGTGGAAGAGCATAAAAATCATTTGCATTTAGTTTTGTCAAGGCTAAGGGAAAGTGATTTAAAGGCAAAATTTTCAAAATGTGCATTTTGGAAAGAAGAAGTGCATTTCCTTGGGCATGTTATCTCTGCCAAAGGAATATCAGTAAACCCTAACAAGGTAGTGGCAATCCAAGCATGGAAAAGGCCTAGCACCATCAGTGAGATTAGATCATTTATGGGGATGGCAGGATATTATAGGAGATTTATAAAAGATTTCTCAAAAATATCATCACCACTTACCAATTTAACTAGAAAGAACCAAGCCTTTGTATGGACAGAAAAATGTGAGCAAGCTTTTATCAAAATAAAGGAAGCTCTGATTAATGCACCAGTATTGAGAGTGCCAGAAGGAAATGAAAATTTGGTTGTGTACACTGATGCAAGTGGCTCTGGGTTAGGGGCTGTGTTGATGCAGCAAGACCAGGTGGTAGCCTATGCATCTAGGCAATTAAAGCCACATGAAACCAGATATGCAACCCATGATCTTGAACTGGCAGCAGTTGTGTATGCTTTGAAACTTTGGAGACATTATTTGTTAGGTGCCAAATTCATTTTGTACACTGATCATAAGGCACTGAAATATTTATTCTCACAAAAAGATTTGAACATGAGGCAACATAGATGGGTAGAGTTCCTAGCTGCCTATGATCTAGATATACTGTATACACCAGGCAAGGCAAATAAAGTTGCAGATGCCTTGAGTAGACAACATGCCAAAGTAGCCATGTTGATGATGGAAGAGTTTAGGGATTTGTCTATACTTACTGATTTGGAAATTGAGGAAAGCAGTGAGGAACAAATGATGCCTATTGAAGAAGGTGAAGGTAAAGGAAAATTAAGTATGATATCTCTGCAATCAGATTTACTTCTTAAGATTGGGAAAATGCAGGAACAAGACCTAAACATGGTGGAAAAGAAAATGCTCATATCAAAAGGGGAGGAAGTAATAAATTATCAAGTTGATAAAAAGGGTTATTTAAGGAATAAAAATAGGATATGTGTTCCAGAAAATATAGAATTGAAGGAGGAAATATTAAATGAGTACCATAGGAGTAAGTACTCCATACACCCAGGTAGCACCAAGATGTATCAAAATTTGAAAAGAAATCTTTGGTGGAAGGGGATGAAGTCAGATGTGGCCAGATATGTTGCAAGGTGCATGACTTGCCAACAAGTCAAGGCAGAGACACAAAGGCCATCAGGACTATTGCAACCCCTTAGCATACCACAGTGGAAGTGGGAGGATATATCTATGGATTTCATAGATGGTCTGCCTAGATCTAAGAAGGGAAACACAAGTATATGGGTAATAGTGGATAGGCTAACCAAGGTAGCACATTTTATCCCAGTTAGAGCAGAAAGAAATGCTCCAAAATTGGCTCAAATATTCGTGAAAGAGGTAGTAAGGTTGCATGGCATACCCAAAACCATTGTGAGTGATAGGGATACCATCTTCACCTCAAGATTTTGGAAAAGTTTTCAAGAGGCTATGGGGAGTGAATTGTGCTTAAGCACTGCCTACCACCCACAATCAGATGGTCAAACTGAGGTAGTGAACAAAGTCTTAGAGGATTTGTTGAGAGCATGTACACTGGACTTTGGAGGCAACTGGGAAGACCACCTCCATCTAGCTGAATTCACATACAATAACAGTTACCAAAGCACCATAGGGATGGCACCATTTGAAGCCTTATATGGCAAGCCATGTTTATCACCTATATGCTGGGTAGAGACTGGAGAAAGGGCTGTTCTTGGACCTGAATATGTTAAAGAAACTACAGAGAAAATTGGGTTAATAAGAAAAAGAATAGCAGCAGCTCAAGATAGGCAAAAGAAATTTGCAGATAGGAAGAGAAAGCAAGTGGAATATGAAGTGGGAGACTTTGTTTTCATCAAGATTTCACCTATGAAGAAAGTCATGAGATTTGGCAAGCAAGGTAAGCTTACACCAAGGTATGTTGGACCCTATAAAATTCTGGAAAGAATTGGTTCATTGGCTTACAAATTAGAACTGCCAGAGGAAATGAAAGCAATGCATAATGTTTTTCATGTGTCCCAACTTAGAAAATGGGTACATGATAAAGAAGACATTTTGGAAGAGCCTACCAAAATTCAAATAAATCCTGACTTGGTTTATGAAAAAGAACCAGTGGGGATTATAGCCAAGGAAGAAAAGAAATTAAGGAGCAAAACTTTGAAACTAGTTAAGATCCAGTGGAGTAGTGATCTTAATGACTGCACATGGGAGTTAGAGGATAAGATTAGAATGGATTATCCTAAGCTTTTTGCAAATTAAAAGGTAATTTTTTTTTCTGGAAAATTTTGTTATGCATGGTTGATATGGTTGAATTTGTTTGCTTATGCATATGTTTGATAAGTTTTCAGAAAAGAAAAAGATGCTCACCATAAATGTTAGAAAAATTGTGAGGACACAATTCCTAAAAGGAGGAGTGAATGTAATACCCCAAAATTTTGTGAAAAATCATTTTTGAAAAATGATTTAATTTTTGAAATATTTAGATTTAAATATGATGAAATTTCTGGAATAAATAGTGTGCAAGAATATGTGTGCACGTGCACACTGAAATGGCACAAGGAAGAACTCCAGATTTCTTGGATTTAAAACAAGAATTGAAAAGCAATACAAACATGATTTTTGGCAACATGGATATTTGATTTCTGGATCATCTTAGAAAATAAGAAAAGTAGGTTTTACTTTAAATCAGTAAACAAATTTTATTTAAAACCCAGAAGAGAAAATTATGTATATTAGTAAACCTGTATACATATAGGTGCATATGCTTCTGAAATTAAAGAGAAATTAAAATAAGCTTAGATAAGATATGTGTACAAATACATATATTTTTAAGCACTGAAAAGTATATATATATATATATAAGCAAGTAAAACTATGACATTAAAATGACATGAAATGTGATACAAGTTAATAAGCTTGTATAGGCAAAAATAGCAAAGGGGATTTTCAGAAATAATTAAAATATAAAATAGGATAGTCACACTTTTAACATGACTAGGTGAGTGGCCATTTTCTGAAAAGTAAAAGAAAGAAAATGCAGCCTTTAAATTGGTTAATATGGCCGGGGTATTATGAATGAAAAATGCATGATGATAGCCAGGACAGAAATGGAATTCTGTTTCAACAAAACCCTAGAGGAAAAAATGCATATAAATAGGCAGTAGAATTGTCTTTACCCCGGGCTGCACAAAAATAAGAAAAGAAGAAAAAAAAATTGGAAGGAAGGAGAAAACACTCAAACAAGAATTTTCTGGATTAATAAGAAGAAACATTTAGGTGAGTAATCTCACTGAGTTCATGGCATTAAGACCTGAGTTGAGGCAGCCACTTTTTATATTGCTATTTATGTATTTCTGGTTTTGATGTATATGATTTCATCAATGCTTTTTGGATGTCTTATTTTAAATCTGATATGATTTAATATGGATGATTTTGGATGATCTTTGATTGGTTGAGACATTTGTCTTTGGATGAGTATTATACTGTTTTATTTATTCTCATAAATGTTAAAGTTTAGGATCTTAAAAATTATATAGAGAATACTCTCAACTGTTATAGATCTATGGCATGGAAACTTTATAAAAATGATTGGAGCTGCATTATACTTGGTATAAGTGCTGAGGCTTGAAAAGAAAAATGTTAAGGGTGCAATAGAAATTTTCTAAGTGCTGAGCCCTTAATCAAATCAAAAAAAAAACCACAAGCTAAAATTATGATTGAACCAGATCTTGAATCTGAATCAATCATAAAGGCTTGCAGATCAATATAACATGCCATGCCTCTTTTACAGTTGAAAATGTTCTTATATTATACCAAGATCAAGACATATTGACCCCATTTAGGAAATAACTGTCTGATTATTTCTGAGGAGAATTATGCTAGGAAAGATTATGGATGTTTCCATGTTTGCAGTGACATGTTCACTTAGCATATTTGATGATAGGATTTAAGACAATACACTAGTAAATAAACTAGGGAAGGGAAGGCCAAGAAGACTGCTGGAATGCTTGTCATATTTGAAGTATGCAAGTTGGCACATGGTTTGTTTAAGCCCTGAGATCTTTGTGCAATGATGTGAATTAGTTCATTGCAATGTGTCCCAGTGATTCCTTAATAGCAGATGAGGCAGGGATTTAAATTGAATATTACAACCTGTAAATGAAGAAATAGGAATATGGATATTTCTTAGGTTGAATGGTATGGAACCAAGATGATTCCAGTGAATGCAATTGTTGCAATAGATAATTATGTTTGCATGATTAAGTATGCAAGTGTTAGAATGATAAATGAATATATCATACCTGAATCAACTTAGTTATACTATGTTAAAGTAACTGATTGCAGAAATTAGCTTAAATAACAAGTTAGTACCCTTATATTCTCTATTGCTTAATATCATGAATAAATTGATGTTACTCATACCAGATCATAGATCTGACCCTTGTTTGCTCATGGCATCTGGGGTGTCTCATTTTAAAATGAGGCAGCCACTCATGCTCTTTCAGGTAACCCAGGCACTAAGTAAAATGAAGTAATGGCTGTTATGGAGGAGTGAATGAACATGCTAGCTAGTTTTCAATAAGAGCTTAAATTGATTATATCTGCATGTATTCAGGAAAAATATTATGTTTCTAAGATTTCCAGTCATGTATTGAATATTTTATGGTCAGTGAACAAGTTGCCCTTATGATCTGTAATGTGTCAGATTAAAATTTGTTGTTCTGTTGAAATGGTTGTGTGTTAAGGTTTGATTTGTTTTTTTGAGGTGGTGTCTGAAATATAAACAAAAAAAAATATGCTCAAGTATGTTCATATAAATAAAAATTTGGAAGAAATATACAATTATGTGATAGCATAAATTATATATGTATTAGCCAATCTTGTGACATAACAAAGCACTGAGTTTTAGAACAAAATCTGGATTTAGCAAGAAGTAAACTTAAAAGGATTTTATTATCTTTTACTGAAATGCTTTGTAAATAAGTTTGAATTCATTTCTGAATTGTATTGAGAAGAGTAAAATGTTTTCTTAAAGCTTTAGACAGAATGCAATGAAAGATATCTCCATTGCTTTGAACTAGTGTGGCAGATACAGGATTCATGAGTTATCCAGCTTCAAATAAATGAAGTATTGGTTGATCATGATAGATTGTTTTCTCAAAATAAAAATGCATTTCAAAGTTTCCCCCAGTTTTCTGGAAAATGAGCAGAGATATTGACATGTACATGTATATCTGTGTACATGTTGATATTTGAGAAAAAAAAATATGATTATAAATTCTTAAAACAGTTGTAGGAAAGGGTTTTAAAAATAGTAAAGTAAGAAGAGTTGTTTTGTATGATAGGTTATAGAAACATTATATATATATGTACAAAGATAAGTAGGTATCAGATTTCAAACTATACAAAAAAAAAACAAAAATTGTGTTTGAACCGACCTGCATAGTACTCGAACTCGTGACCTCTTGTGTATAAGTTAGGCGCGTTTCCATTACGCCTAGATGTTGCTTGTGTTCACTTAGGATCCACTTTCTTTTATACTGAATTTGATACTATCCAGACTTTAACTCAATCATCTATATTAAAAGCTTGTTTACTACTGATTATTACTTGATCATTTCTTAATTATAATGACAGACTGAAATACATGTCTCCAGTGGATTTTATGGCCAAAAATCAAGATACAATAATTAAATCTGAATTGCTAAAAATCTAGATCAAACAGAATGTTCTTGTAAAAAAAAAAAAGTATATACTCTGAACTTAAACAAGAAGAACACATACATCTTCATATGTATGTGTATGTTATTAGATATACACTGATATATTTATATTGGTAAGTTATTTTGATCCTGGATATATTTTGTTTATTGGAAAAACAAAATGACCTTGGAAAATATATTTGTAATGAATGATATATCTGTATATCATCTCTAAGTAAAAAAAAAAAAATCCTTATGAAATTAGGGTGGAAATAGGTGGGTCATTTCACACACCAGTCACCATGACTGACCTGGAGTTTATTGTTCCCTTCCTAAACTCTGGGTGCCCACCAATTTCCACACTGGCAGTCTAGAGTTAGGTTATCAGGTCATTCTGGATTCGGGATGTTGTGGAGCTTAGTGGCGAGCTGGATGGCGAGACGTACCACTTGTATATGATATTATTTATTCCGCTGTGTATTCTGTATGAGGACAAGTTTATATAACAGTCCAGTGTTGTATTGTTGTTGTAAACTCTGATGTTGATGTAATGTATAAAATGATATAGTTCTTTGATTTAAAGATTATTCATTTATCTATTATATGTTGTTCCGCTGCGAATGTGAGATTCTGATATTTGTTTCTGTTTCTGTGTTTTCTGTTGTTTCTTCTTTCGTTTTCTTCTATCTTTTCTTCTACCTCTTCTTTCTTAAACCCTAAGAATTCGGTTTTCCGGCATTCGATGGCTCGGCAGTCGATACAGTGGACGTATTGATGTCGATATTCGGAAGTCGAAGAATCGGGTCCTTACAACGTGGTATCAGAGCATATGGTTAAGCGACAACCCTGCTCTGTTGGGTGTTACTCATTAGAGATAGAGTCAGTAGTGCTCTAGAATGAGTTGAGTGTAATAATAGATACGAGCGCGTATTTGTTAGTTAATATAAAGTTGTTTTATATTGTGATGATTGGTTTGTTGAGTGGTATATGGATTCTGGTCGGTATTGTCAGTACAACTCTATCGATAGGGATCTCTAAACACTTATATAGAACAATTCGGCACGATATTGTTTAAATTGGGTAAATGAAATAATTTTACCTCGATTATATTTTGTATATAAAGAAATAATTTTTCAGTGTTAAAGTGTGTATAATTGATTGTTTGGTTGTTAAAAATATAAAGATATATAAGTTAATTAAAAGTTGTTTGAATAAGTTGAATTAAAACAACAATTGTAAAAGAGTAAATTGTCTAAGCAAATGAATTATAATGTATGATGTTATAATTAAAATGATTTACAATGGTAAAAAAATGATCTTATATATATAAAGTGGAATTATATAAGTAAAAGATTTGTAATGAGATTTATAAATCAAGGAAAATTTTTGGAAAGAATTTAAAGCACTGAATTCACTATTGTTGCTGGGAAATAGTACGGTGATGACTGCAGCATCATCAGTACCATTTTCGAGTTTCTGTGTGATTGATTGGCTACCATAGTAAATTGGAAATTGAAGTTTTGTTGTGATAAACAGATTTGATTTAAAATCCAAGTTGAAGTTGATAAATATAAGTGAATTAGTTTATACTTATAATATGAAATAAAATTAACTTTGGTAAAAGTTAAATAAAATTTATTTAGAATGGGAATCTAAATTTAATTTATAAGTGGAAACTTAAGTTAATTTGAACAAAAGATGTTTAATTGGAATATAACTTAAGTAATGGTGAATGAATTTGATTTTGGGTATCAAAATTAATTAATGAAATGAAGTAATGAATGTGAACTTGAATTATATAAATGAAATTCAATTTTATTTGTAAAATGAATTAGCAATTGAATTAATAAATGGATTGAATATTAATCAATCTAATGTGAATGGATGGAATGTTAATCAATTGAATGTAAATAATTGATATGGAATAATGAATGTAAATGATTAATTCGTAAAAAGCTAATAAATTGGAAGTTGAACAAATTGAATGGAAGTCAATTTAATATCAACCAATTGAAATTAAAAGTGTTGAACCAAATTGAATGTAAAGTAAAGTAAATTGAATAAATTTGGTTGTAATGGATGTACATTGGTTGCTAGATTGATTGTTAGTTGATTGTATATAAATTCATTAAGTGTTAATGAAATTGAATTAGCGAATTTGAAAGCTAAAGTAATTGAAATCAAATTGGAAGTTAAGAGAATCTTAAATAGAATTGAATTTGATTTGTAAGTGAACTAATGTGAATGTAAACTAATTGAATTTGAACGAATGAATATTAGTAAAATCCAATGTTAACAATCAAATGTGATTAAATTGGAAACTAATTCAATGAATGTTAATAAGAAGTGAATCTATATTGATTTGGTTATGAATTGATTTGGATAGACATGGATTTGTTGGATGTTTATTGGATGATAGCTGTTTGATGGTTGCATTTGTTGTTTGTTGCATTTGCTATATTGACACATATGTAGTTGTTATGTTTCTATATGAAGTATATCGATATTATTTTCTATATACATGTTCTCATTTGTTTGATTGAGTGTTTAGTAGGTGCGGATGGCGTTTGCTTCGCATTTGGAGCTCGCTTTCGCGCTATATTAGCCGTATACGCTCACTAAAAATATATAAGGTACATATCTCGGATTAAATATCGTACTTTTACACTTTTTTCCCTACGGGATGCCTCATCACTTGATGAGATGTATATTTGTGATATATATAAACTGTCATTTTTTTTCGGATCGAGCCGCGCAAAGGAGGCTATGGCGAATTTTTTCAAAAATTTAAGGCGTTAGAATATTTTTGAAAAATTTGAAAACTAAGTATGATTTTGAAAACTTAGTAAAGATTTTGTAAGAAGTTTAACTTTGGATTTTGGAAAAGTTAAACACTTAAGGAATTTGTGAAATCTAATTTAAACGGTTTGTTTTGGAAAGTTAATGGATTTTGTATCTTCTTCTTACTTGGTAATTTCGAGGACGAAATTCTTTTAAGGGGGGAAGTTTGTAACGACCCAGAATTTATATTAATTAAAATTTGAATATTTAATTGATTTTAAATACAAATAAATGAATTAATAAGTCGAATAATTGGATTTAATTGAGTAATTAAATCGATAATTTAATAGTTGAAATTCCAGAAATAATTGGAAATCTGAATTTAAATGTGAATGAAAATGATTTATAAAGTTTTATTAAATCATATTGAAGTTATAGAGATGTTATAGAACTTTTAAAATTAAATTTAGAGTTAAATTGTGAAAATTGAATATTTTAATATTTAATTATCGACTGAATATTAGCCATTTTTTGAACAGTCTCAGAATTGAACGAAACTAGTTCCATTGGATCCGTAATAGTTTGTTATTATCGGATTTCAATTTTCGTTGCAATCGGAGTTGTCGTTTGACCGTGGCAGCTCGAAACGCATCGAAATCGTTTTAATTTTAAATTCGGCGAGTTAAAATAGTCATTTTTCAAATAGTCTCGTACTTCGACAAAACTAGTTTCATCGGATCCGTAATGTGATATTATTGTAAGGTTTCAAATTTTGTGTCAATTGGATTTACCGTTTGTCCAGGGCAAGCCAAAACGCCTCGAAATCGATTTAAATCGGTTTAATTTAAATTGATCGTTTATTGTCATATCTCACACATACGATCGAAGTAGCTTTCGAAACCTGTTCCATTGTGTCCAGAACGCGGGGTAAACTCCAGAAACGCCCATCATCGCACGTAAATCGGAGTTCGGAAAATCCGGAGTGAATAGTTTTCGTCGTTTTTTCTATAAAAGCCCTTCTATTTTTATTTTATTTTCACAAAATTAAAACCCTAACCCTAGAAAACAAAGCCAGCCGTCACTTTCATATTCTATGGCCGAAAATCAATCTTCTTTCCTCCTCAGTCTTTTCAAATCTACAAACAATTAGTTAATGCTTCCAACTAGGATATTGTAGGGGGAGGAGAGCTCTTCGAATCCATACGGGTATGGCCATGATCGACGCAATGATGAAGGAGGATTTTGGCCACGAACGCACACGTTTTTTTCGCGTTTTCTTGGAATACGTGCGACCGAGCTCCACTTCCTTGGGGCTGTGGGTAGCTCTTGTCACGAGCTTTCAAATGGTAGAGGTTGATCATCTTCAAACGTTTGGAATTGGTCACGAAAATTGTTGATAAAGTGGCGGTTGTGGGTTCATTTTTCATGAAGTATACTGGAGTTAACGTGAGGGAGGGTAGAAGACACGAACGGGCCGATCTGGAGCAAGCAAGAAACGAATGGCAGATATCGAGTGGGTTTGAAATTAAAAATAATTTGTAAATAAATTATAATTTATATCGTGAATGTTTAAAATATCATATCTCTTTCGTACGAGGTCGAAAAATTACGAAACAAGCGGCGTTGGGTTCGTATTGTCGAGCTCTTCGACATGGAACTGGATGGGAGTCGTTTGGAGTAAGTGAAAATTTCGGGTAAAATTAAACGTGTGTTTAATTTTATTCGAAATAAACGCTGGAACGGAATTTAAAATCAAGGTGAGAACTTCTCACTCAATCGAACAGTTTCAATTTATATTTTAAATAGTTAGATTTAAAATTTGTTGATAGTGTTGATTGTGATGATTGAATGATGATTGCTATTTATTGTGTTAAATAGACATTATACGCCGTTAGTAAGCGGAGGTTATTTATTAAAAACATATACCGCGAATATTTCACATTGAAGTGGAATTGGTATTATTTATGTATATAGCAATATATATATATTGGATATGTATATATTGGAGTTGATTTTCCGCATTGCATAGCGGATGAGACCCTATTGCGCCGCATAATAGCGGATAATATTTATTAAACCCATATACCGCGATAATTCCGTACTGGAGCGGAATTGGTATTGTGCTAACATCTGTGGATGCAGGGAAACAGGTTGGAGGGATCCGACTGGATTACTCAACTGTATTGATTTATTTACAGATATTGTGATATTTGTTGATTATCTTATGATGTTATATGATATTTGATTGTTGTGATTGATTGTTTGGTGCTGTTGCATCATCGGATCCATTTTTGAAGTTTAAAAATAACGATTTAATTTTAAAAGGATTTTAAAAGTGATTTTAGAAAGTACTTTTTATTAAATTTTTAAACTGATTCATTCTAAATAAATAAACGTTATAATTTTTATGTAATTAAAATTAGGATGTTTGTGAAAATATAATAAGAATGTGGTTTTTGAAATATAAGTTGATTAAATTGTAATTGGTTTAAATTGAAATTTTCGACTTATTATAAATGGATTATATTTATAGAAGATGTATAAAATTGTTATTTTTTTAAATAAAAATAAGGAGATTATTTAGGAGTTCTATAAATGTTAAAATGAACTTATAAACAGATTTTATAAGTAAGTAATATTAATAGATATACGATTTGTGAAGTTATAAAATGAAGGATTTTGAAACTAAATGAATTATAAGTTATCAACTTATGATTTTGATTTTTGTTATATAAATGAGTCAAATGGAATTGTTTAAATAAGGGATTTCATAACTTGAAATTGTTATAAAATATAAAATTGTGATTTATAAACATTGTTTATAAATCCGAAATCACTTATTTTGATAAGTGAATTGTAGAAGTTAATTAAAGGAATTATATCCACGATTTTGGACAGTGGATAAGCCTTTAAATAAAATGTGTAGAAATGTTGGATTTGGATAACGAAGTATATTCACGATTTTGGACAGTGAATATATTATTAAATAAAATGGATATGTTTTGGAGAAGTGATATTACGAAATGAAGTAATTGTTTTAAAAGATGTTTTAAAACGTGTTAAGTATCGAATACGTAGATTTCAACATTCATTGTTGAAATAGACGTTTCGAGCAATAAGGAAATGGTGGACTATAACACTGTTGTTATAGTAAATGGTTTCCGAAAGGAAATTTTTTGTGTAGTATTGGGATTTATATATCTATCTAAATTTCGAATCCCTATACTAGTGATTTTGAGTTATCGTAACGATGTTTTACGTAACATTCATTTTGACTCAAATAAAATTTGTGAAAGAGAATGATTTCCTTAAAGAATGAAATATATACTTAATTATGATTTAAGTATATCGGATATTTTCCAAGTGTTGAAAATAAATGATTTGTGAAATACTTATTATTAAATAAGTATGGAAATGTTTTTCCAATATGAAATGAACTGTTTTGAGATTTTATCTTCAAAGATAAATTGAAAAGTGGAAACTGATTTGGAATTGTTTTCAAATGGTTAAGTGTGGAAAATTATATATCTTGTAAAGATATTTTTGGAAATTTAATAATTTGGAAAATTATTTGGAATCTGATGATGTTGCGCATCTTTATTGATAGTTAAATAACCGACTATCAATATTTACCCTTGAATGGGTATTTGTTGTGAATTGGATGAATTTGAATGCCACACTTATTTTTGAATAAGCGCTCACTATTCGGGTTAGCCGGGAAAGGACCATGGGGTCGTATAACCCATTCCGAATAAGTGATACGTCGAAATGGATTGCATTTGATGACCGGTGTTGAAGACCGGATATTTTTGAAAACGGAAGGATTACCGTCGAGTTACTCTACATCGGCTGATCTCCGATATAGAGGTTTTATCACCCTTAGTGACGGGAAGTCCGGACGTGATTAGAAAATTATCCGGATTTGCAAGGGCTTCGTGAGAAGTGCCTTCGGTTCTATTCGATCCCGGAACAGACTTGTATGGTTGTGTGTCTGACATTACAAATTGAGATATAAAGCTGATTTCTTTCAAATACATTTCTGTTGGTGGGGGAGAATTTATTCTCTTAGCTTAACACCCTTCTTTGAGACGTACGAGCTCAGAGGTTATGTAGTTGAAATTTATCAGCGATATACTCCCAATTTGGTAACGTGGCATACTGAGTGTTGCTGTGAAATGATCATTGTTTGATCATTTGTGATATGATCATTTGTTTGATCATTTATCTTTGTGATCATTACTTTGATCATTTGTTTGACCCGAAGCATGGCTATGTGACAAAGCGTAGCTTTGTGGACGAGACTTCGTCGGACCTCACACCCCGCAAATGGTCAAAACAGGAAAGATGCGGCAAGGTTATTAGTGGGTAGTGCCCCTTTAGTGTATGTCATTCCTTCTGGATAGAGGTGGTATCATGGTATGGAGCCCAGATACTTAACCTATGTGGTTGCTGCATTATTATTCTTATGTGGTTGTTGGAAATCAAGGATCCTCGGATATAGATCGTTTACGATCGGGGGATGACATATTTGTGTCAGTAGTTACCCAGTTAGGGGTAACCCGGCCTTGTGTTGGCAGAGATCTAACCGTAATGTTAGGTTATTTCTCGGGTCGCCTTTCCAGGGGCGTACCTATGTGGCAATGGGAAGTTCCTTGGCCTGACCATTTGTTGGAAATCCAAACTCCAATACGAACTTTGTACGGTATTAGTTGTAGAACCTGCCATTTATGTACGGTGGTCACCACTATTTAGATGGTAGCTATAGTAGGCATACGATACTGGTCGTATGTTGGCTAAGATTAATATTATAATTTCGAAATGTTTTTTACACTATGCACTAATAATAATATAAAAAAGGATTTGATTTTGCGTAGTAAGCATCTTTGACTATCATAAGAAGAAATCTCCTCCAATTCTGCGTTTGCATTGTGTGTGTGGCGGGAGGTCTTATGGTAGTTTCATTTTCCAAAAGCATTGCGAAATTGACTTTAAAATCTTCATGTTGTTTGTTTTGAAGATAAACTGTTTTAGTTCTCACACCAGTCACCATGACTGACCTGGAGTTTATTGTTCCCTTCCTAAACTATGGGTGCCCACCAATTTCCACACGGGCAGTCTAGAGTTAGGTTATCAGGTCATTCTGGATTCGGGATGCTGTGGAGCTTAGTGGCGAGCTGGATGGCGAGACGTACCACTTGTATATGATATTATTTATTCCACTGTGTATTCTGTATGAGGACAAGTTTATATAACTGTCCAGTGTTGTATTGTTGTTGTAAACTCTGATGTTGATGTAATGTATAAAATGATATAGTTCTTTGCTTTAAAGATTATTCATTTATCTATTATATGTTGTTCCGCTGCGAATGTGAGATTCTGATATTTGTTTCTGTTTCTGTGTTTTCTGTTGTTTCTTCTTTCGTTTTCTTCTATCTTTTCTTCTACCTCTTCTTTCTTAAACCCTAAGAATTCGGTTTTCCGGCATTCGATGGCTCGGCAGTCGATACAGTGGATGTATTGATGTCGATATTCGGAAGTCGAAGAATCGGGTCCTTACAATTACTTACTTACCCATTCCCAAGGTATGAAATACCGACGAAGCCTTATCAACCACCCAATACTTCCCAGTCCATTAGCAACTTGATGCTTCTAAAAATGAAGCAGGCTTCTACAATTGCCATATAATACTTTTAAAAGAGAATAAGGCAGACCTTGCCACATAAGACCTCAATTGAGGTAGACTCCATCATTTAAGACCTATTCCTAAGGTGGACTTCTAGCGTCGTCATTATTGGTCTACTGGTCCTAACTACAGAGACTTTTGACTATATAAGGCCTTATAATTTATAATAGTCATACCACTAACACATCTATCGTTATTAAAGTTATAACAATGTGAGAGACTATACCCAAGCCACTTAATACCTCATTAATAAAGACTAGGTAGGCCTCTGACCATTTAATACCAATTTATAGGTAGGCCTTTGTCGTTTAATACCTAACCCCAAGGCAAACTTCTCACTTGTATTATCTAGCTGACATTGCTTGGAAATCTCATTGGGCAACTTGATACTTTTTTCATAGGAAAGAACAGGACACTACAGCCATTTAATACCTCAAACCTGAGGCGAGCCCTTTCTTGAGATATCCATTATCACTCTTAATTATAAATATGGAATCTCATTTTGTTACTTCTTTCGGTATGGAGGCGGGCCCTGCAATAGCCACTTAATACCTCGACACTGAAGTGAACCTTTTTGGAGGTATCCTTATTTATTTGGAATCTCAATAGGTTACTTAATACTTCCTTTTTGGAGGGAGGCAGACTCTGTAACCATTTAATACCTCAAACCTGAAGCGAACCTCTAGGAGATACCCATCACCACTCCTAATTCCAAATTAGGACCATTTAATACTTTTCAGTTAAGAAATCATGCCCAATCTCTCACGTCATCACGGGTCCTAGGATTAGTGATATCTCACATCAGTAGTTAGTGCACTCAACTGCCAGTTGCCTCAAAGTGAAGGGCAGTCTTCCGTCGAGTGACTCTACTGACCTTGCATCACTAACCCACTAAGTCTAATTAACTATCCTAAGCTTTTAATTATAATATCTTAGGTAGACATTAGGGTTAGCTTACTAATTACCTTTTTATTTAAGGTAACAGATTTACCTTAAATACTTATCTATCCATAAATCCCCCATTTTATGCTCATAAATGTCAATATCTGCATAAAATCATAACGGACATTTCTTAAGACATTTACGTATGATTACCGATTTCAAATTTGTAACCTTTTATATCTATTCCATTTTTATCAGTCCCATCAATCCATTTCTCTCTATTAATTATAACTCTAGATTTAATATTATCCATTATTTCTCATTAATTGCCTATTAATTGGAGTTACAGTCTTTAATTCCCATACTAACAATTTTTAACCCTTAATCTAATTCTATCCATTATTTCCCATTAATTGCCCATAAATTGGGGTTACAATCTTTTATTTCCTATTAATTATTGACAATTCCTAATTTATTGCCCATTAATAGGAATCACTACATTTCCTAATTCTACCTATTCGTTACCTTAAATATAATAATAACTAACGAACGTTACGCATAAATAACGCACGAATAAACGCTGTTCTTCTTTATTACCATAATAAATATGTATGAACTACCTAATAAAACTACCAATTTGTAACCAAATATATTCTACTCATAAATATGTAACTAGAATATCCTTTCCATGTTTAATTTGCTGGAATTAAATTCCTTAGGATGATTTTTCACTATGATTTCCATAAATAGGTTTAACACAAAGGGAGAGATTGACTCCGTTTGAAATTACAAGGAATAGATAATTTCTTTTTAATTGAAATAGAAAGTGTAAACTACGAAGAATAAATCTATACTTTACACATCTCTTCCTTTTTATTTGCATATATTCCTTGTTAAATCCAACATCGTCTTTTTCTACGAATGTGGAGAAATAAACAAATTTATAAAAATCAAACGAATGTTTTTCCCACAGATTAAACTATGAAAAATCTACAACATAACAAAAATTGGGCAGTAATTAAATAATCCTATTTTACACCCAAGTACATATCTAGAATAAAAATTTACAACATTCAAATTATAAAATCTTTGGGACTGATTTCCAAATCTAGGTGTGAACATATTTCAAATTAGTCTAAAATAAGAATATGTAGGCAATAGTTTTTTACATTAATTGAAGCCTGCAATTCACAAATAAAATTGATCTAGGTATAAAAATCAACGTATGCCAACAGAATAGATTTAAACGCGTAAACAACATATATAATTTTCCACCCACCTTTTAAAAGCGATCCAAATCTCCAGATCTGAAGTAGAAACTTAAATTCATCTCTAAATCGTTTTTAATCCAAGAAATATGTATAGAAAATGTATATACATACATTAGAATTACTGATCTGAGAAGAGACTTGGGATTAGGAGAGAAAATAGATACAAATATACATATACATATATAAATTCCCTCAAAAACGCGTATAGTTGATTCTCTTCTATTCTCCTTTTTATTAGATTTCTATTCTTCTCCAATTTATATAAATATAGATATCTTATTTTTATAATTTAAAAAAAAGTGGAGAAGAAGGAATGGCAGAGCTTTGTTGTTGCCTCTAGAGAAATATGAGAAGAGAAGAGAGGGTTAGGCCTGAATTTATAAGCGCTAGAATCAAACAAAACCGTCAGATCGAAATATATTAAATCCGGGCCGTTGGGCCTTGGCTAACCCTAGCCGCCACACAGGAAGCGGTCGACCGCACCCTACAAAGCGGTCAACCGCCCCTGGTTGACCACTAATAGTGGCAGGTTAACTATGGGCCTAGGTTAATTAATATAAAATGTTAATTAGTTCTCATCAAATTATTTCCGTTCTAAAATCATTTTTCGTCCGTAACTTCTTTATTTTGACTCTTATCGCAAAACTCTAAATGAAAATTGCCCAGAATTTTTCCACGAACGCAATGGTGCAATTTTCATGGTCAAATTCCATTTTTGGAGCTTAAGTAATTAACTAACTTACTAATTAAATGACTAACGCTAAATTTTGGGGTATTACGTGTATATTGTTCATTGTATCAATTTTACCAAACAAGAGCCATCTTTGGAATGGACCTAAGGTTCGATTGACTTTTATTATGTCAAAAAAGTACCATTTCGAAGAGGGTTGTTATTTATTCATTATTTTGAAATATTGAGTGCTTGTGCCTTTTGATCATTTGACCATTATGCATAATTAGTCTAGTGCTCAATGTACTCAGTTTCTATAATATTCCATATATCTAAACAATTAGGGTGGAAATAAATTTTCATTTTACATGTCCAACAAGCATAATTACTACCATTAAAAGGTGGTGGTTCAGTAGTATATTGTCTTTCTACAAAAACCATTAAAAAGGGTATTTGTATCACTGGCCATTTAAGCTTTTTAAAACTCAAATTTCAAAAATTTTAAAGCCAAAAAGCTCTGATATCAAACGTGGGGTACGTGATGCGCTACCCGGATAATATGAAGAATGGATCTTAAGGCTAATGTAACACTAAAGGGGGTGAATAGTGTTTTCCAATTTATAATCAATTTACTTTGTGATTATTAAATTTAACAATACAGAATTAGAATTACAAGTAGTAATTCAAGCTTTGCAATAAATAAATTAGTAAATTAAAGGGAAGGTACCAAGATTTTTATACTTGTTCGAATTCTCAATCCTACATCTAGTCATGTACCCTATACAGAATTCCACAACAACCAACTTGCATTTTCACAGGTGGCAAGCAAACCTTTACAACTTGACTTTAAACCATGTAGCAAATAACACCTATCCTGATTTTCCATAGATGGAGGGAACACCTAACATCTAGCAATACTATGGATGGCAAGCAAACCCGACCTCTTAACTTTCCATGGATGGTCAAGTAGTATTCAATATAACTTCTTATCTGTGCAGTTAAAGCCCCATTAAAGCTCCACAAAATCCTCGATATAGCCCGTAGCGTTGTTTAACCGCTACGCTATTTCAATTTAGCACTATTGAACAGTCGATCCACTTTAAGCCTCGCTATTTTCCACTACACCCGCTAAATCAAGGCATTTTAGCACCCACTTTAGCAATATTAATATACAAAGGTTGATTTGACCAGTTCTCTTTTAAAATAAATAAAAAAAGTTAGGATAAAGAGCTAATTTTAATGCATAATTTCTCAACGTAAGTTAGAAATATATTTTAGTCGCCACATTTAATCTACATAAATCATGATATTCTTCGGTTTTGTTATATAAGATTAAACAATATTACGTTTTCTACACAAATGATGTGAGAATGATAATGATTTAATTTAAAATATTTGGTTTTATATCTAATGAAGCTTTTTGCACCTCATCAATTTTCCGCTATATCTCATCTTTATCTCCTCTACAACTTTTTACACCTCCACCGCTATAGATATGCTAAGCGCTTTAACTACATAGCTTCTTATAGACCTTTGTTAGAAATATTTCTTTAATTTCATTAAATAGGGTCAAAATTTACACTAGTTGATAGAGAATTGAGTGTAGACTCTCTACATTTCAGTAGATTGCAAATTCATTTTTCCGAAGCCTTTATATAGAAGATGAAGAGAAGTGGCTTTTCGCGAAAGGTGAGTGGAAGTGTCTATTCATTTAAAATCAAAAGTTGCGTCCAACGGCTAGTATGTTGATGAACTCATAAGGATATGTCGACATATCCCAGTTTAAAATTCCAATTTATTTATGAAAATTGTTTTAACTCTTTTAACTTTTAAAACAAAAATTGAACTTTTATAAATTGAATTTGGAGAATAAAATATAATTTTAAAAGAGAGGATTCAAAGAATTGCTAAGGGATCTTTAACATCTAATTTTATAACTCGATATGCTATAAAACTAATTGACAACTATCTTGTACTTTTCCATTCTTTGTTCCTTAAGTCTCTTTTGTTCTCCTAGCCCTGCCTTTGAATTTCCTTGACTCCTTAATTCCTCTCAATCTACTTGATCCCTCTTGACCTTACTTTGCCTTATATCGGAGTTCTTGTATTATTCTACCTTGATTAGTCGATTGCAACTCTACTTGATTAACCTGCAATATATCTTGAGAGAGTTTTGTCTATTTCCCTTACTATATCATATGCAAACTTGGAAAATCATCAATACCAATATTTATCTGGTTGCTATCATCAAAACAATACCTACGGTTCTAACACTACGTGTCAAAATTCAAAATTACATCGTGAGGTAATCTGCGAGTCAAATTGAATGGACTTAAGCACATTGACTGGAAAAACGTTCCTCTAATATCAAAATTTGAAATCGACGAGGTAATTTCCACTAACCTTATACGAAATTGCTAATTATGTTATATGAAATCGCAAATTCTGTTTTTGGATGAAATTAAGTTTAACATATGTACTTACTCTTAATTATATATCCTTATAAAAATAGGCAACTCAACTTCACTCATTATCAAACACACTTTGGCCAACAAAATATGATTACACCTTAATGATACATCATTATGTGAATAGGGAGGAGTGGCTTTGAGAGTTAATCTTATTCGTTTTTTAGGTACTACTGAAACTCTTACTCAATATACTCACATATTCCATCAAATTGAGTCTTTATTTCTTTTGCACGTTTTGTTTTCTTCTTCTATTTTATATTCTATGAACTTATCATACATATATAACTTGTGTATCAAACACATATATTTGTATCTTAGATAATTCATCAATGAATTTGACAAAGTTAGTGGATCTACTTTTGGTATCATTAGACCTAGGACTGCATACAGCTATACATATCAATCCAAAGAGTTCGTTAACTCTTTTGTTGCTCTAACTAAATAGGCATTGTGCCCTTAATTAATTAATACAACTCACATGCATCATATGATTTATATTCGTATGATTAAAAAACTATTTCTCAAAGATAATACTTATTACATGATTCTAAAATTAATTTTTAAATATTTTAGATGCTTCGGTATTTTCCATAACTAACAGTTAGTATTATTAAGAAAATAGATACCGTCATCGGAATGCTAAAACATGGATTTATTTTACATCGAACATTTATAAAATCCATATGAAAATTAAATGATTTCTATTTTCGGCCAATACCAAAAATAATTATTATTTATAAATAATATTCGGCATGTACGAACGTAATTTTTCAAAACTTGATGTGTCCACTTGTAAGAGTTATATGGTATTCTCCTACTATTTCCGTTGTTACAATAACAACATCTAAAATTGAAAGCTCCATTCAACCAATTACTATGGGCTAGTTATCTCTTTACTGTAACTAATATATAGTTGAGAACTTTAGATTAAAGAAATATTATAGAGAACGGTTATCTATAATAAAAAATGCATTTGGAATAGAAATCATATTTCCTGTTCCCTATAAAGCATCTATAATAATTCTATTTCTGATGCATCTTCATGAAGCAGAAGTGACAATTCACCATTTTCATTCCAATTGTGCTAGTATTATTGTTTGCACCAAAAATTGGCACAAACACCCAAGAAATTCGTAATAGAGGAATAAATAAAGAATATTAAATGTAAACACAAAGAATATAGCAATAAAGCAATAAGAGATAAGTGAACAACATAGACACAGTAGTTTATAGTGGTTCGGCGTTGTTTGCCTACGTCCACTTTGAAGATATAGCAATAGAAATTTGATTAGAATCCTTAGTTACAAAAGAGTACAAAGCAACAAGCAGCCTAAAGATCCTAAAAATGAACAATCAAGTCTTTATTTATAGAGGAATACGGTGAAATATCTCCCTGAAAATTCGGCAGAAGGCTCTCCAGATCCATAGGGGCCCACAGGAGGGATCGCATGGCCTAAATCCCAAGAAATAGAGATTAGGGCCGATCCTTATTTTAGAGGAGTTGGGGCTGCGATCCCTATGGGAGCTTCTCCATGTTGTATTATGCTTGTCCTTCAAGTTTCATGTCAATTCGACCTGCAGATGTTGAGTTACTGATCGATCTTTGTTGCAACGTGTTGCATAATCTGACTCTGGTCGATCCATCTAGAGGGAAGAGGGCCAATCCCTCTTGCTTGCTCCTTTTTGGGTGTGATCCCTAGGGTCCCCACTTCTTGTTCCCAAAGTTGCATATGTATCTGAATTCTGGATTTTGAGATATCAATCGTTTTCTGTTAAGTTGCATTGTTTAACTGAAGTAATCCATCCCATTGGTAGAGAGGGATCAAACCTAATCCCTTTTCTAGACTAGTTTATATTCCATATTTAGAACATTATGTATATCATATCTCTTGATTCCGTTCAATCACGGCTTCATGTTATCATCTGTACTAGATTTCTGGTCCCACAATCATCACTCTGGGTTTTTGGCCTTGATTATAGTCAAGTCTAACTTGTCCAGTCAGTTTGGATATAGCCGGGTAAAAATGCCGGATAACACTTGCCCTCCAAAGTACATCTTGTTTCAAACATTATGTGCTTTGAATTGAAGCAAGTTAGAGTTTTCGAAATAAAACCATCGCTATCTCCCCTTTGAATTATATTTCAAAGTGTTGTATCTTTCCCTAATTGTCGTGACGATTGTTCAATTTCCGATAGTATAAATTTTGGATTGTATTCCATCAGTTGTCATCTGTGTCCGGTTCTATGGAGCAGGTAGACTTTGGCTACCTAATCTGGTTTCGTCTTTGAAAATATCAAGTGAGAGAAATCAATTTCTATCGATTTCAAAAATTGAATATTTAGAATATACACGTGCATGTTCAGGTACACGTTCTTGTCATTGGCTCCCTGATGCATTTGTACACTCACAAATCATCACCAATTCTTATTGAACTAGATACAACCACATTGCATTCATATATTATTGGGTTTTTAAAATAGGGATCGAAAATTCCCCTTCTTCACTTAGGGATTGTACATGATCCCTTTCTTTCTCTCTTCTTTCCCTTTTTTAATATATAATGTGTACATAGGGATCAAATGGATCTCATTTGGATAGGGATTGTATCTGATCCCTTTTAATGGATGGGGCTTTGCATTTTTCGCTTAAATGGAATACGGGATGATCCCTTGACCCTATATATAAACTATTTTCTTTCTCCCATTCTCCCACTTTACTTCGGTTGCTTTCATTTATTTGCTTGTCCACAACTGAACCCTACTCCCCTCTTTTCCTTCTTTAACTTCGAATCAAAATCCATCATGACCCTTCATACCTTTATCAATCTGATCCCTCTTCCCCTTTAATTTCGATCATCCTCAAACCATTCGCCATCGCCATTGACTTCTTCACATATCACCACCGATTTATATACATTAGTAGGTTTTTTTATTGTGTTTGATTTGGTGATGAGATGATGAGTCTTTCCATATTTAATTACGTGGACAAGGGGTTGAATTAAGTGAAGAAGAGAAGAACGGTGGCGACATTGGGTTCGGTGAGGTGGTAGAAGAGGAGAAGGAAAGGAGTGAGGGATCGTACTTATGCTTTAAAAGGGGAAGGAAGGGATCGGTGGTTTGTTTCTTCAAATAGGGTTTGCAGGAAGGAGTGAATGGAGAGAAGAAGGGATTCAATTATAGGGATTGGTGTGATTTTGAGAAAGAAGGGATCAGTCAAATTGGTGGACGAGAGATCGGTTGTTGATGCTTTGGAGAGGGATCGATGGTGTTATAGAACGGAGGGATCGGTCATAAACTTTATGAGAGGGATCGGTTGAATTAAGATAAAGGGATCTGCTCTATGATAAAAATGGCTTAAAAGCATGTAAATTTTTAACAAGCCAATCCACTTAAATGCGTATGAACATTCAAGATCTATCCCACCTTAATGAATGCGAGCATATTTGACTATGACGGACAAGAGGACTTGCATATCTATCATCAAACTTGAAATTGAATGACTAAGTTTCGGGGACTTGAATATGAATTAAAATTTAACGTATGGACTTCAATAATGAACTTCATACTTCGATATGTCGATGGTCAATCCCGACGCTTGCATAACCGATCCACGTGAATGCCAGTTGAGATAGTCAGCAATGACAGTCATGCTGGTCAGAATCCAAAGTCTCGTCACTGTTTTTGCTTTTAATTCTGAATTGGTTATCTCTGCATTGCAAGTCATTACACCACACTAGTTTACACTAAGCACGGGGGGTGGGTAAATGTTTCTTATCTTGATTATCTACTGAGTTTAGTTGATATGGGCTCCAGACGCTTATGGCGTTTAGCCGTGATGTCTTCCAGTCAACCTTCAGAGCATAGCAATCCAGGTGCGGAATTGAGCTCCGCAACTGTATTTGGTAGACATTCTCTCGAACACTAAACTGAGTAATCGGAGAGTCCCAGTCCATTAGTTGACCTTTTCTCTGATGTTCCCATCCTTCCTATGGAATAGATAGATCCTACCCCTGATACTTTAGAAGGTGCTATGTTTCTAGATGATCCAGTGTACTCTCAATCCTCCAGAGTTGGAGAGGCCGCTCTCCGTAGGCTATGTTCTAAATTTGGGATCCCGTTTGGAGATATTCTAGTCCCTTCATGGAATGACAGGGCCTAGTTGACCGTAGAGGGGTATACGGCTTGTAATAAATTTATGTGCTGGGCCAGATGAGTACCGCCCTTCAACGCATTTATACGAGAGATGCTACATTATATGGAAATAGCTCCTACTTAGCTGCATTCGAACAACTATGCTTTTCTTCATAGCACTTTCTTACTATTCATGGATGTTCTGTTCCGCTGGCCATCTTCTGAAGACATTAGGTTCATCTACAATTTTAAGCGACGGACGGGAAGCCTTTCTTATACTTTCCTCAAGCCCATGCCCAACTGTCAAGTTCTTACTGGTGCTTGGAACAAGCTCGGTGCCTTTGAGCATGAATGGTTCTACATTCATTGTCCGCCCGACTTCGCAAGGCGATGATTGAAAGGACGTAAGTGTTGCCTTTACTTTATTTTCAAATTCTTAAGACCAAGTCATACCCTGAACTAAAAAATACTTTGAAAATTTATAGGTGTCCATCCATGACCCAAAGGCAATAGTAATTCAAGGACAGTCTCTGTAATTCGTGCTACCCCAATCGAAGATAGGGACATTATATCAATCGTAACTAATGAGTGGTTATCTCTTTTCGGGTTGCTGGAAAAGGGTTGTAGCATTGGGCATCCAGGAAGCATTGCACAGCGAAGGAATTCTGTGGAACAAGAAGGCAGCACTAGTAGTCCTGTCGTGCCCACAATCGAAGTGGCTTAGGACGATGTTGAAGATGGCAAAATCAGAGGTGATGACGCCAATGAGCCTGGCAATGATGATGTAGGTTCGAGCAATACGTCTGTGGTCGAATCATCATAAGGCACACAATCTCATGCATCGACAAGGAAAGGGCTCAGTTACAAACTTCGTAAGAGAAAAATGATAAAAAGTCCAAACTCCTTATCACCTCTGTTGAAGAAGAATCTTCCTCTCAGCCTTAAGAAAGTTTAATGGAAGGATTCTCAAGTCTACCGATTCAAAGACGACATCGAGACTTTTGACTTTCCCAACGTTAGTGTCGAGGTACTTAATTCTCCCACCAGGACTAGTGATTACATTTCTCCTACTGGCAGAGGAGAAATTACTTGCATGAGCAAGGCTACATCAACTGGTCTGTCGGAGGAAGGGGGACACTAGGACACTCACAATCACGCGTACTTTACTGCACGATTTTTGTCTACCTTTTGTTTGATTGTCACTTATACGCTTTTGTTTGGTTTACAGGTGCTATGTTTCATTCTCATGCCTTTGATCGCTTAAGGGGCTCCTCAACATATTATGGATCCAATCGTGGTCCGAACCCGAGCAGGCATCGAGAAAGGGGTGACGACCAGGAAAGGAACCATCATTCAAGGGAATCTTCATCCTCTAAGCACAAGTCAAAATCTCAATCATTACATCGCCAAGAAGTTTAGCCCAACCCTTCTGTATATAGCAGTGATCAGACTTCTCCTTATGTTCCTCCAACTGCTGTGCCACCCAAGCATTATTCGAATTCATCTAGGTCTCGATGGCCTCGCGACCATTGGCTGAACAAACATCCTTTGTTACACCTAAGCCTACTTTGACTACTACTATTTCTAAGGCCTCTACAACTGAACGGTTGGCCAAACTTAGGGTTAAATTTTCAAAAATCTATTTTGATGGACTATAGTTTCTTCCTTCTATCCATACAATCTTGGGAAATATCAAAGCAAGTTCGCTTGCATGCATCAATGATGTTTTTGTGCAGCATGAAACACTCCAACAGTTAGCTGAGAAAATTTCTAAGGTGTCTGCTGAAAGCAACACGAAATCGATCACCTTAAGCCGGAGGTGATCCATGATAAATATACGATCAAACATCAAGAAGATGAGATCACAAAGTTGACTATGAAGTTAACCGCAGTAGAGAAAAATGCTAAAGAAACGTCTGTAGCAGTTAATCGTCTAGAAATGGCTCACAAGAAGGAACTAGATATTGCTATTCAACGCAGTGGTGCATTTGCCTTAGAGAAAGACACGCTGAAAAAGGAGAATGACACTCTAGCCCACCGCATTGAGGAACTCGAAGAGATTCTTAAGAAAGAGAAGGAAGAAAAACTTGAGGCTCAAGAGGTGTTTCAAAAGTATCGTAAAGAGGCCGTCGAGGCTCGGGAGCTGAAAATTAAACTTGATGAGCAACTCCCTCAGATTGAGGCCCTCAAAGAAAAGGCGAAGGAAGCTGGTTGTTAGAAGGTTAGACGGCAAATTGAGGCCCAATTGGAGGAAACAAGAGAGGAAGGCAGGAGTTAGATCAAGGACATATTTGATTCTTTGATTGTTGAGTACAATACCTAGGTCCTTATCCACCATGCCTTAAGTCATCAGGGAGAGGGTTACCTCGAACTGCTTGGTGAGGCTTGGGACTACATAGTCGATATAAAAAAAAAGACCCTTGGCGAAGCTGGTGTTGATGAGGAAAAACTGGTACGAGAAATTCTACGTGGATCCAAACATTTACATCTCGTCGCTGCAAGGCTGAGATACTTTGATATTTTAGCACCTTCTAGCAAAGGAAAAAACATCGCCGAAGCTTCAAGGGCTGATCCTAAAGATTACTCTTTACTTTACCCAGCCGTCGGTTTCTCTTGGCCCAGGATAAGACCCAAGCTATGATTCAGATAAAACCAGTTATAAATCAACGGTGATGACTCCCATTCAAGAAGGGAGCACTCTGGCAACAACCGAAAGTTAGCCGTATGTAGGTATCTCGCTCTATTCTCCATTACTCAAGAGGTTTCGTTCTTTATGCCCAATTGTTCTGGGCTTATTTGCTTGTTCCCACAAATCTGCAGGTCTCTCGGGCCCTGTCAAACTCCAGAATATGGTGCCGCTATGGAGCAACAACCAACACTTACTTACATTCCAGTAGTTATTGACATTCTAGGGCCCGATGCTCAAGTTATTGGACCTCTTGCTTATGAAAGGGCTGACGATCAGCCGCTACACGATGAATCAGATGATGTTATGATTATAGGTGCCTCCGAACACACCGATAAGCTCAACTTTAAGGAGCGCATCGAGAAGGAGGAGTTGCTGAAAAAGAAGGCCAAAACCGATCCTGTTCCTCTCATTTTCGGAGGTGACAGTGATCTGACTCTCGCATCCGAGAATGTTTCTCCGAAGGGAGGTAAGAGCGTTAAGGGATCAAAGAGAGAAACAGGGGAAGGCATGAGTGGGTCCACTCCTAAGATACTCAAGAGGCAGAAAAAGCAGAAGAAGTAGCCGTCATGTCTGCTTAGTTTGTACATAGGTTATGTAGTTGTTTTTCCTTTTGTTAGTTGTATTTGTGCGGTTACGGCCCCCGCTTTTGGTTAAACACTTATACTATGGTTTTCCAAATTTAATGTGTAAATAAAAGTTCTTTATTTTCTGTTGAACTCTTATGTGAATTTTGTTTGAGTAGTCAAGCTATTACTTTTCCATTCAATGTACTAGTAATTCGTTGCTCGCTGATTTGAATGATAATCCATTAATTCTATCACAGGGCCTCCATACAGTCGTGGCATCAAGTTGTACCAAAACTTGGGCTCGAGTCCTATGCTAAGTTGTCGAATTCAGTAGCTTAAATGATTATACTCCGACCCCCATTCTTGGGTTAGAGGAGTTAGATAGTGGATGGTCAAATTCCATCCTGAGCGAATTTATACTCCTCCTGTCAATTTCAGGTCAGAGTTTACGGAATAGAGAGTGGTCGAACCGCACTCATCTATTTGTTCATACTCATATCTTCATTCTGGGTTTTGAAAGATAAGCTTTAGTACTTTCGATAGGAATGTTTTAATGGTTTTGAAAGGAAGGTTTTGATGCTTTTGAAAGAGATGTTTTGAGTGTTTCAGAAGGCATATATTTAAGTATTTTGAAAAGAAGGTTTGAATACCTTCGAAGGATATATTTTAGTGGCTTCGAAAGATAAGGCCTAAGGTTTCGAAAGCCTTAGTTTTCAAACAAGAAACCCAAACTCAATTTTTAAAGAAAAACCCATGGCAATATGAAAGAGTTTTGAAATGGCATTTAACTTTGGTGATTTTGGAAATAGCAATCCTTTCTAAAGAAAAACCCAATTTCTCTGAATGTGGTTTTCGAATCAGGATTATGTAATTAATTTGAAATATGATTTGAAGTTGAATGAGAAATTTGTTTTATGATTTTAAAAGTTTTTCATATTCATGTGTTTCTGTTATATCAATGTATCTACTATTACCGCATTTGGTCACCGAAAATTAATAAAAATGGATGGCTGCAGCATCCGTAGCCTTTAGTTTTGGGCGTCTAAGTGAGGGAATGTTATACAATTCTACATAACTGACAACTTCGGTCGCAATACCATTAAAGCCATGAATGTAGGCTTTCATCCTCATCTGATCGTAAGCCTTTTGAAAATTATATTAACAGAACTATCATAGTCAATCAAGATCTTCCTTACTAAGGCGGGGCCGATCATGGCCAAAATGACCATTGGGTCGATTTTCGATGCCTCCACCTTATATGCATCTCTGTTTCTAAATACAATGCAGTCTTCCATTATACGCTGTTGTTTGGCCAGAACCTCATCTTCTGTATTAGAATAGCACTCAAAATTCATATGCTTGATTGCAGTAGCATAACGCTCCATCTTGTGCTGGCTTTTATCAGCTGGATGTGATCCTACAGCTATTGTATTGATCACTAATCTTCCACCAGTCCGCTCAAGCTCCTCAGCCCTGTGCGGCGCTTGTCCTCGGTTGGGGTCTAATGTCCCTTGCCCACCATCCTGCGGGGCTTTAACAAACTGCTGTAGTTTTCTTTCCCGAATCAGTTTCTCGATAACATCCTAGAGATGCCTACATTCATTTGTGTTGTGATCATAACATTCATGGAACCAGCAATATTTTCACGTCTGCTTTTGTTTCTCCATTAATTCTTTCGGAGGTGGCTTCCTATACTGCATAGTATTGCATGTAGACAAGTAGACGTTCTCTGGAGATGTATTCAGTAGTATGTAGGTATCATACATTGGAATCCTATACTTTCCTCTTTCAGAATCCCTATTATTCTTCACGGTTCCCATCACCGCCTTTCTTTTGCTAATTTGGTTTATTTTGGACATTTACTTAAACTTTTCCGGAACAGTCCCCAGACTATTTCACTACAATGTTACTCTGCACTCCCTCTCCACTCGGTTCCATAACATTCTTCTTCCTAGAGCTTATAGCTTCCTCTTTCCTCAAATATTGAGCTACTTTTGCATAGAAATGCTCCAACGTTGCAGGTGGTTTGCCAGCTAATCAATCACTAAAGTTAGATTCTGGGTCAATCCCTCTTGTTACCGCCATCAATATTAATGGTCATTCAGATTACTGACTTCTATGACAGCTATATGAAATCTCTCTAAGTAGTCTTTTAGCAATTCTCCCAGAGCCTGGATCATGCTTGATAGGGACATTACATCTTTAGGGGCGAGTTGCATGCATACAGAACTGCTCCACAAATTTTGTTGCCAAATCATCAAATCCAAAAATTAATCGTGGGGGTAATCTCATAAACCACATCGTTGCTATGCCAGAGAGAGTAATAGAAAAGCATCTGCATTTTGTGGCATCATCAACTCATGCAGAATCCATCAGTCATTCATATCTCATGATGTGCTGCTTGGGGTCGGTTTTTCCCTCGTAGGTAAGCATCGACGGCATGCTGAATCTCCATTTATACTCAATGCGTAAGATATTGTCGGTGAACGGGGTATGGATTCTTGAGATCGCTCAATCATAATTGGTCAAGCCTTGGCTCTCCCTTACTAGTTGTCTGATCATAGCTGTCAAGTCCGGCATTGGGATAGTTGGGGCCAAGCGGTAGTCATGCTCTACCTCACGTGAATGGTTTGGTTGATGTCCATGGGCCGTTCCACGCCTTCTTAGCTCAACATAGTCTTGATGTGCATCGCATGCATTTACGTCATCGTCATTCTGGAGAGGTAATTGATCTACATTAACTTGAACTCTAGCATCCAGATCAACTGCGGTGGCTCCACTCCAAATTCCATCAGAAAGAAGGAAAGTTCCTCCTTTGGAGAAGGGATCGTCCCCAATCCCTATAGAGGTTTGGGTCCAATGGTCCTGGCAGCCGGGGAATAGTTGTTCTGATGTATGATGCTTCTACATGATATCCATCGGTTTTGTGACGTCTGCGCCTGTGATGGTCATTTGATGAAGTTGAGCTCTCCGACGTAGAATAGGGAGTTGGCACCCTCCTAGTTTTCCCGCATTGTTGATCCCTGAGTTGAACATTAGATCAATATTGGCTTGAATCTGCTGGTTCAACTTTCGGTGGCTATCCATGAGCTCTCTCACCAGGTTCTGGAAATCGGCTCTTAGGGTGGAATCAACTGGATTGGCAGCATTGGCAACCAATGGTAGATTGTCCTAGCCTCCTTGTTGGATGCTAGCGTTGTCGTTTCCTTCTACATTTTGAGAGGTAGATCTGGTGTTCTTAACCATTGTTGATAGTTTTCCTTAGACTTTTGCAAATCTGTATAGAATGGATAAACTATTTGAAGATAATTGTAGATCTCTTCTTTGGATTTGTGCAACCCAACAGCAGCAAAGAGATACAAATGAAGCTAAGAACCTTGGCTTCCCAGTGAAAGCAACAAAATGTTTGTTCTAAAAATTGGCACAAACGCCCGAGAGATTTATAATAGAGGAATAAAAGAAGAATATTAAATGCAAACAGAGAGAATATAGCAATAAAGCAATAAAAAATAAACGAATAACAGAGACACAGCAGTTTATAGTGGTTCGGCGTTATTTGCCAACGTTCACTTTCAAGAGATAGCTTTATTAATCATTTTGTAAACTGAGTACAATAGGGATCAGATTAGAATTCTTAGTTACAAAAGACAAAGCAACAAGCTGCCTAAAGATCCCAAAAATGAATAATAAAGTATGTATTTACAGAGGAAGACGGCGAAATACCTCCCTGAAAATTCGCCAGAAGGCTCTCTAGATCCATGGGACTCACAAAAGGGATCACATGGCCCAAATCCCAAGAAATAGGGATTGGGGCCAATCCCTATTTTTGAGGAGTTGGGGCTACGATCCTTATGGGAGCTGCTCCATGCTGTATTATGTTTGTTCTTTAAGTTTCATGTCAATTGGACATGTAGATGTTGAGTTACTGATCAATCTTTGTTGCAATGTGTTGTGTAATCTGATTCTGGCCGATCCCTCTAAAGGGAAGTGGGCCGATCTCCCTTGCTTGCTCCTTTTGGGGTGTGATCCCGAAGGTGGATTCCCTAGGGTCCCTACTTCTTGTTTCCAAAGTTGCATATGTATTCGTCTTCTGGATTTTGAGATATTGATCGTTTTCTATTGAGTTTCGTTATCCGGGTTTTTAACCCAGCAGGAACCAATAGAAAACTGGACAACCTTGTGTAGACGGGATCGTTCAGAACTTAACCAGAAAAGCTAGGGCGAGAGATCGACAAGGGCCAAGCTATACGACTAAAACAACGACTCGAATCAACGAGGCCGAGAGATCAGCATTCTTTCAGTCCAATCAGCAGCTGAATGTAAACAGCTAGCGAATTGCCATCAAAACATAACAACAACGTTAAAAGGCTATGGGACATCTCCAATTCCAAACTCCAGAAAAATCCTAAGTACTTAGATCGTCCGAGATCCATGCTTCTCCTTGAACCTTTGAACTAACCAGCTGTGGAACGCTACAAAAGAGGCGAGACGTTGGCCCGAAAAACGAACCAAGTCTGTGGGTCGCCAACGACCCATGGCTTTGGCTCGTTTTGCGAGCCATGCCCCCGTAGGTCATTTGATGCCTACTTGCGAGCCGATGAAGACAGGCCTGGTCCAGAAGCTCTTCGATCTCTATAAATAGCATCCTTCCTGCAACACAAAGACAATCTTCTCCGGACTGGTTACTGAAGCTCTACTAGAATTATTCTTCACTCCCTACCTCCCTCACAACAATCTCCAAAAGAATACACTATGATTCTCCATTGGATTCCTACTCTGGAGATCCAATCTAGCTAGGAAACAATCAAAGCCTTGTAATCAAACAACTCTTGTAACAACAATCAGTCTATAGTAAAGCGATAAAGTGGGCGTAGGCTTCATTAACAGCCGAACCATTATAAAAATTCTCTGCCTTCTTTCTTTTACTGTTCTATTTCTGTACATGTTATCTGTGATATTGCTCTGTTAGAACAGGGCTGGTGCTTTCAAACTCAAACCAGGGTGTTGGTCCATTTTTTGGGTCAACATTTTGGTGCTTTCACTGAGAACTGAACTTAGGACCCAGATCTACTTTGGATCCCACAGGTCCAGAAGTTAGATCCCCAATCTTTGCTTGCAGAACTTGCTATTTTAGGACCAATGGCTCCTGGAAGAAGATGAACTGCTTCTAGAAGGTCCATAGGGGGCAATAATAGGTGGAGAAGGAGCTAGTCTCCAACAAGCTGAAGTAAATGGTGCTAACTTAGGAAACCAGGCACCGACATCCTCCAGTCAGCATGAAGTTGTCACCAGGGACGAGCTGAATAAGATAGCTGAGGAGATCAATCAGAAAATGGAAAATAGTCAAAAGGCTCTGATGGAGAAGCTCAACGCTCTATTGACCCTACAATCAAACCCCGTTCCAAGGGATGTGCCTGAACCAATGACTGTTGTAGAATAAGAGAATTCCTCCATTTTTGGCCTGCATAGAAGGAATGGAATGCAGCCACAAAGAAAGGTAACAACAGGATGCGGCGTGGGGGAGAATGAGAATACTCCACCCGGCACAAGGCAATCGATCTTGAATCTGAATCAAGGGGCCAAAACCCCGTAGGAAGATATAGCTGTCAATCTCTCTGATTCAGAAGATGAAGAGCAAGTTAATCAAATGAAAGAGAACGTCAATGCATTCAATGATGTTAGAAACGTCCAAACCTCCCCAGTTAGGCCAACTGTAAGCTAACGGGGTCCCGCAAAAGTGGCTCTTTCAGAGACAAGAGGGCCTAGGCTTCAGCCCACAAGCCAAGACTGTTTGCAAAACCAAACACTCGGTGCAGTGACTAATTGCTGCCCCTAGGGCTACCGGACATCAGAGGCATACATAGCAGACATGGTCTGACGGTTGATGGACGAGAGTAAGGATAGGAAGTTGAAAGGGGATCTGCCCCGAGTCGAAACCCTTTTACCGACGAGATCTTAAATGTAAGATACCCAAAAAATTCACTATGCCAACTATCCCCTCCTACGACGAAACGAAGGACCCAAAACCCCATTTGTACAAGTACAGCTGGTACATGGACGGAGCCAATGCTCCAAAGGCCGTCTGCTGCCAATGTTTACCTATTTTTCTAGGAGTCACGTCTATGTGGTTCACCAGACTCCCCCCAAGATCCATTTCCACTTTTGACCAACTTGCAACGAAATTCCTTGACCGGTTCTGGCTTTATACCGCACAACCGAAGGACGTCATGTCCCTATCTGAATTGGTCCAAGGGCTCAACGAGTCATTGAAATCATTCATGAGTAGGTTTAACACCGCGGTAACAGATGTGAGCAACCCCAATGAGGATATGGTTTTTATGGCATTAGTTTGCGCTATTCACCCAGAAATGGAGTTCGGGAAATGGATTAAGATGAAGCAACCTACCAACAAGAAAGACTTCAATCGTAAAGCAAGCCAGTATTTGAGATTGGAGGAAGCACAGGAATTGGAAAGAAAGTCTACCGGTACACAATAGATGGACGCTGGACAAAGTGACATAGCGGCTAATCAAAATACGTGCGGTCTTGGAAATACTCAAGGAGTTGCGCAAAAGAGCGGGAATCAGAGGAGAAGAAACCAGAACACCGATAAAAGAAATAATGGTGGCAGCAACAAAAGATTTAGAGGGTTTAGACAAGAGGACTATATCCCTTTAAATGACACTCCGGAGAATATTTATCTCGCAACTTAAGAAACTGAAGAGTATTAGAAACCTCTTAGAAAGGAGGCAGCGGAACAACAAAAGTGCTCAGGAAAATTCTCCTGCTTCCACGAGACGCACAGGCACAATACAAACGAATGCCGCCACCTTAAGGACCTCATTGAAGGGTTAATCCGAGACACAAACTTCAACAATATGTGAAGAAGCCATAAAACCCAATCAACCTATGGTCCCTAACCTCCTAGAGAGCAAATAAATCAAGCTGGAACCAGTGAAGAAGGGTAGAAACGAACTGACCAAAGGCTCATTGTCGGGACAATATCTGGGGGACCACATCCCGCGCAAAGGACTTGGAGAGAGATGGAGTGATTTGCGAGTTCAATAAAGCATGATCCAAAGGAATCTTAATTAGAAGTAGACGTTGAAACTCGAGCAAAGCTGCAAAAGGTTCTGAGGGATGACATAGTGTTCCGCAATCGGGACACTGAATGGATTGAAGCTCCAACTCTCGACCCAATGGTGGTAATAGTAGGAATCGGTCCCGCCGTAGTCCGACGAGTGCTGGTTGATAGTGGCAGTTCAGTTAAAATACTTTTTAAATGAACTTTTGACCAAATGAAGATTGGCATAAAAAGCGTATCCTCGTGCCAGACTAAGATTCAGGGGGTTACCGAAGAACCCAAACAACCGGTAGGAACAATCGACCTACTTGTGGAGCTTGGAGAGGGTGAGCAACGAGTCACCCTCATTCAGACTTTTGTGATCGTGGATGAAATGTCAGCATACAATGCATTCTTGGGACGACCCGCATTAGCCGACTTCAGAATAGCATTGGCACAATGGTGCCTTACAATGAAGTTCCCTACCAAGCATGGAATCGGAATAGTGAAAGGAGACCAAAGTGTTGCCCGGGAATGCTACATCGCAGAGTTGTGTAAGTCAAGAAGAAAGGAAAAAGGAAAGGATGTGGGGAGGGCCCTCCACATCCATGAGCCCTCCAAATGGCAACTATAGAGCCGCTCCTGGATTGGGGTCCATAGTCGGTTCGACAAGGCCTTGGACCCTAGAAAGAAGAGCTCAAAGGAGGATCAGGAAGCACTGGAAGAGTTAACGGTGTCTGTCCAAGTCTATATGGATGACCCAACATGGGTCCTGAAAATTGGGTTGCACCTAGGAAACAAGATGCAATCAAAGTTAACCAAATTCCTCCAAGCCAATTTAGACGTGTTTGCTTGGACGCACTCCAATATGTGTGGGGTGTCACCTAAAATTGCCTACCACGCTCTCAATATTGACCCCAAATTTACACCAGTAAAGTAGAAAAGACGTAGCTTGGGCCCCGAGCGATCCAAGGCACTGAGGGAGAAAGTAGATAAACTGATGGCCAACGGCTTCATCTGAGATGCAATTTACCCTGAATGGGTATCAAATCCGGTCCTAGTCAAGAAGTCCAATGGAAAATGGCGAACCTGTATTGATTCCTCGGACCTTAACAAAGCATGTTCGAAGGATAGCTTCCCGCTCCTGAGGATTGATCAACTGGTGGATGGAACAGAAGGACATGAGCTGCTAATTATTTTTAAATTATTTTAAGCTATAAAATCTATTTATTCTCTATAATAAGAGAATTTCAAATATTGTCTTCAAAATTGATTTCGAAAAATGGTTTTAAAAGCTTGTTTTCTCAAATAAATTATTTTATATATAAAATACACGTTTTTGCACTATTCGAGTGAATGAGAAGGAGAATTAAACGGTTTTGTAAAACATGTGGTATGGGCCACGTGCGTTTATCTTATCGGTTAATTCCTGACTTGTCCATTTGATCGTTTTGACCTTCGGTTTGAGTTTACCGATGAGATGAGGTAAACTTTTTACTGCTTTGAGTGTGAAATTTACTGGCGGTTAGTAAACCGTTTAGTGCGAACGTGTGGTATGGGACGCACGTTAACACTATTCGGGTTCCTATTTAAGTTGTTGTATTTTGTTCTGATAGATCCTATAGCCACCTATGGCTTTGTATTAACTATTTATTGGATATGTCGATCCACTTGAAATAGAAAAAAAATATGGCATTTTTCGATGTATTCAATAGATATTTAAGACAAGCCTATAGATGGTCGCTCCTATCCAGCCCTATTCTCTACATTAGTAGACAGTATTACCTAGTAATACTCTTTGTTAATGTAGGTCTCGGAGTGGGGCATCACAGCTTGGTATCAGAGCACCACACGGCATCGGATTGAGCTCAAAATTGATATGCATATAGAAGAAAACTTTATCTTTCAAACAAAAACAGAATTATGCAATTTTGATAAAGTATGAGAAAGTTATGATGTCTCAAACATGAACTCAGACCATGTTTGTAACAGTTCAACAAGAATGTGCCCAGGCCTAAAAATCCATTCTGGGTTCAACTTCCAGGCATAAAACAGAGCATAAGGATAATGTGATAATATTCTCGAGTGAGAATGGACAACTAAAATGTATGATTACATCAAGTGATAATATGAGCATACACTCAGGCTATAACCAGATCCTGATGCATGAACCAGACCAAGAGAACACCAGCTTTATCACTGATTTAGGACTGTACTGCTATATAGTAATGCCATTCGACTTAAAAATGAAGGGGCAACGTACCAAAGGCTAGTGAATGCTATGTTCAAACGCCAAATTGGGAAGACTATGGAGGTTTACGTGGACGATATGTTAGTCAATCCCGAGTAGTTGCTAACCATCTAGATAATCTCACTGAAATGTTCGAAATACTCCGCAAATACGGAATGAAGCTTAACCCACTTAAATGTCACTTCGGAGTAGCCTCTGGGAAATTCCCGGGATTCATAGTAAGTGCCCGGGGCATCTAAGCAAATCCGGAGCAAATAACAGCATTATGGGAAGTCCATGCCCCTAAGAATAAGAGAGAACTTCAAAGCTTTAATGTAAAGGTCATAGCACTAAGTCGGTTCATCTCTAAAGCAATAGACAAGTGCATACGGTTCTTCGACGCATTGAAGAAAGAAAGGAAAATTTTTGAATGGAGTGAAGCTTTCTAGAGAGCTTTCGAGGAACTGCTATGACACATGGAAGCTCCCCCAATTTTATCAAAGCCGGTGGATGGAGAAGACCTATTCATTTATTTAGCAGTTTACCCACATGCACTGAGCGCGGCTCTCGTGTGGGAAGAAGCGAGTATCCAATGACCTGTGTACTACATTAGCAAACGATTCACCGGAGGTGAGAAGATTAACCCAAAGCTGGAAAAGCTAACGTATGGCCTTTTGATCGCATCCCGGAAATTACGACCGTACTTCCAGGCTCATCCGATTAAAGTATTGACTGATCAGCTCCTAAAGCAAGTTTTACACTGGCCAGAAACTTCTAGACGACTACTTAAGTGGAATATAGAGTTGACCAATACGACATCACATACCATGCAAGGAAAGCAACCAACGGGCAAGCGTTGGCCGACTTCATTGCCGAATTTACCATAAGGGGCGATAAGCAGGATATTCCTTCGAAAGTAGGCATGAAGTGGAAACTCTTCATCGACAGTGCATCAAACAACCTCAGTTCGGGAGCAGGGGTAGTGGTTGAAACGCCCAAAGGGGCGAGCCATTAGCTATGCTTTGCACTTGGAATTCCCAGCAACAAATAACAAAGCAGAATATGAAGCCTTGATTGCTAGACTAAAGGTCGTGAAGGAACTCGGGATAAAATCTATTCACATATACAGTGACTCCCAACTGGTCATCTGTCAAGTGAAAGGGGAATACCAAGCGCGTGGAGAAAATCTCGCCCCGTACCTATCCAAAGTACAAGAGCTACTAAGTGATATCGAGCACTACACCATAACTCACATCCCAGGAGAGCTAAACAACAATCCAGACTATTTGACCAAGTTGTCAAGCTCCGGAGAAGCTCAGTCATTGGGATTGGTTTCGGTTGAAATGCTAACCAACCCGAGCAGACGAAATGGTCGTGGACTGGATTCTAGAGACCACCATCGAGCCAAATACATGGATGACACTGATAAAGGACTATCTACTTGCAGGAACCCTACCAACTGACCGAAATCAATAGAAGAAGCTCCTCCGCAAGGCACCAAGGTTGATCATACAGGATGGGATACTTTATCGAAGGGGATTCTCAACCCCTCTTCTTAGGTGCGTGACCGATGATGAAGCACGACAAATCCTGAAGGAAGTACATGAAGGCGGATGCGGAGACCACACTGGAGGGGAGACGCTGGCAAAGAAAGTCCTTCGATACATATATTTTTGGCCAACAATAAATCGCGATGCTGCAGACCATGCCAGAAGATGCGATCGCTGTCAAAGATTAAACAAAATTAAGAGAACTCCTTCAACGGAACTGAAATAAATTGTCAGCCCATGGCCATTTGCGATATAGGGAATCGATCTCATTGATGTCCTCCCAATAGCTAAAGGAGGAGCCAAATATGCTATAGTTGCCGTAGATTATTTCACAAAATGAACCGAAGTGGAACCGCTGGCCACCATAACCACAAAAAAAGTTATTAACTTTTTCACTAAAAACATCGTTTACAGGTTTGGTGTGCCGCAAAAAATCATCACTGACAATGGAACCCAATTCGAAAGTGCCGAGTTCAAAGACTTCTACCGGCGCTTCCAAATCGAGAAAAGCTTTTCCGTAGTGGCTCATATGCAAGCAACGGGCAAGTGCAAGCAATAAACAAGATCATCAAATCCACCATCAAAAAGCGATTAACAAAGGCAAAAGGAAATTGGGTTGATGAACTTCCACTCGCACTATGGGCATACATGACAACATACAAAGCGGCAATTGGCCACACTCCATTCGCATTAGCATATGGTTCGGAAGCAATGATTCCTGTTGAATTAGAGGTCCCCTTGCACCGAAGGTAGAAATTTAATCAAGCGCAAAATAAGCAGCTCCTACTCGAATAGCTAGACATGATCGATGAAAAAAGAGAAGAATCGGAGTTGAGAACAGCCGCCCACCAAAAAAGGGTTGCACGGTACTTCAACTCCAAAGTTCATAGTCAGACCTTTGAAGTTGGAGATCTTGTGCTCAAGCGAGTGTACCCTATACCGAGTGAAGGCCGTATGTCGTTTATCAAAAGCTTAGCGACGGGACTTTCAAGCTAACAACCGTCGACGGGGTTGCAGTTCCCAGAGCCTGGAATAGCAGATCGCTCCACCGTAATTTCATCTAAAAAACTATTTTATATATTTTCTATTTTTCAGCTAATAAGCAATCTCGAAAATGCCGGTGACATTGTAAATAGGCAAAGAATCTTCCATGCTTTCCTTAATAAAGTTTGCTTCTTGAACTAACCAAACTGTGTTCATAATGATTACCCGCCGGGTCGACGGAAGCGAATCGACTCAAACCATTGGATCAGTGGAACTCGATCCTTGCCTCTCAAAAAAGAAACCGGTGTTGCCCCTGTAACCCCGGTAGGAATATAAAAAGCTAACTCCTCGCGTTGTCCGGAGATAGGCAACGCCAAGGAGGATCAAAAAACTAACTTCCTCGCGTTGCCCGGACTTAGGCAACGATGAGGAACGTCGTAAACAAAATCTCGCGTTGCCCAAAAACAGGCAACGTAAAGGAGCATCGAAAACTAACTTCCTCGCGTTGCCCGGAGATTGGCAACGCCGAGGAACATCGAAAACTAACTCCATGCGTTGTCCGGAGATAGGCAACGCTGAGGAGCATCAAAAACTTACTTTCTTGCGTTGCCCGGAGATGGGCAACGTCGAGGAACATAAAAAACCGTGCACTTCGTAAGCCGCACACTTAAACTTAAACTTCACGCGTTGCCCAGATATAGGTTGCACCGAGGAACATCAAAAGCCGTGCATCTCAAACTGAAACTTCCTCGCGTTGCTCGGAGATTGGAAATGCCGAGGAACATCGAAAACTAACTCCTCGCGTTTTCCGGAGATAGGCAACGCCGAGGAGCATCAAAAAACTTACTTCCTCGCATTTCCCGGAGATAGGCAACGCCGAAGAACATCAAAAGCCGTGGATCTCGTAAGCCGCGCACTCAATCTTAAACTTCGTGCGTTGCCCAGAGATAGGCAGCGCCGAGGAACATCAAAAGCCATGCATCTCGTAAGCCGCGCACTCAAACCGAAACTCCTCGTATTGCCCGAAGATAGGCAGCGCCGAGGAAAATCAAAAGTCGCGCATCTCGTAAGCCGCGCACTCAAACTGAAACTCCTCGCGTTCCCCGAAGATAGGAAGCGCCGAGGAACATCAAAATCAGTGCATCTCGTAAGCCGCGCACTCAAACTGAAACTTCTCGCGTTGCCCAAAGATATACAATATTGAAGAACATCGAAAGCGAACTCGTCGCATTGCCCGGAGATAGGCGACACCAAGGAAGCTCAAAATGAACTTCTCGCGTTGCCCGGAGATAGGCAACGCAGATGAACATCTAAAACTAACTTTTCACGTTGCCTGGAGATAGACAACGCCGAAAAGCATCCAAACTCGCACTCTTTACTACACAAGTGGGGCGCTAAACCCCGAAATAATAGCCCCCCCCTGCATGACCCAAAGATGGGCAGCACCGAGGAGAGTGAGAAACCCTATGAATTTAGTCCGGAATAATTGGTGCTAGAAGGAAGGCACTCGGTGATTGACAATGCATATCCATGCATAAATTGCATACTTGCCTGAATGTTGCCGGAAAATGAGATTACATGCTAAAATCGCAATATCTCCAAAAAAAGTAAAGTCGAGTTGTAACTTAGCAAATCTTTTAATAAAGATTAGTTAAACCATAAGTTATCGGCAAATTGAAAATGGTTTGAAGTGAACAGCTCTATGAACTGGGGGGCATACACCTGTACTGAGACAGAACCAAACAAATACAATAAGTTCACAAGTTTTGTCACTCCAAACAACAACAAGTTCACAAGTTCTATCTTAGAGTTTCATCAACTTCCAAACAAAAATTCCAGACAAAAATTTCTAAGTTTTAGAAAATTTTATAAGGTTTTGTGAATTTCCAAACAAAAATACTCTAAGTGCCGTTAATCTCTAAGTTATGTTGCTTCGAATGAAGAACTTGGCTATAATTACATAACTGGCAAAGTATGAAATGAAACAAGCACAAATACACAGAACATATATGAATAGATAGATGAAAGCACAGTCAAAATATCATTGTATTGCTTATGATTTTCTGTACACAGGATCAAAATGTAGGGGCCGTACCCACACCACAATGGCCAACAAAGAGAAAATACAAACTCTATAGTAAGGACACAAAGTGTAGACTCTGCACTTGAACAAAATGATTCAAAAGAAAACCAAAACAAGTCAATCTTCTTGTGCACTGTTGGCAAAAATCAAGTCCATCCTCACGCCAGCCACTCAATGCTTCTTGTCACCGCTTCCCTTTCCACCTCTGTTTGGTACATTCTACTTCTTTTCGGGAGAGGTGTCGCTGCCAGTAATGTCAACATGCATTTTGGTGGCAATCTCCTCCTCCTCCGAATGTTTTGCAGAAGAGCTTCCCTTTCCTTTGCGTTTTCGTGACTTTTGGGAGCTCTTCGAAGCTTTGACCACCTCCACCTTTTCCTTCTTGATGGCAAGAAAATCATGCCGAGTCTTCTACGGCTGCTCCGTTTGCGTCTCCTGCTCCTTAGCCTCTATAGTAGTTGTATCACCTTCCAAAGACGCTGAGGGGTCTTCCAAGCCGTGGAGCGCTGCTATTTTCTTGACCTCTGGCCCTGGCTGTAAACTAGAGGTGGGTGTGAGAACTAGAGCAGGAACGGATACAATCTCAGAGGATGTAAAAATGACAGCAGGCGCAGGCGCCGAAGTAGTTGGTATGTCAATAGAAAAAGTGGATGGACCTATAAGATCAAAAAGGAAAGCATTAAACTCCTCTTGCTCCTGTGGCGTAGTATGGAGGCTCCCGAATTTGGGAGAAACATGGGCGTTACCTGCACAAGAGGAAGGATCACGAACGGTGACTTCAAACTCATCACCTTCGCTTTCTTTTGAGGACTCCACCACATGAGGAACAATGTCGAGTCCTGAACTCATTGGTTGGTCATGGAATTACTTTGATGGTTCACCCCCGTCGGAGGTAGAAGGCCTGGTAAACACATCAGTAGTAGACATCATGGTAGCATCAGCGGCCTCCTTCTCTCGTTCAACCTGAAGGATCTCCTGGCCCTCAAGTAGCGCCTTCTTGGAGTCATCATTGAGATAAGCATCTCGCAACTCTTGATCTATATAAACATTATTGCTCTCAGCAAAGCGGAATAATATTTCCTCCCAAACAAGGTCCAGAGTGTGCGGATACTTCGGGCCAAGGTAGTTTAGGCTCCCCTGATGCAACAAGGAGTTGATATAAAAGTTCGGGATCGTTGCATCCAACTTCTCCTTTTTTCGATCAAAAGCATATTGGAGGCCCAAATAATTTGTTGTCATCGCAGCCTACTCAATCTCAACAGCGGTCTTGTAGGCACTGAGTTATGCAACCTAAGCCTATAACTTGGCGATGGTCTCGGCTTGGTCAGAAATCGTTTTGTTGTGCCCCTCGACAATTAGATTGTGATCGGCGATTGTTTTCCATTGAGCTTCGATGATAGCATTGCAAGCGGTCTCTTCTTCTTTGAATTTAGCCTCTTCCGCATGAGTCTTTTTAATTTTGTCTCTCTAGACAATCTCGACATTCTCATGCGCGTCCTTCAACTCCTTCATCAGGCCAGTGGTTCTCCTACTTTCTCGGAGCATTGCTTCCTTCTCCTCCTCCAATTGTTTAATTTTAGCGTCCCGATCGGCCAACGCCCTTTCAAAATCATCTTTCTCATTTTCGAAGGAGAGGAACTCTTGGTAATTATTCCTGTTGGTGTCCGCCAGCTGCTTGCGGAGCTTCTCCCATTTCTCGGCCTGCTCTAGGCCGTTTTGGATAGCTTGGAGATGCGGCATGAAAGAATCCCTGTAAATGGGATGAAGGTCCATGTCGAACTTAACCCCTCTTAAGAACCAACTCGGAAGCACGGCCGTAAGCTTGGGGTGCCCGAAGGAAGAGTATAAGCTGGCCTTCGGTGAGGATGATTTGCTAGGGGCAGCAATGACAATGGAAGAAGATGAAACATGATTTGGGGGCAGAATCATGGTAGAAGTGAAAGGAATTTCCTGGCCCATGGAAGTGTGTTTCGAAGCAAGCTTTGAAGGATGGGAGCGATAGTCAAACTTTGATTTCTTAGATGGCTCATCTCTCTCCTCATGGGATCTTATTTTCTCATGCCCACCTTTGTGGAATGGCCTTTATCTCTCTCCTCTTGGCGACGGGTTTCGGCTTCGAGTTCTTTCCTCCACCGGTACTCTTCTTCTATCTCCCGGACTAGATGTCGGCTGTAGGAATGCTTAGGGTACCGCTGTGAATCGATATAGTCCTCGAAGTCGTCATAGAAGCCTCACCCTCTCGTCATGCCTGGAAGAAGGCATACATCAAAAGTTTTATAAGCATAACATAAGTTAAGAAAATATATGAAGGAACGAAAAAAATAGAAACAAGTATAATCCTAGTGCGACGTGTTGTGTTTCTAATATTGCCTAAAGCATCGTCACAAACCGGAACAAAAGGCTGTCGAAGGTGGGATCGGACTAACTGTGGTCGTTATAAGCGAAACTGAGCTAATTGAGGGTGCGATATTGCTTGAGCAGGAAGGAGTCGTGTCGAATTTAAAATCTCCTTTCATGAGTGCATCGAAGTCAACAAAAACGTCGCTGAAATCTCCAAGCCCCACTCCGACATTCTTACTCGGAGAGTCTGGGTGAATTTCGATCTCAGTGATTTTGCCTTCATCGCCTACATCAGGAAGAGATGTACTCGGAGGAACGGAGCTCATTCCCAGAGTCTCATCATAGGACTTTGAATCGTCACCATCAGATTCTGACGAGAAGTAATCATGTGGTGGTTTCATCGCTGCTACTTTCAAACTCTCCCTCTTCCTTTTTCGAATCCACCACAGCCTTGCCTTCTCTGTGTACAAACTCTTCTTCCGCCTCCTCCAGAATTGGGGGCATTCTAATTGAACTGCTCAGACCAGCTGCAACGGCTTCTTCCCTCTCATGGGTTTCATCAAGCGATCCTCTGGACGGGCTACCTGTCTCTTAACCTTCCTCAGAACCGTGGGATGAAGAAGAGGATCTTATGTGAACTCTGGCTTGACCAGGAGAGGGAGCTTCAATCTTAGCGATGGATCTACCAGGAGCTAACAGCCCGTACCGACACAAGTTCTCATCGGTCAGTAGAACTTTAACGCTTCTCTCCTCAGGATTGATAGCTTTTAAAGTCTCACAAACATCATTAAGTGTCACATCTCTATTTGGCCTTGGGATAACTACAAGAGACGTATAATTAGTTAGAGACTCCATTACGATGTTTTGGAGCTCGAAAAATAGAGAAGAGAAGCTTACCGACTGCCGTCCATCGACGATTGAACCCCTCGAGGCATCTGATGAAAAAGTATTGCGTTTTTAACTGTGATAAGTTACTTTGCAAGCATAAGCAATCTTTCAATTTCCTCCGGGCCTTGATTATCATCAGAGAGGGAAAATCGTCTCGCCTCTTGAATGCTAGAAAATACCACAACTCATCCAAACTTAGGGCACAGTAAAATGTCCGCATAAAAAGGACATGCAACAATTAAGGATGGCGTAACCATTCGGATCAAGTTGGAATGGGGGAGATTCCCAAGTTTTAGAGTGTCTCACGTAGAAAATCATTGAAGGGAGGCACGGCTCCGTTCAGAACATGTATTTATGGCAAGCAGTGTATCTCAGCGGGGGCATGTGAGCAAATTCGTCTTTCGCCGCCAACGCACATCCTCTTCGGGAATTCCATGCTGTGTACAAATATTATGAAGAGCCTTGGCGGAAACCACTGACGAAGCTCTTTCGGGTGGATTAAGCAAGACTCGAAATTTGGGAGGCGTGCGGTCCACGATGTGCCCGACCGGAACTAACTGACCGTATTGGGATTGCGAAGTGGATGATGATTCAGCTTCGAAGAGTGCGAGCTTCGCCCGCTTGACTTACGATGTGTAGAGGGTTGCTTTATTCTATATAACATAACTCGTGTCCGGAAATGGTCAGGTAACTCTATCCTAAATTCATAAGTTTCCTCAATCATACTTGAATTCCAAATAAACATTAACTTATAATCGACATGTCGGCTTTCAAGTGTGAACTGGGGCAACTATGCAAGTGTAGTGTGCTGTCTATATGGGATAAATTCGGTGCTCGATGCGCTACAAACACTCTATCCTATGTAGATAGTTCGCTCACAATGGAAGAAGAAAAGAACTTCCCGTGTCAGATCATTTTTCATTTCCTATTTACTTCTTGCCCATTATCGATCAATGATCGATAACGGATCCGTTGTCCGAAGCGACACGGAAAACACTTCTCACTACAGGAGCACCGAATGCGAAATTATCAAGCTGGATAAGCCCAGATTCTCTAAATCGACCGGTGATATGTCGTGCGGTGGTGTTTGTGAAACTCAGCACAAGTCAATTCTGGTCTAAAGGATGAAGATAGCAAAACGCGTTAAGCCTTGAGCCAAAGCCCGAATGTCGTTCCAAGAGACAACTCAAGACTCGATTTACTATCTTCCTCCATTATACTGCAATCAACTTGAACTTCTTGTAATCAGCATCGCAAGTGCACAATAGTCATCAAATCATCGCACAAACGCAGTGATTAATCAACCCACTAAGCAAACCTACCTGAAAATGGATTGAAAGGCACAAGAAGAATCACAAATCAAAAGCAGCGAGCTATCGAGTGGATAGGTGGCGAGCTAATAATGGGTTGGCAACAGTAACACAACGACCTAGGAGTTGAATTCGAGCAAAGTGATTGGTCGGCTAGGGATTCACAAAACATGCAAGAACTTGGGACCAAATCGGCGGTGAATGAAGGCAATTGTGGTGATGAATTGGATCGAGCAAGGTCTTGGATCGTTTGAGACTGAATCGCATGAGGGATCGATCGCTATAAGGAACAAAAAATGCTAGGTCGAATGAAGGAAGGCGGGTCGGTTCGTGTATTAATAGGAAGAGAAAAATCAAAATTTTCTGCTAAGTCATCAGGTCGCAGTGACCCGACCCATATGATGGAAAAAAAATTCTATGCAGACAGGTTGCTAGCGACCCATCCCACATGGATCGCTGGCGACCCATAAAAAATGCATATATACACATCTAAAGGAAAAGAAGGAAGAAAGCTTCATCTATCCATCTCAAACTTGATCGATTTCCATTGTTTGTCATTCCAAGGCATGCTGGGAAGCTACAAGCGAAAACATGATATATTGTGAGAAGTACTAGCAGTCAGAACCGAAGAAAGGTCATCGATGGCGTTGGGCTTACATATTCATAGAGCACTCATGCAATCACTTGGAAATCAATGAATGGATATTGAAAACGGTAACTTCCAGAGCATGCCTTGTTTACAATGAAGATGTACTCTTGGGGGCAAATTTTATTCGGGTTTTTAGCCCAGCAGGAACCAATAGAAAACTGGACAACCTTGTGTAGACAGGATGGTTCAGAACTTAACCAGAAAAGCTAGGACGAGAGATCGACAAGGGTTAAGCTATACAACTAAAACAACGACTGGAATCAACGAGGCCGAGAGATCAGCATTCCTTCAGTCCAATCAGCAGCTGAATGTAAACAGCTAGCGACTTGCCATCAAAACGTAACAACAACGATAAAAGGCTATGGAAACATCTCCAATTCCAGAGTCCAAAAAAATCCTAAGTACGTAGATCGTCCGAGACCCACGCTTCTCCTCGAACCTTCGAACCAACCAGCTGGGAACACTACAAAAGTGGCGAGACATTGGCCCGAAAAATGAACCAAGTCTATGGGTCGCTAGGGACCCATAAGCCATGGGTTGCCAACGACCCACAGGCCATGGATCGCCAGTGACTCATGGCTTTGGCTCGTTTACGAGCCAAAGCCCCCCTAGGTCGTCTGATGCCTACCTGCGAGCTGATGAAGACAGACCTGGCCCAGAAGCTCTCCTATCTTTATAAATAGCATCCTACCTGCAACACAAAGAGGATATTCTCCGGACTGGTTGCTGAAGCTCTACTGGAATTATTCTTCACTCTCTACCTCCCTCACAATAATCTCCAAAAGAATACACTATGATTCTCCACTGGATTCCTACTCTGGAGATCCAATCTAGCTAGGAAACAATCAAAGCCTTGTAATCAAACAACTCTTGTAACAACAATCAGTCTATAGTAAAGCGATAAAGTGGGTGTAGGCTTCATTAACAGCCGAACCACTATAAAAATTCTCTATCTTCTTTCTTTTACTGTTCTATTTCTTTACCTGTTATCTGTGATATTGCTCTGTTAGAACAGGGCTAGTGCTTCCAAACTCAAACCAGGTTGTTGGTCCATTTTTTGAGTCAACAAGTTGCATTGTTTAGCTGAAGTAATCTGATCCCTTGGTAGAGAGGGATCATACCCGATCCCTTTTCTAGACTAGTTTATGTTTCATACTTAGAACATTCTGTATAGCATATCTCTTGATTTCGTTCGATCATGGCTTCATGTTATCATCTGTACTTGATTTCTGTACCCCACAATCATCACTCTAGGTTTCTAGCCTAGATGACAGTCAAGTCTAACTTGTCCAGTCAGTTCGGATATAGATGAGTCAAAATGTCAGATAACACTTATAATCTTTCTTAGATTTTCGTTTTCTCTTTCTAAAGATCAAACCATCCAAAAGGGAAACATTTCCCATAAGACTGCACCAAATTCTTTACAAAAAATGCATTTGGTCTTCCAAAACTTTTTGATTATATCAGATAAGTGACATTTAAGTAAACAAATCAAAACAAACATTTATGTGATTGAATTCCTAGGTCTGTCTATAGCCCTTGGTCTAACATTGCTTTTAACAATGAAAGATCCTAATTATATTCAATCATATTGAACACATGATCCCACACTATGGTTTTCTTCTTATTTCAGCTATAACATTTTTATCGAGATTTCATATAATACGAACACAACTGTTTACCCTAAAACTTTTGTATGTCATCGAATATGAATCAAATTTCCATACTCTTGTATTACTTTAGAGTTCAAAACTCATAGAAGACAATACACCGTCTCAGACAAATTAACGTTTAAGTGACCAAATCACATATGTTTTTAACTATTGTATATTTTGGTTCTCGCATGAGACTTGAAGCAATAACGTGTTAAAAGATTTATTGGTGAGTATATTTTATATTTCTTCATCAATCGTTAATTTAGTTCATTTAGTATATTCTAATCGATAAGCAATCTTTAAATTAAATTAACTATGTAAAATTTATTAAAGTAGATTTTATAATATCGCATATGTTCTTATACTTATTGTATTAGTTTATTATATGTATCTAATAAGGCTCTCATAGAACTCTACATTTCTTAAAAACTCTAAAAGAAATACAAGAATTTCATTAATTCCTTCAATGGGTATTAGAATCCTTGTATCATGTTAATACAACCTTGAGGGTGCTTAACAAATTGCAGTACCCGTAAAGATAAGTAACTCTTTACTAATTATATCTCATATATAACTCCTAACTATAATTTTAGCAATGTTTCTAATCATCTTTATGACCTATAGGGTGCTCAATAAATCATAAAGTATATTAGATACCCTAAACCAGTCATTTCATGATATCCTAAGAGGAGTTAGTAGCCCTTAAGGTACTCAACAAAGTTACATAACATTCTAGCTAGAGATAAATATAGACATCACCTTAGATATTTTAAGGCTTGTGGGTGCTGAACAACCACACGTATCTAAGGTACTCTATTTATATTGTAAATGATGGAGAGTGTTATTAATTTAAATTTTTAATTCAAGATAATATTTATATAGAACTACCAACTATTCAAGGAAAATGAGTATAACTTATGGTATCATATATCTTTATATACATCCAATGCATACTCCCTTAAGCCTCATAGATTTTAGTCTATTTAACCTCCCATTTTCTTTATACATATTAAAATATATTTATATTGTATCCTTTTATTAATTAAATAATTAAATTAATTATAAATATAATACGTATATTGTAATGACCCGGAATTTCACCGCTTGAATTTATGAATATTTAATTTATTTTTAATATTAAAAAATGGTTTCTATTATTAAAATAAAACTCTTTTAAATAATAGATAATGATGTTGAATTAGTTTTTAAATTTTGTTTACAAAAATATGTAACTCGAAGAGAAATCAAAAATGTGACTCGAAAATCGTTTTTCGAATTTTTGACTTTTAATCGGCAAAAAGTCGTCAGAAACATTGTGAACTCTGTAGTATGAAAAAACACATTCGTTTATGAAAAAATTAGGATATGTTTTAACACACACATAGCACATACGCATGCACACGCACACGCACACGCTATCAAGTTAGTGAATAAGTTGATGTGACCTTTATATCAAAATAAAATATAAAGGTGCTTAAAATGAAAGATGCTTTAAGAAACATGTCATAACTTTAGTAAACATTAAGTAAAAGTGCATTTAATTTATAATGGATCAATATTATGAAGGGAGGGCATGGAATTTCATGAATTACAAAGGGAATGGAGGAAAAGGTGACGAGGTGGCAAGAGTTTTGTGGATGTCATGTACTTAGTGGTATTTAGGTAATTTTCTTAACTCATTTTTCATAAAACCAAATTCCAAATTTCTCCTTTTCATTTTCTTATTCAAACCTCATTTTCAAACTTCACCACTTCCTCCTTAAAACTTTCATGGCTTTCCTTGTTTCAAAAATTTAAAAATCTTTTCTTCTCCCATCTTAAAATCGTGAGAAAGCTAGTTAAATACTCCTTCTTCTTTTCTACACTCCCTCTTTTCAAACACAAGCCCTTACCACCCATTTCACATCATGGTCGAACCTACCCAAGGTATGGCCGAACTCATTTGCTACACTTAGCCCACCAAAACTCCATTTTTTCAAAAGCAATTAAAGGTCTTGGTTCTCTTCAAAAGTTAGTATAAGCTTAGTTAGTTTTGATTAGCTTTAAGGTGAGAAAAACTTGTCTTTTACTTAAAGTTTTGAACTTTAATATTAATAGAAATTATTGTTCATGTTTAGATAAAAATTGATGTTGATTGTATGTGTATATATTGTTTCCTGGAGATTTGACCAGGCAACTAGTGCTCGGCATCAGGTAGTGCTCGGCATTAGGTAGCACTCGGCATCAACTAGTGCTCGGCATCAGGTAGTGCTCGGCATTAGGTAGCACTCGGCATCAACTAGTGCTCGGCATCAGGTAGTGCTCGGCATTAGGTAGCACTCGGCATCAACTAGTGCTCGGCATCAGGTAGTGCTCGGCATCGGGTAGCACTCGGCATCGGGTAGTACTCGGCGCCCAGTAGAACTCGGCGACAAGAGTACTCGGCGTAGTACTCGACATCCAGTAGAACTCGGCGACAGGAGTACTCGGCGTAGTACTCGACATCCAGTAGAACTCGGCGACAGGAGTACTCGGCGTAGTGCTCGACATCAAGTAGAACTCGGCGATAGTAGTACTCGGCATCCAGAGGCACGTTCGGCCTCGACTGACAACCATTCTGCACTTCCCGCACACCAAACATACCGTTCGGCATAGAAAGGATCATTCGGCATTATGGTGTTCGGCATATCTGGTTCGGCATGCAGCGACCACTATGCTTGGGCTAGAGTGTTCGGCTACCGAGCCCACCTGGGAAGTCCAGCCCATCTTTGTCTATAAATAGAGGGGCAGGGTCACCGTGAAGAGGGATCCTTTTTTGGAGAGAAAACACCGGGGAGACTCTGCCATTTTCAAGACTCATCTTCTCTACTTAACAACTTCACTCAAGCATTTGATTCACGAATTGTATATGTAATCAACTATAAAGGAAATCAATAAAGTTGAACAAAGTGGACGTAGGCAATTACGCTGAACCACTATAAATTTGGTGTTCTTACTTTCTGCATTTAAATTAGCATTGTCTTCTCTGTTTAATTTACTTTCATCACTTATATCTCTACACAATCTTTCTGAACGAGGTTAGTGACCAATTTTGGTGCTAACATATATGTACTTGGATATGTGTGGTTTAGACTTGGAAAAGAAAGTAAAAGTTAAGTTAGTTGCAAGTTCTAATCGTTGTTTGAATTTTTTGGTTATAGCATGCTTATATGTTTGTGATGCGGTTGTGATGTGATCTTGTATGTTATGAACATGAAAATAAGGTTGTAGGCTAAGAAAGTTAGCGCATTTACTAGTTTAAGTGACATAGAATTCATTGTGTAAAATCTAAAATCTTTGGTTTTAAAATTCAAAATGTTTTCAAGTTTAAACTTGTTATTTTTCCATGAACATACCTTTATGCTTTACTTAGTATTAAAGTTTATCCAAGAGTTAAAGTCAAAGAGAGACTTAGAAAATAAGATTTCAAGTTTTGAACTTACGGGTCATATAGCGATAGTCGCTATGGGTGCAGTTCGTGAAAACAAATACTTTTTGAAATCAAAAGTTTTTAAGACTTAAGTATCTTTTGAAAAGTGTTTTCAAAACAATTTATAAGTAATAAAAGGTTATTATTTATTTATTTAAAGATTATTTAATTAATTACTTAAATAAAGTAACCAGTACTTAATCATTTGTTAATAAAAGAATTTAGCACTTAATTATTAATTAAGTAAGTTACTTATTTTCAGTTAATTAATCAAAGATTTATTTATTAATTAATAATTGATTTAAGGATTAATTATTATTTAATTATTGATTAAGGGTTAATTATTATTATTTAATTAGTAAATTATTAATTAATTATTTAATTTAAAAAGGATTTATATATTAATTAATTACTAATTAAGTTAAATTTAATTAAGATTTGATTATTTTTAAATTAAGACTTAATTAAGATTTAAATTATTATATATTTAAGCTTTAAACTATTATTTAATTATTAATTAAAAATTATTTATGGTTTATTTATTTATTTAAAGATTAATTATTGTTTGAATATCATTTAAAGGATAATTATTATTTAATAGTTAATTATTGTTTAATTATCAGTTAAAGGTTTAATTATTATTTAGTAAAGAGTTTAAATGTTATTTAATTCTTAAATTAAAGTTTTAAACTATTTTCAAAGATCGGTTTTGTTTTAAAAGTAACTATCTTTTAAAGAATGTTTTTAAAAACTAAGGGATTTCTTTGTCAATTACCTTTAAGTAACCTTAATTTAATATAAAACACAATGACATCTATTTACCAAAATAAAATCCTGTTCTGCTAATTAAATTTTAGTTGACATCTGTTAGGAGAATAAATCATTGTTCTACTATAATTTACCAAGTAAATTATGCTGACATCTATTAAGCAGAAATAAAATCCCGTTCTTCTATTATGGTAATTTGGACATTAGCTATATGCTGATTGATTATTATTAACTGATTCCCTTTACATGTCAGCTTGTTACATAAATACCCACGTTATAACTGGGAAGTTAAATTGAATTAAATGAGGAACATTGTGGTCACTAAGCCTCATCTAATTATGTGAAATCAAATATTTCATTTTATCCTTTTGATAATGGTTTAATTTTTGTTATCATTTTAAAAATGATATTTAAAGGAAAATTAAGCGGTTATTTTATTAAAGGTGTTTTGAAGTAATTTAATACTTTTTAAATGGTTGTTTAAAATCATTATTTTGATAATGCAGTAAACATAAATTTAATGAAGGGTGTTTTAAATAATAAATTGTTTATTTAAAGGTGTTACAAATAATTGCTTTGTTTATCAAAGGAATTTCATTAAACGAGATTTATTAAAGGAGTTTTGTTTTAAATAAGGAAAATTTATGAAGAATTTTATAATTGGAAAGAGATTTTAAAATTTGAAAAGGAAGTTTATAAGCGATTTTCGATATTTATAAAGGAAGTTTTATAAATGATTTCGGATATTTATAAAGGAAGTTTTATAGATGATTTTGGATATTTATAAAGGAAGTTTTATAAAAAAAATTGGGTATTTATAAAAGAGTTTTATAAATAAACTTAGAGATTTATAAAGTGTTATATAAATGGATTTGGAATATAAGTAAAAGAGATTTCATAAATGAAAGAGATTTATTAAAAGGATTTATAGAAGTAAATTATAAAAGAATTTGAGATGAGATTTCCTTTAACTGACCTTCTTAATTTTGGTGGTATGGACATTCGTTTCACGCTTAACACTAAAGAAATAGTGTTTGAGGTTATCATTATCTACAATTTAAATAACATTAGTTTTGATCCTTTTGATATGATTTCAAAATAACAAATCTTTCAGAATGTTTTGTGAGTATACTTATGCCGGTGAAATAAAAACATGATTATTTTTATAAATATTTTGGAAAGAGATTTAAATAAATGAAAGATTTATTTTGAGGCTTAGTGGTTGTAATGGGTAATTAAATCTCTGGATGGTTGTTTATTTGTTATTTGATAGTTAAATAACCGACTATCAAATCTTGGCCATTTTTGACCCAGGAAGTATGTTGCGTATATTCGAGTTTCCCGATGAGTACTCAAATACTTGTTGTATGATTCTGAAAGAACAGGTGATGAGTTAATCGGAAATCATCAGTTGTTGGTTCGGAGAGACCTGGATCAGATATGTTATTCGAAAACTACTTCAAACCAACATGTGCATTCGAATGGAAGACATCTTGATGATGATTGAATATGGAGCTCTTTGAAGTGCAAGGGCTACTTGCTACTAATGCTGAGGGTGATTCCAAAATGATGTTGTAGAGGTAGTGCTTTCGGTTTCGTTCAGACCCATAACAAACTTGTATGGATGAATGCTGGCATTGCATTTCTGCCTGGAGGGCAATGTTCGCATTCTAAGAAGGAATTGCTTGGAGGAAATGGTAAGTGCGTAATCAAACCCTCCTACCTTGGAAATGGTTAAAACAGGGTTTGTCGTAATGCTATGTGGATTTCTCCCATTAGGATATGATCATCACCTTATCTAAATTGGATATCTATGTATGCTTCGGGGCCCATTTTTGGTTGTTGATTGCAACCTAGGGGTGATCAAATTCGATACTATCCAATCAGGGGTAGGTCGGTCTTGTCATACAGGTTGCAAAGGTAACTACAGCCTATAGTACATTTTATCTAGAAGTTTACTGTACGAAAGGTAGTCCCTTTCCTTGCCATTTATTGGAATCCACTCTCCAATAAGCGCCTTCTGTTTTTTATTATATACCTATTATTATTGTCATGTATACACATCACGGCTACTTTGATGTGTGGCATGGTCTTACGAGATACCTATTATGGTTATCATGTATACCTATTATGGTTATCATAAGGTAAAAACTACACATGTTTATGTGTGGCATGGTCTTACGAGATACCTTTTATTTTGAAAAGATTTTTCAAATATAGAAATTCATATGAGCTGTTTTGAGTTTTCTCATGTTGGTTTTACCAGACTGATCTAGGCGTTATTTTCTTATAATACTCCGGCCAGCCCGAGCATATTTTCCTGATTTAGTTGGACACTATGAAGCTTTTAGGAGACGAGCTGGATTCTTCAAGATGTATTTACATATCTTAAATTCTTCCACTGTGTTTCATTTGTTTTGTTCTTATCTGTATAAATCAGCAATTGTAAGGACGGGTTGTTATAACCATCCAGACTGATAATAGGTTATTGTAATCTGATGTTGTATAACAAAGATGATTTCTTTTTGCAAAGATCTTGTGTATATTATACGTTACTCATCACGTCTGTGAGATTCTGTTTTGTCTTTTCTTTCTTTTACCCAAATGATCTTTCTTTCAGATACTTAAATGATCAACACATGAATACCACGGATGTATTAAGTGTCGTCTTTAAGTGTAAGAAAGATAGATCGTTACACGTGGTATCAAAGCTTAGGTTCAGTGAACACCTAAACCTTGGTGAGGTAATCTCATTTGAGATAGGGTAAGTGAGACCCTAGATAGAGTCTGGGTGTATTATATATGAGCGTGTATTTGTTGGTGCTTATAAAAATGTTTTATATTGTGTTGATTTATTTGTTGGGTAGCTTTTGGATCCCGATCAAGGCGAGTAGTTAACGTTATTGACAGGGATATCTAAACACTTGGACAAGGCAAACCGACATGGAATTGTTTTAATGGGCAAATGAAATAATTTTACCTAGGAATATATTTTGTATTTAATAGAATGATTTTCAAAAATTAATGTAGTTATGTTAATGTGTTTGTTTGTTAAGAAACGATTATACTCTATTATTATCATTTAGGGATTAAATTAGTCATGCTCGCCCAGTCTTGAGCATTGGCTATGGATTATAGATTCATCTACAATCCTTCCTTTTAAATCATTGGTTAGGTAGGTAGAAATTGGGGAGACACTGAAATGAACACCTTGTGAATTAAATTTCACAATTTGACTATAAGGCGTTCGATGATATGTTGGGTTAAAATTAGATTTTAATATAAAATGTTTATTTAAAATGAAAATTTTCATAATTTTTTAAAAAAGGTTGATTTTATAAATCAAGATAATAAAATATGTTCTCAAAATAAGATGGCTTTTTAGAGAATTTAAATGTTGGTGGCTTTGATAAAGTTTCAAATGATTCTTGGAAAATTAGTAATAATTGCACTTGAAAATAATTTAAGGTATAAATATTTGGAAAAGGAATTTGAGAGTAAAAATTTTCTTTGGACAGTTTGGGAAATAAGTTTTGATCTATTTTATGATGATTTGAATAATCTTCTCAGTGATAATCGGATGTTTGCTTAGGCGAATGTGGTAATGCACTTAGTAAATTATTCTCTTTGCCATAGTAAATCGAAACAAGTTTGAATCTGAATGAATCCAAAGCAAGTGGATGATAAATATTTTGTTAAAAAATATTTATTGGGAAATATATATAGTATCATTTCAAAATGGGGATTTGAAAAAGAAGAAATATTTTTATGATTAACTAGTTCAAGTAGCTCAAAAATAACTAAAAATGGGAAAGGGATGTGTTCGGATGGTGAACACTTCTCTTGAGTATTACCCATCTTGGTAAGGGAATATATGATACTATTTGGTAGTACCCAGTTCCTTGATATCATTTTGGAGTTACGCGGGCTGTATGTATGTTTTCTAAGGGTTAAATATAAAGTATCATTTTAAAAAGATTTTTTGAAATAAAACATATTTGGCTCCTAATTTTTCAAAATAATAAGGTATTTTGATTAAAGAATGGGTTAATAAATGAAGCTTTAAAATTGGATTAATTTAATAAGAAGGTTAACTAAACTTTGTTTTATTAAACAGTGTCTTTTGATTTTAACATCTAGGGAGTGAAAAATTTACTTGATGTTGTTGGGCCGGATAATAAACACATTTACCTTAGAGGTGCCTAAGAAAAAGTAGACTCTAGGACGGAATTTGGATACCAACATCCTACTCTTCTTTGCTACTTACCAGATCGATTGGGTAAAGAAGTTGAATTGGTCGACTCGGTTTTATGACCCAATTTATTTTAGGTCTACATCTAAATAAGTAAAATTGAATAGGATTTAAAATCAGATGTTTTGTATATAATCTTAGGATGTAGAAGAGTATTATACAAGTTAATAGATTAAAATGATTTTATGAAAGGATTTTACAAATAAAGTTGTCATTTTAAAATGTTTGAACCTAATTTGAAATTTTTCGTGAAATGTTTTCAAAAATATTTTTGGGAGCGTACAAAATAATTAGGTAAATAAGAACCTTAAGATAAGTATATAGGCTGTACATAGATCATTATCGTTTCACCTTTTTCACATAATTCTTGATCAAAGGTTCGAGTACATGACTTGAGATGTTCTACACCATTTCGAAATAAGGATTTATCACTCGATTTTTGACGGCGAACACTTGGTGAGGGTTCTTAATATGGAACCAAAGGTTTTCTACAATAGTATATGGCTATGTAAGGAGAACGGAGGTTTCTAATTAAGAAGCCTGATCAGAGTCCGCACTAGAGAATCGAGTGAGCGATACTAGTTTGGAAGTAAAAACTATGTATTCGAGTAAGTGATCGAATCAGATTTCGTGCTTGGACGATCTATGTACATCATACGGACTAATGAGTAGTGTTAAGTTTTTCTGGGCTAGGGTTGTAGTAAAGTTTTGACGTCGAAATTCTTTTAGGGAGGAGAGTGTAACGACCCGGAACTTAACCGCTTGAATTTATGAATTTTTTTTAAAATGTTCAAATAACGGTTTCTATAAGTAAAATAAAAATCTTTTAAATAATAAATAATGATGATGAAATAGTTTTCAAAATTTGTTTACAAAAATATATAGTTTGAATAGAAATCGAAAATGTGACTGGAAATCGTTTTTCAAATTTTTGACTTTTCGTCGGCTAAAAGTTGTCGGAAATGTTGTGAGCTTTGTAGTATGAAAATATACATTCATTTGTTAAAAAAATTATGATATGTTTTAATACACACACATATATATACTTAAGTTAGTATATATAAGTTGAAGTGACCTTTTTTTCAAAATAATATATAAGGTGTTTAAAATGAAAGATGCTTTAAGAAACATAGCATAACTTTAGTAAACATTGAGTACAAGTGCATTTAATTTATGTTGGCTCAAGGTTGGGAGGGAGGCAGGGAATTTTGTGAATTACAAAGGGAAGGAGGGACAAAGGTGATGAGGTGGCAAGAGTTTTCTGGAGGGTTTGTACTTAGGGGTATTTAGGTAATTTTCTTTACTCATTTTTCATAAACTAAAATTCAAAATTTCTCCTTTTCATTTTCCCATTCAAACATAATTTTCAAACTCTACTACCTCCTCTTTAAAAATTCCATGGCTTCACTTGTATCAAAAATTTAAAAATCTTATCTTCTTCCATTTTAAAACCTTGAGAAATCTAGTTAAATACTCCTTCTTTTCCACACTTCCTCCTTTCAAACACAAGCCCTCAGCACCCATTGCACACCATGGTTGAACCAACCCAAGGCATGGCCGAACTTATTTACTACACTTAGCCCACCACAACTCCATTTTTTCAAAAGCAAGTAAAGGTCTTGGTCGTATGAAAAAGTTAGTATAAGCTTGTAGTTTTTGTTAGCTTTAAGGTGAGAAAAACTTGTCTTTTACTTAAAGTTTTGAACATTAATATTAATAGAAATTATTGATAATGTTTGGATAAAAATTGATGTTGATTGTATGTGTCTATCTGTGTTTGGATGTGTGTGGTTTAGACTTGGAAAAGAAAGTGAAAGTTAAGTTAGTTGCAAGTTCTAATCTTTGTTTATATATGTTGATTATGGCATGCTTATATGTTTGTGATGTGGTTGTGATGTGATCTTGTATGTTATGAACAAGATTACATGGTTATAGGCTAAGAAAGTTAGCGCTTTTACTAGTTTAAGCAACATAGAATTTCTTGTGTAAAATCTAAAATCTTTGGTTTTAAATTTCAAAATGTTTTCAAGTTTAAACTTGTTAGTTTTCCAAGAACATACCATTATGCTTTACAAAGTAATAAAGTTTCTCCAAGAGTTAAGGTCAAAGAAAGCTTTAAAAAAAATGTAACGACCTAGATTTTTAGCCATCTATTATTAGGATAATTAACTAATTTTAATTATTGGACTATTTATTTTTTTAAGTCGAATAGATGAATTCTCTGATATAGGAAATATCTGAATGTATAAATTGATAAAACTATATTTAATTATAAATTATAAATTTTTTAATATGATAAGTTTTATAGATATATGTACATAAACTCCACCATTTAAAATTTAAGATAAAATATCCATACATGTATATATGCAAATATACATAAGCTTTATGATGTTTAAAAATACATGTAAGTTTATATATGTGTATGTATGTTTATAAAAAAAATATTTTTATGTAAATAAATATATATACATGAATGTATAAACTTCATGATGGCAAATTTCCAACTTATGTGAATATGTATATGTAATTATGTGTAATTGTAAATAGGTAAAATAAAAATGTATATTGTATATGTATGCATATCTACACACATATATATATAAAGGTGTTTATAATAAAATAATGTATATGAAATAAATTATACAAGAAGTATTAAACTTAGCATGTTAAATTTATGTTGGTATATAGTCAAAAACATGTATATATGGTCAAAGTGTATAGGAAATATATATATATATATATATATATATATATATATATATGAAAGGATGTATATATGCAAGGAAACATCATCATGGAGAAACCTCATTTCAAGCACATAAAAGATCAAATCACCTATATAAATCAAATCAAGTCTCAATAAATCAAAACCAAAGATGGAAATCACATTAGCCCAAAAGAATAAAAGAAAATAAAAATAAAACCCTTGAAATTGTAAAGCCTGTACAAGAAAGCATCAGCCACCCTACTTCATTTATTTTTCCCATTCTCTCCTATATATACAAACCTTGGCCGAGCTTATACTTGTTCATGTTCTTATAATATAAAAAATAATAACAAAGTGCTGCCATTTAAAACAAATAAGCTGAGTGTTGAAACTTGAAGCAAGAGCAAAATAAAGCAGCAGTTCAACATATCAAACATAGTGAGTAACATTTTATTTTGATAACTGGTTGTATGATATATACAAATATACGGCTGTGAATTATATATGTGTTAAGTATATGGGTATTTGTATGTAAACATGAATGATTGTGTTCGAAAAGAGCTAGCCCACCTACACAACCAAAGCACTGTTTTTCTTCCATAAAAGCTATGTACCATGTTTGTTTGTTCAAGGACAGTTAAACAATCAACTTCAAAAATCAAAAGCTCAACAACTATTTAGTTTTAACCCATGATTTCAAAACAAAAGTTGTTTGTTTTAGAATGTAGATTATTTTAAAAATTGTTACATTCGATTTCATCAAGTATAGGAAGAGAGAAACAAATATTACAATAAGTGGCTCAAGTTTGGCCGAGTTTTGACTATCGAAACTTCACCCTTGGATTATATGCTTGGAATTGTTATGGAAAAATATGATTTTTAAGTTTTGTTTGGTAATTTTTAGTGGAGGGTGGAAGGAGAATTATGGGGTTGATCAGATTTGGGGAAAATGCAAAATTTCGGTGATGGGGTTGAGTTCATGGCCAACGGTTGGGTGTGAGGTGGTTTTGGAGGAGGCGCATCAGGGAAAAATGTAGCGACATTTTTTTGGTGGGCATGGCGTTGAGTCGTGGTCGAGTTAGGGTTTTAGGAAGGTTTTTGTGTGGGTTCGGTTTTGAGGCAATGGCGGTGGCACGAGGCAAGGGTAGACGTGCGGTCCAAGGGGAATTGGAAGAGGTTATTGAGGTGAAACGATGGGCAGAGTCTGGTGATGGATGGTCGAGTGTGATGGCAGGGTGAGGCATTTGAATGGGTGTGGCTTTGTTTCTAAGTTTGGGCGAGTGGTTCATTTTTCGAACGTGTGTTTTTGCTGCGTGTTTCAGGTGGTGGGCGTGATGTTGGGGTCGGCGGTGACTCGTGGGGATGATCGACGTCATGATTCGATGATCGAGTTGGATTTACACGTGCACATATGCGTGAACGTTTTCCTGCTTCCAGGCGAATGAGGAAATAGAGAAGGGAGGAAAGAACAGGGAAAAGGAAGAAGGGGGAGAATTGTATGGGCCGGTTTTGATTTTGTGGGCCGTGAGTTTGGGATGAGCTGGTTGTGATGTAAAAGAGAATTTAAATTAACTATTTTATTTAAAAGTTATAAATTTTAAAACAATGAATCTCCTTAAATTTTAAATCCAAAATGATGAGTGGATTCTTGCGTCGTGATCCTACCGCCGAGTGCTTCTATATGAACAAATAACATCTAGTTTTCTGCAAATGAGAAAGTTTAAGTGCTTATAAAATTTAAAGTGAATAAGTAAATTCTTATTTGATTAATTTAAATTAATCAATTGATTTTTAAATGAACTGTTTATTTTTTAAATTAATTATAAATAAATTATTCCATAATTTCTTTAATTAACAAATAATCTTGATTTAAAAAATATAACTTGGCTATATTGTTGAAAACCGTTCAGTTTTGAATTTTAAATGAATTTCATATTGATTCTTAATCGTTGGTTGAGTTAACTACCTATGTTAGCCGGTAATGTTCTTGATATTGATTTAAATTGTTTACATGCTATTAAGTAGCCAAACAAATTAAAATAAATAGAATAAAACATTAACATGTTTTATTGGCAAGTAAATCGACTCGTACTGACAACTATTCCAATTGTAGAGAAATGAAATAATTACAAACAAATTAATTTTGATGGACTGGTCATGGTAAATAAAACATATGGTTCCATATGTAAATATCAACACCCTGATTGTGAAATTATTATTTAAACGACTTGGACTTTTAAAATTTATCGTTTGAGTTCGAAGAGACCGGGATCGGATATCAGCATTATTCGAAACCACTTCGACAATAACCACTACGAACCCTTACGGTTTGATTTTTGAGTCTGATATGCTGAAATTTAATTAATTTAACAAACTCGACTATTTTAAATAAGTATTGTACTTAGACACTATTATAATATCGATGGATTTCTATATAAGTGTTTTTGGATATCATAAGGTAAAAACCCGTCATGTTTATGTGTGATGTGGTCTTATGAGATACCTTTGTCTTTTTTCAAAGGATTTTGATGTCTCAAGTAATTCAAATTAAGTGTGTTTACTCACGTTGGTTTTCAGCCTGACTCGGGTGTTACTTTATTGTAATGCTCTGGTCAGACCGAGTATTACAGATTCAAGTTAGGATGCTATGGAGCTCAGAAGACGAGCTGGATGGCAGAGATGTATTGCACGTATTTGATTATATTCCACTGTGTATTGTAGGTTGTATATTCAGCATTTGAGGACAAGTTATTATAACTGTCCAGATTTATATGTTGATGATTGTACTCTGATAATTTGTATGTATATTAATAGTTACAGCTTTTCCTTTTGTATAAAGAGCTGTTATTGTATATTATATTTTGTTTCGCTGCAATTGTGAGATTCTGTGTTGGTGTTGTTTCTGTATTTTTTCTTTTTCTATTTCTTTTCTTCTTAACCCTAACAATCTGGTATTTCCGGCACTCGATCACTCGGCACTCTATACTGTGAACGTATTAGTGTCGATTTTCGGGGGTCGAAAATCGCCCGGTCGTTACACGTGGTATCAGAGCTAAAGGTTAAGTGAGAACATTGGCTCTGGTGGGGATTACTCATTAGAGATAGGGTCAGTAGTACCCTAGAATGAGTTGAGTGAATTATAGATGAGAGCGTACTTGTTATTTTCTTATATAATAATTTTAAAGGATAAATGATTTTAAAATAATTTTATATAAGACTATATTTGGATATAAAAAGAAATAATTTTTCTGAAATTTTTTATAGTACGTTGAGGTGATTAGTTGTAATTATTATAATCCAATAAGATTATAAGATTTAAGTGGTTATATACCTATAACCAAATAGAAATTGATGAGAATGAACTATACCAATGGGTTAAGCTAAAAATAGACCCAAACCAGAATTTAAATCTCGGAAGTTTCGGAAGTGTTTTTCAAAGTGTTTTGAAATGAAATAATTTTACCCTGATTATATTATAAAGAAATAATTTTTCAGGAAATTATTATGGAATATATGGTGTGTTTAGTTTCTAGATATGGCAATATTGATTATTATCATAAACTAGTTATTGGGTCTTAATAAAAGATGTTTATTACAAAATAAACAATGATAAAATATTGTGAAATTTTTTAAGGAAGTGGAATTATATAAGCAAAATTCATAAATGTGACTTATAACTTAAAATGGATCTAAATTGAAATTTTTTGAATCTAAGTCCTGAAAATTTTAGAATGTGTTTCAAGGTGTTTTGAAGAAATAATAAATTAGATTATTTAGAATATTTTTGATATGAAAATTTTATTTGAAAAACATGAGTTGTTTCGAAAATTCCGAAGATTTTTTTTTGGATAAAAAGCTATTATCGTATATTATATTTGTATGTATATTAACAGTTACAGTTTTTCCTTTTGTATAAAAAGCTGTTATCGTATATTATATTTTGTTCCGCTGCCATCGTGAGATTTTGTGTTACTGTTGTTTCTGTTTTTTTCTTCTTCTATCTCTTTTCTTCTTAACCCTAACAATCTGGTATTTCCGGCACTCGATCACTTGGCACTCTATACTGTGAACGTATTAGTGTCGATTTTCGGAGGTGAAAAATTGCCCGGTCATTACAACAAAATTTCAAGTTTTGAAATTAGGGGTCATATAGCAATAGTCGCTATGGGTGCGGTTCATGAAAACAAACTCTTTTTGAAATCAAAAATGTTTAAAACTTAAGTATCTTTTGAAAAGTGTTTTCAAAACAATTTATAAGTAATAAAACATAATTAATTAATTAATGATTAAATAATTAATTAAAGTAATTAGTACTTAATCATTCGTTAATAAAAGAAACTAGCGCTTAATTATTAATTAAGTAAGTTAATTATTTTTAGTTAATTAACTAAAGATTTTTTATTAATTAATAATTGATTTTAGAATTAATTATTGATTAAGGGTTAATTATTGTTTAATTACTTATTAAAGGTAAATTATTAATTAATTACTTATTTTAAAAAGGGTTTAATTATTACTTAATTACGAATTAAGTTAAATTTAATTAATTTTTAAATTAAGACTTAATTAAGATTTAAATTATTATTTAATGAAGGTTTAAACTATTATTTAATTATTAATTAAAGATTAATTTTGGTTTAATTATTTATTTAAAGATTAATTATTATTTAAATATTTATTTAAAGGATAATTATTACTTAATAGTTAATTATTGTTTAATTATCAATTAAAGGTTTAAATATTATTTAGTAAGGAGTTTAAATGTTATTTAACTATTAAATTAATGTTTTAAATCGCTTTATTTACAAAGATCGGTTTTGTTTTAAAAGTAACTATCTTTTAAAGAATGTTTTTAAAAAACCAATGGATTTCTTTGTTAGTTACCTTTAAGTAGCCTTAATTGAATATGAAACACAATGACATCTATTTAGCAGAACAAAACCCCGTTCTGCTAAATAAATTTTAGTTAACATCTGTTACCAGAATAAATCACTGTTCTTCTAAAATTCACCTAGTGATTATGTTGACATCTATTAAGCAAAAATAATAACCGTTCTTCTATTATGGTAATTTGGACATTACCTATATGTTGATTGATTTTTATTGGCATAGTCCCTTTAAATATCTTCTTGTTTTGTAAATACGCATGTTATAACTGAAAAGTTAAATAGAATTAAATAAGAACCATTATAGTCAATGAGCCTCTTATGATTTTGTGAAATCAAATATTTCATGCTATCCTTTTGATAATGGTTTAAAGTCTATTATAATTTTATAAATTATATTTAAAGGAAAATTAAGCAATTATTTTATTAAAGGTGTTTTGAATTAATTTAATACTTTTTAAATGGTTGTTTAAAGTCATAATTTTGATAATGTGGCTATAAATTTAATGAAGGGTGTTTTAAATAATAACTTATTTATTTAAAGGTATCATAAATAATTGCTTTGTTTATTAAAGGAATTTTATTAAATGAGATTTACTAAAGGATTTTTGTTAAGGAAAATTTATGAAAAGAATTTTATAAATTGAAAAGAGATTTTAAAATTTGGAAAGAGTTTTATAAGTGATTTTAGATATTTATAAAGGAAGTTTTATAAATGATTTTGGATATTTAGAAAGGAAGTTTTTTAAATGATTTTGGATATTTAGAAAGGAAGTTTTTTAAATGATATTGGATATTTATAAAGGAAGTTTTATAGATGATTTTGGATATTTACAAAAGAATTTTATGAATAATTTTGGGTATTTATAAAAGAGTTTTATAAATAAATTTGGAGATTTATAAAGTATTTTATAAATGGATTTAGAATTTAACTAAAAGAAATTTCATAAAGTAAGAAATTTATTATAAGGATTTATAAAAGTAAATTATAAAAGAATTTAAGATGGGATCTCCTTTAACAGACCTTCTTAATTTTGATGGTATGGACATTCATTCCACACTTAACATCGGAAGAATAGTGTTTGGGTTATCTATACCTCCGATTTAAATAACATTTGTTTTGATCCTTTTGATATGATTTCAAAATAAAAAATCTTTCAAAATGTTTTGTGGATATACTTATGCCAGTGAGATAGGTATATGATTATATTGATAAATATTTTGGAAAGAGTTTTAAATAAATGAAAGATTTATTTTGAGGCTTAGTGGTTGCTATGAGTAGTTAAATCTCTGGAAGTTTGTTTGTTTGTTCTTTGATAGTTATATAATCGACTATCAAATCTTGGCCAGTTTTGGCTCAGGAAGTATGTCGCATATATTCGAGTTCCTCGGTGAGGACTCGGATACTTGTTGTATGCTTCTAAAAGAACTGGTAACGAGTCAACCAGAAATTATCGGTTGTTGGTTCGAAGAGACCGGGATCAGATATGTTATCCAAAAACCACTTTGAACCAACATATGCGTTCAAATTGCAGACATCTTGATCATGATTGAAGACGGAGCTCTTCGAAGTGCAAGGGCTACTTGCTATTAATCCCGAGGTGATTCCAAAATGGATGTAGTAGAGGTAGTGCCTTTGGTTTCATTCAGACCCAAAATGAACTTGTACGAATGAATGTTGGCATTGCATTTCTGCCTAGAGGGTAGTGTTAGCATTCCAAGAGGGAATTTCTAGGTGGAAATGATAAGAGCGTAGCCTCTCAAAGACTCTCACCCCAGAAATGGTTAAAACAGGGTTTGTCGCAAGGCTATATGGGACGCTCCCATTAGGGTATTATCATCGCCTTACCTAGAGTCGATACCTATGTATGCTTCGAGGCTCATTTTTGGTTGTTGATCACAACTTAGGGGTGATCATATTCGGTACTATCCACTAAGGGGTAGGCCAATCTTGTCATGCGGGTTGCAATGGTAACTACAGCCCACAGTACATTTTACCTAAAGGTGCACTGTACGGAAGGTAGTCCCTTACCTTGCCATTTGTTGGAATCCATTCTCCAATAAGTGCCTTCGGTTTTTGATTATATACCTATTATTGCTGTCATGTACACACATCACGGCTACTTGATTATTGATATTTTAAACTCATAGACATTATTATAAATCACTAAATTTTATAAATAACACTGGTTTGGTTATCGTAAGGTAAAAACCCGTCTGTGATTTTATGCAGCAAGGTCTTACGAGATACCTTTTATTTCGAAAAGATCTTTCAAATATAGAAATCCATATGAGTTGTTTTGAGTTTTCTCATGCTAATTTTACCAGACCGAATCAGGCGTTATTTTCTTATAATGATCGGGTCAGCCCAAGCATATTTTCTAGATTTAGCTGGACACTTTAGAGCTTTTAGGAGATGAGTTAGATTCTCCAAGATGTATTTACGTATCTTAAAGTCTTCCACTATATTTTGTTTGATTTTTTTTCTTGTCTATATAAATCAGCAATTGTAAGGACATGTTGTTATAACTATCCAGGTTGATAATAGGTTAGTGTACTCTAATGTTGTATAATAAAGATGATTTCTTCCTGTAAAGATCTTGTGTACATTATATGTTACTCGTCGAATCGATGAGATTATGTTCTGTCTTTTCTTTCATTCACCCAAATGACTTGTCTTTTAGACACCTAGATGATCAGCGCATTAATACCATAGATGTATTAAGTGTCATCTTTAGTTGTAAGAAAGGCAGATCGTTTCATATATTTATTTATACTTAAAAAGCAATTTTAAATTTATTTATTTATAACATTTATGAATACAAGTTCAAAACAATTTTTAGATTATATTCATAACCCATATAAATTTAAATTTATTTATTTATAACCTTTATATATTAATATTTAATGTCAAGGACCACTAACTCTATTGCTTAGTTGTATGGCGCTCTAGACAGAGGTTCTAAAGATAATGGGTTTGAACCCATACAATACCAAATTAAGTGCTCTGTTTGAATAAAACACCACTCTTATTATCAAAAAAATATTTACATTTGATATAAAACAATGTGAAATTAATTAATTTATATATTATTTAAATACACTTAGTTGAATCAACCTAAGGCTTAGAATATGTCTAAGCCTTCCACAAGGGCATACCATTGGAACATACCACTTCAATTAGCTAGGTAAAGGCTAGAAGATTGGGAGGTTATATGTTCATAAGATGTTCCTTAATTAGAGTAACCTTCTCCTTAGTTTAAGCACATTTTTAGACATTTATCTAATCGGTTTTTCTAAAAGAATGCCCTACATGTTAGTTAATTGTTCATAAAAACACAGTGCGGGCTCTAATACCATTGTAAGATCAAGTGCATTGGCAGTGGGGGAAAAATGAAGGATTTCAATATAAATCCTTTTATTACTTTGCACAAGATTTGTTTATATAAATAATATATTTTATGCCAAATCATATTTAGTATTTATTAATAAAAGAGTGGAAAATATCTTAATTTGTTTAAAATATTTATTTATTTGTTACTGTTTAATAATAATAAATTATTATTAGTTTAATTTATTAATTTAATTTTATCTTTTAATATTTTGATATGTTCATATTCATAATACAAACATCGTAACCATATTAAAAGGTAAAGCTAACCTAGGGGTAATATGGGAAGATGTGTATAACAAATCTTTATGGCTTACCTTAACAAATGTGTAAGTGATACATATGTGTATAATGATGTCAAAGGGATATACATATACATCAAATCATTAAATTTATACTTCGCTAATATAAGCTGCTTTTTCTTAGCCAGTATATTCTAATTAATATTTATATAAATATGTATAATATATATATTATATAATATTTTAAATATAAATTTATTGTTATATATAAATGTTTTAATTTTACATATATATAAATATTTTTGTTTAAAAATATTTTTTAATTAATATTCATATTATGAATAAATATATTAAAAATTTAACTTTAAAATTAAATAGGTCTAACCTTTCAAAAAATAATATCCAATATATGTATGTGTATATATATGTTCATACAACTGCCGTCAATAAAAGAATTTTTTGTTTATTTTAAATATCTTAGTTTGAAAATTTAGAAATTTAAAAACTTGTTTGATCTTTTAAAACAAAATTTAAAAATGCGTTTTTATTCTGAGATCCAAAAGCTTTTAATTTTTTATTTAAAATTTCCATACGTGAATTTTGTGTGTGTATTATCTTATCATCCTTTTTTGATAAAAGAATGATCATTTTAAGAGGAGAGCACTCGACATTTTTCAAATTAAAAAAAACCATATAAACGTTCAAAGGGCAATAGTAATTACAACTAAATAAGTAGGATCATCCCTCGGATGATCATCAAAAATAGAGAGATCAAGTAACCAAAAAGTATATACAAAATTCTACGCTCTCTAAAACAAATATGGGTTGCTACACTACAAAATATGTGGCCCCTGGGAATATAAAAACTGATCCTCGGGTGTGGAAATTAGACCTGACCCGATAGACCCGGACCCGGACCCGACCCGATGGGTCTCGGTTCTAGATGGGTTGGGTTTTGTCGGGTTCATACTGTACAATTCAAAAACCTAGACCCAACTCGACCCGAGCTTCGGTTCGGGTTGGGTCAGTTTGGGTTTGGTTGGGTAATAACAATAAATAGCATATATTTCACTGTTTTTTGGTTGGGTATTTCGAGTCGGGTCGATTCGGGTTGGTTCTGTTCAGGTCAAGTGTAACGACCCGCAAATTTATCAATTTGGTAAATTATATTTATTTTTAAATATTCAAATATAAGCTTTTTTTAAAACATATATTTTGATGTTTTGAATAAGAATAATGGTAATCTTATTTTTAATAAGTATTTACAAAAATATATACTTTGGAAAAATATCGATAAAATGGTCGAAAACCATTTTATTAATAAACAGCTCTATAATTATTAGAAGTGCGCACGGAGCTAGATACATACACTTATTTATCCGTTTAAACAAGAATATAAAATAAAATTATTTATTTTATCTTTGGAAAATAAAATGTATTTATGACATCATCAATAGTGACATCATAATTGATTTATGAATTTAAATTGAGATTTAATGATTTATTAATTATTATAATTATTCAAATAATTGTTTTTAAATGATAATAATTCATTTTACTTAGGTTTGAAGTGATAATAAAACATTTATAGTCTTATAAAGAGATATACTTGATTTAAAAATATATAAAAAATTGTATCGCTTTATCGATATAACAGCACTTTTTATAAACAATTGTTTAATATTAATTTATATGGTTTTATAAATTAAATGTGATCATTTTAATTAGTTAAAAATGATAAGGAATTAGTTTTCAAAAATTTTTTACATTTATATGTAAATTAATTTATAAGTGAAAATGTGACCGGGAATCAGCTTCCCGATTTTCAACGGTTTAATAAATGGAAGTTGTTCAAAGTTGTTGCAACCTTGTTTATATGTCATGTGCAGATATATAACATACACATGCATACCCTAACATGTACATGAACACATATATACATAAAATATACATATACAGTTATATATATATATATTACAAAAAATTTAAGATATTTTCACACTTAAAAAGCAAACTTCACTTCACTCTTACACACATTAACTCACACACATAGCTAGATACATGTGGGGGGCGTTTGGTCGTGCATAGTGATGGAGGAGGAGGGTGTGGGGGTGATGAAATGGTGATGTATATGCACATAAATATCATGATATTTTAGTTCACATTTTTTCCTATAAATACCACACTTCATCTTCACTTCATTTGTTCGTAAATTCCTAAGCTTCTTCATCTCTTTATACTCCTCTTTAATGCCTTCCTACCTTAGGAAAATTATGAAGTGAAATTAGAGAAAAGAAAATAAATTTATATAAGTATATATGCATTAGCTAACCACTTGAAAACAAGCTCAAATCCACTCCTCTCCACTCTCAAAACCAACAGCCATATCATCCACCACCCAAGGCTGAGCCCATATCCATTTGCAAGCTTAGGCCGAGCCCATTCAAAGATCCAAGGCTCGATTCCATAGCCTTTGATTCGATCGTAGCGAAGCTATAGCAAATTTTCGTAAAGTTAGAAATCAATGAAGGTGAGAAACTCTATTTGTATTATGATATATTGTATGATATATATGTTTGGTTATGCTTTGTTATGATGATTGTGAACCATGTTTGGATATGATAATATGTTCGTTTGGATATGTAAACAATTCACATTTAATACATGTCGAATATCATAAAGGAAATCACTTTCCTTTAATAGATGAAATGGTGTATATGAGACTGTTAAACCTCTTAAAAATGGTTTAAAATGGTTTTAAAATGTTTTATAAACACTAAAACCCAATTTGGTGAAGTTGGACAAGTTATGAAAGTTGAGTCAAAAATAGGCGCGTCGCATAACGGCAATTCGCGATTTCGCCCCGAAGAAAGTTAAATCCATTTAAACGATGGATTTGGAGTCGGAATTCTTTGTAATAAGAATTTTTTGAACTCTTATAATCATAGTTTTCAAAATAAAATGATCGAGATTTCGTTTAGTAGATTTTGAAATATGAGCAAATCAAGTTTTCAAAATAGTTGTGGTTTAGCAGTATGGAAACCAAAGCGATAAATTCTTTAAAATTGATATTTTTAATTCTTTAAAAATATGGAATAAGTTCTATAAATATTTTAAAATGTTTTAAAAGAGATTTGAGCTATAAAAATAAATTTCTAAATGATTGAAAAGTTATTTTGATCAAATAAGTCTTAAAAGCACCATTCACAACACTATTCGCAACACTTTTTGGAGCACTTTTTATCATTTTTGAAATATGGCTTTAAACTTAAATACTATTTCCCAAATCTATTAGAACTATTTTTAACTAAATAATTAAGTTTTTTAAAAATAATGTGGAGGTTTTATAATTTATTTTAAAGAGTTTAAATAAATAATTTAAAGAAAAGCTGTTATAATCAAGTGATTTAATTTTGGCTCTAAAAGCCGATGAGTGGACTGGATTTTTCTACTCATGAGAATCAAATGTGAGGTGCTTAAATTGAGGAGATATTCAGGAGCAACCAGTTCCCTGGCTCACCTGGCCTCTTTCCTGGACGAGGAATAGATAAGGTCGAAATGTTGGAAATGAGGCAAGTATAAAAGATTTAATTTATAAATTTAATACAACTTGGATTGTATAGAAATAATCTTCTTATACTTGGTATTAAATTATAAGGAGGGAATCTGTACTATCCGTGTGAATTTTAAAGGTGATTTCATAGTTATTCGATGGATAGTAAAGGTTAAATATGGAAATTGATATTGAGTAGAATTAGTATAATTTCAATCGACCCTTTTTACTCAAAAAGGTTCTGCAATATGATTTATGAGAAATGATTTTGATTTGGTATTTCCAAAGTTAAAGAGAGGTTTAATGATTCCGTATATGCGTTCTAACTGAAGACATGGAATGATAATAAATGGAATGAAGGGCTGCTTTTCATTGACCCTCGGGGGAAATTTCTCATATCATATATATGTGGCAGTAGTATCTTCATTTGATCTTTGATGCAAGGACTACTCGCTACTAATCCTAGAGTTGATTCCCGATAGGATGTAGTAGGAGAGTTCCTTCGGTTTATCTTATTTTTGGACAAATTGTATGGACGAATGTCTGACATTGCATTTCTAAAATGCACGTACATTGATTTTACAAACGTACATCTATTTTGTGGTGTAGGAAGTAACTCTCATATTCTTAACACTCTTCTCTGAGACGTACGAGCTCAAAGGTTGTACATTTGTGGAAATCAATAGTGTGTGACGGAATTGGCAATGTGGCATTGAAACTAGAATGTCCTATGTGAAAGGTAATCATTACCTTGGGCCTCATCACCCGAAAATGGCTTAAACAGGGCATGTCGTAAGGCTATGTGGTTCGCAACCATTACGGTATGGTCATCACCTTCTAGATTACTCTCTATATATTGGGTATGTTGTGTATGCTAAGAGAGCTCTCATATAGATTGGGAACGACAGGGGTGATGTCATACTCGGTTCTATCCGCCACTAGATGGGTCTGCGTGTAGGTCGCTCTTGCCTGGTGCAGACGTTTCAAAGGTGTTGATCCTCAGTACATCCCTCTAGAGATATGTTATACGGAAGGTGGTTCCTTACCTGCCATTGTATGGAAATCCATTCTCCAATAAGTTCCTTCGAACTTGATTTTAGAGCATAGTATGCTGGAATTTAATAATCTAACAATTTCGGCTAAGATTATATAAGTTTACTTGAAAAGTGTTTTCAAAAGATTATCATTAAAAATAATATTCCTAAATATTGCGTAGCAAAAGTTTTGGTTATCATAGGGTAAAAACATGTTCTGTGTTTATGTGTGGTGCGGTGTTATGAGATACCCTTTGTTTTCAAATATCCATTTTTTGAGTTTCTCACAATAGTCTCACGACTGACCCGAAGTTTATTTTCGTTTCCCTTAAACTTTGGGTGCCCTATTTTTCTGAGCAGCCAAGTAGTTAGGTTTATCTTGGAGTATTGTGATGGAGCTTGAAGTCTAGGGCTGAAGATGTTCCAATAGATAGTTCTATATTTCCATTTCCGCTGCATTTGTTTGCTGATTGTATTCAGCATTTATAAGGACAATGATTTATAACTGTCCAGGCTGATTTATATTATAGACTGATAAATGTATTTAATTTTCGCTATAAAGATATATATATATATATATTGAAATAATATGTTATTTCATTCATGTAAGATTTTATTCTGTCTTTATTTTCTTTTACCCCATAATAATCCATCCTTCCAGCACTTGGTTTTGCAGCACATGAATACCGAGGATGTATTAGTGTCGATTTCTGAGGGTCGAATGGGCGGGTCAACACAGTTGGTATCACAACTTATGTTAAGCAGACACCTGAGCCTAATAGAGGTAAAGTATCATCAGAGATGGGGTTTGTAATACCTTGGGATGAGTAACTCATTAGAGATAGGCTCAGTAACACCCCAGAATGAGTTGAGCGTATTATATAAGAGCGCGTATTTATTAATGATATATAAAAATGATTTGTTTTGAAAATATGGTAAATGAAATAATTTTACCTAAGGTTATAGTTTAAATATAAAGAATATATTTTGGACAATATAGTTAGTTATGATACTAAAGTCATAAATTGGATAACGGTTTTAAAAACAAGTTAGTTAGATCAAGAATATACATCTTGTGATTAGAATTTCACATTTTGACTATAAGATGTTTAATATTGGTATTAAAAGGATTTTGAAAGTCAATGATAATAATGTTTGGAAAACATTTTAAAAGAATCAAAAGGACTTTTGGAAAGAGATAAAATATTTTGATAAAGATCTCGATTTGCTTCCTAAGTATTGATCGAACCTTGGTTTGGAAAGTAGTATACTTGTTAAGTTAGGATAAATACTTAGTGTCCCCTTCTAAGTATTTGTGTTTATATTTGTAGAATCCATATGGATGGAAGTATTCAAAAGGAGAGACCTCAAGAGCAAATTGGGGTGACAAAGATGATCCAAGCATTCTTTTAAGTGATAAGGAAGAGTCCATAGAAGAGGAGTACGATCTGTATACTCGTAGGGATAGAGATGATTACCCGATAGTAGGAATGGTTATACCTCCCCTAACTCCAAAACTGGTCGTAATATCTAGTGACGCTGAGGCCGCTCCAGCCTCGAAAGGAAGGGGGTTTACTACCTCGTTGGTTGGAAAGTAGAACCTTAAGAAGAACCCATGGAGGAAGATTCTGAACCGAAGGAGGTCCTAACTGATATGATGCTAAATGAATCAAACCACAGTAGTGAAGGCAGCAACATCAAATGAGAAATGGATGGGGATTATGTTATTTGGCACGAGGAGTCATTAAATTGATGAATTAGAAGCTGAGGAGGAATTCGAGAATCCCGGGGAGATGGGAATACAAGGATTGGAGGAATTGGAGGAAGGAGAAATGTTGCAGGAAGTACCAGTCGGATTTGGGCATGTTCTATGGAATCGGCCTTGGCTACCATATGGGGAAAATAAAGATGGGAACTAAGCTGACAATGAACAAGAGAGTGAGAATGAGGATGTGGGGGAAGTTTCAATGGAGTTTAGGTATTAGAGTGCACAATCAGCAATAGATTCAGAATGGTGATCGAGAATGGGATTGAAGACTAGTTATATCTATCTAATATTAAGTATTTAGTAGTAGTTTATGAGTATGGCGTGTGATGATGTGATGTTGTGGTTGGCCATATATTTGTATATGTATTAAGAACTTCGATTATGTACCCAAGTAAGATTAGGGTAACTTAAGGATGACCAACTGTGGTAGAAGTGATGTATGTAAGATATACGGATGTATAATATAACTATGATCTTTCATTTTGACTTCATTCATGAGCAATTATACAAGTCACTTAAGAAAATTTATAAGAATCTTTGATAAAGGTAACAAATTATAATATGATGAGCTTATTATCATTTTAGTAATAAAAAGATAATTTATCCATTTAATGAATTATTTTGAAAATGTTTTTTCAGAAGCTGTTAAGATATGTTTATAGAAAATAAACGTGTTATAGTAAAATATGTTTATTATAATTTTATGGAAAAGGTATGTTAAACAAAAAATGGATCAATAACCTGGATTGAGTGTGAAAGCACCAGCCCTATTTATCAAGGCAAATAAAATAGAAGCAAGGAATAACAACTTGCAGATAAAGTAAAGAGACAGGAGATTTTTATAGTGGCTCGGTTGTTAACGAAGCTAACGCCCACTTTATAACTTTTGTTATTATCTGACTGCAATTACAAGTTGAATCTGATTACAATTTGATTGGATCTAGTAAGTTAGATCAAGTCACCAGTGTTAGAGTTTACTGGAGAATCATAGTGAACCTTTAGATGACTGTTGTGTGGGAGGAAAAGAGTGAAGAATAATTTCTGTAGAGTTTCAGCAGATAGTTTCGATTGTTGTAGCATCTGTATTTTATTTTTTGTTGGCCGATATTATGTGGATACGGCCCCTATAGTTTGACTTCATATAGAAAATTCTATAAGTAATACAATGTTGACATTTTGATTGTAACTTTCTCTTTCTACTTTTCTACATTTCATGCACTTACGCCAATTAAATTTTTTGGTCTTATAGGTCTGTCTTCTTTACCTACCATCCTGCCGATTTCATCTATCCGTGGGCTTACTGCTAATTCAACTACCTTGACGCTTGTCTTCGTAGCTGCCTATGTCTGGTTCATAACCAATGCCGGAAGCTAAGAAGACTGCTGCATTGCACGATCTGGACGACCCTTCCGTATCTTTGGAGGGTGATTTCACGGCAGCCGAAGCACGAGAACAAGAAGACCAAATTGGCTAGCTAAATAAATCTGAATAGCATATGGTGGCCGTTAAGAAGGGAAAGATCGAGGAAAGAAAATCTTCAAGGAGCTCCCGCAAGTCCCGGAAGCACAGGACCAAGGGGGAGTCTTCCGATAAGGTCGAAGAACAGGGAGGAGATGCTTGCACCGAGGAGATAGTTAATGTTTAAGGTAGCGACACTATCCTAATAAGGATTCTGAGAGGAAGAAGAAACTTCTAACTAAAGGTGGGAATGGGAGCGGTGGAAAGAAGCATTGATAGGCTCAAGTAACAGTGGAGCCAAATTTTGGGACATTCTGTTTTGTTTGATACGTGTTTTGTACAAGTGCAGAGTATGCACTTATTGCGTCGATTGTTGTAGCATCTGTATTTTGTTTTCTGTTGGCCGATATTGTGTGGGCATGGCCCCTGCATTTTAACTTTGTATAGAAAATGCTATAAGTAATACAATGTTGACATTCTGATTGTAACTTTATCTACCTACTTTTCTACGTTTCATGCACTTATGCCAATTTTATTTACTGCTATTTTATCTGGTCCTATAATTATCATCAAAAGTCTTTGTTTAGAGTAACATAACTGTGAAGTACTTGGTTTTTATTGTTTTTGAGTATCGGTGTGTGTTCCCCCCCAGTTCATGGGGCTGTTTACTTCAAACACTTGACGACTGACCATTTGATCCGTGTGATTCTTCGAAACTCTGTAACCATGTTTATTTTGTGGTTCCTATCCTCACGAATTTGCAATTTGAGCATCTCGATTTCAGAGATTTTGTCGGTCAATAATCGGCATTCTTTGCTGGTTCGTAGTCGTTTGTTATTGTTGGATTCATGCCTATTACTCCTGATAGTATGAGTGGATTGATTCTTGTTAGTCATGTAATAGACGAGTTTCCCAGCACTACTGGGACAATGTCATTACTTAAGAGTGTGCATAGCTTATGAAATGCATGGCTTTTAAGAGTATGCATGGCTTATGAGATGCGTGGCTTTTGGGATTGTGCGTGGCTAATGGGATGCGCGGCTTTTGGGATCGATATAACCCATCGATCTGGAATGGTTTGGAATCTCCCGATGTTACCAATCTTCGGGCAACATGAGGAGTTCATGTTTCGAGAGCGTGGTTCCACGACTCAGGAAGCAATGCACGGCTTATGGAGGTGCGCAATTTTGATTGGGTCCCTCCAAGTGTTGCCGGAGCAACACTAGTTCTTAGAAGGCAGGGATCGAGTTCTATCAATCCAACGGTTTGAGTCAATTTGCTTCCGTCGACTCGGCGGGTAGATGGGGCATACTTGAGTGTGGTTCCACTATCTCAAGCAACAATCGGATGGTTTTGAGTCGATTTGACCCCGTTGACTCGGCGGGTTACTTTTGTGAACATGGTTTTATTGGTCCAGAAAGCAAAGCAATTTATTAATGAAAGTTAGGTAAGTTTTGCCTACTTACAATGCCTCTGGTATTCCAGGGTGACTTATTTACTGGAAATAGGAAATACATAAGACAGTCTTAGATAAAGTAAGGATGCAGCGATTCACTGTTCCATGCTCGAGAAATTTGGGCTCTATCAACAATTGTTAGCTTGAATGTGCCATCCCCTTGCTTCTAACCGATCACATAGGGTCCCTCCCAGTTTGGTCCGAATGCTCCTGGTACAAAGTAAACCCTCTTGAACTTTGGAGTTGAAGTATCGTGTGACCCTTTTTTGATGAGGGGCAGTCCTTAATTAGGCTTCTTCCCTCTTCTCATCGACCATATCGTGTAACTCGAGTAGGAGTTGTTTGTTCTGCCTTTGACCGAAGTTTTGCCTCCGATGAGAAGGGACTTCTAGCTCAATCGGGATTATTTCTTTTGAACCACATGCTAGGGCGAACAGAGAGTGCCCAGTTGTAGATTTTGCGTTGTCCTGTAGGCCCATAGTTTGAGTGGAAGTTCATCGACCCAATTTCCTTTTGCTTTAGTTAGCCGTTTTTTGATGGTGGACTTGATGATCTTATTTACTGCTTCCACTTGCCCATTTGTCTAGGGATGTGCATAAACGGAAAAGCTTTTCTCGATTTGGAAGCACTTGCAAATGTCTTTGAACTTAGCGCTTTCGAATTGAGTCCCGTCATCCGTGATGATTTTCTGTGGCACCCTAAACCTACAAATAATATTTTTGGTAACAAAGTTAATGACCTTCTTTGTGGTTATAGTGGCCAGCGATTCCACTTCAGTCTATTAGGTGAAATAGTCAATGACAACGATATCATATTTGGCTCCTCCTTTTGCTATTAGCAATACGACAATCAAATCGATTCCCCAGATTGTGAACAACCATGGACTGACCATCTGTGTTAGCTCCATCGAGGGGGTTCTTTTGATCTTATTGAATCTTTAGCATTGATCGCACCGTCTGGCGTAATCTGTTGCGTCTCGGTTTACTGTTGGCCAAAAGTGCCCATACCAGAGAACTTTCTTTACAAGGGTTTGGCCCCTGGTATGATCTCCGCAGTCGCCTTCATGATCTTCTTTTAGGATCCTTTGAGATTTGTCATTGGTCAGACATTTGAGCATTAGGGTAGAGAATCCTCTTCGGTAGAATATCCCATCTCGTATTACAAATTGTGATGCCTTTTGGAGAAGCTATTTCCGTTGGTTCCTGTCAGTGGGGAAAGCTCCTGTAAGAAGGTAATCTTTGATCAACGTCATCCATGTCTCTGGTTCCTTGTTTGTCTTAAAAATCCAGTCGATATCCATTTCACTTATGCTCGGAGTGGTCAGGGTTTCAACTGGGACTAGCCCCAATGATTGAGCTTCTTCGGAACTAACCAGACTGGCTAGATGATCCACCTTCATGTTCTATTCCCTCGGGATATGAGTTATGGTGTAATGTTCGATGTCTTTCAGCAGTTCCTGCACTTTAGATAGATATGGGGCAAGGTTCTCTCCACGAGTCTGGTATTTGCCTTTTACCTGAAAGATGACTAGTTGAGAGTCACTATAGATGTGTACGGATTATATCCCGAGCCCCTTCACAACTTTCAACCCGGCTATCAATGCTTTGTATTCTGCCTCGTTATTTGTTGCAGGGAATTCCAAGCGCAAGGCATAGAAAATGGATTATCTTTCGGGAGTCTCAAGCACTACCCCTACTCCCGAGCAGAAGTTGTTAGACACACCATCGACGAACAGCTTCCAACATGTCTCCACTTCTGGAGTCATTTCTTCTTCATTATCCTATATTGTAAATTCGGCAATGAAATCTTCCAGCGCCTGCCCGTTTATCGCCTTTCAAGGATGGTATGTGATTTCGTACTAACTTAATTCGATGTTCCATTTGATAAACCATCTAGAAGTCTCAGGGCGGTGTAACACTTGCTTCAAGGGTTGGTCTGTGAGCACTCTGATCGGGTGAGCCTGGAAGTACGGTCGTAACTTTCTAGATGCGATCAAGAGGCAATATGCTAGTTTTTCCAATTTTGGATAGTTTTTTTCTGCTCCAGTGAACCGTTTACTGATGTAATATACAGGTCGCTGAATCTTAGCTTCTTCTCGTATGAGTGCGGCACTAAATGCATGTGGCGAGACTGCTAAGTAGATGTACAAATCTTCTCCGTCTACTGGCTTGGACAGGATTGACGTGGTTTCCATATGTTGTAGCAACTCTTCGAATGCCATTTGACAAGCTTGATTCCATTCAAAGTTCTTCCTTCCCATCTTTAGCGCGTCAAAAAATGGTATACATTTATTGGTTTCTTTTGAGATAAACTGGCTCAGTGCTACAACCTTTCCATTCAAGCTTTGTAACTCTTTCCTATTCCTCGAGGATTCGACTTCTCGCAAAGTGGTTATTTGCTCGAGATTTTCTTCGATGCCTCTGGCGCTTACGATGAATCCCAAGAACTTTCCAGAGGCTACCCTGAAATAACACTTAAGTGGATTGAGCTTCATTCCATATTTGTGGAGCATTACAAACATTTCGGCGAGGTTGTCTAAATGATTTGCAGCTATGCATGATTTAACCAACATATCGTCTACATCAACTCCCATTGTCTTCCCAATCTGATGTTTAAACATGGCATTCACTAGTCATTAGTAAGTTGTTCCAGCATTCTTTAAGCCAAATGGCATCACTTTGTAGCAATATAATCCCAGATCAGTAATAAAGCTGGTATTTTCTTGATTGGGCTCGTGCATCATGATCTGGTTGTATCCCAAGTATGCATCCATAAACAATAGCAATTCATGTCCAACCATCCCGTCCACAAGCTGATTGATTCTAAGAAGAGGGAAGCTGTCTTTCGGGCAAGCTTTGTATAGTACTAAGTAGCCGATACAAGTTTGCCATTTCCCATTGGACTTCTTGACCAAAACCGAGTTAGATACCCATTCAAAGTAGGTTGCATCGCGGATAAAACCATTCTCCATCAGCTTGTCCATTACTTCTCTTAGCGCTTTGGACCACTCAGGCCCTAGGCTGCGCCTTTTCTGCTTCACTGGCGTATACTTGGGACTAAAGTTAAGTGTGTGGCATGCTATCTCCGGCAACACCCCGTACATATCGGAATGTGTTCAAGCGAATACATCCAGATTGGCATGAAGAAATTTGATGGGTTCCAGTCGCATCTTGTTTCCAAGATGCGTTCCAGTTTTGAGGACCTATGTTGGGTCATCCATATCAACTGGAACAGAGACCGTCAATTCAGCCGATGTTGCCCGTTCCTCCCCTAAACTCTTCTTTCTATGGTCCAAAGGCTTATCGAATCGACTATGGTCGCCAAGCCAGGGGCGGCTCTGTAGTTGCTATTCGAAAGGTTCACGAATGTAGAGGTTCTCCCCACATTCTTCCCCTTTTCTTTCTTTTAGACTCGCATAGTTCCATGATATAACATTCCCTAGTGGCGCTTTGGTCTCCCTTGATCACCCCAACTCCATTTTCTATCAGAAATTTCATAGTTATACACCATTGAGCTAAAGAAATCCTAAAATTTGCCAAGGCGGGTTGCCTTAGGAAGGCATTATAGGTGGAAATTTCATCTACGATTACAAAGGTTTGGATGAGGGTGACTCTTCGGTCGCCTTCTTCGAGTTCTACGGGTAAGTCAATCATTCCGACGGGTTGTTTGTGTTCACTGGTGAATCCTTGAATCTTTTTTTGGCAGTCGGATACATCTTTCATACTGATCTTCATCTGATCAAAGCTGCGTTTGATAAGGATATTCATAGAACTGCCACTGTCTACTAATACACGTTGGACCATGGCGGGTCCAATTTTTACTGTCACGACCAAGAGGTCGAGAGTTGGAGTTCTATTCCTTTAGTGTCTCGATTTCATAATACTATATGGTCATTCAGTGTCTCTACTACTTAGCAGGGGTTCCATCTTTGATCGCAAAGCAGCATCTTTCAGAGCGTGCTTTAATGAAGTGGCATAACGCTCCATTTCTCCCTAACTCTTCTACATAGGATGGGGCCCTTCAGATATCTCTCCGATGATAAGTCTTTGGTCAGTCCATCTGGGTTCCTCTTTGCTGGTTCCAGCTTGATTCCCTTGATCTCTAGGAGCTTGGGGCACTACGGGTTAGTCAGGATTTAGTGGTTTCCTCACATACTGCTGAAGCTTGTTCTCCCGAATCAACTCCTCATTAAAGTTCTTCAGGTGACAACACTCATTCGTGTTGTGCCCGTGTGTCTCATGGAAGTGGTAGTACTTTCCATAATGCTTTTTCTATTTAGTTGCTTCTTTATTAGGCGGCTTCTTGTACTCTTCCGTCCCCTGTGTCGTGAGAAAGATGTTTTCTGGAGTATCATTCAGCGGGGTGTATTCTTTGGGCCGCAAACCTTTGATTCGCTTGCTACTTCCATTTCGCTTGTTAAAATTCTGGTTCTTCCTTTTCTGATTCTCATTTTTTCCTGCTTTCCCTTTAGCTATCCCAAAGGTGTTTATATCTTGGTTTATCGCCATACCACTCTGCCCAACGTTAGTCGGTTATAAGTTAGTAGGTTTTCCATATTATTCCTATGCCTCTTCCAATCTCAAGTACTAGCTCGCCTTTCGGTTGAAGTCGTTTCTAGTGGTGGGTTGTTTCATTTTGATCCATTTCCTGAATTCAGTTTCAGGGTGAATTGCGTGGACTAAGGCCATGAAAACCATATCCTCGTTCGGATTGCTTGCTTTAGTTACCGCAGTGTTGAACCGATTCATGAAAGATTTCAAAGATTCATTCCGTCCCTGGAATAGGCTGGATAAGGACATCGCATCTTTTGGCTATGCCGTGTGAAGTTTAAATTGATCAAGGAATCTTGTTGCTAGTTGATTAAAGGTGGATATGGATCTTGGCGGAAGCCTGGCGAACCACATGGAACAATTCCCTCCAAAAAAATTGGGAAAAATCTACATCAAAAGGCATCCGAAGCATTCGCTCCGTCTATGTACCAACCATACTTATACAAGCGGGGTTTGGGGTATCTCGTTCCGTCATAAGACGGAATAGTTGGCATAGTGAACTTCTCAAGGTACCTCTCATTCAGAATGTCATCAGTGAAAAGAGTCCGACTTGGAGCGGATCCCCATTCATCATCCCTTCTATCCTTACTTTCATCCAATAATCGCTTGACCATGTCCGCAATATACGCCTCAGATGTCCGGTAATCTGGGGGTCGGCTGTCAATGACTACCCACGTGTTTGATTTTGCAAACGATCTTGGTGAGTGGGCTGAAGCCAAGGCTCTCCTGCCTTTGGGAGAGCCACTCCCTCAGGGTTCCGTTGGCTTGTGGTTGGTCTGATAGGGGCAGTTTGTATCTCCCGGGCGTCATTGAATGCATTAGTATTTCCTTCCAACTTGTCGTCGTCAAGTCGCTCACCATCTTCTGAGTCGGAGAGATCCATGGCTATATCTTCCCATGGGGTTTTCGCTCATAGATTCAAGTTTGTAGCTGGTTGCCCCGTAGTTGGTGGAGTGTTTGTGTTTCCTTCCATATTGATTCCTACAGTTCCATCTATCACTCTTATTTACGGCTGCTTCCCATTTCTCCTGTTCAAGCCAGAGACGGAAGAATTTTCTTGTTCCATGGCAGTCGCGGGCTCTGTCATGGTTCTTGGAGCAGCATGTGACTGTGAAATCAATAGGGCATTCAATTTGTCCATCAGAGCCCTTTAGCTGTTTTCCATTTTCTGATTAATTTCATCAACCATTTTATTTAATTCATCTTTAGTGACAACTTCACACTGAATAGCGAATCCTGGAACCTGATCTCTAGAGTTAACTCCTAACTGCCGATTATTGGGGTTATTGACTTCAATCTGCTGGGGATTTGTTTCTTCTCCAGCAATGGTAGCTCCTATGGATGTTCCAGAAGTAGTTCTCTTTCTTACCTATGCCATTGATTCTCAATAGCAAATCTTTTAAGCATAGATTGAGGATTTAACTTCTAAACCTATCTAATCCAAAGCAGATAGCTAGATCTAAACCCGAGTACAACTCTCAATGAAAGCACCAAAATGTTAACCCAAAAAATGGATCAACGCCCTGGATAGAGTGTGAAAACACCAGCCTTGTTTATCAAGGCAAATAAAATAGAAGCAAGGAATAACAACCTACAGATAAAGTAAAAAAGATAAGAGATTTTTATAGTGGTTCGGCTGTTAACGAAGCATATGTCCACTTTATAACCTTTGTTATTGAACTGACTGCAATTACAAGTTGAATCTGATTACAATTTGATTGGATCTAGTAAGTTAGATCAAGTCACCAGTGTTAGAGTTTACTGGAGAATCATAGTGAACCCTTTAGATGACTATTGTGTAGGAGGAGTAGAGTGAAGAATAATTTCTGCAAAGTTTCAGCAGCCAGTCCAGAAGATTCTTCTTATGCTGCAGATGGGTGAGTATTTTAGGGAATGGAGAGCTATCAAATCAAATAGCTTTGCCAGAAGACTAGACTTGATGGTACGAAGATACTCAAAAAATTTCGCAGTGACCCGACCCTGTATGATAGATCGCTAGCGATCCATAGGGCATGGATCGTTAGCGTTCCATGGAGTTAGAGTAATTTTAGCTCGTTTCAATTGGATCACATTCCCTGTCTTGTGTAGATGCCCTCTATGTAATTCCATGACTAGATGCCTTGTTTTGATGATGATTCATGTACTGGTTGCATCGAACTGTTGCTGGAATCAGATGGATGCTCACTTCTCGATCTAGCTAGCTTGGAACATCGTGAATCTTGGCAGGCGTGGTTAGAAAATATAATGCTTCATGATGCAAGAAGAATGGACGATCCATGAGTGATATTTATGGATCGCTAGCGAACCATGAGTGATGGATCGCTAGCGAACCATGAGTGATGGATCGCTAGCAATCCATCTCCTTAGGCAATTTTTTCCTTTTTCCTCTTGTCTCCCTCTAGGTTCCTTCTTATGATCCTTCCGGTTGGTTCTTGAGTTGTTTTAATTTGACGTAGATGTTCAAACTTCCTTTGAATTCTATTGGGTTAAAAACCTGGATAACAAGGTATTTATCTTCTGGAATGAGAGGTTTTCCTTTAAGAATAAATATTTAGAGAATAAATTTATATATAAAGAAATGTCTTTATAAAAGAGTTTGAATCAAAGTTAAGATTTTATGAAATGTTTTCATAAATATATTTTGGGAAACTTAATAGGTATGTATGTTGAAAGTAGATCATTTCATCGCGCGATTCTGATAAGATTCGGGTGAAAACTTTAAGGTGGTTACACCAGTTCAAAAAATGATTTATCACTCGATTCTTGACGACAAACATTGATGAGTGTTTGTGGTTGGGTACTTGAGTTTTTTATCATAGATGAGAGCTATACAAGGAAAACTAAAATTCTGATCTGAAAGCCTGATTGGAGTCCGCACTAGAGGATCGGGGGATCAATACTAGTTTGGAAGTAAAGTTGTGGATTCGAATAGTAAATCGAATTAGACATTGCGCATGGACGATCTATATACATCATCGGTGTAAGTTTAAAAGTAAATATTTTGGGCAAACACCTTTGGGTTTTGCGTTGTAATTTTGAGGACGAAATTCTTTTAAAGGGGAAGTCTATAACGACCCGCAATTTATCAATTTGATAAATTATATTTATTTTTAAATATTCAAATATAAGCTTTTCTAAAAATATAGATTATGATGTTTTGAACAAGAATAATGGTAATCATATTTTGAATAAATATTTACAAAAATATATACATTGGAAAAATATCGATAAAATGGTCAATAAACAGCTCTATAATTATCAAAAGTCACGCACAGAGCTAGATACATATACTTATTTATCCGTTTAAACCAAAATATGAAATAGAATTATTTATTTTATTTTGGGGAAATAAAATGTATTTATGACATCATCAATAATGGCATCATAATTGATTTATGAATTTAAATTGAGATTTAATGATTTAATATTTATTATAAAATAATTGTTTTTAAATGATAATGATTTGATGATAGTAAATCATTTATAATAGTTTTATAAAGAGATATACTTGATTTAAAAATATAAGAAAATTCGTAACGCTTTATCGATATAACATCGCTTTTTATAAAAAAATTGTTTAATATTAATTTATATGGTTTTATAAATCAAATGTGATCATTTTAATTAGTTAAAAATGATAATAAATTAGTTTTCAATTTTTTTTAAATTTATATGTAAATTAATTTATAAGTGAAAATGTGACCGAGAATCAGCTTCCTAATTGTCAACGGTTTAAGGAACGGAATTTGTTCAAACTCCTTGCAACCTTGTTTATATGTCATGTGCACATAAATAACATACACATGCATAACCTAACATATACCTGAACACATATATACATATACACTTATGTACACACACACACACACATATATATATATATATATATATATATTACAAATGTTCTAAGATATTTTCACATAAAAAGCAAACTTCACTTCACCCTTACACACATCAACTCACACACATGGCTATACATAAAGGGGGGTGTTCAGCCGTGCATAGTGATGGAGGAGGAGGGTGTGGGGGTGACGAAATGGCGATGCGTATGCACATAAATATCATGATGTTTTAGTTCACATTTTTTCCTATAAATACCACCCTTCATCTTCACTTCATTTTTTCATAAATTCCTAAGCTTCTTTATCGTTTTATACTCCTCTTTAATGGCTTCTTACCTTAAGAAAATTATGAAGAAAAATTATGTAATGGACTTATTTTTTCGACCCTCGAAAATCGACATTAATACGTCCACTATATTGCATGCCAAACATTCAAGTACCCAAAAGACCGATCGTTAGGGGAAACAAAGAAGATAGAAGATAAGAAGAAACTAAACAATCATAGAATCTCACAACGCAAAAGGATAACATATATTAATCAACATAATTCTTTATAAAGTGATTTCCAAAATATACATCACAGTCGTATAAATACAAATTCTACCCTAGGACAGTTATAACAGCCTGTCCCTACCTAACTAATACAATATACATATAAACAGCGGAAACAAGATAATAACTAGCTATCGATGAAGCATCCTACTCTAAGCTCCTCTAAGATGCATCCGGGGAAACATTGAACTACTTGACTGCCCATAAAAATTTGAGCACCCAAGGGAAAGAAAATAAAACTCTGGATCAGACATGGGTCTGGTGTGAGTAAACTCAAATGACCGAATAATTATGTTTAAAACTCTTTAAAAATCAAAGGTATCTCGTAAGACCGCACCGCACATAAACACAGAAGGGTTTTTCCTTATGATAACCAAAACACTTTTTATAGAAAATCCAGTGATATTATAATAATGTGTAATGGTTCAAGTAAAATATGAATATAGCTGAAATGCTTGCATCTCATATTTCAACATAGTTGGGTACATCTAAAACCGTAAAGGCATGGATTGGAGAATAGATTCCATGCTATGGCAATTAAGGAACTACCTTTCGATAGTATATCTCTAGATAAAATGCACCGGGGTCTGACAAGAACATCTTGTAACCTTGCCACACATGACTAGCCTACCACTTGACTAGTTGTACCGAATATGATCACCCCACTTAGGGCCCCAAAACATACATGAGTAGATAGTAATCGATCTAGACTTTGGATGATCATACTCTAATGAGAGCTACCCAAATGGCCCTGCTGCATGCACGATTTTTCTCATTTTCTGGTTGATGGGGCTTGAGGCTACGTTTTATCATTATTTAGCACATCCCACTTGGAATGCTGCACTGCCCTCGAAGCATCAATGCAATGCTAGCATTCATCCATACAAGTTCGTTCTAGGACTGAACGAATCCAAAGGCATTACCTCCACTACACCCATTTTGGAATCAGCCTTAGGGTTAGTATAAAATAGCCCTTACACTACAAAACTCCATCTTTGATTCCATACTCTTCAAGATGTCTTCAAGTCGAAGCGTTTGAGTTGGGTCGAAGTGGTTTTCGGATAACATATCCGATCCCGGTCTCTTTGAAACAACTTTCGATAGTTTTCGCTACACTCGGCCCTGGTTCTTTAGGAAATAAACAGATAAAAGATAAGAGCGGAGTTCACCTCCTAATCGTTAGTGGACGGATTTCCTTATCATTTATCATAGAAGAACGAAACGAATTTATACGCAAAGTACAGCATCATTGGGGATGACTGTGCCATATAACTCACATGTTTATCCTAAATATTTCCAAAATTACGTTTCGGTCAAGGTTTGATAGTCGGTATTTAACTATCAAACAAACAATCATTCAAATATTGATTTAATTCCATATGGGATCCTCTAAGCCTTTATTAATTAATAAAATCACTTTATAAATCTTGATCAAAAGATCTTTACACAACACTATTTTTAAAACCCTTACTTCTTCTTTATACTTGGGAAAATATTTATACTAATCTTAGGGGTATAAGTATATTATCAAAACATTTGAAAAATTCCTCCTTTCAAATTTCGTTTTGAAAACATTACTTACTATAAAACGATCCATTTATCCTTTATAAAATGTTCCCTTTTAAAAGCTCACTTCACATTTAAATACCTTTATAAATTTCTAAAATAAATTTATAAAACACTTTTATAAGTCAACAAGTCAATTTACAAAACCTCTTTACAAACCTCTAAAATCATTTATAAAACATTTTCCCATTTAAAACTCCTTTGATAAATCTTCTTTAAGAAAAATCCTTTACAAAATATCATTTACATCTCATCCTTTTAAATCACTTTAAATAAACCATTTTACTTAGCAAAACCCATTTTTATAAATAAGTTATTATTTATAAAATAATAATATAACTTGAAAAATCATTTATAAACCTTAACCCCAAATTGATTAAAGAATTGAAATTAATCAAAACTATACTTTATAATTTCAAAAAGAGCTTAACAATCCCAATGGTAGTAATTTAAGTTACCATTTAACAAAAATTTCACTTTCTAGTCATCTAATCATTTATTTACATAAGTCAACATATATGTAAATGCAATTCATATCCAAATTAGGAAATAACATGTCAATACAACTCGACTAGCATATGAATGTCCAAATAACATAATAGCAGGATAGTGATTTCTCTTGCTAAATAGATGCCCAAACAATTCACTACTTAGAGAAAAATGGAAATTTATTCTACCAAAAATATATCCACACAATAAACAATTTCATTATAGAAGAACAAGGATTTATTCTGCTATCAGATGTCTAAACAATCAACTTATAGTTGAACGGGGATTTATTCTGCTAACACATGTCCACACAATCAAACCATTTACATAATCACAATTGTTTGCTACTTAATGGTATAGATATTTGAATCTCTTGTGTTCAAAACCATCTTTGAAAAGAAGTACCTTTAAAAAAATTGATTCTCGAAACAAAGGATTTAAAACTCCCTTTTAATATGATCAATTACAAGTTAAACTCTTTAATAAATCATAGTTAATCTTTATTAAATTTGAACTTAATTTAGTTATAAATTAATAAATAATTAAACCTTTATTAAATAATTTATTTATAATTTAAACCCATAATTAATCTTTTATTAATTATTAAATAATAATTTAAAACCTTTATTAATAATTAATCTCAATTTATTAATTAAATAATCTTTTAATTAAAACTTAAATAATAAATTAAACCTTTATTTAAAATAATTAAATCATAAATAAATCTTAATAAAATCTTTAACTTAAATTAACTTGATTGGTAATTAATTAATAATTAAACCCTTTATTTAATTAATAACTAATTAAAAATAAATTATAAACTTAACTTATAATTAATTAAAAATAACCTTACTTAATCAATAATTAATTTAAAAATTAATCTTACTTTAAAAGATAATTAATTAGTATTAATCTTCAATTAATTAAAAATTAATTACTAAAAATTAATTATCCTTTTTAAACATTCATTATCGAGTTTGGAAAACATTTCAAAACACTTGAAGAAAAAGGATTCAAACTTTTCAAAAAACATCGAAATTGCATTTATAGCAACTATCGCTATATGACCCGTAATTTCCACTTACTAACTAGTTTACATGCTAAACTTGCTTTAGCTTCAAGTCAAACTTAATACACATACAACATATCCAAGTTCATATATACAAAATCATATCATCAAAAACATAACCAAAAATTACATCTTTTATAACCAACACTTCCCTTTAACCATCAATTCAAAATCTAATGTTAAACTACAAGTTAGCACATACATACACATCCAGACCAAACCCTAATCCAAATAAAACATTACATATATAACCACATAACCAACTCACACACATATATATATATATATAAGTAAATTCTTTCCAAAAAGTTAAGAAATTTAATCACAATAATTTTCCAAAACCATTTTGAAACTTTTTTAAAACTTTTTCCCCTTTTCAAAACTTGATCTTTGGATCTAGGAGCATGGAATAGGCTCGGCCATGGTGTTAATAGGGCACCACCTTGGTGCTTTGGGGAAGTGTGGCCTTGTTCTGGAAGAGTGGAGAGACTTCGGATAATGTTGAAGTCACAAAACCGGATCTAAAATTAGTCATCTTCTATTAGGTTTTTGGACATGTAACACTCGGAATATGGAAAAGTGGTCTAAAGAAAATTTCTTGGAAATTCTTTTCTCTATAATTTCAAGCAAATAATTTCTAAAATTCGATTTTTTTAGGGTGATATGGCCAAAAGAAGAAGAGGTATTTTCGAACTAGAAAATCTGAGTCCAAAAATAAGTCTGAAAAAATGCATTTTTAGCATAGCTATTTGCACCAAAAATGGTCACAAACACCCAATTGTATGTGAAAGCACCAATTTTCAAAAACAATATCCAAATAGAAAGATAAGTACGTATATTACAGAATAAATAGTAGAAAAAGTAAAGGAACATACGAGTTTCATAGTGGTTCGACAAATTCCGGCCTACGTCTACTCCAATTATCTTTTATTTATAATGTAAGATCACAAGTATAGTTCTTTTTGCCTTAGAAAATTAGTTGAAGAAGAGATCAGAAGTGATGAAGGGGAGCCAGCTGAAATAAAGTCTCTTGCATTAAGCAAGTCCGCGGTATTTATAGGTGAAGACGTGCATGGATCGGGCTAAAATTTCGGTAGAAGAACCTCCAGGCCCATACGACCCGACCCACAAAATTTGGGATCGATCGGACACCAAAAAATAATTTAGTCAGTCATTCCATACTAACTCCAATGGGGCTACAATCGTTTTTATGGGGCCCCCCATGCCTCTAGTCCATGCTCCCAAAGTTTTGCTCCATTCCGACTTACCATTTGTGAGATATCGATCGATCTTCGTTGTTTTGACTAGAAATTGGATCGTAAGAGATCATTCCATGCTTCATCCTTTTAAGTTGCGATCAATCATGTGAGTTTCTCATCATGTTAGCTGCTTTCTCTCCAAATTTTGTGCAGTTTTGACGTACCGTTTGTGAGATATCACGTTTTCCGTAAAACTATGGATCATTATGCTGATTTGTACGATTGTTCCAATAACGATCGGCCTAATTTCTAAGATTTGGGAGTTTTGCTCATAACTCAAGCATACGAACTCCGATTGACTTGAAATTTGAAATGTGGCCTCAAGGGGCCTTCCTTATCACTTCGTATTGATTTCACCTTGATTGGGACCCAACCCAAATCCGCCCAACTATTGTCCTCATTTCCTAATATAATCGATTTTCGAGCCTGATAACCGTCTCTCATAGCTTCCTACCTTGATGATCACAGAAGCCATTTAGCCAACTTTTATGATATACTGCCTGGTCAAAAGGTGGTATAACATTATTTTGCCCTCCAAAACATGCCTTACGGTAGGAAGGCGTGTTTTGAATTGCCTTAAGTCCAATGTTCGAAACCAGTTGATAACCTGTGAACAAATCTGTGATCTTGGCTGATTGTTAGTAACGGCCGTTCGGGACCGCTAATCAAATTCGTAGCCGCCCCAAGCTGATGATGATTACATGGGATCTAGTGTCTGTTCAATGCAAAATGCGATCGTTTGATATCAAATGCATGTTCGAGGTGAAATGTGATCGTTCGAGATCGAGTGCCATTCGAGGCGAAATGTGGTCGTTCGAGATCGGGTGTCGTTTGAGGTGAAATGTGATTATTTGGATTTGACTCAAAATTATTATTGTCGAATTTCAAGTTCGAGTGAGTTTTGTAATCAAAATATTCAACTAATAAAATTAAGCCCAAATACTAAAAGAAAAACTAAAACTAAACGCTACGATGCATGCCTCTCCGGGTGTGACGGTTCATCGTCATCTCAGAGCATGCCTAGGGACCGTTTTCGATCCCGTACATGTGTAAGTGACTTAACCATTTTATTATGGAGTTTATTACTTATTCTTTTCCATTCCGATCAATTGATGACAAGTTGACACCTCGATCCAAGGCAATTCCCATTCAATGCGGATGGTGGCTGCTCATATTCCACTGCCACTGCTCGAGTTCTTACGTATTGTAATAGCCTACCATTTCGGACATGTTCCTCAATCTCATCCTTTACATGCCAGCAGTTTTTTGTACTATGCCCGTCCAGCTCATGGAACAGACAGTATTTTTCTGATTTCTTTTCATTATTTGTAGGCTCTCTCCTCATTGGCCTCGATAGGGGATCTGCCCTTCGTATCCAGATATATATGTTCTAATGTTTTAGTCAATTCCGTGTAAGAGATAAATCTCGGTTCCCTTCGTGGTCGCTTCAATCCATCGGAGCCATCCTCTGCTTTATGTTTCCTTTATCCTTGATTGAACCTTCCCTGGGCCGACCTTCAACTTTAACCGCATAAACTTCCACTTCCTCTCTTCCCTCTCTATCAGCTTTCACATCTTCTTGTCGCAGAAACCTTTCTGCTTCATGGTAAAATTCCCTGAGATCCACTGGTGGATCATGTTCTAATGATATCTTGAAATCCGAGTTATCCGCAATCCCTAACACTACTGCAATCAAAACCATCGATGAATCTGGTCGATCCACCAAAGTTATTGCCGCATTGAATCTGGTTAAGAAATCCCTGAGTGATTCTCCTTTCCACTGCTTCATCGATGTTAAAGTCATCACACTCTTGGTTCTCGTGTTATGGACCTGAAATTGCCTCATAAACCTTTCGATCAATTCCATCCATGTGCTAAATAGAACCGCTTTCCAACTGTCTAAACCATAGTGCAGCTATATCTATTAAGTACAAGGGGAAGCACCGTGTCATGACTTCCTCTGATGCCCCCAGTACTTCCATGTGTCTCATGTATCTCATCAGGTGAATAGCGAGATCCGTTTTTCCATCATATGTCTCAAGCGTTGGTAGTTTGAACTCTAGTGGATTCCTAGCATGCCTGATATTAGGGGCGAAGAGACTTCTATTTACATCTTCTAGATCCCTATTTACCAATCCTCCTCCCATAGCCCGTCTGATCATTTCCGCCAACCTGTCGTTGTCATCTAGTAGTATTCGATCGTTATCTCCAACCTGCCCCCCGAGTCCATGGGAAAATCCTGAAATCTGCACTTCTGGATGAGCATGCGCATTTCGATCAATGCCAAACAGCACCGCCCGGTATCCTACCTGGGATCCATCCAATGTGACCAGGGGCATGCCCCAAATTATGGATCGATCGGCATCGATCGTTCTGGATCGATCGGCATCGATCGTTTTGGAACGATCGGCCCCGATCGTTCTTAATTGGTCAAGGGCCGCTCTCGACTATTCCACTCCATCCTGCATCTTGTTAGCTTCGATTCCTTGGTCCTAATTTTGGTTTTCGTCGGCTCCTGCTGCTCTAGCTCCATGATCCATATTTACAGTGTTTACTACTACTCCATTTCCTTGGTTTTGCGCTCTAGCTTATCCAATCTATCGGAGTGGATTCTGCATCTTCTCCTCCTGTCTCTTTAGCATTCTCTCCTGCATAGCATCCATCATTGTTCCATTTCATCTCTGGTGATGTAGATAGATGTCTGATTTTCTCTAGCTCCAGAAGAAGCTTCCTGACTCCCTACATGATGGCTCCTATCCGCTAATGGTCTCCTTATTGATTTCATAGCCATTGCTTTTTAGATCCAAGTATCCAAGCTCCCAAATCCAAGATTCTAGCTTCCAAATCCGTAGGTGCAAGATCTTCTTAGTGAAAGCACCTAAATGTTTGCGGGAAAAATGGTCACAAACATCCAGTTGTATGTGAAAGCACCAATTTCAAAAAACAATATCCAAATAGAAATATAAGCACGTAGAACACAGAATAAATAGCAGAAAAAGTAAAGGAACACACAAGTTTTATAGTGGTTTGGCAAACTCCGACCTACGTCTACTCCAATAATCTTTTATTTATACTGTAAGATTACAAGTACAGTTGTTTTTGCCTTAGAAAATTAGTGGAGGAAGAGATAAGAAGCGATGAAGGAGAGTCAGCCATAAAAAAGTCCTTTGCAATGAGCCAAGTCCATTGTATTTATAGTTGAAGACGTGCATGGATCGGGCTAAAATTTCGGCAAAAGAACCTTCAGGCCCATATGACCCGACCCACAAAATTTGGGATCGATCAAACACCAAAAATTAATTTAGCCGATCGTTCATACTAACTCCAATGGGGCTGCGATAGTTTTTATGGGATCCCACATGCCTCTAGTCCATGCTCCCAAAGTTTTGTGCCATTCCGACTTACCGTCTGTGAGATGTCGATCGATCTTCGGCGTTTTGACTAGAAATTGGATCATAGGAGATCATTCCATGCTTCATCCTTTTAAGTTGCAATCGATCGTGTGGGTTCCCCAAGATGTTGGCTACTTGCTCTCCAAATTTTGTGCAATTTCGACATACCATTTGTGAGATATCATGTTTTTCGGTAAACAATGGATCGTTATGCTGATTCGTACAATCGTTCCAATAACGATCGGCCTAATTTCCAAGATTTGGGAGTTTTGTCATATGATAATTTTTTTGAGCTCTGCTCTTCAATATAGTGATGCTCTAAAAGTTTTAAGTGCATTTACTTTGTAGATTTTGAAATATTGATTGATCTTTGTCGATTTACGCAGTTTTATGGATTGTTCCCGATCGATCCATATAAATTCTTCCTTTGCCCATAAATCGAGCATACGAACTCTGATTGACTTGAAATTTGAAATGTGGCCTCACAGGGCCTTCATTATCACTTCATATTATTGATTAGGACCCGATCCAAATCCGCCCAACTATTGTCCATAGTTCCTAATATAATCGATTTTCGAGCCTGATAACTGTCTCTCATGGCTTCCTTCCTTGATGATCACAAAAGCCATTTAATCAACTTTTTATGATATTCTGCCTAGTCAAAAGGCGGTGTAACAATAACTAAGATCAAAATTTGAAGAAGTGGTACAAATGTAAGTTGTGGCAAATTTTACATGGTTTAAAAAAAATTCTTCATTTGAATCGGAGGTGAGGAAAATATGATAGGAGGAAGAGGAGGAAACATGAAGGAATGGAAGGCTATTTATAAAGAAAAGGAAAAGGAGAATTAGCTATCTACACTTGTACTTCTACCCTCCACGTTGTTTTTCCACCTTAACACCCTCCACCACACATGCCATTTCCGCCCACCACCTTGTCTCCCCTTCATCATGTCAAAGAAAAGATGTGTAAACATGTTTTGTACTCGAGTTGCCAAAGTGTCAAATCATGTCTAAGTATGTTTTTTAAGGCATCTTTTAGTCCATACATGTATTTACTTAAGTATATATACCTATGTATATACCAATATATACTAACTAATTTACATTTCGAATGTGTAAATTTAAACTAACTAGTTCACAACATATCAGACAACTTTTAGCCGATGAAAAGTCGAAAATCCTGAAAACAAATTCCGGTCTCATTTTCAATCTTTCTTCGAACTAATTATTTTTGTAAACAAAATTTCAAATGATTTCATCACCATTAATCTTTAGTTAAAAGAGTTTTATTTTCATTATAAAACATATTATTTGAATGTTTAATAAATTAAATATTAGCAAATCAAAGCAGTGAAATTCCGGATCGTTACATTCTTCCCCCTTAAAAGAATTTCATCCCCGAAATTACACCTCAACCTAACCCAGAAAACACTTAGCACTATACATAAGTTCATACGATGTTAATAGATCATTCTTATACAAAAATATGATTCGATCACAACTCAAATACATAACTTCATTTTTGAACTAGTATCGCTCGTCCGATTCTCTAGTGTGGACTTCGATCAGGTACCTTGATTTGGAACCTTTATTCTCCTTACATAGCTGTAACTACGATAGAAAACACTGGTCCTACAACAAAAATCCTCATCAAGTGCTCGCCGTCAAAAATCGAGTAATATATCCTTTTCCGGAATGGCGTGAAACACCTCTAAGTCATGTACTCATATCTTGGATCAAACTATATGGAAACGAGAAATGATCTATATCCAACTTACGCACTTCTTTAATTGGTCCCCCCTAATACCAATTATATTCCCACTAAATTATTTATGAAAACATTTCATAAAACTAAACTTAGGTTCAACTTGGATACTACTCCACTACATCCTAAGAGTATATACCCCTATTTGATTCAACTATTCAATTTTGCATTTATTTCCCTAGGAAAACTCAAGATCCAAGTACACGGTCTTATTTAAAAAAAAAATTGAATTGAAACATTATATTTTAATCATAATATATATATATATAGCTCGAGTAACTCAAAATGATACTAAGGAATTGGGTACTACCAAATAGTATCACACACTCCCTTACTAAGAAAGTAAGAAGGGTAATACTCAAGAGAAGTGTTTACCATCCGAACACATCTCTTCCTCAATTTTAAGTTATTTTCGAACCACTCGAACTAGTTAACTTAAGAATATTACTTTTATTTCAAAATCCCATTTTTGAAATAATACTTCTTATATATCCAACAAAACATTTATCACTAACTTGATTTGGGTTTGTTCATATTGAAGTTGTTTTGATTATACAATGATAAAGAGAATAATTTACTAAGTGCACTACAATGTTCGCCAAGGAAAACATCTGATTGTTACTTAGAAGATTATTCAGATCATCAAAGAACAAATCAAGACTCGATCCCCCTAACCAATCCAAAGAAAATACTTCTTACTTAACATTTTCATCCCCAAAGTTTTATTTTTGAACCAAAATTACTTTCAAATAATACTATTATTATCTTTCAAAACCTTGTAAAATTTTCCTAAAGCTACGGGATTTATGTTCTCAAGTTTTCAATTTATATTCTTTTTTTCAAATTAAAAGACACATTCCTATAAATCCATTTTATAAATCAACTTTTATAATATATTTTCCAATATTTATTTCAAATATTCTAGCTTTTAATAAACACCTTTCATTAAATAAATTTAACCCCACATTATCAATCGAACGCCTTATAGTCAAATTCTGAAACTTAATTCACAAGGTGTCTATTTCAATGTTTTCCCTATTTCTATTTACCCACCCCAAATCCTAAAAAGGGAAGCTACCAATAGACACTAACAATAGTCAATGCTCAACTGGACAAACATGACTAACAAAATCCTAACTGATAATAATACAATATTATTATCATCTCTTTTAAAACAACACCTCAACTAACTATACCATACTATACTATACTATTTTGAAAACATTCTTTTATATATAAAATAGACTTTTAGGTATAAAAAATTCATTTACCCAATTCTAAAACAATACTGTGTCAGTTTGCCTTGTTTAAGTGTTTAGGAACCCTTATCGACCTCGTGGCATCCCACGTCTCGACCAGAGTTCTTAAGCCACTCAATAGATAAATCAACACGATATAAAACATTTTATATCACTAAAAACATGCACTCTTATATATAATACAGTCATACTCATTCTAGGGTCTCACTTACTCGATCTCAAATGAGTTTACCCCACCAGGGACAAGGTTCTCACTTAACCCTGCGCTCTGATACCAAATGCAACAGACGTAGTTTTTCAACCCTTGAAAATCGACACTAATATATCCAATGTATTGCGTGCCGAGCATTCAAGTGCTGGAAAGACCAATCCTTACAGGAAAGAAAGAAGATAGAGGATAAGAAGAAACTAAACAACCACAGAATCTCACAACGCAACAGAATAACATATATTAATCAACATTATTCTTTACAAAGTCATTTCCAAAATTATACATTAGAGTCATATTAATACAAATTCTACCCTAGGACAATTATAACAGCTTGTCCCTACCTAACAGATACAATATACATATAACCAGTGAAAATAAGATAATACCTAGCTATCGATGAAGCATCATGCTCCAAGCTCCTCCAAGATACATCTGAGGAAAACCTAAACTACTTGGCTGCCCATAAAAATTTGAGCACCCAAGAGTTTTAGTGAAAGAAAATAAAATTCCGAGTTAGACATCGGTCTGGTGTGAGTAAACTAAAACAACTGAATTATTATATTTAAAACCCTTTTAAAATCAAAGGTATCTCGTAAGACCACACCAGACATAAACATAAATGTGTTTTTACCTTATGATAACCAAAACACTTTGTATTTTTTGAGAAAAATGCATGATCCTATAAAATAGAGGAGAGCACACATGTAAATATATATGTGTGTATATATATATCACAAGACAAGGTGCTGCCAACATGCCTACCAGGTAGCTAATCTAAGTACAAATAACAAACGAAAAACTCAAGTACCCCTAAAATGAACTCCAGCATGGCCACCACCTATTACACCCTAATACAGAGCTTTTGTATGGTTACCGCCCGATATTAAGGTGTTAGAAGTACCTGAAAAACTATGAAAAATCACATAGCCAATGAAACAGGAAGCCAGCTCTATCTAAGAAAACAACTCCATGCCGCTGACTCGGAAGGAATGGAAATGTGAATGATCTTAAAAGGAACTACGAATGATGTGGGCTAGAAACGCCACTCTTAAGACTCGACAAAACTGGAAGGAGTGCATAGCTGAAAAGTGAATTCTCCTGAAGACATAACGCCATAATGAAGATGAAGATGTACTGAGAATAACCCCTCTCTGCAATCCGCAATCCTGCAATCCGCAATCCTGTGTACCTGTAATAAGAAACTAATACCACATTTAGCTCAAACCTGTACCTAAAAAGGAACTAAAGAAAATAGTTAGAATGATACACATATATGTATATAAATGTAATTTATATACAAATATATGTATAAAGGATATAGAAGTAAAAAAACAAAAGTTAAGCTATTAGGGCAGAAAAGAATAAAGATTAGAAAAATGACTAAAAGGAATCCATGATCAAATGAACTTAAAGATCTATAAACTAAAACAAACAAAAACTAAAATAATAACTACAATTTTTAATATCGTTATAGCCCTTTGATCAAAAGGATATTATGATTCATAGTGAAATCATCATTTTAGTTCGAAAAATATTTAATACTACAATTATTAATGTCAAAATATTATTTTTATGTTTAAATAGTTTAATATTATTATTAACCTTATTAAGATATTCTTTAAATAAATTATTTTTAGCTAATTTATATTTAGGATTAGATATCCAATTAAAACAAAATGAAGAAATTATAAAAAACAATTTATTAAAATGACTATAATTATTTTAAAAATTCTCTGATTTCTTTCAAACCAAATATACCAAAAAATTATAGTGAATAAAGTGTCAAGTAAAATCCTATTTTCCTTTCTGAACCTAAATCTAAAACCATTCCAATAGTGTTATCCCACCTTTTAGCAAGGCCGTGATACCAAAAGATTAACTGGAAACCAAAGACAGTTCTCCTCGATTGTCAGTTATGTACATGTCAGATATGGATGTCGGTAAATATTGACCGAGTCCGGATCAAGCTACAATTGATGCAACTTGACAAACAAAGCTACGTAATCTAACATTCCAAATGTCAAGTCAATTTGAGTTCATATGCTCAAGATATGATCGGTACAAACCGAGAATGTAGCCTCATTTCGTATCCATCGGAGAACAGGCCCATTTCATATCCATTGACATCCATCCACTTCGAGCCATCAAACAACCTACTTCGGGTTGGCAACGTTTTCGCTCCGAGTCATTTCCCTGTTTATTTCGAGTTTCGTGGCAGTTTGCTTCGAGCCGTTGGGAGGTCTACTTCGGGCCGAGAAGAAGATTACTTCGAGTCGTGGCCATGAATCGATCGGCAACCTAGGTCCTCACCAATTTCGTATCCATGCTGTTCGCATCCATCAAATTTGCACTCGTTCGTTTCGTATCCATCAGACACATGCACCTTTCAAATCGACCAAGGCGAAGCACTAGGGAACATATGGATACGAATCATATGTGATCGATACGAAGAGACCAATTATGATCGATACAAAAAGACTAATTATGATCGATACGAAGAGACCAATTGTGATCGATATGAAGAGCATAGCACCCGATGGATACGAAGGAGGAGGCAGTCGACGCGGCATAAAAAGTGGAATTACCCTAGCTCATCGCTCCACGTCGCCATCATCTGATCATTATGGGCGAGATCGATGCGAACAACATCAATGCGAACTGCGCAGCCATCAGAAAGTACAGATTTGCTTCGATCATAACTGACAATCTACAAGTCCAAATGCCACCAAATTTTCATAGGAGTTTGCGTACGACCTAAAGAATGTTCATGATCGATCTCGACTCGATCGGGCAAGATCTTGATCGATACGAAATTCATTCGTATCGATCACGGATCGAGTCAAAATCGCATGGGATCGATCGCATGGGCTCGTGCTCGTGCCAGAAGAGGTCTCCCGAGATCTGAGCGAGATATTTGCAGCCTATGCCTATAAATAGCATCCCAAAGTCTACAGAAAAGGGACTTTTGATTCTTCTACGTCCAGACTCTGGAGGAACCATCATTGTACTCGAAATTTGCTGTTGTAATCAGCTGTAACTCGTTGTAGTCAGCAAGCAAACATCAATAAAACCATCAACTTCAAAGTGGATGTAACAACCCGCATATTTTACGATTGTATATTTAAATGTTTTATTTAAATATAGCATCATTGGTCGAATTAAAGTCCCAAATAGAATTTTGTTATTTTTCTATTTGTACTTTGGGTTTGGGTTTCAGCCCACTAACCCGACATAATACCCTAACTCCTCTACTCTTCATCCATTCACTCATTCCATTTCCTAAACCCTAGTTTTGATTAGGAAACTCAAATTCAAGTCCAAAATCAAGGAGAAGCTTAGGTAAGCATCCTCTTCATCTTCTCCATCTCCATCTCTCTTCAATTTCAGAAATTCCTAAACCCTAACTTAGGAAATATTTGCTTATTAGTATAGATTGGAGCTTCTTGAGTTGAAGTTGAAGAGGAATTGGCCTTTCCTTTGTTTTAGAACTTCTCGTTCGTTGTTTCTGAGTTTTAAAGGTGTGTTCTTTAACTCACATCTACGTCTAAAACTTTCATTGTTGTTGGTATGAACTCCTAACAATTATTTGTGTTCATTTGCTTTTGCTTTGAATTGATTTGATGAATTTTCCAATTTTTTGTTTTGAAGTCCATTTTTATGAAAATCCTACTATGAATGTTTGGACATGATATTTGGGGTGTATCGAAGAGCCTATAAGGCTGGGTTGTCGCTCGGCATAAATCCCTAGTCGTCGTTGCTCGTTCGATCGCTCCCGAAACGTTTTGGCCATCTTGGCCTAGGCAAATTGTTGCCTAGACCAGGTGACCAGACATCTGGTTATCAAGTCCAGACGTCTGGTTTAGACCTAGAGAGAAAAAAATATAGAACGCAGAAAATAAAAAAATGGCAAAAACCAATTCCAGACGTCTGATTTATTGTTTCAGACGTCTGCATTGGGTCTCAGATGTCTGCCTTGGAATTTCAGACGTCTGGGGATTTTCTGGATTATTTCCAGAGAACAAATCCAGACGTCTGGATTCTAAACCAGACGTCTGGAACTGTTAATTTTGCCTATTTTGGCTGTTTTTGAATGGTTTTCCAATATTAATCGATTTTTGTTGATCCGGTTGGTTGTTATCACTTACTATCGACTTTGATGACTTCTTTTTGGTATTTTTGGGAATATCCATTTGAAGGATTTGATATCGATTTTTATGGTTTTAATTCACATCGTCAAATGTGGATTTTGGTGATTGATTGTTTCTACAATCATTTCTGTGATTTGTCACTTTAAAATATAAAGGTTTTTATACTAGTAGTAAATACTCAAACTCTTTCATTAAAATGATTTCAACACTATTTTTAATACAAAGCTCTTTTTTAAAACTGTTTTCCAATCTATTAGTATATACAAACCTTTACCTCATTCGTATGAGAAATCTAATTAAACGGCTTAGCAAAACAAGTGGTATGAAACGCTTGCGTTTACTTCGTCGGTTAATTCTTGGACTTGTTCGATTGAACTCTCGTGACAATTTTAGTGTGGAAATCTATAATCTGTTCGTAAATATTTAAGTTAAGCTAGTGGTTATGGGACATGAAGCTAAACTCATATATTTACTAGCTTAGTGTAATTAAAACTTCTTATTGACCAATGGTGATCATTTTATGGTTTAGACTAGCGATTTGCGATGTCTCTTTGTCCACGTGGGGGACTATACCCCGATTTATGGAGCTTCGTCTCATTTTTATAGGCTAGCAACCTATGGGTTTTATGGAGTTCGGCTCATCGGGCGTAACACATAACGCTGTACTACGTCGTTGTTCCGGTTTATTAGAGTTCGGTTCATCGGGCGTAACGTTGTACTACGTCGTTGTTCCGGCTTATTGGAGTTCGGTTCATCGGGCGTAACGCTGTACTACGTCGTTGTTCCGGGTTATTGGAGTTCAGCTCATCGGGCGTAATGTTGTACTACGTCGTTGTTCCGGCTTATTGGAGTTTCAGATTCATCGGGCGTAACGTTGTACTGCGTCGTTGTTCTGGATTATTTGAGTTTCAGGTTCCTCGGGAGTTTCGCTGTACTATGTCGTGGCACCGGCTCTATGGTTAGCGACCATGGAATAGCATTCCATTTGTGATACACGTGTTGGGGAGTTTTCATGCTCTCGTTTGTGATAGGCCTTCCCCCTTTGTGTTTTCTGGATTTCTGGTTGTTGATTTCTAGAATTTGTGTTTCACCAATTTTCGTGGTTTGCATTGATAAGCTCTATAAATATTTGTGATTTGGTGAATAATTTAAAGAATATGACATTCTTTTTAGTGTTTGAGAATATTTGAGATATTGTATGATTTTTCTTGTTATCTGATGTATACTTGTCACAGTATGGCATTATTGTTATCATACGTTTTTGTCATATCTCTTATCCTACCGCATTTTATCTGATATTTATAGCTAGACTGATCCGTTTACTATTTTCTTCTTAAATAATACTCGGGTCAGACCGAGGTATTTCAGGTGCTTCTGCTTGACTTCTTATCAGGGTCCGTCACCCGACTTTTGGCTAACTACTTTAGCTTAGTAGTTTTTGTTATTATACATTTGAGATAGAGACTCCTTGATGTATACTTATTCTTTTGTGATGTTATGGATCTTGTTTGACCACTACTTTGATGTACACTTCTATGTGTTATATTCATATCTGTTTCCGCCTTAATGATATGAATATCTGTGACTGATTTTGTGTTATGCTTATTTTATATTTGTTTCCGAAGGCCACATAGCCACTGTGTAGTAGCTTTGAGTTTGTATTTGATATGTCAGATTTCCTCTTGAAATGAAGTGCATGACCTTCTATCTGGCATATCGATATTTGCTCAAAGCAATTATACAGATGGTCGTTCCTCAACAGCCTTATTCTTCATGCTAGTCGACGGCATTACCCCGTAGTGTCCTTGGCTAGTGTGAGTATAGAGGTGGGGCGTCACAGTGGATGTAGGCCGGATTGCCAAACCACTATAAACTCTGTGTTCTTTACTGCTTTCCTTTTAATTTTCTGAGTGTTCTTCATTTTTAATTCTCTACATACTTGTTATCTGTAATCTGTGATTATGAACTGGTGCTTTCATCGACAATTGGGTGTTTGTGACCAATTTTGGCACAAACATTTTGGTGCTTTCACTGAGAACGCTAGCGCTCAGAAATTCTACAACCAGGACTTCGGATCTGAAAGCTTAAAGACTTGGATCTGTAAAGCTATGGCAAGACAATCAACAAGAAGACAAAGAGCTGGAAGGAGTCAGCATGAAGGGAGCCAGGAGGCTTCCTCGGGAGCAAATCACACCTCAATTTTCATCACCCGGGACGAGATGGAGATGATGATGGAAGCTATGTAAGAAGGAATGCTGAATAGACAAGAGGAGATGATGCAGAACCTACTCCAACAAGATGGACAAGCCAGAATGTAAAATCAGGGGAACACTGCTGTAGGAGATGCTGGAGAAAGAGATTAGGAGTGCGGAACAACCAGAGTTCAGAATAGAGCAGGACCGTCAGGAGCAGCACCAGAACTTGGGGGCACACATCCGGAGGACGTTGATCCAACCTCAAGCAGGATACCAGGTGGAGCTGTTCAATATGGCTTTGGTAAAGGAATGGATGCCCGTCCAGGAGACCATATTCCAGGATTCCCTCATGAACTCGGGGGGCAGGTCGAAAGCAACAGACAAGGGCTACAGCTTGACGACAGTGACAGATTGGTGGAGATGGTCAGACGAGCCATGAGAGGCGGACTAGTGAATAGAGATCTGGAAGATGTGAATAGGAGTCCCTTTGCTCCTACGATCAGGTAAGCCAGGAATCTACCTGAATTCAAGCTATCAACGCTGGAGACGTATGATGGGAGGACGAATCCTGCGGTTCATCTGACAAGGTATATGAGGCACATGGAAGTACTGGGGGCATCAGAGGAGGTCATGGCCTGGTGCTTCCCATTATATTTGACGGACATAGCAGCTCTATGGTTTAGACAATTGGAGTGCGGTTCCGTCGGAACATGGACTGAGTTGACCAAAAAGTTTATGAGGCGGTTCAGAGTTCACAATTCGAGGCCCAAGAATGTGATGAGTCTGGCGACGCTAAAACAGAAAACTGGGGAATCTTTGAAGAATTTTCTAACATGATTTAATGCAGCAGCAGCATCGGTGGATCGCCCAGATCCATCAATGGTCTTAATGGCAGCCGTATCTGGCATAGCTGATGGAACGGAGTTCAAAAATTCACTGACAAGGGATCCACCTATGGATCTAGGAGAATTTTATCATGAGGCCGAAGGATTTATGCGATTAGAGGATGCAAATGTTGAAAGAGAGGAAGGAGACGAGTAGAAGTTTATGCAGTCAAAGGCGGAAATCCTCCTGAAAAAGATTCAGGCAAGGTTAAAGGAAAACGGAAAGCCGAGGATAATGGTGATGAACCAAAACGACCGTGCAAGGAACCGAGATTCACCTCTTATACGGAGTTGAATGAAACTTTGGAACGGATCTACCAGAACACCAAGGGGCAGGTTCCTTATCAAAAGCCAATGAGGAGGGATCCGACCAACAATGTGAGAAGATTAGACAACTATTGCTTATTCCATGAGCTAAATGGTCATAGCACAAATGATTGCAGACACTTGAGGGATGAGATAGAAGGGCACATTCGGAATGGCATGCTATTATAGTACGTGAGGAGGCGAGCCACGACGGTGGAGCAAGAACGACCACCACCTGCACCAACTGGGAATGGCTCAGGATCGAGGCGTCAGCTTGTCATCAGTTGATTGAAATAATGACGAATAAGTGGCAAACTCCACACCAACACGATTAAGTCATGTACACATGTACAGGATCATGAACGATCCTCAGGCATGCTCTGACACGACTATCAATCGCATCAGTGTAGGTGTTTGCACTTTGACGTCTCTGTTTTGCTTCTATTCTCTATTTCTCATGTTTGGACTTGGTTTTGTCAGATATTTCTGTTGAAAGACCCATTTTGAATGTAAATCTGCTATTTGTGACTCCATAACGGCTAAGCCACTTACACATGTACGGGATCGCGAACGGTCCTCAGGCATGCTCTGAGATGGCGATAAACCGCCATAACAAACAATTCAGAAACTCACTCGAACGTGAAATCTGAGATTAATGATACTAAGTCCCCCCGGGCACACACAATTCACCTCGAACGGCACCCGACCGCGAACAGTCACAATTCGCCTTGAACGGAACCCGACCATGAACGGTCACACTCTACCTTGAATGGCATCCGACCGCGAACGGTCACAATTCGCCTCGAACAGCACCCGACTGCAAGCGGTCACCATTCACCTCAAACGGCACCTGACCACGGACAGTCACCTTTCGCCACAAACGATGCCCGACCTCGAACGGTCACATACCACCCCGAATGGCATACGATCTCGAACGATCTCCATCTGCGGCTTGGTAGGATTATCAATCTCTTTACAGGTCGTTAACAAGATATGAACATCTAACTTAAGACATTACAAAACACACCTTCCAATCGCAAGGCTTGTTTTGAGGGGCAAGTGTTATCCCACCTTTTAGCAAGGCCTTGATACCAAAAGATTAACCAGAAACCAAAGATAGTTATCCTCGATTGTCAGTTATGTACAGGTCAGCTATGGTGTCGGTAAATTTTGACCGAGTCCGGATCAAGCTACAATTGATGCAACACGACAAACAAAGCTACGGAATCCAACATTCCAAATGTCAAGTAAATCGGAGTTCATATGCTCAAGATATGATTGGTACAAACCAAGAAGGTAGCCTCATTTCGTATCCATCGGAGAACAGGCCCATTTCGTATCCATTGACATCCATCCACTTCGAGCCATCAAACAACCTACTTCGGGTTGGCAACGTGTTCGCTTCGAGTCATTTCCCTATTTATTTCAAGTTTCGTGGCAGTCTGCTTCGAGCCGTTGGGAGGTCTACTTCGGGCCGAGAAGAAGATTACTTCGAGTCGTGGCCATGAATCGATTGGCAACCTAGGTCCTCACCAATTTCGTATCCATGTTGTTCGCATCCATCAAGTTTGCACTCGTTCGTTTCGTATCCATCAGACACATGCACCTTTCGAATTGACCAAGGTTATTTACTTCGTATCGATATACATTTCGTATCGATCCATGTTAATACATGTTTTGTATCGATCACCCAGATGATCGATACGAAACCCATCCCTTCCCATCGATGCGAAGTAGTCACAGTTGTCTACTTCGTATCGGTCACGTAGATGTGTACTTCGTATCGATCAACCAGATGGTCGATACAAAATGGACACTCTTCCATCGATGCGAAGCACTAGGGAACATATGGATACGAATCATATGTGATCGATACGAAGAGACCAATTATGATCGAACGAAAAGACCAATTATGATCGATACTAAGAGACCAATTGTGATCGATACGAAGAGCATAGCACCCGATGGATACGAAGGAGGAGGCAGTCGACACGGCATGAAAAGTGGATTTACCCTAGCTCATCGCTCCACGTCGCCATCGTCTGATCATTACGGGTGAGATCGATGCGAACAGCATCAATGCGAACTACGCACCATCGAAAAGTACAAATTTGCATCGATCACAACTGACAATCTACAAGTCCAAATGCCACCAAATTTTCACAGGAGCTTGCGTACGACCTAAAGAATGTTCATGATCGATCTCGACTAGATCGGGCAAGATCTTGATCGATACGAAATTCATTCGTATCGATCACGGATCGAGTCAAAATTGCATGGGATCGATCCGTGGGCCCGTGCACATGCCATAAGAGGTCTCCTAAGATCTAGTGAGATATTTGCAGCCTACGCCTATAAATAGCATCCCAAAGTCTACATAAAAGGGACTTTTGATTCTTCTGCGTCCAGACTCTGCAGGAACCATCATTGTACTCGAAATTTGTTGTTGTAATCAATTGTAACTCGTTGTAGTTAGCAAGCAAACATCAATAAAATCATCAACTTCAAAGTGGATGTAGGTCGGATTGCCGAACCACTATAAACTCTGTGTTCTTTACTGCTTTTCTTTTAATTTTCTGAGAGTTCATCATTTTTAATTCTCTGCATACTTGTTATCTATAATCTGTGATTGTTAACTAGTGCTTTCATCGACAATTGGGTGTTTGTGACCAATTTTGGCGCAAACAAATAATATTCACAATCATAAATTTTAGTTGTCAGATTAAAGTTAAAGATTTTAAGAGTATTATTCAGAATGAAATAAGTATCCATACAATCATAGTATATATGTTTAATATCTTCAAAATGCAGATTACAAAAATAACATTTATTATCAATTTGCATATTTTTCTTTTTAAAAATTCTATAGTATTTATTTTTCCATGCATAATTAACCATGTGAATATTAGATTTAGGAGGAGCTTCCAAATAAATTTAAAAGAGTTATTGGTAACTCCCGAAAAGTTAATAGATCTATAAAAAGAATTAGAAGTATATTTCTTACTCTTATCCCATTCCCAACTAATATTATCATTATCATTATCAACATTATATAGGTTTAATCTAGCGTAAAGCAAAGTAAGCTGCCTAAGAGTTGAACCTACTAAAATTCTGTTAAAACTAAAATTCCAAGGAGAGTCATTTTCGGGAGAAAAAACTTCTATAATTAAAGCATCCTTCAAATTACAGATTTCATATAGCTCTTTAAATTCTATCCTATAACGAAAATCCAACGATCATGCCAAAAAGAAGTACAATTACCTGAATGAACTATTGTATTAGTGCCTAGGTTAAAAATCTTATGACATTTTAAAATAGATTTCCAAAAATTAGATAGTTTACGTATGACTGTAGGAGTAATTTGATATAAATTGTTACTACCATTATAGTAATATTTAGAAATGATTTCTTTCCAAGTAGCATTATCATTAATATCCTTAAACTTCCATAACCATTTTCCTAGCAAAGACAAATTCATATTACGCAAATTAATAACTCCTAAACCACAATCCTTTTTGGATTTACAAACAGTTTCCCAAATTACTAAAACATTTAATGCTGCTATTAGAGTTTTCCCCACTCCTTAAGAAGTCCCTTCTAATTTTATCTATTTTATCGATCACCCAATCTGGAAAAAGATGTATTGACATCTAATAGATCGGGAGAGCTGATAAAATAGAATTTATTAAAACTAATCTACCCTCTTTCGACAAAAATCTCTCATTCCAATTAGAAATCCTATTTTTGATTTTATCTATGATTAATTATAAACCAATCATCATGTTTAATTTTAGAAGGTCTAATCAGAAAACCAAGATAGTCAAAAGGAAAATTCATAGTTTTACAATTAAGCATATTAGCAACTAAATTTTCAACTTTATCAAAATCATTTAATACTAAAGCTAAACTTTTATCAAAATTTATTTTTAACCCTGAAAGAAGCTCAAAACTATATAAAATAAACTTAAGAGTAATAATGTGTCTAGGCAAGTGGGAAGAAAAGCAAGGTATCATCTGCAAATTGAAGAACAGATATACCGTTACGCGAGATATCATTACCAACATTCCCCAAAGATCCATTATCAACCGCTTTTTTTAATTATCTTAGCGAAAACATCTGTGGCTAAGTTAAACAAAAGAGGCGATAAATGATCCCCTTGCCTTAAACCTCTCTTAGATTGAATTTTATTACCTAAAATACCATTAACCATAATACTAGAGTTACCAATTCTAAGTAAATTCAAGATCCAGCTAATCCATCTATGACTGAAATCTCTAGCAAGAAATACATCTACTAGAAAATCTCAATTTACCAAATCAAAAGCTTTTGCGGAATCTAATTTTAAAATTGCACAGGTTATATTATTCTTACAACGGTAATTAATGTATTCTTGAACAACAGCCACACCATCGGTGATATTTCTCCATTTAATGAAAGCAGATTGTGAACAGTCATTAGATCATTCATTCTTATACTAAGTCTATTAGCTAAAACTTTTGAAATAATTTTTACGGAATAGTTAATTAATGAAATAGGTCTAAAATATTTTAAATTATTAGCACCTACTTTTTGTGTAATAAAATGACATTTGTAAAATTAAATCTTCCTAATTGCAAATTTCCATTATAGAATTCATTAAACATGCTAATTAAATCGAATTTTAAAACATCCCAAAAAGTTTTATAAAAGAAAATAGGGAACCCATCCGGACCTGGGGATTTATCACCTGGCATGTCATTAATAGCTTTCCAAATTTCCTCTTCGGTAAAAGGATTATCTAACTCAGAAAGATCAACATTAGAATCAGAAGGATAAAGATCACCCATCTAGCATTAATTCTATGATTGTTGTTATTACCAAAAATATCTCTATAATAGTCTATAAAAGCCTTATTAAGATCTCTCTGATCGACTAATTCTTCATTATTCACAAAAATAGAATTAATCGTATTACTATGTTTTCTACCATTAGCCATATTGTGCAAAAATTTGGTATTATTGTCACCTTCATTTATCCACTGAATTCTAGGTCTCTGTTTCCACATAACCTCCTCTTTTTCTAAAATAGAGTTTCTTTTAGATTAGTGAGAACGTTACGCTCACCTAAATTTAGCTGTCTAGTTTCTTCTATCTTGTTTATATTAAGCATCTCAAAAAGTATATTTTCTTTTTTAATTTTTTAACTATCAAAAACATTTTTATTCCAATTTTTAAGAAAATTCCTCTGATCCCTCAGTTTTAAAACAAAATTTTTAGCAGAATTATCCTTATTTCTAATATTATAAAAGCTTATTGAGATCCACTTATTTTAAATTAAATTCGAAAAATTGGATTCTAATAACCACATTTTTTCGAATTTAAAAGATCTATTAATAACTCTATGTTGCTCATAAGTGAGAATATAGGACAATGATCAGAATAAGTGTAAGGCAAACCAGAAACTCTATAAATAGGAAATTTATCCTTAATTCCATCACTAACGAAAAACCTATCAAGAAGAGCCATAGATAGGGACTCCCTAGTATTACTCCAAGTAAAATCTCTATTAGAAAGAGGGATTTCAATCAAATTAGAATTAATAATAAATTGGTCAAATTCCTCCATAGCAAAGAAATAACCCTCCCATGGTGAACGCTCTCCTATAAAACGCGTAATGTTGAAATCACCCCCCAAAATCCAAGAACCCGGAGCTAAATATCTAAACTCTAGACATTCGTTCCATAAAATCCGACGAGCCATTTTTGAGTTAGGCCCGTAAACATTAGAAATATTTCAAAAAGAATTATCACTAAGATTAATGAGAATAATATGTAGAGAGTGTTGCTTAGAAATACATTAGAGCAACTTAAATTAGTTATTCCGCCACCCAACCAATAAACCCCCAGAAGCACCTATAGAAGGTAAATAAGCCCATTTCCTAAAATGATACCCACCTAATCTTCTATAAACATTAATACCAGGACATTCAATTTTAGTTTCCTGAAGGAGAGTAATGCCAATAGAATAGTCTTTAGAAATGCTCTAACCTTGTCACACTTATTTAAATCATGCAATCCTCTGATATTCCAACTAATGATCCTCATATTCCAACAGATCTAGCCGTATCAAATTCCCTACTTCTAATATACTCAAGATCTACCTCAACATCAGAATAAATGAAAGTAGTATCATTAGCTAACTGACTAAACTCAGAAGAAGACAAGCTACCTAAAGCATATAAAGAATACGTACTACCCAAATAGATCGCATACCTGAGCCTGAGTTCATAGTGCCACTCGTGACACTCGAACCAGGTAACTCACCCATAGACTGAGACTGACAATAATAGATCATGCCACTGTGTCGAACTAAACCATTAATAGCCATGGATTTCCTGCGCCTACGTCTCTTCGAAGAAGAAGAACAAGGAACTGAATTGCTGCTTCTCTCCATCAAAATATACTCCAATACATCATTTACATTATTGACATGCACCGTATCAACATATTCACCCGAAGCCAAACTGGATTTATCACTCTCGTGTCCCGAAGTAAATACACTTTTAACGTACTGCTCCACCATTTCAAATGAACCCGATGATTTCATTAAACTCCTATGCAATGTATCAACATATTCACCCGAAGCCAAACTGGATTTATCACTCTCGTGTCTTGAAGCAGATACACTTTTAACAAATAGCTCCACCATTTCAAATGAACCCAATGATTTCATTAAACTCCTATGAAAATCCACATTACCTATTTTCTCCAATTCAACATAATCCTCCTTCTCCTAACTATCAACCCCATTGTTAGGCAAAACAACAATCTCAACACAATTTCCAATCTCGACGTTAAAATCCTCACCTATAAAATATGCGAAATCGGCATACAATGGAACTTCAATATTATCCTCTAAAACTCCATCCAAACCACAGAGATTAGCATTAATCTTTACAGAGCTCGAAGAATCAACAGTTAAGTCTAAACTCTGTGCACCATGTACACTGATATCAATGTGTGTATCAACATTATCTGACCTGATTAAACTCTCTTCACTCGAAACTATCAATGGCTTGACTAAACAAACATGAGCATCCTTCTATAATATAACATCTACAGTTACAGGTGAAATAAAAGACCAAACCCAATCGTAAACCTCTCCAATCTTGACATTAAATTCATCTTCGTTATAATCAGAGTAGTCAGTAAACAAAAAAACCCCAAGCATTCCAAAACGCCAACCTGTTCAGAAGGATCAACAACATATTGTATCTCTTCACCCCATACATTCGACCCCATGTCAATACAACTAACATCAGTAGCCTCTATGTTCTCATCAGCCAAAATTTTACTATCAAAACTCTTTGAACAAATATCCAATCGAGCATCAGATACACACCTATCAGTCAACATTTTACTATCCTTAATAACATCAGAGTATTCCAATTCACAATCCATTCCTAGTTTTTCAGAACAACCGTCAACGAGGCAAGGCACTCAAATTTATTAGTAGTAATTAACTCAAAATTGCCCAATTCATGAGATTTCAATTTTGCTCTTTTGTTATTAACTTGAATGAATCCAGTGTTTGAGCCATTAACCTTATCCTTTACATGAACATCTAATAATAGGACAGAGAAATTTATTATATCATTTGCCTTAGATACACTAGAATCCAATATACAATGCGTAACAGAAGGATCATATAGTATAGGATCAAAACCATGTTTCTCTTCACTCTTAGAATCTGTAAGCTTAACAGAGTCTATACAACCAAGTTTCTTATTCAAGACAATAGCTTTCTTATCTTTTAAAACTGAATTGTTGAAAGAAGATTCATATTTTCCAAAATATTCTTCTGGATCTCCAAATCTATCTCTGTACCCCATTCCAATGTTCGGCGAATTTATTGCATCAAAATGAACAAACAGTTCTTTTAAATACTGGATTCCTTCATTCCTCTTTTTCCATAGATGATCAAATAGAATTCCCTTAAGCAACATACATTTCAACATAAATTGAAAGCCGTGATCAACCATCAATGGCCCAAAAACTGAAATATTTGAATTCGCCGAACAAGAATTCTTTTTATGACCAAATTTACCACACACAAAACATCTGATTGGGTCTCGACATTGATTAGCATAATGATTATAATCCCCACATCGATAGAAAATTTTCTTTCCTCTCTTCGAATCAATCCATTTTATATTTCGAGAACGATTCTGAGAATGATTCTGAGATTGAGAAGAAAACATCGAAGAGGGCTGACGATCCTTGACGATTTTCGCATAAGGTCTAACTAAGAAAGAATCACAATTAGGATTATCATTGCGGAAATAAGAGATCGAAAACAAAGATGAAGACGATCCTGGGAAGCAAGAACCAGAAAAGGTCGCCATTTTTTCTCCTGATTAAATTTCAAGTTGATTAAATTTCTACCAAAACACTTTGTATAGAAAATCCAGTGATATTATTATAATGTCTAACGGTTCAAGTAAAATATGAATATAGCTGAAATGCTTGCATCTCACATTTCAACATAGTTGGGTGCATATGAAACTGTAAAGGCACGTATTGGAGAATGGATTCCATACTATGACATGGTAAGGAACTACCTTCCGATGGTAGATCTCTAGATAAAATGCACCGGGGTTTGACAAGACATCTTGTACACTTGCCGCACAGGACTGGCCTAACACTTGACTAGTATTACCAAATATGATCACCCCACTTTGGGCCTCAAATCATACATGAGTAGATAATAATCGATTAAGATTTTTGGATGACCATAACCTGTTGGGAATGACCCACGTGGCCCTGCTGCATGCCCGAATTTTGTCATTTTCTGGTTAATAAGGCTTGAGGCTATGTTTTACCTTTATCTAGCACTTCCCACTTGGAATGCTTCACTGCCCTTCAAGCATCAATGCAATGCTAGCATTCATCCACACGAATTTGTTCTGGGACTGAACAAAACTGAAGGCACTACCTCCACTACATCCATTTTGGAATCACTCTCAGGGTTAGTAGCAAATAGCCCTTGCACTTCAAAACTCCCTCTTTGATTCCATAATTTTCAAGATGTCTTCAAGTCGAAACACTTGAGTTGGATCGAAGTGGTTTTCGGATAACATATCCTTTCTCGGTCTCTCCGAAACAAATTCCAATAGTTTTCGGTAAACTCAACTCCGGTTCTTTAGTAAATAAACAGATAAAAAATAAGAGCGGAGATCACCTCCTAACCGTTATTGGATGGATTTCCTTATTATTTATCCTAAAAGAACGAAACAAATTTATACGCACAGTACAACATCATTAGGGATGACTATGCCACATAACCTATGTGTTTATCCTTGATATTTACAAAGTTACGTTTTGGTCTAGGTTTGATAGTCGGTTATTAAACTATCAAATAAATAATCATTCAAACATTGATTTAATTCCATATGGGATCCTCTAAGCCTTTATTAATTAATCTTTAATTAATAAAATCACTTTATAAAAATTGATCAAATGATCTTTACACAGCACTATTTCCAAAACCCAAAATTCCCCTTTATTAATCTTAGGGGTATAAATATATTATCAAAACATTTGAAAAATTCCTCCTTTCAAATTTCTTTTTGAAAACATTACCTACTATAAACCGATCCGCTTATCCTTTATAAAAAGTTCCCTTTTAAAAGCTCACTTCACATTTAAATACCTTTATAAATTTCCAAAATCAATTTATAAAACACTTTTATAAGTCTACAAGTCAATTTAAAAAACCTCTTTACAAACCTCTAAAATCATTTATAAAACATTTCCCCATTTAAAACTCCTTTGATAAATATTCTTTAAGAAAAATCCTTTAAAAAATAACCTTTGCAACTCATCCTTTTAAATCACTTTAAATAACCCTTTTTACTTAGTAAAACCCATTTCTATAAACAAGATATTATTTATAAATAACTTTATAAAATAATAATATAACTTGAAAAATCATTTATAAATTTTAACCACAAATTGATTGAAGAATTGAAATTAATTCAAAACCACACTTTATAACTTCAAAAGGAGCTTAACAATCCCAATGGTAGTAATCTAAGTTACCATTTAACATCAATTTCACTATTAAGTCATTTAACCATTTATTTACATAAGTCAACATATATGTAAATGCAATTCATGTCCAAATCAGGGAATAACATGTCAATACAACTCAACTAGCATATACATGTCCAAATAACATAATAGCAGGATGGTGATTTGTCCTACTAAATAGATGTCCAAACAATTCAATACTTAGAGAAAAATGGATTTATTCTACTAGACATATGTCCACATAATAAAAAATTACATTATAGTAGAATAGGGATTTATTCTGCTATCAGATGCCCAAACAATCAATTTATAGTAGAACGAAAATTTATTTCAGCTAACACATGTCCACACAATCAAACCATTTACATAACTCATTCACAATTATTTGTCTACTTAATGGTATCGACATTTGAATCCCTTATGTTCAAAACCATCTTTGGAAAGAAGTACCTTTAAAACAATTTGATTCTCGAAACAAAGGATTTAAAACTTAAAACTTCCTTTTAAAATGATTAATTACTAGTTAAACTCTTTATTAAATCATAATTAATCTTTATTAAATTTGAACTCAATTTAATTATAAATTAATAAATAAGTAAACCTTTAATAAATAATTTATATATAATTTAAACCCTTAATTGATCCTTTATTGATTACTAAATAATAATTCAAAACCTTTATTAATAATTAACTATTAATTAATCTCAATTAATTAATTAAATAATCTTTTAATTAAAAATTAAAAAATAAATTAAACCTTTATTTAAAATAATTAAATCATAATTAAGTCTTAATAAAAAAATTAACTTAAATTAACTTGATTAGTAATTAATTAATAATTAATCTCTTTATTTAATTAATAACTAATGAAAATAAATTATAAATTTAACTCATAATTAATTAAAAATAATCTTATTTAATCAATAATTAATTTAAAAATTAATCTTACTTTAAAAGATAATTAATTAGTAATAATCTTCAAATAATTAAAAATTAATTATTAAAAACTTAATTATCCTTTTTAAACATTCATTATTGAGTTTGGAAAACATTTCAAAACACTTGAAGTAAAAAAGATTCAAACTTTTCAAAAAACTAATTTTATCGAAACTGCATTTATGGCGACTATCGCTATATGACACGTAATTTCCACTTACTAACTAGTTTACATGCTAAATTGCTTTAACTTCAAGTCAAACTTAATACACATACAACATCTCCAAGTTCATATATACCAAATCATATCATCACCAACATAACCAAAAATCACATCTTTTATAACTAACACATCCCTTTAACCATCAATTCAAAATCTAATATTAAACAACAATTTAGCACATACATACACATCCAAACCATACCCTAATCCAAACACAACATTACGTATATAACCACATAACTAACATATATATATATATATAAGTATATTCTTTCCAAAATGTTAAGAAATTTAATCATAATAATTTTGCAAAACAATTTTGAAATTTTTTGAAAACGTTTTCCCCTTTTCAAAACTTGATCTTTGGACCCAGGAGCATGGAATAGGCTGGGCCATGGTGTTAAAAGGGTACCGCCTTGGTGCTTTAGGGAAGTGCGACCATGTTTTGGAAAGGTGGAGAGACTTCGAATAATGTTGAATTCACAAAATCGGACCCAAATATTAGTCATCTTCTCTTAGATTTTTGGACATGTAACTATTGGAATTTAGAAAAGTGGTCAAAGAAAAGTTTTGGTAAATTCTTTTCTCTATAATTTTAAAAAAAGAATCTCTAGATTTCAATTTGTTTTGATAGAGGTATGGTCAAAAGAAGAAGAGGTATTTTCAGACTAGAAAATCTGACTCCAAAAATAGGTCTGAAAAAATGCATTTTTGACATAGCTAGGATGAAATTTGAAGAAGTGGTACAAATTTCTCCATTTGAATTGGAGATGAGGAAAATATGATAGGAGGAAGAGGAGGAAAAATGAAGGAATGGAAGGCTATTTATAAACAAGGGAAAAAAGAGAATTTACTATCTACCCTTGTACTTCTACCCTCCACATTGGTTTGCTACCTCAACACCCTCTACCGCACATGCCATTTCCGCCCATCACTTTTTCCTCCCTCACATGCCAAAGAAAACATGTTTTAACATGTTTTGTACTCGAGTCGCCAAAGTATCAAATCATGTCTACGTATGTTTCTTAAGGCATCTTTTAGTATATACATGTATATACTTAATTATATATACTTATGTACATATCAATATATACTAACTAATTTACCTTTTGAATGTGTAAATTTATACAAAAGATTTCACAACATATTAGACAACTTTTAGCTGACGAAAAGTCGAAAATCCTGAAAACAAATTCCGAACGCATTTTAAATCTTTCTTCGAACTAATTATTTCTGTAAACAAAATTTGAAAATGATTTCATCACCATTAATTTTTATTCAAAAGATTATTATTTTCATTATAAAACTATTATTTGAATATTTAATATTAACTAAATATTCGCAAATCAAAACAGTAAAATTCTGGTTCGTTACAAATTAGCAGAAAGAAAATAGATTTATATAAGTATATATGCATTAGAAATACACTTCAAAACAAACTCAAATCCACTCCTCTCCTCTCTTAAAACCCATGGCCACATCATCCACCACATCATCATGGGTGAGGAATAGATAAGGTCAAAATGTCAGAAACGAGGCAAGTATAAAAGATTTAATTTACAAATTTAATACAACTTGGATTGTGTAGAAATAATCTTCTTATACTTGGTATTAAATTCTGAGGAGGGAACCCATACTATCCATGTGAATTTTAAAGGTGATTTCACCATTATTCGATGGATAGTAAAGGTTGAATATGGAAATTGACCTTTTTACTCAAAAAGGTTTAGTATAATTTCTATCGAACTTTTTACTCAAAATGGTTTTGCAATATGATTTATGAGAAATGATTTTGATTTGGTATTTCCAAAGTTAAAGAGAGGTTTAATGATTCTGTGTATACTGGAAAAGAATATTATTTCAAGATTTATATCTCTAAAAGAGATATTTTATTTGATAAAAAGATATTAATGAATGAAATGATAATTACCCTCAAACTTAACATCTTTTATCGATGATTGGTTCGAAGGAACCAGGATCAGATTTGGTGATTCCCATCCAAAAACCATTTCGAACCAATATACGCGTTCGAACTGAAGACATGGAATGATAATAAATGGAATGAAGGGATGCTTGTCATTGACCCTCCGGGGAAATTTCCCATATCATATATATGTGGCAGTGGTATCTTCGTTTGATCTTTGATGCAAGGGCTACTCGCTACTAATCCTAAGAGTGATTCCCAATAGGATGTAGTAGGAGAGTTCCTTCGATTTGTCCAGATCTTGAACAACTTATGTGGACAAATGTCTGACATTGCGTTTCTAAAATGCACATACATTGATTTTTACAAACGTGCATCTATTTGGTGGTGTAGGAAGTAACTCTCTTATAATTAACACACTTCTATAAGACGTACGAACTCAGAGATTGTACGTTTGTGGAAATCAGTAGTGTGTGATGGAATTGGCAATGTGGCATTCAAAGTGGAATGTGCTATGTGAAAGGAAATGTTACCTCGAGCCTCAACGCTCGGAAATGGCTTAAACATGACATGTCGTAAGGCTATGTGGTTCACAACCATTAGGGTATGGTCATCACCTTTCTAGATTATCCTCTATATATCGAGTATGTTAATGTGTATGTTAAGAGAGCTCTCGGATAGGTCGGGAACGACCGGGGTGGTATCATATTCGGTTCTATCCACTACTAGATGGGTATTCGGGTAGGCCGGTCTTCCCAGGTGCAGAGGTTTCAAAGGTGTTGATCATTGGTACATCCCTCTAGAGATGTATTGTACAGAAGGTAGTTCCTTACCTGCTATTTTATGGAAATCCATTCTCCAATAAGTACCTTCAGACTTGATTGTAGAGGCTAGTATGCTAGAATTAATTAATGTAATAATTTTGGCTAAGATTATATAAGTTAACTTGAAAAGTGTTTTCAAAAGAATGTCATTAAAATTAATATTCTCATTTTTTGTATAGAATTTTTTTTATTGTCATAAGGTAAAAACATGTTTCGTATTTATGTGCGGCGTGGTCTTATGAGATACACTTTGTATTCAAATATCCATATTTTGAGTTTCTCACGCCAGTCTCATGACTGACCTGGAGTTTATTTTCTTTTCCCTTAAACTCTGGGTGCCCTATTTTTCTGGACAGCCAAGTATCCAGGTTTAACTTGGAGCATTGTGATGGTGCTTGAATTCTGGAGCTACAGATGTTCCTGTAGATAGTTCACCATTTCCATTTCCGCTGCATTAGTTTACTGATTGTATTCAGCATTTATAAGGACATAGATTTATAATTTTCCAGACTGATTTATAGGATAGACTCTAATAAATGTATTTAAAATTTCCACTGTAAATATATATTGAAAAAATATGTGTTATTCCATTCATGTAAGGTTCTACTCTCTCTTTATTTTCTTTTACCCCATGATAATCCGTCCTCTCGGCACTGGGTTTTACGGCATGTGAATACCGAGGATGTATTAGTATCGATTTCGAGAGTCGAAAGGGCAGGTCATCATATCAGGTTTGATCGAGTCTTGTATTTTTCATCGCCCAGATCCGACCCAAAATCCATTGGGTTCGGTTTGGGTTTGGGTCGGTTCAGTTCGATTTTATGCTTCTCGGTTCTAATTGCCATCCCTATCCGTCCTTCCAACTATAGCACTCGCCTCTAGATTGAGAGAACAGAAGAATGAAAAGATGTTGTGCGAGACGATTGATCTACTGCTTGAAACTACTTAGGGGCAAAAGGGAGCTACTATGTTGGAAGATCTCAAAATGCATAGGGTGCCGCATGGCTGTGCATGCATGAAACTTTTCAGGTACAAGGAAATAGCAACAAATGAACGTTAGGCTTCAAAGGGGGAAGGCACATGTGTTTCCTAAAATGTAATGGGAAATGTTAAAGATTGTGTGAGAGGGCCAACAGAGCATGTGATAGAATAGACTGAGTCCAAAATTTTCCTTAAATGAATAGTGGTAGATAAATCTAAAACTTTTCCAATATTCATATATTGTTGCTTATTTCATGTTCAAAAACATCAAGAATGTTGTTGATCATTAGTTGAGTAAGGTAACATTCGTACAATAGTTGGAAATTAGTTACAGGATCTAAATTACAAAAATAGCAAGTGTTGTCGTTGGATTTGTTAGCGAGTTTAGAATTTAGTGTTGTAATAGTGTTTAGTTTATCATGTAATACTATACACATATGAATTTTGACTTTAGGAGCTGCTTCCATTTTATAAATGGGTTTGAAGTACCCCTGGGTAGAGGAACTCGAAAAGGTCAGAAACTTATACATGGATTTTAAAGAGTGACTTTCCTTTTTATCCCAATACCATACTAGTTGATCGTGTTGGTCATCTATATTAATGTATTCAATAGAGTTTATAAGTCTTTGAAATTAAACAAATGTGTTCAAAATTAGATTTTGATTAAATGAAAATTCCCAAATAAAATCTTCGTTTTGGTCTAAAAATGTCGATGATAAGGTCATTCTTTTTGTTAGATGTCATAAAGGGATCGGGGAATTCATATCTTAGTGCGACGGCAGAAGCCTAAGGATCATTCCAAAGGTGGTTTAGTTATCGAATTGCGTGTCAAATATGAGATCCAGTTTAAATATGTTTTTATTATTATCATAACTAAAGCAGATATTTTCATAATAATATTAAATCTGAAAACTATATTATAATATAAATATAAATATACATATTTTAATATATATATATACGATTAGATCTGAAATTATTTTTTTAAATTCGAAAGTATATTTTTACAAATATATATAATGTTTTACTCATTAATTAATTTTTCAAATTTAAATTAATTTCTAAAATGTTTTTATAAGTACTGCCGAATACGATAAATATAATAGTAAGTAAGTATGTGATCATATGAACATAAATTATATTTTGAAATATATAATTAAATGAAGAGTTTACCTCAACTTTCTTATCCAGCCAATTGTTGAACACGTCGGTTGTGTAGTTCTCTCCTCCATCTCTTTGGCTATGGGTTGCAATACTGTCATATTGGCTTTACCAATGTAAGCTAAAGGCTAGTTTTTATGTTGGTTAAGTGTGGATGGAATGAGAATGGAGGCTACCTAATTATTTCTAAACAGGCATCAAATATTCGCCTCTTTTCTCTCAAACCCTTAGAGGCTAAGTCCCTATTTGCCCCTTATGCTATGGTCATCCACTTTTTTGAGCACTTCTTAGTCTGCTCATTTCACTCAGTTTGAATCAACTATTTGATTATTTATTGAATCCTTTCTTCATTTATATTAACATCTTTTTAATTGTTTGGCTTCAAATAAATAATTAAAATATCATAAAAATTAATATAATATTTGTATTAATTTTATTATTAATTTATAACATTTATAAATTCATTTTTCATTGGTCGAATTCAAAATTAACTAAGAACACAGTTGTGTTGATTCTCTAATGTCAACTCGGTCCTCGGTCAATATATAAACAATTTAAATACTGAAGTATGTACGGACTTTGCTGAAGTACGCTATCAAGCACAAGTTCAATGCTTCTAGATTATTTAGGAAAAATACGATTTCTAACTATAATAAGCTCACTGTTAAATTTGGGTGATTCAAATATTTGCCCGAGAAGAAAAGAATTTAGCTAATTGATCTTATCAATCAATTAGGTTATATGTGGAGAGAAAAAGAGGAAAGTTATATGTGATTGCTTTTGGAAAAAGAAAACAAATTAATTAAATAATCAATTAACTAGTCAAAAGATTTATTATATGGAGATAGAAAAGTTTATACATGGCGATTCAATCAACAAAAGAAAATTTATGAAAACTAAGATTTTTTCCATCTATTTGCATTAAAATCAAATCAAGGAATTTGAAAAGGCCATCTCGTAATCATGAAATTAATTTTCTTAATCTCCAAGTAACTCCTTCATTCTTAAGTCTATCTAAATGAAGGAAGTTCATCTTTATATTGGTGTGTGTAAGTATGTCTATGTGTGAGAGCATCCACCATTATCCTTTTCTTCAGTAAACCCTAATTTCTGTAGCAAAATCAAACTACAGGTTTTGAGCGCAAACAAGTCTTTAGAGAAATTAATTATTCACTTTATAATTATAGGCTATTCTCTCCATCTTGCTACCTATAATTTTGTACTCTCTCTCTTATATTTACTTTCTTCAGTAAAATAAAGAATAGTTAATTGGTTCATAGACGTAGGTAATTTGGCCGAACCATGTTAAACATATATGTTCTCTACTCTTCTATTTTTCTTTGTTTTATGATTATTTTCATTTAATTGGCGGTTGATAATTAATCGACAAGCTAAACCCTTTTGGTTGCTTTCACGCATAAGCCTAACTATTCCATAACAATTTGGCATTAGTGCAAAATAGTTAAAATTTTGCATAACGGATTGGTGTCAGAGCAATAGATTTTTTTTCAATAGATTTGTATTGGAGCTAGCTGTCTTGCTCTAAATTAGTTATCAATGGCAAACTCTTCTAGTATTAATATGAAAAATATGATGTCACCAAATTTGCTAGAAAATGAGTTTTTGGAACAGGGAAGGTAAAGACTAATAATGGTGTTCTTCAGCAACGACTTGATCTATTTAAAGGAAGAGATAAAAGCCAAAAGCACCTTAAAGGTATAAGAGATATGCATAGATCCTGCTTCATGGGTCCTGGAAGTGGTGTTTGCTATTATTGTAAGAAGAAGGGTCATTTCATACGGGATTGTCCAGCTCTTAGAAAGAAGAGAGAGAAGAAGGAGAAAGCTTCAATTTCGATAGCAGTTAGATCGAATGCAGATAGTAGCGATAGTGATACATCATTATTTTCAGCCATTATTTCTCCTTTAGAGAGTAAAAGTTGGTGGTTGATTCTGCGGACTCTTATCATATATGACGCTAGATAGGAGTTGTTTTGTCAGTTATAAGAAGATTGATGGCGGAGCAGTTCATATGGGGAATGACACATCTTGTCATGTTGTGGGCATTAGAAGTGTGAGGTTTAGGATAATGATGGTGTTATTAGGACTATCATGGATGTTAAACATGTTCCGATGTTGCATAAATGTTTGTTGTCAGTTAGAGCTTTGAGTAGACTTGATATAAGGATAATGGTAGACGGAGAGAAATTGAGAGTGGCGAAGGGTTCCATGGTAGTGATGAAAGGGATGTGAGTCGATGATATTTATGTGCTTCATGTAGACACTTTCTTGGAAGAGTCAGTAGTTTCTATGAATCTAGTGTTCCAGATTCTACTCGGTTATGGCATCTTCGTTTGGGTCATGTAGATGAAGAGAGTCTTGAAGTATTGAAAAAGCAAGGGTTGATTAATGGTGTTTGTCAGTCAAAGCCTATCTCTTGCGGAGATTGTTCTTTTGTGAAGAAGAAGCATGACACATTTGATATTGGAAGACCTAGAGCTACAAAGTTTATAGAGTTTGTTCATTCTTATGTATGGGGACCCACCCCGATTACATATTTAGGTGAAACCAGTTACTTTGTCTTATTTGTGGGTGCTTTCTCATGTAATGTTTGGGTTTATTTCTTAAAGGCCAAAGACGAAATATTTTCCCAATTTTGTAAGTGGAAGACCATGGTAAAGACACAATCGAGGAAGCGTTTGAAAGTTCTCAAAGTTGAAAATAGTAGTGAATTTATGTCGAATTCAATAACTATTGTATGTCAAAGCATGTTGTTAGAGATTTTTTATTTTTGTTGAGTCGCATTGTTATGGAGTGGCGGAGAGCATGTGTCGGGTATTATGGGAGAGGGCTATGAGCTTGAGAATGACTGTTGATCTAGAATAGGAATTTTACGCAGAAGCGGTACCTATGGCGGCATTTCTCATCAATCACGCACTTTCCATTGGCATAGTATAAGATTCCTTAGGAGATATGGAAAGATAAGCATGTGAGTATTTCATTCCTTAAAGTGTTTAGTTGTTCAGCTTATTCAGAAGATGAAAGACAAGATAAGTTAAAGCCTAGGGAAAGCAAGCACATTTTCAGGTTATAAAGAAGGAGTGAAGAGGTATAGGTTGGTATAAAACAATTAAGACAATTGTGACTAGTAGACATGTGATATTTGATGAGAGGTCTTTATTGAAGGTGGAGTCTTTATTAAGTGACGACGTTAAGATGACGTAAAATTTCCTAACACACATAGAGTCATCAAGTTATTTTCATAGTTAGAGAGATATTGGTATTTCCGATGGTACCATGGTTGATGAGAAAATTGCAGAAGTTCAGACTCTTGCTGGAGCTCAGTTGTAGGAAAAGCTTTTGGTTCAATTTGCCTTATTTATGAGCATATTTTTGACGACAATTACTCATCTTATTCTTTGAATGATGTAGCGCTTGTTGATGAGTCTGTTGGTGTTGAATTAAGAAAGTCTAGCAAAATTCTTATGAAGGAGATTGAAGCAGATAATTTTGAGTACGACCTTGCTCAATATGGAATAAAGAAGGGGAAGCGTGATGTTATGTCTCCATTAGTCTCTCAAAGTTCTGTATCTACATGTTCGTCTCCTATATCAGATATGTTGAACAATTTTGGTATTTTCTTGTATGTATTTTGTTTGTTGATGTACATATTGTCTTTCTTGTACTTGGGAAAGATTTGGAAGCTCCATTTGAGCAATAATGCCTAAATTAGTTTATACTGAGCTTGACGGCTTAGACCAAACAATTTGTTAACATGTGATGATGAAGAGAGATTGTTGTATTTGAATCAAGGTGGAGTGGTAATTTGAATAATTCAAATAGATGCCAAAAACGAAAAGAACTTAGCTAATTGATCTTATCAATCAATTAGGTTATATGCGGAAAGAAAAGGAGAAAAGTTAGGTGTGATTGCTTTTATAGAAAGAAAACCAATTAATTAGCTAATCAATTGATTAGTCAAAAGATTTGTTATATAGAGATAGAAAAGTTTATATGTGGGGATTCAATCAACAAAGGAAATATATGAAAACTAAGATTTTTGTTATCTATTTGCATTGAAATCGAATCAAGAAATTTGAAAAGGTTGTCACATAATTAAGAAATTAAATTTATTAACCTTCAAGTAACTCCTTCATTCTTAAGTTTATCTAAATGAAAAAAGTTTGTTACGCCCCACGTCTATACTCACACTAGCCAAGGACACTACGGGGTAATGCCGTCGACTAGCACAAAGAATAAGGCTGTTGAGGAGCGACCATCTGTGTAATTGCTTTGTGCGAGTACCGATATGTCAGATAATATGACTTACATTTTGTTTCAAGAGGAAATCCGACATATCAAATACAAACTCAAAGCTACAACACAGTGGCTAAGTGGCCTTCGGAAACAAATATAGAAATAAACATAACACAAATCAGTCACAGATATTCATATCACAAAGGCGGAAACAGATATGAATATAACACATAAAAGTGTACATCAAAATAGTGGTTAAATTAGATCCAGTACATCACAATAGAATAGATACAAGTTCTAGACAAAAGAATAAGTATACAACAAGGAGTCTCTATCTCAAAATGTATACTAACAAAAACTACTGTGCTAAAGTAGTTAGCCAAAAGTCAGGTGAAGGACCCTGATAAGAAGTCAAGCAGGAGCACCTGAAATACCTCGGTCTGACCCGAGTATTATTTAAGAAGAAAATAATAAACGGATCAGTCTAGCTATAAATATCAGATAAAATGAGATTGGATAAGAGATATGACAAAAACGTATGATAACAATAATGCCATACCATGACAGTATACATCAGATAACAACAAAAATCATACAATATCTCAAATATTCTCAAACACCAAAAAAATGTCATATTCCTTAAATTATTCACCAAACACAAATATTGATAGAGCTTATCGATACAATCCACGAAAATTGGTGAAACACAAATTCTAAAAATCATCAATTAGAAATCCAGAAATCACAAAGGGGGGAGGCCTATCACAAACGGGAGCATGAAAACTCACCAACATGTGCATCACAAACGGAATGCTATTCCATGGTCGCTAACCATCAATTTTGAGCCGAAGCTCTACGAACGGCCCGAAGACCATGGGTCGCTACCCTGCCAAATTGAACCGAAGTTCCACAAACGGGGTTTTTAGTCCCCACACATACAAATAGACATCGCAAATCGCTAGTCTAAATCACAAAATGATCATCATCGATCAATAAAAAGTGTCAATTACACTAAGCTAGTAAATAGATGAGTTTAGCTTCATGTCCCATAACCACTGGCTTAACTTAAATATTTACGATCAGATTGTAGATTTCCACTCGAAAATTATCACACGATTTCAATCGAACAAGTCAAGAATTAACCGACATAGTAAACACAAGCGTTTCATACCACTTGTTTTGCTAAGCCGTTTAATTAGATTTCTCATATGAATGAGGTAAAGGTTTGTATATACTAATAGATTGGAAAACGGTTTTATAAACGAGATTTGTATTAAAAATAGAGTTGAAATCATCTTTGTGAAAGAGTTTGAATAGTTACTACTAGTATAGAAACCTTTGTATTTTAAAGTGACAAATCACAAAAATGATTGTAGAAACAATCAATCACCAAAATCCACATTCGAAGACGTGAATCAAATCCATAGAAATCGATACCGAATCCATCAAAAATTGATATTCCCAAAAATCCCGAAAAAGAAGTCATCAAAGTCGATAATAAATGATAACGACAAATCGGATCAACTCGAATCGATTAAAATTGGAAACCCACGAAAAATAGGCAAGTTGGACTGATACAAGCAGGTCAGTCGACTGAACCAGGTGGTCAGTCGACTGACACAATGCCTGGAAACTTTCGGTTTCCAGGCTCAGTCGACTGACCCAGGTGGTCAGTCGACTGATACAGGGACAGAATGTTTTCTGCCCCTGGTTCAGTCGATTGACCTACTGGTTCAGTCGACTGAACCTGCTTCCAGAGCAGAATCAGCCTAGCCCCCAAGTGTGGCAAAATTCTACCGGAAATGATCGATCGAGCAACCGCGACTAGGGATTTATGCCAAGCGACAACCCAGCCTAATAGGCTCTTTGATACACCCCGGTAAACATGTTCAAACACCCATAAAAGGATTTTCACAAAATTGAACTCCAACAACCAAAAATTGGAAAATTCACCAAATCAATCTAAATCAAAAATAAATGAACATGAATAGATGTTAGGAATTCATACCTAACAACAACGAAAGCTATAGACGTAGATGTGAGTTCTAAAACTCACCTTTTCAACCCAAAACAACAAATGAGAAGCTTTGAAATCAAAAGAAAGATCAACCACGCTTCAACTTCAACTCTAGAAGCTCCAATCTAAGATTACAACGAATATTTCCTAAGTTAGGTTATAGGAAATTTCTGAAATTGAAGATAGATTGAGATGGAGAAGAAGAAGAGGATGCTTACCTAAGCTTCTCTTTGATTTTAGAGCTAGAACTTGAATTTGCAAAGGAAACTATGGCTTAGGATTTTAGTTTCTAATCTCTTCCCCCATTTTTACTAAAGCTTGAAGTGTTAGGAAAATAATAGAATGAATGAAGAGGAGAGTGGGTGGAGTTAGGATACAAGATGAGTTGGGTTAGTGGGCTGAAACCCAAACCCAAGCTCAAAGCCCTAAGTGAAAATGTCAAAATTCTACTCAACTCCAAACATATCGATGTTTATACTCAAAAAGTCGCAAACGCCATTTTGGACTCAATGGAAGTGGTCTCGGGTCATAATTCGACTGTTTGCAAGAAGTGACATTTCGGACTAAAATCTGACTAACGATGCTATATTTAAATAAAACATTTAAATATTCAATTGTAAAATATGCGGGTTGTTACAAAGTTCATCTTCATATTGGTGTACGTGAGCGTGTATGAGAGAGAGAGAGCACATATAATCATTTATATCCTTGTATGATAGTACATATAAAAGAAAATAAAACCAAAAGGCTGCTTCATATCAAACAAGATTCTTTTATATGGATTAAGTTACGTGATAAATTACATAATTGCTCATGTGATACATTCTTAGCTTTATTACTTTTAACTCAGTCATATGTTTAATGTCAAATCTATGTGTCCATAGCTTAGATACTACTTCAACTCTTATCCTTCACTCTCGTTCATCATGATCAAATCCAATGGAATATAGAGCTATCATTGGGAGTCTACAATACCCATTGCTCACGTGTATTCTCTTTAATACCAATAAACTAGAGAGTTAGTGTTGAAGAATTGATTAGTTCACTTGTATTCTCTTAAATAACAATAAACTAGAGAATTAATTGATAGTGTTAAAGGTTTGAACTTTTTTCATTTTAACAAGATCAACGTAGACGTTTTGGCATTCAAAATGATATCAAAACATATGTCGATGACAATTTTAGTGTTAGCTTCTAACATAATGAAATGGGATGCTATACCAATAGATTATGTTTAAACCGTATTAATCTAGTTTATGATATATTTTTGAATAGATCATTATATCAAATATGAATGGAGAACTTTTTGGAGCACCACCATTGATACATACATCTCCCCGTCCATAAAAGTAGATAAACATCAATCTACTTTTGGGTATGTTAGATAACTAAAAATAAGTACAAAATGTACCACGAAACAAACGTGTAAAAAGAAAACTAATATATATTAGGTTCGTGTGAGTAAGTAACGTAGAAATATCAAGGCAGTATAGTGGTAATGTGAGTCATACGAATAGTGATGTAGTACGTGTCACCTTCACTATTGTAATAATGCTATTTGTAATCCATGTAGCATGTGTATAATGCTATGCTTTTAACTTGTGTAATGTATAAATATGACAATATTATACCATTTCCATTTATAAAAGTCCAGTGGGATCTAGTACATCTCTTTTTCAACTATTTTATAACTCACTCTATCTGCTTGACTTATATTGTTGTCTTTATTTTTATGCATTCGACCTATGAATTATAAGAGCAGTGATTGACATAAGAAAAATGTGTTGATATTTGGAAGAAAAAAAATAAATACTCATTGAATAAAATAAATCTAAAATGAACAAATACGCTTTTGAATTGTAGTGGTGGGCATACAAGTTAGTTAGCACGTTAAGTTTTCACTTTACTTCCCACTTCGAAAGTAAAATAACAAATTGCAATTGTACATAATATTTTTACATAATATTTGCATGTATAATGATGCTACCATTTGCGTAGTAAGCTTGACAGCGATAGTAGCATTGGAACAGAATTTATTGTTAACATGCTGGTGCAAAATTGTACAGGAGTAAACGAAAATTGCAATTATTCTATAATTATGGGAGTTTGCTTTGTGCACATTATAAAAAATGCAAATTTTCCTTTAAATCAGTTAACGTATTAAATTATAATTACATGACTTTGAAATTCAATTCATATATATTTGCTTGGTTGGATGAAGATTATATTCAATGTCGTCGTAAAATTAGGCCCATTAGCCAGCTTTTTTGTCATTGATTTGGACCTGGCCTTTCTCAGTTAACTCTTTCTTTATAAATGCCCAGAATTCCCAGTTTGAATTCCACATTCGCAGCCACTTCCAACTTCGTAATATTATCTAGATATTAATAATAGGGAAATGCTAACATGTGCCCTTAGGGCACAGGTTAATAATTGCAAAATTACCCTATAACCCCCCCTGAATTCCACCTTTTTAAATTCGGTAAGGATAATATAGACATTTTGCTTTCTTTTCTTTTGTCTTTTAGTGCAAAAAGTGATTATTAACATGTGCCCTTAGGGCATATGATAACAAAACCCTTAATAATATTATTATTACCCATCTATCTATACTTTTAAAACTCACATGTGGCACTCATTATATATTCGAACTATAAACAGTTCTTTTGACATTCTTCTGCAGTCATTTATAACTTTTTCTCGTAATATTCAATCATATCCAATTGACGATTTGTCTACCTCCCTAAATTCAAATCTCATCATTTGTTTCTTCATATGTAATCAATATCAATATTGGAATCATACTCGAAATCTCTCAAGTAAAGAATTACAGTCCATCATAATTTTAATCTATCTCCTTTTTTTTAGACTTTAACTTGATGCGTTGTATTGTTAACAATCAGAATCAGAGTTTCACTCTCTACAATTTAGACTTGATTTATATGTAATTTATTAATTTCATTTATAAACTAGAATTTTTAGATAACATCCTTATTATTTATCAAAATATAAGAAAAACCCTTCTTATTTCTCATATTATAAACTAAGCCCTTAAATTTTGCCAAAATAAAATCATGTATAAAATCTTTATAATAGTACAAAATTAGTAATCTAAATCAAAATTTTATATTAAAAATAACAAAATCAAATGCAAAAATCGGTGAACCAAGTAACTTGAACTGTTTAAAGTGCAACGTTCAATGCAACAAATGAAAATGCAAAAGTAATAGAACTTCGAACATGTAATATATTTTTATCGTTTAATTCCATAAAATATAACATTTTTATAACTATTAAGTTACTTTAGTAAAAACATACATATTTAATGTCATTATGGGCATTGTACTATAATAATGTAACAAAATGAAGTATCGCTGGATTGATGCCCTGTAACAATGATTGTTTTGCTGTAAATAACGGGACACACAGTAAAAGCAATTAAATTGTATAAAAACGCATTACGGTGAACATTTCGTTGTTAATGATATTTATTATTATTATTTTAAATGTTATTTTACTTAGTAACTCAACATTTTAATGTTGCATTTTAAACAACGCTTAAAAACAAGGGTGTACTTTGAATTTACATAAATGTCAGCGGTGTTTTCTATAACTTGAAAAAGCTGAAGGTTTTTTTATATTTCTAAAATATTTCGAGGGTGAAAACATAATTTTCACTTAAATTGGGTTTTAAATTTGAAAGCTAAATTGAAGCTTTGTAAAATCTTTAATAAGCATTTCATGGCTATTTAATTGTTAACTGTTTAAAACTTTAACTTTCTTCATTTCTCCACCCTCTATTTCTAATTTTGGGTTTAATAATGATAGATTACATTTGAATTTGGACAATATTAGCAAAAAAATAAATAAGTCTATGTTTTTTCCTATTTTACATAGCAACAAGTTTGTAACCTAAAAAAATACATACATAATGTACCTATTAAATTAGGTAAATGGTCAACTTTAACTCAAATTTTTATCTTTCTCCTATATTTTCATTCAAATAAGGCATGATCTTGGCTAAATTTATTATACCATTTGGTAGCATGGTTTTACTTAGTGTAAGAAAAATTGGAGCTTTGTAAAACCATCAATACATATCACGATTGTTTAATTGCTAGTCTTATTTTTAACATCACTACAAGGGGAAACGCAATTTCCGACGGCCAAAAGCCGTCGGCGGCCGTCGGAAGCCGTCGACCGCCGTCGGAAATAACCGTCGGAAATGGCGTTGTCGGGAAGCAGTATTTCCGACGGTTTCCGACGGACGCTGCCGTATACATTTCCGACGGACACAGACGGTTCCCGACGGTTTCCGGCTGGGGAAGCCGTCGGAAATTCGCGAATATTTGGCTCCAGCCGAGCCTGCTTCTTCTTCATTTTCATACGAAAATTCTAGGTCACTTTCCCCCAATTCTCTTCCCCAGCCCTCCAATCAGCAATTTCGAGATTTCAGGTTCTTCCCGGCTGTGCAATTAACTTCTACTGCTCTTTAGAACAGGTATAATCTCTTGTTTTAGCCAAAATTTCAGTTTTTATCCTAATTCAAGATTTGCATAATTTGATAAATTAGGGGTAATTGTTGATTGAAATTGTTTACAATAGTGTTATAATAGTTTCTAGCATTCCATGGTATTCCTATTTCATCTGATATCGTGAAATTGCGAAAAACATGTATAATTTATATTGATTATATATGTGTGTAGCACTGTTATCATTGTATTGTGTTAGTTTATGCAACAAAAAAATACGTCGAACGAGCCTTTAGTTGATGCGTAATACGTTGAATAAATGTGTTAAATTAATATATATTTTTGTAAATGTGAACATTGAGTAAAACTGTATTTTTTTGCAAAATGCGCGCATGTAACTGACAAATGTCACTTAGAGAGTTTTTGGCCCCGTCTGACGAGTGTTGTACATGATCGTTGTATAAATAGTCGTTCTTTTCGAAAAACGACCATTTATATTCATCTGGTACAATGTTTGTCGGATTTGTCCCTGTATTGGACAAGTTATGAACACAGTAAGCATTTACATTTTGTATACTACTTCGTCTCAAACGGTTCATAAAATTTCGGCCTAACTTTTCTTTTTTGTTTCCTGCGTACACGCATTTGTGTACAATGCAGGGAACAAAAGGGAAATGCTGCCGAAATTTTGTTGAATCGTTTGAGACGAAGTAATATACGAAATGTAAATGCTTACTGTGTTTGTAATGGGAAGTAGGATGCCTGACCAATGAAAAAAAAATTATATATATTTTTAAATCGTTACGTTAAAAAATAAAATGTGCCCTATTTGAAAATATTTTTAAATTTGTGAAGCTGTTCTTTAAATTCAAAATATTATACGACCATGAAAATAATCTTTTTCGAATTTGTATTCTTCAAAATAAATATTAAAGTTTGAACTTCTCATTTTGTCAAATAGGAAAAATGATTGATTATTTTGTTGATCGGAGGAGATGGATGTACCAAAGAAAAGGACTGAGGGGCTCAATAAAAGAAGATTTTTATAATGGTATAAACGTGTTTGTTGAATTCGCTTTAAGTAATAACGGAAACGATCCCGAAATTCGTTGTCCGGTGTAGTAGGTGTACACATTTGAAGTATTTTTTACCAGATGTTGTGAAAGTTCATTTGTGCAAACACGGTTTCGCACCCGAATATTATGTTTGGGATCGGCATGGAGAAGTTGTAGCAAATACTTCTGTAGAGTCTGAAAGTGTCGTTAACGAAATAGTTTCAACGACCCGTATAGAAAATATGGTCGAAGATGCAGCACGATCAATGTTTCCTATGGTTGAAGTTGACGACGATGATGGAAATGTTGAAGAACCAAATATTGAAGCTAAAAAAATTTATGATTTACTAGATGCAGCTAAGAAACCTATTTGGGATGGTTGTAAAAGCGGCACTCAGCTGTCAGTAATCGCAGAATACATTGCGATGAAGTCAAAATACAACATCACTGAAGCTGGATTTACGGCTGTTGTACAAGCTGCAAAAAGGCATATGCCGCCCGATAATCACATGTGTGAAAATCACTACGAAGTTAAAAAACTTATGTCGGCTTTTGGTTTACCGTATCAGAAAATAGATACATGTTTAAAAGGATGCATGTTGTTTTGGAAAGAAGACGTAAACCTTAGAAATTGTAAAGTTTGTAACCAGGAGAGATACAAACCAAGAAAAAAGAAGGGGAAGGAAGTTCCATACAAGCGTATGCACTACTTACCCATAACTCCAAGACTTCAAAGATTATATGCATCTTCTGTAACTGCGTCTAATATGAGGTGGCATAGTGTGAGAACAGAGGAAGAGGGTACATTGACACATCCGGCCGATGGAGAAGCATGGAAGCATTTCGATAAAACGTATCCAAATTTTGCAGCGGAGAGTCGAAATGTTTTCTTTTGTTAGTTTGGGCCTTTAGTGGCAATTTGTAGTTTTTTCGATCAAGATGTGCAAAGGAGGTGCTGTCAAAATTTTCTGAAAACTTAGACCAAAGTTGTAAGGAAATTAGCGCAAGGATTTGTTTTATTAGATATGACTGGTAGTCGTAAAATCGGTGTGAGAGATTTTTGGAATAGCTTGAGTGAATGGGGAACTTTAGTGATGATTTGGAAGTTGTCACCATAGATGTGGTTGTTGCTACTTATTTGTTTCAAGTATTTATAACTCGCTTTGATGAGAGTGCCATGTCGGTTGACAAGTGTGCTGGTAGGTAGGATAATGTCCAGGATATATTAGTGTGGAGTTTGCTGATTTGGCATAAGTTGAAGATGATTTCTATTTCATCAAATATGCTATAGTGGTGGGTTTGTTGCTTAGCCCTTTAGGATTTCAGGGATGAAATCTTTTTAGGGGAGAGGAGAGTGTAACGATCTGTATTTCTAAGGTGCTTTGAATATTTAAATTTTGGATATTTAAATATTTAATTGATTTTTTTTGATGAGCTGGAAAACTCGATTTTTTGCAGACAGACTTATTAGGACCCAAGATTATTTCTATTGAGTATAGATGTTCGAGCGAGCCAGAATGTGTATAAGCATCGATTTATTTTGTCTATTTGATTTCGAGTTAGAAGGTCGAGTTCGGTTCGTAAATCGAGCGAATCGGAAAGCTAATTTTTGAATATATTGGAATCTGTCTCAGAAATGGTTCCATTGAGTTTGAAATAGGGGTACTTGGCTAGGAACGCCAGTGAGCACAACTCGATTGGAGTTCGTGAACTTTTGAGGTGAATAGTGTCGGATATTTATCTATATAAGGAACCATACCCATCATTCATTCGCCAAAACCAAAAATCTAAACCCTAGCCACCATTTTTGTTTACCCCCATCCAACGGCATTCGATGATCGAAGACACTTGAGGCGTTTTTAGGCGAGAGGTCCAATTAGAAAGTTGTTCAGCTATAGGAGGGGAAAGTGATGGGCGGTTGGATCATCCTAGATTGGTGTGTTGCGGCAGCAATCTTAGTACGTCATTATGGTAGTTTTTGGGTTCATTCAAGGTAGAGGTGATGATCTGGGAGGTAGCTCCAATGGCAATAGAGGGGTTTGAGGTGGGGCTTCCACCTGTGATGATGCTGTGAGGGCTGAAGTGGCATGGCAGTGGTGGTTCGGTGACGATTAAATTGAAGAATTAGCGGGCTGAATTAATCATGATTAGGGTGGGTTAATTAGGGGATTAGGGTTTTGGATTTGGTAATTAATGATGTAATTAAATTATTATTATATTATTTAATTAGTAAATCTTAGAAACCATATATCTATTTCATACAAGGTCTAAATCAAACAAGGTTAATCACGTTGCACTCGTAGGAATGATGTCTACATTTTGGAATTGGATTGGGGAAGATCGGAGCTTGTAGAATTTCAAGCTACCGAACTAAAATTCTTCAGCGATAATTGGAATTTTAGTGAGTATAACTCACCTCTTTGGATAAATTAATATGATATATAATAAATAAAATTTTACTGTTTGTGGTTGGTTGAAATTATTGGCTGATTGGTTAAAATATCCGCTTTGAAAAGCAATTAGTATATAAAATTGAAATACAGAAAATTTGTAGAGAAATATGGATTTCCCAAAATTGTGATTATTAATTTCCTGTTATATTCCCGTTGTTTTATTTCAATCATAACTCTATTATATGGATTATTAATTGCTCAATTTTGATGTTTAGCACTATTAGTTATGACATTGTTATATGTTCAAAACTTAGCCCTAATAGCGATACAAAATTAATAACAACAATGGTTAAGTACTTTGGTGGCTATTGGCCTCAATTTAGTATTCTGAAATACTATTAATTGCAATTTGGCTAGAAATTGGTTTTTGATTCAGTGAATGATTTTAAATCTAACCTTTGGGGTTTTCTGGAATATTTTTATTTAAGCAGATTTTAAACTTCTTTATTTTATCCCAACCTTTCTATTTTTCTTTTCAGAACCTTTCAGAAATATTTTAAAGTTGTTTAACTATTATTTAATAGTGTTCTAAAAATTATTTACTTATATTAATTGTTTGAAATTATTTATCAATATTTTACTGCTGTAAAAAGTTATTTATTTAAATAATTAATACTGTTTGAAGATGATTAATAATAATTATTTATTATAATGTTTTGAAATTTATAATATTTATTTATTAATAACGTTTTGGAATTAATAATTATTAATAATGCTTTGGAAGTAAATTAATATTTATTATAACAATGTTTAAAGATGAATTATTATTGTTATTAATAATGTTTGAAATTATTAACTATTATATTTATAACGTTTGAAGTTAATAAGTATTATTTATTAGTAATGTTTGCTGTTAATAATTATTATTATCTAATAATGATTTGAAGTAAGTAATTATTATTTATTTATAATGTTTTAAAGTTAATAATTATTTTATTAATGATTTGTTTTGGAGGTAAAATAAATTATTTTATTAATGATGTTTGAAAGTTAATTTATTATTTATTTATGATGTTTAAAGTAAATGTATTAATCTAATTAATTGTATTTATAAGTAATAACTTGATTTATAAAAGGAATCTCATTTAATAAAAGAGATTTATTAAAGAGTTTATAAAAGAAAATGAGGTTTGGATTTATAAGAATTTTTAAAAGGAGTTTTATAATTATTTAATAAAGGATCTCATTTAATAAAGGATCTTTAAAAAGGAGTTTGATTTATAAAAGGAATCTCATTTAATAAAGGATCTTTAAAAAGGAGTTTTATAAATAGTTTTATATATTTGTAAAAGAGTTTTATAAATGATTTTAGAAATTTGTAAAAAAGAGTTTTATAAATTGTTTTAGAGATTAATAAGGTAGTTTTATAAATTGAAAAGAGATCTTGAAATTTGGGAAGAAGTTTCATAAATATGTTGGATATTTATAAAAGAAGTTTTATAAATAATTTTGGATTTTTGTAAAAGAGTTTTATAAATGGCTTTGGATATTTATAAAAGAGAAATAAATAAACTTGGAGATTTATTAAGAGTTTTATAAATGGATTTGCAGTTTTAGTAAAGGAGATGTTCATAAATGAAAGAGATTTATTAAAAAGGATTTATAGAAGAAATTTATAAAAGAAACTGAGATTGGATTTCCCCAAATTGACCTTCTTAATTTTGGTAGTGTGGACTTTCATTCCATGCTTAATACCAAAGGAAAAGTGTTTGGGTTTATCCTTATCTCCAGTTATTTTAAAACAATATTTGTTTTTATCCTTTGATATGATTTTGAAATAAGAAATCTTTCATAATCTTTTGTGAATATACTTATACCATTGAGATAAGTATATGAATACATTTTCTAAGTAGGTTAAGTGTAGTGTTTTTGTGATATACTTATGCCGTTAATAAGTATATGGATATTTTTCCAAGTATTGAAAGGAGTATAAAGGGTTTGTGAATATATCTTTGTAAAAGTATTTTGATACAAGTATTTACAAAGTGATTTCAATTAATGAAAGGATTAATGAAAGAGGTTGGTGGTTACTTATGTGCTTAACCAATGTTGGTTTCCCTATGAAAATAAATCCCTGACTTGATTGTTGTTTTTATTTAATAGTTAAACAATCGACTATCAAATCTTAGCCAGTTTTGACTTTGGAAGTAAATAAGAGCTTCACGTGTTTATATGATTTGAGATCCCTCGGAGAACTCATTCCAATAAAATGTCTCTAGCACTAAGGGATATATTAGAGATTTTCTAGGGACTTCGATATAGTCTGCTTACTTCTTAAAGAACCCAAATTGAGTTCAGTTGTTGCTACGGGGAGACGGGGAGACAGGGATCAGATAAGTTATCTGAAATCCACTTCGAACCGGCATAAGCATTCGAATGGTAAACATCTTGATAATGATAGTTTCGAAGATGGAGTTCTTTGAAGTGCAAGGGCTACTTGCTACTAATCCTGAAGGCGATTCCAAAATGGATGCAGTGGAAGTAGTGCCTTTGGTTTCATTCTGATCCAGAGCGAACTTGTATGGATGAATGCTGGCATTGCATTGCGGCCAAAGGGGGCAGTGTTAGCATTCCAAGTGTGATTTCCTAAGAGAAAAGGTAAAACCATTGCCTCAAGCCTTACAACTCGGGAAATGGTGAAAACAGGATAAATGTAGAGGGCTATGTGGGTCGCACCCATAAGGGTGTGTCGTCACCTTTCTAAATCATTATATTATGGATTTGGTTGTACATAAGGGCTCTCGATTAAGGTTGAAAAGCAATCAAGGTGGTGACATATTCGGTACTATCCAGTAAGGGGTAGACCGATCCTTTGTTGATAGAGGGGCAAATGCGTTTGAAGCCCTCGGTACATTTTATCTAGAGATGTATTTTATGGAAGGTAGTCCCTTACCCTACTATTGTTGGAATTCATTCTCCAATACGTGCTTTACAGATTTAGTTGTGCCCAACTATGTTGAAATGTGATATACAAGTATTTAACCTATTTTACATATTTATTTTAAACCTTAGATATTAATATAAAATTAGAAGATTTCCTATAGAAATATTTTGGTTATCGTAAGTTAAAAACTCATCCGTGTTTATTTACGGCATGGTCTTACGAGATATCTTTTTATCTTAAAAGGGTTTTATAAATATAGAAATCAATATAATTTGATTGATCTCATGCTGGTTTACCAAACTGATCTGGGCATTATTTTCTTATAATGATTGGGTCAACACGAGTATGTTTCAGATTTAGTTCTGAATGCTTTGGAGCTTCAAGAGACGAGCAAAATTCCTCCAAGACTTATCCACGCCTTTTATTTTTGCAGCAATTTCTTGTTTGTATTTATTAGTATTTAATGTAGGAATGATAACAAATGTGAAATAGCAAGAAGAACTATTTTTATAAACAAAAATTTAGCAAAAATTAGGTTGAAAAATCCATATATGCTCATCATAACGAAACTCAATATTGTCCATTATTATTTCTTACCTATGCATTTATATGTTTAGAGCTCAAATATTGTCCATTGTTAATTCTCACTTCATTTCTTTTCAACTTGACATGCGGTGTCTTCTAAAAGTCTTTTCATTTCATATTTTTCCACAACTCTTCCTTTTCCATGTGCTGAAATTGTTTTATTTATTTTATTATTAATAATAATCCTGCATCCTCTTTTCTTTTAATTTTTCATGTCAACATTCCCTTTCTTTCCTTTTCCCCAGTTCATTCTTAAATATAACAAGTCTAATCAATATGAAAACCAAATTTAGCTTGGTATGTCCTTTCATTTCCATTTTCTCAAAATATATATGAGCTCATTCTAACACACTATAGGTGTTATGAAACTATAACCCAAGGAAAAATCCCTTCTTCACCTTCTACTTTGAATTGTACTTATCTACTTCCATTCCCACACCTCAGCCCTTTCTCTGCTCCGTTGCCCAATGCAAGCTTGTCATCCTTTACCTTCCTTGCTTCTCGCTAACATCAAAGATTGCCAACCTGTAGTGTACACCACCATTGTTGATTAGGGTTCAACCTGGTATGAATTTATCTTTACATCATTTTCTATGAATATTCCTTTTTGTTGATTACCATGCATGACTTTATGTTTACCGCGTTTGCGTACGATTAGTCCTTCTCTGTTTCAACTATATGCCTCTTTCACTTCATAGCTAAGAAAGCCCTCATCCATTTTCTACTTAATCTCCATATTTTAATAAATGAAAGATTATTGTTTCAATAATTACTTCCTAGAAATAATCAACTAAATGAAAAAGAAAACTTAGCTTCTTTCCATGTCGACTCTCCAACAAAAGTAAACCAAATCCAAAAAATTTCAATTTACAATAAATCTCCTAATCTAAATTACTTCTAGTTTCCTATTTACTTTTATGAATTTGGATTCAAGTCCAAAGGCTTTGCCATCAATCTTCTGTCATCTTTTTCTTCCAATTTCCATGTTTTAATATAGCTATAGGAATAGGAGCAAGATTCTGTAGGATGCTTAATTTTCACTAAACAAAATAGAAGTTTTGCAAATTTTATGTGAGATGCTTTTGTCATACAATAAGTGTTCTTATGTAAAATATATTTTAGAATCCTCCAAAAAATGAGCAAAATAATATCATGATAAAAGCACATTACTTATTAGGTGAAGCACATTACTTATTAGCAGGCCCGGCCCCAGGGCAAGGCAGCCAAGACGGCCCCCTAGGGCAACAGATCGGATGGGGGCAAGAAACTTCTAAATTTCATTTAACTAATTTGTTTAGTTTGTACAAAAGGGCAACTATTGTTAAGAGATACTTTAGTCAACTGGTATGATTTCCCACTTCCTCATCAATGTGCAAAGTTCGAGTGTGCTTGCTGGCGCATTTTTTCTATCTATGTTTTCACTTTTCTTCCACCTCATATTCGCCTTGGGCAACCAACATTAACGGGCCGGGCCTGCTTATTAGGTTGCAAATTTCCTAAGCAACCAATATGTCATTGTATTTTTTAAATGATTTGGCTTCATACGTTACCTCTTTCCTTTATAACTGAATATTGTGAGTTATTTACAGATTTGGCTTCTGACATTGTTATAAAATGATATTTATAGGAGTTGGGATTAGGAATACAATTTATGGTTTAGATTTTTTCTTTGACTTCTCCTAGTGTTTTTGTACTTAATCCTTTTGTTGGCTCATTAAATATAATGTTTTTTGGTCCTATAATCATATTCATATGTTTCATGTATTTTCCATTTCATGTAATTGTTTGTTATTGATACTATTAGTTGAAACGAAAAAGAGGCACACAATTTGGTATCTGGACCTTTGAATTGAATAAAGATCATTGCTTTTACAACTAGTACATATATCATATATGTGAATAGATTTGAGATTTTCCTGCTTTTTTTAAGCAAATTAATTGATTGTCTATCATTTAGTACTAATTTTTTTATTTGATATCTTTATTAGTTTCTATGCATATGAATACATTTTTTTTGATGTAACGTATATGTTGTTTAAATTAAGTACAAGTTATGTATTCATCTTTAGAAATAGCTCATAACATTTTGGTGTTAAATATACATGAAGGTAGGCCATCATCAAGTTCCCTTATTAAACTTCTTGGCAGCTATAGAAGATTTCCATAATAGAAAGTGGATGATGTTACTTGGGCTATGAAAAATAGATTGATAGCGTCAAATAATATTTGGATAATGAACAAGGAGTAAGCTAAGTAAAATGAATCGTTGTAAACTTTATTATCAACTTATAATTATGTTTAGTTATTAGTAAGAATTAAAAAACATGCTAAGTTTATGTTCTAGAATATTACATATATTTTTGATGTACTATAGTCCTATGACTAGGGCTTTGCTAGGAGGCATACTCAAAATTTTGCGAGTCCGAATGCTTATTACATTAGGCAATTAGTCTATAAACGAATGTACTATAAAATGTAATTGTAAAAGCTTCTTGATCTAGACTCTTGAAGTTTTGTACTCCTATGCTACATCTAGGGACTCATGTTATAACCTAGCTAGTGCATTTTTGTAACTCAATGTTGACCTTTTATTTTGCTAGAGCACATCCTACTAAATGTGTTCTTATGTGAAATATATTTTAGAATCCTCCTAAAATGAGCAAAATACTATCATGATAATAGCACATTACTTATTAGGTGAAGCAAAAGAATCAACGCGTATATGCAAGGAAGTGAAAATTTAAGATATGCAATGGAAGTATAGCAAGTCATGAGTTTTATGTGTAAGATAATATGCCTATCTACACCTAAATAAAGTTAAAGTGTTATATATATTTTTCTAAATTTTTTTCACATCAATTTTATATAAATGCTCATTTTGGTAGGATTAATGATGCACTACATGATTCTAGAATATCATGTAGAGTCATATATGATGTATCCATAACCGGTTCAATTTATATCTTTTTTGTTATTGTAAAATGAAAATATAATTTCATTAATAGTGTTATAAACTTGCTTTTTTGCCTTTCGCTTTTCATGTACATGCACGGTGCATTGTTTATGTATTTGAACACCATATCTTTAACAAGTTAAGTATATGTTGTCCAGCTCTCTTTATTAAGCATTTAATGTATGAATGATAACAAATGTGCAATAGCAAGAATAACTATTTTTATCAATAAAAATTTAGCAAAAATTAAGTTCAAAAAAGTCATATATGCTCATCATGATGAAACTCAATATTGTGCATTTTTACTTCTTACCTATGCATTTATATGTTCAAAGCTCAAATATTTAAAAGACGGTTCCTATCTATTTGCGCAATATATGATGCAAGTAATATATTTTTAATAACATATTGTGATTGTAATATTACTTACATATTACTAATATGACCACTAATGCAAGATATATGTTTGCAGGCTGTTAATAAGATCTCTGTGAATAAGAAGCCAATAACAAGGAGAGATGTACCAAAATGGCTCTAAGTAATAAAAAATTGCTTCAATGATATACAGCTATGTATTGTATAGTAATTTGGGAAGAACCAACTCTGCTACATGCTTTGGAAAATTGTTTTAAATAAGCCATAGGACACCATTCACAATGAATAAGGAAAACAAAGTCATCGCTACACTTTTATGAGAAAAGGTAGATTCATCTCTAACAATGTGCATCAATCGAACAATGAACCAACTACCATTATACTTACATCCACCTTGGCCGAAAAAATCTTTAGAATAAAAAATTAGAAAATGCATGTTGCATATAATAATGGAAACAATATTGTTTTATGAAGTCTCTTGATAAACCATACATTAATCTCCACATTTTCATTTTAGTTTTCGAAACGTCAAATATATGAGTCAAGTTAAGCTCCAAAAGTATTTTAAGATTTTCTTGAATTTAAAAACTAGAATGTGAAGAGTTAATGAAAATGTACAATGTCTATGTATTGTTCATAATTTCACAAAGAAGAAAATGTTGATTTCTTCTCTCAAACAACCTTGCAGTGGAATGCATTTGCTCATGGATGACTCAAACTGCGATTATTTTGACCGACTAAGCTCTGTGAAACAAACAAATATTACAATTTGTCACCGATCTATAATCTGAATCTATAATTGCATGACACGATAATTGATTTATGTAGTAAAATAATGGTAGCCATTAAATATTAGTGTTTTCCCTACGATAGGGTGTGAAATATCAATTCACAGTACATATCGTTGTTGAAATTATTAAAGAAAGAAAACAAAATAGAAGAGAAGAAGAGTGGGAGAGAGGAATGCTTTATTACCACTTGATTATACAATTCAAAACAAACTATTTATAGCTACATTACATAGAGCCTAAATAATTGTACAATAGTAAAACTATTGCAATAAGAGAAAGCCTAGGTATTGAAATATACTTGGTTTACTTTTTTACACATACTATGTATCTCTTAACATCCCTCCTTAAACTCAAGATGCGACAGCCATAAGCTTCAAGAGTTTGCCAACTAAAAATCGAAAACATGAAACTGAATCTGACTTGGTAAAGAGATCTGCAATCTACATAGAAGTGGAAACGAAAGACAGAGTAATACATAGAAGTGACAATCAACCTCAATATGTTTGGTCCACTCATGAAAACCCGAGTTGCGAGAAATCTAGACAGCACTGTTTCTATCATAATACATAGAAGAAGGTTCAGAAAGAGGCACCTCCATATCTGCCAGTAACCTTCACAACCAAACAATCTCTTTAGTAGTAGATGCCATAGCACGATACTCTGCTTCAGTTGAAGAATGAGAAATAGTAGATTGTTTCTTACTCTTCTAAGATATAAGAGAATTGCAAAGAAATATATAAAAGCCAGTAATCGACTTGCGATCTATGGGATGGCTACCATTAACAGCACCAGAGTAGACATGCAATTCCACGGATGAGGTGGATGAAAATAGAAGGCTATGGAAAGTAATACCTCAAAGATACCATAAAATATGAAGGACGGTTTTCAAATGAACTATAGTAGGGGAAGCAACAAATCAACTAACAACTTAAATAGCATATGATATATCTGGATGAGTGATGGTAAGATAAACCAAACTTCCAACAATAGTATGGCATAAAGTAGGATCTGACAGTGGTATACCATCCGAAGGAGAATATTTTGCATTAACTGCAATAGGAGTATCAATGACCTTATTATCAGTAAGTATAACTTTCTCAAGAATATCTGTGACATATTTTAGCTGAGAAATAAGATAACCTTATGGTGAGTATGCAACTTCAATCGCTAAGAAATATTTTAGAGGACCCAAATCTATCATTTCAAATTTTTTAGCTAACTCCTTTGTTAAGGAAGAAATGCCATGCATATCACCTTCTATAATAATCATATCATCAACATATAACGATAGTATGATGCGTCCTTCATTAGCTTTCTAAAAAAAATGACATTATTATGAAAGCTAGAGATGAAACCAAGAGATTTAATCACAATAGAAATTTTTTCAAACCAAGCATGAGGTGCTTGCTTAGGTCCATACGATTCTTTTTAAGCTTGCAAACATATCCAAATTCATATGGAACACCTGAAGGAGGTTCCATACAAACTTCTTCTTGAAGATCGCCATTTAAGAATGTATTTTTAACATCAAGTTGTGAAATGGACCATTTTCAAATGGAAGCTACAACAATAAGAGTACTAATGGTAGTCATCTTTGCAATCAGAGCAAATGTCTCCTCATAATCCATGATATACAATTAAGAGTATCCTTTTACAACCAATCTAACTTTATATCTTTCAACTGATCCATCAGATTTGGTTTTGATTTTATATACCCAATGACAACCAACAATGTTCTTACCATAAGGTAAAGGAACCAAATCCCAAGTTCCTATCCTTTGTAAGGCAGAATGTTCTTCACCGATAACCTCTTGCTAACAAGGATTAAGAACCATCTCTTTATATGAGGTTGGCTCAAAAATTTATGAATGGAGGTTAAGAACAAATTAAAAGACGAAAAGTAACAAGAATAAGGAAAATCAGGTAATTTTGTAGACTTACGAATGCATGTGGAATGACGAAGAAGTGGATCTACAGGCTTATTTACAGATTGAGGTGCATAGAAGGGAAGGACACAGCTTTAGGTGTTCTGGTTATTCCAGTGTCTATGGGGTTGTTAGTATTATTATTATCCTTGGAAAAGGGATCAATATGAATTAGATCATATCTCGTTAAACTATGAGCATTATATGAGATAGAGTAAAATAATATATGTTCAAGAAAACAACATTTCTAGACATAAAGTTTTTGAGTGGTTGGATCAAAACATCTATAACTCCTTTTACTCTGACCATAGCCAAGAAAAACACAAATAGAAGATCGAGAAGACAATTTGTTACGTTCTATATGAGGAAGAAGAACAAAACAAGTACACCCAAACACTTTAAAAATAGAACAACAAGATGCATATTCATATAATTTTTCAAAAAGTGAAATACCTTAAATGTGAGAAGAAGGAATAGCATTAATTTGTCTAACAACTGTGAGAATAGCTTCACCCTAAAATTCCCCAGGAAAAGAAGTAGAAAGTAACATAGATCAAGCAGTTTCAAGAATATGTCTATGTTTTCTTTCTGCAGCTCCATTTTGTTGAGGAGTATCAGCACATGAGGTTTGTTGAATAGTTCCATCCAAAGAAAGTAATTCATAAAATTTCTTTGAGGTGTATTCTCCACCTAAATCACACCTAAAACATTTTATAATACACGAATGCTATGTTTTTACAAGTGCTCTAAAGTTTTTGAATATTTCAAAAAAGTCAAAATGATGTTTCATTAAATAGACCCAACGGTAGCATGTATTATCATCAATAAAGGACACATAATATTGAGACCTTCCTTTAGTGGGAACTGGAGATGGTCCCTACACATCTAAACGAATCAAATCAAATAGAGCAGAAGTAATAGAGATGCTACTGTTAAAGGGTAAAGTAGAAAACTTCGCTAGTTCACATCCACTGCGATCATAATTATCATGAGTTTGTAAATTTCCAAATGCACCGGTGGATGCTAAAAACCTCAAACAAGAAGAAGAAAAATAACTCAAATGAGAATGACATAAATAAAGACTAGAGTAAGAAGGACACACATGAAAAGAAGATAAATTAATACTAGTAGCAACACTAACTAGAACTTTTAATTCATTTTAAACATATAGTTCCCCTTCCTTATGACCAATCCCAATCAGTTTTGAGATTGTAGATCCTGCATAAATGAAGAATCAGATGTAAAAGTTATTATATTACCAGAGTTGCATAACTGACCAATAGGTACAAGGTTTAATGTGAGATTCAGGATATGATAGGCATTGTAAAGAAATAAGTTGGGAGTAACAACTGAACCAACTCCTGCTAAAGGATATGAGTGTCATCAACAGTCATAGTAGGAATGAAAGATGATGAAGACAAAGTAGAAAAAGATGAATAATCTTGAGAAATATGATGGGAAGCACCAGAATTCATGGCCCATAAAGATGACTTACCTTTGAAGTTATTATGTATTTAACCCAAAAATGAACAGGCAAACAAAACCTGTAGCTGTAGAGAATGATAATTCTGAAATGATTTGTAGCTAATAAAATGAACAATTGCATTCAAGGAATTATGAGACAATTGTAACTCCTTTAAAAATATTAGGCTATGATATATCTGAATACATTTTCCTATTGAAAGAGTTCTAATAACAAAAATTTGATTGTCAACTATTATGGAAAAACAACATTCTCAGCTGCTTTCTTTGATTCTATGAGTGTAGTTAATGAAAGTTGTAAATATTTACCAACATCTCGTTCACATTTAAGAGTTTGTTTGGGTTTCAATTTGGCACCCCAAAATTCCATTATTATCATTTCTTCTCTTTTTTTCCTTTCTTCTTCTTCTTCTTTTTTTCTTCTTTATTTTCCTTTTTTCTCTTTTTTTTCAAAAAACAAAATAAAATAATAATAATACCCTCTCCCTTTCTATTCTCGGCATAAACCAAAATAACTCAAATTAGCAAACACGGCCTGGAAGCAAAGATGGACTTTAGAAATCTCGGATGTAGACATCGAATAGTAGGTGTGGAGCCAGTTTTCGAATATTCGTTTTGATGAGTCGCCTGAAATGGTTTTGAATCTAGTATCTAGGGCAGATTATGGGTTATAAATTGTACATTTAGTTGGAATTCTTTGATGTAGACATCAAATTTAATTGCAGCGGGTTTTTCATAGTGGATTTGAGTGGAGGTAAAACCAAAGTGGTGGTTTGATAATGTAATTTGGGAGCGATGGAGTTGTGATGTTTGTGGAGTTTGATGATAGTGAAAGTAAACAAAGAGAAGAGAGAAAGGAAGGAGGGAAAATTTATAATATAAAGTGTAGGATCGAATTAACCCTAGAGCAGAGTTGAATAGGGTTAATAAAAAATTCACAGATAAATAAAAATTGCAGCACAGATAATAATAGAGTAAATGCACAAATAGAAATGACACACAAGTTTACCCAACTTCGGCAAAAACCATATACTGCTGCCCCTAAGGTTTTTACTAGGAATTAAGCAATCAGATGCTTATAGACCCTATAAACTCACGACCCTCCTAACCCGATTGTTCTAGTCTTACACTCAAAACCCTGCCACAACTCAGCCACTGAGTTGCAAATTCTTGAACTACTCCCCATAGCTCGTAACCTAGTTAACACTAGAGTTTAACAAGTTTAAAAAGGAAAATTAAAATAAAATAAAATGGAAACCCTAAATACAATTTTAGCCTAAAATAAACTTGATAAAATAAGGAAAGACACGCCCCAACTCAAAATAGCGTGGCCTATAGTAGAATGAGATATTCATTCTCTTGTTCAATTTAGCCGATTTCCTTTTCTTCATTCTTAGAAGATTAGGGTTTCCTTCTGATTGAAGCGTCGATTCCAATTGGTCGATTGAAGAGATAATTTCGCCTTGGTTGGTTTGCCGATCAATTGCCTTGCTTTAAGTGCACTTGGTCGCTTTAATGAGTCGAGTAATTCTTCAATTGAGGCTTTGGTGTGGTTTTAATATTCTGATATAGGTTATATTGCTTTTAATTCCACTGAATTTTTGCCAATGATGATATGGATATTTATAGGAATCAATTTACCATATTTTTGAATTGAAACGTTCAAACTTGACTTTAAGATTTTACACTTTGACTGTTGATTTTTGATCGAACACTTTGATCCTTTCTGATCCGTTCATTGTTCGGATATATTGATACATATATATTCACATATATTTTGATTATACTTTGAAAACTGGCTGATATCGATTTGGTTGATCTTTTCATGTTTAGGGCTTTGAATTCTTTCAAAGTTGAGATGCTGGCAATATTTGTTTCATTGTTTGTTGCAAATCCATACTTCTTCTATGACTGGCTGCTCTTGTGCCTAAGTAGTCACTGTCCTCACATGTGCACTGATACTTCCTTGCCTCGTATTAATGTCTGGTCCTTTTGTGTGTTGCATTAGTTGGAGTATTGTACCCTGTGTGCATGTGTTCGTTGTTGTGTAGCATTGACACTGCCTTGTACTATTTATTTCATTCTTCCAGTTTCTGATACTCTGGACCTTATGAGTTTTGTGTGATCGGAATGAGTTGAGTTGGTCATGTCTTGTGTGCATTCTGATGTGTTGTGAATGTTGAATTTGATCTTGTGTCTTATTTGTGCATGTCTGAATTTCCATTGGTATATTGCCTTGTTGATTTGTTTACTGCATTTGCATTTGTATATATGCACTGAACTGATGCATTCTGATGTGTACTGAACTGATGCATGCTGTTTTGTTCATGTCCACTTGTATACTTGGTTTGAACTAAAATAATCCACTTGTTTCCATGTATATACAAACAAATGTATGTATGTATGTATGTGTGATTATGTGTAACACATGCTCATTTATTGTGCATTGTATATGCTGTTATTAGCCTAAGATGTTGTAGTATACATTGGTTCATCTGAAGCTCTGAATTGCTTTTTTATTCACTGTGTACATATGTATGTATATATATAAATATGTATATATGTATATATGTATATATTTATATTAGTGTTAGCGCCAAAATAGGTCACTAACACCCAAATCCAGATGAAAGCACCAACCAACAATCACAGATCATAGATAGAATGTATGTAGAGAGTAATAATGTGAAGAACAGTAAAAGTTAAAAAGAAAGCTATAAAAACAGAAGATTTATAGTGGTTCGGCTGACTTCGGCCTACGTCCACTCTAGAAATTTCCTTTTTATTGATATCGAAATCAATTATAGTTACAATCTAGAGTTTTTAGAACCACAATGGCATAATAGCCTTAGTATAGAAGGTGAAGAGAGACAGAATCGAGAGATCCCTTTTCTCGAACCCCACATGCTATATTTATAGGCAAAACCTGAGTTATTTGGCTTCTTGAGTAATCTGGGCCCATCAAGGCCATAGCCGAACCATACTCAACACTACGACCGACCCAGCCAAGTCGACCCACATCCCCCGGGCATGACTCGAAGCAGTCCTATCCAAGACTCAGAGTAAACTTGCCTGCGACTCGAAGCAACCAAGTGCCGAACCTCCTTCCTTAAAACACCGACCCCTGCTATGCCGACCTACCCACTACGACTGAACCACTCAAATGCCGAACCATACATGCCAAACCACCTCCGACCGAACGACATTAGCTTCCTTCCTTTGTCCGACCCACTCAACCATGCCGAACGACCTACGCCGATCCATATTGACCGAACCACCTTGATGCCGATCCACTTTTCCACGACCGACCCAGAACAACACATCGAACCACATCATTCAGACCGACCCACACCCTCAAGACCGATCTATAGCATGCTGAACCACCTTCAATCGCTGATCCATCTTCCATCATACCGACCCACTTCCTAGGAGCCGAACCATAAAGACTCGAAGCAAGGAGCTAGAGGACACCAAGCGACACCCCAACAACCATGCCGATCCACCTGATACTCCACCGAGCTACCCGAGTGATGACCCGAAGTCACATGCCTCAGGACTCAAAGTTGCCGAGCGACAACCCAGGCCGAACCACCATTTAGCTAAGCCAAGCCACTTATGCCGGACTACCTTCCATGCCTATCGAACAACCTCGACTCGAAGTATTCCCCCAAAAGACTTGAAGTTCAACTCCATATGACTTGAAGCGAGTCCAGGGCAAGTCGAGACTCGTCGAAACCTAAGCTGCAAGCACTCAATAGCCTTCGCCCATCGACTATGCTGAATCCCGACTGCATAATCATGATTACCATCCATGATTGATTGTCTATCCATCCAATTGACTAAAACCCATCGTATTCCAGTCTCGACAACCGAGCAACCGGTTTAGTTAAATCCACCTGTCCACGGCCTTGCCAAAAGGCGGGTTAACATTTGCCCCCCAAAACATGCCTTGCTTTGGAAGGTGTGTTTTGAATAGCCTTAGATCCGTTAATCGAATCCATGATCTCTCCGGGTCATTAACAAAATCCATGACTGTTCTGGGTCAATATCCAATTCCTAATTCATACTGTATCCATTAACCGAATTCACAATCTCTTCGGATCATTTTATCCAAGCCCGGGACCTCTCCGGGTCCTATAATCCATAGTTGGGACCTCGTTGGGTCCATATCCAGAGCCGGGACCTTGCCGGGTCCTATAATCCATATTTGGGACCTCACCGGGTCCATACCCAAATCTAGGACCTCTCTGGGTCCTGTAACTCAAATCCGGGTTATTTTATCCTACTCCGACCTCGACTCTCCGGTCAAGGACTTAATCCGTGGGGTATCCTTCTCCGGCTCGATCCCCAGTCGAGGACTTTATATTCTCCGACCTCGACTCTCCAGTCGAGGACTTTCATATTCCCCGGTCTCGACTCTTCGGTCGAGGACTTTTATATTCTCCGGCCTTGACTCTCCGGTCAAGGACTTTATATTCTCCGGCCTTGACTCTCTGGTCGAGGACTTTATATTCTCCGGCCTCGACTCTCCGGTCGAGGACATTATATTCTCCGGCCTCGACTCTCCGGTCGAGGACTTTTATATTCTCCGGCCTCGACTCTTCAGTCAAGGACTTTTATATTCTCTGGCCTCGACTCTCCGGTCAAGGACTTTTATATTCTCCGGCCTTGACTCTCCGGTCAAGGACTTTTATATTTTGTTCGAGTCCATTCCATCGCTCTCCGGCGAAGGGACTCATACCTTGCGATTACTGCCCCGTCTCTTCGGTCGCGACCATAATCGTGTAACCGATATTATTTATTAATCCAAATCCAATTATCATAGAATCCAATTAACAAAATAAAAGTCCATACAATAAAGAAAATCAAATGTCCGTAGTACCAAGAAAAAAACTAGAGTTCATAGAAAAAAGAAAAAAAACAAAATTTCATAAACCCGAGTATCACGGTATATCATCATCTCAGAGCATGCCTAGAGACCGTCCTCGATCCCATACATGTTTAAGTGACTTAGCCGCCTTACTTTGGGGTTTACTACTTATTCAAAGCCATATATCCATTCAGCTAATAATAAGGCGACGATGCCTAGATCCTGTGCCAGCTTTGTTTGATGTGGGCAGTGGCTGCTCCTGTTCCACTACCACAGCTCAATTCCTTATGTACTGTTGTAAATGACCATTCCTTATATGTTCCTCGATGATATCCTTCAAATGCATGCAGTAATTTGTGTTATGCCAATCCAGCTCATGGAATAGGCAATGCTTTCCCGATGCCCGTTCATGTTCGAAGGGTTCCCTCTTTGCTAGCCTTCGATACCGGAGGCGTCCTCGAGTATCTAAATAAATTCTTTCCAGAGTCTCATTCAAATCCGTATAAGAAGAAAATTTTGATTCCCTTCGTTGCCTTTTCGTTGTGTTTTCGCTATCCATTTTCCTTTTGCCTCTGTCGTCCTTGTTTGAATCCTCCATGGGTGGACCTCCACCTTTTACCGCATAAACCTCTACCTCTCTTCCTTCTCTTTCAGCCTTCGCATCTTCCTGTCTTAGAAATCTTTCCGCTTCATGGTAAAATTCCCCAAGATCCATTGGTAGATCTTGCACCAACGATATATTAAAATCCAAATTATCCGCCATCCCTGAGACTATCGCCAATAAAACCATCGACGGATTAGGTCGATCCACCGAAGCCACTGCCGCATTGAATCTGGTTAAAAAATCCTTAAGTGATTCTCCCTTCCATTGCTTCAATGATGTCAAAGTCATCACACTCCTAGGTATCACGATGTGGATCCGAAATTGCCTCATAAACCTATCAATCAGCTCCGTCCATGTGCCAATAGAGCCACTTTCTAGTTGTCTGAACCACAGTGCTGCTATATCCGTCAAATACAAAGGGAAGCACCGTGCCATGACTTCCTACAATGCCCCCGGTACTTCCATGTGCCTCATATACCTTGTTAGGTAAACCATGGGTTATGTTTTCCCATCATACATTTCCAGCGATGGTAGTTTGAAATCCGGCGGATTCCTTGCCTGCCTGATCATAGGAGTGAAGGGGCTCCTGTTCACGTCCTCCAAATCTCTATTCACCAATCCTCTCCTCATAGCCCGTCTGATTACGTCCGTTAACCTATCAATGTCATCAAGTAACGGCCTCTGTTCGTTGTCTCCAACCAGCCCCCCGAGTCCACGAGGGAATCTCAGAACCTGCCCTTCTAGATGAGCATCCACTTTCCTATTAACGCCAAATTGCCTATCATTGCCTGGTATCCTTACTGGAATGGAGCCTACATGATTCGGAGGCATGCCCCCTAGTTCAGGGGCCATTCCCGATGGTCCAACTCTATCCCGTACTTCGGTCGCTTCATGCCCTTGGTCCTGATTCCGAGCTGCCTCTGTTCCTGTTGCTCTAGCTTCGTGATCCTTATTTCCAGCATCACCTGCTACTCCATTCCTTTGGTTTTGCACTCCAACTTGTCCAACCTGTTGGAGTAGGTTCTGTATCATTTCCTCCTGCCTTTTCAGTATCCCTTCCTGCATAGCATCCATCATCATTACCATCTCATCTCTAGTGATGAAAACTGAGGTCTGATTAGCTCCTGAGGAAGCCTCCTTACTTCCTTCATGCTGACTTCTTTCCGCTCTTTGTCTCCTTGTTGATTGCTTTGCCATAGCTTCCAAAGAATCCGAGTTCCTAAGCCTTTAAATACAAAGCCCAAGCTTTAGAATCCCTGAGTGCTAGCTTTCTCAGTGAAAGCACCAAAATATTAGTGCCAAAATTGGTCACTAACACCCAAATCCAGATGAAAGCACCAACCACAATCACAGATCACATATAGAATGTATGTAGAGAGTAATAATATGAAGAATAGTAAAAGTTAAAAAGAAAGCAGTAAAAACAGAAGATTTATAGTGGTTCGGTTGACTCCGGCCTACATCCACTCCAGAAATTTCCTTTTTATTGATGTCAAAATCAATTATAGTTACAATCCAGAGTTTTTAGAACCACAATGGCAGAGCAGCCTTAGTATAGAAGGTGAAGGGAGACAAAATCGATAGATCCCTTTTCTGGAACCCCACATGCTGTATTTATAGGCAAAACCCGAGTTATTGGGCTTCCTAAGTAATCCGGGCCCATCAAGGCCATAGCCGAACTATACTCAACACTACGACCGATCCAGCCAAGCCGACCCACATCCCCCGGGCATGGCTCGAAGCAGTCCTATCCAAGACTCGGAGTAAACTTGCCTGCGACTCGAACCAACCAAGTGCCGAACTTCCTTCCTTAAAACACCGACCCCCTGCTATGCCGACCTACCCACTATTGCTGAACCACTCAAATGCCGAACCATACGTGCCTAACCACCTCCGATCGAACGACATTAGCTTCCTTCCTTTGTCCGACCCACTCAACCATACCGAACGACCTACGCCGATCCATATTGACCGAACCACTTTGATGCCGATCCACTTTTCCACGACCGAACCATAACACCACACCGAACCACATCATCCAGACCGACCCACACCCTCAAGACCGATCCATAGCATGTTGAACCACCTTCAATCGCTGATCCACCTTCCATCATACCGACCCACTTCCTAGGAGCCGAACCACAAAGACTCGAAGCAGGGAGCTAGAGGACACCGAGCGACACCACAAGCAACCATGCCGATCCACCTGATACTCCACCGAGCTACCCGAGTGATGACCCGAAGTCACATGCCTTAGGACTCGAAGTTGCCGAGCGACAACCCAGGCCGAACCACCATTTAGCTAAGCCAAGCTACTTATGCCGAACCAACTTCCATGCCTATCGAACGACCTCGACTCAAAGTATTCCTCCAAAAGACTTGAAGCTCAACTCCATACGACTTGAAGCGAGTCCAGGGCGAGTCGAGACTTATCGAAACCTAAGCTGCAAGCATTCAATAGCCTTCGCCCATCGACTATGCTGAATCCCGGCTGCATAATCATGATTACCGTCTATGATTGATTGTCTACCCATCCAATTGACAAAAACCATCGTATTCCAGTCTCGACAACCGAGCAACCGATTTAGTTAAATCCGCCTGTCCATAGCCTTGCCAAAAGGCGAGTTAACAATTAGTGTGCTTTGTTTTGCTGCTTCTGATAAGTGCACTTGAATTAAGTCTGAAATATGGTTGCGCCTATGTACACTGCTTGATGCACTTGTGTTGAGCCCGAGCTTGATTAGGGCTTGACCTTGTGTATTTGTCCCTACAATTTATTGATAAAAGTGCAAATGGATTTTGTATATGTGCACGGCCCTATGGGATGTACAATGATACACCACGTAAGTCATATGCTGCTTGTGTACATTTATTTTTGGTCCATATCTAAAATATGTAAACAAACAACCAAATAATTAAGGTAATTTTAAATCACAATTAGAATTTTATTTTTGCAATTTTGGTTTGTCTCGTTTTCTATTTTACCACGTTGTTTATTTGACTGGGATAGCGAATGACTGGACAAAAGCTGGAGTAAGCAAATAAAGATCAAAATCGAGTGTGAGTGGTTGAGAGCAAAAGGGATGTAGAGAAATTGTGTATATGAGAGCATGGACATATGTATAGTGATAAATTTTATTGTAATTGAAAATTGTAAATATAGTGGAAGCAAATAATGTGTACTATTTAAAATTAAAATAAAATATTTGTTTGGATAAAATATTTGTTCAAAAAAAATCTGATTTAATTATTTTATTCTGCAAATATTTATTTAATTCTATTAAAACAAAATGGTACAATAACAAACACATTTAACATATATATATATGTTTATTATCATCGAACAAAGTCATAAACCATTGTTGTGACGCTCCACACCGAGACCCACACTAACAAAGAGTATTACTGGGTAATACTGTCTGCTAGTGTAGAGAATAGGGCTGTTTAGGAGCGACCATCATAGTCTTGTATTAGATAAGTACTAAGTATGCCGATAAGGTGCTCATTTTTTTTCATTTATCTCAAGTGGTTCGACATACTTAATTCTTATCTAATACAATGCTATGGTAGCTACATGATCGATTCAGAACAAAACACAATAACAATAATAATCTCAAATCACATAACAACAACACAGTTATATATATATATATATACATACATCAAGTACAATACAAAGTGTCAAATGTAGTTGACGATACAACTACAATATACATACATCAAATTCCCAAAAAAGAATATACATAATGGAGTCATGTATCACACTACAAGATGAACTATAAATACTAAGCATAGAATCCAAAAGGTCGGTAAGAGGATCCATAGAGAACAGCTAAGCCAAAGCCAATTACCTAACCTACAACTCGGTTTGACCCGAGTAATGAATACACGGGTTAGTCTAACTTGAACAAGATGATTAGCAATGATAAATATGATATAAGACTCATAAGGGAAGCATTCCTTTAATAAAAAAGGAATGGAATAAACTCGAATTTATACAAATTCATAGCGATGGAAAACTCAAAACATCTTAAGGGTTAACTTATGAATAACTTCAATTCAATATAAAGGATACTTCTTAAAACTACTCGGAATATAAATTCCAACCAAATCATATAAAACCTCAGAAGGAAACCACAGAAATCATCCAAAAACTCATAACTCGGGGAACTCAATTAAGAGTTCAAAACTCGTGGAACTCAATTAAGAGTTCAAGATCTTATAAATGAAATCACCAAATATAAATAAAATCTCATATAGCTCTAGGCTATAGAATATATATACAACAACATCTTGAAATGGTGAAATCATAAAACTCAAAATTCAGAAAAATCCCGGATTGGCCAGATCCCCGATTGCATGCCGAAGCAATGCTGCACGTGCTATCCTCGTGTCCAGTACTATATATTAGGTACCTATCTCTTGACGACCGAAGTCGTAATACTCGTGACGACCGAAGTCGTAATAACTAGTGACGACCGAAGTCGTAATATCTCGTGACGACCGAAGTCATAATATCTCGTGACGACCGAAGTCGTAATATCTTGTGATGATCCGAAGGTCTATAGTACTGGCATAACTCGTGAATGTGTCACAAACTCTCAAATAGGAACCCGAAAAGTGTTAACAGTGCATCCCATACCACATGTTCTCACTTAACGGTTTACTAACTGCTAGTCAATGCCACATTAGAAAACAGAAATCATCAAAATCATAAAATCTCAAAAAGCTCATAACTTGCCTCATATCATCGGCAAGTATAAAAGACATCGTGATGGTTTTCACAAACCATAACTCCCAAAATAGGAGTTCTCAAACTCATAACTTGCCTCATATCATTGGTAAGTATAAAAGACATCGTGATGGTTTTCACACCATAGCTTCTAAAATAGGAGTTCTCAAAATCATAACTTGCCTCATATCATCGGCAAGTACAAAACATCATAATGGTTCTCATCGACCATGACTCCCAAAATAGGAGATCTCGAACCTCAATGTTCGCCAAAGATTGGAAATCTCAAATAATTCCTAAAAATAGGAATTTACGAAACTCAAAACTCGCCAAAGAATGGCAATCACATAAAACAACCCAAAAGTTCATAGCTTCAAACGAATAAGTCCGGAATTAACCGAAAAAATAACACATGTGTCCCATACCACATGTTTTACTAAATCATTTACTTCTCTTCCTCATACGTTTGAAAAGTGCAAAATAGTGTGTTTAATATATAAATTAATTTTCTAGAGAAAACTGGATTTTTAAAACAATTTTCGAAATTATTTGGATAACGATTCTTTGAAAATTCTCTTTAATATAGGGAATAAATATATTTTATTAGATTTAAAATAATTTAAATATAGTTTATAAATATTGAAAAACATTTATTTCAAATCCCATTTAAATTATAAAATTATTTCAAAAAAATCATTTTAGAAATACACGTGTTCGAAACAAAAGAAATCATCGGAAATCACCGAAATTCAGCATACGAAAGTGTCTCAAAAACATGTCAATCCGGGGTTCGGATTGACTACAATTTTGGCTTACCTATATATAGGTTAAAGCCTTAGAAAATCATCTCAAAATAGCTCAATAACAAGTATCAAAAGTCATAGAATCAAGAGGCAAAGTGCTGCAAATAGAAAGGAAGAAAAAGGAAAAAAATGCCTAAATACAGGTCGACCATAAGGTCGACCACTGAACTCCTCAGGTCGACCCTAAGGTTGACCTATAGTGAGCATGGGTCAACCTTATGGTCGACCCTTAGCACGCGAATTAGTTCAACTTGAAACTCTTGTCCAACTCGATTTTTGAGCATTGATTTCGACCATCTACAAGATGAATTTGGAACTGAAATTTTGCATGCGCTATCTACAATACTCAAACTACAATCCGGAGGAAATCCGGATAGAATTCATAATGAGAACAGAAAGTTATAATCACACAAAGAGGAGGTCTGAAACATATTGTCATAGAAAATTTTCAACACAACTTTTGTCTGCTGTAAGCAACGTATTCAATTCATTTCAGCAACAGTTTATTCTAAGTTAGAGATTGTGAGATTATACTCACCTTAGCTTGATTCTAGAGCAATTTATGATGCAAGTTGATGGCTTTTGATGCCAGAGAGCCTCCAATGACCTATAAAAACTTGGAAACATAACATGTAGAGAGAAAGAAAAAGATTATAGACAATCCTCTTATCAAGAACAAAGTTGGATGAAGTAGCTTGAGAGATTGGTGGTGATTACCTGTATTTGATACTAATTTTCAAATTACTCTCTTTATTTCTCTATAATTTCATCAAATTTTGAAGCAAGATTCTAATTTGAAAGAGGAAAGTCATTTTTCATTTACTGTTGATTTTCAGGAGAAGAAGATAAGTGAGAAAAGAGAAACCAACGTACAGTTTATTTTTCTCTTTTCTCTTGATAGTTGTAGAGATGGGTAATGGATCTAACCCTTTACCCATTAGCCCAAAAACTATACTTAGTAAAAATTCAACTAAGTAAAATATACATTTTCACTTATTTTCTCAATACACACACTTTCTCAAACAAAATTTATAAAATAATAGTTTATGTAAACAAAATTGTTTTCACAACAAATTAAAATGTATTTTAACTATAAAAAAACTATTTTTATCAATAAAACCTTATTTTATAATTAAATTTCAAAAGTTATACCTTTTTATTACAAAACACCATTTTTAACATAACAATTTATACAAAAATTATTTTCTTATCAAAATAAACACAACAAACCATATTAACTCCACTTTTACAACAAAATATTATTTTAAATAATATTTCACTTTTTGTATTTATAAAAATACATAATACTTCTAATTTCTCCTTTATAATCAATAAAAATTCAATATTGGCAATAATTTACAATATTATTGCATTTACTCAAATTAAAATCACAAAATGATCATTTTCTTTCCAAACTATCAAAATAAAGTTTTTAGAACTTTATTTTTCAACCATTTATTTTTATTTCAACAAATTAACGTTGAAAAGAATCTCTTTATTAATTTATTATCTCAAAATTAACTTATTCCCATTATTCATAATTTATTCAACTTAAATCGCACCCAAATAATCTTAAATCAAATATTATTCTCCCAAATCTCATTGTTTATTTAAAATAAACAATTTATAACAAAATTTTCATTTCCAATTTATTTTATTTCAAATATTAAATTATAACTATTGTTATAATTTAATATTGCAGGTAATCACCAAAACCAGGGTTGTTACAATTGTATTCCACAATCTCCCCCTTTTGATGATAACAAAATATATTAAGATTTTGAAATAAATGTGTTTGGTATGATGTGTTTAAGCTCCCCCTATTTAGATGCTCCCCTTACAACTAAATTCCCTCTACATAGATGCGTGCAACTGAAAACGAAAAATTGATTTCTCAAAAAATAATTTTAAAACAACTCTTGAATAATAAAAACACTCTCGAATACCAGTGTGATGACTTACCTTTTCAACCCTCAAAGATCGACACTAATACATCCTCGGTATTCACGTGCCGCAAATTCAAGTGCCGGAGAGGCAGATAATCAGGGATACAAGAAAATAAAGATGAAAGAAAGAACAAAATAGATTCTCACATCGCAGTTAACAACTTGTAATTATACATATATATAGCACATATAATCACTCTCAAAATGAGATATCAGAGTCATAGCAAGTACTCACCCAGCTAGGGACAGTTATAACTATCTATCGCTACAGGTGCTGGTAGATACTTATACATAATACAGTGGAAATAGAAAGAGATGACTATCTACATAGGAACCCCCAACTTCATGCTCCATGCTCCTCCCAAATTGCTCCAAGCTACCTACCTACTTAGCTGCTTGGAAAAATAGGGCACCTAGAGTTCAAGGGAAAAATAAAATAAACTCTAGGTCAATCATGCGACTAATGGGAGAAAACTCAAAACACGGGTTTTTGAAAACAATGGGTATCTCATAAGACCACGTCGCAAATAAACAGGAACAAGTTTTACCTTATGATTACCAAACTATTTGCTACGCAAAAACAGAGATATTATTTTTAATGACACTCTTTGAAATCTCTTTCAAATAAATATATATATTCTTAGCCAAAATAGTTACATTTTTTAAATTCCAGCATAATAGGTTTACAATTAAAATCATAAAGGCTCGTATTGGAGAATGGATTCCATACAATGACAAGGTAACGGACTACATTTCGACGGTACATCTTTAGAGGGATGCAACTTAGGCTCCAACCTCTACCAACACAGAACTGGCCTACCTTTACCATAGATAGTATCGAATATGACATCACCTCTGTTGTTTCTGCCCTTTACCAAGATCCCAAAGCATACACAACATACCCTAAATATAGAGGGTGATTTAGAAATGTGATGACCATATCCTAATGGGTGCGACCCACATAGCCCTGTTGCGTCTACCATGTTTTTGTCATTCCCGATGTGCGAGGCTTAAGGTAACATTTTACCTTTTATAGAACAAATCCTATTTTAAATGCCATATTGCCATTTCCAACAACACACTATTAATTTCCAGAAAAGCACAACCTCTGAGCTTGTACGTCTCAGAGAATAGTGTTAAGTATAGGAGGGGTTGCCTCCTACACCACCAACATATGTACGTTTGTAGAGATCAATGTACGTGGTCATAGAAATGCAATGTCAAACATTCATCCATAAAGTTGTCCAGGAAAAGGACAAACCGAAGGCACTTCTCTTACTGCATCCAGTTTGGGAATCACCCCTAGGATTAGTAGTGAGTAGTGTTTTTAAAAGCTTCTTTGATCAAAACATTAACTTCATTCCATATATGTCCATTTTTATAACTCAAATCCCTTTTAAAACATTTTAATATATTTATGGAATTTATTTCATATTTTTAAAGATTTAAAATTATTCATTTTAAAGATTTTGCCATTTTTGTTTCTGAACCGCCAAAGCGCGACTTGTTTTGAAAACTTGGTTTGCACACATCTAAAATTTTACTTAATAAAATCTTGATTTTCCTTCTTTATTTGAAAACAACAGTTATAGGAGTTCGAAAAATTCTTATTTCGAATCATTTCAAGCTATATTCCACTTTACACATTGATTTAACTTTTATGGCGCGATATCGCGAACTACCGTTACGCGACGCGCCTATTTTTGACTCCAGTTTCATATCTTGTTAAAAAATTTCCAAATTGAATTTTAATGTTTATAAAACAATTATAAGCCATTATAAATTACTTAAAGAGGTTTAACTAAGCCGTAACACTTTTATAAATCATAGAGGAAAGTGATTTCCTTTGTGTAAATTTGACATGTATTTAACGTGAATTATTTCCACAATCAAACAAACATATAATCCTATTCAAATATGATAAACAACCATAGAAAACAAGCATATCATGTCACCATATATAGATCATAATAAAAATAAGTACAGTTTCTCACTTGATATCCTTTTGATATAACTTTTAATCGACTATAGCTCTGCTATTCTGAAACCGAAGCTTGCGAATCTTGCACTAAGACTTCTAGGGGTTTGGCCTAAGGCTTGTAAGGGTGGTGGGATGCTTAGATAGGTACGGCCTTGGTAGGAGAAGAAGGAGAAGATCACTAACTTAATCTTGAACTCGAAGTGGTATATCTCTCTATATTTTACGACTTATTTTGACAAAACTTTGACGCTATTTTTGAATTTTCCAAAGAGGCTATGGAAGCCATTAACATAAAGTAGGAATTAGATGAAGCTTAAGAAATAAAGAGAAGAGAGTGTGAATGAAAGTGAGGATGGATGGCTTGTACTTATAGGCAAAAATATGAAGAAAAAAATACCATGGTATTTCTTTTGCCACTCATCACCATTGCATCAGCCTTCTCCATCATCCTCACGGCTGAACTATATCCCCCTATGGGCCATACCCATGTGTGTACAAGTGATGGAGAGTTTTGTTTGTTTTGGTTAGGAAATATCATTATATTTTTAAATAAACATCATGTTATTTATATTATTTTACATTAGTAAATATGAAATGTAAATGGTAATTCTTAAGTGTTTTCATATGTTCATTGATGTGTATATGTGCATATGTGTATATGTATGTCACATATAACCTACAACTTTGCACAACTTCTCTACTTCAAATCCTCACAAATTCTGATTCCGATTTTCGGTCATATTTTCACTTCTTAGTTAAACTATACATATTAGTAAACAAAGTTTGAAAATAATATTTCTGTTAATATTTAATAATCCAAAGGGCCTCGTTTGAATTTAAAATGATTTTTGAATCATTTAAACTCAATTTAAATTCAAAAATTGATTATTTGAAATATAGAGGGTAGTTTAGAAAGGTGATGACCATATCCTAATAGGTGCGACTCATATAGCCCTACCGCATCTACCATGTTTTTGTCATTCCCGATGTGTGAGGCTTAAGATAACGGTTTACCTTTCATAGAACAAATCCTACTTTAAATGTCACATTGCCATTTCTAGCAACACACTACTGATATCCATAAAGTACAACCTCTGAGCTCGTATGTCTCAAAGAAGGGTGTGAAGTATAGGAGGGGCTGCCTCCTAGACCACCATAGATGTACGTTTATAGAGATCAATGTACGTGGTCTTAGAAATGCAATGTCAGACTTTCGTCCATAAAAGTTGTCCAGGAACAGGACAAACCGATGGCACTTCTTCTACTACATCCTTTTTGGGAATCACCCCTAGGGTTAGTAGCGAGTAGTCCTTGCATCGAAGATTTCAAATAGAAGGAACCACTGCCACTATATATATGATAAGGGAATTACTCAAGAGGCTAGTGGCAAGCAGCCCTATATTATGAAGATCTCCGTGTTTAAAATCATTGCCTTCAACATATTTTCACTTTCGAACATATATTGATTCGAAGTGGTTTTTGGGTAGGAATCACCTAAATCCGACCCTGGTTCCTCCGAACCAATTTACCGATAAAAGATGTTAAGTATGTGGGTGATTATTATTCATTTTATTAATATCTTTTATCCGGATAAAATATCTTCTAGAGATATACCTCTTTGAACCATTCCTTTTTCAGTATATACGGAATCATTAAACCTCTTTTTAATTTTGGAAACACCAAACCATTTCTCATTAATTACAAAGGAAAATGTTTCCATAATTTAATACAATTTTAATAGTGGTTTCATATTTTCAAAACATATCTACTAAATGGGTTAAAACCATGTTACCTAAGATGGTAAATTCAAAACCAGATAGTATTGAGTAAATAGGATCCGTAGGAATTATATTAATTATACTCAATACTAATTTCTGTATTCAACCTGTACTATTCGTCGAATAACGGTGAAATCGTCTTTTAAATTTATACGGATAGTATGAGTTCTCTCCTCGAAATTTAATATAGAGTTTAACCAATATGTTTCATATATCACCAAAATCTTATTATTTAAAATCCTGTTTAACTTTTGGAAATCTCCAAATCTCTTTTTATCTTTGGAAATTATGGTCCAAGTAAATCAAATTTACTATCCCCTCCATCGGGCCAGTCCGGGCAGCTAGAGAGAGCAGGCAACTAGTTTTCCCAACTCAAGCCTAGAAACTATCTCTCTGTCACCAATAAGGCGATCAAGTTATTCGACCAACTCTAAACTCTTTAAAATACTTGATTTATTATTTGAAAAACATTTGCAAAAGATTTGGGAAGAACATCCCAAGTTTAAATCTTAATTTCAAAAGTTATCAAAAAGTGCTGCGAATGCTGTGAATAGTGTTTTTTTAGAGAAATGTGTGATCCTCTAAAGTGCAGGAGAGCACACATGTACACATATATATCACCGATAGTAGAGGAGTTGCCAACATGCCTGGAAGGTGAAAAATCATAACATAGAAAAATTTAAGATAACAACATCAGGTAACTTCTTGAATGAGCTCTGGCAAGGCCACTGCCCATTACACCTCAGTATCGAACTCCGGCAAGGTCACCGCCCAATAATGAAGTGTTTGAAGTACCCAATATAAACCATAGTGCATCTAAGTGAACAAATGAGATCAACAAGCAGCTCCGCTAGAGAATGAATGCCTCACAAATAGTGTGGATGGTCCAGATCTAAAATAAGAAATCTCTCATAACAACGATCCTACGAACAGCAACCCTGCAATCCTGACAACAGCAACCCTGAATGTAACAACCCGCATATTTTACGATTGTATATTTAAATGTTTTATTTAAATATAACATCATTAATCGGATTAGAGTCCGAAATGTTACTTTTTGTAAACAGTCGAATTGGGACTTAAGACCACTTTCATTGAGTCTAAAATGACGTTTACAACTTTTTTGAGTATAAACATCGATATGTTTGGAGTTGAGTGAATTTTGCTATTTTTCTATTGGGCTTTGGGTTTGGGTTTGGGTTTCGGCCCACTAACCCAACCTATCTAATATCCTAACTCCACCCCCCTCTCCTCTTCATTCACTCATTTTATTTCCTAACACTCAAGCTCAAAGTAAAAATGGGGAAAGGAATAGGAAATTAGAAATTTTGTAAGCCCTAGTTTCTATTAGGAATTCAAGCTCTTGCTCCAAAATCAAAGAGACGCTTAGGTAAGCATCCTCTTCATCTTCTCCACCTCAATCTCTCTTCAATTTTCAGAAATTCCTAAACCCTAACTTAGGAAAAACTTCACCTTTGATAATAGATTGAAGATTCTAGAGGTATTGTTGAAGAGAACTCAATCTTTGCTTGTTCTAGAGCTTCTTCTTTGTTTTTTTGGGTTTAAAAGGTGAGTTTTTGAACTCACATCTATGTCTATATCTTTGATTGTTGTTAGGTAGTAATTCCTAACATCTCTTACTTGTCCATTTGCTTTTGGATTGAATGGGTTTGATGAATATTCCAATTTTTGGTGTTTTGAGGTCAAATCTTTAAAAATCCTATCTTTGATGTTTGAACACATTTATGGGGTGTTTTGAAGAGCCATACAAGGCTGGGTTGTCGCTTGGCGTAAATCCTTAGTCTTCGTTGCTCGTCCGTTCGCCTCTGGATAGAATTTTGCCCCACTTGGGGGCTAGCTGATAATGCTGTAGAAGCAGGTTCAGTCGACTGAACCAGGAGGTCAGTCGACTGAACCAGGGGACAGAAAATGCTCTGTGCCTGTATCATTCGACTGACCACCTGGTTCAGTCGACTGACCTGGAAACCGAAAGTTTCCAAGCATTAGGTCAGCCGACTGACCACCTGGTTCAGTCGACTGATCTGCTTGTCTCAGCCCAAATTGCCTATTTTGCATGGGTTTCCAATTTTAATCGATTCGTGTTGATCCGATTTGTTGTTATCATTTATATCGACTTTGATGACTTCTTTTTCGGGATTTATGGGAATATCCATTTTGATGGATCGGTATCGATTTTTATGGATTTGATTCACGTCTTCGTATGTGAAATTTGGTGATTGATTGTTTCTACAATCATTTCTATGATTTGTCACTTTAAAAATACAAAGGTTTCTATACTAGTGGTAACTATTCAAACTCTTTCACAAAGATGATTTCAACTCTATTTTTAATACAAAGCTCGTTTATAAAACCGTTTTCCAATCTATTAGTATATACAAACCTTTACCTCATTCGTATGAGAAATCTAATTAAACGGCTTAGCAAAACAAGTGGTATGAAACGCTTGCGTTTACTTTGTCGGTTAATTCTTAGACTTGTTCGATTGAACTATTGTGACAATTTTCGAGTGGAAATCTACAATATGTTCGTAAATATTTAAGTTAAGCCAGTGGTTATGGGACATGAAGCTAAACTCATCTATTTACTATCTTAGTGTAATTGACACTTCTTGATGATCGACGATCATCATTTTATGGTTTAGACTAGTGATTTGCGATGTTTCTTTATCCACGTGGGGGACTATACCCCGATTTATGGAGTTTCGTCTCATTTTTATAGGCTAGCGACCTATGGTTTTATTGAGTTTGGTTCATCGGGCGTAACGCTGTATTACGTCGTTGTTCCGGCTTATTGGAGTTTGGTTCATCGGGCGTTTGCTGTACTACGTCGTTGTTCCGTATTATTTGAGTTTGGTTCATTGGGCGTTCGCTGTACTACGTCGATGTTCTGAATTATTTGAGTTTCTGGTTCCTCGGGCGTTCGCTGTACTACGTCGTGGCACTGGCTCTATGGTTAGCGACCATGGGATAGCGACCCATTTGTGATACACGTGTTGGTGAGTTTTCATGCTCCCGTTTGTGATAGGCCTTCCCCCTTTTGTGATTTCTGGATTTCTAAGTTGATGATTTCTAGAATTTGTGTTTCACCAATTTTAGTGGATTGGCATTGATATGTTTTGTCAATATTTGTGTTTTGGTGAATTATTTAAAGAATATGTGATTCTTTTTGGTGCTTTGAGATTCTTGAGATATTGTATGATTTTTGTTGTTATTTGATGTATACTTGTTACAGTATGGCATTATTGTTATCATACGTTTTTGTCATATCTCTTATCCTATCTCATTTTATCTGATATTTATAGCTAGACTGATCCGTTTATTATTTTCTTCTTAAATAATACTCGGGTCAGACCGAGGTATTTCAGGTGCTCCTGCTTGACTTCTTATCAGGGTCCTTCACCTGACTTTTGGCTAACTACTTTAGCATAGTAGTTTTTGTTAGTATACATTTGAGATAGAGACTCCTTGTTGTATACTTAATCTTTTTTCTAGCACTTGTATATATTCTTTTGCGATGTAGTGGATCTTATATGACCACTATTTTGATGTACACTTTTATGTGATATATTCATTTCTGATTCAGCCTTTGTGATATGAATATCTGTGACTGATTTGTGTTATGTGTTAGTCCTCGAGATGATGGTTTTGATGACAACAACCTTAGAATAAAATTATAAAATATAAATACTAACATTATAGTTTAGATATATATGTATATGCAGGATTTAACCATGCAGGTACCAAGAATGAAGACTGTACAGTATAGAGATTCAAGATATCAAGATTGAAGACTCATGAGTATCAAGAATATCAAGATTACCAAGAGTTCAAGATAAGTATTGAGTTTAGAATTATGTTAAAACTTCATAATAGCACTGAAATCTTCACTCCATTTTTCTTTTGGGATGGAACCCATTTCTACCTTTTTTAGTGGCTTACAAACCCACGACAAGTAGCTTACAAAACTACGACAAGTGGCTTACAAACCCACGAACATCCTGGTTTTGTACAAGTTCTCGAGTCCTGACATGATGAGATACTCTGCAGGAAGAAGCTTGCAAAACTACTTCAAAATGTTTTTTCAAAACAACTTCGGAATGATTTTCAAAATTGTTTTTCAAAATGTTTTAGCCTTAAAAATTATCTTTTCAAATGATTTTTCAAAAAGATGTTTTAGCCTTAAATATTCTTGGTTTTAAACTTCATCTGTTTAAACTATCTTTTAATATAATATATTTATACTTAAATTTAAATATAAAATTATAGTAAAATTATATATATAGTGTTCTCTATATTTATCTATGTATTTTATCTATAATCAAGTATATTTATAAAGTTTAAAATAGTTTTAATATAAGATAAAGGTTATTTTCAAAGAAAATCAAACAATCAAAAATTGCTTTGGGATGTCGACATGCCTATAGTGACCATGTCGACATGGTGATAGTTGAGTTCAAAATTTAAATTTCAAAAGAAGTGTCTATTCGTCATAACCTTTCACGAATGGACATGACTATTGTTCTTCTATAAATAGGGGTTAGTTTCAACGAATTTTTAACAATATTTTCGGGTTTTTCACTTCTCTTCTTCTTCCACATTTTCTTATTCAAAATTCTATCATCACTCTGCCAAAATCAACATTGAATCTAACTAGATTATCTCTGGTTTGATTCTCTATCACTATCTCAACAAGATCCAAGTGCTATTCAGAGTTATAGGCTTCTTTGTAATCTATCTAGCGAGAAAAGGTGTGATTGTAGCCTTGGAAATCAATCAAGCGAGAAAATGTGTGATTGTAGCCTTGGAAATCAATTGGGTGACCTTGTTGCCCCGGAAATCAAGTATCTCTACCCAGAGGATTGTGATTCTGGAGGGTGTACCTCGTAGCCTTGAAACCGAGGGTTGTAATTGTTGAATTGCTTTTGAAAGGAAATCCGTACTTAGTTGTGCGGGACTGGATGTAGGGTAACTCCGAACCAGTATAAAATCCGGTGTGTTCTTTCCTTTACTGCATTAACTTTATTCTACATCTGTGTTTGATTCTGCGATTATATCTGTATCTGAATATTACATACATTTGTGTTCAAATGAACATAAACTCAAAAAGATCTAGTAATTTCTTATAAACACTATTCACCCCCCTCTAGTGTTATTCCTAGCCTTAAGATCCATATTCCGCATTCCTCACATTTGGTATCAGAGCAAGGTTTTCAAAAGTTTCATAATCTGATTTTTGAAAAGTTTTCAAAATGGCTACCAACACTGGTACTGTTATTAACACTAGTATCCTTGTCACTAGTTCATTTGTAGAAGGTCAGTCTACTGCCAGACCACCACTTTTTAATGGCAATAACTATGCATATTGGGCATGTAGGATGAAAATATATTTACAATCTGTAGGATTAGAAACTTGGAATATCACACAAACTAAATATTTTGAACCCACAACTAATTTTGCACAATGGACCACTGAGCAAAAGACTGTTGCACAAAATAATTCTAAAGCAATGAATATTCTGTTTTGTTCACCTGATAGGAATGAATTTAATAGAGTGTCAGTTTGTAAGTCTGCATATGAAATCTGGAAAAAATTGCAAGTGACTCATGAAGGAACAAGCAAAGTTAAACAGACCAAAATTTCCATGCTCACAAATCAGTTTCAGTTATTTAAAATGAATACTAATGAGTCTATTTCAGATATGTATAGTCGATTTCAAGATATTGTGCATTCTTTAATATCCTTGGGAAAGGAATTTTCGGAAGAAGATCAAGTCAGAAAAATTTTAAATTCTCTCACTCCATAATGGGATCAAAAGACACTTGCAATCGAAGAGGCAAATGACATCAGTACTTTAAAGATAGAAGAATTAATTGGAAATCTAATGTCATTTGAAGTTCAAATGATCGGGAGAAGAGAAAGCAAAGCATCTGAAAGGAAATCAATGGCATTCAATGCATTAACCGACGGATCAGACTCAAACAGTGATAATGATGAAGAGATAGCATTTATGACCAGGAATTTTCGGAAATTCCTGAAATACAAAAAGATGAATAATATCAAGAGAAACAACTATAAGAATTTTGGAAATCAGAATGCAGTGCCAAACAATGTCAAATGTTTCAACTGCGATGAACCAGGCCATATCAAAAGAGACTGTCCGTATCCAGAAAGGCAGAATCCTCTTATAAACAATGATACAGTAAAGAAACAGAAACAAGCATTTACTGCTACTCTAGATGACTCAGACTCGTCCTCAAGCGATGATGATCAGAAGACAGATAACTCAAATTTGTGTTTCACGGCAGTTCACGACTTCAACAAATTCAAGGAAACGGACTCAGAAAAAGGTACACGTTTACAATTCAATTGATTGAAATTGCATGCTTAGAATTAGATGATTGATTGCTTGATTGATTGATTTTGAATTGGTGTGTTGATTGAATTTTAAATTTATTATTTTATTATTATTATAATTTTATAATTTTATAATTTTATTTTTATTATTTTTAATAATATAATAATATTTCCTGGAATATACTATAATTCTAATAATATTCCAGATATATATATATAGACATTAAAATAAAAAGTATATATATCTTAGAATATTTAAGAAAAATAAATCATAGAAATTCACAGGCACATGTCGATATGGTCCCTACCATGATGTCGACATGGGTACAGATTTTGAAATTCAAAATTTGAATTCAAATGGTTGAATTTCCCTCCACCTTTTCACTTCATTCAATACTCTGAAAAGGCATCTTTTGACCAGAGAACATGTCTTTCAAAAATCTATTTATTCACTATCTTTTATCACAACTTTTCACTTTCATTTTCAAATTCAAACTCTTTCTTCAAAACTTCAAGCTCTCTACTCTCTACTTTAATGGCTTCCTCAAGTAACCCCTCCATCATGAGACTTTCCAGAAACTTGAAAGAGCAACTCTTCAATAATCCGGAGGCAATTAAAGCATACATCAATTATGCTAACTATGGAAAAGTCCATCCCGGAAAGTTTTCTATTTTTCAAGATTTTGCTTCTTATGAAATTGATACTCTTTTTGCAAACAATCAAATTCTTAGTCTTGTTGATTCTTCTCAAAATGATTTTGTTTGTTACCCAAATCTTATTAAAATTTTCTATGCAAATCTCAATAGAGAATTTTATGAAGGAAATGATAATGAAATTTGGAGTAGTGTCAAAGGCACTAAAATTGTTTTGAATTGTGATCTTTTGGGTACCATTCTCAATTGCAAAAGCACGGGAATGGATCTTTTTAGTTTTCAAATCGATGAACATGATCATGAGACATTTCATCATATTTTCGAAGGAGATGAAAACTTTGAATTTAAAAACCGAAACTTTCATCCTAAAGCAAGAATTGTCAATCTTCTTTTACAACATACTTTGACCCCAAGATCGGGAAATTTTAACAATCCTACTTCAAAAGTGTGCAAAGCACTTTTTGCTATTTTCGGAAATTATGATATCAATTAGGCGCAAGTTATTATGGATGAACTTCGTCCTAAAAATTTTGAAATGGGAGAAAACACTTTATATCATGGAATTTACCTTACTCGGATTTTCAACTATTTTGGAGTAAATTTCAAAGGAGAAGAATTTATTTCAAGAAAAGTTTTTAATATCTCAAACATTTCTCTCATGAAAATTCCATATGTTTTTCAACCTTATGAAACTCTTGCCGAAAAGGAAGAGCGTTTGGCTCATGAAGAAATGGAAGAGGAGGAAGAGGAAGAAGAAGAAGAAGAAGGGGATGAAATGGAAATAGAAGAAGAAGAAGAAGAAGGTGAAACATCCCTAGAAAGTATTGAATATCCCTCAAATCCTACCAATAAAACCATTCTCAAAAACCAAAAGATTATTGTTGAGAATCAACGGGTTCTTAAAAGATCCGTTAGTAAGAAGTTGGACAAAATATCATCCAAGATAAACAAGTTTTTCTCCAAAGTCAGCAAGAAACTTGGATTATCTTCATCTTCATCATCCTCTAACTAGTTGTATCTTTTCATTTCATGATGTATTACTCTAGTTTGCTTTAGTTTGAATGTTTATGCAGTTCCTTATGGTTAATCATTGTATCATCCTATTATGCAATGAAATTAATTTCCTTTTCTGTTATCTATCTTATTTTATCTCCTAAATAAATGATAGTATATTATATATATATACACACCATTATTCACAAAATCAAAAAGGGGTCATCAAAATTCAATAGACCATGTCGACATCCCCCTCTTTATCATGTCGACATGTACTGGTCAGAAATGACAATTCATTTTGAATTTGAAATTTGAATAACTACCATATGTCTATTCATTTCAAACGAATTTCTACACCCATATATACCCATTTCTTCCTGAATTCATTACTGAATATTATTTCTTATCTATTCTATCTCTCATTATTCTCATAAACTCAAAAATGGCTAATCCAATTCATAACTTATCCGAGAATCTTGAAGAAACTCTTAATTCATTCAAGAATATTCTCTCGTTCATTCTTCGTAACCAGCGACACTTAGAATTGAGTTAAATGTAGATGATCAAGGAGCAAGAGAGGCATTTCGAGGCAATTCGATGGATGATTTCTTCCCTGCACAAGGATGATAACGAGGCACATCCTCCTGTCTCTCTCACAAATGACAATGAAAATTGGGATGCCATCAAAGCAGACCCTATTTTCGGAGAAGAAGGATGGGTGGAAGTTCCCCGTAACGTTTAATTTGATTGCTTTATTTAATTACTTTGTTTGAATTGATTGTTTTGATTGATTTGATTAAACACTTGGTGTGGTGTGATGATTGTATAAATATATATTAATACATCATTGATTGAATATCATATCCTTAAGTATAGTTATTTATTAATATACTCTATTATATAGTTTATTAATGCAGGTACTTGAATACAAGAACGAGGGGGAGTTATATAGTTAGTTTGTTTTTGTTGATGACAAAGGGGGAGAAATAAAAAATAGGGTAGTTAGGCATAGATTAAGGGGGAGTTATTAGATTTAGGGGGAGTCAATAGGATAGAAGTAATATTTTATAAACAAAGGTTGTCATCATCAAAAAGAGGGAGATTGTTAGTCCTCGAGATGATGGTTTTGATGACAACAACCTTAGAATAAGATTATAAAATATAAATACTAACATTATAGTTTAGATATATATGTATATGCAGGATTTAACCATGCAGGTACCAAGAAAGAAGACTGTACATTATAGAGATTCAAGATATCAAGATTGAAGACTCATGAGTATCAAGAATATCAAGATTATCAAGAGTTCAAGATAAGTATTGAGTCTAGAATTATGTTAAAACTTCTTAATAGCACTGAAATATTCACTCCATTTTTCTTTTGGGATGGAACCCATTTCTACCTTTTTAGTGGCTTACAAACCCACGACAAGTAGCTTACAAACCTACGACAAGTGGCTTACAAACCCACGAACATCCTGGTTTTGTACAAGTTCTCGAGTCCTGACATGATGAGATACTCTACAGGAAGAAGCTTGCAAAACTACTTCAAACTGTTTTTTCAAAACAACTTCGGAATGTTTTTCAAAATGTTTTTGCCTTAAAAATTATCTTTTCAAATGATTTTTCAAAAAGATGTTTTAGCCTTAAATATTCTTGTTTTTAAACTTCGTCTGTTTTAAACTATCTTTTAATATAATATATTTATACTTAGATTTAAATATAAAATTATAGTAAAATTATATATATAGTGTTCTCTATATTTATCTATGTATTTTATCTATAATCAAGTATATTTATAAAGTTTAAAATAGTTTTAATATAAGATAAAGGTTATTTTCAAAGAAAATCAAACTATCAAAAATTTCTTTGGGATGTCGACATGCCTATGGTGACCATGTCGACATGGTGACAGTTGAGTTCAAAATTTAAATTTCAAAAGAAGTGTCTATTCGTCATAACCTTTAACGAATGGACATGAATGTTGTTCTTCTATAAATAAGGGTTAGTTTCAACGAATTTTTAACAAGATTTTCTGGTTTTTCACTTCTCTTCTTCTTCCACATTTTCTTATTTAAAATTCTATCATCACTCTGCCGAAATCAACATTGAATCTAACTAGATTATCTCTGGTTTGATTCTTTATCACTATCTCAACAAGATCCAAGTGCTATTCAGAGTTATTGGCTTCTTTGTAATCTATCTAGCGAGAAAAGGTGTGATTGTAGCCTTGGAAATCAATCAAGCGAGAAAAGGTGTGATTGTAGCCTTGGAAATCAATTGGGTGAACTTGTTGCCCCGGAAATCAAGTATCTCTACACAGAGGATTGTGATTTTGGAGGGTGTACCTCGTAGCCTTGAAACGAGGGTTGTAATTGTTGAATTGCTTTTGAAAGGAAATCTGTACTTAGTTGTGCGGGACTGGATGTAGGGTAACTCCGAACCAGTATAAAATCTGGTGTGTTCTTTCCTTTACTGCATTTACTTTATTTCTGCATCTGTGTTTGATTCTGCGATTATATCTGTGTCTGAATATTACATACATTTGTGTTCAAATTAACATAAACTCAAAAAGATCTAGTAATTTCTTATAAACACTATTCACCCCCCTCTAGTGTTATTCCTAGCCTTAAGATCCATATTCTGCATTCCTCACATTATGTTTATTTCTATATTTGTATCCGAAGGCCTCATAGCCACTGCGTGGTAGCTTTGAGTTTGTATTTGATATGTCAGATTTCCTCTTGAAATGAAATGTAAGTTATATTATCTGACATATCGGTACTCGCACAAAGCAATTACACAGATGGTCGCTCCTCAATAGCCTTAATCTTCATGCTAGTCGACGGCATTACCCCATAGTGTCTTTGGCTAGTGTGAGTATAGAGGTGGGGCGTCACACTGAAATCCTGCGAATAGCATTCTAGCACCATTTATAGACTAAACCTGTACCTGTAAATGGAACTAAACAAAAATATAAGAGTAATATGCATATATATGTATATTAATAAAATTTATATATATATGCATTAATGCAATAAAAGTAATAAAACTAGAGTTAGAACTATAAGACAACAAAGAAACTCTAATAAGAGATAGATTAATAAAAGGTCAAGCTCATAATGCAACATCTTAACTTACTTTTATGATATGAGATAGTGATCACGGAATCAAGAGGCGTGGATATTAACAAAATATGTAATTATATACTTAAAATTTTTTAAAAATCTAGAAGCATAATAAATTATGCTCCTTTGATCAAAGGAACATTATGATGATCAGTAAAATGTTCATTCGAATTTGAATAAATGCTAACGCTGTAGTTATTAATGTTAAAAATATTGTTTTTTTGTTTAAATAATTCAATGCTTTTTCTAAGCTTATTAAGATATTCATTAAAATGATTATTTTTAGCCAATCTGTAACATCCTGGATTTTTAGCCATCTGATATTGGGATAATTAACTGATTTTAATTATTGGAATGTAAATTTTTTATAAGTCGAATAAACAAATTCTCTGATATTGGAAATATCTGAATCTATAAGCCTTGGAAACTATATTTAATTTTAAAATGAAAATTTTTGGATATGATAAATTTTATAGAAATATGTAAGTAAACTCCACCATTAAAAATTTAAGATAGAATATCCATATATATATATATAAGTATATACAAGTTTTCATGATGTTCAAAAAAATATATAAGTTATATATGTGTATATGTGTTTATGAAAAATATTGTATATGTAAATAAATATATATACATGAATGTATAAACTTCATAATGGCAAAATTTCAAACTTATGACTATATATATAGGTAAATGTTTATAAAAATAGTGCATATGGAAATATAAATATCTATATATCGGTAAACATATGTATATCTAAATGTATATGATGACAAAAGATATATAAGTTTAGATATATATGTTAATATAAAAATAGAGTATATGTAAATCTATATATATGTATGTATATACAAAACTTATGATATAAAATAATAAATACTTGTAAGTAGCTATATATATATATGTATGTTATAAATATAGTGTTTATGTATTAGCACGTTAGATATAGTGTATAGACAAAAGCATTTACATTTGGTCTAAAGGGTTATAGGAAATCTACATATATGTATTTACATGAATGTATATATGTTTATACACAAGGGGACACCATGATGATAAATATCTAGTCAAGAACAAAATAAATCAAATCATTCATTCAATATTCAAATCAACACAATTTATTAAATCAAGTCAACTTATTTTCAAATCAAATAAAGAAAAAAAAATGTGTAAAGCCTGTAAACTGCTCAGCCTCATTTTTTGCAATGCTCCTTTCCATTCACGTATACATATAGAGCCACACTTGTTCATTTTTTCACACTTGAAAATGAAAAAAAATAAACAAAACAACAATCTGCCATTAAGGAATTAAAGAAAGAAGATTAGTGTTCAGGCTTGAAGAAGGTGATAAATACAAGCAAGTAGTGTGTTCATCTTTTTCAAAACTGTGAGTAAATCACTTGATTTTGTTTACTGGTTATACATACATACATACATACATACATACATACATACATATATATACATATATATATATATATATTATGATTTTGGATTAGTATTTTTGGCCTATGTCAAACGTATATGTGAATGTCATGTGGTTATATGTACGTATCATCATACTCGAGGTGATCAGCTCTTTAAATCACCGTACTTCTTCCTCTATGTACTTAGTTCATGATTCCTTAATAAAACAGTTAAGTCTTAAGTTTAAAAATCAATAAGTCAACATCCACTAAGTTTTGAATCATGGTACCAAAACAAAAATTGTTTGTTTTTTAGTAAAGAACATTTTAAAATTTATTTCATTCAATTTCATCCAGCCAAGAGGGAGAAAACTCCATGAAACAGTGAGTGGGTTAGTTTTGGTCGAATTTCAACTACCGTAATTTTAAAAATGGATTATACAGTTTTGATCGTTGTTGAAAAACATGATTTTTAAGAATGATTTCATGATTTTTAGTGCTTTGTGGAGGAAGGAATGTTGAGATGATCGTATTTGGGGGAAACACCAAATTCAGGTGTCTTGGTTGATTTCGTGGCTTGTCGATTGGCGTGGAGGGGCGTTGGGTGATGACAAACTCGAGAAAAATGGTAGGTGATTTTACTGTAGCGCGTGGAAGCGTGGCGAGCTCATTTTAGGGTTTAGTGTGGTGGTTGTGGGGGTCTCGGTTTCAAGGCATTGGCGACGTCGATAGGGAGAGTTAGGCGTGCGATGGAGGGGGAAAAGTGGACGAGGTCGTGGCGATGGTGTTGGCGAACTCTGGCAGTCGATGGTGGTGGTGGTTGGCGAGACGAGGGGTTTGCATGGCTTGGGTTTGTTCCAGTATTTCATTTTTTTATTCGAAACTTTGAATGAGTAGTTTTGGTCGCATTCCAGGTGGATGGTCGTGGTGGCAGGATCGAGGGTGAAGTGTGGGGATGTTCGGGGGCAAGGTTAAATTGCCGGAGGAGGGGTGCACGTGCACACATCTAGGTATGTGCACGTTTTCGTGGTTTTCAATTGAAGGGAGGAAAAAAAAAGAGTAGCAGGGGATGGAAATGGAAAAGAAAGGGAAGAAGTTAGGACTGGGTTTGTCTTCGTGAGCCGATGATGGGCTGGGTATTTATTTTTTTTTAGTAAAGAAATTGAGTAAGTTCTTATGTTAATAACCTTTTTACTTTAAAAGCATTTTTCTCTTTCATTTAAAAATCCAGTCAACATGAAATTTTTTGCATTGTAATGCTATCACCTAGTATTTTAAGCTAAATTAACTTTAGTTAATTTTCAGTAGAATAAAAAAAATTATAGTAATTTAAGTGAGTTAATAACTAAATTCTTAATTGATTTAATCTTATGTTAATTAATAAATTAGTTATTAAATTTGTTGTTTAATTTTAATTAACTAATAATAAATCATTCTTTTATAATTTCTTTAATTTATAAGTAATTTTGGATTAAAAATATAAATGGATTTAGTTTAATTTAAAGTTAACTAAATTTCGATTTGTGAATTGTAAATATTAATTATTAATCGTTAAATTTGTTAACGATCTATGTTTTGGCTTATTTCTCTTGGATATTTATCTCAATTGTTCTTTGTCCATGCCATTAAGTAGCCAAACGGATTACATGGTTAGAATAAAACGTTGACACATTTTATTTGAAGTAACGTATGTAATACCATATGTGATATTGACACTCTAAATATGAATTGTTTATTTAAAAACAACTTGGCCTATACGTAAATATTGACATTTGGGTTATATAACCTGAATTTCCATATGTAAATATTAACACCTTGATTGTGAGGTTGTTATTTAAACGACTTGGACTTTTAAAACTTATAATTTTGATTCGAAGAGACCGGGATCGAATATCAGTGTTATCCGAAACTACTTTGACCCAATTCCCACCATGAACCTTTGTTTTTCGAAGGATTTCGATAACTCAAGTAATTCAAATTAAGTGTGTTTACTCACGCTAGTTTCTAGCCTGACTCGGGTGTTACTTTATTGTAATGCTCGGGTCAGACCGAGTATTACATATTCAGGTTAGGATGCTTTTGGAGCTCAGGAGAGGAGCTGGATGGCACAGACGTATTGCACGTACTTGGTTATATCCCATTGTGTATTGTAGGCTGTATATTCAGCATTTGTGAGGACAAGTTATTTTAGCTGTCCAGATTTATGTGTTGATGGTTGTACTCTGATAATTTGTATGTTTATTAACAATTACAGTTCTTTGTATAAAATATGTTATTGTATATTATATTTTGTTCCACTAAGATTGTGAGATTCTGTGTTGTTGTTATTTCTGTTTCTTCTTCTATCTCTTTCTTCGTAACCCCTAATGATCTGGTATTTTCGACACTCGATTGCCCGGCATTCTATACAGTGAACATATTAGTGTCGATTTTCGAGGGTCGAAAAATCCCAGGTCTTTACATGTGGTATCAGAGCTGAAGGTTAAGTGAGAACCTTGGCTCTGGTGGGGATTACTCATTAGAGATAGGGTCAATAGTACCCAAGAATGAGTTGAGTGTATTATATATGAGAGTATACTTGTTATTTTCTTATATAATAATTTTAAAGAATAAACGATTTTAAAAAGATTATATTTTGATATAAAAAGAAATAATTTTTCTATAATTATTATAGCATATTGAGGTGCTGGTTGGTATTATAATCAAATAAGATTATAAAATTTAAGTGGTTATATATATATATATATATATATATATATATATAGACACACACACACAACCAAATAGAAATTAAATAAGAATGAATTATACAAATAGGTTAAGCTAAAAGTAGATTCAAAGCAGAATTTAAGTTCTGAAATTTCGGAAGTGTTTTTTTCAAAGTATTTTGAAATGAAATACTTTTACCTTGATTAAATTTTTATATATATGTAGAAATAATTTTTCAAAAAATTATTATGGAATATGTGGTGTGTTTGGTTTCTAGATATGATAATATTAATCATTGTCATAAATTAGTTGTTGGGTCTTAATAAAGGATGTTTATTACAAAATAAACAATGATAAGACAAGGTGAAATGTTTTAAGGAAGTGAAATTATAAGCATAATTTACAAATGGGACTTATATAAATTAAAATGAATTTAAATTTAGAAGTTTTGAATCTAAGTTCCGGAAATTTTGAAATGTGTTTCAAAGTTTTTGAGGAAATAATAACTAATATTATTAGAATATTTTTGATATGGAAAATTTTCTTTTGAAAACAAGAGTTGTTTTGGAAATTTCGAAGGAATTTTTTTTGGATAAAAACCAAGGTTGGTTTAAATTTAAAAGTGTGATTTGGTATATAAATGGGATATATATGTACACACACACATATATGATTTCAAAGTGATTTGAAATAAATACCGCGCATTTGAATTCTGGGATTCCCATTGAAATGAGAAGTATAACCCAAAGGAAAACGAGTTCGAACTTATAGGTGGGAAATGATGTTAATGAGAAAGAAGTGTGGAAATTGAATTTTGGAATGTAAGAAATTTAATTTAAGTTTAAATGGGTTGAATGAATTGAAAATTAACTCAGGCTAAGTTAAATAAGTTTCGAACTTATAACATGAAATTGGAAATTTAAAAATAAAATAAAATTTAACTTATGCAAGTGAAATAAATTAAATTGTAAAAAGGAAAGGTATAGACTTGATGAAAAGGGTGAAAAAGAAGTTATGTATGAATGATTTCAAAACAATTTTTGAAATAAAACGAGTTTTGAATTCTGAAAATTTATGATGAACCAGATTATCAAATTAGTGGATTAAATTATAAAATGTAACCATGGATATGGCAAATTTAAATTATGATAAGTGAATAAGGAAGTCGAAGGGAATAGAATTTATTTGTAATAAATAAAAATGATTGAGAACAAATAAAGGAGATACCTAGAAATAAGAATAATAACTGAAATTTAACTAATCAAGGTTTTAATTATAGGTTAGGAAGTCCTAATAGAATCCAGACCAAGTGTAAAAGATGGCAAAAGGAGAAGAATGGAAGGCAAGGCGTAGGGAGTGGAGAGCAGCTTCACGAAGGCATGGGAAGAAGAAAGAATGGAAATAGAGAGACAGATTAGTGAAAGAGCTAGACCAGGTCCTTATGATAATATCATATGTTATAGATGTCACAATAAAGGGCATTACACAGCTAAGTGCAGTAAACCAAGAAAAGAAAAGAGTGAGGAAGTCAAACGCTTTCGCTTTGAGATTTCATGCTTTAAGTGTGGTGAGAAATGACATTTTCTAAACCATTGCCCTAAGGTGAGGAAGATGAAACATAAACCCGTAGTATCAGTCTACGTATCAACCATTTGCTACCATTGTAAAATGACAGGACATGTTGCTAGAAATTGTCCCAAGAGACGGAATAAAGAGCAAGTTGGTGATCGCCTAGTGGAAGGCGTGAAAATCATCAAAGATGGAAGTGTAGAGTTCTTTTTGTGGAAAATGCAAGAAGTGGGGACACACTGTTACGGATTGCACGGACGATTTTGACGGAATGTCAGGAAATACTTAAGAAATTTTTATGAAGGATGCGGAGTGGTAAGAAATGGCAGGTAGGGTTCGTTGTAATATAAGTACGGCTATGTTCTTTTCTAAACCCTAGGTAGTCGTTAAGGCGTCAAGATTTATGACCTTTTGTAAGACTTTTTATATGGATGAATGTATGTAATTTTTCAACTCACTAGCTGTCGTAGTCTGTTGATGTTATGAAATATTTTGTAGAAATGCGATCTTATATAAAATAACTTTTTATATTGATTTAAAAATAAATTTATAATTGCTTAATTACTAATGTTGAAATTTATGATTGAAATTTACTTTATAAGATGTAAGAAATGTTACCGATAACTTTGTAGAGTAATCGAACTCGGAAATTTGATTTGGCATAATGAGATTATATATGTTAGTCGTATATTCAAACTTCCCTTGTTGAATTTATAACCAGAAGGAAATGATCCTTGAAAGGTATTCGAAAATACTAAATGGAGTTTATTTAAATATGAAGCGGAGCCAAAAACTATTGATCCGAAAATTATTCGAGTTGAAAAGAATGATCTTATATGCATATGACATTGGGATAGTTTTGGAACCTATTGATTTTTAAAGACTTTTGATTTTGGCAAATAGTCGATTTCAGAAATTGGGAAAACCGAATTTAAAAACTATCGATTTAGAAGATATAGATTTTATATAGATAAAATTTATATGTGATACATATGAGGTGTATGATTTGAAAGATATTGTATATATATAGTATGATATGTTTCGAAACTAAAAGTATGGAAAGGCACCCCACGAAAGTTGAAATTTGGAGTAGGAGATCCATTGGGTGGTTCTACCTAGGAATCCATAGGGTGTGTTCAATGAGAATTGGGACCCTTGAGGACGTCCAGACAAAAACTCATGAGAACCTGGTGATCATTTATTTGCATAGCGTAAATCGAGGGGTATTATACCTACAGTTACGTATGGTTTTGCTGTGATAGAAACGTAAACTTTGTGTAACTGCGATCTATCGTGGTTCCATAGCGTAATTCAGGAGGCAGAGATTGCCTACAGTCTGCATTTGATTTCGTTGAGATAGCGACGTAACATCGGTAAATTGCAATCTATGTGGTTTGGTTCCATAGTGTAATTTCGGAGGCAGAGATTGCCTACAGTCTACGTTTGGTTTCACTGGGATAGTGACGCAACCTTTGTGTAGCTGCGATCTATGTGGTTTTGTTTTGGTTGATAGCGTAATTCAGAGGGCAGAGATTGCCTACAGACTACATACGGTTTTGCTGTGATAGCAACACAACCTTTGTGTAGCTGTGATCTATCGTGTTCCCATGGCGTAATTCGTAGGGTGTTGATGCCTACGGTTTACTTATGATTTTGTCGGGATGGCGATGCAATCATCGTGTTAACTACAATCCATGGTGGTAAAGAAGGAAAAATGGGGTGATACTTTCGATATCATTTTTGAAAAGCTTTTCAAGTATTTTCACTGAAGTTGAAACGGGTCTATTAAGTACTTAGAGATTTTCAGTCCTATGCCTGATCAACGTATAACTAAATTTCTTTAAGAACAAGGATGGACTTGTGAAGACATCGAGTTATGAAAAATGTTTTAATATCAAACTAGCTTGGTAATAATATGTAATTTAAAGTGTATGTATATTTAAATGTAGAATAAAAGAGTGAGGAGTTTAAAATGTTTAAAGGATGATTAATTTAGTAATATACATCAAAATTCTAGTTCTTGCTTCATTCCCTTTCGAGGATGAAAAGTTTTAAGGAGGAAGGAATGTAACGACCCAGATTTTTAGTCATCTGATATTGGGATAATTAACTAATTTTAATTATTGAATATAAATTTTTATAAGTCGAATAAACAAATTCTCTGACATTGGAAATATCTGAATCTATAAGCCTTGGAAACTATATTTAATTTTAAAATGATAATTTCTGGATATGATAAATTTTTATAGAAATATGTATATAAACTCCACCATTAAAAATTTAAGATAAAATATCCATATATGTATATATATAAGTATATACAAGTTTTATGATGTTTAAATATATATATAAGTTATATATGTGTCTATGTGTTTAGGAAAAATATTGTATATGTAAATAAATATATATACATGAATGTATAAACTTCATAATGAAAAAATTTCAGACTTATGACTATATATATAGGTAAATGTTTATAAAAATAGTGCATATGGAAATATAAATATCTATATATAGGTAAACCTATGTATATCTAAATGTATATGATGACAAAAGATATATAAGTATATATATATATATATGTTAATATAAAAATTGAGTATATGTAAATCTATATATATATATATATGTATATGTATGTATATACAAAACTTATGATATAAAATAATAAAATAATAAATACTTGTAAGTAGCTATATATATGTGTATGTTATAAATATAGTGTTTATGTGTTAGCATGTTAGATATAGTGTATAGACAAAAGCATTTACATTTGGTCTAAAGGGTTATAGGAAACATATATATATATATATATGTGTGTGTGTGTGTATTTACATGAATGTATATATGTTTATACACAAGGGGACACCATGATGATAAATATCTAGTTAAGCACAAAATAAATCAAATCATTCATTCAATATTCAAATTAACACAATTTATCAAATCAAGTCAACTTATTTTCAAATCAAATAAAGAAGAAGAAAAATGTGTAAAGCTTGTAAACTGCTCAGCCTCATTTTTTGCAATTCCTTTTTCCATTCACGTATATATATAGAGCCACATTTGTTCATTTGTTCACACCTGAAAATGAAAAAAAGGAGACAAAACAACTATCTTCCATTAAGGAATTAAAGAAAGAAGATTAGTGTTAAGGCTTGAAGAAGGTGATAAATACAAGCAAGCAGTGTGTTCATCTTTTTCAAAATTGTGAGTAAATCACTTGATTTTGTTTACTGGTTATACATATATATATATATATGTATATGTACTGTGATTTTGGATAAGTATGTTGAATATGCGAATATATGATTTTTATTTGATGATAATAAACATATATATATATATTCATTTAAATGTATTTGATAATGTACTATTTTATTTTTCACATAATTAAATAAATATTTGCTGAATAAAATAAATAACAAAAAATTTGAATTCAAATGAATATTTTATTCAAACAAATATTTATTACAATTTTGAATAGTACAAGTTCGAGCTCTCACTATATATATATATATACAAATTTCAAATACATTACAATTTCAATCACATCACAATTTTTCATTTACAAATGCACCTCACTACATATCACTCATTCACTCGTATTGATCTTCAACTACATTCCAGATTAAATCCAGCATCTGAGCTATCTGCAAAAATACACACTGACGTAGTAAAATTGTAAAAGAAATATTTTAGCAGTATAAAATAAAATATGATTTGGAAAATTTTATTTGCCTCAGTTATTTGGGTTGTTCGTCATCATTTAATTTTGAATTCATCATACATGAACAGCTTGTGACATGCACAGTGTATCACTGTACATGCCACAAGGCCGTGCACACCGATATACACTTGATAAATCTACAGGGACAGGTGAGCACAAGGTCAAACCCAAATTAAAAGCCGGGTTCAACTCAAGTGAAATACAAATAAAATCACGACACGAGCACAAGGTCAAACCCGAGCTTTAAAGCTGGATTCAACATAGGTGCAGTCCGCAAATACAAGCACAATATGTACAAAGTCAATGCAACAGTGGTGAACCAAGTAGATGAACAAGGCAACATGTAGACATGTACTCAATGCAATACAATACGACATGAAGCAACCAGACTTTGAGTCGAGCAATGGATAGGGAAACCAAGTGTATACAACTACATGGTGATAGCAGAGTATCAAGTCAACCAAATGCTCCAAACAAGTTCAATAGCAATAAAGCTTCATCAAGTATACTCAAAGTGGACAGTGCAATGAAGACCACAAGACTCAAGGCTGCAACATAACAACATGAAGTCTAGACCCGACAACCAAACTTACATGAAGTCTAAACAAGTTCATATCTACATGAACAACAAGTATTCAAGCATTCAGACAAGACCAGCACCTAAAGAAGGTCACACATGTATACCAGACCAGGCAACTAACAGGAACAAAATGTATACACACATGTATACATATATATGAACATGAAGTGCAACAGGACAACTCGGCCCAACAGACTCACATAGACTAGGCACCAAGTATACATGAATCGAAGCATGTGCAAAGTACCAGCAAGTATGCAAATACAAATAAATGAACATCACATGAATACAAGTGAACACTTGCAACAGAAAGTGGTGCACATGCACCCAGAACCAAGGCAGGAGTACTAGAATACATGCTACAAAGGACAGAGCCAACAACAAATAGCAAACTATAACAAAGACATATGGATATGCACCTTCAAAGTGCACTGTGCAGTCAAATGAAATAAGACCAGACATTGAACCAGTGAACCAGATCATACATTGAACTAGTGACAACTCGGCATGTACAAGCAACTCACAACAATGCAACGCAAGACTCAGCAACATATAACTAAATATATACATATGAGAACATACATACATACATACATATATATATATATATGCAGTGAAACAAAATGCACAAGTACAGGCAGAAAAAATATAAATGTCAAGGCCGAAGTCAAAAAGGAACGGCAAGTAAAAATCGAACAAGTCAAGTATGCTACAGAGATGAACATACATACCAAAGTCACCAGCAAAATCAACGCCGTGATGACCAAGACAAAAAGAATGAACCAAGTCAGAAATCAAACAAGCTGTGGTGGTCACGCAAGAAATCAAGCCGTGAGAAACAAGCAAACAAAATACGCGATATTGAAGAAGTCAGAAATCATCTCGAGCATTCAAAGATAATCGAACGGCCGGACTATATTAAATGACAAATTCAAATGAACAAAAATATAGGAATTCAAATCCTATAAAACCCAATCATCATTGGCCGTAAAATGCATTCGAGTTCAAGCAAAACAGATACCAAAAATCAAATCAACAACTCAAATCTGATCGAGTTCGAGCAAACTAAACAGTAAAGCAGAAAAGCACAAATTACATACCAGATTGTTCGAATCGAACTCGATCATAGAAGCAGCCGAAGCTAAGCTACGAAGAGATGGTTGATTGACAAAGCAAACCGTATATAATTCATCCTTCAATCAACTACATAAGTCGCCGGCTTCAACAAATTCAGAAGCCCTAATTTTCGAGCAAGAAAAGGAACGAGCTGCCATTATCACAAACAAGGAACGGACCGACATAGATAAAGAGATAAAAGAGAGACTCCTTTATTATTATTTTGGGCCGGCCTGGTTAATTAAAATTAGGGTTTTTTAATTTGTTTAATTTTGTTTTAATTGTTTTTAAATTTGTAATTCCTTTTAACTTCTGTGTATTTTCTAGTCGTGTGACTAGGGGACAAACTACATGGCGTAGTTTGAGAATTTGCAACTCATTGCATGAATTGTGGCAGGGTTTTGAGCGTAGAGTTAAGGTTAGTCGATAGCGGGTGTCGCGAATTTACGTGTGTAAGCGTCTAACTATTTAATTTCTAGTAGAAACCTTGGGGGCAGCACGTAGGCAGGGATTTTGCCGAAGCTGGGTAAATCTGTGTGTTCTATTTCTGCGTTTGTTTATTATTCTGCTATTATCTGTGCTGCTATTACACGACTATTATCTGTGCTGATATTATTCTATATACTTCCGCAATAAATTTTTATAATTAATAGTATCACCATATTCACCCCCCTCTAGGGTGAAATCGATCCTACAAGTGGTATCAAAGCAAGGTTCAAAAGCCATTTTTGTTTTAAAAAGTTTGATTTTTCAAAGACCAATTTTTACAAATTTGAATTTTTTAAAATGGCTTCTTTTGCTGAGGGTTTGTCCAATATTATTCCTCCTGTTTTTGATGGAACAGATTTTTTGAATTGGAAATTAAAAATGAAATTTTATTTAAAATCTGTTAATGTTAAATGTTGGAATATTATTGAAAATGGGTGTGATAGAATAGATAAGAAAAATACTTTGATTTACTCAAAATTTGTTTCCACTAACAATCATGGACCTATAAAAACAACTAGGTCACAAAAATCTTTTATCGTGTTGGTATGGTGGCAGGCTAAGGAACAACAACAGTGTTATCTGGATTCTGGCTGTTCCAGGCACACAACGGGCGACTAATCAAAGTTCCTTAGCCTAGTATAAAGGTGGCAGAATCACAATGGGCAACAACGAAAAATTATCGTAAAGGTAAAACAGGTAATGGTATATTTATTTTGAACGATACATTAAATGTGATAATCTGCACCGTAATCTGAATTAAATCAGCTAGTTATGTGATAAAGAAATAAATGTCGATGATGATATTGATTCTGACTTTTTCAAAATTGTTGGCTAATTATATTTTTATGCCGAAAATACAATAAGTATTTCTAGAAACTTTGAATTGGTTCATAAAGATTTTTTTGGATTAATGATGATGTTTTGATGATTACTCTTGATACACATGGATATATTCATTGGATCTGACATTATATTTTGTGTTTGTTTATTTCCACGGTTTCAATTCAAATTCAAAAGAAATTCTTTTAAAAGCTGTTAAAAATGATTTCATGAAATTGTTGCAACTTCACGGTCTGGTCTATGATACCCAACTAATGATAATATCGAGTGAAAGAAAAATTCAGATGCAGATTACACTAGTAATCTAGTTGATAAAAAAAATTACTAGTGGAACGTGATTTATATTGAGATATTCAGTAACTGCATCGTTTTTTCAAAGAAAATATCTGCATATTTTTCATTTCAAATAATTTTCAATTAGCAGACATTTTTCTTTTCTAAAACCCCTTCTAGAAAATCATTTTTGTTGACCTTGTTTCAGATTAGTCATTTTGAAAAATTTGATAATTATCTATGAATTAGATTTTAAATCACCACATTAACTAATCTGACCCCCTACTAATTATCGAAAAGATAAATAGTGATTGAAAAAGTGATGAGTGTTGATATTAATCATATATTATAACTCGAGACAGTATATTTAGTAAATTTCTTTAGAAATTTAAACAAGAGTTATAAAAACTTTTTGTTTGGTAAAAATTCGATGACCGTTTCTATTTCTATCATATTTCTATCGACCATCACTCATCAAAATCCAATATAGTATGTCAATATGTGGTATTTTAAACGGGAAATCATTCGTTTTTCATTTTATTATATTTTTAGCAAATAAAAACATCCAAAGTATTCACTCTCATTTAAAAGTCCTCATGGTTATGCATGGGAGAATTACTTGGAATTTTTGATTATGTGCTTCCATGCTCATTTAAAAGTCCTCACGGTTATGCATGTATGGAACTCATATCAAAATTGATTAATTAAATAGACAAGTTGATTCTAATCCCATTTAAAAGTCCTCACAGTTATGCGTGGTTAGAAGATACTTGAATTCATTTATTTTTTTTAAATTTGGAATACTACTAATCTCATTTAAAAGTCCTAACGGTTATGCATGGTTAGTAGATATTCAAATTCCTGATATAAATATACCATAAATAGACACAACTATATGGTTTTATATGATGACATCATCCCTATCATTCTAAAGTGGAATATGCGTCAAACAGAGTATTTATGATTTTTGTTTGATTTTTTATTGAAATTTAATATTTATACTCAATTGAGAATTAATATTGTATTAATATCTATCACCTTATCTCTATTTTTCTAACACCATTACTCTTTTGCTGATAACAAAAGGGGGAGAGAAAAGTTAAGATTTTGTAAATAAAGGTCAAATATTTTCTATTTGCATCTAGGCTCATTTGCATATTTTTTTATCTACATGCATATATGAAGGGGGAGCTTTGTGTAGAGAGGGAGCATTCAAATAGGGGAGCAAATTGAATGATCAAATACATTTAATAAATTCAAAATCTTAAATATATGTTTGTTATCATCAAAAGGGGGAGATTATTGAATATGCGAATATATGATTTTTGTTTGATGATAATAAACATATATATATATATATATTCATTTAAATGTATTTGATAATGTACTATTTTATTTTTCACATAATTAAATAAATATTTGCTGAATAAAATAAATAACACAAAATCTGAATTCAAATGAATATTTTATTCAAACAAATATTTATTACAATTTTGAATAGTACAAGTTTGAGCTCTCACTATATATATACAAATTTCAAATACATTACAATTTCAATCACATAACAATTTTTCATTTACAAATGCACCTCACTACATATCACTCATTAATTCGTATTGATCTTCAACTCCATTCCAGATTGAATCCAGCATCTGAGCTATTTGCAAAAATACACACTGACGCAGTAAAATTGTAAAAGAAATATTTTTGCAGTATAAAATAAAATGTGACTTTGAAAATTTTATTTGCCTCAGTTATTTGGGTTGTTCGTCATCATTTAATTTTGAATTCATCATACCCGAATAGCTTGTGACATGCACAGTGTATCACTGTACATGCCACAAGGCCGTGCACACCGATATACACTTGATAAATCTACAGGGACAGGTGAGCATAAGGTCAAACCCAAATTAAAAGCCGGGTTCAACTCAAGTGAAATACAAATAAAATCACGACACGAGCACAAGGTCAAACCCGAGGTTTAAAGCTGGATTCAACACAGGTGCAGTCCGCAAATACAAGCACAATATGTACAAAGTCAATGCAACAGTGGTGAACCAAGTAGATGAACAAGGCAACATGTAGACATGTACTCGATGCAATACAATACGACATGAAGCAACCAGACTTTGAGTCGAGCAATGGACAGGGAAACCAAGTGTATACAACTACTTGGTGATAGCAGAGTATCAAGTCAACCAAATGCTCCAGACAAGTTCAATAGCAATAAAGCTTCATCAAGTATACTCAAAGTGGACAGTGCAATGAAGACCACAAGACTCAAGGCTGCAACATAACAACATGAAGTCTAGACCTGACAACCAAACTTACATGAAGTCTAAACAAGTACATATCTACATGAACAACAAGTAGTCAAGCATTCAGACAAGACCAGCACCTAAAGAAGGCCACACATGTATACCAGACCAGGTAACTAATAGGAACAAAATGTATACACACTTGTATACAAATATATGAACATGAAGTGCAACAGGACAACTCGGCCCAACAGATTCACATAGACCAGGCACCAAGTATACATGAATCGAAGCATGTGCAAAGTAGCAGCAAGTATGCAAATACAAATAAATGAACATCACATGAATACAAGTGAACACTTGCAACAGAAAGTGGTGCACATGCAACCAGAACCAAGGCAGGAGTACTAGAATACATGCTACAAAGGACAGAGGCAACATCAAATAACAAACTATAACACAGACATATGGATATGCATCTTCAAAGTGCACTGTGCAGTCAAATGAAATAAGACCAGGCATTGAACCAGTGAACCAGATCATACATTGAACCAGTGACAACTCGGCATGTACAAGCAACTCACCACAATGCAACACAAGACTCAACAACATATAACTAAATATATACATGTGAGAACATATATATATATATATATGCAGTGAAACAAAATGCACAAGTACAGGCAGAAAAAATATCAATGTCAAGGCCGAAGTTAAAAAGGAACGGCAAGTAAAAATCGAACAAGTCAAGTATGCTACAAAGATGAACATACATACCAAAGTCACCAGCAAAATCAACACCGTGATGACCAAGACAAAAAGAACGAACCAAGTCAGAAATCAAACAAGCTGTGGTGGTCACGCAAGAAATCAAGCCGTGAGAAAAAAGCAAACAAAATACGCTATATTGAAGAAGTCATAAATCATCTCGAGCATTCAAATATAATTGAGCGACAAACTATATTAAATGACAAATTCAAATGAACGAAAATATAGGAATTCAAATCCTATAAAACCCAAACATCATTGGCCGTAAAATGCATTCGAGTTCAAGCAAAACAGATACCAAAAATCAAATCACCAACTCGAATCTAATCGAGTTCGAGCAAGCTAAACAGTAAAGCAGAAAAGCATAACTTACATACCAGATTATTCAAATCGAACTCGATCATAGAAGCAGCCGAAGCTAAGCTATGAAGAGATGGTTGATTGACAAAGAAAACCGTATATAATTCATTCTTTAATCAACTACATAAGTCGGCAGCTTCAACAAATTCAGAAGCCCTAATTTTCGAGCAAGAAATGGAATGAGCTTTCATTATCACAAACAAGGAACGGGCCGACATAGATAAAGAGATAAAAGGGAGACTCCTTTATTATTATTTTGGCCCGGCCTGGTTAATTAAAATTAGGGTTTTTTAATTTGTTTAATTTTGTTTTAATTGTTTTTAAATTTGTAATTCCTTTTAACTTCTGTGTATTTTCTAGTCGTGTGACTAGGGGACAAATTACGTGATGTAGTTTGAGAATTTGCAACTCAGTTGCTAAGTTGTGGCAGGGTTTTGAGCATAGAGTTAACGTTAGTCGATAGCGGGTGTCGTGAGTTTACGTGTGTAAGCGTCTGAATACTTAATTTCTAGTAGAAACCTTGGGGGCAGCACGTAGGCAGGGTTTTGCCGAAGCTGGGTAAATCTGTGTGTTCTATTTCTGCATTTGTTTATTATTCTGCTATTTTCTATGCTGCTGTTACACGACTATTATCTGTGCTGAAATTATTTTATATACTTCTGCAATAAATTTTTATAATTAATAGTATCACCCTATTCACCCCCCCTCTAGGGTGAAATCGATCCTACAAAGTATTTTTGGCCTATGTCAAACGTATATGTGAATGTCATGTGGTTATATGTATGTGTCATTGTACTCGACATGATCAGCTCTCTAAATCACTATACTTCTTCCTTTATGTACTCGGTTCATGATTCCTTGGTAAAAGTTAAGCCTTAAGTTTAAAAATCAATAACTCAACATCCACTAAGTTTTGAATCATGATACCAAATCAAAAATTGTTTGTTTTTGAGCAAAGAACATTTTAAAATTTATTTCATCGATTTCATCCAGCCAAGAGGGAGAAAACTCCATGAAACAGTGAGTGGGTTAGTTTTGGTCAAATTTCGACTATCGTAATTTTAAAAATGGATTATACAATTTTGATCGTTGTTGAAAAACACGATTTTTAAGAATGATTTCATGATTTTTAGTGCTTTGTGGAGGAAGGAATGTTGAGATGATCGTATTTGGGGGAAACGCCAAATTCAGGCGTTTTGGTTGATTTCATGGCTTGTCGATTGGCGTGGAGGGGCGTTGGGTGATGGCGAACTCGAGAAAAATGGTTTCTGTAGCGCGTGGAAGCGTGGTGAGGTCATTTTAGAGTTTAGTGTGCTAGTTGTGGGGTCTCAGTTTCAAGGCATTCACTAGTACAAAAAGTGCATATTGCTTCGCCTCATTTGCATCAATTGAAGTAAAAACTGATGCAAATAGAACTATTTGCATCAGTTCTATCTTAATAACCAATGCAATTGGTACGTGGAAAGCAATAGGTAATAAAAAATCAAATTTGCATCGGTTACTAAGATAGAACTGATGCAAATAGTTTTAGTCGCATCGGTTTTAAAGTCAACCGATGCAACTACACGTTGATGGCAAAGATATGAAATTTAGGTGGGAAATAATGAAAAATTGGCTCCAAAGTAAGTACTTTGGATAAATGTACTCCTTCCTCCTCAATATCCCACTCCGAAAAAGAAATTCTTCTCCTCGTTCTTTAAACAAAGGACAACAACTAAAAGAGAGGGTTAACAAATTCTGGAAATCTAAACAAAGCGAGAAACTGGTAAATCTCAAATTTCAACTTCATTCAAACCTAAAGCTATTGGAGCCATCACAGATTAGAGTAGTGATATGGCGGAGGTCGAGCTGCGTGGCCGAAGGTGTTGGTATTGGTGGTGGCTGCATTCAGGTGATGGCGGGCTAGGCTAGGCGTCCGGTGGTGATGCAATTATTCAGCGCTGCTATTTAATTAAGGATTTAAGGTGAGTAATTTCTCACAAATCTATCTCTAAATTTGTGAATATGGTTTCTAGGTGAATTCTTACTGTAATTGCTTGGACTTGATTATTAAATTGTGTGTGTTGTTTGAAGATTTTGTAGCATTGAATTGAATGCGTCCATGCCCTTACTTTGAAATTGATACACATTTTCTTATTAGCTTTGATTCACTGCATGCTAAAACGAAAATGTCCCTGATAGTTTTCTTCTTAGTATGTTGCCTCAGAGAATGATGACTACACACTATTGTTTTAACTTGCACGTCTCTGCCTATTGCCCTGTACTTGCTCATTCATGAAATAAAAGAAGATGGTCTCAGCCTTACTTATTGCACATCCTATATTGTTTAATTTGCACGTCCTGAACATGTACTTCGCCTTGGAAAATGGCCACCCACTTAAGCATTTTTGCTTGAATTATTTCGTCCCTGATGCCAAAATTTGTTGCCATGAATTGAGTCACGCCCAAAGTCAGTTGCCTTCTCTTTGTTTCGTTCGCCACTGCCATGGTATGCATATATCAAAGTGGGTTACCTGAAACCTCACTATGCCTAGCACTATAAATTACATTTATGTCACCATTATAATTAACCTAGGAGTTATTGAATCTGAATTGAGTTGTGTCAGTGCAATTATCAAAGATAAGCTAAATCAAGACTGGCATGTGATCGCTTATTAAGTGGTTCATGTTGATGGCATGTGCATTAGGGAATATAATGTTGCATTCAAAGTTAAAGAATGTTCTATCAATTTTCCTACGAGTTGAAATTTTTTCACCACCTCTCTATGTGTACTCATTACCAATGTAGTGGATTTCATGAAGACCTATAATTGCATAGTATTAAAATGTCTACATTTGCATTTCTTGAGCTATTGTCAAGACCAATCGTGTCTTGATCAAACATAGTTAAAATCTCTATAAATGATCTAGGGAATACTAGTTATACTAGCAAGCTCTCTTGTGTGATCCCAAAGTTTTATTCTTTGAGCTTAAGTGTGAAACCCATAGACACAAGTAAATTCTAGGTTGACGACACCAATATTTTGAAGTGCACGGTTAACATATTGTTGCTTCTATGTTTTCTATTTGCCTCTACATTGTAGCCTTGCAATTATACATATTAATTTAGGCCTATATGTGAAATTCTTCATTGGTGAATAGTAGCAATAAATTGTCTTTGGTTTATTTGTACTTAGATATATACTAGTTGCCTTGAAAATAGATTATATAATGTACTGATGTATCACGTCCCTTCCTTCCTGTTGGTAAGAAAAAAAATGGACATACCCATGCATTGAAATATCAGAAGGAAAGGTACCTTTCTCTTTATTAGTTTAACATCTAGATGGACCTTCTGTTTGTTAATTACTTAAGACATTAATTGAGGCTAGTTGTCTTTTTATACAAACTCACAGAGCATCTTATGTTATGGAACAACTTGCCCTATGAAACTTTAACTGCAATATCTTTAATTTTACTTCAGGGCAGATGTTCATTTATTTCCTTGCCCATTCTCTGTAAAAAAAAGATGGACATCATTATAGTATGTCGATCCTTAAAAAAGGATGGACATTAATTTAGGCTTTTAACATGTTCTCCAAACAGGTGAAAACTCAAAATATTATTTTTCTTTCAGAATCTGATGAAATATAAGGAATTTTGAGGGAACATGGTAGCAAACATGAGGTTATACACAATGACATATATTTAGTTTTTCTTTGAAATAAGTCATTAAAAAGGTGAAAGGTATTTGTACCAGTTTTGAACCCATCATGTATCAAACTGCACAAGTCATGTCTGTTATTTTTGTTTACTTACTCATACCATTACATTGAATTGAATATATTTGAGTAGCCAAACTATTTTTATGTGTCCACACTCAAGTGGGTTAATCCAGATTGAGTTTATGCAGAGCCAGTTGTGAAATGATATTGTATGTAAAAGTCATGATGATGTTTTTGCAACTAACTCTACCCAGAGATGAATCAGCAGATATTTAAAATTATTAATTAATGAATCAGAGGTACAAAATTTCGAAGATTCTTTGATTCTTTTCCAACATTTTTTGTAATTTATGGTTAATCTAATAATTGTTACCTTGTTAATAGTTTAATTTGTATATTTTACATTTTCTTCCCAATGGTGTCATTTTCCCTCCAAATATTAAACAATGAAGCTGGGCTTTAATTCATTTAATCACCTTAAAGGTTGCTGTCACTCCTTGAGTTTAAAATTCAAATGATGACGTCAAACAAATTGCTTCCCCACCTTACAATTTATTTTTAACTTATCCCACTTGTTTAATTTCCATCATTTTAATTGGTAGAGGTAGTAAATTAACCTTATTGCTTGCACTTACATGACTACATAACAAATGTATTTATTAAATGACTATTATAAATGGACATTGTCTGTGTACGTATTCAGTTTGTTCTTGCCTTCTTAATGTATTTTTTCTAACTTTAGTTTGCAACATAGAAACTTTTAAACAGAGTAGGAAGATTAAGTGCCTGTTGGTTTAGCTTTTTCCATTAACCTTCAGTCATCCATCTACTAACAATTCATTCAGTTTAATGGGCAACAATATTGAAAACAATGTTCTTTCTGAAACTCAGGTATGGGTTATTCACTTTCATTAATCCTTAGTTTTTTCGTATACATATTTTGGGTGTCATGTGGAGCTCTTTCTACACTTTGTATTTTTTACAACTCAAATCAAATGTTTTTAACTCATGATGGTATTTTGATCAATGTTTAAAGAGAGTATTCATAACAAAAATGATAGGAGAAGGGTATAGAAACGATGAATCGGAGTAGGAAAGTATGTGAGTATTGATGGTTGAACTGTAGGGGATGGTTGCAGCAATTAGGTGATGTGAAGTATAGAGAATGGCAATTCTGTGGTGTTCAGGTGAGTTGATGTGAATATGAAGTGTTTAGCAGTATAGTTTGAAATGATATGTGTGAGTAGGCAGGGAAGTATGGTATAGTATGAAATTGTACTGGTGGGTAAGTTGTATAAAGCAGAGGGAAGTTGGAAAGGTTGAAGTGCAGTGGCAAGTGTGGTATAGTAGTTGAAGTAGTGGGTGGGTAGTTGTATGTATGGTAGTATGAGAGGTATGGCAGTAGTGAACTGTACCAGTGTATAGTGTGTGAAGGGTGCAGCAGTTTGGAGATGTCTGAAGGCAATAAAGCAGTAGAGGCAAGGCAGTGTTGTGAACTGTTGTGTGTTTTTTTCTAATTTGTAAAACACTTCAATCATACAGTTAGCAGCAGAGGTCAGGTGGCAAGTGGAGTGGTATAGTTGTTGTGAATTGATGAATGTGAATGAAAGGCAGTTGAGGGACTTGACTGCAGTGAAGTGGTGGAGGAGCAGTTGATGAATGAAGTGCAGATGTTTTTGACAATAGTGTTTGGCAGAGAAGTGGTTGTAGGCATATAGCAGCAGTAAATGGATATGAAGAAGTATGGGACCGTTGATGTTCATTGTGGTCAGTTGAAGAAGTTGTGTTCGTTGTAGAAGTAATAGGCAATGGATGGTAGGCATGTAAATGATGTTTCTGGGCAGGTAGGGGTAGTGAGATGGTTCGCAGTGCACAGTTTTGTTGGTGGTGGATGGTAGTTGAAAGAGAACTATCATTTCATAATTTCGAACATGTGAAAATCTTCCATTCATATTTAGACCTTGTAGAGCAATATGAATATTTTGGCAAAAATTTGCTATTTTAAATTTTGTCATGCAATTTTAAGATGCATTAACCTGTAAGCCATTTTCACATGTTTATTTCTTGTTTTTCCAGGTTCAAGTTGACATTGCAAAAAAAGAAATGCAGCATATGGTTTTGAGCTGAAGCCTAAAAATTTGGGTTTTCAAGATTCCATGAAGTTTTTAAGGTTTTTACTATACTATTTCTTAATGGTTGTACTAATTAAAGATCTGAATTAAGACTATATCACTTAATGATTGTACTAAAGATCTGAATTATGCTGCAAAAATGAATGTATGTACCATTATTTTGTATAGATTATTAACACTTTAATTGATATATGTTTATTTTGGTATTATGTTATTCAGTTTGTATTTTCCATCAAATTTAATTTTAAATGATTGTAATATTGCATGCAATAATTGTTTGTTATAATCAATATATATATATATATATATTTATATATATAAAATCTATTTCAGTACTGTAATAATGGTTTCGGAGAATGGCTTTTTTGCATCAGGTATAAATAGCTGATGTAATAGAGGGATTAGTTTGCATCGGTTGTTATAAAAAACCGATGCAATAGAGGGATTAGTTTGCATCGATTTTCAACAACAACCTATGCAACAAGTTCCTTTGTTGCATCGGTTTTCATTACAATCGATGCAACATGGGGGCTGTGTTCAAATAACCAACCATGATATTTTGCATCAGTTGTTAGTAACAACCGATGCAAAAAGGACCTTTATGCATCGGTTTCAGAACTGATGCAAAAGTGTTAAGCCTGTTGCATCGGCTGCATATGCATCGGCTGTTGAACTGATGCAAAAGGGGGGTAAACAACCGATGCAAATGGCCTGTTTTGTAGTAGTGATTGGTGACGTCGATGGGGAGGTTAGGCGTGCGGTAAGGGGGAAAAAGAGGAGGAGGTCGTGGCGATGGTGTTGGCGAACTCTGGGGGTGGTGGTTGGCGAGACGAGGGGTTTGAATGGCTTGGGTGTGTTCCAATATTTCGTTTGGTATTCAAAACTTTGAACTAGTGGTTTTGGTCGCATTCCAGGTGGATGGTCGTGGTGGCGGGAGCGAGGGTGAAGTGTGAGGATGTTTGGCGGCAAGGTTAAATTGCCGGAGGAAGGGTGCACGTGCACACATCCAGGTGTGTGCACATCTTCGTGCTTTGCAATGGAAGGGAGGAAAAAAAAGAGTAGCAGGGGAAGGAAATGGAAAAGAAAGGGAAGAAGAAAGGACCGGGTTTGTCTTTGTGGGCCGATGATGGGTTCTTCTTCTATCTCTTTTCTTCTTAACCCCTAATGATCCGGTATTTCCGGTACTCGATTACTCGGCATTCTACACAGTGAATGTATTATTGTTGATTTTTGAGGGTCGAAAACCGCCAGGTCGTTACACAATCTATTTTGGATTTGAGATCCAATTGAAAAAAATTGATGCCACTTTTATTACCAATCTATTAATATAACTGTTGTTATTATTAAATAGCCTCTGGTTTCTCTCAAACCAAATATACCAACATATTATAGTGAATAAAGTATCTAGTCAAAATCAATTTCCCTTTTTAAACATAAATCTTAAGTAATTTCAGTAAAAATCACAATCAGTAACTTTAGTTGTAGAACTAAAGTTAAATATTTTAAGAGTATTATTAAGAATGTAACAAGTATCCATACAATCATAATATACATTATTAATATTTTCAAAATACAAGTTACAAAAAGTACATTTATTATCAATTGGCAAATTCTTTCTTTTTAAAAGTTCAATGGTATTTAGCTTCCCATGCATGATTAACCACATATGAATCTTACCTTTTGGTGGTGCATTTGCTTTCCAAATAAGATTAAAAGTGTTATTAGTAATGCCTGAGAAATTAAGAAATTCATATAATGAATTAGAAGTGAATTTCTTACTTTTATTCGAATCCCGGTTAATAATATAATTTTCATTATCAATATTATATAAATTCAATCTTGCACATAACAAAGAAAGTTGTTTGAGAGTTGTATCTTCTAAGATTCTATTAAAACTAAAGTTCCAAGGGGGATCATTATTCAGAGAAAAAACATCTCTAATTAAAGTATTTTTAAAGTTACAAATTTCGAAAAGTTCTTTATATTCGATCCTAAGAGGAATGGCTGATAACCAACTATCATGCCAAAAAGTTGTATTATTTCCTGAATGAACGATCGTATTAGTACCAAAGTTATAAATATCATTACATTTTAAATTTGATTTCCAAAAATTAGACAATTTATTATTAATTAAAGGTGTAACTTGGTATAAATTAATACTACCATTATAATAATGTTTAGATACAATTTCTTTCAAAATAGAATTTCATTTATATCCTTGAATTTCCACAACCATTTCCCTAATAAAAACAAATTCATTTTACGCAAATTAATAACACCTAGTCCTCCTTCCTTTTTCGATTTACAAACGGTTTCGCAGTTAACTAAACATTTTAGACTACTGCTAGGATTATCACTATTCCATAAGAAGTCCCTTCTTATTTCATCAATTTTATTGATCACCCATTCTGGAAAAAGATGCTTAGACATCCAATGTAACGACCCGTAAATTTTAACGGTTTTATAACGTAATTAACTGAAATTTCGCTTGAAATTTAATTATAAAATTTAGCAATGAAAATTTGATATTTGGAATACGTCTAATTAAACATAGCAAATGGTAGATTTTCAGTGGTAAAGATGAAAGTTTGTTCAGTTGTGAGATTTCAATTTAAATTTAAAATCAGTTGAAAATGAATGGAAATAAAATATTTTCAAAATCTAAATATTTTTAAATAATAAAAATGTAAACTATTTTCTGAGTGAGACGTCATATTTCGTTTCGTCAAATTTGGACTTTTCTAGCCCCATTTATCTTAATTTCGGCAAATTTGCAGCAGTTTAACAGCGAAATCTCGACTTTTGATAGGAAGGTCATATTGCTGATATCTGTGTACCATTCTGTTTGTCCCGTCGTGCCGATCTCCATAGTATACTCAATTGTGCATTTCGGTGTCCGGTATGCGGTGATAACCACGAAACGGTTAACTGTATCGGTACCGTATTTGAGCCTTTTGGTTTTGATGTGTCCTTCCATTATTCTCTGTGCAAACGAATAGCCATCAGCTATTAATAATTTCAACTTTTACTGTTGCTTTTCCAGTGACTTTTATCATTCCTATGGTTCCAATATTTATTTTGGTTCGTTCACTTTTCTTGGACTCTTCCCTTTCTCTTCGTTTCTGACTTTGCTTCTAATATATATATATATATATATATATATATATATATATATATATATAAAGTTCATATGTTTGTTGTGAATCTGTTGCACGTTCTTTTCATTCGCCTGTGGAGCCGCTTCCTATTCTTTCTTATGTTTTGCTTTTCAAAGAAATAATATATAATTATATAAAAGTATATAATATATATAAAAAGTTCATTTATAAGGAGATGGCTCATTTCTTTTACCAGCTAGTGCTCCTTTCTTCCTCTACCATAAACATATATATGCTTATAAGTTGCAAATCCAGTCGCCCTTCCTAATGCCACCCATCGCCGAGACCAAACCACACACTCCCCACCTCCGATCATTTGCCAGCCCACCACGTTCTACCGAAGCCATCCCCTACAGCCATTTCCCCTGTAGCTCCACCTGCTCCACTTTTCAGCGAGCCAGTCACCATCGCCTCAGCCACACCCTAGACCACCGAGCCAATCATCAATCCCCATCCCTTATCGAACTCCACAACCCCGCCATCTTTCCTTCTACCTCAGTGCCGAACTCCCCTTTTCCTCCTCACGCACACAAGCCCGCCCTTCATCACATCTTCGCCGAAGCCTCCCCTACACCATGAACAAGCCCAGCCGATCAAAACCCAACCGGCCATCATCTCCTCTCCTCCGCCCAAAGCTGCCACGCAACTACTTCCAGACCACACCCCTTGACAGCGCCGAGATCCACCACTTCCTCCTCCATGACCTCCGCCTCCTCTTCCCACGTGATGCGACCGGATCTGACCCGTGAACCCTCCGTGTAACAACCCGCATATTTTACGATTGTATATTTAAATGTTTTATTTAAATATAGCATCGTTAATCGGATTAAAGTCCGAAAAGCTACTTTTTGTAAAATTCGAATTGGGACTCTAGACCACTTCCATTGAGTCCAAAATGGCGTTTACAACTTTTTTGAGTATAAACATCGATATGTTTGAAGTTGAGTAGAATTTGCTATTTTTCTACTTGGGCTTTGGGTTTCAGCCCACTAAACCATCATAATACCCTAACTCCAACCCCTCTCCTCTTCATTCATTTTCATTTCCTTATACACTCTAGCTCAAGAGAAAATGGGGGAAGTGATTGGAAATTAGAATTCCAAAACCCTATGGGAGATTTCTGTGGGAGATTTTGTGTTTATTCGTGTTTCACCTATGAAGGGTGTTGTGCGTTTCAGTCAATCGGGAAAATTAGCACCTCGATATATTGGTCCATTTCCCATCACCGAACGCATTGGTTCCGTGGCTTATCGCCTTTTATTACCGACTCAGTTTTCTGCTATTCATGATGTATTCCACGTCTCTCAACTACGGAAATGCCTTCGAGATTCCGATTCTATTCTTGAGCCCAGTGTTAGTGAAGAAATTGAAGTTTCACCAAATTTGACTTATGAGCACCATTCTATTCATATCATTACTTCGGAGGTTAAACGCCTTCGAAATAAAGATGGTCTTCTTGAGAAGGTTCAATGGTCCTCAAATCCTAAGGATTGCTCTTGGGAATCTTGAGAATTCATCGAGCAAACACATCCGGACCTACTCTTTCGTGCTCTTTATGGTGAACTTCTCATTTCAAAATTTCTTCTTTTGTGTTGATATGCTTTAGTATGGTTGTACTTTTTATTTTCTTCTTAAGTATTGCGAGGATGCAATTTCTTTAAGGAGGGGAGTCTGTAACAACCCGCATATTTTACGATTGTATATTTAGATGTTTTATTTAAATATAGCATCGTTAATCGGATGAAAGTCCGAAAATCTACTTTTTGTAAACAGTCGAATTGGGACTCGAGACCACTTCCATTGAGTCCAAAATGACATTTACAATTTTTTTGAGTATAAACATCGATATGTTTGGAGTTGAGTAGAATTTGCTATTTTTCTACTTGGGCTTTGGGTTTGAGTTTCAGCCCACTAAACCATCATAATACCCTAACTCCACCCCCTCTCCTCTTCATTCATTTTCATTTCCTAATACACTCTAGCTCAAGAGAAAATGAGGGAAGAGATTGGAAATTAGAATTCCAAAACCCTAGTTTGTTTAGGAAAGATCAACTTCAAGCTAGAAATCAAGGAGAAGCTTAGGTAAGCATCCTCTTCATCTCCTCCATCTCTATCTCCCTTCAATTTCAGAAATTCCTAAACCCTAACTTAGGAAAAACTTCACCTTTGATAATAGATTGAAGATTCTAGAGGTGTATTGAAGAGGAATTGGCCTTTCCTTTGTTTTAAAGCTTCTCATTCGTGTTTTTGAGTTTTAAAGGTGAGTTCTTTAACACACATCTACGTCTATAGCTTTCATTGTTGTTAGGTATGAATTCCTAGCATCTATTTCGTGTTCATTTGCTTTGCTTTGAAATGGTTTTGTGAATTCTCCAATTTTTGGTTTTGAAGTCCAATTTTATGAAAATCCTACTATGGATGTTTGGACATGTTGTTTGGGGTGTATCGAAGAGCCTATAAGGCTGGGTTGTCACTTGGCGTGAATCCCTAGTCGTTGTTTCTCGTCCGATCACTCCCGATATGTTTTGGCCAGTTTGGCCCAGGGTAATTTCTGTCCAGCTGAGTGGTTCAGACGTCTGAAATGCAAGTTCAGACGTCTGGAATCAGACCTGGAGCAAAAATATTCACGGTAGAAAAGTATAAAAAAAGGGCAGAGACTAATTCTAGATGTCTGAAATATAGGGTCAGACGTCTGACTTGAAGTTTCAGACGTCTGGGGGTTCTCTGGATTATTTCCAGAGAACAAATTCAGACGTCTGGATTCTAAACCAGACGTCTGGTCATGGCTCAGACGTCTGCTTCGATATTCCAGACGTCTGGGTGGTTTTCTGAACTATTTCCAGAAAACAAATCCAGACGTCTGGATTCCAAACCAGATGTCTGGAAACGTTCATTTTTGCCTATTTAGGCTGTTTTGAGTGGATTTCCTATTTTTAATCGATTGTTGTTGATCCGGATAGTTGTCATCACTTATTATCGACTTTGATGACTTCTTTCTTTGGATTTTTGGGAATATCCATTTGATGGATTTGATATCGATTTCTATGGTTTTGATTCACGTCTTCGAATGTGAATCTTTGGTGATTGATTGTTTTTACAATCATTTTTGTGATTTGTCACTTTCAAATACAAAGGTTTCTATACTAGTAGTAAATATTCAAACTCTTTCACCAAGATGTTTTCAACTCTATTTTAATACAAATCTCGTTTATAAAATCGTTTTCCAATCTATTAGTATATACAAAACTTTACCTCATTCGTATGAGAATCTAATTAAACGACTTAGTAAAACAAGTGGTATGAAACGCTTGCGTTTACTTCGTCGGTTAATTCTTGGACTTGTTCGATTGAACTCTTGTAACAATTTTCGAGTGGAAATCTACAATTTGTTCGTAAATATTTAAGTTAAGCCAGTGGTTATGGGACATGAAGCTAAACTCATTTATTTACTAGCTTAGTGTGGTTCACACTTTTTATTGATCGATGATGATCATTTTGTGATTTAGACTAGCGATGTGCGATGTCTATTTGTTTGTGTGGGGACTAAAAACCCCATTTGTGGAACTTCGGTTCAATTTGTTGGGGTAGCGACCCATGGTCTTCGGGCCGTTGTGGAGCTTCGGATCAAAATTGATGGTTAGCGACCATGGAATAGCGTTCCATTTGTGATACACGTGTTGGTGAGTTTTCATGCTCCCGTTTGTGATAGGCCTTCCCCCCTTTTGTGATTTTTGGATTTCCTGATGTGATTTCTAGAATTTGTGTTTCACCAATTTTCGTGGTTTGCATTGATAAGCTCTATCAATATTTGTGTTTTGGTGAATAATTTAAAGAATGTGATTCTTTTTGGTGTTTTGAGATGATTTGAGATATTGTATGATTTTTGTTGTTATTTGATGTATACTTGACATAGTATGGCATTTTTGTTATCATACATTTTTGGTCATATCTCTTATCCTATCTCATTTTATCTGATATTTATAGCTAGACTGATCCGTTTATTATTTTCTTCTTAAATAATACTCGGGTCAGACCGAGGTATTTCAGGTGCTTTTGCTTGACTTCTTATCAGGGTTCATCATCTGATTTTTGGCTAACTACTTTAGCATAGTAGTTTTTGTTAGTATACATTTGAGATAGAGACTCCTTGATGTATACTTATTCTTTTGTCTAGCACTTGTATCTATTCTTTTGTGATGTAGTGGATTTAGTTTGACCACTACTTTGATGTACACTTCTATGTGATATATTCATATCTTTTTCCGCCTTTGTGATATGAATATGTGTGACTGATTTGTGTTATGATTATTTCTATATTTGTTTCCGAAGTCCACATAGCCACTGTGTGGTAGCTTTGTATTTGATATGTCGGATTTCCTCTTGAAATGAAATGTAAGTTATATTATCTGACATATCGGTACTCGCACAAAGCAATTACACAGATGGTCGCTCCTCAACAGCCTTATTCTTCGTGCTAGTTGACGGCATTACCCCGTAGTGTCCTTGGCTAGTGTGAGTATAGAGGTGGGGCGTCACACTCCGCAAGCTGAGCTTGTCACCTTCACTTCAGTCCAGACGTGGGTGAGCAGCTCCTATTGTTTACATTTACATTATATCATGTGTTAGTATTTATACTTATATTGATATTTGAAAATAAAAATATATGAAATATGTTCATGCTAGTATTTTGAAACGTGTGTATATATAAATATATATAACTGTTTATAAGGTATATGTTTGTTAGTTATATATCTGACCTGTATATATGTTTATATAAGAAATACAACTTGTTTGTTTATATATATATTTATATAAGTTATATATGTATTATCATGAAGTAAGTTTATATAGATTATATAAGAAATATTGATTTTAAAATATAATATGTATGTGATTATATATTAGTTTATATATATACAAATATACATGAGTTTAGTTTCCAAAAATATATATATAACATATGTACGTTTTATATATACTGTTTTATATACAGTATGTAGGTGCTTTGAGTCGAAGGAATATGGTATATATATGAGTCAGTATTTCAGATTAGAAGTATAAATTTTAAGTTTAAATAATATATATATGCAAGTCTGTGTATTTAGATTTAAAGTGTGTGTCTATATATATATATATATATTAAATAAAAAGTATACTTGGATTCCATTTTTAAAGTATATATATAAGTATTGGGTTTTAAATATAATATATATCTTTGATTTTTAAATTTATGTGTTTTAAAATTTATGATTTTGAATTATATATATATTATTTTAGTATTTGTCTTAAATTTAAATATCGATTTTTATAAAATAATAATAATAATATGATATCTATTTTCCGTTTATATAAAGCTGATTTGATCTGTTCTCATTGATTCCTATTTATCAGCCTTGTCCGTCAAATCCGTGTTAAGCTTACTTCGCTTTGTTGTTTGGGTTGATCAATTTCTGAATTCGTGATTAATTCCGTGTGCTTGTCCTATTCTCTCTAGCCTCGAAAGGTGAGCAATCACTCACGATTAACATTCTTATATATAGAAAATTTAATTCACATGAAATGATGATTGAAATATGCTGTTTAATTTGAATTGTTAAATATTTTAAATATTAAATATGATATGCCAATATCTGCAATTGTTTACTTGTGACATATGACACCATAACCCTGTTGTATATATTATATTTGAATTTGTTGTTGATGATATATGCCTGTTGTTGATATGTTATATTATTATCATATTTGTTCTCACTCTACAAGTTCCCTGTTAATTTAGAAATCCATATGGGTTGAAATGATACATACCCGAACGATCTTGTAGAATAGGGGAAAATCGTTATGGGTTGAAATGATAAACCCAAACGATTTTCATTAATTTTGGAATTTGGGATTGTGGGTTGAAATGATATATACCCGTAGATATTTAAATTGCGGATTGAAATGATAAATATGTGTATCACTTGACCATAGGATAGAAAATTATATACGGACACCGTTGGTCTATATTTTGAAATGATTCCAAAGTTTTGGAAGGAAGAAATTTGATTAAATATTGATTTTTAAATATAATATAAAGATATTTTATTTATAAAATTAGATTTTTAAATTTATATGTTTGGAAATTTTAAATTTATAAGTTAGTTTTGAAAATATAAATTTTAAGATTTTACTTATAATTTTATTATTTTTAAATATATAAAATAAGATTTAAAGTAGATTTATTAATAAGATTTAAATTGATATAATTTATTTAAATAAAATTTAATTTAATTAGTATATATATAATATGTCTAAATATTTATTTAAAAATTTACATTAGTATTTTAAATAGATTTTTTTGTAATAGCTTTAAATAAATAGAGGTTGAAAAAAAATAAAGTAAAATTGACTTGAAATTTAATTGGTTAATAATTGAATTTAAATAAGAATTTAATTGAACTTATTGACTTTGAGATTTGAAAGGTATGATTTATAACTTGATTTGATGAAAAGTGATTAAATGAATATTCTCAACTTTAAATGAAAATTGAGACTGAATATTTAATTTTGATTTAAATTTATAAATTGAGATTTTATATAATTATTATTAAAATTATTAAGTGAATATTTTCCAATTTGAATAAAATTAAAATTGAATGTTGAAATATAAATGAAACTTATATTGTAAATGTTTGAATATTTAAACTTTGAATCTTATTGGAATTGAAGTGATAATTCAAACCTGGATTTGAAATCGATATAAATTGAAATGGTTTATTGAAAATTTGAATTGTTAACCTTTTTAATTGAAATTGTTGAACTGGGATTTGATTAAATTGAATTTTGGAATTTAAGTTGATTTGAATCGATTTGTGAAATTTGAGGAAACTAATTTTATTATATAAAGTATTTTTAATATATATTATTTAATCTATGAACTAATTTCATTATATAAAATATTTTTAACATATTAACTATTTTTAGTTTATAACTATTTTGATATATATACTAATTTCAATATCTAAACTGTTTAAGTTGGAACTGTTATGATTACGGAAGTGTTATGATTTCAAAAGTGTTATGATTTCGAAAAGTGTTATAATTTTGAAAGTGTTACGATTCTGGAAATGAATATTATTTAAAGTGAATAATGATATCAAATTGATATGGTTTTGAAATGAATATGATATTTGGATATGAAGTATGAACTATTTGAAATGAAATGACCACGGTGTGAAATAAGCGTTTGGTTGTTAAAGAGACCGAGATCGGATATTGTCATACTCTCTGCCAATACCGAAACCACTTTAACAACTTGTACGTGGTGGAGATTCCAGAACGAAGTAGGATGGTTTGGCGACGATTCTATATGAGGTTTTAGCCCAGCCCTGACTCCCGTGAGTCAGCTTGATGTGGTTAAAACAGGAGCTATACCGGGCCAAGTGAGGTCATTCCCCCTATTGGACACATTTCTTCGATACCATTCTATTGCTTTTGTGATTCGATTGGGTGCACCTTTAATTTAGGAGTGTGTCTCGAGGTGGATGGTAGTAGCTGCTATGCATTACCACCAGTCCGGGAGTGCAAACGGTATTTCTACCTTGGCATTGCCTCGCGTGCCTTGTCACATGCCTTATCGCGCCTTCTACGAGTTTGGTTTGTTTGTGCCTATGGAGTGCTCCCTGATAGCCCACCTGCGGGTGGAGTTTACAGTATCTGTATAGACTACAGCATTATATAAAATGTGTTAAGGGGGATATGGGTAACGCCTTAATGCTATTTTAATACTTTACTTTACTATAGACATTATTATAATAGCGTATATTACTACATAGTAGATAGTTCCACGGATCCTTAGAGGATGGAAATCCCAAACATCCTTTAAGTTATTTGTATTTTAGTTGACATTTCACTTGAGTTGAATTTACTATATAAGAATGTTAAACCTGACTCGAGTGTTTTGTGTTTTGCTTTATGCTCGGGTCAGACTGAGTGACATAGCATTTGAGACTCACCTATGGATTTTGGAGCTTCGCTTGAAGATCGGTTTGTCTATTCAGCTCTCCTGTTACTTCAATTTATTCCAGTTGTATTTGAGACTACTCTGTATTTGAGATTTCTGTTGTATTTTGTTTCATACTTTGTTGTTTATATAGTAGCTTCATGAACTACTATTTATCTATTCCGCTGCTTATTGTTATATTACTCTGTGTTTGTGATTCTATGATTTATTTATTTACTATATATGCTGATTTTGCCAAATATAAATTAACTATCTGTTGTTTCGAACAATTCAAGTCTGACATGAGTGGATGATTGTCGATTTGAACAGTTCGAAATGCCAGGTCGTTACATCCAATAAATCGGAAGCACAGATAAAACAGAATTGATGCGAACTAATCTACCCACTCTCCATAAAAATCTCCCATTTCAATTGGAAATTCTATTTTTAATTTTATCTATTATAATTAGTCAGTCATCATGTTTAAGTTTAGTTGGTCTAATCATAAATCCAAGATAATCAATAGGAAAATTCATGGTTTTGCAATTTAACGTATTAGCTACTAGACCCTCAACCTTATCAATGTCATTTAAAACTAAAACCGAACTTTTATCAAAATTAACTTTTGGTCCTGAAAGTAGTTCGAAGTTGTATAAAATAAATTTTAAGGGTAATGATGTGATTAGGCAAATGAGAAGTAAATAGTAAGGTATCGTCCACAAATTAAAGAATAGAGAGACCATTACATGAAATTTCGCTACCAACACACCCTAAAGATCCATTACCAACAGCTTTTTTAATTATCATAGTGAAAACATTGGCAACTAAATTAAATAAGAGAGGCAATAAAGGATTACTCTGACGTAAGCCACGTTTAGACTATATTTTATTACCTAAAATCCCATTAATCATTATAATAGAATTACCAATTTAAGCAATGTGATAATCCAACGAATCCATTTACGACTAAAACCTCTAGCTAGTAACATATCAATTAGAAAATCCCAATCAATCAAGTTAAAAGCTTTCGAAAAGTCAAGTTTTAGAAGCGCACATGTAATGTTATTCTTACAACAGTGAATAATGTACTCTTGAACAACTGCCACTTCATCCGTGATGTTTCTACCCTTAATGAAAGCAGTTTGTAAACAGTCAATTAAATCATTCATTCTTATACTAAGTCTACTCGCTAAAACTTTTCAAATAATTTTAACAGAACAGTTAATTAAAGAAATAGGTCTAAAATCTTTCAAATTATTAGCACCGATTTTTTTGTGTAATAGAATGAGGTTTTCAAAATTAAATCTTCCTAATTCCAGTTTCCTATTATATAATTCGTTAAACATGTTAATTAAATCAAATTTTAATACATTCCAAAGTAGTTTGTAAAATAAAATAGGAAAACCATCGGGTCCCGAGGCTTTATCACTAGACATATTGTTAGTAGCCTTCAAAATAACTAGGTAGAAAAAAGATTATCAATGTCATTAAGTGTTACGCCCCACTCCGAGACCCACATTAGCAAAGAGTATTACAAGATAACACCATCTGCTAATGCGGAGAATAGAGCTGGTTAGGAGCGACCATCTATAGCCTTGTCTTAATTATCTATTGAATACGCCGACAATGCTACTTCTTACTTAAATGGATCGACATATCCAATAAATACTTAATACAAAGCCATAGGTGGCTGAAGGATCTATCAGAATAAAATATAACAACTCAAATGTAATACACATCACAGAACAGAAGGTCATCACATACATTTACACATATACAGATACATTACAGAGTTTACAAAATGAGACATGTCAAGTGGTAAAGCAAACCACAATATACAGACGAGTCCAAACGAATACATATCAGAGTTACAGACAAAAAGGACTACACAAAAAGCTATAACAAAAAGGAGCTAGCAGAATAGTCCATGCGGAAGCAAAATAGGCTAAGTCCAATGTACCTAACCTGAAATATCTCGGTCTGACCCGAGTATAAAATACACGGGTCAGTCTAGCTAAACAAATCAATTAGATATACTAATGATAATGAACATACAAAATCATAAAGTACCACAAATATCTCCAAAAGAGATAACCAAATTATCTAACATAAGATGAATCAAAACAAGCCTCATATCATAGGCAACTCAAATAAACAAAGGACATACATATCCCAAACCAAGCCAAAAGGCAATTAACAAATACCAACAAAGGTACACAAGTTTCCACAAGGTAATCACTATATATCGTGTGGTTCAAAGAACCTACCCCGAAAGGCGATACACTAGGGGAATATAATTGTCAAAGAAACAGAAGATGCTCGAGCTTAGTACAAGGATCCATACGCCCGAAGGTAACGCTCGAAGGCAACGCCCGAAGGCAACGCCAAAAGACAACGCCCGAAGGCAACAAACCGTAGTGGCGGCACTGGACACCACTGTCCGGCGGAATGTGTCACAACTCTCAGAAAGGAACTCGGAAAGTGTTAACGTGAGTCCCATACCCCACGTTTGCACTAAACAGTTTACTAACCGTTAGCCAATTTCACACTCAAAGCAGTACAAAGTTCACCTCATCTCATCGGTAAACCAGACCCAAAATTCAAAACGATCAAACGAATAGATTAGGAATTAACTGAAAAGATAAATGCACGTGTTCATATCACTCATTTTATCTAATCATTTGATTCTCCTCCCTCTTCGCTCGAAGTGCAAAAATCATGTGTGTTTTAATTAGAGATTATAAATTGGAGAAACGAACTTTTAATACGATTAAAAAGATCATTTTATAAAAACCCGTGTACGAAATCAAAAAGGAACCATCAAAGTCAAGAATGCAATAACAACAAATTGGAACAACCCGAATCGGTTAAAGATTGGAAACCCAAGCAAAATAGGCAAAATAGGCAAAAACAAGCAGGTCAGTCGACTGACTGCAGAGGCTAGTCGACTGATCCAGAAACTCAAAAACTTCATTTCCTGCAGTCAGTCGACTGACTGCAGAGGCCAGTCGACTGACTGCAGGAAACAGAGACTCCTGTTTCTACTGACAGTCCCAGGAACCATCATTTTCTACAGCCAGTCGACTGACTGCAGGGGGTCAGTCGACTGACTGGCACTGGGGCTATTTTTCAGCCTATCAAAATGAAGAGCAACTCTTCCAATTTCGATCGGACGAGCAATGGGCGCTAGGGGTTTATGCCAATCGACAACCCAGCCCTATTGGCTCTCCAATACACCACCAAAAGCATGATCAAACATCAAAGCTATGATTTTTAGTGTTTCTGACTTCAAAACACCAAACATTGAAATGTTCACCAAATCAATTCAAACCAAAAGGAAATGAACATGAATAAGTGTTAGGAATTCATACCTAACATCAATGATATCAAGAGAAGTAGATGTGAGTTCAAAACTCACCTTTTTAACTCAAACAAAGATGAGAAGCTCAAATGCAAGCCTAGAACAATCACTCTTCAATTTCAACCCAAGGAGCTTCAATCTAAGCTCAAAAGAAAACATTTTCTAAGTTAGGGTTTAGAACATTTCAGAAATAGAAGAGGAAATGAAATGGAGAAGATGAAGAGAAGGCTTACCTAAGCTTCTCTTTGGTTTTTGGAGCAAGAAATGGAGTTTGCAAAAGAAACTAGGGTTTTGAATTTTAATTTCCCATTCCTCTCCCCATTTTCAGTTGAGCTTGAGAAAAAGAATGAAATGAGGATGAATGGATGAAGAGGAGGGCTGAGTTAGGTTATAGAATGAGTTGGGTGAAAACCCAAACCCAAAATCCCAACAGAAAATAGAAAAATTCAACTTACTCCAAACATATCGAAGCTTATACTCAAAAAAGTTGCAAACGCCATTTTGGACTCAATGGAAGTGGTCTCGAGTCCCAATTCGACCGTTTGCAAAAAGTAGCTTTTCAGACTTCAATCCGATTAACGATTCTATATTTAAATAAAATATTTAAATATTCAATCGTAAAATATGTGGGTTGTTACATTAAGATTAATTCCAGACTCAATGTGATATAGTTCATTCCATCTAACATTTATTATATGCTTGTTTTTATTATCAAAAATACCCCCATAATAACTAGTCAAGGCCTTATTAAGATTACTTTGTTAAACCAATTCCACACTATTCACAAAAATAGAATTTATTGTGTTACTACTTTTCTACCGTTAGCCATATTATGAAAAAAAAATTGTATTATTATCACCTTCATTAATCCATTAACTTTAATCCACTATGCGAATAGTGTTTTTAAAAGCTTCTTTGATCAAAACATTAACTTTACTCCACATATGTCAATTTTTATAACTCAAATCCCTTTTAAAAAAATTTAATATATTTATGGAATTTATTTCATATTTTTAAGGTTTAAAAATATCCATTTAAAGGATTTTGGCATTTTGGTTTCCAAACTGCTAAAGTGTGACGTTTATGAAATGTTGGTTTGGACACATCTAAAATTTTACTTAATGAAATTTTGATTTCCTTCTTTATTTGAAAAAAAATAGTTATAAGAGTTTGGAAAATTCTTATATGTGTATTTAACATGATTTATTTCCACAATCAAACAAGCATATCATATCACCATATAATTTATAATAAAAGTAAGTAGAGTTTCTTACTTGATATCCTTTTGATCTAGCTTTCAATCGACTATAGCTCCGCTATTCTGAAACCAGAGCTTAAGAATCTTTTGCTAAGACTCCTAGGGGTTCGGTCTTGGGCTTACAAGGGTGGTGGGATGCTTATATGGGTACAGACTTGGTAGGAGAAGAAGGAGAAGATTACTAACTCGATTTCGAACTCGAAGTGGTATATCTCTCTATCTTTTACGACTTATTTTGATAGAACTTTGACACCATTTTTGATTTTTCCTAAGAGGCTATGGAAGTATTAATGTAGAGGAGGAAGAAGATGAAGAAGCTTAAGAAATGAAGAGAAGAGAGTGCGAATGAAAGTGAGGATGGATAGCCTGTATTTATAAGCAAACATGTGAGAAAAATATCATGATATTTCTTTCACCACACATCACCATTGCATCATCCACCTCTATCATCATCACGCCGCACCATACCGCTCTATCTACTATACCCATGTGCTACTCATTTGTGTACAAATGATGGAGAGCTTTGTTCGTTTTGGTTAGGAAATATCATGATATTTGTAAATAAATATCATGATATTTATATTATTTTACCATTAGTAAATATTAAATGTAAATGGTAATTCTTAAGCGTTTTCATATGTTAATGGATGTATATATGTGTATATGTGCATATGTGTATATGTATGTCATATATAACCTACAACGTTGCACAACTTCTCTACGTCAAATCGTCACGAATTCCGATTTCGATTCTCGATCATATTTTCATTTCTTAGTTAACTATATATATTGGTAAATAAAGGTTGAAAATAATATTTCTACTATTATTTAAAAATTTAAAGGGCCTCATTTGATTTTAAAATAATCATCAAATCATTTAAACTCAATTTAAATTCAAAAATTGATTATTAGAAAATGATGATATTGTTGATAATGTCATAAAAAAAATTATTTCCAAAAATAAATAATTTTATTATGTATTCTTACTTATATGGATAAATAAGTGTATGTATTCAGCCTTGTTCATGATTTTTGATGGTTAAAAAGCAGCTTACCGATAAAAAGATTTTCGATCATTTTTTCGATATTTTTCCAAAGAGTATATTTTTGTAATTACTTATCAAAATAAGATTACCATTATTAATCATTGTTCAAAACAATATGATTTGTGTAATAAAACCTTATATTTGAATATTTTTAAATTAAAAATTATTTTCCAAAGTTATAAATTCATAGGTCGTTACAACCAATAAGGGTATTACTCAATCAGCAAAATCTTAACCTTTCTCCCCATTTTGTTACATCAAAAATAATAATAGTAATTGAATAGTAATGAATTTTTATTGAAAAATATAAAAACAAATCAAATGGGAAACATAAATAGAAAATCAAACAAAAATCTTAATTTTTTATTAATTAGAAACAAATTCCACTTTAGAGAAATGGTAGGATTATGGAAAATTTTATACAGTAACAGGAGTTTGGTATTTTTTAATAAAGGAAAAAATTCCGAATTATACTTTTAAGTATTATACAAAAATTATTAAGTACATTCTAACCATGCATAACCGTTAGGACTTTTAAATGAGGATAGTAGTTACTTAAAAATGAATGTCAAGTATTTTCTAACCATGCATAACCGTCAAAACTTTCAAATGATATTAGAATCTACTTGAATATTTATCTTTATCTTATATGAGTCTCATCTATGCATAACCATGAGAACTTTTAAATAAGAATGGAAGCACATATACAGAGATTAAAGTAATTCACCCATGCATAACCACGAGGACTTTTCATTGAAAGTAAATACTTTAGGATAAAATTATTTTGCAAAAAAAATGTTCCCATATTTTGAAATACCAAATTCTGCACACTGTATTAAATTATGGTGTATGGATGGAAAGAAATGTGATAGTGATAGAAATGATCATGGAATAAGTACCAAATTAGAAAATATTATAAAAGTTGTTTAATTTTCATGAAATTTTAACTTGTGCTTTCTCTTGTTTTCAAATATAATTTAATCACTATACATTACTTTCTCAAAAATAATTAATAATTTTGACAAGTTTAAATAAGTTTCAACTAGTAAACGATTTTATTTTCTAGAGTAAATCCTTTATCAAAATAAATAAGAGTATTTTCATCAAAATAAAAACCCAAGTTATTTAAATAAAATTAAAATATGTGAAAATCAATTTTCTACAAGGGGTTTTGTGAAAATTTCTGCCAGTTGAAAATAAAGTGAAAATAATTAATTAAATGCGAATATGATTTAAACATTATGTTTGATAGCGCTTGTATTTGGACTGCCCAAGGTGACATAAAACGGTATATAAGAAGACAAGCAAACCGTGAACTCTTAAAATCACACGATTTGTTTTTCAAAATTTTAACAAATCCAATTATTTCAAGCGAAGATAAAATCTTCATATCAGGTTAAAGCACATACATTTTGAAAATTTTCAATCAATGCTTTTATAGATGTAAAAAAGGCAATAAATTCAATCGTTGATCCAGAGTATCAAACAATTCCCTTTTTTTTGAAAATCGGTCCATTTGAAACCACTATTTGAATGCTTTGAGTCCATAAATGATTTATCTCAAACCATGAAATTTTTAGATACTAAAAAATGCCACTTATAAAAATTGGTTTCATTTCAAAATGATAAACCGATCAAATGTTATGACTGAAATACTACAACTTGTTTGAGTAAATCAGAAATATCTTTCAAGTAATATGCTTAAATGATTGCATTTTTTCAATATATTCCCTAATGAATTATCCAAAACTCAAAACAACAAAGTTATAGAATTATCAGTTAGATTTCCAAAACTTCAAAAACATCAAAAATCGGAGTAAAAATGTTCAAGTTATAATCAAATTATTACAGCCATGTTAAGAAATTCTAAAACTGTTTTCAAACAATACTCCAAATGATTTGTAATTTTTCACGTGTTTAAGTTCATATTTTGGAGAAATAAAAAAACTTATAGAGTTTTCAATATATTTTCCAGAACATCTTGAATTTTACAAATCAGAGTCAAGAAGCTTAAGATATGGCAAATATACTAAAGAAGTGTCAATAAAAATAGAATTAACAATAAGAGAACGGAATAGAGTTTAGAGATCATACCTTACTTACCTTCGATGTTGTGATATCCAACTGATTGATTAAAGAGTTGTTTTCGCCTTGGTTGCTTCATCAATCGATTGCCTTGCTTTGAGTGAACTTGGTTGCTTCAATAAGTCCAGTAATTCTTTGATTGAGGCTTTGGTATAGTTTAAATTTTTTTGATTTAGGTTATATTGGTTTTAACTCGACTGAATTTTTACCAATGATAATATGGATATTTATAGGAATCGATTTCCTACATTTTCGAATTGAAATGTTCAAACTTGACTTTGAGACTTTACACTTCGGCTGTTGATTTTTGATCGAACGCTATGATACTTTTTGACCCATTAATTGTTCGAATATATTGATATATATATATATATATTCGCATATATTTTGATTACACTTTGAAATAATTTTGACTGGATGATATCGATTTGGTTGCTATTTTCATGTCTATAACTTTGAATTCTTTCAATGTTGAGATGCTAGCAATATTTGTTTCATTGTTCGTTGCAAATCCATACTTGTTCTTTGACTTCCTGCTCTTGTGCCTAAGTGGTCACTGTCCTTACATGTGCACTAATACTTCCTTGCCTTGTATTAATGCCCAGTGATCGTGTGTATTGCATTTTGGAGTATTGTACCATGTGTGCATGTGTTCATTGTTGTGTAGCATTGACACTATCTTGTACTATTTAGTTCATGCTTCCAGTTTCTGATACTTTGGACCTTATGAGGTTTTGTGTGATCTGAATGGATTGAGGTTGCCATGCCTTGTGTGCATTCTGATGTGTCGTGAATGCTGAACTTGATCTTGTTTGTCTTATTTGTGCATGTCTAAATTTCCATTGTTATATTGCCTTATTGATTTGTTTACTGCATTTGCATTTTTATATGTGCACTGAATCCACCTGCCTTGAGTCTGGACTTATCTGTGCACTTGACATTCTCTTACCTCATGAGCATGTTTCTATGTACTGAATTGATGCATGCTATTTTGTTCATGTCCACTTGTATACTTGGTTTGAACTGAAATAATCCACTTGTTTCCATATATGTGCATACATATGTATGTATGTATGTATTTATGTGTGATTATGTGATGATACATGCTCATTTTAATGTGCACTTGTATATGCTGCTATTGGCCTGAGATGTTGTAGCACACATTAGGTCATCTGAAGCTCTTAATTGCTTTTCTATTCATTATTTACATGTATATGTATATTAGTGTGCTTTATTTTTCTACCTCTGACAAGTGCACTTGAGTTGAGTCCCAAACATGATTGCGCCTTTGCACACTACTTGATGCACTTGTGTTGAACCCGAGCTTGCTTGAGGCTTGATCTCGTGTATTTGTCCCTGCAATTTATTGATACAAGTGCGAATGGATTTGGTATATGTGTCCGGCCCTACGACATGTACAGTAATACACGGTGCATGGCATATGCTGCTCGTGCACATTTATTTTTGGTCCCAGTCTAAAATATGAAAAAAAAAACTCAAATAACCGAGGCAATATTAAATTATAAACATAATTTTTTTTGCAATTTAGGTTTGTTTCTTTTTTTCATTTTACTCCATTGTTTAGGGATAGTGGATGACTAGACACAAGATGGAGCAAGGAGATCAAGATCAAAATCAAGTGTGAGTGAGTGAGAGCAAAAGAGATGTAGAGAAATTGTGTATATGAGAGTATGGACATTTGTACAGTGACAAATTGTGTTGTAATTGGAAATTGTAAATATAGTGGAAGCAAATAATGTGTCATATTTAAAATTGATTTAAAATATTTGTTCAACTAAATTCCGGTTCAATTATTTTATTTTGCAAATGTTTATTTAATTCTATGAAAACAAAATGGTACAGCAATAAACATTTAACGAATATATATATATATATATATATATATATATATATGTTTATCATCATCAAATAAAATCATAAACCATTGTAATCTTTCAAAAGGATGAGATTAACACCTCATATTAGAACGCTGCTCTGATACCATGTTCAAATTATTGAAGAAAAGAAAACAAAATAGAAAAGAAGAAGAGTGAGAGAGAGAGGAATGCTTTATTACCACTTGATGATGCTATACAATTAAAAACCAACTATTTTAGCCACATTACTTAGAGCCTAAGTAAATATATAATAGAAAAACTATTGTAATAAGGGAAAGCCTAGATATTGAAATATACTTCATTTATTTTTTAACATATAATACATATCTTTTAATAATTGTAAATGTGAATGGTGTCTTTAGATAAAGTTATTTCTTTTGCAATAAATGGAGAAGCTCGAAAAATTAAGCTTACCTTATGCTGTAGTAAATGTGGTAGCAATGGAAGAATATTTTGATAAGCATCCCTTCCTACACATGTACATAATTGATGAACTTACAAGTTATAATCCACAATTACTACATTATCACACATCAATATCTTACTATCACATCACCTTATTTTGTTTGTTACTTGCTACATTTTACATTACATGCATTTTAAAGTAAGGATAGATGATCTTCTAATTTCATTTCACACATTGCGCCATCTTCAAAATATTTATATACTTGAAATTTATGACCGCATATGGCCTAGAGATTATTTCTCTGTTATTCTCAACATTGCTCTACTAAAAATCATTCCAAAAGTATAATTTTGAACTTATGTTTTCTCCTTGCAACATTACCGTTGTTTTCATGTACCTTCCTCTTTTAACTCACTCTTTTAAATTTTGTCATGCATTTTCTTACAAATTATTTTAGCAAAGTTTACTAATTAATAATTTGACTTGTATTCTAATTTTTGAATGCTAAATTTCTTAAATAATCCATAAAACTATTGTGCATTAGGGACCTTTTAATGTCATATATCCCAAAATTATAAGCAATTTTTTTTATTTAGGTTTCTACAAAGTTTATTTTCAACTAATTATCAATTTTTCAAATACAATTATCCATCCTGAAAGGATATAATTCCATTTAAGGTATGCTTTCACTCTTATATGATATTTGGATACTACTACTTTCTTCCTTGCTCAAACTTACAAATTATAAACCCTAACTTCAATTGCTATGAAATATGCACTTATTTGTATTTGACTATTGATTGTATGATGCAAATGACATTTAACAGTATAAATATATGTTTGATGAATGTTTTGGCCAAAATTTGTCTTCTTAAAGTCTGAAAAACAGATTGTACAGAAAATTTTGTACTAAACAAATATATGTAATACCACTTTTATTTTTTGGTTATCAAGTCTATACATTGATTATATGTATGCGGCTTTTTATTATAGTGCATGTATAAATTTCACTGTAATATTTTATCAAGAACTGGTATAAGTTTGTTTTCATGTATAGCTATAGTTGAATTACCCAATAAATTATTTTGTTCTAATCTAGGTTGTTGTGTCAATTTTCAAACTTGAAATGTTTTAAGTATAAGAGTATTTCATGTCTACGCGTGCGCGCGCGCGTGTGTATATATATATATATAATGCGCAAACTGGTTTTAGTAAATTTTGATTGCATTTTTTTGCAAAAAATCCACCATTCATAAAAAATAACCATGTTTCCACAACTATATATATATGTATGTAAGATTCTTCAAAGATATACTATGTAGCAGATTGTGAATCATATATAAAATATATTCACTAATCAGTGTGTCAGGCATAGATGAATGATATGCATCAAATTTACATATTAAATATAAATGATCGCATGTTAATATAGGATGAATATGTTGGAAGTTACCTGATTCCATCGGAGGAGCTCGAAGGTGAAGGAATCTCGGAGCTACGAAGCCCTAGCCAAGGAGGAACAATAGTGATAAGAGGCGATGCCACGGAGCTTGGAGGCCGGTTGATCTCGTCTGGCGATATTCTAGGGTTTACCGAACTTAGAGATGGGATCTCGTTCGGTGTTGATGAAAAAAATGGAAGGCAGAGTTAGTTCGGTGATTGAAGAAAGGATTGTTGAAGCAGTGATTTTGTTCGGGGGTTGGAATTGGAGCGGCATTGGTTTGGAGCGGTGAAGTGATGAAGACCGAACAAAGTTTTCGTTCGGTAAAGTGATGAAGACCGAACATAATTTTTCATTTGGTTGCTCGAGAATGCCGTTCCATTTGGAGCGGTGGTGCTTGTGTGATGCCGAACAAAATTTTTGGTTCGGTACTCTACCGCTTCAGTTTGCTTACCAGTCCAGATTTCTTGTTTGGGCGTTGGCTGCCGAACCAAATGCCAAGCTTTCCCGGACCAAACATGGTTGCCTATGCCAGACCAAAAGTGTACCGAACCAGATTGATATGGGCTTTGCTGGTCCAGATGGATGCCGAACCAGATGTATGCGACCAGACTTTGGTGTTTGTCAAGCCAAAACCATGAACTGCTATATAGCAGCTACCCCTCCTCATATATTCACTCTATAAATAATGGAGCTTATGGACAATAATGGTAGCCATCCAAGAGAGCTGAAACTCTGCAGAATTTTGTATGTACTGTTAATTCTTCTTATGTATAGCCTCCAAAAGTGAATCAATCTTGTAACTCTAATCTTTCAGTGATTAATAAAATCTCCTTTCCCCAAGTGGACGTACACTGCCTCTCGGTAGTGGAACCACTATCAATACTGGTGTTATTTATTTTTCTACATTGCATAGATCTGTGACTGTCTGTTCTGGTGTTTATCTTTGTTTGTTTCATCTCACTACAATCACAATCCAGTTGTTTTCCACTACATTGGGTTTTTTATTCCCTTAGACTGATCATCTGATGGGATTTTCCTCAACAGTCTGGTATCAAAGCTGCAAGGTTGATTGAGGAGTGTTAGACGCTATGGCAGGAGATGAAGCGACTCCAGTTGTTACAAGTCCCTATACTAGAGGGATGTATATCGTGTCAGGATCACAGCTGGCTATTGAGAAATGGAATGGGGATAAAGACTTCGAGAAGTGGCAATGGAGGATGAATGATGTTCTAATGAGGAATGAAGTTCATCCAGTAGTGTTTGCCCCTAAGGAGTTGACGGCTGACATCTCAGTCGCGGAAAGGAAGGAGATGGAGAAATGTGCGTTTACTACTTTACAACTAGCTATGAGAGAGAAATGTTATCTCAGAAATTAGTAGTGACACCACTGCTAGGGGCATTTGGACCAAGCTAAAAAATCTCTACTTGAAGAAATCTCTGACTAACCATCTAATATCACTGAAGACATTTTTCACCATGCGAATGAGAGAGTGTACTTCAGTGAAGGAACGTCTTAATTTTTGATGATCTCATAATGAAGATGAAGACTGTTGATTTGAAGATGGATGAGGAGCAAATGGCAATGATTCTTTTGTGTTTTCTTCTGGAGCGTTACACAAATTTCGCTAATAGCCTTATCTTCGCTAGAGACACATTGACAGTGGAAGATGTGAAGTCAGGCCTTCTATCTGAGGGCTTGAGAGATCAGATGAAGGAGATAAGTGGAGGAAGTAGAGGTGGAAGTAGTACTCATGGCTTGTTTGTTGAAAGAGGTAGAGAAGATAAGAAGAATTGGCACTCTAGAGGGCGTTCCAAATCCAGGAAGCTTGGTAATGGCAGGAGAGGAAAGTCTAAGGACGGGAAGTGCTTTATCTGCAAGAAACATGGTCATTGAAGAAAGGATTGTCCAGATTTGAAGAAGGAAGAAGACGGATCTTTATCATTTGCGGTGGAGAAGTCTATATCTGACGATGTGTTGTCTACAACAATATCGGATGTCTCAGACCATTGGATGCTGGACTCGGGGGCGTCCTTCCATATGATGTCTAATAAGGATTACTTCAGTTCTTTCGTTGGACGAGAGGGAAGCTCTATTCTTATGGGTAATGATGCTAGTTGTAGAGCAATGGGTGAAGGTACAGTTAGGATCATGATGTTTGACGGAGTGATACGCACTTTGACAGGTGTCCAGTATGTTCCAAGTCTTCGGAAGTCCTTAATTTCTTTAAGACAATTGGCATCTTTGGGATGCAAGGTAACTATCGAGAAGTATAGTTTGAAGGTTTCAAGAGGTGCACTAGTTCTTATGAAAGGAGATGTGTTCCGAAATCTGTATTTGCTGAAAGGAACCACAGTTCTTAGAGAGTTATGTGTTGGAGTAGATAGTTCTCGTGCTTTGAATGCCACAAGGCTTTGGCATCTCAGGTTGGGTCATATTTCAGAGAAAGGCTTAGAGTTGCTTCGGAAATGGAAGATGATCAAAGGAGAAAGCTTCGACAAGACGGACTTTTGTCAAGAGTGTGTATTAGGTAAGCAAACTAAAGTATCTTTTGGAGTTAGACTCCACAGATCAAGGCGAGTACTTGAGTACGTGCATACAGATGTTTGGGGATCAGTTGCTACTCCTTCTCTTAGAGGAGCAAAGTATTTTATCTCTTTCACTGATGATTTTTCTCGAAAAGTATGGGTGTATGTGATAAAGGCCAAATTAGAGAGTTTTGAGAAGTTCAAAGACTGGAAAGCACTTGTTGAGAACCAATCTGGTTCTTGAAGGTGCTGAGATCTGATAATGGGGTGAATATGTCTCTAGGGAGTTCCTCGACTTTTGTAGACAGCATGGCATTCAGAGACATTTCACTACACCCGGCGATCAACAATCCAATGGGATTGCAGAAATGATGAACATGACTCTACTGGAGAAGGCTCGTTGCTTGAGATTGACGGCAGGCTTGTCTATAGGCTTTTGGGCTGAGGCATTATCAAATGTGGCGCATATCATAAATCGAATTCCATGCTCAGCCATATATGGGAAGATTCTAGAGGAAAATTGGACAGGTAAAGCAGTGTATCTTGGTTACTTCCAAATTTTTCGTTGTCCTGTGTACGTTCACCATATAGGTGGTGACAAGTTGGAGGCGAGTGCATACAAGGGCATACTAATGGGATACATCAATGGTATCAAAGGGTATCGAATTTGGAACCCTGTTGATCGGAAGATTGTTCATTCCAGACATGTTACTTTTGATGAGTCAGCTATGTTCAATCCGAAGGAGAAGCTACTTACCACATCAGAAGATTCTGAATGGTCTAAGGAGATGGAAGAAGTTCCTTGTTCCAGCCAAATAGTAGAGTTATTGTTGATGCTGTCGAGGAAAACGCAGTTGATGAAACATCACAGGATAATCCACATGTACCTTCTAGTAGTGCTGGTGATGTGCATGAATCTAAAGGAAGTTCAGTTCAAGGTGGAGTTAAAAGGAGATTAGGCAAAGCAGTACCCACCCGGGTTAGTCGAAGGACTATTAGGCCGCCCGAAAGGTATGGTGATTGGTAGTTTGCGAACCTTAGCCTTGGTGATCAGTTTGACTATGCCCTAAATGTGGTTCTTGAGGAGCCGCTTGACCTTGATGAAGCTTTGAAGTCATGTGACAGTTCGAAGTGGATGTGCACTATGGAAGAGGAGTTAGAGTCGTTTAAGAAGAACAAGACTTGGGATTTGGTACCACCTCCTCAAGGAAGCCGAGCCATAGGTTGCAAGTGGGTGTTCAAGGTGAAGGACGATGGGAAATACAAGGCTAGACTAGTTGCTAAAGGGTTTTCACAAAGAAAGGGATTGGAGTATGATGAGACATTCTCTCTAGTAGTGATGCATACATCCATCCGCATTTTGCTCGCTATCGTCCCAGCTCATGACTTGGAGTTGGAGCAACTGGACGTGAAAACCGCTTTCTTGCACAGAGACTTGGATGAGACCATCTACATGAAACAGCTAGAAGGATTTGTTGGGAAAGAAAATTGGGTTTGCAAATTGAAGAAGTCATTGTATGGACTTGAGCAGTCGCCTAGACAATGGTACAAGAGGTTTGACTCTTTTATGCTTTCACTTGGTTTTGATCGTAGCATCAAAGGCACTTATGTGTACTTCAAGCATTTAAAGAATGGTGGATGGGTGTACCTACTCTTGTATGTGGATGATATGTTGATTGCTTCTAAGGATAAGGCTGAAATCGATAGTTTAAAGCTAAAGTTAAAAGCGGAATTTGAAATGAAGGACCTTGGAGAAGAAAAGAGAATTTTGGGTATGGAAATCCAAAGGGATAGAAAGCTAGGACTTTTGAGCCTCACACCCATGACTTTGCATATACAGCTTTCTAGTAAAGGCTCTCAGATCTTGGAAAAGGACAAGGCTTATATGATGAAGGTCCCATATGCAAGTGCAGTCAACAGCTTGATGTATGCCATGGTCTGCCTGACATTGCACAGGCGGTTGGATTAGTGAGTAGGTTCATGGCAAATCCAGGAAAGACGTGGTAGGAAGTAGTGAAGTGTATCTTCAGATACCTTAGAGGAACTCCAAACCATGGACTTGTCTTTGGCGGCAGAGATAGAGATTTCAGCTTGGTTGGATTTTGTGATTCCGACTATGCCGGTGATAGAGATCGAAGGAAGTCAACCTCTGGATATGTGTTCACCTTTTGTGGGACAACGATCAGTTGGAGAGTGGGGATGCAGATGATTGTGGCTTTGTCCACTATAGGGGCAGAGCTCATAGCTACGATTGAAGCAGCTAAGGAGGCGCTTTATTTGAGGCGACTGTTGTGTGATTTGGGCTTCGTATATAAAGGTGTGGATGTGTACTATGACAGTCAGAGTGCAATTCACTTAGCTGAAAATCTGGCATTCTGCTCGAGGACGAAGCATATTGAGGTGAGAGACTCGTTTCTTGTCTCGATGAGTGAAGAGAAGCCAGTTCATCTTCAGAAGGTTCACACAAAGAAGAATGCAGCAGACATGTTTACTAAGTCATTGCCTGTTGCTAAGTTCAAGCTTTGCTTGGACTTGATTCGCTTAATGAAGTGCTAGGTGCCATGAGGGGAGAGTTGAGATGGTTCATGGAGACGTTTGTTTTCATAGTGGAGATTGATAGGTTCTACACGGACTGGGTACTTCGAACACTTTGTTGACGAGTGGTGGCCTTGCCGGAGTTCGTTGATAGAGTGTAGTAGGTGATGGCATTGCCGAAGCTCATTGAATAAGTATCCATTGCTTGAAGCATGAATGTATAGAAGGAGTTGGATGGCTTGTATGGAATAAGGTAACAAGGTAGAGATTGTTGGAAGTTGTTACCTGATTCCATCGGAGAAGCTCGAAGGTGAAGGAATCTCGGAGCCGTTAAGCCCTTGCCAAGGAGGAGCAACAACGACAAGGAGGCGATGTCACGGAGCTTGGAGGCCGGTTGATCTCGCCGGCGATGTTCTAGGGTTTGCCGAACTTGGAGATGGGATCTCGTTCGGTGTTGATGGAAAAAAGGAAGGTGGAGTTTGTTCGGTGATTGAAGAAAGGATTGTTGAAGTAGTGATTTCGTTCAAGGTTTGGAAGTGGAGCGGCATTGGTTTGGAGCGGTGAAGTGATGAAGATCGAACCAAAGTTTTTGTTCGGTGAAGTGATGAAGACCGAACAGAATTTTTCGGTTGGAAGTTCGAGAATGCCGCTCCATTTGGAGCGGTGGTGCTTGTGTGATGCCTAACCAAATTTTTGGTTCGATATTGTGCCGCTCCAAAGTGCTTACCGGTCAAGATTTCTCCTTCGGGCATTGGCTGCCAAACCAAATGCCAAGCTTTGCCGGACAAAACATGTTGGCCTATGCTGGACCAAAAGTGTACCGAACCAGATTGATATGGGCTTTTCCGATCCAGATGGATGCCGAATCAGATGTGTGCATACCGGACCAAATATGTGCCGGACCAGATTTTGGAGTTTGCCGAACCAAAACCCTGAGCTGCTATATAATAGCCACCCCTCCTCATATCTTCACTCTACAAATAGTGGAGCTTCTAGACAACAATGGTGGCCATCCTAGAGAGCTGAAACTCTGCAGAATTTTGTCTGTATTATTAATTCTTCTTATGTATAGCCTCCAAAAGTGAATCAATCTTGTAACTCTAATCTTTCAGTGATCAATAAAATCTTCTCTCCCAAAGTGGACGTACACTGCCTCACGGTAGTGGAACCACTATAAATACTGGTGTTATTTATTTTTCTACATTGCATAGATCTGTGACTGTCTGTTCTGGTGTTTATCTCTGTTTGTTTCGTTTCACTACAATCACAATCCAGTTGTTTTCCACTGCGGTGGGTTTTTTATTCCCTTAGACTGATCATTTGATGGGATTTTTCCCAACAGAGCCCAATCAAAACCATGTGTTTTGCTTCAATATTACATTTTAGAAGGTAGCCCATTTTAATATAGGATACACCCATCTAAACCCATGCATCAAGAAACATTGTCATTTCTTCGAGTTATAGGATACTCAATATTTAGACTTGCGAAAAACCTTCATAGTAATTAGTATTTACATTTTCTTAAATTTTATAATAAAAGCATGTTATAAAAGGTTTTACTATGGACAAAAGATTGTAAATTTGTTCTTTAAATTACATAAGAAAGTATATAAAGTAAGATTTTTCGATTATTGTTTTTTGTTGAAGGAATTACCTAGATAAAAAAAATCTATAATATATAAACCAAACTTTTCATCTTTATCTAAATAACATAACAAACAATAAAAGTATAGACAAAAAGTTAACCGAACCCTATGTGCATAGCACAGGTTCACACTAGTATATTATAAAAACACTGTTGCCTCACCTTTTTTCTCTTTAATATGTTAGTTTACCATTCATATTCCCTCTCATATCTAGTAATCTAGCCTAATTTTATACTATACATCTTATTAGTGAATCTCTCAACATTTTTCTAATTTTCTCAAGGTTTTAGCATTGAAATCCTACACTCTCCTTAAATCACTCAATCCTTAAGCATTATTCATCTCATGAGAGATCCACCCAAGTTCGAATCCCACTAACCACATTTTCTCTAGTGTATTTCATAATCATTCAACTTTCTTTGATATTATCTATATAAAACAAGATGCAATTTGGAATTCTATTACCCACATTTTATCTTATATTACGTATCTTATTAATGGATCTATCTCAACGTCTTTCCAATTTTCATATAATTTTAGAATTAATAAACTCAACTTTCCTTGATGCACTCAATTCTTAAACATCGTTAATTTAATGAGAACTTCACACAAGTCCTACAAACCTTTTGTAACAATTTTAAATAAGTAAGCATATCCATTTTGGTATCTTATCATATACTATATATCTTAATAGTGGATCTCCCTAAATGTTTTTTTAATTTTCTTATGATTTTAAAATTAAAATACTCCACTCCCCTTGAATCACTCAATCTTTGAGAATTATTCATGTGATGAAAAATCACCCAAGTTTGAATCCCACTCAACACATTTTCTCTAATGTATTTCAAAATCATTCGACCTTCTTTGATATTCTCTATCTAAAACAAGATGCAGTTTGGAACTCTATTACCCTCATTTTATCTTATATAATACATCTTATTAGTGGATCTATCTCAACATCTTTCCACTTTTCTCATAATTTTAGAATTAAAATACTCAACTTTCCTTAATGATTTCAATTCTTAAACATCGTTCATTTGATGGGAACTCCACAGAAGTCCTGCAAACCTTTTGTAATTATTTTAAATAAGTAAGCACATTCATTTTGGTATTTTATTGGTTCTATTTTTCAAAATTTAAATTTTTTTGGTAAAAAATAAATACCAATAAACATGTGCAGTAAAAGTATTATGAGTGAAAAAATAAACTAATAAATCATTTATAACATATGTGATAATAAATATGAATAAAATATAATATTCAGTAAACCTACATACTTATTCAATTTAAGAGCTATACTTTACATTCAGTGTTTATTCATTCCCCAAAGCCAAGGCCGAGCCGACCACCAAGAAAACCCAAGGCCGTAAGCATCCAAGGCCAAGGCCAAGCCCATTCAAGGTCAAGTAGTTCGATTTCATGGAGTTTTATTTCGTGATAGCAAAACTATAGCAAATTTTAAATTAGCTCAAGGGAAAATGAAGGTGAGAAACTCCTAAAATATAGTTATATATATTATTGGATGATATTTATGTTTGGATATGATTTTTAATGATGGTTGTTTAATATGGTTGTTGAATATATATAAAAGTCACGTTAATACACGTCGATAAGCACGAAGGAAATCACTTTCCTTTAATGAATGAAATGGTGTATATGGAATGTTTAAACCCCTTAAAAATGTTTAATATTGTTTAGGAATGTTTTATAAACATTTAAATGTGTTTTGGAAAAGTTTAAATGAATATTGAAAATTGAATAAAAATAAACGCATCGCGTAACGGTAGTTCGTAATATCGCACCGTAAAAGTCAAACGAATATACTATTATATCCGAGAAAAGAATTTTCCAAACTATTATATCCAAGAAAAGAATTTTCCGAACTATTATATCCATAGTTTTCAAAAAAAAGAAAGAAAATCGTGATTTTGATAAGTAGATTTTGATATATGAATAAAACAAGTTTTCGGAAAAATAGCGGTTTTGCAATTCGGAATCCATATAAGGATTTCTTTAAAAATGATATTTTAAATTTTTTTTAAAATATGAAATAAATTCTAAATATCTTTTAAATTGTTTTAAAAGTGATTTGAGTTATAAAAATGAATTTTCAAATGGTTGAAAAGTCGTTTTGATCAATACAGCTTAAAAGGCACAATTTGTAGCACTTTTCTATAATTTTGAAATATAGATTTAAACGAAACCATTCTTTTCCAATTTTTTTGTAAATGTTTTTAAATGATTAATAAAGTATTTTAAAGGTTATTTAAAGCATTTATTGTAACAACCCGGATTTTTAGCCATTGGATATCAGGGAAATTAATAGATTTTAATTATTGAAAATACTGATTGGTATAAGTCGAATAGATGAGTTTTCTGATATTGAAATATCTGAGTTTATGTATTAATTAAAAGCAATATTTGACTTTAACCTTTTGAATATGATGGATATGATAAATATTTTAGTTATATGTATATATTAACTCCACCACTTAAATTAAGATAAAATATCCATAAATATGTATATATAAATATATACAAGCTTTATGATGTTGATAACATATATAAGTATATAAATGCATATATATATATATATATGTATATAATATACATGTAAATAGGAAATAATGTGAAAATATATATGTAAATATATAATGATAAAATGTGCATAAGTATATGTATACATATATGTATATATGTTATATGGAATAGTAAGGTGATAAATGTAAATATATATGGGATGACAAAACATATGTAAGTAAATGTATGTGTATATATGTTACAAAAATATTGTATATGCAAATGAATATACATGAATGTATGACTTTAAATGACATGAGTATGTACATATGTTATAAAAACAATGCATATGGAAATGTTAATATCTATATATGTATATAGGAAGAAATATGCATATGTGAGTGGGATAAAATATGTTTATAATATAAAAATATGTATATATGATGAAAACTATATATCTGAATGGATATATATGTATATAGGAGACATCATCATGAAGAACATTTAATGCAAAACATACAAAACATATAATCAAAGTCAAAACAAAACCAAAATCAAGTCATATGAAAATCAAATCATCTTTGGTTAAATCAAGTCACATCTGTTCAAATCAAAAAAAAAATTGCAGAGCCTGTACACAAAGGATTCAGCCACTCTAGCTTCCTCTGTACACTTCCACCCCATACACACACACACATATCATTGTTTGTTGCTTTCATATATACATCCTACTTCACATACGAAAGAAAATATATATACAAAGTGCTGCCATTCCAACAGAAGAATCATGAAAAAAAGGGGTTAAAGCAGCAGTTCATCTTCTAAAGACTGTGAGTACAACACTTACTTTTCAACTGGTTATATATATAAGCATATAATTGAGCCTATGAACGAATTTTTGATATGAGTTGAATGTTTTTTTATTTGCTGGGTACATATGTGGGTAATTAAGAATTTGCCATGAAGAAGCTTCAAGTATAGGAAAAAATATGTACTCTGTTCATTTTTAGTTAAAACCTGCTAATCATTTATTTAAAAATCAATATCTTCTTGCCCGTTTAGTTTTAAACCGTGATTTCAAAATAAGAATTGTTTGTTGGTGAGTAGAAAACGTTTTAAAATTTATTTCATTATAATTCTCCAACGAAGGCCACCTGAGGCACCTGTGCGTGTTGGAATTATAGGATGCGTTGAATACTCAAAGAGAGGTAGAGGTCGACCAAGGTTGACATGGGAGGAAGTAGTAAAAAGGGATTTGAAGGATTGGGGTATATCCGAAGAGTCGGTGAGGTATCGGAGCGAGTGGAAGTTAGCGATTCACGTACCAGAACCATGAGCGTTGAGTTTTGTAAGTTTTAGATTATAGGACTAGGGAACATGAGCCTAAGACGTAGGTTTGGTCTTTGACCAATATTACTATTAGTATCATTATCGCTATTAGTATTATTATTATCATTCCTCTTATATATATACATATATATTTTTATTTTATTTTATTTTACTTAGTTACTATTATTAATTTACTTATTTGCCTTTATTTTATTATTGTTATTGTTATTGTTATTATTATAACTTTTAAATTGATTTTTTCATTTAGTTTTGGGTTCCATCTCTAGCCGACCCCAACTTGTTTGGGAATAATGGCTTAGTTGTTGTTGTTGTAGAATTCTCCAAGCAGAGTGAGAGAAATCTCCTCATAACCGCAGATGAATCAACTTGGTCATGTTTCATCTATCCTAATTATATGAATGGATCATATAGCTATGTTCGGAATTGAAAAGCATGAATTTTAGAGTTGGTATGGGAATTTTTAGTGTCGTGTGCATGATGGAATAGGGAGATGACCAGTTTGGTCTATGGCAAATTTGCAGCGACTCAGGAAATTTTATGGACTGAGCTTCGTGTTGGAGGAGGATTTAAGGGTGGAGAATTCGTGAAAATTGGTGCAGTGGCCTCCGATGGGGTGTGGCATAGGATTCGAGGGGATTTAGGGTTTAGGGCTTGTTTGGAAAAGTGCTCGGTTGGGGTTGAACGACGACGGCGTGGGGCTGTCGGAGAGGTGCGGTCCAGGAGGGAAGAAGGAGGAGGTCGTGGCGGTGGTGTTGGTGAACTCTGGTGGCAAACGATGGGGTACGGTGGCGTGGCGATGCATTTGGATGGTGATGGGTTGGGTCCCAGTTTGGGGTGAGTAGGTCATTTTCAAACTATGGTGCCGATCACGTTTTTCAGGTTGACAGGGAGATGAGGAGGTCGAGGGTGATTTGCGAGGTGGGTCGGCAGTGCAGTTGATGGCTAGAGGTGAATGCGCACGTGCACCGTGACATTGTGTGCAGGGAAGAAGGAAAAGGAAAGGAGCAGAGGAAGAAAGAAAGCAGGGGAAAAGGAGAAAGGGGAAGAGTGGGCCGTGTTTTGGGCCAAGGAAAAAAATAAAGGGAAGGGAAAATAAAAGGAAAATAAGAAGAAAAAAAAGGGATAAGGGAAAGAAAAAGTAAAAGGGAAAGGGAAAGAAAAAAGAAAAGTAAGAAAGGAAAGAAAAATAGAAAGGAAGGGAAATAAAAAAAAAGTGAAACTTATGTATTTATATCATAACTTAGAATTTTAACTCAAAAATCTATTTTTCCCAAACCAATATTGAAGATTTTTGCATCTTAATCTTACTACCCGATGATATAAATTAGTATAGTGGAATTTCCCGTAAGTTAGAGTTTATAATTAAAATGGAAAATTAAATAATTATAGTATTATTACTTAACTTAAAGTTTATATGAATTAACAAAGTTGATATCAAATAGAGTGTTTAATTTAATTACCTAGAAATAAATCATTATATAATTCCTTTAATTTGTAGTTAATTTGCACTAAAAACATAAATGATTTCAGTTAATTAAAGTTATGAAATCCTGATGTGAAATTGTTTGATATTGTTATAGATCGTTAAATTTGTTAACAAATCTATATCTTGGCTTAATTCTATTGGAAATTTAATTCAATTATTTTTGTCTGATCCATCAAGTGGTCAGACAAGTTAATAGTAGATTAAAATGATGTTACGGTTTATTTGAATAAAAATTTGTAATAAATTCCAATATTTGAATATTGTCACCCTAAATATAAATTGTTTATTTTAAACAATTTACTTTTTAAAATTTATTACTTAAACTCGATAAGACCGGAATCGAATATCTGTGTTATCCGGAACTGCTTCAATTTAATAATTACTTCGAACTTTTATGGGTTTGATTATAGAGTTTAATAGGCTGGAATTTGCTTAATTCCACATAGTTAACTATTTTAAATTAGTATTGTATTTGGGCACTATTATGATATCGATGGATTTTTGTAAAATGTTTTGGTTAAAATAAGATGATAATTCGTCGAGTTTATACGAGTTACCTTGGTTTCCAAAGATTTTGATAACTCCGGTATTTTCAAATTAAATGTGTTTACTCACGCTGGTTTCCAGCCTGACTCAGGTGTTACTTTATCGTAATGCTTGGGTCATATCGAGTATTATAGAATTTCAGGTTAGGACGCTTTGGAGTCCCGGAGACGAGCTGGATGGCAGAGACGAATTTGACTATATCCCATTGTGTATTGTAGGCTGTATAGACAGCAGTTGAGGACAAGTTATTATAACTGTACAAATTTGTTGTACTCTGATAACTTGTATATATGTTAATAGTCACAGCTTTTCTTTGTATAAAATGTTGTTATTGTATATTATATTTTGTTCCGCTGCGATTATGAGATTGTGTGCTATTGTTTTCTGTTTCTTATTCTATCTATTTTTCTTAAAACCCTAACAGCCTGGTAATTCCGACACTTGATTGCTCGGCACTCTATACAGTGGACGTATTAGTGTCGATTTTCGAGGGTCGAAAATCGCTCGGTCATTACATTTATGAAGTGATTAAATAAATAATTAAAAGTTAATTGAGTATGTTAAAAGAATTCGAGTCGATCAAATAACTTGACCACCTTATGAGTGACAGAGAGATAGTGTTTAGGCTTAAGTTTGGAAAACCAGCTTCCTGCTCTCCCTAGCTGTCCAGACTGGCCCGATGGAGGAAATAGTAAATTTGGTTTACTTGGATCAAAATTTTCCAAAGTATAAAGGATATATTTTCCAAATATAATGAATTGGATTTTATGGAGATAATTTCCTTATACTTGGTGTTAAATTCCGAAGAGGGAACTCGTACTATTTATGGAATTTAAAAGGTGACTTCGCCGTTATTTCGCCTATAGTACTGGTTGAATACGGAAATTAATGTTGAATAAAATTAGATGATTTCTATGGATTCTTCTCACTTAATATTTACTGGTTTTGGATTAACCTCCTAGATAACATGGTTTCAATTCAATCAAAATTTTGATTTTAAATTAAGAAATCTTTGTTAAGATTTAAATAAATAATTTTCCAAAGAGAGGTTTAATGATACCGTATATATAGGAAAGAAATGTTTTTAAAATATATATAACTTGAAGATATTTTTGATAAAAAGGAAGTAATAAATCAAAATAATAATTCCCTATTTACTTAACATTTCTTTTATCGATGATTGGTTTGAAGGAACCGAGGTCGAATTTGGATAATTCCTATCCGAAGACCACTTGGAACCAATTTACATGTTTGAAAATAAAAGACAAGGGATGACATGATTTGGAAGATGGAATGTAGGGCTGCTTGTCACTGACTCTCGAGGGAAATTTCTCATATCATATTTACGTGACGGTAGTTCTTCATTTTAGATCTTTAATGCAAGGGATACTCCCTACTAATCCAAGGGGTAACCCCCGACCGGATGTGGTAGGATAGTTCCTTCGGTTTGTCCTGTTCCTGGACAACTTGTATAGATGAATGTCTGTCATTGCATTTCTAATTACATAAATTGATCTCTATGAACATATCATCTTTTTAGTGGTGGAGAAAGCAACTTCTCTTAGCTTAACACCCTTTCCTTAGACATACGAGCTAAGGAGTTATACGTTTGTAGAAATTAGTTGTGTGGTCATGGAATGGCGATGTGGCATTAAAAGTGGAATGTGCTATGTGAAAGGTAATCGCTACCTTAGGCCTCATCACTCGATAATGGCTTAAACAGGGTACGCCGTAAGGCTATGTGGTTCGCAACCATTATGGTATGATTATCACCTTTCAAGATTACTCTCTATATGTCGTCTATGTGGTGTATGCTATGGGGCCGTGGATAGGTTGGTACCAACTGGGGTGATGTCATATTCAGTTTCTATCCAGGCCATGTATGAGTGCCAAATAGGGATAGACCAGTCTTTCCAGATGCGGAGGATTGTTTGTGTATCCTTATTACATTCCTCTAGAGATGTACTGTACAAAAGGTAGTCCCTTACCAGCCATTATATGGAAATCCATTATCCAATAAGTGCCTACGGAATTAATTGTAAACCTATCGTGTTGTCAAATTTAACCAATGTAACAATTTCGATTAAGATTCATAAGTTTATTTGAAAAGTATTTTCAAAGAATGTCATTAAAAATAATATTCCTAGAGTTTGCATAACAAATGTTTTGGTTATCATAAGGTAAAAACATGTTCCGTGTTTATCAACGGCGTGGTCTTATGAGATACCTTTGTTTTCAAAATGCGTATTTTGAGTTTCTCGCCAGTCCCATGATAGACCCGGAGTTTATTTCCCTTTTCCTTTAAACTCTGGGTGCCTAGTTTTCCTGGGAAGCCTAGTAGTCAGGTTTAATTAGAAGAAATTTGGATGGATCTCGAAGCATGGAGTTTGAAGATTCTTCTGAAGATTGTTATCTGTTACCACCACACTTGTGTATCATTATATTCCACATTTGGAAGGACATATATTTATAACTCTCCATGTTTAACTGTGATAAATGTATTTAAAATTTCTGCTATAAAGATTATATGTTAAAATAATATATGTTATTCCATTCATGTGAGATTTTGTTCTATCTTTTCTTTCTTACCCTTAAACGATTGGGTTTCCGGCAAATGAATACCAAAGATGTATTAGTGTCGATTTTCGAGGGTCGAAAACCCCGTTCGTCACAATTGTATGGCATATCTTACACTTTGTATCTTAATTAAAACATTTTTCTAATTTTCTTATGATTTTAGAATTATAATAATGCACTCTCCTTGAATCACTCAATCCTTAAGCATTATTCATCTGATGAGAAATCTACCCAATTTCAAATCCCACTAACCAATTTTCTCTAATGTAGTTCAAAATCATTCAACCTTCTTTGATATTCTCTATCTAAAACAAGATGCAGTTTGGAACTCTATTACCCTCACTTTATCTTATACTATATATCTTATTAGTGGATCCATCTCAACATCTTTCCAATTTTCTCATAATTTTTGAATTAAAATACTCAACTTTCCTTGATTCACTCAATTTTTAAACATCGTTCATTTGATGAGATCCCCACATAAGTCCTACATACATTTTTTGTAATTATTTTAAATAAGTAAGCATATCCATTTGTGAGATTTTATTGGTTCTATTTTGCAAAATTAAATTTTTTGGTAAAAAATAAATATCGATAAACATGTGTAGTAAAAGTATTAAGAGTGAAAAAATAAACTAATAAATCATTTATAACATATATGATAATAAATATGAATAAAATATAATATTTAGTAAACCTTCATATTTATTCAATTTAAGAGGTATACTTTTCATTCAATGGTCTTTCTTTCAAAGCACAATTATGCGTTATCAGATATTCTCTTAAATTTTTTTGGTGTATTGTGATTGTTTAGAATTTATATAATATACTAATAATTTGCACTTGAAAAAATGTTAACTCTAATGGAAAATTTATAACTTGGTAACAATATTTATGGTGGTTTTTTCAAATTAATAACTAATGTTGTTCATGTTATATTTATTTTTACCAATCAATGAAACCGAAGTCGACTTCCACTAAATAATAGTTTTTAATTTACTTATTTCTTAACCTTTAAGTTCATGTTTAGTGAATAACAAACATAGAAACAATATGGTTACTATTGCATGTCATATCTTACACTTTGTATCTTATTTAAAACATTTTTCTAATTTTCTTATGATTTTAGAATTATAATACTGCACTCTCCTTGAATCACTCAATCCTTAAGCATTATTCATCTCATGAGAAATCCACCCAAGTTCGAATTTCACTAACCACATTTTCATTAATGTATTTCAAAATCATTCAAGTTTCTTTGATATTCTCTATCTAAAACAAGATGCAATTTGGAACTCTATTACCCTCATTTTATCTTATACTATATATCTTATTAGTGGATCTATCTCAACATCTTTCTAATTTTCTTATAATTCTAGAATTAAAATACTCAACTTTCCTTGATGCACTCAATTCTTAAACATCGTTCATTTAATTAGAACTCCACACAAGTCTTACAAACCTTTTGTAATTATTTTAAATAAGTAAGCATATCCATTTTGGTATTTTATTGGTTCTATTTTTCAAAATTAGACTTTTTGGTAAAAAAAAACAAATATCAATAAACATGTGTAGCAAAAGTATTAAGAGTGAAAAAATAAACTAATAAATCATTTATAACATATATGATAATAAATATGAATAAATTATAATATTCAGTAAACCTTTATATTTATTCAATTTAAGAGCTATACTTTTCATTCAATGGTCTTCCTTTCAAAGCACTATTATGCGTTATCAGATTTTTTTTTGGTTTATTGTGCCTGTTTAGAATTTATTAATATACTCATAATTAGGACTTGAAAAAATGTTAACTTTAATGGAAAATTTTTAACTTCTTGGTTATAATATTTATGGTAGTTTTTTTATATAAATAACTAATGTTGTTTGTGTTATATTTATTTTTACCATCCAATGAAACCAAAGTCGACTTCCACTGAATAATAGTTTTTTATTTACTTATTTCTTACCCTTTAAGAAATTGGTTCATGTTTACTGAATAACAAACATGGAAACAATTTGGTTACTATTGCGTGTCATATCTTATACTTTGTATCTTTTTAATGGAGCTCTCTCGACATTTTTCCGATTTTCTAATAATTCTAGAATAAAAATATTATACTCTCCTTGATTCACTAAGTTATTAAGAATCATTGATTTGATGGGAACTCTACCTAAGTTCTATTCCCACTAACCACATTTTCCTTAATACATCTTAAATCATTCAACCCTCTTTTATTCCATTTATCTAAAAACAAGATGTAGTGTGGAAATCCATTATCCTCATTTTTTTGTAATAAATTTTAGAATAATGAAATTCAATAATATACTTTTACTTTTTTCATTTAGGCCTCTTCCTACATTATAAATTCAATCAAAATCAAGTCCTATAACCCTTTTAGTTATTTTAAATAAGCAAGCATGATTTATTTTGATATATTATTGATTCCGTTTTTCAAAAATAAAACTTTATTGGTAACAAATGAAGATCATTAAACATGTACAGTAAAACTGTTAAGAGTATAAAAAAAACTAAACTAATAAATCATCTATAACAGAAGTAATGAAAAGTATAAAAAAATTGATGAGAAAACCTTCACATTTATTCGGTTTAAGAGCAATAGTTTCCATTTTATTGAATTTTTTCAAAGCAATATATATTATCAGATATTTACTCAAAGTATTTTAGTTGAATGTGAGATTATCTAGAATTTATTTATATTGTCATCATTAGTACTTAAAAAAGTTAGCTTTAGTGCTAAATTTATAAATGGTAATAATATTTATGGTAGTTTATGTTTTTTTGGATGTTAATAATTATTACTGTTTAAATTACATTTTTTACCAACTAATGAAAACGGAAGTCACCAAATAATGGTTCTCAATTTATTTATTTCTTATCCTTTAACAAATTGGTTCCTGTTTGCTGAACAAAAAATATGAAATCAGAATGTGTTGCTATAGCACACCGTACTTACAAAAACTGTGCCTTTAAAATTCCATGATAGAAAATGATTAGCTTATATTTAAAGGGTCCTACCATTAGTTTAATTTACCTGAATTTGAATAAACAAAGTGCATCCACCATATTCCTTGCATGATAGAACACCAAGAACTATGTTCTCATTTGGATCCACTATGAAACTTGATTGAATTAATAAAAGTCCTTGATATAATATTATTTACTCTCTACTGTTATTTATTTTATAAATTCTAAAATTTCATTGAGTGAAAATTTATCATTAGTAGTGTTAATTTCATATGGTAATGCTTATTGTTGTATACGTTAGGTTTTCTTTTATCGACTGTTCCTAGAAATGAAGATTTACCTTTGATATGCTAAGCAAAAAATGAGATCAAACTTTTAAACATTTACAATTATGGAATTAACGTTTACTATTATATATTTTAGTTTTGAATATTATTACTTATTGTTGTCTACAGATTTCAAAATCGTTATTTTATGGTATCGAAATTTATTATAATTTAGTTTCAAAATGTGACGCCCCACCTCTATACTCACACTAGCCAAGGACACTACGGGGTAATGCCGTCGACTAGCACGAAGAACAAGGCTATTGAGGAGCGACCATCTGTTTAATTGCTTTGTGCGAGTACCGATATGTCAGATAGATGACATGCATTTCATTTCAAAAGGAAATCCGGCATATCAAATACAAACTCAAAACTACTACACAGTGGCCAAGTGGCCTACGGAAACAAATATAGAAATAAACATAACACAAATCAGTCACAGACATTCATATCACAAAGGCGGAATCAGATATGAACATATGTCATAAAAGTGTACATCAAAATAGTGGTCATATAAGATCCACTACATTACAAAAGAATAGATACAAGTGCTAGACAAAAGAATAAGTATACATCAAGGAGTGTCTATCTCGAATGTATAACAACAAAAACTACTAAGCTAGAGTAGTTAGCCAAAAGTCAGGTGACGAACCCTGATAAGAAGTCAAGCAGAAGCACCTGAAATACCTCGGTCTGACCCGAGTATTATTTAAGAAGAAAATAATAAACGGATCATTCTAGCTATAAATATTAGATAAAATGAGATAGGATAAGAGATATGACAAAAACGTGTGATAACAAAAATAACATACTATAACAAGTATACATAAGGCAACAACAAAAATCATACAATATCTCAAATATTCTCAAACATCCAAAAAGAATGGAACATTCTTTAAATTAATCACCAAACATAAATATTGGCAAACATATCGATGCCAATCGCAAAATCGATGAAACGTAAATACTAGAAATCATCAACTAGAAATCCAGAAACGCAAATGGAACGCTAATCCATAAAATGAGCCGGTGCAACGATGCAGTACAATAACGGTACGTCCGATGAACCAAAACTCAAATAATTCGAAACAACGACGCAGTACAATAACGGTACATCCGATGAACCAAAAACTCAAATAAGAACATGGGTCGCCAGCCCATAAAAGAAATGAGATGAAGCTCAACATAACGGGGTATAGTCCCCCACGCGGACAAAGAGACATCGCACATCGCTAGTCTAAATCTCAGAATGATCAACATAAATACTAGAAATCATCAACTAGAAATCCAGAAATCACGAAAAGAGGGAAGGCCTTTCTCAAACGGGAGCATGAAAACTCACCAACACGTGTATCTCAAATGGAACACTATTCCATGGCCGCTAACCATCAAATTTGAGCCGAAGCTCCGCAAACGGCCCGAAGACCACGGGTCGCTACCCCGCCAAATTTGAGCCAAAGCTCCTCAAACGGGGTTTAATCCCCATACCAACAAAGAGACATTGCTCAATCACTAGTCTAAATCATAAAATGATCATCATCGATCAATAAAAAGTGTCAATTACACTGAGCTAGTAAACATAAGAGTTTAGCTTCATGTCCCATAACCACTAGCTTAACTCAAATATTTACGAACAAATTGTAGACTTCCACTCAAAGATTGTCACAAGATTTTCAATCGCACAAGTCCAAAAATTAACCGATGAAGTAAACGCAAGCGTTTCATACCACTTGTTTTACTAAGTCGTTTAATTAGATTTCTCATACGAATGAGGTAAAGGTTTGTATATACTAATAGATTGGAAAAAATATTTAGAAACGAGCTTTATATTTAAAATAGTATCAAAATCGTTTTAATGAAAGAGTTTTAGTATTTACTACTAGTATAGAAACCTTTGTATTTTTAAAAGTGACAAACCCCAGAAACGATTGTAGAAACAATCAATCATCAAAATTCACATATGAAGACGTGAATCAAATCCATAAAAATCGATACCGAGTCCATCAAAATGGATATTCCCAAAAATCCTGAAAAATAAGTCATCAAAGTCGATAAATGATAACAACAATTCGGATCATCAAAAATCGATTAAAAACCGGAAATCCCACACAAAACTGCCTAAAATAGGCAAACTCCTCTTTGCCCAGATTCAGTCGACTGGACTGAATAGGTCAGTCGGCTGATCCATGCCCAGAAATTCTCGGGTTCCAGGTTCAGTCGACTGAACTATATGGTCAATCGACTGACATTGGAACATAAAGTTTTCTGTTCCCAGGTTCAGTCGACTGACCAATACGTTCAGTCGACTGAACTTTCTTTTGCAGCATTTCCAGCCTAGCCCCATAAAGGGCAAAAATCCACACCGGAGTGATCGAACGGGCAACGGAGACTAGGGATTTATGCTAAGCGACAACCCAGCCAATAGGCTCTTCGATACACCCCAAAAACATGATCAAAACATCAAAGATAGGATTTTTAAAGATTTGACTTCAAAACACCAAAAATTGTAATATTCATCAAACCAATTCAATTCAAAGGCAAATGGACAAGGAATAGATGTTAGGAATTGCTACCTAACAACTATCAAAGATATAGACATAGATGTGAGTTCAAAAACTCACCTTTTAAACTCAAAACACAAATGAGAAGCTTTAAAACAAAGGAGAGACCAATTCCTCTTCAATCTCAACTCAAGAAGCTCCAATCTAAGCTAATAAGAAAATATTTCCTAAGTTAGAGTTTAGGAATTTCTGAAATTGAAGAGAGATAGAGATGGAGAAGATGAAGAGGATGCTTACCTAAGCTTCTCTTTGATTTTGGAGTAAGAACTTGTGTTTCCAAATCAAACTAGGGTTTGGAATTTCTATTTCCAATCTTTTCCCCCATTTCTCTTGAGCTAGAGTGTTAGGAAAAGGAATGAGTGAATGAAGAGGAGTTGAGTGGAGTGTTAGGGTATTAGATGGGTTGGTGGGCTGAAACCCAAACCCAAAGCCCTAAATGAAAATATCAAAAATTTCACTCAACTCCAAACATATCGATATTTATATTCAAAAAGGTTGCAAACACCATTTTGGACTCAATGGAAGTGTCTCGAGTCCTAATTCGACTGTTTGCAAAAAGTGACATTTCGGACTTAAATCCGACTAACGATGCTATATTTAAATAAAACATTTAAATATATAGTCGTAAAATATGCGGGTTGTTACAGACTCCCCTCCTTAAAGAAATTGCGTCCTCGCAATACTTAAGAAGAAAATAAAGATTAACAACCATAAAAGCATATCAACACAAAAGAAAATTTGAAATAAGAAGTTCACCTTAAAGAGCACAAGAGTAAGTTCGGATGTGTTTGCTCGATGAATTCTCAAGATTTCCAAGAGCAATCCTTTGATTTTGAGGACCATTGAACCTTCACAAGAAGAACATCTTTATTTCGAAGGCGTTTAACCTTCAAAGTAATGATACGAATAGAATGTTGCTCATAAGTCAAATTTGGTGAAACTTCAATTTCTTCAATTACACCGGACTCAAGAATAGAATCGGAATCACGAAGGTATTTCCGTAGTTGAGAGACGTGGAAAACATCATGAATAGAAGAAAATTGAGCTGGTAATAAAAGGCGATAAGCCTCGGAACCAATACGTTCGGTGATGGGAAATGGACCAACATATTGAGGTGCTAACTTTCCCGATCGACTGAAACGCACAACACCCCTCATAGGTGTAACACAAATGGACACCAATAAAATCTGGACCTAAAACCAGCTTCTCACCGTCTTCAAGCCAATGCGAAGGAAATCGGCATAGCCTTCCGTAGAGTGCCTCGAAAGGTGCCATACCAATACTAGATTGGAAGCTATTATTATAGGAAAACTCAACAAGAGAAATATGATCTTCCCAACTTCCACCAAAATCAAGAACACATGCACAAATAAGATCTTCAAGAGTTTGATTCACACGCTCGGTTGGTCCATCGGATTGAGGACGATAAGCGGTGCAAAAATTAAGCTTTGTTCCCAAAGCTTTTGAAGACCCTACCAAAATCCACTAGTAAAATAATGGATCATGATTGCTAACAATAGAAGTAGGAACTCTATGCAATTTAACAACTTCTTTGACATAGAGTTTAGCCAAAAGAGGTACGGTTCGATTGGACCGAACGGGAATAAAATGGGCGGATTTTGTAAGTCTATCTACTATCACCCATAGGCTATCATGACCCGAACGAGAACGGGGAAGACCGTCAATAATGTCCATGGAAACTTGATCCCACTTCCATATTGGAATGTCCAAAGGTTGCAATAACCCACCGGGCCTTTGATGCTTGGCCTTCACGAGTTAGCAAGTCATGCAACGCTTAATAAAGTTAGCAATATCAGATTTCATTCCATCCCAATAACAAAGTCGCTACTACTACCGGAATGAATGGTCAATTTAGAATGATGAAAATCTTCTAAAATATCTTTACAAGGATTACAAATATTTGGCACAATAAGTCTACCAAACTTTCGAACACCGCCACGAACATCAATATCAAAGTCTTTCAAACCTTCAATATCAATTTTTATCCCTACAACTTTGGCTAAGAAGAACCAATTCGAGATCATGCTTTTGAGCTTCAAGAATGCGGTCTAAAAGAGAAGGATGAGCCTCAAGGCTACACAAAACAAGAGATGAACATGAATTGGATTCACGGTCTCGAACCTCACAAGTGGATAAAGTCTCGAGATCATTCCATTCGGATATCATCATGGAAACGACCGCTTGTTGCTTTCGGCTAAGGGCATCGGCAACACGATTTCCTCTTTCCGGGACGATAAAGAATATCAAGATCATAAGATGCAAGGAACTTGAGACAACGTTGTTGATGCAAATTAAGTTCCTTTAGAGAAAATAAATACTTCAAAGATTTATGATTGTTGTAGAGAACAAATTTCTCTCCCAAAAGATAATGACGCCAAATACTAAGAGCGAAAACAATAGCCGCGAGCTCTAGATCATGAGTGGCATATCTAGTCTCGACAAGCTTTAATTGTCAAGAAGCATATGTGATAACACGTTTCCTTTGCATGAGAACGACATCCAAACCAATATGACTAGTATCGGTATAAACAATAAAATCTTGGTTCACTTCGGGAATCGCAAGAATAAAAGCATCGGAAAAGAGTTCTTATCATATTTCCCAAAAAGCTAAGACATTCAAAATTACAATTGACTTTATGTAATCACCTTTTTATAAAAATTTACTTTTTACAAGTCAATTTATTGTGTCTGACTGTCTCATCATAGCGTTTAGGAGATTCCTATCGATAACGTTGATCAAGCGCATCGACCAGAATTCTTAAAGCACCCAATGGGCAAAACAACACAAAATTATCTTCTATATGATAAACATGTCTCTTAAAATTTTTACAAATATTCTTTGCTCGTTTTAAGAACAAAATCCAATCATACTTATAAATATCTTATTAAAAAGATGTGCAAATTTTAAATTGTTGTTTTCATCCATAATCAATAAATACAAGTATAAACTCATCGAGATATTCGTAGAGTACTCGATTCATAAGATGGATGAAATAAGGTAGAAGGTTCGTCAAACTTAATGACATAACAAACCACTCATAAGAATCATAACGAGTGCGGAATGCGGTAAGTGCTATCCTCCGCAACTCGTAGCTGTTGAAAACCAGTGGCAAGGTCGAGGTGAAAAGACCTTAGCACCACTCATTAGATTGCTTAGGTGATAATCCTAAGACAAACTCACAAACTACTTGAGTGAGGGAAATAACATCTTCCTCATCAAGTGGGTTTAAAGAATAAAATATTGCTACCAAATTTGGAAATCAAAATCTTTAAAAACAATATAAATCTGCTTAACAGATTAAGAATGTCAAAGGTATATAGTCCGCTCAGGACATAGGATGTGGGCTTCATAATGATCAAGCCAATCCTTTCCCAAAAATCAATTTCGAAGCCTAAGTAACACATAACATGCAAATCGGCTCGAAAAGAATAATCACATAAAATAATCTCGACATTTTCACAAAGTAAACTGAGTGTTGCGAATCCACCAACCGGATTCGCAATTCTCAGTGAATTCATCAAGACCATAATATTAAAGAAAAAGAATCAACAAGTTCTTTTGATATAAAAGAGTGGGACGCACCAGTATCAAAAGAAATCAAATAGGAAGATCACGAAATAAAATAATGCCATCAAGGATAAAAGGAGAAATACCATGACCAAGAGAAGTGTTACTAGGGGCTTGCACATCATTCAGCTTTCCCTCTCTCCTACTTTGAAGTTTGGGACATGAAAATAAAAGATGACCCACCCTTTTGCAATAGCTACAAGAAAAGGGTTTTGGACACTCAATCCCATAGTGATCCATAGAACCACAATTGTAGCATTGTCCGCGACTAGAGGTAGGAGTCTTTGCTATCGAAATTGCCTGCCTTCCTTTCTTGTTGGGATTAGGGCTTTTGAACTTAATACGCCTCTTCTTGTTGATGTTGGAGTTTTGTTTGGCATCCATAACTTCAACATCACTTTCTTTATCGCCCTCTTCAAGCCAAAGAGTGATATCTACAAGCTGATCGAAAGGAACTTCTAGTTTCAGAGGTAAAAACTTTTTGGGGTCCTTACTCAAAGCACATATAAACTTTTGATTCTTTACAAGATCCAAAAGTTGTTGGGCAGACATAAATACGCCATCCAGAGAAGGACTACTGGATTGACCGGCGCTGGGACTGCCAGATCTAACCATCTCTTCTTCTTTAAGAAAGAAAGAAAAAGAAAGAAGAGGAAAAAGGTTATTCTCAAAATGAATATCAAACAAACTTAATTGATAAAACAAGGCATCATAAAAAGAAATAGGATAGAACGGTACGAAGACTCGAATTAAATCCTATGGCACGACTCTTAAGAGAGACTTAGTACAATGATCCTTGCTAGATTATTCTACATTGTTCCGAAGTTTGGTTCTGATACCAAGCTGTGACACCCCACCTCTATACTCACACTAGCCAAGGACATACTGGGTAATGCCGTCGACTAGCACAAAGAATAAGGCTGTTGAGGAGCGACCATCTATGTAATTGCTTTGTGCGAGTACCGATATGTCAGATAGATGACATGCATTTCATTTCAAGAGGAAATTTGGCATATCAAATACAAACTCAAAACTACTACACAGTGGCCAAGTGGCCTCCAAAAACAAATATAGAAATAAACATAGCACAAATCAGTCACCGACATTCATATCAAAAAGGCGGAATCAGATATGAACATATGTCATAAAAGTGTACATCAAAATAGTGGTCATATAAGATCCACTACATTACAAAAGAATAGATACAAGTGCTAGACAAAAGAATAAGTATACATCAAGGAGTGTCTATCTCGAATGTATAACAACAAAAACTACTAAGCTAGAGTAGTTAGCCAAAAGTCAGGTGACGAACCCTGATAAGAAGTCAAGCAGAAGCACCTGAAATACCTCGGTCTGACCCGAGTATTATTTAAGAAGAAAATAATAAACGGATCAGTCTAGCTATAAATATCATATAAAATGAGATAGAATAAGAGATATGACAAAAACGTGTGATAACAAAAATGCCATACTATAACAAGTATACATAAGGCAACAACAAAAATCATACAATATCTCAAATATTCTCAAACATCCAAAAAGAATGGAACATTCTTTAAATTAATCACCAAACATAAATATTGGAAAACATATCGATGCCAATCGCAAAATCGGTGAAACGTAAATACTAGAAATCATCAACTAGAAATCCAGAAACGCAAATGGAACGCTAATCCATAAAATGAGCCGGTGCAACGACGTAGTACAATAACGGTACGTCCGATGAACCAAAACTCAAATAATTTAGAACAACGACGCAGTACAATAACGGTACATCCGATGAACCAAAAACTCAAATAAGAACATGGGTCACCAGCCCATAAAAGAAATGAGACGAAGCTCAACATAATGGGGTATAATCCCCCACGCGGACAAAGAGACATCACACATCGCTAGTCTAAATCTCAGAATGATCAACATAAATACTAGAAATCATCAACTAGAAATCCAAAAATCACAAAAAGGGGGAAGGCCTATCTCAAACGGGAGCATGAAAACTCACCAACACGTGTACCTCAAACGGAACGCTATTCCATGGTCGCTAACCATCAAATTTGAGCCGAAGCTCCGCAAACGTCCCGAAGGCCACAGGTCGCTTGTAACAACCCGTATATTTGGACCATTTAAATTGACAATAATCCACACATGTCAACTTAAATAATATAAAGCACGAATCATTATGGGGTTATAAATACATAAATGTAAATGAGAATCAATACAACATCACAGACACAGAACAGTCACAGAATAATGCAGCGGAAAATACATCGTCATAATAGCAGTTCATGAAGCTACCACATAAAATACAACAATGTCTTATCATCAAGTGACTAATACAAAAATGTCCAACAGACTAGGACATCAATACAGGAATAGAAATAGACTGATAAAGATAAATGCTAAGCCTTCAGCATCTTCAACCAACCTTGATCAGCAAACTGGATAGCTTCAGACTGACCCGAGCATATACAAAAGAAACACTCGAGTCAGGACTCAAAATCTTATACAATAAAATCAAGTGCAAGGGAAAAGTCCATAACTTAACGATGAATAAAATAACATCTCTAAGGATCCGATAAACTATCTATATATACAATAGAATACGATAGATAGATAATGTCTAATCAGTAAAGTACGATATTAAAATAGTGTTAAGGCGTTACCGTAATCCCCTTAACACATTTTATTCCTAAGAGCATATACAAGACCGTAGTTTCCCCAAAACCGGAAGTCACCAGAGGGCAATCCATATACTAAAGGTACAAACCAAAACGTAGTGGTCGCGAATAGGATAATCAGTATGACAAGGTACATGAGGCGATACCAACTAGGATACTAGTAGTTGCGTGATCCGGACTGATGTTGAGCATAGCAGCTACTACCTCAACACCGCGAAACAACACTCCCAAATCAAGGGGTGCACCCAAATCGAATCACAAAAGTAATAGATATGGTATCGAAGAAGTGTGTCCGCTAGAGGTGGCGAACCTCAATGGCCCGGCGCAGCTCCTGTTTTAGTCATGTCAGGGGTCATCCAATATCGTTCTCTTTCTTCAGTCAACGCGTTCACCAAACCATCCACTTCGTTCTGGATCAACACTTCGCGTGTAATAGTTATTAAAGTGGTTTTCGGTATCGACAGAGAGTATGTCCATATCCGATCTCGGTCTCTTTAATAACTACGTATTTATTACCCGATGGTCATTTAAGATAAAGTTTAAACAAATCAAAGTCTGAAAGTCAAGCTGCAAATTTGACTTCCAAAATTTGACATTTCACGATTCAATTTATTTCGGATATTAAAACCTCTTTCCAAATGCAATCTTTTAGTTCATCATTTGAGTTAACAATATAATTAAGTATTCAAATTCAATTTAATAAATCTCCCTTATTAAATTTAGTTAATACTCCAATTAATTCGGTTTAATGGTAAATTTTAGTTCACATCATTTAAACCAAATTCTATTCATTTCAATTCGTATTTACGTTCATCGATACATTAACCATAATCATAAATTTTATTAAATCAATTTTATTAAATTTAAAATCATTTTAAATTTAAATTATCACTAAATTAAATCCATAAAACTTTAGTTAGTTTCGTATTCCACTTAAGTCAAATTTTCTAAATCTCAAACTTAATTTAGGTCAAGTTTCAAATCTATTTAATTAAAACCGATTTTAAATCTAAATCTAACAACCTAATAAATTTTCAATTTATTAAATTCTAACTTCCTTGTTTTTAAATCTCATTTCAAATAAATTTGCCAATTCATTTTATTCAATTAAATAGGTTTATTAATCCGTTTCAATTAAACTCCATTAATTTATTCCTTATTAATTTATTTCGATTTAATCCATAAATCAAATCCATTAAGTTCGTTACTAAATTTCCAAACAAATTGTTAAGTTCATTCCTTAATTTCAAATAGATTTCAATTTCAAAATAATTTTTGTTGACCAATCGGGTTTCTTATTTTTAATTGTCTATCCTAGGCCAAGTTGTTTAAGTGGGTATTTATCATTTCAACCCGATATCATTCAATATAAAACAAAGCATAGCAAAGGGAACTTGCAGTGTGATAACTGGGATGGTGTCAAAGTAAATAAACAAGCAATAGCAAACATACATAACAATTTAACAATTTTATTCAAATAATCCTGAAATAATCATATTAACTCACATTTGTTATTATGCAAATTAATACAATTATTCCTAGAATCCACACTATTATTTCCTGCGGATTAAAGATTATTACATTATGATTTTTACTTGGTGTCCGTTATCAAATTTCTACATCAATCGTACATATCAATTTTAATGTCACTATTATTTGCCCTAATTAACATCATATTACAGTTCAACATGTTTAATCAATTTAAACAATACATGGGGTCGCATTTTTAGAAATTTACAGTTTATTTCAACCAAATTTTAACAATCAACAATTTAATATCCGAATTTAATATTAACAATAATGATCACTTGATTATCATAGCATAATAGATTGAGTCGTGAATAAAATATTCACCTTGCGTGGTTAGAGAAGATGGCGCGGCACGAAGATGAAGAGATAAAATAGACCCTAATAGGCACGACGCAAAATGAACACAAACTGCAATCAACAAATAATTAATCAATAATTTTTTTATTGTAATATATATCAATTGAATATATATATATAAACCATACCAACGACGAAGCAAGATAGATTCGTTAAGCGGGATGAAAATACTTATGCTTCCGGATCAATAGCAGGAGCTGAAACAACATAGCAACAGACTGTATGTGAGCAACCAAAATTTCAAAGTATACACCGCTATATAATATAACAGTTTTATATATATATACTTATATATATATATATAACTGATGTGCACAGAGCATGATTTCGGCCACTGCGAGGCACAATGGTGACGGCGGAGCGGCTGGGGCGGAGCGGGGCTGGAGCGGGCTGGTGGGGCTGGACTGGGGACGGGGCAGTGGTCTGGGACTGCATGGGGCAGTGGGTCGGAGGTGGGGTGCATGGGGCTGCTGGTGCAGGCGGGCAGTGGCTGGGCGCGAGCCGGACGTGGGGACGGCGGTGGGCTGGGTGGAGCTGGACGCGGGGACTGGGCGGAGGGCTGCGGGAGGTTGGAGGTGGGGTAGGGTGGCGGGCGAAGCAGGGCGGAGGTGGGGTAGGACGGGCAGCTGGGGCGGAGCCGGGCGGAGGAGGCTGGTGGCGTGGGCGAAGGCGGGCAGTGGGGAGTGGGTTGCCGGGGCGGGTGGCGGAGTTGCCTGGGCGGAGGAGGCTGCCGGGGGAGCTGGACTGCGGGCGGAGTGGGGCTGCTGGGTCGGAGGTGCAGCTGGGCGGTTGGGCTGGGCGGAGGAGGCTGCCGGGGAGCAGGTGGCAGACAGTGGTGGGGTGGGTTGCCGGGGAGCTGGTGGCGGGCAGTGGTGGGGTGGGTTGCCGGGGAAGCTGGTGGCGGGCAGCAGGGCGGAGGGGAGTGGAATGGCAGTGGGCTGAGTTTGTTTTCAGGGAAGAGTTTCAAAAAAATAAAAAAATAGAGAGGAGGAAAAAGAGAAAGAATTATGCAGAGGAAAAGAGAGGTTACGTACCCGAGAGAAGAGAGTAAATGAAGGTAGAGCAGTTAATGCAGACATAAGGGATAGCAGAGATATATACACAGGATTCAGAGTGTGCATACGTCAGTGCAATGATGCTTTTTCAAAGTGGAGGCTGTTGGATTTCCAAGACAGCTGAATAGACTTATTGAATTTTGAACGTTGGGAGGTTGGGTACCGGTTCGTGTGGCGTAACGGACCAGTTTGTACTTCCTTAACCAATTTATAACTTGCAACGCCGAACTCCGATTGACACAAACAAATATACCATTTTGATCAGCTCGACGAGGCGGACACAACGGTATAAAGATATTGATGGTTTGACATTGTTTGCGAAGTGGTAAATCTTATTGAACCATTTTCTCGAGGGACAATTTAACTAGCAATTAAAAGCGGAATTTGACGAAACGAAATGCGCCGTCATGATCAGAATATTTTTCTTATGCAACATTGTTAAAAATATTTGAGTTCAGACGGTAGAAAATTTACACATAAAATTTATACTAATATGTAAATTCGGCGAGCGAAATTTACTTCAATATTTTTCGACGAAATTTGGCGTACGCCTATGTCTATCTAGGCGCATTCCAAATGTGAAGTTTGAATGGCAACGGAAGTTGTTTGTGAATATTTGAAATTTCTATTACGGAGAATGCAGCAAAACACCGAAGAATAAGATCGACGGAGCTAAAGATGTCCGAATTTTGAAAAACGAAAAATGATGTCTTTGTCAGAAGATGATTTAGAATTTTTCTATGTAAAAATATTTAGGTTCGGAGGATAAAAATTTTCACGTTTTAAAATGAACTGATATGTAGTAAACTGCGCACGAAATTTACTGCGGTATTTTCCGACGAAACTTTACCCATATCTACAATCATCTAGGCGCAATTTAGAAACAAAGTTTGGACGTTGATTGAAATCGTATGTAAGTTTCACATTTTATATTAAAATAACGGTTCTAAAATTTTTTAAAATTGGGTCGGAATTTCAGGGTCGTTACATCGCTACCCCGCCAAATTTGAGCCGAAGCTCCTCAAACGGGGTTTAATCCCCATACCAACAAAGAGACATTGCTCAATCGCTAGTCTAAATGATAAAATGATCATCATCGATCAAAAAAAGTGTCAATTACACTGAGCTAGTAAATATAAGAGTTTAGCTTGATGTCCCATAACCACTAGCTAAACTCAAATATTTACGAACAAATTATAGACTTCCACTCAAAGATTGTCACAAGATTTTCAATCGCACAAGTCCAATAATTAACCGATGAAGTAAACGCAAGCGTTTCATACCACTTGTTTTACTAATTCGTTTAATTAGATTTCTCATACGAATGAGGTAAAGGTTTGTATATACTAATAGATTGGAAAACGGATTTAGAAACGAGCTTTATATTTAAAATAGCGTCGAAATCGTTTTGATGAAAGAGTTTTAGTATTTACTACTAGTATAGAAACCTTTGTATTTTTAAAAGTGACAAACCCCAGAAACGATTATAGAAACAATCAATCATCAAAATTCACATACGAAGACGTGAATCAAATCCATAAAAATCGATACCGAGTCCATCAAAATGGATATTCCCAAAAATCCTGAAAAAGAAGTCATCAAAGTCGATAAATGATAACAACAATTCGGATCATCAAAAATCGATTAAAAACCGGAAATCCCACACAAAACTGCCTAAAATAGGAAAACTGCTCTTTGCCCATATTCAATCGACTGGACAAAATAGGTCAGTCGACTGATCCATGCCCAGAAATTCTCGGGTTCCAGGTTCAGTCGACTGAACTATATGGTCAGTCGACTGACACTGGAACAGAAAGTTTTCTGTTCCCAGGTTCAGTCGACTGACCAATACGTTCAGTCGACTGAACTGTCTTTTGCAGCATTTCCAGCCTAGCCCCATGAAGGGCAAAAATCCACACCGGAGTGATCGGATGGGCAACGAAGACTAGGGATTTATGCCAAGCGACAACCCAGCCATATAGGCTCTTCGATACACCCCAACAACATGATCAAGACATGAAAGATAGAATTTTTATAGATTTGACTTCAAAACACCAAAAATTGGAATATTCATCAAACCAATTCAATTCAAAGACAAATGGACAAGGAATAGATGTTAGAAATTGCTACCTAACAACTATCAAAGATATAGACATAGATGTGAGTTCAAAAACTCACCTTTTAAACTCAAAACACAAGTGAGAAGCTTTAAAACAAAGGAGAGACCAATTCCTCTTCAATCTCAACTCAAGAAGCTCCAATCTAAGTTAATAAGCAAATATTTCCTAAGTTAGAGTTTAGGAATTTCTGAAATTGAAGAGAGATAGAGATGGAGAAGATAAAGAGGATGCTTACCTAAGCTTCTCTTTGATTTTGGAGTAAGAACTTGTGTTTCCAAATCAAACTAGGGTTTGGAATTTCTATTTCCAATCTTTTTCCCCCTTTTCTCTTGAGCTAGAGTGTTAGGAAAAGGAATGAGTGAATGAAGAGGAGTTGAGTGGAGTGTTAGGGTATTAGATGGGTTGGTGGGCTGAAACCCAAACCCAAAGCCTTAAATGAAAATATCAAAATTTCACTCAACTCCAAACATATCGATATTTATACTCAAAAAGGTCGCAAACACCATTTTGGACTCAATGGAAGTGGTCTCGTGTCCTAATTCGACTGTTTGCAAAAAGTGACATTTCAGACTTAAATCCGACTAACGATGCTATATTTAAATAAAACATTTAAATATACAATCGTAAAATATGCGGGTTGTTATACAAAAACCTTAGGTACTATATGTTTTTAACAATTATTTTTCTTTTTCTAACAATTGTATCAATGTTGTGTGCGTAACATGGATTCACACTCGTCTTTATTAATAACTAGTGTGAACCCGTACTTCGCACACGGTTATTGCCAATAGTTGTGACAGAAATAGAAATAACGTATATGTATAAGTATCAACTGTTATAGAATTTGTTCAAGATAGGCGATACATTTTATATATAAGAGAATTGATAAGTTACAGAACCCCCAAATGAAAAGTAACTGAATGACGCAACAAAATTAGAATGTTTATTTGATTAATAATTAAGCATTGTTATATAACTGAAAATGGACTACTACCTGGATAATAACAAAGTGAGTGACTATAGATTTTTCTTTTTACCAATGAGAAGTATATTATTACCTATATAAATTTTTGTGAAACAAAGTAAACAGCATCAAATAGTGAAATTAAAAAAGCACCAAATAAGGGAAAAAGAAAAACTTCAGTGAAATACGAAATATAGAATAGACATTGAAAAGTAATCAATACACGGTTAATGATCTACGTGGAGTGAAAAATAACACACAATTTAGTTAGACAGCCTATAGAACTACCAACAGAAAGTGGAGCAATGTAGAAAACCAAGAAAACCCAGAAGTTAGCAGTGTAACAAAAGAAAGTTCTAATGCTAGTTGTATATGCATAATGGTTGGAGCTTGAGCTTATTGTTTTTAACAATATAGAATTGCAGGTACTATGTGTTTGAAAGCTATAAACTAAGGGGTATGGTAATTCATATGGGACTTTATATCAACATCATATAATATGATACCCTAAAAAATCAAGGATAGGAAAGTAGTCTAAGGTGTGATTTTGCCATGAGCAAAGGGTTAGAGCAGTCTTGTCATATAGAATTCGTATCTTCCCTAGAGGATAGCAAAAACAGTGGCCGCATTTAAGAAAAAAAAGACGAAAACATATGATACAGAAGTTTGTATCCAATAAGCAACAAATTGACTGATGAAACAAAGGTATATCATTTACAACTGATGAAACATTTTGTAATATTAGTACTCTTAGTTTCAGGTATAAACATTTATGAACAAATATAAAAATTGGTGCGAATAGCATGAAATAAAACGTAGGAAAAAAATCATTTAAATAACCTGAATTTCAAAGTTGAAAGGTACGGTTTATGGAATCCACGGATTTGTATAATGTTTTAATGTTAACTTTGTAAAAATAACAGAGTTTGTACTCCAATCATTGGTTAATTTATGATACATGTTGATAAATGTAATAGTTTATTCTGCATTTGTTTCATACTATATAACAAAGTCCTTTTGCTAATAACATTACCTCTTACGAATTCAGTTGGTTCATCCAGTACAATGTTGAATAACATGTCATAACCCTTCCAAGTTCCTAAGATTGAAAATAAAAGGGAAAGCACAATAATCAAGATAAGAATAAACAATATTATGTATAAATTAAGGTATCAACATGAAATAAGCAAACCAAGGTTTTTATAAATAGTTGAAGGTTGATGCATTTCAGTTTTGGTATTTTCTATTGGTTGTATAGATCAAACTGCAAAGATCAAAACAAGGTAATTATGTGAATACACAAACCTAATCATTTTATAAAGTAGAAAAACAATGTTGAAAAATTCCAAGTTTTTTACTTGATTTAGTCACCATCATTGGTAGCTTGTAAATATTAGCAACCAAAAAAGATGATGTATTAAAGTTTTATGTGCCTCTACATGGTCAAGGTTATACATTATGCTAAACTTGTTATCATAAAAAATGAAACCTAGAATATAATAAATATAGTAAAAGCTAAAATAATATATATAAACATGCAATATGTGTGTGCGCGCACGCGCATAAAAGAAAGATTCCATGACACTCCCTCTTTTGTGGTACCCTTAAGCACCCTTATCGTATTTTGAGTTACAATAATCCAAAATGCTACGTATAAAATTGGATCTTTAATCTACATTATGAGTAAGTTGCATGCAAAAAATGAGGTCATTTCAAACCTTGTGGCCCATAAATTATAAGTCAATATTAACCGTTAACGTGTATATTTTGATTTGAAATATCAATTTTATGGTCATAGAGATACTCAAATGAGTTCAAATATTATGGAGATGATCTTAAATATTGTATATAAAAATACACTAAATTTCATTACATTCGAGAAAGGGTTGCTAAAAAAATGACAGGGGTGGCTAGAGAGGTGCTCCAAAAGAGGCATGTCATTGAACATTCATTTATGTATGTGTGTAAATATATGCGTATGTATGTGTATATGTATGTGGCATATTATGTGTGTGTTTATAATAAGCCTACGCGTAATTCAATGAATAAAGTTAGATGAAGTTACGTTTGGAAAAAAATCAAAGTTACATTTGTCTTGCGTTATGATAAGATTAAGGAATTGGAAGAATGTTAAAAGTTGGAAGATGATTGTAGATCTACATGTGAAAACTCACCTAGGCATCATAATAAAATCACGTACCTAGTCTGTGTATATGCCTTAACAATTGATGTATTTGTTTACTCATGAAACAACGATCATAACGGTAATCAATTTAGAACATGTTATCCATCAGTTTTCCTAATGCATAAACTGCCATGGATATGGTCAGACTAAAACAACCAAAACAAGATATTACATGTCCATAAATATACAAATTAACCAATTGATGCTATTAAGCTAACATTTAATTTCGTTTTAGCAGTAATGGAATAAACAATAAGAAAAATGGTACAAACATTGTAAAATAAATATTCAACTTTTGTTTATAATAGAACAAAAAAATTTGAATTTGAAGGGGAACAACATGTTTTTTTTACTTGGAAAGAGTTAATTTAAAATAAAACCATCCATTTTCAAATTGAAACACAAGACCTACATCTCCATATTAAGATAGAAAATAAAATAACAACTTTAACATGTTATGCAAGCAATGTAATTGGTTGAATCAATGGACTCATCAAACATAGAATAATGACAAACTCTTCTCATAAGTTCCAGCCATTATTAAAGCGAAAATAAAATTTTAGGAAAAACATGGAAGATATAATTACCTGCTAAACACAGGTGGGAGAAAGTTGATATCCATGGGAAGAATTCCAAATCCATAGCTTTCTTCTCAAAATTTGATATCAAATTTAAATCCCCTTGTTGAAAAAAATATTGTCACTTCTATAAATAAAAAGGAATTATTGAACAAACAAAATAAGTAGAAAACTCATGTCAAATGATTGCTATGGTAGGAAACCAAATCATAAACTAAACATCTAATCATAATGCAAAGAATAATCATATTCATTTATAGATAGACAAATTACAAAAATAAATTTTATATGATCCACTAAACGACTTAGATGTCAAAATTATCTAAATGATCCCTAATGAATCATATGATTTAGTTAATCTATATGTGGTTCAAACTTTACCTTAAAAATTTGTAGGTAAAGGATATCTTGTAAAAATAATATTACTACTCCATGGAAAAACAATTTTGATGATATTTTTATGAAGAGATAAACTAAAGAAAACATTATATGGTATACCCCTAAGTTTTCATGCATAAAACAATATTAAGAACTCGATCTATATGATTCTTTATAAAGAATCAATGCAAAATGTAAATAAAATTAATAAATCACATGAATACCAAGTAAAATAATCATAGACCCACCTCAAAGTGCTATCTGATTTGTCCATTCATGGGACTTCTTTCATATTCAAGTTTCGTTAGAAATCTGACATTGATGCTAATGTTCCATCTTTGTAGAACCTAAAGCCCCTGCAATCGAAGTCGACATAGAATAATATACGAAGCACCGATATTGATTTAGATTTCAATCATTTATCTAGCTTACAGTAAAAACAATCAGTTTGAAAACTTGTATATCTTTCAATACCCACATGATTTGATGATTTCACTTATATCATGTAACATTAGAATTAGTCTTTGCTCATTTGGCAGCATGCAGAGAGAAGTTAAAATAGCTTATGCATGTATTCAAGCTAATTTGATTATCTCGTTCATAAGAAACATACAAATTGAAAACTATGAATAAAAGAACATATAAGCAAATTTTGTAGACACAGTTCGGTACCATATTATTATGTAACACTTTTACAACTTAAAGTCACAATAATCTTTCTTCACTCGTATCATCATAATAAACCACATTAATGACAAAACCAATTATAATATTTTACAATAAACTGTAGCTATTTTAATTTTGATTCACCATTTAGTCGAGGTATAGATGCCTTCAAAGTAACAATCAAAAAAGGGTTGATAAAACCAGCGCAATAGTTTTTCTGTTGGACCAGTTTGTTACAATATTACGAAAATAAAATGAAGAAGAGGGAAAGTTAGCATAGGAGAAGCAATCCCCCCAAGCATACTGCTATAGATGGAAAATTGTCATAGTCGGTATCGATGAAGTAAGGTCAAACCATAGCAAATCCAATAGGTTATGACACGGTGGCCAAACATCAGGCAATTCTATGGTGCCAGCGTCGGTAGTCAGATGAATTCAAATTAGGGTTAGGTATTATTGGGTGAGGAGGAATAAACGACCATTAAGTTCATTTCGGAAGATCTGTTATGGTGTAAATACGACCGTCTCTTTCGGAAGGTAGATTTTTACATGCATCATAGTCTATAGATACTACAACCAATCAGTTTATTTTGTTTTATACAGTTAGACTATGTTTACCTCTTTCGGAAGGTTAATTTGCATAGGACAGATTAGGTACACGGCTGCTCTTTTCTTTGAGCGGTGTCCCTAATCTGCAGTCTCATTCGGAAGGCTTCCTTTTTATGTAGCGGGTCTTTCGGTAGATTTCGTGACACTGTATTAAAATGATAGATGACTACCATTATTATTTCATTATTGATTATTATTTCTTCAGAGATTTTTAGTATGGATATTATGTATCCTTTATGGCTCTGAGAAATTTTGAATTGGTTATCACAATATTTTGAGGTGATAGTCTATTAAGACTTGGTATGTATTTATGAAATGGTGATTTGCTAGATATGTCTTATTTAAGTATTTGTTTTGGGCATATTTTATTTATGACTTACGAGTATATATGCACGTCTAGATTGGCCTGCATTTAACCACAATGGATATGAATTTACTACCTCGAAAGTAGATTTAACAGTACCATTACCAGTATAAACTGAACCGGAAGCATTGTCCAAAAAGATAAAGACAGCCATTTTTTATAATACTAAAGTTTTTTCATTCTTTTCTTTTCTTTTACTTATTTTTATACTACTCAAAATGGAAAAAAATACTTATACTGTTACATCCATATGCTTGTTTAGCTAATGTGAGCTCTAAGTGAAAATGCATCCGAATACATGATCACTTCACAGCATGGCTTATCTCTTCTCTTCTGTCTATTAATAGTAAGAACAATGAATAATATTTCCACCATGTCATTTTGAAATTCTAAAAATACCCACGTACATCAATGGACACTCACCATCGATTTGCAATATTTACCACCATTCTCTTTCCGATCATCCATCAAAAGAATTTCACTATCAATTCATCACCAACACCTCCAACAAAATTGCTCGAAATATAAGTGTTGTAACTATCAAAGCTTTTGTACTAATAACACTCATCTATCTATTAATTTTTTAAATTAAATGAAAAATAAATATCTCTAGCTATTAGATGCACGTATGTGCGATTTATAATTATTCATGGCATTAATTTAGTCAATGCAATCTTGAGTGGCAAGAGGGAAAAATATGCATAGTTAAAACAAACAAATGCTCAAAATTTATCAACTTCAAGTAATATTAGAGAAATGAAAATGATAAAATCATTGCATTTATAATAATTGTGTGCCAACAACTAACAATTTCATTCAACATCTTAACTAATTAGGCTAACAACATATTTTCTTGGATTTGATAAAATTTACACTAATAAATGGATTAACATCTAAATTCTATAAAAAATACAAAAATTGATGTCATAAAAACGTTCTTATATTATTCAATCAAAAAGCCCAGTTTCCATAATGCAGGGCACGTTGTTTATGAGATTTGCTTTAGAAAATGTCGTTATACTATTTTGAATTAGTTGGCAGGGAGACTTAACTTGAGTTTTGATGAATTCCTTTTTTATGCTTTCTACCATTATGACTGGATTCAAATGCTTATATTATTTTAAACTATCTATGAACCACTTTTTTCTAGATCACTATCATTTTTCTACGATTAAGAAGCTATATAATTGTGCGCCCTTGCACTTATGAGCTTCTTTTTTTGTTTGAAGTATACAGACATCATGGGAATAATCGCATTTAGATAAGATATCCATCATGTTTGTTCATACTGTAAATATAGCATTGAGGCACCATGCTATATTATCACATTGTGAACTTGAGTTTTACTGTAACAAAAAGGAAAGGTTATTTAACAATAGTCAAACATGTTATGGGAAACTCTCCTTTGTTTTCTTTTTATTCCTTTGTCCATCTACATGTTCTTCTAGAATAAGATACCAAATATTAGCATTTATTTTAGACAAAATGAATAGCTACAATTAAAATCAAAGTTGAATCACTTAAGGGGGAAATTTTCTTATTCACATTAAATAAACCTTTTCCTGGTATTAGTTTTCAACAGTAAACTATCAGTCAGTAATGGAGACATAACAACCAAGTAGAATAAGGACACATAAGCCCAAAACGCCTATTAAGTTGGAAGTTGTAAGAAAATCTATAGGTGAAAATTCAGAAGAGGTTCAGGCAAAGATAAAATTGATGTAGGTGGAGGCAGAGATAAGGGTTATTAAATAAGTGATGATGATCAATTAGGGTTTATCAATTTAGCTAAAACATATGGATTACAGTCAGTAATGGAATAGCGGTAATAATAGAGCAAGTATGATGATAACGTTGGTATTGAATAGCCATGGTTATAGATTAGGTCTAGGGATCAAAGTGGAATAAACTGGACTAAGCAGATGCAAGGAAATGAGGACAAAGATGCAAGGGTATTATTGGTAATTCAAAAAGACACGGTTGAAATCAGTTTATGGAATTCTCATTATTAATAGTAAAGATTTGGTTATTGTTAAGTCAAACTTTTGAGATCTGTATTTATTAGTTTGATATGCCTTTTTGAATTTTTGGGTTTTAAGCATATTTTGAGATGACTTATTTTAGAGTTAAGTCATCTATGGAATTATAAAGTAGTGAATTTAATTAATTTGCTTTATTATGCTTGTTTGTTCAGTATTTTTTATATGACTTATTATTTGTTATGATATTAATATCTCACCTTTTTATTTAGATATAATTTGACCCATTTATTATTTTAATACTCGGGTCAGGCCGAGATTTTACAGGTACGAGGACCCATTGACCTTTGGATTGTGGGCTAGCATTGAAGTAGACTATTTTGATAGTTTTAGTTTACTTCATACTTGTATATATTGCCAGTTAGGAGTTTATGTTATCTATATTATATAGTAGTGACTTTGTACCTGATACAAGATTTTGAATATGATGTATATATTTATGTGGGTTTAGTACTCATATTTTGTAGACTCGCCTTCTATTATGTATATTATGATGTATATTATTCCGCTGTGATCTGTGACTCTGATTCTGATTTAGCTATATTGTATACTATTTTGAATATTTTTAATCGGTGTGTTTATTACTTTGTATTAATACTGTACACGTCTAAATTTCAGTTCATATCCTCAAAAAGATAAATAAGACGTTTCAACGTTAGTATAAAGATATATTCACATTCGATCGCCCTTAACCAGTCGTATTCTCTGGATTAGCATATGACATTACTTATAATGTTCTTTGCTAAAATGGGCATAGTAGTAGAGTCGTCACAGCTTGGTACAGAACATTATAGAATATAAATAGTACAGAGTTGAGATCTAAACCTAGATGACCTAGAGTCTCATCCCTTGGGTGTGTAGTAGTTAGTAATTTAATTAACTATTTAGGAATAGGAATATAAATGATTATTGGGAATAATCATTGGGACGTAATTGAAAGGTTTTTGGTAATACTATATATAACTTATTGTTATGAAAGTTTACTAAATATTGGAACTCACTTCTGTTAAAAGTGAGATTTGAAATATAAATATAGGTTAGATCTTAGATGGATTGTTTTAAAATAGTAAATAATATTTAAATATTAGTATTGAGTAGGAATCCTTGCTTGAAAATTTGCAACATACTCGATGTTAATCATAAGACTTTGCGTTATCATCATTTGTGTAGCTACCGCAAGGAAATTGAAAATTTTATTTTGATGTATTATAACACTTTGGTGAATGAAATATTAATTTATAGGTATACCAATTAAATACTAAGATGCATTACAAAATCATTATTTGTTGAGAACTGTTTTATGTAAATCTTGAGATGGATTAAAAGAATATTAAAATAGATATACATAAAATGTGAAAGTCATTTCTTTTAAAGAAACTTTATGGAATTAATTGAACTGTGATATTGTAATGGTATTAAAACAATTTTTATATGCCATAAAATGTTTGGATTTATAAATTACTAAATGAATGGAATGAGGAGTATGAACCTATGGCATGTAAAACATATAAATAACAACTTTATTGATAATACGTGGTTAATTTAAAATGACTGAAGTATGATTTTGATAAATAAAAACCAAGTAATATATATTCTTTGAAACATGTATATGGTCTTGTTCCATTAAATAAAACTTCATTTTCGTGAGTATAGCCTTATTTTATTTTTCGGTGAGTATAAATGTTAATTTCAAGTACAGTGATTTAAACTTTATTCATCTTTAATTAAAACTCGCTGCCTTAATATTACAAGTCGTACTAGGAATTGATGTAAATTTGATAAACTTGCAAATAAAATTAATTAGCCTAAATAATATTGTATTGAATATATGTATTACTATAATACATAAATAGCAAATTAGCTTTCATATATCAATAACCAATGTGTTGTAGTATTCTATTTGGATGATATGAATGTTTGTTTGGTGATTGATATGGTTTGGTCGGATATTTGAAAAAGAAATGTTGTAAATGATTTTATAAAAATAAATTGAAGAGCTTTGTTTATAAAAGAAAATAATAGTGAAATTATTTTTAAAATAAGATTTTAATGGTATCATTTGCGTTAATTTATCAGTTTAGTGTTTTAAGAATTTTGGTCGATGTGTTTGGCCAACGTTATCGATAAGAATTCCTAAATAGTAAAACGAGGCATTTCGATACAATAATTAGAAAAGAATAATATGTTTTAGAAAAGAAAACGATAATTTGAAAGTAACATAAGGAATGGAAAAATAATAATGATAAATATAATGTTTTAGTTTATGAATATTTGCAAATGAAGAAAATATTGAGATAAATATTTGTTTATTGTTTTGAAAATTCGATATATCGTATATAAAATATTTTGGGACAAACTGAAACAATGAAGTAGAATAACTACTTAACTCCAAAGACTGGTTACAACATGACTATAAAATTATTATCAAATATTGTCCATACTTTGAAAAATAAAAGCTTCGTACAATTTTATGATTATGCATGTACCAAATCAAAATGATGCTGCTTCCTTCAACTTTCATGCTTTGGATTCACTTTTAATTAATATTGCTAACTATTAATTAGTTATATAAATGGATAGTGTTAGAAATTTTTGCTTCACGTTTTATAAGCCATTTGATCTGATATTTTATGAGCATTCAAATGTGAAAGAAAACTGTGTAATTAAAATGTTAGTAATCTTATTTGAAAGTCATAAGATATTTTATTTAATGCTAGATTAAGTATAATATTAAAGATGTTTATGGAAGAATTTTGATTATTAATAACAGATTAGAGTCTTGTGAAATAAGAATTTCACACTACTATATCTAAAATTTCTGAGATGTTTGCTGCTTTGAATTAGATCGCTAATAGATGAATTGGTTAGTAAAATCTTAACTTATGAAATTAGATATTATTATGTTTCTGGTGCAATTATATTTAGATCAATCCCAAAATTTCACGGGCTCTTGAATTATTATTTTTGCACCAAGGAAGTATCCTTAGCTTTTGAAATTTCGTCCTTGCCATGCTTAAGTGAGAATTTCTCACCATCATCTTTAATTTTATGGTTTCTTACTGATATGAAAGCTAAAATTGAAATTTTGGCATCACTATTTGTTTAGTAAAAAATAGAAATAGTAGCTTAAAAATTTCAGGTAACATGAACAAATAAATCTTATCTTTTATTGCTTGCATGTTACTGTAGCCTATATATTATTGTACGAATGTTTTGAAATGTTTATATGCTTTAGAAAACTTGAATTGTTGCCATGAAAATTAGACACGCAACCTCATAGTCTACTGCATAAATTTTGTACTTCCCTGCTCATATACGTTGAATTAGTTTCACAACTTTTGCCTTGCATGTTTATTCTTTGCATGCTTTAGTAAAACATTCCATGTTCCCCTATTGCCATATGCTATCATGCACATTACCTTGTGGACTTGAATTTTTTTATGCACATTTCCAAGTAGCCTTGTTTTCTTTGCATTATTGCCATGTGTTGTCACATCCCTGTCCGTTTTATTTTATTTAGTGTCACGGTCGAAAAATTTCAACACTCGAAAATCAACATCAATACGTCCACTGTATTACATGTCAAACAATCGAATGCCGGAAATTCTAGATCGTTAGGGAAAGAAGCAAGAGGTAGAAGAAGAAAATAGAAATAACAACACAGAATCTCACAATCGCAGCGGAACAATATATAATAAATAACAACTGGCCTTTATACAAAAGAAATATAACTTGTTATTTATACATTACATCATCAGAGTACAACACAATCAATAACACAATACTGGACAGTTATAATAACTTGTCCTCACAAAAGCTGAATATACAGCATACCATACACAGCGGAATATAAATCAGATACGTGATATACGTATGCATCATCCAGCACGTCTCCTAAGCTCCATAGCATCCTATCCTGTATCTGTAATACTCGGTCTAACCCGAGCATTATTATAAAATAACGCTCGAGTCAGTCTGGAAAACCAACGTGAGAAAACACACTCAATTTGATTATTAAGTTTTTTTTCAAAATCCTTTGAAAATCAAAGGCATCTCGTAAGACTTCGCCACAAATAAACATGACGGGTATTTACCTTACGATAACCAAAAACATTTCATATCAAATCCTCTGATATTATAATAGTGTCTAAGTATAAATTCTTATTCAAATAGCTGAAATGCTTGCATCTCACGTTTCAGCATAGTTGGGCATAATCAAAACTGTACGGCGCTTATTGGAGAATGAATTCCAACTGAATGACTAGGCACTGGGGTACCACCTGTCATAGTATATGTCTAGAAACACTGTATCGAGGACCACGTCGGGATCCCCTGCCACACAAGACCGGACTATCCCTAATCTGGATTGACCGAATATGTTATCACCCCAGGTGTTTCCACCCTCTTTCGAGCTCCTTCCATACATCGTAGTAATAAAAATAATATCTGAGGTTATCTAGAAGGGTGATAAACATACCCTACTTGGGTGCGACCCACTTAGCCTTGCTGCATCCCCTTGATTTCCAGTCATTCTTAGTTGATGAGACTAGAGGCTACGGTTACCTTTTTTGAAATATTCACTTAGAATGCTTATTGTCATCCAATGACAATGTACTGATAGCATTCATCCATACAAGTCTGTTCCCGGTCCGAACGGAACCGAAGGCACTACTCCTACTACATCCATTTTGGAATCACCCTAAGGATTAGTAGCGATTAGCCCTTCGACTTCACCGCTCCATCTTCGACTCCAAGCTCTTGTCTTCATTTCGAAAACGTACCCGTTGGATCGAAGTGGTTTTCGGATAACAAATTGATCCCGGTCTCTTCGGAACAACGTTCGATATCTTCCGGTAAACTCAACCCCGGTTCTTTAGGAAATAAACAGACGAAAATAAGATCGGATATCACATCCTAACCATTAGTGGATGGATTTCCTTATCAACGTCCTAGAAGAATGAAACGAGTTTACACGTACAGTATAGCACCTCGAACGGTAACTGTACCATATAATTTCCGTATTTCTTCTAGATATTTCCAAAGTTATATTTAGGTCCAGATTTGATAGTCGGTTATTTAACTATCAAATAAAACAACCAATTAAACCAAATAATTCACTTTCCACTAAAAACTCCAAATCTCGTTTTAATTTAATTTTGATAAATTAAATCTCTTTACCCAATATATATATACTTATCTTATTGAGTTAAGTAAATTCACCAAAGCAATTCTTTCAAAGGTATTTGGAAAACCTTTAAAAATATTTTGGAAAGTACCACTACGGTATCAAACCATGGATCACAGCTTAATGGTTAAGTCTTTATCCCAAAGAAATTCAAGACTTAGCTGCAAGCACTCACTGCCTCCGATTTACGCCATGCGAGTATACCAATACTTTTCGAAAACTCTATTTAATAACTTTCAAAATAATACTTACAAAATTTCTATAATAATTTTCCAAGTTACTTTAGGCAAAAACTACTTATAAATAAAAGCTATTATATAAAATATTAATATTGAATAATTATCCTTTTAAAATAATAATACTGGTTTAACCCTTAATAATAATTAACTACTATAGCTAACTTAATTTATTTTTACTTTAACAAATTTTTAAACAACTAAATAATACACTTTTCTAAAACATTCTTTTAAACACTTTTACATTTTCTAATTAATACTTAAAAATCTTTCTTTTAAAATATAATTAACTTTTTTGGAAAATATATTTTTAACCCCAATATAGCCAGCCCAATTATTTTATAAATCCCTCTCGATTTATTTCCAGCTTAATTCACGTCCAATTCTGTAAATTCCCTTTTCACAATTTTAAAAATAAAACTACTATTTATTTTTTTTAAACGATTTACCCATCTTCTTATAAATCCCTACCATGAATTTATAATTCCAAATTATCCACTGATAATTTACTTCACTTTATATTATAAACTTCGTTTCTAATTTCTATGATCTCATTTCCCGTTTCACCACACTTAATCGATTTTTAAATCGATGTTCAAAATTAAACTCCGTTTTTAAATAAATTTGCCAATACATTTCAAAATCCACTAATTTCAGATCTCACTTCCTTTTTATGATTTAAAAATCTTATTTAAATCTGAAACATTAATTTTCATATTTTATCTTTCAAATTCCTTCTTTATTTTTCTCAAATCTATTTTAAATCTCGGATTTAAAAATAAATACTTTTATACTTAAACAAATCGCTTAAGTTTTATTCTTAAAAACCCTTTAATTCACATTTATTCAAAAATCCCTATTTTTTCCATACTCCGGAATTATTAAACAGGATTTTAAAAATAAACTATTTATTTTTCCCAAATTCATTACTTTCTAATTTATCCATCCTTACTATAAATATTTTTACTTTAAATTCTTCTTTATATTTTCCTTTAAAAATTCAATATTCATATTTTTTTTGATATTTTAAAATACCAAAATATATCCAGCAATACCATAGCATCCAAATAAATTCAAAACACGCTATAATCTATCACAGATTATCCAATATATCATATTACTGAATATGTAAATAAATTCAATATTTTTGAGGATCCAGTTGGATCCTTCCAACCTGTTTCCCTGCATCCACAGATGTTAGCACAAAATAAAAATACCAATCCCACTTCGAGGGGGATATCGTGGTATATAGGGTCATCTGCTATTATACGGGGAGCATAGGGTATCATCCGCTATATATATGCGAGAATCTCGATCACTCCAATATATATATATATATATCACTATATATAATATCACATCCACTGGTAATAATTTATCAATCCAGCCAATCAATCAATAATTAAATTTAACTACTTAAAATAAATTGCTGTAATCCACATTTGAGTGAGATTAACTCACCTTTTATTTAACTTTCGTTCTCGCGTTCCATTTTTCAATTGAATCCGGACGCATTTTAAATTATTTGAAATTTTCAAAAGCTCCAATTTTTACCTAAACCAGCTTTAAGCCGAAACTCTCTTCACAACGATCGCTATGCAAAAAGCCTCGTTCAAACGGACCTCGCATGTGAGAGATATACATTTATGCCAATCGATATTTTAATTATATACAAATTAAATTTTTATTAAAACAGAACAGCCCATGCCCAACATCAAAGACCCGGCCACCATCTACAGTGCATCTCCCCCAAACCCAAATCCACGTTTGCCTCTTAAACCTCAAAATCACGTCCCCATCTCGTTGTTGATCTCACATCAGGTCGAGCTCGCAAGGACTTCGCCTCCGCACCTCCACAGCAAAACGCGACAACCACTTCGACCTCCCATCCGTACGCCCCATCGCAGTTTCCCCCAATGCCACCGTGCATCACTACTCACCTTCTTCCACCACGTTGCCCAGATCGAGCCCCCTTCCACCCCTTCTACACGCGCGCGTGCGAGCGCCCTCTTTCTCCAAACGATACCCATCATCCCAGGTCGCAGCGTTTTTGTTCGATTCTTTATTATATACTTTTCTTTTCTTTTTTTTAGTTCTACTGAGAATCGATTTTGGAAAATCAAGCTCCCCTTTGAATTTTATCGCGGCTTTGATTTTGAAATGAAGCTTGCCTTCCCTCCTTTTTTTTCGACTATACTTGTTGGATTCTTTTTTTTCTGCTTTCGACTTTACTGATTTCGAAAAGGAAGAGGGAACAGGGTTTTTTAAAATAGGAAAGATGCCTTGCGTGTTAAGATGGTGAACAATGATTGAAAAATAGGGATAAAGCTTATGTTAGAAAATTTAGTCAAGTCAAATTTATAAATGTATTATTTAATTGTTTAAATCGTCTCGAATTTGCAACTGGAAATCTCGACCTCCTATCGAGGCATGCCGCTAGGCGTTTATAATGTTATACCCCTGTTACAAATGCAATGGAAAAGGTTTCAAGTCCTAATTCGATCGTATGGAGAAGATAGCTTTTTGGACTCAATTATTATATTGAATTTTCGATATAGATCTCAACGCGTTTACATACCGTATGACTACACGTTAACTCCAAACACTACGAAATTTGAAATCCGATAATAATACACTATTTAGGATCCAATGGAACTGGTTTCGTTGAAATCCCACTGTGCCTCGGAAGGCTATTTTTAAATGTCAATTTAAACGATATATTTTTAAAACTGAACAAATCACTGTTAAATTAAATTTTAAAACTTTTATTATCTTCAATATTATTAATATAGATTTTATAAGCCTTTAAATTATTTTTAACAAGCCTAAAACTCCAGATTCAATATTTTACCCAATTTCCAATTATTTAATCCAATAATCAAATTGTCCAAAAATTAGTTATATTAGAAATTCAAGTTAAAAATTAACTTTTAAATATTTAAAATCAATTAAATATTCCAATTTCAAATATCCAAAATTCTGGGTCGTTACATTCCTCCCCCTTTATAAAAATTTCGTCCTCGAAATTGCTTTGTAAAAAGAATGGTCCAAAACCCAATAACAAATTCCCAAAACTACACAGTTTCACAACTTTCCGAAAACAGTTTATTGAAACCACACTATCACCCTTACTAACTTCCCAAACTCACCCTAGATTTCAAATAATATTACTTCCTCAATTATCCTTAAATTTCAAAAAATTTCGCCAACGTCTCCTTTGCGCGGCTAGGTTTGAAAAACTACAAAATGCCACTACGGGCCCAATCATCAAAAGAAAACAAAAGCCCAGTGGTCCAATCGGAAAATCATCAAATTCCATACGACAATTTAAATACATACCTTTTATCGGGTAATCAAATTTATTTTCCAAAATCGAAGACATCAATTTATCCCTTGCTTTTAATTACCTGCACCTTACTTACCAATAATATCCACTCATTTAATTCCAAAATCATTTTATTTATTCCTTTTCAAAACTTTCAATATTTGCTATATCTAATTCTTTTATATTCACATTTACTAATATTTCCATTCAATTGTTCTCAAATCATTATTCACACTCACTTCATTTGAAACAATTATCCACAATTATCATTTTATACACCTTTTATTTAACCTTCATTCACATATCCACTAAGTATATTCCCAATACTAATTTTACTTAAGAGCTTCATCATTTACTTCCTTAAGACTATTATAAATATTTTATATACTTTTTATATTTATTTTCACTTTACCACTTGAGCTTTTATATCTGTTTTCATTTAACTTAAATTTTCAACCATAATTTTCCTTTCAATTTTTTCTCAATACTGAATTTCACCGACCACATCTCAACTCATATTTAATTAACCACTTTCCTTAATTAGTACCATTCACTAATTTATTCATATCTCAATCGAATTTTATTTCCAGTCTTTTTACCTCTTTTAGTCCCCTCGAACTAATTCTTTAATTTTACTTTATTCAACATAACTCAAATTTAACATCATTCCAATATTTAATCCCTATTCCATTTACTACAAATGGAAAGGATTGGATACGCTAAATGTTTGGTGGATGTTACTCCGTATCAGGATTTGGTTGATGAGTTTCCAGTGAAACTAATGGATGGGTCCACTCACATGGTGCACGTAAGCTATCTCTGGAAACCAGAAATATGTTCTCTCTGTAAAGAATTTGGTCACATGGTTAATGTTTGCAAGAAACAAGGTGGTGTTAATGATAGGAATGAGGTTGAGACAGTAAATGAGAAGAAAGTACAAGAAGGCAATATTGCTGAGCATAAAGATGGGAAGCAAATTAGCAAAAGCAAGCAAATCTAGAAGAAAGTGGTGAACAAAAAAGCAAAAGGTGGAGTTGGTAATTTCGTGAGGCTGTCAGTGATTAATGAAAAAACCGATGTTGATGACAGAGTTGATGCTGATAAAATTCAGCATCAGATGAAGAGTAAAAGCATTGCAAACCTTAGTGGTAGTGATTTACATGTCGAGGAAGGTGAAGAAGGAGATGACCATGTCTCTGTTTTGATAAATAACAGGTTTGAAGTGTTGAGTGATGTGGAAAATGGTGTTGTAATGGGGATAGTAACATCCAATGAAAAGCAAGCTAATGAATTGGAAACAATTACAGTTGATCTACCTGTAACAAGCTTAGGGGTGGACAAGCATTTTTATCCTGAAATTAAATCTTCAACTTCAGATGAAATACAAAACTTGCGGATTCATGTGGGAGAGTCTGATACTCTTACTGTGCATGCTGCTGCACAGATGCAACCAGGTATCCATATGAATATGCAATTTCCAGAAAATGTTCTTAACAAACAGCAAGCTCTCCCCTCATGTCAAACAAATAACATCACAGTTTCTAACATTCAAGAAGAGCATTTCTGTGAATCTCTGCAAAAGCAAATTTATGAACTAATATGATCCATGCATTCTCCCTCTTTCTCTCATGTCCATCCCACCATCTCTTCTCCTCCTCTGCCAAGCATCTCTACCACATGTCATCCCTATGTCTTCTTGGGATCTATTCCTGGATGGAAATCCCCCCTGTTGACCAACCAGATAACAACTGTCAAGGATCTAAAAATGTAAAAAGCTTAAGGCACAAAAAATCAAAGACCATTTCCAGAATCAACTCTCCCATTACGAGGAGCATGACAGAAGGTGACCTCTCTTCATTACATTAATTATGTTACACAATTTTGGAGTATAGAATATTAGAGGATGTCACAATTTCCTCAAGCTTGATCAAATAAAACTTTTAATAACCAAACATCATTTGTCTATCTTTGCTATTCTTGAAACTAAACTAAACCTCCCCCTCACTTTATCTGCTGCCAAATACATTGATCCATCTTGGGCTCTCTCCCGCAACCTTCATGATGCTTGTTATGGGAGAATTTTGGTTCTTCATAACCCTGCTCAACTTTCCCTTGACCTCCTTCTTGCAACTCCTCAGTTAATGCACTACCATGCTAAGTATTTAAATTCTTCCACATCCATCTATATCACTTTCATCTATGCTTTTAATTCTCCTTCAGAAAGGCAATCCCTTCTTAACCTTATTCCTGCATTGCGGCAAGAAACTCACCATTGGGTAATTGCTGGAGACTTCAACGGTTGTCTGTCATTGTCAGACAAGCATGGTGGCATCCCGCTTATGCCTAGGGATGTCCTCCCTTTAAATACTGCGATTAACGATTCTTCTCTAATTCCCATTTGCAAAAATGGTGCTCTCTACACATGGAATAATAGATCTAGGAGTGGTGCTCGTATATTTTCCAATATTGATCATGCCTTTTCGAACTTTAAAGCCCTTTCCATCTGGCCTAACATCTCCACCTTTATGCTCCATCCCATTCTCTCTGACCACTTTCCAATTATCTTGACCACTGGGAAGCAGTCGCTTGGAAACAAAAGAGGGTTTAAATTCTACAATGCTTGGGTCCGTGATCCAGGGTATAATGACATTATAAAAAAGCTTGGTCTGTTAAGTTTTTTGGAAATCCCATGTTTATTTTTTGCAGTAAGCTCCACGAAGCAAAGGAAGAATTAAGAGTTTGGGCTAGAAGAAAGTTTGGAAATGGCAACCTTCAGTCTACCTCTCTTTTGGTCCAACTTAAGGATGCTCAGGAGCAAATGATGTCACATCCTGATAATGTTGAGATGGCGGAGAAGGAAGCTGCCCTTTACAATGACCTCAATCACGCTTTGGCTATTGAATGTGACATGAAGAAGCAGCAGCTCAGAATCAAGTGGGCAGCTGAAGGCGATAGGAACACAAAATTCTTTCATGCTTCCATTAAGGTTAAACACTTTGTTAATAACATAACTTCCATTTTTGATGAAGCAGGAACGCTGCACACTACCCCTGAATCAGTAGAAAAGGCTTTTCTCCTATATTATTCATCCCTTCTTGGGAATGTTAACCAATTTGATCCGGAGTTGGATCTTCTTTCCGGCATTCCACTGCCTAAGATCAATCCTGATGAAGCTACTAATCTGATAGCTAAGGTGACTAATGAAGAAATTAAAAATGCTCTCTTTGCTATGAATAGGAACTCCTCTGGTGGTCCAGATGGTTTCAATGTCGTCTTTTTTATCACAAGCTGGGACAATGTGGGAGGGCAATTTTGCAAGGCAATTCATAACTTCTTCAATAAGTTCAAGTTGCTCAAGTCAGTGAATGCTACCAATCTAGTGTTAATCCCAAAGACCAAACATGCCTCATCTGTTTCATCTTTTAGGCCTATCTCTTGTTGCAATGTTGTTTATAAGTGTATCTCGAAGATTATTGCAACGAGGCTTGTGTTTGTTTTGCAACGACTTATTTCCAACAATCAAGTGGCTTTCTTGCCTAGCAGGAATATTCTTGACAACATAATGTTAGCCCATGAGCTCTTAAAAGGTTATCCCTGTGCTAATGCTACGCCTGCTGCTTTGTTGAAACTTGATTTGTCGAAGGCATATGACTCGATTCATTGGAAGTCTATTGTGAGAATTATGTCTCTCATGGGCTTCCCAAAAAATTTTGTTTCCTGGATTTATGAATGCATATCAACTCCCTCCTTTACTTTGATTATCAACGGTTCTAGTAAGGGCAATTTTGTTTCCAAGCAGAGCATTAGGCAGGGGGATCCTCTGTCGTCTTACATTTTCATCATGGTAATGGAAGTCTTCACCTGTATGTTGAGGCCATTGTTTCACAATAAGCAAATCCTTTACCACCCCAAATGCAAGGAACATGAGATAACTTCCCTCCTTTTTGCTATTGATATCATGATATTCACCAAACCCAATCTGCAATCCATTGAATCTATAAAAGGTGCTCTCCACAATTTCTTCAGGATGACAGGCCTAAAACTAAATCTTAATAAGTCAAGTATTATGTTCTCTGGGACATCGAGCTTGCAGCATTCAAGTCTTTCTTCCCTTGCTTGTATGCAATCCATGGCTACTGATATGTCCTACCTTGGGCTTCCTCTTTGTTCCTCTAAGATTTCCTATGCAAAATGTTTACCACTCTATGAAAAAATAACTGCAATCATGGACTGTTGGGCTAACAGATTCTTGTCTCAAGCTGGTCGTCTGGTTTTGGTCCAATCTGTCAGTTTCTCCATCATGGTCTATTGGGCACGGGCCTTCATCCTTCCTCTTAAGCTGTTGAAGTTGGTTAGGAGGGCTATGTTGAGATTTTTTTGGTTTGGTTCGATACATACGAAGAAAGTGTTTCCATGTTCTTGCTCTATATTTGAGAAACCTAAAAGCAAAGGAGGGTTGGGGTTGCATAGCATAGAGGTCTGGAATAAGGCTGCCTACAACCATCATTTCAATGCATTGCTTAACAAGAAAGACACACTCTGGGTGAGATGGACACTCAAGTATAATGTTGGAGCTAAAAACTTTTAGCTAATGGAGGTTCCGCAATCTTGTAGTTGGATTTGGAGGAGTTTGTTAAACTTAAGATCCTATTTCAAGCCTTTAATTCAAATTCAACTGTCTGTTGATAGTTTGTGCAAGTTCTGGACTGAACCTTGGATTGATAAAGGTATAATCCTTGATCATCTTCTCTCGTCCCAGCAGAAGTTTCAATCAGGCATTGGAAATAACGCTCTGGCAGTTCATCACATTGTAAATAGTAAGCTGGTGATACCCTTCTCAAGTAATCAGTTTATCAGGTATATTTGGAGCACCTTTGAATCAAGTACATATGCTTTTAAAGATCATGACACTGTTCAGTGGAATGGTAAGGCTCACACCATTTCTACTGTTTTTGAAGCTTTACAAGGTGTGGATTTAATGCCTAATTGTAAGTGGAGAAGGGTGACGTGGAATGCAATCTTCAGTAACAGTGATAACTTAATGTTTTGGAAACTCACTAATAATGCCTTGTTGACTAGGGATAAACTCATCAGATTTGGGATGCCGGTTAATCCCATATGTGAATTATGTAAACAGCAAAGTGATAGTGTCCTGCATTTATTCTTCGACTGTCCATATGTTTCTGATATCTGGTGCAATTTGGTTGCTTGCAGTCAGAGGGAGGCCTCTCCTATCGCTAACAATCATTGGAACTACATTGAGAGTGCCATAAAGTGGAATGATGACAACAGGCATCATTTTTTCTTTATTTTGAAAAAGCTCATGATGGTAATTTGGAGGGAAAGAAATAAAAGGTGTTTTAAAGGAATAAGCAGAAGCAAGGAGGTGGTTTGGGCTGTTTTGAAGCATGATATATTCATGGGGATGAGAGACAGTGCGCACTCTTTTTGTGATGACCACATTGAGCCATGGATTCCTTAGTGCTTCCTCTTCTCTCTAGTTGTTGGTGTTTGTTCTCTTCTGTGGCTATTGTTTTTTTTGTTTTTTCCTCTTTTCTTTTTCCTTTCTCTTGTTCTGTATCCTTCTTTGTTTTTTAATAAAGCTGGTAGGGGCCCAGTTTAACCCCGCTTAATCTGCAAAAAAAAAATATTTTGTTCATTCACAAATTTATTTCCAATTTGATAAATTTTATTTCAATAACCATTTCATTTAGCCTACTTAGGCTTATTTCCTTAAAATTCACTTTTATTTAACTTAATTCAAGTTAAATTTCACTCCGCAAAATCAAATTTCAAATTTTTTTAAGTTATCAAACTTACCAATATTCTATTCACCATTTTCCTCCAATTCACTTCATTTAATTGGTTATCTTTACTAATTTATTTCATTATCACACTTACTCTTCATTTAACTCTTCTCAAGTTAATTCCATTCTAGACAAATTTCAAATTTTATAAGTTTCCAACTTATTTATATTCCATAAAATTTTAAACCAAACTCCAGAGTTTAAACAATTTCGTTCTAAGTGTTTCAAATCATTTTTGGAATCACATATATCCAAAATCCTTGATATATTAAATTATTCTTAGAATTTAAAAATCAAATCAGTTTTACCAAACTAAATCTTCAATTTAAAACATTCTGGTAGCAATTCCTCTCTTGGAAACTCGAAAATGAACACCGATGATGTCGCGATCATCATCGGAATCATTTTCCAGCGACCAAAGTGAGTTTAGTGCTTTTATTCCTTTTAAAATCATTTTTAAACATTTTTACTCCAAATATCAATAGATTTCTTTTCCAATTTAAAAATATTTCCAAATATTATTTTTGTGGAAATTAGCCATAAGGGCCTCTTTAGCAAGCGCAATTAGTTTCTAGGTCACACAACAGAAATAATTACTTTTAAGGACAAAATGCAAAATAATTAGTTTCTAAGGCCTAAAAACCTATGAAATTATGTCCTTGAAAGTAATTGGATTGCCGACTTTGTCCTTAAAAGTAATTATTCTGCTGACTTTGGCCTTGAAATTAATTTATGTGGATGTGTGTCCTAGAAACTAATTGGACTACAAAGTTTGTCCTTCTGGTGAAATGCCCCTTTATTTTATTTTCAAGACTTTGGGAAAACATTTCAAAATCAAAGGGAATTAAATCCCCAAATTTCCAAATTTCAAATCCCTTTAAATCTATATTTAAATATTCCTCTGGAATTTTATTTCAAATTATAAATCACACATATAAATTCATATTTACAAATTCCATTATTGTCATATGGGTTAATTCCTTAACTTTTGGTTATAACATTAATTTCTTATTCAATTTCCACAACAACAATGATAATAATTTAATATTATCATTTCCTAACAACCAAACAAACCATATCTAATGATAATAATTTTCGAAAATTATTTCTTTTATATATAAAAATAATTTGGGTAAAATTATTTCATTTGCCCCATTTTAAAACAATACTATGTCGAATTGCTCTATACAAGTGTTTAGAGATCCCTATCAATAACGTTAATTAATCGTATTGACCGAAATCCATAAACCACTCAGCAAACCAATCAACACAATATAAAAAAAAATTATATTCACTAACAAATACGCGCTCCTATCTATTAATACACTCAAACTCATTCTAGGGTGCTACTGACCTTATCTCAAATGAGTAATCCCCACCAGAGCCAAGGTTCTCGCTTAACCTTCAGCTCTGATACCAAGTGTCACGGGCAGAAATTTTCGACACTCGAAAATCAACATCAATACATCCACTGTATTACATGCCGAACAATCGAATGCCGGAAATACCAGATCGTTAGGGAAAGAAGCAAGAGGTAGAAGAAGAAAATAGAAATAACAACATAGAATTCACAATCGCAGCGGAATAATATATAATAGAAAACAACTGGCCTTTATACAAAAGAACTATAACTTGTTATTTATACATTACATCATCAGAGTACAACATAATCAATAGCACAATACTGGTCAGTTATAATAACTTGTTCTCACAAAAGCTGAATATACAGCATACCATACACAACGGAATACAAATCAGATTCGTGATATATGTCTTCGTTATCCAGCTCGTCTCCTTAGCTCCATTGCATCCAATCCTGTATCTGTAATACTCAGTCTGACCCGAGCATTAAAATAAAATAACACCCGAGTCAGTCTGGAAAACCAGCATGAGAAAACACACTCAATTTGATTATTAAGTTTTTTTTCAAAATCTTTTGAAAATCTAAGGCATCTCGTAAGACCACGCCACAAATAAACACCACAAGTTTTTACATTACGATAACCAAAAACAATTCATATCAAATCCTATGATATTATAATAGTGTCTAAGTACAAATACTTATTCAAATAGCCGAAATGCTTGCATCTCACGTTTTAGCATAGTTGGGCACAATCAAAACCGTACGGCGCTTATTGGAGAATGGATTCCAATTGAATGACTAGGCACTGGGGTAACACCTGTCACAGTACATGTCTAGAAACATTGTACCGAGGACCACGCCGGGATCCCCTACCACACAAGACCGGACTATCCCTAACCTGGATTGATCGAATATGCTATCACCCCAGGTGTTCCCACTCTCTTTCGAGCTCCTTCCATACATCGTAGTAATAAAAATAATATCCGTGGTTATCTAGAAGGGTGATAAACATACCCTACTTGGATGCGACCCACTTGGCCTTACTGCATCCCCCCTGATTTTCAGTCATTCCCGGTTGATGAGGCTAAAGGCTACGATTACCTTTTTAGAAATATTCACTTAGAATTCTCATTGTCCTCCAATGACAATGTACTGATAGCATTCATCCATACAAGTCTGTTCCCGGTCCGAACGGAACCGAAGGCACTACTCCTACTACATCCATTTTGGAATCACCCTCAGGATTAGTAGCGATTAGCCCTTGCACTTCACTGCTCCATCTTCGACTCCAAGCTTTTGTCTTCATTTCGAAAACATACTCAATGGATCAAAGTGGTTTTTGGATAACAAATCTGATCCCGGTCTCTTCGAAACAACGTTCGATTTCTTCCGATAAACTCAACCCCGGTTCTCTAGGAAATAAACAGACGAAAATAAGATCGGAGATCACCTCCTGACCATTAGTGGACGGATTTTCTTATCAACGTTCTAGAATAATGAAACGAGTTTACACGTATAGTATAGCACCTCGAACGGTAACTGTACCATATAATTTCCGTATTTCTTCTAGATATTTCCAAAGTTATATTTAGGTCCAGATTTGATAGTCGGTTATTTAACTATCAAATAAAACAACCAATTCAACCAAATACTTCAATTTCCACTAAAAAAATCCAAATCTCTTTTTAATTTAATTTTGATAAATTAAATCTCTTTACCCAATATATATACTTATCTTATCATGTTAAGTAAATTCACCAAAGCTATTCTATCAAAGATATTTGGAAAACCTTTAAAAATATTTTGGAAAGTACCACTACGGTATCAAACCATGGATCACACCTCAATGGTTTCGTCTTTATCACAAAGAAATTCAAGACTTAGCTGCAGGCACTCACTGCCTCCGATTTACGCCATGCGAGTATACCAACACTTTTCGAAAACTCTATTTGATAACTTTCAAAATAATACTTACGAAATTTCTATAATAATTTTCCAAGTTACTTTAGGCAAAAACTACTTTTAAATAAAATCTATTATATAAAATATTAATATTGAATAATTATTCTTTTGAAATAATAATAATGGTTTAACCCTTAATAATAATTAACTACTATAGCTAACTAAATTTATTTTTACTTTAACAAATTTTTAAACAACTAAATAATACACTTTTCTAAAACATTCTTTTAAACACTTTTACATTTTCCAATTAATACTTAAAAATCTTTCTTTTAAAATATAATTAACTTTTCTGGAAAATATATTTTCAAACCCAATATAGCCATCCCAATTATTTTATAAATCCCTCTCGATTTATTTCCAGCTTAATTCATGTCCAATTATGTAAATTCCCTTTTCGCATTTTTAAAAATAAAAATACTATTTATTTTTTAAACGATTTACCCATCTTCTTATAAATCCCCACCATGAATTTATAATTCCAAATTATCCACTGATAATTTACTTCACTTTATATTATAAACTTCGTTTCTAATTTCCATGATCTCATTTCCCGTTTCATCACTATTTCACCACACTGAATCGATTTTTAAATAGATTTTCAAAATTAAGCTCCATTTTAAAATAAATTTCCCATTACATTTCAAAATCCACTAATTTTAGATCTCACTTCCTTTTTATGATTTAAAAATCTTATTTAAATCTGAAACATTAATTTTCATATTTTATCTTTCAAAATCCCTCTTTATTTTTCTCAAATCTATTTTAAATCTCGGATTTAAAAATATATACTTTTATACTTAAATAAATCGCTTAAGTTTTATTCTTAAAAACCCTTTAATTCACATTTATTCAAAAATCCCTATTTTTTCCATACTCCGGAATTATTAAACAGGATTTTAAAAATCAACTATTATTTTTCCCAAATTCATTACTTTTTAATTTATCCATCTTTACTATAAATATTTTTACTTTAAATTCTTCTTTTTATTTTTCTTTAAAAATCTAATATTCATATTTTTTTGATATTTTAAAATACCAAAATATATCCATCAATACCATAGCATCCAAATAAATTCAAAACACGCTATAATCTATCACAGATTATCCAATATATCATATTACTTAATATGAAAATAAATTCAACATTTTTTAGGAATCCCGTTGGATCCCTTCAACCCGTTTCTCTCCATCCACAGATGTTAGCACAAAATAAAAACACCAATCCCACTTCAAGGGGGATATCGCGGTATATAAGGTCATCCGCTATTATGCGTGGTGCATAGGGTCTCAACCGCTATATATATGCTGGAATCTCAATCACTCCAATATATATATATATATATGTATATATATATCACTATATATAATATCACATCCACTAGTAATAATTTATCAATCTAGCCAATCACTCAATAATTAAATTTAACTACTTCAAATTAATTGCTGTAATCCAAATTTGAGTGAGATTAACTCACCTTTGATTTTAACTGTCGTTCTCGCGTTTCGTATTTCAATTGAATTCGGACGCGTTTTAAATTGTCTGAAATTTTCAAAAGCTCCAATTTTTACTCGAACCAGCTTCAAGCCGAAACTCTCTTCACCACGATCGCTACGCAAAAAGCCTCGTTCAAACGGATCTCGCATGTGAGAGATATACATTTAAGCCAATCGATATTTTAATTATATACAAATTTAATTTTTCTTAAAACAGAACAACACATGCCCAACATCAAAGACCCGGCCACCATCTACAGTGCATCTCCCCCAAACCCAAATCCACGTTTTCCACTTAAACCTCAAAATCACGTCCCCACCTCATCGCTGATCTCACATCAGGTCAAGCTCGGAAGGACTTCGCCTCCGCACCTCCACAGCAGAACGCGACAACCACTTCGACCTCCCATCCGTACACCCCATCGCAGTTTCCCCCACATGCCACCGCGCCTCACTACTCGCCTTCTTCCACCACGTCGCCCAGATTGAACCCCCTTCCATCCCTTCTACACGCGCGTGCGCGAGCGCCCTCTTTCTCTAAACAATACCCATCATCCCAGGTCGCCGCGTTTTTGTTCGATTCCTTATTATATACTTTTCTTTTTTTCTTTTTTACTGAGAATCGATTTTGGAAAATGAAGCTCCCCTTCGAATTTTATCGCGGCTTTGATTTCGAAATGAAGCTTCCCTTCCCTCCTTTTTTTTGGCTATACTTATTAAATTCTTTTTTTTTCTGCTTTCCGCTTTACTGATTTCGAAAAGGAAGAGGGAACGGGGTTTTCAGAAAATAAGAAAGATGCCTTACGTGTTTAGATGGTGAATAGTGATTGAAAAGAAGGGATAAAGCTGATGTTAAAGAATTTAGTCAAGTTAAATTTATAAATGTATTATTTAATTGTTTAAATCGTCCCGAATTTGCAACTTAAAATCTTGACCTCCTATCGAGGCATGCCGCTATGCGTTTATAATGTTATACCCTATTCCGAATGCAATGGAAAAGGTTTCAAGTCCTAATTCGATCGTATGGAGAAGATAGTTTTTTGGACCCAATTATTATATTGAATTTTCGATATAGATCTCAGCGCGTTTACATAACATATGACCACACGTTAACTCCAAACGCTATGAAATTTGAAATCCGATAATAATACACTATTTCGGATCCAATGGAACTGGTTTCGTCTAAATCCCAGACTGTGCCTCGGAAGTCTATTTTTAAATGTCAATTTAAACGATATATTTTTAAAACTGAATAAATAACTGTTAAATTAAATTTTAAAACTTTTATTATCTTCAATATTATTAATATAGATTTTATAAGCCTTTAAATTATTTTTCACAAGCCTAAAACTCTAGATTATTTTACCCAATTTCCAATTATTTAATTCAATAATCAAATTGTCCAAAAATTAGTTATATTTGAAATTCAAGTTAAAAATTAATTTTTAAATATTTGAAATCAATTATATATTCCAATTTCAAATATCCAAAATTCCGGGTCGTTACATTTTGTTCCTTTGAATTGTTATATATACTAATGCCCTGTTGTTTGAAGTATGGTCACATCCCTGCAGCCATATTTTCTATTTCCATGTCCATAATTGACTAACTTAATTCCCCAACCCTAACATTATTGCAAATAATACAACGGTTTTGGGCAGGTTTGAATCATAACGTTGCTAGTATTCATAGCAAAATTTTGGTATTAATTTTTTTTATCGGAGAAGATTGACCTTTGTGATTTTGGTCTTTTGAAATTTTGATTTGTAAATTTCATCAAATATTAAGTATTTGGAATACAACGGCCACCAAATCAACCTTTGAAACCATCACATTATTGTGTTTTGACACTAAAAAAGCTATTTGGAAAGTTGCTTATACACATATATTTAGTTGAATGACTACCATGTTATAAAACTTTATCTATATAACCTTATGTATTTGGTTTAAGTTGAGTAAAGGAGCTCTAGAAGGCATTGTATTGTGACTATGTGACTACTTTAGCTTTCTCTTGCTCCCAAATAAGTAAGGTGGTTTGCCTTAAAATGCTAAAATAAAGGAACATTTTCGGATTAAATACAGAAATTTTAGAAATATTAGTATATATTATGTTTCTGATTGTGTGGTTGATGTATATCATATATAACATATTTGTGAAATTACAAACGGCTCTCCGTACAAAGGAGACTCTTCCAAAATTTTCCAAAAATTCTAACACTTAGAATTTTTTTAATAAAAGTTTCATATGCGAAGAAATAAAAGTTAAAAATTAGTCTATTTTAATTTACAAAGTATGGTAAGATTGATTCTTGTATTAACTACTTAGAGAATTAAGCGAGTTTTAATTTGATTGTAGAGTTTGGAATAGGGTTAACATTTGAGTGTGTGTGACGTCTTCTTATAAGAAATTTCGAGGACACAATTTTCATAAGGGGGAGGTTTGTAACAACCTAGTTTCAAATCTATAATATTGAAATAATTTAATTAAAATAAAAGTGTTTGAATACAACTTTGGTAATTATTATTTGGGAATTTGATTAATATTCAGCTAAAGTTTATTTACTAAGAGATTTTGTTATAATAAAATTGAAATAGTTAATGAATTTCCTTTTAGATAAGATTTTAAAATATGAAGAAAATGTTAAAAATAATAATAATAATAATAATATTTTAATGTGTGAATAAGTTTATATACTTGAAATCGATGAAAATGGATTTTATTTGTTATTCGATAAAGTCAATAAATCGTCGAAAAAAATAACCATTTAATTTGAATAATTTAGGTAAAATATACGATAATCAATTTGAATTGAAAATGAGTCTATAATTCAATGATAGAATTATTCATATGTTAGTAAAGAGACTTCGAATTTCAATTTAAGGAGATGTAATGGAAATTGATTAATATAAGGACTTAATTAAGGATAAGATTGGATATTGGTTAAATTCAATTTATTTCTCTCCTTTAACACTTCAAAGCCAAAAGCCCACATAAGAAATAAACAACATCTCTTATATCTCAATAGAATCAATACTCATCACTAGCCCTAAAATCTGATAATCTCCAGATCGTTTAAATAAAAAAAATGAATGAAAACCCTAGCTACTCTTAAACGAGAGAGGGATAGAAGCGGCCACTCGAGCTCATCGTCAATGGTGATAGAAGAGGTTTATTACTTTGTATTAATACTGTACACGTCTAAATTTCAGTTCATATCCTCAAAAGGATAAATAAGACGTTTCAACGTTAGTATAAAGATATATTCACATTTGATCGCCCTTAACCAGCCGTATTCTCCGAATTTGCAGACGACATTACTTGTAATGTTCTTTGCTAAACTGGGCATAGCTGTAGGGTCGTCACAATGACTATGTATTTTGGAACTTAAAGAGAGTGTTTTACAAAAATTCCCTACATTGTATGTAACAATCCACTTTTCTGAACAGTTTAAGCAGATAATTAACTACACATGATCCACTCAAATTGAACGAAAAGGTGGATAGTCAGGGGAAAGAAAGATGAAAGAAGAAGAGAAGAGAAACACTAAACAACATAGAATCTCACAGCAGAACGAATAATCTATAATGTACAACAAATCTTTACACAAAACAAACTGTAATATACGCATATACCGACATCAATCACAGTATACTAACCTCTTTCAGCCCGGATAGTAATAACAACATGTTCTTACAATTGCTGATAAATACAACAATGAATGCAACAGAAAATAACCATATACGCGAATACGTTTCTCGGCCTCCAGCTCGTCTCCTGAAGCTCCAACGCATCCAAACTAAATCTGTAAATATGCTCGGTATGTCCCAAGCATTATAATAAAATAACACCCGAGTCGGTCTGGAAAACCAGTGTGAGAAAACATACCACAATTGAATTTTTAATGTTCCAAAAATCTTTTGAAAATAAAGGTACCTCGTAAGACCACGCCACACATAAACACGGATGGGTTTTTACTTTACGATAACCAAACCATTTCATATGAAATTCTCCAATATTATAATAGTTTCTAAGAAACAAATACTTACTAATCATAGCCGAAATTGTTACATTAATTAAATTTTAGCATAATAGGTATACAACTGAAACCATAAAGGCTCATATTGGAGAATGGATTCCATACAATGACTGGGCTACTGGGGTACACCCCGTCATGGTGCATCTCTAGATAAAATAACACCGAGGACCTCGCCTGGATCCCCTGCCACCACAGGACCGGCCTACCACTTGACAAGTAGTACCGAATATGATCACCCCATCGTTAATGGGTCCCCTAGCATACAAATGAGAGATAATATCGACTTTAGATAGGGATGATCGTACCCTACTTTGGAGCGACCCAATTAGCCCTGCTGCATCTCCCATGTTTTAGTCATTCCCAGTTGATGAGGCTTGAGCGTACGTTTTCCCTTTATATAGCACTTCCCACTTGGATTGCTAACACTTCCCTCTAGACAACACTGCAATGCCAGCATTCAACCATACAAGTTCGTTCTTGGACTAAACGAAACACTTGAGAGCTCTGTCTCAATTCTATTATCACCAAGATGTCTTAACATCGAAATGCTTAAGTTGGATTGAAGTGGTTTTTGGATAACATATCTGATCCCGGTCTTTTCGACACAATATTCGATAGTTTTAGATAAACTCAACCCCGGTTCTTTAAGAAATAACAGTCAAAAATAAGAGCAAAGATCACCTCCTAACCGTCAGGGGACAGATTTCCTTATCGTTTGTCCTAGAAGAACGAAACGAAATTTATACGCATAGTACATTATCATCGGAGATGATTGTGCCATATAACTCACGTGTTTCTCCTAAATGTTTCAAAAGTCACATTTTGGGTCCATATTTGATAGTCGGTTATTTAACTATCAACAAACACACATCCAAACCAGGGATTTAAACAAACATTGGTTAAGCACATAAGCGACCACTATCCTCCTTGATTAATCTTTCCATTAATTAATATCACTTTGCAATAATTATATGAAGAAACTTTTACAAATATTCATTTACAAACCTTATATTTCAATACCTGGAAAATATTCATATACTTATCTCAACAGTATAAATATATTCATAGAACAAAGATTCCCTTTTTACACAATTCTAAAACCATTTATAAATTCCTTTATAAACCTCTAAACCCATTTATAACCCCCATCATTAATTTCTGAAAAATTATTTATAAAAGTCCCTTTTTACATTCCTAAAAATCATTTATAAACCCTTTATAAATCCATAAACCATTTATAAACTCCTTTTATAAATCTATAACCCATTTCTAAAGTTCCTTTATAAATATCTAAAACCATTTAGAAAACTTTCTTTACCCTTGTAAATAATCTTCCTTTAAGTTTTCCAAACCATGTTATAAGGCTCCTCTTATAAAACCCAAATCTGTTTATAAACTCTATTCATGAGTCTCGAACACATTTATAAACAAATAAAAATCATTTACTTCTAAACATTATTATATAACAATTATTCAAATTAAACATTATAAATAAATAAATAAATAATTATTATTTATCTTAAAACATCTTATAATATTAATTAATAATCCTAAAACATTATTAGTAAAACAATAATAACTGATCTTTACCCTTATTATAAATAATAACAATAATTTATTTTCAAAACCTTATTAATAAACCCTTATTATTAATTTCAAACCATATTATTCTTACAATAATTAACCTTTCAAAATATTAACATATTGATAAATACTTTAAAACAATATTAATATAATTAAACAACTTTAAAACAATATTAATATAATTAAATAACTTTAAAACAATATTAATGTAATTAAAAATAATCTTTTAAACAATATTAAATAAAAAAATTAACTTAGAAGAAGATAGATAAAAAGGTTGGAATAAAATAAAAATTAAATCCTTTAACATAAATATTTTTGAAAACCCAATTTCGGATTTAAAATCATTTCCTGCCTCAAAATTCAACTTGAATTCTAATGACAATTTATAGTATTTTTAAAATAATAATTCAAGGCTAATAGCTACCAAACGCTTAACCAATATCAATGTTGATTTCCTATCGCTGCAGGGTTTAAGTTTTTAACTTATAGTGATGTCATAACCAATAGTGCCAAAAATTAGGTTTATTATCCAATAATTTATATAACAGGAATATTATTGAAATCAATTCAATAATAGCGAGGAATCCCATTGAATCCCTCCAACTTGTCCCCCTGCGTTACAAATCATATACATTAATACATATATATAAATAAAATTCAATAGTGGTGAGGAATTCTGTTTGATCCCGCTAACATGTCCCCCTATATTACAAAAAGTATACAATTATATAATATGGGTCATCCGCTACTAGGCATGTATATATAAAAGATCATCCGCTCCAGGGGCGGAAATAAAACCAAACTAACTGATAAAACGGTAAATCATCCAAATATTCAATCAATAATTTTTTTATGGACTATAAACATTACTGGTTAACCAAAAAGGTGAGTTTAGCACACCGAAATTCCTGTTGTCAACGAGGTGTTCTTGATTCCGTCTAAATCGAACAGCGTTCGCATTTAGCATGAAATTCATTTAGCTCCAAATGTCAACAATTAAATTCCATAATGAAGTGTTCATCGATATAATCCTAACGTCAAAATCTACGTTCAAATCTGACCTAGTATGAATGATGTAACAGCCTGAAGATTTTCGACCCCGAAAATCGATACTAATACATCCACTGTATAGAGTGCCGAACAATTGAGTGCCGAAAATCCTAGACTGTTAGGGTTAAGAAGAAAACGAGATAGAATAAGAAAGAGAAACAACAGCACAGAATTGCACAATCGCCACGGAACAAAATATAATATGAAATAACAGCATTTATACAAAGAAAAGCTATAATTGTTAATATACATTCACGTTATCAGAGTACAACCATCAACAATTAATTCTAGACAGTTATAATAACTTGTCCCTAAATACTGACCATACAGTCTTTAATACACAGCGAAATAAAATCAATACGTGCAGTACGTCTCTGTCATCCAGCTCGTCTCCGGGCTCCAAGCGTCCTAACCTGAAATTCTGTAATACTCGGTCTGACCCGAGCATTACAATAAAGTAACACCCGAGTCAGGATAGAAACCAGCGTGAGTAAACACATTTAACTTGAAATACTTGAGTTCTGAAAGTCCTTTGAAACCAATGCAACTCGTACAAAGTTACGAGTTTTATCTGATTTTAACCAACCGCTTTTATAGAAATCCATCGATATTGAAATACTGTCTAGGTACAGTTACTTATCTAATATAATCAAATTTGCTTAATTTATTCCATTCCAGCCTATAAACTTTATAATCAAAACCCGTAAGGGTTTGTAGTGATTTTTAAATCTAAGTGGTTCCGGACATCACAGGTATCCGACCCCGGCCTTTCAAATCCAAGTAATAAACTTAAAGGGGTAAATTGTTTAAAATAATAAATTTATTAATTAGGGTGATAATATTCAAATATGGCAATTTATTACAACCGTTTATTTCAATTAAAACGTATCACCATTTTGATCCAATTATTTTAACTTGATTGTTCACTTTATGTCATAGACAAGAATAATTTAATTAAATCTCTAGTAGAATTAAGCCAAGATATAGATCATTAACAAATTTAACGGTCTATAACAGATGTCAAAAAAATTCACACATCAGGCTTTTATTAATTATTGATTAACCATATCCATTTACTTTTGAATCAAAATTAATTTCAAATTAAACAATTTATTAATAATAAATTATAAAATAGCATTAATTATTCATACGTTTAAGTTAAATAATAATAATAATAATATTAACTTCCATTAAATTGTGAAATATCATCGACTTTAAATTACGGATTTAAAATTAAATTAGATTTTTATTTTAGGAAGGAAATATAAATTATCATATAAATGTATATACATATATAAATATAAATTCCATTACTTCTTTTCTTTTCTTCCATTTTTCTTTATTTCCTTTATCTCTTCCCATTTTCTTTTCTTTTACTTTTCTTTAATTTTTCTTTATCTTTATTTTTTTCTCTCTATTCTTCCTTGGCCCAAAACCCGGCCCGTCTCCTCCTTTCCCCCTTTCTCTTTTCTTTCTAGCTTTCTTCACTCTCTTTTTTTCTTGGAAGCACCAACCACCGTGCATGCATACGTATTCGTGCACACCTATTCCGGCGATCGAGCCTTGCCGCCGACCGGCCTCGCGAATCATCCACGGTCTTCACAACGCGACCCCACACCTAAAACACAGCCAACCCCTTCATTCGAAAATTTGAACATCACCCACTAAAAACTGGAACATAGCTCCACCCTACAACGCCTCGACCAACCACCACCCTTCACCGACCAACGTCAAACTTCATCCGAAGCTTCGTCGACGTCTGTCCTACCATTTCTCCCAGGACCGCACCCTTCACTTCACCCCACGACGCCGCAGTCGCTAGAAAACCAACCATGACCAAAACTCATCCCTAAACCTTACTTCGTCCTCACCTGGCCACCATAGGCCGTAGGAAAATCCCAGGCCATTTTTCCAACCTTCGCCTACCCCAACGCTCCACCACGACCAACGCCTTACTTCGAAACCCAACACATCGCCGGAATTTAACCAAATATCCAATACCGTTCATCCCGCCCTTCCTCCCTCCATACTTAATTAAAAATCACAAAACCAACTCTAAAATTCAAGATTTTCTAAGACAATCACAATCATATAACCGGAAGCTTAGTTTATGACACTCGAATTTTGGACATTTATACATTGCGTACTGTAACAGGCACTTTAATTTCTTTACACTTGATAATACTTAATAAAACTAATTTTAAATCAAAGTATAATAAAAAACAAACTGTTTTCCTTTTTACACCATAACCTAAATCTAATTAGATTGGGAGATAAGAGATTTTGAAATCAGCATAGCATTTTTTTTAAAATATACAGAGCAGTGACAAAAGAAAAGATGATGAGTATCCTGGCTTCTCAGGTTATAACACTTAAATATATTCACAAACAAGTATATATACATACAACACAAGCATTCATATCCACAACACTTCGATTTTCATGACCTAAAACCATAACATATATTATCAGTTTAAAAGAGTTTAGTCCTACTCACATTTCTTTTGAACAGAGACACTGCTTTTGGGAAAAAGAATACTGCTTGCTTTTGAGCACCATGAGTTGTTTGATATTACTTAAGTTGTAGTGGCAACTTATTTATATTTTATTTTTCTGGTTATCTTGCTCGAATGCCAAAATATGAGCAAAGGCAGAGCCTTTATATACGGAGAATGGATGTAGCTTCTCCTGTACAGCAAGATTCCTCGCTTTTTTTTCTTTTGTTTGTATATTGATTTGAAAATATATGGACTAGATTTTAACATAAAGCTGATTTGATTTTATTGTAAGTTGATCTGAAATTTGAGGTGGAGGATTTGATTTGTTGTTTGCTTGAAATGATGTATATTAATGCCATGTCCCCTTATGTGTTTACACATATTTTTATATGAATTGATATGTGTGTATATATATATATATCCTTTATGTATATATATATATCCTTTATGTGTATATGTTTGCCTCTTTCCATTTTATAATAATGTATATATACGTATATACTTATGTATATAGTTATGCATATGAATTTTTTCCTACTTTACTTGCATTTATACATATTGTCATTTTCTTATATATAGATATATATATACATATATATATATTCACATTTATACACTTTCCTATATTTTATTCCATGAGGGCATATATACATACATTTATATACTCGTATATTTTATCCACATCATAAGCTTGTATACATATTTACCTATACATTTTTGGATATTTTATTTTTAATTTAAATAGTGGAGTAACTATATACATATAAATTTTTTTATTTTTTTTAAAGATCTATCATATCCAAAAAAAATTATAATCCAATATTTAATATAGTTTTTATATCAATTTATATATATATCCAGATATTTTAACCATCAGAAGTTTATTTGTTCGACTTACAAAATCAATATTTCACTAATCGAAAACAGTTAATCACCCAATTAATAGATGTCAAAAATCCAGGTCGTTACATTCCTCCCCCCTTTAGAACTTTTCGTCCTCGAAAAGCGAGAATTTTAATTTTAATGTTTATTATTAGGTAAATCATTCTTTAAACACTTAACCTTTTACTCTTTTATTTTAAAATTTTAAAACACTTTTAAAACTACATAATATTACCAAACTAGCTTTATATAAAAATACTTTTTATAACTCGATGGCTAAACAAGTCCATCCTTGTTCTTACAGAAATTCAGTCACACGTTGATCAGGCGTAGGACTGAAAATCTATAAGTATTTAGTAGACCCGTTTTCAACACGTAGAGAAAATACTTGGAAAACTTTTTTAAGAATGCTATGGAAATCATCATCCTCTCCATGGGCCCAGTTAGCACGATGATTGCGTTTCCATCTCGGCGAAATCTATAAGAAAACTGTAGGCATCCGCACCTCTCGACTTTCGCCATGGAACTGCACAGATCTCAGCTACACCCAGGGTTGCGTTGCTATCACAGCAAAACCCGTGTAACTGTAGGCATCAGCACCACTCGAATTACGTTGCCAATCGAAACTTTATCACATGGATCGTAGACTACACAAAGTTATGTCACTGTTCTAGTGGAACCAGTGTAGACTGTAGGCACTCACTGCCACACGAATTACGCTATAGAACCAAACCACATAGATCGCAATCTACCGATGTTACGTCGCTATCCCAGCGAAATCAAACATAGATTGTAGGCAATCACTGCCACTCAACTTACGCTATGGAACTGCAATAGATCGCAGTTACACCAGAGTTACGTTGCCATCACAGCATAACCCCAATGTAACTATAGGCATCAGCGCACCTCGAATTACGCTACCCTAAACACAATCCTCAGGAACTAAAGTTTTGTCCGGACGTCCTCTGGGATCCAAATTTAGAACCCCCCTTAGGGCTCAAGGCAGAACCACCCAGTGGATCTCCTACTATAAGTTTCAACTCTAAATGGGAGCGCCTTTCTTTCCATACCATTCTCAAAACATTTCATACCACACACATATAGTACCTTTCAAATCGTACTCTTTATATGTATCACATATAAATCCCATTTACACAAATCGATGTCTTCAAAATCGATGATTCTCAAACTTGGCTTTCCAAATTCCCAAAATTGAATTTTTGCCAAAATCAAAAGCCTTTAAAATCAATGATTTCCAAAACCCTTTCAGTTCCATTCTCATAAAATCATCCTTATATATATAAGATTATTCTTTTAACTTGAATAATTTTCGGATCACTTCATACTTATATAAATTCCACTTTATCTTTCAAATATCTTTCAAAGATCTTTTCTTCTGGTTATAATTTCAATAAGGGGAGTTTTTAATATATAACAAATATATATAACCTCATTAATGCCAAATCAAAATTTTCAAGTTCGATTTCCTTTTTCAAAGTCATTTGCAACATTACTTACCTCTCATAAAGTAAGTTTTCAGTTATGGTACTATCCAATCTTCATTTTAAAATTATCATATTTTTCTCAAATATACTATTCCATTTCAAAATCATTTTTGCCTTGATATCTCAATTTCGGTTCCAATTCAAAATTGCTTTGAATTTCCATTTGGGTTATAACTTCAATTTTATCCCAATCCGTATTTAAATCCATGATTTAAATATAATCAATTTCCTCTCTGACTAGTTTGAATTTAGAAAATAGCTTGAATAGCTTTAAAATAGTTAAATAGTTAATATAAGATAGTTTGGACTTTAAAAAGAAAGGTTTGTATAGTAAATAACTTGGAAAATCCAAAATAATATGAATATTTAAGAAAATAGATTTTAAGACAGTTTATATTAAAACAATTTATTTGAAAATAGTTTCAAAGTCAAATTGATTCAATTCCCCATCTCCAATTCAAAATCAATTTCGATTTCCACTTCCATTGATTCAATTCCGATTTCAATTTGAATTAACTACAATTCTCATTCTAATTCAAATCTATTCCCAATTTCGACTTCGAACTAATTCAACTTCGATTACAATCCCAATTAGTTCAATTCAATTTCAATTTTGAATTAATTCCAATTACATTCTCATAATTTAAACCATCTCGATTTATATAAATTCGAGTTCGGTTTTCAAAATGTTGATTTAACCCCTTAAATCAAGTTAACCTTTAATATTTAATTCAACAACCCAAGTCTTCAAAATAATTCAATTCTGAACCCAATTTCAAATATTCATTCAAATTACCTTTATTTAAACTTATATCGAGGTTCGAGTGAGAGTTCAAATCCTTTTAGAACAAATTAATTTTAGGAATTCAATTTATTACCCAATTCTAACTTCAAAATTTTAAACTCAATCCTTCAAACAATTCCGGTTGACAAATTCATTTTTAACATTTCAACTTTTAGTTCAAAATAATTCCATTTTCATAAATTCGATTTTATTTCCTAAAATCAAAATCATTTAAATAATTTCAAATCAGGGTTTTTATTTCCATTTAATTTCAGGATTGGATATATATCATTTCAATCCACTTCTTAATTTATTCGAAATAATTCAATTTACAATTATATATATATTGTAAATAACAACCAGGATGATAGCAAGATATATCAAAGTAAATAAACATCCAAATCACCCAAAACACCAATCAATAGTGTAACATCCCGAAAATTTTCGACTTTCGAAAATTCGACATCGATACTCACTTTATCGACTGCTGAGCCATCGAATGCCGGAAACCCGAAAAGTTATGGTTTTAAGAAAGAAGAAAAAGGTAGAAGAAGAAGATAGAAGAAAATGAAAGAAGAACAATAACAGAACAAGAGCAGAAACAGAAACAGAAAACAATATCAGAATCTCACATATCGCAGCGGAACAATATATAATAGATAAATGAATATCATTTAAAAACAAAAGAATTATATCTGTTATTACATTACATCACATCATATCATCAGAGTCAATAAACAACAATGGACAGTTATATAAACTTGTCCTCATACAGAATACACAGCGGAATAAATACTATCAGATACAAATACTACGTCTCGTCATCCAGCTTGCTTCCAAAGCTCCAGAATATCCAGAATATCCTGATAATATAACTCTAGGCTGCCCGTGTGGAAATTGGTGGGCACCCAGAGTTTAGAAGGGAACAATAAACTCCGAGTCAGTCATGGTGACTGGTGTGAGATCGTAAAACAGTTATTCTTTAAAATAAACAACAGGAAAACTTTAATGTCAATTCGCAATGCTTTTGGAAAATGAAACTACCATAAGACCTCCCACCACACACACAATGCAAACGCAGACTTGGAGGAGATTTCTTCTTATGATAGTCAAAGATGCTTACTACGTAAAAATCAAATTCTTTTTTATATTATTATTAGTGCATAGTGGAAAACATTTCGAAAGTAGAATATAAATCTTAGCCAGCATAGGTACCATTATATTATGCCTGCTATAGCTGCCTCCTAAGGAGACAGGTTATACAATTGAAATCGTAAAGGCTCGTATTGTTTCTTTGGATTTCCAACAAATGGTTAGGCTAAGGAACTTCCTTTTCCACGATGGGTACGTCCCTGGAATAGACGACCCGAGAACCTAACCGGATCTCTGCCAACACAAGGCCGGGTTACCTCTGCAAAAATAGGTAACTACTGACACGCGTATGCCATCCCCCGATCGTCACCGATCTTCCCGAGGATCCCCGATTCGCAACAACCACAAAGAAATAAATTTTGCAGCAACCACAGAGGTTAAGTATCTGGGCTCCATACCATGATACCACCTTTATCCAGAAGGAATGACATACACTAAGGGGCGCTACTCCCTAGAACCTTGCTGCATCCTTCCTGTTTCGACCATTTCCGGGGTGTGAGGCTCGACGAAGTCTCGTCCACAAAGCTACGCTTTCTCAAAAAGCTCTGCTTCGGGTCAAACAAAATGATCAACCTATGATCACAAAGATATAAGATCAAACAAATGATCATATCGCAAATGATCAAACACTGATCATTTCACAGCAACACTCAGTATGCCACGTTACCAAATTAGGATATATCGCTGATAAATTTCAACTACATAACCTCTGAGCTCGTACGTCTCAGAGAAGGGTGTTAAGCTAAGAGAATAAATTCTCCGCCACCAACAGAAATGTATTTGAAAGAAATCAGCTTTAAATCTCAAATTGTAACGTCAGACACACAATCCATACAAGTCTGTTCCGGGATCGAACAGAACCGAAGGCACTTCTCATGAAGCCCTTGCATATCCGGATAAATTTCTAATCACGTCCGGACTTCCCGTCACTAAGGGTGATAAAAACCTCTAAATCGGAGATCAGCCGATGTAGAGTAACTCGACGGTAATCCTTCCGTTTTCAAAAATATCCGGTCTTCAACACCGGTCTTCGAATGCAATTCATATCGACGTATCACATATTCGGAATGGGTTATACGACCCCATGGTCCTTTCCCGGCTAACCCGAATAGTGAGCGTTTATTTAAAAACAAGTGTGGCATTCAAATTCATCCAATCACAACAAATATCCATTCAAGGTAATTATTGATAGTGGGTTATTTAACTATCAATAAAGATGTGCAACATCATCAGATTCCAAATAATTTTCCCAAATTATTTATCTTCCAAAATAGATATCTTTACAAGACATAAAATTTCCACACTTTAACCATTTGAAAACAGATTTCAAATATTCACATTTCATTTTATCTTTGAAGATAAAATCTCAAAACAGTTCATTTCATATTGGAAAAGCATTTCCATACTTATTTAAAAATAAGTATTTCACAAATCATTTATTTTCAACATTTGAAAATATTCGATATACTTAAATCAATATTAAGTATATATTCATTCTTTAAGGAAATCATTCTCTTTAAACAAATTTTATTTGAGTCAAAACGAATGTTACGTAAAACATCGTTACGACAACTCAAAATCACTAGTATAGGGATTCGAGATTTAGATAGATATATAAATCCCAATACTATATAAAACATTTCCTTTCGAAAATCATTTACTATAACAACAGTGTTATAGTCCACCATTTCCTTATTTCTCGAAAACGTCTATTTCAACAATAAATGTTGAAATCTATGATTTTGATAATTAACACGTTTAAAACATCTTTTAAAACAATTAACTTCATTTTACAATATCGCTTTTCCAAAACTATCCATTTTACTTAACAATATATTCACTGTCCAAAATCGTGAATATACTTCACTAATTACATTTCACTATTTTCTACACATTTTATTTCAATAAAAATTCGCTATCCAAAATCGCGAATATATCTTCTTTAACAATCTTCTATATTTAATTTATCAAATTCTATCGATTTCGAATTTATAAAACAACGTTTATAAATTCTATTTCTATTTTCTAACGACTTCAATTTAATAAATCTCCTTTATTAATAATTCGATAAATATTCCATCTAAAGGTAAAAATCCAATTTATAAGTTAATCTCTTATAAATCTTTTATTCTACAGTTTCATCCATTTTATAACTTCACAATTTATAAATCTATAAATTTCATTCACTTACGGATTCCATAATATTTCATTTTTAACACTTATAAAAACTCATCTTATAATTCCAATATTTGATTTTAAAAATATCAATTTTTATAAATCTTTTTACACAAATCGTTTATGGTTATTCAAAAATCCCAACTTAAACCATTTTACAAATAAATCGACTTTTATTTCAAAAACGACACTTTGGTTATATTTCACCAAAAATTATAACTTTTATAACTTTAAAATTTTAACGTTTATAAATCAATTCAAAAATTCCATAAAACGTATATTTTCAAAAATCACTTTAAAAATCCTTTTAAATTAAAAGTCGTTATTTTTAAAACTTGAATCCGATGATGAAACAGCACCAATTAGTCAATCACAACAACAACATCATATATCAACATATGATAACAGAATATACATCAATATCTGTAAATAAATAACTACTGGTGAGGAATCCAGTTGGATCCCTCCAACCTGTTTCCCTGCATCCACAGATGTTAGCACAATACCAATTCCGCTCCAGTACGGAATTATCGCGGTATATAGGTTTTATAAAAATATCCGCTTACTAACGGCGCAATAGGGCCTCATCCGCTATACGAGGCGGGAAATCAATCAATCCAATATATACATATGCCAATATGTATATATTGCTATATATATATATAGATATATCCTACTATATCTAATATCACATCCAATAGCAATCAATAACTGCAAAAATTCCACATTCAATTTGAGTGAGAAAATCTCACCTTGATTTTAAATTCCGTTCCAGCGTTTATTTCGAATAAAATTAAACGCGCGTTTAATTTTACCCGAAATTCAAACTAGCTCCAACCGACTCCAATCCAGTTGCATCGCGTAGAGCTCGTCGATACGAAGCCAATGCAAAAAATCTCGTCCGAAACGGACCTCGTATGAAAGAGATATGCATTTTTAAAGTTTGTATGATTTTAAACATATATCAATTACAATTTCTTTTATTTATATCCTACATCAGATCACGGCCGTTGATTGGGATGATGAGAATCTGGCCGTGCCTTGCCTTCTTCCATCTCACGCACGTATACTCCCCAGTAAGAAGAAAAAAACGCATGCAACCCATTCATGAAACTAGGGTTTTAAACCTCTCCCTCTACGTCGCTCGGAACTCCATCATACCACCCTCAAATCGAAGCTCTTGCTCCACTCTATACTCGGCTGAAGCACCATGGAGCTCGGCCTCCCCATGGCCATGAAAAAAGTGCATGAAAACAGCCCATTCACGAGCAGATTTTGGCCTCCACACGACTCCGTTTCAGATCTCCACCGTTGAAAACGTAGATCTCATGTAGCTCTACATTTTTGTAGTTGATGATTTCTTCTAATTGTTAGTGGATTGGAAGATAATTGGAGGAGAAGATTAGAGATTTCTGGCCATTGAAATATTAGGGCCGGCTCAAGGAGGAAGGAGGGTTTCTTTTGCAAATGAAAAAGTTGAGGTGCTTTTATAGAAAAACAACGAAAACACTATTCATCCCAAAATTTTCGAACTCCAAATCGAGCGTGCCGGATGACGTTTCTAAGGTTTACCCCGTGTTCCGAACGCAATGGAACATGTTTCGGAAGCTAATTCGGACATCTGTGCGAGATACGGAGAAAAACGATCAATTTAAATTAAACCGATTTAAATCGATTTCGAGGCGTTTTGGCTTGCCCCGGACAAACGGTAAATCCAAAAATTACGAAATTTGAAATCTTACAATAATATCACATTACGGATCCGATGAAACTGGTTTCGTTCAATTCTGAGACTGTTTGAAAATTGGCTATTTTTACAATCGATAATTAAATATTAAATATTCAATTTTCACAGATTAACTCCAAATTCAATTTTAAAAGTTCTATAACCTTTCTATAACTCCAGTATGATTAAATAAAATTTTACAAATCATTTTCAATCATTTTAAACTCGATTTTTAATTATCTATGGAATTTCACTATTTAATTTATCGACTTAATTCTCAAATAAAACCCAATATTTGAAAAATAAATCATTCGACTTCTAAATTCCATTTATTAATATTTAAAATTAATTAAATATTCAAATTTTAATTATCAAAAATTCTGGGTCGTTACAGACTTCCCCCCTTAAAAGAATTTCGTCCTCGAAATTACAAGTCAGGAAGAAAGGTCCTTAACTCGTCTACTATTTTCTCAAATTCAAATAGTTTTATCAATTTATCAAAACAAGTCTTTCTACTAAAGATTAGTTATCATTCATACTAGCTTTCCAACTTCAATTATAAGTTCCAAACAACATTGTTTACTTCCAAATTCAAATTCGAGTTTAAATTCAAATTTTAAACTTTCAAAATTTCTCAAAAATTTTCTAACGCCCTAAATTTCCAAAAAATTTCGCCAGCGTCTCCTTTGCGCGGCTAATACGGCACGACTACAAAACGTCCCTACGGACTCTCAGATTTCAAAAAGAAAAAGAAAAAGCCAAGCGGCTAGAGAAAAAAGTCATCAAATCTCATATTCGAATTGAAATACTTACCTTTTGTCGAGAAATTCAAATTTATCTTTGCAATTCAATTCCAATTCCTTTTATAACACCTGTATGTCCTACTAGCCATAATATCTAGTTACACATATTCAAATCATTTTGCAAATTCTATTACAAAATTTTCAATATAAATCGCTTATATCATCTCTAAATTCGCTATTGAAGTTACATATTCTTTTTCGTTCAATTTTACATTTCAAAAATTCCATTTGAATTCAATCTCATCTTTTATCTTTAGTTGATAACTATACTATTCTAAATTAGTTTTATTTACTAATTTATTCGTCTTCAATTTGAATTTCATTCCAATCAGATTTCAAATATTCTATAAGTTATCAATTTATTTACATCTTGATTTATACAATCATTTACACATTCACATTCACAATTCCATTTCATTAAGGAATTTTATTTTTATTTATAAATTCTTTTACAATTTATATCCACCATTTTATTCATATATGAATTTATTTCCTTATACTTTCAATTCACATTTATAGATTTCATTTGTTAATGAACTTTAATTCCAATCACATTTACATATTTTACATTAACAATTTCTATTTGTATAAGTTATCAATTCAATAATATTCCATAAATATTCTTATTAAGTATTCCAGAGTCTTTTCAACCTTTCAAAACCATTTTGAAAACAATTCAAATTTATCTTTTGAATTTTCAAAACAAAACTCAATTTTCCAAACAACTTTCATTTAAAACAACTTGGCAGCAATTTCTCTTTTGGAAACCCGAAAATGAACATCGATAATGCTGCAGTCATTACCGAAGTTATTTTCCAGCAACCGAAAAGAGTTTAGAGCTTTTCATCTCTCCAAAATACTTTTCAAACCTTTGAAATTCATTTGCAATCAAAAAGAATTTAAACTTCCAAATCCTCAAAATTTTCAAATTTTTTTTTTCAAAACATTTCCAAAAACTTCTCTGGAATCCCGTTTTAAATTACAATTCACATTTATAATTTACCTTCTTTAAATTTCATTTGTATATGTGAATTTTATTTCTTAACTTTGGAGTTTATAATTCCAATTTCTTATTCAATTTCAGTGATGATAATTCACTATTATTATTTCCTAACATCCATGCAACCATATACTATAGTACTTTATAGAAAAACATTTCTTTTATATACAAAAATAGTTTTGGGCAAAATTATCTCATTTACCCTATTTTAAAACAATACTGTGCCGAATTGTTCTATTCGAGTGTTTAGAGATCCCTATCAATGATCGTTAATTACTCGTATTGACCAAAATCCATATACCACTCAACAAATCAATCATCACAATATAAAACAATTTTTATATTCACTAACAAATACGCACTCGTATCTATTATTACACTCAACTCATTCTAGAGTACTACCGACTCTATCTCTAATGAGTAACACCCAACAGAGCAGGGTTGTCGCTTAACCATATGCTCTGATACCAAATGTAACATCACGAAAATTTTCGACTTTCGAAAATTCGACATCGATACTCACTTTATCGACTGCTGAGCCATCGAATGCCGGAAACCCGAAAAGTTATGGTTTTAAGAAAGAAGAAAAAGGTAGAAGAAGAAGATAGAAGAAAAAGAAAGAAGAACAACAACAGAACAAGAGCAGAAACAGAAACAGAAAACAATATCAGAATCTCACATATCGCAGCGGAACAATATATAATAGATAAATGAATATCATTTAAAAACAAAAGAATTATATCTGTTATTACATTACATCACATCATATCATCTGTAACGACTCGGATTTTTCGCGTTCGAAAATCAACATCCGTACTTCACATTGTACTAGAATGCCGCAGATTCGACCGTTCAAATCCGATTCGCCGGAGCTATAACACAATTAAGTAAACAACACAGCGGAATAAAGAAAACAATATAGATATACCACATCTGATACAATATCCAGATACAATGATGATACAATGAATATCTATATACATCAGAGATATGATACAACAAATAGCAGCGGAAAAGAAAACGATAACATCAGCAGCGGAACAATATCTCCAATAGAATGCTCCAATCCATAGCTAGCGGAAAGCAAGGTCAGTCGTCCAAGGACTGACTGGCTCCAAAAAGTCTACTCAACCTGAATAGCTGAAAAACCCAACTCTAGACTGCCCGTGTGGAAAGTAGTGGGCACCCAGAGTTTAGGAAGGGAACAATAAACTCCGGATCAGTCATGGGACTGGTGTGAGCAACAAAAACAGTTTATCTTTAAAACAAGCAACAAAGGCTTTTAAACATTGAAATCCGCAATGTTTTTCGAAAATGAAACTACCATAAGACCTCCCACCACACACACAATGCAAACGCAGAATTGGAGGAGATTTCTTCTTATGATAGTCAAAAATGCTTACTACGCAAAATCATTCGATATTATTATCATTAGTGCATAGTGTGAAAATCCTTTCGAAAATACAATATAAATCTTAGCCAGCATACAACATTGTTGTAAGCCTACTATAGCTACTACGTTCAATAGCAGGTTACCGCCACATTCCATAGCAGGTAATACAACTAAAACCGTACAGGGTTCGTATTGTTTCTTTGGATTTCCAACAAATGATCAGGCTAAGGAACTTCCTTACCGAAATAGAAACGCCTCTGGAAAGACGCCCCGGATCCTAACCGGATCTCTGCAAACAAAAGGCCGACGCTACCTCACGCTGTACAGCTGTAACTAGGTAACTAACACACTGACGCTACCTCACGCTGTACAGCTGTAACTAGGTAACTAACACACGAGTCATGTCATCCCCCGGTCGTTACCGACCTTTATCCGCGGTACCTCAATCATAAAGCAACATCACAAAGTGATAAATGTATAGTGTCCACACGAGTTAAGTATCTGGGCTCCATACCATGATACCACCCTTTATCCAGAAGGAAATGACATACCCTAGGGGCGCTACCCCTACAAACCTTTGTCGCAACATTCCTGTTTTGACCATTACCGGGTTGTGAGGCTCGACGAAGTCTCGTCCACAAAGCAACGCTTTTTCACAAAGCCATGCTTTTTCACAAAGCCACGCTTTGATCAACAAATGATCATCAGCACTTCGTATGCCACATTACCAAATTGGGAATGTATCACTAGTAACCATCAACTACATAACCTCTGAGCTCGTACGTCTCAGAGAAGGGTGTTAAGCTAAGAGAATAAATTCTCCGCCACCAACAGAAATGTATTTGATAGAAACCAGCTTTACATCTCAAAGTGTAACGTCAGACACACATCCATACAAGTCTGTTCCGGGTTCGAACAGAACCGAAGGCACTTCCAAAGAAGCCCTTGCAAATCCGGGTATTCACAATCTCGATCGGACTTCCCATCACTTAGGGAATCTCTATACCGGAGCCATGATGTAGAGAAAATCGATAGGTCATCATATCGCTCTCGCAAATACTCGGTCTTCACCACCGGTCTTCAAATGCGATCCATATCGTCGTATCACTATTCGGAATGGGTTATATGACACAAAGGTCCTCTCCCGACTAAACCGAATAACGAGCGCAATTAAAAATCATATGGATACTGGGGTCTCAGTTAAATCACAGCTTAAAGCCCAAAACTTTTCATTCGAATGGTAAAACAAATTACCATTTCCAATCTTTTAAACAAAAAAGATTCATTTCAAAAAGTTAACCCCGTTCACCAAGATTCATTCATAGATTTTCAAATCAATTTCCATTTCAATTTGATTAACTCGTTAAATCCTTAAATCAAGATTTAACTTATAGCTTTCAAAACTCGTTTCCAAAGATTCATTTATTCATAGTCTTCCAAAACAATTCCATTTCAAGTTAGATTAACTCATCCGGTCTTTGAAATCAAAGACTCATTTCATAGTTTTCAAAACATTTCAATTCCATTTCAAACTTGAAATCGTTCAACACAATTTGGAAATTCATTACTTATGTGAAAGCTTTTATTATTTGAAAACAAGTAGTTTTCGTTACGGAAAAATCCAGTTATATTTACACGAGTTAAAACCCTTGAATTAAATTCAAATTCCCAAATCAATACTTTTAAAATGGTTTAACCCATATATAACTTATACAGCATCTTTAATCCCTAGTTTCAAATCATAGAATTCAATTTCAACTTGAATTCAAATTTAAATCAAATTATTTAAATTTCAAAACTCGATTAAGTTATTCGAAATAACTTTTATCTTTGAAATCCCATTTCAAAAGCTTTTCATATTAAACTCCAAATTTCCAATTTCAAAATCAATTGAAATTAAAATTTCAATTTCAAAAACATCAAATTTAAATTATCTATGACTTAACCGATTTCCACGTGAAATCCATATTTGTGTGTGTATGGTGTAGTCCAGGGGTTTTACACACAATAGTGCAACATCAATCATCACAGATATATCGATAAGCGGTAAAATCGATAACGCTTATCTTCATTCACAGATTCATAGATAAAATAAATTTATCAGTCACAAAGATTCATCATTACAATTCGATGTGGGTTTCGGATAACCAACTGGAATCCGACTCCCTGTCGCATCGAAATTCAAGTGCCGTTTTACGGGCCAAGGGTTTCATATTCATATGACGATATATACATCACAGATATAACAGTTTAGCACAAAGCATTACATAGCATCACATCACATAACAAATATATCAATCCATCACATAACATCTAATAACAATCAAACATCTATAATTAAGATGAATAAATTTGTGTGTGGCTTTAAATTTATTTCTCACATAATCACTTTCATCAGTAACTACAATTGATTAAGTCTTAATCACCTTCGTTAATTAATCATTTCTTAATTAATTATCTTAATTAATTAACCCTTAATTGTAATTAATTGAATCTTAATTACTTTTATTAATGGACCCTTTAAATGATTACTTTAATTAATGAATCCTTAACTATTACTTAAATCCTAATTATAATTAATTAATCTTAATATTACGTAATAAATTAAGTAATCACTTAAATAACATTCCATTTTAACTTCTCTTTAGATTTCATTATTTAATATAAGCGACTTTCTAAAATGATGTATCAAAACTTAAATAAGTTAAAATTTAATTACTTTAAAATCATCTTACCTAAATACTGAATTTAATTTAGAACTTTGATCAAATCGCCATTTGAAACCATGGTTTACAAGTGTTTAAAATCTGAAAACGTTCACAGTAAAAACTGTTTCTATATCCATTTTTTCCCAGACCCGAGCTAATTCAAATTTTCCCCGAGTAAAACTTCGGGCCTCACTGCAACTTTAGCTGCTTCGAGTCGCCCACTCATCCACACGAGAACAGCCCTGAGCACATCACCGTTTCCCCAATTTCCTTAACTAAAACCAGATACGTCCACCCATGCGTGCACGTGCACACGTGAACGGCTGCTGCTCCGATCATCGTCACCTCGCCGGCGAGTCATCAGCCTTCCCCATATTCGCCACGAACACCTAGACTCGATCGATCATGCCAGAATCGAAAACGAACCCAATCGACCAAGCCTGGAATCCACAACCATCGGAAACCCATCCCTCACTGACGATCCCAGTCATCATCATCCACGCCATCCCGACCAAAGCTTCACCTCGACCTCCAACATCGATCCCCTATGGACCGGTTCAACTCGATCCTACGATGACCATGAATTTACCTCACGCCTCTCCTCGTTGAAAAACTGACATCGAACCCTAGTTCGTCGATTTCAGAGCACCACCGCAATTAATAAATTAAATCATTATTTTTCTGATGATCTCCCAACACCAACCAAGCTTCAACCCTAATCACGAGACCCCAAGTTATTCTGTCCATCTGAATTTGCCAATGAACCCAAAATTGTTCAAACCGCATGTTCTCCACAGATTCATACTTAAAAATTTTGAAATGGTTCTTAAAAATCATGATTTCACATTACGAATCTGTCTATAAGGTTAAAAAAAATAATTTTCAGATATTAATTTTCTTTTCCACATCGAATTATTACTGAAATTTCTTGATTTTGAAATAAATACTCTGTGTATTTATTTATACTATTTTAAAAAAACAAATCTATGATATTACAATCATTTTTCATTAAGGAATCATAGCCTAAAATCGATCATGTGAGGAGCAGTTTAATTTTGTTTAAATGGCTTTTAGCCTGTTGAAAAACAGAACAGTGTACAGGTTTCAAAACAAAACTTCAACTTGTTTTTTTCTTTTTTTTTTCTTTTTCCAATTCATTTACAGAAGAAATGGGGAAGAGGAAATTTCAAACTTCACTGTAACTAAAGTGTTATAGGAAGACAGAGACAGGAAAACAATGTTTCTAGGGAAATCAAAGCACAATCATCCCATTCATTCAGTTCAAAGTTATTGCATTCATGCCGGAGTTCAAGGCACACAAGAGTTTGAACAAGCATAGGTTTACTCACAAGTAAAGGAAACAAAGAAGGTTTGCTCACCTAGTTTTCCAGAAGAAAAGAACAGAGCTACTTTTCTTTTGAAACAGACCGTAGATTGTAAGCTGAAGCCTTCTTCTTGCTTCTTTGATTCACTTCTCTGGTTTGAGTTGTATTATTGTCTAAATTGAAATTTTTGTTTAAATTTTGAATGCTAACTACTTTAGGTTTCCTCAGCTTCAAGAACGAAACTGGAAATGAGAAAGACTTAGAAAAAAATGAGTTTACAGGGTATTCATTTTCTTTGTATAAAACAGTGTACATTTTGTACAATTTTCAGAGATACTTTCATAGTTTGGAGGCTGAAATCGTATACATTTGTACTAGATAAGATATTTGCTTTACTACATTAAATGCCCAAGTCCTTTATGCATGCTATTTACCTTACCAGCCTATATATCTTTTAGATTTTTGTTGTACTCGAGACTACCTGGTTATCAAATTCGAGCCATTTGTTTTCATGCTTATCCTATACTTGAATATACTTGCTTTGGGTCTTATTACTATAAATAAATTTCTATTTTTATATGTTGTTAAATTTTAACTAATTTATTTCTAGCTTAAATATTTATTTTACTATAATATTTATCGTCTTATATTTAATTTATAAATCCAAATTATTATTAAACAATTTATTTAAGATTTTATTTCAAATCCAATATACATATATATCCACATATATACAATATTTAAATTTAATCGGTTAACACAAATTTATTCGTCTCGGGGAAACTCGCAATCTATCTACCATTTTATTTCACAAATTTTATTCAAAAATCAATTTAATTATCGATTTAAATAAAATTAAATTTCGGGGTCGTTACAGACTTCCCCCCTTAAAAGAATTTCGTCCTCGAAATTACCAAGGAGACACAAAAATAGATGAAGAATATTTCATCAACTCAAACTGAATATCTATTCTGCATTTGGCTTACCAAATCAGAATATCAATAACAGATACAAGAACGAATCTGTTTTAACACTTCACAAGATACTCGGGTTATCCAGATCTACGAAATATACAGTGGCATCGGTTAGTTCAAAGGGATAACTAACCATTCGTAGAATATATCCGGACCCAAAGAATAGATAGATATACGGATATAATTTCAAAATTTTCAGTTTAAAACCAAAGTATACCAATCAACCATAGCAAACAAAGCAAACAATACATCCAACAAACAATTTTGGCCTATTCTGGAGTTTATGTCCCATCTCAATATATCGAATTTCCTTTCTGGATCGACCAGAAATTATCGAAGAATTAAGAAAAGAGGCTGAACAAAAGAGATTGATAGAGAAAAGATTGTTTCCTTATTGTTACAGAGTATTGACCAGTTATAGTCGTATTCCCCTGTCCCCTATCTCATCCTCTTCTTGCACTCATACTCACTATCAGTGGATAGTGAGAGAATTTTCTAAGGCATACGGACGGATATCTTAGAGATTACTCATTCTAGAGTTTACTTCACTCTATCTCTAATGAGCTACTTAATGTGTTACACTCCTGAGCTAAAGTTCAACCTTAGCTCTGATACCAAATGTAACGACTCGGATTTTTCGCGTTCGAAAATCAACATCCGTACTTCACATTGTACTAGAATGCCGTAGATTCGACCGTTCAAATCCGATTCGCCGGAGCTATAACACAATTAAGTAAACAACACAGCGGAATAAAGAAAACAATATAGATATACCACATCTGATACAATATCCAGATACAATGATGATACAATGAATATCTATATACATCAGAGATATGATACAACAAATAGCAGCGGAAAAGAAAACGATAACATCAGCAGCGGAACAATATCTCCAATAGAATGCTCCAATCCATAGCTAGCGGAAAGCAAGGTCAGTCGTCCAAGGACTGACTGGCTCCAAAAAGTCTACTCAACCTGAATAGCTGAAAAACCCAACTCTAGACTGCCCGTGTGGAAAGTAGTGGGCACCCAGAGTTTAGGAAGGGAACAATAAACTCCGGATCAGTCATGGGACTGGTGTGAGCAACAAAAACAGTTTATCTTTAAAACAAGCAACAAAGGCTTTTAAACATTGAAATCCGCAATGTTTTTCGAAAATGAAACTACCATAAGACCTCCCACCACACACACAATGCAAACGCAGAATTGGAGGAGATTTCTTCTTATGATAGTCAAAAATGCTTACTACGCAAAATCATTCGATATTATTATCATTAGTGCATAGTGTGAAAATCCTTTCGAAAATACAATATAAATCTTAGCCAGCATACAACATTGTTGTAAGCCTACTATAGCTACTACGTTCAATAGCAGGTTACCGCCACATTCCATAGCAGGTAATACAACTAAAACCGTACAGGGTTCGTATTGTTTCTTTGGATTTCCAACAAATGATCAGGCTAAGGAACTTCCTTACCGAAATAGAAACGCCTCTGGAAAGACGCCCCGGATCCTAACCGGATCTCTGCAAACAAAAGGCCGACGCTACCTCACGCTGTACAGCTGTAACTAGGTAACTAACACACTGACGCTACCTCACGCTGTACAGCTGTAACTAGGTAACTAACACACGAGTCATGTCATCCCCCGGTCGTTACCGACCTTTATCCGCGGTACCTCAATCATAAAGCAACATCACAAAGTGATAAATGTATAGTGTCCACACGAGTTAAGTATCTGGGCTCCATACCATGATACCACCCTTTATCCAGAAGGAAATGACATACCCTAGGGGCGCTACCCCTACAAACCTTTGTCGCAACATTCCTGTTTTGACCATTACCGGGTTGTGAGGCTCGACGAAGTCTCGTCCACAAAGCAACGCTTTTTCACAAAGCCATGCTTTTTCACAAAGCCACGCTTTGATCAACAAATGATCATCAGCACTTCGTATGCCACATTACCAAATTGGGAATGTATCACTAGTAACCATCAACTACATAACCTCTGAGCTCGTACGTCTCAAAGAAGGGTGTTAAGCTAAGAGAATAAATTCTCCGCCACCAACAGAAATGTATTTGATAGAAACCAGCTTTACATCTCAAAGTGTAACGTCAGACACACATCCATACAAGTCTGTTCCGGGTTCGAACAGAACCGAAGGCACTTCCAAAGAAGCCCTTGCAAATCCGGGTATTCACAATCTCGATCGGACTTCCCATCACTTAGGGAATCTCTATACCGGAGCCATGATGTAGAGAAAATCGATAGGTCATCATATCGCTCTCGCAAATACTCGGTCTTCACCACCGGTCTTCAAATGCGATCCATATCGTCGTATCACTATTCGGAATGGGTTATATGACACAAAGGTCCTCTCCCGACTAAACCGAATAACGAGCGCAATTAAAAATCATATGGATACTGGGGTCTCAGTTAAATCACAGCTTAAAGCCCAAAACTTTTCATTCGAATGGTAAAACAAATTACCATTTCCAATCTTTTAAACAAAAAAGATTCATTTCAAAAAGTTAACCCCGTTCACCAAGATTCATTCATAGATTTTCAAATCAATTTCCATTTCAATTTGATTAACTCGTTAAATCCTTAAATCAAGATTTAACTTATAGCTTTCAAAACTCGTTTCCAAAGATTCATTTATTCATAGTCTTCCAAAACAATTCCATTTCAAGTTAGATTAACTCATCCGGTCTTTGAAATCAAAGACTCATTTCATAGTTTTCAAAACATTTCAATTCCATTTCAAACTTGAAATCGTTCAACACAATTTGGAAATTCATTACTTATGTGAAAGCTTTTATTATTTGAAAACAAGTAGTTTTCGTTACGGAAAAATCCAGTTATATTTACACGAGTTAAAACCCTTGAATTAAATTCAAATTCCCAAATCAATACTTTTAAAATGGTTTAACCCATATATAACTTATACAGCATCTTTAATCCCTAGTTTCAAATCATAGAATTCAATTTCAACTTGAATTCAAATTTAAATCAAATTATTTAAATTTCAAAACTCGATTAAGTTATTCGAAATAACTTTTATCTTTGAAATCCCATTTCAAAAGCTTTTCATATTAAACTCCAAATTTCCAATTTCAAAATCAATTGAAATTAAAATTTCAATTTCAAAAACATCAAATTTAAATTATCTATGACTTAACCGATTTCCACGTGAAATCCATATTTGTGTGTGTATGGTGTAGTCCAGGGGTTTTACACACAATAGTGCAACATCAATCATCACAGATATATCGATAAGCGGTAAAATCGATAACGCTTATCTTCATTCACAGATTCATAGATAAAATAAATTTATCAGTCACAAAGATTCATCATTACAATTCGATGTGGGTTTCGGATAACCAACTGGAATCCGACTCCCTGTCGCATCGAAATTCAAGTGCCGTTTTACGGGCCAAGGGTTTCATATTCATATGACGATATATACATCACAGATATAACAGTTTAGCACAAAGCATTACATAGCATCACATCACATAACAAATATATCAATCCATCACATAACATCTAATAACAATCAAACATCTATAATTAAGATGAATAAATTTGTGTGTGGCTTTAAATTTATTTCTCACATAATCACTTTCATCAGTAACTACAATTGATTAAGTCTTAATCACCTTCGTTAATTAATCATTTCTTAATTAATTATCTTAATTAATTAACCCTTAATTGTAATTAATTGAATCTTAATTACTTTTATTAATGGACCCTTTAAATGATTACTTTAATTAATGAATCCTTAACTATTACTTAAATCCTAATTATAATTAATTAATCTTAATATTACGTAATAAATTAAGTAATCACTTAAATAACATTCCATTTTAACTTCTCTTTAGATTTCATTATTTAATATAAGCGACTTTCTAAAATGATGTATCAAAACTTAAATAAGTTAAAATTTAATTACTTTAAAATCATCTTACCTAAATACTGAATTTAATTTAGAACTTTGATCAAATCGCCATTTGAAACCATGGTTTACAAGTGTTTAAAATCTGAAAACGTTCACAGTAAAAACTGTTTCTATATCCATTTTTTCCCAGACCCGAGCTAATTCAAATTTTCCCCGAGTAAAACTTCGGGCCTCACTGCAACTTTAGCTGCTTCGAGTCGCCCACTCATCCACACGAGAACAGCCCTGAGCACATCACCGTTTCCCCAATTTCCTTAACTAAAACCAGATACGTCCACCCATGCGTGCACGTGCACACGTGAACGGCTGCTGCTCCGATCATCGTCACCTCGCCGGCGAGTCATCAGCCTTCCCCATATTCGCCACGAACACCTAGACTCGATCGATCATGCCAGAATCGAAAACGAACCCAATCGACCAAGCCTGGAATCCACAACCATCGGAAACCCATCCCTCACTGACGATCCCAGTCATCATCATCCACGCCATCCCGACCAAAGCTTCACCTCGACCTCCAACATCGATCCCCTATGGACCGGTTCAACTCGATCCTACGATGACCATGAATTTACCTCACGCCTCTCCTCGTTGAAAAACTGACATCGAACCCTAGTTCGTCGATTTCAGAGCACCACCGCAATTAATAAATTAAATCATTATTTTTCTGATGATCTCCCAACACCAACCAAGCTTCAACCCTAATCACGAGACCCCAAGTTATTCTGTCCATCTGAATTTGCCAATGAACCCAAAATTGTTCAAACCGCATGTTCTCCACAGATTCATACTTAAAAATTTTGAAATGGTTCTTAAAAATCATGATTTCACATTACGAATCTGTCTATAAGGTTAAAAAAAATAATTTTCAGATATTAATTTTCTTTTCCACATCGAATTATTACTGAAATTTCTTGATTTTGAAATAAATACTCTGTGTATTTATTTATACTATTTTAAAAAAACAAATCTATGATATTACAATCATTTTTCATTAAGGAATCATAGCCTAAAATCGATCATGTGAGGAGCAGTTTAATTTTGTTTAAATGGCTTTTAGCCTGTTGAAAAACAGAACAGTGTACAGGTTTCAAAACAAAACTTCAACTTGTTTTTTTCTTTTTTTTTTCTTTTTCCAATTCATTTACAGAAGAAATGGGGAAGAGGAAATTTCAAACTTCACTGTAACTAAAGTGTTATAGGAAGACAGAGACAGGAAAACAATGTTTCTAGGGAAATCAAAGCACAATCATCCCATTCATTCAGTTCAAAGTTATTGCATTCATGCCGGAGTTCAAGGCACACAAGAGTTTGAACAAGCATAGGTTTACTCACAAGTAAAGGAAACAAAGAAGGTTTGCTCACCTAGTTTTCCAGAAGAAAAGAACAGAGCTACTTTTCTTTTGAAACAGACCGTAGATTGTAAGCTGAAGCCTTCTTCTTGCTTCTTTGATTCACTTCTCTGGTTTGAGTTGTATTATTGTCTAAATTGAAATTTTTGTTTAAATTTTGAATGCTAACTACTTTAGGTTTCCTCAGCTTCAAGAACGAAACTGGAAATGAGAAAGACTTAGAAAAAAATGAGTTTACAGGGTATTCATTTTCTTTGTATAAAACAGTGTACATTTTGTACAATTTTCAGAGATACTTTCATAGTTTGGAGGCTGAAATCGTATACATTTGTACTAGATAAGATATTTGCTTTACTACATTAAATGCCCAAGTCCTTTATGCATGCTATTTACCTTACCAGCCTATATATCTTTTAGATTTTTGTTGTACTCGAGACTACCTGGTTATCAAATTCGAGCCATTTGTTTTCATGCTTATCCTATACTTGAATATACTTGCTTTGGGTCTTATTACTATAAATAAATTTCTATTTTTATATGTTGTTAAATTTTAACTAATTTATTTCTAGCTTAAATATTTATTTTACTATAATATTTATCGTCTTATATTTAATTTATAAATCCAAATTATTATTAAACAATTTATTTAAGATTTTATTTCAAATCCAATATACATATATATCCACATATATACAATATTTAAATTTAATCGGTTAACACAAATTTATTCGTCTCGGGGAAACTCGCAATCTATCTACCATTTTATTTCACAAATTTTATTCAAAAATCAATTTAATTATCGATTTAAATAAAATTAAATTTCGGGGTCGTTACATCATCAGAGTCAATAAACAACAATGGACAGTTATATAAACTTGTCCTCATACAGAATACACAGCGGAATAAATACTATCAGATACAAATACTACGTCTCGTCATCCAGCTTGCTTCCAAAGCTCCAGAATATCCTGATAATATAACTCTAGGCTGCCCATGTGGAAATTGGTGGGCACCCAGAGTTTAGAAGGGAACAATAAACTCCGAGTCAGTCATGGTGACTGGTGTGAGATCGTAAAACAGTTATTCTTTAAAATAAACAACAGGAAAACTTTAATGTCAATTCGCAATGCTTTTGGAAAATGAAACTACCATAAGACCTCCCACCACACACACAATGCAAACGCAGACTTGGAGGAGATTTCTTCTTATGATAGTCAAAGATGCTTACTACGCAAAAATCAAATTCTTTTTTATATTATTATTAGTGCATAGTGGAAAACATTTCGAAAGTAGAATATAAATCTTAGCCAGCATAGGTACCATTATATTATGCCTGCTATAGCTGCCTCCTGAGGAGACAGGTTATACAATTGAAATCGTAAAGGCTCGTATTGTTTCTTTGGATTTCCAACAAATGGTCAGGCTAAGGAACTTCCTTTTCCACGATGGGTACGTCCCTGGAATAGACGACCCGAGAACCTAACCGGATCTCTGCCAACACAAGGCCGGGTTACCTCTGCAAAAATAGGTAACTACTGACACGCGTATGCCATCCCCCGATCATCACCGATCTTCCCGAGGATCCTCGATTCGCAACAACCACAAAGAAATAAATTTTGCAGCAACCACAGAGGTTAAGTATCTGGGCTCCATACCATGATACCACCTTTATCCAGAAGGAATGACATACACTAAGGGGCGCTACTCCCTAGAACCTTGCTGCATCCTTCCTGTTTCGACCATTTCCGGGGTGTGAGGCTCGACGAAGTCTCGTCCACAAAGCTACGCTTTCTCAAAAAGCCCTGCTTCGGGTCAAACAAAATGATCAACCTATGATCACAAAGATATAAGATCAAACAAATGATCATATCGCAAATGATCAAACACTGATCATTTCACAGCAACACTCAGTATGCCACGTTACCAAATTGGGATATATCGCTGATAAATTTCAACTACATAACCTCTGAGCTCGTACGTCTCAGAGAAGGGTGTTAAGCTAAGAGAATAAATTCTCCGCCACCAACAGAAATGTATTTGAAAGAAATCAGCTTTATATCTCAAATTGTAACGTCAGACACACAATCCATACAAGTCTGTTCCGGGATCGAACAGAACCGAAGGCACTTCTCACGAAGCCCTTGCATATCCGGATAAATTTCTAATCACGTCCGGACTTCCCATCACTAAGGGTGATAAAAACCTCTAAATTGGAGATCAGCCGATGTAGAGTAACTCGACGGTAATCCTTCCGTTTTCAAAAATATCCGGTCTTCAACACCGGTCTTCGAATGCAATTCATATCGACGTATCACATATTCGGAATGGGTTATACGACCCCATGGTCCTTTCCCGGCTAACCCGAATAGTGAGCGTTTATTTAAAAACAAGTGTGGCATTCAAATTCATCCAATCACAACAAATATCCATTCAAGGTAATTATTGATAGTGGGTTATTTAACTATCAATAAAGATGTGCAACATCATCAGATTCCAAATAATTTTCCCAAATTATTTATCTTCCAAAATAGATATCTTTACAAGATATAAAATTTCCACACTTTAACCATTTGAAAACAGATTTCAAATATTCACATTTCATTTTATCTTTGAAGATTAAATCTCAAAACAGTTCATTTCATATTGGAAAAGCATTTCCATACTTATTTAAAAATAAGTATTTCACAAATCATTTATTTTCAACATTTGAAAATATTCGATATACTTAAATCAATATTAAGTATATATTCATTCTTTAAGGAAATCATTCTCTTTAAACAAATTTTATTTGAGTCAAAACGAATGTTACGTAAAACATCGTTACGACAACTCAAAATCACTAGTATAGGGATTCGAGATTTAGATAGATATATAAATCCCAATACTATATAAAACATTTCCTTTCGGAAATCATTTACTATAACAACAGTGTTATAGTCCACCATTTCCTTATTTCTCGAAAACGTCTATTTCAACAATAAATGTTGAAATCTATGATTTTGATAATTAACACGTTTAAAACATCTTTTAAAACAATTAACTTCATTTTACAATATCGCTTTTCCAAAACTATCCATTTTACTTAACAATATATTCACTGTCCAAAATCGTGAATATACTTCACTAATTACATTTCACTATTTTCTACACATTTTATTTCAATAAAAATTCGCTATCCAAAATCGCAAATATATCTTCTTTAAAAATCTTCTATATTTAATTTATCAAATTCTATCGATTTCGAATTTATAAAACAACGTTTATAAATTCTATTTCTATTTTCTAACGACTTCAATTTAATAAATCTCCTTTATTAATAATTCGATAAATATTCCATCTAAAGGTAAAAATCCAATTTATAAGTTAATCTCTTATAAATCTTTTATTCTACAGTTTCATCCATTTTATAACTTCACAATTTATAAATCTATAAATTTCATTCACTTACGGATTCCATAATATTTCATTTTTAACACTTATAAAAACTCATCTTATAATTCCAATATTTGATTTTAAAAATATCAATTTTTATAAATCTTTTTACACAAATCGTTTATGGTTATTCAAAAATCCCAACTTAAACCATTTTACAAATAAATCGACTTTTATTTCAAAAACGACACTTTGGTTATATTTCACCAAAAATTATAACTTTTATAACTTTAAAATTTTAACGTTTATAAATCAATTCAAAAATTCCATAAAACGTATATTTTCAAAAATCACTTTAAAAATCCTTTTAAATTAAAAGTCGTTATTTTTAAAACTTGAATCCGATGATGAAACAGCACCAATTAGTCAATCACAACAACAACATCATATATCAACATATGATAACAGAATATACATCAATATCTGTAAATAAATAACTACTGGTGAGGAATCCAGTTGGATCCCTCCAACCTGTTTCCCTGCATCCACAGATGTTAGCACAATACCAATTCCGCTCCAGTACGGAATTATCGCGGTATATAGGTTTTATAAAAATATCCGCTTACTAACGGCGCAATAGGGTCTCATCCGCTATACGAGGCGGGAAATCAATCAATCCAATATATACATATGCCAATATGTATATATTGCTATATATATATATAGATATATCCTACTATATCTAATATCACATCCAATAGCAATCAATAACTGCAAAAATTCCACATTCAATTTGAGTGAGAAAATCTCACCTTGATTTTAAATTCCGTTCCAGCGTTTATTTCGAATAAAATTAAACGCGCGTTTAATTTTACCCGAAATTCAAACTAGCTCCAACCGACTCCAATCCAGTTGCATCGCGTAGAGCTCGTCGATACGAAGCCAATGCAAAAAATCTCGTCCGAAACGGACCTCGTATGAAAGAGATATGCATTTTTAAAGTTTGTATGATTTTAAACATATATCAATTACAATTTCTTTTATTTATATCCTACATCAGATCACGGCCGTTGATTGGGATGATGAGAATCTGGCCGTGCCTTGCCTTCTTCCATCTCACGCACGTATACTCCCCAGTAAGAAGAAAAAAACGCATGCAACCCATTCATGAAAATAGGGTTTTAAACCTCTCCCTCTACGTCGCTCGGAACTCCATCATACCACCCTCAAATCGAAGCTCTTGCTCCACTCTATACTCGGCTGAAGCACCATGGAGCTCGGCCTCCCCATGGCCATGAAAAACGTGCATGAAAACAGCCCATTCACGAGCAGATTTTGGCCTCCACACGACTCCGTTTCAGATCTCCACCGTTGAAAACGTAGATCTCATGTAGCTCTACATTTTTGTAGTTGATGATTTCTTCTAATTGTTAGTGGATTGGAAGATAATTGAAGGAGAAGATTAGAGATTTCTGGCCATTGAAATATTAGGGCCGGCTCAAGGAGGAAGGAGGGTTTCTTTTGCAAATGAAAAAGTTGAGGTGCTTTTATAGAAAAACAACGAAAACACTATTCATCCCAAAATTTTCGAACTCCAAATCGAGCGTGCCGGATGACGTTTCTAAGGTTTACCCCGTGTTCCGAACGCAATGGAACATGTTTCGGAAGCTAATTCGGACATCTGTGCGAGATACGGAGAAAAACGATCAATTTAAATTAAACCGATTTAAATCGATTTCGAGGCGTTTTGGCTTGCCCCGGACAAACGGTAAATCCAAAAATTACGAAATTTGAAATCTTACAATAATATCACATTACGGATCCGATGAAACTGGTTTTGTTCAATTCTGAGACTGTTTGAAAATTGGCTATTTTTACAATCGATAATTAAATATTAAATATTCAATTTTCACAGATTAACTCCAAATTCAATTTTAAAAGTTCTATAACCTTTCTATAACTCCAGTATGATTAAATAAAATTTTACAAATCATTTTCAATCATTTTAAACTCGATTTTTAATTATCTCTGGAATTTCACTATTTAATTTATCGACTTAATTCTCAAATAAAACCCAATATTCGAAAAATAAATCATTCGACTTCTAAATTCCATTTATTAATATTTAAAATTAATTAAATATTCAAATTTTAATTATCAAAAATTCTGGGTCGTTACAAATAGCATCCATCACAAATTTTCAGAATTCGAAATCCATTTTATTTCAAAATTCATCTGAAATCATACATAAATTCTTATCAAATCCATACTCTTCTCTTTCACAATTCAATTTATTTAACTTCCATAAGTTAAATCTTAATTTCACCTTGAAATTCCAATTCAGGTTATAAGTTTAAAGCTTATTTAACTTGCCTTAAGTTAAATTCCAATTTATTCAATCCATCTAATTTTACCTTCCAAATCCAATTCTTATTAATATCACTTCTCACTTATAAGTTCAGAAACTTATTTCTCTTTGGGTTATACATCTCATTCTAAGGGGGGTTTCAGAATTCAAACACCCAATTATTTATTTCAAATCAACTTTGAAACCATATATGTCCACATATATACACATTTTATCCCATATATACATATTTATCCCATAAATATACCAAATCCCACTTTAACTTTAAACCATTCTTGGTTTTTAATCCAAAACAAATTCCCTTGGAATTTTTCAAACCAACTCTTGTGTTAAAACAAGGAATTCTATATTCAAAAATATTCTAAATAATATTATTTATTATTTCCTTCAACACTTTGAAACAATTTTTTTTAATTCTCTGGACTTAGATTTAAAACTTCACCTTTAAATTCATTTTAATTTATGGGTCACATTTATAAATTCAGCTTATAACATTTCACTCTGTTCCATCATTGTTTATTCTAAAATAAACATCCCTTTAGTAAGACAAAATAACCAATTTATGATAATATTCAATAATATCATATCTAGAAACCATATATTCCATAATAATTTACTGGAAAAAAATATACAATCAGGGTAACCTATTTCGTTTGAAAACACTTTGAAAAATATTTCTGCCATTTCCGGAATTTTAAATTCTGGTTTGAGTCTACTTAAACTTCTGATTCTTAGCTTACTTATTTGTATGGTTCCTTCTTATCACATTTCTCTTTGGTTGTATATGTTTTACCACTTAAGTCTTATAATCTTATTTAATTTCAACAGCAACAACCAATTTCCTAAATATACTATAATAATTCAGAAAAATTATTTCATTATATATCAAAATATAACCTTATATACAAATCATTTTTAAAACTGCTTTTAAAATTTTTATATAAGAAAATAACAAGTACGCCCTCATATATAATACCCTCAACTCATTCTAGGGCACTACTGACCCTATCTCTAATGAGTAATCCCCACTAGAGCCAAGGTTCTCGCTTAACCTTTAGCTCTGATACCAAATGTAACAGCTCGAAGATTTTCGACTGCGAAAATCGACACTAATACATCCACTGTATATAGTGCCGAACAGTCGAGTGCCGGAAATCCCAAACTGTTAGGGTTAAGAAGAAAAAGAGATAGAATAAGAAACAGAAACAACAGCACAGAATCTCACAATCGCAATGGAACAAAATATAATATGAAATAACAGCATTTATACAAAGAATAGCTGTAATTGTTAATATACATTCACGTTATCAGAGTACAACCATCAACAATTAAATCTGGACAATTATAATAACTTGTCCCTAAATACTGACCATACAGTCTCTAATACACAACGAAATAAAATCAATACGTGCAGTACGTCTCTGCCATCCAGCTCATCTCCGAGCTCCAAGAGTCCTAACCTGAAATTCTGTAAAACTCGGTCTGACCCGATTATTACAATAAAGTAACACCCGAGTCAGGCTGGAAACCAGCGTGAGTAAACACATTTAACTTGAAATACTTGAGTTCTGAAATTCCTTTGAAACCAAGGCAACTCGTACAAAGTTACGAGTTTTATCTAATTTTAACCAACTGCTTTTATAGAAACCATCGATATTGAAATACTGTCTAGGTACAGTTACTTACCTAATATAATCAAATTTGCTTAATTTAATCCATTCCAGCCTATAAACTTTATAATCAAAACACGTAAGGGTTTGTAGTGATTTTTAAATCGAAGTGGTTCCGGACATCACAGGTATTCGACCCCGGCCTTTCAAATCTAAGTAATAAACTTAAAGGGGTAAATTGTTTAAAATAAACAATTTATTAATTAGGGTGATAATATTCAAATATGGCAATTTATTACAATCGTTTATTTCTGTTAAAACGTATCATCATTTTAATCCAATTATTTTAACTCGATTGTTCACTTTATGTCATAGACAAGAATAATTTAATTAAATCTCTAGTAGAATTAAGCCATGATATAGATTGTTAACCAATTTAACGGTCTATAACAGATGTCAAAATAATTCACACATCAAGCTTTTATTAACTCTTGATTAACCATATTCATTTACTTTTGAATCCAAATTAATTTCAAATTAAATAATTTATTAATAATAAATTATAAAACACCATTAATTATTCATACGTTTAAGTTAAAATTTAATAATAATAATAACAACTTCCATTAAATTGTGAAATATCATCGACTTTAAATAACGGATTTAAAATGAAATTAGGTTTTTATTTTAGGAAGGAAATATAAGTTATCATATAAATGTGTGTGTATATATAAATATAAATTCCATTACTTCTTTTCTTCCATTTTTCTTTATTTCCTTTATCTCTTCCCTTTTTCTTTTCTTTTACTTTTCTTTAATTTTTCCTTTTCTTTATCTTTATTTTTTTCTTTCTATTCTTCCTTGGCCCAAAACACGGCTCGTCTCCTCCTTTCCCCCATTCTCTTTTCTTTCCAGCTTTCTTCACTCTCTTTTTTTCCTGGAAGTACCAACCATCGTGCACGCACACGTATCCGTGCACACCTATTCCGACGATCAAGCCTTGCCGCCGACCGGCCTCGCGAATCATCCACGGCCTTCACAATGCGACCCCACACCTAAAACACAGCCAACCCCTTCATTCGAAAATTCGAACATCACCCACTAAAAACTAGAACATAGCTCCATCCTACAACGCCTCTATTAACCACCACCCTTCACCGACCAACATCAAACTTCAACCGAAGCTTCGCTGACGTCTGCCCTACCATTTCACCCAGGACCACACCCTTCACTTCGCCACACGACGCCGCAGTTTCCAAAAAACCAACCACGACCAAAACTCATCCCTAAACCCTACTTCGTCCTCGCCTAGCCACCATAGGCCGTAGGAAAATCCCACGCCATTTTTCCGACCTTCGCCTACCCCCAACGCTCCACCACGACCAACGCTTTTCTTTGAAAACCAACCATCGCCGGAATTTGACCAAATATCCAATACCGTTCATCCCGCCCTTCCTCCCTCCATACTTAATTAAAAATCACAAAACCAACTCTAAAATTCAAGATTTTCGAAGACAATCACAATCATATAACCGGAAGCTTAGTTTATGACACTTGAATTATGGACATTTATACATTGCGTACTGTAACAGGCACTTTAATTTCTTTAAACTTGATAATACTTAATAAAACTAATTTTAAATCAAAGTATAATAAAAAATAAACCGTTTTCCTTTTTACATCATAACCTAAATCTAATTAGATTGGGAGATAAGAGATTTTGAAATCAGCATAGCATTTTTATTTAAAAAAAATATACAAAGTAGTGACAAAAGAAAAGATAATGAGTATCCTGGCTTCTCAGGTTATAACACTTAAACATATTCACAAACAAGTATATATACATACAACACAAGCATTCATATCCACAAAACTTCGATTTTCATAACCTAAAACCATAACATATATTATCAGTGTAAAAGAGTTTAGTCCTACTCACATTTCTTTTGAACAAAGACACTGCTTTTAGGAAAAAGAATACTGCTTGCTTTTGAGCACCTTGAGTTGTTTGATTTTACTTAAGCTGTAGTGGCAGCTTATTTATATTTTATTTTTCTGGTTATCTTGCTCGAATGCCAAAATATGAGCAAAGGCAGAGCCTTTATATATAAGGAGAATGGATGTAGCTTCTCCTGTACAGCAAGTTTCCTCACTTTTATTTTATTTTTTCTTCTTTTGTTTGTATATTGATTTGAAAATTTATGGACTTGATTTTAACATAAAGCTGATTTGATTTCATTGTAAGTTGATCTAAAATTTGAGGTGGAGGATTTGATTTGTTGTTTGCTTAAGATGATGTATATTAATACCATGTCCCCTTATGTGTTCTCAGATATTTTTATAAGAATTGATATGTATATATATCCTTTATGTGTATATGTTTGCCTCGTATACATATACTTATGTATATAGTTATGCATATGATTCTTTCCTACTTTACTTGCATTTATACATATTGTCATTTTCTCATATATATATATATATATATATATACATATATACATATATTCACATTTATACACTTTCCTATATTTTATTTCATGAGGGCATATATACATACATTTATATACTCATATATTTTATCCACATCATAAGCTTGTATACATATTTACCTATACATTTTTGGATATTTTATCTTTAATTTAAATAATGGAGTTCCAATATACATATAATTTATTTATTTTATTTAAAAAAAAGATTTATCATATCCAAAGATTTTATAATCCAATATTTAATATAGTTTTTAAATCAACTTATATATATATATCTAGATATTTTAACCATCAGAAGTTTATTTGTTCGACTTACAAAATCAATATTTCACTAATCGAAAACAGTTAATCACCCAGTTAACATATGTCAAAAATCCGGGTCGTTACAAATGAGTGACTAAATTTATACGATTTACAAATCAAAAAAATAATATTTTCTTAACTAATTATATAATTAGTTTAATCACCCCCAAATTAACACTAATCTCCTTCTTCCCCAAATAAAATTACTCCAGCCTAAAACAGGAGCTCCACTTCCCATGGCTGACACTTCTAGGCCTCCTCGTGGAAGCCGTACCTCACCGGAGCAACCCCAACCACTGCCATTCTCTTCCTTCTTGAATCATTCATCCATTGGACCCCATTGCAATGAGTCTGCACCCCCCCTAAACTTTTCGCAACCTAGGTTGTTCCACCTCGTCGTACGACATGCCGTACCACTCGAAAACACGCCGCACCTCCTCAAACTCTAACTGTCGATGCAATGCGTCACCCAAAATTCAAATTTAATACCAATTCGCAAATCGTTGTTTAAATTTTTGAGAATCCCAAACCCTAGTTTATAAAACTAAAAACTCCTCACTGCTCATAATCCTAAGCTCCCAAAAACATGAGCTGCACCCTTCAATTCTTCATGTATGATAGATCTATGCATTTCTATAAAAGATACAAGTTTTTCCTATTTTTATTTCTTAAATAATTGATTTTTAAAAAAAAGAGGAAGTTCCCTTTTTTTGTTTCCAGGCAACGTATATAAAGAGGAGGGGGTACGTGCTTTTGTACATGGGGTTATGGTGCGCACAATGAAGTATGGTGAGGGTAGATGTGGGTATGTGTGACATCCAGCTCCTTGACCCTCGAAGATCGACACTGGTACATCCTCGGTATTTATGTGCCCCAAATTCAAGTGCTGGAGAGGCAGATAATCATAGGGTAAAAGAAAATAAAGATAGAACAAACATAATCTCACATCACATTACAACAACTTATAATTTTTACATAAGAAGATACATACAATCACATCCAGTGATTATTTAGAGTTACAACATGTACTAACCCAGCCAATATAGTTATAATGGTCTGTCCTTACAAGTGTTGGTAGATACATAATACAGATATAGCGGAATATAGATAACTTCTTCAAAAGACCTTAAATGCTCCATGCTCCATTCCAAAATGCTCTTGGTCAGGGAAAATTAGGGCACCCAGAGTTTAAGGGAAAAGAAAAATAAACTCTTGGTCAGTCATGGGACTGGTATGAGAAACTCAAAATACGGATGTTTCGAAAACAAAAAGTATCTCATAAGACCACGCCGCACATAAACACGGAACAGGTTTTTACCTTATGATAACCAAAACATTTACTACGTAAAATCATTTGATATTATTTTTAAGGAAATTCTTTGAAAACATTTGCAGGTTAACTTATTAATCTTAGCCGAAATTGTTACCATTATCAAATTCCGGATATTATAGGCTCTACAAACAAAACTCTTACAAGGCTAATTCGAAGAAAGGATTCCATACAATGGCAAGGTGGGGGACTACCTTCCGTACAGTATACCTCTAGAGGGATATACCTAGGGTCCAGATACTAAATACCTATACCAACATAGAACCGGCCTACCTCTTCGCTGGATAGTACCGAATATGTCATCACCCTTATTATTAACGACCTTTAACAGGATCCTGAAGCATACGCCACATACTCAATATATAAAGAGTAATCTAGAAAGGTGATAACCATCTCCTAATGGGCGCGACCTATATAGCTCTACCGCATCTACCCTGCTTTAGCAATTTTTGGTTGATTAGGCCTGAGGTAACATTTTACCTTTCACATAGCACATTCCACCTTGAATGCCACACTTCCGTTCCATGATCACACAACATATTTCTACAAGTTGCCTTCCCTTCCACCAAACAGATGATACGTTCATAGAGATCAATCAATGTAATTAGAAAATGCAACGTCAGACATTCTATCATACAAGTTGTCCAGGAATAGGACAAACCAAAGGCACTCCCCTACCATATCCTGTTGGGAATTACCCTTAGGATTAGTAGCAAGAAGTCCTTGCATCGAAGATCTCTAATGAAGAACTACTATCACATGATATGATATGGGAAATTTCCCCAAAGGTTTAGTGACAAGCAGCCCTACATTCCATCTTCCAAATCATTTCCATGCCTTCACTTCGAATACGTAAATTGGTTCAAAGTGGTTTCCGGATAAGAATTACTCAAATCCCACCCCGATTCCTTTGAACCAATCATCGATAAAAAGATGTTAGATGAATATGGAATTAATCTTTGATCGATTAATATATTCTTATCAAACTATTTTCTGGATATATATATATATAAAACATTCTTTCCAGTATATACGTAATCATTAAACCTCTCTTTGGAAAAATTATGTATTTAAATCTTAACAAAGATTTCTTAATTCAAAATCAAAATTTTTATTGAGTTGAAACCATGTTATCTAGGATGTTAATCCAAAATCAATAAATATTAAGTGAGAAGAATCGATAGAAATCATCTAATTCTTCTCAATATCAATTCCCGTATTCAACAAGTACTATAGGTGGAATAATGGAAAAATCACCTTTTGAATTCCACGAATAGTACGAGTTGCCTCTTCGGGCTTTAACACCAAGTATAAGAAGATTTTCTCCACAAAATCCAAGTTGTTTAAATTTGTAAAATTTAGTCTTTTATACTTAACTCATTTCCGACATTTCGACCTTATCTATCCCTCACCCAGAAGAGGCCAGGTAAGCCAGGGCACTGGTTGCTCCTGATCATCTCCTTAGTTTAAGAACCTCACCGAGATCTCATGAATAAAAAAATCCAGTCTACTAGTCGGGTTTTAGAGCCAAGTTTAAATCACTTAATTTTTGACAATTTTCTTTAAATCATTTATTTAAACAATTTTAAATAAATTATAAAACTTCCAAATCATCAATAAAACGCTTAATTCGTTATTTGAAAACATTTATAAAAGATTTGGAAAAGAATCGTTAAGTTTTAAACCATAGTTCAAAAGTTATAGAAAATTGCTGTGAAAAGTGATTTTTAAGCTGTCTTGATCAAAAAGACTTTTCTATCATTTGGAAATTCATTTTTATAACTCAATCACTTTTAAAAAATATTAAAGGATTTTTAGAATTTATTTAATATTTTTAAACAATTTTAAAATATCATTTTTAAAGAAATCCCTTTATGGATTCCGAACTGCAAAATCGCGATTTTTCCAAAAACTTGTTTCACCCATATTTCAAAATTTTCTTTCTTTATTTGAAAGCTATGGATATTGTAGTTTAGAAAATTCTTATCTCAAAGGATTTCGAGCTATATTCCATTCTATATATTCGTTTGACTTTTACAGCGTGAAATTACGAACTACCTTTACGCGACGCGCCAATTTTTGACTCAGTTTTCAATATTCATTTTAAATTTATCCAAATATTTGTAAATGTTTATAAAACATTTTTAAATCATATCGAACCATTTTAAGAGGTTTGAACATTCCATATATACTACTTCATTCAATAAGGAAAGTTTGTGCTTATCAACGTGTATTGACATGACTTGCATATACATTCAACAACCATATTAAACAACCATCATTAACAATCATATCCAAACATATATATCATCCAATAGTATATATAACTATAGTTTGGGAGTTTCTCACTTTGGGTTAAACGATTAACCTAAAAATGGATATAGCATTGCTAACTCGAAATCTAAGCTCACGATCACTTGGATTATTGCTCCTAGGTCGCTCGGCCTTGACCCTTGGATGGTTGGGTGCTCATAGCCATCACTTGGGAGTTGGGAAAGGCTTGGCCTTTGGCTTGTATGGGGGTGACCGTGGAGTGTTAGGTTGGAAAGGAGGTGATTTAACTTGGTTTTGAGCAAGGTTTTAAATCTCCCTGAGATCAGCCGAGATGAAAATCCGAGATATTAGCCAAAATCCGAGATTTGGCAGCTTGGTTAGTTATAAGTCTTTTAAATATCGCCCGAGACAGCCGAGATATTTGCCCGAGATATTGGCCAAAATCCAAGATTTGAAACCTTGGTTTTGAGATGTATGGATATGTATTTCATATGTTTATAATATTTGCACTATTTCGGCATAACTTTGTTACTATTTTTTATATAAAGAGAAGCCATTAGAGAAGCTCTTAGAAATCTTAAGGAGAAGGAAGAAGAAGTAGAAGAATGTGTTAGGAATTTATGAGAAAAGTGGTGGTATTTATAGGAAAAAATATGGAAAATATCTTCCGTCACTTCACCACCTTCCCATCACTGATGTGCTCCACCTCCTCCCATCATTTCACACATTGGTCCTCCCCCCTCCATGTGCTCCATCACTTTACTCTCTTCCAATCCATGTGCATTGACTTTAGATGACTTAATGCTGAAGTTTGTGAAAATATCTTAGATATTTTCTTACATATGTTTCTATATAAATGTATATATGTATGTATATATATATATATATATGTTCATGTGTGCATGTGACATGTATATACATGTACATGTACATGTACATGCACCATAGAATAAAAAACGTTTCAATGACTTTGAACAACTTTTGTTCGTCAAACCGTTGAAAATCGGGAAACTGATTTCCGGTCACGTTTTTACTTATAAATTAATTTACATATAAATGTATAAAAATTGAAAATAAATTTCTCATCGTTATTAATTAATTAAAATGATCACAATTTATTGATAAAACCATATAACTTAATATTAACAAATATTTACAAAAATCGCTATTATATCAATGAAGTGATACGAATTTTCTTATATTTTCAAATCAAATATATATCTTTATAAAATTATGATTAATGATTTATTATAACTTTATAACTAACTAAAATGAATATCATCATTTTAAAATAATTATTTAAATAATTATAGTAATTATTAAATCATAAAATCTCAATTTTAAATTCATAAATCTATATTTAAATATAAGAGCATGTCATAAACACATTTTATTTTCCCAAGAAGAAAATAATTAATTTTATTTCATATTCTTGTTCAATTATAATATTAAATGTATGTATACAGCTCTATGCGTGACGTTTTACGATTTTAGAGTTGTTTATCGATAAAATGGTTTTCGGTCATTTTATCGATATTTACCCATGTGTATATTTTTCTTTTATATATATATATATATTTCTTCAAAATAAGGTTACCAATACTATTTATTATTTAAAACATCATCATTTATGTTTAAAAATCTTATTTTTGAATATTTTGAAATTTTTCTAAAGTGATGAATTTACGGGATATTACATACTTCTCCCCTTAAAAGAATTTCATCCTCCAAATTAAGGATAATAAGAAGATAACTTGAAAACAAATACATATATAACAAGATGAAATATATACATACATATAAAGATATGGCTAGTGACTACGCCATAGGTCGGTTAGTACACTACATCGATACAACACATAGGTTAATCATCAAATCTGAACTTGGGACAAGCCTTCCTTATTCTATCTTCCATTTCCCTCGTGCAATCATTAGCATCACTACTCTATCAAACTTTGACTAATCTCACAACCTTTCCCCTTAATCGTTTCTTATCATGATCCATGATTCGAATTGGTTGTTTGATGATAGTCAAGTTTGGCTCAATTTACAAATCTTCTTGGGCGGCTTCTTCCACTATTTGTTATGAGTCGTACACATACTTTCGCAAATGAGATAGGTAAAAAACGTTTTGTACACCTGAAAATATTTTTGTTAATTTTATTTGATAAGCCAACGGGCTAATCCGTTTAAGGATAGGAAAAGGTCCAATGTACCGAGATGCCAATTTTTCAGCTCTCCCAAATCTCACTACTCCTCTCATCGGGAAGACCTTTAAGAATACGAAATCTCCAACTGAGAACTCTAGATTTCTTCGTCTTTGATCTGCATAACTCTTCCGCCTACTCTGGGCATCTTTCATCTTCTTTCTGATCATGTCTACCTTTAACGAAGCTTCTCTAATCATACCAGGACCTAGTACTAACCGATCTTCGGTCTCGATCCAACATGCTGGGGATCTACATGGCGACCATAAAAAACTTCGATGCCATGCCAATACTAGCCTAATAGCTGTTGTTATAGAAGAACCCCACAAGATGAAGATAATTTTCCCAAGAACCTCCGAAATCTAAAATGCAAGCTCTCAAAAGATCTTCCAAAACTCGATTTACCCTTCTGTTTGTCCATCGGTCTGAGGATGACATGCGGTGCTTGTACTCTACTTCGTTCCCAAAGCTGTTTGCAATGCTTCCAAGAACCTACTGGTAAAGATCGGGTCTCGGTCACTAACTATGCTACTTGGGACACGGTGTAATCGACAATTTCCCTCATGTATATTTCTGCAAGACTTGCAGCAGTTCGTGTTGGCTTTACAGGGATAAACCATGCACTTCTGGTTAATCAATCTATAATAACCCAAATGCATTCATTTCCCCTTCTTGATCGAGGTAAGCCGTTGATGAAATCCATCGATATTTGGTCACATTTCCAAGTCGAAATTTCAAGAGGTTGGAGTAGTCCGGTAGTCTTTTGTTGATCATTCTTGATTTGTTGACAATTTGCACATCTGCTAATATGGATAGAGATGTCTCTCTTTATGCTTTTCCACCAAATGTCTGTTTCACATCCTTGTGCATTTTGTTAACTCCTGCATGGATATTCAATTTAGATTGATGGCATTCTGTCAATACTTCTTGTCTTAAGTTGTCAATCTCTGGAATACAAATTCTCTTTATTAACCGTAATATACCACAGTTATCGATTTCAAAGCTTGAACTCTGCCCTTGGTGTACTCTTTTAAAAATCCCCCTTAGTTGCTGAACTTCTTTCTGCTTGGTGGCGATTCTTTCTAGAAGAGTCGGGTAACTACAAGATAAGCTATAATGGCATGCTTTCTACCCAATGCATCCGCTACTACGCTGGCCTTCCCGGGTGTATATAAGATATCCAGATCATAAGATGCCATAAATTCTAACCAACACTGCTGTCTCATGTTCAAGTCCTTGTGGGTGAAAAGATACTTCAAAGATTTATGATCTTTGAAGAGCTCAAACTTTTCACCTATTTAAAGAAAGAATATTACTTACTAAGGTTAATTCAAAGTTTATTAAAATAAACTATGAGGAATTCTTACCTAGTAAATAGTGCCTCCACATTTTCAATGCAAACACAATGGTTAATAGCTCTAAGCCGTGTGTTGCATAGTTCTTCTTATGAGTCTTTAATTGTTGGCTCGCATACGTGATTACTTTCCCATGCTGCATTAGAACTGCACCTACACCTTCTCCACAGGCATTAGTATAGACGGCTAAACCGCCGCTTCTATCAGCAATAGCAAGAATGGAGCGCCAGTCAATCTTTTCTTCAACTCATTAAATGCTTCTTCACATTTTGGCATCCATTCAAATTTAACATTCTTCTTTGTGAACTTTGTAAGATGGGAGGAAGTTTTTGAGAAATCCAGGATGAACTTCCGATAATATCCTGCCAATCCTAAAAAACTATGGACGTCTTTTGGAGTTTAGGGTGTCTTCCAATCTTGGACTGCTACAAATTTCCATGTATCAACTAAAACTCCTTCTGATACTACATTCCCTTGGAATCTTATTTCTTTCTCCCAGAAATGGCACATCGAGGATTTGGCTTTGAGCAAATTCCTTCTTAATATCTCCAATACAATCTCTAGATGCCTCTCGCGTTCTTCTTCAATCTTCAAATATACAAGAATGTCATTAATAAAGACTAACACGAATTTATTTAGCACATCTCTGAATACTCTATTCATGAGGTCTATAATATAAGCGAGCGCATTAGTTAGCACAAAAGGCATCACTAACCACTCATAAAATAAATCTAGACCTCTGAATGTAGTTAAATGAACGCAGTCTTCTACTATTCTAAGTTGATGGAATCCTTAGGCCAGATCCTTTTTTGAGAATACCCGAGCACCATGAAGTTGATCAAACAAGTCATCTATTCAAGGTAGAGGATACTTGTTCTTAATTGTTTGCTTGTTCAAGTCTCGATATTCTACACAGAGCCTTAGGGAACCATTGGATTTGGCAACGAAGACTACTGCTGCTTCCCAATTTGAGCGACTTGGTCCTATCAATCCTTTTTTCAACAACTCATTGGTTTGTTCCCTCAACTCATCCATCTCTCTTGGAGCATTCTTTACTTTTGGTGAACAACATGTCTTGCACCAGGAATCAAATCGATATGAAACTCAATTTCCCAATGTGGGGGCAAACCTTTTACCTCTTCAAAAACATTTGGAAACTACGTAACAATTGGTATGGTCTCCAAATTTTCTTGGGGGTAATCAAGGGTGTACTGAAAACTATCCCTTAACGGGCTAGGCTCGTTGCAAGATATTTCTATAAATTTTCCAAAGCTTTTCCATAAAGATACCGTTCTTTTAATGCAATCAAGGATAGCTCTATTCTTGGATAACCAATCCACACCGAGTAATACTTCAAATTCGATAAAATATAGGACAAACATGTCACATGAAAAACAATGAGAAAGGTAGGTAACTTGGACCATTTCATAAATCATACAAAGGTTTGTTGTACCACCTATGGGATTTAACACACAGATAAGGGTATATACTATTTTGTGGTAAGCTTCAATTTTTCCACTAATTCTTTGGAAATAAAACTGCGGGAAGCCCCAATATAAAACAATACATTAACCATAATGCCTTTAACATAAATAGCACCCTCCAGAACTCCTCTTTCCCTGGTATCTTCCAAAGTTAATGGTTCTTTTTCCATGGCATAGGTCTTAGCTGACCGGACTATCTCCATAAATGGACAACCCATCTTCATATTCCCTTGTTAGTGGCAACTAGAAAAGAATGCCTTTTCTCATTGCCTCTTCTCACTCCTACAATATTCTATAATATGTCCTTTCTTTTGACAATTTCAACACCTAGTACCCATTAAATTCTTTTCCTTCTTTCCTTCTTGTCGCCTTTTCGCCTTTGGATTGAATTGTTTCTCACTGGGGTTGTTGCTACTATTGTTAATAATTAGTTCTAATGCTGGCTTCCTTATCAAGAAACTCATATCGCAAACCTATATCTACTATGTTCATGAATGATCCTTTTAGGCGAGCAGTCATTCTATCATGAAACTCTTTTCTCATCCCAGCCATAAACATTTCATTCTTCTTAAGTGGAGTATCAATCAATCCATCCCTAAAGAGAGATAATTCATTAAACTTTCTTAAGTATTCTTCTACCGACATTTCTCCTTGCTTTAGATCCATGAAGCCTTTATAGAGACAGGACTTTCCGGCATTAAGTAGGTATCATTCTCTAAAAACTTTCTTAAATCTTTCCCATGAAATATCATCTTCCGATTCATTGATGGTAATTGACTCCCACCAAGCCAAAGCACCATCCTGCAATTGCTAAGATGTCAGGAAGCGCTTTTGCTCATCCTTAATGCCTACTTTAAAGATTCTCTCGTATGAGCGGAACCAAGCTTAAGCTTCACTAATAGATTCTATACCTCTGAATGGTTTCCCGCTCAAGTTGGTAAAAGTTAGGTAGAAGTTTGCAAGGTTAACTTGAGGTTGTACAGGAACTACTGTTTTTTCAACACTTTTGTTTCCCTTTCCTCATCCTTTTTCAGTACTCATTTCCTACCACCTGAATATAGTAAGGAAATATCTTTAGGATTATAAATGAGATTATCTTAGGGAATGACATAAAATTTGAATATACTTATTTGGATAAGATTTTCAAATGTGTGCTCTCTTGGACTAAACTCATTCTAGGGCATTGCTAACCCCATCTCTAATGAGTTGACCCCAACCAGGCTTAGGTATTCACTCAACCATAAGCTTCAATACCAAATGTGACATCCAGCTCCTCGACCCTCGAAGATCGACAATAATACATCCTCGGTATTTATGTGCTGCAAATTCAAATGCCGGAGAGGTGGATAATCATAGGGTAAAAGAAAATAAAGATTGAAGATAGAACAAACAGAATTCACATCGCATTAGAACAACTTATAATTTTTACATATGGAAGATACATACAATCACTCCTAGTGATTTATCGGAGTTACAACATGTATTAACACAGCCAGGATAGTTATAATGGTCCATTCTTACAAATCCTGGCAGATACATAATACAGATACAGCGGAATATAGATAACATCTTTAGAAGACCCTAAATGCTCCATGCTCCATTCTAAAATGCTCCAAGCTTTACCAACTATTTAGCTGCTCGGGAAAATTAGGGCACCTAGAGTTTAAGGAAAAAGAAAAATAAACTCCAGATCAATCATGGGACTGGTGTGAGAAACTCAAAATACGGATGTTTCGAAAACAAAAGGTATCTCATACACCGTACATAAACATGAAACGGGTTTTTACCTTATGATAACCAAAACAATTACTACGTAAAATCATTTGATATTATTTTAATAACATTTTTTGAAAATATTTGCAAGTAAACTTATTAATCTTAGCCGAAATTGTTACCATTATTAAATTCCGGATATGTTAGGCTCTATAAACAAAACTCTTACAAGGCTCGTTCGGAGAATGGATTCCATACAATGGCAAGGTGAGGGACTACCTTCCGTACAGTATACCTCTAGAGGGATATACCTAGGGTCCAAATACTGAACGCCTATACCAACACAGAATCGGCCTACGCCTTCGTTGGATAGTACCGAATATGACATCACCCCGGACGTTACCGACCTTTAACGGGATCCCAAAGCATACACCACATACTCGACATATATAGAGTAATCTAGAAAGGTGATGACCATCTCCTAAGGGGTGCGGCCCACATAGCTATGCCGAATCTACCCCGCTTTAGCCAATTCCGGTTAATGAGGCCTGAGATAACGTTTTACCTTTCACATAGCACATTCCACTTTGAATGCCACACTGCCATTCCATGATCACACAATTGATTTCAACAAACGAATAACTTCTGAGCTCGTACGTTTCAGGAAAGGGTTTTAAGCTAAGAAAAGTTACCTTCTCCGCCACCAAACAGATGATACGTTCATAGAGATCAATCATTGTAATTAGAAATGCAACGTCAGACATTCGTCCATACAAGTTGTCCAGGAACAGGAAAAACCGAAGGCACTTTCCTATAACATCCTATCGGGGATACCCTTAGGATTAGTAGAGAGAAGTCCTTGCATCGAAGATCCCAAATGAAGAACTGCTGTCACATAATATGATATGGGAAATTACCCCCGAGGGTCAATGACAAGCAGCCCTACATTCCATCTTCCAAATCATTTCCATGTCTTTACTTCGAATACGTAAATTGGTTCAAAGTAGTTTCCATATAAGAATTACTTAAATCCAATGTCGGTTCCTTCGAACCAGTCATCGATAAAAAGATGTTAGGTGAATAGGGAATTATTCTTTGATATATTAATTTCTTTTTGTCAAAATATCATCTGGATATATATATATATATCTTTAAAACATTCTTTTCGGTATATACGAAATCATTAAACCTCTCTTTGGAAAAATTATTTATTTAAATCTTAACAAAGATTTCTTAATTCAAAATCAAAATTTTTATAGAGTTGAAACCAGGTTATCTAGGATGTTAATCCAAAACCAGTAAATATTAAGTGAGCAGAATCTATGGAAATCAACTAATTCTACTTGATATCAATTCCCGTATTCAACAAGAATTATGGGCAGAATAACTTTGAAATCAACTTTTAAATTCCACGAATAGTATGAGTTCCCTCTTCGGACTTTAACACCAAGTATAAGAAGATTTTCTCTATAAAATCCAAGTTGTTTAAATTTAGAAAATTTAGTCTTTAATAATTAACTCATTTCCGACATTTCGACCTTGTCTATCCCTCGCCTAGGAGAGCACAGGTGAGCCAGGGCAATGGTTGCTCCTGAACATCTCCTTAGTTTAAGTACCTCACCCAAATCTCACGAATAGAAAAATCTCGTCTACTCGTTGGCTTTTAGAGCCAAGATTAATCACTTGATTTTTGACAGCTTTTCTTTAAATCATTTATTTAAATAATTTTAAATAAATTATTAAACTTCCAAATCATCGTTAAAACACTTAATTATTTATTTGAAAACATTTACAAAATATTTGGAAAATAATTGTTGACTTTAAATCCATATTTGAAAAGTTATAGAAAAGTGTGGCAAAAAGTGCTGTGAATGGTGCTTTTTAAGCTGTATTGATCAAAACGACTTTTCTTCATTTGGAAATTCATTTTTATAACTCAAATCACTTTCAAAACATTTTAAACAATTTTTATAATTTCTTTTATATTTTTAAACTAATTTAAAATATCATTTTCAAAGAAATCCTTTATGGATTCCGAACTGCAAAACCGTCATTTTTCCAAAAACTTATTTTACTCATATTTCAAAATATACCTATCGAAATCTCGATTTTCTTTCTTTATTTGAAAGCTATGGATATAGTAGTTCAAAAATTTCTTATCTCAAAGAATTCCGAGCTATATTACATTCCATATATTCGTTTGACTTTTACGACGTGAAATCGGGAACTAACATTACGCGACGCGCCTATTTTGACTCAATTTTCATTATTTATTTAAATTTTGCCAAAACAATTTTAAATGTTTATAAAACATTTCTAAATCATATTAAACCATTTTTAAGAGGTTTAAACATTCCATATATACTGCTTCATTCAATAAAAGAAAGTGATTTCCTTTGGGCTTATCGACGTGTATTGACGTGGCTTGCATATATATTAAACAACCATATTAAAAAACCATCATTAACAATCATATCCAAACTTATATATCATCCAATAGTATATATAACTATAGTTTAGGAGTTTCTCACCTCGGGTTAAACGATTAACCTAAAAATGGCTATAGCTGCACTAACTCGAATCTAAGCTCACGATCACTTGGATTATTCCTCCTAGGCGGCTCGACCTTGACCCTTGGATGCTTGGGTGCTTACGGCCATGACTTGGAGGGTGGGAAAGGCTCGGCATTTGGCATGTATGAGGGTGGCCATGGAGTGTTAGGGTGGAACGGAGGTGATTTAACTTGGTTTTGAGATGTATGGATATGTATTTCATATGTTTATAATATTTGCACTATTTTGGCATAACTTTCTTACTATTTTTTTTTATATGAAAAGAAGCCATTAGAGAGGTTCTTAGAAAGCTTAAGAAGAAGGAAGAAGAAGTAGAAGAATGTGTTAGGAATTTATGAGAAAAGGGGTGGTATTTATAGGAAGAAATATGGAAAATATCTTCCATCACTTCACCATCTTCCCATCACCCATGTGCTCCACCTCCTCCCATCATTTCATACGTTGGTACTCCTCCTTCCATGTGCTCCATCATTTCACTCTCTTCTAAGCCATATGCATTGACTTTAGATGACTTAAGGATGAAGTTTGTGAAAATATCTTAGATATTTTTTTGTATATGTTTGTATATAAATGTATATATGTTATATATATGTGTGTGTGTGTTCATGTGTGCATGTGACATGTATATACATGTACATTTATGTGCACAAGAAAATAAACAATGTTTCAACGACTTTGAACAACTTCTGGTTGTCAAACCGTTGAAAATCAGAAAACCGATTCCCGGTCACATTTTTACTTATAAATTAATTTACATATAAAATGTAAACAAAATTTGAAAATAAATTTCTCAACGTTATTAATTAATTAAAGTGATCACATTTTTTTATAAAACCATATAAATTAATATTAACAAATATTTACAAAAATCGCTATTATATCAATAAAGCGATACGAATTTCCTTATATTTTCAAATCAAATATATATTTTTATAAACTATTATAAATGATTTATTATCACTTAATAACTAATTAAAATGAATTATCATCATTTTAAAATAATTATTTAAATAATTATAATAATCATTAAATCAAGAAATCTTAATTTTAAATTCATAAATCTATATTTAAATATAAGAGCATCACTGATGATGTCATAAACACATTTTATTTTCCTAAAAATAAAATAATTAATTTTATTTCATATTCTTGTTCAATTATAAAAATAAGTGTATGTATTCAGCTCTGCGAATGACGTTTTACAATTTTAGAGTTGTTTATCGATAAAACGATTTTCGGTCATTTTATCGATATTTACCCAAGTGTATATTTTTCTTTTATATATATATTTCTTCAAACTAAGATTACCAATAGAATTTATTATTTAAAACATCATCATTTACGTTTAAAAATCTTATTTTTGAAATTTTTCTGAAGTGATGAATTTACGGGTCATTACTGTATGGGCTAGCGATATACTATTTTATTCTAAAATCTCCCACTCTAAACACCCAAAAATATCGAACTCCAATCGAGCCATAGCACCTAGCGTTCTATATGTACCACTATTTCGAACATAATGGAACTATTTGCAAACCTAATTCGATCATATGCGGAAGTTAGCCTTTTGAAATCAAATTATATTAATTTAATTCCTGTAACTAATTTCTACGCGTTTCGAGCTCGCACGACCACACAGCATATCCGATCGTCATGAAATTCGACGGTGTAAAATGATTCACTATTACGGATCTGATGGAAATGGTTTCGTTAAAATCTGAGACGGTGTCTCGGAAGACTATTTTCACTCGTTAGTTAAAACAAGTTATATTTAAAACAGTTTCTATCACTTTTAATCACCTTTAAATTCTAATTTAAAAGCCCACTATCCTCATTCTTGTTTATACTGAATTCAAAAACAATTTTTGAAATTAGTTTTATTCATATTAGATCCAAAATTCAATAATTTAAATATTCCGATTATTTAAATTTATTATTCAAATAAATCCCTATATTTGAATTTAAGCTATTTTACTTATTCAACCAAAAATTTCAATATTTAAATTTGATTAAATATTTTCGAACTCAAGTGACTAAAATTATAGGTCGTTGCAATATATTAAAGTTAAAGGAAAATAACTAAATTTATCGAATGACTTAAATAATTCATTTATTCTCTTTCTTTTATTTTTTTCTCAACTTTCCTTAATGTTCTACGCTCTAAAACTATTCTACTAGGGTTACATAGCGGATCAGATTCAATAAATTCAACCAATGATCAAGATGATCCAATTAGTAGTTTAGTCTTTAAAAATATTATCCACATCCGATCCACATAACTTATAAATACAACCCAATTTGATCCAGCATTTTTTAGATGAAACTGGATCAGATATTGGTCATTATATTGTAGTAAGTTTTCTATATTGATATGTATCTGTGGACCGTTTGCATGAAAGAATCACTGATTATACGTTGGTTTTATTTTATCAAATATACTATTTAATATGTTTTATAGAAATGACTGTGTTTTGCTATAAAGTGTAAAGTGTTTAATTTTTATTAACTAGTTAATTTTTGTTGTGTGTTTACAACATTATTATAAATAGTTGTTTGTATCAAAAGTTTTAGACTGTAACCAAATAATGATTGTTAATTGAAAGGATAAACTATTGTTTTTATCGTAGATTAAACAAAATTAAAATTAAGTGGAGACGATATAGTATAAAATTATGGCAAGTACAACTAGCACAAGCGGCAATTACTTTGGCACTCAAAGGTTATTGTTTTGAACCTCCCAGATATCAAAATGAGGTTTTTCTTGAATAATGTTCCATTACTATTCTTAAAAAATACATCATAAAATTATATTTTTCTAGCCTATAATTGAGTTAAACTAGGTAAAATAATGTAATAAATTTTATTTATTAATACTTAACATAAAAGTTACATAGTGGCTCGTATGATTAGATTAAAAATTGAAACAAAAAAATATATTAAATTATTAAAATAATAAGTTTTGAAATAAATAAACTAGTTATGATTTGAAAGTTAAATTTCATACATGTTAGATAGTAAATCATAAAATACGAAGAATGAAAAACCATAATGAGTTTAAAATTTAAATTAAAACACAATGAAAAGAGATCACACCACAATCAATCAATTGGCCAATTGTGAAATCGAATTTCTTTATTCATGTAGAGCACATGTTTTATGTTTCAAAGGTTTGAACTTATGACCTCTAGAACTTCTGCCTAGAGCGTCACACCACTTGCCACTTGATCTAGTGGTCTACGACATTTTGAAATCAAAGTTGAATATTTAGTTTTTGAAAATTTAAAATGAATTGGATCGATTCTCAATAAGTTCTAATAATAAGCATCTACTAATCGATCTGAAATGATAGGATCTCTATGATTTAAATCCAATCCAGTCCAACTTTTAAGCTGATCGATTGGTTTTATCGAATTTTTAGATCAGACTGGATTTGATCCATTGAATAATCAATCCATATGCACCTTTAATTTTGATTCCATCTCAAAAAAAGAATAGTAAAGATTAAATCTTTAAGCAATCTTTCCATCCTCAACATGTAATAAAAACTTTAGAATTTGAAAGTAATAATTTTTTTATTTATAGGTCTACTCTCCAATCTAATTTACATTGTTCTCTCCACTAATGTCTCCTTATATTTCTTAAATTTCAAATTTTTTCTACTATATAATTAATGATGTTTAACTAGAATTAATGAAAACTAGACTAAATATTTCTTAAATTTTTATTTTTTATTTTTATTTATATGTTAATTTATTTTTCCATTTCTTTTATTTAGTTTTGTCCCAAAAATCATAAATACCAAGATCTTAATTTAATATATAATTTATCGATCATTTGAAAAGGATATTTGTTTCTTGATTGCTTTCTATGACATTCATTTACATACATTAACCATCAAAAGCCTCGCACGCACTTGTTTTCAATCGACATGCAATTTTCACTAATCATCATCAAGGATTCCGACTTGAACAAGTGATAAAATGATATTTTGGCCAGGCTAGTGTGTATGATGATGTACATGGTGATGCATAACGATTGCAAGAAGATGCTTGAAACCGTAAAAAATTCTATTAAAAATTTAAAACAAATTTATTGGAAAATAATTTTAAAATCAATTTGAAATTTTTTCTTAACAATCTGACTGATCGAATAATGCACCTTGTACCATCAAATTTTCCAGATCCTATCGCCATGGTGAAATTGCAAAGTCCACCACTAAGATATGATTTATTTTATAGAGAGAGAATGAATTTTTGTATGGGTTGAATGACGCATAAATGTACATTTATAACAGTCCTAATATGCTATGTAAAATATCTTACCCAGATCCACTATTCATTGCATGACCTATTACAGTTAAGATCTTATCTCACTTAATTAATTAGACCCATTTAATTCATTCATACTTACATATATTTTGGTTGCCTGATTTTAAAACAATTTAAATATTTTGGCTACAAAAATTATATATATATATTAATTATTATACTGATCCAGAAGTAATTATACAAATATACAACAATTTTTATTAATAAATTTTAGGCCCTCTAATAATAATTAAAAATAGTAACAAATTAATTAATATAACCATTATAAAATTTCTCCATAACATTAATTTATAACTTCTGTAAATTATTTCAATAAACTATTTTCGATCGAAATCCGAGTCTTGCCATTGTGTAGCTCCTACGTGTGAACTTAGCCTAAGTAATATTTAAACAATTTAATAAATAAAGAGTGTAAAGAATTTCTAACGATCTGTATTTTATGTATCGAAGAATCATAAATATTATTTTTAAATCCATTTGACGTCATATGACTCTATAACTTTGAAAAATGTATACTAAGGACATTTTCTATCCTTGGAATTTCTATTAGACGGTTTTAACCGTTAAAATCTTGTACGGGCTATAACTTTTGATAGGAGTCAAATTAGAGTTTGAAACCACTTCCATTTAATCGGGATGATGATTTCTCTTTTCGTTGTCATATTAAGAATTTGGACTTACTATTTAGAAGTTATGACTAGTTTAAGTTTAGATTACCGCTGGCCAAACTAGTAGGTAATTAGTTAATCCCATACTTAAGCTCTTTAACCCATTTTAGGATTTGTGCCTAATTAGGGACGATTGGGAATATCTAAATCATTTTCTCACTTCCCAAAATAGATCTAAGCTACCATTAACCAATTTCAATTAAAAGCTCCCATTTTACATACTTTAATTAGCTTAAATCACATTATTAAGGAGAAATTAGCATGGGGGGTCTCTAGATTACTACTTGGATTGCTTTGGGATCCATGTCGCTACTCTTCATCTTGGATTTACATTGATTATTGGGTAAATTTGGTGTTTGGTGAGTGATATTGCTTCTCTCACTTTACAATGCATGTTGATATAGTTAAATTATGGTTTTAAAGATGATACTCACAGTTAAAATGATTTTAATTTAGATTTGATGTTAATTATACCCTAAAACTGTATTTAAAAAGATGGATTCAAATTTTGACATGTTTAAACCAGTTACCAACCATAATTGCTCTTTACTACAAAATTTGATCTAGGACAATTCATATTATTAATTTGATGTATTCGCTAGTTGTTTTATGTAGTTAGGATTATGTTAGGTTGTTTGGTGCAAATGACATCAAAGTGCTTGAAATACGATGAAATTAGGGTATGACGCTCGTGGAGGGCTGGGAAGTCTACACAACAAATCGCTGGAAGATTAGAGTCGCTTTGGTGCCTCAAATTTTGGTCGTCAAATCTGGTCAGTAGTGGTGAAAAGTGATCGATGATGAAAACATATGGTCGTGGTTGGTGTGCTTTGAGTTAACGAAGAAGCTAATTTAGGTTTATGAGAGCTTCGGGCAGTGGTTGGAAATCATGTCCGCATGAGGATTTGGAGTTAGGTAATTTTTTAGAGAGAAAACTTAGATCGGTTCTAGGCAAATATCAAGTCAAGTAGGCAAGTGCTTCGGGTCGTCCATGGTAAAGTTTCAGGACGGTCATGAGATAGCACGTGAAGTAAAATCTAGGACGAAAGTAGATTTTTGGAGGAAGACATGTGGTCGGTACCAATCACATGTGCTTTGAGGATTTTGTACAAAAGCTTAGGGTTTTGGGCTAGACGACTTTGAGTTAGCATAGAGGCGGGTAGAGTGGAGTGTTTTAGCACTTGGCTAAGTATAGGCTGACCACACATGGTCGGTGCCGACTATACATTGCCGGTGGCGACCATGTTAAATTTTGTCAAGTTGGGGACTATCCTTGGGGAGAGCATGCACATGATAATCTAGAGGTCAAGTGCATTTTGGTGCATTCATTCGACGTTTGTCTTCGACGATGGTGGAATGATGAGGAATGGTAGTAAATGATGTAGCGAAGGAATGACGCTCCGACGTGATGACATTGGAACTTTGATGTGTTTATTCTACGACCGATGTGGATGTATGTAAGTGTTCCATTGATGGTAAATCAATCGACGGAGTCATGGTGATGATCCACAAGGATGGGTTTTAGGAAGGAAACCCATGGATAGAACGTTGAAAGGTTCTATCATGGGAAAAGGAAAGTTGAAGGGTTCTGCATTGATGAATGGAAAGGAGTGGGGAAAAGAAGGGCTAAGATACACGTGCAAAGGGATCGTTAATACTTGGAGCGTTTTCGAGTGTAATCATAAGCAGGGGTATTGTGAGGATGCTTACTAAGTACTTAGTCAGCTACCCCAGATCGTTGAAAGGATCTAGATACCCTAGATCAAGGAAAGGATCTAGTGTCAGCTATGGGCTGGTATTTAAGTAAATTGAAAACCAAGATTTTTCCATTAGTCCAAGACAGATGAATGGTTATACGAGTTATCATATATCTAAATCTCATTGAGTGATAATAATGATTTTTGATAGATGATATGTTTTCCATGGTTGCGATTCTTGTTTCTTGTCGTTCTAGGGGATGTCACATGATGTAGGTATCCAAGTGATTGGTATCTAGACACCCGATAGTGTACCAGGATGTTTATACACCTTATGATGCTTGTAGAGTAGCATATTATCATTGTTACGTGCTAACTCTTTGTATGTAGGGACATGTCAGGTATGACTCTTCATACCACTGTTTCTTACTATATTAGTTTATATAGTATTTTGAGATTGCATATCACTCACACCAGACTATTATTTGACTCGAGATTTTGCGCTTTTCTTCTTATTATCTTGAATACTCTTAAATGAGTAAACAAAATAGCAGGTTTGGGTAATATGCGGTGTTGTACAGATGGACGAGCAGGAGATGGTGCTTTCTCATACTTATATTTGGACTCATTATTGCTTATTCCACTTTGCAACACTATGGATCCTAAACGGTGTTGGCTATTTATATATAAAGATAGTTTATCTTTTGAGTTTATTTCTGGTTGTATAAACTTTACTACTATCTTGTGTAGCTTTGTAAACCAATGTACTCAAATATTATGGTTCATTTATTTATTACCGTCTTGTATGCTTTATATTTGTAATGACTATTGTATGTTATTCCATGCACTATGAGATATACGACAAGTTCTGTGATTGTTTTATTAACTTTACAAACTTGACAACCATTCTTAATCGGTAGGGCACTGCAGCACACTATACAGGTATATTATAATCCGAAAGCGTAGGGTGATAGGTTGTGTAGTCAACTTAATTTGATACCCTGATCCTTAGGAAATAAGGAGGAGTTACCCTTTGAATGGATCGAGAGTATATATGAGAGAGCATACTTGTCATATATTTTGATTTTCAAAATTATATAGTAGTAAATGTGCATGTAGTATATAGTATATAAGACGTATTGCAAACACGAGTAGCACAGATGCACTTTTCATTAAAAGAGACTAATCATTCTTGTTACCAATCAAGAAATAACTGGCATACAAGAAATGCTGCAAGGACCTCCATCTCTGGAGTCGAGGAGAAAGAAGCGGGTTCGAGGGCTGCTAACCCTGACTTGCAAACAATATTCAATGCCATGATGATGAACATGCCGCGGAATGTCCAAGTGACTACTACAAATGTTGCTAGTGGCGTTGCTGCTCAAGTACAAGCACCTAGAGATGATTTCGTGAAGTTGGGTAATGACTTAGCTAGCCTTGGTGGCAAACCATTCCAAGGAACGTAATCGTCTATGGAAGTGCAAAACTGGTTGGACATATGCAAGAGAATTTTTGATTATTTGAATTTGGATTATGCTATTAAAAGGAGATTGGATTCTCGACGGCTTCAAGGGCGAGCTATGAAATATGGAATGCTATAAAGGTTTCTACTCCCGAGGAATTGTTCACTTGGGATCAATTCAAGGACACATTTAAAGAGAAGTTAATACTGGTTGCCTAGAAGTCATTACTGTTTTGAAAGTTTGCAGAGCTGATACAGGGAGATATGTCGGTCTTCGAGTATATAGCTGAGTTTGATGTTGTTGTGAGTTACGGTGCAAAGGATCTTAAGGCTATTTTAACACTAGAGGGAGGGTGAATAGTGTATTATAGATTTTATGAATCTTTTTTAAAATTGTTTCAGGTTTTAAGTCAAATCACAGATTATCAACACAGATCAATACAATCAAGCAGTCATAGATAAATATAAAAGCAATAATAAAACCTAAAGTACGAGTGATGACACAAGGAATTTTATACTGTTTAGATTAACCAATTCTACATTTAGTCCCGTACAATACTGTACAGATTTTTTTTCGATCACCAAGTTTAATTAGGTAACAAGCAAACCAAAATACAATCTTAATTTCAAAGTTAAGAGACACACCCTCCTGTCTTACAAGTCCGAGGCAAACTTTCCTGATTTACCGAGCAACAAGATTACCCACTTAATTTGAACGAGCAACAAGCACACCCACTTGATATGAACAGGCAACAAGCACACCCAAACAAATAAGAGTAGAGTTGTTGATTTCCAAATACAAATGATTGTACTTGGGATACAAGATATCCTATAGCACTTCTGATAGTGGTTTGCTCTTTGAATTTGTAAAGAGAATGCTTCACAAATAGTAGATAGTTTGAAGAGAATCAACCTTGTAGAGTATGGATTGATTCTATGTGGATTTTGAAGAACATATAAAGTAGTTTACGAGAAATATTTTGAGAGTAATAATTAAGAAGAAAGTAAGAAAATTAGTTAAAAAATTCGTTTGCACTCCTTTTCATATAGTGAATAAACAAAAGTAACCGTTCATGAAAAGGTGCATCCAAAAGATACTTCTTTCCAAAATTAAAAAAGCAACCAATGGTCAATATGTCGACATATTTAGGAGGGGTATGTCGACATACCCATGTTAATTTTGAAAAATGATTTTTTTTAAATTATTTTCAAACTTTATATTTTTGTAAAATAATTTTAAACATAATTTTTCAATGCTTTGAAAGGATAATTTTTTGTAAAATATTTGCAAATATATATTTTAAATTTATAATGATTTATTCTGGTTAAAATATTATGACAAAGAGCAGAATCTGCTATCAAAGACTTTAACAATTTGTTCTAATGACTTATACTAAACACTAGACACTTGAGCTCTTTAAGTTTTTTGTCTCTAAACTCATGGGTCTTGATCATCATTTCTAGATCTTAGTTCTTGGTTTTTATACTAATAAGTCTTTAAGTCTATTCATTTTGTACCCATGTGATATTTTGCAATATATACTATACAACTTGACAAACCATTAGTATCTATATTTATATGGTTGTTGTCATTAAAATAAATATCTGAGGTATTAACAATCTCCCTCTTTTAGATGATGAAAACCATGTAAATATTCATGTATATAAAATATAATAAAACTCCCCTTGAGTTAAATAACTCCTCCTTAATATATACATGTGTTATATTTTATATTTTTCTCCCCCTTTGTCATCAAAAAATGGGTGAAAAACAATACTCCTCGTAAATGTGATATACTTATGAATTATGGAGTCGAAATCAATATTTAAATACTAACTCTCGAAGGCATTCAATTAAGACAAAACAAATTTTATTAATAAATCAAACTATTACATAATTCAAATAGTCCCTAACTAACAAATTCAAACCATACAATCCAAATCAAATATTATATACAAAGGTAAATCAGTCCAAACCAAACTATATTATTTACAAACCAATCGAATTTAAATATATAAGTATTAAAACATAAATTATAGACAAATAAAAATACTAGATTTTTCTTAGAACTTCAACCCATCCTCTGGATCCACAGATTAGATTTGTTTTAATGGCATCTCAATCTTCTTGTTTTGCGTTTGCCTTGGAGTTTGAGCAATCCAGGTTGTTGTTTTGATCATCTTGATAAAAGAGGAAATTAAACATCGAAGATCATCAAAGTGTTTCTCTTATTGCTTTATCATTTGCATTTGGCTTAATTCCAAAATTCCTTTGATTTCGAAGAATGAAAGAAAGTGAGAGAGCATCTTTGAAGGATTAAGTGTTTCTTCTAAGTTTCACAAAGTTTTTTATGTGGAGAACTTATTCTTATGAAAGGAAATGTTTAAAATGAAAGGAGATGAAAGATAAATCAATGTATGAGTTTTTTGAAAGAAAATGATTTAAATAGAGATGAAAAGTCGGATAAATAACTAACTTAAAAGTAACTACAAAATTTTAAATTTTAAATTTTTTCAAAAAATGGCTAGTATGTCGACATATAGGCCAAAAATTTCAAATTTAAACAAAGGCCATATATTCCTATATATATATATTTAGATTTATATTTATATTTGTGTAAATATAGACTTAGATAAACTTATTATTATTATCAAGCTAGATTTATTCCTAAATTCAATAATTCCAAATAAATATAAAAGTACCATTTTTTCTTGTGTTCTTTGTTCTGATCCAGTTAATCTTCTATTGTTGTGAAACATCTATTGACATTTTCTGTATCTGATTCGTTATCACTTGATGAAGTATCAAAATCATCTAAAGTTGCAGTGTAAGCTCTCTTTCTCTATTTGGGTAAATCAGTGATAGACGTGATCTTTGATTTCTTTTTATATGAACAGTCTCTTTGCAATTGACCAGCTTCATCACAATCATAACATTTAGTTATAGTCGTGTTTCTAGAATTTTTGTTTTCGGGTCTACGAAAGTTATTTATCTTTCTGTACTTCAGGATTTTCCAAAAATTTATAGTTATAAGAGCAATCTCCTCATCGTTATCGTTCTCGTTTGAATCTTAATTATCAGTTGTAGCTTTGAAGGCAATTGATTTCTTTTCTATTGCTTTACTTTCTTTCCTGCCCTACAATGTGCTTCATAGGACATTAGATTACCAATTAACTCTTCAATTTTTAAACTATTAATATTAGTAGCCTCTTCTATTGCTATTATTTTTTGATATCATTCTGAAGAGAGCAAATTAAGGACTTTTCTAACTTGGTCATCTTTAGATAAATTTTTACCTCATGATACTAAAGAATGAGCTATATCCTATAATCTAGAGTATATATCAGGAATAAACTCATTTTCTTCCATTTTAAACAATTGAAACTAATTAGTTAGCAATGATTTTTTTTTCTGTTTCACTTTACTAATGCGCTCATGTGTAACTTGCAGTGTTCTTCAGATTTCATATGTAGACTTACAAATAGAAACTTGATTAAATTTGTTTTTATCTAATGAACAAAATAAAACATTCACGACCTTAGAATTGTTAAGTGCTTGTGTCTTTGGTCCAGTGTCCATGAAATGTATTCAGTTTGGGTTTTAGTGTACTCATTCTGTGTAATACTCCAAATACCTAAACCATTAGATTGTAAAAAAATCTTCATCATACATGACTAATAAGTATAAATACCACTAATAAATAGTGGGAGTCATGCAGTTGATTGTCTGTCAACAAAAGGGTTAAAAAGTGAACTACCGGTGTTACTAGCCATTTATACTTTTCAAAAATCAAATCACGAGTTTTTGAAAACCTAGTGCCCTAATACCAAATGCAAATTATGGTGTAAAGGATTTTAAGGCTCTTTTAACACTAGAAGGGGGTGAATAGTGTTTTACAACTTTTATGAATCTTTTTAAAATTGTTTCAAGCTTATAATCAAACCATATATTATCAACACAAATCTATACAATCAAGCAGTCATAATGGAATCACAGATAAATATAAAAGCAATAATAAAAGGTAAAGTAAGAGAGATGACACTGGGAATTTTATATTGGTTCAGATTAATAAATCCTACATCCAGCCCCATACAATACTATACAGCTTTCTTTTCAATCCCCTACTTTAACTAGGTAGCACGCAAACCAGAATACAATCTTAATTCCTAGGCTATGAGACACACTCTCTTGTCTTATGAGTTTGGGGAAAACTCTCCTGATTTACTGGGCAACATGATCGCCCACTTGATTTGAATGGGCAACAAGCATACCCACTCGATTTGAATAGGCAACGAGCACACCCAAACAAATAAGAGTAGAGTTATTGATTTTCAAATACTAATGGTTGTACTTAGGATACAAGATATCCTATAGCCCTTCTGATAGCGGTTCGATCTTTGAGTTTGTAGAGGGAATGCTTCCAAAATAGTAGATAGTTTGTAGAGAATCAATCTAGTAGAGTATTGATTGATTCTATGTAGCTTTTGAAGAATATTGAAAGTAGTTTTCAAGAAATATTTTAGGAGAGTAAGGAGTAAGAATAAAGTAAGAAACTTGGTTAAAAAATTCTTTTGCACTCTCTTTGTATAGTGAATGAATAGAAGTAAACATTTGCAAAGAGGTGCATCCAAAAGAAGCTTCTTTTGAAAAATTAAAAAAGAAACCAATGGTCACTATGTCGACATATCTAGGAGGGGTATGTCGACATACCCTTGTTAATTTTGAAAAATAAATTTCTTTTAAATTGTTTTCAAACTTCTATATCTTTGTAAAATAAGTTTAAACATAATTTTCCAATGCTTGAACACATAAAAACATTTATAAAATATTTGCAAAAATATACTTTGAAATTAAAATAATATTCCATTAAAATATCAAAGATTGGAAATTTGTGATAAAGATCAGAATCTGCTATCAGAGACTTTAACAATTTTTTCTAATGACTCATACTAAACACTAGAGTCTTAAGCCCTTCAATTCTTTGGTCCCCAAACTCATGGGTCTTGAACAATATATCTAAATCTTCATTCTTGGTTTTTTGTACTAATCAGTCTCTTTAAGTTTAATCATTCTATACCTTTGTAATATTCTGCAATATATATATACAACTTGACAAACTATTAGTATTTATACTTATATGGTTGTTGTCCTCAAAATCAATATATGAGGTATTAACAGCTTTATTTAAGTATGGGATATCTTAACAGAGTTAGGGTATGCCCTAGGGGAAATTCTGTAATTCATTGTAATTAATTAACTCCACAATCAATTCTCGTTCATAATAAAGGTGTTTTTCTATCTGTTATATGTTTTCTATAATGTGTTATCAATAATTAAATGTTTAATTCAAATATACATAGTAGAAAATGCATAAATGGTGTATTTGTGATAGTAATCACAAATAGTTGTAATCATGGATATTGAACCATAATATAATAAACACATCTTTCGAATATTCTAGTCCAGATACACAGAAACTGGATATCGATTGTAACGACCAACTATTTTGGACCATTCAAATCGACAATAAATCCATGCATGTCGGACTTGAATAATTCAAAATAATAGATTGTAATTAAAATTTGGCAAAACTCAGCATATACAGTAAATAAAATAATCACTAATCACAGACACAGAGTAATATAACAATAATGCAGCGGAAACAAAGCAATAGTAGTTCATGAAGCTACTATATATATAATAGAGTGAAACAAGATACAACAGAAGTCTCGAATATATAGATGTCTCAATAAAATAGTCAAATACAAGATCTGAATACATCACTGGAATCAACTGAATAACTAATAGCAGAATCGATAGACGGCTGGATCTCCAAGTGAAGCTCCAACTCCAAAGGTGAGTCCCAAATGTTGTATCACTCAGTCTGACCCGAGCGTAAAGCAAAACACAAAACACTCGAGTCGGGATTAACATTCTTATATCAATAAATCCAACTCAAGTGAAATATCAACTGAAATACAAGTAACTCAAAGGATGTTTGGGATAACCATCCTCTAAGGATCCGTTAAACTATCTACTATGTAGTAATATTCACTATTATAATAATGTCTAATATAAAATAAACATACTTTTAAATAACATTAAGGAGTGACCCAATATTCCCCTTAACACGTAATAGTCCCAGTAGTCTATCCAGTATTAGGATACTCCCAAAATGGGGGCTACCCTCGATACTCCACAGGTTACGGGAGAAATCATAACTCGTAGTAAAGCTCGATATGGTAGGTGACACGGCACACAAGGCAATGCCAGGGTAGATATACCAATTACGCACACGGGCTGGTGGAAACGCATAGCAGCCACTACCGCTCCACCTCGAACAACACTCCCAAATCAAGGGGTGAACCCAAACAAATCACAAAGTAATAGAATGGTATCGAAGAAGTGCGTCCGATCAGAGGTGATACCTCATTGGCTCGAGATCGCTCCTGTTTTAGCTACCTTATGCCAACTCACGGGAGTTGGATCCACGCATATACCTTAGGATCGTCGCCACCATCCTACTTCATTCTGGAAACTCCACCGTGTACATAGTTGTCAAAGTGGTTTTCGGTATCGACAGAGAGTATGTCCATATCCGATCCCGGTCTCTTTAACAACCAAACGTTATTATAACACCGCGGTCATTTAAAATAGTTTATACTTCAAAACCAAAATATCATTTTCAATTCAATACCCAAATTAATATGATATCATTTTCATTTCAAATATATCCATTTCCAAAAATCATATCACTTTCCAAAGTTATAACGCTTTCGAAATCATAGTCTTTTAAAAAAAATCAAAACACTTTAGAAATCACAGCTTTGAAATCATAGCATTTTGGAAATCATAACACTTTGAAATTATAGCATTTTGGAAATCATAACACTTTTCCCTTAAACAGTTTAGATATTAAAATTAGTATATATAATAAAATAGTTTTTAAATAAAATAGTTATAAGTTAAAATAGTTTATAAATAAAAATAGTTTATAAAAAAATGATTTATATTGAAATAGTTTGTATTAAAATAAATTTATAAAGTAAAATATCAATAGTTTTAAATATAATTTTAAATTACTTTATAAAATAAAATAGTTTCCTCGACTTTCACAAATCGATTCAAATCAATTCGAATTCCAAATTCAAATTTAATCAAATCTAAACCATCAATTTCAATTCCAATTCAATTAAACATTTTCAAGTTATATCGATTTCAAATACCGATTTGAACCACAAATAAACCATTTCAATTTCAATATGTTTCAAAGCTTCAAATATTCCACATTTCAAAACTAAATTCGATAATTATATATATATATATATATATATCAATTCACTTTTCTATTATTTAGTTTCGAAATATTACTTAATTATTTCAATATCATTTGAATACAACTTCAATTTACAAAATATCCCATTTATATTTATATAAGTTTGAAATATCCATTTAAGTCACCTTTAATCAAATTTCAAGTTGTAAAACACTTCTTTAAAATTTCAAATTCAATAAATTTAAAATCAAACTTATTTAAATATAATTCTTAAATAAATATAATCTCAATCAATTTCAAATTTACCTTTACAACCCGAATCATTACAAACTCTATATTCGAAAATATAAATTTTAAATAAATACTTAAACATATTATGTTTAATAAAATCAAACTTTATTATTAAACTCATTCTTTATTAAAAAAAATTTATACATAGCTTAAAATCAAGAATTTAACTATATATAAAATAACATTTATATAATATCAAAAATCAATATTTTATAAAACCATATATTTCTTTCCAAAAACCATTGAAATCATTTTCAAAATATTTATATTTAGACCAATGGTGTCTGTATATAATTTTCTATCCTATGGTCAAGTGATATGGATATTTATCATTTCAATCCACAATTTAAATATATACGGGTATATGTCATTTCAACCCGCAATCCTAATTCAATTTAATGAAAATTGCTTGGGTCTATCATTTCAACCCATAATGATTCTCTCCTATTCTACAGATCGTTTGGGTATGTATCATTTCAACCCATAGTGAGTTCTATACTAACAGGGAACTTGCAGAGTGATAACAGATATGAAAATAATATAACAAACATATATCATCAATATAAATAACATATAATGGTGTCATATGTCATAGGTGAACAGATACAGATAACAGTGTATATATCAATGTAAATAACTAGCAGTAGTATATTTCAATTGACGTTTCAATTGAAATCAAATTTAATAAATATAAGAACGTTAATCGTGAGTGATTTCTCACCTTTCTAGGCTAGAGAGGATAGACAATGAGATGAACTACGAATTCCAAAGCAACGCTAGATGGACACAATTCGATGAAGAAAACAAGCACGATAGACAAAGATGATAAATGGGAAATCGATGAGAACTAATTAGAATCAGTTTTGATATAAACTGAAAATAGATATATTATTAATATATATTCAGTATTTTAAATTTAAGACAAAGATTAAAATATTATAAAAATTTCTAAATCATTATTCTTAAACTCAAGCATTAAAATCAAAGATTTTTATTATACTTAAACCATTTCCCAAAACAAATTCTTAAACACACATAAAATATATATACACACATTATTATATTATTATTTCCCTAAAACCTTTTTTTATTATATATATATATTAAAACTAAAATCTACATACAGTAAATCAGAACTTCATTATTAAAACTTATACACAACAGTTACCAGTAGACAAACAGTTATACAATATATATATATAATTGAAAGTCATTATTTACATTTAAAACACCTATAATAAAGTATTAACATACAAGATATAGTTTCAAATCAATTAAGAAAATAGAAACAACTTATCTACAACTTATATACTAAAAAAATATGCATATAAAATGTATTACTAAACAATCATTTAACTTTAAAACATATACATAAATATAGAAATTTAATGTACATATATCTATGCAGACCAAACAAATATGCAAGCTCTTACATATGCAACCAAAATACATAGTTGGGCCAGACCTATATGCAATACAGCCCCGCACAAACATATTTACATTTACAATATCTATATCAAACAAGCACTGTTAAAATATCAGCCATACCGTACACATGAATATATATAACTTCCATCTTTGAACAAGACAACATATGCATGACATATACTAATATATACAAACACGTATACACATTATATTTTAAATCAATGTATATATATACACTATGAGCGAAATGATTGTAAATAGGGATATATGCTAACATATAGAACAGATCAAAGATAGGTGATATAATTAATAACTAATCTTTTATATACAAAAGTAATATAAACTAATATATATATATATAAGCTTATGATTTTTAAAACTCAACAGAACCCGGTATATACATACTTTCCAAAACCAAAATAACTAGTAATATATATATATACAACACATGGCTTGTAACAGACCATATATAAATTTATATCCATGCGTTAAAATATACTAGCAAAGTGTATATATATATATACATTTATATATTTTTAAATAAGCCAATATACACCGTATAAATAACCATTATATATATAAGCCTATGTAAGAGCTTTAAACAGATAATACACATCTTATATGCAAATATATACAACATAGACTCAAATTTCAAAATATAATATGTTATGTACTTTACTGTTAAAGCTACAAAGATCTGGACCTATGTTATATATACAAATACTTGTCAATAGATTATATACATACAAATCCAACAGTAAAGTTAATATAACTTTTATAACCTTACTTTATAACATTATAAATATATATAAACTAATGTAGATATGTTAATATATTCTCACATATATAAAGCACAGATGAGGAGTGGTCTCGGCTAGGCTGGTGAGAGAAACGGAGAGGCCGGGTTGAAGAAGGCCCAGGTGGCGAGGTTCAAGGAGACATGGCCTGTTGAGGAAGAGGTGAGGTAGGGGAGAGTGGAAGTGCTGGCCATGGGCAGAATGAACAAGGAAAAGTGGGTTCAGCCGGTTCAGAGTGCTACGCACGCAAGATAGTGGGAGGGCGTGATGCTCTGGGTTGATGTGATGCGGTGAGGAGAAGATGTCAGCCGCTGGAAGAGGGAAGAGAAAGTGAGAGAGAAAGGAAGAAGGAAGCAATCGGCAGGGGGAAGAAAAAGAAAGAGACGAGTAGGCAACACACAAAAGAATGAATGCAACTTGAATATAAAATAAATTATTTCTTCCTTTGAAGCAAACAGACAACCGAAAGTAATATGAAAGGATGAACCGGTTGAACTTTAAGTGGTGGAATATAAAAAGTTTGGTATAAAATCTAGGGATATAAAAGGTTAGTAGTGACTGTTTGTTTTAACGATACGAAGATGAAGGGTCAAGGAACCCAAGAGTTTAAAATGTGTACCGGTACGATAAATCGTTTCACAGTTTTCATTGCATACCGGATTTCCGAAGTACACAAATGAATACACTGTTGGATCAGCACGACGAGACGATTAAAACGGTATACATATATCAGTGGTACGATCATCCGATCAAAAGTCGATAATCGGTACCGATATACGTTGCTATTCCGTATGGAAAAATCCAAACGGAGCTAGAAACGTCCGAATTTCGCGAAACGAATTTCCCAGTCTGATTCGGAGTGTTCTAAATAAATTTTATCATGTTGACATATTTAGGTTTCGGAACACTTTTATTATCATCAATTTTTAACTGATATAAATTGAAATAAAATTACACACGAAAATAAACTTCCATATAATCTGATGAAAATTTACTGGTTGCTATGTTTAATTAGAAGTATTTCAAATATCAAATTTTTATTTCAAGATTTTATTGTTTAAAATTTCACAAAAATTAAATAAATTAAATAAATAAACCACTGAAATTTACGGGTCGTTACATTGATGCATCCGTTAAGACTAGAGTATGTAACGCTATCCAAATGTTAGGTAGTATATATTACTCATGGCTGCTGAGGGAACCAAGTAGTTACATACTGATAGTTATTGGAATATTATGAAATGGCACACTCTATAGTTTTCTATTGGTTAATATAACTAAAGGTCAAACAAAAAATATAGATGTGACTAATTTACATAGTTCTTTTTACTTGATAATAACGTCGACCTTTATTATAGTCAAGCCATGGCATGGCGTCTATTTAATGACTAAGTGACATGCGAACGTTAACATTAGAATAGTTCGATATTAATCATTGAGTGAATTTACACTTAACGTGTCACACAATTGAAACGTTGAATATTCCATTGCCCAAACGATTTGTTGTAGTTGTTATAAATTAATTAAAATAAATAATATTTATGAAATATTAAATATAAAATTTTATTTGATGTGTTAAACAATAATATTAAATATGTTTATAATAGTTATAAATATATTAATCGATATACGTTATTAATATTTATACGATGTACGATAAGTTTCACAAATTCATAACATCAAAGTATATATCATAAAGAATAAGTTCTAAATTTTAAGAAATAAAATTTACACTTAATATACTTACGGAAGCAGAAAAAATAATTTTTTAATATATATATTAATATTTATATACTTGTAAAATTAATGATTTAATGTAAAAATTGATTTTTAAATTATTAAATATATATATAATATTTAAATTATTGGATATCATTCTTTTTTTTTACAAAATATTAAAATTCAAAATTATATTTTTGAAACTAGTTTTAATTAATTTTCATACCAAAATTAATATATTAAATATTTAAAATTGAAATAATAAAAAGAACAATTTTGCTGTGAGCACTGTATATATATATAATATTTATATATTTACATATATTTCATTGTGTATTAATATATATATAACTAAATCATTTATAAGCATATATATATAATATGTTTAAAAAATTCAAATTTTCTTTCGAATTTTATAACAAAATAAATAAATAAATAAATTATAATATATATTTAAATGACTTTACGTTTATATACATACATACATATACACACACACACACATACATACACACATATTTAAATCTCATATATATATATATATATATATATTAAAAACAAAATATAAATTTATTTGTACATGTATGTAATATTTATGTGTGTGCTATGCCAAAAAAAAATATTTATGTGTGCGCGTATATATACGTACGTACGTATATGTATGTATGTATGTATGTATGTATGTATGTATGTATGTATGTATGTATGTATGTACACACACACACACATATAATACTCGTATATAAGTGCTGGGATTTACATCGCAACGGACACGCTAGTCCCTCTAGTATACAAATATATAATCCAAATGTATGCTTATGTGCTTTAATACATACACACATACATGGATATATATGTATGTATGTATGTATGTATGTATTATATGTATGTATTATATGCACACACATATACATATACATATATGTATGTCTGTATGTATTAAAGCACATAAGCATACATTTGGATGATGCATTTGTATACTAGAGGGGCTAACGTGTCCGTTACGGTGTAAATCCCAACACTTATACACGAGCATGTCAAACCTTGCGCGAATTGCTTTATTACACATGCAGGCATGCACACACCTGCATATATATATATGTGTGTGTGTGTGTGTGTGTATACACACACATATATATATATATATATATGTGTGTGTGTGTGTGTGTCTATGTGTGTATGACACACACACTCACACACACACACATATAACCTAATTACATAATATAAAAGTATAATATAAACTTAAATAAAATAATGATTTTACCTAAAAATAAATTAGAAATATTCTAAATAAATTAGACTACATAGGCGCAATAAAGATCCAAAATGGAATTTTTTAAAAATTCACCCAATTCTTTCGCTATGAGCTGTCCCAACTCCAACAATTATATTAGAGCCCAATAGCATATGCGATCTAAATTAGTCATATTAGGGCTAACTAATTAAGTTTGCCCACTAAGTACAGTGTCTAGAAAGGTAATATCTAGGATTAGAATTGGGCAATCAAATTCCGTGTCCTAACAGGTTACCTGTCCGGCCTGAAAGGTGAAGTGAGTACAAAGGTTGCTCCTAGCAGAAAAAGCCCAATTTGAATTGGGCCTTAGGCTAATTTTCATAATTATTTGAAAACTAAAATATAAGATTTTAAATTTAAAAGTTAAATTTAAAATAATATATGAATATATATATTATAAAACTTATAATATAACAAAAAATTCAAAATGTTTGAAAAATAATATAAGTTAATTTCGAAACATAAAAATTATCAAGAAGGTTAATAAAATATATTAATTAAATGAGTTAATTAACTAATTAATATATACATGTATTATATATTATGATATAAGTTATGTTTTTTGAAAGTGTTAAAATAACATAAGTATACATGTATATATATAAAAATGAATTTCAAAATTAATATAATTTAATTAAATTAAATTAATTAATTAAATGACACATACACAAATATGATATACGTGTTATACTATTAAGGGTATATAATATATAACAAACATTATATATAAATGTTTATTAAAATAATATAAATATATTAAATAGTTAATTAATTAGAAATTAATTAAATAAGATTCAATTAATATAATGTTATACATAAGATTATTATATAAGCAAATTAAGATATAAATGTTGTATAATAATAAAATTTATATAATATGAATGTATATATTAAAGGTGGAACATTAAGAAACCCTAAATAGACTTAAAGAATAAATACATACATAAATCTACATATACCGTGATTTTCGATGTGTCCGACACTTTAATCACGAGGGTATTTCATAAGAAATATATTATTCCATAAAACGATATCAGTCAGTATATATATGAAGATTATGGTTCTTCAATAAAATATTGTCCTCTATCATATATATTAATAAATTACTTGCATACTCCTTGATTATTCAGTAAACAAAAGCTAGGGATGTTATGTGTGTATTGTTAATATATTGAATAGACGAGGTAAGATAAATATATGTATTTGTTGAGCAAACTCAAGTACATATAATATACTTAAGTCATCACGATATGGTAGGTACGGGTGAATAGTTTCATTTTGTTGAGCAAACTCAAGGTCAAAACGAAACTAGATCAAGGGACCAAGGGTTTGGAGTTGTATATGATACAACCGATAAGGAGTTATCCATTGTCCGTGGAGCTATGACTTGTTGAGCAAATTGTTGATCAGAATTCTAAGACCGACGAGTCTTAACACCTATTAGTGGAGTCGAAAGACTTCTATGTTTCGATTTAGGGTTTAGCAAAACATAAAATACTAGTGGGAACTTATTAGTAAAATGAAACATAAAGTTTAACCTTACTATTATTATAAGAATGTCTACTATGATATTGTCCTAATAATTTACCAATTAAAACTTATAGAAAAATATCTACTCCAAAACTTTTTTTTGATAATGACAAGTTTACAGGATCAAACTATACCGATTGACTAAGAGTGATTAAGATAGCATTGAATTATGAGTGACTTTGGTCGACTATTATGTGCAAACCCAAAGAGCATCCCACTAATAATGTGGACCCCAAACTTCTGCTTAATTATGAGAAATTGGTTTCTGACTTAGAGATCGCCAAGTTTTCGTGCTATCTACATTAGACAAGCCATTGCAGAGGCATCATGAAAACATGCATGTCCATAAGGTATTTGATTGTCTTAGGGCCCTGTTTTGATAATAGTCTCGTTCTGCAAGGTACGAGCTTAAGAAGAAGTTGTTCAATACCAAAATAACTAAAGGACAGAAGGTGGATGATTACGTACTATTGATGAAGGGCTATATTGACAGGCATTCTTAATTGGATGTACAAATAAGCAATGAATCATAGGTTTATTTGATTATTAGTTCTCTTACACCTTAGTATGAGTCATTCATACTGAATTACAATATGAACTAATTGAATATGAATCTTGTGGAGCACTTTAATATGTTGAGCTCGGTCGAGTCAGCTTCTAAGGATCAAGGGGCTGTACTTGCTGTAAAGGGTGGTGCATCATCTTCGAAAGGTTCAAAGAAGTGGGAGAGAAGGTAAGAAGAACAAGAAAAGTAAGAAGATCAATGACAAGGGTGAATGTCACCACTGCCACAAGAAAAGTCACTGGAAAAGGAACTGTCCTGATTACTTAAAGATTGTTAGAGAAAGAAAGAAGAGTGGTTCTGCAGCTCCGTAAAGCACATTTATGATTCAACCCCATCTTATATTCTACAACACAATGGTGTGTAAGAGTGAAGGAACCGAACCCAATAAGAGATTGTTTGTTTTATGATGAGTAAAGCTGAATTACCTATGTCCTATTAGAGATATGCACGAGAAACCACAACGCATATATTAAATGTGTTGCCCACTAAATCTGTGCCTAAAACACTATATGCGATATGATATGGTAAGGAACCCCAACTCAATTATTTGAAGGTGTGAAGTTATCTGACATATGTTAAGAAATTTGGCCAGAATAAACTAGAGGCAAGATCGGTACTATGTAAATATATAGGATATCCCAATAACATAATGGGATATATTTTCTACAATACCGAGGAACAAAATATTATTATTTCTCGACATGCTGTCTTTTTAGAAAATGAATTTCATCAAAGGAAATCAACAGTGACATTATAGACTTGGATGAGATCCAACAAGTTAACATTGATGTCGAAATGGTGGGAGAACCATGTTCATCCATATATAAAAGCATGCAACTCTTAGAAGATCTAGTAGGGAATCTCATGCGCCGAAGAGATATAATGGTTTTCTCATGGATGATGAGAAAGAGGACTGTGTCTTAAATGACATATAACACCCCATAAAAAAATTAATAATAAATTAACTACTAAGAAAAGAATTAATGATTAATGATAAGGCTAAAAATGGAAATTTTGTTTATGTCGGAATCTGGTAGTGAAAGTTGTTCCATTGCATTTGTGGCATTTTTTTGATCAATTTCCATATATAAAGTTTGGAAAACAGAGCTCAAACAAAAAAGTTATTGATGTTTGAAGTTTTCGAATCCAAAATAATTTAAATGGGATTCAAATTCAAATTAATAATTAATTCTAAAATTTGAAAATTAAAAATTTACAGTATTTAGACTTGAGGGTTATGTAAAGGTTAAAATAAATTTTAACATTAAAAATTAGTTAAGGTATTAAATAAATAAATCAACGGCAAGAAAATAACATTCCCAAAATAGACCAACCGGTCGACTACCACCTGGGGCCGGTCGACCGCCTAGGATGAACTGGTTGGTCGGTCGATGTTGAAGGCTGCTAGAGTTTTGTGCATTTGAACAGTACGGATTTTATTATTTTTAACCGACATAAAATCTGACGGTTCTAGTGCTTTCTAACAACTATAAATAAGACCCTAACCCCCTCATTTTTATTCATATATTATTTTGGAAACTAGTTAAAAGTAGCTCTGTCGGTCTCTCTCTTCATAGATTCGAAAAATTCTCTAGGGTTTCAGGTAAGAAATTTTGGGTGTTTATTATTCGATTTCTTATTCTGTTTTCCTCCAATCCTTAAATTTCTAAATTTAATTCATATACAATTCCCTTGTATATTTCTAAAAGGAGGGTTCTGTAACAGATTGAAGCTGATGTAAACAAATCCTAAAGGAAGAGCTAAGGGCTTTTAGTGAGTGGAAATCTTCATCTTTCTTATTTAGTAATTGTATACAATAACTTGGATTTCATATCTGCCTTGAGGAATTTTTATTTACAAAAGATGACATTATCTCGAAAATTCCCCCAAAGCGAAATGTCAATTTTTAAGTTAGAATCTCAATTATTCTATATTAAAATAGTGGAATTGTGTAGTTATTGCAATTTTAATGTTTTACATTTTGTTCCACTTCTTATCCTTTCCTTTGGATCGGATTAAGGGTTTTTGAAAATAAATAAGTTAGGAAATGGTGTGTAAGGTACGGATTCTTTTATTCATAGTTTGCACTGCCTATTTCCGTAATTCAAATAGAAATTCTCTTTTTCAATTTTATACAACGAAGTTGAATATAGTGTAAAATAATTTAATTGTAAGTTACTATTAATGTTGATTTTGCTATTTTAGTATAAAATAAGTTCAGCGTGGATTCTATTTTATACAGGTCTATTGATTGAATTGTTTATTTTGGATATATGGTATATTTGTTGATATGGAATTAGACTTATATGAATTTGAAGTTTTGACATTTAAACGTTAGTTTAGGGCGCAATCATCACATGCTTAGAACTATTTTAGGTGTGTGTGTATATGTGTGTGTGTGCATGTATTTATGAGGTTCAGAGCATGCTAATAGATGCTATGACGATTAAAGCAATTGAGCTAAAATGGAAGGCGAAAGGAAACTGGCTCACAGATGGGGATGCATGTTCTAGATTCTTTTACACTAAATTATCAGTTAGGCATAATGCTAATTATAATATCCAATCACATGATAAGAATGGTAATGCTACTGTAGACTTTGGGAAAATTAAAGAAGAAGCCATAAACTATTTTACTGGTTTATATAATGGTCAATGTGAGTTGAACTTACCATTCATTCACACTCGGAGGCTGGTTAATACTCGTGGAAGACGATCGTTGAATAGGAATGTGAATGAATCCGAAGTGTGGAAGGCCCTTGAAATCCATCCATATGGGCTCCAGCCCGGGTCCTGATAGGATGGGATCCTCCTTCAGAAATCATTGGGAAGATCCGAAAAGTTTGGTCGTGTCAGCAATAAAAGAACCATTTCAAACAGGTAAAATTCTAAAAGAAATAAATCATATATTTATCTGTTTATTCCTAAAAACTGAAAAACCTTCTAGAATTGAAGACTACAGGCCTATTGCTTGTTGCAATGTCATTTATAAAATCCCGAGTAAGGTTGCTTGTAATAGAATGAAAAAAATTATTACCAAGCGTTATTGTTTGAATTCCAATGTGCATTCATTAAAGGCAGAAGCATATCTGAAAATTCTCTTATGGCATATGAATTAGTTAGAAATTTCAACAAAAAAGTTGTTGATAAATTATGTCATAAGGTTGACCTTCACAAGGCATATGATAAGATTAATCATAATTTTATACTCATATACTTAAGTTTATGGGGTTCCCTGATAAATTTGTGGGATCGACTAGAAATTGTATCGCTACCCCTACCTTTTTCATTCTTTTGAATGGTGTTCCCAAAGGATTCATTTGTAGCAATCGAGGGATCAGGCAGAGTGATCCCCTATCTCCCTACCTGTTTGCTGTAGCCATGCTATATTTTACCCTCCAAATGGAACTGGCTAGTCACAACAAGCAATGCTAGACAATACAAAGTATCCATCCTATAGTGAGCCACTTATTATATGCTTATGACCTGATCATATGCATAAAGTCAAGTTGTGAAGCAGCTAAAGCAATTAAAGATATTTTTCAAAGCTTAGAATGGAAGGTTGGACCCAAGCTGAACAAGCTAAAGATCAAGTGCTATTTTGACAAACATTGTAAACAGAAACTTGAAGTGCTAGACATTTTAGGGGGAGCTACCAGTTAAATATTTGGCTATGCCTTTATCGTCGGACAAAATTACAGATAGAAAATATGCTAATTTGATGACAAAAATCAGGGATAGATTGCAAGGGTGGAGCTCTAGAATACTACATTTTGTTGGAAGAATTGAATTAGTTCATACTGTGATTCAAGCTAAAGTTAATTTTTGGCTGCAAACATTCCAATTGTTAGATGCATCACTTGAGAAAATAGAAAAAATGTGTGCTTATTTTATTTGGAAAGGAGAACTTCACAAAATCAAATACCAAGACCTGTGCAAAACAAAGGAAGAAGGGGGAGTTAGGCTGAGGCGTTTGAAAAATATAAGAGATGTTTTTACACTCAAATAAGGCTAGAAAATCATAAATGCTAAAGGACTATGGGCTAGGTGGATGAGACAGAGTTATATCAGAGACAACTTTTCGCATATGGCTATTAAGAATAATGCGTCTCCAACATGAAAAGCTTTTATGAGAATTAGAGACAAGATAACAGCAAACTATAACAGAGAAATTGCTCAGGGTAAACAAACTGATCTTTGGAAAAACCCTTGGCTTGAAGGTAGATCTCTATTAAATAAGTTAGGATGGGATACTTATTCGGCATATGGTTGTCCTAAAAAACAGTTGACTTTATTGTATAGGGAGGTAGATGGAATTGTGATTCTATTTCATGTACATTAGAATAATGAAATCAGATAGAATATATGGCTTTATTCTCTGAAAGAGAAGAGGATATTTGAACTTGGAAGCAAACAGGTAAAACTTTTATCACTAAATCAGCTTTGGAGGTGACTTCAGTTAATGATCCTAAAGTTAACTGGAGTAAAATCATATAGGGTAGGGCTAATTGCCCGAAAATGGCCTCTACAGCATACAAATCTATGATGGGAAGACAGCCAACTAAAGACAGACCTTTTAAATGGGGTATAATAGATAACAAACTATGTCCTTTATGTAGCAAACAAGAAGAAAATCACAAGCACTTATTCTTTGAGTGCGAATATTCTAAAGCAATTTGGGGAAACTGTCAAAAAGCTATCAACTTGTCTACTAACACTGATAATCTACACCAAATCATCGCATACCTAATAGGATTTGGGCGACATGAAAGCCCAAAATCCAAAATGAATGGCATCGCTTTGACAATAGCTGTTTGGAGCATTTGGAGGGAGCGCAACTGGAGATTGTTCCAATAGAGAAATCAGAATATTATTAAAGTTAGCAAACTTTCAATTACTGAGATGCAAATTGTAAGCAAACAAATCAGTTTGAGAATTCTTACTAAGAGTACAACAAGAGCAGAAGCCTTGTTTGCAGAAGTGGACTAGACATGGGAAATGGAAGTAAACCTAGATACAAGCTCGACGAGCTACCAGCCTCCATGATGGAGAAGGAAGAGGTTTTTTCCGTTTAAATCTGGGAAAGATGTAAAGAGAGTGTAAAGATGGAATGTTTGAGTTTGAAGTGGTTTAAGCTGCTATGTACAGATTGCGGCTGATGGGCCGATCGTTTGCCTGAAATGCCTAACAAAACTTTACCTATTTTTAGGTATATATATATATATATATATATATATTAGTAGATTCTTATTATCGTAGATTGATGTGTATAATATTTTTGAACTCTAGTTCACTGCATTTTTAGTGGATTTTTTACTTCTATTTTTATTTTTTGTGGACCTTATTTTCTAGGGTTAGGGGAATTTTTATGCTTTTTATATTGTATGGGGTGGGTGTCGCTACCTGTCAGGCATGTTGATGGCTATATTTTTAGTATATAATAAAATTACATGAGTTCTCCCATCTTCTAATACAGGATCACTTATTTCTCTTAAAAAAATATTAACGTAAATAATGTATAATTATAACGTATTAATTATGTAGTTAATAGGCTATTAATAACATTAAATCCCCTTTAGGAAAGAAGTTAATTATAAAAGAAAATTAAGAGTTTTCTTATAAGGCCTTGATATGGAATGTGGTGAGAAGTGTGATAATACGTTAAGAGAGTATTGTAAATTATGACTAAGCTATAGGGATGCGATGTCAGTCAAAAGCACACGAAAGTCTGCCGAGCTAATCTAACTACTAACAGTGTGACTTTGGGGCTGATGTGAGACATCGCCTATAATAAATGCCTACGGTGGATACATGGTTAGTCCCAAATTCTATAAGGTAAAGCTACCCAGCTAATTTGGCCACCAGTACCTATGAATAGTCAGACTAATGTGAGATGTCACGGTTGGGTTATAAGTCATAATACAAAGGACTTGCTTTGGGGTTGAAGCTATTAAGTGGTTGATTGAGGGCCCGCCTCTTCCTTATGTAGGAAGTATTAAATGGTCAGGGTTAGCGGTTAGGCATGGTAGAGGATATCTCGAGGAGGGTCTGCCTCGTGATTGAGGTATTAAGTGGCTATTATGGGATCCGCCACTCCCATAAAAAGAATTATTAAGTGACTTGAAGAGATCCCGTGCAATGTCAGCTTGATAGTATCGGAGAGGAGTCCGCCTTGGGATAGGTATTTAATGACAAGAACCATCCTTGAATGAGGTATTAAATGGTCAGAGTTTACCTAGTTCCCATTATAAATGCATTAAATGGCTTGGTTGCTATCGCTTACATTGTTAGGACATTATTGACGATAAATATAGGTTGTTAGGTTAAAAGAGCAATGGTTATGGAATTGGACTGGGAAAGCCTTAAGGCTTATAGTTAGAAGACTTACAATATAGTTAGGATATGTAGGGCATATTCTTATTAAATTATACTGCCCAAGTACTATTATAGAAATGCTCGAGATTTTTATCCATCGGACATTGTTGTCCTGACTCCTTCTCATTACAACATAGGTTAGAGATGATGATGCATATTTTCAAAGATGGTGGCGCAGATACAGACTTATGGCAATTATTTGGCTATCAACGTTATTTTTTTATTTTTAATGTACCCATTATGACATGATGTATTTTGAGATATTGTATCATGAAGATTTAGCATTGTTATGTAGGATTATGTTTTTTATGTTCAACATTCGAATTTTTAAATGGGTACTGTTTTGATATTATATTTTATCCTTCCGCTGTGAGATTTTGAATGTGTAGATAGATAGTTCTTTGTGTTGTTCTTTAAATCACTTTCACTAAGAACAACTAGCTTTAGAATGGATCCAAGGTTCGATGGGTCTTTTTTGGTTCAAAAATTAGGCCCGTTTCGAGGCGGGTTGTTACATGGCGACACTCCTTTATCATTCTAATAAGCATTGCAGAGTAAAGACTCTGCGCTTTGGCTTGGAATAATGAAATCCGAGATGGATATCATGTACGAAAACAAAGTATAGACTTTAACGGACGTACCCAAAGAAATAAAACCCATCGGCTGCAAATGGATTTTTAAGAAAAATTTAAATACAGATGGCAAAGTAGAGACTTATAAGGCTAAGCTAGCTACAAAAGGGTTTCGTCAAAATCAAGATGTTGATTATGACGATACCTATTCGCTTGTAGCCTTGCTTAAGTCCATTCGGATTATGCTAACCATTGCTGGATTCTATGGCTATGAAATATGGAAAATGGATGTAAAGACAACATTTTTAAATAATGATTTAGAAGAGACCATCTATATGTCGTAGGCCGAGGGTTTTATGGTCAGTGGGAGTAAGGGCAAGGCTTGCAAGTTGTTAGAGTGCATTTATGGACTTAAATAAGCTTCAAGAAGTTGGAACAACTATTTTGATAGGTAATCAAATAGTTTGGTTTTTATCAAAACACAGAGGAAGCGTGCATATACAGAAAGGAACATGGCAATGCTACCGTATTATTAGTGCTACATGTCGACGATCTATTATTGATTGCAATGACACTTCATTATTATAGTCGGCTAAAGCTGGCTTTTCAAGAATTTCTCCATGAAGGATTTGGGAGAAGTAGCCTATATACTAGGTATAAAGATCTATAAAGATATATCGAAGAGGCTGCTGGGATTGTTCCAATCCCTGTATATAGATACCGCACTGAAGAGGTTCAGTATAGAGAATTTGAAATGTGGAAATGGTCCAACGCAGTCTTGAATCATCCTCTCTAAGAAGGACACTTCGCGTATAGATGAAGAGAAAGATCATATGAAGAGGATCCCATATGCTTCAGCCATATGATCCATAATATAGGCTATACATGTACTAGACCTGATGTGGCTTACACATTGCGCAAGCAGATATCAATCTAATCCTGGAGAAAAACATTGGATGGCCATAAAATGTATACTAAAGTATTTAAGCAATACTAAGGACTTATTCCTTATATACGGGAATAAAGACATTCTTATGAAAAGGAATACAGACTCTAGCTTTCAAAGTGATATAGATGATTGTAAGTCAGTGTCTGGTTATATCTTTACACTTAACAGAAAAGCCATCGGTCGGAAAAATTTTAAAGAAAAAGTAGCTGATTCAATTATGGAGGTCGAGTACATCGCCCTCAATGAAGCAACTAAAGAGGCAGTCTAGATGCGTAAGTTTTTGAGTGAGCTCGGAGTGATTCCCGATACAGAGGATCCTATGGCATTGTTATGTGATAACAATGCAGCGACACAGATCGCAAAGGAGCCCAGAGCACACAAGAACTCATGGCATATTCTTTGGAATTTCAACCTTATTAGAGAACTCATTGATATGAAAGAGTTTGTGATACAAAGGGTAGATACCAAGGACAACATAGCAGATCCATTCACTAAGGGTCTAGCTCGGTCAGCTCTTAAGAAGTTAATTCAAGGGTTGGTATTAAGATTCCATAATTGGCCTCAAGTGCAAGTGGGAGATTGAAAGAGTTAGGGGTATGCCTTAGGGGAATTTTGTAATTTATTGTAAATTAATAAACTCTGTTATCAATTCTCGTTCGTAATAAAGGTGTTTTTCGTTTTGTTATATAATTGTTATAATGTGTTATAAATAATTAAATGTTTAATTAAATATATTTAACATAAAATTTGTAAATGGTGTGTTCATAATAGTAATTACAAATAGTTGTAATCATGAGTATTGTATCATAATATAATAAACACGTCATTTTAAATATTCCTAGTCAAGGTACATCAAGACTAGATATCGATACATCCATAGATACTAGAGTACGTAACACTCTCCAAATTTTTGGCAGTGTATTACTCATGACTATTGGAGGAACCAAGAGTTATGTATTGATAGTTATTTGATACATATGGAATGACTCGCTCGATAGTTTTATGTTGTTTAATATAACTAAGGTCAAATAGAAAATATCGATGTGACTAATTTACATAGTCTCTCGACTTTAGAATACCATCGATCTTCAATATGAAAGCTCTGCTTTGATTATAGTCAAATAATGGCATGGCGTCCATCGAATGGCAGTAGTTGGGTCAAGTGGAAGTATTGGAAGTGAAACACTATTCAAGAGTGAATTTGTCTTCTCAATTGTATAGGATTAGTGCCACGATCAAGTCAACGCAAGATCGCTGGCCAAAGTAGTTCGGTTAATAGTAACTATTATTATTGAACCAAAGACTTTGTGTTTGGGCTATAGAGTTGAATATGAACGATATTAGAATTTTGACCATTATCAAATTCAATAAGTCCAAAGTGTTATAGTTTTGACAAAGAGAATCGGTGTAGATAATCGTCATTACCGGGTAACGCATAACAAAGTAAAATTTGATTTTACTAAAACCAAGTAAGTGATAAATTTGGCCAAAATGTCACATCAGCTGCTAAGTGACATGTGAACATCGATATTCGAATAGTTTGATTTAATCGCTGACCGAATTTACACCTAACAAATCACGCAACTGAAACGTTGAATACTTCTTTGGCCAAATGATTTAATTAATTTTTCATTGTAATAAATTAATTATTTTAATAAATATTTATGAAATATTAATTATAAAATTTTATTTGATGTGTTATACAATCTTATTAAATATGTTTATAAAAGTTACAAATATATTAACCGATATACAATATCTATACGCGTTAAATTGGAATAATAACCCTTATTCATTTACTTTTTCTGAAGCCTCCACCCTCTCTATTTCTGGCTAAAAAATATATCCATCATCTCCTCCATTTCCAAGCTAAATTCAAATAAAAACAAACGTTATTTGATAGCCGGTGGGTCATCAGTTCAGGAGTTAGCACCTTGTTGAATTGTCATATATTTCAAGAATTCAATCTCTTTGTTACTACGTATATTCAATAGGCTTTGGTGAAGGTAAGTTTCAAATCTATGATTACATATTTATATTTTATAACTTATTTATTATATGATGTTTAGATCAACAAACGACGAATCTAGCATATCGGTACAACGTCGCATTCAGTATGGTTGTAGGTTTCTATGCGTATGTAATTAAATTATATATATATATATATATATATATATGTATGTATGTATATGTATATATGTATGTGTGTGTTTCTTAATACTCAAGACATATTAAAATAAATTATTACATAAAATTAATTTCATATGTTAGTCAATTCATATAGGTTTCATAATTTAAATACTAAATGTTATATCATGCAAAATATATTTTAAAATTTTATATAAATATTTTTATATCAAAAAGAATTCGGCTATAAAAATTTTTTAGATATATATATATATATTATTTAAATCAATTAATTTCATAAATTTGTATCAAATATATATCATAAAAAATAGGTTCTAAATTTTATAAAATTAAACTTATACTTAATATACTTTCGACAATAAAATTTTCTAATATATATTAGTATTTATATACTTGCAAAGTTAAGGATTTAATTAAAAAATTAATTTTTAAATTATTAAACATATATATATATATATATATATAATATTTAAATGATTAGCTATCACTTAGCTTTTTTATAACATATTAAAATTCAAAAATATATTTTCAAAACTAATTTTATTGATATTAATTAATTTTCGAATCGAAATAAATTTATTATATATTTAAAATTAAAAAGGCAATTTTGCCTTGAGTACTATATATATATATGTATGTGTGTTATTTTTTCATATTTTACATATATATTTCATTATGTATTAATATATATATATATATATTATTTTTGCATATTTTACGTATATATATTTCATTGTGTATTAATCTATATATATATATATAATTAAATAGTTTTATATTCAAAAAAAATTATTAAATAATTCATAAGCATATATATATATATATATATATATATTATACGTCTAAAAAATTCAATATCATTCTCAAGTTTTATAACAAAATAAAGGAATAAATTATAATATATATTTAAATGACTTTACATTTATATACATTCATACGTGCGCACATACTTATCCATAATTATATATACACTTATCCATAATTATAAATACACATTTATAATCTCTTATTTATATATATAAATATAAATTATTGAAAACAATAAGTGTGCTTGCGTGCGCGTGCATGATATTTGTGTGTGTGTTAAAGCACATAGGCATACATTTGAACGATATATTTGTGTACTAGATAGGCTACGTGTCTGCTCCGGTGTAAATCCCAACACTTATACACGGGCATGTCAAACCTTGCATGGATTGCTATGCTACACATGCACACACACACACACACACTCATATATGTATATGTGTGTATGTATTTGTGTGTATATGATACATATATATATTATACCATAATTACATAATATAAAACTATATTATATATTTAATTAAAATAATGATTTTATTTAAAAATAATTTAGAAATATTCTAAATAAATTAGACTACATAGGCCCAATAAAGATCCAAAATGAATTTTTTTTGAAATTTAACCATTTCTTCCACTACAGGCTGACCCAGTTCCAACATATCTTTCATTGACACTCCATTGAAGAAGTAAGAATAGTTTAATATGAGTTTAGATGATTATTTAGGAGAGAAGTTAGTGGGATATATCGACGAGCATTTTGAGAAACTCATCGAGGAAGCTATTTGCCATGAGTATTTTACCCTAAGTCCAAACTACCTATGGTTTCTAAAGAAGACCCAATGCCGTAGAAAGGAGGGGGAGCCAAGAAGAAATGGAATGGAACGAGGAAGCAGTCCTAGGGTTAAGATGCTCAGAAGAAGGCTAAATGAAACCCTATTTCCTATAACTTTGGCAATTACGGCGATCTTAGTAAGGAGTGCAAAGCTAAAGGGAAAAAGTGTTATAGCTAAGCTAAGGTAGGACATCTACAGAAGATGTACCTAGAACCGATGAAGCAAAGGAAGATGGTGAAGGCATAAGCTTTCGGTGTTGTTTTGACTTTGTCGAGTGCTCCCTCGAAAAAAGTGAAAGGGAAGGGTGTCACTATTCAAGGTATGCTTTACATTAAAGGTATTCCTATACGTGTTTTGTTCGATGATGCAGCTTCACATTCCTTTATATGTAGTGATCTTGTAGATAGATTGGGATTGGAACCCAAAATTGTTGACCGACCTTTAGTAGTGACAAACCCTATTGAAGGTCCCACTAGCCCGTGTATGGTTTATCATAATTTGGCCTTATCGAGTCATGGATGCTCTTTTGTTTATGATTGCTTTGTTTTTTAATTTTTTGGGGTTCAGTATTAACTTGGTAATGGACTGCTAGAGGATGCATGCACTAGTAGATTGCGAGAAGATGATAGCAACTATTGGGGCCGAGTATGGGCATAAGCTAGAAATTGGCTGCTCGCTAGAGGGCAAGGTTATGGTTAGCTTTCTATATTTACTAGAGGTTCCATGGGATGATTTTTCATATGTACCTATCATTAGAAAGTATCTAGATGTATTCAAGGAGGTGACTGGATTACCACCACACTAAGAGATTAAGTTCCACATAGATTTAGTAAAGGATTTCAAACCAATAGTTATGCCTTTAAGGCGTATAGCACCCAGAGAGCAGAAGGAGTTTGAGATGCAAGTGAATGACCTATTGAGACGGGGGATCATTCCAGGAGTATATCTGAGTGGGGCGCCCTGTAGTATTCGCCATTATGGTGGATGTCTCTCTGAGATTGTCTCTTGATTATCGTGAGATGAATAGGGGGACGAGAAAGAACAAGTATCTACTCTAGCATATTGATGACTTGTTTGATCAGCTTCATGGTGCAAAGGTATTTTCTCAGTTGGATCTTGCAATGAGATTTCAAAAGCCGAGGGTAACGAAGGAGAGTGTGTCGATTACGACATTTCGTACACTATCTGGTTTCCATGAGTGGTTGGTTATGTCGTTCGGGCTAACCAACGCAGCAGCATACTTTGTTGATCATATGAACCATGTTTTCAGAGATCATCTAAATAAGTTTATGGTAGAGTCCGTGGACGATATTCTGGTCTATTCTAGGAAGGAAATGGAACACGAGATACACTTGAGGATTGTGCTTGAAGTATTGAGGAAGCACATACTGAAAGCGAAGTTTTCAAAGCACATACAAGCCACTACAGTTCAAAAACTAAATTCATTAGTAGTTCTTTTGGAGGTAGTTGTAGAAATCAATAATCATACCGAATTAAAAAAAAGCGTTGGTAAGAGATCTGCTAGTGGTAGCTGATTTCTATTATCAAGCTGAATGGTATCTACATTAGGAGATGCAAAAGCTGAAATTTTCAAAGTTAATGTTATTGAGGATGGAGGACTGTCCAAAGTAATTTTTGAAGCATCCTAGGAGGGATCCAAAGTTTTCATCTCACACTAACTTAACCGAAACCCCAAAAAGGATTTAGCTGGAAACTTAGGGTTGATTCAATATAGAAGACCTCTTCACAAAGAGTCCATAGAAGGAGAGGAAGTCTGGAAAATTCTGTTTGTTCCATGAGCTGGACGAACACAAGACGAATGAATGAGATACTTACGAGAACTAATAGAGGAGCAAGTTTGAAGCAATCAATTGCAATAATATGTAAGGAATCTGATAACTGTAGCACAATCAGCATTGGTACCATAGACCACCAGCTATGGTGGATGACCCCGATCATGATAGAGGGCATGGAAGTAGCATGGTTATCGCATGATCGGGATGGTTTGAAATTAGGTCTATTTTTAAATTTTACTTTACTTTCACTTTAAATAAAATATGAAGGTTTACCTTTGGGCTACTTACACATGTGTGCGATCTCGATTGGTCCTATATGCATGCTCTGAGTTTAAGCCCGATGGTAATCCTTGAGTTGGCTATCTGTTTAGAATTTTGTTTGATGCACTTTGATTTAGATGCGTTAGAGTTATATGAACTATCCACTTATTGATGTTATTTCCAATTCACTAGCCTTGAACTCATTTGAATATGATTTTTGATTCCGACATTGCTATGGAGTACTAATCGAACTGGATTATCCTTTTGATACATGAACCATAAAATACAAGTCCCATCATCGGAGAGTGAGTGCATGAACTCACCTTAAACATTGAGTTCCCTCGCCGAAGAGTGAGTGGATAGGCTCAATGTAGATTTACAATTATTTAATTCGACGAGATTAAAACTTCATGTCATGGTATGAAAACCTTTTGATTTGAAATGACTTAATTATGATTATTGAATGATTGATAGATATTATTGTCTTAATCCGGTTGGACTTACTTATACTGGGATCTTAAGAGTTTTTGGATGATTTAAAAGTAATGTTTCAATAGCGAACAATACGTCAGCATGACACATAACTTGATATATGATCACCTACTGGTAATACTTTGATTTGGTCGGACTTGCTTACAATGGGATGTTGGGAGATACCAGTCAGTTTGCAAGTTATGCTCCGACCAGGGGCAAACCATAACTCTACACATTGACATGTGATTTATACTGCATGATAGCATGATATATGATTTATTTATGATATATGAACTCCAAGAGAACAAAGATGATGGCAATTTATGACAAACAGTTGGGCAAGACGTGTCCTTTACCTTGATAGGTCTAATGTGACCTTTGATTTGCTGTAGGTCTGATGAAATTGGATGATCCACCACAACTGCTTTGATAGATGACCTGAAGACACAAATGAAAATTTGCAAGTCTCAATTCATGTTCTTGATCAAAGTAGGTTTTGTATCCACAAAAGCATAATTTGGGTGGCAAATGTTACCGAAATTTTTTCCACGGTCTTGAAATTAACTCAAGCCAAAGTAACTGGACTAAAAATGATAAAGTAGTGGACTAAAAAGCTTGGAATATATAAAGATAGGAAAATGCTAAAATTTAGCTAAGTATGGGACAAGAACAATCGATCGGTATGGATCGATCCTATAGTTTGTTACCGATCAATCATATGTCCAAAATGGATCTCATTTTATTCTATGGATGATTCTATATGCAACTTTGAGGAAAAAGATAAGTATGGTGACGTGACATTGATCAGACCGACCGTTGGCTATTTTGTTGTGAAGTTCCAAAGTACGAAGACTTGAGATATTTTGTAGAGAAGTTTGGGAACAGTCAACCGTATCGGTCCACTTCATGCTGGAAACATGAATCTAACTATTTGAGCGATTTAAATGAGATTTGTCAATTCTCGTGTAGAGATTCGCCTATAAATAGGAAGCTACTACATATGGAAAATGACCTTTTGGTAAATCCATATGACTTTAAACACTTTGATCAACTTTTCTAAGGGCATTCTCTGCCAATCCGAAATCTAAACTTTGTATTTCGAACATTCATTGTAAATTGGTTGTTCTAGGAAAGAATAATCAATAAAACGATAAAGTGGACGTATGTCAACGATTGGTTAAACCACTAAAAAAATATTCTGTCTTGTTTCTCTCTTTCTCTTTGATTTTTATTTTACTGTTACTTTTTTTGTGTGTTCCGATTCGATTTGGGGTGTTAGCCCATACTAATAAATAAATAAAGAGCTAACATAATGTTATGGTTCCTTGTATTGTTTATGGAAATAAACATGTTAATAGCCATTATTGTACTGCTATATTATCACTGATCATGCAAACATGTGCCAAAATTGCTGCTACTTGCAATAATTTAGAAACGCAAAATGTCTAAAATTGAAGACGACAAAATTCATATGAAGTTGGCAGTACATCAATATCAATTTTACATTGTGTTGGAAGCATTCTATATAGCCTTTGATATTTTACCGAAACTAACCTGATTGTTTAAAAATATTATAAAACCGTTGCAGGAAAATGGTGAAAATTGTTGGAAAACCTTCATGATCCAGGTACCCCAAAATGTGGTACCAATGTTTCTTTTTTTTTTTAAATAAAAATAAAAAACAATGATTAAATATTCATCAACAGTCCTTGATTTCTGCACTTGATTGTAGCAGTGTTCTGTAGTGTTAAATGCATGAATTATACATTGATTCAAAAGAAGAGTGCATTAATCATCTACATCTACCATAGAAACCTATATAGCCTTCTCTAATAAATTAGGCAGTTATGTGCAATGGTACCAATTTCTGGCTCCCTTGTCACACTTCCCAACAAAATATATCATCATATACTACATTCACCATTTCATTTATTGAGTTTCACTGTGTTTATTTGTATACGCATTGGCTACTTTAACATTGCTTTCATAACTCTATTTAACTGTATTTAGAGAGTTTTTACTTTTTACCTTATTATTATTTACCAAGTTTTACCATTTGAAATATTGTATTGTACTGTTATGGATTTAATGGCAACGCATAGGAGTTGACAGTTAAAGTTCTATGGTCATAGAGTATATTTTTTCTATTAGACATATGACCTTTGCAGATAAACAAATGTTTCAATAATCATTTTCTCCATCTATAGCACTTCTAAAGTTAAAAATGAAGTAGTACATTTTTCTGGATAATTAACTTTTCTCCTTCCTTGCATTTTAAAATGCAAACATAATCTATGTTAAAATTAAACATAATTTTTTTTCTCAAATGACAGTCAAGCATATATCTATATATATTCCTTCAATTACGATCCTTTTTTTTTTATTTTTTTTTGTTTAAAAAATAGTAACAAAACTTGGCATTTTGTATTTCTTGAAGTAATATATCTCTTAAGTCTGATTCATCAACTTCACATGCAACCTTCATAGTTCACACAGTCGAGAGCAATTATGAAAAATATTTATTAGGTCAAGACTTATGTATCTTTATTATGTATACAAAGCCATCTTACCTTAACTGAAGAGTTTCATAACTTCACCAAAATTGATCAGTTAAGAGATAAAAAAATGCAATACAGAAATAAAGATTATAGAGTGCGTACATGAAAGAATGTACATATATTGCAGTGATGTTTAACAAGAGCAAAAAACTAATTTCAAAATCAGAAGCTGAAAACGTTACCAATAATAACAACAATATTGAATATTGGAAAGACCTTCATAAATGACATAATAAATTCATGACTCTTTATTCATACTCGATAGTCATACTAACCCAAAATAAGCAGAAATTTGGCTGCAGACTTGTTTTTTGTTAAAACCTAGAAATGGTCCCTTTTTGTTTCAGTCCTCTTATCACATGGAACTCAACCCCAGTTCAATTATATGTACAAATAAAATCATATACTTCTGTTTCTACAGTTTGTTTGTATGTGTAATTTATATATAATGTCTTAGTTGGCACTTTCCAAACTGAAATCTCTAATAAAGTAGCAAAATAAGACTACATTAAAAGCATATGTTAAACAACCAGTAAAACTGCATGCACCCTTTGTAAGATATTGCAGATCATAGATTCGTAGTTATACTGAAAATTATATATCAGAACCTTGTTCAGTATTTTCAATGTGAAACCCAAAAGGAATAATTTGTTTGAAGTTTTCAACTTATAATATTTTGTTGTGCTTATATTAAATATTTATGTATGAAATAAAGAAACACGATATTTACATATGATTTTTGAAAATGGGAGATGTGTTTAAATAGTTAATCCTTCCGCACTTCTACCAAATGATCATATAATGGATACAAAGAAATAAAATTTAAAAACTTAACCAGAACCCTAATTTTGCTACATTGCTAAAGCAAATGTCGTTAGGTTTTTAAGTTAACAAAATAAAGTTGATAGTGAGAGATGATGAGCATATCCTTTTTCATCTAGAAGATATATTTTGAGAGGAATGAAGCCTGGTCCGAAGCCTTTCAACCTTTCTTTCCGTCTTTTTAATAAAAGACTTTAGAATGAGATAAAGTTTTATGCGTCGAGCCAGCCAACATTCCCCTCAATATTTCTTCATTTTCGATTGAGTTTAGATTGTGGAAATAATATAATTGTAGACGACATCAGTATTTTTACATCTTTGCTGGAATTCAGAATGTGAAAATAATATAGTTATGGAGGAAGAAGGAGAGGGTGAGGAATGTTTGGAGAAGGAGAGGCTCTTTAAATAAGAACTTGGAGTTACTGTTTCAGTAAATCAATAAATTGACCTACATACTAGTACTACATGTTTCTATTCATATCATCAAACATTTAACGTTTTAGCTTAGTGTATAATGAATATGATGGTTATTCATTCTATTATAATTTTTAACATTATAGATTAGTGTATAAAGAATATGATGGTTATTCATTCAAGTTATAATTTTGGGATGGGATACTGATAAAATTAAACAATTCACAGTAGTTGTTCAGTTAAATTTATCACTTACGCTTTAAACTGAAAGTCTACTATCACAACCAGAAGCACAACTCAATAATGCTAGAAAAGTTTTTTAATTGATTTTCATTCAAATGAAAACGACAAACACTTATTGCATTTATTTGTCTTTTTAATACAAAATTTCATTAAAATATCAAATTGTTTGTCGTTAAAACAGACGCTTCAGTACAATAATTCGCCAGGTACAACTTAACCGTATGGATATCATTATTGTTGAAAGGGGTACTTATGGCATTTTGTATACTTTATTGCATTAATCAAATATGCTTGCAATTCAAAACAAAGGAGCAAGCATAGCCCGAATTCCACATTCAATTCTTAGGACATTTTGGTAATTATTTTTGCAACATTAGTCACTGTTTTATCTTAAATACTAGAGTAATATAAGTAAAGATACTGTTATATGTGAAATTGTATAATATGGTACATATATAGAGACTAAGAAGCAAGTACATCACGTGGCAAATGAAAAGTTAATAACAGACTATCATCTTAAATATTAGAGTAACATATAGCTGAATAATTTGCGGTAAGATATGCAACTATATATCTTCTTCTAGTCAACTATCATTAAATATAAAATGGGATCCACGAATTGATTGTTGCGTCTGTGACTTTATTTCAAATGGTACAATAATGTTTGGATCATATAACTAGGCTATATATGTGTGATAATGTGGGTTCCTGTAGAGCTACATTTGAGTTTGTTGTTTTCAAATGTAAATACAAAGTTGCATGATTATTACTGATAAAAATGTTATTTGTACCACAATTGACATAGAACGAATATTTAAATATTGACATAATTCATTTAACATATTACAATATTGACATGAAATTTACAGTCTATTGACCTGTACTATGATCCCTCATTCTCACACAAATGGACTAGAGTAGAGTTATCACATCAGTTGAAAACCTTTCATATCAACTTTTAACAATAGGCTTTGCTTATTTCATTCCCTATGCGATCTAAAAAAAAATTTCCTCCCATGTTACCCCCAGTCAACCATACAGCTCCACCTACTATTAGCCATTGTTTGAAATCTCACATTCCAACCTTCAAAATAAGAGTGCAAAAATGTTTGGGTTGGGTTGGATTGAACCAAATACTTCGACCAAACTATATAGATTTAAGTTAGAGATAGTTCAATCTGTAATCTAACACATATCAGATCGGATTGGATTTGGTCGAATTATGAGTTAGGTTAAACATGGTCATATAGATCTAATGAAAGAAATTAGAACATGGCATAAAAAAATCAAATAAAATATAGAAATACTCATGTTAAATTTAGACATCCTAAATGTTGAATTTTGACGACACTATATAGAGAATTGAAGAGATCGGAAGTAGCTTTATAACGGTGAAAACGGTTCGCAAATCGAAGCTCGAAGAAGGAAGATATGGCGAAAAATGTGGAGTGCTACTGGAACAATAGGTGACAGACGTATGGGCTCTAGGCTTTGGTAACCCGAAAGTTATGACAGACGTCTGTCATCTTGTGACAGACGTCTGTCAGCAGGCTTACTGCAACCCGAAAGTTGCGACAGATGTCTGAGAGGTTATGACAGACGTTTGTCGCGGTGCAGTTTTGTTTTTTCGGCCTAGAATTTGTGTATTCCTTGTAGAGCTTCAAGGGGCAAATCGGGTATTTGTCAATGAAGGGTGGTTCACTATATAATCTATTTTCAGGATTCGAGACTGAGAGACGGCATGAGATTAAGGGTTTAATCTAAGGTTTATCTTCCATTAATTAGAGTTTATCTAAACCTAGTTTTCTTCAATTCTCTTCTTCACAATCAATTCTATTAGAATTTTAATCATTATAATCAATCTCTTGTACTGTTCTCATTAGTATTAATAAAGGTTCTCTCTCAAAGTAGATGTACACTAACAAAGCGTCAGTGGAACCACTATAAATCGGTGTGTTATTTATTTTATCGTTATTGCTTTGATTATCTATTGCTTGTTTGGAGATTGTGATTGGTTTTGGATTGGATTGAGTTTTAGATTGAGATATTGATTGGTTGTTTTTGCATTTCTTACCACGATCTAGTTTTCCGCCGTGCTTTGGGGTTTTGATTTGAGTGGTCTCGAGTTAGAATTTCCCACAACATTTGGTATCAGAGCTTTAGTGTTGATAGGCGGTTGTAGAAATGCCGAAATCAAATAATACCTCAGGTAGTTCCTCAATGGTTTATCCAAGTGGAGAAACGCCTTATGTACGTAGATCATAAGCGACTTCGGGATCAGGTTATAGATAAGTAGAATGGCGATAATGATTTTGAAAAGTGGCAATGGCAGATGAAAGCGGTTCTAAAGAGGAATCAGGTGCATCGGGTAGTGTTTGACACACATTTGTTGCCGACAGGCATCTCGAACGTTGAGAGAGAGGAAATAGAAGAGTCGGCATTCACTACACTTCAACTTGCTATGGGGGAGAATGTTATCTTCGAAATTAGTGGTGAGACTACCGCTAAGAGTATTTGGGACAAGTTGGAGGAGTTGTACATGAAGAAGTCACTAACTAATCGTTTGATCTTGTTGCAAATATTATTCACCTATAAGATGAAGGAAGGTACTTCGCTAAAGGCGCACTTGAATATCTTTGATGATTTGCTAATGAAGACAAATGCCATAGATTTGAAGACTGAGGATGAACAAAAGCGATGATATTGTTGTGTTCGTTGCCGGACCATTATACGGGTTTCTCAAATAGTTTGATCTATAGCTGGGATACTTTGACTTTAGATGATGTCAGAACGGGTCTTCTTAGCGAGAAGTTGCGGGATTAAATGAAGGAGTTGGGTGATGGAAGTAGTGGTGCTAGTAGTGTTCATAGTTTATTTGTGGAGAAGGAGAGATATGCGAAGAAGGAGAACTGTGGGCGTTCTAAACAAGGAACCTCGGTTGGAGAGGAAAGCCAAATGAAAGAAAGGGCAAGTGCTATATTTATAAGAAGCCCGGTCATTGGAAGAATGAGTGTCCGGACAAGGAGAAGGGAAAGAAGGAAGTAGCATCTTCATCCATAGTGGTGGAGAGTGGAGTTGGTGAGGGAGACGTAGATGTGTTGACGGCTGTAGCATCAGATGTTTCGGGTAGCGAATGGGTGCTTGATTCGGGGGCGTCTTATCCTATGACGCCGAATAGGAATTGTCTTTCTTCTTATATTAACAAAGAAGGAAATTCAATTATTATGGGTAATGGTGCTATTTGTAAGTCGAAAGGCATTGGTTCCGTGCAAATTCGGATGTTTGACAGAGTGTTTCGTACTCTCACTAATGTACGTTATGTTCCGGGACTTCGGAAGTCTCTTATCTCTTTGGGGCAGTTGGATTCTTTAGGTTGTAAGATCGCTGTTGAGAGTGATAGCTTATGGGTTTCGAAGGGTGCGCTTGTGGTGATGAAGGGTGCTAGGACTCATGATGTTTATTTGCTTCAAGGAGTGACTATAGAAAGTGAAACTTGTATGGGAGTTCATAGTTCTGGTGGCTTGGATGCGACTAGATTGTGGCATTTAAGGTTAGGTCATGTCTCGAAGAGGAGTTTGGATATTCTTCGGAAGAGGAAGATGATTGATGGAGAAAGTTTCAACAAACAAGAGTTTTGCGAGGAATGTTGCGTGGGAAAGCAAACAAAAGTTTCGTTCGGCGAGGGAAAACATGATTCGAGAAAGGTTCTTGAGTATGTTCACACAGATATTTGGGGACCGGCACCGGTAGCTTCTTTGGGAGGAGCAAGATATTATATTTCTTTTACTGATGACTTTTTTTGAAAGGTATGGGTGTATGTAATGAAGGCCAAGTCGGATGCATTTGCAAAGTTCAAAGCATGGAAAGCTCTTGTTGAGAATGAGAGTGGCAAGTCTTTGAAGGTTTTATGGTCCGACAATGGCGTAGAGTATGTTTCCAGAGAATTCTTGGAGTTTTGTAAACATCATGGTATTCGAAAGCATTTTACTACACCAGAAGATCCGCAATCGAATGGTGTTGCGGAGAGGATGAACCGTACTCTACTTGAGAAAGCTCGATGCTTGAGATTGACATTGGGCTAAGGGATTTTGGGCCGAAGCTTTGTCAACCGCAGTGCATATTATTAATCCAATTTCGTGCTCGGCTACTGGTAACAAAATTCTGGAGGAAGTGTGGAAGGGAAGGAGCATTGACTTGAGTTATCTTCATGTGTTTGGTATTCCGGTTTATGTGCATGATCCAGGAAATGATAAGCTTGAGTCTAGAGCTTTCAAAGGGGTCTTGCTTGGTTATACGGAAGGTGTAAATGGCTATCAGATTTGGAATCCGAAAACGAAGAAGATTATGAATTCTCATCATGTTACTTTTGATAGGTCAGCTTTGTTCAAGGAGAAGAGCTCGTCGGATGTTTTGGATTTGGTTCATGGTGAATCAAAGGAGAAGGAATTTATTCCCACATTTTGTCCAAGGAGTAGAGAGAGTAGAGTAGTTGGAGATGCTTGTGAGGAGGAAGCAGCTGATGTAACATCATATAGTCCACAGGGTCCCTCTAGTAGTGTTGGCGATACACATTATTCTAGAGAGAATTCGGTTCAAGGTTGAGCCAAAGGTGGTTTGGGAATGGTATTGCTACTCGGGTTGGTCGTCGTGCTATAAGGCCGTCCGAAAGATATGGTGATTGGAACTATCTTACCTTTTATGATAATTTGGACTATGTTGTTCATGTAGTCCAAGATGAGCCAATGGACCTTGATGACGTCATGGAGTCGAGTGACAGGCCGAAGTGGATTTGTGCCATGGAGGAAGAGATGCAATCGTTGATGAAGAACCAAACTTGGGATTTGGTTCCACTTCCTAAAGGAAACCATGCTATTAGGTGCAAATGGATCTACAATGTGAAGAACGGTGGGAGATACAAAGCTAGGCTAGTGGCTAAGGGGTTTGCACAAAGGAAGGGAAAGGATTATGATGAGATATTCGCATCGGTTGTGCGCCATACTTCAACCAGGATATTACTTACCATATTTGCTATTCACGACTTGGAATTGGAGCAACTTGAAATGAAAACCGCCTTCTTGCATGGTGACTTGGATGAAGACATCTATTTGGAGCAACCAAAAGGTTTTGTTGTAGATGGTAAGTCAAATTTGGTTTGCAAGTTAAAGAAATCTCTATATGGTTTAAAGCAATCACCTAGACAATGGTACAAGAGATTTGATCATTTTATGCTTGAAAATGGTTTTGATAGAAGCATCAAGGATGCTTGTGTATATTTCAAGAAGCAGGAAAATGATTGTTACGTGTATTTACTCCTGTATGTAGATGACATGCTCATTGCTTCTAAGGATAAGAATGAAATCAACAATTTAAAACTAAGTTTGAAATCGAAGTTTGAAATCGGAGTTCAAAATGAAGGATCTTGGAGAAGCAAAGAGGATATTGCGCATGGAAATAGAAAGAGATCGAAAGCGTTTTGAGTTAAAATTGACTCAAAAGGAATACATTGTGAAAGTGCTTTGCCGGTTTAGCATGGAGAATGCAAAGGCGTCAAATACACATTTACCTTTGCATATGAAGCTTTGGAGTAAGGAATCACCTATCTTGGAGAAAGACAAGGCATATTTGGCAAGGGATGGTTAGTCGGTATATGGCTAATCTGGGGAAATCGTATTGGGAAGCTATGAAGCTTATATTGAGATATCTTAGAGGCACATCATCTCATGGTCTTGTTTTTGACGATGGTAAGGGGATGAATTGCAAGTTGGTTGGTTATTGTGATTCGGACTATGCCGGTGATAGGGATCGAAGAAAATCAACTTTCGGATATGCCTTCACACTTGGTGGTACGGCCATAAGTTGGAGATCGAGATCGCAGACCGTAGTTGCTTTATCCACTACGGAGGCGGAGTTGATAGCCGTAGTGAAGCCGGCAAAGGAGGCACTTTATTTGAGGCGATTGTTATGTGACTTGGGACTCGAGCATGATAACATCGATGTTCGATGTGATTACTAGAGTGTTATTCAATAAGCAGAGAATTTGATGTTTAGCTCATGGACTAAGCATATTGAAGTGAGAGAGTCATCTCTAGAAGCCATGGATGAAGATAAGCAAGTATATCTTCGAAAAGTGCACACAAAGGATAACACAGTGGATATGTTCACTAAGGCAACTAGTTGGGAAGTTCGAGCATTGCTCGAACTTGATTCGCTTGTTGAAGTGCTAGGTGCCATGGGGTGACACGGTTGAGGGAGGAGCTTGGTTATGGATGAGGAAGAGTATCGGTGAGAGATTGTGATTCTATCTGCTTGGTGAGTGCTAGTTTATACTTAGCACTTTAGTCTTTGGTGAGACGGTTTAGGATTTGGATGTTTTCAACACTTCATTAGCGGCCGGGGGCTTTGCGTGAGCTCATTGATGGAGTGCAATGGGTGGTGGCTTTGCCAGAGCCCATTGGGAAAGCATTCATGTTTGGTTGAAGGTAGAAGTGGTGATGGTGATATCGATTGTTGATGATGGGTTATGATAGACATCTGAGCTTTGGGATTTGGTAACTCGAGAGTTATGACAGATGTCTGCCATCTTGTGACAGACGTCTATCAACAGGCTTACTGCAGCCTAAAAGTTGCGACAGACGTCTGAGAGGTTATGACAGACGTCTGTCGTGGTGCAGTTTTGTTTTTTTGACCCAGAATTTGTGTATTCGCTTGTAGGGTTTCAAGGGGCAAATCGGGTATTTGTCAATGAAGGATGGTTCAATATATAAGCTATTTTCTGGATTCGAGACAGGGAGACGGCAGAAGATCAAGGGTTTAATCTAGGTTTTATCCTCCATTAATTAGGGTTTATCTAAACCTAATTTTCTTCAATTCTCTTCTCCACAAATCAATTCTATTAGAATTTTGATCATCGTAATCAATCTCTTGTACTCTTCTCATTGGTATTAATAAAGTTCTCTCTCAAAGTGGATGTACACTAACAAGGCGTTAGTAGAACCACTATAAATCAGTGTGTGATTTATTTTATCGTTATTGCTTTGATGATCTATTGCTTCTTTGGAGATTGTGATTGGTTTTGGATTGGATTGAGATATTGATTGGTTGTTTTTGCACTTCTTACCACATTCTCGTTTTATGCTATGCTTTGGGGTTTTGATTTAGGTGGTCTCGAGTTAGAATTTCCTACAGCACTATACATTAAATAAAATTGATTCACTGCAATGCATACTTCACTAGATTTCATTATAAAGTGCATCAAATAAAACCGATTTATTGCACATTTTGCTAAAATATCATTCCAAAATGCATTAAGAAACCCTCTACCAATCTTATATGGCTGCTTAACAATAACCGCGGTTGAAGAAAAGATAAGAAAGTAATTTTTGGAAACATATATGGGTCTACACACAACTGGTAGTCTGTGATAATGGACTGATGTGGATACTCGAATAAAAGACCATATGTATTTTAACTTTTTATCGCTCACTTGTATACACTAAATATGAGTTTTCAAAGCAGGGTCCGGTTAGGTTAAAATGGAATAGGGTTGGATATACATTAATTTTGATCCATGTATGGTATTACGTGTGGATTTGGAGTATCAGAATGGAGGGTTGTTACACTTTCACTGATAGCATGATGTGATCGCCTTTGCGCATTGGGTTTCACATTCCAAATCTTACCTATGATGGGTCAACTAATTCATAAGATTTCTTAAATCGATATGCTCCGATGGAGGTGTAAAGGCTTGCTTGATGTTTACCATCAACATTTTGTTTATTCTTCTCCGAAGTGGCTCAACGTTATCCTAGGAATTCCATAAGTTCATGTGATCGGTTAAATTCAGACTTCTTTGTTAGGAACATGGCTATAGCATTTTGATAATAAAAACCATATGAAAATCCAATTAGCGATTTTATTGAGTTGTTTCAGGGACAATAGCACTTATATAGAAAAGTAAATATAATGATAATCAATGGAAGCTCACATAAAGCTATTTATCTAAAAAAAATTAATATAAAGCTATTAGAGTAAAGATATGCACTACAGAAGACTCGATGTGGTGATAGTAATTCATATGCAAGTCACACCAACACTCAAAGAAGAATCAGAAGACAAAAACATAAAAGTTCGTATTGTGTGACGGTTATCGAGTCATTAGAATAAGAATATGTAAAACTGAAAAAATGATTTTCAGATCATTTCAATCTTTTTCATGGCCACTGGAATACATTCTAATATTTTATAGAATTGTTTTTTCTTTTTCAGAGATAGAAAAAAAATGAAAAACGGATTATATATTGCGAAATGGGCGCGAAACAAGGTACAACTACCCAAAGGACCAACCGGTTAACCCTAACCGGTCAACCACCTAGGAAAATTAGTTAATGGTTCTGGGGCATTCTTGCATTTTTGTATGGCATTGCTCGATTATTACACCTTCGGTATCGTCTTTTGACTTGTTTCTCTTCCTCTTCGCTCCAAGGATATTTCTAATAGATATAACACTTCAAATAATTCCCTATAAACCTATATAACGACCCAGCCATATAGATCAGGGTTTAACCAATTTATTCTAAGTTTTATACGTTCGTTTCTATACTCTCTGATCTATGTTGTTCTCAATCGATTTCTATTTCATTTGATCTCTGATCCTTCACCTCTAATTATATCCATAATCAATTTATACGATCAGTGATCATTCAATCCACTACCTTAAGATTCTTGTCTGTTTTGTCTCCTAATCCTCTACACCTTTACTCAGAATCATTTATGGTAGTTATAGGAGTATTCTAGTATAGTGTTGAAGTATCAATGTATTCAGACATAGGAAGTCAGATTAGTATTACTACTAGGTAGTTGAAGTCTAAAAGGTCAGTAAATTTGAAGCCTTGTTGCAGTGTCCTCAAAAGAATAGTTGTGAAGTCCTGTGCAAAGTTTAAGGCATCTTGAAATCCTATTCGGTTGTTTTGACAGTTGTAGATATATGTTCCTCCAGATGAAGTGAAGGTTGTTTAGTAGAAATTCCAGAGGGAGTTCTAAAACTAGACGTCGGATGAAGGTCTGAACTAGTGTAAATTGACTATATGATCTACTTCATATTTATTCCACTGCATTCTCTAGTACATACATTTGTACTTGGCCACATTATATGATCTTGATCGAACTGGGCCAGTCGAAAGCTGATGAAATAGGTAGATCAAGAAAGTCATATTTTGGATCTACCGGGCCTATGAAGTCTAAAAATTACCATATTTAATCTAATGAAGTTTTAAATAACATCATATTTTATTTAATTTGGTTAAAAAGAAAATTTTCATTTATATGTATTATAATGAATATATCAAATACATTCATATGTTTAAAGTGTAAGTGTAGAATATAAGTAATGTATATATGTGTATCTAAACATGTAAATTTTTAGAGAAGGAAACCTTTTATTTCCTTCTCTTAACCTGTGTAATTAATTAAGGAAAGGTGAGGCTGTAAAAGCAGAAAGAGAAACCTTTCACTTCCCTCTCTTTAGTAATATTAATTGACATATTAAAAGATATTTATACCTAGATTTGCATTTTACATATATTGTGAGTAGCCATTAGTCCCTTTACACAGGCCATTATTGTTCAATGTTTTGGTTTAAAATATATGCATATATGTATAATTAAGGAAATGTCTAAAATTATATTTTATGATTTTGCGTAAATGTTCATTTTATAAGGTTGAGTTAAAACACAAACATACATGGGTTTACACATAAATAATGGAAAACCTTGTCATGATATCAAAAACAACATATGTATGGAAGGATTAGAATCTACTATTTCCACAAATATGTATGTGTGTGTGTATTAATAAAGTCAAATCAAAATTTCAATTAGAAAGGAGTAAAATGATTTAAGATTTTACATAAAAACCACTTATCAATTGTTAAATGGAAATAGTTTTACTTTAATGCAAAAACTACCAAATAGAATATATTCAAACCAAAATGTTTGTCGATTGTTATTAATCAAAACTGTTTTTTTTTAAACATGAAGCATATATGTATATACTTAAATAAAAGATTTCCAATCAAATGGTATTGATTAAGAAATTGTTTGAAATCAAAATAATTAAAAGTTGATCAAAACGGTTTTCAATCAAAATTGTTTGAAAAACCATGTAAGCTATATATATATATATATATATATATATTTGTGTGCTTGATCAAAATTTACAATCCAAATTATTTTTTTGAATAATAATTGCAAAACAACATCAAAACAAATCAGACAATTTTGGCACATGTAAATCCATTATAATGATTTAGATCTGAACTACAGTTAAACAACAAAGAGTCAAATGTGATGAAGAAACTAAAATATATTTTAACATAAAGGTCATACAATCAATTGAGATGTACAAAATGGATCTAAATGAAATCAGCATGATGAACATAATGTAGACATGACAAAACTAAATCTGAAATATGTTACAATTAAACAAAAGCATTTCATAATCAATTATATAATTATATGAATTTGTAATTGTAGGTAGTACCTTGCTATTGCCCAAGAAACAACCTTGAATATTGAATCTTTATTGCTCTATTTGAAACCTTGTTTACCAATTCCAAAAGGCGCAACCCAATTGAAAAAGCAATACACCGTTCCTTTCGATTTTTAATTGAATATGTGTTATACTTGTTGGTTATATTTTGAGAAAGGGAATTTTTGCCATTGTTAGATGAAAGAGGTGGATGCACAAACCCTAGAAAGAAAAAAAATGAGAAAATAGTGGCAAAAGATATTTAAATAGCACAGGAAAGAAGGGACCTATAGATAAAAGAATATTTTTCTTTTCTTAGCCATTTGCACATCTTTTGGAATCAAATTACAAATCAATTCCTCTCCATCATGGACGGCCATATATGTCTCTCAATTGGGCCACAAATCAATTTCAAGTCAGACATGTGTGTGTATTACTTTTATATACGCACTATTTTTAATGCTGATCAAAAGAATTCAAAAAATTATAAATAATATTTCGTAAATATTAATTTATTTATTTAATTATAACATTTATAATTTAATTAAATTGGATGGTAGATGAAGGATTCAACATTACGGTTGTATCGACTCTTTAGATGCAAATTCGGCCAGCGATTAGTATCAAACAAATTGAATACTAATGTTCACATGTCACCTTAGTTAGTGCTGTGAAATTTTAGCCAAATTTATCGCTTATATTGCTTCGGTAAAATCCAAGTTTACATATTTAAGCGTTACCCAATAGTGACAATTATGTACACTAATTATCTTCTTCAAAACTATACCGTATTAGGACTAATAGAATTTGGCAATTGTCAAAATTCAAATACCTTCTACATTCAACTTTATAGTCCAAAAACGATTGTCTTTGGTTCAATAATAACAACTATTTTAATTGAAATGCTCTAGCCAAAGACTTTGACTTTTAGTTGACTTAAGTTGACCCCGTGATACTAACACCATATAACCAAGGAGACGATTTTGGTTATTGATTTAGATTTATATAACAAATTACATAATTACCTCTAGAGCATACCCTAACTCTATCAATCCCCCACTTGCAATTAAGGTCAATTATGGAATCTTATTCTAACTTCTTTGATTGGTTTTCTCAAAACTAATCGAGTCGGTCCCTTAGTGAGCGGGTATATTTTTTTATTTTAATTATCTACTATGTCAATCAACTTTCTACAATGCTGATAAACTACCTTTATCATGTGGAACTATTCATAGTATGATTCTTGACTTCTTGTGAGCTCTTTCATTGTTATCATATAAACATGCTGTAGTATTCTCAATACTTTGAATCACTCCTACCTCAGTTATAAATTTGTGCACTTTATATTTATACATTGCTTTTATTTTGGCGCTATTCAAGGTGACGTACCTAGCATTTTCATCGAATCAGCCACGAGCTTTCATTTGGAATAGGTACAACTTAAATATCCTTAACTAAGGTTTGAACATGAATTGGATATTGACATATCGACATATTATACTCGATAGCGCTTATGAAGTTTGAGTCGGTACACTCCTTCATAAGAAGTTCGTTGTTTCTTTAAACAATTCTCTAGTATTTCAAAATTTTTTTTCAAGAATAAAATGGAGCAAACTTTCTTCAACGGGGACTAGGGCAATGTTTTCTACCGTTGCCCACATTTTCCCTCTACCTACCTCCGCTTTTAAACACTTATATTTCCCATATGCCCTAGCTTTCCTCGTTGTTTTCTTTACTCCTTTCTCCCTTTACCTGATTCCTTTTTGCGATTGTTTTATCCCCTTCTAGTTCTACTTCTTTCCCACGCTGCTCTCTCGGATCCGGTTCTGCTAGGTCTTTGCCTCCCCTGTGCCCCTTCCAGTATCACTGGAATCTCTTATTGGGTTTCAGACTTAGCTTTTGAAATTGCAATCGAACTTTAGCGCCTCATCTTTTTACTGACGTGGTGTTAGGTATTCTAGATGGATTTTCTTTGGGATGCGGTGTGTGGGTTATGGTTATGGTAGGTTGCTTCTTCATTTCTGGCACCGTTTAGTTTAGCCGCAAGCTGCATCTCGCCATGTCGATTTCCCACTATCTCATTGCCTGGCCTCGGTGATTGCTCTACAACGGGGGTTAGATTTTTGATGTTGGTTTCCATGCTAGGTGGCTGGGCGTGTTGTAACCTAAATGTGCTTGCTTAATCTACTGCTATTTCGTCCTGGAGATCATGGGCTTTTGGTAGTTTTTTCACTAGAATTCTCTATATGCTACTATTTCAGCTTCATGCCTCAATTATACGTTCACACTATTGTCTTCCAGGTAGTTATTGATTATTTTGGCCATGTTTGTTGCTTTTGTGACGTGCCTCTAAAATTTGTTTCTACTATTTTGGAATAGTTTTTATCTTGGGTCCTTTGGTAATTTTTCATGTTATGCAAGTTTCTTTGGATATTGGTTGCTAATCTTCTTTAATGTCTTCCTCTGCCTGCTTGGTTATCTGCTTCTCTTTGGTATATGTTATTATTATTGCTTTGTTGTGCAGTGATCAGGAAATCAGTTTCTTTTTTAGTGCAAGCTTATCTATGGGTAGTATTTACAGCCTGTGCTGTCTTGGAATTTCGTATGGAAGTGCTTGAGGAAATGGTCATAGTCAGTTTTTCTTTTGTTAGATATGAATGTTATTGGTGATGCTTCCTGCGTGAAGGTTATATGCGACTACATGTGCAGCCTGTATTAGTAGTTTTGGCAGGTTGCCAAACTTCAATCCTATAGCTAGTTTAGTCGTTTCTAATAGTTGCTGATGTTAGGAAATCAATTCTATGGTTTCGATGATAACAACTATACAATGGAAATCGAATGTACATATATATCTATATTTACAGATAGTTGATAGAGTAACGTCACCAAAGAGACTAAAGCAACACTCAAGAGAAGAATCAAAAGACGTCAAATCAGAAGAGATTGAAGAGAAATAGGACATGCACAAGATAAAGCAACATGCACACTTTCAAACGTCTGAGAGCACTATCCAGACGTCTGAATGATTCCTTTGGTTCATAACAGAAGCAAACAGACGTCTGGTTACCAACGTCAGACGTTTGAAAAGTATCCAGGCTTATAACAGATATGAAGACCAGACGTCTGAGGTTACTTTCCAAACGTCTGATTCGAGACTCGACTTGCAGTTTCAAAGCTCAACTGCCACATTCGAAAAGACACATTCACTTCTCTTTGTCGCAACTCTTCATCACCATCAGAAGCGACTTTACGGAGATTACAGCAGATGCAACTATACAAGAAAACTCTTCATCACTATAAATAGCATCAGGAATTCAAGAGAAGATAACAACCTGACTTACATACTCTCTTATCTCTTGTACTCTGTTTATTCCTGATCTATAAGCAATCAACTACTTGTAATCAACTCTTCCATATATATAGAACTCCTCATTCAGATATTCTCTAGATAGATATATATTGGAAGCACTCTTGTACTCAATAGTCAACATCCGTGTTACAAAACACATTCTTGACAAAGAAACTCTGCTATTGTAAACCTGTTCCTCCGGGTTAAGCGAGGGTTAGTTGAAAGGAAATTCCGAAAAGGAGCTTCGGGACTGGACGTAGGACGGGAGGTCCGAACCAGTATAAAATACCGGTGTGATTACTTTCATTTACTGTGATACTATCGTTTATATTGTTATATTATATAGTTAGCTGTTTATACTTGCATATAATCTATACGATCCACTCATATAGACTTTCAATTGGTATCAGAGCAAGGTTCGTTTAAAAGAACAGTAACACGTTTTTTTAAATCATTCTAATATGGAAAGTATATTTCAAGAAGGACAATCCACAGCACGACCCCCACTTTTTAATGGCTCTAATTATTCATATTGGACTACACGTATGAGAATTTTTATGGAAGCTAATGGTTTAGAAATTTGGTCAGCCACTCAAGATAAATATGAAGCTCCAACTACTGCTATGAACACATGGACCGATGCACAAAAGACCTTAGCATCAAATAATGCTAAAGCTATGAATGTTTTGTTTTGCTCACTTGACAAAAATGAATTTTCACGTGTCATGTTATGTACAACTGCATTTGATATTTGGCGTACTTTACAAATTACACATGAAGGTACAACAAAGGTTAAACAAACTAAAATTTCAATTTTGCAAAATCAATTTTCATCATTTAAAATGAAACACAATAAAACTATAGTAGACATGTATTCTAGATTTCAAACTATTCAACATGATCTTATGGCATTAGGAGTTAAGTTTACTGATTTTGATTTAGTTTCTCGAATACTCAACTCTTTAACACCTGATTGGGAAAGAAAGGTATTAGCTATTGAAGAAGCTAATGATCTCTCTACTCTCAAAGTTGAAGAGTTGGTAGGAAATTTGTTGTCCTATGAAGCTAATTTGCAGGCACGTAAAGAATTAAATTCGGAGACGAAGAACATAGCATTTCCATCAATAAAGAATGATGACTCAGATTTAGATGAAAATGAGATAGTATTCATTGCCAAAAACTATAATAGATTCAAGAAATTTAGAAAGATGACCAAGTTTCAAAAAGAAGGAAAAACCAACTCAACAAATCTATCTCAAATTAAGTGTTATGAATGTGATCAATACAGACACATGAAAAAAGATTGCCCAAAACTTAACAACGATAAAAAGAAAAGCAAATTGGAAAAACTCAAAAAGAAGAAGGCTTTCAAGGTAACGTGGGATGACTCCGATTCTTCATCTTCAGAAAGTGATAGCGATAGTGACGGAGAACAAGCTAATGTGTGTTTTATGGCACAAAAAGATGAGGTATGTCCGGAACTTAGCTATGAAGAATTACTTGAACTTAGCATAGAATTAGATGATAAATTTAGACAAATAAAAAAATTGAACAAAGAATATATAGTAAAAGAAAATAGATTAGAACTTGAAGTAGGAATGTTGAAAGATGAAAAAACTATTTTAGAAGAAGAACTTGAAATATCTCAAGAAAAATTAAGAAATAATGTGATAGACAGTGAGAACATTACTCTAGAAAAAGAGAATTTGCTAAAAGAAAATATTGATTTTAAAAAGGATATTGAATTATTGAAAACAGAAAATAGAGAGTTAAAAGAAAAATTAGATAAAATTACCAATAATGTGTCAAAATTCAACAAAGGAAAACAAGATTTGGAAAATCTTATCAAAACATCAAAACCATCGGGTGATAGAAATGGAATAGGATTTAAAAAATGCTCTAAACAAAGAGAAAATAATGCTAAAAATATTAGTTATATAAAAACTAGAAGTTTATCTAAACAAAAATTGAATACCAAAAATGTGAAAATTTGGGTTCCTAAAACAAATAATAAATTGATTAGACAAAAGCATATCAATAATTACTTAGAAAATGTAGTTTATAATAAAAATTATATTTATAAAGGTACCAAACCATCTTGGGTATGGCTATAATTCTGAAATAAAGGTGTGACCACCCATACATAATTCTACTTGCATGCATTTCATATTTGTAATGCAGGAATTACCTATAAGACTATTAACATGCAATGGCTTATCAACAAAAACACATGTTAACCCTAGTTTCTGAACTATGTCACATGAAATAAAAGAGTGTGTAGCTCCTGTGTCATAAATAACTGATATGGGTATGCCTTTAATGAATAATATACCTTCCACTTGGCTAGGTGCTTCCATGGTCTTGCCCTTCCCTTCAAGTACAGCCACCCTTGCCATTTCTGGACACTGCCTTTTCATGTGCCCCTCTTTACCACAGTTGTAGCACCTAAGAACAGTTGACTTGGGTGCTTGGCATTTGGTCTTTATATGGCCTTCCTTCCCACAGTTGTAACAGATCACTTTAGGTTTCTTATTGTCAGAGCTTGCCACCTTACTTCCTTCTTTGTTCATTGCTTCTCCCTTCTTCTTCTCATATGGGTATGATCTATTCTTCCCTTTCTTGTTATTCCTGAAATTCTTAAACTTTTCCCTGGCATTGTCATGCTGCTCAAATGACAATGTCAAGTCCATAACTTGATCAAAGGTTCTGTCTTTGTATGGTAACATGGCTCTACTCAATCCAGCATTTAATCCCTGAATGTACCTTGCATTCCTTGAAACTTCATCTGGGATTAGTACTGCCCCATACTTGGACAACCCTTCAAATTTCTGAGTGTATTCAGTGACACTCATAGATCCTTGCCTCAACTTGATAAACTCCTCAAGTAATGAAGCTTTTGCTGAGGCTGGGTCAAATCTGGCTTCTAACATTTCTTTGAACTGATTCCATGTGATCTCTTGCTCTTGCCTGCCTGCAATGATCACTTCCCACCAATCCAAAGCAAGGCCTTTTAGTTGTCTTGAAGCTATTTGCCTTCTTCTCTGGTCATTAACCTGCATATCTGCAAAGATCCTCTCCACTGTTCTTAGCCATGTTTGGACACCCATGACATTTTCTGTGCCATCAAAGCTACTGCCTCCTAAGTGTGTATATGTTTTAAGCAATTTGGACAGCTCCTCATGAGGATTATCTACTCTAGGTGCCATCCCATCCCTTAATACTCTAACAAAATCTTGCATGTTAATCATTGGGGGATCAATGGCCATTCCAGTTGTCTGTTCATCATGATTTTCCTCCCTTTCTCCAGCATCCTGGGGATTGATCCTAATAGCTCTGGGCCTCTATTGACATTTCTAGTATGGTTAGTTCTAATTCCTATTCACTACTTCACTTTTTAAACTAGAAGTGAACTCATTCATACATAATAAGTAAAACAACCAATGCAAACAGTACAAACAATGCACACAGATTCAACCAAGTATTTGTATTGGCTATGTATTTAATAACATAGCTCTGATACCAACTTAAGCAACCCTCCCTAGTCTACAAATTGTTTGAGTGACTCAATTTAGTTTATGCTAAATTCGGGGTTACTTACTTCCAAAACAAACTATTTCCTTTTTTTTCATCATTTTATTTATTTCCCAAGATCCAACTTGATCAATATAGAAATATTGATATACTTCTTGTAAAAAAAACTATTTGTATGTACATATAAACATACAAATCATTTTAATTCTAATATCAGAGTTTTTTTTTTGAATAAAGAATAACTCAGTTTATTCTAAACAAAATAACTATGTTTTAGCCATAGTAAAAAGGATTGGGAAAAACCCTCTCCCATTTAAATCTTTGTGCAATTATTTTCAAATTAATTCTTGTTTGTTTGTTTGTGTTTACCTCTGTATATTTAATGAAACATGTGAGTTGAGTCATAACACTTAGACTTTTGCAATATGGCTTTTCAGATAGCAAAGCAGAAGGTTGTGCATGCTTCTGTGCACTTGTGTGCACATAAACATGTACAACTGCTATTTACTACACCTTAGTTTGCAGATTGATCAACTTGATTAGGTTGGATCCCTATACTGTCTTGTTATGATTACTATCTCTGCTTATTCATTTAAAACCTCAAACTCATACAAAAATCTGAGTTCATGCTTCCTTTGTTTTTTTTCCTTTTCTACCTATGGGTTTATCCTTACTTCATAATGTTACAGTTAGTTTGTAAATAGGTTCTAACCTCTAAACAATCTAACACATATGTATACATTACTGGTTCACATATGCTTCAGATTTACTACTGAATTCACTGCTTGACTCATGAAAATTTGCATACTTACAGGTTATGATATAAAGCTAAACACATTTATCTTTTCTACTAAAAGCAGTTTCATCCCATAATAACCTTTTAGACCATTCATTACATCACCATCAAAATCCAGCACAAATACAATATTATTACAGAAAGTCTTCTAATTAAAAATAAAACATGAAGGACATTCTTCAGCAAACATTCATAGTTCACTGAATCACCAAATTTCTTCTTAGCATCACACATCTGCATCTTATCACTTAGCCTTCTCTTTTCCTGTAGACATCTCATGATCTGCTCCATAATACATATGAAGCACCCATTTGATGCAAGCAACAAACAGGTCAGACTTATGTCTGGTGTGAGTAGAATCACTTGTTAATGCATAAAGACTAATGAAGTATGTTCCATTATTATAGTTTCTGTTCTCAGAGGCTAAATATTTTATTCAAGATAACAAGTCTCCTTCTCATGTTCAAATTTACAAAGTGTTTATCCAGTGGTGTATGTGTAATGACAAGTGTGTATTCTTAGACTAACTTGTCATCAAAAACATTGGTCCAGAAATCCTATCAACCATCATACATACACACAAGTTGGTGCTAACACCCAAAACATGCACAATCATACATAAACATGCACAGACCATATTCATGGTATTGGGCCAAAGTATCAAACCTGAGTCTACATGTTAGGACTCCCATATACTTCTAGCCTATTTACCCTTGCATGTATATTTATTTCATGTTATTCTAAAGTCCAGTATTACATTCATGGTTGCACTGGTGCACACTGCCTAGAACCACTACCTGGTTTCCAGTGCACTATAAGCTATTTGGGCATAAACATGCCATGTGCAAACTCACACCCCAGCCTTGATGCGAGCCAACCACTATGTCATACCCACTTCCCTCATACCCAACCTGATAGAGGTGACCCACATCCTTAGTTTAATCACTAAGTTCTTTCATATGACCCAATATTACATATGCAGTGTCATGCCCAAAACTGTGGTATGTTAACTAATATGTGCTAGCAGTTTTCATACATCCATCAGTCATTCACCCATTCATCCATTCAACAATTTAATCAGTCACACTTGTAGATATTTCAAGTCAGTTTCATTCAGAGATATATCTTTAGCTAAGCATAGGTCTGAGCATTTTAGAAAGTGAAATGCCTCTGTGGTTTCCCCAGTAATAAGGTTCTCACAATCAATCCACATATTAAAGTGTGTTTGCTTGTTACTCAACCCTATTTCCAAAGAATACTTACTGATGGATTAGGACTCAACACATGGAAATTCCATTGCACCCCAACCATCTTTTCAGTTGCAAGACATAAGCCAGAGAACCCCTTCCTCTTACTGCCTTGCATCCTACTTTCCTTATTAATCCATGCTTTAACTAAAAATATTTCTCAAATTCATAAACATATAAATAAATCAGTTGTTATTCCTTCAATAAGTTGTCATATATAAACAAGCATAGGTTGAGTGACAACAAAGCAATGAAAGTCACAAAATCTCAGGAACAACAGAAAATTTCTAAACTAAGAAAATGCAAGCAAAACATCAAACATAAATTAAAATAACTAAAGGTTAATGGCTACCTTTCATAGGTCTTAATGCCTTGCCAAGTGAGGATTTACTCACCATAGTTCTCCTTCCCAAGTCTTGGTTCAGGCCTGCCATTGATTTTCTAAACTGCTGCCTATTTTTTTTTCTAATTTTTGTTTCCTGGTTCTAACATGTAACCGTAGGAAATAATGATGTATATAAGGGAGTTACTAGGGTTTTAAGGTTAGTTAAGTAATTTACTTTTATCAGAATTCCCATCACCATTTCTGGTTTCACCCATAGTTCACCCTCTCCACTTTCCTTTCCCACCATTTCTTTTTTTCCTTGTCTTGGCTACTTTTGGCAAATTTCTCCACATATTATTTGCATGACTGTGGCTCAGACATTATTTGTCTTTTCTAGTTTTAATCATGTATATAAACCTATTTGTATAACCAGCTATATGTGTGTATGAATCAAACATTTTGCACATCATATATATTCATGCATTTCCTACCTACACAAGCAACTATGCTCCTATTTAATCTATGGAAATTAAGACTAAAGTCTGCCTAAGTTATTTATGTATTGTAACTAGGCTAATGTGTACACACTAACAAGTCATGTACTCATTTGTTATTACTGCTATTTTGTATTTATTTATAAGGCCTTTACTCACAAAAGTGCCTTGTTCATGTAGCTGACTAAAACAGTGTGCACATGCACAAGAGCATGCACACTCATACACACACAAGTATTTTCAGAGAAAAAGTTTTATTTTAATTAATTGTCTTTGTTTTATAAAATATTCAAAATACATATATACATATATTATATTTTTTTTATATATATACTTGCCTAACTATGGGCTGTCACATACACCCCTTCTTTAAGAAATTGTGTCCCACAATTTAACATCTTATTCCTGTGTTAGTCACATATCAACACCATCATAAACACATACTCTTAATTCAACCAAAGCACACATCAAGCAAGCACATTCAACACTGAATACTATGTTTAACTAACTGAATACAAGCATAAATGATAAATTACCTCTAATCTAATTGTCAGTTGCAAATAGTTGAGGGTACTGGACTTTTATCTTGTCCTCAACCTCCCATGTGCAATCATTAGGGTCTAGACTCCACTGCACCTTTACCAGTTTAATAGTTTTGTTCCTCAATTTCTTATCATCTTTAGCTACAATGCCCACTGGCTCCTTCTCGTAAACTAAATCTGGTCTAACTTCTACTGGGTTTTGTGGCTGAATCACTGAAGCTTCATCATGTACACATTTTCTCAATTGTGATACATGAAATACATTATGTATTCCACTCATTTCTTCTGGCAACCTCAACCTGTAAGCCATCTTTCCTATTCTTGCTATGATCTCATATGGCCCTATGTATCTCGGGGTTAGCTTCCCTGCCTTACCAAATCTCAACACCTTCCTTATAGGTGAGACCTTCAAATACACAAAATCTCCTACTTCAAATTCAAGTGGTTTCCTTCTTCTATCTGCATATGATTTCATTCTGTCTTGTGCTGCCTTCATTCTCTGTCTGATCAGTGTGATCTTATCATTTGTTTCTTTCACATGATCTGGTCCTAACATCACCCTATCTCCTACCTCTAACCAGCAAGCAGGTGACAAACAAGGCCTCCCATATAGAGCTTCATAGGGAGCCATCCCTATACTACTCTGGTAGCTGTTATTGTAAGCAAATTCTGCTAAATGAAGGTAGTCTTCCCAATTACCACCATGGTCAAGTACACAGGCTCTAAGTAGATCCTCCAAAAATTTATTAACTACTTCTGTCTGGCCATCAGTTTGGGGATGGTAGGCTGTGCTCAAGCACAATTCAACCCCCATTGCCTGTTGAAAACTACTCCAAAACTTTGATGTGAATATGGTGTCTCTGTCACTAATGATAGTGGTAGGAACTCCATGTAGTTTTACGATTTCTTTCATGAAAATTTGTGCCAATTTTGGTGCATTTCTATCACTCTTTACTGGTATGAAGTGTGATGATTTAGTCAACCTATCTACCACCACCCAAATACTATCATTACCTCTCTTTGATCTTGGCAAGCCATCAATGAAATCCATTGATATGCTTTCCCATTTCCACCTTGGAATTTCCAGAGGTTGCAACAGTCCACTGGGTCTTTGGTACTCAGCCTTGACTTGTTGGCAAGTCATGCATCTTGCCACATACTCACCCACACTCCTTTTCATTCCTTTCCACCAATAACTCCTCTTTAGATCATGATACATTTTAGTACCACCTGGATGTATGGTGTACTTAGACTTGTGATGAACATCCATGATTTTTCTTTGTAGTGCTTCTGTGCCAGGCACACATAGTCTTCCCTTGTATCTCAAAAATCCTTTTTCATCCAATTCAAACTTATCAATATTTGAACCATTCCTTAACAGTTCCTTCTTCTCTCTTAGGAATGCATCCATGTCTTGAGACTGATTCACTTCTTCCACTAAGTCTGATTTTATTGTGATAAGGCTGAGCTTGCCATAGTGCTCCATGTCCTCATCTATCACCATAGTTTGCCCTTCCACACTTTGCACTTCCACATCAGATAGTGCCAATAACATTTTAAACTCCTCTATCATCAATGTAGCCAACTTGGCATGTTGCCTACTCAATGCATCTGCCACTCTATTTGCTTTTCCTGGTGTGTACATAATGTCCAAATCATAGGCAGTAAGGAATTCCACCCACCTATGTTGTCTCATGTTCAAATCTTTTTGAGAAAATAAGTATTTCAAAGCTTTGTGGTCAGTATAAAGCTCAAATTTTGCTCCTAATAGGTAGTGCCTCCAAAGCTTTAATGCATACACCACAGCTGCCAATTCCAAGTCATGTGTTGCATACTTGGTCTCACTTGGTTTCAATTGCCTTGATGCATAGGCTATTACTCTACCATCTTGCATAAGAACAGCCCCTATACCTGACCCACATGCATCAGTGTACACTACAACATTATCATTGCCTTCTGGGATTTTCAGCACTGGAGCTTCCATCAGTGCTTTCTTCAATTGGTTGTATGCCCCTTCACACTTCTCAGTCCATAAGAAAGGTTGGTCTTTCCTTGTTAGCTTAGTTAATGGGGTTGCTATTTTAGCAAAGTCTTTTATAAATCTTCTGTAGTATCCAGCCATGCCCATGAATGATCTTATCCCAGTAACATTGCTTGGTCTCTTCCATGCTTTACTGCCATGACCTTACTAGGATCTACTGAAATTCCTTCTTGAGAAATTATATGGCCTAAGAATTTTATTTCATTCTTCCAGAAGGAACATTTTGCAAACTTGGCTTTAAGGCCTTGTTGCCTTAGTCTACTTAGTACCATGTGCAGATGTTTCTCATGTTCCTCAGCTGATTTAGAGTATACCAATATATCATCGATGAAAATCAGTACAAATTTATCTAAATAATCTCTAAAAATCCTATTCATTAAATCCACAAAATAGGATGGTGCATTGGTCAAACCAAATGGCATTACTAAGTATTCATACAAGCCATACCTGGTATTGAAAGCTGTATACTTGATACTTTCTTCTTCCACTTTCATTTGATGGAAACCAGATGCTAAGTCAAGCCTGGAAAATACCTTAGCACCATTTAATTGATCAAAAAGATCATCAATTCTAGGTAGAGGGTATTTGTTTTTTTATGGTGACTGAGTTTAGTTCCCTATAGTCTATGCACATTCTCAAGGAACCATCATGCTTCTTAACAAATACTACTAGTGATCCCCAATTTGAACTACTTGGCCTAATGAAGCCTTTTTGTTCTAATTCTTCTAATTGTTTCTTCAACTCAATCAGTTCCTTAGGACCCATTCTGTTTGGGTTTTTAATGACAGGGCTTGTTCCTGGCTTAAGTCTTATTTGAAATTCTACTGGTCTATTATGAGGAATGCCATTCACTTCACCAAACACATCAGTGTATTGGTTAACTATGGGTATCTTCTCTAGGCTTGATTCAACTTCACCACTGTTCAAGTTGAACATCCTGCCCATACCCCTATCTTTGGCTGCCTCATACATGACCAAAACTCTTTTGCCATCAGGAAGTGGTAATGAGATTGTGGAATTTTCCAAGTTAATGATAGCACAAAAACCTTTTAACCAATCCATTCCCAGTATAATATCCAACTTAGGGTAATTCAACACATATAATTCTGAAATAAAGGTGTGACCACCCATACATAATTCTACTTGCATGCATTTCATATTTGTAATGCAGGAATTACCTATAGGACTATTAACATGCAATGGCTTATCAACAAAAACACATGTTAACCCTAGTTTCTGAACTATGTCACATGAAATAAAAGAGTGTGTAGCTCCTGTGTCATAAATAACTGATATGGGTATGCCTTTAATGAATAATATACCTTCCACTTGGCTAGGTGCTTCCATGGTCTTGCCCTTCCCTTCAAGTACAGCCACCCTTGCCATTTCTGGACACTGCCTTTTCATGTGCCCCTCTTTACCACAGTTATAGCACCTTAGAACAGTTGACTTGGGTGCTTGGCATTTGGTCTTTATATGGCCTTCCTTCCCACAGTTGTAACAGATCACTTTAGGTTTCTTATTGTCAGAGCTTGCCACCTTACTTCCTTCTTTGTTCATTGCTTCTCCCTTCTTCTTCTCATATGGGTATGCTCTATTATTCCCTTTCTTGTTATTCCTGAAATTCTTAAACTTTTCCCTGGCATTGTCATGCTGCTCAAATGACAATGTCAAGTCCATAACTTGATCAAAGGTTATGTCTTTGTATGGTAACATGGCTCTACTCAATCCAGCATTTAATCCCTGAATGTACCTTGCATTCCTTGAAACTTCATCTGGGATTAGTACTACCCCATACTTGGACAACCCTTTAAATTTCTGAGTGTATTCAGTGACACTCATAGATCCTTGCCTCAACTTGATAAACTCCTCAAGTAATGAAGCTTTTGCTGAGGCTGGGTCAAATCTGGCTTCTAACATTTCTTTGAACTGATTCCATGTGATCTCTTGCTCTTGCCTGCCTGCAATGATCACTTCCCACCAATCCAAAGCAAGGCCTTTTAGTTGTCTTGAAGCTATTTGCCTTCTTCTCTGGTCATTAACTTGCATATCTGCAAAGATCCTCTCCACTGTTCTTAGCCATGTTTGGACACCCATGACATTTTCTGTGCCATCAAAGCTACTGCCTCCTAAGTGTGTATATGTTTTAAGCAATTTGGACAGCTCCTCATGAGGATTATCTACTCTAGGTGCCATCCCATCCCTTAATACTCTAACAAAATCTTGCATGTTAATCATTGGGGGATCAATGGCCATTCCAGTTGTCTGTTCATCATGATTGTCCTCCCTTTCTCCAGCAGCCTGGGGATTGATCCTAACAGCTCTGGGCCTCTATTGACATTTCTAGTATGGTTAGTTCTAATTCCTATTCACTACTTCACTTTTTAAAGTAGAAGTGAACTCATTCATACATAATAAGTAAAACAACCAATGCAAACAGTACAAACAATGCACACAGATTCAACCAAGTATTTGTATTGGCTATGTATTTAATAACATAGCTCTGATACCAACTGAAGCAACCCTCCCTAGTCTACAAATTGTTTGAGTGACTCAATTTAGTTTATGCTAAATTCGGGGTTACTTACTTCCAAAACAAACTATTTCCTTTTTTTCATCATTTTATTTATTTCCCAAGATCCAACTTGATCAATATAGAAATATTGATATACTTCTTGTAAAAAAACTATTTGTATGTACATATAAACATACAAATCATTTTAATTCTAATATCAGAGTTTTTTTTTTGAATAAAGAATAACTCAGTTTATTCTAAACAAAATAACTATGTTTTAGCCATAGTAAAAAGGATTGGGAAAAACCCTCTCCCATTTAAATCTTTGTGCAATTATTTTCAAACTAATTCTTGTTTGTTTGTTTGTGTTTACCTCTGTATATTTAATGAAACATGTGAGTTGAGTCATAACACTTAGACTTTTGCAATATGGCTTTTCAGATAGCAAAGCAGAAGGTTGTGCATGCTTCTGTGCACCTGTGTGCACATAAACATGTACAACTGCTATTTATTACACCTTAGTTTGTAGATTGATCAACTTGATTAGGTTGGATCCCTATACTGTCTTGTTATGATTACTATCTCTGCTTATTCATTTAAAACCTCAAACTCATACAAAAATCTGAGTTCATGCTTCCTTTGTTTTTTTTCCTTTTCTACCTATGGGTTTATCCTTACTTCATAATGTTACAGTTAGTTTGTAAATAGGTTCTAACCTCTAAACAATCTAACACATATGTATACATTACTGGTTCACATATGCTTCAGATTTACTACTGAATTCACTGCTTGACTCATGAAAATTTGCATACTTACAGGTTATGATATAAAGCTAAACACATTTATCTTTTCTACTAAAAGCAGTTTCATCCCATAATAACCTTTTAGACCATTCATTACATCACCATCAAAATCCAGCACAAATACAATATTATTACAGAAAGTCTTCTAATTAAAAATAAAACATGAAGGACATTCTTCAGCAAACATTCATAGTTCACTGAATCACCAAATTTCTTCTTAGCATCACACATCTGCATCTTATCACTTAGCCTTCTCTTTTCCTGTAGACATCTCATGATCTGCTCCATAATACATATGAAGCACCCATTTGATGCAAGCAACAAACAGGTCAGACTTATGTCTGGTGTGAGTAGAATCACTTGTTAATGCATAAAGACTAATGAAGTATGTTCCATTATTATAGTCTCTGTTCTCAGAGGCTAAATATTTTATTCAAGATAACAAGTCTCCTTCTCATGTTCAAAATTACAAAGTGTTTATCCAGTGGTGTATGTGTAATGACAAGTGTGTATTCTTAGACTAACTTGTCATCAAAAACATTGGTCCAGAAATCCTATCAACCATCATACATACACACAAGTTGGTGCTAACACCAAAAACATGCACAATCATACATAAACATGCACAGACCATATTCATGGTATTGGGCCAAAGTATCAAACCTGAGTCTACATGTTAGGACTCCCATATACTTCTAGCCTATTTACCCTTGCATGTATAATTATTTCATGTTATTCTAAAGTCCAGTATTACATTCATGGTTGCACTGGTGCACACTGCCTAGAACCACTACCTGGTTTCCAGTGCACTATAAGCTATTTGGGCATAAACATGCCATGTGCAAACTCACACCCCAGCCTTGATGCGAGCCAACCACTATGTCATACCCACTTCCCTCATACCCAACCTGATAGAGGTGACCCACATCCTTAGTTTAATCACTAAGTTCTTTCATATGACCCAATATTACATATGCAGTGTCATGCCCAAAACTGTGGTATGTTAACTAATATGTGCTAGCAGTTTTCATACATCCATCAATCATTCACCCATTCATCCATTCAACAATTTAATCAGTCACACTTGTAGATATTTCAAGTCAGTTTCATTCAGAGATATATCTTTAGCTAAGCATAGGTCTGAGCATTTTAGAAAGTGAAATGCCTCTGTGGTTTCCCCAGTAATAAGGTTCTCACAATCAATCCACATATTAAAGTGTGTTTGCTTGTTACTCAACCCTATTTCCAAAGAATACTTACTGATGGATTAGGACTCAACACATGGAAATTCCATTGCACCCCAACCATCTTTTCAGTTGCAAGACATAAGCCAGAGAACCCCTTCCTCTTACTGCCTTGCATCCTACTTTCCTTATTAATCCATGCTTTAACTAAAAATATTTCTCAAATTCATAAACATATAAATAAATCAGTTGTTATTCCTTCAATAAGTTGTCATATATAAACAAGCATAGGTTGAGTGACAACAAAGCAATGAAAGTCACAAAATCTCAGGAACAACAGAAAATTTCTAAACTAAGAAAATGCAAGCAAAACATCAAACATAAATTAAAATAACTAAAGGTTAATGGCTGCCTTTCATAGGTCTTAATGCCTTGCCAAGTGAGGATTTACTCACCATAGTTCTCCTTCCCAAGTCTTGGTTCAGGCCTGCCATTGATTTTCTAAACTGCTGCCTATTTTTTTTCTAATTTTTGTTTCCTGGTTCTAACATGTAACCGTAGGAAATAATGATGTATATAAGGGAGTTACTAGGGTTTTAAGGTTAGTTAAGTAATTTATTTTTATCAGAATTCCCATCACCATTTCTGGTTTCACCCATAGTTCACCCTCTCCACTTTCCTTTCCCACCATTTCTTTTTTTCCTTGTCTTGGCTACTTTTGGCAAATTTCTCTACATATTATTTGCATGACTGTGGCTCAGACATTATTTGTCTTTTCTAGTTTTAATCATGTATATAAACCTATTTGTATAACCAGCTATATGTGTGTATGAATCAAACATTTTGCACATCATATATATTCATGCATTTCCTACCTACACAAGCAACTATGCTCCTATTTAATCTATGGAAATTAAGACTAAAGTCTGCCTAAGTTATTTATGTATTGTAACTAGGCTAATGTGTACACACTAACAAGTCATGTACTCATTTGTTATTACTGCTATTTTGTATTTATTTATAAGGCCTTTACTCACAAAAGTGCCTTGTTCATGTAGCTGACTAAAACAGTGTGCACATGCACAAGAGCATGCACACTGATACACACACAAGTATTTTCAGAGAAAAAGTTTTATTTTAATTAATTGTCTTTCTCTTATAAAATATTCAAAATACATATATACATATATTATATTTTATATATATATATATACTTGCCTAACTATGGGCTGTCACACTTTCAAGGTAACGTGGGATGACTCCGATTCTTCATCTTCAGAAAGTGATAGCGATAGTGATGGAGAACAAGCTAATGTGTGTTTTATGGCACAAAATGATGAGGTATGTCCGGAACTTAGCTATGAAGAATTACTTGAACTTAGCATAGAATTAGATGATAAATTTAGACAAATAAAAAAATTGAACAAAGAATATATAGTAAAAGAAAATAGATTAGAACTTGAAGTAGGAATGTTGAAAGATGAAAAAACTATTTTAGAAGAAGAACTTGAAATATCTCAAGAAAAATTAAGAAATAATGTGATAGACAGTGAGAACATTACTCTAGAAAAAGAGAATTTGCTAAAAGAAAATATTGATTTTAAAAAGGATATTGAATTATTGAAAACAGAAAATAGAGAGTTAAAAGAAAAATTAGATAAAATTACCAATAATGTGTCAAAATTCAACAAAGGAAAACAAGATTTGGAAAATCTTATCAAAACATCAAAACCATCAGGTGATAGAAATGGAATAGGATTTAAAAAATGCTCTAAACAAAGAGAAAATAATGCTAAAAATATTAGTTATATAAAAACTAGAAGTTTATCTAAACAAAAATTGAATAACAAAAATGTGAAAATTTGGGTTCCTAAAACAAATAATAAATTGATTAAACAAAAGCATATCAATAATTACTTAGAAAATGTAGTTTATAATAAAAATTATATTTATAAAAGTACCAAACCATCTTGGGTATGGTTACCTTCCTGACGCAGCGGATTAATCAAAACAATGTAGTTCGATGAATGTAGTAGTCGATGGATTGAAAGATACTGAAATGCCCAAATTCGTTGATCCGAAGATACCGAATTCTAGCTATCCCGAACTCGTTGATCGTGCACGATGCCAGGTTCAAAGGTCTTCAATTCTTCAAGCGTTGATCAAGCGCACTTGATTCCGCGAATCGGCTTCTACAATCGTTGAATCGAGCGCACTCGATTAACCGAAAGAGGAGATAGGAGATTACACTCAACTACCAATTGGAATGAAAGCACAAAGCTAACAAAAGAGAATTTTATTCAAAAATCAATAACCTACAAAATGATTCAACTTGCCTATTTATAGGCTACAACTCACGCAGAACAAAAATATTCACAACTCCTAGGTCGGAAACGACCTATAGATGACGACTTACGACCTATCTAAAGTCAGCGACGACCTATGTTTAACATAGCGACTTATCAACATTACAAGTACAACACAACGACTCACTTAGGTTGGTAACGACCTAGTTACATTATTCAACGACTTACCAACATGTTACACAACACATACGACTTATAGAAATACGACCTACGACTTATAAACTTGCGACATACCAGAACAGCGATTTAAAGCAATCAACGGTAGAGATTAACTCGGCAGAGAATCAACGGCAACAGCTTCAGCGACTTAACTCCTGACTCGTTAGGTCATTCACGACCTAACTCTTCACCAATTTTCTCTACCTTTCCTCTGTGCGACTCGATAGGTCGTTCAGGAGACTAAACTAAGTCGTAACTCGGTGACGACTTATCACCTGTTCCGTTAAGTCGTTCCATAACCCAAACACTTCCCTTAAGTCGTTGCCGACGTAAACCTTCGCACTTTTCAACTTGTGTTGCTCCTGTAGCTTTAGGTCGTAACCCAGCACTCTTTCTTATCTCGTTAGGTCGTACACGACCTAAAAACGAGTTAGGTCGTTCCAGCGAGTTATCCCTTAACTCCTTAGGTCGTAGACGACCTACAACTTCGTTAGGTCGCAAAACTGCTTCTTTAAGTCAGTTACAATTTATGCTTCCTTCCTTAAGTCGATCACGACTTATGTCTTTGAAATCTTCTATCATGTTAAGTCGGTAACGACTTATACCTTGGACAAATGAGGGCTGCGCTGCATCATCCTCCCCAGGTTGAGAAAAATTCGACCTCGAATTTGTAAATTTTACATCTTCCCCAACAAACTCATTCCCGTGATATGGTACGAGATGCTTAACATTGAATACGTCAGACGTATACACATCATCTGGCAGCTTCAATTTATAAGCATTTTCATTGATTCTCTTTAGAATTTCCACTGGACCAATCTTTCTCGCTTTCAATTTGTTATAAGCACCCACTGGAAAACGATCTTTTGTCACCACAGCATATACCATATCTCCTTCATTAAACTCAACATTCCTTCATTTCAAGTCTGCAGATCGTTTATACTTCTCATTTGCTTTCTCTAATCGTTCCTGAACGACTTTATGACATTCCGCCAATCCATCAACAAAATCAGCAGCTTTCTTAACTGTCTTCTTTCATTGTGGTATCACCGTTAACTCCAACGGCCCTTTCGGTAAGCTCGAATAAACAATCTGGAATGGACTAAACCCAGTACTTCGATTCACAGCATGATTATGGGCAAACTCTGCCTGGCATAACTTCACATCCCAACTCTTCAGATTATCTTGAACAAGACACCTCAACAAGTTTCCCAACGATCTGTTCACAACCTCGGTCTGTCCATCCGTTTGCGGATGATAAGCACTACTAAATTTCAGCTTCGTTCCCACCATTTTCCACAAACTCAACCAAAAGTGACTCAGAAATCGAGTATCTCTATCAGATACAATGGATTTCGGCAAACCATGTAAATGATATATCTCTTTGAAGTATAACTCAACAACCCGAACGACATCAGTTGTCCTTTTACAAGCGATGAAGTGTGCCATCTTGGAAAATCTGTCCACCACAACGAATATAGAATCATTCCCCCTTTGAGTTCTAGGCAAACCCAAAACAAAATCCATACTGATATCCACCCATGGTTTTACAGGCACGGGTAACGGCATATACAGTCCCGCATTTGTCGCTGTTCCCTTAGAAACTTGGCAAACATGACATCTCTCCACAAACCTTCCCACTTCTTTCCTCATCGATGGCCAAAAGTAAGATTGTGAAATCAACTATAACGTACGGTCTCTCCCAACATGTCCTTCTTCATGTAGCTCCTTCACAATTTTCATTCTCAAACTACAATCAGGTATGCACAATCGATTTCCCTTGAACAGAAAACCATCTACCATCACGAACTCATTCATCTCCCCATTCTTGACTTTATCAACAAACTTCATAAAGTAAGGATCTTCAACAAATAATTCCGGCAACATGTCAAACCCCGCCACTTCAACCTTCATTGTTGTCAATAAATGATTCCTCCTACTCAAAGCATCAGCCACACGATTCGTCACTCCCGATTTGTGTTTCACAACAAATGTAAACTGTTGCAGATATGCAATCCACGATGCATGTCTTGCTGAAATCTTGTCTTGCCCTTGCAAATGCTTCAAGGCCTCATGATCAGTATACAGAACAAACTCTTTCTGGAATAGATAATGTCTCCAGTGTTTAATAGCTTGCACAATAGCATAAAACTCCACATCATATGTATAGTATCGCATCTTTGCTCCTGACAACTTCTCACTGAAATAGGCAATAGGACGACCCCTTTGACTCAACACTCCTCCAATCCCAACCTTTGACGCATCAGTATGTAATTCAAACAACAACTGAAAATCAGGTAATGCTAGGATTGGTGTTGTCGTCAACAATTCCTTGATTCGTTCAAAAGCAACTCCTGCTCCCTCCGTCCATGTAAACTGTTTACCCTTCATACAATCAGTCACAGGCGCCATCACACTACTAAAGTGTGGAATAAACCTTCGATAAAATGAAGCCAACCCGTGAAAACTACGAACTTCCGTTATCGTCTTGGGCTGCGGCCAATCTCTAATCGCTTCGACTTTACTTTGGTCAACCTGTATTCCTTCTTCCGATACAACATATCCCAGAAATAAAACACTCCTCGCCATAAAGACACACTTCTTTGTAGCAGCATAGAATTGTTCTTCACGAAGAATAATTAACACTTTCTTCAAATGTTGAACATGCTCTTCTGTACTCGCAGTGTAGATCAGAATATCATTAAAGTAAACCACCACAAATTTTCCAATGTATGGTCTGAAAATTTGATTCATCACCCTCATGAATGTACTCGGTGCATTCGATAGACCAAACGGCATTACCAGCCATTCATACAATCCTTCCCTCGTCTTGAATGCTGTCTTCCATTCATCCCCTGGTCTAATGCGAATCTGGTGATAACCGCTCTTCAAGTCAATCTTAGAAAAGATTACAGACCCACTAATTTGATCCAATAAATCATCAAGTCTCGGCATCGAAAATCTGTATCCGACTGTGATCTTATTCAATGCTCTACTGTCTGTGCACATCCTCCACGTTCCATCCTTTTTGGGTACCAATAAAGCTGGTACAGCACAAGGACTTAAACTCTCCTGCACACGCCCCTGTTCAAGCAATTCTTCCACTTGCCTTCGCAACTCTTCATGTTCCTTCAGACTCATTCGATAATATGGTCTGTGTGGCAACACAGCACCTGGAACAAGATCTATCTGATGTTGTATATCCCTCAACGGTGGCAACTCCGTTGGTAACTCCTCTGGAAATACATCGTCAAATTCTTTCAAAACTGGTTTAACTTCTTCTGGAATTTCAACTTCTTCACTGCTCTCACGCCCAATTAACAAGAATACTTCCGACTCTTCTTCAACCTCCTTAACAAACTCCTTCAAAGATAACAAAGTTTTGAGCTCTTCAATCTCCTCCAACTTGTTTTCCTCCTGTTGTCGCTTCTTTGGAACTAGAGTAATCTTTGTGCCTTCAAACATGAAACTGTAACTGTTGGTACGCCCATCATGTTGCACCGCCCTATCATATTGCCACGGTCTCCCCAGCAACAAATGACAAACGTCCATATCTACCACATCGCACCAGATTTCATCTTTATATTTCTTCCCAATTGAAAACTTCACACAAGCCCTTCGTCCAACCTTCACCTCCCCACCTTTCCTCAACCAAGCTAGCTTGTATGGTTTTGGATGTTTCTCAGTCTTCAACGCCAACTTTCTCACAGCTTCTGAAGAAATTATATTATCACAGCTTCCAGCATCAATAACAAATTTGCAAACCTTCCCCAGAATGGTACATGTAGACTGAAAAATATTGCTCCTTAACCAACTACAATCCTCCTCTTGCTTTGGTGTTAAACAGGACCTCTTCATCATAAGATTGTAACCTTCGTCTCCCGTCACTTCTTCTTCCTCCTCATCAGGTGGTGAATTGGAACATTCAGCTTCTTCATCCTCATCCTCAACCTCTGCTATCATAGCTCTCTTCTTCGGCTTTGGACATTCGCTACTTTTGTGACCAAATTCCTGACAATTGTAACATTTGAAACCGTTGTTAACCTTTGTCTTCTCAGCCTCCTTCACTACTGGTCTACTGATAGGTTTAGAAACATTAGAACTCCCACCAACACCCTTCACTTGATTGTTAGAATTAGTAAACACACCACTTCCTCGTCGTCCCTGTTTCTCCCAAGCCAACGCTTTCTGATGTGCTTCCGCTACAGATCTGGGATCAAACATGTTAACCATATCCTGAATTTGCATTCGCAATCCCCCAACAAATCTGGCTGTCAATTGTTCTTCTGTCTCCATAATATCATTCCTGGCAATCAGTTGATAAAATTCGTCAGCATAGTCATTCACAGATTTCGTCCCTTGTCTCAAGTTCTGCAAACGTTGATACATCAAAGATTGATAATTGTAAGGTAAGAACGTTGCTTTCATCAATTTCTTCATCTTCTCCCAAGATTCAACTTTTGACTTCCCCATTCGTTCACGTGTAAGTTTGGTTTGCTGCCACCACGCCAAAGCTCTACCCCTCAACCTTGTAGCAACCAACTTCACTCTACGATGCTCTGGAACTTCCTTGAAGTCAAAAATCTCTTCAACATTAGCTACCCAATCTAGAAACTCCTCTGCTTGCATACCACCTTTGAATTCAGGAATTTCAGTCTTCATCCCCGACTCCCATTTGTGATCATACTCAGAGTGATTTCTTCCTTGTCCTCGTCCTTGTCCTCGAACACTACCACCATCATACTCCTCTTCAAAATCAAATGTATATCGTTGTCTATCTCGTCCACTCACATCTCTACTCCCATCACGTCTACCACCATCATCCCTTCTATCTACATTCCTCCGTTCACGATCATTCACGTTCCTCCCACGCCTTTGATCATCATCAACACTTCTGTCTCGATTGGATTGTGGTGAGACTCTACTTCCTCCATGGTTAGATTCTGGTGAAACCCTTCTCCGATTTTGATTCATCTCTGACATCATCTTCTCTAACCGGCCAATTCCTTCGTTAAGCTTTTCACTAAAGTTTTCATTGATTCTTTGCTCCATCTCATCAGCCTCTTCTCTTCGATACAAAGCTTCAACGTTTTGATGTCGATTGGCTCTCCTTGGCGGCATGATTGAAATCTTCACAAATCCTTCAACACTTCAAAATTCAAACACTTTTCGAACTTTGATCCAAAATGAAATGGATCGAAACTTCCACTTTTGTTGCAACTTCGCGATGAACACGATGAACAAAATTCTCGAAACAAGATAGATCCGAACTTCAATCTTCAAAGTAATGCACACACTTCAACTAGTGGCTCTCGGCTATCACTTCAACTTCAAAATGAATAGGCTCCAAGTCTCGATTTAGCTATGATTGGCTAAAACAAGCTCCGATACCAAAACTGACGCAGCGGATTAATCAAAACAATGTAGTTCGATGAATGTAGTAGTCGATGGATTGAAAGATACTGAAATGCCCAAATTCGTTGATCCGAAGATACCGAATTCTAGCTATCCCGAACTCGTTGATCGCGCACGATACCGGGTTCAAAGATCTTCAATTCTTCAAGCGTTGATCAAGCGCACTTGATTCCGCGAATCGGCTTCTGCAATCGTTGAATCGAGCGCACTCGATTAACCGAAAGAGGAGATAGGAGATTACACTCAACTACCAATTGGAATGAAAGCACAAAGCTAACAAAAGAGAATTTTATTCAAAAATCAACAACCTACAAAATGATTCAACTTGCCTATTTATAGGCTACAACTCACGCAGAACAAAAATATTCACAACTCCTAGGTCGAAAACGACCTATAGATGACGACTTACGACCTATCTAAGGTCGGCGACGACCTATGTTTAAGATAGCGACTTATTAACATTACAAGTACAACACAACGACTCACTTAGGTTGGTAACGACCTAGTTACATTATTCAACGACTTACCAACATGTTACACAACACATACGACTTACAGAAATACGACCTACGACTTATAAACTTGCGGCATCCCAGAACAGCGATTTAAAGCAATCAACGGTAGAGATTAACTCGGTATAGAATCAACGGCAACAGCTTCAGCGACTTAACTCCTGACTCGTTAGGTCGTTCACGACCTAACTCTTCACCAATTTGCTCTACCTTTCCTCTGTGCGACTCGATAGGTCGTTCAGGAGACTTAACTAAGTCGTAACTCGGTGACGACTTATCACCTGTTCCGTTAAGTCGTTCCATAACCCAAACACTTCCCTTAAGTCTTTGCCGACGTAAACCTTCGCACTTTTCAACTTGTGTTGCTCCTGTAGCTTTAGGTCGTAACCCAGCACTCTTTCTTATCTCGTTAGGTCGTACACGACCTAAAAACGAGTTAGGTCGTTCCAGCGAGTTATCCCTTAACTCCTTAGTCCGTAGATGACCTACAACTTCATTAGGTCGCAAAACTGCTTCTTTAAGTCGGTTACGATTTATGCTTCCTTCCTTAAGTCGGTCACGACTTATGACTTTGAAATCTTCTATCATGTTAAGTCGGTAATGACTTATACCTTAGACAAATGAGGGCTGCGCTGCATCACTTCCTCTAACAATTAGGACCCTAATCAAATATGTGGGTACCAATTAAAATATTTTTTATCTTGCAGGTACCCAAAATAAAAAATAAGGAGAAATGGATACTAGATAGCGGATGCTCCAAACATATGACTGGAAATTCAAAAATGTTGTCAAATATAACATACATCGATGGTGGAACGGTAACATTTGGGGATAATTCAAAGGGATTTGTCATAGGCATTGGAGAAGTCATCAACTCTGGTATATCTAACTCTCCTGTTATTACAAATGTTTTACTGGTAGAAAATTTAAAACACAACTTATTAAGCATTAGTCAATTATGTGATAAAGGTTTTCAAATAAATTTTGAAAAAGATAGATGTAATATTTTAGATAATAACAAACAACTCATTTTTGAAGGTTTTAGAAACAAAAATATTTATATATTAAACATGAATATTAATAAAGATTCAAGCTTATGCTTAACTGCCAAACATGATGATCCATGGTTATGGCATAAACGATTTTGTCATATTAATTTTAAGAATATTAATAAGTTAGCTAAATATGAGTTAGTAAGAGGGTTACCTAAAATGAGTTACAAAGTAGAAAATTTATGCGATGATTGTCAAATTGTTAAACTAAAGAAAAGCTCGTTTAAATCTAAAAATAATATTTCTACAAAACAACCATTAGAATTATTACATTTAGATTTATTTGGTCCAACACAAGTAAGATCTATTAATCATAACAAATATGTTTTTGTAATAGTCGATGATTTCTCAAGATATACATGGACTTTATTTCTAAAACATAAAAGCGATACTTTTGGTATGTTTAAAATATTTGCAAAATGGATTAAAACTCAAATGAATTTGAAAATTAAAAATATTAGAAGTGATCATGGAGGAGAATTCGAAAACGATCTTTTTTCAAATTTTTGCAATAAAAAGGGAATAACTCATAATTTTTCCTTTCCTCGTACACCCCAACAAAATGGTGTCGTAGAAAGAAAAAATCGTACATTACAAGAATGCGCACGAACATTAGTAAATAGTAGCGGTTTACCAAAACACTTTTGGGCCGAAGCTATTGCTACATCCTGTTATGTATTGAATCGAGTAACTATTCGCCCAATGACTAAACAAACTTGTTTTGAAATATTTTTTGGTAAAAAACCTAAGGTATCATACTTTAAAACTTTTGGCTCAAAATGTTTTATATTAAATACAAAAGACAAATTAGGAAAATTTGATCCAAAAGCCGATGAAGGTATCTTTGTTGGTTATTCAGATCGTAGCAAGGCATATAGAATTTTTAATAAAAAGAATAATACTATAGAAGAGAGTCTACATGTCTCGTTTGACGAAAACCCTTTCAAACAACAGACTAATGATGAAGAAGAAATTATTCCACCAACAAACTCAACAAATTCTAGTAATAATGAAGCCAATATACAAAATAACACTATTTTATCATCTCCTAGGATTCTTAAGAATCATCCAATAGATAATATTATTGGAGATTTTAATTCAAGAGTTACTAGAAATCAACTAAATCAAATAAGCCATATAGCGTTTGTATCAAACTTTGAACCAAAGAATTATAAAGAAGCCTCAAATGATAATTTTTGGATAATAGCTATGCAAGAGGAACTACATCAATTTGAACATAATAATGTATGGGAATTAGTACCAAGACCTGAAGATCAATCAGTAATAGGAACAAAATGGGTATTTAAAAATAAGGTAGATGAAAATGGAAATATTGTTAGAAATAAAGCACGACTAGTGGCTCAGGGCTACAATCAAGAAGAAGGCATAGATTACGATGAAACTTTTGCACCGGTAGCAAGATTAGAAGCCATTCGCACTTTACTCTCTTTTGCAACCCATAATAATTTTAAATTATTTCAAATGGATGTCAAAAGTGCCTTTTTGAATGGTTTTATCAAAGAAAATGTATACGTTGAACAACCACCACTTTTTGTTCATGAAAATTATCCCGGTCATGTTTTTAAATTACATAAAGCACTATATGGATTAAAACAAGCACCTCGTGCATGGTACGAACGTCTTAAAAATCACCTAATAACTTCTGGTTTTCATATAGGAAAAATAGATACAACTTTATTCATTAAAAGAGAAAATGATGATATTTTAGTTGTACAAATCTATGTTGATGATATCATCTTTGGTTCAACCAACGAAAAGCTATGTAATGATTTTTCAAATATTATGACAAATGAGTTTGAAATGTCACACATGGGAGAATTAAATTTCTTCTTAGGATTACAAATAAAACAACTAGAAAATGAAATTTTTATTCACCAAGAAAAATATTGTAACGATTTATTGCATCGATTTAAAATGAATAAAACTTCAAGCAAACCAACACCAATGAGTACCACTATTCACTTAGAAAAAGATGAAAATGGAAAAGATTTTGATGAAAAGTTATATCGAAGTATGATTGGTTCTTTACTATATTTAACGGCTAGTCGACCAGATATTATGATGAGTGTATGTCTTTGTGCCCGATTTCAAGCCAAACCAAAAGAATCTCATCTACGATCTGTTAAGCGCATTTTACGTTATTTATCTAATACTAAAGATTATGGTTTGTTTTACCCTAAAGGATCACCTTTTGAACTTGTCTCATATAGCGATGCGGATTTTGGTGGTTGTAGAACAGACCGTAAGAGTACTAGTGGAACATGTCATTTTATCGGACAATCTTTAGTTTCGTGGTTTAGTAAAAAGCAAAATTGTGTTTCTTTATCTACATGACAACACAAGTGCTATAAATTTGTCAAAAAATCTTGTAAATCACTCACGCACCAAACATATAGATATACGACATCATTTCTTACGAGACCATGTTGAAAAAGGAACTATATCTTTAGAATATGTAAGTACCGAAAATCAAGTAGCCAACATATTTACAAAACCATTAAACGAACAAACTTTCATAAAACTCATACGAAGTTTAGGAATTTGTTCACTTCAAGATCTTGTCTAAAGCTTTGACATCTCCCTCATATAACTCCTTCTTATTATTAATGCAAATTTTTCTTTTGACTTGAACTTTTATGTATTCTTTTTTGATAATGTCAAAGGGGGAGAAATATATATATATAATCTTATCAACAAAACTAAGCACATATTCAGGGGAAGATTTGAAATATATATATAAGTACATTGAATAGTTGTCATCATCAAAAAGGGGGAGATTGTTAGGAAATCAATTCTATGGTTTCGATGATAACAACTATACAATGGAAATCGAATGTACATATATATATATATATCTATATTTACAGATAGTTGATAGAGTAACGTCACCAAAGAGACTAAAGCAACACTCAAGAGAAGAATCAAAAGACGTCAAATCAGAAGAGATTGAAGAGAAATAGGACATGCACAAGATAAAGCAACATGCACACTTTCAGACGTCTGAGAGCACTATCCAGACGTCTGAATGATTCCTCTGGTTCATAATTCAGAAGCAAACAGACGTCTGGTTACCAACGTCAGACGTCTGAAAAGTATCCAGGCTTATAACAGATATGAAGACCAGACGTCTGAGGTTACTTTCCAGACGTCTGATTCGAGACTCGACTTGTAGTTTCAAAGCTCAACTGCCACATTTGAAAAGACACATTCACTTCTCTTTGTCGCAACTCTTCATCACCATCAGAAGCGACTTTACGGAGATTACAGCAGATGCAACTATACAAGAAAACTCTTCATCACTATAAATAGCATCAGGAATTCAAGAGAAGATAACAACCTGACTTACTTACTCTCTTATCTCTTGTACTCTGTTTATTCCTGATCTATAAGCAATCAACTACCTGTAATCAACGCTTCCATATATATAGAACTCCTCATTCAGATATTCTCTAGATAGATATATATTGGAAGCACTCTTGTACTCAATAGTCAACATCCGTGTTACAGAACACATTCTTGACAAAGAAACTCTGGTATTGTAAACCTGTTCCTCCGGGTTAAGCGAGGGTTAGTTAAAAGGAAATTTCGAAGAGGAGCTTCGGGACTGGACGTAAACGGGAGGTCCGAACCAGTATAAAATACCGGTGTGATTACTTTCATTTACTGTGATACTATCATTTATATTGTTATATTATATAGTTAGCTGTTTATACTTGCATATAATCTATACGATCCACTCATATAGACTTTCAGATGAGGCATCTAGCCTCAAACCTGAATTTCATATGTATAGTGGTATGGCCACTATAGAACTAGCTAGTCTGTGCAAAGTAGTAATACTTTATTTTGCCTACAAAAAAAAATTCTCTAGTATTTCGTGAATACTCGAGAACACTCTAAACTACCATTTGGTAATCTTAATTTTGATTTGATATTTTCTTAATGTATCAAATGCATAAACTACGATAATGTAGACAAGACAACATATATGATAATTCCCACTACCAATGCATAAGGATTCAATCTTACATGTTCCATATTAAACATTTTAATAAGGTATCTTTGCATATTGTTTGGGACAACATCCTTTATACTTAATATAGAAGATATAATTTCCAAATCCAGTATTAAGTAGAACATATTTTAAAATAAGTACATCTTAACAATCAGTAGTATGTTATTTACTTATATTTTAGAAATATTTATTTACCTTTTTAATGTTCTTTCTTTTAGATACACGCTTCCTCTACATTTTGACATAAAAGTAAACAATTTGATATTTCTATCAAAATACTTATTCAAATTTAATGCTTGTGAAATGAAATTTTTATATCCTTTCTTGTATCAGATACAAGAATCCACAAACTCAATATCGCTTCTACTGACTTTAAGACACTTTGGTTGTTACGTGCAAATAGTTTATTCTAAATCGTTATTTGGATTTTTCCATTTCAACACCTATGTACCAAAACACAAAATCATACTGGGCGATAATTTTGTGAGTAAAATCTGAGTTAGCAGAACACGTTGAATGATGAATCTATTACGCTAATTTCAATAATTGAAATTTACGATGTTATTCTTATCAATGTTGCTCACTATATTCCAAACGCATTAGTCTTTCTCCAAAGACATATGCACAGCCGATGGATTTTACCCCTTCAAGTACCATTATCAAAATAATATTTTGATAATATACTTGGAAATCCTTCTAGATTTTTGTATCATACCATATCGTAAAGTCAATACACTTTATGGTTTAATTGAGAATAGAGGATTAGCAACTCTCGACATTGACAAAAAACTTATGGTTTCTCTTTAATGTGCGAAAATACCCATTAGACATTCTAACGCACTGTGCTCATTTTGGTTTGAATAATTTTATTTCATCCCTTATAATTAGTTTTATCTTTAAATCGTATCCAAATCCATTTTACTACCAATAAAATATAGAAGAAATGCCATCGCTACCAATTTGGTATTTCTAGAAACAACAATTATTTCCCAGTGTAATGAAATAGGTATTCATAAACATTTAATGAATTGTATTATGTAAAACTGATTCGGTTTTAGTTTACGATAATTAAATTCAAAGCATAACATGGTGATTAAATGATGATCGTTCCTAAACTCGTTTGGGGCGATTCATACAAGAACCCTTACATATAATTATTACTGTAGTTTTTTGACTCGTACGACTTACTAACTCCTTGGCCTAGGATATGTTGGCGTTTCATATAAACCCTTATCTAGTACGATTGTATAAACTATTCTTTAAATGAAATTAATATTAACCTTATATACTACTCTTAAGTACACAACCTTATAGAAGAAGTCATCTCAATTTCACTCATCGTTAATCGTACTTTATCTAATAAAGTTTGATTACTCCTTATTCATACTTCATTATATGTCATAAGAAAGACCGACTTTTGAGGTTGAATATATATTCAACTTTTAGGTAAGTTTGGAATTCTTTCAAGTTTACTCTCTTATTCGATCAAATCAAATCATTTTTACTGCATGTAACTTCATTTACTTATGTTTTATATTTTATGAATTATCATAAAACATGATAAGCGTGCATCATATACGCGTGTTCATGTTTGTCAAAATTCATTGGTGAATTCAACAAAGTATGTGGAACAATTTGGTATTATTAGAAATAAGATTGCATACATCTAAATGTACCAATCGAAAGAGTTCATCAACTCTTATATCGCTTCCACTGAATGGTTGCTTTGCCCTTAATCGTTTGACATATAATTCACTAGTTTCATATGATTCACAATCATAAAATCAGACAATCATTTCCCAAAACTGTGGTTTAGTCTATAATTCCAAAATAATTTTAAATACTTTTGTATTTTCCAATGCATCACTTTTTTGTGAAAACAAATACAACTATTATAGTTTTATTCCATAACGAATACTCATAATACTCAATATTGAAACAACACTATGTCTATTTTTAGTCAGCATTGGAAAACGGTTATTATTTCATAAATAATGTTTGGTATGTTTTAGGAAAACAATCTTTATAACTTGGTGCGACCAAATGAGTGCTATATGGCATGCTCCCACTATTTTCATCATTACTTTAATAACGTACAAAATACATAGCTCCATTCAGCCACTTAATGTAAGCTATTTTTCTATCTACCGTAACCAGTTTACAATCGAGAGTTTTTAGATCAAATATCTTGAACTCGAAGGAATAAATATATAATAGAAAACAATTTTCTATACGAAAATACATTTTGGAATGTTAACCCGTCTTTTGGCAAGGCCGCGGACAAATGGATTTAACTTAAACAACTTCACAACTATCGAGACTAAAGTATGATGGGTTCGGTTTAAAATGATGATAGGCAGTTTGGCAGATGTCGCTCGGCATTGGGATGGTTCGGCGTTGGAGGCTGTTCGACATAGAGAGATCGTCGTTTGACATAGAGGGATCGTTTGGCACTGAACGAGTGCTCGGCATTAGAAGGATCGTTCGGCATAGAGGAATGTTCGACACTGGACGAGCGTTCGGCATAGAGAGATCGTCGTTCGGCATTAGATGGAGCGCTCGGCATAAATCTCGTTCGGCATCTGGAGACGTTCGGCATTGGATGGATCGTTCGGCATCAAGGAGCGTTCGGCATTGGATGGGTCGTTCGGCATACCTCACCTCGCTCGGCATTGCACCTCGCACCTCCATATCTCCATACCTCGCACCTCCATGTCTCGGTACTTCGCACCTCGATACCCCGGTACCTCGCACCTCGATACCTCTGCACCTCGCACCTCCATACCTCGCACCTCGATACCTCTGCACCTCGCACCTCCATACCTCGCACCTCCGTACCTCGATACCTCGGTACCTCGCACCTCCTAACGTTCGACATGAGGAGATCGTTCGGCATTCACACCTTGTTCGGCATTCAGCGTTCGGCATCTATGGTTCGGCATATGGAGACCACTCCATTTGGGCTGAGGTACTCGGCTACCAGGCCCACCAGGGAAGTCCAACCCATCTTTGTCTATAAATAGAGAGGCAGGGGGACAGTAAAAGGGGATCTTCTTTCTGCTCTCTTACTTTCTCTTTTCTAAGGCTAAGGCAACTCTGCCATTTTGTAACTGTAATCGATTATTACAGCAATAAAAAGCAAACTTCTGGAGTGGACGTAGGCCGGAGTTAGCCGAACCACTATAAAATCTGTTGTTCTTTACTGCTTTCATTTCAGTTTTAACTGTTCTTCACATTATTACTCTCTACATACATTCTATCTCTGAGCTGTGATTGGTATTTGGTGCTTTCATCTGGATTTGGGGGTTAGTGACCAATTTTGGCGCTAACACTTTGGTGCTTTCACTAAGAGATTGAAACACTCAGGAATTTTGGAGTTAGGAACTTGAATCTTAGAAAGAAATGGCAAGACCACCAACGAGGAAGCAAGCAGTGGAAAGGAGCAATCAGGAAGGAAGTCAAGCGGCATCTTCTGGAGCTGGGGAGGGTCATGCATCCATCTACATAACTCGGGACGAGATGCAAGTGATGATGAATTCTATGCAAGAGCAGATGATGAAATGGCAAGAGGAGATGATGCAGGCTCTTCTTAGACAATTTGGACAACCAGGAACTGCAATTGCTCAAGATCGTGGAGCTGGACCAGAGGAACTCAACCAACGGACAGATGGAGTGAATCAGCAGGGGGCAGCTCCCAATCAACAAACAGTTAACAAACTAGATGGACCTAGACTCGGGGGCACACCACCAGGTGATGCTGGACCAGTTCATGGAGGGATACCAGATAACGCTACGCGGCCTGGCATCGATAGGAATACAGGAGTACGTGATGAAGAATATGTGCCAGAATTTCGTCGGGGACTTGGGGGGCAGTCTGGATTGGTTGGAAACACTGGATTGGCTGACATTATCAGGCGGACTATTTGTGGAGGTCTGACAAACAGGGATTCAGAGGGAGTTAACAAAAGTCCGTTTACCCGGAACATCAGGACAGCTAGGAATCCGTCCGATTTCAAACTACCCACTCTGGAAGTATACAACGGGAAGACGGATCCCACCGACCACTTGATGAGGTAAACTAGGCATATGGAAGTGCTGGGGGCAATGGAGGAGGTTATGGCCCAATGTTTCCCTCTGTACTTGACTGAAATTGCTGCTATATGGTTTAGACAGCTGGAGGATGGATCCATTGGAACATGGACAGAATTGGTGGAAAAGTTCTTAAGTCAGTTTCGAGTTCACATAAAAAGGCCAAAGAACGTGATGATGCTAACGTCAGTCAAACAGGGGGCAGATGAATCGCTCAGGACATTCTTAACTCGATTTAATGCAGCAGTTGCTTTGGTGGATCGGCCAGATCCATCAATGGTTCTGATGGCTGCGGTATCAGGAGTCAGAGATAATTCGGATTTCAAAGTATCATTGGTACGGGACCCACCGTTGGATCTTGGGGAATTCTTTCATGAAGCTGAAAGATTTCTTCGACAAGAGGATGCATGTTTAGACATGAGGTCAAAGGAAGTAAACATGACTAAGGATGGGGACTACCCGACGAAAGCTCGGGTGGGGGCAAGGATAAAGGGAAAAGGAAGCGCTGGGGAGAACCAAAGTTCTCCACTTACACAGGATTGAACGCAACGTTAGAGCGGATTTTCTTAGATACTCGAGATCGCCTTTCTTATCGAAGGCCAGCAAGGAGGGAACCCTCAGAACGAGAAAGGGCGTCAGGAAGGCACTGTCTCTTTCATGACTTGGACGGGCATGACACTAACAGCTGCCGGCATTTGAAGGACATAATCGAGGAGCATATAAGGAATGGTCAGTTGCGACAGTATGTCGGAACTCAGAATGCGGCGGTGGAACAGGAGCAGCCACCGCCTGCCTTGAACGACGAGGGCATGAGGCCCAGGAATGGTGGCCGATTGGTCATCAACTAATCTTGATGGTTTGGAATAAGTAACAAACTCCGGGCAAACGGTTAAATCACTTACTCATGTACGGGGTCGGAGATAACCCTCAGGCATGCTCTGAGATGATGGCTTACCGAAACGCCCGGGTTTGTGAAATCTGTTTTTTCCTTTGACTTGGACATTTGCTTTTTCTGGTTTGGTTTTGGAGTTTGGTTTGAACTCCCTGTTTTGCTCATTTTCTGGTTTGGATTCTGGTTTGGATGTTTGTTTTTTGGTATGGATTTTCGATATGGGTTTCTGGTTTTCTATTTTGGATTTGGATTTCGGATCGGATTTTGATTGGATTTTCTCTGGATTTTGGCTAAAAGGTCATCGAGTATGGACTATGCTCGGCAAGGGTCCGAAGAGACCAGGATTCGGCCTAGGACTTAGGCCATATATTATCGGTTACTATTTTAGATCGTCGAGTATGGACTATGCTCGGCAAGGGTCCGGAGTGACCAGGATTCGGCTTAGGACTTAAGCCACGGCATTCTTCGACGTTCAGGGACACTGAACCATGAACACCATGGAATTACTTAACGTAGGTCGTCAAGTGTGGATTGCGCTTGGCAAGAACCCGGAGAGGTTACGGATTTGGATATTGGCTATGAATAGCTAAGGATTCGGACAAGGACCCGGAGCGGTCCCGGATTTGGATATCGACCTGGAGAGGTCATGGATATGGTTATAGGTTATTGGATATGGATGGATTGGAACTTGGTAGTCGGGTTCAGATGGATGTGGAATTGGGTAAGGACTTGGTTACTGGATAAGAATAAGACATCGACTCGGAACAATCGTGGAAATGGGTCAAGATATGGCCGTGGTACTTGGATAAGATGGCTTGGTAATGGATTGGGTTGGCCGAATCGGAAAGTATGGATGTGGATAACGTACATACTTGGGATAATGGACTTGAGGCTATTCAAAACACACCTTTCACAACAAGGCATGTTTTGGGGGGCAAGTGTTAACCCGCCTTTTGGCAAGGCCGCGGACAGATGGATTTAACTTAAACAACTTCACAACTATCGAGACTAAAGTATGATAGGTTCAGTTTAAAATGATGATAGGCAGTTTGGCAGATGTCGCTCGGCATTGGGATGGTTCGGCGTTGGAGGCTGTTCGGCATAGAGAGATCGTCGTTCGACATAGAGGGATCGTTCGGCACTGAACGAGTGCTCGGCATTAGAAGGATCGTTCGGCATAGAGGAATGTTCGACACTGGATGAGCGTTCGGCATAGAGAGATCGTCGTTCGGCATTGGATGTAGCGCTCGGCATAAATCTCGTTCGGAATCTGGAGACGTTCGGCATTGGATGGATCGTTCGGCATCAAGGAGCGTTCGGCATTGGATGGGTCGTTCGGCATACCTCACCTCGCTCGGCATTGCACCTCGCACCTCCATACCTCGCACCTCCATATCTCCATACCTCGCACCTCCATGTCTCGGTACTTCGCACCTCAATACCCCGGTACCTCGCACCTCGATACCTCTGCACCTCGCACCTCGCACCTCCATACCTCGCACCTCCATACCTCTGCACCTCGCACCTCCATACCTCGCACCTCCGTACCTCGATACCTCGGTACCTCGCACCTCCCAACATTCGGCATGAGGAGATTGTTCGGCATTCACACCTTGTTCGGCATTCAGCGTTCGGCATCTATGGTTCGGCATATGGAGACCACTCCATTTGGGCTGAGGTACTCGGCTACCAGGCCCACCAGGGAAGTCCAACCCATCTTTGTCTATAAATAGAGAGGCAGGGGGATAGTAAAAGGGGATCTTCTTTCTGCTCTCTTACTTTCTCTTTTCTAAGGCTAAGGCAACTCTGCCATTTTGTAACTGTAATCGATTATTACAGCAATAAAAAGCAAACTTCTGGAGTGGACGTAGGCCGGAGTTAGCCGAACCACTATAAAATCTGTTGTTCTTTACTGCTTTCATTTCAGTTTTAACTGTTCTTCACATTATTACTCTCTACATACATTCTATCTCTGAGCTGTGATTGGTATTTGGTGCTTTCATCTGGATTTGGGGGTTAGTGACATGGAATACAAATCATATTTATCATTTCCATGTTAAGTATTAATTCTTATAATTCTCATTTTTGATGTTTCTTTATGAAGCAGAATTGACCATTCACTCTTTTCATCCCAACTATGCCTTAAGTTACATCTAACATCATACATTCATTTTCTTTGTTAATGGTCAAAACATTCAAAAAGAAACCTAGGTACAAGGCCGTAACAAACTCTTTACAAAAGTGCATTGGTTATCCTTAACATTTAAAGATATCAAATATATTGCACTTTATGTAAGCTGATCTAACCGACGTTTCAGTGATCAAATCCTTAGATTTATCTCATAACCCTTTTTGGGTTAGTGTTATACTTAACACAACAAGATTTTTATTTTAATCAATCAAATTGAATACTCGATCTTAAACCATGGTTTACTTGCTTATCTCAAATGAACCGATTTTATTGAGGTTTTCTACATTACGAATGGTGACTGTTCACCATATAAAATTTATATGCAATTGAATACGGATCAGACATCCATATTTAAGCATTGCTTTTAGAGTTTGAAACTCATAAAGGACAATACATAGTCTTGGGTAAATAAACACGTAAGTGACCAATTATGAATGTATTTAGTAGTTGTAAAATTAGGCGCTTGCATGGAACTTTAAATAATAACATGCAAAATATTTAGTGGTAAGTATATTTTATATCTCCTTTTGTCAATCTTTAATTCAATTTATTTGTATGTTATAATTGATAAACATTTTACTAATTATATTAGTTGCACAAATTTATCAATGTAGATTATAATTACATTATACATCAAATGTTCTTACAATATTAGAAAGGTTAAATGTTGCCATTTCATTTTTCTAATAAGACTCCCACCAGATGCTTATGTCTCTCAAAACCCTAAGACAAAACATAAAAATATTTCAACTTCTCTAGTGCGTATTAAGATTCGTATGCCTTGAGATTCTAACCTTAAGGAAAGCTCAACAAAATCATAGATCTACGTACGATGGATAAAAACTCCTTATCGGTCGTATTATATACGACTCCTAACCCATAGTTCTTTGTCCTATTTTCATCTTTACCCTGAGGAATGCTCAAGAAATAAAGAGAAATTATTCGCTCGTACCCATCATTTCATAACAGCCTAAGTATAGCGCACATACCTTAAGGAAAGCTCAATAAATATGTGTAGCTATATCACCACGTCTATTCAATATATTAATAATACTACACATAACATCCTTAGCTTGAGGAAAACACAACAACTAAGGAGCATGCCAGTAATATATTAATATATAAATAGTAAAGGTCAATTTTATATTAAAGTTTCATAATCTTAATATTTTAAACTAAATGATATCAGCATCTGGGATAATTATTTCTTATGAAATACCATCATGATTCAAGTGTTGAACATATGAGGAATCACGGTACACGTAGTATACGCATCTATTTATCCCTTAAGTCTCATTTGGGTTTCTTTTTTTCCACTTTATATTATACACTCATATTATATAAGTTTAGTTATTATATAAATTTTATAATTTAATTAACTTATATACTAATCTTATGTACATTATATTAATTAAATTTTGTTTAATTAATTCAATTAATTAACACTTTAATTAATTTTATGTTATTCAGTTAAACATTTTAACTGAATATGTCTACCATAACATTTATGGTTATACACATATATCCTTATATATGTGTGTGTGTTATTATTTATTAATTAAATTATTTAATTAAATAATTTAATTAGATATTACTTTCAAAAATTTCTTAAGTATATACATATATACTTACATCATCCTAAATAATTCAAGATAACGTAACATATATCAATATAAATATTATACATGTATATACTTTAAATAATTAACTATTAATTAGTTAATTTAATTAATATTATTTATATTTTAAAATTTTTGAAATAGGTTTATTATATTTTCAAAAAACTTAAATATACAAAGTTTTCAAAACTAATTTTGAAAATCACATTGTAACATTTATACTTTAGTTTTTTTATTTTAAATTTGACTTTTGAATTTAAATCTTATTGTAGTTTCAAAATAATTTTGAAATCACATTATAACATTTATAATTTATTTCTTATATTCAATTTAACTTTTAAATTAAATTTTTCATTTTGAATTTTCAAAACTATTTTGAAAATTAGCCCAAGACCCAACTCAAGTTGGGCATTTCCTACTAGCAGGGGCCAAACCCGCATCTATACACGGCCTACGAGAAGCAAAAAGAAATTCCTATCTATCTACCAAAAAAGGGAGCAAGAAGGTATGTCTATTCCTTCAGTTTCTTCTTCTTTCCCCTCGGCGTCGACCCACTGGAGCAATCGCTCGGATGCCTCTTCGAGCCCTTACTTTTTAGTGGTTGGTCTCCTGCCGGGTGAATTATGGTGACCTCTTCCTCCGAACTCACAAAAATCGGAACACTTTCTGAATGTGGAGCCGGAGGAATAGAAGCACTCTCGACATTGAAAGATGAGGGAGGAACACCAGTGTCGATGATGGTACCGTCGGGAGTGATCATCCGCAGAGGAGCTGGGCCAGGACCCGCCATACCACCTCCAACACAACTGGCCTGCGCGGCCGCTTCCATCTCGGCATTGATCTCAACTATTATCTCTTCTTCATGGATTGTTTGAGCGTCTACGGGGATGCTGTCAGTTAGGCCCGAGGAGCTGACCACGGGTGCGCCTCCGCCTATGACAAATGGCAGGTCGGCAAAAGGGTCACTTTGATGACCAAGAAGTTCCTCCATCATCTGCTCATCAAAAGTAAAAGTGTTCCCCTGCGCTCCATCGGTTGGTGCAGCAGCCGTTGTTATGGTCGCCTCTGTTATAAGGGCCTCCTGCTCGTGACGCGGCTCTTGGCTTGTAGGGGGCACGGTCGATGCAACTTCTATCGCTGGATAAGGATAAGAGAAAAGGTGTTAGTGACTACTTCTAACAACGCTTTCGACTTTAAATAAATGTGAGAAATGTTTAGAATACCTTCCTCAGATTGGCTCTCGGGTGGCGGAGCAGCTTCAGAGACATCCTCACGAGCTGGAGACAACTGTGGTTGATTAGGATTGTATGCAGGCACAGATTGAGGATCAACCGCAGGAGTAGATTCGAGCTGGGTTGGCATAAGAATTTCGGAGCCCGCATCATGATGCTCAACGCTAGAACCCTCTCCAGCTTCTAGATGCTGAGTACCGAGCTTCTCCTTCTCGAATGTGATAGAGATGTCGTGGAGAACTCTTCTTTCATCCTCATTCAGCACCCGATTCTCCAATTCAAATTCATCGATAGATTCAGTGTGGTGCTATGCTTTTTGATCTTCAACCAAGCGGCACCAAGCATTGTATAGATGTGATGGATAGCCTTTGAGCCAGCTTAGGTTTTGATGCTTTAGAACGTGGCATTATATGTAATGAGGAGATCTTCGATGTCACCCTCCAACCTGGCCTCTGCCGTCCTCACTTCACCCTCAACCCGGGCTTCGACTTCCTGAGCCTTCAGCGTTGACACATCCCTCTCATCCCTGAGCACCATAGCCTATTCGCATGCCTTTTGAGCAGCTTTATTTGCATCATCTTTCTCTTTGATGACTTCAGCAAGTTTGGCTTTAATCTCCTCAAGCTCTTTTAGCGTTCCATCCCTTTCGGCCATGACTGTGGTGGTCCGGTGCCCCATCTCCTCAACCAGGGCTAAGTGTGTACGCCTCATCTCCTCCATCCTCCAGGTGGCATCATCGGCTCTTTTATTGGCCTCCGCTTTTGAATTTCTCACGGACTCGTTTTCATCATTGAGCACCTAGATTATGCGGTCCTTCTGAGCGAGATCAGTCCATAATTTCTCTATTTTTTCGCCCGCTCAAAAGCCACCGCTGATACTTTATCCGTAGTCTTCATCCATTCCCGATATTGGCCGTAAACATCATGTATATAGTCGTGCATCGTCCGATCGGCTTCGATTGGAATTCGCTTTAAGTGCGGGGGAAAGACGAAGTCGTCAAAGCATATATTAGGAAAATCTTTTTTTAGCTTAGCGATTCTAATCGCTCCTTCCTCGATGGGCTCTGTGATAGCTTGTTCAGTAACGACGGGAGTTTCGGTTTCGGTCCTCCGATGCTGTTGGTCTGGCCTTGGTGCTTCAGAAGATGGTATTTGACGCAAAGATTCATGGGTTTGTTTGCCAGAACCAGAAGGATGTGTTGGACCTCTAGGTGTCGGAGAGCGTGACCGGGAACGGCGCCTATACTCTTTCTCCCTCTCATAGCACTCCCTTTCTTGATTAGAGTAGCCGCGATCGCGGTCTCTATCGGCCTCATGTCTGCGAGACTCATAATACGAACTAGATGAATGGTGTGCAGAACGGAGGCTGCCAAGCATAGATCCTTGCTTTGACATAGTGCCTGTAAAATGAAAAGAAAAATAGAGTTGGTATTTCCCAGAAATGAACTACTTGTGATTAGAAACTGTGTGGTGCCGTGAAGTGTGTGTATGCATGTGCAAACCCCCCGACCAACCGGTTATATCGTCCATACTCGAAGGAGTTGACTCGCTTAGATCTAAAGCGCTCTGAAGCCCTTCCAATCCAGTATCTTGTTGGAGCGACACATAGTCTGGAATTGGGATGTCTGCATGTCCTTCAAAAGGATTCTCCATGTGTGAGGGAGGAGCCTCCAAAATTATAACACCGGTGGCTGGCAGAGACATGACCACGGATTTCCATCTTGAAGGCTTGTGAAGCTTATGAGCAACCGCCTTGACTTTCCTCTTTCCCTCTGAATATCGAGGACTATCCGAGGGCCTGACTACGGGTTCATCTTCAGTGGGCGTATCCTCTTTACCACCCTTCTCAGCAGTTACAATCTCTGGCACTGTATGCCTAGCCCGTCTTGTCGGAGCTGCCCTAAGAGATCCTTTAAGCCCTATGCTCTGGTCTCTATCAATTAGCTCAACGGCCCTCAAATTTTTATCTGTGAGCACCGAGTCAATCTCTCTAATCTCGCACGGCACCTCTTGACGAATTCATACTATTTCCTTAAAGTGAGCACCTTCAGGTCTTGGAATTGAAGCTGTAAAAGAAAGAAAATGTTAGAATCAACATCGATTACAACTATCCCATTAGTCGCCAGAGAAAGTGCGGCACTTACGTCTGACTAGCCATCGTCTAGCGAATCCTGGCGGGCAACGAACATAGAACCACTCGGTTTTGAAGTAGCTAAGTTTGGCCCAAGTTCCAATCATGATTTGACAGTTTCTGGCTCCCTTTAAGAATGTGAAAGAAGGATTATCTCCCTGACTCTTTACATTGAACAAGAATTTGACTTCCTCTGGAGTCGGGGGTCGAAAAAGGTGCTCCAAGAAGATGATGAATAAGCTGTTCAGAAGAGCATACCCGCTCGGATGCAACATTGACGGGGCAATCCCTAAATAAGATAACACCTCCCGTATATACTAATTGAATGGTGGGAGCGTCCCGGCTGTGCAGGAAAATCGATTAAAAGCGGTGTACCCTTCCGGGGGAGTATGTGGCATGTCGTTTGGACCTGGTAATAGAACATCGTTCAACGATATCCCGTGCCGCAAGAAAATTCTCCCCAACATATCTTCGGTAACATTGGATGAAACGGAATCTTATGGGTTCCCAATGAAGGTTGCTCCTGGTAACTCGTCCGGAGCTGGACTTATGACTTCGGCCGCGATGGCCGACATCTCTATTACCAAAGGAGGTGGACTTTGAGCCTCCTGTTGCTGTGAACTCCCGGGTTCCATTAATCAACTCATCAAAAACCATCATTAAACAACAATAATCCCGTGTGTTCCCCGGTGTGAAGTGCGTGAATGTGTGCAGTGAAGTGTTGTATATTACTTAAGAGGTTCTATAAGATTTAAAAGAGAATGTTTGAACGACAAGACTTCAAAATTCAACCGGAGTGACCGTTATCGCTGACCGTCACAACCATGCCATCCAGACTTCGGAAACCGATCCAAGTTAAAGATCGTTAAATTTAGTCCAGTTACAGTTCTATCAACGAGCTTCAAAAGGCAGTCAAATATGCGGTGAAACAGCTAAGTCCAGTTATGTAGGGCAGAAGCTCGTTGGAGTCAAATGTTCGAGTGTGTATAAATTTCATATCCATCAAGGTTCAAACTTGGATCGATCACCAGAAACCTACTTCGTATCGATTATGGGAAGATAAGCTTCGTATCGATCGAAGACTATCACTTTCGTATCGATCGCCCACAATGAGTTCGTATCGATGGCGTAGCTCTCTTTCGTATCGATTGCCCGCTGGGAGTTCGTATCAGTCGCGTAATTCTCTTTCGTATCGATTGCATTGTGCACACTTCGTATCGATGGCCTTAGATCAATACGAAGTTCCGCGACTCCAATCGATATGAATATCCTCCTTCCACCTGTTAGTTATAGATCATCACAAACTCCACACTCCTGATCGATACAAATAGTTTTTTTTCTTTCCATATTCCAACGATACGAGGTCAGAGCCGAGCGCCCCTTCCATGGATACTTCGTATCCATCCACTCTTCATCTTCCCCGATCAACTCAGATGCAATTTCCACCTCACTCTGACCATCTATGGCATCCCTTTCACCAGTATCAACCACGGGAACAAGTGAAAAGATAAGAGAATTAAAATCTCATCATTTTTACGTTGATTTTGTTCATTGATTTACCTAGTTTAAGCAGTTGGGTAGATTGAATGGCTCGAGGGCAAAAAGCAGTTTTAATTCTCTCTATTTTGAGCGATACGAAAGGGCTGGAGAAAAGAAATGAAAAAGCAAAAAATTCTAAGTACCAAGCCTATATATACCTAGGGAATGACCATTCGTCTCCCAGTCACTCCTACCGTTTGAAACAGTCAACTATTGAACGATACGAGTCAATCCATGCGTATCCAATGGCTCGATCGAGGAGAGTCTGATGCTGCTAGTGTGAAGGCCTCTTCGTAACCAAGCTTTGCCCTAGTGACTTCCCACTCGTAACCATTAAGCAACCGAGACGAAGCAGATGCACATCAAATCTTTTGTATTCCTCGATTCATCGATACCAGATGATAAATTTATGTCCATCTAACACCACAAACGTTCGTATCCATCATTTAAATTGATACGAACTACATTAAAACACCTGCCAAATTCATGTCGACCAGCATCAATACGAAAACAAATTTTCAACTTTTCACATCGATCCAGGAAAGGAATGATACGAAGAGATACTCTGAAAACAACCGTCAAGCGTTGTACAACTCGAATTTCACATCGATTCAGGAGAGGGTTGATCGGAATTCGATACAAGAAAAATGACAATGACTAGTGAACGTGCGAACGTTAACGGGAGTCAGGTTAACATGCATTTGTGTGTGGTGGATTAACATTCAATTTTTAAAAAAATCACAGGAATTGGATGCTTACCTAGCAACAATCACAACGATGAACAACAGATCTCTAGCTCTCAACACTCAGTTACAACAGTGCACAGTACAACAATTGGCAGTCAACAATTCGTTATTTATATTACTGGAGATCAATCAAAGGTCATATCTTTTGACAAAAATACAACGAATATTAAGCGAATCAGATAGAACTCCTCAGAATGAAGATTGCACCTTTTCAAAGCACGTCATGTCCACACAAGACGTACTTTGGGGGGAAAATGTTATCCCACCTTTTGGCAAGGCCGTGACACCAAGGACTTGACTGGCAACCAAGGACAATCCGTCCCAAAGATCGGTTATACTTAGGTTCACTATGGATACTGGTATGTCCTAGTCCAGATCAAGCTACAATCGATATGATACGACAAGCAAAGCTATGAAGCCAACATTCCAAATTTCAGGTCAATCGGAATTCGTACGCTCAAGATATGATCGTTGCAAGTCAAGGATAACAACTACAATTCATATCCATCAGTATGAATAGTGATTCGTATCCATCACTAGCTCTCCTTCGTTTCCAACCTACTTCGTATCCATCGAGTCAGAAAGTCCCATTCATGTCCATCCAAGCAAGAAATGGTTCATAACCATGGGAAGATAGCGACCTCATTCATCTCCATCCACTTTGTAGCCAAAGCCAAGCAACGTCGCGTTCGTATCCATGCAAAACCGCTCCATCGAATCTCAAAGGAAAAACCCATGTTCGTATCCACCTCATTCGTACCCATCGAGTTCGTATCCATTAATAGCCATCTCCTTTGTGTCCACATCGTTCGTATCCACTAAATGAGAGTAACCAGACTCGTATCGATCATTCATTCGATCGATACGATGGAAGAAGCCATGTAACGATGTGAATCCATCGACACGAAGTCACTCCTGAAACCGATGCGAATGGGAGGAAAGAACCATCGATACGAAACAGCTACAAAGCTCGATACGAAGTGGAGCAAGGTCGATCGATACGGAGGGAAGAATTTAGATCGATACGAAATAGCTACAAAGCTCGATACGAAGGGAAGAATTTAGATCGATATGAAGGAAGCCCATAAGAGAAGAAGATTCAGTCACTCGGCATGAAAAGTGGATCGATCCTAGAAGATAGCGCACGTCACCTAGCAAGCACGTGCCTTCGACCGATACGAATGAGATCGATACAAACGTATCGATACGAGCTCGGCTACACATTGGAGATCCAAACATGCATCGATCATAACTCAAGATCTACAAGTCTAAATGCCACCAAATTTTCACAGGAGCTTGCCTACAACCTCAAGAATGTACCTGATAAATTTCAGCCCGAAAGGACTAATTCTTGATCGATACGAATCCAATTCGCATCGCTCCCAGATCGAGTCGAAATCACCTGAACTCGCTCCCGTGGGCCCGCCCACGTGAGAGAAGAAGTCTTCCGAGATCTGGGCGAGATATTTGCTGCCTACGCCTATAAATAGTGATCCTGGACCTACAGAAAATGGACTTTTGGCTTCTCTACACTGATACTCTGTTAGAATCATCATTAAATTTCAGTTGTACTGCTGTAATCTTCTGTAATCAGCGAGTAAAGTTCAATAAACATCAGTCATTTCATAGTGGACGTAGGAAATTCACCAAACCACTCTAAATCTGTGTGTTTCTGTGCACTTTCTTATCTGTTGATTGGTGTGTTTGTTAGATCTGCTTCATTTTACATTTATTTCATTCATTTTATCTCTTCAAACACATCCGAAGAGTGTTGTGCCCAATTTTGGTACAAACAATACAATAACGATCTTTACAAATGAAAACGGTAATATACGTACACCAATCAGAGTACACAAAATAAAATATCAGCCTAGACAGTTATAACAACACGTCCTCACAATTGTTGATAAACACAGTAATGAATGCTTCGGAAAAATAACCATGTACATGAATATGTCTCTGGGACTCCAGCTCATCTCCTGAAGCTCCAAAGCATCCAAAGCAATCTGCAAATATGCTCGGGCTGACCCGAGCATTATAATAAAATAACACCCGAGTCAGTCTAGTAAACCAGCATGAGAAAAACACACCCAGTTAGATTTTTCTTAAAGATATAAAACCTTCCAAACTAAAAGTATCTCGTAAGACAACGCCGCACATAAACACGGATGAGATTTTATTTTACGATAACCAAAACATTTTCGATAGAAAATCCAGTGATATTATAAAAATGTCTAGGGTTTTCAAGTAAATAATTAACATAGCCGAAATTATTATATTAATTAAGTTCCAGCAAAATAGGTATATAACTAAGACCGAAGGCACTTATAGAGAAATGGATTCCATACAATGACAGGGCTACCGAGGTACCGCCCATCATGGTGCATCTCTAGATAAAATAACACTAAGGTCGAACCTATCGACCCTTGCCAACATAGAACCGGCCTACCCTTTACTGGATAGTACCAAATATGATCCACTTGTTTTATGGGCCCTGAAGCATACAAATGAGAGATAATATCGACTCCAGATAGAGATGATCATACCCTGATAGGGGCGACCCACTTAGCCCTGCTACATCTCCCATGTTTTAGTCATTCCCGGTTGATGAGGCTTGTGGCTACGTTTTAGCTTTTATATAGCACTTCCCACTTGGAAGGCTAACACCGCTTTCCAAGCAACAATGCAATGACGGCATACATCCATACAAGTTGTCTAGGAGATGACAAACAAAAGGCACTACTTCTACTACATCCATTTTGGAATCACGCTCGGGAATAGTAGCAACCAGCCCTTGCACTTCAAAGAGCTCTGTCTTCAATTCCATCATCATCAAGATGTCTTTACTTCGAAATGCTTGAGTTGGATCAAAGTGGTTTTCGGATAACATATCTGAACCCGGTCTCTTCGAAACAATATCCGATAGTTTCCGGTAAACTCAACCCTGATTCTTTAGGATATAAACTGTCAAAGATAAGAGCGGAGGTCATCCCCTAACTGTTAGTGGATGGATTTCCTTATCATTTGTCCTAGGAGAACGAAATGAGATTTATATGCACAGTACAACATCATCGGAGATGACTGCGTCATATAACTCACGTGTTTCTCCTAGATATTTCCAAAGTTACGTTTTAGGTCCATATTTGATAGTCGATTATTTAACTATCCACAACACACATCTAAATCAAGATTTAAAAACCAACATTGGTTAAGCACATAAGTAACCACTAGCCTCCTTAATTAGTCTTTTCATTAATTAAATTCATCTTGTAAATACTTGTATCTAAATACTTTTACAAAGATATATTCACAAATCCCTATATTTTCTATACTTGAAAAAATATCCATATACTTATCTCAACGGTATAGGTATATTCACAAAATGGAGGAAGATTTCCTCTTTTACGCAATTCTAAAACTATTCATAAACTCCTTTATAAATTTCTTAAAACTCATTTATAAACTATTTAATATATCTCTAAAAACCATTTATAAACGTCCCTAATTCATTTCTCAAATCATTTATAGACTCTTTATAAATCCATAAAACTAATTATAAAACTCCTGTTATAAATCTATAAACCCATTTCTAAAGTTCGTTTATAGATATCTAACCATTTATAAAACTACGTTTACTCTTTAAATAATCTTCCTTTAAGTCTTCAAACCATTTTATAAATAAATTATAATCATTTACTTCAGCTCTTATATATCAACACATATATATGTAAATAAAATCAACAGTGGTGAGGAATCCCGTTGGATCCCTCTAACCTGTCCCTTACATCACATATAGTATATAATCATATAATATGGGTCATCCGCTACTGTGTGGTTATACATAAAAGGTCATCCGCTCCAAGGACGGGAATAAAACCAAACCAACTGATAAAATAGTAAATCATCCAAACATTCAGTCAACAATTTTTGTCAACTATATGACATACTGATTAGCTAAAATGATGAGTTTAACTCACCGAAATTCCAGATATCGCCGAAGCATTCCAGTTTAGAACTTAAATCAAATGACGTCCGATTTTAGCCCAAATTTTAACGTGCTCCAAATTCATCCATACCAATTCCATCACGAAGCCTTTGTCGCTAAAAGCACAACGCAAAAATCTGTGTCTCAATTGGACCTTATATGAGAGAGTTAAACATTATATAAGTTATCGATTTTTATTTTAATTATTAAATAGACTAATAATATAAATTAACCTTTAATTTCATTATCTAATTCTTCTCCCTATTTATATCTTCCCGCTTCATCTCCTGCTCCTTCATTCCATGGCCGACTCTTTCACCTTATAAATCTCCCTCTCCGGTCAATGAACCACCAAGCCGACACCAATCGCGGCTTCCTCGACAAAATCTCCACCTTCCTGCCTGCGCACATCACCCCTACCCCCCATAAAGAAAAAACAACCAACCCTCCCCAGCCCATCCATACAACACACCGCGACCTGCCTTAGGTGATCGCACCCCCTCAGACTCTACGCCAAGGTACGATTCGGCCCCCTTAACCCGATTTCAACCTACATTTACCCGAACTCCAACTCCATTTATCAAGAAATCAAACCCGAATTCTAATATCACCTACAAAAAGCTCACTGCCAAACTGTCGATCATCACAACAAGCATCGCACACACCCAGACAACCATCAACTTGAAGATCTCAGCCTCCCGAATCTAAAGATATATGCTTTCTAATTTATTCGATTTTATTTGAATTTTTGTGAATTTTTAAAGTGGATGGTTCAACATTTTTTTCTTTTACTTGCTTACTGATAATGTTAAGGTTGATAGAATGGTAAATCCATAGTGAGAGAGAATGAGGATTGTAAATGAAATGGATTAAGTGTTTGGTAATATATAATGTGTACTTATCGGCATCTCGCCACATAGTTTACTGTTTTGCATATGGACTCGGATCAACCAAACAAAAATACAGTTGCGCTTAGAACAATGTCGCGATTTCAAAACAATATATAGACTAGTTATTGGATCTGAAAAAGTCATAAAAACTTTGCTATTTGACGATAAAACATCAAATGGATAATTTAAATATTTTCCAAATTTAAAGTTATGGAAAAATCAAATAAATTAAATCAAAAATACCTTAATGGAAATCAAGTCATAAAAATAATAATTTAATTTTCGATTATTTATTCGAACTGTTATTGTTGCAACTGAATTTACAAATGAATACACCGTTATTATTAATTCATTTAAAATGGGTTAAATAGACTATTAAATCCTTTAAATTAATATTCAATTCTAAAATCTTGATTTTTAAAACACTATTCTAATATTTATTCACTATTCAAAAAATTTAAACAATCTCTGTGTTTGAATTCGGAACATTAACTTTAATTTAATCACTATATTTGGAAATTTAAGTTATTTGATTTCTTAAACCAATTATAATATTGAAATCAATTAAATATTTCAAAATCAAATGACCAAATTCCTGGGTCGTTACACTTATCCCCCTTAAAAGAATTTCGTCCTCGAAATTATAAAGGTAAGAAAAATGTGTCTAAACCCGTACACTTTTAAAATCAATTAATTGAATTGGACTGTAAATATTTTAAGTCTTAAATTTACGAAAATTTTCGACAGTGTCTCCTTTGCGCGACTCGATCGGAACAACTACAAATCGACACTATGGACCCAAACCAATCAAAGAAAACAAAAGCCAAGCGGCTTCCCGTATTTGGGTATAAAATCATCTAATCCAAGCAATAAAAATATAAACACATACCTATTTGTCGGGCAACCAGATTTTACTTATGAAACCAAAAGCGTCAACTAGCCTTTGCTTTCATACCTACATCTCATTTACAAATAATATCCAACCATATAGTTTGCATTTCTAATGTCAAAAATATAATTCATTTAAGCCTATAGGATGTACATATACCATCCACATGCAATACCAAATCTGATCGCTTGCTCGATCACACGGTTCTACTTCCTAACTTGTATTGTCCAATCGTTTTCTCTAGTTCGGACTTCGATCTGGTTCATTTATTAGAAACCTCCATTCTCTTTGAATAGCCATATATTATGATAGAGAACTCCGGAATCAATCAAAAATCCATACCAAATATTCATCGTCAAAAATTGAGTGAAAAATTCTTGTTCGGATCGATGTAAATCATCTCGAAATCAAGTGCCCGAATCTGATCAAACAACCATGCGAATAAAATGATCTACGTACAGTCTACATATTTATGTTAGTTGGTTTCGGACTATACCCAATTCTTTTGTTCACACTCATTTCCACTTCTAGTATATTTTCTTATGTTTTCTCAAAACACTTAGCTCAATTTCTATATCCAATTTAGAAGTTCCGACCGTCCAAAATCGTTGAAAATTTCATTTTATTTTCAATAAATAATAAATTTCAAACATACATATCAAACAGAGAGGCAAAATTAATTTACACTAACGCATAGGCTACATGTATCTTTATAACACTTAGTTGAAAATTTTAGAATCAAACACCCGGATTTATTTCAACTCTATTTGAAATAATAATAATATAGAATCAAACACCCGGATTTATAACACATGTATCTATATACCTCTTTTGTATAACAAATCATATTTGGGATATAAATCAAATTTGTTTTACCATAATAAACCTTCTATGGCAGCAATCCATCACTTAGAAACTCGAAAATGAATGTCGATGATGCTGCAGTCATCATCGAAATTATTTCCAACGACCGAAGTGAGTTCAGTGCTTTTTACTTCTTAAAAGTCCATTTTAATCCCTTCTATTTCCTCCAAAAACTTTTAGAATATTTATATTCGAAATACTTCAAAACAATACTATTATTATTTTTGAAAATATTTGAAAAACAATTTCCAAAACATCGGGATTTAAATTCTCAAATTCTCAGTTTAAATCACTTTATTTATAAATTACATTTATAAATCATATTCATACAATTCACATTATTTCACAGATGCTACTTTGTTTAAATTAAAATAAACAACCTTTATTAAAATTAAATTTTTAACCTAACATTATCTTCAAATGCCATATAATCAAATTGTGAAACTGAATTCATAAGGCTTTCATTTTTAATGTTCCCACAATCACTAATCTACCCAACCCATGAAGTAAAAAGATAAAACTGCTTCTAACCTAGCACAATAGTCAATGTCCATAAACTGGTCAGCCATGACTACCCAGTCAACAAATAATAGTCAATAGTCCTAACTAGTTGAGCATGACTTAATCAAACAATAAATGATAATAACTGAATATTATCATTTTTCTAACAACCAGCATACCATGTATAACTATAATAATTTCTGCAAAATTATTCTTTTATATATAAATACAATCTAGGTAAAATTATTTCAATCACCCAGTTTCAAAACAATACTATGTCGAGTTGCTCAGTTCAAGTGTTTAGAGATCCCTATCAATAACGTTAGCAACTTATATTGACCAAAATCCATAAGCCACTTAACTGAACAATCAACAAAATATAAAACATTTTTATATCACTAACAAATACACGCTCATATATATACACTCAAACCCATGATAAGGCATTCCATTACCTTATCTCTTAATGAGTTACCTCACCAAAGCCAAGGTTCTCACTTAACCTTGCACTCTGATACTAGCTGTAACGAATCGGGATTTTCGACCCTCGAAAAATCGACACTAATACGATCACTGTATTGCGTGCAGATTAATCGAAAGCCAGAAAACTCGATCGTTAGGGGAAAAGAAGAAAGAACAAAGAAGAAAGAAAAAAACTAAACAACACAGAATCTCACAGTGGAACAAATAATCTATAATAGAATAATGATCTTTACAAAGGAAAACGGTAATACATATAAATCAATTAGAGTACACTAAATAAATTATCAGCCTGGATAGTTATAACAACATGTCCTCACAATTGCTGATAAATACAATAATGAATGCAGCGAAAAAATAACCATCTATGGGAATAAGTCTTTGGGCCTCTAGCTCATCTTCGGAAGCCCCAAAGCATCCAAAGCAATTTGTAAATATGCTTGGTCTGACGTGAGCATTATAATAAAATAACACCCGTGTCAGTCTGGTAAACCAGCATGAGAAAAACACACACAGTTAATTTTTTTAAAGATATAAAACCTTTCAAAATAAAGGTATCTCGTAAGACCACAGCGCACATAAACACAGTCGGGTTTTTACCTTGCAATAACCAAAACTTCTTCTATAGAAAATCCAATGATATTATAATAATGTCTAGGGTTTTCAAGTAAATAATTAACATAGCCGAAAATTGTTACATTAATTAAATTCCAGCATAATATGTAAACAACTATGACCGAAGGCACTTATTGGGAAATAGATTCCATACAATGACCGGGCTACTAGGGTACCGCCCATCACGGTGCATCTCTAGATAAAATAATGCTGAGGTCGAACCTATCGACCCTTACCAACACAGAATCGGCCTATCCCTTATTGGATAGTACTGAATATGATTACCCCTTGTTTAATGGGCCCCGAAGCATACAAATGAGAGTTAATAAAGACTCTAGATAGGGATGATCATACCCTAATGGGAGCGGCCCACTTAATCCTGCTACACCTCCTTTGTTTTAGTCATTCTCGATTAATGAGGCTCGAGGCTACGTTTTACCTTTTATATAGCACTTCCCACTTGGAATGCTAACACCGCCCTCTAGCCAATTATTTAATCCCAGCATTCATCCATACAATTTGTCCAAGAAGTGGACAAACCAAAGGCACTACTTCTACTTCATCCATTTTGGAATCACCCTCAGGATTAGTAGCAAGCAGCCCTTGCACTTCAAAGAGATCCATCTTCAATTCCATCATCTTCAAAATGTCTTCACTTCGAAACACTTGAGTTGGATCGAAGTGATTTTTGGATAACACATCCGATCCCAGTCTCTTCGAAACAACATCCGATCATTTCCGGTAAACTCAACCCCGGTTCTTTAGGGAATAAACAGTCAAAGATAAGAGTGGAGGTCACCTTCTAACCGTTAGTGGATGGATTTCCTTATCATATGTCCTAGGAGAATGAAACGAGATTTATACGCATAGTACAGCATCATCGGAGATGACTGTGCCATATAACTCGCGTGTTTCTCCTAGATATTTCCAAAATTATGTTTTAGGCCCATATTTGATAGTCGGTTATTTAACTATCCATGACACACATCCAAATTAGGGATTTATTTCCAAAGGTAAAAACCAACTTTGGTTAAGCACATAAGTAACCACTAGCCTCCTTAATTAATATTTTCATTGATTAAATTCACCTTGTAAATACTTGTATAAAAATACTTTTTACAAAGATATATTCACAAATCCCTATATTTTCGATACTTGAAAAAATATCCATATACTTATCTTAACGGTATAAGTATATTCAAAGAACGAAGGAAGATTTCCTCTTTTACATAATTCTAGAATCATTTATAAATTCCTTTATAAATTTCTTAAAACACATTTATAAACTATTTAATAAATCTCTAAACACCATTTATAAACGTCTCTAAACTGTTTCTCAAATCATTTATAAACTCTTTATAAATCCATACAACTAACACAAAAGTTCTCTTATAAATCTATAAACCCATTTCTAAAATTTATTTATAAATATCTAACCATTTATAAAACTCCTTTTACCTTGTAAATAATCATCCTTTAAGTCTTCAATCCATTTTATAAATAAATATTTATTATTTACTTCAAAACACTATTATATAATAATTATTATTAACAACAAACATTATAAATTAATAATTATTATTAACTTTAAAACACCTTAAAAATAATAATTTATAATTTCAAAACATTATTAAATAAGCAATAATAATTAATCTCTACCGCTATTATAAATAGTAATAATTAATTTCCAAAACATTAATAATAAATCATTGTTATTAATTTCAAGGCATATTAATTATTTAAATGATTAACTTTTCAAAATATTAAAATATTGATAAATAACTTTAAAACAACATTAAATATAAATAAATAATCTTTAAAACAATATTAAATATAAATAAATAACTTTGAAAAGATAGATAAAAAGGTTGGTGAAAAATAGAAGTTAAATCCTTTAAAACAAAATATTTTCGAAACCCAATTTCAGATTTAAAATCATTTCCTGTCTCAAAAACCAACTCCAATCCAAATGACAATTTATAGTATTCTAAAATACTAATTTGAGGCCAATAGTCAACCAACGTTTAACCAATATCAAAATTGATTTTCTATCACTACAGGGTTTAAGTTTTGAACATATAATAATGTCATAACCAATAGTGTCAAACAAACAGGTTTGATATTCAATGATCCATATAACAGGAATATTATTGAAAACATTTCAACAACGACGAGGAATCACGATGGATCCTTCCAACATATCCCCCTACATCACAACTCGTATATATCGGCACAAATATATGTAAATAAAACAAAGAGTGGTGAGAAATCCTGTTGGATCCCTCCAACCTATCCCCTACATCACAGACAATATATAATCATATAATATGGGTCATTCGCTACTAGGCGGTTATATATAAAAGGTCGTCCGCTCTAGGGGCGGGAATATATCCAAACTAACTGATAAAATAGTAAATCATCCAAACATTCAACCAATAATTTTTATCAACTATATAACATACTGGTTAACCAGAAATGTGAGTTTAACTCATCGAAATTCTAGTTATCGCCGAAACATTCTGGTTTGGAACTAAAATCGAACAACGTCCGATTTTAGCCCAATTTTCAACATGCTCCAAATTCGTCCAAACTAGTTCCATCACAAATCTTTTGTCGCTATGAGCACAATGCAAAAATCTATGTCTCAATTGGACCTCGTATGAGAGAGTCATACATTATATAAGTTATCGATTTTTATTTTAATTAATAAATACACTAATTATACAAATTAACCTTTAATTTCATTATCTAGTCCCTTCTCCCTCTTTTATGTCTTCCTGCTTCTTCTCCTGCTCCTTCATTCCATGGCCGACCCTTTCACCTTACAAATCTCCCTCTTCGATCGACAAACCACCATGCCGACACCAACCACGGCTTCACCGACAAAATCTCCACCTCCCTGCCCGCGCACATCGCCCTTGACACCCCACAAAGAAAAATGACCAACCCTCCTCGGCCCGCCCGTACAACCCACCGCGACCTGCCTTAGGTGACCGCACCCTCTCAGACTCCACGCCAAGTTACGGTACAGCCCCCTTAACCTGATTTCAACCTCCATTTACCTGAACTCCAACTCCATTTATCAAGAAATCAAACCCTAATTCTAATATCACCTAAAAATAAGCTCATTGCCAAACTATCGATCATCACAACGAGCATCGTACACACTCAGACAGCCATTCACTACAACAAAAAGACCCTATTACAATTGTAATTTTACAACTGTCACTAATTGCTAGTTGTAAGAAAGGTCTTTTACAATGTTTTTTATCTGAAAGTTGTAATAAACATATTTTCAATAACTCTTTTTTTTGCCAGTTGTAATAGATGTCTATTACAACCTTTCTTTTTGGTCAGTTGTAATAGATGCCTATTTTTAACAACTCTTAATTTTTACCAGTTGTAATAGATGTCTATTACAACCTTTCTTTTTTGTTACTTGTAATATATGTCTATTTTTAACAACTCTTCTTTTTTTCAATTGTAATAAATGTTTATTACAACCTTTTTCGTTTGCCCGTTGTAATAATTAATTAACAATTATAATTAAATAATAATACTTAATGATTAATATAATATTAATAATAAATAGTAATTCCTTTTAAATGACAACAACAATTAATAATTAGTTTTAAATATGAAATAATTACTAGTTAATAATTAATAATTAATATAATACTTAATAAAATAATAAATAATTATTATTATTAAATAATTAATAAATAATAAATAAGAATTAATTTTTAATGATTAATAATTAATAAATAAGAAGTAATAATCAAAAATTAAAAATTAACATTTAATAATTGACATTAAATATATAATAGTTAGCAATTAAAAATTACTATTAATAATTAATGATTAATGATTGATATAATATACATAATAATTAACATTTAGTAATTAATATTCTCTTATAATTAAGAAGTAATAAGTAATAATTAATAAATAAGAAGTAATATTTAATAATTAATACTTAGTAATTAATGATTAATAATTACTATTACATAATTAATAATAATAATCAAGACTAATAGTTAATCATTAATAATTAAGATTGTTTAATATTTAATAAATAATATTTAATATTTAATTATTATATTTCTTTAACAACTTTCATTGCATGACCGCTGCAAATATTAATTTATAACTAACTTAATTTATAGTTGTATTTAACGACTGATGAAAATTCTGAATCGACTTAACGATACTAATATCTATTAATAAATAATTTATGCTAAACAAATGTTTGAATTTGAACTTGCCAGTTTATGCCTGCGAACGTACCCAGAGTATCGCTTCTATATACATGTATATATTTTCTTTTGCAACCGTGCGCGTGTGTGTGTGTGTATATATATATGTATGTATGTATGTATGTATGTATGTATGTATGTATGTATGTATAAGTTTTATTTGGTTCCAAGCTAAAAAAATTTGGCTCCAAATCCAAAAATTTTACGTCCTCTCTGAATTTTCAATCATATAATTTTCCCCAATACCACTTCTCGACCTCAAAACAAAATCTAAAATCGCTCAGGCCTTTCCATTAACACGAGTCCCTCTCCCCAAAATGCTGGGGCTCCAATACTTCAACTCTTCTTCTTCTTCTTCAAAGGTAATCTCACTTCACAACCTAAAACAAATCACTGCCATAAATATTGCATCTTCTCCTACTAAAAATCGAGCTTCAATAGTCTGCGCTGCCTTCAACTAGAGGCCGCTATCAATGATTTGTGCACCGCACGTGGATCTTAAAAATGCTTGCTGCACTGCCTGTCTCCTGTATCAATCTGAACTCCACCACCCGAAGAACTACTTGCATCATAATTTACTCATGATGCCTAGATCTGATCAAGAGTTATTTCATCCAAATGGAGCTTCCTGCCTCAGGTTAGGATTTATTTTCGATGCCAATTCGAAAGTAAAAAAAAATCGAAATCTACGGTCGTCGCCAAAATTCATAAATCAAAATGTATAAATCATTTTGTTCCAAAATTGTTTTTCTAGTTTGGGTTTCTTGTTCGCAGTTTGTGGATTTGGGGGTGCTTCTTGTAGGTGGTCGCGGTTGGGATGTTTGTTTTGGGTTCGGGTTGTGGTTGGTATTCGTGATTTGGAAATCATGATTTGGAAAGGTGGTATTTGCTGTAAGGGGAGAAATTAGCGTGCCTGGCATTTTCATCCTTAACCTTGAGTCCCTCATTTATTTTGCTAATGCTAGATACATAAGGGAAAGGTGAACCATAAAGACTTATACACTTAATTCCCTGTTTGATTACTTTGGGTTTGTTTTTATTGAAGTATCAAATTCCATTGTATTTATATTGAATTAGGATCATGAGATGGCTAGAACAAGAAAGTGATATTGTCTCCATGTTGACATTGAAGCATTTATAAAGTGCCTACTCGGATGCCTCTGGATCAAGAAAGAAATATTTATTGTAGCTTCATTTAGTGATATTGTTCCCTTGACCGTTACGTTTTTTTTGCCAAATTATTCTGTTAAGAGGCTTTAATAAGACGTTAACTGCAGAACTTAGCTAATATTTTGGAGGACTAATTTTTATTTTAGGCATTCAAAAAACTTATCATCAAGTTCCAGTTTGAATTTATTATGAAAATAGGTGCCTTTTTCATAATCCAGCGTTTTTGTACTATGCATTCTGTAAATGCGCATGTACAATTTTTTTTTAATATATGCTCAGTTAACTTTGAATTTGTGCAGGTATAAATTAAAATTTTGTTATTGCGCATTTTCAATACACAAGTATAAAACGTTGAATAGTGAAAAGATGCCTATTTTCATAATAAGTTTTGAAAGAGAGCTAAACTTGATACAAGTTTCTTTCGGAGGCCTAAAATGAAAATATATGTTATTTTAAATGTATACTGTATATTCGTTAAGCTTTATCAACCAGCACAACCTCATGTTAAGTGCATAACAATACTCTTCCTGAAACTTTTAGGACTTTATCTTTTTTTTAAAATCAGTACTATGCTAATATAATGTGTGGATGGTTGTATAATTGAATCCTTGTCGCATTATTTCCTTCACCAAGTTCTAATATAGAATGTACATATATATGTATGTAGGATTTAGGTTGTGCCGAGCAATTAGCAGAGGAAGGTTTATTAAAGAAAGGTCTTATAAAGCGATCAAAAGCGATTCGGGCACGATGAGTTCTTTCATCCTGTTTCGTTGGATTCAATTTTCTTTTGTTTATACAAAAAATTATAAATCGACAAAATATATAAATGTTTACAGGTTAAGAAAAGAAAGAATTTTGAGTATTGAAAGGTACAAACAAGGCTGTCCATTTGGCTACCTACACAAAGTGAGCTCATGGGAAGGAATGAGCCACTCCTTGAGTCTCTCTTTTCATTTCCATTATGAGCATTATGACAGTATCATGTTCATAAGCTCTGTTCGGTGGATGTGTTTTTTCATTTTGAATATGCGGCACAAAACATGTCTAAATGTAGGAAGGTTGTAAGTGCATAGTGAGTTAACATGTCTAAATGTTACCCTTAAATATGGACCGTTAGATCATTACATACAGTAATGCATCTCAAATCATTATTTTTTTGTTCTGTTAAAATTGCACAAGGACTAAAAAACAATGATTTGGAATGGATCATTGAATATAATGATCCAATGGTCCCTATTCAAGGGTGAACTCCCTTCTCTAGTTTTAAGCCAGAGAAGCGGGTCTATATTTTCATGTACACTTAAATGAGGATTATTTGAAGCTAATGATTACTTAGCCTCCACACTTCCTAAGAGGGTATTTTGGGCATTCCCCAAAAATATGAATTAGGGTTTAACACATGTATAAAATCCCCTTATGTTTCATGTAACCCTCTTCTCCCCCTTAGTCTCTCTTGAGTTTAGTTTAGGCTCACAAATAAACAAGCTCTTCTCTTTCTCTTTTCATGGCTACTTAGCCATTTTTATTTTATGTAATCTTCTTTTCTTTTTATGCAATGTAATTATTGTTTCCTTTTAATTACATGTTCATTTCCTTTCATGCTAGTAGTGTAGATTTTCTTTTATGCAATTAAAATAGTTTTCTTTCATTTAGCTTTCATTTTACTTTCTTTTTGCTTTCATGTTGCAAGCTACATTTTTTAATCAAATGACAAATATGAGAGGCTAAACCCCTTCAATTTAGGGGTAATGAAGCTCTCTAATTATGTAGCTTCAACTATTTGTTAATTCATGCTCTCTTTTGTGCTTAATGAAGAATGATTGAAGTGGTTTAATTGTTGTTTTTGACTTGAATTTGATAGCCTATATTGTTGACACCAAATAGGCTATGCTTAAACAATCACTAACACTAATTGCCTCTTCATCAAAATATGATTATGGCAAAAGAAAGTGATTTGAAATTAAAATTTGATGGTCTATATTTCTAATCAATAGTTAATAGGCCATACTTAAAATAGATTTCATGTTCATTGTCAAGTTTCATGAAAGTTAGTAAGTGATTTAAGGGGTGTGTCAAAGTTTGATGGCTTATGTTGGCTAACTAATAGCACAAATATGCCATACTTATGATAGGCACATCAATTAAAGCACTAATGACCATAAAAGAGAGATCATGATTTCATACGTGTTGAACTACATGATCTAGAGAGTGGATTTATTCTCTAAATTGTCATTTAACTCTTATATTTGCATTTCTTTTAGTTAGTTAGTTAATTCTCTAATTCTCTAGCTTAACTTTCACTCGACTTTGGTTTAATTTGATTGAATAGAATTTTAAAATCATCAATTCCCTGCGGATCGACCTGTATTCGCCACGTGCTACATTCGTACACCGTGCGCTTGCGGTTATTTTAATTCTAAATTCGTTCGACGGTTTTCTAAACCGATAGAAAATCCGTCGTCGAACAATGTGTCAAAGTGTTACTGTTTCAACTGTGTTGGTATGTTTTGTGCTTTGTGTCAGTGACATATTGCACCGTATTGTTTTGGTTTGCTTTGATTTGGAATATGACATATTAGTTTGGTACATAATAATAATGTAATATTTGAATTGCTTATAGTGTACTGTTATTTTTATTCTATTATTTATGCTTATTTGTTTCTTGCTTTACTTGAAAAATGTGTTCGAAGATTAGTTTTTATATATTTTGCATTCTTTTTACCACAACTGTCAATCGCAGTTGTAAAAACATCTTTTACAACTGCCGGTAGCAGATGTAAAATATCTTTTACAACTGCCAAAAGCAAATATAAGAAAGTCTTTTACAAGTGCTATGGGCAGTTGTAAAAAGTCTTTTACAACTGCTGTAGGGAGTGGTAACAAATTATTTTACAACTACCGAAGACAGTCGTAAAGAATTAGGGTTCTATTACAACTCTGATATAACGACGGGCAGCTGTCCATTGTAAAAGATCTATTACAACTGTTTTTGGCAGTTGTGAAAGGGTGTTTTTGTTGTAGTGATCAACTTGAAGATCTTAGCCTCCCAAACCTAAAGAAATTTGCTTTCTAATTTATTCATTTTTATTTGAATTTTTTGTGAATTTTCAAAGTCGATGGATCTACATTTCTTTCTTTTTCTTGCTTATTGACAATGTTAAGATTGGTGGAACGGTAAAGCCGTAATGAGAGAGAATGAGGATTGCAAATGAAATGGGTTAAGTGTTTGGTAATATATAATGTGTATTTATCGGCATCTCACTGCACAATTTGCCATTTTGCATATGCACTCGGATCGACCAAACAAAAATACGGCCGCACTTAGAACAACATCGCAATTACAAAACAATAATGATATAGATTGTTTATTGTATTCTGAAAAATCACGAAAACGCTGCTATTTAACTATAAAGCGTCAAATGGATAATATAAATATTTTCCAAACTAAAAACTATGGAAAAATCAAATAAATTAAATTAAAAATACGTCAATAGAAATCGAGTCATAAAAATAATAACTTAATTTATGATTATTTATTTGAACTGTTATTGTTGCAACTAAATTTACAAATGAAAACACTATTATTTTTAATTCATTTAAAAGGGGTTAAATAGACTATTAAATCCTTTAAAATTAATTTTCAATTCTAAAATCTTGTAAAGCACTATTCAAATATTTATTCACCATTCAAAATTTTTAAACAATCTCTGTGTTTGAATTTGGTACATTAACTTTAATTTAATCACTATATTTGGAAATTTGAGTTATTTAACTTCTTAAACCAAAATTATAATATTTAAATCAATTAAATATTTCAAAATCAAATGACCAAATTCCCTGGTCATTACAGTTATTTTAAAATTCGAACTTTAAATGGAAAGATTTTAGTACCATATCTTCGCTAATGGACACATCCTTTCTTCCTTTATTCAAAAATTTAGAAAATGAATTCAAACAAGAATCCTCCATTATTATCTGTAACGATCCAAAATTTCATCGCTTTAATTTGTGAATTATAATTTATTTTAAATATTCAATTAATGGTTTTAATAACTAAATAACCTTCTTTTAATTAATAACTAATGGTAGAAAATCGATTTTTGAATTTTTGCTTACAGAAATAGGCAGTTCGATGGAAAAATGAAAAATATGACTGAAACCCGTTTTTCGAATTTTCAGCTTTTTATCGAATGACAAGTGTAGAAAGTCGTAATACCTTTGCATGTATTTTAAAACAACATCTAAATGATTAGAGAAAACTAATTTTATAAATGTAAGAATAAATCATATTAATAATTAATAAATATAAATTATATTTATATTTAAAAATGAAAAGGTGGATTTGAAATTTGAAAGATTCCTTAAGTAAATAAGTTAACAAAGGTACACGAGCCACTCTAATGTCCGTCATCTTTTTCATGTGCTTGACATTTTGGTAGCTTGGATTTGATGCCAAAGTTGAAAATTCAATTTAAGGGCATTTTTGTCTTTTGCCTTCTCTATCTTTATACCTTTTTATATATTTTATTCCTTCTTATATACATACATTTCTCATTAAATAATCCATCTTATATAAGCACTTTTCCTTCCATTTTCAGCTTCATACTTTTTATAAATTTTGAATAAAAATCACATCTTTTAGCTCAAACATTTTTTACTTCACTCAAGCATTTACCTCATTTCATTTCCCCTCTGTTTTTCCTCTTTCCCTTCTTCTTTATTTTTCCAATAACAAGTCTAGTAAATGAAATTGCTACTCTGTAAATCAAAAAATCAACACAGTAAACTCAAATCCCATTTAAAATTTATTTCTTCCAAGCCGAGTGGAATTAGACGATGGCATATGCATCATTGACTGCGAGGAGGAGCAGCTGGGGTGGAATTTTTGTTAGGTGCGGTGATGGTCGAAGGCTTGAGTCGAAAACTAGGGTTGTAATTAATTAGATATTGGAGTGCAATTAGGCCAAGATGGGGGTGGCGTTGTGCTCCAAGTTTGATGCGAAGAGATGACGTTTTTTTTGGTGGGGTGCAATCGTGGGTAAGAAGGTGCGACATTATATAGTCGCATGGAGAGGTGTCAAGTCGCGACCGTCTGGTTGAACCGAGCTCGGGTTGGTGCTTGCATTGTGATGGGAAGGCGAAGAAGAGTTTGCTGACAGGGTTGGTTCTTCGATATAGTGAGGAGTTGGGTGTCCAATTGCACGTCGTGCACGGTTGTTTTAGGTTCAAGCATTCGATTTTGGGAATTTTGAATGCAAGGAAGGAAGATAGAGTTACGGTAGGGAGTGGATGATGTTTAAATTGTGTGGGTTTTGAGCCTAAGGGTTTTGAGGTGCGAAATCATTGTAATTTATTTGTTTTGTTTTAATTATATTTATTAAGTAGGTTAAATTTAAAAATGCATATCTCATCCGTTTTAAATCCGTTTGACCCACAGATTTTTGCATTTCACTTGTATTGATGAGTACATCACTATAGTATAAATAGCTAGAAGTTTTAATGAAGTATAGATTTATAATAGAGGTTGAATTTAATTATGTTGTTTCAAATAGTAACGTATTTAAATTAAGTATCCTTCATTGGTGTTATCTAATTGGCCAAATAAAACACCATTCTATTTTATTTAAATTGAATAGATTATTGATGACATATGTTTAGCAGAATTAATCTCCGTTCTACTATTATATTAGTTTGGACATTTATTCATATACCGATTAATTAATAGGTGGATTAAATAATATTGGACAAGTGATGGAGTAACTAGTAATTGTGAATTGTTGATTTTATTTACATATATGCTTGCTTATGTAAATACTAGTATATGACTTAGAAAGTGAATTTAAAACAAATGGTAGCTTGTTTAAGTACCAAAAGGATTGCTAAGCCTCTTATTGAATTTGAAAGGTTATGGATTTAAATTAATTTCAATTTTATAATAATTTGAGGTTAAGTGTTTATAATTATAAATGAGATCAATTATTTATTAAGGATGTTTAACTTAATTATTTATTTTGCTAAAGATGATTTAAAGTTAGTTAATTAATTATGTTATAAATAATGTTTATGTTAATTAATTATTTTGGGAAATGTTTTAAAGTTAGTAAATTTATTATTTTATTAATGATGTTTTAAAGTAAGTTAATTAATTATATTATTAATGTTGTTAAGAGTTATTTAATTTTATTATTAATGTTGTTTAAATTTATTTAATCATATTATTAATGTTGTTTAAAGTTATTTAATTATATTTTTAATGTTGTTAACGGTTATTTAGTTATATTATTAATGTTGTTTAAGTTAACTAATTGATTTAATTATGGTTTAAGTTAATTACTTGATTTAATTAACAATGGATTGAATTAATTAATTATTTTATTAAGAATGTTTTAAGTTAATTACTTATTTTATCAATGATGTTTTAAAATTATTTATTTATTTAATTTTCGATGTTTGAAGGTAATTAATTAATTTGATAAAGGTGTTTATATAATAAATTGTTTTATAGAAGGAATTTCAACTTAATAGCGATATTTTGTAAAGGAGATTTATAAATGATATTTTTTAAGAGAGATTCATAAATAATATTTTATAGATAAAAGAGATATTGATAAATGGTAATTTATAAATAAAATAATGGATTTATAAGTGATATTTTGATAGTAACGAAGATTTTTGTTAATTATATAAGATTTATAAAAATGAGTTAAAGGATATTTATAAAGGATTTTATAAAGAATTTTAATAAAGGAGTTTATAAAGTGAGATTTATAAAAGTGTTTTATAAATAGAAACCAGATTTGTAAATAGAAAAGAGTTTATAAATAGAAAGAGTTTATAGATAGAAACAGTTTTACAAATTAGTTTGGAGATTTATAAATGGACTTGTAAATATGGAATGAGTTTATAAAAATGGAATTTTATAAAATGAGTGAGATTTGATTTTGATAAATAATCCTTCTTAATTATGGTGGTATGGAAACATTCTTTCCATACTTAACACCGAAGGGAAAGTGGTTTGGGTTTAGAGTAAGTAATGTTTCAAATGTTATTTGTTTTTGGTCAATTTAAATATGATTTTGAAAAAGAGGAAAGTTTTGTTAATATACTTATACCGTTGAGATAAGTATATGGATATTTTCTAAGTATTGAAAATATAATGGTTTGTAATATACTTACACCGGTGAGATAAGTATATGAATGTTTTTCCAAGTATTGAAAGGGGTATAAGGGGTTTGTGAATATTATCTTTTGTGAAGGTATTTTGAATCAAATAATTGAAAGAGATTTAATTAATGAAAGATTAATTAATATAGGCTTAGTGAATCCCATATGGAATTAAATCTATGTTTGATTATTTGTTTATTGGATAGTTAAATAACCGAATATCAAAATCTTGGCCAAAATATAACTCTGGAAATATCTAGGAGAAACACGGGAGTTATATGACACAGTTATCTTCGATGAAGATATATTGTGCATATAAATCTCATTTTGTTCTCCTAGGACAAATGATAAGGAAATCGGTCTTCTTATACAGTTAGGAGGTGATCCCCGCTCTTATGTGTTTTATGATTATTTCTAAAAGAATTTTTGATTATTTCTTTAAGAACTGAAGTTGAGTTTACCAGATCTATCGATTTAGTTTTGGAGCGACCAGTAAGCAGGGAAGTGTACTTATATAAGATGACTCAAAGCTACAACCACTCCGAAACCATATACATGTTCGACACTTTGGAAGAGGTTTGATACTGGTTCGAGATCATGGAATTAAAGATAAAGTTCTTTGAAGTGCAAGGGATGCTTGCTACAAATACTGAATGTGATTCCAAAATGGATGTGGTAGAAGTAGTGTCTTTGGTTTTTTCATATCTTGAACAACTTGTATGATGGAATGTTGGCATTGCATTGTGCTTGGAGGGCAATGTTGGCATTCCAAATGGGAATTACTGGGGAGGAAAAAGGTAATCATGACCTCACATGCCTCACAACCCAGTAATGACTAAAACATGGGATATGCAGCAGAGCCATGTGGTTCGCTACAATTCGGAGCTTCATTCCTCAATCAAGGTTTAATATTTTTGGATTTCGGTATGCGTGCACACGAGAAGAGTGGGGCCAGGTGCAAATGTTTTGCTACCTTGGTGCTCAGGGGATGATGTAATCCGGTATGCCATGTTAAAGGGGCAGTAGGCTCTGTGTTGGCAGGGGAGCAAGATCTTCTTGTTGACCTTGGTACATTTTGTCTAGAGGTGTATTGTGAGGGACGGTAACCCTAGTAGCCCAGTCATTGATGGAAATCCAATCTCCAATACTTTCCCTACGGTTTTAGTTGTAGAACCTAGTACTGTTGAATGTAATTATGGGTAACCTAGTCCAGAAAACAAGTCAAGTAAATGAAAATGGCTACTCTGTAAATCAAAAACATCAACAGGAAAATTCACCTCTATAAATAAAAAAATCAAACCAGTAGACCCAAATCCCTTTCAAAAATTTATTCTCCCAAGCTGAGTGGAATTAGGCAATGGTGTATGCGTCATTGGTTTCGTTACGAGGAGGAGAAGCCGTGGTGGAATTTTCGTAAGGTACGGTGATGGTCGAAGGCTTGGGTTGGAAACTAAGGTTGCATTTAATTAGAGATTAGATGGAATTAGGCTAGGATAGGGGTGGGGATGTGCTCCTAGTTCGAAGCCAAAGAGATGGTGATGTTTTCATGGGGTGTAGTCGTGCGTAGGCAGGTGCGACATTGCACTATTACAAGGACAGGTATTAGGTCGCGACTGTCTGGAGTGGACCGAGCTCGGGTTCGGAGGTTGCGTCGTGATGAGAAGGCGAAGAGGTGTTTGCTGGTGGGGATTGGTTCGTCAATATAGTGAGGAGTTGGGTGTGCACGTGCATGTTGTGCACGGTTGTTTTGGGTTCAGGCATTTGATTTTGGTAATTTTGAATGGAAGGAGGGTAGATGGAGTTACTATAGGGGATGGATGCGGTTTGAATGGTGTGGGCTTTGGGCTTGTGGGTTTGGGGTGCAAAACCATTTTGATTTATTTGTTTTGTTCTAATTCTATTTATTAAGCAGATTGAATTTAAAAATGCATATCTCATCCGTTTTCAATCCGTTTGACTTGCGAATTTGGGCATTTGACTCATATTGATGAGTACAGCACCATAATATAAATAGTTGGCAGTTTTAATAAAGTAAAAATTTATGATTAAATAATAGGGGTTGAATTTAATTATGTTATTTTAAATAATAACGTAGTTAAATTAAGTATGCTTCATTAGTGTTATCTATTTGGCCAAATAAAACACCACTCAGTTTTAATTAAATTAAATAGATTATTGATGACATCTGTTTAGCAGAATAAATACCCGTTCTCCTATTTTATTAGTTTTGACATTTATTCGTATGCTAGTTAATTAATAGGTGGATTGGTAAATATTGGATAAGTGATGGACTAACTAGTGATTGTGAATTGTTTATTTTATTTACATATATGATTTCTTATGTAAATACCAATGAATTGACCTGGAAAGTGAATTCAAAATAAATGATAGCTTGTTTAAGTACAATAAGGGTCGCTAAGCCTCTTTCCGATTTTGAAAGGTTATGGATTTAAATTAACTTCAATTTTATAATAATTTAAGGTTAAGTGTTTGTTTAATTATAAATGATATTATTTATTTATTAATGTTGTTTAAGTTAATTAATTATTTTGCTAAAGATGTTTTGAAGTTAGTTAATTAATTACTTTATAAATGATGTCTAAGTTAATTAATTATTTTGTTAAACATGTTTTAAAGTTAGTTAATTAATTATTTTATTAATGATGTTCTAAAGTAAGTTAATTAATTATATTATTAATGTTGTTAAGAGTTATTTAATTTTATTATTAATGTTGTTTAAAGTTATTTAATTATATTATTAATGTTGTTTAAAGTTATTTAATTATATTATTAATGTTGTTAAGAGTAATTTAATTATATTATTAATGTTGTTTAAAGTTATTTAATTATATTATTAATGTTGTTAAGAGTTATTTAATTATATTATTAATGTTGTTTAAGTTAATTAATTGATTTAGTTATTGTTTAAGTTAATTTATTGATTTAATTAACAATAGTTTAAGTTAATTAATTATTTTATTAAGGATGTTTTTAATTATTTTATCAATGATGTTTTAAAATTAATTTATTATTTATTTATGATGTTTGAAGGTAATTAATTAACTTAATAAAGGTGTTTATATATAATAAATTGTTTTATAGAAGGAATTTTACTTAATAAATGAGATTTTGTAAAGGAGATTTATAAATGATATTTTGTAAGAGAGATTCGTAACTAATATTTAATAAATAAAACAAAGACTGATAAATAGTAATTTATAAATAAAAGAATGGATTTATAAGTGATATTTTGATAACAACGAAGATTTGTGTTAATTATATAAGATTTTTAAAAATGAGTTAAAGGATTTTTATAAAGGATTTTATAAAGAATTTTTATAAAGGAGTTTATAAAGGGAGATTTATAAATAGAAACCAGTTTCGTAAATAGAAAAGAGTTTATAAATAGAAAGAGATTAAAAATATAAGAAGTTTTACAAATTGGTTTGGAGATTTATAAAAGGACTTGTAAATATGGAATGAGTTTACAAAAATAGAATTTTAGAAAAGTAATGGGATTTGATTTTGATAAATAATCCTTTTTAATATGGTGGTATGGAAACATTCTTTCCATACTTAACACCGAAGGGAAAGTGGTTTGGGTTTAGAGTAATGTTTTAAACGATATTTCTTTTGGCCCATTTAAATATGATTTTGTTGCTAATATACTTATACCGTTGAGATAAGTATATGGATATTTTCTAGATATTGGAAATATAATGGTTAGCAATATACTTATACCAGTGAGATAAGTATATGGATGTTTCTCCAAGTATTGAAAGGAGCAGAAGTGGTTTGTAAATATTATCTTTTGAGAAGATATTTTGAATCAAATAATCGAAAGAGATTTAATTAATGAAAAATTAATTAATAGAGGCTTAGTCACCTTTTGTTGTGATTTTTCTATAAAAATAAAACTTTTTTCGTTTAGTTTTTACAAATGCGATTGGGAGTACGGGTAAAAATAAAGATATTTCATTGAATTCTAAATTCAAAACAATTTTTGGGTATATCATTAAGAGACTACTATTATAAAGAACATGCTCAATTCTTTGTTTTAGGCCTGATGGGATGAAATACATATAATAGCTATTGGTGTGGGTGGTGTTACGCGAAGTCTCTATCATGTCCAGTTGACCAGTTTTCATCAAAAATAGGGCTTTCTTCGTGTCTGATTCGTAGAGAAATGACGAAAAAAATATCACCTTCCAGATATTTCATATATTTATTTTCAACCCCTAGATATTATTGTAATATCACTGGATTTTCTAGTAAAAATGATTTGGTTACCGTGAGGTAAAAACCCATCCATATTTATGTGCAGCGTGGTCTTATACGATACCTTTATTTTGAAAGGTTTTTAAATATTAAAAATCCATTTGAGTGTATCTAACGCTGCTTTACCAGATTGATCGGGACGCTATTTTCTTATAATGCTCGGGTCAACTCGAACAAATTTTCCAGATTTAGCTGGACACTTTGGAGCTTCAGGAGGCGAGCTGGATCCTCCAAGGCATATTATCGTATTTTATCTTTCGTTGTATGTTCTTGTCTGTATTTATCAGCAGTTGTAAAGACATGTTGTTATAACTATCCAGGCTGATGATAGGTTAGTTTTTCTTTGATTATAGTATTTATATTAAAGTCCTTTTGTTTTGTAAAGACCTATTGTATATTATATGTTACTCATCACGTTGTGTGATTCTGTTCTATCTTTTCTTGCTTTCATCCTAACAATCTATCTTTTCGGCACTTGGATGTTTGACATATGAATACTGTGGATGTATTAGTATCAATTTATAAGGATCAAAAATGCGGGTTGTTACATTATCTTACACTTTCATATCTATAATTTTGAGAAATATCTTTTATATACTTTCACTCCCTTTGAAAATTCATATTCTTTCACTTATGTTCTTCATGGATTTGCAAACCATACAAGATCAGAGATTTTGGACTTGAATTCTCAATCATTCTCCTTTTGATCTTACCCTATTCCTCATTGATTTCACAGATATATTACTATTGGAGGTCTACAAGATCATTGTACTGAAATTGCAAGAATCTGTATTGAATATACAACTATTTGCCAAACTGTACTTCAGTTTGTAAAGAAAGGTGTTATTACCACCCGTGGAAAGTCAAGACGAAAAATGTACCTCACCACCCGTCGAATTGTAAGATTGTTAAGGTTTAATGCCTTTACTTTACTTTACTTTATATTTACTCTCTGATTATCTACATTTGTTTGTGATTTGATTACTGGTCTAAGTAGATTAACTTTAAATTCATAAGTTACCTTTTAAATAATTGACATACATAATTCATCCCCCTCTAGGGTATTAATGGTCTTAAGATCCATTCTGCATCAATGTGTTTAGGTCTCCTATAACTCATATTAGGTGTTAGAGCATGTTATTTTAAAAAGATTCATAATTTGAATTTTAACAGATAAATGGCTAATTATACAAGTAACACACTTTTTAATGCTTTTGTAGAGGGTCGGTCTACTACTAGACCGCCGCTATTTAATGGTAGTATTATGCATATCGGCTTATAGGATGAAAATTTATTTACAGTCAAATGGTTTAGACATTTGGAATGTTACATGGACTGAATGCACTGGCCCTAAATAGATTACGCACAATGAACCATTGACTAAAAGATACTAGAAATAAATAATTCAAAGGCTAGAATATTCTATATCGTGCATTGAATAAAAATGAATTTAAGAGAGTGTCATTTTGTAAAATTGCATTTGAAATTTGGAGGAATTTACAAGACACATAGAAAGTGACTAGCCAAGCTAAACAAACAAAAATATCTATGTTGACAAAATAGTTTCAACATTTTAAAATGAAACAAAATGAATTCATGTTTGACATGTATTTGAGATTTCAAGATATTTGTCATGCGCTGGGTTAATTAGAAAAACTTTTGCTGAAGAGGACCAAGTCGAAAAGATCCTAAATTTACTCTCTTGTGTATGGGATTAGAAGAATTTCTCCATTAAAGAAGAAAATTATATTATTACAATGAAATTAAAAGAATTAGTTGGAAATCTTATGTCCGGTGAATCTCAGATGTAGGCAAGAAAAGTGAATCAGTAAGTCAGATGCATTCCATCGTACAAGTGAAAATCATAGTTTAGATGATGACGATGATGATAAGGAAATTGATTTCTGTTAGCACCAAAATTGGTCACTAACACCCAAAGAGAGTTTTGTGTGGAGAGATTAATGAAGAAGGTAAATTAAAACTGAGGAATAACACAGTGGAATGCAGTAATAACTGTAAGAAACAAGAACACCAAATTTATAGTGGTTCGGCGTAACTGCCTACGAACACTTTGAGTCTAATCTTTATTTATTTTTCAATAATTGAATACAGATACAATCCATACACCAACCACCTGAATACAAGTTCTAACTGAAAAAGAATGAGTCTTGAAAATGGCAGAGTCTCCCCAGCGTTCTCGAAAAAAGGTCCTTTTTCAGTATGCACCTGCCCCTCTATTTATAGACGAAGATGGGTTGAACTTCCCTCACGGGCCTAGGAAAAAGGTACCTCGGCCCATAGTAGGTGACCACGGCGTGCCGATCCATGCAAGCCGAACGAGACAGGCCGAGCGGAAAACGCCGGGCGATAATTGGCTGAACCAAGGATTATGGGCTGTTGTGGTTGAGTGACATTCGCCGAGCGACGACTCTATGCCGAGCGAGGCATGTCGAGCGAGGGCTTGTGTCGAGCGAAGGCTTGTGCCGAGCGATGCTTTGTGCCGAGTGAGGGCTTGTGCCGAGCGATGCTTTGTGCCGAGCGAGGGCTTGTGCCAAGCGAAGGCTTTGCATGCCAAACGGGAACCTTGTGCCGAGCCTCTCGTTACCGGGTCAAATAACCGGGGTAACACTTGCCCCCCAAAGCATATCATGAGAGTCAATCATGATATGCTTTGAACCATAAGACATCTACGCTTACCGCTCCTTCATCATACCTCCTTTTTTTCACGGCTCGGTCCATACTCGTGCATCGGGCCATTCGATTGTCAAGTCCGAAAGTCGTTCGGCATAACTCCCACCGAACCATTAGCATAACTTGACCTGGTCCACCGGTCGATGCCTGTTCGACTTCCCTTCTTCCAATATAAGCCGATACTTCATCTTCTTCCTTTTAGTTTTACCTCCGTTCTACGAGACTTCCGAACTCATCTTCCACCAGACTTCTGCTAACACTATACCCTTTCCTTTTCTTCTCGAATTTAATACGTTGCCTCACATCCCCTCCCAACAACGAACCTGATTGGCTTTCAAATCCAACTCCAGAATTTTCCCTAAGCTTCGAGCCATTTCTTAGGTAATAACTTCTCTTTTAAACGCTTCACCCAGACTAGGAAGTTTTGATACGAGATCCGAATTCGTGAATTTTCATAAGATCGAAGACAGTAGGAACCGCGTGGATGAGGAAGACGAATCGCGGTTAGAAAACGTCTTAGGGCTAGGTGGAGAGGAGGAAGGAAGAGGATGTCAGAGGTGTTTAGGACGTGAGTTCTTGTTGGGTTGTTGAGTGAGGGAATAGGAATGGTGGTTGGCTTAGTAGGAAGTAGCGAGGTTATGGAGTGTAGGTTAAGTGTGGCGTGTGAGTTGGAAGAGAATGTATGGCTGTGGTTCTGTAACAACCCGTAAAATTTAACCGGTTTTAATAACGTTATTAATTGAAATTTTTTGAAATTTTTAAATGATAAAATTTTGAAATATAAATTTGATATTTGAAATGCGTCTAGTTAAACATAGCAACTGGTAAATTTTCGTCCGAAAATATGAAAGTTTATTTCGTGTGTAAATTTATTTTAATTTAAATCGGTTAGTAAGTAATGAAAATAAAATGTTTTCAAAACCAAAATATTTTTACATAGAAAATTCTAAACCATCTTCTGAGCAAGACGTCATTTTTCGTTTTTCCAAATTCGGACTTCTTTAGCTCCATCGATCTTATTTTTCTGCATTTTTGCTGCATTTTCCGCTAATAGAAATTTCAAATTTTTATAATTTAATCAAATCACTGATATTAGTATACCGTTTTGATCGTCTCATCGTGCTGATCTCTGCGGTATAATCAATGCTGTGTTTGAAGTTCGGTACGCAAAAGAATCCACGTAACAATTTCGTATTGGTACCGGTGGTAAAATCTTTTGTTTCCAATCCAGTCCTTCATATTCTACCGTTCAAAAATCAGTAGTCATCAGTTTTAAATGTGCCTATTTATTCGTGAGTGGGTTTTTTCTTGGGAATTATTTCTAACTCTTGTTATATTTTTTTTACGTATGGTAGTTTGCACCCTGTATTTAAATTTTGCTTTGGAAACATTATAAACTTGTCCGTTCAACATATCTCTCCCTAGGCACGTTCCATCATTTTCACTTTTCATCTTGCTCTTCTTCTTCCTTTTCCCATTATTCCTTCTTCCTTCTCATTTTATTCACCGTGAAAAAAATAGAACAGTCATGGCCTCACACAAACAACCCGAGCACCACCCCAGTCCGACCTCAATCTCCACCACCAGCCGCCGCTCCTCAACACCCGCTCCTTCCCTCGATCCTCCGCATCGGCCACCGATCTCGCGTCGAACACCGCTGCCTTGGCCGCTCACACCAGCCAACGCGCAACCGCCTTCCCCTCGCACACAACAACCAAGGCTCCGCCTTCACACATCCGCCTCCACCACCTCCTTACCCATTCCGGCCTATTCCCCAACCACACCTCGTCAGCTTTCCACCTCAGTCTCTCCTGCCGTATATCCCGGCCCTTGAGCTCCACCGAGCTGCTTGCAAACGTGCCAAACTCTCCATATTTTTGGTACGTATATATTAAATATGTGTTCGTAATATATGCTAACTGTTATTATAGTAAGGTCTATGATTTGATTTATATGTGCGGTTGCTATAAAATATTGAGTCGTACATATGGTTATGTAGTTTATATATTAACCAAGTATGCAAGCTATTGGTGTAGTCAGACTTTTTGTTTCAGCTCATATACATATAAGTATAATCTAGTTGGTATTGGGTTGCATTGTTTATACTATTTTGGGTTTAGTTTATATAGGTTATAATCTACCAGTTATATAAAAAAATTGTTTTGGCCGTACGTATTTATTTATTTATTTTATTTTTTTCCCATCTTGCGTTTGGAGCAGTTTGGTACATTTGCTTTCATAATTGTTGAGTCAAGTCTATGTCATAGTAAAAGCATGTTTATATCGAGTTTATTTTATGTGAGTTTATTTTATTTATATGTACGTATATATACTAGTCGACATCTGTTTGTTGCATATGTGATTTTAGTAATATATGCCTATATATGTATTCTGTATATAAGGTGGTTAACATGCAAATAGTGTAATCTGTTAAATTCATTTTCAAAGAGAAAATAATGTCAGGCTTTATATATTAAAGTTTGCAAGATATTTAACCCTACCTATATTCCTATATACTAGGCCAGGCTGTTATTTTCAAAAGCAATGTGTCAGGTCATTGATTTTTTTTAAGCGTTAGTATATATACTTATGTTTGCATTTGTTTGTATATTGTTAAAATCAGTTGTCGCATACATATATAAGTATTTAGTGACCTTGAACAGTGATATTTATCTCACTATTCATATATGTATATTATAGGAGTCAGATGGTATATATATATACATATATGTAAGTAGCAGCTTCTCTTATTTCTTAGTTTGTAAACTGTTATACGTCGGTTACTTCGTTTTATCCTTTAATTCCTCACAGTTTTAACATTTAATATATATGTTTTGGCAACATTTAATTATATGTATTAGTTAAAAGATAATGTGTATATTTATATATTAGTTTATGTAGATAAGTGGATATGAGTTTGGTTTTCTTTTACATGTTTGAATATCTGTTTTAAAATGGATTTTTGAAATACATACATGTATATAAACCATATTTCAGTTCAGTTTATAACCAGTTGGTTCTGATTCTCTTTATCAATTCCTTTTATCAGCTTTGTCCACCGTACATGTTTCTTCGTTGAATCGTGTCCATCGTGTCGTACTCTGAAATCTATGCTTGGATTCGTAACCCTTTTCAGTGTCGAATCTCTCTAACCTCGAAAGGTGAGCAATCACTCACGATTAACGTTCTTTTATTTATTAAATTTGATTTCAATTGAAACGACAATTGAAATATGCTGTTGTTAGTAAATTACTCTGTTATATATGCTATTACCTGTATCAGTTCACCTGTGACATCTGACACCATTATCTGTTAATTATTTATGCAATGATAATATAGTTTGGTTGATAATTGATTGATTGTTCGATGTTTATATTGAACGTAAATTTGTTAGTGTTAAGTGATAAATAGTATGCAAAATTGAAATTGATATAGAATGGTTAACAATTTTAAAACTGACATATATGTTAAATTTGATTAGTTGAATATGACCCTTTTTAATTGTTAAATTAATTGACATGTAGAATAGTGATAATTACACTTTGGACCATCGACGTATATTGGATTAATTGTTGTAGGGTAAAATTGAAATTGAATGACTAGTGAAGAACCGTATAAATAATTAGTGGAATAATCTTTAATCTGCATGAAATGATAGTGTAGATTCTAGAAATAATTATATTAGTTTGCACAAACAACAATGTGAATTAATACGATTATTTCGGGATTATTGAATTGATTGTTTGATTGTTATTGATTGTTGTTATTGCTTGCTTATTTACTTTGACACCATCCCAGTTATCACACTACAAGTTCCCTTTGCTATGTTTTGATTTTGAATTGAATTGGAATCGGGTTGAAATGATAAATACCCAAATTGAACTTTGACCTAGGATAGAGAATTAAATAAAACCCGATTGATCAATAATTTGATTTAAAAATAAACGAAGATTTTATTTGAATAAATAATATGGTTTTGAAATGAAGTTGAAATTTGAATTTTAATGAAAAGAAAATGTTAATATTTAATAATCTGAAACAAAATATTAACAATGTAATTGATGAAGAATGTTGTTTAATTTGAGAAATGATTGAATTAAGTTTGAAATTATAATTAAGTTTGAAATTATTAAACTTTGAAATGATTTAATAATTAAGTTTGAAATTATAATTAAGTTTGAAATTATTGAACCTTGAAATTATTTAATAATTAAGTTTTGAATTATTTAATAATTAAATAAGATTGAATTATTTAATGATCAAATTGAATTGAATTCTTTAATAAGTAAAATTGAACTTTTGAATAAGTGAATTTTACTTCGTAAATAATTGAAATTGAGATTTCTTTATTAATTAAGTTTTTGGAGAATTACTTAAGTAAGTAAATAAGTGAAATTGAATTCTTTAACAAGAAATAGAAATGCGATTTATTGAAATTAATGTAAGACTTGTAATTTAAAGAATTGATTTGACGAATCTGATTTAATTAAATGTGAAGTTTTGATATAATAAATTTGAACTTAAGTAATTGATTTAATGAATTGGAAATCAAATAGAAATTGTTTTGAATGACAAATTTACTTAACGAATATTTAATGAAATTGATCAATGAAGTTAAATTGATTTGAATGTTAAATTAAATTAATTTAAATGATTTCGGAATGAAACTGATATACGAATTTGAATCAATATTTGAATTGTTTTACATAAACATTGAAATTGAATTATAAGATTGTGAAATGGTAATTTGGAAGTTTTGAAATGTAATTATGGAAATTGGTTTAGAAAGACAAACGAAATGTTGATTTATAAACTCTGATTGAAATTGAAATTAATTTGGTTTCGAAATAAATAAACGACCAATCGATGAAATAATTTCGAAGGTTATTAAAGAGACCGGAATCGGTTATGGATATACTCTCTATCTAAACCGAAAACCACTTTATTAACTATACGCGGAGTGGTGATCCAGAATGAAGTGGTTGGAATGATGTACGTGATGACTGAAGAAAGAGAACGATAATGGATAGCCTTGACACTTGTGTCAAATTGGAAATGACTAAAACAGGAGCCGTGCCGGGCCAATGGAGGTTAGCTACCTCAAGCGAACACACTTCTTCGAAACTATTCATTACTTGTTGTCGATTGGTGCACCCTTGATTTTGGGAGTGTTGTTTCGTGGTGTTGCGATCGCTGCGGCGATGCGTTCTCACCAGTCCGAATCAGGAAAACGGTAGTTTCACTACCTTGGGTATTGCCTCATGTGCCTTGTCATACTTGTATTCCTTTATACGCGACCACTACGATTTTGGTTTGTACCTTTAGTATATGGATTGCCCTCTGGTGACTTCCGGTTTTGGGGAAACTACGGTCTTGTATATGCTCTTGGGAATAAAAATGTGTTAAGGGGAATAATGGTAACGCCTTAACACTATTTTGATATCTTATATTACTGATAGACATTATCTACTTATCGTAAACTACTACATAGTTGATAGTTTAACGGATCCTTAAAGGATGGTTATTCCAAACATCCTTTGAGTTACTTCTATTTCAATTGCTATTTCACTTGAGTTGGATTTATTAATATAAGAATGTTAATCCTGACTCGAGTGTTTTGTTTTTCTTTACGCTTGGGTCAGACTGAGTGTACCAGTATTCGAGACTCACCTTTGAAGTTGGAGCTTGCTTGAAGATCCAGCCATCTATTCTGCTTTCTGTATTCGATGATTCCAGTGATGTATTCTGATTTGTATCTGATGTATTGTATTACTCTTCCATTGTATCTGGTTTAACTTTGATGTAACTTATACATTTATATAGTAGCTTCATGAACTACTATCTCTTTTATTTCCGCTGCATTTATTACTCTATGTCTGTGATCTGTGATTATTTATTTACTGTATATGTTCAGTTTTGCCAAATTTAAATTAACAACGCGGTATTTATTTACTGTATATGAGTGTCTACCTATACACTTATAATGGATGCGAATGGTCCAAAATACTAGGTCGTTATAGGTTCGGCATGACTTTCGCGTGCCGAACTATGAAGAGAAAGTGGAGAAGAGAAACATGAGTCATGCCGAACGCCGAATAGAGAACGCGGGAGAGAAGTGAGCGAGTGTTGGGTTTAGAGTGCCGAGCGATGTGGCTCGGTATTACCACGGCTTGGCATGACTCCCGCATGCCGAACGGTGAAGAGTGAGAGCAGGAGAGAAGTGAGCGTTGGGCTTAGAGTGCCGAGCGATGCGGCTCGATATTAAGCCTTTGGAGTGCGGGGGAGTCTAGGTAGTTGCTTAGTCGAGTCTTTTGAATGCCGCTCGGCATTTAGTTTTGAAGTAGGCAGTAATAGTCGAAACCATTACAACTTGAACATAATTCGTGTTGACTTGACCCACTTATTACGTCTAAACATATGACACAAACAAGGACAAGGACTTAAGCAAACAAGCATATCGACCAATCCGGACTGATAACTCCCCTGTCTTAACAACAATAAATCTGAATTTAACTCGATAAAAACAGACAATGGCCTTCGACATATATTGCCAACTTCCGAGTTCAAAATAAAAAACCATCACCGGACACTTGCACTTTACTTTATCTTATTAGCTTCACGACTTTAAATCCTTTAACACTTATACTCGAACGATTGCACTAGTTCACACACCACACGGGTGGAGTATTCTTGTCATTATGTCTAATGTTAATTGTTTAAGTATAGTTCAAACAGGTGTTTAATCAAATTCAACATTTATTGAAGATGTCTAGAAAGTCTAGCTCCGCCATAGTTTCAGATAAACCGGGCCGAGTTCTCAACAGGAAGTGGTTGGAACTTCAAATCCATCGACAACTCCTGTACAAGATATCCCGAGTCCCACGATTGCATCTGTTGATCTGGCTCCCGATGCCCTAAATGCAGCGATCTTTCTAGACAATCCGGTCGATTCTCAAGCTTCGAGAATTAATGACAGTGCCCTTCGCCGACTATGCTCGATACATGGAATTCCTTTTGATGATGTACTGGTCCCATCAGGGCAAGATCATCCCCACCTGCCCTCAGCTAGTTATACTGCCTGCATCAAATTTATGTGCTGGTTTGGTAGCGTGCCACCATTCAACTCTTTCGTTCGTGATGTGCTGCAATATATTGAGATCGCCCCAGCACAGTTACATCCCAACAGTCACGCGTTCAAATACGACACGTACATTCTTTTCATGAGCATTTTATTCAGGATCCCGACTCCTGGCGATATCCGTTACATTTACCGTTTCAAGAGGCGGTCCGACAGCCCATCCTTCGTATTCCTCGAGCCATACAGCAAGTGCCAAATCCTCACAGGGGCGTGGAGCAAATTCACCCAATATAAGCAAGAGTGGTTTTACGTGTGCTGCCCCCTGGTTTCGTGGGGAGATGGCTGGAAGGGGGTAAGTTTCTTCTCTAGATCAATAGTCGTACGAGCGAGGAAGTGCATTTTTTCTAAACCCTTTCTCGATTTTTACAGGTATCAGCCCGCGTCCCGAAGGCTCCAGGTACTCTAAGGCCGTCGAAGCTATTCGAGCTATTCCCACGGAAGACCGGGACATCAGATCCATCATTTCCAATGAATCGCTCTCAAATTTTGTGTTGTTGGCAGAAGGTCACCGAATAAGTCTTCCTCACAGCGTCACCACAACCGGATTTGCCTTGGATAGAGGCAAAAGTCAAGCTGGGCCTTCGGTACCTCCGACAAGAGAAACTCTTGAGGTATCTGAGGAAGGTGAAATAAGGGAGACTGAAGCTCCGGTTGGGAGCGTAAGTCCTACTCCGGAACCAGCAGTTGAAGCACATGGCACTGTTGAATCACCTCCCCCTTCAAAAGGAAAAAAGAAACTATCTTACAAGTTGAGGAAGAAAGCCGTGGGCATAACTTTGAAAGTGACAATCACTCCGACGGAGAAAGAGCCATCTCCACAACACTTAGAGAGTTCATTGAAAGGCTTGTCCGACCTTACAATTCCTGATGATTTGCTCAACTACGGCTTCGACGACCCGGAAGCCATAAAACTTCATTCACCAGCGAGAGGCAGTGAAGGCGTTCAATCCCATCACCAAGGAGAAAAAACTCCGATAAGTAAAGCTAAAGAAACTGGTCCATTGGGGGGAAACACTTGGACACACACTCACACTCACACTTTACCTTGCACTTAAACTTTAGCCGTCATGCCATTTTTGCTAACTTGCCATCACTTAACTTCTGCGCAGGTGATATGGGACACTCACATGGATTCGACCGCCTTCGCGGCTCTTCCATTTTCCATCCTTCCGGCCGAGACTCTGGATATGGAAAATGCCGAGCTAGAGGTGACAATAGCGATAGAGATTATCGCTCTTGAGATTCATCTTCTCGAAGGAAAATCCACAGTCACTCATCGTACTTCAACGATCCCCCACCTCCATCGGAACGAGGCAGGGAGAAATCAGGTCATAGAGGGCCACAATCTGAAACTCTTCGCGACCAACACTCGGGTTCCTCAAGTACTAGGCAATCTCGGGAGGTTCATAAGAAGTCCGTGGTTTCGACAAAGCAAACCTCCTCTACTCCTGCACCTAATCCGTCGGTAGCGGAGAAACCTGCCGAGCTTAAAGCGACATTCCCAAGAATATGCTTTGACGGACTGAAATTTCTTCCAGCCATCCATCCTATTCCGGGGAATGTTAAACAGAGTGCCCTTGCTTGCACCAATGATGTTTATGTCCAACATGACGCATTTGTTCACTTGGTAGAAAAAGTTTCTGAAGTTCCTATGGAACGCCAACATGAAATCGATCGTCTGAAGCTCGAGCCATCTATGACAAAGACATCATTAGGGCCCAAGATAAAGAGCTTTCCACGTATAAATATAATCTTGAGGCCGCCTAGAAGAACGCTAAAGATACTGTAGAGGCAGTCAGTCGCTTGGAGGCCACACACAAAAAGGAGGTCGATGAAGCTGTCCAACGCTGTGGTGCTTTAGCTTTAGAGAAAGACTCCGTTCAAAAGGAAAGAGACGCGTTCGCTCAACAAGTCAAAGAGTTGGAAGAGCTACTTCTCAAAGAGAAAAAAGAAAAGGTTGCTGCTCAAGAGGAGTCGCAACGCTACTGCGATGAGATTGTCGCTACACGACTCCGGAAGACAAAGCTCGATGAAGAACTCTCCAAGGCTGAGACGCCGAAGGATGAAGCCCGTGAAGAGGGCAAAAGAATAGCATTTACGGAGATGGACTCTCGCGTTGAGGCGGCCGCCGAAGCTGGTAGGGAGGAGATCAAATGCCAGTTCGATCCGCTTATAGCCGAGTACAACGCTCGAGTCCTCATGCATCGTGACTTAACATTTCTCGGTGAGGGTTACCTCGAATCTTTGGCCGAAGCATGGGAGACTTTGATAAGGATCAAAAAGGTTAAGTTAGGAACGGAAGATATTAACGAAGATGCTTTAGTGAAGGAATTTCTTCGAGGGAACGAGCCTTCGGACTTGTCTGCGGCGAAGGCTCTTTTCAGCAGAGACTCCCCCTTATCAAAGGGAAAAGACGCCATTGCCGGTCCGTCTGAAACTGAGTCTCCGGTTCCTCCCCCTACTCTGTCGTCCAGTCGTCCACCACTTGACCCCTTCGAGCAACATATTGGCTATGATCCAGAGGATCTTGGACTTAATATTCACGTCTTATCTCCTATTCCATAAGGCGAAACTCCCCAAACAGTCGAGAGTCAACCTGAGACGGGTACATAACTTTCCCTTCAAAGTCCAAAGGGTCTTTGCTTTCAGCAAGCGATAAATGTATTCTAACACTTGTTTCTTAAGATTTCGCATAGGTCATCCCGATCCCGTACCTACTCCAAGGAGCGATGCCGCTACGGAGATTGAGGAGAAGACGGTAGAAACAACGCAAGCAGAGGAGACTCCTGGACCTGACGCTCAAGTGATTGAGGCGCTTAATGAAGAAAAATCCGACAATCCGTCGCCCATCGAGGAACATTACGAAGTTGAAATTACTGGCGCCTCCAAACACACTTCAAAACTGAGCATGAAGGAACAAGTCACTGAAGAGGGGAGAAAGAAAGCCGAAATTAAGGCCGAGCCTCAAGTGTTAGAACTCGACGACCCACTGAACATGCCTTTGAAGATTATTCTTCCAGGTGGGACCAGGCCGTTAGAAGTTCCTACTTCCTCTGACACCCTTTCTCAGGTGAGCAAAACGTCTAAGAGAAAACGCGTGGGGGAGGAGTCGTTTGAGAAATTGAAGAAGGAGAAGAAGTCGAAGAAGTAACTATCATGCTCGTTCAACGAGAATCAGCCTGGATTATGTAATTATTTTTATTTATTTTCATAACCGTTGTAGATAGACCTTTTACCCCGAGTTTGGAAGAAGTTGTATTAGGACTTCATTTTGAATTAATGAATAAAACTTTGTTCTTTGTCTTTTAAATGACTTTTGTTGTTCATCTCACTGTGTAACTCGTAGTCGAAATCCGAAACCTTGTGAGTTACATAGCCCTAGTTCACTTCCATATGACTCAGAGATTTTTTGAATCGCTTATACTCTGATCCGTACTCTGGGGACTCAGAGTACTCCAGTCCGCGCTCAAGGGACTTTGGAGATTTCGAAGTTGTTTATACTTTAGTCCGCACTCTGGAGACTCGGAGTACTCTAGTCCACACTTTGGGGACTTAGAGATTTTTTAGTCATTTATACTCTAGTCCGCACTCTGGGAACTCAGAGTACTCTAGTCCGCACTTTGGTGACTTAGAGATTTTTTAGTCGTTTATACTCTAGTCCGCACTCTGGTGACTTAGAGATTTTTTAGTCGTTTATACTCTAGTCCGCACTCTGGGGACTTAGAGATTTTTCAGTCGTTTATACTCTAGTCCGTACTCTGGGGACTTAGAGTACTCTAGTCCGCACTCTGGGGACTTAGAGATTTTTTAGTCGTTTATACTCTAGTCCGCACTCTGGGGACTCAGAGTACTCTAGTCCGCACTCTGGGGACTTAGAGATTTTTCAGTCGTTTATACTCTAGTCCGCACTCTAGGGACTCATGGTACTCTAGTCCACACTCTGGGGACTTAGAGATTTTTTAGTCGTTTATAGTCTAGTCCGCACTCTGGGGACTCAGAGTACTCTAGTCCGCACTCTGGGGACTTAGAGATTTTTTAAAGTTTGGGTGTGTGTTCATACACCAGACAGAATAACACAATTTAATTTTCGTCACAGAATTGTACTATACGGAAACATCAATAGTTCATGGAAAAGACGGCTTCAAGCCTTTATTGATCATAACAAAGGGAAACAAACTGAATTGTCTTATTGCATGCCAAAAACTAAAAACAACGAAATGAACATACACTGGAAATAATTGCAACTAGAATGCAAAAGGAAATAGACTGGGTATAATAACGATGCAAATGCTCGCTATTCCATGCGCGAGGGAGTGTCACGCCATCTACGGTCGCTAGCTTGAAAGTTCCTTCTCCAAGCCTCCATTCGATGACATACAGACCTTCCACGTGGGATTCAAATGTGATGGGGTCGGAAAAACTCACTTCAAAATGAGATCACCCGCATTGAAAGTTATCGGTCGGACCTTTTCATTATAATACCGAGCAACTCGGTGCCTATGTGCAGCCGCTCTTAAGTCAGCTTCTTCATGTTTTTCATCAACAAAGTCCAATGATTCCAATAGGAGATTTTGATTCGTCTTGGGATCATAATAAGTTACCCGATGAGAGGGAACTTCAAGTTCCACGGGTATCACAGCTTCAGTGCCGTATGCCAAGGTGAATGGATTATGGCCAGTCGCGGACTTGTGGGTGGTTCTGTAATCCCAGAGCGCTGTCGGAAGCTCATCCACCCACTTGCCTCTAGCCTTTTCCACTCGTTTCTTTAATATTAGCTTGATTATTTTATTTACGGCTTCCACTTGTCCGTTCGCTTTAGGGTGAGCGACTGCCGAAAACCTTTTATCAATATGATATTTTTGGCAAAATTCTTTGAATTCTCTACTTTCAAATTGAGTTCCATTGTCCGTGATGATAGTTCGCGGGAGGCCAAAACGGCATATGATGTTTCGTACAACGAAATTAATTACTTTTTTGGTGGTGATCGTAGCTAAAGGCTCTGCTTCTGCCTACTTAGTAAAGTAATCAACCGCAACAATTGCATAATTTGCACCACCGTTGGAAATCGGTAAGGAACCGATTATATCGATCCCCCAAATCGCAAATGGCCAAGGACTAACCATTTGCGTGAGTTCCATTGGCGGAGCTCTTTGGATGTTCGCAAACTTTTGACATTTGTCGCACTTTCTCACGTAGTCTGCAGCATCCCGATTTACAGTTGGCCAATAATATCCATTGCGGAGGATCTTTTTTGCAAGTGTTTGCCCCCTAGTATGGTCTCTACATTCTCCTTCATGCACTTCCATCAAAACTCGTTTTATCTCATCATGGGCGATGCACCGGAGTAAGGGAACCGAGAACCCCCTCCGATACATTATTCCATCTTGCATTATATATCTTGAAGCTTTACGAATGACTTGTCGTCTCTGTTCTTTCTATCGGGCAAGGTTCCGTGCAGTATGTATTGTTTGAATGGGGTCATCCATGACTCCTTTTCAATTTCTGTTTCTAGAACAAAATCTATCTCCATTTCGTTTATACTCAGAGATTGTAAAACTTCGACGGGAACCAAGCCCATCTATTGTGCATCGCCTGTAGTTGCGAACTTTGCCAATGAATCGGCCTCCTTGTTTTGCTTATGTGGAACATGCGAAATATCATAATACTCAAGGTCTGCCAAAAGTTCTTGAACCCGAGCGAGGTATGGAGTAAGCCTTTGCCCCTTTTCTTGATAATCTCCTCGCACTTGGTACACCACCAATTGAGAGTCACAAAAGATCTCAATCGTTTTTATTCCAAGCTCCCTGACAAGTTTTAAGACAGCGAGCAATGCTTCATACTCTGCTTCGTTATTCGTGGCAGGAAAATTAAGCTTCAACGCATAACAGATAGATCGGTTTTCAGGGGTCACTAGAATAACACCGGCTCCGGAACAGCGGTCATTTGATGCCCCATCGGTGTATAACTTCCATCGAATGGGGGGGGGGTAATGTCTTCATTACTTTGCACGACAGGTATTGTGAATTATGCAATAAAGTCTGCTAACACCTATCCTTGGATAGCTCTCCGCGGCAGGTAGGTAATATCGAATTACCTTAACTCGATGTTCCACTTTAGCAACCTTCCGGAGGTTTCTGGTCCTTGGAGCACCTGTCGTAGAGGTTGATCGGGTGTGCTTGAAAGTACGGACGAAGCTTGCGTGATGCAATCACCAAGCAGTAGGCCAATTTTTCAATTTTGGGATAATTTCTTTCTGCCCCCGTTAGACGTTTACTGACATAGTACACCGGCTTTTGAACTCAGTCCTCCTCACGAACGAATGCTGTACTGATAGCATGTTGGGATACAGCCAAGTATACATACAACATTTCATGATCTACAGGCTTCGACAGCACTGGGGAATCCAAATGCCTTACCAGAGCTCGGAATGCGTCTTCGCAGTCTTGCGTCCATTCAAAATTTCTCTTTCCTTTCTTTATTACATCGAAGAAGGGAATACACTTATCTGTGGCCCTGGATATGTATCGACTCAACGCGACTACTTTTCCATTCAAGCTTTGTACTTGCTTTATAGTTTTGGGTACTTGTATGTCTCGGATAGCTTGAATCTTCTCTAGGTTAGCTTCGATTCCTCATGCATTAACAATGAAACCCAAAAACTTTCCCGATGCAACACCAAAGGAACACTTCAGTGGGTTGATTTTCATTCCATAATTCCTGAGTATATCAAACATCTCCGCCAAGTCTCGAATGTGGTCATTTGACTGCTGTGACTTCATGAGCATGTCATCCACATAGACTTCCATTGTTCTACTAATTTGGTCTTTAAACATCCGATTCACCAAGTGCTGATAAGTGGCCCCTGCGTTTTTCAGCCCAAAAGGCATCACTACATAACAGTACAGTCCAATGTCTGTGACGAAACTGGTGTGTTCTTGATCTGGAATGTGCATCGGGATTTGATTATATCCCGAGTACGAATCCATAAAATATAATAACTCGTGTCCTGCTGTTGAGTCGACCAGCTGATCAATTCTACGTAATGGGAAACTATCCTTAGGGCATGCTTTGTTTAAATCTGAGTAATCAACACAAGTCCTCCATTTCCCATTCGCTTTTCTCACTGGTACAGGGTTAGAGACCCATTCTGGGTAGAGGGCGTCGCGGACGAACCCATTGGCTTTGAGTTTGTCCACTTCCTCTTTGAGAGCCACGGACCTCTCCGGGTCCATGCCTCTCCTTTTCTGCTTTACCGGTACGTACCTCGGGTCTATGCTAAACATATGACTCGCAATAGCGGGAGAAATCTCGCACATATCAGAATGTGTCCAAGCGAAAACATCCAGATTCGCTCGGAGGAAATCAGTGAGATCCTCGGTCATCGAGGGGCTGAGTTGTGATCCAATCTTAAGTACTCGCGATAGATCGTCTCGGCTTACTGAAATGTTAATCGTCAGTTCAGTCGGTGCTGCTTTTTCTTCCCTAGGTTCCTCATCATCATCTCTCAGATCTATGTCTCTACAGATCTGATCATGTTGCCCGAGCCAGGGCTCGGGCATTACTTGTCAATTTTCAATGACTCGGTTGTGGACGGAGCTGTCCACAACCTTTCCCTTCTCTCTTCGTTGGGCCTCTCTCAGCTCAGCCACATAGCATGCACGACCAGTCGCCTGATCGCCATGTACAACACCAACTCCTTTGTCTGTCGGAAATTTCAAAGTTAAACACCACGGGGCCAAAGCTGCCCTGAACTCTGCCAAGGCCGGTCGACCCAGAAATACATTGTATGGAGAATCAACATCCAAAACTATGAAAGGTAGGATTCGCACCCTCCTACGTTCACCTTGCCCTAGTTCAACTGGCAATTCAACATAACTCACCGCATCGGTTGCTGCTCCATTATAGCCATGAATACAAGCTTTAGATGGTTTTAAATCTTTCGTCTCCATCTTCATTTGGTCATATGCTTTTTTGAATATGATATTAACAGAACTTCCACAATCAATCAAAATTCTTTTCACAAATGCTGGCCCGATTGTCGCGGATATGACCATCGGGTCAACGGTAGGAGCCTCCACCTGATTAGCATCTATGCTCCTGAATACTATATCGTCCATCATCATGCGCTGCTGTTTAGCGAGGGTCCCATCCTCCATATTCGAACAACACTCAAAATCTGCATGCCTCAAGGAGTTAGCATACCGCTCCATTTCTTGCCAGTTCTTATCTGTAGGGTGAGGTCCACCTACTATCGTGTTTATGACCAGTCCGCCCACGGTCCGAGCAGGCTCCTTAGGGTGACGTGGAGCTGGTGCGCGACCGGGATTGGACGTTCCCTGTCCACCCTCTTGAGGATTCTTTACAAACTCCTGCAACTTTTTCCATCTAATCAACTTTTCTATAGCGTCATGGAGATGCCTACACTCCTCGGTATTGTGCCCTTAAGTCTCATGGAAGCGGCAATACTTCCCAGTCCGCTTTTGCTCTTTAGTAAACTCTTTTGGGTGTGGCTTTCGATATTGAAAAGTATTACAAGTTGACTGGTAAATATTTTCCAGAGATGCATTCAGAGGAGTGTATTCGTTGTAAGTTGGGATCCTTGGTTTCCACTTTCCAGCTTCCCTTTTCTTTCTGGGATTTCCCCCACCGGATCCTTTAGATTGTTTAGGCTTGTTTTGAACATTGACTTGTACCTTTCTAGAGTTGTCACCGGATTATTTTACATCGATGTTACTCTGCACAACCTCCTTGCCATGTACCGGTGCATTATCTCACCTCGTCCACCTAGCTTCCTCCCTTCTTATAAATTGGTGTGCTTTTGAATAAAAACGTTCTAGTGTAGTCGGAAGCTTTCTTGCCATCTAATCTCCAAACTCTGAATCTGGATTTACCCCTCGCATCACGGCCATTAAAATAGCATGGTCGTTGGGGTTGCTAACTTCAGTTGCGGCAACATGAAATCTTTGTAAGTACTCTTTCAACGACTCCCCTGGAGCCTGAATCACACTGGACAAGGACATCACATCCTTGGGACGAGTGGCATGAATCCTGAATTGTTCCACAAATTTCGTCGCTAACTCATCAAAGTTGGAGATAGTCCGTGGAGGAAGTCGGGTGAACCACATGGTAGCGATTCCAGATAAAGTTATTGGGAAACATCTACACTTGGTTGCATCGTTCGCTCTAGCTGAGTCCATCATCCATTCATACCTCATCACATGCTATCGGGGATCAGTCTTTCCTTCATAGGCCGGAATAGTCGGCATGTTAAACTTCCTGGGGTACTCGTCCTGTAAGATAACATCTGTGAACGGAGTATGACTCCTGGATATCCCCCAATCATCATTTGATAAGCCTTGATTCTCTTTCATCAACTGTCTGACCATAGCTGATAGGTCTGGGGTTTGTATGGAAGATGGCAGGTTGGTGTCTGTCCTGTGAGACTGTTTTGGTCGGTGTCTCCTCCGTTGGCGATCTACCAAGTGTGTCTCCTAGAGACCAGCATCAGTAAGACCTTGGTGTGCCGGCTGTCCAGCTTCCACTCGTACTCCAGATCCTAAGTTTCCCGTTCCAGCTTGAGTGTGATTTTCTTAGTGTAAGTGAGGAGCCATTGCTCCAGGTAGAGAACCCAGACCATCCCTGGTTGATCGATCAGCAGCACCTGTTTACATTGTTTCTGTTCTACGACGTCTACGCCTGGGAGGTTCATCAGACGAGGAAGAGCTATCGTATGAGGAATAAGGAGCGGGGCTTCCTCCACCATTCAGATGTTGTTGTTGAGTAAGCTGAGTCATAAGGTTGGCGTTAGCTTGGATATGTTCGCTAATTTGTCTCCTGCTCTCCATGAGTTCTCTCATCAGCTCGTTGAACTCTGTCCTAGTGACAGCTTTCATTTTATTTTGGGCAGTAACAGTCCCTGCGCCCAGATTAATCTGTTTATTACTGGGTCCTACTTGTTAGACAATAGCTGTCTCGTTGACATCTGCGTTGTGGGAGGCTGATCTAGTACGTGGTCTTCCCATTGTAAAGTTATTGATAGAAACTCTGAGTAGAATTAACGGACTTCCTATGAATGACTTTAATCTCCTTCGGGGGATTTCTTCAATCCAGTAGCTACAAAGTAGATCCTAATGGCCTGAGAATGTCCTCTCGGTGAAAGCACCAAAATGTTAGCACCAAAATTGGTCAGTAACACCCAAAGAGAGTTTTGTGTAGAGAGATTAATGAAGAAGGTAAATTAAAACTGAGGAATAACACAATAGAATGCAGTAATAACTGTAAGAAACAAGAACACCAAATTTATAGTGGTTCGGTGTAACTGCCTACGTCCACTTTGAGTCTAATCTTTATTTCTTTTTCAATAATTGAATACAGATACAATCCATACACCAACCACCTGAATACAAGTTCTAACTGGAAAAGAATGAGTCTTGAAAATGGCAAAGTCTCCCCAGCGTTCTCGAAAAAAAGGTCCTTTTTTAGTATGCCCATGCCCCTCTATTTATAGACGAAGATGGGTTAAACTTCCCTCACGGGCCTAGAAACAAGGTACCTCGGCCCATAGTAGGTGACAACGGTGCGCCGAGCCATGCAAGTCGAACAAGACAGGCCGAGCGAGAAACCCCAGGCGACAATTGGCCGAACCAAGGATTATGGGTTGTTGTGGTTGAGTGACATTCACCGAGCGAGGGATTATGCCGAGCGAAGGCTTGTGCCGAGCGATGCTTTGTGCCGAGGGAGGGCTTGTGCCGAGCGATGCTTTGTGCCGAGCGAGGGCTTGTGCCGAGCGATGCTTTGTGCCGAGCGAGGGCTTGCGCCGAGCGAAGGCTTTGCATGCCGAATGGGAACCTTGTGCCGAGCCTCTCGTTACCGGGTCAAATAACCGGAATAACAATTTCTAACTGAGAATTTCAAGAAATTAATGAAATAAAGAAAAATAAACAAACATCGAAAACCTGACAACTATACAGATAATTCCTAAATTGGAAATCTTGTTTAATGTTTTGGATGTGATAAAATCGATTAGTTAATAAGAGATCGAGCTATTCTAAAAAAATCAAAGTACTCTTTGAATATTGACACATTCATTAAGAAGATGATGTGGGCTTTCAATGCAATATAGGATGATTGGGATGGTTCAAATACATCATCAAGCGATAGTGATCTAGAAATTGAAAGTGCTTCATGGACGATGATGACCAGGTATGGAATTCCAATGAGGAAATGACATACATTTTAAGATATAAAATGCTTAGAAAATAATACAAGAAAAGTTTTGTGGAGATGGATAGATTGGAGATGCTTAATGAAACGCTAACCAAAGAAAAACAATGTTAAGTAATTGAGATTGAATTAGTGAAGTTAATGATGAAAATGATTCAAAACAGGAAACTTTTGTAAAAAAATGGAAAGTGAAAATGAATCATTAGAAACTAAAAAATCTTCCTATGAATCCAGAGATCACTTGTTTGCATGAAACATAACATATGTAGACAACGTTACATTTAACTTTAACAAGGATATTGATAAGATAAGAACTGATGTTGAATAGTTTAACAAGGGTAAAGGTAATATAGAAAATGCACTATCTTCATCAAAACCCCAAAATAATAAACATAAAATTGGATAAATCCCAAAACCTAAACTAAGGAAAAACAGTACTTAGAGTACTAAATTAATCAAGGCTTTCAAGTTCAAACCTAAACCTATAAAATTTAAGATTAAATCCTCTAATAAATTTACTAATATAAGGATTCCTAGGAATTTGGATAGTAGTAAAAAGGATGTATATATCGTTGACTTCATTGACAACATTCATTTAACCGATGATTATATTTTTAAAGAGGGTTCAAACACTTCATTGGTTTTGGCTTCCAAAGTCATAACCTTATGGACCCTAAAATAAAACGAGGTAATTTTATCAAGGTACCAACCAATAAAATAAATTTAAAAAAGATAAATGGATACTTGACAAAGGATGTTCAAAACATGTGATGGAAAATCCATGGTTATTGAGCGACATGATATATAAAGATGGTTGAACCGTGAACTTTGAAGATTATTCAAAGGTATATATCATTGGCGTTGGCAACATTGGTAATTTTAAAGTTCCTCTTATATTTAGTGTTTTGCTTGTTAAAAAATCGAAATACAAATTATTAGGCATACATCGTTTATGTGATAATAATTATAAAGTATGTTTTAAGAAAGATTCATCTATTATTTTAAATGAAAATATAGAAATAATTTTTTAAAGAAAAAGAAAGAATAATATTTATTATACTAGAATTTCACGTATGTAGATTATTGAAAGTTGTTTTTGAATATTATATCTCTATATGAATAGTTACTTAAGTCTAGGGTTGAGATAGTTTTACTCACAAACATTAATTTAAAGTATAACAATAATTAATAACATGGGTATTTTATTCTCATACTCTGTATTGATTTTGATTCCCTTGATGTGTTTTATTTATATTATATATAACTCTATATACAAACTCTTACATATTGTCTAGTTATGCATAACATTTCTTCTCCACCTGTTTTTGTTGATTACAACGGTGTATTAAATGGATAAATATACTTGGAAAAATGTTGGGGGGAGTGTAGAGAGTCGGTAGGAGTTAAATATAAAAATAATACATTTTATCTCCTTAATATTTGTATGGTTGTCATCATCAAAAAGTGAGCGATTGTGAATACCTTGAGTATTGAATTTGATGACAACAAACATATAAATATTACCGCTAATGTTTCTCCAAGTTATGCAGTATTTTCAGATACGTCATGAAGACATTTTATAGAGATATATAAGAAATTCAATGAATAAAGTGCAAGAAAATGAGTCATATATACACATAGATATACATTCATGCATATGTGTGTGTGTGAAGATCGATTAGAGCAAATGAAAGATAAAATTGACTCAAGACGAATAGACCACAATTACTTCAACTATAAAGATATTTTAAGTGTCTAGTAAGTCTATTTTAGTCTTAGAATTTTGTTAAAGGCCATTAGAAAATATCCTTGATATTTCTCTTTCATTTCACTCTATTTTCAATTACTAACATCTTCGGCAAAAAGCAAAGCAACTTCACTCACCTCCCGTTGGTCGGACGAGGTGGGCTTCTTATAGAGGACACCTCATTGCTTGGCCATGAAATAAAATGATAGAACTATTCATAAAAAAATTACGAGAAAGTATTTAATCAATTTCATCATGTGCCATGCCATACCATAGCGAAGCGAGGATACTTACGTTCTTGTGGAAACATGATTTGAGGATAAACATATGATCTGACTTATAAAATGTGGAAGTCAAAATTGAATTTTTGAAAAAGAACATCAAATTCACTAGAGTATGCCAACATATAGACAGTTCTTTTGAAATTTCAATTTTAGATGAATGGACTTTTGCATCATCTCTTCACCAATGACACATCCTCTATTTAAAGGGTCTAGAAAATGAATTTTTATTAAGAATTCTCCATTATTCTCTTATTATTTCATCTATATAATTTTATGAGAAAGATCACATAATATACTTCCACTCTCTTTGCAGATCCATATTCTTTCACTCCCATTCTTTATGAATTTGCAAATCACACAAGATCAATCATCCTCTCTCTGATCTCATTGTATTCCTCGTTGATTTTAAATAGATCATTGTACTTTCCTTTTGGAAGTTGGTTAATTTTGTTGCATCCTTAAATGAGTAGTGTAGCCTAAAGTAAATACAACTGAAAGTACAATACAGATAAATACAAAGGCAAATTTTAAGTTAAAGACATACTTTAGCTCAAACATTCCTTCTTTATGGTTCAAAGAATCAAGTTATGGTGTCTCCCAATTCTTTGGTTGAACAACTTTACAATCATTGTACTTAAATTGTAAGAATCTATATTGGAAATACAACTACTTGTCAAACTCTACTACTATTTGTAAAGAAAGGGGTTCTTTCCAACCATGGAAAGTCAAGCGAAAAGGTGTATCTGACACCTATGGAATTGTAAGACTGTAAAGTAGTTCTAGCCACCCTTGGAAGTGGTAGTGGAAATTTTTTATGTAGTGTATAAGACTGGATGTAGGATTGATTATCAAAACCAATATAAAATTTCTTGGAATCATTTACTTTATTTCTTTTACTTTACTTTATTTAATCTCTTATTATTAGCCTTTATTTGTGTTTTGATTACTGATCTCTTTAGATAAACTTTAAATTCACAAGTTAACTTTTAAATAATTAATATACATTATTCATCCTCCCTCTATTATATTAGTGGCCTTAAGATCCATTCCACATCAATGGTTTGGGTCTCACATAACCCACAACATTATCTTTTATCATATCTAATTCACGAGCTCATATTGGGAAAATGGTTTCGATAATATAAAGATTATAGTGAAGAATAGTAGTAGACATGCATTCATGTATTCAAAGTATTCAGAGGAAAGTACTAACATGTGAAAGCCTAAAACCACTAATAATGCTAGAATAAAAAATAATTCTACATATGGTATTTCTACATATAATATTAGGCACATTCGCATATAGATTCGTAAAATCCATATAGATGAAGAGAAATATATATGTAATTACACGCATCGTGTTGTTTATAATAAGAATTATTATTTGAAAATTATTTATGCCACACCCTCTTGAGTATGATTCCTTAAAAATTAGGAATAAACACACACATACGGAAAATAGTGTATCATGGTGCTTAAATGTGTAAATTATAAGATTTTCACAATATATAAATGTTAAATTTGATTTCTTTTTAAGGGTACAACCGGACCTTTATGGTATGGCTCTCACCCTATGATTAATCCCCGGATCTTAACTTAGGAAGTGGATACTAAAACAAATTTAGTTTCTTATATGTACTTAAGGAATAAGTATAAGGAATAGATTCTAATATGTAAATATTCCGCATATCTCAAAATATGGATTTTTATGGACATTAGAAAAATTAGTAAATCTATATTTTGTGTTTTTCCTAAAATAAATATAATATTGGGTTAGTCATTTAAATTGTTGACTATCATTAAAGCAATATAATATATTTTGATTTAAGAAAATGGTGTGGACATACTTAAGCTTAATTTTAAACTTTTTAAATGCCCTATATTTAAAAATTATAAATGCTCTCTATATGATTTTATATTTTTATAAAATATCTATTTATTATCCATATATTTTTTTCTAACAATTTTTGCTACATTTTGTCTATGAAAGAGGGTCAGAAAAATGGGTATATTGATTGGGGGATTCATATATTTTGGGGAACATATATTTTGAGAGTTTTTTATTTTTTATAAGTCCCGTGGTTGTAAAAAATAAAAAAAGGGAGAATGTTAGGTACCCGGTTACAATGTTTTTGATGAGAACAACCGTATGACAACATCATTAATGATTTTATCAAATTATTTCAAGAACTATAACACTTATACAAAAATGGAAACATAACCACAATCGATGGAAGCTTGAATAAAGCTATTTATATTGATAAAATTGATTAAAAACTATTAGAGTTAAGATATGCACCTCAGAAGACTCCGTGCAGTGATAACAAATCATATGCAACTCTCAACAACACTCGAACAAAGATCAAAAAACAAAAATATACAAGTATGTGTTGCATGTCGTTTATCGAGTCATTAGAATCAGAAATCATTTGTATCGACCTCACCGCGATACCCATATTATTAAAGGACATTATAAACAATGCCTTTTAATAATACGGAAAATACGACTTGTTAAGGGCGACCAACAGTTAATATACCTTTAATCTAACACTAACACGTCACACTTACTCTTTTTGCTAAATATCTGGAATGAATTTTTGACGTGTATAGTCTCAGTTTAAAGAGATAAACACATCGGTTTCTCAAAATCAGAACAATATATCATATAAACAATAGTTACATATCACAGTAGATAATTTATTTCATATACAATACATACTATGAGTCTACAACATGAAATACTAGACTCACATAATATACATCCAAAATAAGTCACTATCTCAAATAATACATCCCATAATACAACAAGTGAATATACTACAGAAGATAAAATAAGATGTTAAAATGTCTATCATCTGCTAGCACACCTATCCAAAAGCCTGAGAGTTTGAAAAACTTGAAAAGTCTCGATTTGACCCGAGTATTATAAAATAAACGGGTCAGACTCTCTCTAAATATCCAAAAGTGTGAGAACAAGATATAACATAAAGGTATATAACATTATAATGTAAACTAAGCACTGAAATAAGTTACTTAGAATTTATCTCAAGGCATATTAATATTAAAAGTACAAAAACGCAGAATCGTCATAAATCTAAAATCCCGAAAAATAAAATATATCAATATTCAAGAAAACAAAATCTCGACCAATTGTGAAACATGGAATCTCGATCGATCACAAGGATCGAGAACATAGAAACTTGACTGATCACAAGGATCGAGAAAACAAACAAAACCTCATATCTCGATTGATCACAAGGATTAGGGAAAATAAAGACTCGACCGATCATAAGGCTCGGGAAAAATCCATCAGTATACTTCTTAAAGATCTATCGGCCTCGCCGAACACCAACAGAGAGTAAACTCTGAAGTGCCAAATACTATCACTTTTAGTAATCATAAGAACTTAACCAAATTGTCCTATACCGCCTGGTGATATTCAAGTATTTACTAGAAGCTAGTAAATCTCACTCATTCCGGATACCATTGGAAAACATAAACTATAATCTCTTAGGGATCTAGTAGCCATATGCCGCACACCAAATGAGAATACAACTCTAAAGTGTTAATTACTTCCATATAGCAATCACAATAACTTAACCAAAGTATACCATACTACCGGGTGAAATTCTAGTATTTGCTAATGGGCTAGTAAGTACCACTCAAACATTTTATTCAATGAGTTGTACAATATTCGATGAAGCATTACTCGAGAGCTATAAACCAATCGGTAACACTAAGTCGAATATTAGTATTCCCCAAATTATAGAATTGAGGTTCTCAAAAAATTTATTTTTAAACCCTTCTCCAAATCCAAAAGTCACACAAAATTACCAAAATAGTATTTAAATAGCCAAATGTTAAATCGAATAAAAAAATCCGGTAAGAGTTTATAGTTTGAAAATAAATAATATAATTTAACATATAGAAAATGATTTCAAAAACCCTTTAGTTATATACTTACTTTCAAACTATTCATTTTAAAAAAATCCATAAACTCAATTATTTTTTCAACTATATAATACATATTTATATATATATCTTTCAATCGGCATAAAGTATAATTTCACTTTTAATACAAAAATGCTTTTATAGTTATAATTATTCCAAATCCTTATATAAAAGATCCATGGTACACAAGTTATATTTCAAAGCATATATATATATATAGCCATTATTTTATAAAACCATAAGTACTCATTTTTCAAACCCATATAGATGTTAAAACTTAACTTAAAAGTAACTTAGATTTTTATTTCCAAAACTATCTTTATAATCCATAAAACCAATTCTCAAATTCATAACCACTTTTACTAATAATAATACTTAATATATATATATATATAATTTATTTATTTAAAACCATTTACAAAAGGAATAGCTTTTATATAGAAACTAATTTGAAATCAAAATATTATAGTAGCTATCTTTTGCAAAATGCTTCATTCAGTATACACACACACACACTTTAACTTGATTTGTATAAAATTAACTTCAAAATCATTAAATCAAAGAACCACTAAAACGGATAACCAAAACCTAGAAAATTGAACAAAACACCCGAAAAAATTCATCAAATAAATAAGGAACGAATGGCATTGAACCAGTGCATTGGTGGAGTAAACGACACTTGGAACTTACATTCCAGGTGCTCGACCGGTGGACTGTTGCTTCCGACAGATCCACCGATGGGACGTCTGGAACGTAAGTTCCATGCGTTTGTTTTCCCACCGATGGCCACCCTAAACTCCATCACGATCTCTACGCTTGCCAGCATCATAAGGTTGCAATATAGACCCACAAGCACACATGTATTTGGACAAAAACTTGAACAAAGCAAGTAAACATTGCAAGAAGAGGAAAACTAATTTTCAGTAATTGCAATTTACAGAGATAAATAATTAGGTTTTCAATCACACAGGCTACCATTCACATATCAAATTCCAATTCACAATCATCCATCAACAATCAGAAGCAAGCAATTAGTATTTTAGAGATATGTATGTGAGAATTAACTCACCTTTCACTAGAGATTGCAACTATCTTCTCAAATATGTTAAGCTAATCAATACAAAAAAGCAATTTAGGGTTTTCCTCAGCCATGGGGAAAAATCTCTCCCCTCACAGAAATCTCTCTCATCTTTCTTCTTCAAAACATCTAAACAGACCACCTGAATCTCACATCAGAGAATCAAGCAATGGAATCATCATAGATAAAGATGGGTTTCAATTAGTTCAATCAAGATCACAAAAGAAACGACAACCCTATATGCCCGGTTATCAGAGAAATTCGCGGGGCAACAATACTCAAACAAAGAAGACGGATGGTCAGAGTTCAACCGTCCCTCCTCTGATTACAAGAAATCAATCGTATCAACCGCGGAAACCCACAAATTTATCTCTGAATAAAGCACAAGGGCAAAAATATTGAGCTGAAATCGTTTCTGAGCAATCTAAAGAACCAAATAATGATGAATGCATTCTTGAAACTATTGCTCCTATCAAAATTAACAGTAAGAAATTTGGTTTGATAAAAGAATCTGTATGCAAAAGAGCGATTGATTGTTGGAGCAATTCGATTTTGGTTTATGTTGTTGGTACCGAACCGTATTATACATTTTTCAAAGCTTACATCCAACGTGTATGGAAACCTGTTGGAGAATTTGAAATTTTTACCAGAGAAAATGGGTTTTTTATTGTTAAATTCAAAGAAGTTCAAGATTGCAATTCGATCATTCAGAATGGCCCATACTTTTATAATGGAAAGCTCATCATAATGAGAAGATGGTCTGAGTCCCTGAAAATGGACAGGGATCTCCTTAGTACGATGCCGATATGGGTTAAGTTACCCAATGTCAATCTCAAATTATGGGATCGTGAAGCGTTTAGTGTAATGGCCAGCATTATCGGAAAACCCATAAAAATGGATGCAGCTACAACCTTGAAAACGAGATTGAATTACGCTCGTCTTCTGGTGGAGGTATCTGCAGATGATGAACTTCCTCAAGAAATAAATCTTACGTTATACAATGGAGAAAACATCACCCAAAAAATTGAGTATGAATGGGTACCACCAAAGTGTAGTATCTGTAAATGTTTTGGACACATTAGAGAACAATGTGTCGCAGAACAAAGGTGGATACCCAGAGCTCACAATCAAAACAAAGAAATAGTCACTGATCAAGAAAATGATGCAGATACAACACTTCAAGATTCGCATCTCAATGAGGAGACACTAAAAGAATCAAAAATTCAAAAGAACAAAGATCAAATCAACCAGAATGGTATCATCTTCAATCAAGAAACAACATCTCATTTGCTCACTGATCAAGATGACCAGATCCTTGGTCCGGAAGTTCATCATACAGGAAAAATAAAATAAAATTCAAAAGATAGTTCACAATGCAGCTCAAAGGAGGGTATCAGCAATGTAGAGGTCTTTAACTCTGAAATCCCCCCAATTTCAGAGTTATGTTTAATTACAAATAATTATGATATAGACACAAACAACATTCCTCCTTTAAGCTCTAACCAGAGTCCAGAATATAACATGGAGAGTGAACCTCCATCAGATACTGCTGCAGAAGTTGAGGACAATGTTGGCATCCACTCAACCTTGCCTCGCAATACTGAGGAGTTTGACATCTCTCGCATTCTAATCCCAGAAAGTTATATTGCATCTACATCTGATAATGTTATGGAGGAACCTGAAAAGCAATTCGATATATCAGAACTACATATTCCCAAGACTAAAGCAATTGGTAAGTACAAAAGCACAGGCAAAGAGAAGAAAGCTTTTGGGCAAAAATACATATCAATCAATCCAGACTGGAATGAAATGACCACAAGACTTAAAGCTAAGAGATCAGACAAAAAGAGGAAGGGTAAGGGTAGCAGTGTATCAGGTTCAATCTGAAACCCTGATTCTTTTATTTTATCCTTTTATTAATTTTTATGACTATCATGGCCTGGAATGTTAGGGGTATGAATTCCCGTGCTAAACAAACTGACATTTTAAATATGGTTAGAATTTACAAACCATCAGTAGTTGCCCTCATCGAAAACAAGATGGATGATATTAACACCGAGAAATTCTGTTTTAAACTCTCCAATAACTGGAAATCAATAAACAATAATGATTGTGGTAGTAAAGGTAGAATCCTTGTCATATGGGACTCTAATATTTGGAATTTGGTTAATGTTAATAAAGATATTCAATTTATTGACTACAATTTCAAAAATGTTGTTGGGTTTTCCCTTCAAATAACCAATATATGTGGTAGTAATTTTGAAAATGAAAGAAACAGTTTATGGTATAGATTAAAAGCTCTTAGTCAAAGCTATGAATTCCCTTGGATTATTTTGGGTGACTTTAATACTGTTTTTCATGTTAATGAAAAATTTGGTGGTAATAAAATTCCCCACAGTAAGCTTGATAAAATTAATAAATTTTTACTTGAATCTAGGCTTATTGAACCTAATATGATTGGCAATAAATACACTTGGAAATCTGGAAAGGAGAAAAATATTCATTGCAAGCTTGATAGAGTGCTAATCAATGAAAAGTTTTGTACTTCTTTTCCAAATTTCTGTTGTTACTCTATTGAGAAAAATACAAGTGATCATACCCCTTTACTGATAAACTTTTTTCAAAATCAAACTAATAACAATAATATCAAATCTGCTCCTTTTAGATTTAAAAATAGTTGGGTCTTAAGCAATGATTATAATGATATCATTAAAGATTGTTTTACTTTTTCAAATAATGGTTCTTATCAAGTCCAGTTTAGTATGTTTCTTAAAAATACTAAAAACAAAATCAAATACTGGAATAAAGCCAACTTTAGTAAGAATGACAGTGTAAACAAATTAAGGGAGGAAGGGAAAGTTCTACAAAAACTTGCTGATGATAATCCTGACAATACTGATATTATTGATAAATTCTTTTCTAACCAAGCTAAACTTTCTCAAGAGCTTTATATAAATACTGTCAACTATAAGCAAAAAGCTAAAGTAGACTGGCTTACTATGGGAGATGAGTGCACTAAATTTTTTCATGCCAAAATGAGCTGTAGGAAGCATATCAATAATATATGTAAAATTATTGACAGTAAAGGAGAATGCATAAATGACTTTGATAAGATTGTCAATGAGTCTATTAATTACTATTCTCAGTTATATTGTTCGACTCTAATGAAATTAATTTTCCTAATATTGTTTGTAAGAATGTGTTAAATGATAATGCTGTTGACATCTTATTAGCTCCAGTAAGTACTGATGAAATCAAAGCAATTATTTTTAATGCTGGAGATAACAAAAGTCCTGGTCCAGATGGTTTCAATGCAAAAAATTTCAAAACTCATTGGGAAAATATCAAAGATCATATTTCTAAAGTAATTAATGAATTTATGAATGAAGGTAAATTGCTTAAAAGTTTTAATCACACTTTCATTACCTTAATTCCAAAAAACCAAAATCCAACTTGTATTGAAGATTACAAACCAATATCGTGCTGCAATTTTATTTATAAAATCATTGCTACCATTTTAAGTAATAGAATAAAACTGTTTCTCCCCTTTTTAATTTCTGAAAATCAATGTGCTTATATTCCTGGTAGACTAATATATGAAAATTCTTTGCTTGCACATGAAATGGTAAGGAATTTCGATTATGAAAAAGGGGATAAAATGTGTCTCAAAGTTGATCTCCAAAAAGCTTATGACAAAGTTAACAGAAAATTTATTATCCATATCATGAAATGCATGAATTTTCCTGCTAAAATTTGTAGGTTAATTGTTGAATGCATTAACACACCCACCTTCTCTATATTATTTCAAGGTAAACCTGAGGGTTTCATCAAGAGTAACAGGGGTATTAGACAGGGAGACCCTCTTTCTCCCTATCTTTTTACCTTAGCTATGGAATATTTTTCTATTCTTATTGATATTGAAACTATCAAAAACAATATTTCTCCAATAAATAGAGTTCAACCATCCATTACTCACCTGATTTATGCTGATGATCTTATGTTGTTCTCTAAAGCTAACAAAGATAATGCAGAGGCTATTAGTAAGGTTTTTGAGAATATGTACAAATATGCTGGTCTTAAAATTAATGAATTTAAAACAAAGGCATATTTCAGCAAATATTGCAGGTACAAAAAAGAAGTTCTGGATGTTCTTAATGTAAGTGAAGGTAATCTTCCTATTAAATATTTAGGCCTTCCTTTGTCTGCTAATCAAATCAAAGATTGTGATTGTTCCTATCTAATTGAAAAAATTCAAAACAAAATGGAAACTTGGTCATGCAAGCTTCTATCTATTGCTGGTAGAATTGAGTTAATTAAGACTGTTGTTTATGCCATTATTCTATACTGGTTTCAAACATACCACATCCCTACTGCTACAATAAAAAAAATTGAAAGCAGATGTAAGGATTTTCTTTGGAGAGGAAAATATCATAAAATCAGTTGGGACAAAGTATGCAAACCCAAAAAAGAAGGTGGGCTAGGTATCAGAAATCTTAATGATCTTAGTTTAACTTGTTAATTAAAACTTTTTTGGAGATTTATAAATGGTGATTCATTATGGACAAAATGGATGACTTGCAAATATCTTAAAAATGAAAACTTCTGGACAACTTTACCAAAAAACAACTAATCTAACACTTGGCATCAAATTTTAAAATGCAGGGTTTTAGGAAAATCCTTAATACAAAGAAAATTTAAAGCTGGTCATGAAACTTGTCTTTGGTTTGACCCTTGGTTTCAAAATGACTCTTTTATAAATAGGGTTGGTTGGGATAATATTGCTATTTTTGGTGAAGCTAATGCTAGTGTAAATTTCATTATTAAGAATAATCAATGGCAGCCTCAGCTTCATCCTATCACTAATCCTCATAAAAATTCTATTATCAATATCCCCTTAGATCATGATGCTGAAAGTGATTACTGGGTATGGTTAGCTAACAGTAATGGTAAGTTTTCTTTTAAAAAAACTTGGGAGCATATTAGAAACAAACAACCTACTGCAAAATGGTACAACTGCATATGGAATAGGGTGAATAATCCAAAGATGGCTATTTGCACATACTTTGCTATTAAAAATAGATTGCCAACTTTGGATATAATCAATAAATGGGGTAGAAATAATTCTTCACTCTGTTCCTTATGCAATTTATCGAATGAAAATGTGACTCATTTATTCTTTGAATGCGGCTATAGTTATTATATATGGAGGAAAATTAAATCGAAACTGGGGATGAACAATACAAACAGCATGGATCTTAATCAAATTATTACTAATATCAACAATCATTTCGGAAGTAAATCCCTTGAAAGAGACTTTGCACATGTTCTTCTAACTACTGCAATTTATCATTTATGGAAAGAGAGAAACAACCGTACCCATAACAAAACGAAGTTGTCCAAAGAGCAAAGATGGATTATTATTGAAAATGATAGCAAAATCATTCTCCAAAAATCTAAGATCAAAAATCAGACCAGATTCGAGTTCCTTGCGGATTATTGGAGTAAAGAGGCTGGCAGTAAGCATATTGAGCACTATCTTCTCAACCCGAGGGATTATCAAACTGATTCTAGTATTCATCAGCGTATCAATCAAGTCAACAATGAGCCTCCAGACAACAATTACTCTGTAGGAGGCGATGGCAGCTACAAAACTACAGATCTGGGCTGCGTTAACACCAGATCTGCAGACCGTAGCCACGCAAAGCACAACGATGACTCGAGAAATCATATTAGCTCTGTTAATGCCGATAGTAGCATGAGAAGCAAATTCAACCAGAGTCTTTCTTACTGGGAGAGAGGCGAGAGTAGTAAGAGGACGAGATAGAGCTCGAGCTTGATTCTATGGTGTTCTCAGCTAAATCGCTCATGGCGATCCGCCATTCTTATTTCCTTTGTGTTTTGGAAGCGGTATTGTGATAACCTAATATGATTTAGGGTTTGTATGTTGAGTTATCAGGTAGTCTTGTTTTACCCGAAAGCTATATGACTTTGTAACTCCATGGGCTTGGCCCAATTACCTTCTTTCAAAAAAAAATGTTAAGCTAATCATCTTTTTCTCCAGAATACCTAATTTCCTCTTCTAGTCAATAAATTTAGAAATTAAGAGATGATCAAAATTCATAATTTATGAGATAAGAAGATGCAGCTGGAGACAAAGATCAATTACCTTGCTTCCATTTGATTTATTGAATTTTCCTTGATTTCTTGAAATTTTCAAAAGATGGACTAGGGCTTGCTTCTACTGACTTTGGTTTTGAGAAATAAAAACGTATAGGATTTAGAAATGAGATAGAGTGGAGAGAAGGGCTCCTTATGTTTTTTATTAGATTTGGGTTTGGGCTTTTAACTTGCAACCCAATAAGAATAAGTGTTGATAATCTAATTCCTAAGAGAAGTGTTGCCAAATTCTTATTTTTGTTTTCTCTTTTAAAACACTAAATTTCACTTAATTAATGTTTTACAAGATTCACAAATTGATTTCTCAAATTTACCAAAAACAATCAACAAGTCAAAATCCTTATTTCTATTAATATTGAGATATCTTATAAATTAAATATAACTTTTGAAAATAAAAGTTATTTTCATTATTTTTAATAAAATAAATAAACTATTAGTTGCGAATTCTCATTTAAATAATGGATCTCAATATGAACATTTTACTATAAATACCAAATTAAATATTGATTTAATAATATTACAAATTTGAATTGAAATCTTCTTTAAGAAATGAAACTCAGTTCCTAAATAAATTAGATCAATAAATCTCAAAACTAGATTTAATTTCACATTTGATTTTACAAACCACAAATTAGAAATTAAATTCAATTAATTAGGTAATTAACAACAGTGTTGTTACATACTCTCTCCTCAAGAAAATTACATCCCCGCAATTTCCTTAACGAAAGAAATCTATAAATTAAATTCTTTTTTGAATATTATATTTTTCTTATTCTCAACAAATTCTAAAAGTCTTATCATACGCTTATTAACCACTTAAGGATAAATAAAATATTACCCTTTTATTTAACGAAGTTCTTAAAATATTCCAACTAATACATTAAATTATGAATTAATATTGAGCCGCTAATTATTGTGATTCATTTTGTTACTTACAAATTTATCGCATACACTATCAATGATGTCTTACCAAATTTCTCCGCTTCACACAATTATTTTTATGGCTAAAATATCGTTTCAATTCATTTTAGACTCAATAATTTTCGAAAACAATTATTTAGATTTTCATGTCAAAATGCCCTGCTCGATTTTGAGGATCTCCTTTCGATAATATGGCATCCCACATATTGATCGAAATCCTTAAACATTTTCCGGATAAGTCGACACAATTATTAATTCGAAAATTTCTTAATTATATTTATTTTATCCTTAATAGCATCCATGCATCCAATAAAAATAAAGACAACCAAGTAACCATTTCCAATCTTTCAATCAAACAAAACCAAACAACAATTTATCCTAAGTCCTAATCATGAAATGCAAAAGATCACATAAGGTACTAACCTATTTCTGAAACTAATTCCAATGTAATCTAACAAAAGAAAGAACACTTCTCAAAACCAAGAATTATACCTTACTAAACCGATCTTCCAGAAGTTTCAACGGCCTTACTTTTTCCTTCCTTCCTTTCCCTAGATAGACAAGCTACTATCAAGTACTCCTCCTTACAAAAGAAACAAACACCCATGGGAGAAAATTCTCGAGGCTTACCACATTCACTCGAATAGTGGCATTTGATTCCACAGTTGAAACATGTTATCTTACCCTTAGGTGTGGCTGCAGAACCATACTTATCTTGCTTTAACTTCTTTCCCTTAGACTTAGAATTACTTTGCTCAACTAATTGCTTCCTTTTCTAATTTATCCCTTGCTTTTGCTTCTTAGAAGTTTCCTCCTCCTCGCTATCCTTCTCTGCCTCCTCGAGACGAAGTGTGAAATCAACTAAAGCCTCGAAAGATATGTCCAACTGAAGTAGAAGAGCCTTCTTCAAAAGCTTGCATAATCCATGAATAAACTTTTGATTCTTCTTCCTTGGGGTATAAATAAATTCCAACCTATACTTAGACAATGCCTCAATATAGACTACGTACTCCATAATGGAAGATTGATCATGCCTAATATCAGTAAATTTCCTGGTCATCGCTTCCTTCTCTGCCTCTGGCATAAACTTCTGCTCGAACCACTGCCTAAACCGTGTCCAGGTAAGTTAAACCTCCTCAATCTTTGCCACTAAAAGATCATACCAGTCGAGTGCCCTTTCCTACAGTTGGATGGATCCCACTTTAACACTTTGGGCGTCCGTAAGACCCATGCGAGTAAAGATTCTCTCGCTTGTCTTTATCCAGGCCATAATCTCTATGAGCTTCTCCATTCCTTTAAAGGTTAACCTCCAAAGCGTCTGAAGTTACTGCATAAGCAAGCAAAATCGGCACGAACCAAATGATCATCAAGAGTAATGGTCTGGGCAGCACGGAAAATCTTTGCAATCTGATAGGGAGTCAAAAACATCCCTCATGTACCAGGACCTTAGTGTAACTCTAAGTCTGCCACCTGCCACAATCTTATTCTGCACAATCCAAACTCTAAAATTATTATTTATAACAAGTCAAAATCAAAGTACGCCCCAAATGATTATCCCATAGTCATTTTATATTCTTATCCTTAATAAGATAATAAAGTTAGCATTCTACCACACACCCAATGGGACATGACCCTAAGTCATCTAGGTCTCAAATCTATGATATTATATGTTATAATGTTCTGATTCTGCTCTAATACCAAGCTATAATGACCCCACCACGATACCCATATTATTAAAGACTTTATAAAAAATGTTATTCAATAATACAGAGAATACGACTTGTTAAGGGCGGCCAAATATGAATATATCTTTAATCTAACAATAACACGTCACAATTACTCTTTTTGCTAGATACCCAAAATGAAAATTTTGACATGTTCAGTCTCAGATTAAAGAGGTAAACGCATTGGTTTCCCAATCAAAATAATATATCATATAAACAATAGTCACAGATCATAGCAAATAATTTACATTATATACACACATATTGTGAATCTACAAAATGAAATACTAGACTCGCATAATATACATCCAAAATATGTCACTATCCCAAATAATACATCCCATAATACAATAGGTGAATATGCTATAGAAGATAAACTAAGATGTCAAAATGTCTATCATCTACTAGCATACCTACTCAAAAGCCTGAGCATCCTGAAATCCTTAAAAGTCTCTGCCTGACCCGAGTATTGTAAAATAAACGGGTCAGACTATCTATAAATATTCAAAAGTGTGAGAATAGGAGATACCATAAAGGTATATGACATTACAATTTAAACTAAGCATTAAAATGAGTTATTCAGAATTTATCTCAAGGCATATTAATATTAAAAGCATGAAAACATAGAATCGTCATGAACCCAGAATCCTAGAAAATAACATATCTCAACATTCAAGAAATAAAATCTCAATCGATTATGAAACATTGAATCTCGATCGATTACAAGGATTGGGGAACACAAAAACTTGACCGATCAAAAGGGTCGGGGAAAACAAACAAAACCTCATATCTCAATCGATGATAAGGATCGTGGAAAACAAAGTCTCAACCGATCACAAGGATCGAGGAAAAATCCACAAGTATACTTCTTAAGGATCTATCGGCCTCGTCGGACACCAAAAGAGAGTAAACTCTAAAGTACCAAATACTATCGCTTTTGGTAATCACAAGAACTTAACCAAAACGTCCCATACCGCCTGGTGAAATTCAAATATTTACTAGAAGCTAGTAAATCTCAATCATTCTGGATACAACTGGAAAACCTAAACTATATTCTTTTGAGGATCTAGCAGCCCCATGCCGCACACCAAAAGAGAATACAAGTCTAAAGTGTTAATTACTTCCCTATAGCAATCACAAGAACTTAACCAATGTATTCCATACTACCTATGAAATTCTAGTATTTGCTAATGGCCTAGTAAGTAACACTCAAATATTATATTCAGTGAGTTGTACAATACTTGATGAAGCATTACTCAAGGGCATTTAAACCAATTGGTAACGCTAAGTAGAATATTAGTATTCCCCAAATTATAGAATTAAGGTTCTTAAAATATTTTATTTTTAAACTCTTCTCCAAATTCAAAAGTCACACAAAATTGCCAAAATAGTTTTTAAATAACCAAATTTTAAATCCAATAAAAAAATCCAATAAGAGTTTACAGTTTGAAAATAAATAATATAATTTAATATATAGAAAATGATTTCAAAAGACCTTTGGTTATATACTTACTTTCAAAATAATCATTTTAAAAAAAATCCATAAACTCAATTGTTTCGCAACTATATAAATATTTTTATCTTTCGATCACCATAAACTATAATTTCACTTTAATATAAAAATGCCTTTAAATTTATAAATTTTCCAAATCTTTAATTAAAATTTCCATGGTTCACAAGTTATATTTCAAAGCATATATACATATATAAGTAGCCATTATTTTATAAAACCATAAGTACTCATTTTTCAAACCCATATAGGTGTTAAAACCTTTACTTAAAAACAACTTGGATTTTATTTGCGTCCGCGCACATGGCGCAGTTGGCAAGAGCAACGGCCTCCCTCGTATGAGGTGAGGAGTTCGATTCCTGGCAACTGCTTCAAGTATACCGAAAGGTCTGGTCTAAATGGGGGCACGGCTGTGGCAGGCCAGTTGTGTTTCCCCAGGTTTACTGTTCAGGAGTCGCAATGTCGGCGGTGATAGAACAGGTTTCCCTGGTTGCCAAAAAAAACTTGGATTTTATTTCCAAAACTATCCCTATAATCCATAAAACCATTTCTCAAATTCATAACCACTTTTACTAATAATAATACTTAATATATATATATATAATTTATTTATTTAAAACCATTTACAAAAGGAATAGCTTTTAAATGGAAGCTAGTTTGAAATCAAAATATTATAGTACCTATCTTTTGCAAAAAAAATCATTTAGTACACACACACATACACAATACACATAAACACTAACTTGATTTGTATAAAAATAACTTTAAAATCATTCAATCAAAGAATCACTAAGACGGATAACCAAAACATAGAAAATCGAAGAATAAAACACCCGGAAAAATTCATCAAATAAACTGGAACGGGAGGCATTAGATCAGTGCATTGGTGCAGTAAACAACACCTGGAACTTATGTTCTAGGTGCTCGACAGGTGGACCGGTTGCCTTCGTCCGGTCCACCGGTGGGATGTCTGGAACGTAAGTTCCAAGCATTTGTTTTCCCACAGATGGCCACCCCAAACTCCGACGCAATCTCTACGCTTTCCGGCATCAAAAGATTGCAATATAGACTCACAAGAACACATGTATTCAGACCAAAACTTGAACAAAGTAAGTAAACATTGCAAGAAGAGGAAAATTGATTTCCAGTAATTGCAATTTGCATAGATAAATAATTAGGGTTTCAATCACATAGGCAACCATTCACGTATCAAATTCCAATTCACAATCATCCATCAACAATCAAAAGCAAGCAATTAGTATTTTAGAGATAGGTGTGTGAGAATTAACACACTTTTACTAGAGATTGCAAATATCTTCTCAAATATGCTAAGCTAATCATCTCTTTCTCCAAAACACTCATTTCCTCTTCTAGTCAATAATTTAAGAAATTAAGATATGATCAAAATTCTAAATTTATGAGATAAGATGATAGAGCTAGAGACAAGGATCAATTACCTAGATTCCATTTGATTTATATAATTTTCCTTGATTTATTTTAATTTTCAAAAGATGAACTAGGACATGCTTCTACTGACTTTGGTTTTGAGAAATAAAAACATACAGGATTTAGAAATGAGATAGAGTGGAGAGAAGAGCTCCCTATGTTTGTTTCAGTTTTAGGTTTGGGCTTTTAACTTGCAATCCAGAATAAGTGTTGCTAATATAATTCCTAAGAGAAGTGTTTCTAAATTCTTATTTTTGTTTTCCCTTTTAAAATACAAAATTTCACTTAATTAATGTTTTACAACATTCACAAATTGATTTCTCAAATTTTCCAAAACCAATCAACAAGTTAAAAATCCTTATTTCTATTAATATTAAGATATCTTGTAAATTAAATATAACTTTTGAGAATAAAATTTATTTTCATTAATAAAATAAATAAACTATCATTTTCAAATTCTCATTTTAAAAAATGGATCTCAATATGAACATTTTACTCTAAATAACAAAATTAAATAATTTGTTTAGTAATATTTCAAATTTGAATTGAAATCTTCCTTAAGAAGTGAAACTCTGTTCTTAAATAAATTAAATAAATAAATATCAAAACTAGAATTAATTTCTAAATTTAATTTTACAAACCACAAATTAGAATTAATTATCCCTAATTAAATTCAATTATTTTAGATAATTAACAATAGGGTTGTTACATCATTAAAAATGAACAAATAATATTCTAATAACTCCCAACATTTCTACACCATCAGGAATATGTTTGAATATTTTTTTGAAATGCCATAGATTTTTTGAAGCTAGAAAAAGATGAAAAATGGATGAAGTATGGCAAAATAGGAGCAAAACAAGCCAGAATTGCCCAAAACCATACCAATGAGTGCACCCTACCCGGATAACCATTTAGGAAAATTGGTCAACCAATTAGAATAGCCTATCAACTGGTTCTGGAGCGTTCTTTCCAATTTTGCCTATCGTTGCTTGAATATTTTGCCTCTGATCGTGTCTATTTGCCTTGTTTCTCCTCCTCTTTGCTATAAGTGCATCTCCAACGGATGAAACAATTCAAATACATATCAACAAACCCATATAAACCTCTTATCATTCAAATCTGAGTTTAAATAATTTATCCTAAGTTCTATAGGTTCATTTCTATACTGTCCCCTTCTGATCTTTGTTGTTCCTAATTGATTTCTATTTCATTTTATCTCTGATCGTTCACTTCTAATCATTTTTATGATCAAATTTGTACGACCAGTGGTCATTCAATCCACTACCTCAAGATTCTAATTTATTCAATCTCATATGCCTCTACACCTCCACTTAAAATCAATTTTGTTGGTTTTAATACCTCGTAATTTCGACAAATAAATTTAACAGGGGTATTTCAGTAATTTCTACTCTAGGGGTAAAATTGCAATTTTATTAATGAATTAATCTTGCAATGAAAATTGCGACATTGTGATGGGCTAATTTTTCTTACCGACTTCAATTATAAGAATTTTGAAATCAAAGACCGTACAAAGTGGTTAAAGTTATTTCAAGTAGGGGTTCTTAACATGCTGAATCGACGTTGAAATATAATAATTTAAATTCAAAATGAAGAGGTATTATTGTTTACTTTTAAAATGAGAGAGGAATGGTACATAAACATGTTTTTCTCTTATTCTTTCTATAATCCATTTTCTCTACCAAACTTCAAAACCTCATAACTTTTTCGTTTCTACATTGATTTGTGCAAATTTTATATCAAAATGATTGGCAACACAAGAGCAAAAGGAATATACTAATCTCGATTAGAATAGTGGAATTTTAGAATGTGTCCAAATTTTAGGTGGCGGAGAAATCATGGAGAATTTAATGTGATTTGGTACTTTGGACGCTTGTAGGTGAGTGCAACCCATCTATTTTAATGTACACTTCACTATACATGTTTAATATTGTGATTGTCTAAGGTTTAGGCATTAAATTTCAAAACTAAATGATAAAATTGGCTGATTTCAATTCAAAAGATGATTAATTAGGGAATATAAAGTTTAATTTGGTATTTGGAGACTTGGCATGAAGTATAATGAAATATAAACATTATTTTAGGGGAAACTATTACATTGTGATACATTTGGTTTGAATAAAATTTGATTATGAGTTTCAAACTTATGTAAATTAGTTTATAAAACTAAATTATGTTAAATTGGAGGTATAACTAAATTAATATGAATATATTAGTGTATCTATGAATTATAATAAGAGGAACTATGAGTATTATGAATATAAGGAAAAGTTAATGTATATTTTATATATACATTGATATGGACAATGATGTTTAAAAGTGAAATAAAATTATATAAGATAAAAATGGTACTTCATTTCAAAGTTAAATATATTTTAAATGGTTAATATTGAATTTTGAATTAAAGAGGAGAAAAATAACGTTGAAACTAAATTGTATGAATATATAAAATGAAGGTTAAATAAATGAAATTAAATGGTTAAAAATATTGTTACCATGATATTAACCCTTAGTTAATGTGGTAGTAAACCCTAAATAAATCGAAGAAGAATTCGGAAAAATTTAAGAAGAAAGAAGGAAGAAAAAAATATAGCACTTTGTGCTCGGCCAGTGCACCATCAGTCGATCGGTGATGACAACATCGGTCGACCAGTGAGGCCCTATTAAGCCCAATCTATACCTAGGCCAAATAGAGCCAGACCAAAGAGGACATTTTGTCAAACCAGGTCTTTCATGTGACATTTTGGACCACTTTTTGAAGGATTATGCTGTGCTACATTGAAGTAGTGAATACATGGGTGGTTTTATATATGGTTGTGTGTATGAATGCCTGTGATTTTTTGTTGATTGATGCTTTGTATTTAAATGTATTTTTTATTGTTGTCGCTACTGATTATAATAGTGGCACGATCGCTCAATTAAGGTAAGGGACGTGCGGTTGTATTATAAGGGTTTATAGACAACATATGGAAATCATGCCCATGCCTGTGGCTAAGCATATGTTAATGAAATAGGGGTGGGTGTTGCAACTATATGTAGGCGTGGCCATATCATTGTCCATGCAGTGTTTGTTGCTTTGGTGTAACATGATCCTGTAGCACATACAACGAGTCCGACATTTGAACCAAGCTACATCCCGATAGATTTGGACTTCAGGATGATGGGGTAATGAATCAAGTAGCTAAGGAGATGTCAGGATTGATGAGTGAAAGGACCATAGAAAGTTTGGCCAAGTTTGACACAAGGCAAACAAGTCGGCACCAACTTGTTTGAATGTGTCGGTTCCAAGTGAATAAAAATATGGGGAAACCTGCTTTGAGTTACAAGTGATGTTAACTTACTTTGAAAAAAAGGCATAAGAAAAAGGCAAGTTTCTAGGTGGACAGAACATGTTGGCATTGACCTGATTTGATGGGTATTTTTGTCAATGAAGATCCAAAGCTTGAAGACTTTGCAAGTATGAAGAAGGGTCAAAGATGCAATTAGCAAAACATATCGGCGTTGACATGATCATGTCAATGTCGAGAGACATGGACTATCGTATTTTGACTCGATTTTCTTTCTTGAAAGCTCGGATCTAACTTCTTGCCTGGTATAATGCATATTGACAAGTTTAAGGTGTAATTTGACTATATAATACGCCTCCTTAAGCAATGAGAAAGAGGACTTTTGGATCTTATTCTCATTTTTGCAACGAATTGGGGCTAAATTCGAATTTCAATTTTAGATCCGAAAATTTGATTCCACATGTGCAAATACTTTGAGATAAAATTGATAGTGGACGTAGGCAACCAAATTAAGGTCGAACCACCTTTTAAATCTTATCTTTCCACATTATAGTTTAATTTTTACTTGAATTTATCTTGTTTGGGGTGTTGTACCATTTTTTGGTATAATATTTTTGGTGCTTTCATTGATAAAGTTCATTCTTAAGCGTAGATCTTTGCTTTCACTTTGGATCTAAAAAAAATCTAAAAGCTAGATCTATAGTTTATTTGTTGTAGATTTGTTGTTACTTGGATTTGGAAAGAATCTATTATCATATCTATAAAGAGAAGACTCCTTGAAAGATAATGAGAAATCCACTACCTCTATAGCTATCATTGAAGGGGATAATGAAGGATCCCAACTTGAATAGGGGACTAACTAAAGTTGTAACAAAAGCTTGAGATGGGAAATATAATGTCGGGTATGAAGGCGAAGATGTTAGAGCAACAGAAAAATCAGATGGAACAGATGACGAGTATGCAAAGTAGTTGATAGCATTGGCCTAATCTTGATAGCAAAATGAATCTCGTAAACAAAGATAAAGATGAAGAGATTCATCACCTTCTGATTCCAGTGAAGGAACCATGTCTCTTACATAATGAAATAGTAGAGAATGTAAACAAGCAATGTAGGAAGGGGCTAGGACAACACAGAATAAAGTCATGAAAGATGGATTCGGTTAGTGTAACGACCCGATTTTTCGATCCTTGAATGTCGATACAAATACATCCACGGTATCATGTGCCGAGTACCCCAAGTGCCAGAAAGACAAAAAGTTAGGGTAAAATAAAAGAAAATAGAATAGAAAATGGAAAGAGAAAACACAACATCGGAATCTCACAACGGAACGATAACATATTATGAAAAGAGCGGTATAAAGGGTTACTCTAGATACATAAATATCAGAGTTACTAAAACCTAAGTACTATCATCAGTCCGGACAGTTATAACTTCATGTCCTCATAATGATGTTATATACAATTAGTAATGCAGTGGAAATAAGAATACTGGCAGGTAAACAACCAGTTCATTTCCATAAGCTCCAAAGTATCCAAACCTAAATCTGGAAATATACACGGGCTGACCCGAGCATTATAAAAAAAATAACACCCTGATTAATCTGGTAAACCAATGTGAGAAACTCAAGAGTTATGTGACAAGCAACAGTAACTATTAAGACCATAAGGATTCTCATAATAGTTTTTTTCTCAAAGAAACCAACCATTAATTAGTTTTAACATATAGTTGTATGATAGATAATGTCAAGTGTATAGCACATAACATTTATTGAATAGCTATTGTATAAACGCTACAACAATAATAGGTATACAATCAATACCGCTAAGGTGCATTCGCGTAATGAATTTTCCACAGAGATCTCCTCGGATCAAGCCGAGTCCGAACTATATGACCAAGATCAAAAACTTCCTTCCAAGCATCGTATATCTCTAGATAAGATATACTCTAAGGTAACACAACTGGCCCAATGATGAACTGCACGGCACAACATCAACTCCCGTGCACAATACATCAATAAACATACTCTAGATCTGGAGTTGATATACCCTCAAGGGTAAGCTAAACCCGAGATTGTGCATCTTACTCTAGTTTTACTTATCTTCGATGTCAAGGCTACGTTTGGCATCTTTCACAAGAGTTTTCATCACTCGAGCAGCACATGAATTCCCAATCGGATTCCTTCATCTCGAACAGATCAAGAATCACTACATCGATTTGAGCATCTCGAACAAATCTCGAACCTTCACATAAGTTCCTCCGCATAAGTCTTCTAACAAATGCTGACGCTGTCCTCTCTCTTGGAATACACCTCAAAATAGACAGTGCCACACGATAGCATTGTTTGAAATGTTAATGTTGACCTCTTCCTTTGACTTAACCTTGGGACAGATAGTTCAACTCTATAGCATTCCACTTCATAACTGATTCCATAAAATAGATCATATATATGGTTTTAGAGTGATTATGGGTTGGAGTCATCTCATATAAGTGCACTCTTTCTACTTATCGGACTCTCCAAAACCAATCGATGAATTTCCAGTTAACTCAACTCCTGTTCTCTCGGAGGTAAGCGAAAGCTAGAGATGTTTCATACCAATACTCCTCATTGAGGGTTCTTATTGATATGAAATCGTGAAGCCTTTCGATAACTACTTAAGTCATATTTGGTCAAATTCGATAGTAATAAAAAACAATTGCTTATACAAATAAATATTCATATACTTAACTCGTTTATGACATACCAACTTAACTAATCCTCGTCCAAGAGTGAAGCTAGGTAAGTTAGAGCACTGGTTGTATCAAAGCCTTTTCTAGACACTTTATTCTTGAATCTCGTAAATAGATAAGTCTACTTCGTCGGCTTTTAGTGTTAAGCATAGTTATTTATGATTTCCAGAAACAAGTAAGAAATCAACACGATTAACACATTTTCGACATTTTCCACTTAACTATTCCTCAGCCAAGAGAGAAACTACTAAGTTAGAGCTCTATTGCTCCATCCCTACTCAACATCAATCTTAAGTCTCACAAATTGGTAAGCTTACTTCGTTGGCTTTTAGTGTTAAGCATAGTTAATTACTTTTCAAACAAGTAACTAAACAGTTAATCATTTGACCACCAAGAAATTCTTAGCCCCTTTTTGAACATATTTATATATACTTTTAAAATACTTGGAAATACCTATTATAGGTTTTAAAACATTTATCCAAAACATTACTTTAAAATAACAAGTTTATAAAATTCTTTAAAACTCAAAAAGAACATGTTTTCTATATATTTTAACAAAATATCTCTTCTTTAAAAATCCAAAAATAATTCTTAAAAACTCAATAAGATCTCCAACCACTTTTAAAATGCTCTAACAATAGTTAGTAAACATTGTAATAAATAATGAAACAAAATACTTAAATTTAAATATCTTTTCAAACCTTTTAAGTCCAAAAATCAAGTCTAAGTGGGACAGTTTTGCACAAGTGAAGTTTTCGTCATTTTTTGAGATGTTACTTAACTTTTTACTATCCAAGCTTTTAATAGCAACAAATAAATATTAAAAATATAAATTTGGCAAGAAACCTCTAAAGATCTCTCTACAAAGTTCCATAGCAATCACAAAAAACAAGGCAATTCACAACTGCATCTATAACGACTATCGCTTTAAGTGCACTTCTAAATCCGAGTTCAATCTAAACCAAAGTCCATCTATAACCTATGTGATTTCTTCAAGGTCTAGTCATACAAGTCCATTCAAGTCCACCACAAGTTCATTCAAGTCCAAATACATGGATTACATGAGTCAGTTACTTTCAAAGCAAGAATTCAAACTAATGTTTTAACATATGTCAGCGACAATTAAAAAAACTTAAACTTCATTCATAGTGAGGTGATAACTCACCTTTAACCTCACTAACAACCAATATCTAAGAACCCAAGTCAAACCTCCACCTTGCAACCATATTTCCTTCTTTCTTTCCATGCTTTTGCCCCTCCTCCTCCTCACTATATGCTCATGGCCATTCAAGATAGGGGAGTTTGGCTTCCAAAATTCAAGATATGACTTAGTAGGATGTTTTGTAATGTAGTATTAAGGCTTCACTCCAAGTTTGAGTTGATTTGGAGTTTATTTGCAAATATTTTACTTTAGAAAATTAGAGAAGAAGAAGAAGAGAAGACATGGATTTTCTTACTTAAAGCTTTATGAATTTGTTAATGATAACTAAGGGTTTGCCTCTCCCTATATAGGCTCCATACACCCACCCCTTCATGCCATGGAAGACTCGCCTCCCATCACTTTTCATTTAAGTCACTTCTCATTTATGCAAATTACCATTATACCTCTCTCGCGATAATATCTCCTATCCTAAAGGAAGCTTCTAGCACCTACCAAACTTTATGAAGATGTGTGTGTTAATTAGTTGCTAATGTGCTCATTTGATCATTAAACAAGTGCACAAGAGTTCGAACAACTTATATCGATCGAAAAGATGTTTATCAATAAATCGATTTTCAATCATATTATCGATTTTTCTTCGAAAAATATATTTTTGTAAACAATCTTCAAAAACAAGATTCTTATCATTATTTATTAATTAAATGATGTTAACAAGGTTATAAAACCATAATTGTAACACTCATCTATATTTCGAAATGTTTCAATATTTGAAGACGAAGTGTTCGAATTTCATGGTTGCTATATTCTCCACCACTTAGAACATTTCATCCTCGAAATTCAAAAAAGAATGATAATCAAAGGAGATAGACGAGACAAAATACATATATAGAGTACTGATTAAACTATATACAAGCTAAACTGCAAACCAAAATGCATACTAAGAGACTCCACCTCAAGCTGTGAGTTAACTATAAAAGATATACAATACTAAGGTAAGAAGGAAACCCTAGTCTATAAGCAACATTGGATGGATCTCCTTCAAACCGCCATCCTTCTTCCTTGTACCACGCCGAGCATCCTTGCTCCACAACACTTCTAATCTTAACAAAGGAATAAGCAAACAAATACTCTAACAATATTCACACTCATTAGTAAGCAAAGCTCATGGTTTGTTTAGGTACAAACTCTCCCATTGTCCAAGGACAATAAACAATCTACAAAGCATATTTTACGCTCAACAGCATTAGGTCATTACTTAGATGATTACTCATGCTACCTTATTACAAATTGAAGAGCCATTCCCCAAACTTTTCATAAGTCAACATAACACATCATATTAACATACTAAAGCTCGTACGATGTATATAGACCATCCGTATGCAATATCTGATCTGATCACTTGCTCGGTCACATAGTTTTCACTTTCCAACTAGTATAGATCACTTAACCTCTCTAGTGTGGACTCTTATTTGATTCCTTGATTAAAAGCCTCTGTTCTCCTTGCATATCCATATACTATGATGGAATACATCGGGATCATTTCACGAACCCATATCAAATGTTCACCATCAAGAATCGAGTGAAAAATCTTTGTTCGGACGAGTGTAAACCACCTTGGAAACATGTACTCAGATACCGGATCAAGAACACTCATGCGAATAAAACGATCTACGTACGGCTTATGTGTTTATCATATTAGTTTCTTAACTATACCAACTTATTTATATCACGTTCCTTTTATCTAAATAGTATGTCTTTTAATACTAAAATCATTTATGAACCATTTCAAAAAAGAAAACTTCAAGTTTATCCACATTTTATAAATTATGTTCATAATAGTATAATACTCTATTACATCCTAAGAGTATATACCAAAAAATCAATTTTTTTTACTTAACAAGTAGGTTTAACAAATTTAAACTCGTTTTAACTTACAATCTTCTCTATTCAAATGTTATATAAACTTAACTTTATATTTTCTAAAACATTTAATCATAAGTTTTATAATGATTTAGAAGTTTTCAACAGTCCAAAATCGTCAAAATCCCATTTTATTTTGACAAATGAAAACTATCAACCAACATATCATACATGATGCACAAACTAAATTGTCTCAGTGTTTATGCTACATGTGTCCGTGGAATAACTTAACAAAAAAACTTTAGAACTAAACATCAGTTTTCATCAAACAATTTTCAAATAATATATGCATATACCTTTTATATACCAAATAATACTTTCGAGATTTCAATCAAAGTCCATTTAACTAAAGCAACTTTGTAGCATCTCGCACTAAGAAATCCGAAAATAAGTGTCGATGATGCTACAGTCATCACCGAAATTATTTTCAAGCAATAGAAGTGAGTTCACTACATCTAAACCATACTGTTGGCACTTAACCAAAATCACTTCAAAGTGGTATCAAATACTTTGTATAATAATACTAAGTATCATGATCTTAATTTCCTAAATCAATTTTCCAAATATTTACTTTCAAATAATACTAATATTATTTTCACCAAAATATTGAAAAAAAAATTTCAAAGACACCGGGATTTAGGTTCTTAAATTCTCTATTTAAATCCTTTTCTTCTATAAACCATACTTTATATAAATTCACTTTCTTATATAAAATTCTTTCACAAGTATTTATTTCCAAAATATTCTATCTTTCCTATTGATTGTAGTAAACATCTTTTACTAAATTTTAACTTTTCACCCAACATTATTACCGAACGTCCTATAGTCAAACCGTGAAACTCAATTCACAAGGTGTTCATTCTAATGTATCTACAAATACTGTCTATCCACTCCATGATGTAGAAAGGTAAACTGCTCATAAACTGGTTAAGTGCAAATAAATAACAAACAATACTTAATGTTCCTAACATGCCGACCATGACTAAACGATCATGGTTACAGAATATTAAACTAAGAGAAGCACTAGAGTCGAACAAACACGAATAGAAAAGCCATAAATTGATAGTATATGTTCACTGGGTTCTTAACCACGTAGAACTTAATAGGAGTTAGAATGACGAGACGAAACGATTTAAAATCTTGGAAACACACTTAGATAGGCTAGAGAAACAACTCAGAGGAGTTTCAACACAATTGGACCAAGGATGAGAAGTCGAAACCGACCTCTTCATGTCGGTGGTGACATCTCACACTCCCTCGTTTCTTAACCAAACTTTGCAGAGGTACTTCCCTACCTATTTCATATGTGCCCAAGCAATATCAAATAATTTTGATAAGCAGAATACCAAGATTGAAGAGTTAGCAGTAAGAATGGCAGGATAAACCAAGTGATGAAGGAACCATCACCAATATCAACCAAATATCCAAACAAACTACATGGAACATCTCTAATGTAGTAGTAAGACAAGTGCTAAAGACCTCGACCTCTTTGGAGTTAACCACAGAGGTCGGTACCGACATGAGAAGTCGGTATCGGCATCTTTCGTTAATCTAGATGAAGTTGAGATTTCACACGCTCTTCTGGGTCGACTTCTATGTTCTGCTCCAACTCTCCATTTGGCCCAATGCGATTGCTACCACTATAAATACAATCCATAGAGCAACTTAGTTCGGGTCTGGATTTTGCTAACACTATGCGAGATCTTTATTTATTCTTCAACTCTCTCCTCTACATTACAATCACCAAGGCAGCAACTATAGGCGTTTCTAAGACTTAGAACTTGTCTAGCCCCGGTACTTGTGACTAATTCTCTTTCAATCACCTTCTAATCACACTCTATCAAGATCAATTCAATAAGCAAAGTTATAAAGTGGACGTAGGCTTAGATAAAAGTCAAACCGCTATAATATTCTCTGTGTCTATTTACTTTCCTGCTAAATTTCTTTTATATTTGCTCTGTAAAAATAGAGCTGGTGCTTTCACCACACACTCTAGGGTATTGATCTATTTTTTTGGTAAACATTTTGGTGCTTTCACTGAGAACCAGTGAAACTTGGTTTAGATCTAGCTCTCCACTTTAGATCAGATAGGTCCAAAAGTTAGATCCACAAATCGTACTTTCAAAAGAATTTGAAGACTTGTCGTTAAAGATCAATGGCAGAAAGAAAGAGAACAACTTCTGGAAAATCTACTGGTGCATCAATTGGTAGTGACAGACCAAACCGCCAACGGGTTGAAGTCAACAACACCATGAACTTACCAACAGGAGTTAATACTGGAAATCAAACACCAGAATCTTCTACTCATCATGAAGTTGTGACGAAAGGAGAATTTAACTAGATGGTTGATCAACTTAACCAAAAGATGGCTGATAAACAAAATATTATTACGGAAAAAATAGACACTTTGCAAGTGATGCAACCACCAACTGCTCCAAGAATTAGGTCGGATAATGCTGCTGCTATGGAATAGGAGAATTCCTCTGTCTCGGCCTTGCATAGGAGGGATGGCAAGGAAAAGAAAAAAGAGATAGTTGGTGGAGCAACTGGAATTATTATTAAGGGAAATGGATATACTCCACCTGCTGGAGCACAACCCACTGTGAACCCGAACCTTGGAGCGAATGCTCCAACAAGAAATATTCCAATGCTCTTCTCCGACTCTGAAGATGACATACAACTTAATTATAAGGGATTTGAATTAAATGTTGATATAAATAGGTAGAATGCCAGAAGAGAAGTCCAAACTGCCACAACTGCACGCTAATGGAATTCTGTAGGAGTGATTCTCCCAAAGAATGGATAGCGTAGGCTTAAGATGGCAAAAAAAGGCCGTTTGCATAGCCAAACATTTAGTGTAGCCCAAGACAATCGACCAGTGGACTATAAGACTAGTGAGGCATTCATAGCAAACAATATCAAACGCTTGATGGACGGAAGTACGGACAGAAAAGAAGACAACTGGGGTTCTGCACCAAGTCGGACTCCACTCACTGAAAATATCCCAAGGGAGATATATCCAAAGAAGTTCACTATGCCCATTATAATGCCTATAATGGGACAATAGACCTTAAACCTCACTTGTACAAATACAATTGGCATATGGACGGAGCGAAGGCAACGGATGTTGTTTGCCGTAGATGTTACCTTATCTTCTTAGAAGGAACCGCTTCAATGTGGTTTAGCAGACTCTCGCCAAGATTCATCTCCACCTTTGATGAGTTAGCAAGGAAATTCATAGAACAATTTAGACTCCACATAGATTACCCAAAAGACATGATGTCTCTGTCTGGCCTTTTCCAAGGACCCAACAAATTATTGAAATCTATTATGAATTGGTTTAATACTGCGGTTACTGAAGTGAGCATTCTAAATGAGGATATAGTGTTCATGGCCTTAGTCCGAGTCATACATGGACACCGACTTCAGAAGATGGATTAATATGAAACAACCAACCACCATAAAGGAGTTTAATAGTAAAGAAAGCCAATACTTGAGGTTGGAAGAGGCAGATGCAATGGAAGGCAAAACTGCCAATGTTTAGCCAAAGGAGGTAGTTCAAAGCAATTTAGCAGTCAATTAGGATGGAAAATTCTGTTGCTACTTTAGGAAATGCTGGGAAAGATAGAAATCGGAAAAGGAAGAACCAAAACTCTAGCAAGGGTGATGGGTGTGGAAAACGAATCAAAAATCCAAGATCCGAAGAATATACGCCATTAAATGACAGCTTGGGAAACATCTACCTAGCAACCCAAGGAACTGAGCGATATAAGATGCCAGCCCAAAAGGAAAAACCTGACCATCAAAAGCAATTGGTAAAATTCCGTCACTTCCATGAAACACATGGGCACAACACGAATGAGTGTAGACACCTCAGGGACTTGATTGAGTAACTGATCAGGAAAAAAGGCTCTAGCAATATGTGAAGAAGACACAAAACCCCGATTAACCAGCTAGACCCCAAGTTCCACATATTCAAGAAAACCAAACTGGACCCAGTAGAGAGGAGTCTAATTATACGAAATAGAGACTTGTTATCAGTACTATCTCTGGAGGACCTCACCCGGCACAGAAAAGTTGGGGCGAGATGGAGCAATCTGCAAGTTCACTGAAACATGCTCTATAGGAGACATGCTTTGTAGCCGAAGATGGAACCCCGGCTAAGCAGCAAAGAACACTCAATGATGACATAGTATTTCAGAACCGAGACACTGAGGGAATAGAAGTGCCAACTCTCGACCTGATGGTGGTAAAAGTCGGGATCGGACCAGCGGTTGTGTGCCGAGTGCTAATGGATAGCGGAAGTTCTCTCAACATCTTATGCTGACGCACATTTGACCAGATGAAGATCAGCATGAAGGAAGTGTCAGCTGGGAGAACAAAGAACTAGGGAATCATAGGTTAACTAAGACAACCAGTCGGGACGATTGACTTAACTGTGGAGCTCGGAGAAGGAGAATGAAGGGTAATTCTTATCCAGACCTTCGTAATAGTCGATGAAATGTTAGCCTATAAGTCTTTCTTGGGTCAACCAACCATTGTCGATTTCAGATTCGCTTTGGCTCAGTGGGGCCTTACCATGAAATTCCCTATGGAAAATGAAGTCAGAGTAATAAAGGGAGACCATAGCGCTGCAAGAGAATGTTATATCGCTGAATTGCATGAATCAAGACGGAAAGAAAAGGGAAAGGATGTGAGGAAGTCTCTCCACATCCATTGACCATCAGCATAGCAATTAAAGAGCTGCCCCTGGCTTGGGGACCATAGCCGATTCGACAAGGCTTTGGACCCTAGGAAGAAGAGTTCAAAGGAGGAGTGGGCAGCACCAGTAGAGATTATAGTGTCTGCCCCTGTCGACATGGACGACCCAACTGGAGTCTTAAAGATAGGACCATTACTTGGAATTAAATGCAGCAAGAATTGATCAAATTTCTTCACACCAACATATACGTGTTCGCATGGACACATTCCGATATGTGTGGGATATCATCAAAAATAGCGTGTCACATACTTAATATCGATCCGAAGTTCACTCCAGTGAGGCAGAAGAGACGCAGCCTGGGTCCGGAGTGATCCATTGCGCTAAAAGAGGAAGTGGATAAGTTGTTGGCTAACAGCTTCATCCGCGATGCAACTTATCCTATGTGGGTATCAAATCTAGTTCTATTCAACAAATCAAACGAGAAGTAGCGAATCTGCATCGACTATTCAGACTTGAATAAAGCTTTCCCGAAGGATAGATTCCCATTACCTAGGATTGACCAGCTCATGGACGGGACTGCAGGACATGAACCCGTCCACGAACGACTCTCCTTCATGGACGCCTACTTAGGATACAACTAGATTATGATGCATGAAACCGAACAGAAGAATACCAGCTTCACCATCGACCTTAGATTGTATTGTTATTGAGTAATGCCATTCGGGCTGAAGAATGTCAGGGAAACTTATCAATGGTTAGTGAACACAATGTTTAAGGATCAGATCGGAAGAACAATGAAGGTCTATGTGGACGACATGCTAATCAAGTCACATGTGTCAGGAAATCACTTGGATAACCTCTCAGAAATGTTTGAAATTCTTTGAAAATATGGAATGAAGCTTATCCCGCTGAAATGCTCTTTCGTCGTGGCTTATAGAAAATTTCTAGGATTCATCGTGAATGCTAGAAGCATCAAAGCTAATCCCGAGCAACAAATAAGTGTATACCGTTCTTCGTTGCATTAAAGAAGGGTAAGAAATATTTTGAATGGTATCAGGCCTACCAAATCGCTTTTGAGGAATTATTGCAGCATATGGAGACCCCATCGGTTTTATCTAAACCGGTGGACGGGGAAGTCCTATTCCTCTACCTAGTAGTGTCAACTCACGCTCGAAACGCGGCACTAGTACACAAAGAATGTAGAATGCAGCGGCATGTTTACTACATCAGTAAGCAATTCACCGGAGCCCAGAAGAACTATCCAAAGTTGGAAAAACTAGCCTAAATCCTTTTGATCGCATAAAGGAAGTTACGTCCATACTTCGAGGCTCACCCAATCAAAGTGTTGATGGCTAAACCTTTGAAGCAGGTGATGTACCATCAAGAGATGTCGGGACGACTTCTTAAATGGAACATTGAGTTGAGTAAGTACGACATCACTTATTGCCCCCGAAGGGTAATCAGCAGACATGTATTGGCAGATTCATCGTCAAGTTCACAATATGAGATGGCAAAGTAGAAAACACTCTATTATTAGTGTCATGGTGGAAATTGTTTATCGATGATGCATTAAATGATTCCTGCTCAGGAGCGGGAGTTGTTCTCGAAACTCCCAAAGGACGGTCTGTTTACTATGCTTTAAGGTTTGAGTTCTTTGCTACTAACAACGAGGAGGAGTACGATGCATTAATAACAAGACTGAAAATTATGAAGGAATTAGGAATAAGGCTGTGCACATCTACATCGACTCTCAGCTAGTTTGTGTCAAGTGAAAGGGGAATATCATGCTAAAGGGGCAAACCTTGCCCCTTATCCGTCAAAGGCATGGGATTTGTTGAATGACATTGAACAATATACCATAAGTCATATTCCAATAGAATAGAATATGAAAGCAAATTACCTAGCTAAACTAGCCAGTTTCGGAGAAGCACAGTCAATAGGGCTGGCTCCAGTTGAGACGATGACTGCTTCTAGCATAGATCAGATGGACATCGATTGGATTCCAGAAACTACAAAGGAAAAGGAATACTGGATGACACCAATCAAAGACTATCTGCTCAGAGGGACACCCCCCAAGGATCAGAATGAGTGGAAGAAGCTTCTTCGAAAGGCACCATGATTCGTACTACAAAACGGAGTGCTCGACAAGAGGTGATTCTCCACCCCCTTACTCAGATGTGTAACCAACAGTGAGGCTAAAAGAATCCTCCGGATAGTTCACGAAGACAGTTGCGGAGACCATATCGGGGGAAAGCCCTTAGCAAAGAAGGTCCTTCGTTATGGATATTTTTGGCCATCAATCAACCGAGATGTGGCAGACTACACTAGGTGTTGTGACCAATGCCAGAGATTTTCCAAAGTTACAAGAACCCCATCCACAAAGCTAATGAAAATGGTCAGCCCATGGCCGTTTTCAGTTTGGGGAATCGATCTAATTGGCGTATTACCAATAGCTGAAGGGGAGCCAAATACGTTATCGTCGTAGTTGATTACTTCACCAAATAGGCCAAAGCGGAACCGCTGGCCATCATTAGTACTAAGAAAGTAATTAACTTTGTTAAAAATATTATTTGCATGTTCAAAGTACCGTAGGAAATCATCATAGACAATGAAACATAGTTTGAGAGTGCCAAATTCAAGAACTTATGCGAGCGTTTCCAGATTGAGAAGAGTTTCTCCATGGTGGCACACCTGCGAACAAACGGGCAAGTGGAGATAGTGAACAAAATAATCAAATCCGCCATCTAGAAACGGCTAATAGAAGCTAAAGTAAAATGGGTTGATGAAATTTCGCTTGCACTATAGGCTTAAAGAATGACACATTAATCGGCGACTGGGCACTCACCCTTCGCCTTAGCATACGGCTTGAAAGCAATGGTTCCAGTAGAACAGGAAGTCCCCACTCATCGGAGACGACACTTCAACCAAAGTGGGAACGAGCAACTCCTGCTAGAATCGCTTGATCAAAACGATGAGTGGCTGGAAGCATCTGAGCTTAGGACTACTACTCATCAAAAGAGAGTTGCACAACACTTAACACCAAAGTTCGCAACTACACCTTCCAAGTGAGAGATCTCGTCCTGAAATGAATCTACCTCGGTATGGGGGACTTGGCCCAAACTGGGAAGGACCTTATGTTATCGGCCAGAAACTTGGAGATGGAACTTTCAAGCTCACAACGGTCAGTCAAATCCAGATTCCCCATGCTTAGAACATTGATTCACTGCAGCACTATTTTGTTTGAATTTCTATCTATATATTTCCTATTTTCGTAAATAAGCCACCTAGGGATACTAGGGTTTTTAACCATATAGAAATCAATAAGAGTTATAACGATGAGATGAAGACGAAATGACTTGAAATCTTGGAAACACACTTAGATAGGCTAGAGAAACAACTTAGAGGAGTTTCAACACAATAGGACCAAGGATGAGAAGCCGGAACCAAACTCTTCATGTCGCTGGTGACGTCTCACACTCCCTCACTTCTTCACTGAACTTTGAAGAGGCACTTCCTTACCTATCTCATGTGTGCCCAATCAATATAAAAGAATTCTGATCAGCTAAATACCAAGATTGAAGAGTTAGCGGTCAGAACGGCAGGATAAACCAAGTGATGAAAGAACCATCACCAATATCAACCAAAGATTAAAACAACTACATGGAATATCTCTAATCAAGTAACAAGACAAGTGCAGAAGAGCTCGACCTCTCTAGAGTTAACCACAGAGGTCGGTACTAACATGAGAAGTCAGTACATACATCTCTGGTTAATCTAGATGAAGTCAAGATTTCACACACTATTTTGGGCCGACTTCTGTGTTCTGGTCCAACTCTCCTTTGGCCCAATGCGACCGCTACCACTATAAATACAATCCATAGAGCAACTTAGATCGGGTCCGGATCCTTCTTACACTACATGGGATCTTTATCTTTTTCAACTCTCTCCTCTGCATTACAGTCACCAACGCAGCAACTATAGGCATTTCTACGACATAGAACTTGTTTAGCCCCTGTACTTGTGACTAATTCTCTTTCAATCACCATGTAATCACACTCTATCAAGATCAATTCAATAAGCAAAGTTATAAAGTGGACGTAAGCTTAGATAAAAGTCAAACCACTATAATATTCTCCGTGTCTGTTTACTTTCCTACTAAATTTATATTATATTTGCTCTGTTCAAATAGGGCTGGTGCTTTCACATCACACTTTAGGGTGTTGATCTATTTGGGTTAATAGTACACCCTCAAGAATCTGCTTCCCCTTCTCAGCTGCAGAAATAACAAAGACCCTAGACTGCTCCCCTTTCCTGAGCATAGGACAATCTCCAATAAAATGGTCAGGTTGATGGCAACCATAGCTACCTTTCATTGCAAACTAGCCCTTACGCTTTGGAAACTTTTCGATCGGTGCTTCAACCATCTGCCCTTCTCCATCCGACCTACACCTATTAGAAAAGCGACCCCTCTTTCCACACTTGTAGCAAACGAGGGTGGACCTATTCTTTAGTGATTGAAACTTACGCTTGTTGTTCCCTGCTTGTTCAGAAATAGACGGCTTCAAAGCCAAGCTCTCAATCCTTAAAGCCATGTTCACCAAATCCACAAAAGACCTTATAACGTGATTAGTCATGCCCTTTGGAACTCAAGATGCATACCTGCAATGAACGTCTCATTCTTCTTCAGCATAATATCAACTAATCCTAATCTGAACTAAGACAAAGCAATGAATCGATTCTCATACTCGGCCTTGGTCATGGCCCCTTGCTTCAGATCTAAAAAGCTCCTAAATAACTAATTCTTTCCGGCTTCTAGAACAAACTTATCTCAAACTTATCTTTAGAATTGGGCCCAAGAGAAGTCATTCTCTTGAACATCTACGGTAATAGAACTCCACCAATTCATGGCTGCATCCATCAGAAGTTACAACGCTAATTTACGTTTAATTACATCATCTAGCTCCATATCTCCAAATATACGATCACATAATCTGAGCCAAGACTGGACTTCTATAATAGTCTTTGTGCCACTAAACCTCTTACCCTCCAGCCTCTTATAATCACGGCAGAGCGAAGTAAAACTCATCTGAGGCCTAACCTACACAACCTCCTCTACAACATTCAACCTTGGTGCTTGATTCCCACCATTTGAGATAGTACTAACCCGACCACCTCTAGTATTAGCAGCCCTAGTACTCATAGTTCTTACTACCTATGAAAGCAAAATAGCTTTAGGAAACTAAAGGATAGAGATACTTCAAAGAGAGGGTTACGAAGAAAGAGACATTCCTGAGGAATAATTTAAAAGTCTAGTTTTCAAAATACAAATATGCTCTCATATGTATAATACATTCGACTCATTCTGGGGTATCGCTTAATTTATATCTAGTGAGTCATAACCAACCAAAGCCAAGTTGTTTGCTTAACCTCAAGCTATGTCTCCAAATGTAACAACCCTACTTTTCGATACTCGAATGTGGACACTAATACCTCCACGGTATTCATATGCCAAGCACCCAAGTGCCGGAAAGACAGAAAGTTAGGGTAAAATAGAAGAAATTAGAATAGAACAAGAAAGAGAGAACACAATATCAAAATCTCACAACGGAACAATAACATATAATATCAAAGGAATAATTCGAAAAGTTACTCTAGATACATAAATATCAAAGTTACTATAACCTAAGTACTACCATCAGCCTGGACAATTAAAACTTCCTATCCTCACAATAGTGATATATAAAATCAGTAATGTAGAAGAAATAAGAATACTACGTTAAGTAAACATCCAACTCATCTTCATAAGCTCCAAAGCGTCTAAACCTAAATTTAGAAATATACACAGACTGATGCGAGCATTATAAGAAAATTACACCTGGATCAGTCTAGCAAACCTACGTGAGAAACTCAAGAAATATGTGATAAGTAAGAGTAACTATTGAGACCATACAGATTCTTGTAATAGTTTTCCCCTTAAAGTAACCAACCGTTCATTAGTTTTAGCATATAGTGATATGATAGATAATGTCCAGTGTATAGCACATAATGCATATCAAATAGTTATTGTGTGAAGACCACAACAATAATAGGTATACAATCAATACCGCTAAAGTGCGTTCACAAAATGGATTTTCCACGGAGAACTCCTCGAATCAAGCCGAGTCCGAACTCCATGACCAGGATCCAAATTTCGGGCACCGTAAATCTCCAGATAAGATATATTCTAAGGTAAACACAACTGGCCCAACAATGAACTGCGTGGCATCAAATATCAAAGACTACCCGCAAAAAATATCGATAAGCATACTCTAGGTTTGGAGTTGATATACCCTCATGGGTAGGCTAAGCTCGAGATTATGCATCTTACTCTAGGTTTAGTCATTTCCAATGTCGAGGCTATGTTCATCATCTTTCATATGAGTCTTCATCGCTCAAGCAGCACACGAATCCCTAATTGGATTTCAACATCTCTAACAGATCATGAATCACTACGTAGATTCGAGCATCTCGAATAGATCTCATACCTCCACATAGGTTTATGAGAAATGCGGATTACGGAACTTATGGCTGGAATAACACTAGAGGGGGGTGAATAGTGTTTTATGTATTTTTTAAATCTTTTTGAATTTTATTCAATTTAAACACCAACAAATGCAATACACAAACACAGATATAATCACAGAATTAGTCACAGATGAAAATACTAAATAAAAGCAATAAAGGAAAGAACACACCAGGGTTTTATACTGGTTCGGAGTTACCCTACATCCAGTCCCGTACAATCGTACGGATTTTGTTTCAAAAATAATCTCCCAGATTACACCCTCGGTTTCAAGGCTACGAGGTACACCCTCCTGTATTCGAGTTCAGGGCAACTCTCTTGATTTAACCAGGCTACAAGATCACCTAATTGATTTCCGGGGCTACAATCACACCCAATTGATTTCAAGGCTCAATCGCACCTTTTACTCAACAGTTTGATTTACAAAAGATTCTATAACTCTGAATAGCACTGAGATCTTATAGAGAGAGTGGCAGAGAATCAAACAAGAGATAATCAAATTTGATTCACTTGGTATTTTGGTAGAGTATAGTTTAGGATTCTTTAGAATAAATGTGGAAGATGAAGAGGAGAGAAAATAAAATGAAATCTGATTAAAATTTATTCAGAACTTACTGGTATTTATAGTAGAGCAACAGCCATATCTATTCATGAAAGGATACGACGAATAGACACTTCTTTTGAAATTTGAAAATAACGGACACCATGTCGACATGGGGGGTTGAGGTATGTCGACATGCTCAAGGCAAAATTGATGTTTTGATTTTCTTATTAAAATTGGTTTCTATAATTTGTCAAAACAATTTCTAAACTGTGTAAATATTTGAATATAGTTTAAACATATAAAAGAGTTTAGAAAATAATTTTTAATATATATAATCTTAATCTATAAAGTGATTTAAAATCTGAGTATATAAATATTTTAAAGCTAAATATTTAAAATAAGAGATGGTTTAAAAACAAGGACAATTTTGAAATCAAAATATTAAAAATGATAAAAATAGTTTTGAGGCTAAAATATTTCAAACAAGAGAGATGTCTTTTTGAAAAGAAAGTTTTGAAAACATTTAAAAAACAAGAGATAAATTTTTTGAAAAACATTTTTATAAATTTAGTGGATATCAAAATAGGAACACTATATGTTCCACTAGATATTGTCGTGGTTCCATCCCACTAGGGTTCCATCCCTTTAACAGGCTCGAAGTGGATTCCATTCCACGAATAAATTTCGAATAAAGATGTAAGTGCTTTCAAGAAGTTTTAACATAATTCTAGACTGACTACATTATCTTGTACTGTTTGAAATCTTAAACTCTTGCTAACTTGATTTCTTGATACTCATGAGTCTTCAATCTTGATATCTTCGATCTTTAAATTCATCAGTCTTATATCTCTATACTGTACAGTCTTCATTCTTGGTACCTGCATGTTTATATTCTGCATATACATATATATATATATATCTAAACCATAATGTTAGTATTTATATTTTATAACAAGTCCTAAGGTTGTTGTCATCAAAACCATTATCTCAATGACTAACAATCTCCCCCTTTTTGATGATGACAACCTATGTTTATAAAATATAGTTCACCTTTACTATAACTCCCCCTAAAACTAATAACTCCCCCTTAATCTAAGCCTACCTACTCTATTTTATACTTTTCCCCCTTTGTCATCAACAAAAACTAATTTTAAACTAATATAACTCCCCCTTGTGCTTATACTGGAGTACCTATGACAAATTATGGTGGAGTATGTATGTATATATATATAATAACATGAGTTAATGACAAATATGAAAGTTTAAACCCAACAAATATATACTATGTTTAATATAATGTTATACAATCCATTCAAACCAAATCAATTCTAATCAAATCAAAGCAAATCAAATCTAATCAAATCACACAATTCAAAAACAAACAATTCAAACCATAAGGAGATCAAATATTTCTAAGAACTTCAACCCGTCCTTCTTCTCCAAAGATAGGATCCTTTTTAATAACTTCCCAATCTTCATTATCTTGAATCAAAGTTCCTACAGGATTTGCATTGAGATTATCTTTGTTGAGTGCAGAAATCATCCAACGGAGGGCATCGAAATGCTTCTCTTATTCTTTTATCATATGCATTTGACTTAGTTCTAAGTGCCATTGATTGCGGAGAATAAAAGTAAGTATATACTTGAATGAACTGAGAGTTTCTTCAAGATTATCACTTAGAGTTTGAGAAGAGGAAGCCATTATTGATAAGTAGTGAAGAGATGCAAAATAGAGATAAGTAGAAATGAAAAGATTACAAATTTCTGGAAGAAACAGGTGTTTAAATAGGCAGAAATTCGTTTAAAATAAATAGACACGAGTTAGTTATTTTAATTTCAAAATTTAAAAATAACCAAATCTGACTGTTATATGTCGACATAGGGGGGTAAAGGCATGTCGACATGGGTTGGTTAATTTATGTGTCTTATTTATTTTGTGAATAAGTATGTATATATATAAACTTATATACTATACTAACGTTTATTGCAGAGACACGGTAAAGTAGGAAAACATAAGAAAGATGATTTTTATACATAGATGAGATGATACATAAGACATTACATAATATTAAAAAAATCAATACAAGTTCAAACTAATACATCACAACCTAGTTCTTAGAATGTGCTAGAAGATGAAGATGATGATGATAAGCCAAGTTTCCGACCAACTTTAGCAAAGAATTTGTTCATATTAGTGGACATTTTATCCAATTTCTTACTAACGGATCTTTTGAGAATCCGTTGATTTTCCACTATAATCTTTTGATTTTTAAGGAGAGTGTTGTTGGAAGGATTGTTAGTATTGGTAGGATATTCAATACTTTCCAAGGAGGTTTCTTCATTATCTTCTTCAATTTCCATTTCCTCCCCTTCTTCTTCTTCTTCTTCATCTTCTTCCTCCATATCTTCATGTGCCAATCTTTCATCCTTTTCCGCAAGAGATTCATATTGTTGAAATATGAAAGGAATTTTCATGAGAGAAATGTTGGCTTGATTAAACACTTTTTTTGAAACAAATTCTTCCCTTTTGTAATCAACGCCAAAATAGTTAAAAATCTGAGTGAGATAGATTCCATGATATAAGGTATTCTCACCCATTTCTAAATTCTTAGGATGAAGTTCATCCATAATCACTTGCGCCCAATTAATGTCATAATGACCAAAGATAGCAAAAAGAGCTTTACAAACTTTTAAAGTCGGGTTATTGAAATTTCCCTATCTAGGAGTGATAGTATGTTGCAAAAGAAGATTGACAATACGTGCTTTCGGACGAAAGTTACGATTTTTAAATTCAAAGTTGTCATCTCCTTCGAAAATGTGATGAAATGTGTCACGATCATGTTCATCAATATTAAAAGTAGAAAGATCTATTCCCGAATTCTTGAAATTGAGAATGTTGCCCAAAATTTCACAATTTAAAACAATTTTAGTGCCTTTAACACTACTCCAAATTTCATCTTCATTTCCTTCATAAAAACCGCGATTCAAATTCGCATAAAATATTTTAACAAGATTTGGGTAACAAACAAAATCATTTTGAGAATTGTCACGAAGACTAAGAATATGATTCTCTTCAAGAAGAGTATTGATTTCATATGTAGAGAAATCGCTAAAGATAGCAAACTTTCCCGCATGAACTTTTCCAAAATTAGCATAGCTTATATAAGCCTTGATTGCTTCCGGATCATTATAGAGATACTCTTTAATGGTTTTAGACAACCTCATTGTGGATGGAGTGCTTGAAGAAGCCATTTTTGAAGAGAGTAGAAAGTTTGAAAGAGTGAAAGTGAGTTTGAATTTTAAAATGAAAGTGAAAAGGTATGATAAGATAATGGAAATAAATAGATATTCAATAGACATGTTCTCTGGTCAAGAGGTACCTTTCCAGAACATTGAATTTGGTGAAAAGGTGGAGGGAAGTTCAAAGATTTGAATTCAAATTCAAATTTCAAATTTCTGACAGGGATGTCGACATCATGGGTAGGGACATGTCGACATGGGTCAGAGAATTCATGTGACTTATATTTTCCTATATACTTTAATATCTATATACATATATTATTTTTAATGTCTATATATTTTCTAGAGTAATATAATAATATTCTTTTAATAAAAAATATATTATAATATTAAAAATAAAAAAAAATAAAAAAAATAAACATAATAATAAAAAATTTAAAATTCAAACAACACATAATTTCAAAAACAATCAAACAATAAAACAATTTTAAGCAAACAATTTCAACCAATATATTGTAAACATGTACCTTTTTCTAGATTCGTATCTCTGAGATCATCGGTATCATGAATAGCCGTAAAGCACATATTTGAATTTTCCATCTCATCATCGCTTGAGGATGAATCTGAGTTTGAATCGTCTAGTGTAGCAGTATATGCTCTTTTCCTTTTCTTTGTATAATCATTGCTTGCAGGAAACTTTTGCTTATCAGGATGCGGACAATCTCTTTTGAGATGGCCTGGTTTGTCACAGTTGAAACATTTGACGTGGTTTGGTACTTCATTATGATTTCCGGAATTCCTGTGATCATTCTTTTTGAAGTTGCTCATCTTTCTGTATCTCAGAAACTTTCGAAAATTATTTGTCATGAAAGCTATTTCTTCATCATCATCACTTCCCGAGTCTGATCCATCTGTTAATGTATTGAACACAATTGACTTCTTTTCGAATGCCTTGCTATCTCTTCTCCCTTGCATTTGTACTTCGAACGACATTAGATTTCCAATCAATTCTTCAATCTTTAAAGTACTGATATCATTTGCTTCTTCGATTGCAAGAGTTTTCTGATCCCGTTCTAGAGTAAGAGAATTTAGAATTTTTCTGACTTGATCTTCTTCGGAAAAACATTTTCCCAATGAAATTAGAGAATGCACAATCTCCTGAAATCTACTATACATATCTGAAATGGACTCTTTAGAATTCATTTTGAATAATTGAAACTGATTTGTGAGTATGTATATTTTGGACTGTTTGACTTTGCTTGTTCCTTCATGAGTAACTTGTAAAGTTTTCCAGATATCATATGTGGACTTACAAACAGATAATCTATTGAATTCGTTCTTATCAAGTGAACAAAATAAAATATTCATGGCTTTTGAATTATTTTGTGCAATATTCTTTTGCTCAGCAGTCCACTGTGCAAAACTAGTTGTGGGTTCAGAATATTCAGTTTGTGTGATATTCCAAGTGTTTAATCCTATTGACTGTAAATATATTTTCATTCTACATGCCCAATATGCATAGTTACTGCCATTAAAACGTGGTGGTCTGGCAGTAGACTGACCCTCTACAAATGAACTAGTGATAGTGTTAACAGAACCAGTGTTGGTAGTAATTTTTAAAACCTTTCAAAATTCAGATTACGAAAACTTTGAAAACCTTGCTCTAATACCAAATGCGAGAAATGCAAATTACAGATCTTAAGGCTGGAATAACACTAGAAGGGGGTAAATAGTGTTTTATGTATTTTTTTTAAATCTTTTTGAATTTTGTTCAATATAAACACCAACAAATGCAATACACAAACACAGATATAATCACAGAATCAGACACAGATGCAAATACTAAATAAAAGCAATAAAGGAAAGAACACACCAGGGTTTTATACTGGTTCGGAGTACCCTACATCTAGTCCCGTACAATCGTATGGATTTCTTTTCAAAAATAATCTCCCAGATTACACCCTCGGTTTCAAGGCTACGAGGTACACCCTCCTGTATTCGAGTTCAGGGCAACTCTCTTGATTTAACCAGGCTACAAGATCACCTAATTAATTTCCGGGGCTACAATCACGTCTAATTGATTTCAAGGCTCAACCGCACCTTTTACTCAATAGTTTGATTTACAAAAGATACTATAACTCTGAATAGCACTGATATCTTATGGAGAGAGTGGCAGAGAATCAAACAAGAGATAATCAAGTTTGATTCACTTGGTATTTTGGCAGAGTATAGTTTAGGATTCTTTAGAATAAATGTGTAAGATGAAGAGGAGAGAAAATAAAACGAAATCTGGTTAAAATTCATTCAGAACTTACTGGTATTTATAGTAGAGCAATAGCCATATCTATTCGTGAAAGGATGCGACGAATAGACACTTCTTTTAAAATTTAAACTTTGTAAATATATTTGAATATAGTTTAAACATATAGAAGAGTTTAGAAAATAATTTTTAATATATATAATCTTAATCTGTAAAGTTATTTAAAATCTGAGTTTATAAATATTTTAAAGCAAATATTTAAAACAAGAGATGGTTTAAAAACAAGGACAATTTTGAAATCAAAATATTAAAAATGATAAAAATAATTTTGAGGCTAAAATATTTCTAACAAGAGAGATGTCTTTTTGAAAAGAAAGTTTTGAAAACATTTAAAAAACAAGAGATAAATTTTTTAAAAAACATTTTTATAAAATTAGTGGATATCAAAATAGGACCACTATATGTTCCACTAGATATTGTCGTGGGTTCCATCCCACTAGGGTTCCATCCCTTTAACAGGCTCGAAGTGGATTTCATTCCACGAATAAATTTCGAATAAAGTTGTAAGTGCTTTCAAGAAGTTTTAACATAATTCTAGACTGACTACATTATATTGTACTATTTGAAATCTTAAACTCTTGATAACTTGATTTCCTTATACTCACGAGTCTTCAATCTTGATATCTTCGATCTTTAATTCACCAGTCTTGTATATCTATAATGTACAGTCTTCATTCTTGGAACCTGCATGTTTATATTCTGCATATACATATATATCTAAACCATAAGTTAGTATTTATACTTTATAACAAGTCCTAAGGTTGTTGTCATCAAAACCATCATCTCAAGGACTAACAAGGTTAACCTACATAAATCTTCTGATGAATGCTAACATTGTCCTCTCTCTTGGAATACTGCTCAAGATGGACAATCCCATACGATAGCATCGTTCAAAATGTTAATGCCGACGTCTCCTTGGACTTAACCTTGGGATAGACAGTTCAACTCTATAATATTTCACATCACAACTGCTTCCATAACATAGATCACGTACATGGTTTTGGAGTGATTGCGGGTTTGAGTCGTCTCATATAAGTACACTCTTTCCACTTACTGGACTCTCCAAAACAATCAATGAATTTTCGGTTAACTCAATTTCGGTATTCTTGGAAGTAAGCAAAAGCTAGAGATATTCCGTACCAATACTCCACCCCAAGGGTTCTTGTTGGTATGAAATCGTGAAGCCTTTCGATAACTTATTAAGTCATATTTGGTCAAATTTGATAGTAGTAAAAAACAATTGCTTATACAAATCAATATTCGTACACTTAACTCGTTTCCAACATTCCAACTTAACTATTCCTCATCCAAGAGTGAAGCTAAGTAAGTTAGAGCACTGTTTGCATCAAAAACTTGCCTGGACACCTCATTCTAGAATCTTACAAATAAATAAGTCTACTTCGTCGGCTTTTAATGTTAACACGATTAACACGTTTGCGACATTTTCCACTTAACTATTCCTCGTCCAAGAGGGAAACCGGTAGGTTGAGCCTTAATGCTCCATCACTACACAACATCAATCTTAACTCTCATAAATAGATAAGCCAACTTCATTGGCTTTCAATGTTAAGCATAGTTAATTACTTTTCAAACAGGTTATTAAACAATTAACCATTTGGACACTAAGAAATTCTTAACCCCTTTTTGAAAATATTTATATATACTTTTAAAATATTTGGAAATACCTACAATAGGTTTTAAAACAATTATCCAAAATATTACTTTAAAATAAAAAGTTTATAAAATTCTTTAAAACTCGAAAAGAACATGTTTTCTATATATTTTAACCAAATATCTCTTCTTTAAAAATTCATAAATAATTCTTAGAAATTCAATAAGTTCTCAAACCATTTTTAAAATGCTCTGACAATAGTTAGTAAACACTTATAAAACGAATGAAACAAAATGCTTAAATTTAAATATCTTTTTAAACCTTTTAAGTCCAAAAATCAAGTCTAAATAGAGCAACTTTGCACAAGTGAAGTTTTGATCATTTTTCAAGATGTTACTTAACTTTTTACTATCCAAACTTTTGACAGCAATAAAAAAAAATATAAATATGGCGAGAAGCCTCTAAATATCTCTCTATAAAGTTTCATAGCAATCGCCAAAAAACAGGCAATTCATAACTGCATCTATAGCGACTATCGCTATAAGTGCACTTCCAAATCCGAGTACAATCTAAACCAAAGTCCATCTATAACCTATGTTCTTTGTTCAAGGTCTAGCCATATGTCATTGAATTCCATTCCAAGTCCATTCAAGTTCATATACATGGATCACATGTGTCACTTACTTTCAAACCAAGAATTCAAACCAATGTTTTAACATATATCTTCAATAATTCAAACAACCTAAACACAAACATATATGTGTTATATTTTCATTCAAGGTGAGGTGTTAACTCTTCTTTAACCTTACTAACAACCAAGATCTAAGAACCCAAGTCAAACCTCCACCTTGCAACCACCTTTCCTTTCTCCTTTCCTTGCTTTTGCCCCTCCTCCTCACTATATGCTCAAGGCCTTTCAAGATAGGGGGAGTTTGGCTTCCAAACTTCAAGGTCTAACTATGTAGGATTTTTTGTAATGTGGTGGTAAGGCTTCACTCCAGTTTGAATTGGTTGGAGTTTATTTGCAAATATTTGCTTTAGGAAATTAGAGAAGAAGAAGAAGAAGAAGAAGAAGAGAAGACGTCAATTTTCTTAAAGCTTTGTTAATTTATGAATGATAACTAAGTGTATGCCTTTCCTTATATAGACTCCATTTGGTATTGCTTAAGCTTGCCTTCACCCCCCACCCCCTTTATGCTATGGAAGACTCACCTCCCATTATATCTCATTTAAGTCACTTCTCATTTATGCTATTTACCATTATACCCCTCTCATGATAAAATCTCTTATCCTAAAGGAAGCTTCTAGAACCTTCCAAGCTTTATGAAGAGATGTGTATTAGTTAGTTGATAATGTGTTCATTTGATCATTAGAAAGGTGCACAAGAGTTCGAACAACTTATATTGATCGAAAAGTTATTTATCGATAAACCGATGTTCGGTCACATTATCGATTTTTCTTCGATGAATAAATTTTTATAAACAATTTCCAAAAACAAGATTCTTATCATTATTCATTAACTAAATGATGTTTAACAAGGTTATAAAATAATATTTATAACACTCAACTATATTTCAAAATGTTACAATATTCAAAGCCGAAGTGTTCGAATTTCAGGGTAGTTACATTTAACAAACGTCAAAACCATTCTATATTGAGAGGTCCAAATAGTCCAATATCGAAAAGTTTGCTAACTTGGTGAACTTATCTAACAATGAAGAGGATATGTAAAATGATGATGCCAATGAAGTACAATCTGGTGGTCCTTAGGCTAGTGGTGTTCATACTAACACTGCAGAACTAGCTAGATAGGAGCGTTGTCCAACTGGGTGCTAGAGAGGTTGGGAAAAATAGTATCTTCAAAGTAAGAGGAACCTGGAAGTCATGCAACTAACTAAGACCTTTTGTAGGATCAAACGCTCATGAATGTTTATGATAATCACCATCCAATCGACGAAGTTAGTGAAGAGTATATTTATTATATGATCAAGTGACAGATGACCAGGATCAGCAAAGATGTGCTTATGAGTAGGATTTGTCAGCAAGTAGAACTCCATTCACTAAAGAGATTTAGCAGGAGGTATATCCGAAAAAGTTCTTGATGCCGATTATGCCATGGTAAATGGCACGATTGACCAAGGCAACATCTGTTAAAGTAGGACTGGCACATGGATAGTTCCCATGCAGCGGACGCTGACAGATGATTCTAATTTTCTTAAAAGGGATAGCAACAATGTGGTTCATACACTGAGGTCCATATCGAATTCGATCAGTTAGCCAAAAAGTTTATGGATCAATTTCAAGACCACTCAGTTTGACCAAGAGATGTCATGTCGTTATTCAATATGCTTCGAAGGTTTGTAGAGACTTTGAAAAGTTTCTTGAAGAAGTTCAATGCTACGGTCATAGAGAAGAGCAACCAAAAGGAAATGATAGTGTGGTGCTAATTAATGGGGTTCATCTGAATGCTAATTTTGGTAAATGGCTCAAGAGGAAGAAACCATCTACTTTGAAGGAGTTCTACTTTAAGGCATCTAAATTTCTACGCTTGAAAGAGGCATAAAAGGCTATAAGATTGGTTACTAGCAGTTAGGAAGGACCAGGCAGTGTTATATAGAGCAACATAGATGTAAAACAAAATGGTGATGGTGCTAGAAACATTGATTTGGTGAATAACAATGGTAAGGGGAAGAACAAAAATACTGGTGGTAAGAAGTAGAAAACCAAAAGGCATACTAGGCATACTCGCTTGGGAGAATACACGGAAGTGAATGATTCCATTAAGAACATCTACTTTGTTGCACAAGGCATAGAGCATTACAATAAGTCGCCCTAAGGGAGGCTATCAAAGAAGAAATGGATTCTAGAAAGCACTATCATTTCTTCAAGACCCATATGCATAATACAAATGAATTAAAGGCATCTGAGGGATGTTATTAAGGGTCTAATCCGTAAGAAAAGGATGCAGCATTATGTCAGAAACCCATAGGTTCGCAGATAGGAAAATAACCAACCCCAAGGGTAGCCTGTGCAAGGCAATCAGGATGGAACTGATGGAGAGGATTAAGATAGCCAGCTAGGAGAATTGTGATTAATACAATTTCTAGATTTCTACACCTACAAAGAAGTGTTGGAATGAAATTGAGTGCTACAGGGGCTCACTCAGGCATGTGCCTCAAGAAACATGTTATGCCATTGAGGCAAGAATTTCAACAAAATAGAAAAGAACCATTAATGATGATATTGTGATAAAAATAGAGATGGTGATGGGGTTGAAGCATCGGTGCTTGACCCGATGATGACCGCGGTCGTGATTGGTCCAGCAATGCTGCATTGAGCCCTTATTGACCGTGGGAGCTCGGTGAATATTTTGTTCAAACCAACTTTTGACTAGATGCACCTTAATAAGAAGGAACAAAAGCCATATAATTCATGCACCTAGGAATTTACCAAAGAGGTAAAAGCCAGTGGGGTGCATTGAATTGCCAGTTGTATTAGAACAAGGATACCGTAAGGCCGTACAGGCATAGATGTTTGTTGTGGTTGATGGATTTTTGACCTATAACACTTTCTTGGGACGTTTGGCCATTACCAGTGTTCGAATTGCACTTGCTCTATGGTGTCTAATGATGAAATTTCCTACCAAGAATGGAGTAGGGACAATTCAAGGTGACTGGAGCATAGGTCAAGAGTTTTACATTGTAGAGCTCAGAGAGGCAAAGTGACAATAGAAAGAAAAGAATGTAGAGAATCCTCTCTACATCAAATCCTAGGAAGCATAGTAATAACCATGCAAGCCCTGGCTCAGATCCAAAGTTAAATTCTACAAATTTATGGACAAACAAAAAGAGCCATAGGAAGAGAAGGGATCCCCCGTGGAGCTGACGATCGATATTCTGATTAATGTTGGCGATCCCATAAGGGCTCTCAAAATTGGGTCTCGACTCAACCTAAAGATGAGAAAGGAGATGGTATGGTGCCTTTGGGTAAACATGGATGACGTATTCTGATATGTGTGGAATGCTGCTAGAAGTTGCAGGCTACCTATTGAACGTGAACCTAAGTTGCCCTCCTATGAAACAAAAGTGGTGCAATATAGGACTAAAATGATCCAGTACATTGAAAGAAGAAGTAGATAAGCTGAAGGCAAGTGGCTTCATCCACGATGCACAATAGCCTGAATGGGTATCAAATTTGGTGTTGGTCAAATACGAGAAACGATGGACATGCATTGATTATTGTACTTTGAATATAGCATTCCCAAAGGACTAATTCCCTTTGTTGATGATTGATCGGCATGTGGGTGAAAAGGTTGGACATGAACTGCTATGGTATATGGATGCATTTTCCAGCTACAACCAGATACAATGGATTTCCCAGATCACAAGCATTTGAGTTTTATCACATACCTTGGGCAATATTGCTATAGAGTCACACCGTTCGGTCTAAAGAATGCTAGAGCCACTTCCAATGATTGGTTAACATGATGTTTAAAGATTAGATCGGATGAATGGTAGAAGTCTATGTAGGAAATATGCTCATGAAGTCACGATGATCCGTGGATCACATGGGTGACTTTTGAGATGTTCCATGTGCTTCGGAAGTATAAAATGAAGTTGAAATCACTGATGCATTCTTTTGGAGTTGCATCGGGCAAGTTTTTTGGTTTCATTGTGAAGTTAAGTGGCATTAAAACTAACCCAGAGCAATTCAAAGCGTTGGGACTGGTTACTACCCTAAAGACGAGGAGAAAAATGCAGATCTTGAATTATAAGGTAGCAGCATTGAGTCGATTCATCTTAAAAGCCATCGATAAGTGTGTACCATTCTTTGATGCCTTCAAGAAAAAAAGGGAAATTTCATTTAGACAAAGGAAAGACAATATGCTTTCTAGAATTTATCAGACCACATAAAGGACCACTGATATTATCGATTTTGGAAAGGGAATATGTGTTTGTTTACCTAACAGTGTCTACTCATGCACTGAGTGCAGCACTAGTGCGCGAGGAAGCAAGATCTAAAGGCAAGTTTACTACATCACAATTAGTTCACTGGAGTAGGAAAGAACTACCTGAAGTTAGAGAAGTTCATGTACCGTTTGTTGATTGCATCGAGGAAGTTGAGATCGTACTTCCAAGCTTATCCGATAAAGGTGTCAATTGATCAATGCTAAAATAAGTACTGCATTAACCCAAGACATTGGGAAGATTAATAATGTGGAACACTGAGTTAAGCCGATACGGTAAAAAAATCATCCTATGAAAGCAATTTGAGGATAGGTATTGGTGAGTTTTATTACTGAATTCACCATCCGAGAGTGGAAGAGGATATGGTCCAACTATCCCAGTGGAAGTTATATGCTGATAGAGCCTCCAATGAACATGATTTTGGGGCAGGAGTTGTTCTCGTGACCTTGGAAGGAGGAGGATATGCTAAGCTTTAAGACTAGAGTTCCGAGCAACAAATAATGAGGTTAAATATGAGGCATTGATTGTGAAACTCAAGATAGCAAAGGAGTTGGGAGCCAAGACATTGCATATATTTAACGACTCATGGCTAGTGGTTTGTCGGATGAAAAGGAATTTTGGTCTAAAGGAGTGAGACTTGTCGCTTACCTGTCGAAGGAGTTGGAGCTACCGAGCAATACATAATGTACATCCTTAGAGAAATGAATATGAAAGCCAGTTCACTAGCTAAACTAGCTAGCACTAGGGATACACAACTATTGGGAATCATACTAGTAGAGGTTTTGTTGACTCCAAGCATTGATGAGATGGGTATTGATTGGATCTTGGAGGTCGAAGAAGAGAAGGGGTCATGGATGACTACAATAAAAGAATATTTGCGAAAGGGAACACCCCGGACGGAAGGAAATAACGACGAAAACTCATGCGTAAACTGCCTCCGTGCATTATGCAAGGAGTGTTATGCAGGAGAGGGTTCTAAATGTCCAAGCTAAGTTGTGTCACCAAAGACAAAGCTAGAAGATCCATGCAGATGTGCATGAAGGAGGTTGTACCGATCACGATAGGGCCAAACATTAGCAAAGAAGGTTCTTCAAAGAAGGATGTACTGTCAGTTGTGATGCAGCCAACAATTCTAGAAGATGTGGAGAGTGCCAATGGTTTGCATAGATACCTAGAACCACGTCCAGTACGCTTATGCAAACGGTTATCTCGTGGTCATTTGCTGTATGTGGAATAAATATCATCAGCATGCTACCGATGTTTAGAGGTGAAACGAAATATGCAATAGTGGTTATGGACTGCTTCACAAAATAGGTTAAAGTGAAACCACAAGCAACAATTACTTCAAAGAAGGTGACAAACTTTGAGTGAAGAACATTTGGTGCAAGTTTAGAGTTCCACGGAAATAATCACTGATTATAGAACTCAAGTCAAAAGTTCCGAGTTCAAAGAATTCTCTACTCATTACCGAATTGAGAAGAGATTCTTGACAGTACTATACACATAAGTTAATGGACATGTAAAGCTGATGAACAGGATCATTAAATCCATTATTAAGAAGAGAATGAAAAGAGCCAAGGCAAAATGGGTTGATGAGCTACCACTAGCATAGTGGACTTATCGGACAACCCAAGAGTCTACAACTAACTCTACTCCATTTGCTCTAGCTTATGAAACTAAGGCCATGATTCCAATTTGTTAGCACCAAAATTGGTCACTAACCTCGTAGAAGAAGATTGTGTAGAGAAATAAGTGATGAAGGTAAATTAAACAGAGAAGACAATGCTAATTTAAATGCAGAAAGTAAGAACACCAAATTTATAGTTGTTCAGCGTAATTGCCTACGTCCACTTTGAGATTAAACTTTATTGATCTTCTTAATGATTGATTACAAATACAATTCGTAGATCAAATGCTTGAATGAAGTTGTTAAGTAGAGAAGATGAGTCTCAAAAATGGTAGAGTCTCCCCAGTGTTCTCCAAAAAGATCCCCTTTCACTGTGACCCTGCCCCTCTATTTATAGCCAAATATGGGCTGGACTTCCCAAGTGGGCTTGGTGGCCGAACACTCTAGCCCGAGTACAGTGGTTGCTGCTTTCCGAACCAGGCATGCCGAACGCCATAATGCCGAACGATCCTTTCCATGCCGAACGGTCCCTTCCATGCCGAATGGTACGTTTGATGTGTGGGAAGTGCAGGATGGTTGCAGTTGAAACCGAACGTATCTCTGTTCGAAGCTCTTGACCGAACAATGCATGCAGGCCGAACGATACTGTCACGTTGAGTAGTTATGCACACTGAACGTCTTCTGGATGCCGAGCACTTCTGTCGCCGAGTTCTACTGGGCGCCGAATACTAATTGACGCCGAGCTCCAGCTGATGCCGAGCACTACCTGACGTCGAGTACTACGCCGAGTACTATCTGATGCCGAGTATCATGGATGCCGAGTACTTCGCCGAGTACTCCTAGATGCCGAACACTCTCTGATGCCGAGTCCCATTAGATGCCGAGTACTACGCCGAGTACTCCTAGATGCCGAACACTCTCTGATGCCGAGTCCCACTGGATGCCGAGTACTTCGCCGATCACTCCCAGATGCCGAACACTCTCTGATGCCGAGTGCTACCTGATGCCGAGCACTAGTTGCCTGGTCAAATCTCCAGGAAACACTTGCCCCCCAAAGTGTATTATGTGATTGAACGTGATGCGCTTTGAATCTAGTTTAGCTTACCTCGGAGACGCCTTCTCGAGAATATTAGTGACGGAGTTGTGAGACGAGCGTGGTTTGGACGTGAATGATGCGTTCGAAGCCGAACAATCCTCATGTGCCGAGCAACACTTCGCTTTGAAGCCGAACGCTACGACTTTGACCGGTTCTACCGGATATAGCCTTTTCAACTTCTATCTTCTCCCTATAAAACCAGGCATCCTTCCACTATTTTCCTTTTACACCTTCATTTCTGTCGCTCCCTAGAGACTTGCAATTCTCGCCAACCTATCATATCTAAAGCCTAATCGATCTTTCCTCAGCTTCGATCTTCGAACTAGGTATTATCCCTTCCATGATCAAATTACTTCAACACGAGATTTAGGTTTATGTGCAGCCGAGAGGGTCACGTGGAAAACTGGATATTTCTATGGTTGTATGATGTGTGTCGAGTAGAAATGGCTCGCATATTTGGAGTTGTCGAACGGTGCATGGTAGTTAGACCTAGTTCCTTCGTGCCGAAAAAGACTGGAAGAAAAAGAAAGATGGGGTGCCGAACGGCGTAATCTTCGCCGAGCGATCTGTTCTTGTTGTTCGGCACAGATGGAGAAGGAGTAGGGTGGAACTGTAATCGAGGGTGGAGCGCTACTTTAGCCGAACAAACTAAGGCCGAACACTACCCAAATGCCGAACAGTATATGTGCCGAACAATTGACATGCCGAACAGACACACACATGTCGAACAGAACTTAGACCGAACAATACAATTGCCGAACACCATTTAAATGCCGAACAGTATATGTTTCGAATAACTGGCCTGCCGAACAAACATTCATGCCGAATACTATACCTAGGCCGAACAATATCAAGGCCGAGTAATGCACATGCCGGACAATTATAAATGCCGACCAATGATAAATGTTGAACCATACTTAGGCCGAACACTGTAAATGTCGAACGAACAATTGCCTTGCCTAATCAATACAAGGACAAAGATCTAAGCACACCATCATGCGAAACTGACCCGAATCATTATCTCCCTAGCTTTAGTAAACTTAAACCTGGACTTTGATTAAAATTCGTTTTCTGAATTTGAAACTGTAATCACCTCAAGGCGGGCTTTTTGAGACGGTCAGCGATGACGGTCTTCGAAGGCGACGATTCGAAGCTCATTTTTATATCTTTGAAATCTTTAGATTCTTATTGCTTGTACACAACTGCTTGCACTAGTTCACACACTACGTGGGGGGAAAACTCGTGTTGCTAATTCTAACGTTCAACGTTTTTTTTAAGTATAGTTTTCTCAAGCACTTAGCCAGGTTCGTTATTTATTGAGGATGTCAAGAAAATCTAGCTCCGCCACTATATCCGACAGGCCTGGGCCGTCATCAAGGCGAGAAGCTGCTGATACTTCTAATCCGCCGACTTCTCCGGCTCATAACTTAGCACCCGATGCCCTGGAGGCAACGATTCTACTAGACAATCCGATCGATTCACAGGCTTCGAAGATCAATGAAGCCGCACTCCAACGGATATGCTTCATCCACGGGATTCCTTTCGCTGATGTGCTAGTCCCTTCGCGACATGATCGCCCTCACCTGCCCCCAGTCGGATACACCACCCACAACAAGTTCATGTGTTGGATGGGCAGCGTGCCTCCGTTTAACCTATTTCTTCGGGATGTGTTACAGTATATCGACATTGCCCCGTCGCAGCTGCACCCGAATGGTCACGCGTTCCTTCATGGACCTACCTACTCTTTATGGCCGTCTTCTCCAGACCTCCAACTCCTGGCGACATCAGATACATCTATATGGTCAAGAGCGGAAAGACAGCCCTTCCTTCATGTTCCTTGAGCCCTACCACAAATGCCAGATCTTGACAGGGGCATGTAGTAAATTCGCCCTGTATAAACAGGAATGGTTCTACGTGCGTTGCCCTCCTGGTTTTGCGAGGAGATGGGTTGAAGGCAGTAAGTCTCTCCACTGAATCATCTTTTGCGATTAATCGGAGTCATGCTGTTTCTAACTCATCGTTTCATCTTTTTAGATATCAACCCGCGTCCGGAGGGCCGAGGATATTCTGAGGCCGTTGAAGCCATTAGAGCTCTTCCTGCCGAGGAACGAGACATTCGGACCATCATTTCAAACGAGTCATTGTCGAAGTTTAGCTTGCTTGCCCCTGGTCGCCGGATTAGCCTTCCGTAGGGCGTCGCTATTCCCAAGCCGGCATCCGGTAAAGGGAAAAAACTGGTTGGGTCGTCATCACGCCGAACTCCCGATGCGCACGAAGAAGGCGAGCACAAAGAGGATGACGCTCCTGAGACCCAAGACGAGAATGTGGGTCCTGCTTGGGATCCGGCTATCGAAGTTCATGACATTGACACGTCATCCTCCCCTTCGAAGGGAAAGAAAAGCTTAAAACACAAAACCCGGAAAGAGAAAGTTGGTGGTACTTCAAAAGTTTTGCCTATCCCGCCCGAGAAAGAGGCTTCCTCACAGCACCTGGAAAGTTCCCTGAGGGGCCTGTCAAACCTGTCTATTCCCGATGATATACTTAATTACGGGTTTGACGATCCTGAAGCCCTCAAGTTTTCTTCGCCCGCTAAAGGCAACGCGGGAGTTCAACTCCCAGTCCAGGGAGACAATACTCCGATTAGTAAAGATAAAAGAACTGGTCTGTATGGGGGAACACTAGGACACACACGCACATACGCATTCCATCATACACTTCAAGTTCTTTCTTATTTCCCGGATTTTTCTTAACTCGTTGTTATCTCTATTCTTTGCAGGTGACATGGGACGCTCTCATGGATTTGATCGCCTTCATGGCTCTTCCATATTTCATCATTCTGGACGGGACTCTGGTTCAGGCAGACGCAGGGACAGAGATGATTATGAGGATAGAGACAATCGTCCCCGCCAGTCGTCTCACCGTAATAAGGCATATTCTCAATCTTCACAGTCCCGTGATCCTCTTCCTCCAACTGAGCCGGATAAAGAGAAGTCTTCCCAGAAGGGCTACCAATCTGATGCTCCTCGAGAACAACACTCCGGTTCATCGAGTACAAGGCAAGTTCGGGAGCAACGAAAAAGAGCGAAACTTCCACAGCCTCCTCCCCCTACTCCCGCGGTTGATCCAACTGTCGCGAAAAAGATGGTCGATCTTAAGGCCAAGTTTCCAAAAATTTGCTTTGACGGTTTGAAGTTTCTCCCGGCTATTCACCATATTCCCGGTCACGTGAAGCAGAGTGCCATTGCCTGCAATAACGACGTCTATGTTCAACATGACGCGTTTGTACACTTGGTTGAAAAGATCTCGGAGGTGTTCGTTGAGCGTCAATATGAGATTGATCGCCTGAATTTGGAGGCTGGCTGCGACAAGAACATCATCAAGCATCAGGACGAGGAGCTCGCTTCGTACAAGTCAAAGCTGGAAGCCGCTGAACAAAGCGCAAAAGATACTGCCGAGGCAGTTACTCGTTTAGAGATGGCTCATAAGAAGGAACTTGATGAAGCAGTCTAGCGCAGCGGTGCCCTTGCCCTAGAAAAAGATTTCGTTCAAAAAGAAAGGGACGCGCTCGCCATACAAGTCAGAGAGCTGAAAGAATTACTCTCCAAGGAAAAGGAGGACAAGGTAGCTTCTCAAGAAGAATCACAACGATACTGTGATGAAATCGTTGCTACTCGTCTCCTAAAAACGAAGCTCGATGATGAACTTGCTGGGGTTGAGAAAATGAAGGACGAAGCCCGTGAGGAGGGCAAAAGAAAAGCTGCGGAGGAGATTGACTCTCGCCTCGAGGCGGCCGCAGAAGCTGGCAGGGAAGAGGTCAAATGCATGTTTGACCCGTTGATTGCTGAGTATGGAGCCCGCGTCCTTATGCATCGTGACTTGACATTCTTGGGCGATGGCTATCTCGAATCCCTAGCTGAGGCCTGGAAAACTTTAGTAAAGATCAGGAAAATCGAGTCGGGCTCTAAGGAGGTCAATGAGGATGCCTTGGTGAAGGAGTTTCTTAGGGGGAATGAGCCAACGGATCTGTCCGCAGCTTTGGCGCTCTATAAAAAAGGCTCTCCCCTTCCAAAAGAGAAAAGTGACGAAGCTGGCCCGTCTGGGGCTGAGACTACGGCTCCTCATATTGCTGCTCCTCCCGCTGCTCAACCGGCCGGTCGGCCGACACTTGACCCGTTCGAGCAGCATGCCGGCTATGATCCTGAAGATCCTGGGCTTGGCGTTCACGTGCTATCTCCTATTCTGGAGGGTGAAACCCCACGCGCAACCGATAGCCAACCAGAACCCGATAGGAAACTCTTCTTTTCTAGAAGTCAAAAGATCTTGTTATCTTCCAGCATTTATTCGTTCTAACGTTCATTCTTTATGTTTTCTTGCAGGCCGCTCTGATGCCGAGCCAACTTCGAGGAGAGATGACGCCAAGGAGGAGGCAGAGAAAACAAGCGACGCTGTTCATGCGGGAGTAATTCCTGGTCCCGATGCTCCAGTGATTGGGGCGCTAGATGATGATAAGCTTGACACTTCATCTCCTGCCGAAGGGAGTGACGAAATCGAAATCACTGGCGCCTCTGAGCATACCTCAAAGGTGAGCATGAAGGACCGCCTCGCCGCAGAGGAGAAGAAAAAGGTCGAGGTCAAAGTTGAACCCGAAATACTGGAACTCACCGACCCTCAGGACAGACCTTTGAAAATCATTCTCCCGGGCAGGTCTAAACCATTGGATGTTCTGTCCCCTACTCCCGACTCCTCTTCTTTGGCAAGCAAGAAATCCAAGAAAAAACGTGAGGGAGAGGAGTCGTCGGAAAAAACAAAGGAATATAATAAGAAGAAAACGAAGAAGTAATCGATACACTCGTTCGACGAGCTTCTTGCTTAAGTCTTGTCGTTGCTTTTTTTTGTGGCTTGCAGTTTGTATAGATAGGTTCTGAACTCTGAGTTTTGTAGGAGTAACTATGTAACCCCATTTTGAACTACTGAATGAAGTTTAGTTTCTTTTTCGTTTGAATGATTCTATTGCTTTTCTTGGGTTTGTTGACTAACTATAGTCATGACTCCACTTGTTACGAGTTGCATTATCTCGCAGTCCATTTTCGTGTCGTTCAAACATCTCCAGATGTGGCATATTTCTCATTCCACATCACTCGTGTACTTGGACTATTTTCTAAATCTGCTCTCCGGGGATTTAGAGTAAGTTGATCCACGTTCAGGGGATTCGAAGGTTCGTATTCGTTTATACTCTAGTCCACGCTCCGGGGACTTAGAGTACTCCGCTCCGCACTCTGGGGATTCGGAGATTTGAAATCGTTTATACTCTAGTCCGCGCTCTGGGGATTTAGAGTACTCCGATCCGCGCTCTAGGGATTCGGAGATTTGAAATCGTTTATACTCTAGTCCGCGCTCCAGGGACTTAGAGTACTCCGCTCCGCACTCTGGGGATTCGGAGATTTGAAATCGTTTATACTTTAGTCCGCGCTCTGGGGATTTAGAGTACTCCGATCCGCGCTCTGGGGATTCGGAGATTTGAAATCGTTTATACTCTAGTCCGCGCTCCGGGGACTTAGAGTACTCCGCTCCGCACTCTGGGGATTCGGAGATTTGGAGTCGTTTATACTCTAGTCCGCGCTCCGGGGACTTAGAGTACTCCGCTCCGCACTCTGGGGATTCGGAGATTTGGAGTCGTTTATACTCTAGTCCGCGCTCCGGGGACTTAGAGTACTTCGATCCGCGCTCTGGGGATTCGGAGATTTGGAATCGTTTATACTCTAGTCCGTGCTCTGGGGACTTAGAGTACTCCGATCCGCGCTATGGGGATTCGGAGATTTGAAGTCGTTTATACTCTAGTCCGCGCTCCGGGGACTTAGAGTACTCTGATCTGCGCTCTGGGGATTCGGAGATTTGAAGTCGTTTATACTCTAGTCCGCGCTCCGGGGACTTAGAGTACTCTGATCCGCGCTCTGGGGATTCGGAGATTTGGAATCGTTTATACGAGTCTGTATATCGTATAGGATAATGTAATTCGTCATCCGATCATGAGATATAGAAACATTAGTGATTTGTGGAAAATACGGCTTCAAGCCTTTATTAATGAAAAACAACTAGACTGCTTGATTACATAGTTAAAAAGAAGCTAAGCTAAAACTGAACGAAAACACATAGGAAATAACAGTGCCTAAGACAAGAAAGGAAAACATGCTAAATATAATAATGCCGCAAATGCTCATTGTTCCATGCCCGGGGGAGTGTCGTGCCATCAACGGTCGCTAGCTTGAATGTTCCTTCTCCAAGCTTCCGTTCAATGACGTATGGACCTTCCCAGCTGGGATTCATACGCGATGGAACCGGGAAAACTCGTTTCAGAACGAGATCGCCTATATCAAAAGTTCTTGGGCGGACTCTGCCGTCGTAGTAACGCTTGACTCGGTGCCTATATGCTGCCGCCCTTAATTCGGCCTCTTCATGCTTTTCATCGATGCAGTCCAGTGATTCCAACAAGAGGTCCTGATTCGTCTTGGGATCATAGTACGTCACTCGGTGTGATTGAACTTCAAGTTCCACGGGTATAACGGCTTACGAGCCGTATGCCAAGGCGAATGGAGTGTGGCCGGTCGCGGACTTGTGGGTAGTTCTATAAGCCCATAGTGCTGTTGGGAGCTCATCTACCCACTTTCCTCCAACCTTCTCCAGACACTTCTTTAGTATGGACTTGATTATTTTGTTAACGGCCTTGACTTGTCCGTTAGCCTTTGGGTGTGCAACGGCGGCAAACTTCTTCTCGATGCCATACTTTAAACAGAACTCTTTGAACTCTCTGCTTTCAAATTGCGTCCCATTGTCTGTAATCATAGTTCGGGGAAGGCCAAAGCGGCATATAATGTTTCGTACAACGAAGTTAATGACCTTCTTAGAGGTGATTCTGGCCAAAGGCTCTGCCTCAGCCCATTTTGTGAAATAGTCGGCTGCAACTATCACGTACTTCGCACCACCTTTAGATATAGGCAAATAGCCGATTATGTCGATTCCCCAGATTGCAAATGGCCAGGGACTAACCATTTGTGTGAGTTCCGTTGATGGAGTCCTTGGGATTTTCGCATATCTTTGACACTTATCACACTTTCTTGCATAGTCTGCGACGTCCTGGTTTACGGTTGGCCAGTAATATCCATAGCGAAGGATCTTCTTTGTTAGCGTTTGCCCCCCAGTATGGTCGCCACATTCCCCTTCATGAACCTCTCTTAAGACCCGCTTTGTCTCATCATGAGCGATGCATCGTAATAATGGGACTGAGAATCCTTTTCGATACATTGTCCCATCCTGCATTACGTATCGCGCGGCCTTTCGAAGGACCTGCCGTCTTTCGCTTCTTTTTTCTGGTAAGGCCCCAATTGTCAGGTATAGTTTGAATGGGGTTATCCACGATTCCTTCTTGATTTCCGTTTCCAACACGCGATCGACTTTCATCTCGTCTATGCTCGGGGCATGCAAGACTTCAACGGGATACAATCCCATTTGTTGTGCATCGCCGGTACTCGCAAACTTAGCCAATAAGTTGGCTTCTTTGTTCTGTTCGCGCGGGACATGTGAAATGTCATAACGCTCAAGATTTGATAGTAGTTCTTGGACCTGAACAAGGTACGGAGCAAGCTTTCGTCCCTTTGCTTGGTAATCTCCCCGCACTTGGTAGACCACCAACTGTGAGTCACAAAAGATTTCAACTGATCTGATCCCGAGTTCCCCGATGAGCTTCAAGCCAGCGATGAGTGCTTCATATTCCGCTTCGTTATTTGTGGCTGGGAAATCGAGCTTCAAAGCATAACAGATTGATCGATTTTCCGGAGTTATAAGAACTACGCCCGCGCCGGAGCAACGGTCGTTTGATGCCCCATCAGTGTATAATTTCCATCGAACGGGGGGAATGACGTCGTGACTACCCGGTTCGACGGGTATGGTAAACTCAGCGATAAAGTCTGCTAATGCTTGCCCTTGTATGGCTCTCCGTGCTAAGTAGGCGATATCGAATTGGCTTAACTCGATGTTCCATTTTAGCAACCTTCCAGAAGTTTCTGGTCGTTGGAGTACCTGCCACAAGGGTTGATCGGTGTAAACACCAATTGAGTGTGCTTGGAAATATGGGCGCAGCTTACGTGACGCAATCACCAAGCAATAAGCCAATTTCTCGATGTTAGGGTAATTTCTCTCTGCCCCCGTTAAACGCTTGCTAACATAATACACCGGCCTCTGGACTCGGTCCTCCTCACGAACTAAAGCCGCACTTATCGCATGCGGGGATACAGCCAAGTATACGTACAGCGTCTCGTGGTTTACTGGTTTTGACAGCATTGGTGGACTCTCCAGATGCCTCACCAGACCCCGGAATGCTTCCTCGCAACCAGGTGTCCATTTAAAATTCCTCTTTCCTTTCTTTATTATATCAATGAATGGGATGCACTTTTCAGTTGCCCTTGATATGAATCGACTTAGCGTAGCTACTTTTCCATTCAAGCTCTGTACCTGTTTTATAGTCCTGGGTACTTGCACATCTCGAATAGCTTGGATCTTTTCGGGATTAGCTTCAATTCCCCTAGCATTGACGATGAATCCCAAAAACTTCCCCGACGCAACGCCGAAGGAACACTTCAGAGGGTTGATCTTCATCCCGTAATACCTGAGTATGTCGAACATTTCAGCCAAGTCTCGAATGTGGTCGTTTGACTATCGTGACTTCACGAGCATGTCATCCACATAGACTTCCATCGTCCTACCAAGCTGGTCCTTGAACATTCGATTCACCAAACGTTGATAAGTCGCTCCTGCGTTCTTCTGTCCGAAGGGCATTACTACATAGCAATATAGCCCGACATCTGTAACGAAGCTGGTGTGTTCTTGGTCCGGGATATGCATCGGGATTTGGTTGTACCCCGAGTACGCATCCATGAATGATAACAGCTCATGTCTTGCGGTGGAGTCGACCGACTGATCGATCCTTGGTAACGAGAAACTGTCCTTGGGGCACGCTTTGTTCAAATCAGAATAGTCTACGCAAGTTCTCCATTTCCCATTTGCCTTTTTCACCAGTACGGGGTTCGATACCCACTCAGGATAGAGGGCGTCGTGGATGAACCCATTGGCTTTGAGTTTGTCCACCTCCTCTCTGAGAGCAGCGGACCTCTCCGGGTCCATTCCTCTCCTCTTTTGTTTAACTAGGACGTATTTCGGGTCTATGTTCAACATATGACTCGTGATGGCGGGAGAGATCCCACACATATCAGAATGCGTCTAGGCGAAAACATCAAGATTCGCCCGGAGGAAGTCACTAAGGTCTTCAGTCATTGCGGGGCCAAGCTGTGATCCGATCTTCAGTAATCGCGAAGGGTCGCTTTGGCTGACTGAAATGTCAACCGTCAGTTCAGCCGGCGCCGCCTTTTCTTCCCTGGGTTTCTCCTCGTCGTCTCTCGGATCTATGTCTCTGAAGATCCGAGAGTTATGCCCGAGCCAGGGCTCGGGCACTACTTGTCAATTATCTGTATTATGGATGCGGACGGGATTGTCCACAACCTTTCCTTTCTCCCTCCGGTGGGCCTCTCGGAGCTCAGCCACATAACAGGAACGACCAGCTGCTTGGTCGCCATGAACAATACCTACTCCTTTGTCAGTTGGGAACTTCAAAGTTACACCACGGGGCCAATGCTGCCCTAAACTCAGCCAGGGCCGGCCGCCCCAAGAAGACATTATATGGAGAATCCACATCCAAAACTACGAAGGGTAGAATTCGCACCCTCCGACGCTCGCCTTGTCCCAGTTCAACTGGTAACTCGACATACCCCACCGCATCGGTCGCAGCGCCGTTAAATCCATGGATACGAGCCTTGGACGGTTTCAAGTCCTTTGTTTCCATTTTCATTTGGTCATAAGCCTTTTTGAAGATGATGTTGACAGAGCTTCCGCAATCAATCAGAATTCTCTTCACATATGCCGGTCCAATCGTCGCAGATATGACCATCGGGTCGATGGTTGGAGCCTCCACTTGATCAGCATCCCTGTTTCTGAACACAATGTCGTCTGTCATTATGCGCTGCTGCTAGGCAGGGGTCCCATCCTCCACGTTCGAACAGCACTCAAAATCTGCATGCTTCAGGGAACTTGTATATCGCTCCATCTCTTGCCAATTCTTATCCGCGGGGTGAGGTCCACCGATAATTGTATTTATGACTAGTCTACCTACGGTTCGAGCAGGCTCCTCGGGATGACGCGGAGCTGGTGCACGACCCGTGTTGGACGTTCCCTGTCCTCCTTCCTGTGGATCCTTCAAAAATTCTTGCAACTTCTTTTGCCTGATCAACTTCTCGATAGCGTCATGCAGGTGTCTGCACTCTTCCGTATTGTGCCCATAAGTCTCATGGAAGCGACAATATTTCCCGGTCCGCTTCTGTTCCTCGGTTGATTCTTTTGGACGTGGCTTTCTGTATTGAAAAGAATTGCAGGTGGATAGGTAAATGTTCTCAAGCGGCGCGTTCAGCGGAGTATACTCGTTGTAGCTTGGAATTCTCGATTTCCACTTCCCCGCTTCTCTCTTCTTCCCTTGATTTCTTCCTCCGGACTCCTTAGACTGCCCAGGCTTGTTCTGGACATTGACTTGGACCTTTCCCGAGCTGTCTCCGGACTGCTTCACAGCAACGTTGCTTTTCATAGACTCTTGGACAGGTCCTAGTGCCTTATCTCGTCTTACCCACCTGGCTTCCTCTCTCCTTATGAATTGGTGTGCCTTTGAGTAGAAACGCTCTAGTGTGGTCAGAGGTTTTCCTGCCAACCAGTCTCCAAATTCAGACTCCGGATCCACACCTCTCATCACAGCCATTAGAATTGCATGATCATTGGGATTACTGACTTCAGTTGCCGCGACATGGAACCTTTGTAAATATTCCTTCAATGACTCCCCGGGACTTTGGATTACACTTGACAGAGACATTACGTTCTTCGGACGAGTAGTGTGTATCCTGAACTGCTCAATAAACTTCTTTGCCAACTCCTCGAAATTGGATACAGACCGCGGAGGAAGTCGGGTAAACCACATAGTAGTGATCCTAGATAGAGTAATTGGAAAGCATCTACACTTGGTGGCATCATTTCCTCTAGCTGAATCCATCATCCATTCGTACCTCATGACATGCTGTCTGGGGTCAGTCTTTCCCTCGTACGCAGGGATAGTTGGCATACTAAACTTTCTAGGGTACGCCGCTTGTAACACAACATTTGTGAACGGAGTGTGACTCCTTGATACTCCCTAATCGTCATTCGTCAAGCCCTGATTTTCTTTCATCAATTGCCTGACCATGGCTGTCAGGTCTGGTGTCTATATGGAAGGTGGGAGATTAGAGTCCGTTCTACATGACTGTCCATGTTGATGCCTCCTCTCCTGGCGATCTGCCAATCGTGCGTCTTGAGGTTCGACATCATTAGCGTTTTGATGGTCTGGGCCTCCAGCTTCCACCTGTACTCCAGTTCCTAAGTTCCCAGCTCCGACTTGGTCGCGGTTTCCAGCTGTTTGAGCAGCAGCACCCATCCATGCAGCTTCAGTCTTACGGCGTCTGCGCTTGGGAGGTTCATCAGAAGAAGTTGAGCTGTCGGATGAGGAATAGGGAGCGGGATTGCCCCCAGCATTCTGTTGCTACTGTTGAGTGAGTTGTGCCATCAGGTTGGCATTAGCTTGCATCTGCTCTCCTAGTTGTCTCCTGCTTTCCCTGAGTTCTCTCATCAAGTCGTTGAACTCTATTCTGGTGACAACTGGAGTTTGGTCCTGGGCGGCAATTCCTACACCCGGAATTGCTGGCTGATTGTTAGGTCCTACTTGTTGCACGCTAGCAGTCTCATGGGCATCCGCATTATGAGAAGCTGACCTGGTACGTGGTCTCGCCATTGTAGAGTTATTGGTATGAACTCTGAGTAGAATCAACGGATGTCCTGTCAATGACTCGGATCTTCTTTGGGGGATTTGCTCAATCCAGTAGCTTCAAAGCAGATCCTTAAGTTCTGAGAATTCAATTCTCAGTGAAAGCACCAAAGTGTTAGCACCAAAATTGGTCACTAACCTCGTAGAAGAAGATTGTGTAGAGAAATAAGTGATGAAGGTAAATTAAACAGAGAAGACAATGCTAATTTAAATGCAGAAAGTAAGAACACCAAATTTATAGTGGTTCAGCGTAATTGTCTACGTCCACTTTGAGATTAAACTTTATTGATCTTCTTAATGATTGATTACAAATACAATTCGTAGATCAAATGCTTGAATGAAGTTGTTAAGTAGAGAAGATGAGTCTCAAAAATGGCAGTCTCCCCAGTGCTCTCCAAAAAGATCCTCTTTCACTGTGACCCTGCCCCTCTATTTATAGGCAAATATGGGCTGGACTTCCCAAGTGGGCTTGGTGGCCGAACACTCTAGCCCGAGTACAGTGGTTGCTGCTTGCCAAACCAGGCATGCCGAACGCCATAATGTCGAACGATCCTTTCCATGCCGAACGGTCCCTTCCATGCCGAATGGTACGTTTGATGTGTGGGAAGTGCAGGATGGTTGCAGTTGAAGCCGAACGTATCTCTGTCCGAAGCTCTTGACCGAACAATGCATGCAGGCCGAACGATACTATCATGTTGAGTAGTTATGCACACTGAACGTCTTCTGGATGCCGAGCACTTCTTTCGCCGAGTTCTACTGGGCGCCGAATACTAATTGACGCCGAGCTCCAACTGATGTCGAGCACTACCTGACGCCGAGTACTATCTGATGCCGAGTATCATGGATGCCGGGTACACTGGATGCTGAGTACTTCGCCGAGTACTCCTAGATGCCGAACACTCTCTGATGCCAAGTCCCACTGGATGCCGAGTACTTCGCCGAGTACTCCTAGATGTCGAACACTCTCTGATGCCGAGTCACACTGGATGCCGAGTACTTCGCCGATCACTCCCAGATGTCGAACACTCTCTGATGCCGAGTGCTACCTGATGTCGAGCACTAGTTGCCTGGTCAAATCTCCAGGAAACACAATTGAAGCTAAAGTCCCTTCTTATAGAATATTACACTATGATCCCAAAATGAACGTGGAACTCTTGCTCGATTACCTTGACTTTGTTAAAGAGAAGTGGGATAAGGCTAATCTTAGGGTAGTTTCTCACCAAATAATTGTATTAAAGCAGTTCAATACCAAGGTACAAAACAGTACCTTTGAGATATGTGACCTTGTTTTGAAATGGGTCTTTTCGAGTATGAGAACACTTGGTCCAAATTGGGAAGATCCCTGTATGATTGCATAGAAGCTTGGAGATGGAAGTTTCAAGCTGTCCATGGTAGATGGGATCCCAACAACTCCACGGGCATATAATAGCGAGCACTTACGATACTATTTTACTTGATTTCATTTTCTACAAATAGGAAACCAAATTCATTAGGATTTGATGTAATAAGATGATTAATCTAATCCCTTCTGGCCATAAACGAATTTGACTTTTTGAATCAATGAAACTTTATTTTTAAAGGCTGACTTTGTGATGCGTGATAAGTGTCACAATCAGCATTCTATATTATGAAAGACTAGATGTCTAGGTACCTAAAGGTAGGTACTGATGAACTCCTTAATCCATGATTAGGTCTCTAGAGCATAATTGTACTAGGGTCGATCAAACGGTTCTTCCTCACACATTCATTCCTTGGCCAACGCCTAGATATAGGCAAGCCCGAGGATGGGTGCCCAAAGATAGTCATCCAAGGTATTGATTCCTAGAGATAGAAATTGGTATGTTCAACCGATGATAAGCGGTTGATCGGTGAAGTATGGTTTTGCTTAGTTGATCGAGATACGTTTAACCAATGATAAACAAAACTGAGCAATTAAACCAAACTAAGAAATTGCAAAATTTATTTACATGTATAGATTTACAGAAAAAATATGACATTTCATATCTCACGGACATAGCTACGAATTATATAAAAGAAATTACATTACAGAAATTAATATTTTACATGCAGGAAATGGGAAAAAGAAGAAAAAATGCGATAATGTAAATGAGATTAAGGTTGGACAAAAAAATATTTTATTTACACATATTTTTGTACCAAATTGTGGTAGCCACTCCTCCACAACAATGGCCTATGTGCAAAAAGACACAAAAAGAACAAAATGAAAAATGAAAAAATAGCCTCAATGATGCTATGGGGCTTATTGGTTCCTTGTCCTCTTAGGTTTGTTACTGCCTTTTTTGACTAGCTTTCGCTTTCCCTTTTTGATAGACTTGGACAGAGCCTTCTCATCAGCTTTATCCCTATTTAATGTGGACGATGTGGGGGAAGTTGTCTCAGGTATAGGGGCTGATCTGGAGGTTGATGTAGAGGAAGGCTTTGTTAGTCTCAGAAATTATTGTCACGTCGTCGTCAAGTGAAACTTCAATGTCCTCCAAGTATTCCAAGGCTCTAATTTCCCCGGAATCGGGACTAGGGATGAAGCTGGTTAGCGGTAGAGGAGGAATAAATGTTTTAATGACAACTTTCGATGATATCATGGAAGCATTGGGACTTGAAGCGAGAATGACAAGCAGCAGAGGCGGCAATCGCGATAGTTGAACTGTAAGGCAACAAATAGAATAATTGAGATAGTGATGTCACTTGGAGAGATTTAAAGTTCCTCAAAGACTGGAGATGTCGGAGATATACCTCCAGCAAGTGAAGGTTCTTTTGAAGGAGACTTGGTGTTTTCCCATTCCTCGAGTGCTTTCAACAGTGGGGGAAGACTGCAGATAATCACCAGTGGAATGAAAGCCAAGATTTTAGGATTGTAGCTTTCGGTAGCGGTGATGTTAGGAGCGACGGTCATAGGTGTTTCAGTTCTGGCAACCTCAAGAGCGGTTGCCACAGAAGTGACGATTTCTACTTGAAAACTCTTTCTCAGTGAGAGTGGTATCATCCACACGATCTGCAAAGCTAGGACCACCAAGTGTCTTAATAAGTGTATGTTCAGAAGTTGTAGCTTCTGCTTCCTTGATTTTCGTCCTCTCCTCCAGGGCTATCAAATATTCTTTATTGAATAGCTCATTCTTAAGTCTTTCCTTATCGATTTCCTAGCCAACCACCCTTCTTAAGATCTCTTCTCAGACCTCAGCAAGTATATTAGGGTAATCCTCTAGCCATTTCAAGTTTCTCATCAGGATGGTGTTTGTGAAAATCCCAACAGCTGACCTTGATCTTCTCTTCAGTATAAGCAAGAGGGACCTTTAATTCAGTACTTTATCTTAGGACTCGGATAGTTGAGTTTTAAAGTCAAAATTCTCTTCTATACTAGTTTAGGCCATTTCTTGAGCTTCTTCTCTTTACTTCTTCTCAGCCTCGATCTCTCCCTTGAGCCTATCAATTTCAGATTGAAGTACAACTTTTTGGAACTCTTGCACGTTGATTTATTTTTCAAGGTTGTCCTACCGGATGTGTGCCGACATCACTTGATTGTTGAGGACCGAACATCGAGCATGTAAGAGGCAGCATCCTCAAGCAACCAATTCTGGCCATCTTTAATAGCATTGTATTTCTCTTCATGCTCTCTACGGAGTTTAGCTATTTCCTTCTTGTAATATCCACAAATCCTATTATGATCGTCCCTTTCGGTGTCAAACCTTTCAATTATTAGTTGATTTGCTATGTTGACATCCGAAAGGCCTTTGGGTAGCCTTTTCTGTTGGATGTATTGCCAGACGGCCTCGGTGTTTTTGGAGATTCCCTCTTGCAAATAGCTTCTAGGGATTTCCTTAGTGTTGCAGTTGAACTTGACCTCCTTTTGGCAGAATTCGAGAAGAGAATCTTGCATCTTCATTGTTGGAGCAAGTGGTATACCTTCCGAGGGAAGAGGTGGAGTAGTGTGGCCTGTATAAGTTTCTTTATCAGCCCTGTGTGACTTTGAGAAGGCAAGGGGTTGGTCGTTTTGGATTGATGATGAGGAGCTGTCAGAACCATAGGTCTCTCGATGATAGCAACAACCGAGGTTGGAAAGATGGAAGAATACAGAATTGAGAAGATTCGTGAATCTAAGAGTACTAAGAAAGCGAGCACCCCTGAAAATGGGAATAAGAGTTGTGCTTGGAACGGTCATGGAATCCCTTATAAGAGGGAATCTATCCTCGACCTCACGCCATTCCTTTCTTTGCTCTATCGTCGTCAGTCTCCTGGTGTAACACCCCACCTCTATGCACATACTATCTAAGAGTATTACAGAGTAGTATCGTCAGATGATATGGAGAATGAGGCTATATGGGGTATATATGTTAATATTCCCTTGGACTAACCCTGGTACATACTAAAACATCAAATAAATATCTCACTTATACGTACACGGTATCAATACAAAGTAATAAGCACATGTGCCTCCAGGACAGAACAATACATAATATACGACATATAATAGAGAATAAAGAGTCAGAATTACAATGATAACATATAATATATGATACAATAGTGACACAAGAATACGACATGTCTCACTGTAATGTGATAAACAATATACATACAGCTCGGTACCAAATATATATAGTGAATTAATGTCGTATATAAATATACTACAACAATCCTAATAATAGTCTCCTCTAAGCCCACTAAAGCAAATGCAGATCATGTCGTCCATGTACCTTAAATGTCTCAAATTGACCCGAATATTACAGAAATAACACATGGGTCAAACTATGTCTAATCAAGTATCTTCAATAGGAGTAATAGTGTGTATACAAGGAAATAGATACTCATAATATTTATGACAAATAAAGAAGATTCTCAAATCATCGGACGACATGTCAAGATAGGCAAATAAGTATAAAAATATATGTCTAAAATATCTATTTAATACCATAGATGTTTATCTAGGCATCACGCCTCATAAATAACTCAAATTCATATGAAACAATCAACACTGATATTAAAATATATCATCACCCATATAGAAATCCATCAAATTAGAAGTCACAAAATCAATATAATTAGGTGAATCATGCATATCTAGAAATCATCATCTAAATCCAAAAATAATCAATAATGAGACATCCTCAAGAAAAGTCGGGAATAACGAAGTAATGCCCACAATCTCTCGATCTCAAATTAGAAAGTACCATTATTGAATCAAAAAATCAATAAGAAAGATTTGAACCAGCCCATAACAATACCCAAATATAATAAATAATATGTAGGCCATCTGCTTGTAAAAAATAGGCTATCTGCCTAAGAAGGATATGGGGTCGACCATACTCTAGACACAGTCTCAGGTATAATCTCAATTATGCATAGTATATGCCTATCTACCACCCCCACATACATACACATAGAATGAAACCACACGGGAGACTAACAACAAGTCTGCTTGCTCCAAAAGCCAAACATAGTCCATATGACACGACTCCTACGGTCATTGCTTACCATTACCTCTTCCCTCCCTGTATTGTGATAATGATCCACCATAGACTCGATAATGCGTAGCCTCTTCGACCAAGACTATCGACACGTGCCACTAGGGTAACTGACTATTGGCCTATGCGACACAATGGGCTACTAGCTACTAATCACATGATGCATATCGAATATAATATACACCAACGGTGCCACAATCTACGGCATGAACTTCTTGATCAGGCCGCCAGGGTGGATACTTGCCAATCTAGTTCACTCCCGTATGACAGACACATAATGTACACAAACTATGTAGCTAACAAGTAGCCTCCATAATTACACACCGCAGTGAGTCACACATAACTTACCCCTATATGAGTGTTATCCATGAGCAGGGAATAACTAAATAAATAACACAACGGCATCCAATACCACCGCGTGTTACTAGTCCATTTATTCAATGCTCACGCATCACACTCGCTCCTTCAATATTCTATATAATAACTCCAAAGAAAACTAGAGAAATATACCGAATGCCCCATCCCAAACGGTATTAGAACTCCTTTTATTCAGATTTCTGGTCACACTGAATAAAGATCATCACGAATCCCATAGAAGTATGTCATCGTCGTATCATATCAAAATCACCAAGCAAATCTATACCCATGGTGAATCATTCACAATATCAAAATTTGTACGGGAACAAGAAATCAGAAGACGTAGAAATCATATGTAAAATCCCAATTATAATTTCAAAATGAAATATTGATAAAATTCTACAGAATATTTCATTAAACAATTAAATAAAATATTCAAATATTTTTATAAAACATTCAAAATCAATATATAAAATAAATTTTCTTTATAGAATTTCCATAATTAACTACAATCAGTTATTATTTCACCATAATTATATATAAATATAGACTTCAAATAAATTATTTTAATTTTTAACTATAGAAAATATAATTTCGAAATGAAGATTTAAATACCAAAGTTGTGTTCCCAAATCTTTACTTATATAATTCAAAACATTCAAAACACTTTATAAATTAAAACTAATTATATAAACTATTCAATAATTAAATAATACTTTAAAAATAAATTTATAAATCTATTATTTTCATTTTAAACTATAATTTATAGTTCAAAACCTTTATTTTATATTCTTAAGAGTTAAAATAAATTATTTTCAAAACAACTTTTATATTCAAAATAGTTTCTAAGAAGTCATTTTATTTTCCAACCAATTTTATTTATTTCTATACTTCAATTTAATTTTAAAATACCAAAAATAATTTATCAAAGCTTTCAAATATTATTTAAAACTAGAAAATCAATTGAACGTCCAAAAACATGAATTATGGAGCAAAGTTCTCCAAAATCATCAACAATCGTCAAAATAAATTTTATCGAATAGCTGAGACAAATACCATCGAATTTCGACCATCCATACAATATACACACAAAATAAATAAATTCACAATGTAGAATGCAAACATACAGCATCACCTTTGCGTTTTAGATATCAAACAAATACAAAACTCCACTATCAATCACCAAAATGACATCCAAACAATTCAATTTTTATCCAATATCACACAATTCAATCCAACATTCCAATCAAATATTTCAACCATTATTCAGTAATTCATTCAATAACACAATTCAAGCAATAATTGAGATAATTATAAGAACAGTGAAATATAGAAATAGTTGTGAGCGTAGTAAACTCACCGAAATGATGCTCGAAATCCAAATTAGCAATATCTCCCAACCAGCATATTTGCCAATCACTGTCTTCGATCTCTAGTCACTGCCATGCCCACGCCATGCTATAACCAATCAATGCACTACTCATTGTCGCCTACAGCTCCACCTACATAGCAGCTCTGCTCCAAAATCACCTACCAGAACTGCTTCTAACTTGTCGGAGCTGCCTCTCATCCCCTCATCACCTAGTCCACAACACACGTGCACATAATTTCATGCCAGAGCCTCGCCTTAACACACATACACGAACGCACCCATTTCACTCGCACGTCCTCGTCTACCAATTCACGATGCCCAAATTGCATTGCTCAGGTTGCTTCATCAATCACGCGAACTACCAGGTCGTGACTATAAAGTCGCTCATCACCAATCACTCACGTGCCTCAAAGCGGCACCACACTATAGTCATCGTGCTTCATCACGATCTCTACGCATCCAAATCCAGTTTGCGATAGCCCTAGGACATGATAATTCCATTCGACACCACTACCCACGTCGATCGCCGACGATAGGCAAAAATCGCTTGACACGATGTTGTTTCATTTTTATTGTGATTTTTTTGGTTTGAGATCTAGGGCATGGCTTGAAAGCAAAGGGTTTGGGTTTTGTCTCTGAACACATGTATCGAAATTAATTTATTCTTAATTTCTTTCACTCTTTAATTTTAATTTTTATCTTTGACATGTGTTAATAAATATATTTCAATCTTGTTTGAATTGATTTACCTTCACTGTACAGAATATATTCTAATAATAATATAATTTTAGTCAAATCGATGTCCGCTTATTTTTATTTAATCATTTATTGCATTATTATAAAATAAATTTACTTTAAAGAACAAAAATTACTAATAATCAAATTTGAACATTTTATTATAATTAAACTAATTTATTACTACATCGTAGAAAGTAGGGTTGTTACACCTGGTACGATCCGTGGTAAGAATGAGAGCTCCTTTGATATTAGATGCGATACTGATCCATGCCTTGATAAGCCCCATCAAGACACTTTGTTCTTCCAATTGAACATAAAAAGAAGAAAGGTGGGTTTAGAATCAATGAATTGGATTAAGTCCTTCATCATACCTTGAAATCAGCACCGAATGACAATGTCTTACTTTCGACCACAAATGATAGATTGTCGAGAAAATAAGATTTAAAACAAACATTATACTAAGGCATACCGACAAAATATCATAGCGGAATGACATATAATATATGAATATACATGAAAAAAAGGGGATAACAATATATATATAAGAGACTGCACTGGCGGAAATAATTGATAAATGAATATCAGAACAGCAAATCAAAATACATCAAACTCCCTACAATACGGAGTTCTGAATATAATACTGATATGTCAAGTCTCATATATAAAAACATATATGTCATGTACTACTACAATATTAAGTATGTATACGAAGTGTCAACATCGCCTCCATAGAGTGCTCCAGCTGCCTTGAAAGGGTATCTCCAAAAGCATCTGACTTCCAAACTACTCAATCGAGTACCTAAGGGTTGTCATTACATAAACGCACAAAAAGACAAAACATGGGTAAGAAATAAAGTCTGGTGTGAGGGAAACTATCTCAAAATATTGTATATTAAAACTATATACAAATAAATAGAAAAATACCAAGGCACGATCGGTCCTCTCTACTAACGTGGCTTAGGGGTAATCCAGGCTGTCCATAAACAAGTAAAGTAATCATATCCTAAAGGTGGAAAATCATATCATAACCTACTTTTCTCATGTGATCAACGAGCCAACACAACTAATATAATGTGAATGCTACGTACCAATATCTTGATAATGATAACCTAACATACGAAAGTAGGGTAATCATAATATAAGTCTATCGTGAAGTACAATAACAATAACAATAACAACATCAGCCAACCAATAATGCACACATCATGGCAATGAAAAACAACCAAAGCATACAAATTGATACCCATCATTACTGATGAGTGAAGTCCACTATGGACATCTTTCATGATTCGATGACTCTATCTTCGAGGGTTCAAGATAAATACTTCATGTAGGTCTTACCATAACCTCTAAAGTAAGCTTTAGTGATATGCAACCTACTCTATACACCCGAAACCCAGTCCTAATAATATATAAAGTCAGTACTCTAATATACCATAGACCTCGAGCTACATCCTCAGTGATGTGTCTTATGTAGATCTCACCGTACCCTCTAAAGCAAGCTTTGGTGATATTCAATCTACTCTAAATTTCTAAGTCCATCGCGGATCGCATTGCACCCTCTGAAATAAGCTTTGGTGATATACAATCCCCTAGCAAATGATTGTCATCATCCCCGTCTTTCTAATCATCATGGATTCTCAAATAACTTATGTCGCCTTTATAAAAAACGACGGTTGTATCTCGTGTAATATGCTATCGAGACCACAAAGGAAAACCGATGCCTATATCAAATATAATATCATGTATGGTTAACACTGCAAGACCAGTAACATGTATGGCCACTAATATAAGACTGATATAATTCATCAAACTATAAGTACCTCGAGGTCAAAGCCCAAAGATATGGATTTACTCAACTCAATCGTACACACTCATTAGACATGATCGTGTAACCAATCGCCATACCAATCTCATGCCCAATTGTTACTGATCCCAAAGGACTCACTTAACATTTACATCTAAATCCCAAGCTTCGCCTTACTTTTCGCTTCCTCGAGTAGCACAAAGTCTATCCCGAAGTTGCGTCGAAGCCCTGCATGATCTTCGAAGCCCTGCATGATCTTGCACTCGAAACAGCGGAAGAAACGACGATAAAATGGCACTTACCTAGGCTTTATTGCCCAGGTCGGTGCACTACTAGTGCACTGGTGTTCTACCACCAGTTCATCGGTGGTAACCTGTCCCAAGCAATAAAGCCTGAGGTAGGTGCCATCGATCCATATGCTATCGTTTCGTACATCGTTTCCTTCGTTGCTTCACCCGATGAGCTGCCTAGCTTCAAGCCTGCCCCCACCCCATCAAATCTCCTCAAAGTTCATTGGTTGATGATTTGGAAGTGGTTCCTTATGTGTTCGAAAACCGATTTTGACATGAAATCCACTCTTTGAACGTGTAGAGTACAATGGGTGAATCTAGCAACCCGGCCCCCTCTAACATGCTAATTCCTATCTTGTGTGATGCCAACATGTATGCACATGTACCCATTTGTGTACATTTATGTACACACGAACACACAACCATACTTTCAACTATATAACTCACATTTCAGACTTCAACGGAGCGATTACTTGACCGGTATATCCTCATGCAACTTAGCGCACGCGATACTCGCCATGGCTACATGAGACGCTCGACACATGTTCATATACAAATAAAGATATACACATACTTATATATACAATAATTCAATTATATATGTATGCATAACTACGTATGACAATTCTGGCTACAGTATAGTAATTGTCTTAATTAATATATAACTTCAAATACATGAATATGTATACCCGATCATGCATGTATACGCACACACATGTTTGAGTAAGTTATTCAATCATTACGAAGTAAAATATTACTTTTATTTACTAAATATTTTCAATAAAAGTAAGATATATCTTTATATTATTTCATAAAATCTCACACATTTTTATAAAATACAATACTAGCTTATAAATCCATTTACGTGTCTGAAATACTAAATCTCTTCATTTAAAATTAAGTATTCCTTTCATAAATATTTTATAAAACCTTATAACTATTTTATAAAATATCTTCTTTATATTATTTTATAAAATCTTATACTCTTTATAAAATATCTCATTCATATTATTTTACAACATCAATTTTTTATAAAATATAACTTATATTTATTTATAAAATTATTCCTTTACATAAATAATATTTATAAATAAATCATTCATTAACAAAGATCGTCCCTTTATTTTTAAATACTATTCATAAGTACTAATTAAGCTTCATTAAACCTTTGATCACTTTAATAATATGTATAGATCCCATAATTAAGTTAATTAGCTTACTAACATTTCTAAAACCATTTAAATTAGTTTTACTATTACTAGCTAATGATATGCACTTAATTACGTCATCGAATTGATCTCTATCCATTACAATATCACATATAACCATTTAATTCACCCAAAAATCATTTCTAAGCTTACTAACTATTTCAAAAATAGTAATCAAGGTCTCAAACAAATAAGGAGATGATATAATCATGTTTATAACATGAATACAAGCCTAATTCAACCCAAATAATCTCCAAATCACTTCGTATAATCCCATATTAATCAACAAATGAAATAAAGATGATTAACAAGTATATATATATATAAAGAATCATCCTACTCACCTTCTATTTCCCTAAATCAAGCTCCAATCACCAAAACTCATGCTTTCTCTCTCATTAATCATAGATGAAGCACCAAACCACAGCTTCAAGCTAATCCCTTGATGGGTTTTGTAGAGAATTAGACGAGAGGAATTATGGTGATTTTTGTTTGAATTTAGGAATTTTATTTAAGGTTTAGGGATTGGGGATTAAGAAGATATTAAGGGGAGATTAGAGAAAGATTAGGATAAGAAGAGGAAAAGAAACGTTGGAAATGAAATGAATAATGGAGTTATGAAGGGTAAGCCAACTTTAAGCTATTTCATAGACCTTAGCCTAAATTTATTTCATCCACTCAAAATCACTATTCACTCCAAGAACTCATCGACTCTAAACATAGGCAAATTTAAACTCACTATTCTCGCGTCGGAAAAGCGGTCTTAACTACGGATGTCTCGAAACCAAAATTTTCTATTTCTAAAAGTCGAGTACAAGAGGCGTTCCATTAATTGATGACTTAATATTTAAATTATTAAATACCAAGTCGTTAAAATGCGGGTTGTTACATAGAGCAAGGGCAAACTGATGGTGCTCCTAAGCGTGCGTGAAGTGTTAATGTGTCTCATGTAACCTACGGACCATGCTCGTGGGTTTGTAGAGATGGAGTTTTTCTCACCCTCAATGGGTCAGGGCACATTGGCCAAAGGGAAGTTGAAGCCCAGGGTGATGGAATCCAGGATATCATCGAAGTCCAAGTCTTCGAGAGTGAAGTTCAAAATGCTCCCAATGTCACATAAAGAGCCGAAGATGGCATCATTTGCCCCTAAAGGGGTTGACACTCCAATAGGGTCTAGACATGGCTCGGGCGCATGCTAAGAAGTCCTTATAACGATTCGATTTAGCTTGGGATATGAAATGCCAAGTTGCCTTCGGGGGATGTCTACCCAAATGACTCATTTTTTGTTAGCACCATCATCCCCGTCTTCTTCTCTTTCGTCCTCTCTTTCTTCATGTTATTCATCCCTTTCCTAGTCTATATTCTCTTCTTCCCTTATCGCGACTTGTTTAAAATTTAGATCTTTTTTTGTCTCCCTGTCCATCTATGAGCTTCTCATCAGCATCTTGAATTCCATCTTCTCCTGGACCATTAGCATCAAAGTTGGGAGCCTCTTCGGTTTCCATAAAGACTCCATGGGGAGACAAAGAACCACTAGCGGCTTGAGCCACTCTCGGAAGAAGTGTGTTAGGGTAAACGCTCATGGCATTGTAAACAAGATGGAACTGGTGCGTGAGAGCATTATTGAATAAATATAAGGTTTGCCTTAGATCTAGGTTGATTCCCTTTCGCAATTGCAAAGTATCTGCTATAGCTAGAGTTAGGAGTCGATAAGGAATATCTACCAAAGACATAGAAAATAATGTTGATCACTTAGGTAAATGAAGCCTAAGTGTGATGAAGTGATTAGATAATAAATCTTATATCTAGAAAGCCAAAGCCTTAAGGGCATCGAACAATGAAGTACTTATCCTTAAAATAGCTCCTCTTGTTGCGAATCCCCTCGACAACCTTGCGGTGGTTAAAGGCTTCGATTATTAGTAATAAAGGGTTCTCTTACCTTCTTTTAAAGTTAAGCAAGAAAGAAAGCTCTCAAAGATTAGTGATCGACCCAAATCTATCATGAAGATCATATAGAGAGAGCTTAAGAGGGCATAATCATTTGAGTGTACTTGAGTTGGAGCTAGCCCTGGTGATTGAAGAACATACTTCAGCAATTCGTTGAAGGAAAGCAGGACTCAAAAAAGGCACATGTATCGATTACATGCTTGCCAGAGGTTGATGGGAACTTTGGTGGGACTCGGGAACTAGAACTTCATCTTTCAGAATCCCATGTTTTAGGTAGATAGAAATCAGTTCTTTCATGGTTAGCTTGGAAGTAGTGGCCTAAAGAGGGTTGTTTAAGATCATTGGAATAGGCTGGTTGTCTCCCGAGTAGCAGCAACTGGGGGTGCAATTTGGAGTTGAAGTTATCGAGTAATTGAACACCCCATCCCCGTCAGAGTGGAGATAGATGCCAAGGTAGAAGAGGAGTCTTATTCCGGAGGCATGGAAGGTCCAACATGGGTATGCGATCAGGTATGATTCATTTTGATACTTTACTTGATTGGAACCTGTGTAGCTGATGTATAGAGTCTAATGGATGTCGATGTGTATTGACCAATCAGATTCTATACATTGACCGGGGTAATGTAATGTGTTAATCTATGCGATGTATTTTCTATGTTCATAGAAATTTTGTACAAGAATAATCTGTGTAAAAAGATTGCTTATGTTGGCAAATAAAATCCATCGTGCTATGGAACCATGCATCAGATTTTACCGTTATCGTAGAATGCACAATAAACCATTGTCCAAAATGACATGGAGCTTTTCTCTACTGGATCACTGGATTGTGCCATTCGACTCAGTGTGTCGGCTCTTGAATCTACCGAACACTGAAGCGTGTTCAATGCATTCTTGAAAATCCACCTCGTAGAAACTCGAACCACCAATTCATATCCAAGAGCAACCCTGATAATGCAGTCTCTCTCTTCCTTTCACCACCCAATTCTTTAATATGGTTAGCTCAGTATTAGCCCCAACAAACCAAAAGCAAGTTTCTTTGAGGTTCGTGGTTGCCTTGGGTTGTCGAAGTGAGATAGTGGCTGTGAAGGGGAGTGGATTAATTTTGTTTCGGACATAGGACGATGGTGGTGATTCAACGTCGATGAGATGAACGTCAGCAATAGATGGAATACAGTAGTGGTGGCATAAAAACAAGGTCGAAACCCACCTAGATTCATGATCAGGATATGAGAGATAGTCAGATCTAAGAACTCAATAATGAGAGAAATCCGCAATTCTGTAGGCAAAAGTACTTGCGGAGGTGGCGTCATTAGAATTTGCAAAGGCACTTGCAGGTTTGAAAGTTGCTAGGCAGAAAACTAGAAAATGGAGGCAAATGAAAGTGAAAACATAGAATTTTCTAAGTGTTACTTATATACTCATTTGGAAAGCCAAGTTGGTACCGACTAAATCTTATTGATACCGAGAAGTTTAGTTGCTCATAAAAAATAGAAAAAACAAAGAAAAGAAGAAGAAGAAGAATAGATAAATCTACTTGATCGAGAAGTGATAGACGGTTTCAGATGGAAATCTTCTGCTTTTAGATCGGCAAAAGAGGTGTGAAATGACAATTGTGTGAAGAGACATGTCGATATACTCAGAATGGACGTAGAATTCAAGATATCATTTAAATAACGAAAGCACTTTGCAGATGGAATTCTATTGCTTGCCTCGATCCAAAGCACGCTTATTGCCACAAAGCATATTTTGGGGGTAAGTATTATCTAACATTTGATCCAAGCAAGGTCTCGATAGATATGGACTTGAATATGATGGAGAAATGAATCAAGAAAATCTAAGTAGATGTCGGGATCAATGAGTGCATCGAGCATAAGAAGTTGGCCAAGTTTGACACAAGGAAAGCAAGTCGGCGCCAACTTTTTTGAACATGTCACAGCCGAGCGAATTGAAATATGGAGGAACTGCTTAAGCTTTTGGTGATGCCTATTGACACTTTAAAGAAAAATGCAAGTTTCTGTGTGGACAAAACATGTTGGCTCCGACATGATTTGGTAGGCAATTTTGTCAATGAAGATCTAAAGCTTGGAGATTTATGCAAGTATGGAGAAGAGTGAAAGATGCAGTTAGCAAAATATGTTGGCATCAACATGATTGTATCTGCACTGAGAGATATGGATTATCTTATTTTGACACAATCTTCATTCTTAAATGCTCGGATCTGACTTATTACTTTTTTTAGGGAAAAGTGGTCCTCTTATGAGAAGAGCACTCGAAATTTTATTAATGACTGCATCAAAAAAAACCATACAATGTTAAATAAGAATTATTATAAACAAAAATTGTGGATCATCACTTTGATGATCTGCAAAAAGCAACCTAAAAGAGCGTAAAATAGAATATAAATATATGATATTGAGATGATGAGGTAAGGAAATCAAATGCACATGGCAACCAATGCTTGATGAAAAATGGAGCTGGAGGCGTAAAATTAAACTGGGGGTATGCCAATGACGATCAGGCTGGAGTGGAGAATAGACTGGTAGCACTGATTGGATAGATGGTAGGGCCATATATCTTGAGTTAGGCTGGTGCGATGTCTACATAAAGCATGGAAGGTGATGCTTTCTTGGAATTGACAGCCCTGCAAATGAATATAAGGAATGCATGGTGCTTGGACTTGTTTGAAGACATTTGAGTGCAGCAACAGTTGGCCTCATATTTCACATGCATGCATGCGTGAGAACATGTGAATTTTCTTGCAAATGAACATGCTAGAACATGCACGTGCATACTTGCTTGCTAATGAACAAGTGAGCTTGAAACAGATTGTTGCTTGCTTGTTGAACATGTATACTTGCTAGAAAACATGTGTATGTGAAAATATGCGTGATCAGGAATTGACAGCACCAACATGTGTACGTGAATAGGAATGATGCTTGCTAGAGGACTGAATAGCTTGCTTGTAGAGATGTAACGATCCGATAATCCACACAATTCAAGTTGACAATAAACCACACATGTCTAACCCAAATTGTACGAAAAGATGGATAGTTAAGGGAAAGAAAGAAGAAGAGAAGAGAAGTAGAAGAGAAAACGAACTGAAACAACATAGAATCTCACAATTGCAATGGAATAACATATAATATAATATCAATGATCTTTACAAAGGAGAAACTGTAATATATACATCAATTAGAGCACAATAACCAGTCACAATCATCATCCTAGACAGTTATAACAATCTGCCCTCATAAATGCTGATAATTTCAACAACAACGCAGCGGAAATAAACATATACGTGAATACGACTTTAGAGACCTCCATCTCATCGTCGGACGCTCCAAAGCATCCAAACTAAATTTGTAAATATGCTCGGTCTGACCCAAGCATTATAATAAAATAACACTCGAATCAGTCTAGTAAACTAGCATGAGAAAAAACACGTAGTTGAATTTTTAAAGTTATCGAACTCTTTTCAAAATAAAGGTATCTCGTAAGACCACGCCGCATGTAAACACGGACGAGTTTTTACCTTACGATAACCAAACATTTTCTATAGAAAATCGGTGATATTATAATAGTGTCTAAGATATAAATACTTATTAATCATAGTCGAAATTGCTACATTAATTAAATTCCAGCATAATAGATATACAACTAAAACCGTAAAGACTTGTATTAGAGAATGGATTCCATATTATGACAAGGTAAGGAAATACCTTTCGAAGGTACATCTCTAGATAAAATGCATCGGAGTCTGACAAGAACATCTTGTACCCTTGCCACACAGCACTGTCCTACCACTTGACTAGTAGTACCGAATATGATCGGATCTTTTGTTAATGAGCCCCAAAGCATACACGAGTAGATAGTAATCGATCTAGATTTGGAATGACCATACCTTGATGTGAGCGACCCACACGACCCTACTGCATGCCCATTCTTGTCATTTCCCGGTTGATAAGGCTTGAGGCTACATTTTACCTTTATATAGCACTTCCCACTTCGAATGCTAACACTGCCCTCCAAGCAATAATGCAAGGCCAACATTCATCCGTAAGTTCATTCTGGGACTGAACGAAACCGAAGGCACCACTTCAACTATATACATTTGGAATCATCCTCAGGATTAGTAGCAGGTAGCCTTGCACTTCAAAAGCTCCATTTTGATTATCTTCAAGATATTCCAATTCGAAACGCTTATGCCGGTTCGAAGTGGTTTTCGGATAACATATCTGATCCCAATCTCTCCGAACAGAAACCGTTAGTTTATAAACTGGCCAACATTTGATAGTCGGTTACTTAACTATCAAACAAATAAACAATCCAACCAAAGACCAAATTACCAAAGGAATTAACACTAGTTAACCACCAAGCAACACTAAGCCTCTTTAATTAATCCTTTCATTAATTAAAACATTTTCCAAATATTTATCTCAAAATATTTTACGAAGATATATTTTCAAACAACGTTTCATCTTTGTATATTTGGAAAAAAATTCCATATACTTATCTCAACGGTATAAGTATATTCACAAACCATTTCATTTTAAACGTTTGGACGATGCCCCTATATACTTAAATCTGAAATAAGTATATTTACAAATTTTGAGGAAAACTTCTTATTTCCCAAAACACATTTTATTGGGTCAAAATAATGTTGTGTAAAAATCGTTACGACAACCCAAAACATTAGTATAGAGATCCGGTTAGTTATATTTAATATTAATCCCATATACTATAAAAACATCTCCTTTTGAAAATCATCTACGATAACAACTGTGTTATAGTCTATGCCTTCCTCACTTTCTCGAAAACATTTATTACAACAGAAATGTTGAAATTCATATCTTCTTACCACTTAACACATTTTAAATCACTTTTGAAATCAATAAACTCCATTTGAAATATCACTTTCAAAACATTCCTTTAAAAGATTATTTAATTTTTAAAATGTAAATATATTTCCTAGATAAAAGTCCATGCTTAAATTTCAACATAATTATTTCCATATTTATAAAACTATATTTATAAATCTCTTTCTATTTTACAAAACTTCCTTTTTATAAAATCCCTTTATTTATGAAACTCCATTTATAACTTTATCCCTTTATAAATCTCATTTATTCATAAAGTCTCATTTAAAACATTAATTACAACCCATTTTTAACGTTGATTCCATATTTATGAAATTCTTTCATAAATTCCCTTCTATTTATAAAGTATAGCTTTACATCTCCCAATTTATCCTCACTTTCAATTTCCAAAATAGATTCAACTATTTTTCTAAAATAACATTCCACATCTTATTATAAATCCACAATTGTGAATTATCTCTCCAATCCATCCAATGATAATAGTTCCATTAATTTATAAAATGCTGTTTATAAATCTATCCTTTTATTTATAAAATATGATTTTACAAATCTTCACTTTATTTGTAAAATGTCACTTTTATGCATTATCACATTTATAAATATCCACATTTATAAATAAACCTTAATATATGTATATATATCACTTTATATAAAACAGTTAATAAGTATTAATACCAAAATATTTCTATCTTTTTTTTCAAACCGTATCCCCTTATTATAAAAGACAGACTTATTTTTAAGATTTTAAAAATCTTTATTTACAGTTCAAAAAATCACTATTTAAAATATTTTATAAACTATTAATTTATAATATCTAAAAATCAAACCTTTTATTTTAAAATTAATTCTTTCTTTAAATAATTCAAGAATAATTATTAAAACATATAAATTTTTGAAATCACATAAAATCCTTTTAAAAACTAAATCTTCACTTTATGGTATTTCAAAACACTAAAATATGGCCCAATGCTACTATAGCACTAAATAGAGGAAAAATCAACCATGTCATCAAATATGTCATCCAACACATCTTATATCAAAATATATGAAAAGTAAAATCAACAGTGTGAAGAATTCAGTTGGATCCCTCCAACCTGTCCCGTGCATCACATATAGTATAATCATAAAATGTAAATAAACCGCTTCGATGAGGGATCGTATACAAAGGGTCAGTTGCTCTTACGCGGGAACGTGATAGGCTCTCATCCGCTCCAGGAGCGGGAATATATCTAAACCAATAAATAAAATAGTGAATCATCCAAACAGTCAACAACCAATCAGAAATAAAATTATCCACACTTATATAAAAATATAAGTAGGCCATATAGGTGAGTTAACTCGCCGAAATTCCAATTATCGCCAAAGCGTTCTGGTTTGAATTAAAATCAAACGGACATTCGATTTTAACCCAAGTTCCTACTAGCTCCAAATTATTTCAATCCAGTTCCATAATGTAGATTTCGCTGATAAGAACGCAATGCAACTCGTCGCGTTCAAATCCGACCTCGTATGAAAAAGTTATGGCATTTATAAGTTCTCGAATTTACTATAATAATTAATTATATTTAATTACATCGTTAACCATAATTTTATTTTTTTGAGATCATGGGGAACCTTAAGATCATGGTATTCATTGATACTCACTTAAGTAAACCCCACGCCGTGTGTCTACCCCGCTTTTATTTAGTCGTCGCACACGGATGCTTAACGTTGAAACTCCCACTGATGGTTTGACGTTGGGATTCGAACCTGCCCGGACACAGTCCTTTGGTTCCCATCTCCCAGCTCCCAAACCAACCGAGCTACGAACGGCGGGTATCGTTAACCATAATTAATCACCGTTTTACTCAAAATCCCTCATTTAATATCAAAATGCAATATCCAGGCACGCGTTTAAAAATCGCGACATTGATCGAACCCAGCATTGCCATCGTGGACTCGCCGTCCACCGCATCGCCACCATAGTTCGCCAGACTTCCCTCTACCCTTTGCCATAGTTCCGAAGCCCCATATCGTCGTCGAACGTCGGAATTCGACCATGAACTCACCGACTTTGAATGAGATTTTTCGTTGATCCACTACGCTAAACTCGATCACAACTGTTGAATAGCTTCTCCTAGTCGAGCTCTGCGTTATTCTAGTTTGGGTTAAAGCCTAGATCGGCCTTTAGTGGCTTCGATCATCAACAGCCATTGGATGAAGTTTATTTTAATGGTGACTGGCTTCTATTAGGGTTTAGGTTTTGCAAATGAAAGTTTCTATGTCCTTTTATAGAAAAATAAATATCTAAACATTATTCACGCTCCGAAATTTCGAACTCCCTTCGAAGCATGCCGCCTGACGTTCTATATGAAATAACCTTATTCCGAACACAATGGAACTAGTATCGGGACCTAATTCAAAGTATACAAAAGTAAGATTTCAAAATCGAATTATATTAAATTAAATTCTTTTGATAAATTTCTACACGTTTCGAGCTCGTAAGACCAAACGATACGTCTGATCGCCACGAAATACATTACCATATAAAAATTTACTATTACGGATTAAATGGAACTGGTTTCGTCCAATTCTTAGACGGTGCCCCGGAAGGCTATTTTCACACATTAATTAAAACAAATTATTATTAAATCGGCTTATTCACTTTTAAATTCAAAAGTTTACTATCTTCATTCTTATTAAAAAAGAATTTAAACCAACTTTTGAAATCATTTTCATTCACATCAAATTCAAGATTTAATAATTTTAAACAATTCCAAATATTCAATTTAACAATCCAATTACCAAATAAATTGCTTAATTTGAAATATTAGTTGTTTAACTTATAAAATTAACTTTTAAATATTTAAAATCAATTAAATATTCCAAATTTGAACGACTGAAATTCCGGGTTGTTAGAAGAGAGGTGTTGGATGCTTCGTGAACAGGACTGGTGGTAGAAGTGGATAAGCCTGGAGCATGCGCATTCTGTGAAAGGTGGTTAGTTGGCTAGAAGAAGAAGCGGAGATGCAAATATTGCTTGGAGGAGCTTGCAATCCTTTGGAGAAAAACTCGCAAATCCAATTGTCTTTGATAACCTTAGTCCGGTCAAAAATATACCAAGTGGTGGTAATGATAATCGAATTGGTATTTTTATAAGTATTATTGAAAGTAGTGACGACTTCTTACTTGTTATAACGCGTACTGGCGACTTTGGAGGAGGAATTTGACTATAAATGCGCTTATTTTAAAAATAAAAAAAGGACTTTTGGATCTTATTCTCATTTTTTCCACGAAGTGTCGCTGAACTTGAATTTTATAGATTTATCGATTTGAAACCTTTTTGATTCGCTTGTACTTGTGTAAATACTTTGAAATAAAATTGATAAGGGACATAGGCAATTGAGATGAGGCCGAACCACATTGAAATCTGATCTTTCCATATTTTAATTGTTTTTAGTTGAATGCATTTCTTTTTTGAACAAATTGGTGTATTGTACCATTTTTGGCGCAATAATATATACGTATACACACACATATATACGTATATATATGTACACATACGTGTGTGTGTGTATGTTGGATTTGGATGTGGCTGTGTACACAGGTTAAACCATGTCATTGTCCCTACACACTTTATTGGTTGCACGATATACAACTCCTCACCTATGGTCTTTGTCCTAATCTTAATCTCGCCATTGAGTTTGCTCGCCAAATCGAAATCGATTATTCAGTCACACCTGCCATTTCTCGATGGCCTAGGTATAATGTCGCACCTTGAATTTGCTTAAATAATATGTGCATGTATCTTTCCTCATCTAACAACATACTAATAATAGCAAAGAGTATGCAACCAAAGAGTATGCAAGTAATCTATTAACATATAAATGGTGAAGGGCAACTGATATATGTTAAGGATTCATAATCTTCAATATGTGTGAATGTATGTATATATATGTATGTATGTATGTATGTGTATGTGTGTTGAGTGATATTAATTTAAGGAATAATGTGTTTATTAGAAAACATGCTCATCATTCAAGTTTCGGATACATCTGAAATCATGATATACATAGCATACGTATGTATTTATTCTTAAAAAAATATGTTTTTGGTTTTATTTCTAGTTCCAGATAATTTTGTACATGTATTATTCTATAAGCATTAAATTATTTATAACTTTCATAATTTAGTTCACTTATATAATATACACATGTATCTTATTAACTAAATATTTTTTAATTAATTTTAATTCTTATTAATCAAATCATATTCATTTAATTAAATTTATTCTATGTAAAATTTATAAAATTTTATATTACTCATCTTAAATTATTTAATATAGTTCGTCAAATATTACATTTATAGTTAGTTTATGTGTACATATCAATATATGTATGCATTTAATTAATTTTATTTTATAAATTTTATTTAATTAAATACTTTAATTAATTTGAAATTTTAATTTAATTTGTCGTAAATAATTTTAAGATAAATAAATAACTACAACAATTATAGTTGTATACATACATATATATATATATATATATATATATCTTTAATTAATTAACTTTTAATTAATTATTTTATTTAATTAATCATACTAATTAAATTTAGATTTTAAATAATTAATTTTCAAAATTAATTCTTTAGTTTTCCAAAAAATCTTTGAAAATTTGAATGCATTTTATAAATTTTATAAAATTTTCCTTATATATTACTTAACATTTAAATTTGAAATATCTTTTAAGTTATCAAATCCTACTTTAAAAATTAGCCAAAGGTCCAAAACAATTTAGGCCTTTACAATGGGGTAAGCCTTTAGGACTTGCACCATTATTGAGCCAAGCTGGTAGCCAAGGAGGGAATGATACCTGATATCCAACCCCAAGCGTAGACACTACTATTCTAGACACAAAAATGATAGTTAGACTTTATTAATTGGTTCTAAAGCTGTTAATTTTAACCCCATAGACCATTAGTGTTCTAATACCATTTGTAAAAACTCATAGTTTTTATTCTTCGAATTTTAATATTTAATTTATTTAAATATTCGAATTAAATTTAAATATAATAAAATATATGTTTCAAATAATTACCTAAATTTTGATGATGTATTTTTAATTTAATTTATAGAATTCTTCTAAAAAAATTAATTTGGAAAATAATTTAATTTTCGTTTGACATATTTTATGGCAAGCGTTGGCATTTTTGAAACTTCATAGAATTAGATAACTAGTGTATATTATTGTTGTTTTATGATCGTGTCACATTGTTGTGAACAATCGTATTTTTATTTCTATCATTAGGGCCTCGTATGAAAATGAGATATTGTGTAGCGACGTACTCCAAAACTTTTAAAATAATAATTAAAACAACTCAGCAAAAATCTTTTACAATCGCCCTTTTCCTGTCCCTGCCTGTTCTTTTCCCAACAATTTGGTGGCTTTGCATTAATTGGTTGTCCTTCTCTTTCTTAGCTTGGGAGTAATCTTTTTTATATATGTATACCCAAGCACACACAAAATATAGACACTTTTTCCTTTCTCTGCATAGAAAATATACAAGGCGGCACAAAATTATAGACAACATTCATATTCATTTCATTCTCTTCAAATACACAAGCAGAGAGTAATTTATGCAAACTTGGATATGCATAAGATGTTGGAAGGGGGTATACTTCAGCATGAAGGGGAGGGTGCATGTTTTATGGTGGAAGATAACATCACCTCCGACCATGCTACAAACCAGAAAGCATCAACATCGAAACAAGGAAGGGATACACCAACTAGTACTATTTCGAATGAGGAAGGCCAAGGTTGTGAAGGGATGGCGGCAGGTCGTCGAGGGTGAAAAAGGCAGCATATGAGAAGTAAGCGAGCTCGGTTATGGAAGAGGGTGTTTTTATGATCATCATCGAACCTGGCAAGGCCAACATCAACATAATCGCGGTGATGAGAAGAGAAAGGATATGGTGGTCTCGGAGGCTGAAGCTATCAGCGCAAGGTGTAGTGCTCGGTCAAAAGAAGGAAGCTGCAGGCGTTGACCCACGCTAGGCGGCGTCATAGGAGGAGCAAAGCACCTGTGAACTCGCTTTGGCAGATTATGGTGATGATTCTACAAGGGTACAACCAACTCCAGTAGTTACAGCGGTAGGGAAGGTCCATGTCAGTTCAGGGATGAGATGGGTGTCGAGTGTGCGGAGATTGGGTGCCATTGTGTTCAACTCAAAAGCGAAGATCGGTAAGGTGGTTGCGGTAGGCCCACATCAGTGGGGTAGGCGGAGCGAGGTGGTGACTATGATGTCGAGCCGTTTCAGGAAATGATGAATTGGGGATTTGATATTGGGGTGGGGTTATTGTTGTGTTTGGGTCGGGTAGGGAAATATGGGATGGGCTGTTGAATTTTGTGGTGATAAGATTATTTCATTGGTTGGTAAGTCTTATTAAATATATCGTTAACTTTAAACGCTGGTATATCGCTCATATGAACTTCGACTAACCTGCGGATTGTTACGTTGGACTCGTATAGACGAGTACAACGTTGTAGTATAACTTGTCAATAGCTTTGGCAATGTATGAAATTACAATATATCAAACCAGACCGAATTTAATGATGTTATTTTAACAAACAACGTCGTTAAATAAATTATACCTTATTGGTTGTTAAATATTTGGCCAAATAAACACCATTCTATTAAAGTAAACGAATAGAGTAATTTGGATATCTGTTTTGTGGAATAAAACACAGTTCCGCTAATTAAATTTATTGGACACCTATTTAGCAGAAAAAATCACCATTCTGCTATAATTAATTGGATAGGTTATATTTTGACATCTATTTAGCAGAAATAAACACAGTTTTGCTATTACATTAGTGCAGACACTTATTCACATACCAGTTGGTTAATATTAGATAAGCATAATATTAACAATTGATTGTTAATTATGGATTTAATTTACACATGTGTCTACCTGTGTAAATACTAAGTATTGGAACTTGGAAAGTTTAATTAAAATAAATGGTAACTTGTTGAAGTACCATAGTGGTCGCTAAACCTCTTTCTAAATTTGAAAAGTTAATTATTGAATCAATGTTATTTTAAAGATTATTATTTATTAATAAGGTTCTAAAGGTAATTATTATTTATTAATAATGTTTTAAAGATAGTTAATTATTTTAAATAATGATTTAAAGTTAATTATTTTATCACTATGATTCTTTAAAGTTATTTATTAAAGTTATTTAAGAATATTTATTTATTTATTTAAAGTTATTTAATTATAGTTTAATTATTAATTATATTTAATTATATTGATTTAAGTTATTTCATTATATTTTATTATAATTTAAAAGTTAATTAATTACTATGTTTATATTTTTTAAATTTTAATTAATTACTATATTAATAATTTTCTACAATTAATTTATTAGTATAATAATATTGTTTAAAGTTATTATTTCACTAATGTTGTTTAAAGATAACTGATTGTTTTATTAAATACGTTTTTAAATAATAAATTGTTTAATAAAGGATTCCTTTTTATAAAAAGGATTTATCAAAGAGGTTTATAAATTGGAAAGATACTTTGGCATTGGGAAAAGGAGTTTTGTTTTTAAATGATTTCAGAAAGGAGATTTATAAATGGCTTTTAGAGAGGAAGTTTTGTAAATGGGTTTTGAGCTTTATAAGGAGTATTTTATAAATAAACTTGGAGATTTATAAAGTATATTTTATAAATAGATTGGAGATTTATAAAGATGTTTTATAAATGATTTAGAAATTTATAAAGGAGATATTTATAAAATAAAGGGATTTATGAAAAGGAATGGTATTTTGAGTTATTAAATTCTCCATTTTAATGATATTTGGGTTTGATCATTTGAATATTATTTTGGGAATATGAAACCTTTCTGAATGTTTTGTAATTATACTTACACCATTTTATAAGTATATGGAAAAGTTTTCCAAGTTTGAAAAAGAAATGGTTTTTGAATATACTTATACTGGTGAGATTAGTATATGAATATTTTTATAAATATTTGAAAAGTGATTTCAAATTAATAAAAGATTAATTTAAGAGGCTTAGTGGTTTCCATGGGAAATGTAACTTCTATTTGAATATTTGTTTAACTGATAGTTAAATAACCTACTATCAATAACCTGGCCTAAAATAAATAGTTTTTCTTAAGTTTGGTAGTAGGGAAATATTCTTTCTCTACCTAACACCAAAGGATATAACTTTGCAAATATCTAGGGAAAACACGTGGATTATATGGTACAGTTACCATCGGTGGTGCTATACGTATAAACATGTTTTGTTCTGTTCTCCTAGAACAAATGGTAAGGAAATATGTCCGCTTAAACAGTTAGGAGGTGATCTCCGCTCTTATGTATTGTCTGATTATTTTCGAAGAACCAGAGTTGAGTTCACTAGAATTAACTATTTGGTTTTAGGGCGACCGGTAAGCAGGAAGAGTGTACTTATATAAGATGACTCTATACCATAACTACTCCAAAACCATATGCACGTTCTACGTTTTGGAAGAGGTTCGAGCTGGTGGAATCGAGATATTGAAGCGCAAGGGTAATTGCTACTAATCCCGAGGGTGATTCCAAAATAAATACAATAGAAGTTGTGCCTTTGATTTGTTCGTATCCGGAACAACTTGTATGGATTAATGCTACCATTGCATTAATGCTTGGAGGGCAGTTTTAGCATTCCAAGTAGGAATTGCTAAGAGGAAAAGGTTATGCGTGACCTCACAAGCCTCACAACCCGGTAATGGCAAAAACAGGGAATGCAGCAAAGCTATGTAGGTAGCTCCCATTAGAAGCATCATTCCTCTATCTAGATCGGTATCCTAGGAATTGATATGCACGCAGACACCGAGGGGCAAATTAAGGCAGCCTCGGTGTCGAGGGTGATGTAATCCGACCTACCATGTTAAAGGGGCAGTCGGCTCTTTGTAGCAGAGGTGCAATGGGTTGTAGCCTCAGATACATTTTTCTAGAGGTGTACCTCCACAAGGTAGTTCCTTGTCATGCCATGATGAAATCCATTTCCTTATACAAGCCTTATTATTTTGATTATAGAACCTAGTTGTTGGAATGTAATTAATGTAACCATTTCGGCTATGATTCAATATTTACTTTAAAACCCTAGACACTATCATAATATTAATGGACTTTGCAATAAAAAATGGTTTGGTTATCTTAAGGTAAAAACCCGTCTGTGTTTAAGTGCGGTATGGTTTTACGAGATACCTTTTATTTTGAAAGGGTTTCAAATATAGTAATCAATATGATTTGATTCAGGTTTTCTCACGCTGGTTTTACCAAACTGACCCGAGCATTGCTTTCCTATGATGCTTGGGTCAGCCTGAGCATATTTTCCAGATTTAGCTTGATGCTTTGGAGTTTCAGGAGATGAGCTAGATTCTCCAAGACATATTCATGTCAACGTTCTGTCTGGTTTATTCTTGTCTGTATTTATCAGCAATTGTAAGGACATACTGTTATCACTGTTGTTACCATCAGTCTTTACTTCAACCTTGTCGAAACCATAAAGAATATAAAAGAAGGATCCATGAGGAATGATAATGAAAGTAAGACCTTTCGAAGGAGTCGAAGGGATGCATCTGCAAAAGTTGAATGTTCTATGAGCTTTCGAAGAGGTCAAAAGGAGACAAGAGCACCCTTTTGCTTCAATTTTTTTCTTCCGATACAATTGCTTCAGCATGCATGAAGATATTTCGAATGGGTTGAGGAACACCTTTCGAAGGCAATAGATTACAAGCTTTCATGTACACACCAAACCTTTCGAAACAGTGGGTTTTGCCTTCATTCACATTCCACAGAAGAACACTTGGCCAAAGCTACCCTTTCGAAAGCACAAATTAGCCTTTCGAACCGGTTGAAACCATTCACAATTATAAAGGAAAACTTACTTGAGAGGATGGGGTTCCGCATCAATCAACAAGTACGCCTTCGAAAACTACCTTTTGCATTTAAAACTTCCATGTTCCAACTCCTTCTAAGCCCTAAAGGTTCACCTATCGACAGAATCGAAAACCCAAAACCCATTCCCACTTGCAATAGCATATCAATAGCATTTTATGGAGAGCGCATCCACCCCTTCCTATGAAGTCGAAAGCAATTAGGTTCCATTTGGAAGCAAAGAAGAAGGGCGCGTTAACTTACCAACAACGAAAGGTCAACAAAGCACCACTTTCGACTAGGTCGAAAGGACTAAGTCGAAAGGGCCAACCCGCGCCTATAAATAATACCCAAGGGGTAATGTTTTAGGGATCCGATTTCATTCACTCCATACTTGTACTTTTCTTGAATTTGAAAACACTAATTCTAAAATTAGATTGGGGATATTACTTCTCTGTATCACTTAAGCTACTAGAAATAAAGGAAAAGATCATCAAAGCAAGTTTATGGCACTTTTGGATATTTTGGTTGATCTAATGCTTCTATGCGATTCTAATTATGATCTGCTTATATTTAACATGATCGAAAGACTACCTTTCAAGGAAGTTGAAACCTCTTAATTCAACTAATATCTTTAGATCATTAGGACCAAACCTTGAGTTATTTCAACTATTTCGAAAGGAGGTTCCGATATGGCACTTAACCAATTCAACTAGTTCGAAAGGTATTATAAAAAGGGATTTAGGTATTTCGACCATGTCGAAAGGTTATATAAAAGAAGCTTCAATTGCCACAACCTTTTTGAAAGGTGGACTTTAGGGAATCGAAAGGTTTTAACTATTTCTATCAGTTAAGGTGGTTTTGAAGAGATCACCTACACTTTAAACTCTGCTTTGGGGTGTTGACAAGTTTTCTTGTTAACATTTTTGACGTTAGAAGGAGGGCTTGAACCTCCGACCTTGTGGTTAAATTACCAACTTTATTTACCTCCAACCCTATTCTATTCCAATCTTACCTGCTATAAACTTCACATAACCATGTTTAGAAAAATCAAGAAGTCTGAACAAGGATTCCTAGAGCCAAATTTAATTGGGTTCTCCCTTAGAACAATTAATGATTCTAAACTGCATGAAGAGAGAATGTTGAGATTGGAAGTTTTAAGGATCATAAAGAAAATGAGAACTGAATCTTATGACCTAGAAAAATGGAGTTTAAACCCTTTCCACATTGGCCCCACACCTATCTTTACCATATGGGGAACAAAAGATAAGAGTGATAACTTGTTTGATCAAATGAAGAAGATAATTCAACTCCATACCAAAGGCACTATCTTTGAAGAGGGAATAATTGCTGATTAAAACGCCTTTGCACAAAAATGGCATCAAGAAAAAAGTGGGACATTGCCTACATGTGAGCTTCAAAAGGTTTTAAAAGGAAATTGGTCGTTGAGGGTAAAGCTTTAGAATCAAGCAATAAAAAATCTAGAAACCATCCTCAAAAGACAAGCTTCAAGTCTAGACTCCCTAAAGAATGAAATTTGACTACATTGATTGAGAATATCTATTTACTAACCAAGGAGGAACTCAACTATTGGCCATCACAGAAGAAAAAACCTAAATATGAAGGGAATCAGGGAGAATCCTATTGCCACTATCACATGATGAATGGGCATGAGACAAATCAATGTAGAGCACTTAAAGGAATGGTAATTAACTTTTTCAGACAGGGCAAAATTAATAGATTTGTAAAGAGATCCTAGTCGAATTCAGTAAAGCACCACTTTTCTAAGGAAAATCTACATGGTTTGGAGTAGAATTCTCCTTACACTTGGAAATTACCTTAAACGGTCAAAGCCTTTGTCCCCGCTGAGTTGGCCAGGTCAAAGCGCCTCCTGGAGGGAGGTTAGAGTAAGCCTTTAACCGCGCCACGTTATGGCCAGGTTAAAGCATCGACAAGCCTTTGATTGCGCCATGCTATGGCCAAATCAAGGCGCCTCCTTGAGGGAGGTTAGAGTAAGCCTTTATCCGTGCCACGCTATGGATAGGTTAAAGCATCAAAAAGCCCTTAATCGCGCTACACTATGGCCAGGTCAAGGCACCTTCTGGAGGGAGGACGGAGTAAGCCATTGGTCTCGCCACGCTATGGCCTGGCCAAGGCACCGAAAAAGCCTTCAGTCCCGCCTATAAGGCCTGGCTGGAGAACCTCCTTGAAAGAGGTTGGGTAAGTCCTTGGGTCCTACTTGTAGATAAGCTAACCAAGTGCACCAGACAACAACGGACTAAGACATCCGAGCCTAAGAAGCGGCATATCAAACAATGACAAGAATGGACTAAGATGTCCGAGCTTAAGAAGCGACGTATCAAACGGCAACAACATACAAGGCCTAAAGGTGGCACATGTCAGAAGAATCAAAACCCATAGAGCGCTGCAGAACGGAAGGCTTAAATAAGAATCTACAACCTTTGATTGGTTCTCAAAAGAGAATTCCAGAACTTTACTTATTAAAAAACCCGAATCTAGGTGTCAGGTCTTTTGCTACTAATCTCTGGCCTTCATGATAGCCGCATATAGGATTCGGGACTCTTACTATTAGATTCTGGACTTCACTCTTTAATGCCTGAATTTGGGCTCATGACTTCTGTCATGGAGACCTTTATCATGGATTTCTGGTTATCATTCACTAATACCTGTATCTGGGTTTCGGATCTTTTAGCTTTCGAATTACAGAATCTGGGTTTTGGATCTTCTATTATAAAGATTCCTAACCTTCTATGATTTATTTCCAGATGATGATTTTTAGACTTCTATTAAATGATTATTATTGGCTTTCTATTAGTTATTTCCAGAAGAGGAATTTCTAAACTTCTATAATTGAAACCAGAATTGGATCTCTGGTTCCCTACGATTAAATTTTTGGTATTCTGTTGATATAATTGGAGTCGGATTCTTGGATCTCTCTCGTCATTACCAAAGATGGGTTTCAATATATTCAATCGTATCCAATTATGGAATTACTTCTCACTTATTATCGTTATTTTCACATAATAAGATGTTAACTTTCATTACTGGGATCTTTTGAATTCCTAATACTATCACCAATGATATGGACAAAGTACTGAACATATTCTTATATAGATTTACAGAGTTAACGATAGAAAATATTGTTTACTTTGTACTTTTCAGGAAAATGTGACCAGTAAGGAAGACTTAATGGGCCAGCAAATACAAAAACCACCGTCCAAGTTATCGGAAAGTAGATTCATAAACAACACTGTAAGAAGGACTATAGATCAGGTGATATTTACATAATTTACATAATTATTTACAAGTATACATCCCAAGTATATGTTTCGCAAGTCCTGAATAGCCTTATCTAGATTTTCAGCAATTAAAGGATCAACGATATGCCGAATTGCTATACAAAGAATCTCTTTAAGATTCATTTACTTTTTCTTTATATCATCAGCGTCATCAATGGAATCAATATGAGCCTTTAAAGCATGGTTGAAAAATTTATTTGCATATTTAAGGGTTTTGTTCTATCTCTCTAAATCAACAATGCGCTTTTGAAGAAGATACTTTTCATGTTCAAGTCTTTTAATCTTAGCTCCATATTCATTAATGCGTTGTGAGTATCTCACCTTCTGTTGATCATCAAAATATCTCATCATTTCAAATTTCACCTTCCTACACTATTCACCCACTACTTTCTCATCTAAACCTGAGGTAGGGTATGTCGTAGTAGGAAATTTTTGAATTGCAAGAGATGAAAATCTCGTTGATTTTACGACAGAGGAGGTGATTGGAGAAGTCGGTAAATCGATATTTGGAATGTTGTTCCCCATGATGAATTCCAATTATTTTCATTAAGCTTAACTGTCTTTTAACTTAATTTCCAAATTGCTTATCTGCTGAAGAAGCTCAGACATCTTATGATCAAAATCAATCGAAGGATTCGATTTAATTTCGTGCTTCAATATGGAAATTGTTTCATTCTTGTTCATGATGTCCACTTCAAGATTGGCAATCTGATCATTGAGGTTTCAAACAATTGCCTTTTGAAGCAAATATCTCTTGTGCCATTCCAATGCTTCAGCATTGCCTTGAAAACGAGTAGATTAAGGATCCTTGAGTAGACACCTCTTTTCAACATCTACAATTAATCTATCTCCAATTCTAGTGAAATGAGATAATGAATCCAATAAGAGTGGTGCAATAGCTAGCTGGGAGTCCTATTTAAACAAAAAAATAAAATCAAGACTCAAATAACCAATCTCTTTTAATACAATAATAGAGATTACAACTCAAGAAGAAATAAAACAAAAGAGTACAATGTTATTGTTATAGTCAAATACTTGTTTTATTACACTTAAAGTTGAGAAATAGCATTCTTGACTTTGTTCAAAGAATTAGCAGAAAAAGTAACTGTCTATTGAAAGGGGCATTAAATCCTTCCGGGGTAATAAATGGAGGATATTTGCTATAGTATCATTCCCCGGCAGGAGGACTATCACGACCACATATTAATTTGGTATGATATGTTCAAATTTCCTTGAGAAGCTTTTCTTTTTCTTCACCAAGAAAATCGAAATGGAGGCGGGGATATTCCATATAAAGTCATTGCAGGTCTCTAAGAAAGAAGTATCTAGCCAATTTTGAGGATTTCAAGAGCGAAGCCTTTTCTAAATAATCTCTTCTTAATTTGACATATTTTCTTAAATAATCTCTAGAAACAAGGTGGCCTACAAGACATTTCTTATATGATAACGTAATAATACTTGACTAAGTACAAAAGGAAACTAGCACAGAAAATTTACAAATCAATGATATTACATAATTACATATGTTCATCCCATTCGTACAAAATTGACTTTTTGAATAACTCAAAAATAAATTTATCTTATAATATTTGAGTTATTCTAGAGCCAACTCGTGAGGGATTGATTTGATCTTGGTAAATTCCAGCAAGCTACCGGATGTGGATCATATCCAGATTCATCTAAATATCTCCTATATAGACGCCTAAGTAGACCCCCACTAAATCACCCAAATATGAAAAATCAATAGTTGGGTGTCTGCAATAGGCTTTATATAAGAAGTCTACTAGGATGTCTCTTTCTTCTACCAACATCCAAAAAAGTGTTCTTAATTCCCGGTTTTCTTCCAAAAGTTTGTCATATCAAAGGCGTGCCCTCTTCAGTCGGGGGGTAGCTTCCTGGCCTTTAAAGGACACTAACACCACGACACTTTTATTAAGCTTAGATACTTGTTAGAGAGTGCATTGTGTTCTTTTAGTTGCTTATCTAACTCTTTATAGAAGCTATTTATTTCTGCTTGTTGTCTTTCAATCTTTGTTTTATAAAGTTGGATAGATTTCTTCTTTATCTAAAATAAAAGGATGTCAACTATTGTTATCTTGGAAGTGAAAGCCATTTGGACAAAGAATCCCATACCTGAGAAACAGGAACTGAAGTTTGTGGGACTTGCTTCTTCCCTTCTTGTCCTTCCATATTGGCATCTTTCAAATGAAAATTAGATGGCTTAGGTAGTTCGGTTGGACTTGTTTCGTGAGCACTGGGATCCGGGATGGTTTTCTCTAAAGCCTCATGTGTATCATTGCCATTTCCCCCATGATCACCTCCATTGCTGCCAGAACCTTGGCCTCTATCCTCATCATCAAGGTTTTCATTATCGTTATGATCATTATTTCCACCTTCATCGGCAACAATTTCATCATCCTCGTCGTCTTCCCCATCATTAGAGTCGGAATCATCTTCTATAAGTGGAGCATCAAAAGATAGGAGTTTGGCTGCATCAATCTCTTCTCTCTCGGGGACTTCGATTCCTTGCTCCATTTCTTTGGCTTTATCCATAAATCTTTTGACTAGAGAAGGATCAAGTGAAGGGAAGCTTAGGTCTAAACATTTTTCGACGTTGTCAGAATAAGCAAGCATCAGAGCGTCCTCGTAAATTTCATGATGATGTCATTGAGGGTTGTGCTCAGAAATTGTGACACCTTTTGCTTGGCTTCAGAGATAGTATTAATGACCATTTTCAAAGAATTTTTCTTCTTCCCCGTCGTTTTCGTGAGAGAAGATTGTTTAGCAGCCATCCGAGCCTTCTCTTTCTTGGACTCTTTTAAAGCCATTTTTAAAGCTAAATTCTCATCGGCTAAGAGTTGTCTTGTCATCCTTTCCTCAAAGATAGTAGATTCTGCTTGAGCAAGAGAAACCCCCAACCTTTCTTGTTCTTTCACTGCATTTTCTTTGGTAGTAGAAAGGGAAGTAATTCTGCTATTCAAATTTGAGATTTCCTCTTGGAGCTTGGACGTCTAAGCGGAAGATTTCAAAGCACTTTCTTAGAGAGAGTACTAGCTTTTAGAAATCAGAAACGAAAAGTACGATATGGATCAAACATTTAGTAAGAAATAGTAAAGAAAAGAGGCAAATAATAAAAAACGTACCAGAAGTTTTGCTCTATTAAAGATCTTGTCTTGATAGGTCTGGTACTGAGGAAGGTGGTTGAATGGAAGTAAAGGTCGAAGAATTCATGACAGACTATACCATTTTTTTGAAATCACTAGGGGACACCAATGATGTGGATTTAGAAGGATTCAACTCCTGAGGAGGATTTGAAGTGCCTAAATCCTTTTGCATTTGTTCAATAATGCTAGGAGAGTCAGACACGACGATACGGGACATGAAATCATCCTCAGAAGGAACTGCTTTGGGTGGATCAATAGTAATGTCAATAATAGAACCTTCCGGGGCCTTGCTTACATCAGTAGGCCCACTCTCTTTAGAGGGAAGAAAAGACTGGGCATCAGAAGTTTTAGATTTCTTGAGAGAGGGACCTGCTGCAATCCTCTCGCTTAACTTTCGTTTGGCAATCTTCCTCGACCTGACAATGGCCTGGGTCAAATCCGATGCACTGGATTCAAAAGGTGAGGGGACTGGATCTCTTATGGTCAATTCAACCGAGGGAGCGGTTACTAAAAATTCAAAAGGTATAAATTAGTAAAGCAATTTACGGAGTAACACAACAATAAATTTCAAATACTACGCTACCAGGATGATCCGGACAAATTGAAGACATAGAAGAAAAATCTTGGGATCACCCAAAGATTAGAAACGTTTGCTCCTAGAAGTACATTGGACAAGAGAGGATTGTCCAAGAATTCTCCAGCCTGTGGGTAGGAGGGAATGTTTTTGGAGATTGTTTGGTGTTAATAGAGTAAGCCTATTCTCGATACTACCCGAAGCAGCGGTCAATTGCTTCACGATTCTTTTTCTCTCATCGTTAAGTTCTTTAAGAGTAGGACCTAATAAGAAAGCGTAATTCAGCAAAATAAAGTAACTGAATAAAGATTAATATTATGATCAACTTACGAGGGGAAGAGAAGACTCCACTGATGTGAAAAACATTTGACGAAAAAGAACCGCGTTTCCCTGTCTCTAAATTTATTTACTCCTTCTGAAATTAGTTTCTTACGGGGATTAGCTTTGAAAATTTGGCTATTCAGATTGCTAAGTTTGACCAGGCAAACTAAATAGTTAAGAGCTTCAGCATTTAGTGAAGAAATGCCTGATTCCAAAGCCATAAGTTCCAAAGAGATAAGATATGTGTAGACATTTGGTGATAATTAGATAGGTGCAATGCCAAGATGATTTAGGAACTTAGATAGAAAATCTGGGAAGGGAAGAAAGCCACAATGCCAAATGTGAATGGCAGTATACGAAGTATCCTAAGAGGGATTTTGAATAGTATCGCTATCGCAAGGGGGAATGGCTTCTACTCTAGTGATTCCGAAGTCATTCAGAATGGCATCAACTTCATCTTGAGAAGATATCAGAGAATGTTTGGAGATGGCATCAACTTTTTTTGGGGAAGATTCTGCTTCTGGAGCTATACCTTTTTCAGGTTTCTTAGTAATCTTCTTTACACCCATGATCCTAACAGGTGAAACTAATTCATTAAAAGTTATAATTTGTTCCATTATTAACACTTTTCGAAGATGTCGGAAACCCATTACAATAACTCAAGTATCCACCAAGGTGTATGAATCCATATCTTTAAAAGAATATTAAAGTTAATTTGAGTCATGGAATTCATTGAGCTTTCGATGATATCGAAGGGGTAGATGGAATAGAAACATTTAAACACACCCTTCGATAATGTCGAAAGCTCGGAAATTTTTTTACTATTAAAAGGAATAACTAACCCTACAGCACTAGTTTGAATATATATATATACATATATATATATTAACAACATTCCACAGTCAAGCTAAATAAACCTTTCGCCAATGTCGAAACCCAATATTTTATTTTACTCAAAGAATATGAATATTGCTGAAACACTATATTCTCATTAAATCGAAAGACTTGGTACCAAGTGATTTTAATACAAACAAAGGGGCCTAGGAACATTTCGATAGGGTTTGTTTAAGGAAATAATAGTTATACTCCTGTTAACTACAATGGGTTTCGAGTAAGTCGAAAGGGAGGTAAGGTTTTGAAAGCATACAAATAACTAAACTTGTTTCAATTCGGAAGGTTTCGATCAAGTCGAAAGGCTTGATATGGTTTTCAACATTAACAAAATATACAATTTTCAATCCAGTTGATGATAGGAAGTATGAATTTCTAACTTTTAACACCTTCTAAAGCAAATCAAAATTGATTATGAATCCAATGACAAATTAAATCCACTTTTATTATACATTAAGTTTTGAATCCTTTTAAAAAAAGTTGAGTATATGTTATGTAGCCGTTAAATTGAACCTCTTTGAGATGACTTCTTCGAAAGGTGTCAGAATGTATCGAAACATATTTCTGCTTTCGAAGAAGTCCAACCCCTTCAAAATGGATTACTTATGGTAGATGCTTAACTTCCTTTCGACCCCTCCAAAAGAGTTTGAAAGAGTAGAATGGAGTTAATCGCCTCAATCCCTTCAGAAGGGTTGAAAAGTCAAATTACCATAGTGGGTTTTAATTTGTACAACTTAGCCTTTTCTTTGAAGCCACTGGGAAAGTGTTTTCTCCACAAAAAATTCCTATACAAATGCTTCTAGAGGCCAATAATTAAATTGATTTGAGCATGAATTAACAGACAACAACAAGTAACCCAAATTCAAGCTCGAAGCATTTGAAAAAAAATGAGTTTGAATTGAGTGCAGTAGAGTTTGAGCTTGGGTTCGCACATAACAATGGAAGATAGCCCCTAAATCTGATGAATTTGAATTCCAACCCAAAATCGACACCATAAAATCGAACGAAATAAGTATATAAATGAACCTAAGGGTGATTTCATACTAACGAATAACTTGAATCATCTTCAAAAATTAGAACAGAAATAGATTTTCGTACCCAAGGAATTTAAAATCAGAATTAGACTTGATAAATCGGCTTGAAAAATAAAACAATGGATACATACCTTGAATGCAAACTCGTGTTTACTGAAAATAGGAATTTTGAAGAAAATTGGAATTTTTTATTCTTGTTATAAGTTTTTTGATTACAGGTAAATGAAAAGGGGGAAGAAGGAAAGTTTGATTCATAAGAGAGCCAACGTAAAAGATAAACCGTCCGATCAAATTTAAATGAACGGCCAAGATCTATCTGAGAATATCAAAAGGTGGGAAATTTTATGCTAAAATGAAGATTGGTTTTTAAACAGTTAATTTGGAAAGTCAAGAGCATCCCTTCATAAGGGGGGAAAGTGTTACCATCAGTCTTCACTTCAACCTTGTTGAAATCATAAAGAATATGAAAGAAGGATCCATGAGGAATGATAGTGAAAGCAAGACCTTTCAAAGGAGTCGAGAGGATGCATCTGCAAAAGTTGAATGTTATATGAGCTTTCGAAGAGGTCAAAAGAGACAAGAGCATCCTTTCGCTTTAACTGTTTCCTTCTGATACAGTTGCTTCCGCATCCATGAGCATGTTTCGAATGGGTTGAGGAACACCTTTCGAAGGCAACAGACTACAAGCTTTCACGTACACACCAAACCTTTCGAAACAGTGGGTTTCGCCTTCATTCACATTCCATAGAAGAACACTTTGCTAGAGCTACCCTTTTGAAAGCATTAATTAGCCTTTCGAACCGGTTGAAACCATTCACAATTATAAAGGAAAGCTTACTTGAGAAGATGGGGTTCCGCGTCAATCAACAAGTACACCTTCGAAATCTACCTTATGCATTTATGCCTTCCACGTCCCAACTCCTTCGAAGCCATAAAGATTCACCTATCGGTAGAATCGAATGCCCAAACCCATTCCCACTTGCAACAACATTTTATGAAGAGCGCATCCACCCCTTTCGATGAAGTCGAAAGCATTCAGGTTCCATTTGGACGCGAAGAAGAAGGGCGCATTAACATAGCAACATCGAAAGGTCATCAAAGCACCACTTTCGACTAGGTCGAAAGGACTGAGTCGAAAGGGCCAACCCACACCTATAAATAATACCCAAGGGGTACTGTTTTAGGGATCTGATTTCATTCACTCCATACTTGTACTTTTCTTGAATTTGAAAACCCTAATTCTAAAATTAGATTGAGGATTTTACTTCTTTGTATCATTTAACTACTAGAAATAAACGAAAAGATTATCAAAGCAAGTTTATGGAACTTTTGGATATTTTGGTTCATTTAACGCATCCATGCAGTTCTGATTATGATCTGCTTGTATTCTACGTTATCGAAAGGTTACCTTTCAAGGAAGTCGAAACCTTTTAATTCAACTAATATCCTTAGATCATTAGGACAAAACCTTGAGTTATTTCAACTACTTCGAAAGGAGGTTCCGATAGGGCACTTAAGATATTATAAAAAGGAATTCAAGTTTTTCGACCGTGTCGAAAGGTTATATAAAAGGAGCTTCAATTGCAACAACCTTTTCGAAAGGTGGACTTAAGGGAATGGAAAGGTTTTAACTATCTCTATCTATTCGAAAGGTGGTTTCAAAGGGATCACCTACACTTTAAAATTTTCTTTGGGTGTTGACAAGTTTTCTTGTTAACAACTGTCCATGTTGATAATATGTTAGCGTACTCTGATATTGTATGTATAATAAAGATGATTTCTTTTTGTAAAGATCTTGTGTATATTATATATTGTTCTCATCGTGATGTTGATATTATGTTATGTTTTTTCTTTCTTTCACCCAACAATCTATCTTTTCAGCACTCGGATGTTCGGCACATGAATACCGAGGATCTATTAGTGTTGATTTCTTAAGGTCGAAAAGGCAGGTAGTTACAAAGTGGTATCAGAGCGTAGGTTAAGCGAACACCTAGGCCTTGGTGGGGTAAACTCATTTGAGAATGGGTAAGTGACACCTTAAAATAAGTTGAGTTTGTGTGCGTTTATGAGAGCGCTTATTTGTTAGTGCTATAAAAGTATTTTATATTGTGTTGTTTGATTTGTTAAGCGGTTTATGAATTCTGGTCGATGCGTTTGGCCCATGTTACCGATAGGGATTCCTAAACACTTGAAAAAGGCTAATTAACACAATATTGTTTTTAAAGCGATAAATGAAATAATTTTACCTAGGAATATATTTTATATATAAAAGAATAATTTTTGAAAAATTGATATAGTTATTTTGACAAGCTTGTTTGTTGGGAGATGATAATATTCCATTTTTATCAGTTAGATTTGATTAGTCAGGCTTATCTAGTTCTAAGCATTGACTATTATTGGTTAATCCATCTACAATCTTTCTTTTCAAAACATGGTTCGGTTGATAGGAATTTTGAGAACTTTGAAATGAACACCTTGTGAATTAAGTTTCACAATTTGACTATAAGGCATTTATTGATAATGTTGGGTTGAATTCTTATTTCGATAAAAGTTGTTTATTAAAAGAAATTTAGAATTTTTTTTAAATAAAAATTTAGAAATGATTTTATAAAATTAGGTTTTATTAAATGTTGTTTTTGTAAAAAAGGAGGTTAAATAAATATTTAAGAAATGATTTTCTTTTAAATGGGAGTGGTTTTATAAATTTGGTTTATAAAAATGTGTTTATGAACAAAAGGATGTTTGGAGAATGTATATCCTAGTGCTATTGGAAATTGATTTTGCAATTTTTGAGAAATATAATAGTATTATTTAAAAGTATTTATGAATAGAAATTTTTCTAAGGGATTTTTAAGGAAATAGAAAACACAGATTTCACTTCTGTCTTTGGAAAATAATTCTGATGATGACTGCACCATTATCGGTGTTCATTTCTGAGTTTCTTAGTGGGGAAATGCTACCGTTGAAATTTGCCATAAAATTGTTTTGATAAAATAGATTTTGATTTGATCCCAGAAGTATTTTTTGATTTACAAAAGGAAATAATGTATACTACTATTTCAAATGATTCATGGAAAAGGGAATAATAGTTTTACTTGAGAGAAATTTGAATAAAATGCTTTTGAAATTTTTTTTTTAAAGCAATGTGTTTTTCCTTTGGCTTGGTTTGAGGAATGAGTCCTTATTTTTTTTGTGATGATCGGAATAATCTTCTAAGTGACGATCGGATGTTTGCTTAGGGGAATAGTATAGTGCACTTAGTAAATTATTCTCTTTATCATTGTACGGTCGGAACGAGATCAAATCCGAATGAATCCAAAGCAAGTTGGAAATGGGTATTTGGGTAAAAAATTATTTATTTGGAAATATATATAGTATTGTTTCAATAATGGAATTTTTAAAATAGTGAAAGTTATTTTAAGTTAACTAGTTCGAGTGACTCGAAAATAACTAAAAATGGGAAAGAGAGGTATTCTGATGGTAAGCATTTCTCTTAAGTATTACCCTTCATAGTAAAGGGATGTATGATACTAGTGGTAGTACCCAGTTCCTTGGTAATTTTGGAGTTACTCGACTACATAGATATTTCCTGTGAGTTAAAATATATATGGTATCATTTCAAAGGGTGTTTTGAGTAAAAACTGGGTATTTAAGGCTCAAGAAAAATTCAAAATAAAATACAAATTAGATAATTGTATATATAACAGGGTATTATACAAAAGTTTAAAAACTTAAGTTGGTTTATGAAAATGTTTTCTTAAATAATTTTTGAAAGTAAAATGAAATTAACTTTAAGTATATACTCTTAGGATTTAGAGGAGTATTATACAGTTAAAGGGGATTAAGTAAGTTTTTAATATGTTTGACAAGTAAAGGGATGTTTTTACAAAATGATTATATTAAGGTCCAGTCTAATTTTCGTTATATTTTCCGTCTTGGGAATTTCGAGGACGAAATTCTTTTAAAGGGGGAGAATGTAATGACCTGTATTTTTGAGTCTTCGATTGTGAATATTTAATTTATTTAAATATTCGGATTAAATTTAAATAAAATAAAATATATATTTCAAATAATTACCCGTTGGTGGTGTATTTTTAATTTAATTTATAGAATTTTTCCATAATTTTTAATTTGGAAAATAATTTAATTTTCGTTTGATATATTTTACGGCAAATGTTGGCATTTTTAAAACTTCACAGAATTAGACAACTAGCATATTTTATTGTTGTTTTATGATCGTGTCACACTGTTGTGCATGATCATATTTTTATTTATGTCGTCTACGACTCGTACGCGAACGAGACATTGTGTAGCGACGTACCCCAAAACTTTTAAAATAAAAATTAAAAAAACTCAGCAAAATCTTTTACAACCAGCCCTTTTACTATCCTTGCCTATTCTTTGCCCAATAATTTTATGGCTTTGCATTAATTGGTTGTCCTTCTCTTCCTTAGGAGTAATCTTCTTTATATATGTATACCCAAGCACACACAAAATAGACACTTTTTCATTTCTCTGCATAGAAAATATACACAGCAGCACAAAATTACACACAACACTCATATTCATTTCTTTCTCTCTTTTTCCTATTCTTCCTCCATGAATATATCCACTGCAAATGAAATATCACCCATTCTCTTTGCATATACAAGCAGAGAGTAATTATGCAAACTTGGACATGCATAAGATGTTGGAAAGGGATATACTTCATCATGAAGGGGAAGGTGCATGTTTTATATGCTTGTTTTATGGTGGAAGACAACATCACCTCTGACCATGCGTGTAACGACCAGTAATTTTCGATAATTAAAATATTGAATTAATAAAGATTTTGCAATTTAATATTGGAAGAAATTAAAATTTTGTGATTTATTTGAGAAAAATAACTAGAATGTAATTTAATAATGTTAATTTAATGTAATGGATGACTATTTTAATGTAATTCCAATCAATTTAAAATAATTGTAAGGTTAATTTGGTTATAATTGTAAATAATGAAATAAATTAAATGTTGTAGTAAATGGTGAGATTGTATGTAATTAATTGAAATTGAATATAAGATCAGTGATGTGTAAGTGGTTATAACATTTGTTTGTAAATAATAAATTTATAATTATGATTTAAAATACTTAAAAGTAACAATTTGTTATTTATCATCTCATCTTTAATATGTTGAAATAATTTGGAAATCAATAAAAATTTAATGTAAATCAAATATTGCTGTAAATATGAGTTAGGATAATAACTGTAAAGTAGGAATGAAAATAAATGTAAATTAACGTTAATTATATTCACAGGGTAATAGTTGATTCAATAATAAGAGTTAGAATCAAAATAAACGAATTTAGTTGAAATTAAAATATAATTAATTGGAATTTTATTACAATGGCAATTGAACTCTGAAATTCATGTAATGTTTAAATATTGGATTTAACATGGGAAAATTATTGTAAAAGATTATTAATTTCTATGTAATTAGAAATGATGAAAATTGTTAACTTTTAAAATCTGAATTTAAAGATGATTTCATCAATATAATATTATTTTATTTAATTAACGTGAAACTAGCCATTTTGGTCACTGTCTCGAATTTCGACGAAACTAGTTTCATCGGATCCGTAATAGTGAATTATTGTAGGATTTCAAGTTTTGTAGCGATCGGACTTGTCGTTTGATCGTGCGGGCTCGAAACGCGTAGAAATCAATTTAATAAATTCAATTTAAAATAAGCTGATTTTAAAAGCCAACTTCTGTATACAATGGAATTGGGGCTTGAAATTAGTTCCATTGAGTTTAAAAATATCAAAAACATCTATTTTGATATATGGGATGACCTGGTTTCATTTCGGGAACAGAATGGGCTTTTCGGGTCGTTATTGTCGTTTCTAACCAATTCGATATGTTATTAATTCTTATCTAGCCTTGTCCATATAAATAGATTTTGTTTCTCAACCCTAGCAGTCTTTCAGTTTATTATGTACATACATTCTCATTTGTTCCTTTCTTCCAATGGCGGAACCAAATTCCAATTACAAACCCTAATTACAAAATCAAAATCAATTTCAAAATTTCAACCTCTCCAAATTATACCGAATTATATATCGTTTGAAAGCTCTCGATGAGGGCAATCTACTGCAGCAATTCATTTTTCAATTTAGTGCATCGTTTGGCCAGAAATCGTCGAAGACCTCGGCCGCCCATTTCTAGGGTTTACGATCCAACGGTGAATCGTCGACCGTTTGACGATCGGGGAGTGGCGTCGGGAAGAGGATGTCGAGTAGGTCTTGGGGGTAGTCTCCGTTCATCCTAAAGTCAAGCGAAATCGCCATAAATCAAGAAAAAGGGCCATGGCAGCGGGCAGGCATGGGCAATGCCGGGAGGGTGCGTGCGAGCATGGTGTAGGTGGCCGGTGGTGGCGCGCCTCGTGGCGACGTTGGATCTGAGGTGTGTCAAGCGAAGCAGCGGTGAAGTGGATGGGAAGGGTGGCACCTGGTGATGCTCTCGATCGCGACTAGGCAGTGTAGGACGTGCGATTAGGGTTAGCAGGGGTATGGAAATTATTGTAATGCCCTCGTTTTTTTATTTAAAATTTAATTTCAAACGTTCTAACTATCATATCTTTTTCATACGAGCTCGGTTTTACGTGCAGTTTTCTACATTGCGATCGTATCAAAATTGTCACATACCGAAATTTTCGACTTTCGAAAATTCAACATCGATACTCACTTTATCGACTGCCGAGCAATCGAGTGCCGAAAACTCCAATAGTGAGGGCTTTAAATAAAGAAAAAGAAGAAAAGATAGAAGAAAAAGAGAAGAAGAAGAAAGAAGAGCAACAGAACAACATCAGAACAGAAAACAATATCAGAATCTTACACATCGCAGCGGAACAATATACAATAGATAATTACTAATCTTTTAAAACAAAGAACTATATCATTTTATTCATACATCAATCAGAGTCAATATACAACAATGGACAGTTATATAAACTTGTCCTCATACAGAATACACAGCGGAATAAATACTATCAGATACAAATACTACGTCTCGTCATCCAGCTTATCTCCAAGCTCCAGAATATCCAGAATATCCTGATAATCTAACTCTAGACTGCCCGTGTGGAAATTGGTGGGCACCCAGAGTTTAGAAGGGAAACAATAAACTCCGAGTCAGTCATGGTGACTGGTGTGAGATCGTAAAACAGTTTATTCTTTAAAATAATCAACAGAAAAATTTTAAAGTAAATTCGCAATGCTTTTGGAAAATGAAACTACCATAAGACCTCCCACCACACACACAATGCAAACGCAGACTTGGAGGAGATTTCTTCTTATGTTAGTCAAAGATGCTTACTACGCAAAATCAAATCATTTTTGATATTATTATTAGTGCATAGTGTAGAAAACATTTCGAAAGTAGAATATAAATCTTAGCCAGCATAGGTACCATTATATTATGCCTGCTATAGCTGCCTCCTGAGGAGACAGGTTATACAATTGAAATCGTAAAGGCTCGTATTGTTTCTTTGGATTTCCAACAAATGGTCAGGCTAAGGAACTTCCTATCCACGATGGGTACGTCCCTGGAATAGACGACCCGAGAACCTAATCGGATCTCTGCCAACACAAGGCCGGGTTACCTCTGCAAAAATAGGTAACTACTGACACGCGTATGCCATCCCCCGATCGTCATCGATCTTCCCGAGGATCCCCGATTCGCAACAAACCACATAGATAATAATAATGCAGTAACCACAGAGGTTAAGTATCTGGGCTCCATACCATGATACCACCTTTATCCAAAAGGAATGACATACACTAAGGGGCGCTACTCCCTAGAACCTTGCCGCATTCGTCCTGTTTCGACCATTTCCGGGGTGTGAGGCTCGATGAAGTCTCGTCCACAAAGCTACGCTTTCTCAAAAAGCCCTGCTTCGGGTCAAAAAAAATGATCAACCTATGATCACAAAGATATAAGATCAAACAAATGATCATATCACAAATGATCAAACACTGATCATTTCACAGCAACACTCAGTATGCCACGTTACCAAATTGGGATATATCGCTGATAAATTTCAACTACATAACCTCTGAGCTCGTACGTCTCAGAGAAGGGTGTTAAGCTAAGAGAATAAATTCTCCGCCACCAACAGAAATGTATTTGAAAAGAATCAGCTTTATATCTCAAATTGTAACGTCAGACACACAATCCATACAAGTCTGTTCCGGGATCGAACAGAACCGAAGGCACTTCTCACGAAGCCCTTGCATTTCCGGATAATTTTCAATCACGTCAGGATTTCCCGTCACTAAGGGTGATAAAAACCTCTAAACCGGAGATCAGCCGATGTAGAGTAACTCGACGGTAATCCTTCCGTTTTCAAAAATATCCGGTCTTCAACACCGGTCTTCAAATGCAATTCATAACGACGTATCACATATTCGGAATGGGTTATACGACCTCATGGTCCTTTCCCGGCTAACCCGAATAGTGAGCGTTTATTCAAAATAAGTGTGGCATTCAAATTCATCCAATTCACAACAAATACCATTCTAAAGGTAATTATTGATAGTCGGTTATTTAACTATCAATAAAGATGCGCAACATCATCAGATTCCAAATAATTTTCCCAAATTATTTTAACTTCAAAAATATCTTACTAGATATAAAATTTCCACACTTAAAAATAAATCAATGTTTATTTTTAAAACGAATTCCCATTTCTTTATAAATTCCATATTGAATTTATATTTCAAAATATCTTCTGATATACGATTCTCAAATCGATTTCAAATATTCGATTTCAGTTTATCTTTAAGAAGATAAAATCTAAAAAAACGTTTCATTTCATTTTGGAAAAGCATTTTCCATACTTATTTAATAATAAGTAGTTCACAAATCTATTTTATTTTCAACACTTGAAAATATTCGTTATACTTAAATCTAAATTAAGTATACATTTCATTCTTTTAAGGAAATCATTTATCATAACGACATTAATTTGAGTCAAAACGAATGTTACGTAAAACATCGTTACGACGACTCAAAATCACTAGTATAGGGATTCAAAAATTAGATAGATATATAAATCCCAATACTGTATAAAACATTTCCTTTCGGAAATCATTTACTATAACAACAGCGTTATAGTCCACTATTTCCTTCTTTCTCGAAAACGTCTATTTCGACAAGTACTGTTGAAATCTATGCTTTCGATTCATAATACATTTTAAATCTCATTTCTTTAAAATGTTTAACTTCATTTTTAAATATCATTTCTTCAAAAATAAATCCATTCTTACTTAACAACATATTCACTGTCCAAAATCGTGAATATAATTCCTTTAATAACCTTTTATATTTAATTTATCACATTCAATCTATTTCGAATTTATAAACACGTTTATAAATTCTATTCCTCTTTTTAATAACAACTTCGACTTATAATTTCCTTTTATTTACTTCCATATTCAACTCATCAAAATAAGTGATTTCGGATTTATAAACAACTTTTATAAATCTCAATTCTATTTATAAAAACTTCATATCAAATCAATTTTCAATATTGATTTCTAAATTTATTTTCAACTTTAAAATAAAATTTCCATGCTGATTTCTCAAAGATTCATTTCCAGGTATCAAATCAATTACAAATTGATTTCAAATTTTATTTATCACTACTAAAATAAATTCTTTATTTTTCTTTCAAATTATTCAATATCCTGTTTTTAAATGGATTTGTAATATCCCGGAAATTTTAACAATATCAATTTAATAATCTGTTGAATAATTAAATTGATATGGATAATCTTTGATAATAAAATTTGAATTTAATTTAATAATCTGATTAAATTAGTATTAATTGGGAATTTTATTTTTTAAAAGTTAATAAGATATTTTCTATTTGAATATATATATTTATTTATATATATTGTAAATAGAAGCTTTGGGTAAATTGGGAATTTAGATTTAATTTAATTGAATTTGAATTTAAGCTTTGAAATTCAAGAGAATAAATATTTAAATTGTTTTGGAGTTTAGAAAATTGTATAAACTTTTAGTTATAAATAAATTTAGTTTTCTTTCTTTAAAAAGTAATTTGTATATATATAGATAAGTATTTTATAAATAAGAAAAGCCATTTTATATACTTCTAAAATAAATAAATATGTAAAAACTACTTAAGAGACATATGTCATTATCTTAAGTTATTGTTTTAACAAGTGTAATTAAAAGATGAACTATATTGACAAGTGTCTTTATTATTATTATTTTTTTCTTTTATTTTTATAAATTTCAACTTCACTTATATAAACATATGCATTCTCTTTACTTCATTTTCTTTCTATTCTTATTTTTCAAAACAAGATAAACTCAGTTTCTCTAATCGAAATCTGAAACAAATCAATATTACTTTTCAAGATAATCCTCTAAACTCAAATCAGAGAATCAAACTTCTCAAACCAAATCAAAGCCTGTAATTCATTTATTTTCAAAAAGCAAACCAAAGTCTGTAAACAAATCTTCCTTAAGCCAAATCCATCAATCTGTAACCAAGTTACAATCTGAAATCAAAGACAAGGGACTGCAACATTTTTCTTCATCTCTGCATCATATTCAAAGAACCAGCCTACCTTCATTTCTTTCAAATCTGGAATCATTTTAAGGCCTGTCTGCATTCATCTCTTCAAAATGGAAATCAAGCTTGCATGTTAATGAAAAGCAATTTAAAGGCAACAATTCGAGTTTTAAATCAAATTCAAGAAGCATGCAAGTCCACAGTTTTCAAAAGCTAAAATCTGGAAGCTCTGTTTCATTTTTTCAATCAGGTGAGTAACATTCTTAGAACTTAAAATATAAGAATCTGTTTGCTTGTTAGCTCTGAAAGAAGTATATTCTTGTGTGTATCTATATGTGAGTTTCTATATATATATATATGTGGATGTATTGATATATAGGTGCATGTCTGTTTTGTATGATATCCCTGGTTTTATATTTTCTTTAAGCTCAGATTCTTGATATAAATCTCTGTCTCCTTATCTGATCTTTGATAGACTTAAGTTTTAAAACAAAATAAGTTTGTTTTATCATAAACTAAAGTTTAAAATTTAAATTAAGTCAAATTTGAATCTGAGTGTCTCTGTAAACCAAAAACTGAAATGCATGTATATAAATATGAAAATTCAAACTGGGTAATTCGGAAATCCAGGATTATATATTGAATACCTAAACTATAATATGATTTTTAGCATTTAAATCATAATTTTTAGCTTAGTATTAAAGGAGCAGTTCTGTGATGAACTAAATATGAAGTTTTGGGTAATTCGTTTGATCTAGATGGTTTTATATGTTGAAATCTGCAGTAAGGATAGAGGGATGATCAAAGATGTAGGGAAAATTGTTGGAAGTTGAATTAATACATCGAGGAAGATAGGATTTAGTATTTAAGATTTTTAACCTAGTTTGAATAAGCTGGAAATTGATGGTCAGGGTGATATCTATGGTGGACCGAGTGCTGCCACACTTTGGGAAGAGGAAGATGGGATATAGGCGAGGACATGGCCAGAAAAGTAGACTCTCTGGTGATCGGAATCTCGAGTACGAGGTAGTTTCCAGGAATTGAAAACTGTTCCAGGTTTCGATTTTCAGGCTCGAAATTCTCGTTTTTGATTTCGAGTGTTGTTCGAAGGTTGGAGGATCGTAATCTGGTGTAGGGTTGATCGTCGATGTGTGGGGATGTTCGGTGATGGTCGGAGACGCCGCAGGTGATTGTACACGTGCACACGTTTGGAATATCTGGTGAAGTCTGGTTTACTGGAAGGTAATTCGAGCTCTCGGGTGTATTTCGTAGGAGACTCGGGGTTTTTATTGTTTGACTCGAAGTAGAGATTGGTGAGTTTCTTCGTTTAGCTGTAGGTTTTTGACAGGGGAAACTCGGGTGAGACTCGAAGGATTTAAGGGTACGACTCGAAGTAATCAGGGGTCTCGAGTATGTTGGTGTTGACAGGTTTAAAACCTGTATGTTTAAAAAAGTTTAAACTAAAATTAAATTTGTAAAGAAATATTTAAACATGTTTTAAATTTAAGTTTAAATTGATTTAAGTTAAATTTGAATCTCAGTTCAAAATAAAATAAGTTTTTAACATTTAAATATTTGAACAACCTTAAAATGTTTAAATAGCTAAATTTAAAAATAAAGTTTTAAATTGGAAGTAAGTTTAAATCTAAACTTAAAACTGGAATCAAATGTAAATCTGTATTTCAGAATTGAAATAAAAAGGAAGTTTTAAATGAAATTGTTTTAATAACTTAAATTGTTTAAATCTTGTAAAATTTCTTTTATAAGAAAAATATTATTTATTACTTAAAGGTTTTAAATTGATTTTAAAACTTGTTGAAGTTAAATTATAAGTTAATGATTTGTATGCATTTAATTACTAGGGAAATTAAATGGACAATTAATTTTTATCTAAAAAATTAATAAAATAAATAATTACTTAAAAGTAATTAAAGGTTTAATCTTAAAGGTTTAAGATTAATTATTTTTAGAATAATTAACTTATAAATAAGATTCATTTATTAAATAGGATTTGATTTTTAAATAATGATTAAGAATTAATTAATAAAGTAATTAAATATTAATTAAGTTATGGTTAATACTTAATTAATTAAGTAATTAGAAATTAATAAATTGGTTATTTAGTTTATTAATTTAGAATTAATAATATTAATATAAGTTAATTACTTAAGGAAAGTAATTAAATAATAGTTAATGAAGTCATTAACTATGGATTGTTAAATAATTAATTAATGGGATTAATTTTAATACTTAATTAGATTAATTAATTTAAAGATAATCAAATATAGAATTTGTTTAAATGAATTACTTAATGGAAGTAATTAAGGATTAATTACTTATTGTAATTAATTGAAGTTAATTTGATTTAGTTTAAGTTAATTAATTAAGTTTAATTAATTTAGAATAATCAAGAGATGATTTGATAATAATTACTTAATGTAATTATTAAGGTAAGATTATTTAGGGGAGTAAATAATAAGATAATTACTGGAAGTAATTAGTTGAATAAATGATTTTATTAATAGAAGTAATTTGAGTTAATTACTTTGAATAATTAATCAAGGGATTAATTAAGAAATTAATTAAGGAGTAATTAATTTAGTTAATGAAAGTAATTAAGGGGAGTTAATTACTAGATGAGATTAATCAAGAGTGATTAATAAATGTTGTTTAATTAAAGGTTAATTACTTAATGTAATTAATTTAATTAAGTAATTAATAATTAATTTGTAATTAAGGATCATTAATTAATATAATTAATGATGTAATTAAGATTTATTAATTAAGTAATAATAAATAAATGAAGTGATTAATTAATGTAATTAATTAAGGATTAATATAATTAATTTTAGTTGATTAAGTTAATTAATGATAGTTAATTAATTAATGAAGTAATTAAAGGTTAATTACTAAAAATGATTAAGGATAAATTACTTGAAGGTAATTAAAAGATAATTAATCAAAGATGATTAATTGAAAAAGGTAATTAGAGAATAATTAATTAATTGATTATAATTAATTAATGGTTAAGTAAGAAGGATTTATAAAATGAAGTAATTAATTTAATTCACTTTAAATTAATTAGAGATGATATAAATCATTACTTATGGATGGATGATAATACTGAATACTTGACTTTGATTGATATCTCTGATGAGATATATGCTGTGTGATATGGATGTTAGTTGAATTGTATAGATTATCTGATAATGTTGATTATCTGTTGTGAATTATCTTTCTTTGTATATAAAGATAATGAATTAAATTGTTTTAACCTTTAAAACAACTTGGCCTTAAAAGATACGTCTTTGGATTTCGATGAGACCGGGATCGGGTTTCCGTATACCGGATTTCCAGGTCTGGAGACCCGAATACCACATCGATCCAAATTAACGATAGGTCGTGAATCAAGTGAAGATGAAGATTCAGAGTGCAAGGGTTATTGTCGTTAACTCTGAGGGTGATTCCAAAATGAGTGTAACGAGATAATGCCTTCGGTTTCGTTCGAACCCGGAACGAACTTGTATGGATTGAATGCTTTCAGCACATCGTCAGGCGGACGATGAGCATTCTAAGTGATATGTTCTGATTAAAGGTAATCGTAACCTCAAGCCTCACAAACCGGGAATGGCTAAAACAGGGGAGGTGCAGCAAGGTTAGTGGGTAGCACCCAAGTAGGACAAGGTTACCTCTGTCTAGATGTCCCTTTCTATTTTCGACTTAGTGGTGCGGTTGCTGATCCCAACCGTGAGGTATCTTGTGCGGGAATTATCCAGTAAGGGATGTTCCGACCTTGTGTTGCAGGGGATTGGGAGTGATCCTCGGTACGGTGATCTAGGCCACGTACTGTGACGGGCGGTACCCCGGTAGCCCTGCCATTGTATGGAATCCAAACTCCAATAAGTGCCGTACGTATTAGTTGTGCCCAACTATGTTGGAATGTGAGATGTAAGCATTTCAGCTATTTCTGTATTTTACTTGAAAACCCTAGACCCTATTATAATACAATCAAATTTCCTATCAAATGTTTTGGTTAGCGTAAGGTAAAAACTTACCCATATTTATTGGTGGGAAGTCTTACGTGATACCTTTTCTTTCAAAAGGTTTTGAAGTTAAACAAGTTTAACCTGTTACTCACACCAGACCCATGTCTGACCCAAGTTGTTTATTTCTGTTTTATAAACTCTTGGGTACTCAAATTTTTACGAGTAGCCAAGGGATTCAGGTTAGCCTTGACGAATTGTGGAGGAGCAATGGAGTAGGAGGCTTCAGCGTTGTAGATATAGATAGTAGTTTCCGCTGTGTTGATCTTGTTTAGATCTTTGTTTTGTATTGAGTTGTAATGTCTAGACAGATGTTTATAACTGTCTAGTAAGTGATGTATATACTGTGTAACTCTGTAAAGTGTTGTATACTATGTAATAGTTTATGTTATTAATATAATTTATTCGTTCCGCTGTGAGATCGTTGTTGTTGTTTCTTTCTTTCTTCTCTTCTTTTCTATTTTCTACCCCTTTCTTTCTTATTAGCGATACGACTTTCTATGGAGAGAAAGTCGTGGTTGTTACAGTGGTATCAGAGCGTAGGTTGAGCGAATGCCTAAGCTTTTGGTTAAGTGAATATCAGAGCCTAGGTTGAGTGAATACCTAGGTTCGGAAGGATTGTTCATTAGAGACAGGATCTGTAGCAACCTGTTTGAGTCTGAGAGTATATATATTCGAGAGAGCGTATTTGTTAGTTATATAAAATGATTTTATATTGTGTTAATTGATCGGTTGAGTGGTATATGGATTCTGGTCAATACGAGTAGCTAACGTTATTGATAGGGATCTCTAAACACTTGAACCAGGCCAACGGACACAATATTGTTTTAAAGAGGTAAATGAAATAATTTTACCCAGAAATAATTTCTATATAAAAAGTACCATTTTAAATATATATATATATTTCTACCTATTTGTTGGGTTACCTGTTCGGGTTTTCCAATATAGGATATAAAGGTAGGTAGGGTGGTGGTGTGTGTAACACGACTACCAATGGTTGGAGATTGAGTGTTGAGGTTGGAAGTGTATCTGTCGAGACTGTAGACCTAATACTGTCTCGAGTAAGCTTTGCTGTGGTGAAGGATTTCATCGATCTCCGAAGGAAACTGTAATGGTTCGGAGTTTATCTCTGAAGTTTGATGAGTAGAGTTGGATCTGTCGATAAGGCAGAAGCGAGTGATGGTACCTTGATACCTCAGGTAATAGTAGCTGTATGATGAGATACAGTGACGATGGATGTTCCCGAAGATGTTTTCTTTGGAACAAGATTAAGGAAGTGTGTATGCTTTGGTATTGTGGCTGAGTTCAGCATGGTGTTTCTGTTTGGTTTGGAGTTCGAGTTTCTCGAAGATCTTTGGAGTAGGAAGTCCTTGGCATCAGTGTCAGCAGTGCAGCTCGGAGTATTCTGTGAAGGCAGGAAGTTTTCTGGATGAGCAGTTTTTCTGGAAGTGAAGTTCAGAAGTAGCAGAGTGGATCCATTTCTTCGATATATTGGATAAATAAGTGTAAGCTGTTCTGATTGGAAAAGAGAGAACAGTCTGTTTGGAAATAGGTTGGGTTGATCGCAAAAGTGACTTGTGATTGCTGAGTGTTCTCTTGGGTTGTCAGAATTTTCTGGATGTCTTCAGAGAAGTCAGAAGTTTGTCCGCATCTGAAGGTTGAGTTTTCTTATCGACTGGATTCCAGGAGTGTTACCGGTGGTTCAGTCTAGTGGAAGGATGTTTCCTAGAGATGGATTTGGTGAAGCAGCTCAAGTTTTGCTGGAGTATCTGAGTTTTATTTATGGATCAGTGAACCTTATTTCTGGAATGAGTTGTCCAGTCTGTGCTTGTGTTCTACCTCAGATCAGAGTTGAGCAGCGAAAGCAGTTTGGAGTGTATCTCTGGATGGGAGAAATAAGTTTGGAATCTACTGATAGTTGTGAAATAGAGTTGTGTTTGGATCTAGTTTGTGTTCTGATTTGGATAAGTATTTGGTCTTCTGAATTGAATTGTCAATTTGGATAACTGGAATTCACTGTGTTTTACGTATCTCTGAGGGAGTACATATTTGATCTATCTCTGGTTTTAAAATCTACAGTTTGGGAAGTTTGGTAGTTGAGTCAGACTCGTCTGTAGTCTGATATTCTGTTTAGTTCTATAAATCTAGATAAGTAGGAGATCTATAGCTTAGTAGTTTAGATTGTTTGTAGAGCGAGTATCCCGGTATATATATATACTTGGGGAAACTCGAGGAATTCTATCTAGAATTTTGTCTGGATAGTTAGATTTGATTGATTGGATGAATTGGTTGCTATGGTTGTTAGCATATGGATGATAGTATATGCTTATGTTTTAAATTTAAATCTTTAATAAGATTATTAAATTACCTTTGTTTAAATTTCGGGGACGAAATTATTTTAAGGGGGAAGGAATGTAATATCCCGGAAATTTTAACAATATCAATTTAATAATCTGTTGAATAATTAAATTGATATGGATAATCTTTGATAATAAAATTTGAATTTAATTTAATAATCTGATTAAATTAGTATTAATTGGGAATTTTATTTTTTAAAAGTTAATAAGATATTTTCTATTTGAATATATATATTTATTTATATATATTGTAAATAGAAGCTTTGGGTAAATTGGGAATTTAGATTTAATTTAATTGAATTTGAATTTAAGCTTTGAAATTCAAGAGAATAAATATTTAAATTGTTTTGGAGTTTAGAAAATTGTATAAACTTTTAGTTATAAATAAATTTAGTTTTCTTTCTTTAAAAAGTAATTTGTATATATATAGATAAGTATTTTATAAATAAGAAAAGCCATTTTATATACTTCTAAAATAAATAAATATGTAAAAACTACTTAAGAGACATATGTCATTATCTTAAGTTATTGTTTTAACAAGTGTAATTAAAAGATGAACTATATTGACAAGTGTCTTTATTATTTTTATTTTTTTTATTTTCTTTTATTTTTATAAATTTCAACTTCACTTATATAAACATATGCATTCTCTTTACTTCATTTTCTTTCTATTCTTATTTTTCAAAACAAGATAAACTCAGTTTCTCTAATCGAAATCTGAAACAAATCAATATTACTTTTCAAGATAATCCTCTAAACTCAAATCAGAGAATCAAACTTCTCAAACCAAATCAAAGCCTGTAATTCATTTATTTTCAAAAAGCAAACCAAAGTCTGTAAACAAATCTTCCTTAAGCCAAATCCATCAATCTGTAACCAAGTTACAATCTGAAATCAAAGACAAGGGACTGCAACATTTTTCTTCATCTCTGCATCATATTCAAAGAACCAGCCTACCTTCATTTCTTTCAAATCTGGAATCATTTTAAGGCCTGTCTGCATTCATCTCTTCAAAATGGAAATCAAGCTTGCATGTTAATGAAAAGCAATTTAAAGGCAACAATTCGAGTTTTAAATCAAATTCAAGAAGCATGCAAGTCCACAGTTTTCAAAAGCTAAAATCTGGAAGCTCTGTTTCATTTTTTCAATCAGGTGAGTAACATTCTTAGAACTTAAAATATAAGAATCTGTTTGCTTGTTAGCTCTGAAAGAAGTATATTCTTGTGTGTATCTATATGTGAGTTTCTATATATATATATATGTGGATGTATTGATATATAGGTGCATGTCTGTTTTGTATGATATCCCTGGTTTTATATTTTCTTTAAGCTCAGATTCTTGATATAAATCTCTGTCTCCTTATCTGATCTTTGATAGACTTAAGTTTTAAAACAAAATAAGTTTGTTTTATCATAAACTAAAGTTTAAAATTTAAATTAAGTCAAATTTGAATCTGAGTGTCTCTGTAAACCAAAAACTGAAATGCATGTATATAAATATGAAAATTCAAACTGGGTAATTCGGAAATCCAGGATTATATATTGAATACCTAAACTATAATATGATTTTTAGCATTTAAATCATAATTTTTAGCTTAGTATTAAAGGAGCAGTTCTGTGATGAACTAAATATGAAGTTTTGGGTAATTCGTTTGATCTAGATGGTTTTATATGTTGAAATCTGCAGTAAGGATAGAGGGATGATCAAAGATGTAGGGAAAATTGTTGGAAGTTGAATTAATACATCGAGGAAGATAGGATTTAGTATTTAAGATTTTTAACCTAGTTTGAATAAGCTGGAAATTGATGGTCAGGGTGATATCTATGGTGGACCGAGTGCTGCCACACTTTGGGAAGAGGAAGATGGGATATAGGCGAGGACATGGCCAGAAAAGTAGACTCTCTGGTGATCGGAATCTCGAGTACGAGGTAGTTTCCAGGAATTGAAAACTGTTCCAGGTTTCGATTTTCAGGCTCGAAATTCTCGTTTTTGATTTCGAGTGTTGTTCGAAGGTTGGAGGATCGTAATCTGGTGTAGGGTTGATCGTCGATGTGTGGGGATGTTCGGTGATGGTCGGAGACGCCGCAGGTGATTGTACACGTGCACACGTTTGGAATATCTGGTGAAGTCTGGTTTACTGGAAGGTAATTCGAGCTCTCGGGTGTATTTCGTAGGAGACTCGGGGTTTTTATTGTTTGACTCGAAGTAGAGATTGGTGAGTTTCTTCGTTTAGCTGTAGGTTTTTGACAGGGGAAACTCGGGTGAGACTCGAAGGATTTAAGGGTACGACTCGAAGTAATCAGGGGTCTCGAGTATGTTGGTGTTGACAGGTTTAAAACCTGTATGTTTAAAAAAGTTTAAACTAAAATTAAATTTGTAAAGAAATATTTAAACATGTTTTAAATTTAAGTTTAAATTGATTTAAGTTAAATTTGAATCTCAGTTCAAAATAAAATAAGTTTTTAACATTTAAATATTTGAACAACCTTAAAATGTTTAAATAGCTAAATTTAAAAATAAAGTTTTAAATTGGAAGTAAGTTTAAATCTAAACTTAAAACTGGAATCAAATGTAAATCTGTATTTCAGAATTGAAATAAAAAGGAAGTTTTAAATGAAATTGTTTTAATAACTTAAATTGTTTAAATCTTGTAAAATTTCTTTTATAAGAAAAATATTATTTATTACTTAAAGGTTTTAAATTGATTTTAAAACTTGTTGAAGTTAAATTATAAGTTAATGATTTGTATGCATTTAATTACTAGGGAAATTAAATGGACAATTAATTTTTATCTAAAAAATTAATAAAATAAATAATTACTTAAAAGTAATTAAAGGTTTAATCTTAAAGGTTTAAGATTAATTATTTTTAGAATAATTAACTTATAAATAAGATTCATTTATTAAATAGGATTTGATTTTTAAATAATGATTAAGAATTAATTAATAAAGTAATTAAATATTAATTAAGTTATGGTTAATACTTAATTAATTAAGTAATTAGAAATTAATAAATTGGTTATTTAGTTTATTAATTTAGAATTAATAATATTAATATAAGTTAATTACTTAAGGAAAGTAATTAAATAATAGTTAATGAAGTCATTAACTATGGATTGTTAAATAATTAATTAATGGGATTAATTTTAATACTTAATTAGATTAATTAATTTAAAGATAATCAAATATAGAATTTGTTTAAATGAATTACTTAATGGAAGTAATTAAGGATTAATTACTTATTGTAATTAATTGAAGTTAATTTGATTTAGTTTAAGTTAATTAATTAAGTTTAATTAATTTAGAATAATCAAGAGATGATTTGATAATAATTACTTAATGTAATTATTAAGGTAAGATTATTTAGGGGAGTAAATAATAAGATAATTACTGGAAGTAATTAGTTGAATAAATGATTTTATTAATAGAAGTAATTTGAGTTAATTACTTTGAATAATTAATCAAGGGATTAATTAAGAAATTAATTAAGGAGTAATTAATTTAGTTAATGAAAGTAATTAAGGGGAGTTAATTACTAGATGAGATTAATCAAGAGTGATTAATAAATGTTGTTTAATTAAAGGTTAATTACTTAATGTAATTAATTTAATTAAGTAATTAATAATTAATTTGTAATTAAGGATCATTAATTAATATAATTAATGATGTAATTAAGATTTATTAATTAAGTAATAATAAATAAATGAAGTGATTAATTAATGTAATTAATTAAGGATTAATATAATTAATTTTAGTTGATTAAGTTAATTAATGATAGTTAATTAATTAATGAAGTAATTAAAGGTTAATTACTAAAAATGATTAAGGATAAATTACTTGAAGGTAATTAAAAGATAATTAATCAAAGATGATTAATTGAAAAAGGTAATTAGAGAATAATTAATTAATTGATTATAATTAATTAATGGTTAAGTAAGAAGGATTTATAAAATGAAGTAATTAATTTAATTCACTTTAAATTAATTAGAGATGATATAAATCATTACTTATGGATGGATGATAATACTGAATACTTGACTTTGATTGATATCTCTGATGAGATATATGCTGTGTGATATGGATGTTAGTTGAATTGTATAGATTATCTGATAATGTTGATTATCTGTTGTGAATTATCTTTCTTTGTATATAAAGATAATGAATTAAATTGTTTTAACCTTTAAAACAACTTGGCCTTAAAAGATACGTCTTTGGATTTCGATGAGACCGGGATCGGGTTTCCGTATACCGGATTTCCAGGTCTGGAGACCCGAATACCACATCGATCCAAATTAACGATAGGTCGTGAATCAAGTGAAGATGAAGATTCAGAGTGCAAGGGTTATTGTCGTTAACTCTGAGGGTGATTCCAAAATGAGTGTAACGAGATAATGCCTTCGGTTTCGTTCGAACCCGGAACGAACTTGTATGGATTGAATGCTTTCAGCACATCGTCAGGCGGACGATGAGCATTCTAAGTGATATGTTCTGATTAAAGGTAATCGTAACCTCAAGCCTCACAAACCGGGAATGGCTAAAACAGGGGAGGTGCAGCAAGGTTAGTGGGTAGCACCCAAGTAGGACAAGGTTACCTCTGTCTAGATGTCCCTTTCTATTTTCGACTTAGTGGTGCGGTTGCTGATCCCAACCGTGAGGTATCTTGTGCGGGAATTATCCAGTAAGGGATGTTCCGACCTTGTGTTGCAGGGGATTGGGAGTGATCCTTGGTACGGTGATCTAGGCCACGTACTGTGACGGGCGGTACCCCGGTAGCCCTGCCATTGTATGGAATCCAAACTCCAATAAGTGCCGTACGTATTAGTTGTGCCCAACTATGTTGGAATGTGAGATGTAAGCATTTCAGCTATTTCTGTATTTTACTTGAAAACCCTAGACCCTATTATAATACAATCAAATTTCCTATCAAATGTTTTGGTTAGCGTAAGGTAAAAACTTACCCATATTTATTGGTGGGAAGTCTTACGTGATACCTTTTCTTTCAAAAGGTTTTGAAGTTAAACAAGTTTAACCTGTTACTCACACCAGACCCATGTCTGACCCAAGTTGTTTATTTCTGTTTTATAAACTCTTGGGTACTCAAATTTTTACGAGTAGCCAAGGGATTCAGGTTAGCCTTGACGAATTGTGGAGGAGCAATGGAGTAGGAGGCTTCAGCGTTGTAGATATAGATAGTAGTTTCCGCTGTGTTGATCTTGTTTAGATCTTTGTTTTGTATTGAGTTGTAATGTCTAGACAGATGTTTATAACTGTCTAGTAAGTGATGTATATACTGTGTAACTCTGTAAAGTGTTGTATACTATGTAATAGTTTATGTTATTAATATAATTTATTCGTTCCGCTGTGAGATCGTTGTTGTTGTTTCTTTCTTTCTTCTCTTCTTTTCTATTTTCTACCCCTTTCTTTCTTATTAGCGATACGACTTTCTATGGAGAGAAAGTCGTGGTCGTTACAGGATTTTTCAAATTGAAATCATTTTACATGGATTTCCCAAATCAGTTCAATTTACCGATTAAATTTCTAATTTGATTTCCAACTTATCTCCTTTTAAATAAATCCCTTTTAAAGAAAATATATTTCAATTGTTTCTTTCAGTCTATTTAAAAATCCAAATTCTTAAATTAAATTCTTCAATTTATAATCACTATTTTACGAAATCCATTTATTTAACATTTTCACTTGATTCTGGAATTTATTCGATAAGATTATAAAAATCAGCCTTTATTCTTTTAAATTCTTTTCTTCAAATTTATTAAATTTCTAAAATCAATTCACTTAAAAATTTCTACTTGAATTTCAAGAATTAAATATCGTTTGTCTTTGGAATCCAATGATGCCAAACATCCATTCAGCTAAATTTTAGCTTTCAACAATTTCCAGATATCAATATGATTAATAGCATCACTATAATCATTCACAGATTCATATCACAATAGAAATAAATTCAATCAATGTGAGGGGTCCAGTTGGATCCCTCCAACCTGTTTCCCTGCATCCAAAGATGTTAGCACAATACCAATTCCGCTCCAGTACGGAATTATCGCGGTATATAGGTTTTTATAAATCCGCTTACTAACGGCGCAATAGGGTCTCATCCGCTATACGAGGCGGGAAATCAATCAATCCAATATATACATATGCCAATATGTATATACTGCTATATATATAGATATATCCTATCATATCTAATAGCACATTCAAACAAATCAATCAATAACTACAATTCAATTATAAATCTGAGTGAGAAGATCTCACCTTAGCTTTTAATTTTGCAATCCAATCCAATTCGTCTTGTTCCCTTTACGATTTCAAACTGTATAAACATTTATACGATTTATTAATATTCGAACAGATCGAATAATTGATTTCCATTTTATAAATTCATCACCTAAATTTTGTTAACTAACAAATTAGTTTTAACAAATTTCTTTTAATAAAATAATTTAACCAATTTTTCCTTTAATAATTTTTTTAACAAAACATTAAATTTAAAACTACATTTCCTTTAATAAATTTAATTAACTATAAATTCTTTTTATAACAACATTAATTACTAATAAACATTATTAACATAAACTGGCAGATTTACACTTCTAAACTGCCTGCATATAAAATTTTATAGACGGTATGTAGATATATAAAATTCTATTGTCTATCTATTATTATTTGGATAAATCAACAATTAATCTCCATTCATTTATTCAACCTAAATTAAAATTTTGATTTAAACTATATTTTTTCCTCTTTTTCTTACAAAAAATTTATAAAATCAACAGAATACCTTACTGGACGAAATCGAAAACGCCTAACCCCGCTACACCAGGCAACTTCACCTTGGCCACTGATCAATTCCGATCGCCCAACCCCACGCGTCATCACCACCGGCTCCATCTCGCGGCCACGATCCCTTCTTCCACGAGACGACCACCTGCTCGCGAATTCACTCGAACTCCAGATCCACACGAACGCCCTCCGGTCATCGCGAAACCCACTACTATCCAGTTGAACTCGCGACGCCTTCACCTTCGAGCTCCACTCGACGACGACGACTGGCGCGTGAACGACCCCCATCATCTGCCAGCTTGACTTCGCCACCATCGCGACCTCGTCGCTCTCCCCCCCGTGCACCCAGATCATTCGCGAGACCCCTACTTCCCCTTCACGCGGTTCGAGCCGCCGCCTGCTTCACACGCGATCGCGAATCCAAAATCGCTCGCGAGTCGCCCCTGTCGATTCCAGGCGCCACGACTTCTTCGATTCATTCGTTTAAACTGAAAGACGCCCCTTTATTTGATTTTGAATTCTCTGTGAATTTTGGAACGAAGTGATTTTGTTGATTGTAAATAGAAGGGAGAAGCTCGGCATAATTTCTTTTTGAACTGGAGAGAGCTCGGTTTCGTTTTAAAGAGGGAGGACGAGATATATTTTCTTCGAATGAAGTATGGTAGGCACGATCTATCTCGTGATATTAGGCGTGATTAAAGGGAAGATAACGTGGCTGACGTCTGAAAATTTTAAATTTAAATTTAAATTCGAATTCAATTTACATTTCAACGCGTTTACCTATCGTGTGCTCACATAATAACTCCGAAAAATACGAAATTGGAAATCCGACAATAATTCAATATTACGGACCCAATGGAACTGGTTTCGTCGAATTCCGAGACTGTTTGAAAAATGACTATTTTTAACTATCGGTTAAACGATATAAATTTCAAAACTGATCAAACCAATTCGAAATTGGATTCTGAAGCTTCTGTTATCTTCAGAATTATCAACACGAGTTTTATAAGCTTTCCAAATATTTTTCTTCAGCTTAAAATTGTAGATTCAAATTTTTATTTAATTTTAATCGATTAAATTTTATAGTTTAATCGCAAATTTTCAAAGTTATATCGGGGATTCAAATTAAATTACCGTTCAAATATCTAAAATTAATTAAATATTCTCAATTTAATTTGTTCAAAATTCTGGGTCGTTACAAAAATTTCGGACGTTATGGAACTGGTTTGGTTGAATTTTGAGACAGTTCAAATTTGGGACTTTATTGGATTTTTAAATCGTCAAAAATCAAAGGTGAGTGTTTAACCCACTCACAACTACTAAACCATCTTATGTTAGTTAAATTAAATTTATGATGTGATTAGAAATTTATTAATTGTTGTTTGGTATTTTAAATCGTCATTTAAATTTAATTTGAGTTTATTTGAATTGAATTGCCATTTAAATTAATATTGAATTTAATTGCCAGTTAAATACCTGATAATCATAACCAGTTTATTTGTTGTGATTTATTGGTTGATTTGAATGATGATTGTGAAGGATATTTAATTGTTGATATTTGGATGATTGGATATTATATTTATTTTATATGTTGTTATCACACTGCAAGTTCCCTTAGTTATTGTTAGAAAAATCATTATGAGTTGAAATGATACATACCCGAACGATCTGTTGATTAGGAAAAAATCATTATGAGTTGAAATGATAAACCCGAGCGATTTTATTGATTTTGAATTTATTCGGGATTGCGGGTTGAAATGATATATACCTGTAAATTTAAATTTATTGCGGGTTGAATGATATATATCTGTATCACTTGACCATAGGGTAGAAAATTATATACGGACACCGAATTGGTTAAATTAAATGATTTTAAATTCTTAATTTTTCAATCCAGTTAAATGATATTTTGGAATAAAATTTGAATTATATGAACTACGTTATTTTCAAAGTCCAAAGCTTTAAAATGTTGAAATTGAAATCAGTTTAATTGAATTGTTTAAAGAATTTTGAATTGAAATCTTAAAGTTGGATTTTGAAATATAAATGAAATTTATCAAAACTGAATTATTGTAAACGTTTGAATATTTAAACTTTGAAATATATTGAATTTGAAGTGGTTTAAATTGTAGTTCAAACTTGGATTTCAAATCGATATAAATTGAAATGGTTTTATGAGAATTTGGATTGAAAGATAAAAATTGAGTTTTGTTGATTTAAAATCTAGATATGGTCCAGATTTGTTGAAATGGAAGAAATAGTTTAATTTGATATTTTAAAATTAATTATTTTAATATAAACTGTTTAAAAAAAATCTATTAGTTTAAAATTTAGATTATTTAGAACTTCAAAACTATCTACAATATAATCCATTTCCATAATCAAACCATTTTATATTAAACTATTTTTAACTGTTTTAAAATCCTTAAACTATTTAAAACTATTAAACTATTTTAAAGCTAATTTAACTTTTAAACTATTTTAAACTATTTTTAAACTATTAAAACTATTTTAAACTATTTCTAATATATTAACTCTTTTAATATACAACCTATTTTAACATATAAACTATTTCTAATATATAAGCTATTTTAATCTATAATCATTTTTAAATCATAAATTATTTTATTATATATATTATTTAAAAAATTTAAACAACTTTATATATAAACTATTTTAATATATAACCTATTTTAAAAATATAAACCTTTTTAAAAGTATAACTATTCCAATATATAAACTACTTTCAATATTCAAACTGTTAAAGTGGGAACCGTTGTGATTTAAATTTAATTGATTTAAAGGAAATATTTTGATATGAGGGTTTAACCTATTTTGTGGTTTGATTTTGAAATGAATATGATTTCGAAAGTGATATGATTTCCAAAGTGAATATGATTTTCGAAAGTGATATGATTTTGATGTGAATATGATATTTTGATATCAATTATGAATCGTTTTGGAAATGTAAAATAACCAACCGGTGTGAAATAAGCGTTTGGTTGTTAAAGAGACCGGGATCAGATATTGTCAGACTCTCTGCCAATACCGAAAACCACATTAACAACTGTGCACGTGGTGGAGAATCCAGAATAAAGTAGGATGATTTGGCGAACGATTATGTATGAGGTATGAACGTAGCTCTAACTCCCTCGAGTCAGCTTGACGTGACTAAAACGGGAGCTATACCAGGCCAAGTGAGGTCGCTCCTCCGATCCGGCACATTTCTTCGATACCATATTATTACTTTGTGATTTATTTGGTGGCCACTCCACGATTTGATTATGGGGGTGTATTCCGGGGTGGGCGGTAGTAGCTGCTATGCGTTACCACCAGTCCGGGAGTGCAAACGGTAGAATCCTACCCTGGCATTGCCTCACGTGCCTTGTCACATGCCTTATTGCGCTCATTACGAGTTTGGTTTGTACCGTACCTATGGAGTGCTCCCCGAGTATCCCACCGGTTTGGTGGGGCTTACAGTATCTGTATATACTACGAGAATATTATAAAAATGTGTTAAAGGAGGATATGGATAACGCCTTAATGCTATTTTAATACTTTACTTTACTGTAGACATATTATAATAGCGTATATTACTACATAGTAGATAGTTTAACGGATCCTTAGAAGATAGAAATCCCGAACATCTCTTAAGTTATTGCACGCACGTTAGACATTAGATAGGAGATCTAAAATCCCGTAAACATCTCTGAAGCTGTTACACTCAAATTTATTTATTGTTGATTTAACTTACATAAGATCTTTTATCTCTGACTCGAGTGTTTTGTCTTTTCATTACGCTCGGGTCAGTCTGAGCTTTTCAGTGTATTGAAGATCATTTTATTTGGAGGATGAAGATGAAGATTTAGTATATTATTACTATTTATTATATTTATTCCACTACATCATGCTGTTCCGCTACATTATTTATTCATTCATGTTGTATGTGTAACTCTGATATGTGTTATGAAGTGTAATCAAAAGTATTTGTAAAACAGCTTCATGAACTGTTTATTTGATTATTATATTTTATCATTCCGTTGTGAGATTCTGTGTTTTGTTTTTCTTTCTTTTCTCTTCTTTTTCTTATTTACCCATAACAGTCCTCCATTTTGAATGGTTTGAGTCCGACATGTGTGTCTACTTTGGCACTCGGAGGGTGCAGGATGATAGCGGGTTCTCGCTTCTGGGTTTGGTAAAGAATGAATGAAATTATTGTAAAAGATTATTAATTTCTGTGTAATCAGAAATGATGAAAATTGTTAACTTTTAAAATCTGAATTTAAAGGTGATTTAATCAATATAAAATTATTTTATTTAATTAATGTGAAAATATCCATTTTGTCCACCGTCTCGGATTTCGATGAAACTAGTTTCATCGGATCCATAACAGTGAATTATTATAGGATTTCAAGTTTCGTAATGATCGCACTTGTCGTTTGATCGTGCGGGCTCGAAACGCGTAGAAATCTATTTAATGAATTCAATTTAAAATAAGCTAATTTTCACAGCTAACTTCTGTATACAATGGAATTGGTGCTTGGAAATAGTTCCATTGAGTTTAAAAATATCGAAAACGTCTATTTTGATATATAGGATGACCTACTTTCGTTTCGGGAACGTAACGGGCTTTTCCGGTCGTTATTGTCGTTTCGAACCAATTCGATATGTTATTCATTCTTATCTAGCCTTGTCCATATAAATAGATTTTGTTTCTCAACCCTAGCAGTCATTCAGTTTATTTTGTACATACATTCTCATTTCTTCCTTTCTTCCAATGGCGGAAACCAAATTCCAATTACAAACCCTAATTTCAAAATCAAAATCAATTTCAAATTTTCAACATCTCCAAACTAAATCGAATTATATATCGTTGGAAAGCTCTCGATGTGCGCAATCTACTGCAGCAATTCATTTTTCAATTTAGTGTATCGTTTGACCAGAAATCGTCGAAGAACCTCGGTCGTCCATTTCTTGGGTTTACGATCCAACGGTGGATCGTCGACCATTTGACGATCGGGGAGTGGCGTCAGGAAGAGGATGTCGAGCAGATCTTGGGGGTAGTCTTCGTTCATCCTAAAGTCAAACGAAATCGCCAGAAATCAAGAAAAAGGGCCACGTTGGCGGACAGGCGTGGGCACGCCAGGAGGGTGCGCAGGAGCATGGTATAGGCGGTTGGTGGTGGCGCGCCTCCTGGCGACGTTGGATCTGAGTTTGTCGAGCGAAGCAACGACAAAGTGGATGGGAAGGGTGGTGGCTGGTGATGCTCTCGATCTGACTAGGCCGTGTGGCGCATGCGATTAGGGTTAGCAAGGGTATGGAAATTACTGTAATGCCCACATTTTTTATTTAAAATTTAATTTCAAACGTTCTAACTATCATATCTTTTCTATACGAACTCGGTTTCACGTGTGGTTTCCTTCATTGTGATCTTATCAAAATTTCGGACGTCATGGAACTATTTTGGTTGAATTCTGAGACTGTTCAAATTTGGGCCTTTATTTGGATTTTTAAATCGTCAAAAATCAAAGGTGAGTATTTAACCCACTCACAACTACTAAACCATCTTATGTGTTAAATTAAATTTATGATGTGATTAGAAATTTATTGATTGTTGTTTGGTATTTTAAATCGTCATTTAAATTTAATTTGAGTTTATCTGAATTGAATTTCCATTTAAATTAATATTGAATTTAATTGCCAATTAAATACCTGATAATGATAGCCAGTTTATTTGTTGTGATTTATTGGTTGATTTGAATAATGATTGTGATGGATTTTTAATTGTTGATATTTGGATGATTAGATATTATATATATTTTATATGTTGTTATCACACTGCAAGTTCCCTTAGTTGTTGTTAGGAAAATCATTATGGGCTGAAATGATACATACCCGAACAATCTATATATTAGGAAAAAATCGTTATGAGTTGAAATGATAAACCCGAGTGATTTTATGGATTTTGAGTTTATTCGGGATTGCGGGTTGAAATGATATATACCCGTAAATTTAACTTTATTGCGGGTTGAAATGATATATATACGTATCACTTGTCCATAGGGTCGAAAATTATATACAGAAACCGGATTGGTTAAATTAAATGATTTTAAATTCTTAATTTTTGAATCCAGTTAAATGATATTTTGAAATAAAATTTGAATTATATGAACTATATTATTTTCAAAATCCAAATCTTTAAAATGTTGAAATTGGAATCGGTTTAATGAATTTGGAATTGAAATCTTAATGTTGGATTTTCAAATATAAATGAAATTTATCAAAACTGAATTATTGAAAACATTTGAATATTTAAACTTTGAAATCTATTAAATTTGAAGTGGTTTAAATTGTAGTTCAAACTTGGATTTGAAATCAATATAAATTAAAATGGTTTTATGAGAATTTGAATTGAAAGATAAAAATTGAGTTTTGTTGATTTAAAATCTGGATATGGTCCAGATTTGTTGAAATGGAAGAAATGGTTTAATTTGATATTATTTTCAAATTAATTATTTTAATATAAACTGTTTAAAAAAATATTATTTTAAAATTTAGATTATTTAGAATTTCAAAACAATTTAAAACTATTTTAAAGCTAATTTAACTTTTAAACTATTAAAACTATTTTAAACTATTTTTAAACTATTAAAACTATTTTAAACTATTTCTAATATATTAACTCTTTTAATATACAACCTATTTTAACATATAAACTATTTCTAATATATAAGCTATTTTAATCTATAATCTATTTTTAAATCATAAATTATTTTATTATATATATTATTTTAAAATTTTAAACAACTTTATATATAAACTATTTTAATCTATAACCTATTTTAAAAATATAAACCTTTTTAAAAGTATAACTATTCCAATATATAAACTACCTCCAATATTCAAACAGTTAAAGTTGGAACAGTTGTGATTTAGATTCAATTGATTTAAAGGCAATATTTTGATATGAGGGTTTAACCTATTTTGTGGTTTGATTTTGAAATGAATATGATTTAAAGTGAATATGATTTTGAAAGTGATATGATTTCGAAAGTGAATATGATTTCGAAAGTGATATGATTTTGATGTAAATATGATATTTTGATATCAATTACGAATTGTTTTGGAAATGTAAAATAACCAACCGGTGTGAAATAAGCGTTTGGTTGTTAAAGAGACCGGGATCGGATATTGTCATACTCTCTGCCTATACCGAAAACCAATTTAACAACTGTGCACGTGGTGGAGAATCCAGAATGAAGTAGGATGGTTTGGAGAACGATTATGTATGAGGTATGAACGTAGCCCTGACTCCCTCGGGCCAAATGAGGTCGCTTCTCTGATCCGGCACATTTCTTCGATACCATATTATTACTTTGTGATTTATTTGGTGGCCACCCCTCGATTTGGTTATGGGAGTGTGTTCCGAGGTGGGCGGTAGTAGCTGCTATGCGTTACCACCAGTTTGGGAGTGCAAACGGTAGAATCCTACCCTGGCATTGCCTCGCGTGCCATGTCACATGCCTCATCGCACACATTACGAGTTTGGTTTGTATCGTGCCTATGGAGTACTCCCTGAGTATTCCCCAGTTTGGTGGGGCTTACAGTATTTGTATAAACTACGGAAATATTATAAATATGTGTTAAGGGGGATATGGGTAACGCCTTAACGCTATTTTAATACTTTTGTTTACTGTAGACATATTATAATTGTGTATATTACTACATGTAGATAGTTTAACGAATCCTTAGGAGATGGAAATCCCGAACATCTGTTAAGTTATTGCACGCATGTTAGACACTTGATAGGAGATGTAAAATCCCATAAACATCTCTGAAGTCGTTACATCATATTTATTTATTGTTGATTTAACTTACATAAGATATTTTGGTTCTGACTTGAGTGTTTTGCCTTTTCATTACGCTCGGGTCAATCTGAGCTTTTAAGTGTATTGAAGACCATTTTATTTGGAGGATGAAGATGAAGATTTAGTATATTATTACTATTTATTATATTTATTCCACTGCATAATGCTATTCCGGTGCATTATTTATTTATTCTTGTTGTATGTGTAACTCTGATATGTATTGTGAAGTGTAATCAAATGTATTTGTAAAACAGCTTCATGAACTGTTTATTTGATTATTATATTTTGTCATTCCGCTGTGAGATTCTGTATTTCGTTTTTCTTTCTTTTCTCTTCCTTTTCTTATTTACTCCATAACAATCCTCCCTTTTGAATGGTTTGAGTCCGACATGTGTGGTTTATTGTCGATTTGAACCGTCCAAAAAGGTGGGTTGTTACAATGCTACAAACCAGAAAGCATCATCATCGAAACAAGGAATGGATACACCAACCTGTACTATTTCATATGAGGAAGGCCACGGTTGTGAAGAGATGGCGGCAGGTCGTCGAGGATGAACGAGGCAGCATAGAGGAAGTCAACAAGCTCGTTTATGGAAGTGGCTATTCTGGTGATCATCACCAAACCTGGCAAGGCCGACATCAACAAAATTGTGGTGATGAGAGGAGAAAGGAGATGGTAGCCTCGGCAGCCGAAGTTATCAGTGCATGGTGCAGTTCTCGATCAAAAGAAGGTGGCTGCAGGCGTCGACCAACACTAGGCGGCATCACAGGAGGAGCATGGCACCAGTGAACACCCATTGGCAAATTCTGCCAATGGTTTCACAAGGGTATGACCAACTCTGGTGGTTGTGCGGGCAGGGAGGGTCCATGTCAGTTTAGGGACGAGATAGGCTTCGAGTGTGTGGAGATTGGGTGTCATCGTGTTCAACTCAAAAGCGAAGATCGGTGAGGTGTTTGCGGCAGGTTCACATCGGTGGGGCACGTGGAGTGAGGTGGTGACTATGATGTCGAGCCATTTCAAGAAATGATGAATTGGGGATTTTATATTGGGGAGGGGTTGTTGTTACGTTCAAGTCAGATAGGGAAATATGTGCTGGGCTATTGATTTTTGAGGTGAGAAGATTATTTCATTGATTGTTAAGTCTTATTAAATATGTCATTAACTTTAAATGCTAGTATATTGACTGTATGGAATCTGAATAACCTGCGGATTGTTACTTTGGACTCGTATGGACAAGTAAAATGTTGTAGTGTAACTTGTCAATAACTTTGGCAAAGTATGAAATTACAACATATTAAAACGGACTGAATTTAATTATGTTATTTTAATAAATAACGTCATTAAATAAATTATACCTTCTTGGGTGTTAACTGTTTGGCCAAAAAAACACCATTCTATTAAAGTAAATCGAATAGAATAATTTGGACATCTGTTTAGTGAAATAAAGCACCATTCCGCTAGCTAAATTAATTGGATACCTCTTTAGTATAATAAATCACCGTTCTGCTATAATTAACTGGATAGGTTATATTTTGACATCTATTTGATAGAAGTAAACATAGTTCTGCTAATATAGTACTGAAGACACTTATTCACATACCAGTCGGTTAATATTGGATAAGTCTTGTATTAACAATTGATTGTTAATTATGAATTTAATTTACACATATGTCTGCCTATGTAAATACTAAGTATTGGAACTTGGAAAGTTTAATTAAAATAATAGGTAACTTTTTTAAGTACCATAATGGTGGCTAAACCTCTTTCTAAATATGAAATTTTAGTTATTGATCAATGTTATTTTAAAGATAATTATTATTTATTAATAAGGTTCTAAAGGTAATTATTATTTATTAATAATGTTTAGAAGATAGTTAATTATTTTTAATAATGATTTAAAGTTAATAATTTTATCAATATGATTCTTTAAAGTTATTTCTTAAAGTTATTTAAGAATATTTAATTATTTATATAAATTTATTTAAATATATTTTGATTATTAATTAAAATTATTTAATTATATTGATTTAATTATATTTTATTATTATTTAAAATTTAATTAATTACTATATTTATATTGTTTTAATTTTTAATTAATTATTATATTAATAATGTTTTGAACTTAATTTATTAATTTAATAATATTTTTTAAATTTATTATTTCACTAATGTTGTTTTAAGATAACTGATTGTTTTAGTAATGGTGTTTTTAAATAATAAATTGTTTAATAAAGGATTACTTTTTATAAAAAGGATTTATCAAAGGGGTTTATAAATTGGGAAGAGGCTTTGGTATTGGGAAAAGAAGTTTGGTTTCTAAATGATTTCGGAAAGGAGATTTACAAATAAGATTTAGGGAGGAAGTTTTACAAATGGTTTTTCGAGATTTATAAAGAGTATTTTATAAATAAACTTGGAGATTTATAAAAAGTATTTAATAAATAAATTAGAGATTCTTCAAGACGTTTTATAAATAGATTTGGGAATTTATAAAGGAGATATTTATAAAATAAAGAGATTTAAGAAAAGAAATAGTATTTTGGGTTACTATTATCTTCATTTTAACGACATTTGGGTTCAACCATTTGAATATGATTTTGGGAATAGGAAACCTTTCTAAATGTTTTGTAATTATACTTATACCATTTTATAAGTATGTGGAAATATTTTCCAAGTTTGAAAAAGAAATAGTGTGTGAATATACATATACCAGTGAGATAAGTATATGAATATTATAATAAATATTTGAAAAGTGATTTCAAATTAATGAAAGATTAATTTACGGGCTTAGTGTTTTCCATGGGAAATGTAACTTCTGTTTGAGTGTTTATTTAATTGATAGTTAAACATCCGACTATCGACAACTTTCCATAAAATAAATAATCCTTCTTAATTTTAGTGGAAGGGAAATATTGTTTCCCTACTTAACACCGAAGGATGTAACTCTGGAAATATCTAAGGAAAACATGTGGATTATATGGTACGGTTACCATCGATGGTGCTATACTGTATGTATAAACTCGTTTTGTTCTCCTAGGACAAATGATAAGGTAATTCGTCCACTTAAATTGTGACGACCGCCCATGACCCCTGCACCGAATCTAGAGAAAGAGCGCTGTAAAGTGTGCCAGGCGACCATGGACGATTGTCAAGGTAAGATTAAAACAACAGAATCTATCGTATTACTCACAGCGCATGGACAAAATACAATAGAACATATGTATAGTGAAGCTTTACAGAACAAAATGACATCTTATAAAACTCCATAATAGTTGAATACAAGCATTTATATAGTCAATACATCCAGCCTCACTACAAATCTCTCAGAGAATACAAAACAGCGGAATATCCAGTACATATAAGAAGATAATATGCAATCTTCTAGCTCGTCTTCGATATCAGCATCGTGAGAAGAGAACAGCACCTGTCACCTGCTACCTAGTCTGCCCGTCCCAAAATGGACGAACAGCCCAAGGCAATAAGAATTTAAAACATAAAGCCTTGAGTCAGACAACAGTCTTAGTGAGCAGTAAATTAACTAACAACATACCAAAAGAGCATAAAGGAAAAGGAATAGGAATACAACCCTCCCACTCCAACCTCATTCTACAGTGATAGCCCCCAGACACACACTAAGCAGAAGCAACATAGCAGAGCATACAATTTAAAGTAAAACTACTATCACTCGAGTCAAGGGCGATGTTTTCCAAGTACCAAGGCCTAAATCAGATAAGCACCCAGAAAATACCGCTCTTGAGTCCGAATGACGATACAACCAAACATCCATGACTCTGGCTATCACTGTTATCATTGCTTCGATATCACCGTTAATTGAATGACCGGCACATTCTTTCAGCCGTCCGTCAAGGGCTAATGGAAACCCCGGTTCTAGACATAACTCCCGCACGTCGTCGCAGCCCGTGCCTAGGACTATCGAATCTGCCCAGAGTACTCGACCATCAACAGTTGGCCGTTGGGACTATCGAATCTGCCCAAACGTACTCTTGCTTAGAGCATGCTAGAACCTTCAACAACGATGCTATCCAAGCCTCCTAGTCATCCTCCTCGACGACTATTCTCATATCCATTCATTATCTTCAACTCGAATCATATCACCGAGTTATCATCATGCTTGGAATGATCCCGTCTGGATTAGACCAAGTCTTCATCATATGATTGCCTCGCTTCATTACATCCTCGCAAAGCCTCATCTCATCATTACATCATCAAATCTATGCATAAGAGCTTCATCATCCCGCTACATATGCCACGAGCAGCTTTTCCAATTCAAGAGCCTTTCCCTTAGCTTTTGAATCACCTTCGATCTAAATCTAATCATCAATCATCTAGTTCATAACAATCAATCAAATCAAACATCAATCCAAGCAATCAAGCATTCAAAAATGATCTAAGTAGACAATTATAACAATAATGGCATTTTCGTAATTAAAGAGTTGAAAGTCCAATAAGCATGAAAACATGGATTATATCTCTACAAACTTGATGAATGAACTTGCATAGGTTAACATATGATGAAATGGATGTAACATCATCATGAACAATGGATCTATATGGATCTACACATAGGATGAAGAAAATGCATGGAAATCACTATTTTAACACCAAATCGGGCCAACAATCCGATATACTCCTTTGGATCCGTGTGAGAGATAATCACCACTCACCAAATCGCCTAAACAATCCAAAAGATATCAACTTCAGATCTGGTCAGCGAAGAACTAAGCTAGATCTATCACAAATCCGCTTCAAATGAAGAAATCTCTCTTGAAAAGATGAAGATCTTCAATCTAAGCTCTTGAATCTTCAATCTTGATCTTCGATTTGGATGGATGGAAGCACTAGATTAAAGTGGAGAAAAGAAGTGAAGAAGTGTAGAAGTCGAGCTCTCAAAATGGCAGCACTTCGTCGCTTCAAAAAATCCGGATCCCAAAAAGTGAGAACAACCCCTCCTATTTATAGCTGAAATCTGTCCTTAAGTCGAAATCTGGCTATCTCCCTAAGTCGTTTCCGACCTAAGACTCTCCGACCTAAGCTTCTCCGACCTAACGACTTAGCCAGACCCAGCGACTCATCACACGCGCGACCTAACCTCTTACGCGCTTAGCGACCTAACAGGCCTTCCCATCTTACGACCTAACGATGTTACGACCTAACACTTAACTCCTAGGTCGCTTTCGTCTTAAAGCATAGGCTACGACCTAACACTTAAACTATCTAAGCGACTCAACAACCTACGACTCAGTTGGGTTGCGACCTAACAACTTAGGCTCCTACGCGACCTAACACATGTCGACCTAAAACAACATACGACCTAACAGTTAGATCCACGCGACCTAACACTTAAACTATTCTAGCGACCTAACAACTCACGCGACCTACGACTCAGCAAACTCGCGACCTAACACACACGCGACCTAACCATCTTAGGTCGTCTACGACCTAACTCAACACAGATCTAACGACCTAACTACGCTAACACTTAGGTCGGTCAATCCCATAGGTCGCTAACTCCTATAGGTCGCAAACTGCTTATTCCCTAAGTCGTTAACTCTACTAGGTCGCTAACTCGAACTGCCGACCTAACACTTAGGTCGCTCACACATTTTCTTAGGTCGCCTGAACCTCTTAAGTCGGTCACGACTTAGCTCTTAGGTCGTCCACGACCTAGGACTTAGACAAATTTCCCCAAAAATCTGAAATGACTTAAAAATGCAAAAATTCCAGATTTTGACGAACTTGTCGATCCGTAAAAATACGGGTCGTTACATTCTCTCCCCCTTAGGAATTTCGCCCCCGAAATTCCAAGCAATCAAAACTATTCTGTACGCCTACCATCCATAGCAATCAACAAACCATGCATCCAATTCTAACTTAGCGTACAGAATTCTAAAATTAGAACAAGTTACAATATCGTGAGATGACACGACACCTTAGGGCCATACCTTGAAGAGTTCTGGATGAGCTGCTTTCATCCTCTCTTCCACCTCCCACGTACAGTCGTTATCATCTTCACTCCATTGTATCTTGAGCAACTTAACTACCTTTCTCCTAAGCTGTTTCGTGTCGGTTTCAACAACACGAAGCGGCTTACGAGGTCTTCTATCGACTGGATCAACTTCTAAGTCTTCACAGCTATCAGCAGAAACCACTGTATTCGAGTCGTGCACATACTTCCGTAGATATGATATATGAAAAACATTGTGCACACTCGACATCTTCTCTGGTAACTCCAATCTGTAAGCGAGCTTTCCAATTCGCTCGATAATCGGGAATGGTCCAACAAATCTCGGAGTCAATTTTCCTTTCTTCCCGAATCGGATAACATTCTTCAGTGGAGAAATCTTCACAAAAACCATATCTCCCACGTCGAATTCCAAATCCTTTCGACGCTTATCAGCATAACTCTTCTGACGGTCTTGGGCTGCCTTCATTCGTTGCCGAATGATCTCTATGCAATCCGAAGTCTGTCGAATCATCTCTGGCCCAAGTATCAACTTTTCTCCAGTTTCCAACCAACATGTCGGAGAGTTACACGGTCTTCCATACAATGCCTCATACGGTGCCATACCAATGCTTGACTGGTAACTGTTGTTGTACGCAAACTCCACCAAATGAAGGTGATCTTCCCATGATCCTCCGAAGTCCAAAACACATGCTCTAAGAAGATCTTCCAAAACTCGGTTGACTCTCTCGGTCTGACCATCTGTCTGAGGGTGATAAGCTGTACTCAAACACAACTCGGTTCCCAAAGCTTCCTGGAAGCTCTTCCAAAATCCACTAGTGAACAATGGATCTCGATCGCTCACTATACTCTTCGGAATACCATGGAATCGAACTATCCACTTCACATACAACTCAGCCAACTTTGATGCAGTCCTAGTCGATCGAACAGGAATGAATCGTGCACTCTTAGTCAGACGATCCACAATGACCCAAATCCCTTCATTTCCCGTTCTGGTTCTAGGCAATCCATCAATAAAATCCATCGACACTTGTTCCCACTTCCATGTAGGAACTTCTAAGGGTTGAAGCAATCCACTTGGCTTCTTCTGTTCAGCTTTAACCAACTGGCAGTTCATACACTTGGAAATAAAATTTCCAACATCCTTCTTCATGCCTTCCCAATAGTAGGTTCTCTTCATATCCCAATACATCTTATTTCCACCTGGATGAATTGTCAACTTCGAGTGATGACTTTCCTTCAGAACTTCACTCCTCAATTCATCTATATCGGGAACAACTAGTCGTCCTTGCTTCCGAAGCCAACCCTCTCGATCGACCTCGAATCCTTTATCCTTTTCTGGATCCAATCCAGATTCCAATTCACGGATAATCTTGACAAGCTTACCATCTCGCTTTTGGCTCTCACCAATCCTTTCCACAAGAGTGGGTCTTATTGATAAGTTTGCCAACATCTCAGGTTCCAACTCGCATCTAAGCCTGAAGTCAAACCCAGCTAAATACTCGAGACTCTTCCATTCTGAAAACATGGCTCCCAATCCTGCATGTCTCCGACTTAACGCATCAGCCACTGCGTTACCTTTTCCTGGAGTATAAGCTATACCAAAGTCATATGATGCCAAAAACTCTAGCCAACGTTGCTGCCGAAGATTCAAATCCTTTTGGGAGAAAAGATACTTCAACGACTTGTGATCTGTAAACAACTCGAATCGAACTCCCAACAGATAATGCCTCCACATCTTCAGAGCAAATACAATCGCCGCCAATTCCAAATCATGAGTTGGGTAATTCCTTTCATGCGGCTTCAGTTGTCGACTGGCATACGCAACAACTTTATCCTTCTGCATCAGCACTGCTCCAAGTCCAGTACCACATGCATCGGTGTAAACCACCATCTCATCATTCCCACTTGGAATAGTCAAAACAGGAGCACTCGTCAATCGCTCTTTCAGGATTCCGAAAGCTTGCTCACACTTAGCATCCCAACTGAACACTTTGTTCTTCTTCGTCAATCCTGTTAATGGTGCAGCTACCTTGGAGAAGTCTTTGATAAACCGTCGATAATATCCTGCTAATCCAAGAAAACTCCTCACATCTGACGCATTCTTAGGTCTAACCCAATCCTGGATTGCTGCCACCTTAGCGGGATCAACCGCTATTCCATTTCCAGAAATCACATGGCCTAAGAACCTCACTTCACTCTTCCAGAAGTGACACTTCGAAAACTTAGCCTTCAGCTGATGTTTCCGCAAGATTTCCAAAACAATACGCAAGTGCGTCTTGTGCTCTTCTTCCGTTCTGGAATAAATCAGAATGTCATCCACGAACACAAGTACGAACTTGTTCAACTGATCTCTGAACACTCTATTCATAAGATCCACAAAATATGCTGGCGCGTTAGTCAATCCAAACGGCATTACCAGCCACTCAAAGAAACCGGATGGTGTTCGAAAAGCAGTCTTCGGCACACTATCCTTAGCAACTCTCAACTGGTGAAATCCCGTTGCCAGATCCATCTGAGAAAACACCTTAGCTTCGTGAAGCTGATCAAACAAGTCATCTATTCTCGGCAATGGATACTTGTTCTTCTTAGTCACCTTATTCAGCTCACGATAATCGACACACAATCTCAATGATCCATCTGCCTTGGTTGCAAACACAACTGGTGCACCCCACTCGGACACACTACGCCGAATGAATCCTTTCTGAAAAAGGTCGTCAACTTGCACCCTCAACTCCTGCTGTTCCCTAGGCGCCATCCGCCTAAGAGGCATCACAACAGGTCTGGCTCCTTCAACTAGATCTATACGAAACTCGATCTCTCTATGCGGCGGCAACCCTTTGACTTCGTCAAAGACATCCTCGAATCCATTAGCGATCGGTACTGATGACAGTCCATCCCGTGGAACAACTAGCGAATACATGAAGCTCATGAAGACGCCTTCTTCATGCTTACATCGTATCACAATCTTTCGCCCCTCCACATTCTCGACTGTCACTTCCAACCTTTCGCAATCAACCTTAGCCGCATACCTCCTAAGCCAGTCCATACCCAAGATAATTCCGAACCCCGCAAAGTTCAGAACAAAGCAATCACAAACAAAAGAGCAACCATGACTCGACACAACTAGACCACGGCATAACATACACAAACAAGACGAACCCCCAACTGGATTAGTCACTACCAATGGCCTATCGACAATATCCGGCTTCAAACCTAACCGGCCTACTAGTTCATTACAAACAAACGAATGCGATGCTCCAGTATCAAACAAAACTCTAACTGGAATACCACATAGGAAAAGAGTACCTTGAACAACCACACTCTTTCCCTTCTCTTCAGCAGTAGGAGCTTTCGAAGACGACGGAACAGCTCCCAAAGCATAGGCTTGCACAATCTGCCTGTCCTTCCTCGGTTCTGGACAATTCTTCCTGAAATGTCCCGGCTTGTCACAGTTGTGACACTTCATCGGTGCCTTCGGATTCTTACAATCCTTAGAGAAATGGCCCTTCTGCTGACAATTGTAGCAAGTCACCTCGCCTTTCGGCTTCTTCTGGCCATCCTTACCCTTCTGCTGCTGCTGCTTCCTCTTCTGGTTTCCACCTTGCTGTGGTTTAGATTCCCCCTTGGTCACAGCAACAACAGATCCTTCCTTAGGAAACAGACTCTCATGCCTAAGAGCTTTCTCCACAAGCTTCTCAAATGAATCGTCCAAATGATCCACCAACTGTCTCCCAAGATAACTATCCAAGCCGGTCACAAACTTCTCATTCTTCTGATAAGCAGATTCAATATATGACCGAGCATACTTGGACAAAGCTTCGAACTCAGAAACATACTCAAGAACAGATCTTCCACCCTGCTTGAGCTCTACAAACTTCTTGAACAGAACAGACTTCTGAGCTGTAGAAATGAACTTAGCTTCAAATCTGACTTGGAATTGCTCCCAAGTAATCTCTTCTTCCGGAGTAGTGATGGTAATAGAGTTCCACCAATCAGAAGCTCTCCCTTGAAGCTGCCTCGATGCCAACTTCCTCTTAGTTGCATCATCAATTCCCAAATCTCCAAAAATCCTTCTACAAGCATCTATCCACCTCTGGACTTCAATGGTAGATTCTGTTCCCAAGAAAACCTTCCCTCCAAGAGCAGTATAATCCTTGCACAGCTTAGCAAAATCCACTGGTTTCGGAGTTTGGACTTGAACTCCAACATCAACTGCCGCCCCCGGAACTGGTATCCTTCTCATGATCGAAGTCATCATAGCTTCGAACATGGCTGCATAATCAGCAGTCTCTTCAGTAGCACGACCTCCCCTAGCAGCTGGTCTCCCTCTTCGACTCATTCTCAATATCTATAAAAAGGAATGATTAGAACATCTAGAGAAACAACTGCATAAAGGACTCAAACTCTACTAAGCTACTATATTATATATAGTATTCATCCATCAAAATACAATTACGTCTCTCATACGTAGTTACGACAGCGAGCGTTGGGTAAAATCGATTAACCAATGCTCTGATACCAAATGTGACGACCGCCCATGACCCCTGCACCGAATCTAGAGAAAGAGCGCTGTAAAGTGTGCCAGGCGACCATGGACGATTGTCAAGGTAAGATTAAAACAACAGAATCTATCGTATTACTCACAGCGCATGGACAAAATACAATAGAACATATGTATAGTGAAGCTTTACAGAACAAAATGACATCTTATAAAACTCCATAATAGTTGAATACAAGCATTTATATAGTCAATACATCCAGCCTCACTACAAATCTCTCAGAGAATACAAAACAGCGGAATATCCAGTACATATAAGAAGATAATATGCAATCTTCTAGCTCGTCTTCGATATCAGCATCGTGAGAAGAGAACAGCACCTGTCACCTGCTACCTAGTCTGCCCGTCCCAAAATGGACGAACAGCCCAAGGCAATAAGAATTTAAAACATAAAGCCTTGAGTCAGACAACAGTCTTAGTGAGCAGTAAATTAACTAACAACATACCAAAAGAGCATAAAGGAAAAGGAATAGGAATACAACCCTCCCACTCCAACCTCATTCTACAGTGATAGCCCCCAGACACACACTAAGCAGAAGCAACATAGCAGAGCATACAATTTAAAGTAAAACTACTATCACTCGAGTCAAGGGCGATGTTTTCCAAGTACCAAGGCCTAAATCAGATAAGCACCCAGAAAATACCGCTCTTGAGTCCGAATGACGATACAACCAAACATCCATGACTCTGGCTATCACTGTTATCATTGCTTCGATATCACCGTTAATTGAATGACCGGCACATTCTTTCAGCCGTCCGTCAAGGGCTAATGGAAACCCCGGTTCTAGACATAACTCCCGCACGTCGTCGCAGCCCGTGCCTAGGACTATCGAATCTGCCCAGAGTACTCGACCATCAACAGTTGGCCGTTGGGACTATCGAATCTGCCCAAACGTACTCTTGCTTAGAGCATGCTAGAACCTTCAACAACGATGCTATCCAAGCCTCCTAGTCATCCTCCTCGACGACTATTCTCATATCCATTCATTATCTTCAACTCGAATCATATCACCGAGTTATCATCATGCTTGGAATGATCCCGTCTGGATTAGACCAAGTCTTCATCATATGATTGCCTCGCTTCATTACATCCTCGCAAAGCCTCATCTCATCATTACATCATCAAATCTATGCATAAGAGCTTCATCATCCCGCTACATATGCCACGAGCAGCTTTTCCAATTCAAGAGCCTTTCCCTTAGCTTTTGAATCACCTTCGATCTAAATCTAATCATCAATCATCTAGTTCATAACAATCAATCAAATCAAACATCAATCCAAGCAATCAAGCATTCAAAAATGATCTAAGTAGACAATTATAACAATAATGGCATTTTCGTAATTAAAGAGTTGAAAGTCCAATAAGCATGAAAACATGGATTATATCTCTACAAACTTGATGAATGAACTTGCATAGGTTAACATATGATGAAATGGATGTAACATCATCATGAACAATGGATCTATATGGATCTACACATAGGATGAAGAAAATGCATGGAAATCACTATTTTAACACCAAATCGGGCCAACAATCCGATATACTCCTTTGGATCCGTGTGAGAGATAATCACCACTCACCAAATCGCCTAAACAATCCAAAAGATATCAACTTCAGATCTGGTCAGCGAAGAACTAAGCTAGATCTATCACAAATCCGCTTCAAATGAAGAAATCTCTCTTGAAAAGATGAAGATCTTCAATCTAAGCTCTTGAATCTTCAATCTTGATCTTCGATTTGGATGGATGGAAGCACTAGATTAAAGTGGAGAAAAGAAGTGAAGAAGTGTAGAAGTCGAGCTCTCAAAATGGCAGCACTTCGTCGCTTCAAAAAATCCGGATCCCAAAAAGTGAGAACAACCCCTCCTATTTATAGCTGAAATCTGTCCTTAAGTCGAAATCTGGCTATCTCCCTAAGTCGTTTCCGACCTAAGACTCTCCGACCTAAGCTTCTCCGACCTAACGACTTAGCCAGACCCAGCGACTCATCACACGCGCGACCTAACCTCTTACGCGCTTAGCGACCTAACAGGCCTTCCCATCTTACGACCTAACGATGTTACGACCTAACACTTAACTCCTAGGTCGCTTTCGTCTTAAAGCATAGGCTACGACCTAACACTTAAACTATCTAAGCGACTCAACAACCTACGACTCAGTTGGGTTGCGACCTAACAACTTAGGCTCCTACGCGACCTAACACATGTCGACCTAAAACAACATACGACCTAACAGTTAGATCCACGCGACCTAACACTTAAACTATTCTAGCGACCTAACAACTCACGCGACCTACGACTCAGCAAACTCGCGACCTAACACACACGCGACCTAACCATCTTAGGTCGTCTACGACCTAACTCAACACAGATCTAACGACCTAACTACGCTAACACTTAGGTCGGTCAATCCCATAGGTCGCTAACTCCTATAGGTCGCAAACTGCTTATTCCCTAAGTCGTTAACTCTACTAGGTCGCTAACTCGAACTGCCGACCTAACACTTAGGTCGCTCACACATTTTCTTAGGTCGCCTGAACCTCTTAAGTCGGTCACGACTTAGCTCTTAGGTCGTCCACGACCTAGGACTTAGACAAATTTCCCCAAAAATCTGAAATGACTTAAAAATGCAAAAATTCCAGATTTTGACGAACTTGTCGATCCGTAAAAATACGGGTCGTTACATAAATGGTTAGGAGGTGATTCTGCTCTTATGTATTGTTTGATTATTTCCGAAGAAATGGAGTTGAGTTTATCGGAATTAACGATTTGGTTTTGGGATGATCGGTAAGCGGGAAGAGTGTACTAATATGAGATGACTCTATATCGTAATCACTCCAAAGCCATATGCATGTTCTACATTTTGGAAGAGATTCGTGCTGATGGAATCAAGCCATCTAAGTGCAAGCGCTAATTGCTTCTAATCCTGAGGGTGATTCCAAATTAGATGTAGTAGAAGTAGTGCTTTTGGATTGTTCTTATCCTGAACAACTTATATGGATGAATGCTAGCATTGCGTTGATGCCTGGAGGGCAGTATTAGCATTCCAAGTGGGAATTGCTAAGAGGAAAAGGTAAAGCATGACCTCACAAGCCTCACAACCGGGAATGGAAAAATCAGGGGATGCAACAGAGTTATATGGGTAGCTCCCATTAGGTGCATCATTCCTCTATCCATATCGGTTTCCTCGGAGTTGGTATGCACGTAGGTACTGAGGGGCAAATTAAGGCAGCCATGGTTTCGAGAGATGATGTAATCTAGCCTGTCATGTTAAAGGGGCAGCCGGCTCTGTGTAGCAGAGGTGTAATGGGTTGCATCCTAAGGTACATTTTTCTAGATGTGCACTTTCAGAAGGTAGTCCCTTGCCTTGCCATGATGGAATCCAATTCCTTATACAAGTCTTACGGCTTTGATTGTAGAACCTAGTATGTTAGAATGTAATTCATGTTACCATTTTGGCTATGATTAAATATTTACAATAAAACCCTAGACACTGTTATAATATCACTGGACTTTATAGTTAAAAAATGGTTTGGTTATCGTGAGATAAAAACTCATCTATGATTTTGTGCGGCGTGGTTTTACGAGATACCTTTTACTTTCAAAGGGTTTCAATTATAGTAATCAATATGATTTGATTCAAGTTTTCTCATGCTCGTTTTACCAGACTGACCAGGGCGTTGTTTCCTATAATAATCGGGTCAGGCGAGCATATTTTTCAAATTTAGTTGGATGCTTTGGAGCTTCAGGAGATGAGCTGGATTATCCAAGACGTATTCATGTATCTTTTATCTTCCACTGTTCTGTTTATTTTGTTCTTGACTGTATTTTTCTGCAATTGTAAGGACATGCTATTATAACTATCTAGGTTCATAATAGGTTAGTGTACTCTGATTTTTTATGTATAATAAAGTTGATTTCTTTTTGAAAAGATTTTGTGTATATTATATATTGTTCTTGTCACGATATTGAGATTCTGTTTTGTCTTTTCTTTCTTTCACCCTAATAATCTGTCTTTCCGGCACTTGGATGTTCGGCACGTGAATACCAAGGATGTATTAATGTCGATTCTTAGGGTCGAAAAGGCAAGTTGTTACACCATTGTTGGATCTGAGCCAGCTAGAAGCGTGTTAAATAGGGAAATTTCAAAAACTATTCCATTTTGTATCATTGTTAGGCCCATGAAGGTTTATTGATTTTAGACCAAATTTAAAATCCATTTAAGGTAAAATCTTTCTTAATTTTATTTGTTTAAAAATGAGCTTAATAATAGATTTATTTTAATCAAATTGATTTATATATAAAATATAGTATATAAAGTACGCTCATATGTGTGTATGTAATAGTTATTTGTTTTGTATTATTATTTTGGTAAGTAAAGAGTCAAATTCTAATTTACGGGATGCTAATTAATATGTCATAATTGTTATGAATATGGAATTAATTATGAATCACACCTACTGCTTTTAACTTGACCAAATTTTTACTTGGTATGTTTTTGAGTATATTTGAATATACTCATATGAGTGTACTGCAAGTACGACATATAGCAGTACACATGGTTCATGTGTGCGTTTTTAGGTAATGAAATTTACACCATAACAGACACATTTGCCCCCTTTTATATATGCCTTTGTTTTTCGTGGTTTTATTATGAAATTGTATAAAATAATAATTATATATGTATATATATACATCTTAAATTTAATTTGACTAATTTTATATGTTTTAGAATTAAAATTTACAATTTGAAAACTAGCCTTGACTTAGGAAGAATTCAAAATTAGACCTATGATTCTAAAAGAAATTCCTTTTATAAGTTTTGAATTAAAATAATGTGTGTGTGAGTGTATAATAATAATACAATGTATTTTTTATGCGAAGACAACATATACATATAAAAATTATATACAATTTTATATAACAACTTCAAATAATTAATGTATGTAGTTTGCTTATGTTTATATATGTGTGTGTATGTGTATAATATGTTATAAGATTATTTTAACTAATTAAGATAGTTTTAAATCTAATATTTTTTAAACGCTTTCAAGTTGATGTTGTTATGAATACTATTATTATTATTATTAAACATTAATTTCCAAAACAATAGATCAGACAACATATGATATATAAATTCATTGTATAAGATAAGGGATCTAAACTATACTAACATGATGTAATCCATAATCAAAATAAGATTCGATAATTATAATATGAAGTAGCCTAAGATTCACACTTTGAATGATTGAACAACTCCTAGATTTAACCGAATCAGCCTTTGAATTTTGCTACGATCTAGAAATGAACACCATCTTATATTAATTTATATTTCTTTTGCTCTGCTATTAGGGATTTATGGCCTTGGAGCCACAGAATTTTTCGTTGGAATAAACAAGAGAGGAGAGCCCAGAACAACGAAATTAGTGTGCTTAAGTAGGCATTTAAGAAGAGGAAAAGGTGGAGGAATTTTCTCCTTTCTTTACTCATTCATATAATACCATTTCAAAATAATTTTTGAATACTCAAACCCTATCTAGCCATGTTATTTTTAGCTAGAATAAACTAGAGGATGAAAGGCAAAACAATGATAATTAATGTATTTAGGTAGTCATTTAAGAAGAGGAAAAGATGAAGGATTTTTCTCCTTCCTTTACTCATTCTTTTAATACCATTTCAAAACTATTTTGAACATTCAAACTCTTCCTCCCCTAAACACTTAGGCCAGCCATTATGTGCCTCAGAAAGTTTTCAAAAATCACAAAATCCATTTAATAATCAATCAATTTAATTCAAATTTAAATATTTATCAGTATCGTATATCGATGTGTACATATACAACTTTTATATATGCACTTTATTAAGTACTAATGGCATTCAAAATCAAATAAAATTTAAAAATTAATATTTCACAAATATTAGTTAATTTAGTTAATTTACAATAGTTATGCGGCTCAAATGTGTAAATTGATTCGGCGATTAATATGGAACAATTCGAATATTAACGTTCACAAATCTCCTTTGCTAATGATATGATAGTTTGGTCGAATTTATCGCTCACACAGCATTTCGATAAAATCCAGTTTTACTATTTTAAGCAGTATCATATAGTAACGATTGTTTACACCAATTTTTTTTGTCGAACCAGTATCACTGTAGGACCTATGAAATTTGGTTTTGGTCAAGATTCCAATATCCTCAACATTCAACTCGGTTAGTCTAAATACAAAATCCTTAGTTTAATAATAAAATCCATTATTAATCGTAGTGCTCTGGCTAAAGACTTTAACTTTGAGTTGACTATAGTTTACAGTGATATTAACCACTTATAACCGAGGAGTCAAATTCTTTAATGAATAGTTTTTCACTTCCAAGGCTTTAACTCAGACCCAACTATAATTGCTCGATGGATAGCTATGCAATGATATTAGTATAATCAAAGTGCAGTATCCAAATTGAAGTTCCACGATATTCTTGAGGGAACTATGTATCATTGTCACATCGAGATCTCTTGTTTGACCTTAGCTGCAATTAACTAATAGGAAAACCTCAAGTGAGTCATTCCATGGTTATCCAATATCTATCATTCTTAACTTCTTAGTGTCCCTAGCGGCCATGAGTAAGACACTTCCCAACATTTGGAGAACGTTACATACTCTGGTCTCAACGAATGAATCGACGTCCTTTCTTGAAACATCCTGACAAGGAATATTTAAAACAATATGTTATTTTTTAATGTGATAAAATATCATGATTACAACCATTTGTAATAATTATCACATAACATATTATTTAAAGATCTTCTATTTACATATATACTTTAAATTAATTACTTGATTATTTATATCATAATATAATAAAGTATATTATAGAAATCAAACACATTTATTATAAACAAGATTGGTTATTAAGTTAGGTATATGTAACAAATTACATTTACCCCTAGGGTATACTCCTAACTCTATCAATCTCCTAGTCACAATTGGGGTCTGTTATGGGATCTTATTCCAACTCCTTTCGTCGGTTCTTAAAAACGAATTGGGGCAATCCCTTAGTGAATGGGTTTGCTATAATATTTTTATTATCTACTCTGTTAATTAACTCTTTCTGATGTTGATAAACTGCATTTATCATATGGAACCCTTTGGTTTATATTTTTTGACTTCTAATGAGCTTTAGGTTGTTTTACAAATTATATCACAACATTGTTATCATATAAGAATGTCATGAGATTCTCAACATTTGGAATCACCCCCAACTCAGTTATCAATTTGTGCATTTATTTAGAATTCATTTATTGCAGCACTATTCAAGGAGAAGTACTTAGCCGTTGGTTAAATCATCCACTACTTATTGTTTGGAACAATTCCAACTTGAAGTTCTTAAGTTAAGATTGAAATAAATATAGGATTGACATACTATACACAATATCAGGTACAAAGTTCGAGTCTGTGCACTCCTTCATAAAGAGTTTATTATTTCTATAAACAATTCTCTAATGTCTTGTAAATACTCAAGAACACTAAACTATCATATAGTAATCTTAACAAGGACTTGATACTTGCTCTTTGCATAAAAAACAAAAGCTAAATGAGGTACTGTAGACAAATACAGCATGTACAATAATGCATAAAAAATCATCATACATGCTCTAAACTAAACATTTTAATATGGTGTCTGTGTATATCATTTTGGGACAATCCCAACATCCTTTTGTACTAATTATAAAAGAAGTCCATTTCAAATCCAATATCGTGAATAAAATTACCAAACTAAAATGATTTTAACACAAGTACGTTGTTAACAATCATAAGTTTGTTGTTTACTTATAGTTTTGAAACACTTTAGTAACTTTATAGTTCTTTCTTACAACACGCACTTCCTTTACATTTTAATTGAAATTTGTACTTTTTAATTTTTCTATCAAAATAAGTGCTCAACTCCGATGCTTGTTGAACGATACTTTTATATAAGTTCTTGGATCCTATCCAGTAACCCACAAACTCAAAATCGCTCCCACTAACTTCGAGGTACTTCATTTTATAAATGTAGATAGCATATTCTAAATTATTATTTGGAGTTTCTATTTTAACATACATTCACTAGAACCTAAAATCATATCGAATGATATTTTTTGAGTAAAATTTGAATTAATTTAAGTATATGGAATGATGAACCTTTTATGTTAATTTCAATGCTTGACATTTATGATATTATTCTATCGATGTAGCTTACCATATCCTAACTGTTTTGATCTTCTTGACACTTTTGTGAACGATGGATCATATCCTTTCTTGTACAAGAATCAAAATTATGTTTTGTTAATGTAATTGGAATCCATTATAGATTTGTGCGTCATGCCATATCGTAGATTCAATAATCTTTATGGCTTATTGACAATTGACGAAATTCTTTTCTCGACATCGATAAGAATATCATAGTTTATCTTTAATGTGTGAGAGTTCTTATTAGACATTCTAAATAGTTGTGTCCATTTAGATTTGTTTAACCTCATTTCAATTAGTCTTATCTTTGGATCATATCCCGGTCCGTTTTACTATCAATAAGTTCTATAAAAAATTCCTTTGTCATGAAGTTGTTGTTCCTTGAAACAACAACTGTCTCTCAATGCAATGGAATTGGTATTCATAAACATTTTTTGAATTACTTATATATATGTATAAAACTGATTTTGTTTCTAAGTTTATGAAACTTATGTTCATAACATAAACTGATCAATCAATATTGATTAATCCTAAACTCATTTGGGGTGGTCCATACAAGATCCCTCACAAACAAGTATTACGTGCAGTCTCTCGATTCACACCACCTGTTAACTCCCTGACCTAGGATATATAGGGTTTGTTTTATTAACTCTTATCTTGTATGATTTTGTAAACTTTTTTTAGATGAAATTAGATTAAATTTAACCATATATACCAACTCTTTAGTATATGTCCTTACACAAAGAAGTTAAATCAACTTCACTAACCAACAATCGTACTTTGTCCAACAAAGTCTGATTACTCATCATTAATACATCATTTTGTATCATATAGAGGAGGGCTTCTAAGACTGAATCCTATTCGCTTTTAGGTACATTGGAACACTTTTCTAGTATACCCACATATTCCATCAAATCATGTTCTTTTATTTCTTTTCATTGTAATGCTTTCTACTTCCATTTATATTCTAGGAACTTATCATAGATACACTACTTGTATATCAAATACACATGTATATTTCTTGCAGTAATTCATTGGTGAATTTAACAAAGTAAGTGGATCCATTTTGGTATCATTAGACCTTCAACTACATACATCTATATGTATCAATCTTAAGAGTTCGCCAACTATTATGTCTCTCCAATTGAATGAGTGCTTTTTCCATAGTTCTTTGAGATACAGTTCACAAGTACCATATGAATAATCATATGAGCAAAGAATTATTTCTCAAAATGGTGACTTAGTCCATAATTACAAAATATTGAAAAAAATTCAAAAAATTCTGTACTTTTTAAATAAAACCATTATTATAGATTTATCTTATAACAAATATTAATGATAATCGTATCAGAATAAAACCATATCTATTTTTGATCGATACAGAAAATAGTTGTTATTTTATAAATAATATTTGGTATATTTATGAAAATAGTTTTCTGTAACTTAATGCATCCACTAAGAAGTGCCATGATATGTTCCCACTATTTCCACCATTACTATAATAACATACGAAATTCGAAGCGCCATTCAATCACTTATTATGAAATTTTGTTTCATACACGGTAACTGGAATACAGTCGAGAGTTTCAAATCAAATATCTTGAACTCAAAGAAAACATTTTCATGGAAAAAAAATTTCTATATGAAAATGCGTTTGGAAAAGAAATTCACATTTCTCATTCCGTATTAAGTATCCTTTTAGTATTTTATACAATTCTCATTTCCAATGTCTATTCATGAAGCAGAAGTGACCGTTCACTCTCTTCATCCGATAGTGTCTAAGTTACATCCACTCTCGTTCATTCTCTTTCCTTTCCAAATGGTCGAACCATTCAAAAGGAAGTCCTTAATACCAAACCGTAATGAACTCTTTACCAAAAATGCATTCGGTTGTCCTTAACATTTAAGGATATCGAATAAGTTACACTTTACATAAACCGGTCAAACTGACATTTCAATCATCAAATTTCTTAGTACATCTTGGAGCTCTTGTCTAGTGCCACATCTAACACAAAGTTTCTTATTGTAATAATTGTGTTGAACAAACGATTTCACATTATGGTTTACTTGCTCATTTTAAATGGATGAATTTCATTGAAGTTTCATACATTATGAATCATGACTGTTCACCAAATAAAATTTATATGTGGTTGCATATGGATCAAATATTCATACTCCAGTATTTTTTTAAGTTCAAAACTCATAAAAGACAATACATAATCCCAGGAAAATAAACACTTAAGCGATCGAGGTAAGAACGTTTGACTACTTTTATAAGATGGCCCTTGCATGGGTCTTGAAGTGAAAACATCCCAAATAATCTGTTGGTAAATATATTTTATATTTCTATGTCAATCATAATTCAATTCATTTGCACATTTTAATTGATAAACATTTGATCACTTATAATAGTTGCATAAATTAATCTAAGTAGATTATTTAACTTTGTATAACATATTTTCTTACAATATTAGAAAGGTTAAATATATAAATTTCATTTTTCTAATAAGGCTCCACTATATTTTTATATTTCTAAAACCCTAAGAAAAACATAGATTTCTTTCGATTTCTCTAGCGAGTGTTAGGACTTGCTCACCTTGGGATTTTGACCTTGAGTTTTCTCAACAAATCATAGGCCCATAAGTGATGGATAACACTTTATCGGTTCCATGATATAAAACTCCTAACCTATGGTCTTTGTCCTAATCTCAATCTCAACCTTGAGTTTTCTCGCCAAATCGAAAGGGATTATTGACTCATACCCACCATTTCTCGATGGCTTAAGTATAATGCATGTACCTTGAATTTGCTTAATATACACGTGCATGTATCTTTCCATGTTTAACAATATACTATCAGTACTACACATAACATCTTTGGCTTGAGTTTGCTCAATAACCAAAGAGTATGCAAGTAATATATTAACATATAAATGATGGAGAACAACTGATATATGCTAAGGATTACAAACCTTCAATATATATATATATATATGTATGTGTGTGTGTATATATATATATATATGTATGTATGTACGTATGTATGTTTGTATGTGTGTGTACGTGTGTGTATTTTGAATGATACCAATTTAAGGAATAATGTGTTTACTAGAAAACATGCTTGTCATTTAAGTGTCGGATACATCCGAAATTACGGTATACGTACCATAGTTATGTATATATTCTATAAAAAAATCATTTTTGAGTTTATTTCCAGTTCTATTTAATTTTATACATATATCATTATATAAGTATTAACATATTTAAAAACTTTTATAATTTAATTCACTCATATAATATACACATGCATCTTATTAATTAAATATTTTTTAATTAATTTTATTATTATCAATTAAATCATATTTAGTTAATTCAGTTTATTTTAAATAAAATTTTATACTACACAATCGTAAATTATTTAATATAATTGATCAATTATTACATTTATAGTTTGTTTATGAGTAAATATCAATATTTGTGTACATTTAATTAATTACCTTTCAATTAATGTTATTTAATAAATTTTATCCAATTAAATATTTTAATTAATTTAAAAGTTTCATTTAATTTGTCATAAATAATTTTAAGATAAATAAATAATTACAGCAATTATAGTTATACCCATATATCAATATATATCTTTTAATTCATTAATTTTTAATTAATTATTTTACTTTATTTAATTAATCATACTAATTAAATTTATATTTTAAATAATTAATTTTCAAAATTAGTTATTTAATTTTTCATAAAATCTTTGAAAATTTGAATTAATTTTATAATAAAATTTTCCTTTAATATTTTGAACTTAAAAATTAAATTTAAAATATCTTTAAGTTATCAAATCCTTATATGAAAATTAGCCCAAGGTCCTTAACAGTTTGGGCCTTTATAATGGCAAGCCTTTTGGACTTATACCATTATTGAGCCAAGCTAGTAGCCAGGGAGGGAAGAATACTTGACTATCCAACCCTAAGTGTAGACACTACTATTCTAGACATCCAAACGATAGTTAAACTTTTTTAGTTGGTCCTCAAGTTGTTAATTTAGACCGCATAAACCATTAGGGTCCTATTACCTTTATTGGATCCGAGTCAACTAGAAGCGTGTTAAACAAATGAATTTCAAAACCTATTCCATTTTGGATCATTGTTGGGCCCATGATGTCCAGTTGATTTTAGATCCAATTTAAAATTCATTTTAAATAAAATCTTATTTTATTATATTTCTTTATAAAGGAATTTAATTAATAGATTTATTTTAATCAAATTGATTTATATATAAAACAGAGTATAGAAAGTATACTCTTATGTGTGTGTGTGTGTAATAGGTACTTGTTTTGTATTCTTATTTTTGTAAGTAAAGAGTCAAATTATTATTTATTGAATGCTATTTAATATGTCATAAATTTCATGAATATGGAATTAATTAGGAATCACACCTACTTTTTTTTGTTTGACCAAATTTATATTTGGTATATTTTGAGTATATTTGAATATACTCATATGACCATACTACAAGTGCGACATATAAATAGTGTACATGGTTAACATGTACGTTATTGGGTGCTGGAATTTACACCACAGTGGATATAATTGCCCCATTTACACATGCCTTTATTGTACATAGTTTTATTATGAAATTATATAAAATAATAATTATATATGTATATATAATTGTTATCCCGCCTTTTGGCAAGGCCGTGACACCAAGAACTTGCCTAGAGACCGAAGACAGTTCGTCTAGAAAATCGATCACACGCAGGTTCACTATGGATGTCGACGAATTTTGTCCAAGTCCGGATCGAGCCAAAATTGGTAGGACATGACAAGCTAAGCCATGAGAGTCAACGTTCCAAATCTCAAGTCAATCCGAGTTCGCATGCTCAAGTAATGAATGATACAAAATTGGTTGAAAACCAATCACCGGTCGACTCGCTCCACATCCCTCAAATGCCAACTTCGACTCGCTTCGCAACACTCCGAAGCAACAACTTCGACTCGCTCCGCATAAGCCAACTTCGACTCGCTCAGATCGACTCGCTTCGCATCCATCATAAGTGCTCCACTTCGACTCGCTCTGTATCTCTCAGAAAACAACTGAACGAATCGCTCCATTTCGACTCGCTCCGCATCGACTCCATCTCAAAGCCTCTCTTCGACTCGCTCCACATCCTTCAGGAGACAACTGTTCAACTCCATCTGGTTCGACTCCATCAAAGGGCTGCATCGATTCGCTCCACTTCGTATCCATCTGAAGTCTTCCACCTCTTATCGATTCGAACAAGACAACACAAATGCCTCGACACGAAGGGGACTGCTGCTGAACCGATTCGAAGTGATCGAATCGAAGAGCGAGTCGAACGAAGCGAGTCGAACGAAACAGCCAACCGAGAATCTCATTTCGTATCAATCATATCTCCTAATCTACAAGTCCAAATTCTATGAAATTTTCATAGAAGACTACGTGCATGCTGAAGAATGTCCACGCCAAATTTCGACTCCATTGGATGAAATCTTGATCGATACGAAATTTGTTCGTATCGATCACGGATCGGACCGAAACTTCACGGGCTTGGGCTTGCGGGCCTGGTCACGTGCCAAAGAGGGCCTCCCGAGATCTAAGCGAAATACCAGCCTCCTACACCTATAAATAGACCCCCAAGGCCAACAGAAAAGGGGTTCTTCGTCTTCTTTGAGATCTCCAACGCCTAGACTCTGCCGGATCCAGATCCAAACTCCATTGCTGCTGCTACCAACAAATTCCACTGCTGCAAATCATAATTATCTGTTGTAATTCATTGAATTCACTTGTAAACATCAAAGAAAGATCAATAAAGCAAACTACTTCAGTGTGGACGTAGGCAAGATCGCCGAACCACTATAAATCTTGTGTCTCTGTCTACTTCTTTATGTTTTAAGTTTATTATTCTTCATTTTTATCCTCTACAATACTTAGATCTGAGATCTGTGATTATAAATTGCTGATTTGTGTTCATACACTAGTGCTTTCATGACATTCGGGGTTTGTGACCATTTTTGGCGCAAACACTTTGGTGATTTCACTGAGAATTGAACTCAGGAATCCTATCATTTGGAAATTGAGTTTGAAGGCTTAGAGATTCAGATCTGAAAAGCTAATGACAAGGTAATCAAATAGAAGACAAAAGCCAGAGAGAAGTCAGCATGAAGGGAGTCAAGAGGCTTCCTCAGGTGCAAATCAGACATCAATCTTCATCACCAAGGATGAGATAGAGACAATGATGAAAAGACAAGAGGAAATGATCCAGAATTTGCTTCTTCAGATTGGCCAGCTTGGAGCGCAAAATCAAGGAGCAACCAGAGTTCAAAACGGAGTAGGACCGTCTGGTACAACGCCAGAGATAGGGGGCAATAACCCAGAGCATGTTGGCCCAATCCCGAGCGGAGTACCAGGTGGAACCGCACAAGGCGACATTGACAGAGAAATGGATGCTCAGCCAGGAGAGCAGATTCCAGGAATCCCTCGTGAACTCGGGGGGCAAATCAGAAACAACGGACAAGGACTACAGCTTGGAGATACTGACAGATTGGCGGAGATGGTCAGACGCGCCATGAGAGGCGGACTAGTGAATAGAGATTTGGAGGATGTGAATAGGAGCCCCTTTGCTCCTATGATCAGGCAAGCCAGGAATCCACCAGAATTAAAGCTACCAACGTTAGAGACGTACGACGGAAGGACAGACCCTGCCGTGCACCTGACACGATACATGAGGCATATGGAGGTATTGGGGGCATCGGAGGAGGTCATGGCCCGGTGCTTCCCACTGTATTTGGCAGACATAGCAGCATTATGGTTCAGACAACTGGAGAGCGGTTTCATTCAAACATGGACCGATTTTACTGAAAGGTTCATAAGGCAGTTCAGAGTTCACATTTCAAGACCTAAGAATGTGATGAGTTTGGCAGCAATGAAGCAAAGAACCGAGGAGTCTTTGAGGAACTTTCTGACGCGATTCAATGCAGCGGCAGCATCAGTGGATCGACCCGATCCATCCATGGTTTTTATGGCGGCTGTATCTAGCATAGCTGATGGTACAGAATTCAAGAATTCATTGACAAGGGATCCACCCATGGATCTGGGAGAATTTTATCACGAGGCTGAAGGATTTTTACGATTAGAGGATGTGTTATAAATTGAAAACAAGAACAAGAAAACCATAAAGCAAAGTTACTTCCATATTATTTCATATCGTCTACTTATGAATACATGAAGGAGGTTATTTTAAACGAGGAAAGAAAGAAATAGGCCTAAACTAATATACAGGCCCAAATACAAACAATTGAATTAAGCCCAAGTCTAAAGCATAGTAAAGTAGCACCATTTCTCTCAACACTCCCCCTCAAGTTGGTATGTAAATATTTATCATACCCAACTTGTTACATAAGAATTGAATTCTCGGTCAAGGTAATACTTTTGTGAAAAAGTCCACAATTTGATCACCAGTCTTCACATACTCAGTCACCACAATTCCTTGCTGAATCTTTTCTCTTACAAAATGGCAATCCACCTCTATGTGCTTGGTCCTCTCGTGAAACACTGGGTTGGTGGATATGTGCAGCGCTGCCTGATTGTCACACTTCAAACTAGCAGGCTTACTGATGTCAAAACCCAATTCATTCATGAAATTATTTATCCACATTATTTCACACACAACATTAGCTATGGCCTTATACTCTGATTCAGCACTTGATCGAGCAACTACATTTTGTTTCTTGCTCTTCCAAGACACTAGATTACCTCCCAAAAACACACAATAACCAGATGTAGATCTCCTATCAGATCTTGAACCAGCCCAGTCAGCGTCTGAATAGCATTCCATCTTCATATGATTATGATTTGAATACACTATTCCCTGACCAACTGTCTTTTTTAAATAGCCTAAAATTTGTTCCAGGTTCCTCCAATGGTGCAATGAAGGTGATGCCATATGTTCGATTTATTACACTAACTGGGTAAGACAAATCTGGTCTAGTGATAGTTAGATAGTTCAACTTCCCTACCAGTCTCCTATATCTTTCGGGGTTATCAAATAGTTTACTACTTTCCTCATTGTCACTGCCAGGTTGCATAGGAGTACTGCTAGGCTTCACCCCAATCTTTCCAACCTCAGTTAATAAGTCCATCACATACTTCCTTTGACACAAGAAGATGCCCTTGCTACTCTTCAAGATCTCAATTCCCAAAAAATACTTCGGACACCCCAGAGCTTTTGTATGAAATTGTGCATGAATAAAAGCTTTTAATAACACAATTCCAGCTTCATCACCCCTGTAATCACTATGTCATCTACATAGACAGCTAAAAGAATTACTCCTGCTCTTGACCTCTTATAAAACACTGAATGATCAAAAGAACTTTTCTTCATGCCAAAAACCTCCATTGCCTTGCTAAACTTTCCAAACCATGCCCTTGGACTCTGCTTCAATCCATATAATGTTTTCTTGAGCTTACACACCATATCATTCTCCCCTTGAGCAATGAATCCAGGAGGTTGGTGCATGTAAACTTCTTCTTGCAAGTCACCATGAAGAAAAGCATTCTTTATATCTAATTGATTGAGTTACCAAGAGTGAGTAGCTGCCAAAGAGATAAACAGTCTTATAGAAGTTAGTTTAGCTACTGGGGAAAACGTTTCTGAATAATCAATCCCATATACTTGGGCGAAGCCTCTTGCTACCAACCGAGCTTTTAACCTTGCTATAGAGCCATCTGGATTTATCTTCACTGAGTATACCCACTTACAACTAATTGCCTTCTTTCCTTTGGGTATTTGTACAAGATCCCATGTATTATTATGCTCTAAAGCATTTATTTCTTCTATCATTGCTTCATGCCACTCTGGTATAGACAGTGCTTCTCCTACACTTTTAGGTACACTAACCTTGTCTAATGATTTGAGAAACAAACATGTGGGAAGTGGTAAATGATCATAAGATATAAATGAGGAAATTGGATAAGTACATTGCCTTTTACTCTTTCTCAATGCAATAGGTAGGTCTAAAGTAGGATCATGAATAGGTTCAGGACCAGGACTTGATGGGATGGGACTTGGAATAGTGACAGTAGGGATATTGTCATTCTGATTTAAGGTAGTATCATCAGAATTACTATATATCAGAAATTCCTCATCTTCATCCTGGTTTAAGTTAGGGTCATTACTTTCTGGATATGTATTTGTTGGTGGAGACTTATAATAAGGGATGTCTTCATAAAAGTTTACATCCATAGACACAATATACCTATTCAAGCTAGGGCAATAGCATCTATAGCCTTTTTGTAAACGTGAATAACCAACAAATACACACTTTACAGCCTTCGGATCTAGTTTAGATTTGTGTGGTGTTGTGTCCCTTGCAAAACATGTACTACCAAATACTCTAGTTCAGATCTTTTTTTCATCAAGAATAACCATGTCACACGAGAGAAATCATCAACAAAAGTTACAAAATATTGAAAACCTGGTTTAGAGATTACAGATGCAGGTCCCCATATGTCAGAATGTACAAGTTCAAATGGATTAGTAGCACGTTTATTTATTCTTGGATAAGAACTAAGTCGATGGTGTTTTGCAAACTGACATGACTCACACTCTAAAAATTGTAAAGAATTAAACTGTGGACATAGCTTCTTAAAATTCTGTAATGATGGATGACCTAACTGGCAGTGTAGTTTATAAGCTTGAGATGAACTTGGACAGGCAATGACTTGTGGTGGAGTATCAAGAATATACAGTCCATTGGATTGAGAACCTTTACCAATAATACTCTTCGACATGAGATCCTGGAATATACAGTGATTTTGATAGAAAGTAATGCAGCAATTTAAACTTTGAGTTATATTAATAACTGAGAGTAAATTAAATGCAAGACTAGGTAGATGTAACACTGTCTTTAGATGCAAATTAGAGGTAAGATTTATACTTCCAGATCCTTGTATATTTTCAGATGATCCATCAGCTAATGTGACACCACTCATGTGTGTATTTGGTTGATAGTTCAAAAGATTATTTGATATACCTGTCATATTGTCAGTTGCCCCTGAATCGATAACCCATTTGTGCTTTCCAGATTGTGATTGTGATTGTGCAGCTGTAGATATGGAGCTGAAGTTGGATTGTTTCTTTATACTGTCTTGATATGCCTTGTATTTAATGAATTCCTCAGCAGAAATATTCACTGTTTTGTTTTCTGGATTTTCTGATTGAGCAACATTCATGCTTCTCTGCTTGTATTGTGAAGGTTTACCAATCAAGAACCAACATCTATCTGCAGTGTGCCCATCCTTTTTGCAATTTGTACATTTGTATTTAGGATTCATTGGTCGATTTGAAGATTGGTTAGCATTTTCTTTGTATCCACCTTGTTTCCATGATGCACTTGTATTTGGTGCATTTTTATGTGTCACTAGTGCACTGTTTTGTGAATTAACTGATGTTTGTGCACTTGTGTTCTCTGATCTCATCAATCTTGTAAACACCTCATGTAAGCTAGACACACTCGATCCAGATAAAATTTGAGATTTTGTAAACTCATATTCATGTGGTAACCCTGCCAGGAAACTCATCACTGCCATCTCTTCACGCTGCTGCTGCTGTTTCTTCACATCAGAACTTAAAGGAAAAAGCATATTTAATTCTTCATAGGTTTTCTTAAAATTCATAAATAATTCATCAAACTTTGGTCATGTTTCTCAGCTCTGTAAAACGCCTTGCATACATCAAACATTTTACTCAAATTCCCTTTGCCTGAATACAAAAACTCCAAATATTCCATCAATTCTTTCATGAAACTACAATGATTTACGAGGCTGAGAACACTAACATCAATTGCGTTCCGGATCTGAAGAAACAATCGAGCATCATCTCTAAGCCAAGTTTGATCTTCTCTCTTCTCAGAATCATCAGCAAGCGGATTTCGAGATAAGTGATCATCCATTTCAATACTTCGGAGATACAATTTAATTGTCTTGCTCCAATCCAAATAATTCGATACATTGAGTTTGTGGTCAGTAATCTTGGACATAATCGGGAGAACATCGACATTAGCCTTGTTTTCCGCCATTAGCCTTAACCTCAATGAATTGCGGGAGATTTAATTTTTTTTGGGATCGAGCTTTGATACCATGTTATAAATTGAAAACAAGAACAAGAAAACCATAAAGCAAAGTTACTTCCATATTATTTCATATCGTCTACTTATGAATACATGAAGGAGGTTATTTTAAACGAGGAAAGAAAGAAACAGGCCTAAACTAATATACAGGCCCAAATACAAACAATTGAATTAAGCCCAAGTCTAAAGCATAGTAAAGTAGCACCATTTCTCTCAACAGGATGCAAATGCTAAGAGAGAAGAAGGAGAAGGAGTTGCTGTTTATGAAGTTAAGAGTGAAAACCCTCACAAAAAAGATTCAGGCGACGATAAAGGGAAACGAAAAGCTGAGGATAATGGCGATGGACCGGCGCGACCACGAAAGGAACCGAGATTCACCTCTTATACGGAGTTGAATGAGACTTTGGAGCATATCTACCAGAATACTAAGGGGCAGATTCCCTATCGAAGGCCGATGAGAAGGGATCCAACCAACAATGAAAGAAGATCCAACAAGTATTGCCTATTCCACGAGCTGAACGGTCATAACACGAACGACTACAGACACTTGAAGGATGAGGTTGAGGGACATATCCAGAATGGTATGCTATCACAGTATGTAAGAAGGGGAACGACAACGGTGGAACGGGAGCGACCACCACCTGCACCTACTAGGAACGGCTCAGGATCGAGGCATCAGCTTGTCATCAATTGATTGGGGTAATGACGAATAAGTAGCAAACTCCACACCAATGCGATTAAGTCATTTACACATGTACAGGACCACGAACGATCCTCAGGCATGCTCTGATACGACTACTAATCGCAATGGTGTAGGTGTTTGCACTTTGACGTCCTTGTTTTCCTTTTATTTTCCATTTCTAATATTTGAACCTGATTTTGTTGAACATTTCTGTTGAAAAACTCGTTTTGAATAAAATCATGCCATTTGTGATACCATGACGGCTAAGCCACTTATACATGTAAGGGATCGCGAACGGTCCTCAGGCATGCTCTGAGACGGCGATAAACCGCCACCACAAACAACTCAGAAACTCACTCGAACGTGAAATCTGACGTTGTTAACACTAAGTCCCCCCCCCCCGGGCACACAAAAATCGCCGCGAACGGCACCCGACCGCGAACGGTCACAAATCGGCTCGAACGACACCCGACCGCGAACGGTCACAAATCGCCGCGAACGGCACCCGACCGTGAACGGTCACAAATCGCCTCGAACGGCACCCGATCGCGAATGGTCACAAATCGCCATGAAAGGCACCCGACCGCGAACGGTCACAAATCTCCTCGAACGGCACCCCGACCGTGAACGGTCACCATTCGCCGCGAACGGCATCCGACCGCAAACGGTCCCACATCACCTCGAATGACATGCGATCCCAAACGATCGTCATTCGTGGTCAAATAAAACTATCAATTTCTTTGCAGGTCATCAACGGGATATGAACATTCAGCTTATGGCATTACAAAACACACCTTCTTATCACAAGGCATGTTTTGGGGGGCAAATGTTATCCCGCCTTTTGGCAAGGCCGTGACACCAAGAACTTGACTAGAGACCGAAGACAGTTCGTCTAGAAAATCGATCACACGCAGGTTCACTATGGATGTCGACGAATTTTGTCCGAGTCCGGATCGAGCCAAAATTGGTAGGACATGACAAGCTAAGCCATGAGAGTCAACGTTCCAAATCTCAAGTCAATCCGAGTTCGCATGCTCAAGTTATGAACGATACAAAATTGGATGAAAACCAATCACCGGTCGACTCGCTCCCTTCGACTCGCTCCACATCCCTCAGATGCCAACTTCGACTCGCTTCACAACACTCAGGAGCAACAACTTCGACTCGCTCCGCATAAGCCAACTTTGACTCGCTCAGATCGACTCGCTTCGCATCCATCATAAGTGCTCCACTTCGACTCGCTCTGTATCTCTCAGAAAACAACTGAACGACTCGCTCCATTTCGACTCGCTCCGCATCGACTCCATCTCAAAGCCTCTCTTCGACTCGCTCCACATCCTTTAGGAGACAACTGTTCAACTCCATCTGGTTCGACTCCATCAAAGAGCTGCATCGATTCGCTCCACTTCGTATCCATCCGAAGTCTTCCACCTCTTATCGATTCGAACAAGACAACACAAATGCCTCGACACGAAGGGGACTGCTGCTGAACCGATTCGAAGTGATCGAATCGAAGAGCGAGTCGAATGAAGTGAGTCGAACAAAACAGCCAACCGAGAATCTCATTTCGTATCGATCATATCTCCTAATCTACAAGTCCAAATGCTATGAAATTTTCACAGAAGACTATGTGCATGCTGAAGAATGTCCACGCCAAATTTCGACTCCATTGGATGAAATCTTGATCGATACGAAATTTGTTCGTATCGATCACGGATCGGACCGAAAATTCACGGGCTTGGGCTTGCGGGCCTAGTCATGTGCCAGAGAGGGCCTCCCGAGATCTGAGCGAAATACCAGCCTCCTACACCTATAAATAGACCCCCAAGTCCAACAGAAAAGGGGTTCTTCTTCTTCTTTGAGATCTCCAACGCCTAGACTCTACCGGATCCAGATCCAAACTCCATTGCTGCTGCTGCCAACGAATTCCACTGCTGCAAATCATAATTATCTGCTGTAATTCATTGAATTCACTTGTAAACATCAAAGAAAGATCAATAAAGAAAACTACTTCAGAGTGGACATAGGCAAGATCGTCGAACCACTATAAATCTTGTGTCTCTGTCTACTTCATTCTGTTTTAAGTTTATTATTCTTCATTTTTATCCTCTACAATACTTAGATCTGAGATCTGTGATTATGTATTGCTGATTTGTGTTCATACACTGGTGCTTTCACGACATTCGGGGTTTGTGACCATTTTTGGCGCAAACAATAATCATCTTAAAGTTAATTTGACTAATTTTACATGTTTAAAATTAAAAAATTAACAATTTGAAAACTAGCCTTGACTTAGGAAGAATTCAAAATTAGACCTATGATTTTAAAACAAATTCCTTTTTAAGTTTTCAATTAAAATAATGTATGTGTGTATATAATAATAATAATAAATTTTATTTTATATTCGAAGATAACATATACATATAAAACTTGTATTCAATTTTATTAAATAGCTTCAAATAATTCATGTATGTAGTTAGCTTATATTTGTATATAATATGTTATAAGATTGTTTTAACTAATTAAAATAATTTTAAATCTAATATTTTTAAAATGCTTTCAAAGTAATGTTGTTCTGAATATATTATTTATTTTTAAATATTAATTTCTAAATAATAGATTGGACAACATTGACATACATGAATTCACTATATAAGATATGAGATCTAATCTATACTAACATGATGTAATATATAATCAAAATGAGATTCGATAATTACCTTATAAAGTGGCCTAAGAATCACACCTTAAATGATTAACTACTCCTAGATTTAACCGAATCAGCCTCTGGATTTTGCTACGAGCTAGAGACAAACTACACCTTGAATTAATTTAATTTTGTTTGTTCTGCTTATAGGAATTTTATGGCTCTGGAGCCAAGAAATTTCGGTTGGGATGAATAAGAGAACCAAAACAATGACAATTATTGTGTTTAAGTAGAAATTTAGGAAGAGGAAAAGATGGAGGACTTTTCTCCTTTGTTTACTCATTCATTTAATACCATTTCAAAATAATTTTTGAACACTCAAACCCTATCTAGCCATGTGATTTTCAGTTGGAATAAACTAGAGGAGGAAAGGCAAAATAATGATAATTAATGTATTTAAGTAGGCATTTAAGAAGAGGAAAAAGTGGAGGACTTTTTCTCTTTCCTTTACTCATCATGCTTTTAATACCATTTCAAAACTATTTTGAACACTCAAACCCTTCCTCTCCCAACACCTTGGTTATCTATGGTATGACTTACAAAGCCCTTCGGAATTCCAAAAACCCAATGAGTAACTAATCGATTTAAATCAAATTTAAATATTTATCGATATCGTATATCGATATGTACATATACAGATTTTATATACACAATTTATTAAATACTAATGGTATTAATTAATTTCTTTAATATATAATAATTATAAATTAAGTGAATTATGTGGTGTTTTGAAGTATTCATAATTACGATTGTGAGAATCAACGGTGTAAATTCAGTTAGCGATTAATATCGAATAATTCAAATATTAACGTTCGCACGTCACCTTTGCTAGTGGTGGCAGAACTTATTGCTTGCACATTATTTTGGTACAATCCAATTTTACAATTTTAGGCAGTACCTTTTAGCAATGATTGTTTACTCCAAATCCATTCATCAAAACAGTGTCGCTTTAGGACTTATGAAATTTGGTTTTAATTTAAATTCTATTATCACCACATTCAACTCTATTATCCCGAACACAAAATCATTAGCTCAATATAATTTTATTATTAACTGTACTTCTCTGGCCAGAGACTTTGACATTTAGTTGACTATAATTGGTCATGACACTAACCTTTTAGGATTGAGAACACGAATTCTCTATTGAATAGTGTTTCACCTCCAAGGCTTCAACTAAGACATAGCTATAGTCGCTTGATGGATTGCCATTCCATGATTTAACTATAATCGAAGTGAAGTATCCACATTGAAGTTTCACAGTATTCTCCAGATGAAACTGTGTAACATTATCACTTCGGGATCTTCTATTTGACATTAGTTATAATTAACCAACTGAAAACTCTCGAGTGAGTTATTCCATAGTATTCCAATAACTATCAGTATGTAACTTCTTATTCTCCCAATAGCCATGATTAATACACTCTCTAACATTTAGAGAGCATTACGTACTCTTGTCTCAATGGATGAATCAATATCCTTTCTTGACATCTTAACTACTAATGTTTATCAATATGTTATTTTTCAATATGACAAAGTTCTCATGACTACAGCCATTTGTAATTATTATCACAAAACATATTATTTAAGGATTTTCTATTTATACACACACACACACACTTTAAATTAATTACTTAATTAATTATATCATAATACAACAAAGTTTGTTATAGAAATTAAACACCTCTATTATGAACAAGATTAGTTATCAAGATAGATATATGTAACAAATTGCATAATTGCTCCCACGGCATACCACTAACTCTATCATAAATAATCACCTGACGCTATAGCATAATCAGGTAGTTTTGGTTTGTATACACACTACCATGTTTATTGGATTGCTTTGAATATTGGATGTTTTAGATATATGTTGTATCATTCCGCTGTGAGTTCAGAAAGATTCAGATAAAAAATTATCATCATCACCTAACGATCTATTGTTTCGGCTTTCTGGTTTACTCATTGTTATTACATTAAATTAATGGATCGAAAATGGAGGGTTGTTATACCAGATATCAGAGTAAAACTTCCATAATTTAAGGACTAGGAATGTATTAAGAGAGCGTATATGTACTTTTATAAATATTATATATATATATAATACGAGATGAATACATATGTATACACCATTTGTTGTTCCAATGGAGTTAATTATCTGTTAGGGTGTTGCCAATGAATCGTAATTACCGATAGCCGAGAATAAGTAAATCAATGGAGACAAAAACTAGGATAGAGATAAATACTAGCGGGATTGAAACCAAAATTGGAAATGGTACTAGAATCGATATTATGGATAGTCTGAGTGTGAACATTCCCGTTTGGTTTCACTGATATGTGAAAGTGATATGACAAACCAATGTAAACCCTATATTACCTACACCTCTATACACTGAATGGTTCCTATCCTACCACCCTTGGCTCTTGATTTAGCAAAGTCGTGTAGGGATTTCTCTGGTTGAAACTAAACCATATTCAATGACATGGTCATGGCAAAGCACATTTTAGAAAACTCAATTTAGATCATGAAGCCACTAGGTAGAAGCAAGGTGTAACACCCTGTAATTTGGCATTAGTTATTTAATTAATTAGTTAATTAATTTAGCTCCAAAAATGGAATTTGTGCAAACGGTGGAACTAAACCATGAAACTTGCACCAATACGTTAGTAGCAAAATTCTGAGCAACTTTGATATTTGGAGTTTTGCGATTGGAGTCCAAACGAAGAAGTTACGGATGAAAAGCAATTCGGAACGAAAATAATTAAAACAAGAAAATTAACTAAAATTATCTGAGCCCACAGGTCGATCGGCATGTATAAGCGGTCAATAGGGGGCAGTCGACCCACCTCTATATGGCGACTCCAGTAAACCTAGGCCATATAAGCCTCGGGTTTTAAATCATGCGGTTTTGGTTGATTCTAGCGCCTATAAATTCATCCCTAGCCCTCCCTTCTCTTCTCTTATTTTTCTAAATAAAGCAAAGAAGCTCTGCCATTTCTTCTTCTCCACTTTCTTTCTAAATTATAAAAATAAGATGTTTTTATTTATATTCATACAAATTGGAAAAGAATAGGAATCAAATGAAAATGAGAAGAGAAGAGAATCAACTATACATGTATTTGAGGTAATTTATATATTTGTATCTATTTTCTCTTCCAATTCTAGATTTCTTCTCAGATCTATAATTCTAATGTATGTATATACCCTTTTTATACATATTTCTTGGATTTAAAAGGATTTGGAGATGAATTTAAGGTTCTACTTTAGATCTGGAGATTTGGATCGCTTTTAAAAGGTGAGTGGAAAATTTTATATATATATATAGTGTTTATGATTTTAAATCTATTCTGTTGGGATACATTTAATTTTTATGCCTAAATCAATTTTATTTGTGAGTTGTAAGCTCAAATTAGTGTAGAAAACTATTGCCTACATATTCTTATCTTAGATCTATCATAGAAATATGTTTACACCTAGATCTGGAAATTAGTCTCAAAGATTTTAGCATTTGAATGTCGTATATTTTTATTCTAGATCTGTACTTGGGTGTAAATAGGATTTTTGGATTATTGCCCAATTTGTTCTATGTTGTAGATTTTCCATAGTTTAATTTGTAGGAAGAAAATCCATTTGGTTTTTATAAATTTGTTTACTTTTTCCACTTTTCATTCAAAAGGGCGACGTTTGATTTAACAAGGAATAAGAAATTATCAATTCCTTGTAATTTCAGATGGAGTCAATATTTCCTTTTTGTGTTAAACCTATTTGTGGAAATCATAGAGGAAAATCTTCCTAAGGAATTTAATTCCAGTAAATTAAATAGGAAAGCATATTCTAGTTACATATTTATGACCAGAATATATTTGGTTACAAATAGATAGTTTAATTAGGCAGTTTATACGTATTTATTGCATTAGTAAAGAAGAACATCGTTTATTCATGTGTTATTTATGCATAACGTTCATTGGTTATTATTATATTTAGGGAAGTGAATAGTTAGAATTAGAAAAGATAGTAATTCATATTAATGGGAAATAAATTAGGAATTCCTATTAATTAATTAATAGGAATCAAAGATTGTGACCAAAATTAATGGGCAATTAATGAGAAATAATGAATAGTATTAAATTAAGGGTTACAATTAATAGGGACAAGTGGATTAATAAGGCTGATAAAAATGGAATAGATATAAAAGGTTGCTAATTTTAAATTAGTAATCATACATAAATGTCTGAGGAAATGTTCGTTAGGATTTTATTGACAAACTGACATTTATGAGCATTAAAAGGGGATTTATGGGTAGATAAGTATTTAAGGTAAATCTTAACGCCTTAAACAAAAAGAGTGTTAGTAAGCTAAGTCCAATGTCTACCTAAGATAATATAAGTAAAGGCTTAGGATAGTTATTTGGACTTAGTGGGTTAGTGATGCGAGGTCAGTAGAGTCACTCGACGGAAGACTGCCCTTCACTTTGAGGTTACCACCAGTCGAGTGCACATACTACTGATGTGAGGTATCACTAATCCTAGGACCCAGACGACATAAGAGATTGGACCTACTTTCTTAATTTAAAAGTATTAAATGGTTCAAATTTGGAATTAGGAGCGGTAAGAGATATGTCTAAAAAGGTTTACTTCAGCATTGAGGTATGTGAGTAATTGCATGACTTGTCAACTCATCAAAACCGAGTATCAGCGCCCTTCTGGTCTTCTTCAGCCCCTTGAGGTCCCATTGTGGAAATGGGATCGGATCTCTATGGATTTCATCGATGGCCTACCTCGTTCGAGATCGGGCCATTGCAGTATTTGGGTTATTGTTGATCGCCTCACTAAGTCTGCTCACTTCATTCCTATTAAGTCTAATAGGACAGTTTCTCATCTGGCAAGCTTTATATTAAGGAAATCGTGAGACTTCACGGTATTCCTAGTTCGATTGTATGTGACCGTGATCCACTCTTCATGAGTCATTTCTGGCGGAGTCTTCAGGAAGCTTTGGGAAAAAGCTTAATTTTATCACAGCATATCATCCGCAGTCTGATGGATAGACTGAACGGGTGAATCGTATTCTTGAGGATCTTCTTCGTGCTTACATTCTAGATTTTGGTGGTAGTTGGGAGGACCACTTACTGCTTGTAGAGTGCTCCTACAACAATAGTTTTCAGTCTAGTATCGGTATAGCTCCTTTTGAAGCCTTATACGAAAGGCCATGTCGATCACCTTCTTGTTGGTTGGAATTCGGGGAGAAACTTGTTTTAGGCCCCGATTCTATTCTTAAAGCTTCAGAGAAGATTATTCTTATTCGTCAGAGAATGAAAGAGGCTCAAAGCCATCAGAAATCCAACATGGACAACCGTAGGAAACCTCTCGAGTTCTCTATTGGTGACCTTGTCTTCATCCGTGTATCTCCTTTGAAGGGGGTTATGCGTTTCAGTAAGATTGGGAAATTGGCTCCTCACTTTATAGGAGTGTTTCCTATTACTGAACGTATTGGCCCTGTGGCTTATAGAGTTTCATTTCCAGCTCATCTATTTGGCATTCATGACGTGTTTCACGTCTCTCAGCTTCGGAAGTGTCTTCGAGAGTCGGATTCTATTATCGATTCTCCTATTTTGCAAGAGCTTGAGATCTCACCGGACCTATCTATTGTGCAGCAGCCTATTCGCGTACTTGCTTCGAAATAAGGACGTGCCACTCGTTAAAGTTCAATGGTCCGCAAATCCCAATGACTGCACTTGGGAAATTAGAGAGATTATCGAGTGATCCTACTCTGGTTTTCTTTCTTCTCATAGAGATGGTGAGAATATTTATACTCAAGCTTATCTTTCCTTTTGATTGATGAAATAAATAATTGTGTTGAATACGGCCCTTCTCTAGAAATTCCGAGGTCACAATTTTTATAAGGGGGCAGTCTGTAACAACCCTGGTATTGGAGATTGCCTGAAAATATTAAATTATAACGGATAATTTAATATTGTGAATTAAAATAAATTGGAGATTTAAATTTTTTATTTGGAAATAAACAATGGATTTTGGAAATAAAATATGGAAAAAAAGTTTTTAAAACTTTATTTTGGTGGCTTTTGATAGAATTGAATGAAATAGGGTTTTATTTAGAGAAAATGCAATAATTCTTGTAATTATTGCCAATTGCTTCTTTTAATAATTTTTAAAAGAAGTGTTTGATTTTTAAATGTGTTTATTTTAAATAAAAAGGTGAAATTTGGTTTAAAAATGAGTTTTGGTTATAAAATTGAGCTTAAAGTGGTTTGTTATATTTTATTACACAAGAAAATTATTTCTGTGTAATTTTTGGTGATAAAAATGGAGTTTTATGTGAATATTAGTGAATATTGTGTATTTACTTAAAAATGAGAGTTTTTAATAATAAACTAAAATCATCTTTTTATATGTTGTGAAATATTTTATTTAACTTAGAATGGGTTTGTACATTTTTATTGTAAGGAAAACTTGAAGAAATATGATGTTTTCATTATAACATAAGTGTGTATATTTGTTTAAGTGATAACTTAATCCCTTAGGCTAATTATTTTCGTTAGTTTTGGGTCCAAAGCCCATTAATTCACTTAAACCGAAAATGAGAAAAGAGTTTTCTTACTGTATGTACACTTTATTTTCTTCTTCTCCAATAAACAGAAAAGCAAAATAGAAAAAAGAAAGAAACTCACTCCTCTTCAAATCTAAAGCCTTAAATCTCCTTTTCCTTCAAATAAATTGTTGTTTTGATCAAATCTAAAGAGAATACAACAGGTAATCTACTCCAAAGTAGATTATTTCATCAAAAATTCCAATTTTGTGCTTGGGTTGTCTGTTAACAGCTTCTTCTCTGTTTGCATGCTTCTATTTTATATTTCTACAGGTTCTTGAAGGCAATTCTAGCTCAAAGCTTCCACCTTTCAGCACAAATCCAGATTTTTACTCTTCATTTGCAAGGTGAGTGAACTGCTCACAAATGCTAGCTGAAGCAAAAGCTTCGAAATGCCAAAATCTATACAAAATTTTCCTTTGTTTAGTGATTTCCTGTAGTTTCTTTGTTTCTGTGAAAACTGTGTTTGGGTTGTTCTTTACATGTCAGTTTCTTTCAATTCCGGCAATGAAATGCTGCCGGATTTTCTTCTGATAGTAGTCCATATGTTGTAGTTTTAGTGTGCAAAATTTCATCACCACAGAAACATTCATTTGCTATGTGAAAATTGCTCTGGAAAATCAGGTCGGAGCTAAGAAAATCGACCTGCACAATTCCGTGGCCTAGGTCGACCTAGGGGTCGACCCTCTAACCACATAGGTCGACCGTACGGTCGACCTATGGAGCATAAAGGTCGACCTATGGTGCCTTGTTTTGTGCCTTGTTCCTGTGTGTTCTTCCTCTTGTTCCAGCTAGTTTTGTTTACTTCTTTTGCTCGATTATGTGATATTTTTGATTGTATTTGAAGGTTGTGATGCCTATCAATAGGCTAGCCAAGATTTTGTGAATTTGAAATTCAAATTTGAATCGAATTTGAATTGAATTTGAATATCGGTTTTGAGTGTTTTTCTATGTTTTTCTTTGATTTCGGGCACGGATTTTCCCAAACGATTTTGAAATAATTTTTAAAATAACTTGGCTTTTGAAATAATTATTATATGGTATTTTTAAATTATTTTCAAGCTATAAAATCTATATATTCTCCATAATAAGGGAATTTTCAAAGATTGTTTTCAAAATCAATTTCGAAAAAGTGTTTTAAAAGCTTGTTTTCTCAAATAAATTATTTTGTATATAAAATACACGTTTTTGCACTATTCGAGCGAATGAGAAGGAGAATTAAATGATTTGGTAAAACACGTGGTATGGGACATGTGCGTTTATCTTATCGGTTAATTCATGACTTGTCTGTTTGATCGTTTTGACCTTCGAGTCATGTTTGCCGATGAGATGAGGCAAACATTTTACTACTTTCTAGTGTGGCATTTACTAGCGGTTAGTAAACCATTGAGTGTGAACGTGTGGTATGGGACGCACGTTAACACTTTTCAGGTTCCTATCTGAGAGTTTGTGACACATTTTTCATTGCGACGTATTTGCCAGTACTGGACCTTCGGGATGTTTGTCATTGCGACGTATTTGTCCTTCGGGACGTTTGTCATTGCGACATGGCGCCTTATTTTGAGAGAACGTTACTTGGCGGGCTTTGGCCATATGCACGTGCTATATCTTTGGGATGATTTCATTGATTATTTGTGATTTTCCAAGTATATCGCCTTTTTACATTATTGGCCATTTGAGCCGTTTGAGATATCATATATATGGTGATTACATCTTTGTAAATTTGAACTCCTTTGAGTTCTATATTTGGGATTTGAGTTGCCAACACTTGGCATTTATTTGAGATTTGAAATTTTCCATTCTTGGCGTTTATTTGGGATTTATATTCTCCTATTTTGGAGATATATGTAATTACCTTTATGGTGTATTTTTGAGATTGATATTTCTCTTTTGGGAATGCATTTGAGATTGCCGTTATGGCGGGTTTTGAGATTCCTCCTATTTAGAAGTTATGGTTTCTCTAAACCATTATTGTTGTTTTGGGATATGCCGATGATATGAGGCATGCTATGCTTAGTGCTTTGGTTATGAAGTTTATCTCTTTTGAGATTATATAATTGTTTAGTGATACCACTTCATCATTTGAAGTAACCACATGTACTTAGAACTATTTCTTCTCATTTGAGAAGAATTATCACCCTTTTCCTTATGCTTCAAATTATCTTTTATCCTTATTAAACTGATTGTTTTAGCTAGACTGATCCGTGTATTTTATACTCGGATCAGACCGAGTTGTTTCAGGTTAGATACCTACTTTTGGACTTAGCTTCGCTTTGATGATTCCGCTTGGATATCTATTATCACCTTTTTGTTGTTGTAGTCTTTTTGTTTGACTCTGATGTATATTTTTGACTCGTTGTATATATTATGGTCTTCGAACCACTTATGATGTATCATTTTGTACCGTACTAGGGATGTATCTGTATATATGAATATATATATATATATATATATATATGTTTATCTGTTGTTCTGTGATGTGATGTGCATTTGGTTATTGTATTTTGTTCTGATAGATCCGTTAGCCACCTATAGTTTTGTGTTAAGCATTTATTGAATATGTCGATCCACTTAAGGTGAAAATAATTAGAGCATTAATCGGCGTATTCAGTAAATGTTTAAGACAAAGATATACATGGTTGCTCCTAACCAGCCCTATTCTCCGCATTAGTAGACAGTATTACCTAATAATACTCTTTGTTAATGTGGGTCTTGGGGTGGGGCGTCACATATTTCAAATCTACTAGTTCAAAATTACATAGTTTGATAAATAAAACTTCCCTTTTAAAAACAACTTAACTTCTTAATAATGAAAATATATTTTCAAAATCTCAAAAACCAATTAATTTATAGATTCCTCTCGATTCACAACCCATCGATTTCATTTCGATTCTCCTAACCATTTCCACATTTCAAAAATAGAATCTACTATTTTTCTCAACCCTATTCTCATATTCTAATATAAATTCACCCTATGAATTTTATATTCCCAATTTAGCAACTGCTATCATTTTCCCTTATTTATAAACATCGTTTATAAATTTTTATAACTCCTTTGGGTTTTACTTGTTTATAAAAACAATCTTATTTATAAAATTTCATTTTATAAATCCATTTCCTTATAAATTCCATTTATTCTGCCAATCTATTTTTAATATCTATTTCAACTTTTTTTTTCTATTTTCCCGATATCATTTAAAAATCTTTTATGTAGATATTTTTTTAAATTTCTATTTAAACAATTTACGGATTTGTTAAGTTCAACCAAAATCAAATTTATTGTTTATCCAACCAATCTCTTTTTAAATAGTCCAAATTTTGATATAATTATTCTTAATTTCCAAGTCTCTTTTTAATTCCTTAAAAATTTAAAAATAATATTTATGGTATTTAAAATACCAAAATTAAGCCCAGTGCTACTACAGCATCCAAAATTCAATCACAACAAAATCTATAGCAGATTATACTAACACATATCATATATCAATATATTGAACAATTAATATATTTTTGAGGAATCCAGTTAGATCCCTCCAGCCTGTTTTCCCTGCATCCACGGATGTTAGACAGCATTAAAAAAATACCAATCCCGCTTCGAGGCGGGATATCGCGGCAATATAGGATCATCCGCTATTATGCGGGGCGCATAGTGTCTCATCCGCTCCAACGGCGGGAAATAAATCCAACTACTAATATATACTACTATATGTGTATATAACATCCAAACCGATAAATATATATATAAATTCATCCAACCAACCAATAATTTAAATTTAATATTTTTAAGTTATAACTAGCAATCCAAATGAGTGAGATTTTCTCACCTTGATTTTCCGAATTTGTTAATCGTTTCAATCCCAAATTTATTCCATTGTAATATTGTTGTCGCGGGTCTAACGCGACTTGTTACGTTACTTTTAGACCTTGTATAAAAGTTATACAAATTTTATAAGCATTTGATTTTATTTTTAAAAAATTATTTAACGATATACACTTAACCTTAATTACCCATTTTCTTCGTTTCAGGTAAACGATAACCAGCACACTCAACTATCCAGGCTTCGGCCACCACCCCTAGCCTCCCCACGAACTTCTGTTGTTACCGAAGATCGACTCCCACTACTTCGGCCTAGCCAATCCACGAAACCAGATCCGCTTCTTGTTTCTTTCCGATCTCTGCTCTCTCTCCTCTCTTGATTCCAAACACCCAAAGAGAAGCTTGCAAATCCATCGAATCCTAGCTCGCGCAAACCCTTGCTCACGCCAACTCCATGTGTACGCGTGCACGATTCGATCACCAAACCCTAGCTCACCTCGACCATCGTCGAACCCTAACCTTCCACTACTCCTCGACAAAACTGTCGCACTATCCCAGACCCTCCAATTAACGACCGCGACTCACCCTAACCCATGGCTGCTTCCACCATGAACCACTCCAATCGTTGATTTCACCCAAATCGCCCTCCAGCTCCATGCGAGTTGCCATGAATTGCATCCCTCATTCATTCCCACGCGCTCCCCTACATCACACGAACCCTAAAACGTGGTGTCATGCCTGGCCTTGCACGCGCTACAATCGCCGCCAACGGCCTCTCACGCGCCCAGGCGAAGTCGCGACTCTCTCCTCTCTTTTTTTCGATTGTCTGAGGAGAGATAGAGGTTGGCTCGTGATTATTTAAATTTGATTTCGTGTTTTGTTTTTTTTCGTTTTGCTTGCATCGTTTTCAAACTGGGAAGTGAAGGAGAAGATGTGATTTTAAATGTAGAAGGGCGGCCGGTTTCAGATGTAGGGTGGCTTGTCTTAGGGGGTAGGATGGCTGAACAGGAAAAGTTGATGTGAATGAAAACAATATATATATATATATATTTAATTTCAAATTATCTCGTCAATAACATATTAAATTTTTTTGAATCCCTATCGAGGCGTGCCTCCTGACGTTCATAATGTTATACCACTATTCTGAACTCAACGGAACAAGTCTCGAGCTCCAATTCGATCGTATGGAAAAGATAGCTTTTTAAATCGACTATTTAAATTAAATTCAATTTAATCATTTCTAGGCGTATTCAGATCGCACGACCAAACGGTAACTCCAAACGCTACGAACTTTGAAATCCGATAATAATACACTATTACGGATCCAATGGAACTAGTTTCGTCGAATTCCGAGACTGTGCTCTGGATCGCTATTTTAACGCGTCGATTAAATCGACAAATTTCAAAATTTTGTGAAATCGCTTGAAATTTCAATTTTAAAAACTTTCTAACTCGATTATAATTCCAAATCCAATATTTAAATCCATTTGAATATTCAAAATTAACCGTCGAAAAATCTGGGTCGTTGCATTCCTCCCACCTTAAAAGAATTTCGTCCCCGAAATTGCTAAGGTAGGACGAATGATCCAAACTCATTTACTTTTCAAAAACCCGCTTAGTTAAAACTCGACATTTTACTTTTATAAATCTTTTAATTTCAACCAAAACAATTAGTTTCCATCTTCTAATTCAAAATCCTTTATTTTCATTACAGTTTAAAAATCACCCTTTTTAAGTTAACAAATATTTTCTAACATCCTAAATTTCCAAAAAAAATTGGTAGATTCTCCCTTGTACGGAGAGCCTTTTGCAATATGACAAGAATGATAAAAAATATATACATCGACCCACACTGTCGGAAAACACAATATATAACAGTATCTAGATTATTGCGGTATTTAATCCGAAAACGTACCTTTATTTAGCATTTTAAGTGAGCGGCTTATTTTATATGCAATTTGCGCGACCAAAATCTAGCCAAATGGTCTTCTTGTACCTGTACTTACTCAATTTAAATACGTAAGTACCAAAACATAAAATTTAACAACATTTCCTTTATTTAACAAGTTAACACATGAATTTCATATGCACTGTATGTTAAACATATATTTACAAGCAATTATAAAGTTCCAACACCAATTTAATTACTTTCAATCTATTCATATATCCTTTCATTCAATTCAAATGATTTACAGCCAAATTTACTTGCATTCACTTCACCATTACACAAATTATATTTATATCCATTCCAAATCAATTTATTCACTTTCCACATATATTGTATAATTTTATTTACTTTCGTTTGCGTCGAACGACAATATTTCCTTGCAAATTTGATGGTATTCATTTAATAAAATAACAACTTGAGCTTATAGACCATTTAAATTGGTTCTAAATCAATTTATATTCAATTTTATTCCATTTCAAATTGATTCTCAATCCATTTATTTGTGTTCCATTCATATCCACATTCGTTATATTCAACAACACCAATTCATGCCATTTAATTTATGAATCTCTTCATAAAATTATATTAAGATGTATTATAACCTTTTTACATCACTTATATACATTTCCACTTCCAATTTAAATTCCATATTCAAATTCATTCTCGAACTCATTTAAATAATATTCAAGGCCATATTCAATTTATTTACACTTAAATATATTGAATTTATTTATAACTTAAGTCATCACTATTTCAATTCATTTCTATCTTATTCGACAACATTTGAAATATAATTAATCCGCTTACTCTTTAAGTCAAATTTCATTTATAACTCAAGTCCCACATTCAATATAAATTTTCATCTACAATTCAATTACTTAACCAAGTTAAGTTCCATTTTTGCATTCAATATCAGATTTTTATTTAAAAATCACTCCATTTAATTTAATTCATTTTTATAATTCAAGTTTGGATTTTTATTCCTTCACCAAAATATCAAACCGTTTTTATTTTGGGTTTTCTATTTCACTTTTTAATTTTTTAAGTTACACAACTCATTTTTCACATTCTCATAAACTCTATATTTGAGTTGATTCCGTTTAATAGTTATAACTCATAGTTACACAATCATTTATAGCTTAGCTTGAATATGGACAATTATTTCAACTCAAATTTGATATTCAATTCAATTCAATATTATTTCTAATCCAATCAAATTCTATTTAACCTAATTTAAGTTAAAATTCAATTCCTTCAATCCATTAAACTTACACATGTTAAATTTTTGATTCCAGAATTCAATTTTCATAATTCTCCCCTTATTAATATCATTCTCAATCTATAAGTTCAAAACTTATTTCCTGATATTTTCCTAAAACATTTAAATAAGGATTTCTAGAATTCAAAGACCCGGTATTTATTTCAAATCATTTTGAAAAATAGATGTGTAGCCCGTTGGGTTTAACAAACCATTCCTTTGGAATTTTCAAAATCCACTTGGTTCTATTCCAAAACAATTTCCCCTCGGAATTTCCAAAACAACCTTGCTTCCAAACAAAAATATCCATATCAAATTATTCTGGCAGCAATCCATCACTTAGAAACTCGAAAATGAACACTGATGATGCGGCCGTCATTACCAGAGTTATTTTCCAGTGACTATAGTGAGTTTAGTGCCTCATCACTTCCAAAAATCCATTTAAAACCAATTTTCTTTTCAAAAACAATTCACAATAATATTACCATTATATAATTAAAAAATATTTCCAAAACAACACCAATTCATTTCTATAACACTTCTGAAAATATTTTCCAAACCTTCTATGATTTAAATTCCTAAATTCTAATTTGAATCCATTTTGATTAAAATTCATTTGTATAATTCATACTTAAACAATTTATTTTGTTTTTTTATAAACCATTTCCAATCTTATAATCTTGTTTTGATTATAATAATAACAACCAAACACATATATACTATAATAATTTCAAAAAAATATTTCTTTTATCTCAAAAATATAATTTGGGTAAAATTATTTCATTTACCCACTTCAAAAAAATACTGTGTCAGTTTACCTGTTTAAGTGTTTAGAAACTCCTATCGATTTAGTGGCATCCCACTACTCGACCAGAATTTATATACCACTCAACAGATAAATCAACATAATATAAAACATTTTATATTCACTAATAAATACGCGCTCATATCTATTAATACACTCAAACTCATTCTAGGGTACTACTGACCCTATCTCTAATGAGTAATCCCCACCAAAACCAAGGTTCTCGCGTAACCTCGCTCTAATACCAAGTGTAGCGAATCGGGATTTTCGACCCTCGAAAATCGACATAAATACGTTCACTGTATAACATGCCGAATATTCAAGTGCCGGAAATACCGATTGCTAGGGGTGAAGAAGAAAAGGATAGAAGAAGAAACAGAAACAACAATACAGAATCTCACAATCGCAGCGGAACAACATATAATATATAATAACAGATTTTTATACAAAATAATTTGTAGTTGTTAATATATATATATACAATCATCAGAGTACAACAATCAATAATCAATCTGGACAGTTATAATAACTTGTCCTTGCTAGTGCTGACTTTACAGTCTATACACACAGCGAAATAAAATCAAATACGTGATATACGCCTGAAATCCTCCAGCTCGTCTCCTGAGCTCCATAGCATCCTAATCTGAATTCGTAATACTCGGTCTAACCCGAGCATTATAATAAAATAACACCCGAGTCAGTCTGGAAAAACAACGTGAGAAAACACACTCAATTTGAATTACTAAAGTTATCAAAATCCTTTGAAATCAAAGGTATCTCGTAAGACCGCGTCACACATAAACATGACGAGTTTTTACCTTACGATAACCAAAACATTTTATATCAAAATCATCTGATATTACAATAGTGTCTATAGAAAGTAAATTAGAAAATAGCTGAAATGCTTGCATCTCAGGTTTCATCATAGTTGGGCACAATCAAAACCGTACGGGCTCGTAGTGGATATTGGATTCCATACAATGACTGGGCTACTGGGGTACTGCCCGTCACAGTACACCTTTAGAAAAAATGTAACAAAGAGCTCGCCTGGATCCCCTGCCAACACAAGACCGGCCTACCCCTAACCTGGATAGTACCGAATATGTTATCACCTCAGGTGCTCCCACCCTAATCGAGCGCTCTCTTTCCATGCACAACCATATCCATAATTTGTAATATATCTGAGGGTATCTAGAAAGGTGATAAACATACCCTAATTGGGTGCGACCCACTTAGCCTTGCTGCATCTCCCCTGTTTTAGTCATTCCCGGTTGATGAGGCTTGAGGCTAACGTTTACCTTTAGATTAGCATTCATTCTTGGAATGCTAACACTGCCTTCCAGGCAACGATGCAATGATAGGATTCGCCCATACAAGTTGTCCTAGGTCTGAACAAACCGAATCACCATCTTCACTATCTTCATGATATCCATTCGTAACGCTCAAATTGGATCGAAGTGGTTTTCGGATAATTAAATCCGATCCCGGTCTCTTCGTAACGATCAACAAAATTGGTCAATATTTGATAGTCGGTTATTTAACTATCAATATAACATCCATAAGCAGTCACTGGGCCCATATTAAAAAAATTCAAAATTTATTTTCAAAATATCTTTATAAGATATATATTCAAATCCCTTCCAAATTTTCAATATTTGAGACTACTCAAATACTTATATCCATATAAGGATATTTCAAACCATCCCTTATTTCAACACTTAAAAAAATACTTTAAAAATATATTTTTCTAAACCTCTTACTTCTCAACACTTAGGAAAGTTCCATTTATTTCTCTTTTCTCAAAATCCTTCACAATTTATATTGTAAATTGCTTAACTAGTTTATAACGAATTCTATAAGTTTCGGGGTTCCTTAATTAATTTCCTTTAATATTTCCAAAGTCAAAACACTTGTCTATAATTCCAAATATCCATTGCTAACTTATTTTATGAATTCTAATTCATTTTTTTAAGTTCACTTTTATTTAAATACTTCAGAAATTTTCCTTACATTTTACCAAATTCCATGTTGAGAATTTCTCTTATAAACCCCATCTACTGAATAAACCCCGTTTCCAAACCTCGAGAAGATTTATAAATAAATTTAAATCATTACAAAACACTATATATATATAAGTATTTAAAGAATAATAATTTATTTTTAAAACATGTTCAAGTAATTATTTAAAATATCAAAACTCTTTTTATAAACATCAATAACTCATTTTTAGATACACGAATCAATTTTCAAAAATGATTTAAAAAAATAAGATTTATTAAAATAAATATTAAGTATTTGAAAAGTTCACTTTTCGATGTATTTCAATTCTACTAGTTCAAAATTACATAGTTTGACAAATAAAACTTCCCTTTTAAAAACAAATTAACTTCTTAATAATGAAAATATATTTTCAAAATCTTAATAACCAATTAATTTATAGATCCCTCTCAATTCACAACCCATCGATTTCATTTGGATTCTCCTAACCATTTCCACATTTCAAAAATAGAATCTACTATTTTCTTCAACCCTATTCCCATATTCTAATATGAATTCAACCTATGAATTTTATATTCCCAATTTAGCAACTGCTATCATTTTCCCTTATTTATAAACATCGTTTATAATTTTTTATAACTCCTTTGGGTTTTACTTGTTTATAAAAACAATCTTATTTATAAAATTTCATTTTATAAATCCATTTCCTTATAAATTCCATTTATTCTGCCAATATATTTTTAAAATCGATTTCAACTTTTTTTTTCTATTTTCCCAATATCATTTAAAAATCTTTTATGTAGATATATTTTTTAATTTCTATTTAAACAATTTACGGATTTGTTAAGTTCAACCAAAATCAAATTTATTGTTTGTCCAACAATCTCTTTTTAAATAGTCCAAATTTTGATATAATTATTCTTAATTTCAAAATCTCTTTTTAATTCCTTAAAACTTTAAAAATAATATTTATGGTGTTTAAAATACCAAAATTAAGCCTAGTGCTACTACAGCATCCAAAATTCAATCACAACAAAATCTATAGCTGATTATTCAAACACAAATCATATATCAATATATATGAACAATTAATATATTTTTGAGGAATCTAGTTGGATCCTCCCAACTTGTTTTCCCTGCATCCGCAGATGTTAGACAACATAAAAAAAATACCAATCCTGCTTCGAGGTGGGATATCGCGGCAATATAGGGTCATCCGCTATTATGCGGGGCGCATAGTGTCTCATCCGCTTCAACGGCGGGAAATAAATCCAACTACTAATATATACTACTATATGTGTATATAACATCCAAACCGATAAATATATATATAAATTCATCCAACCAACCAATAATTTAAATTTAATATTTTTAAGTTATAACTAGCAATCCAAATGAGTGAGATTTACTCACCTTGATTTTTCGAATTTGTTAATCGTTCCAATCCCAAATTTATTCCATTGTAATATTGTTGTCGCAGGTCCAACGCGACTTGTTATGTTACTTTTAGACCTCGAATAAAAGTTATACAAATTTTATAAGCATTTGATTTTATTTAAAAAAAATTAACGATATACACTTAACCTTAGTTACCCATTTTCTTCATTTCAGGTGAACGATAACCAGCACACTCAACTATCCAGGCTTCGACCACCACCCCTAGCCTCCCCACGAACTTCTGCTCTTACCGAAGATCGACTCCCACTACTTTGACCTAGCCACTCCATGAAACCAGACCCGCTTCTTGTTTCTTTCCAGTCTCTTCTCTCTCCTCTCTTAATTCCAAACACCCAAAGAGAAGCTTGCAAATCCATCGAATCCTAGCTTGCGTAAACCCTTGCTCGCACCAACTCCATGTGTATGCGTGCGTGATTCGATCACCAAACCCTAGCTCGCCTCGACCATCGCCGAACCCTAACCTTCCACTGCTCCTCGGAGAAACTGTCGCACTATACCAGGCCCTCCAATTAACGACCGCGACTCATCCTAACCCACAGCCACCTCCACCATGAACCACTCCAATCGTTGATTTCACCCAAATCGCCCTCCAGCTCCATGCGAGTTGCCATGAATTGCATCCCTCATTCACTCGCTTGCGCTCCCCTACATCACACGAACCCTAAAATGCGGTGTCGCGCCTAGCCTCGCACACGCTACAATCACTACGCCATAGATGACCTTTTGCAACATTTTTGCAAGGTGTTGCCAGCTAAAATGTTGCGATAGATATAAAAATTTGGTCCTACTGCAACGTTGTATTTATGGTGTTACCTTAGCCATAAAAATGTGTTGCTCTAGCTAAACAAGTGTAACACGATGCAACATTTTTATATAGTGTTGCTATAGATGTATTCAAATTAAAAAATTAATAAAATTAGCAATCCGCGTGAATACGATCCAACGGTCTACATTTAATTTGATTGTTAAAATGGATCACCGCTACAATTTACCCCAAATTTTCGTTTTCCCGCTTTACTTTTCATATCATTTCGTTCTCACCCCCAATTTCCAAATCATATTTTCGTTCCTTTTTTTTCTTCCAAAAACAAAATCTCGTCTTTTTTTCAAAGTTTGGTAGTGATCTCAGACAAGCTTCGTTCCCATTTCGTTCTCACCCCCAATTTCGCTGTTGTTTGCCTACATGTCGAGCGTCGTTTGCTTTGTTGCCGAGATCTGGAAATGTCTGTCATCTACTGAGGTGAGCGAGACTACTGTTGCCAGAGGTTGCGTTTGTGTATAGAGGAGATTCGGGTTTGCTAAGATAGGAATTTGAGTGAGGATTTGTCGATTTGTGTATAGAGGAGATACGGTAGTTTGCAGGCGATTTCAGTTGTGCTTTGGAGGTGGTTCGGGGTTCGGATTTGGGTTTGTTGATTTTGTTGCGAATTTGTAGTGTGAAAGTTTGGGTTGTCGGAATGGGTAACCAGCGATTGTGATTAGGTGATTAGGCGATTAGGCGATTTGGCAACCTGAAGTCGAATTTGGCAACTAAAATAGTTTGTTGGTGAGGCAATTAGAGGATGGAGGCTGGTGGTTTAGAAGTATGTGTGGGTTTGGGTGAAGATTTGGAACTATGAGATTTTAGTTGGCAGTGGCAGCGGGTTGGTAATGAGGTTTGGTGAGTGTTTTGGCATAGGTTAAGGGCTGTAGGGGATGTAAGTTGCAGCAGTTTGGGGAGTGGATGGTGGCAGTGTAGAGGTTGAAGTTTGGTAGTGTTCAAGTAGAAGGAGTTGCTGTCTAGTAGGAAGTTTGGATGAGTGAACTGTGGTTTGGATGAGGTGGTGATTGTCGGTGATGGAGGATGGTATGCCGATGCTGCTTCCAGGCGGTGTTGTTAATGATGTAATTTGATGAGGCAGTGAGTGGATGTTTTGTGAAAGAGGTTGGGAGTGTGGTCAGTGTTTGGTAGATGGTCACTGTTTCAGGCAATCGTGTTTCAGGTAAGTGGTAGATAGGCAGTAGTTCCGATGGGTGATGAAGTTGCTGAGGATGGGGTTTGCGGGTTTGCTAAGTTCAGTCTTCATTTGTGCATCATTTTACGTCGTTTCAAAGAAGGCTCGATCTTCCGAAATCGGATGAATCGGGCGATGCCCCGGACCCCCGCCGGCGCTGCGCCCGGACCCGCTACTCGGCTCGCCTTCGGCTCGGCACTCGGCTCGTCATATATTTGTCAGTGTCGGTGTCTGTATAAATTGAAACTGCATATGTAATGAGTGAACTGAGTGATGTAGTGAGGAATATCTGTATATGTGAATATCAGTGTTATATATCATTGAATTGTAAAATAGTGGAGTCAGGAATTTGTACTATTTCAAATGTTGAAATAAAATATTTATTTAAATAAATTACTGTTTAAATATCAAATTCTGTGCAATAGCATTTTATTAAATAAATATTTATTTTTATTAAAAAATCAAATATGCTCTACATTGTGGGCCCCACAAATTCAGAAAGTTAATATCTATAGCAACATTTTGGAATGTTGCTACAGATACCTATGGGTGTTGCTATAGACACAAATAGGGTTCTATTGCAACAATATTACTTATGTTGCCTTAGATAGTCAAAATGTTGCCTTTGAGGTCTAAGGCAATGGCAAAAATTGCATCACCCGAAAAGTGTTGCCATAGACCTATGGCAACATTTTTTGGGCCTGACCCAACATTTTTTTGTGTTGCAGAAGGCCATTTATGGTGTAGTGAATCGCCGCCAAGGGCCTCTCACGCGCCCAGGCGAAGTCGCGAATCTCTCCTCTTTTTTTCGATTGTCAGAGGAGAGATAGAGGTTGGCTCGTGATTATTTAAATTTGATTTCGTGTTTTGTTTTTTTCGTTTTGCTTGCATCGTTTTCGAACTGGGAAGTGAAGGAGAATACGTGAATTTAAATGTAGAAGGGCGGCTGGTTTCAAATGTAGGGTGGCTTGTCTTAGGGGGTAGGGTAGCTGAACAGGAAAAGTTGCTGTGAATGAAAACAGTGTATGTGTGTGTGTGTGTATATATATATATAATTTAAAATTATCTCGTTAATGGCATCTTAAAATTCTGAATCCTTATCGAGGCGTTCCGCCTAGCGTTTAGAATGTTATACTGCTATTCTGAACTCAATGGAACAAGTCTCGAGCTCTAATTCGATCGTATGGAGAAGATAGCTTTTTAAATCGACTATTTAAATTAAATTAAATTTAATCATTTCCAGGCGTTTTCAGATCGCATGACCGAACGGTAACTCCAAACGCTACGAAATTTGAAATCCGATAATAATACACTATTATGGATCCAATGGAACTAGTTTCGTCGAATTCCGAGACTGTGCTCCGAATCGCTATTTTAACGCGTTGATTAAATCGACAAATTTCAAAAATTTGTGAAATCACTTGAAATTTCAGTTTTAAAAAATTTCTAACTCAATTATAATTCCAAATCCAATATTTAAATCCATTTAAATATTCAAAATTAACCGTCGAAAAATCCAGGTCGTTACATTGGAGCTATGGAGGAAGTGTTGTGTCATTACTTCTCATTATTCTTATTGGATTACGCGACTATGTGGTTTTAGGGTCATGATGGAGGAAAATTTCATTAATCAATTTAGGGTCTCTATCGTTCAGCCAAAGAATGAAATGTATTTGGTGGATATCAAGCAAAAGGATGGAAAAATTCTATGAAAATGTCTTCCACAATTCAATGTTGTAGTAGCTGCTATACATTAACCAAACGAACAAATAGTCCATGCGTGTTTCATTTCAGGAATCAATAGGGAAACAAAGTTTTATAGAGAACTTAGGAAAATGCCAACCAACAACTTGGAGGGCTTCTTCTATCAAGTTGACAAGTACGTGTGCTGGGAGTATTGAGATTTCAAGGCAGGAATTATCATTATCAACCATATCGGAAATGAAAAGCCTCAGGATAAGAGAAAACGGAAGATAGATGTGAAAGGTAGAGGGAAAAAAATTATTTTTTGAGATAGATAGGATGTGTGGTGAAGAACCTATCCAGCCTAGAATTGAAATTAAAGAAGTAAAGTTAGGGGAGGAGATCCTCCCTAACTGGCCTGATAGATAGTCGATACAAATTACATACCTAAAAGGTGCTCACCCGAGCTTAAGTTATTCCAATATCCAGTTCTACCATCAACATATATCCAAACATAAAAAAGATCATAAACACGATTGAATGCAAGAAAGACATGAATAGAATCCAAACCAAACAGTAGCTGCCAGAGATAAAAAGGAGCACATCCAGATCATCTGTTGCTACCAGCAGACTCCACATCGCCATTTTTATCAAGGAAGAACACAAGCCTATCATGGTCCAAAACTGACCAAATACTAAAAAGGTAAATGATTAGGTCATATACATATCTATATGATCTATAAATAGAATTAAAGCATATGTTATTTCTCTCAGTCCAGATAGCCTACCCATGGGCTAGCATGAAAGGATCGACAATGTTAGAGTTTCTGGGAGATCGTGCAAAATGTTCCCTATCATATTCTTACTAATCATAGAATAAGTTAGTGATACGGGTTGTGCGGGGAATAATCTTTGCAATACAAAGAGTCTGGATCACAGAAGCGAACTTGCTCTTAAAGAAGAGGTACTTGGAGGCTTCCTCATGCATGTTGCACATGAAGCACAAGCCATTGAGAGAGGTTCCTTTCTTCTTCATCCGGAATAATATTGAGCTTGTCTATAATGAGGATCGACATATGAAATTTAAATCTCGGTGGAACTTTGATATTCCATAGCCTAATAAAGAAAAATTTCTATCAGAAAATTACAGAATTGATAGCATGACTGTAATAACCCACATTAATGGGCCTGAATTTCGACTAAATCAAAATTCAAGTCCATTAAGGTATAGATCGTTAGTTTTGGTAACCTATAATAAACACAAGCATATCGGAGAGCGATAAATATAAACTCAAAGTGGAATTGAAAAATATAATAGAACATACGTACTGACTAAGGCTACTACCTTGGAATCAATATTATTCCTTGGATGTCTAATTGCCTTGTCAGCGCCGAGCATAAATAAGAAGACTTCTCCATCTACCATTCCCATCTTGCTCCAATATCCAGTCTCTCTAAGTCTATCATGTAGGTTGTAATGAGGAGGAGAGGGTCAGAACAATGTTTTGGTGATCAGAAAATTACGTACTTTACCCATACCATTAATCTATGCAGATTGATTTTCATTTAAGTGTTATGTCTATTATTTACAGATAATTCATTAAATCCTAAGTGCACGTACGATATGCCTAAACTCCTCCAAGGTATAACTATATATGTATATGCTTATCTACATATATATCTAACCATTTCACTACCTAAAAACCTCGACCACTTAGTACTTCTTAAGTAGGGAGGAGGCGTACCCAACAGCCATTTAATACCACAGTCCCCGAAGCGGGCCCTCCGCAACAAAAATGCTTGTCGATAGGTTCTAGCTATAGTGACCGATGACCCTTATATACGACTCTATAATTTATAATTTAATTATCATACTACTAACGCATCTCAAAAAAATTTAAGGGTATACTAGCCCACCTCCGATAAAAAAAATTTCATCTAACCATCTACTTTGAGGTCTGTGCGTCTCTTATACTGATTCTACACTAGTAGAACGCGAAATCCGTCAGGGCATAACTCAAGTCTTTGCTACCGCTTTCTCGGAACCACATAGCCCTGCCGCATCTCCCATGTTTTAGTCATTTCTAGGTGTGAGTTTCAAGGAACTGATTACCATTTTAGCAAATCCATCTTGGAATGCTAACATTGTCCTCCTGGCAATAATGCAACGCCAGCATTCATCTATACAAGTTGTTTCGGGATCGAACAAACAAATTTACCTTACTACCTTCCATTTTGGAATCATCCTCGGGAATGGTAGTACTACGCCATAGGATACTTCACAATGATTAAGATCAAGAATTGTTTGTTAGTTTGAAGTGGTTCGGGTAAACCACACTTATTCGAAATCGATGTCTCCAAACTAAAGCGATGAACTTCTGGCTAATTAAATTTTAGTTCTTTTAAAAGTATGTAAACAAATATAAGTCCCCACTGGGATCTCGAATATACATTCTTAAAATCGAACTACATTTCATAGAAATGAGTCCTCCCCAAGGGATCTCAAACCGTATGAAATCGCGAAGCTTTTATATACTTCTTAAGTCAAAATAGGTCAAGTTGTCAATTGTAATGATCGGCCTATTCGACCCTCAAAAGTTGACACTAATACATCCACGGTATTCATGTGCCGAGTGTCTAAGTGTCGGAAAGACAGATTGTTGGGGTGAAAGAAAGAAAAGACAGAATATAATCTTACATCGTGACGAGTAATATACAATATGCACAGGATCTTTACAGAAGAAAACTGTAATATACATACATCAATCAAAATAAACTAACATATCATCAGTCTGGAGAGTTATAACAACCTGTCCTTGCAAATTTTGAAACAAGAAATGCAGCGGAAATAAAGATACGTAAATACGTCTTGGAAGCATCCAGCTCGTCTCCTGAAGCTCCAAAGATCTATAATCAAATCTGGAAAATATGCTCGGGCTAACCTGAGCATTATAGGAAAATACCACCTGGATTAATCTGGTAAATCAGTGTGACAAATGAAAATCATATGGATTTTTATATTTATAAAAACCTTAAAAAATAAGGTATGTCATAAGACTACGCCGTAAATAAACACGGATGGGTTTTTACCTTACGATAACCAAACCATTTCTATAATAAAATCCAGTGATATTATAATACTGTCAATGGTGTGAAACATCAATAATCAAGTAGCTGTGATGCATGTGAGTGTCATCATAACAATAATATACAACCAAAACCGCTAAGGCATGTTCACTGATTGTGCAGGATTCCACGGAGGTACCCTCATTAGTTCAAGAACAGTCCTCCAACACAAGGATCAAATATATCCTTCCAAAGCATCGTACATCCCTAGCTGATGTACCATAAGAAATACATAGCTGGCCACCAAGGTCGAGTACACCACTCATTGCATGCATAAACTATAGGTATCTCTAGGGTAGAGTCACCTGCACCCTTTGTTTTCTAAACCCCTGGTCTATGTAACATATCTTTGGTTTTAGTCATTACCGCTAGTGACACTATGTCCGATATTCCAGCACATGAGTCACCGCTCAAACAGATCTCAGAACCATACATGATTCCCATACCTCAATGGGTCTTTGAATTACACATGGATCCCCACATCTCAAAATAGATCATGAACCTTTACATGTGTTTGAGCATCTCAAACAAATATCGAATCGCCACATAAATTCCAGCATCTCGAATCAATCTTAAACCTTTTCCAAAGCATAGAACATGGTTTTAGAGTGGCTACGGTTTTGAGTCATCTCATGTAAGTACACTCCCTCACTTACCAGTCATTCAGAAACTAATCGATAGATTCCAGTAAACTCAACTCCAGTTTCTTTGGAAATAAACAGGCAATTCGTAAGAGCGGAGATCGCCTCCTAACCATTTAAGAGGATGGATTTCCTTATCATTTGTCCTAGAAGAACACAACGAGTTTATACTTACAGTATAGCATCATCGAAGATAACTGTATCATATAATTCCCATGTTTATTCTAGATATCTCCAAAGTTATATTTGGTCAAGATTTGATAGTCGATTATTTAACTATCAAATAATCAATCAAATCAAATCAGACGTTAAAATCATAAGAAACCCAGCACAATTAAACACATAAGCAGCCACTAAGCCTCTTTAATTAATCCTTCCATTAATTAGAAATCACTTTATAAATACTTATATCATAATACTTATGCAAAGATATACATATGTATACTGCACACTTACTGTTTATTTATACTCTTTCAATGCTTGGAAAAATATACATATACTTATCTCATCATTATAAGTATATTCACAAAACACTACCCTTTCAATACTTAGAAAATATAGCCATGTACTTATCTCAATGGTATAAGTATTATCCATAAATCTTAAGCCAAATTTCCTCTTTTCTAACTTCATAATTTAAAAGAGCAAAAAACAAATGTTATCTAAACATTGTTTACGATAAACCCAAACCACTTCCCTTTTGGTGTAAGTAAATGGATCGTATGGAAATTAGACCAAATATACTTACCACCACTTTTCAATTTCAAACAGGGACTATCCCTCGATTAACAGTGAAGTCAGACAAGTTAGCGAACTATCCTTGACTTGACATACATTCTTAATTCTCACAGACAGAGATGAGTTTCCATACCTCGAAATTTGTTGTTAAGTATAAAAAAAATACTTTCCATACCACCATAATTTCAAATGATCTTTTATAGAAATCAAATCTCTTTACCGTTTATAAATTTCCTTTTTATAAATCTCTTTTATTTTTACAAACTCCTTTTATAAATCTCCTTTCTATTTGTAAATTCCTTTTATAATTCTCCTTTCTATTTATAAATTTCTTTTATAAATCTCCAAATTTATTTATAAACTCCTTTTATAAATCTCATTTGCTTATCACAAACCTTCAGTTTCAAGATAGAACCAAGTACTTTCCTTAAAACGATCATTCCATATTTTACAATAATTCCAGAAATGTGATCTATTATTCTAAATTACAAAAATGATATCATTTCCCTTTTTTTAAATACCATTTATTAATCTATTCTTTTATTTATAAAATACCATTTATGAATCTATTTTTCTATACAATATTTTATATAAAGCATTCCATAAATATTTATTTCAAAATACTTCTTTCTTATTTTAAAACAGAATCACGTTATTATAAAAGATAAATTCCTTTTTCTTTATAATAAACATTATATTAACTTTTCTATATAATAAATACTGCATAAAAATAATATCAAAACATTTCCATATATGTTAGAAGGACTGATAAAAAGGTTGAACTAAAATAGAGCTATTCAAAAACTATTTCTAAATAAAGGTCACCAAAAATTCCAAAGTCGTATTAAAAATAATCCTCCAAGTCAAAACCATTTTGAAATCAAAAACAGCAAATAATAGTATTTCAAAATACTATAATGAGGCTCAGGGCTATCATACACTTAACCTATGTTATCACTGTTTTCATTCTAAGACAAATCAAATTTAGCTACATAACACACAAGTATCTAAAATTTTAACAATTACATTTAGGATTATGGACTAAGCCATGTCCTGAAGGAATGGTTCTTTAAATCATATGATTATGAATCATATGGTGATGAATTATGTCTTAGAATATTAAGGACAAAGCGCCCATTAAGAAGGAGTGAAAAAAGAGTCGGTGAACTGTTTGTATTGATACATAAAGTTATATGTAGTCAAAATTTTAATGATACCAAAACAAATTTACCTACTTCGTTAACTCACCGATGAGTTATCATAAAAATAAACATGTGTACTTAATACACAAGCAGTGTATTTATGATAAGTTCATTAAATACAGAATGGAAGTAGGAAACATAACATGCAAAGGGAATAAAATAATTCAATTTAATCGACTAAGTGAGTATATTTGAAAGAGTTCCCAAAGTACCAAAAATGAATAAGGTTCTATCTCAAAAGTAACTTTCCTCAATGACACGTAATGATGTATCGATAAGGAGTAATCAGACTTTATTGAACAAAGAATGATTGATGATGAGTGAAGTAGAGTTAACTTCTTTCTATTAGGTTATGTGCTTAAGAGTAAGTACATAAGGTTAGAATTAATTTCATCTAAAGCATAGTTTACAAGCTCTTACAAGATACAGTTTATAAGAAACCGCTACATGTCCTGGGTTAAAGAGTTGACAGGATATCTGAGCCGAGAGACTACACGTAATATTTATTCAAAAGGGATCTTGTGTGGATTACCCCAAATGAGCTTGTACTTAATCAATATTGATTGACTAATTTATGTGATGAACATAAGTTTCGTAAACTAAAAAGTATATCACTTTTATACATATATAAATGTAGATCATTTAAATGTTTATGAGTACGTATTCCGTTGCATCAAGAAACAATTGTTATTCAAGAAATGCCAACTTCATAGTGAAGGAATATATTTTAAAAATTATTCATAGTAAAATGGATTTGGATACGATCTAAAGATAAAACAAATTACAAAGGATAAAATGAAATTGACCAATCCTAAATGGATACAACTAATTAGAGTGTCTAATAAGAACTCTCACACATCAAAGAGAAATATGATTTTTTATCGGTGTCATGAAAAGAATTTCCTCAGTTATTATGAAACCATTCATAGTATTGACTCTATCATATGGCACGATATGCAAATCTAGAATGGATTCCAAGTACATTATCAAAATATGATTTTGGTAATTGTACTTGAAGGATATGATCCATTGGCCCTAAAAGTGTCCCTTGGAAGAAGACCAATGCAGTTGGAACATGGTAAGCTACGTTGATAAAATAACATTGTAAATTTCAAATGTTTAAATTAACATAACAAATTTGTCATTTAATGTGTATAAGTTAATTATGATTTTACTCGCAAAATTATCGCTAGATAAGGTTTTGAGTTTTGATGTATGTATGTTAAAAAAGAAATTATAAATAATGATCTAGAATATGATGTTTTCGCTTAATAACTAACGTGTCTCAAAGTCAGTGAGACAATTCTGAATTTGTAGGTTATGGATATGATCTAAGAAATGGTACGAAAGTGTTAATCGATAAGCATCAAAGTTAAGCAAGTATTTTGTTAGAGAAATCAAATAGTTTGATTTTCAATCAAAATGCAGAGGAAGGGTGTGTCTGTATGAATGAATATTAAAGGTACTAAAATGTTTCTAAAACTATAAGTAAACGACAAACTTATGGTTGTTAACGATGTACTGAAGTTTAATTCATGTTAGTTTGGTTGTTTAATACTCGACGTTGGATTTGAAAATGATATCTTTTATAATCGATAAAAAAAAGATTTTGAGATTGTCTCAAATGATATATGCAGACTTGATATTAAAATTATTTAATATGGAACATGTAAGATGGGTTACTTATGCATTGGTAATAGGAATTATCATATATGATATATTGTCTACTATATCACACTTCGTTCATCTACTTGATACATGAAGCAAGTAAAAAATCCAAATTAAGATTATTAAATGACAATTTAGAGTATTCTCGAGTATTTATGAAATACTAAATAATTGTTTATAGAAACAATGAAGTCCTTGTGAAGTAGTGCGCCGGCTCGAACTTCATTAATGATATAGACTATAGTATGTTAATCTAGATTCATGTTCAAACTTAAGTCAGGAACTTTCAGTTGGAAATGTTCCAAACAATATATAGTGACTGATTCAACCAAAGGCTAAGTACATCACCTTGAATAGCGCTGTAATATAAGAAGTATAAATAAATGCACAAATTTATAACTAGACCGAGGATGAATCCAAATTTTGAGAATCCCATGGCATTGTTTTATGATAATAATGCTGGGATATAGTTCATAAAAGAACCTAAAGCTCATTGGAAGTCGAAAACAAACTCCAAAGGGTTCCACATGATAGAGGCAGTTTATCAACGTCGAAGAGAGTTGATTGATAGAGTAGATAATTAAAACAAAATAGCATACCCATTCACCAAAGGACTGACTCGATTAGTTATTTACAAGACCAACAATTGAAGAAGTTCAAATAAGATTCCATAATTGACCCCAAGTGCTAGTGGGAGATTGATAGAGTTAGGGGCATACCCTAGGGGTAATTATGTAATTTGTTATACAAATCTAACTCGATAACCAATCTTGTTCAAAATAAAATGTGTTTTTTTCTATAAAATAATTGTTCTATTGCGATAAAATTATTAAGTAATAATTTAACGTATATTAAATAGAGAAAATCCTTGAATGATATATTATGTGATAGTAATTGCAATGTGTTGTAATGAATAGAAATTTATCACATTAAAAATAACATATTATTTTAAATATTCATACTTAAAATGTTTCGAGAGGGGTTCCGTTGAGACTAGAGTACTTAACGCTCTCTAAATGTTGGCCAATTATTACTCATGGTTGTTAGGGGTGCCAAGGGGTTACGTACTAATAGTTTTTGGATAACTATGGAATTGTTACTTGAGAGTTTTTTATTGGTTAATATAACTAAGTAAAACGGAAAATCTCAAAGTAATGATATTATACAGTTCTCACGACTTGATAATATTGTTGAAATTTAATATGGATACTTCACTTTGATTATAATTAAATCATGGTGTGAAGTCCATTGAACGACTATAGTTGGGTTTGAGTTGAAGAATTTGAAGTGAAACACTATTCGATTGAGAATTCATCTTCCAGGTTACATGGGGTTAATATCACAGTCAACTGTAGTCAACTCAAATTCAAAGTCTTTGGCCAGAGCGGTACGGTTAATAATTATTATTATTATCGAACCAAGGTTTTGTGTTTGGACTAATCAAGTTGAATGTGGACGGTGTTGGAATTTTGGCCAAAACCAAATTCCGTAAATCTTAATGTGATATAGTGTTGACGAAGAGAATTTGGTGTCGATAATCAGTACTACCAGTACTGCTTATAATAAGTAAAACTGGATTTTACTAAAAAGATGTGTAAGTGATAAATTTCAAAATGTCACACCACTAGCTAAGGACATGTGAATGTTAATATTCGAATTGTTCGATATTAATCACTGATTAAATTTATGCATTTGAGTCGCACAACCGTAATAATGAATACTCCGAAACACCGTACAACTTGATTAATTTGTAAATTATTGTAAAATAATTAAATTAACTAATATTTGTGAAATATTAATTATTAAATTTTAATTGGTTTGCTTGAATACCATTAGTATTTAGTAAAGTGCGTATATCAAATTTATAAACGTGCGTATCGATAGATGACGTCTGTAGAAAATTTAAATTGGATTTAATAGATTAATTGCTGAGTGGTTTTAGAAAATTATTGAGGCCCATATGCCTTCTTTTATGGTCGACGATGCATGAGAGGGGAGAGGGGATTTGATGAGATTTAATAAGGAATTAAATAAGGAAAGTTTTAAAGGAGGAAATTGAAGGTTTCAAAGTTCCCTTTTAAACAAATCCCTTTCATTCATTCCACAATTTCATTATTCTCTCTAGAAAATTCATGTTTCTTTCTCTCCTCTCTCTCTCCCCCTTTAATGACCGAAAATCCATGTCTTCATGGATGAAAAAATTCCCAAACAAATTAAAATAAAATAATACGAAGGTGGTGCTTCAGACCATTGCAACTTCTTAAGGCTGATTTAATGACATCTAGGATTTCTTTTCTTTATTTAAGGTGTGATTTTTGGCTACATCCATTAGGTATTTATAATTTTATTTGATTATGAAATAGATGATATTTATACGGTTAGGATCTCATACATGTTATATCTCCTTTGATTATTTGATTATCTTGTATGCATAGTTTAGATCCCAATCTTCAACGAATTTATGTGTCTAGTTTGTTCGATTTAATTTTGCTAATGTTAGAAATTTATGTTTATGGGAAAAAACCTTTTAATTGAAACTAAGATTATTTAATTGTTGCAATTTTATAATTTATCACATACAAAATATAAGTATTGAAATCACTTTGAAAGCTGATTCAATATCCTCTATGTTGTTTATTTTGATTGTAAGTTATTTTAAGTATTGTTTGCATATATTTTTGATTCAAAATTTATAATTTGACTTTTATGCAAAATCACAAACCTTTTTTGACTCATCCTTAATTTAAAGCTAGTTTTCAATTTGTTGAATCTAAGTTTTAAAATGCATAAAACTACAAACTTTATATATATATATATATGTATGTATGTATTTTTATTTTGAAATGGTACTTAGATACAACATGTCACTGGGACAACAAACCTCAAATTATGTGTCAATAAATGTTCGAATCACGCTACGCAAGTTTCGAAGTTGTGACCTCTCGCACCAAAGTCGAATCACTTAACCACTGAGACAATAGTGCTTGTCTATATATCTATGTATGTATGTATGTCATTTAAAATCTAAAATATAATTTTCAATAATTTGTATAGTTATACATATAAATATATATACCTATATAAGTTATTTCATCTTAAAGTTTGTAAAACGACTTATGTGTAAAATCTTAAATTTACTTCTAAATCTTTCCTAGGTTAAGACAAGATTTAATTTTTTTCTTGTTTGCATGTTAATTAGTCAATAGTAATCTCAATGTATATGTGCGCATATGTATATATGTGTGTGCGTGTATATATGTATGTATGTACACACATAAATATATATATATATATATGTATATATGTATGTATATGTATATGTATTGTGTGTGTCATTTTGTTTATTAAAAAAGGAAAAGGAAACAAATTTGTTAAAATTAAGATGTGAAAAGGTTTGAAATTTGATTTAATAAGGCAGAGAGTAATAAAAGGAAGGAGAAACATCTCTTGCATTGATTCTCATTTTATCTTAAAAACAAAGTTCATTTCATTTCATTGTACCTCAACCTTTTTCTTCCCTTATTAATTGTCTACTTAATCACAATTGATTGCCATTTGAATATAATTAAACGTTTGATTAGTTAAAATAACTTTATAATATATATATATATATATATATATATATTTGTGTGTAAACATAACTAAACTATATATATATTGTTATTTTACAATCTTTAAAGTTAACCTATGGACAACAAAGACATATATAAAGGCATAAACGGGTCTGTTGTGGTGTAAATTCAAACATATATGTATGGTCACATTAACCATGTACACTACTTATATGTTGCACTTGCATTTTACACACATAGGTGTATTTGATACACATTTCAATATAAATTCAAATTAAATTAAACTGAAACTCTTTTCAATAAATTAAATAAAATAAAGAATTTTTTAAAATATTTTAGATTGAATCTAAAAACCTTTAGACTTCGTAGGCACAATAGACTCAAAATAGGAAAATAAATTAAAAATCTACCTATTTCATCCATTTGAGACTAGCTCGGTTCCGGTATATACAACTTCAAAACAAAATATCTATCAATATATGGGACCAATGAATTCAAATGTTGAAGCATGTTGTGATAAGTGTCCCTTAAAGTTCTAAATAAACAGCAAGTATATAATCATATTCAGGGTCCTAAAATCCGCTCAAGCTTGTTACTTTGACTAATTAACAAGATGACCACATATTCTTTGATTACAAATCTGAGCTAAAATATTGGTCGAAAGCACTTCAATAAATAAACTATGGTTCAAAAATATCCCGACGTTGTGATTTTCTCGGTTTAAAGTGCTATGTCAGCCACCAATAGGCTAATAATGCCTCAGTAAAGCCACTAAAAAGCAATCCAAGAAAAGAGAAAATTCACGTTGCACGCTCCATTAATATATGACACATCATCAATCTGCACGATTTAATGTACAACCAGATTATGGTAATTGTCTCAATCAAATAACCACATTAGCAATCTACGACGTCTATGGCTTATAAATAGATGGCATACCATCAAGAAATGAACTGCGAGTGATTGCGACAACTAAACTCTTCTAAAATACTCATTTAAATTTTCTCAAAATGAAATTAGCTTAGTTTTGTATAAGAGATCAAATATGGTGGCTAAACCAATAATGTTTTCATGGTATTAGAGTGAATAATGATATCAAAGACCGACAATGGATGTAGGTATAATCTTGAACCACTATAAATCTTCGATTTTGTTTGTTGCTTTTACTTTCTTGCTACTTAGTTAACTCACTACATTACTGCCTTTGATTTATCTGCAAACTTTGAGGTGTTACATTAGGTGTTAGCATAACCAAGAACCACACTAACAGTGTTATTTTCCCCCACTTGAAAACAATTAAACAAAATCATAGTAATCTATGTGTGAGGAGGAGTATGTGAGTTGTAGTATTTAAGACATCTCTATCATACTCATATTTTTTATTTGTTTATATATGGTATGGAATCATTTAACCTAGTTTGATTTGCTAAAAACGTGTGTAGCAAGGATCGGCTACGCCTCGTTCTTTCCATACCTCAATCCCCCTTTGATTTCAACCACATGCACTAAATTAAATAATATAATGAAGTGACAAGAGAAAGAATATAATATTTAAATTAGAATGTGGTTGAAATCGGAGGAAATTGAGATGTAGCAAAAATGAGGTGTAGCCGATCCTAAATATATGACATCGTATTTGATTGATGTTGTATTTGATTTAAAATGAATATCTGTGTGTGTGTGTGTGTGTGTTTTTATACACACACACATACATATGCACACAGACATATACATACATATACATACATATACACATATGGCAAGGATCGGCTACACCTCAATTTGGCTACACTTCTAATCCCCTCTGATTTCCACCACAAGTTTCAATTTAAATAATAATATTTTTCTCTTTTTCCACTACACTATAGAATATATTGCTATTTAAATCGGAACTTGTGGTGAAAACGGAGGGGGAAATGAGGTGTACTCAAATTGAGGTGTAGCCGATCCTTGCTGTATATATGTATGTGTGTGTGTGTATTTATGTATATGTATGTGTATATGTGTGTGTGTGTATGTATGTGTATGAGTGAGTGTATGTATAAGTATGTATGTATGACATAGTATGTGTGTGTGTGAGTGTATGTATAAGTATGTATGTATGACATAGTATGTGTGTGTGTGAGTGTATGTATAAGTATGGATGCGGAAAATTCAAATTTTTAGTGTTTAAAACCGAACAAAAAACTTTAGTATCATGGGAAGTACATTTCCACCTCGCATCTACAAACGTGAATGTTAAATCAACGAGCATACAACCATAATTTTCTATGTAGCAATTACTTTATGGCCAACATATCGTTACATGTCTGCAGCAAACACATGTGCAACTACACGTGTACTATCAATAGCCCCAGTTTGATGTTCTAATTTGTTCTGAAACGTCAGGGTCAGGCGGTTTTACAATATCTTGGGATATTTAGTGAACAAATTTCAAAACTTCGTGAAAATAAACTCAAGCTATGCCATTTGATTATTGAAATCTTTCAGCAACCTACCGTGTAGGAAAAGCTAAAGCAATTGTATGTAGCAAGATGGTTAACATTCCTTAGCGCAAACATTGGTTGTTGTCTTCAAACCCTAACCTTCAAACCGCTCCCACAATGTGAGAAAATAATCATTTCATTCGAATGTTTCGTTGACAACATTTTGCATGACCGTAGAGCATATCGTTAATCCGGTGAATTTCCCCGTAAACGAAAGTGTGAATTCGGACGATTGGTGTTTTCTATGACGTTCTAATTCTCATATGCGAAATGGAGATGAGAAGAGGATGGTTATGGATGTGATAAATGGATTGTTTGCATAATTAACGGTCGACTTTTGATGCGTCTGATGTCTCACACGTCTTCGTTTATCCAAACTAGGAATATTAGTTAGGCCCACATCAGTTGAGGGGAGAGAAAAATAGCTGAGAATGCAACCCAAAGTACTTTATATTTCGAGAATGAGTGTGTGTGTATATATATAAAATTGTAAATGATGCTGATGTAGCTGTGATAGGCATTAATAGCAATAATGAATCGTATTTTATCTGAGCAGTCTTCAATTTTTATTAAATTTCATCAGTGCAACCTGCAATTTAATTGTATTTTGTGGACCACCCATGTGTAAAAGTGTAAGGGTATGCCCCCTGCATTGCTTTTGACATAAATGCTGCATCTTTGCACCAATTTTATATTAGCTTCCAGATACGTGTTTTTTTTTTAATGTATATATACACATAGACGAGATGTGTACAGATGTACACGTCAAAATTTGGATGAAGTTGAACGTGACACTGCCTATGTTTTGAGAAAGCTCTTAATCATCAAACCTTGTACAAAATATAAACTTGCCTGCTCTCTGTTTTTTCCCCTCAAAAACTTATGAAGTATTCAACGGGTTTAATAATATATTTCTTTAAGTTTTTATTGCTAATTAATCACATTCCATTAATGTAATCATTCCATTTAAGAACAAGAGTGACGTAAGTGGATTGAAGAAAGAGAACTTGGGGTAGAATGAAAGGAGACCGCCGAATCATAGAAGATTGTGCTTCTTGCACTTTGAAAGAGGAATTGTGCAATAAATATTTATTTGTTATATAAATAGTTAATATAAAAGAAAATTACTTAATTAATATTATGTACTAGTAAAAACATAATACTTTGGAGCTATTAATACAGTAAAACATGAACAATGATTACAAATTACAAACCCATTTTATAGATAATTAATTGATAATACACATATTTGAAGTACAAATACAATCATCCAGTTAGGGTTGTTATGGTAATGTTTACCGTTACCATTTTGTAAATATCGTTACCGTACCGTTTTTACTGGTAAACTAAAATTGTTTATCGTTATCGTTACTGATTAACTGATATACCGACAAACTAGTAACCGTTACACTGGTAATGATAAATTACCGTTTGTCTAGAAAAATAATAAGTTGATATATTTTTATACTGGACGATGCTTCATTGTATATCTCATTGGGTCACTTAATATATGACATAGAAAAGAAGTGTATTTATGATAATTTGAGTTGAATTACTGAAATAAATTGAACTATTTTTTTGCTTTTAAATGTCTGTAATACAACATCTTACATGAATATCAATGTATTATGAACGGACTGGTAAATTACCGTTACCGTTGGTTTTGGAAACATATTACCGATGTTTTACCGTAACATTAGCCATAAGTTTTTATTTAAATACTTATCATTTTTTCTCATGTCGCATTGACCAAATATAAAATAGAAACTTGTGGCTGATATTAAAAGATTATAAATAGAAGATGTTAATGATCCTAGCTTATATATATATATATATATATATATATATATATATATATATATGTGTGTGTGTGTGTATGTATAAGTTTATGAAAGTATTAAAATAGTCATACTAAATGAGTGTTCTTGACTTGAATTTCTAAATATTCAGAGTTCAAACCTCAAAGATGCTAAAATTTCGTCGTTATCAATTTCATCGGTTTTCATCAAAAAAAAGTTAAAGAAAATAAAATGAGATGGATTATCTATACCTATTTTTGTTACACATCTATTCATATTTTATTTTTCGATTTACATAATTCAAAATTGAACATGCGATTTTGACATAACTCAAGATACCTCTATGAAATTTATCGTAATTCTAACATGTTTAAAATCATACATTTTTAAAATAAGTGTTTTAAAAATTGATATTCAACCAAACATTTTGAACATAATAGAAATTTCGAACTATTCATAGCATGAATTAGACATGAACAATGTAGCATCGAACCGTAAAGATGTAGAATATGATATAGGGAAATATAAGATACGTTAAATCCTTATCTTACACCATGACGATTGGACCAAAACATAAGATAAAAGCCAAAACGTCGAATTTCCAATTGTAAATAAAACTTCTCGTACCATCGAAATGACATAAACATGTCGGATTCTCCGATACAATCACTCTGTCCCATCTATCTATCTCTATCTCTCTACTTCTTCCCAAAAAAAAAAAGCGTTCCTAAAGGAGGCTCCCTATTTCCAGCATCTGTTCTTCTAATCCCAAACGTCCATTGTAGATTACCGACGGCCGGATCTGGCCCTTCTTCTCACGCAATGTGCCGCAGTCAGCGAAGTTTTCGGTACCATGAGAAACGCTGCCGGAAAAAATGCTGAGTGAAAGCACACGCGCGTGCTTCAAGATTCGCATCCTATATATTTTGACGGTTGCGATTAATGCGGGCACGTGCTGGATCTTACCACTGTGTATTTTCGCACATCCACCCACGTCATATTTATTTTTTGTTGCAATGATGAGGCCGTGATTAGAAGGTTTTGTTTCTTTCTGTTTTTTGTTTCCTGCCTTCATTTATTTTGTTTGCGTGATGTTGATGTTCATTTCCTTTATTATTTTGTCTTATTTCAGTGCACGCACTGAAGCTTGCTTGCGTTCTCTTTTGTTTTATTTGTTCTCTGATTACTTAAAAAAAAAATATTCTAAATGGGGATTAGACTGTTCCTTTTATGTTGGCGTCTTTCTTTTTTTGGTTTGAAAAATAACAATCTTTCAATTGTAGTTATATAGCTTTTGCGTCACACTTTAATCCATATATCTTGCAGTTAGTAAATTGATGCTCCAACATCAGAATTCTAATATTTAAGGTAAGCAAACAAAGCTTGGAACTGAACTTTAAAATGAAAACAAATAAGCTTAACTAATATAACAGCTTTAATGCACAACATTTGCACAGCGTTTTTCCTTGAACAATATTTAATGCTACAACAACAAAAAAACAATAAAATGGAAAACAATCTGCACCTGGTGCTACAAACTTGCAATAAACTGAGTATTTCCATACAGCAAAAACAAACGTATGCATTTCCAAAACTTCAATTAAACACATTGTATCCATATTCTCACTGCTTCTTCATCTTCTTCCTCTTTGGAAACTTAGATGTTACCTTATCATCAGCAGTCATCAGATGCTCGTACTCTTCCATACTTGCAAATGGTGACACCCTGCTCTTCTTCTTCTTCTTCTCCTTTTCTCCCTTTTTCTCCTTCTTCTTCTTCTTCTTCCTCGATGCTGCCTCATCATCTTCACTGTCCATTACATCACCAATATCTTCCTTCTCATCATCATCATCATCTTTGTTTACAATCATATCATCATCATCATCAAAGTTGATCAAATCTTCTTCATCGTCATCATCTTCATCGATGACCTTGTCAAGGTCATCGTATTCGTAATTCTCTGATGATGGATCGTCATCGATGACGCCGGACCCAAGCACATCATCGATTTCATCTTCATCATCGTCGCTCATATGGTCTATTGCTTCTTCTTCGTCGTCGCTTGCTAGTACATCATTTCCATTGTCGCCTTGAGCCTTCTTCTTCTTGAGTTTCTTCTTTGATGTGGTTTTGTTAGCGTAGAATCTGTGAAACACTATGTCTTCTGGGGGTACATCCTCTTCTGCTAGGCTTAGGATTTCTTCCCCTATTAAGCTATGGCTCATTTCCAGCTGCAATTACAAGGAATTTAAAGTTTAGTATTTAAACATTATTTAATAGACATTTAGCTGTCTGAATGAAAACAAATACACGTATGTCTTAACTATGAACATTTGAATATTATATTTATATATTAGTTAAAAAAGTATCAAAACTGAAACAATTAAAATCTGCAGGTTGAGCATTAATATCATGGAAAAACTGTATCTGATAGATTAACGGAAGAAAAAGTGACGGATCAAGAGGAAATAGGAAATAAAATGAAAATGAAGAAGAAAAATGTTGTCTTGTTTTTCCTTGATATGCCTACTACATATGGCATCGGAGAGTTACATTTTGCAAGACCACCGTAAGACAAACTACCCTTCGGTTGGTTTGATTAGTTTCGAGACGGAATTTTCTTTCTTCTTAGTTACAGTGCTAACATTGTTTTTCTTTACCCATTCATCAAAACCCTAGAGTTAAAAAGTCAAATTTTATTAATTTATATCACAGAATTTGAGGATGAGGATGAGCATGAAATTGAACTAGACTCGTAAGAGAAATCAAACTAGTAGATTTTTCTTCTTCTGAATTTTAATAATTTGTCAGATTCTAAGGTTTAGGGTTTGCAGTACTTTGTTTGAGAAGGGGATAATAGAGTTGAAGAGTATTTTAAATGAGACAAGGTGGTATTGTAATTTTTTATCTTTGTTAAAACTCTTGTGCTAGCAATTATTGATCTAATAGTCTAAGGCAAATTATAGGCACAAATCAAAATTTGCTTCACATACACTAGGGTTGTTATGGTAACGGTAAATTTACCATACCATTACCAGTCAATCGGTTACCATTTTAAAGTAAAGTCGGTATACTAGCATAATCGGCACAGTAACGGTAAATTTAACATTTTTTACGGTAAAACATCGGTAATATTTTTTCAAAACCAGCGGTAACGGTAATTTACCAGTTCATTCATAATACATTGATATTCATGTAAGATGTTGTATTATAGGCATTCAAAAGCAAGAAAACAGTTCAATTTATTTCAGTAATTCAAGTCAAATGATGATAAATGCACTTCTTTTCTATGTCCTTTATTAAGTGACCCAATGAGATATATAATGAATCATCATTCAGTGAAAAAATATATCAAATTATTATTTTTCTAGACAAACAGTAATTTACCATTACCGGTGTAACGGTTACCAGTTATCGGTATACCAGTCAATCGGTAACGATAACGGTAAACAATTAGTTTACCAGTAAAAACGGTACGGTAACGGTATTTACAAAATGGTAACGATAACCATTACCATAACAGCCCTGTCGTACACTGAAAAATAGAGAAAAAAATGTACACCAAAAATCACTTGGCATACAGCAGTTTTTGCAAAATTACCCCTAGCTTCCTCTTTCATTATCTCCCCCCTCTTTCAAATTAAAACCCATTCACACAGAAATTGTAAAACAAAACACAGGTAAACCGAATCTATTTTATCTCAATCTGGATTTTTTTGTGGGGGTTGGGGGGGGGGGGGGGTGTTGGGAGTGTGGGGAAGGATTTAATTAAAGGTGCTTTGTTTTCATCAAGAGACTCCAATTTTAGGGGGAAATGAGTAAATTAGCCTAATATCAGAAAGTTCATGTGTGAAAGTTAATTTTTAGTACCTTAGTTCAATGAATTCTGAAAAGATGCAAGCATTCTAATTTAAAAATAGATGGGTAACTTAGTCACGTGTTTTTAATAAAAAAAATTAGCGAGTTGGCTAATTTTTAGTCTTCAACTAGAATTGCGTGCTAGGTAATTTTCTATCTTCAGATAGAATTAGCTTCATTCCTCATATGAAATTTCAAATATGTAAACTGATTAGAAAATAAATGTAAAATAGAGTAGGTAAACCTTTCCGACGGGGGCAATTTCTGATCCACCATGCCATCTGCCCTCTGCTTTCTTGTTGGGTTTTGGTTTCTTCTCCATTAACTTATCAAGGAAGGCAGCTAGGGACAAGTCATTCAAAGGATCTCCATTATAAACTATATGAGCTCCAGAAAGCAGGGTCTGTGCCATTGTTGCAACAGATGGGTGTACATGTGAAGCTAAGACTGCTAACTCCCACCAACTTGCACGGTCAGCATTGCTGATATATCAAGCAAATTCAGTTGGTCATGCATATAGTTTACATCGCATTTGAAAATTTTAATTACAAAAGAGCAGCGAGCTGCCCGTTGACAAACTTGGGATTTGCGATCCCAGGTAAGATCGGTTTTTACTCAAAGAACCCTTTTATTTAGCTTGGGATTAAATCAATTTTTTCAATGTTCTAAACTCAAATCTCGTGGATTCTGGACACAGCCCTTCCTATCTGATAGAAAAAGACCCCATGATCCTGAACCGATCTTACCTGGGATCGCAAATCCCAAGTTTGTCTATGAAGAGCGGATCTAATTGTATTAGTTTCTATAATTGATTTCTAAATATGGAAATGGCTTAGGTTATGTTCAGATATTTTGGTTACTTTTTATTGTATTCCGTTGAAAATAACGGCTGAATTCTGTGAAAATACATAATAAAAAAAGAATATGTTGATAAAAAAAATTTCATGAATCTATAGTAAATTTGGCAAACCCATAATTTGAATGAAGTAAAACACAAAAAAAGGCAATGATATATACTGAAAATGAAGCATATTACATGATTTTATCAAGTACATATAAAAACAGAGCAAATTTGGTTCATGTCCTTGTTAAAAATAAAAAAACCAAGTCCCTCCCATTTTGCTCCTACTTTCTAATTCCCCCCTTTTTTCATTACAATTACTTGCATTTCGATATTTGCACTATTTGAATATTTGCACTGTAAATATTTGAAATTCTAAACAAGTAACAACTTAAAAAATATTTATTTGTTGTACATTCGATGTGCAACATTGGAACATCAACTACCGTAGTGCAAATGATTGCAATGTAATGCATTGCAAATAATTGCAGTTCATCGACAGAAAAAAAATCTCAAAATTTGAGTAGCATTTTCAGTACATTGAATCAACGTTCAACATTCACAAAACATTCCAAAAACACTAGATTTGACCATGAATTAGAAAAAAAATTGACATCCATCTCAACATCATTTTCAGTAACAATTTACGAAATTAAATAAAGGGACGTGACTTGTATGCATTGTTTTAAAAAACCCGCATCTATACTCGCCTCAAGGAGCGCCTCAAGGCAAGGGAAGATAAAACGCCTTGAGCCTTTCTCAAAAAGCTTTTTACGCCTCGGTAACTTGAGGCATACGAAACGTACAAAACGAATGCCTCTGTAATTTTTTAACCCCCGGTTGTAAATACTGACACCGACGGAAGTAATTAAACTTCGATTATTCAACAAGTAAAAAAAGAACAAAATTTAAGAAAACGATAGTAAATGTTTTTTTACTTTTCAATTTCAATAATGACATGATTAAGTAAGATTATTTTTGAAACAACAATCAAGAAATACGTAATTGATTTTCTCAATTGCTATTTTTTAAAAATTTATAAATTGTTATCACTAAGCTTCCGAATAAATTTTATAGATCAATTTAAATTGGTAGAAGAAAAAATAATTAAAATAATAACTTACATGATTTCCTACTGCTCGTTATAGAGATCAATTCCAGTAGAATCGATCAAACAAAAAATTAAAGACAAATAGAGGGAGAAAAAAATAAAATACATACCATTGCAGAGCTGAAAACCAAATATGAATTCTTCAAACATACTAATGAGGATTTTATGTGTGTGTGTATATGTGTGTGCGCGCGCGCTTGCACTTAAATTTTATTTGTTTATAGTTTTAATTATTTATACCATTATGATTGAATAATAAAAAATGATTAGAACCGGACACTTAAACATTACAGTTTTATATGATTAATTGTTGACTTTTATTTATTGATTAAAATTAATAATAACTTAGATCTCGATGTTTACCCAAAAACCTTGTGTCTCAACCATGGTTTAAGGTTCCGGCCGAAAACCCGAGATTCCGGTCGATGGTGGAACGAGATTAGTCTAAAATCTCGTTCCGCTAACTAGCAGCTTAAAAAAATCAAAAAAAAAATCGATAAATTACCAATCGAGATTCAAGATTCCAATTTGGGCGAGCATCGTTGTCGCCGATTTCATTGCAGCAGTTGTCGTCGTCGACTTCAAAGCACCAATTGTTGGCGCGGTCGATTTAGGGCTGAAGGAAGGAGAAGATGTCGAGGGCTGAAGGGAAAGACTTGAATTGAAATGGTTTCGTAAAGTAGGGCTGAAGGGAAATAGGGCTGGCGAAATAGGGCAGTTTGAAATATAGGTTGGGCTTGGGCTTTGAAATGGGCTTTGAAATGAATTAAACTAAATATCACTTAATTTTATTTAATTAGGGCCGGACGTAATGAGATAAATTGAGTTGGGCTATTTTATTTCATTTCATTTAGTTTAGAGTAATTTAATTTAGTGTAATAATTCTAATTTTAATTTATTTAAATTATTATAAATATATTGGGTTAGACTAAATCTTATACTTTATTTACATCAATCATTATTACATTTTTCATTAACAAACTATTGAAAACTGAAATCGGGACCGAAACCGAAATTTCTGAAATCGTCCGAAACTAAGAAAATTTCAAACGAACGAAACCGAGGCCGAAACGAGTTCTCGAACCTTGGTCTCAACGTTTTGGGGCTAACCTTGGTCTCAACGTTTTGGGGCTTACGCCTGGCCTCGCAAGCAAAAGAATGTCTTCTGTACACTTTTGCATTTTAGAACTTTGCTTGTATGTTTTTATGAGAGGAACACTAGACTAATTTTCTTTTTTGAACAAGGATATGGGTCAAATTATCCCTATAACTTGCCCACTACATGTTTATGTAAATCTCTTTCAAACGGTAATATTTTAATCGTGTTTTCCTCCTCGCGACCACCCATAGTTATTTCCTCCTCGTCATAGGATTGGTTTACATAATATAGTAAACAGACTTGTGCATAACATATAACTTGTGGACCCATACAAATTTAAAAAAAAACTAAAGCACGTTGTTCAGACTGAACCAGACTCCTAATGAGGAAGTCAGACTGTCTAATGAGCATGTCTTGTTTGCTTTTTCTTTTTTTGGAATAGCAAGTAGTAACCAATAAATTTAAAGAACAAAAAGGAAAAGTAAAGCTTCAAATATGTTACAAGAAAAAAGTAAGGGATATGGATATACCAATAAGAAGGCTCTCTATGTCGTGGATTATAACCTGCAGGCAACGAAGACCCCTCATGTGATTCTTGATCCTTTACATTTTTTATATTTTTTTGTGTCAATCCATTGTTTTTTTCATTTTCTTGCTTTGAAATTGCCAGCTCGTTTTCATCTTGTGATATAGCTTTGTTTAATGGAGGACCATCCACATTATCTGGATCATCCACTATATCAATGAAGTGCTCAATCTCATCATCTACCATCTCCTTCTGTAATACCATAGTCCTGCAAATGATTTAATTGGAAATTTTAAAATGCGAGTTTACAATTGTGAATAGGTAATGGGTACATGCAGATGTATGACATTTTACCATAATGGGGGTTTCGCTTTCAGAACCTCGGAAATCATAAATAGGCACCCACAAGCATATTGTGGAGGTCTCTGAAGTGCAACCTGGGGCAGTTAGAAATCAAGTTAGTGCTTGATGAATTCTTTTGTTTCCTTGTTTGCAATATCTTTTGCATCATAAGATGTAAATGCGTGACCAATTCAATCTCAAAATTAAAATGCAATTAAATTAATTTATTATTTCTAAATAAATGAATATTGAATGGACTGGATATATAGAGGCACACGAGAAAACAAAATTTTGGGAACAGGATCCAAGCTCATGCATACCTCATGTTAGAAAAAAAATAAAGTAAAATTCCTCAAGATTAAAGTGGTAATAGCAACGAATTAGCTGCATCGACTATTAAATTTTCTTTCAACAGAGGATCATTTTTACCAATCTTTTTATCATACCAAAATGTACTAATCTCTTTATGATATCGAAATGCACTTTACACAACACAACAGATATATTTCTATGGATCAAAAGAACCTAAAATTTATGAGGGAAAGTCAAACTAAAAAAAAAACAAAAACAGAAGGAAAAAAAAACACCATAAGCAGTGAGGGGCATGAAAAAAAAACACCATACTGCAACAGACCTGGAGGAGGCGCTTTGCAAATGCAGCCACGCGCTTAAAGTTTATATCAGTTCTCATTGCCTTAACCAGGAGCCCCAGAAACATCTCTGGCTGAAAGGTCAAGTGTTAGAAACACATATCAGATTTCAGAAACAGACACTTCAAGTAACAGAATATGATCTCTATACAAGTATAAGACACCTACATATTGATTAACGATTCTGCTATTAAAAAATACTATGAAACAAGATAACATCCTTAATAAAATGGTCAAGGGTGACTTAAATTTATCACCAAAATGTAGTACATTTAATAACTTGGAACTTCATTAATTTAAAGGTACTTCTCATAAATATAATGCAGCACCATGATCAGTCTAAATTCACATTATGGGCTATCAATATTTTCATTAATTTAAAGGTGCTTTTCATAGTAATTGAAACAAGTAAATTTTACCTAAAAAAAATAAATTTTATATAAAATGAAACTTACATTTGAAAAGGGGCAGGGTTACCGGTTATAGGTTATCTATATTTTCAGAACTATGGAAAGATAGTAGCTTCCCATTGGTCGATAGTCCATAAAGAAAAATAATAGTTATCATTCATCCACAATTGGACTAAAAACTGAGACGTTAATATGATATACAAGAAAATTACTTTAGAAGAGTTAACCGCTGCAGGAGTCAAAAGTTTAGCATACAAAGCACGGTAAAAACGGTCACTGGCAATCTGATTTTTTGAGGAAATTTGACATAGAAGCATCAATGCCTGAACACCAACATTGAAATTTTCAGAATGAACCTGCATGAAAGGAGAAATGATGTGTGAAGTGTTGAATTCTGACTATAGATTAGGGGGTAAAATTACAACAGAATATGGCTGCAAACTCACCAATCTGTATAGGATTGGTGTTTGAGACTCTACGATGTCATCAGCTTCATCGCTTGATACATACGGAAATGCTCTGTTAACTCCCTGCAAAAGAGAAAATTTACATATCAAAACATGTGCAAGTATACAACAATATCTATTGTTGACAGTTACACTTAGAAAAATCACATTGCCTTCACACCTAAGTTACCATAGCGCGCGCTATAGCTCAAAATCGCCCATAGTACAATGTGTGCGCGATTTAACCTATAATAGCTCACATGTCATCTATAGCGCAAAATAGAGCGCTATTTTGTCAAAGCGCAAAATATCGAACAACCCAAAATAGCATGCTATTTTGTTTGTTTGTTTTAGGTATGCACATTGAAAAACGCACAAATGAAATTGGATGACACAAACTAAGGCATAAGTGCACTAACCAATCATATATCTTCATAAATAAATCAAAATCATTTATCGAAGAATGATCATGTTTCCGTCAAATAAAATTGAATGTAGGTGTTTGGTAGTTGTATCATACTCAAAACGTCCAAGTGGAGAAGGTTAATACTTTATTTTTCTCTAGCTAATTAATAGGCACCAACTTTATAGTCTTAAGAATTCATTTTAGATTTGCTTTTATAGAACTTAATAGTTTGCAATGTTGGACTTTGTTATCTACATAGCTTTTAATACTGAAAAAGCAAAATATAAAGGCCGAACATCCTTTTCTTTTATTCATTTAAATAAACTCTTGGTAAAATTCGCGTAAAAGAAAAAAAAAGAATTGTACTTGTTTAATTTATCTCTTTCAACTTGGATACAGTGAGGCGGGCCTTGAAAAGTTTTGGAATAAGCAGAGGGAATTCGTAGATCCTCTAAACGTAGAGCTCGAAGGGCTTTGAAACCAAACACAATACCATATCAACCACGGCGACTCTCGCTATGATTTCTATTCTGAAACACAGCCTCCTATACTAATTTTTCCTGACACATTACTAAGTCTTCTGGCGTAGACCTACTTGTTGCTAATAGATCCGTAAGAGTATTGTTCCGATAGATAACTCTTCTATAGAGTTCATTAATATCCTAACTCAGGATTTTACCATGAATTAATCAATTGATTTTTTAGAACTTATTACCACTTTATTTTTTATTCGGACCAATCTCATTTATTATTCCATCAATTATATGTCTATCAATAAACGATGAAAGGTCATCACAGTGTGAACCGTAGACTGAATCTTGATATACCTCAAAATAATATATTTTTGTTACCACGAGATCTTTTGGCTGCTGTAGATCATTTGATTGGAATTAAATTTGAAATGGGTACATCTGACGATATGAATCACTTATGAAAAAGTGATGGCCTGCGAAGTGCTTGATCAACAACTCCCAAAGCAAAGTCATTTCATTTTGATCAATATAAATTTTCACCTCTCATCCATCAAAAGTACTACTTGACAAATACTTCAAAGATAACCTTATAGACTAGTTTATTTTGGATGTGCAAGAAAGTAAATTATTCAGCACAAAACACCAAATTTTGATGTATAATCAATGATACTATTTTTTATTTTTATTTTCATGAAAAAACAGTCATTCAACCTTTTAACAGATGTTTTAATTTATGATCTAATACTACCAAATATTATGATGCTATTTTGTAGATTCGTACATACCCAAGTCCTTTTTCAGACTAGTTTGACTAGATGAAAGACCTGACATTGAGAATACATTTTTATCTCTTTTAGTTTATAAGCATATAAATGTACATACGTTTTGATATTATATATCACGTTTTTTCCATTCGCTAAACGGCAAAGAAGTTTGTTTTGATAAATAAATCTCGAAACAAATGAAATCAAAAGTAACAATAAAAAAAAAGGAAAATCGAAATCAACATCAAAAATAATAATCAAAGATAATCTAAAAATATATTAAATTAACAGAATTGAGATTTAACATGGAAATCTATGAAAAATAACAATTTCAATAGTTGATCTCAATTAGGAAAAAATAAAGATGAGGAACAACTTATAAATTATTAGATGGATTTAAGTTATATTGTTAATATTTCAAAGCTCAAGTGTTTTGAATTTGAATAAAAGACACCAACTAAAAATTTAAAGTAAATTATAATGTAAATTCCAATCCATAATTAAATTAGTGTAAAAAAAATTAAGAAAATAATAGTGACAATCATAAATGAGTGATTTACTATTTATGTAAACATGGACTACTACTAGTTTAGTCCCATTTAGTACATACATAAAAAAATGCAAAACTTACAAAAGTGAACAAATAGCGCACGCTGCACATAGTGCAAGTCTTGCGCTAACTTGCTTCAGACTCACTAACTCACTATTATTATACTATACATGGTCATGTAATTATTTCAAGTTTGAGACACTTTCATATACCTCCTCCAGTAATAGTGTATTTTTTTAATTTTCATCCTCTAAACATTTTGTGTCTGTATATCTCCTTTAATTATCATATCTCAACCAACAAAGGGATTTCCCATTTATTATAATTTTTCTTTTCTAGATTATATCTGAAATATATCTTTCTAACAATGTAAGAAAGCTCTTAACAGGAAGAATGAAAATGAAAATATTTGTTGTGTCTTTTGACGACTATTTGAATCTTCAACCATTTGAAGAAATCTATGAAGAAAATTACAGTAAGAGAGATGAAATAATAACTTGAACTTAACATTTCAAAATTTTACAGAACCTAATTTTGTTAAAAAATGTTTCGGATAAGATTGTGTTACTTTATGTTTATATTGGTTAAAAAAAGAATGACATATCATATTTTTGACAAATGATTTTTTTTAGGAATACGTTAAGAAATATAATGTTTTAAGGTAGAAATTTGAAAGTACAATTTGAAGGAAGTATGCGGCAATATCCCGAAATTTAATTAAACAATGTTCACAGAGAACAGAGAAACACTCATGGATGTAGTTGTCCATCGCAAAAGATATATTAATGCGACTGGAAGTATCTAAACACATAAAAGAATAAAGAAAAAAAATGAAACTTGATGAATTATACCGTTAGTAATATTGATAAGAGTCGGGAATCCATCTCGACATGGGGTTCCTCATTGTCGTTCTTCCCATGTTTTTTGTTATTTTTGCCTCTTTCTTTGTCCTTCTTATTATACTTCTTCTTACCATCACGACTCACTGTGTCGGAAATGAGCACCTGACAATGCAAATGCAAACATCAATAAAACCAACCTCCTCACTATTGTATGAAACAAAAGAAAACCCACAGAGAAATGAGAACAGAGAAAGGTTTCCGGTGTCTTTTAAGTTAATTGACATTATGCGAGAAATACTCCTATGAAATTTGGAACAATATAAATATGTATAAATGTTTGCTTATTTGACACCAAGAATATAATGTACATTATATTCAAGTTTCGTGTGCTTGATCCCAAGTACATCCATCGCTAGTATATCAAAATTAATACACAAGTTAACCAACAAGTTCTCCATATAAATATGGTAAACATATGACCAGATTGATACAATCTCTAAATCCAATAGCAGCTCATCTACATCCAAGACTACAAGTTCTGCGGATATTATCCATCTCAGGTAGCCATGGATTTATGGATGATTTACTTCGTAGGACTTCAAAGTACATTCACAAGTTACCATATATGGTTAGGAAGTTGAAAATAAGAACTGGACAGACACCTGTAAAACTGGATGAAAATAGAGTGGAAAATTCAACCAACTACACTTAATGGTGCAAATCACTCATTTTCTACACCCAAAGTCTCTTCACGTAAACAAAACCAGTATAATAGAATCTTAAAACATCGTATAACTAGCATGCCTAGAGCACACCAATAGAAGCTTTTGGCTATGTTAGGCTGGTCTGGAACTGTATTACACTTTAAGTATTCCACTTCTAAGATCATTAACGAATTAATTCTAACATTACTTGTCTAAACATAGTAACAAATCCATCTTCGGGACAAAATCTTGCACCACCAGTGTTAGTAACACATATCAAGCTCCAACTTGCAAGGCTCATCAACGAAGCAATAAATATAAGTTCTAGTGAAGCATACAATTGTACTGGAATTGCAACAAAATACCTTAAAAAGTGCAAAGTACAGATCTAACAAGCGTTTGGCTGTTTTAGGTCCATCTCCTTTCCTAGTGAGAAAAATCTGACTCAGAAAATTAACCTGTGAGAGAAAGTAAATGCAATTGTCAGTCTCAAGCCCGAAAATATTATTAAAATATTATTAGAATGGTGAATATATGGTTAGAGCATAGGAGGCATAAGTTCAAGTGCAATAACAATATTTGTGAGGAAGAGCTGTAAGAGGCAAAGATAAACAGTAATAGTAGAGGCAAGAAGAACAAACTTAACATGTTGATGTTTGCTGCAACTAATAAATTAGACTGACAATTGCATAATGAGCATAATGTTTTTCTAATGTAGTTTAATGAGCTCAACAACACAAGAAAAATATACTTAAACAGATTAAAGAAACATACAGCATAATATTTTGCCCGTAATCCAATATGTGGCCTGAAAACAAAAGAATCCGCCTCTTCAATAACTACAGCCTGCAAGCATATATTAAACATTAGACTAATAAAGCTTGTTCATACATGAATGTACAGTTATCTCTACTAAAAAGTTGACGGTCGACGCTGTTATCTAACATCAAATCATGACCACCAAGGGATTTAAAGTTTGCATCACCAGGGATTTGCTATGTTTAGATAATTAAATGCTATTGCAAATAATAATGAAGATAATCTAATCTATAGACCAATATCTCCAGGATAGATAGGTGGGGGGGGGGGGGAGCTGGCTCATTGATGAGGAAACAACTTTTTAAAATTGCATGTTAAATGTGTATTACATGCTTTAATTTCAATTAAGTGATTAAACAAGTACACGAACAAATCTCAATATAACGGCTGAATACCTTCATGTTGGGATGAGCAGATAAAAGACAAGACAACTGATATGCAGCATTAGATGCTGCTTTCCTTTCTGGATCTCCTAACTGCATGCAATAAACAGAGAAATTAAATATATTATAAAAAACTAAACCTTCACAACTGGAGAAGGGGAGTTAACGCCTTTAATGAACCTATAATGAAAATTTACATGACTTTAGTCAACTGTGATACTATAATTTCACCAAACACTAGGCATATACAATCCAGAGACAAAAGTCAAGCAATATTCTTTATCAACGAGTGTGGAAGCACTTACTTTGTTAACAAGAGCAGATAGCAGCCTGCGTTCTTGTTCTGATTTACTCTTTAGGAGGGTGTAGACTGCCTGCAAGGACAAAGAAATCCACCACGTTACTTCATCTTCTTTAAAGATAAAAGCAAAAACAGATAATATTCCATACAGTTCAATGACATGATATTTGCATCCATTTGTTTTAAAACATGAAATGTATAAAATGAAAAATACACTAGTAGAAACTGAACAAAAAGATCGACAAGGGGAATAAAAAAGGAAAATTAAACAGGTACTTAAACATAGCGAGACATAAATTCTATGATACGATGACGCATGAGAACAACGTCACTGACCTTCATTGCCTTGTCTTTTAGACTGGGTAGCATATCCTTCAAAGCCTCCTCCAAGGCAATCACAAACCGCTCATATCTGTACTAAACATTTGTATTAAGTATTCAGGGACTAGATTAAAATAGGACTCATTAAAGACAATTTCTACATGCTTCAGCGAGAAAATAAGTATAAAACGCACCAAATTTACCAAATGCAAAATCACTGTCAGTTAGTAGGATACAACAGTACAGACCTTTGCTTCAGGCACTCTTCCCAATGCCAGAACAATAAAAGTGAGTAACCATCTTTTGTTTCGGGCAACTTATCCAAAGGGCGTTGGATAAGATATTTCAGTTTGCGGTCTGGTAATAATCTGAAAATCAAACAGATTGATTAGCATACCATCGGTAACATCATGATGAAGTGATTGGCCTAAAACAATTTTGTGAATGTAAAATAGCTTCGTAAGAGAACAGTTGTCAGCAACCATTTATTTCCATGAACTTGATAGAAAAGCGGAGTTTGAGATAATTATCTAAATATAATCAAAAAGGAAACGCGGTGAGGATGAAACTGCAAGACCCACAAACAATCCTTTGCTGACAGACACTTTGGAAACATTACAGTATGTACGTATTAATGTTCACAGGCTTAAAAGTGATAGTGTGATGACTTCACTAACAAGCATTAATATTATAATCTATTTCAAACAAACATTACACAAGCAACCTAATGTTAAACAAATGATTAATAGTTGATTACCTGAGAAGGAAAATGTCTTTTAATGCTTCAAAGCCAGTAAAAGCATAGCGCTTCCCGACTTTGGAAGTTACCATTGCTGCACAATATATGAAATTTTCTGTGTTAAAATTGAAATACATGCATGTTTGTGACAATGATAAGTGCACCCAAACTAAACAAAGGTAGTATGGGTAAAAGCACACTTAAAGTTGTTCACTTAATGACGCAGCGGATTAATCAAAACAATGTAGATCGATGAAAGTAGCAATCGGTGGATTGATGAATACTGAAATGCCCAAATTCGTTGATCTGAAGATACCGAATTCTAGCTATCTCTGACACGTTGATCGCGCACGATACCGTGAGGAGAGATCTGCGATTCTTCGCACGTTGATCTAGCGCACTAGATTCCGTGAATCGGCTTCTGCAGTCGTTGAATCGAGCGCACTCGATTAACCGAAAGAGGAGATAGGAGATTACACTCAACTACCAATTGGGTGAAAGCACAAAGCTAACAAAACAAGAGTTTTATTTCAAATCAACTAAACTATTACAAATGCCTCAACTTGCCTATTTATAGGCGTTACAACTCACGCACCAAAATGTTCAACACTTAAGTCGTTTCCGACTTATCACCCCCACGACTTACGACTCATCATAAGTCGGCGACGACTTATCAACAGCTCCGACTCAACAGTTACAACATACAACGACTCACAATCGTGGCCGACCTAACCTGGTACGACCTAAAAATACAAATACATCTTATTTACAAAGTACACGACTCAAAAAAAACAAACAACACACGACTCAACTTAAGTCGGTAACGACTTAGACACATATCACAGCAGCATCTTCACGCGGCTTAAGCTTGGACGACTTATGAGATAAAACTTCAACGACTTAACCCAGTATCCGACTTAAGGAATCCAGACGACTTAACTAAGTCGTAGGTCGTAGACGACTTATCTTAAGTCGTTGATTTTCTTCTTCAGTATAACACGCTCCACCTTTATCATTCTCGTTAAGTCATGGACGACTTATATCTTCTATTTCCGCTTTACTAAGCCGTGGACGACTTAGACTTTTAAGTCGTAGCCCCTTTTCCTTAAGTCGTGGACGACTTAAAACATTTCCCTTAAGTCGTAGCCGACTTAAGACTTGTGCATTTCGTGACGCTCCTCCTGTAGCCTTAGGTCGTACACGATCTACCCCTATAAGTCGTGGACGACTTATAGTCACTTCCTTAAGTCGCGTACGACTTATGCCTTCATCCCTAGCCTGAGCTACATCACTTAAATGGCAACATGAGACAAAAATAACTTCTAACAGAAAATGGTAATCCAAACTGGTACGACACAGCTAACCATTTATTCAATATTTACGAAACTCTTCCCTATCCAAACGTGACATGTAGTAACCAGTAACGCATTATGACTTCAACTACGAAAGAAGTTTGACGAATCCATTGTGGAATTTTGATGCTCAATATCCAGGGGTGAAGTTTTAGAGTCCGCAGGAGTCAGTCTATCCCCCTACGAATTGTAGTGTACTAGTAATATTTTGAGATTTACTTGTTACATCATGGTCGGCTAAACTTGTTTCATCCATGTAATGCTTGGATTTCGATCCCTCCAAAAATTTGATTCTGTGTTACAACAATTCAGAGTTTGGTTATAGTATTATATTTTCATATGTGCGTTCTTAAATGCTATACGTTAGCGCTCCAAAATGTTATGCACATACGTTCCTACATGTTAAACAAATGTTTCAAAACATTGACGTTCCTAAATGCTTGAAACGTTGATCTCAACGTTCCAAAACACTCATCTTTATGATTTTATGTGTACTGTAAGTAATAACAATTTATTTATGGGGAAAATAACAAATAATGAAGAATAATTTGAAATCAGCTTGAGAAGACTGAACATCGTGTCTTTTACCTGATTTTAACTTTTATCAACCATAGTAATGACAAGTAGTATATACATTCATGAGCCATCCTTTTATACACATCCAATTTGCTCTTTTTTCACATAACTTCCATTTAAGCGGTTTACAAAAACATTCTTTGTTTCAATTAGGTGTATTCCACTCCAGTTAAGCCTGATCAAGCCAATGCATTGTGTGGTATTTCTTGTAGTACTTAACGTTTTCCATTTTCATTTTCGTACCGCAGTGATCCACATACTAGGTAGCATAGATTTGATCCCTCTCAACTTTTAACCACTTTCAAACCATGTAATAAAAGGTATAGTGGCACTCTCATCATGAAAATGATTGGTAGCTCCTTTAAGTAATCAATATCACAACGCTCTAATCATGCATGTTGATGGATATATGAAAATAGGCACCAACTAAATATCTTCCAAAATAGGCACCAACAAAATATCTTATGTGTATCTGGAGATTCGGTAGTAACATATGCTTTAAGATTGATAATCATAAGTATATGCCTAATTATGGATAAATGTTATATTTCATTTATTACTTTTGATACGGCATGTGATACATGCGTTATATTGCATATTATACTATTTAGCACATACATTTCAGTGTCAAAATATCACTAAATATTATGATAAATATTGTCCTGTGTTTACACCAAAATGTTAGGATCGAAAGAATTGGACATAATTATGGTTATAAAATTATAGAAGTATAGATCACAAATAGATTGATTAATCATTTATCGAGATAAGATAACCGTTAAACCATGATATCAAAATATCCAAAAATGCAGTTCGACTTCGGATAAGATGATGAACATCCCGAACTTTTGTTGTATTGCATTGTTTTTCAACCATTAACATTCATGTATTGGCCATCCATATGGAATATGCTAATTTTCTACAATAGATCCAACATCTCAATGACAGTTCAATTTCAAAACTTCATCTTATGAATAGCTAACATAGGCTATGTAGCTCACAAAACAAAATTATATTGAATTAGGAGTGGGCGAATCAAAGATTATACCAGTTTCTCATTTCAGTCCAACAATTCAAAACTGTATTTAGTAACTCAATATAATTGTTTCAAAACCTAAATAAGTTATCTAGCATGATTTTTTCAATAATATTTCTTGCTCATGTTTAATTTAATTCAATCTGCAATTGTTGTAGGTGAAAATTAATTTCTTTGACGTAGCAGATTAGTTGTTAGTCAAATAATTTAATTCTAACCAGATTCTAATCTCTAGGTAAATTTCTTTGGTTCTGAATTTAGTAACTGAAAGATAAATCTTTTTTTTTTACGCTTGTCATCTAATTGTTAATGCAGCAATTCAAACCAAATTCTTAGTATAACTCATCTAAGGTTGACTTTAAAATACTTCAAATTTTAACTCTCTAAAAATTCAATCTACATAAAAATTAGTCGTGCATTTTCAGCAATAAAATTTGATACAATTTAAGAAAGCTACATCCTAGGCAACTATAAGTATTGAACCAACTTCAATTATTTCATTTTTACACCATACCTTGTCAATTGTCCCTGGATACACCAAAAAATTCAAATCTGTCTTATTTTTTTAGCTTTTATTTTTATACTACTTACAAAAGGAAAAGAAAAAAACCCACTAATTCTAAAGTCTAAAGTTAGAAGAAAAAAGCATCAGATTAAAACACAGCACTATCAAATTTATAGTTAACCATCATTCTTCTTATATATAGTTGATAGACCCACCTGTCACATTTTTCTTATATATAAGTAACCATCATAAATATCGAATTTACCTTGCATTTGATCTATTGTGCATTAATCGTGCATTAGCTCCAAATGCTGGAATTGTCTAAGACTATTATCCAAGTATCCTTCTCCATGCCAGTCTATTTTGTATGACATGGATGCGAGACAGCACCAATTACTCATAACTAATCTACGTTATACTTCTAACATTTTCATATGATACATGCTACTTGTATAACTTTATTGTATAGCGTAATCATCATTCATATAAAAGCACCAGTTCCAAGTATCACATTTGGCATACAATGCTGCAATATATTCAAATATCACCTTGCAGTTCACACTAAATCCAAAGCTTTGTTTTTGTTTTCCAATCAAAAAGTGATTGATGTCTACTGATTACAGCATGTGTTTTTGTAATCAAGTACTAAATATTGTTTTTACTACATTATAAAATTTAAACAGACTTGAGAAGGGAGGGGGGGGGGGGGGGGGGACAGCATTTAGTAATCAGGCTTCTTACAAACAAACTTAACCGATATCATAAACACACCAAGCAAATAATAAAATAAAATAAAAAGGCTTACATAAGAGCGCATCAAGAGCTCGAAAATTTGCAATCGGGTTATCCTCAACCAAGCACGCAAAAGCTGACACCTTATCTGCAGAGGTACCCGACCTAGTCGTAGTCTCTAACAACCTAACATCGCCATTTTTTTTCCTTCCCATCTCATAATCTTTCACATATTGCATCATCAATCTCTCTCCCAGCTCCTTCTTCTTCCTCACCAGCTCCTTCAATTCCTCAACTCCTGTGACACTCTCTACTTTCTTGTTCCTACCATCCACTCCTAGAACTCTGATTTCTATTTCATCCGCATCTACGTACCATGCTCCGGACAAGGCGCTTGCTTTGACCAAAGGCAACTTTGGTAGGTTATCAAACTTGTTAGTTGTCGGTGGATCGAGGGTAAGTGGATGGGGCTTCGGTTTGGGTTTGGGTTTGGCGTCGGCGGGGGGTTTGGCGACTGGTTCATCGTCATCTTCGTCCTCGTCGTCGTCGAAGTCAGCGGATGGTTGGACCGGGCCAGATTTGCGGAAGTCGGAGTCATCGAAACCGGAGGAGGAGGAGAGGTGGGCAGGTGCGAGTCCGATTGACGAAGCGAAGTTTGCAACGTCGGAAGCGATGGCGGCGATTTCTTCCTCGGTCGGCTTTGGGTTCTTTGCTTTAGGCTTTTCCGATGGTGCCATTTTTGAGCCGGAAGCGAGGGTATGTTTCCTCGGTCGGTGGGCAGGTGAGAGATATTGGTTCGTCGGTCAGAAGCGAGGATAGGTTCTTTGTTATTCTGGAGAGTTGTTATTTTAGGGTTAAAGGGTTTAGCGTGGGAAGAAGTGGCTGTATGGCCTTATCGATTTGGCCCATAGACCCGTTTTTTCTGAACGTTTCGTGCAAAACATTTTTGCTTCTTTCCAGCTCCATCCCTACTTTGTCTTGCTTTTTAGCTCTGTTTTCTTTCCAAGTTTAGAGAGTTTTGGGTTTGGTATTTGAATGAAAGATAATAATACACCGGTGTTTTATACTGAATAATACCCTTACTTATAAAATCCCATGAAATCTAAATTCACACTTCATAATACTCATACACACACCGTAAAATTAAAATACACACTAAAATAATAATTTTAATAAAAAAACATGGAATCAAAACAATCACTTCATTTCTTCTTCCGCTTATTCAAACTTCATCGACGGTAATTGATTTCTTCATCAACAGCTTGCAATCTCTCTTGGCAACAGTGTCTGAATCTAGTGCACGTAATAAGTTAGATTAATTATTTTGTACTATGTTAATTTAGTGAAATAATTAGGGTTGTTTATTATACTGTTTATGTGAAATTATATTGTTTCGACAATAGAAATCCGTGGTTAGTAGGGTAGAACCTAAGTTTAGTTTGTTGTTTTATATTTTTTCACAATATTCCATAATTTTGGTCTTTAAGTTCCTTTTTTACTTTTACTGTCGAACTTCTACAGCCAAAGCAACCTAGAGTCAGTTGTAAAAAATCGTTGCCTTCAGATGAGTTCTCTTCTTTTACTGGCGGTTTTATGGTCGATGTATATATAGGAAAGTCAGCTTTGGAATACCGTGGCCAGTAGATGATTTTTTTATCAATCTACCTATACTGGTTGTGTATATCTGATGCATAAGTAGGGGCAGTCGGTTGTAAAAAATCGTCAATATGATTTAGTTGACATAAATCAATGACGATATGATTTGGTGATGACTGCGTTCTTAGGGTGATGAAGGCACGAGAATATGAATGCGTGATGGTTGTACATTTTCGTTTCTTCTGAATAAATTTCAGTATATTGGAAAAAAAGAAATCGTGATATTTTTTAGGGTATTATTCACTATTGAACGTGGTGTATATATAAATTTATAAGTTGTGAGATATTTATTTAGATTGGTGGCTTGAGAAAGTTGTTGTGAAGTTTCATTGGGATGATAGTGATATCAATTTTATGGATATTTTATTGTTTATTCGGGTAACTTGATCGAGTATTGGATAATTTTATTCGCTTTTCGATGGTCTACGTGCCTCACACGAGTTGCACAAACTGCGGGTCCAGTAGCCCCATAGTTTAGCCTATCAAATATATCAAGTGGATTCTCATATTGAATCATACCACATCTACACCTCTGATGCAAAATAGTGTCGCTTATATTTTTTTCCAAATTTGCTAGAAGGCCCAAATCGAAGTACATTTTGTACGAAATAAAAGTAAGCATATGGGACCCTGTAATTTCCTCGTGAAATTCAGCTTCCAACCTTTCATTTTTGTCACTCAGTAAGCTATAAACTCATACCGTTATTATTACGGATTTGTCCACCTAACAACAATTTATGTATCGAAAAATCGGTAACTGTTACATTGCTAAGGGTATTTTACCATTGTATAAAAGATCAAAAGGTTTGAAATTTTTTTAGCATAATGGTAAAAGACAGTGACGAAAAAGAAAAAAAATAGAATTAACATCATTTCAATCGTTCTTATTAAATCTTTATACTAATATATTCTATTATATATAAAAGAGACGACGACTAAATAAAAGCGGGGTAGACACACGGCGTGGGGTTTACTTAAGTGAGTATCAATGAATATCATGATCTTAAGGTTCCCCATGATCTCAAAAAAAATAAAAAAAATAGATTTTTCGTATTCTTATTTCTCGTTCAATCTGAAGCCAAATACTTATCTCCCATCGATTTGAGTAAACAATTTCCAATTGCCCCCTCCAACTCTTTTCCAATCACAGTTCATGTATCCATTATATTTACTGTTATTCATTGTTTTGTCTCTTAGCATTCTTCTGCTTTTAATTTATTAATAATTAAGAAAACGTATTTTTGATAGTTTCCCTTTCTATTTCTGTAACTTCGTTCTCTCTTCCCATTAATTTGCAAATTCGTCTTCCTAAAACTCTATCTTCATTTCTGTTTAATTCAATCTTTTAATATGTTTTTCAATTTTGTCAACATTTCTAATTTCTTTCAAATCATTTAAGAAAACACCTTTTATTTTGTAAGAAAATGTTGAATTAGAACCATCTGGCTTTGGAATCTAGATGTTTTTATTTTGTAGGAAACCATCATCGACGAAGACGAATCTGGATGTTTTTTATTTGGTAACTTTCTTTTCATCTTTTTCACAGTAGTTTAAAGTTGTTTGTTAATTACTTTCATTTCATCATTTTCAAAGTAGTTAAAAGTTGTTGATTTTTTTCATTTCTAAAGTTTTTTTCTTGGAACGTTTTTGCATTCGATCCTCATGCTTTGGTTCTTTTCACCAGATCAATAGATAAGTTTTCATTTTTAGACTGCTATATTATAGTTCTAATCCTTATTTTGTATAAAGTTTCCAGATTTACCATAATCTTATCTGCTTCGGATTAAGTCTATAATTATGTTCTCATTTTTTAACATTTTCCCAACTTTTTCAATATTTTTATGTTCATGTTTAGTGACGTGGTTGTCTCCTAGATTTTATTTAAAATTTCATATATTACTGTAAAAGTGTTTCATGTTACCAAATAAGATATATACCTAATTATGAGTATCATAATCATAAAACTAAAACAAAAATTCATAATAATGACATTTTAGGTGTGTTTTAAATATTTTTTCTTATATGTCCATGATTATGTCAATATTATCAATTTTAAACCACTCTATGTTGTCATTTTCAAATCTTTTTCCAACTTTGTCAATATTTTTTTGTTAATGTTTGGTGATGGGTAGTTGTCTCTAAGATTTTAATTACAATTTCTTTTATGATTGTAAAAGTGTCTCGGTGTTATATATATATATATATATATATATATATATATATATATATACCATAATCATAACAATAAAACAAAAAAGCACAATAATGACATCTTAAGTATGTTTTAAATAATTTGTTCCTTCTATATTTGTGATCATGTCAATATCATCAATTTGATTGTCTAATGTAAAATATTTATTTTTGAATATTAAAGAAGTCTTTCATGGTAGTTAAAAATATGCACATAAAAGGATTGTCCACACGTTTATAGCAGTGGAGCCCTTACTATCTATCATCATTTACAATTTTATTACCTTTGTAGCCTTATGTGTTATTATGAAATTTTTATTCATACTTTTTTTTTACCATAACAATACAATTTCTTCTAACAGTACATTAATCAAGTATATTGTGTTCTACACAATCAAATTTATGAATTTTGTGTTTGATTTCTTTGTGCTTGGTTTCTTTGTTCTCCAATAATGACATCTTAAGTGTGTTTTAAATAATTTGTTTTTTCTATGTTTGTGATCGTGCTAATATTATCAATTTGATTGTCTAATGTAAAATATTTATTTTTGAATATAGAAGAAGTATTTCATGTTAGTTAAAGTAGTGTGACCATTATGCATAAGTTGTTTATTAAAAATATGCACATAAACGGATTGTCTGTATATTTATAGCACCAGAGCCCTTACTATCTATCATCATTTACAATTTTATTACCTTTGTAGTCTTATATGCTATTGTGAAATTTTTATTCATGCTTTTTTGTTACCATAACAATACAATTTCTTTTAATAGTAAACTAATTGAGTATACTGTGTTCTACACAATTAGATTTATGGATTTTGTGTTTGATTTCTTTGTGCTAGGTTTCTTTGTTCTCCTAACAAAACAGTATGTCATATCATTATTATGGTCGTTCAAAACCTTCGGTTGTTTGCCTCGTCTACTCAATTGTTTGTTTTTAGATCTGTTGTCCTTAGCGACAGTGTATTGCCAAATGCAATCACAGCAATCATTTGTAATTCAAAAGCAATCACTTATTTTCTTTGTTTGCAACATAAATTTTGGTTTGTGTTCCCATATCAAAGGCAGTATTTACTGTGGCTTTTTATATCCATTCAATTTCGCTATTTCACTAAACCCTGCGCTACTTCACAATTGTGTTCTTAGAATTGAATTCCTTGCTTTAATTAAATAAAGCAAATAATAATCACATTGTTATGGTATATTATTTTTGTCTTCCTAACAAATGTAGCAAAGATAAAGGAAACAAAAATTTTAGATGCATTAATTCATATTATTCTATGTTTTATTCACACTATACCAAAAAAATTGTTGTTGTCAGTAATATTGACATAAGAAGACAAAAAAATTGACTATTTCATTCAGAAATACTTATATTAATTTCTTAGAACTCTAAATGAATTGTATGATCTGCTCTACCTTATTACTTCATTTCTTTCCAAAATTGAAAGAGTATTTTTTTAGAAGTAATCGTACTCTAATTAACTATTTTCAAATTAAATCCATGTTTTCTTTATATATAACATTTTCCTACCTTTTTATTGTACCAGGCTATAGATTTAACAACCATATTTCACACCTGTAATTCAAAATATAAATTTTGATTAGTTTTCATTTCATCGGAATTATTTTACTATTTACTGCAACTTATTCTGCATATTCATTTTCATTGTTTTCTATCTTTTTATCGTTCAACGATACTTTACCAGTCATGATCTTGGAATTTATTTTTTATTTCCACTAAGATGATTTAATTATGAATGGGGAAAATTTATCCTACTTTGAATTTCTTACTTCTTATATTTACTAGAAGTTATGGCATGTTGTGTTGAAACTTCGTATTTACGATATTTTGTAATTACGATATTTTGACTATGACAACTATACAAGTCATTATTATATGCTAGCTTGTTTTTGCAGGAATTAATCAAGACCGGATTCAAATAAGCTTCAAATCTTATATAAGTATGTATCGAGTCTGTGTCTAGAGTTTACTCATGTTAAAATCTCTCCTATATGATATATATTTCGACACGTTTTTCATTTCATTAGCACACACTAATAATCTTTGCATATTCTCATTTTTAGTTTACATTCAGACGTCTGAATGTACAAAATCAGACGTCTGAATCTGGAAAAATGAATATTGTTTAGTACAACAATTCAGACGTCTGACTTGTTAATTTCAGACGTCTGAAAATGGTTATTTTTAGCCTATTTCCTTTCTGGTTTGAGCTCGTGCAATTTTAAAAGTCTGAATTATTCAATTCAGAAGTCTGAATATCTATAACGGCTATATTTTCAAATAGGCACTTCCATTCGTGAAGAGATGCATTCTTCATTTCAATAGATATGACCACATCTCTTCATGATAACTCTTCACGAACATATGCACCTATTTATAATCTATATAAACACATTAGAATCATGTTTCCAAAACTTAATTTAATCTATTCTTACTCTACTCTCATATTCTTTGATTCTAATACTCTTGTGCATTCAGTTTCATACAAATTCATTCTATTACTTCCTTATTCTTCACGTATTCATACATACATATATATATATATATCATAAAGGAGTAGATTATAGAAAGGGTGTACTATAATTGACAAATTCGTGTTATTAAAGAACACATAGAGTCAAGAAAACTTTATTTGTAAAAGACCTGTTCTGCTGCTCAGGCAAAGTGAATTCCTCTTCTACTACTGAGTCGCAAAATCATGTTCCGTTGCTCAAGTGTTGTAAACCTATTCCTCCGGGTTAAGTGAGGGTTATAGTTAGTTGAAATTCCAGAAGGAGTCCGGGACTGGACGTAGAACGGGAAGTTCGAACCAGTATAAAAATTCCTGGTGTGCTTGTTTTATTTTACTTATTCACATTGCTATACTATCTTAGTTTATTTCCGCACTAGTATAGTATAATTCCATATAGCATGATCCGCACTATCTTTTCATTTGGTATCGGGGCCTAGAATTCTATCGATCGTCACAACATCATAGAATAATGGCCAGAAAACGATCCAGTCGAAATACAACAGACAAAATCCCAGTCAAAGCCACCAGTGAGGACTACAAAAAGGTACTTTCTAATTTACAAATTTCAGTAAAAGATAATAATGAATTAGTTAGTATAAGCAATAAGATTTCAAAGCTTAATTTTATTATTTTAGAAAAGATGAAATCTGTTGAACTTAAAAAATGAGAAATAGAAAAAAGATAAATTAGATTTAGAAAATCAACTTAGTGTTTTAAAGAATAATTTTATAACCGTTAAAGATTTTCTAAATGAACAAAACACCATATTTGAAAAGGAGAGAGAAAAATTTTCAAAAGAAATTCTTGATTTGTAAAGACAAAATGATTTATTACAATCCTCTTTAGATAATTCAGAATCTCAAAATTTCCTTCTCAAAAATGAGAACTATACTTTAAAAAATGAGAATTCTGAATTAAATGAGAAAATTGGTATTTTGAATACTAATAATATTTCTTTTGAAAATAATAATTGTGACTTTAAAGCTAAATTTGATAAACTTAACACCGAAGTCGTAAAATTTAATAAAGGTCAAAATGATTTAAACATGATTTTATCTAGTTCTAGACCTTTACATGATAAAAGTGGTTTAGGATATAATAAAACTAATCGTAGAAATAGCACTAGATATGCTTTCATGTATAGTAAAAATGTTAGTGCTAGTACTAAATTTCGAGTAAAGCGTAAATCCAATTTTTATAGAAATTCAAATACTATTATGACCAATAATGTTTATAATTTCTCTAGAAGTACAAAATCATTGACGAAAAATATGAATAAAAATTATCTAAGTATTTGAGTTCCTATTAATTGGAAAAATAGAGAAAAATACATTGATGATTATTTTGATATGGTAGTTAATAATAAAAATTATATTTTTAAAGGTTCAACCACACCCAAATGGGTATGGTTTCCTAAAAATTAGGAAATTATAAGAACCTTGGGTATCACATGCTTTAAATGTTAAATTTTTTTGATACCTTACATTATAAGTAGTAGTTATTTTGTTGTTCTATGTTAACACTTATGTAGAATATAATTTATGTCATCATATAAACTCTCCTTTTTGTCGATGACAAAGAGGGAGAAAGATATTGCTCTAACACTATTTGCAGGAATAAACGATGCAAGCACAGATTAAGGAGTAAGCGTATAATAGAGATATATATCGTCAAAGACTTAGGGGGAGTAATTATTCATATTATATTATGTTTCCTTTTTGTCGATGTCAAATGGGGAGAAGGAGTTTAAATACTACCATCGACGGGGGAGCTTATAGTAAGGGGGAGTACATATAATTCTATTTTCTGTTTATATATGTTCATATTGTGTATATACTTATATAGTTGTCATCGTCAAAAAGGGGGAGAATGTTGAAACTTCGTATTTACGATATTTCGTAATTACGATATTTTGACTATGACAACTATACAAGTCATTATTATATACTAACTTGTTTTTGCAGAAATTAATCAAGACCGGATTCAAATAAGCTTCAAATCTTATATAAGTATGTATCGAGTCTTTGTCTAGAGTTTACTCATGTTAAAATCTCTCCTATATGATATATATTTCGACACGTTTTTCATTTCATTAGCATACACTAATAATCTTTGCATATTCTCATTTTTAGTTTACATTCAGACGTTTGAATGTACAAAATCATACGTCTGAATCTAGAAAAATGAATATTGTTTAGTACAATATTCAGACGTCTGACTTGTTAATTTCAGACGTCTGAAAATGGTTATTTTTAGCCTATTTCCTTTCTGGTTTGAGCTCGTGCAATTTCAGAAGTCTGAATTATTCAATTCAGAAGTCTGAATATCTATAGCGGCTATATTTTCAAATAGGCACTTCCATTCGTGAAGAGATGCATTCTTCATTTCAATAGATATGACCATATATCTTCATGATAACTCTTCATGAACATATGCACCTATTTATAATCTATATAAACACATTAGAATCATGTTTCCAAAACTTAATTTAATCTATTCTTACACTACTCTCTTATTCTTTGATTCTATTACTTCCTTATTCTTTACGTATTCATATATATATATATATATATCATAAAGGATAAGATTATAGGAAGGGTGTACTATAATTGACAAATTCGTGTTATTAAAGAACACATAGAGTCAAGAAAACTTTATTTGTAAAAGACCAGTTCTGCTGCTCAGGCAAAGTGAAGTCCTCTTCTGCTGCTGAGGCGCAAAATCCTGTTCCATTTGCTCAGGTGTTGTAAACCTATTCCTCCGGATTAAGTGAGGGTTATAGTTAGTTGAAATTCCAGAAGGAGTCTAGGACTGGACGTAAAACGGGAAGTTCGAACCAGTATAAAAATTCCTGGTGTGCTTGTTTTATTTTACTTATTCACATTGCTATACTATCTTAGTTTATTTCCGCACTAGTATAGTATAATTCCATATAGCACGACCTGCACCGTCTTTTCATGTTGCCCTATGGCTTCCTAAGGTATTGAGCAAAATATAACAAGTACAAAATTTGACGTACTGTTGTGGTCTTTCAGCTAAACTATGCATTATTTTTTTCTTGGATTGCTAAAGGACGAGTAACTATATTTGAACAGCAAAGCACAATATTATACAATTAAAATTATGCTATTAATTTTTCAACTTTGTTTTATAGTCGAATATATGTTGTACAATTTTTTTATAATTTATACTTTGTTTACAAACCATGAATGTATGTTGATTGGAAGTAATTGACTACTACAAGGTTAACAAAGTTGCTTACATAGGTTTTTACACTTACATAGTACATTTGGCAGTTTATTTAGTTTTACCTTATCTGTTTACCGAAGTTGCTTACATTCTGTCGTTATTATAAATCAACTTTTCTCTTTTCCATTTGCTACAATTGATTCAAAATACCGTTAAGTTATAGTTATCATGGTAAGCAAGAGTAAGGATTAGATATAGATATTATTGTATGACACTTCATGGGTGAATTTATGTTTGGTTGTGTAGTATATGTTACACCCTGAAAACAATGAAGCTTTGTTGTGCTAATCATTATACTCAAGGGATTTATTTAGATTTCAAGCATTAATTATATTCATTATTTGGGATTTGTGAACTTGAATGCACGATAAGAATCAATTTAATGTATGTTTCAAAAAAAAGTGAAACTATGTGTTGGTATCAAAGTTATCTAATTAAATTTGAATTTTTTAGCTAATACATTAATTTTCATCTTCAATCTACTTCACACATTCTAATCACTAAGTGATGGTCCTATGTTTCAATGAAGTTAGTTTAAACTGCCATAAGTTCATTTCAATCATCAAATGACTTTGATAAAATGAGTGAGTATATATTAAAGCTTTAGAGGATTATATTATTGTGTTCATATCATTTTCAGTAGTACGAAAGGTTGAGAAATAAATTTAATGCATTAGGTATATAATTTATTTTCTATATAAAAAAGTAAGGGCAAAGAATATTGATTGAAATTTTAATTTTTTTTACTAAGAAATGAGTTGAATTAAGTAAACATGTTACCCGTCATTCACAAAATATTTCCGTATTTATAGAAACAAATATTCGATGATAACAATAGATAAATATTGTTGTAATCTGTATGCTTATTTTTTACTCAATTTTGATTTTTAAAAATCTACTTTATTTACACTTTCTCAATAAGGATCATCTTTTGCACATTGATTTGCTTTTCATATGCTAATTAATATGGAGCTTGCGGTCTTTACCAAAATGTGTAACATTGTCACTGTTCTCTAATAGCAAGCTTATTATTATGGTAAACAGATGAACATTCAATCCATTTGGGTTTAGCCATGGGGACATGGAAGGATGACAGCCTTTATCAGCATATGTTGCTTGGTCAATGATGCTACACTATTATCCGAACACTAATTTTTCTTCTTCATTTTTTTAAATGTATCTAACCAAACAATCCTTCTGCTTATCTGTTGTAATGCTGTAAACATTTGCTTTTATGGACTTAATCTAGCCTTGCGTGACTTCTTTATTCAACACAATTTGATATTCATGTGTTTGATAAGATTTAAATAACACCCTTTCATCCGTTTTTCAAACAAAATATATTTCATTTGATGTAATTTATTTTTGACGCTGATATATTTGTCACAAGTTAGTATTTCATTGATTGGAAATATTAGGTCATATATTTTATTTTATTTTCCATTGCCCAGCTAGCTACCATGCTTTCAAATGAGTTTGATGACCAACAGTACAATTTATTATTTAGATACTAAAGAAATGCACTACCATATATCTGGAAGCATGTTGGACTGTCCATCAAAATTGTTTGCGCATGAGCCATCGTAAACCATTCCATGCAATAGTTCTTTTTTTAACACAATTGTTATTGAAAATCCAATGTGTCGTTATAGCATATCACTGAACTCTGTATTTATGGGGATACTGTTATTGACACTCCAATTTTGGATATGAAAGAGCCGAATTATATGAGCACTCCATGTTTAATAAAATGGATACGAGGGGTACATAGCCTTAATTAAAGTTAGTAGTTTTGCCTTCCCCGTTTAAAAACTTCATAACCCTACTGTAGTAGAAAATAAACATCCCCATTCCATGCAATGGTTCTTTTTTTAAGACGGCTCCAACATTTGTACTGAACCACTTGGGCCAATTGATCTATCAGCATATGATAGGTCAAGAGTACAAGTGTTATATATGTATCACCTTGCTATATATCCCTTTTTGATGTATAGACTATGTTGTTCTAATTGTTTCTGTTTGATAATAGGGCAGATGGTACAGTAGATTAGTTTTCTAATGCGCATATTGAATTGAAACCTATATTGTGCATGACATTTTATTATCTGTCATTCAACAGTTGCATACAATTTTTTTCCACATTACTCTAGTTTGAACATGGTATACAAATATGGTTTTACCAATAAGATACTATTGTATTTTCAAAGCTTTACATTCAATACCGTGTGCATAGCACGGGTTCGCACTCGTATTCTTAAATAATTTTTTAATTTTATGAGTATCCATATATTATAACACAATTTGGTGAATTCTCATGAAATTTTCTCGTGGGTGTGGAATCAACAAATTAGTAGACTAAATAACATGGAAGTTGGATGATTACTTTATTCATTTTTTTCCCATTGAAGTGAGAAATATGGAGATGAAGATGGAAGTTCTAAGCATCAAGTTACAACTAAGAAAAGAAATGCTGAACGGTAAAATTTATCTCAATTTCCCAAGAGAAATATCATCCAAGATTACTTTGCTTTCGAAGGAAGGCAAATTGAGATTGAAGGAAGGCAAATTTATGAGTTCAAATAAGGTTTTGAGATTGAAGGAACCGGGTCGGGTCGCTTTGGGTTTAATAGGTGAATTTAAAAAAAAGACATTTTTTGAATTTTTGTTGCGCCTATGAAGTCTAATTGGTTTTGCATCTAATTTAAAATTTAATTTAAATAATATTTAATTTATTTTATTTAATTAAATAATGAATTATTTAACTTGAATTAAAATTCGAGTATATCCAAATATACTCATATTTATAGCGCACATGCAACCAATAAATGATGTACATAGTTAAGGTGTACGTTTATAGATGTTGGGATTTACACCGCAACACACACATTCACCCTTTTATATATGTATTTCTTGTAAATATATTTATTTTGAAATTATGTATAAAATAGTAAATGTACTAATTTTTGATTAAAATTAATTTTGACTTACTCAATTTATTTTGAATTATTGTTTTAAAATCTACTTTAACTTTGAAAAATTCAAATCACATCTATGTTTTTAAACAAAATATCTATTTTGAATTAAAAATTAAATACTATATATATATAATTTTATGCTTGATATATATATATATATATATATGGAACTCTCTTGGCACAACAATGGTTGGAAGGTCAGGGACACTATTTTCAAATTTTTGGTTCCTAAAGTTCAATAGATCACATGAGGATCTAACGGTTCTTCTATGAATTTTGGGCTATGACAGAAAAGACTGATATCCCTAAAACTAAGAAATGCTTTCTATCCCTCCATACCAAATCTAAGTTGAGTTGGAAAGCAAAATCTAGTCAAATTAAAAGCAATTTTATCAGATCTGGGTATAAAGACGTATATTTTGAAAGGGATCGAAGATTTAGGTTTATAGTGACTAACTGCAAATTAACAGAACTAGTATGCATTTCAAAGTGGTGAAGTGAAGACAACGAATCCTGGTGTTCAATTCTCGACCTCGATGTAGATCTGGATGACAGGAATAAACAACGACATAGGTTTTGGGGAGCATCCGACATGCGAACCTACACTATAGACAACAATCCAACACCATGACAACGACAGTACTGGTAAGGCTAGATCCGGTGTTTGGTGATAACAATCATTGATTGAGTCAGCTACAAACTAAAGAAAACGTGTGGAAACCAATCATGTTAGAATAACAGCTTACTCTGTGAGTTTCAAGGCCTGGTTTTCTTTGCTGATGAATAACAACAAGGGTATTGAAAATCTCCATCTTTGCATATACGTAAAATTGAACAGTCACGTTACCAAGGTGTATTCAACCAGGAGACAACGATTGGAAAGAAAATGAATCACGTGCTTTCATACAGTTACAATTTCGAAAACAAGATGATAACCATCCTCACGTGCAATTGGCATGCGCGTGATGTGCTCAGGCGGTTGGCAATTCTGTTTCTCAACTTGGATCAAGGTAATGCCGTGATAGGTTGAAAAGATAAACAAGCCTGGTTTGAATCGAGACTTTTTATTGGGCCTAGTTTACTCTTATCGGAAAATAGCAATATTTATGCATGATCAAGTGCTGCTGCTTACAAAATTTACTAACTATGCGCACAATTTGACTTTGTTTTTTTTAGTTTGTCTTATATCTAATTTGTTGACTCAACAAGTGTTGAGTAATATGTAATGGTTTGATATGTAATGTATTATATTTTATATCAATAATAAAGTAACACATTTTCAGAATATATATTTATGTGTACTTATATTCAATTTCATAAAATTATATTTATTTATAAACTTTATAATATCATTATTAAAATAAATGTTAATTATATAATATATATATATTATTTGGCCAAAAGGTTTTAATTTTTAATTTTTTTTAAATCTATAGGGATTTGTTCTGGTTTTTTCTAATATACATACTATTATATATTTAAAAGTGATTTTAAAATTATTTGTTATTATTGTTTATGGATTTTTCTTTTAATTTTAAATCTAAAAGCATATGGATCAACAAATTAATTTTAAGACATTAATATTTTATATATATATCTTTGTGTGTATCAACGTATTATAAAATTATTTTTGCTAACTAAAGACAGTTTTAAAATCCAAAATTAATATTTATTTATTTAAAAACATGGTCGAAATATTATAATGATGTTTCTGTTTTTTTAACAATTTGAATATATAAATTAAATCGAACAACACATGCATATATAAAATCACTATAATACACACACACAACATTTAATCTACATAGTCATAATGTAATATGTAATCAAAAATAGTATTAGACTATTACATGAATATGTGGTTTAAGATTCACACTTGAAGGATTGCATAATTCCTAGATTGGATTAAATCACCTTTGGATTCTGCTACGATATAGAGACGCCACCTTTCTTTTAATTTGATTTTTGATTGAAATTGCCTTTGGGAATTTTCGGCTATGAGCCTTGATACTCGTAGCTAGAATATAGATGACGATTAAGGCAAAATGAACGATTGGTGATGTATTTAAGTAAGCATTAAGAATAAGTAAAAGTGGAGATATTTTCTACTTCCTTTACTCATTCTTTTGTTTGCCATTTCAAATTAAATTTGAACGCTTAAACCCTCCTTCTCTTGCACCTAGGACGTCCATAGTATACACCTAGGTGGGCCTTCAAAAGTCCTAAGTCCATTTAGTAATTAATTGATTTAAATCAAATTCAAATATATATCGATATCGTATGTCGATACACGTGTGTGTGTGTATAACTAACTTTTATATATGTACTTTATTAAATACTAATGGCAGCCAAAAAAATAATTGATAATTGGTACTTCATAGATATTAATTAGTTTAACAATTTACAACAAGTATAAATTAACTAAATCATGTGGTAGTGTATTCATCGTTATGGTTATGCGACTCAAAAGATGTAAATTCATTCAGCGATTAATATCGAACAAGTCGAATATTAGCGTTCATAGGTTATCTTAGCTAGTGGTATAACAGTTTGACCAAACTTATTGCTTACACATCTTTTCAGTAAAATCATATTTTTACCATTTTAAGCAATATCAGGTAGTAACAATTATTTACACCAATTTTCTTCATCAAAACAATACAACTTTAGGACTTATGGAATTTGGTTTTGGTCAAAATTCCAATATCGTCCACGTTCAACTCGATTAGTCCAAATTCAAAGTCCTTGGTTTAATAATTATTATTATTAACCATATTACTTTGACCAGAGACGTTGACTTCGAGTTAACAATGGTTGACTGTGATACCAACCTCGTATAAGCGAGAAGACAGATTCTCTATTGAATAGTGTTTCACTTTCAATGCTTTAACCCATACCCAAGTATAGTCGTTCGATGAATGTCATGAAAAGATTTAACTATAATCAAAGTGAAGTATCCCTATTGAAGTTCAATATTCAAAAGTCGAGAGAACCGTGTAATATTGTTACATTGAGATTTTCTATTTGACCTAAGTTATATTAACCAACATAAAACTCTTAAGTGATTCATTTCATATTTATCCGATAACTATTAGTACGTAGCCCCTTGGTGCTCCCAGCAACCATGAGTATTATACTACCCGACATTTGGAGAGTGCTACGTACTCTAGTCTTAATGGATATATCGATATCCTATCTTGAAACATCTTAACTATGAATGTTTAAAATAATATGTTATTTTAATGTGATAAATTTCTCATAATTACAACACATTGTTATTATTATCACATGACATAATATTTATAGATTTGTTATTTAATATACTTAAATTAAATAATCAATTAACATACCAAAATATGACAAGTATATAATAGAAAGAAAAATACCTTTTATTTCTAGCGAGATTTTATTATAGAGCTAACAATTTATAATAAATTACAGAATTTTCCAAAGGGCATACCCCTATTTCTACCATAGATTAGAGTCTCAAACTCAAGGTATAAACAAAAAATGAATTAAAAATCATTTTTCTCGGTTCAAAGGTGAGACACATGAGGTACGAAAAACTCACGTTTTCTCCACAAAACTCGTTGCTTTGTTGTTCAATACATGGTCGATAGGACTTGTTGACTTTATCTCACTAGCCTAAAACCTATCTCAACGCGACAAGCCCTTCATCATTGAGTCAACGGTTCCCTTTGGTCAACTCTAGGTGTGACGGAGTCATGGTTAGTGTTAATGCCTCTCGACCTTTCTAGAATCGTAGTGCTAGGTGTTCCACTGAATGGATGCATCTTAAAGGGCTAGTAGGTGTTGCAATGAATGGTTTATCTAAAGGACTCATAGATGTTCCACTCAATAAGATAGACCTTCTAGTGAAGATATTAAACTTGGTTGTATGACTAGATATGCAACTTAACTATGAGAAATCCTACTTGCATTATGTTAGATGCTTCCTCATCAAATACTAGACTAAACAATGTACTAAACCTTTTCCTTCTTTAAATTCAAAGCCCACTTTTAACTCCACATCAGTCAAACAAACTTGAACATAGTGGACGAGGCCACAATCATGTCTCTGTTAATACCTCAGTTATTGATTTTGATGATAACAACCTCGATAACAACAATATACATTCATATAAAATATAGATATTAATGTTTTGTCAAGTTATATAGTATATAGTGTAGGATATTACACAGGCGTTGAATCAAAGATTGTACAATATAAAGACTCACGAGTACAAAGACCAAGATATGAAGATATCAAGACTATAATAAGTGTATAGAGTCATAAAATATTGTTAAAGTCCTTGGTATCAATCTTTTGATCTCTATCTCCTATTTTTCTATCTTTTATATTTTTAAAGCAAAATATATTTTCAAGATATATTTTAAAATATTTTATAAAAGTTTTTCAAAGTTTAAAATATTTATAAACTATGTTTAAAGCATTTTACAAAGTATCAAACTATTTTACAAAATATAGGGTTTTCAAAACAATTTTAAAGAGAATTAAGTTTTCAAAATTTACAAGCATATGTCGATATATACCCCGACGGTATGTCAATGTACATGCCGAAAAGTTGTTTTTAAAATTTTGAAATGAAGGGACTATTCGTCGTAACTCTTCGCGAATGGACACAACTCTTCATTTACTATATAAAAGGGAGTTTAAACGAATTTTTTAGCAGTTACTAACTTATTTTCATCCCTCCTTTTACTCTCTTGAAAACTTCATTGAAATTATACTCTTTTCTCTTCAAAATCAAATAAAATCAATTTAAACTTATGTTTATTGATTCAATATTACTTTCATCCTATTTTGAAATCGTCTTTCTCTCAAATCAAAGATCAAAGTGTTGTTCAAGAGGCTATAAGATCTATTGTATCCAAAGATCAAGAAACTGTCTTTGGAAAAACCATCAAACTCTATTTGTATTTGCTCGGGTGTGCTTGTAACCCATTCAAATTAAGTGGGTGTGCTTGGTAGCCGGAAAATTCGAGTGGATGTGCTTATGGCCCGTCCAAATCAAGTGGGTGTATCTTGAGCTTGAAAAATCAAAAAGGTGTGTCTTGTAGCTTCGAAATCGAGATTATTTGGATTTTCCTTCTGTACGTTTAAAGATTGGCATTTGAAAAGAAATCTGTAAAAGCAATTGTACGGGATTGGATGTAGGAGAAATCCAAACTAGTATAAAATCCCTGGTGTCATCTCTCTAACTCTTTGCTTTACTGCTTTTATTTTATCTATGATTGCAACTGTGGCTGTTTAATAGTATAATTCTACATTGATATTTGTGATTTAATATCAAACTTGAAAGAAATTTAAAAAGGTTTACAAAAGTTAGAAAACACTATTCACCCCCTCTGGTGTTTAATTAGCCTTAAAATCCATAATTCTGCAGCCCCAGTCCCTGGTTTTTGTGTTGTTTTATACTATCAATTATGACTTGTTATACAAACAATGCTCTGCTGGTGTAGTTGCTTGCAAAGAAGGTTGGCCCTACTTTTAATGTTTTGATGTATATTCAGTTGTTTACATGGCTATAAAGTATAACTATTCGACGGAGTACCAACTAGTCATATAGGTCTCGGAAGGCAAAGTAGCATCGATACAAACTATTAATGAGATTTTTCGTATTAGAAACACCCAAGTATATGTTGAAGTAATCACAACGCTGAATGCTTACGTGATTCATAATCAGCAAAATTGTAATATTAAAATTGCCTTTGAAGGAAGTAATTATGCATCGCAATGCTTATATAATTATAAGGGAAAATATTCAAAATCCTATGCAAGGTCTCTATCCACTTCGTTAGGCAATACATTCAATTTTAACACTAAAAACAGGAAAAGTAAAGCACTAAAAGCAATAAATGGCACAGATAATTTACGTGGTTTGGATGTTAATGAATCCTACGTCTGTAGAAAATGTCATTATCTTCTCCTTTCATTCTTAGTACAAGTTAAAAAATGGTAAAGAGTACAATTTGGATTTTAGTGCCAAAAAAGAGTAAAGTCCAAAATCCTCCATTTTCCTGCTACAGTGCTCTATTCATTTATAGTATACAAAGATTCACACGGATCACTAATGTCCATCTTTCGCTCTTTTGATTCCTGCCTTTGGATTATGCCATGTATCGATCATCCGTCTTGCTTATTTACTCTACACAGATTGTTAACATGGTCTTCTTCGGAAAATTTTGATTTGGGTTGATGAATTTTGAACTTGGGTGGGAAGCTTAAAATTGAAGCAGGAAACCCAAATTTGAATAATCCATGACTTGATATGGGTTTTAATCTGTTTGAGTCTACAGGGGAGTTAAGCAGTATATGCCCTTTCTTATTAAGCTTTGTTATTATGGGGGTGAAGTTGCAGTCCAGATTGTTGCTAGAATTGCTTAGTTTGGATTCTGTTGATGTGAACAGGCTTCAAAATGGTGGCATAGTCTAATTTACTAGGTTATACTATTTGGCTTTAATTACTCTTGGTATTGTGCTTTGTTGTTGTTTTGGATGGAATGGTGCAGTATGGATTCGAGAATGTTAGTGCAATCCGAGTACTGTATAACATCGCTCTCTTATATAATTATGAAGATGCAGTTCCCAATGATCCATTTTTGACAGCAAAGTTTTGAAGTGCTTACAACCATGTAGTCCTTCTATGTTGGGGGCAGTTTCTTACTGTGGCTTTGCCTATGTATGTGAGCAGCTTATTGCTACGTTTCTTCCTTCAAGTCTTTGTATTTGTTGGGTTTACTTTTTAGAATTGTGGCATTGTTCTATGACTTCAATGTCAAATTAGGATGGCGTGCATCCTTATTGCTTCAATGTTAATATAAGATTGTGGTGCAGCCCTGCCACTTTAATGTTAGTTTAAGATTATGGTGCATCCCTAGTGCGTATAGTGGCTTTAAAGATTGTGCCACAGTTCTATGTCATTAGTGTTGTTTTTGAGGCTGCAGCACAATCTTTACATCTTGTTGTTGCTTAAAGATTGTATCGCGGTTCCAAATTATTAAGTCTTACTTTTAGAACCGTGGCATAGCCTTCATATTCGGTACTTGAAGATTGTGCCACAGTTCTACCCATTGAAGTAAATGTTAGGATTGCAGATCAATCCCTATACTTTGTGGCTATATTAGGTTACTGGCACAATGTTATAGTGCTGAAACTATGCTCGATGGAAAGGCACAATCCTTATGTTTTGCCAATGTCTTAAGACTTTGGCGCAAATATTGTCTAGACTTTGCTCTTGATTCCTTTCCATGGTCTAACTTCTATCGTGGGAGTAGTTCTTCTGGCTTGTGCTCGCATCAATTTGCCTTTGACAATGTTTGGAAAATAGAGGTGTAACACTTGTCCCCCAAGTCTACAACAATTGTAGATTGGTGTGGACTTGTCTCTACAGTCATATTTTTCTATAACCCATTATTTCCTATTTTTTTCTCTCTTCTTTTTAAAAAGGAGAAAGTCTTTATTGCCATTCCACATTTAATGCCCAAGTACATATGTCACTCCCTTATTGGTTGATCTTCTGAAAAAGCCATAACTTTAGTCTTTTCGACTTCTAAGAAAATATGCATGGATCCTCATGTTAATCTTCCTTGTTATTAATTAGTCGACATTTTGGGGCTCTTCCATCATTCCAATTGTGTGGCTGAGATTAAAATCGAGGTAAGTATATTTTTTTTCCTTCTTCTTCTCATTCCTTTACAGGGTTTCGAAAACCTTAGTTGTCGATCTCATCTTCTCTAAGAATAGTTTCTTTTCTAAACAAAAGCAAGGACATTCTTTCTCTTGTAGTGTTTTCTCTATATCTTAACGATAGCTGATAACTAACCTAGTATTTTTGATATGAAAACTGCTTCCATCTCTTCATTATCTTTACCATCCATATTAACTGAATTAGAAGAAACAGAAGGTATGTTGAGTCACTTTAGGTTTAAGGGTTACATAGCTACGGTACCCGAATCCCATGATCGTATTCATACGCCTTCAAATGGCTTTATTTCTATTACTTCCAAGCACATCTAATGCAGGCTTTATCTTCCTCCCTATCAAACTCTTCGTGAATGGATTTCTGCCATGGTATTGCTCCCATACAACTTTCCCTAATTTCTTACTCCATTATGATCAACCCTTTCATTCTTCGTGTGGAGAAATGTTCCCCCCTTCTCCCGATGAACTTCAATTCATGTTTGACATTCACAAAAGTCCCTTTGGGGGTCATTATGGGTTTTATTATGCTCAGATAAGAAAATTGGTTCTTACCTCTGTTCCTTGAAAGACCCAGAATGGAATGACCAATATTTTTTCATTTAAAATATAGGTAACTTCCCTTCTTCTTTTCAACCACAGGTCCACAACCCAGTCACCCTATCTTCTTTGATCAGGACACTAGTTTGTTTGTATCTTGTAGGAATGAGATCCTTGGTTTGAGCGAAGAGGATAGAAAAACAAAGTTATTCTTCACCGATTCATTACTTTGCACGTATAGCTTTCAACGTGCCATTCATAACTTCTCTCATTCCATCTTTAAATTCTCCTTCTGTTTCGGATGATCCTAGGGGTATAATTTGAATAGTTGGATGCTGAAATTACATTTCTTGATTCTTGCAAGGATGATTGTTGATCTTATATTTTTTTTATATAGGTAAGATGGTTGTAGGTCTTTCAGATGCGTTTTTTGATGGCCGTGTGGAACAGAAATCAACACTGATAAAGAAGAAGAATGAGAAGATAAAGACCGATAGTGCTAAAGCTTTTGATCGACCTCTTAAGAAGCCCTATGCACCTCTTCCTCCTTCCTCAGACATGTTTCCCATCTCACCATCCCAATTCTTCCAAGACCCAGACATTCGTTTCTTTCCCCTACTCGAAGGGCCTGTTGTTGATATTGCTGAGAGGGTAGGGCATGTTGTTTTGGATGGTCTATTCTATATTGCTTCTACCCCCAATCTTATCCCATTGTACTCCCACTTCCTGCACTCCCCTTCTCCGAACTTGCTACCATGCGTGATAGGACTTGGGCTTATGTAAGTGTCTTCTTCTCTTTCTTTATTCAATTATGATTTACTTCACAAATTCTCATCTTGTTTACTTCTGCTTTGTAATAGGTGGGGCTTTTGCAGCCGAGGCATGGAAGAGTGCAGAAGATGACCTGGTCTTATCCACTACTGGCATTGCTAAGCTTGAGGTGGACCTTGCTACGGCAGCTTCTGGGAAAACCAGAGTAGATAAAGAGCATAGGGCTCAATGGGAGAAAGTAGAGAGGGCAGAGGGCGTAGCTAAGGCGACGTAGGAGGCTTTGAAGATGAAGGGTCAAGAGTTGGAATGGAAAGATAAAGCATTGGAGGAGAAGGAGAAGGAGCAAAAGGAATCTAAGGGCATGCTCGATCGGATTACTTACTAGGTGCTTTTTAATATGTACACCATGGTTAAGCGATAATTTTTTGTCCACCGCTTAGATGATACTACTACTGAGGTTGACCTCATCTTCTTGGGGGACTTGATAAGAATTAAAGATGCCCTTGCCTATTGTAGGACCAAGTCGGCTAAGGAGATGGCCAAGGATAATGCTTCCCTTTCTACCTCCCAAGATGCCTCGTTGCAGCAATATGATGAGAATGCACTATCTAAGGGGACTGAGGTCACCTTTACTTCCTAAATCCATTACTTGAACCTTTGTAAATAATTTTACTATTTTTCTTGGCTGTTTGAATTTTTTGGTATGTAATGAAGTAAACTTATTTTTCTAATTTTATCATGACCAATTTCTTTGATAGTATTACTATTTTACTACTACACTACGAATGACCAAATTGTTTTCATTCCTTTGTTTATTATAGTCTTCTAAGGAAGTAATTTTTACTGAACTCCTAAAGGAAAGCATGGAAAAACTTCAAAATCAAACCATAGATCACCTTGGTCTTAGTGCGATAGCGATTTGCAGACGAGAGAAAGAGTAAGATGAGGCATTTGTGCAACTTAAAGAAGAAACCCAAGGATTGTTTTCCAAAATTGACCAGGTAGTTAAAGAAAATGAAGAACTTAGTAACGTACGTCATTGGCACTATACTTGAAAGAGAAGTTCTTTTCCTCTTGATAGACCTCGTTTGGAATGGTTTAGGATTAGGCTTAGGAATCTGGATAAGGAGTGAACTTTGTATACTATATATCTTTTGTGAATTTGATGTAATCTTCGTATAAAACTCGCCTTATACAATATGTCTTTCCAAATTTTACTTTGTGTAATTTGAATTCTATTGAAATTGGTTCTGAATATTATCAACCAGGCATCTTCCCTTCCTTCTTATGGGCATCCCTATAAGGCTAACATAGTCTTTTAATTCAATGCACCTTCAGTTCCTATAATCTATGGCCCAGATGACTTAGGTGTACCTGAATTTGAGTTTGCAGCTACAACCTCTACTACTATCCTAGAAAAGAGAACTTACAGCTAACTCTTACCAATGAAAACCTTAAGGGAGATCTGAAGAATTCTCTTTCTGATTTTGAAAAATATAAGGATGTACATGAGTGCCCACACCAATATAATACTAAGCTGTGCGCTAAGCTTGATGCTGCAAATTCAACGATGGTTGAACTACAGCAACCGCTGAAGGAAAGTGAAGTACTTTACGAAGTTTTCTATGAAGAGGAGATCAAGGGATTAAGAAAAAGCATCAAAAACTTATCTCTCCAAGCTGCTCAATGGTATGAAGAGAAGGAGGATGTCGAAGAAGGAGAGGTGGTTAAGAAGCTTATTGCGAGTGCAACCCATGCTCCTCTTGCATGCATGGATGCCGTGTTGGTGGATGAGTAGAAGAAGAAACTAGAACTACATTATCAAAGTAAACATAAAGAATTGGAAGACCACTACAAGCAGCAGTTGGAGCGACCGGGGCCGAAGGTGCACACTCGCATACAGAGGAGGGGTGGAAAACAGATGCTCTTAAATATTTTGATGACCTTTTTAGGGACTCAGAAAAGACAAGGGCTGAATTAATAAAGACTTTAGAATAGATGAGAGAGACTGTTATACTTAAGATTTATGAACTAAAGATTAACTGGAAGAAGCTCAGGCTGCCTCCAATGTCGCAGCAACGCTTGTTAGTGCGCAAATGTAGAATCGAATTACTGATCTCAAAGAAAAGCTTAGAAGGGAGAATATTAGATGTAAGATGGGGCAGATTTCTTTGCAATGGGCTATAGACGTTTCCAATTATTTTTACCCCCACACTTGATCTGAGTTTTGTCTATAATAAAGAAGGATCTGCAGTGACCATGGAGGATCCAATGGATTCATGAGCATGTGCTAACTATGATCCTAGGAAGACTTTTCCTATTAGATCGGATCAACCTTTGGCTAGCAACCCTTAAACTTGATACCTCATAGTCGTAGTAATATTTTGGAACTTATATTTTAGAACACTTTTGTAAGACTATGTTGTAGAAAACATTCATTTTTGTTGTGTAAATATCTATAAGGATACTGTATAAATTGAATTCTCTTGTAAGTGGGTACAAGTACCTCGTAAGCTTTAGCTTGTTCACACTTGCTTTTAATTTTGTTCATCTAGATTTGCTTGATTTTTAGCTTTGCATCCGTCTTTTATTCATACGGTTTGCAAGGTTTGCCTAGCTATTTTGGGGGCTGACTATTTTTTGATTGTGAAGTCAGGTCATGCATTTAAACATTTTTAATTCATGCATATGGTTTTTTGTACTGCTTCAGGCTGTCCAATATCCTTACATCTAGTGTGATTGTTTGGTTGAAAATCTGAGTCTTGTATGATACAACACAATGTTGTTTGCTATGTTAGTAAAATTAACACAGAAATATTTTTATACTGGTTTGGGCCATCCAATATCCCTGTTTCTAGTTCATTGTACTACTACTTTTCATAATAATTACAATGTTTGTTACTTTGCTATACAAATAACGCTGCTTATATAAAGTAAGGCCTGAGATGCAATCCCGTTAAAGAAGGAAAAATTATAGAGCCAGATATCTTATTTTACGGGCTTCATTCTTGTTTGGGGGTAGGACTCCTCTTTTCAAGAGTTGTTTGATAGAAGTCATCCATAAGTCTTCCTCTATCTATTGAAGGATAGGCCCAGTTGGAGACTGCTCTTGATATTTGGCTGTTTCTTGATTTTGAGTTTCTCCGACCATAGCTCACTGTGCTTTAGTCAGGACTAGTATTTGGTTGGCCTCAGTGATGGTTGGTTCAGCTTAGTGCCCTATTGGGACCGCTATCATTTTCTACGCAACTTTAGTACTAGCAAGTTTAGCCAACGAGTTCGTAGAAGAATTGTTCTCACGTGGAATTTTCTTTGTATCAAATAGATCAAACTGCACTAGCAACCTTTGGATAGTTCTACGTATTTAGTTAAGGTGTGCTCTTTCGTTTGGTAGTTCCCCTGCACTTGATTTACAACTAATTAGAAATCACATTGAATTTTAATATGAGTTATTTCATTACTTAAGCCATGCTTAAACCTGTAAGGAGAGCCTCATATTCTGCTACATTATTGGTAGCTTTAAATCCGAGCCACACTGCCCTGTATAGTTTCTGCTCATTTGGGGTAAACAATACATATCTGATCCCTACCCCCTATTCACTTGATTCCCCGTCCACGAATAATTGTCAGAATCATGGAGTGGGCATCGCTTGCTCAAATTGTGGCTCAGTGGATAACGTGTATTTCATAATAAAATCTTCTAGTGCTTGTCCTTTGATTGCTTTCCTTGGGTAGTAGGAGATATCTCACCGACTAATTTGCATTGCCCATTTTAATAAGCGAACCGGTGTCTCTGGCTTATATAGCATTTGCTTCAGTGGTTTATCTTTGAGGACTTTAATGGGATGCACTTGAAAGTATAGCCCTAATTTCCTTATTTTGAGGAGCAGGTTGTAGGTTAAGTTTTCAATGATTGAGTGGTTGAGTTCTGCCCCAGACAAGCGCTTACTTGTGAAGTATATTGGCCTCTAGGTTCCTTCATCTTCTTGAACCATTGTAGCACTAGCAACCTATCAATCACAACTAAATATACATATAAGTCATCGCCTGTTACAGCTAAATATACATTTATCAATTACAGCTAAATATACATATATTGGCCAGAAGAGGGTTTTTGATTTCATAATTTTCTGATTTAATGAGAATATTTGGTGAATTTTCTAAGGTTAGTAAATGAGATATTTCAGGTTTTAGTTATTTAAAATAATTAAATTATGTTTTGGGTCTCGAAATATTTTATATGTTAAAGGATATAATAAATTGGATTTATTATGATTTTTAAGGATTTTTCCCAAGTGTTTATGATTTATTATGAATTATTTAAGCTAGAAAAGCTTAATTATTATAATAAAATATTAATATAAAATATAAAGTTTGCAAGTGATTTGGGAATGGGTAAACCCGCTCTAGTGTAGATTTCTGGTAATGGTTTTAATAAAGAAACTTGTTATCCAATTAGATTTTGACAAATAAAGGGAGTTGGTGAAAGAATATATTTTTATTAGCAAAAATTCAGTTTTAACGTTATTTACGGCTTTACACACCATTGTCATGATGTCGCTCCTCATTTCTCCATGCCTATGGTCTCCAATAGCAATCACAAATGATACATATGATATCAGCAGTCCGTTGATATAGAATGGATCGGTGTGGTTAAAGCAGGGTGCATAACATCGAAGTCGGTATCATGGCCTTCGAAATGGTCATTGCCGCATGACTTAAGTGTCATGTTTTATATATAACGACATAGTACCGCTTTGTCGACCCCATTACTTTTGGAGAGACTTATAGTGTTGATAACGACACCGCCTGTTTTAATAATGACTCCGAAAGGCAAGGAACCCGCATTTTTAACTTAGGCAATGATGTGCATCTTACCACTTTGGCTTTATCCCTTGCCGCCTTTATTCTTATTGCCTATTTTTGAAGAGGGCTATGATGTCGCTCCTAATGACTTCGGCTATAATGAAGTCGCTTATTTTTTTAAGGCATTTAATATTGAGATTTAACTATGTCGACATTAAGCATTAAGATCTTAAACTATGCAGACTAAGTTTTATATCATATGACGTCGACACTCTATGAAGTACGACGTCCCTGTTATCAGTCTTTTGACCGTATGTTTTAAAAGTTAAAGGCTTTAACATATTAAAGGGCGAAGACCCTCCTTGGCTATCTCCTTGTCGCGTTTATCAATTTAAAGGTTTTATGTTTTTTTACCATATGGCCTAAGTTTTGAGGGGCGAAGACCTTGTCGGCTATATCATGGTGGTGTTTTATCAATATAAAGACTTTATATTGTTTTGGCTCTATAGCGTATGGTTTTGTAAGGTGATGACCTTAAATGACTTCGAATTTCACCATTATTAGTTTATAAAAGTATATGTTATGACATAATTATTTTGGATAAAGTAAAGGCTATATTTTATATGTTTTAAAAGTACGATTTTAAGGGTTAAATCATTTATAAAGAAATTGTTTTCAAGGAAATAGAAAGGGGTATATAGCCTATAATTTTACTAAAGGAATTATTGTTCTTATCACTTTTGGATAGATTGTGATACGATGAATTGACTCAGAGATTAGAGAACCATATGGGACTGGTGTAAGGTAGCGCTATATACTTTAGCTAGTAGCCGCTAGCTAATATAAGTTTAAAATTCCAGTGCGTAGGGCTTTGTCATGGGTAAGAGTAAAAGCAGGTTTACTCACAAAAAGGAATACACACGAATGAGATAGGTTATTGGTGATCCCGCAAAACCATTAGGATCAGTTGACCCTAGGAATAAGTTCTGGACAGACCATCCAGTTGTCTTCTAACAAGAGGTTAGATAATTTGATATATCTGGTAGGCCCGAGTCAATTATAGGTTTGTAGTCAGCTTGAGAATACTATGATGTTGGGACGGATAGTCCATTGAATTAGATAGATTGTTCATAATTACCCATGTTACATGCATGCATATTATCGTTTATATCGTTTGCCTTAACCGGTTTGGTTGCAAGACTTTGATTGCCAAAAGATATTTTTTTAAAGGATATCAGTAAGGGGAAAACCCATTCTACTCAGCGACGTGGCCTCACTAGATATCAGTTAACCAAGATGATATATTATTATTCATACCGGGCTTTTTGTCTGACTCAAAGTTTATGTTTCCCCTTAAACTCTCGGGTGCTCAAAATTTTATTTGAGTAGGTCGGGAGTAAAGGCTTTACAGGTTAAGCAGGCTTTGATGAATAAAGCTTCCTGAGACGTGCAAGAGGCAAAGCTAGCTGTGTAGGAGTCTATTTATCACTATTATCCACTGTGTTGTATCAGTTATTATACAAATGTTTTGATAGTAGATGTACCTGTCTATTTAGTTATTCTGATCAACCAATGGTGCATCTTCATATGTTGCTCTTGGAGTATCTTGTAATAATTATATTTTATCTGAACCTGGGCAACGTTTAGGAATATGTACTGAATATGAAATTACGACTTTGAAATGAAATGTGAAATTTTGCTTTTATTTCATATTCTTGTGCTTCTGATATTATGGATACCATTAGCATGACCACGTTTTATCACCGAAAATTAATACTGTAGATGACTGCAACATCTATAGCATTAAGTTTCGGGCCTCAAAATGGGGGATATCACCACTTGGTATCAGAGCACAGGTTTATGTAAAACTAAAGATTTTTAAACTTTAAAAAGTGTTTCGAAAACATAATCCGAATGAATCAAAGAATAAGATTAGGTATAAAATAATGCTATAGTAACGTACTTGTATTTTCTATACATAAGTTGAAAAGACGGTGCAGATCGTGCTATATGGAATTATACTATACTAGTGCGGAAATAAACTAAGATACTATAACAATGTGAATAAGTAAAATAAAACAAGCACGCCAGGAATTTTTATACTGGTTCAAACTTCCCGTTGTACGTCCAGTCCTAGACTCCTTCTGGAATTTCACTAAAACAACAACCCTCACTTAACCCGGAGGAACAGGTCTATACAACCCCTGAGCAGTCGAACAGGGACCTGAGCAACAGAATAGGATTTCGCCTCAATAGCCGAAGAGGACTTCACACGCCTTAGCAGCAGAACATGACTTCAACTTATACAAAGAGTATTTGACACAGTGTGTTCTTGATAACACGGATTTGTCTCTTGATAGTACAACCTTCCTATAATCTTCTCCTTTTGATATATATGTGTGTATGTGAAGAATATGGAAGTAAATGAATGATTTTGTATGAACTTGAATGCACAAGAGTGTGTTAGAATCAAAGTAAATTAAGAATAGAAAGAGTTAGATCGATTAGGTTAATAAAACTGATGATTCTAACATGTTTATATAGAATATAAAAAGGTGCAATTGTTCGTGAATAGTTATCATGAAAGTATATGGTCATACCTGTTGATTAAAAGTCGTATCTCTTCATGGAAGAGAAATGACTGTTCAGAAATATAGCCGTTATAGGAATTCAGACGTCTGAAAAATAGAATTCAGACTTCTGAAATCGTTCACGTGCAAATCAGAAAGCAAATAGGTCATTTTTGACCTGATTCAGACGTCTGAATATTTTCATTCAGACGTCTGAATATTGTGAAACAATATTCAGGTTCCAGCATTCAGACGTCTGAATGACATTATTTAGACCCCTGAATTTAGCCTGTAACAAAAAATTATCATAGCTCAAATGGTTAGAGCACTTGCCTTCTGAACTAGTGACCCGGGTTCGGGTGTCGCTCCATGGAATTTTTGAAAACTTGATTTTTCATTTAAAATATGAATGTATAAGTGTGTATATCATTTTGAGAAGATTTTAACATTTGTAAACTCTAGACACGACACTCTATGACTAATAATACTTTGTTTGTCACCTTCGTCTTGTCTCTATCGTATATATCTCTTCTTGTATCTCCATATACAGTCTTTCACACTTTTGTACAGTGTATCTTCATTTTGAACGTATTTGATTGTCTCTTTTTGATGCTCATGTACCTGCAAATTAGCTTAGAGATTCTTTGACATAATTGTATAGTTGTTGTCATTAAAATCCAACAGTTGAGGTTCTAACATTCTCCCCCTTTTTGATAATGACAACTATACAATTTTAAAAAATATTATTCTATATAAAAAATAATATTAATATGTTTAAAGCTCTCCCTAAGTATAACATCTCCCCTTAAGTATAATATCTCCCTCTATTAATATGCATATGAATTTCTCCACCTTTGTCATTATAAAAAAGAATGAGGGAATATAATAAATTATTTAAAATATCTTGTAAATAACGGGATAAACTCATTATTAATTATGAAGGAAAAATAAAATAGATTTTACCATATTTGCTGAAGTCCATATTTCATTATAAGCACGTAATTCTATTAAACGTATGGAACATTCTTTAAAATTTCAAAATCTATCCTTTTCCTTTTGTTTCTCCGAGTACCTGCAAATAATAATCATTTTTGGTACCCACTTAAAATGTTAGGGCCTAGGGGGTTAGGTCTTAGAAAACCATACCCATTTGGGTGTGGTTGAACCTTTATAAATATAATTTTCATTATTAACTACCATATCAAAATAATCATCAACGTATTTTTCTCTATTTTTCCAATTAATAGGAACCCAAATACTTAGATAATTTTTATTCATATTTTTGGTCAATGATTTTGTACTTCTAAAGATATTATAAACATTATCGGTCATAGCAATATTTGAATTTTGATTCCTTTTTGGTTGAACTGTGGTAGACTTGGATTTAGAAACATTTCTCCTATTTTGTTTATTTTTGGGTGGAGCTACTGATTTCTTAGAATAACCTAGTCCTTTCTTATTTAAAACTGATTGGGAATTCTCAATAATCTTAGATAGGTTCTCTCTGCCTTTATTGAAGTTAGTCACATTTTTAGTAATGCTTTCTAACTTTGTTTTGAGGCTAGTATTGTCTAGTTCAATCATTTTGATCTTGGTTTTTAGCTCATGATTTTCAAAGATAAGAGCATCATTCTTTTTCTTTTGATTTTCAATTTCTTGACTCAATAAGGTAAGTTGAGAGTTATCATTAGAAAAAGTATCTTGAAGTTTTCCAAGTTCTTCTTCTAATATCTTCTTTTCGTCATTAAGCATATCTCTCTCGAATTCTGCTTTTCTCTGATTTTCTAGAGCCTCTTTATATTTTCTTTTGAGACTTTTTAAAGTATCTAATAATTCATAATTTATTTCAATCATGTCATCAAAAGTAAGATCATTTACCTCATTCTCTGTAGCCATGAAACAAACATTTGCCTGTTCATTTTCACTGTCACTACTGCTTTCTGAAGAAGAAGAATCCGAGTTATCCCATGTTACTGAAAATGCTTTTCTTTTAAACTTGTCCTTTCGGTTCTTATTGTGATTCTTCTGTTCTGGACAATCTTTTTATATGTGCTCCTTTTTGTGGCAGTTAAAGCATTCTAGTATTGATGAAGATGGCTTATTTGAATTATTGTTGAAGTTTCTTTTCCCGTTGTTTCGATTTCCTTTTCTGTACTTCAAAAACTTTTTAAAGTTTTTAGCAATGAATGCTAAGTCTTCTCCATCCGAATCTGATTCTTCTTTTTCTACATGAAATGCCATATTCTTTTTGTCTTACGCTTGTACTCTTTTAGCCTACAAATTCACTTCGTAGGACATTAGATTTCCTATTAACTCTTCTGGCTTCATAGTAGAAAGATCATCTGCTTCTTCAATGGCTAAGACCTTTCTTTCCCATTCATCCGTTAAAGAGTTTAGAATTTTTGATACAACATCAAAATCAGTAAATTTTTCTCCTAGTCCTAATAGTGAGTGATAAATATCTTGAAATCTAGAGTACATATCATTGATAGACTCATCCTGGTTCATTCTAAAATTTTGAAATTGACTTTTCAACATAAAAATTTTGCTTTGTTTAACCTTGTTAGTACCTTCATGTGTAACTTTTAGTGTTCTCCATATTTGATAAGCAGTTGTACACATACTAATTCGATTAAATTCATTCTTGTCTAAGGCATAAAATAACATATTCATAGCTTTGGCATTTGCAGTAGCATCTAATTTTTGTGTGTTTGAGCATGAAGAGTATTCTGTTGTAGGAATGTAATACTCAGTTTGAGTGATATTCCATGAATCAAAACCATTTGCTTGCATATAAATACGCATTCGAGTTGCCCAATAGTTGTAATTCATGCCATTGAATAGTGTAGGTCGTCTAGTAGATTGAACTTCTACAAAACTGGTGTTAGTGACGGTGCTAGTGCCGGTGATGTTTTCCATATTAACAAAATATCAAATAACTTTGTAACGGTTATTAGATGCCTTGCTCTGATACCAAATGAAAAGACGGCGTGGATCGTGCTATATGGAATTATACTATACTAGTGCGGAAATAAGCTAAGATACTATAGCAATGTGAATAAGTAAAATAAAACAAGCACACCAGGAATTTTTATACTGGTTCGAACTTCCCGTTCTACGTCCAGTCCCAGACTCCTTCTGGAATTTCACTAAAACAACAACCCTCACTTAACCCGGAGGAACATGTCTATACAACCCCTGAGCAGCCGAACAGGGACCCGAGCAACAGAACAGGATTTCGCCTCAGTAGCCGAAGAGGACTTCACACACCTAAGCAGCAGAACAGGACTTCAACTTATACAAAGAGTACTTGACACAGAGTGTTCTTGATAACACAGATTTGTCTCTTGATAGTACAACCTTCCTATAATCTTCTCCTTTTGATATATATGTGTGTATGTGAAGAATATGGAAGCAAATGAATGATTTTGTATGAACTTGAATGCACAAGAGTGTGTTAGAATCAAAGTATATTAAGAACAGAAAGAGTTAGATCGATTAGGTTAATAAAACTGATGATTCTAACATGTTTATATAGAATATAAAAATGTGCAATTGTTCGTGAATAGTTATCATGAAACTATATGGTCATACCTGTTGATTAAAAGTCGTATCTCTTCATGGAAGAGAAATGATTGTTCAGAAATATAGTCGTTATAGGAATTCAAACGTCTGAAAAATAGAATTCAGACGTCTGAAAAATAGAATTCAGACTTCTGAAATCGTTCACGTGCAAATCAGAAAGCAAATAGGTCATTTTTGACCTGATTCAGACGTTTGAATATTTTCATTCAGACGTCTGAATATTGTGAAACAATATTCAGGTTCCAGCATTCAGACGTCTGAATGACATTATTCAGACGTTTGAATTTAGCCTGTAACAAAAAAATTATCATAGCTCAAATGGTTAGAGCACTTGCCTTCTGAGCTAGTGACCCGGGTTCGAGTCCTGCTCCATGCAATTTTTGAAAACTTGATTTTTCATTAAAATATGAATGTATAAGTGTGTATATCATTTTGAGAAGATTTTAACATTTGTAAACTCTAGACACGACACTCTATGACTAATAATACTTTGTTTGTCACCTTCGTCTTATCTCTATCGTATATATCTCTTCTTGTATCTCCATATATAGTCTTTCACACTTTTGTACACTGTATCTTCATTTTGAACGTATTTGATTGTCTCTTTTTGATGCTCATGTACCTGCAAATTAGCTTAGAGATTCTTTGACATAATTGTATAGTTGTTGTCATTAAAATCCAACAATTGAGGTTCTAACATAAGTATATGCTTTATCTCTATTACCCCTCTCTCTTAGACCATTTTCCTTATCTTACTAAGGTTCGAATGCAGATTTAAGAAAATAAGATAAGGAGGCAAGAAACGGAAGAGTGAATCTCGATGGAGGAAGCACCACTACCAATGGAAATGTCAGGCCCAACACTAGGAGAAATCCAGGTCGATAGACAACTGCTGACGTAGGTACAAGAACACCACTATTTGATATAGGAGCAATGTATCAGTTCTTTGTCAACATGATGCAAGCAGGAGTTGCTGCTGGATTAGTTGGTAGAAATGCTGGAGGAGCTAATCAAAAAATTTTGGTTGTTCACAACTATGCCGTTTTGAGTAGAGACTATGTAAGACTTGGAGGAAAAACCATTCATTGGAACTGAGGATGTGATTGAAGTGGATAATTGGTTGCTTTATTGTAAAAGGAATTTCCTTGATCTTGGTTTGAATGACGAACATAAGAGGAGATTGGCGTCCAGGCAATTGCAAGGAGCTACGTTGTACTTGTGGAATAGTGTGATTGCTGGGCTAGCAGAAGAAGATCTAACTTGGGTAGAGTTTAGGATTAGGTTTGAAGGAAGATATATATCTAAAATCGCTAAGTCAACTCCATTGAGGAAGTTTGCAGAATTGGTGCAAGGTGGTATGACAGTGCTTTTGTATGCAACAAAATTTTAGGAGTTGTCGAGATATAGGTACGTTACCGTAGATATAGTGATCAAAAGGGATGAGAAGTTCATCCATGGACTAGGGCTGAGCTTTATAGGGCAACTTTACCACATCTCAGGGATCCATGTGATGTAGTCGTGAAGATGACTTTGAGAAATGAGGAGATGCTTGCTTTCTTTGATGGTAATAAGGCAGTGGAGGCTCAGAGTGGGCAGAATCAGAAAAGGAAGTTCTTTCATAAGAAAGGAGCTCAGAAGGGTGGAGCAACTAAGAAGGGAAAAGCAAACATTGTGTGTTACAAGTGCGACAAGAAAGGGCATTTTGCGAATGTGTATCATTCAGGACATGGAAAGAAAGTTATTGGAAGGAAGAATATCAAGTGCTGTAATTATGACCAGATTGGACACTATAAGAATCAGTGCAAGGAACCAGCTATGGTGGAGAAAGGGAAAGTGTTTTCTTTGGAATCGGCTACCTCAAAACCAACACCAGAGGAGAAAGGAAAAGCTGTGAAGGGAGGTACGCTTTTGATTCAAGGCTTACTTGTTAAAGTACTATTTGATACTAGTGCATCACATTCTTTTAGATCTCGTTGTTTGGTAGATAAGCTTAACCTATAACCCTCATACCTAGTTACTTCCTTAAGGGTTGCGAATCTGATAAGAGGGTATGCAACTCTTAGGATTAGATGTGACCATTTAGAATTTGAATTATTGGGTCATATATTTGCTTGCAGTTTGCATGTGTTTGATTTTATGTGTTTTGGGATTATTGTAACGTCCCCTATCTGGAGGTCCAAAGCTAAGCGCTACAGATACTATAGTCATCCATAGTATTAACTTTCGGTGACCAAATAGGGTAATGTTAATGATATCAATAATATCAGAAGCACATGAATATGAAACAAAACCACAGATTTCACAAAAACGACTTTTTTGATTACATTTAATAAAACATGTTTCATATCCAGATTACATAATCCCATAATCGTTTTCCAGGTTCAGATAAAATATAATTATTACAAAATACACCAAGAGTGATATATGAAGATGCCCCCTTGGTTGACCAGAGTACTATACAGTCATAACTGATTTAATACAAAATAGCGGAATCAAACAAAATAAAAAAGCAACTCCTAAATAGCTATCCGTCAGCCACTTGCTCATCTTCGGAAGCTTTATTAGCTAACCTACTTAAACCTATAAATCCTCAACCCTTAATCTACTCAAATCAATTTTGAGCACCCGAGAGTTAAGGGGGAAAAACATAAACTTCGAGTCAGACATAAAGCCTGGTGTGAATAACACTATACATCTCAGTTATTTGATATTAAGTGAGACCACGTCGCTTAGTGGAACGGGTTTCCCCTTACTGATATCCTTTTAAAACATATCTTTTGCAAATCATTTCCTACAACCAAAAGTGGTTAAAAACTGTAAAGCAATATCATGTAAACTTACATGTCAGGTAACAAATGAACTATCTGTCCGAACATTATGGTTTTGTTTGGCTAACTACTAAAATTTAGCTTACTCGGGCCTACCAAACAATATAAACAAAATAATCTAACACCTTTTAGATACTCCTCTTCTGAACGGTCTGTTCCTAACTTATTTGTTAGATACTCCTCTTCTGGATGGTCCGTCTCTAACTTATCTTCTCCCAGGGTCACCTGATCCTAATGGTTTTGCAGGCTCACCGATAACCTATTTGTATATAAATATATATTCCCTTCTATGTGTAATCATAATTTTAGTCTTACCTGTGCAAAGCCATACACACTGGAATTTCGAACTAAATTAGCCGGGGTTAATAACTAATGTATAGGGTGCGACCTCATACCAGTCCCATCTGGTGTTTTAATATCCGAGTGATTATACTTAGGGTAATCTTCCCAAAAATTTTCTTGAAAACGTTTTCATCTCAAATTAATTTAAAATCTTTAAACCAAACTTAAAGAAGGAAAATACATATACTCCATGCTTTACTCAAAATCACCTTGCCATGTTATATATATACACACTACACAAATCTTTGTTGATGACCATTTAAACCTTTGAAAGTACCCCTTTTGAATCCGTTGAAAGTACCCCTTTCGAAACCAAGTAAAATCCTTCTTCATAACCTAGGCTGAAAGGCCAAAACATTCATTTCAAAACCATTCAATCTTCCTTTCGAAAACACTTGAAAAACCTTTCCTTCGAAAGCTATAAAACCTTGGACATCCTATCATTAAACATTTAAACTTTGCCTTTCAAAAACATTGGAAAACCTTTCCTTTCAAACCTTTCGAAACCATTAGGGAACCACCCCTTCGAAACCTTCGTTTAAAAACTTTCGAAAGCATAAACACCTTTATAAACTTCAAACCTTTCGAAAGCATTTGGGTTCAATTTAAAACATGTGGAAACACCTTTCGAAACCTTTTAAAATCAACTCCTTCAAAACCATTGGGTTCTACCTTCAACAGAGCAAAAGGGTCATAAAACATTTAAGTCGAAAGCACTCCTTACGAAAGCATTTCCTAAGTAAAGAAGTGGTGGCGTCGAAACCAACCCTTCCAAAAGCATTGGAGAAGCGGCTTGGGTTTTAAAACAAAGTATACCTTCCTAAACCATTAACTTCGAAAGGTAGAAAAGCGGCAGCTAGGGGTTTCGACCCCATTCGAAAGCATTTACTTAAAACAAAAGGCGCAACCCATTCGAAACCTTTCCTTTAAAACAATTTGCTCAACCGAAAGCCAACCAAGTCGAAAGCAAAGCAGGCGCATTTTTCATTTAAAGCAAAGACATGCTTCGACCCCTTCGGAACCCATAGCTTCAACCTAGTACCTTCCGCCTAAATCCAATTCGTTGCGCACCTAGCCTTTGATGCCATGCGCATTGGTTTCGATGGTGCTGGAGGCGGAGCTACTAAGTCGGAACCCCTAGTGCCAAAAGTGGCGAAACATGCCAAGAGCATGTAAAACCAATTTTTTACTTTAACAAGAATTTCTTTTCAACTAACCTGCCTTGTTTGTAAAAATATTATTGGTTGCAAATTTTCTTTTCTAAAAGCGCTGCCAATATTTCAAAAATAAACAATTTAGATAATTTACAAAATACTCCTTCTCCTTTTATAAATATATAAAACATTTAAGTCTCATACCTTAAATAATTTTATATATCTATTAAAACACTTTGGAAAATTCTACAGAAATTCAAGAAAATCGTTTTTAATATGGTTTCCAACATATATAAATTTCAGACCCAAAACATATATTATTTAACCGTACATAATTTTAAACTTAAATAATCATTTTCCTTACTAGAAAATTAATATTAAATCCACATTAATTCAGAAAATTATGAAAATTGAAACCCACCTCTAAAATATCATTTCTGATCTAAATCTAAAATTACAAGGCATTTAGGTATCATTAAATAGGGTTTTCACATTAAAACATATCATAAATCTTATATGAATAAACATAAATCATTAACAAGCATATATAAACATTTAATCATTCAAAAACATGGCATAATCATGCAAAATACTTCGGATTCATCATAAAACCGAAATAAATTAGAAAAATGAGATGAAGTTATTATTCACCTTAGCTTTGAGATTATGGAGTTTGAGATTTTAATGGATTAAGTTGATTAATCTTCTTCCTTTAGCTCTTTCTTCCTCTTGCTCTTGCTAATGGTGGCTGGAATCTATTTGTTTTTAATTTTGCAAATGAACGTGTAGAACATACATGGCTAAGGGTTTATGGTATAAGAATGCTCTTTTTTTCAACTTTGCCCTTGCCTATTACCCTTGTCTATTTTAATTCATGTTAGCTCATTTTAATTTACTCATTAACATGGCACGACTACCCCTATTAATCACAAATCTCAATCCCCTAATCATCACATTATTTTATTTAATTTAGCTAATTGAATATCCTAAATAATGTTACTAAAAATATGGTGTGTTACAATCTCCCCTCCTTAAAGAATTTCATTCTTGAAATTACGGTAAGGTGCACGACAAATCAAACATAAAGGTAAAACATACCACCAAACAAATAAGGATAAGCGTCTCTAATCCTGCTCTCAGTCTTCCAAGTAAAGTCTCTCCCATCGTCGCTCCACTTGACTTTCACCAATCTTACTGTCTTGTTCCTTAACCTCTTTTCATCTCTCGCAACTATATGTACTATCTTTCTAGCTATAGTCAAGTCTGGTTCTATTACAAAATCATCTAACACAGTCGGTGCTATAGTAGACTACAGATCTCCAACACACTTCCTTAGATGAGAAACAATAAAAACATCGTAGACTCCTGCCAAACTATTCGGGAACTCTACTCTATATGCAAGTTTCCCGATCCACTCTACAACAGGAAATGGTACTACGAATCTTGGTGCCAACTTCCCTGATTTTTCGAATCTAATCACACCCTTCATCGGTGATACCTTAACAAACACATGATCTCCAACAGAGAACTCTAAGTCTTTCCGTCTTCTTTCTACATAACTCTTCTGCCTGGATTGAGCTTCCTTCATCCTACTCCGAATCAACTCAATCTTTTCTGCTGCTTCTCTAACCAAATCTGGACCAAGAACCAACCTATCCTCGGTCTCTAACCAACAAACTGGTTGGCCTTCCATATAAAGCTTCAACGGTGTCATCCCTATACTAGTTTGATAATTGTTGTTATATGAAAACTTTACTAAGTGTAGATGATCTTCCCATGATCCCCCAAAATCTAACACACAAGCTCGTAACAAATCCTCCTAGACTTTTTTTTAACTCTTTCTGTTTTCCCATCGGTCTGTGGATGGTAAGCTGTACTCATCTTGAGCTTGGTTTCTAAAATCTCCTGCAGACTCTTCCGGAACTCACTAGTGAATAAGGAATCTCTTTCACTTACTATACTACTAGGAATTCCATGAAGTCTAACTATATTATTCATAAATAACTTAGCCAAAATAGGCACAGTCCTAGTTGACTTAACTGGAATGAAATGGGCACTCTTGGTTAATCTGTCCACTATGACCCATATACTTTCATTTCTTCTATTAGATCTTGGCAATCCTCAATAAAATCCATGGAAATTGAATCCCATTTCCAGACTTGAACATCTAAAGGCTGAAGCAACCCACTTGGATTTTTATGTTCGACTTTTACCTGTTGACAGTTCAAACACTGCTTTACCCATAAGCCTACTTCCTTCTTCATACCTTCCTAGAAGAAACTCCGCTTCATGTCCTGATACATCTTAGTTCCTCCCGGATGAATAGTGAACTTCGAACGATGGCATTCCTCTGTGGAATATGCATGTATATGCTTTTTTGTTTGATGATAATAAACATATATACATTCATTTAAATGTATTTGATATTGTACTATTTTATTTTTCACAGATAAAATAAATATTTGCTGAATAAAATAAATAACACAGAATTGGAATTCAAACGAACATTTTATTCAAACAAATATTTATTACAATTTTGATAGTACAATTTCAAGCTCTCACTATAATTATACAATTTCAGTCACAATACAATTACATCACAATTTCATAGTTACATCAGTTCCTCACTACATATCACTCACACTCGTGTTTATCTTCAACTTCATTCCAATGTGAATCCAGCATCTGAGCAATCTGCAAAAATATACATTGACGCAGTAAAATTGAAAATAAAATGTTTTTGCAGTATAAAACAAAATATGGATTTTGAAAATAATATTTGCCTCAGTTATTTGGGTTGTTCATCATTTATATTTGAATTCATCACACACGAACAATGTGACATGCACAGTGTATCACTGTACATGCCACAAGGCCGTGCACACCGATATACACTTGATAATGCTACAGGGACAGGTGAGCACAAGGTCAAACCCAAATAAAAGACGGGTTCAACTTAGGTGCAATATAAATGATGTCACAACAATCAGTACAAGGTCAAACCCGAGTTTAAAACTGGATTCAACTCAAGCGAGACTCAATATGTACAACATGAATCAAAGGCAAACCAGATCCACAGGTACATGACTCAAATGAACAAAGCACCAAATCAGACTCGAGGAAAATGTACAAAACCAATGCAGACAAGCCTATATATATGCACAGTGAAGCCAAAGACTCAAGCCAGTGGACAAGAAGATGACTGCATATAAAAAATGAGCATGTACACATGAAAACATGAAGAAATGCAACAAAGCCACAATAACCAGTGCTCAGTTCAAATGAATCAGTGCAAACATGAGCCCAACTCAAATGAATCAGAAATGCACAAAGACAAGGCAACTGCACAGACTCGAGTATAACAGTGAAACAAGTCATAGTGAATGTAACAAATGGACATGTACACAATGAACATAAAGCTGCTGTATTATAAGCACCAAACAACGAACCAGTGAACATCAAGCACATGAATGCAACACAACACAGTGAACTACCATGATCCAAACAAGTACTCAAGGGATGCAACTCACAAGCAACTAAACCAACAAACAAGATCAAAGGCAAATCAATAAAAAGAAATAACAAGAGAGGCAAGTGCTGCACTGATAACAAGACAAAGAGAAGTGCTCAAGCAAAGTGCAACAATCAACGAACAGTTGAGACAAGTCAATACTAGCATGAAGTTAAATGGCAAAATGCACATGGCTAAGACTTCAAAATAACAAGTGACAGTGATCAAGTCAAAGTAGAAGTCAACCAAAACAAGTTCGAACAAATCCAAAGCCGAAGACAACAAGCATACAAGTTAATCAAATCTCAAGACAAGAGAATCAAAAATTCTATGTCAATCAAAGAAACAATCGAACGATTTAAAATCAGAGCCGTGGTAATCAAGGTAGCAAAAGAACGCAACCAAGTCAAAAAGGATTAAACACCGTGATGACCACGAAATAAATCAAAATCGTGGTAATCAAGTAATTCCCGAATATACGAGTAAGACAAAGTCAGAAACCATCTCGAGCATCAAAACAATATCAAGCGGCAGAGAAAAAGTTTTGACAAATTCAAATTTATTTTACACAAACGAAATTACAAGAAATAAACTTCTATAAATACCCAATCATCACTGGCAATAAAGGTACCGAATTCAAGCAATCAAATAAAAGAAAGCACAAAGCAAAAATTACATACCGAATTCAAAAGTCGAATTCGATCAAATTGAAGCAGCCGAGCACAAGACAAGAAGACGATCGATTGTCGAAACAAATAAGATGAACAGCAATTGCATTCGATCGAACTACTGAGAGCGGCGACTTCATATAGAAACCCTAGTTATCAGAGCAAAGAACGAACGAGAAGCATTCATTTTCACAAGCCCTAATTCTAGAATCAAGCAAAGAGGAGCCGAAGTCTCAATTCTAGATTTGCCAGAGCAACAGAGATTCGAGGAGCCGAAGTCCAGAATCGCCAGTCACAAAGAACGAAGCCGAAGCCCTAATTTCTGATCGCCACCATTATCTCAACGAAAACAAGCGGGCCAATCAAAATATAAAGGGGCCGGTCTTGTTTATTAAAAAAGGGCTTGAGTTTTGAATTACTGTTGGGCTAGGGTTATTTGTTTATTTTAGGGCAAAATTGTTTTAAATTTACAATTTAATTTTTGCCCTTGTTTTTTTTTGGGTTTTAGTTTTTAAGTTTGTATTTTTCAAACAAAAACAGGGTAAATCACCACCTAGGGTTTAGGTAGTGTCAGATTGTCTAGTTAGGGTTAGTTCAGTGAGCAGGGTGTGCGAGTTTACAAAACTCTATAGGCGGAGCAGGGTGTGCGAGTCTGTTAGAGTGTTTGTAAGCGGGATACTGTTTAATCCTAATAGAAATCTGGGAATGCAGCAGTAGGCAGGGGTTGCCGAAGCTGGGTAAATTTTGTGTGTGATTTACTTTTCAGCATATTTACTTTTCTGCAGTTTGTTTTTGTGTTTTATTTCGAGAAAATTTGCTATAACCCTATTCACCCCCCCCCTCTAGGGTTAATCTAGATCCTACATCCTCAAAAACTTCCTTCCTTACGTCTCCCGCATCTAAAACACATAATCTTCATTTCTTTCTCAACCACCCAATCCGGTCAAGACTGTAGTCCTTCGAGTCATCATTCTCCGTTCCATCCGTTAACTTCTTGATTCGTTCAACTAATACTGGATCCTCCATCTGTTTTGAAGCAACCTTTTTGATCATCACCGGCCAAACTTCTAAACATGACAACACAACAAATCCTTTACTAGACCCAACTTCAGACCTCCACTGCACTCTGCAAGTTATCAACGCTTCCAAGTCTTTCCACTCTGCTATCATTTCCAACACTGCATTCTGATGCTTTCTGCTAAGCGCATCTACAACCTTACTAACTTTCCCTGATGTGTACTCAATTCCAAAATTGTAAGAGGCAATAAACTCTAACCATCTTTGTTGTCTCATGTTTAGCTCCTTCTAAGAGAACAAATACTTTAACGACTTATGATCCGTATATAGCTCAAATCTCTCTCCCAAAAGGTAATGCCTCCACACCTTCAATGCAAAAATCACCGAAGCTAATTCCAAATCATTTGTTGGATATCTAACCTCATGCGGTCTAAGCTGTCGAGAAGCATATGCAATCACTTTACCTCTATGCATTTCATTTACTCATTTTATTAATATAATCCACTAACTTCTTCCCTTTATTCATTCGGTTAGCTTTTCATAAGTTAAAGTTCATTTCATAATTCAATATTAGCTTCCTTCCTTTAACATCCATATTTAATTAATTTAACATCTTGTTTAACTAACACTTGTCAAAGTTATAAACTATAAACTTTACTTTACATTTTCGTGAAACATTTGAATTATAATGTTCATATCTCTATTTTTGGCATCCACATCGTTAATGAATTATTTCTTTTATCCTTACTAAGGTTTCTATACAACTTAATTCACATTTATTTTCACAATTTCATTTAATAACAAATTTATTTGTGAAACATTTTATTGATCATCACTTTAGTTCATAATCATTCTATAAAAGTCTAACTTCTTATATATGACTTTATCTAAGTTTATAATTATCTCAAAAGTTACGAATTCAATTTCAAAATTTCTTTGCAAATTTATATTTAATTCTATGACCAATTTACAAAGATATTATTTAATTCATTTGTCTACTTTCTTAAGTCCCACTTACTTATTCCATTCAGTCATTAATCATTTCATAATATACTAATTAAGTATATAACATTTATTATTACAACTAAATTTCCATTTACATACATTTTAATTACTTTTAAGTTTTGTTTACTTGTATAATATTCCATTGCATATCCAAATCATCATTTTAACTTTTAACATTTGGTAAGTCTTATTATATGTTATTAGATTGCAATTTGGTATTATACAAATTAATCCGATTCATTTTACTAGAATCTTCACTATTTTAACCGGTTTAAATTTTCTTTACTTTCAATTTAAGAGTTGCAAACTTCAACTCTAAAATTTCTCAAAACATTTAGCCTAGATTCCTTAATTCTCTTATTTTATAAGTTCTGGTTATTCAAATATTTCATTTCATTTAAATAATATGAAGATTATTAATTGACAGAACTTAAAAATTTTAAATACGGGGTTTATTTCAAATCATTTGAAATAAGTATATATGCTTATATCTTTTGTATATCAAATCATACTTTTGGAATTTAAACCAAAATCCGTTTAAAAACAATCTCGCAGTAAAGCTTCTCAGAAGTCTCCCCCACTTTGAGACTCGAAAATGAACATCGATGATGTTACGTAGTCATCACTGAAATTATTTTCCAGCAACAGAAGAGGGGAGTACTGAATTCATTCCTTTTAAAATTTACTTGAAAACAATTTGTATTTGTATATATTTTTAAACAATATTGATATTATACTCCAAACCTTGAAAACTATTTTCAGAAATACCGGAATTTAAATTTCTCAAATTCTCAATTTTATATTCATTTTACTTGCAAATTATATTTTATAACTCCAATTTCATTTTCTTATAATCATATAATCGCTAATAGTTTAAGAATATTAACTAATCAAACAATAAACGATAATGATCAATATTATCATTTCTAACAACCAATTCACACTATATATACCATAATAATTTCTGAAAATTATTCCTTTATATACAAAATATAATCAGGGTAAATTTATTTCATTTACCCAATTTCAAAACAACACTATGTCGAATTGTTCTGTTCAAGTGTTTAGAGATCCCTATCGATAACGTTAATTACTTGTACTGACTAGAATCCATAAGCCACTCAACAAATCAACCAACACAATATAAAACAATTTTTATATTCACTAACAAATATGTGCTCATATCTATACTCTCAAACTCATTCTAGGGTGCTACTAACCCTTTCTCTAATGAGTTACCCCTCAAAGCCAAGGTTATCGCTAAACCAAAGCTCCGATACCAACTGTGACGATCCACGTTTCGAAAGGTTTAAATCGACAATAATCCACACATGTCCGACTTAAACAATCCGGAACGTAGATAATCAATGGGGTTAATTAAGAAAAATAAGAAAAGAAGGAGAAAACAAACACAGAATCTCGCAGTGGAATGACAAAATATAATAATCAAATAAACAGTTCATGAAGTTGTTTATACCATACATTTGATTATAATCTATACAACATTTATCAGAGTTATATATACATCAGGGATAAATAAATAATGCAGCAGACAACATGATGCAGGAATACTCATAGTAATAATATACCAAATCTTCGTCTTCGTCCTCCAAAAGATAGTCTTCGACAAGCTGAAAAACCCAGGACTGACCCGAGCGTAATGAAAAGACAAAACACTCGAGTCAGGACTAAAATATCCTTATGTAAGTCAAATCAATATCGCATATAACATGACCGTAATAGCATAAAAAATGTTTACAAGATTTCACATCTCCTATCTAGTGTATAACGTGCGTGCAATAACTCAAGAGATGTTACGGGATTTTCCATCTCTTAAGGATCCGTCAAAATATTTATATGTGGTAGAATACGCTACATATATAATGTCTAATCAGTAAAATAAAATATTTTTCTTAGCGTTAAGGCTTTACATTAATTCCCCTTAACGCGTTTTTAAGCATTGTCGTACAGTTTGCATATAAAACACTAGTAAACCGTCGGTGGATAGGGATGCGCCGTGATACGACAACACTAAACCAAAATCGTAGTGGTCTCGAATAAGGATAAAAGTATGACAAGGCACGTTAGGCAATGCCCAAGGTAGGATACTACCGTTTACCCTTCCCGACTGGTGGTAACGCATCATAGCCATGATCGCCCACCGCGTCCAACACTCCCAAAATCCGAGGGTGCGCACCAATCAATCATAATGTAAATGATGGTAATATGAAGAAGTGTGTCCGCTCAGGGTAGCTACCCACTTGACCGGTACGACTCCTGTTTTAGTCATTTCAAATTGGCACAAGTGCCAGGCTAATCCATCATCATTCTCTTTCTTCAAATTCAGTAAACGTACGCCAAATCCAATCACATCGTTCTGGACCATCACTCCACGTACACAGTTGTTAAAGTGGTTTCGATATCGACAGAGAGTATGCTCATATCTGCCGGTCGCTTTAACAACTAAACGTCATTTTACACACCAGTTGGTACTTTTTAATTTCGACAACAGTTCATACTTGATATCAAAATATCATATTCGCTTCAAAATCAAATTCATTTTGAATTCATCATATTTACTCAAAATATACCATTTCATTTCAAAATCAGTTTCTCCTTGATATCTCGGTTTCAGTTCCAAAATCGTTTCGAATTTCAATTTAGGTTATAACTTCATTTTAACCCAATTCGTATTTAAATCCAAGATTTAAATATAAACATTTCACCTTATTGACGAGCTTGAATTTTTAGAAAATAGTTTGAATAGTTTTAAAATAGTTTAAATGGTTAAAATTGTTAAAAATAGTTTAAATGGTTAAAATAGTTAAAAATAGTTTAAATAATTAAAATAGTTAAAAATAGTTTAAATGGTTAAAATAGTTTAAATGGTTAAAATAGTTTAATATAAAATAGTTTAAGTATCAAAATGGTTTATATTGCAAAATCGTTTGGAAAATTCAAAATAATTTGAATATTTTAAAAAATAGATTTAAATAGTTTATATCAAAATAAGTTATTTGAAAATAGTTTCAAAGTCAAACTGATTCAATTTCCGAATTTTCCAATTCAAACCACTTTTAAATTTCCACTTCGATTAATCGATTCAGTTCCGATATCAAGTTGAATTTTACTTCGATTCCAAATTAATTTCGATGTCAATTTCAAATTAGTTTCAATTCCAATTTCAAATTAATTTCAATTACACTTCCAAATAATTTCAATTTCAAATTTTGAACCATTTCGATTTTATCAATTTAGAGTTCGATTTTCAAAACATCGATTCAAAACACTTAAATCAATTTACTTTCAATACCCAATTTGAAATCCAAATCCTCAAATATAATTCAATTCCGAGCTCAATTTCGAAATAGTTCAATTTTCATTTTCTTAAAACAAAATTATTTAAATAAATTTCAAATCAAAAATTTTAAAATCATTTAATTTAACCAATCCAGTGTTCATATATAATTTTATGTCCTATGGCCAAGTGATCAGTTACTTCAATTTAATTTCAGGGATGGATATATATCATTTCAACCCAAATCACAGTGTCATAGGTATATATCATTTCATCCTATTTCTTAATTTATTCCAAATAATTCAATTTACAGTTTTATATACTGTAAATAATATACAGGATGATAACATGATATATATAAAAATAAATAAACATCTAATTATCCAAATATTAATCAATTGGCATCCATCACAATCAATCATCCAAAAAGTCAAAATAATCCACAGAAATTTTATAGTTATTAATATCGGTATTTTACTGGCAATTAAATTCCAATTTCAAATTTAATTGTCAACTTTAATATTTAACGGTTAATTCAAATGACAATTTAGTTGACAATTAAATTTATCAAACATCAATCAATAAATTTATTTCACTCCATAATTTCAAATTTAACTAGCGTAAAAATATTCTAGTACTTCGTGAGCGTATAAAACACTCACCTTGAGTTTTAAATTTTAAATCAAATCGAACGACGTTCGATTTAATCTAAAATTTTAGTTAGCTCCAATCGTCTCCAATTCAGTTCTAGAATGTAGTGCTCGTCGCCATGATTCCATCGCCACTTGTTTCGCTTGATTTGGACCTCGTATTTGAGAGATACACATTTTATAAGATTTCGATTTATAATATAAATAAATTACACATTTTTTTAAACCTTCGGGAGATCTGGGCCATTCAAATCAAAACCCTCAAGTCTAGGCTGCGTGCTTTCATCTTCTTCGTTGCGAACGTTCCAGGCCAATCACGTACGAAGAAACCCATCGTGCAACCCTAAATCTCGTTGACTAACCATCATAGCTCGACCAGAATTTGATCGGCTACCACCGAGAGACGCGCCTTCCCCTTCTCGACCTTCGTGCCAAGTGCGGCATCGCCAAGTGCCGCCGTTGCCAAAAATTTCGCCACTAAAGGCTGCACAAACGCGGCCTTCCAGTGCCTCCAGTCGTCGACTATACAAAGTCTCCACCGTTGAAATTGTAGAGCTCCTCGATCTCTTCGATTTTCATGTTGGAAGTTTCTTCTAATAGCGCGTAGATTGGAAGAAAAAAGAGGGGAATGATCGAGATTCGATGGCCATTAAAAAGAGTAATGGTGGCTGGAAGATAATAGCCAGGGTTTACTGTGCATGCATATATATATATATACGTGTAAACATATTATTTTAATATTATTCTCACTATTCACGTATTTTTCTGGACGAACTCCAAACGAAGCGTGCCGCCTGGTGTTTATAATGTTTTACCCCTATTCCGAACACAATGGAACTAGTTTTGAAGCCTAATTCGATCATATGCAGAAGATAGTTTTTCGAATCGAATTATTTTAATTAAATTCTGAACTAAATTTCTACGCGTTTCAAGCTTGCACGGCCAAACGACAAGTCTGAACGCTACAAATCTTGAAATCCTATAATAATTCACTATTACGGATCTGATGAAACTAGTTTCGTCGAAATCCGAGACAGTGGCCAAAATGGCTATTTTTACTCGTTAATTATACTATGAAATTTCCAATTTCTATTTATTCACTTTTAAATCCAATTTTGAATGTTAACAATCTTCATTGTTGTTTAAATAAAATTTAAATCAACTTCTGATATCATTTTCAATCATATTAAATTCAAAATTCAATTATTCAAAAAAATTTCAATATTAAATTCAAACAATTTAATTATCCTATAAATCAATATAAATAAATCATTATGTTCCAAATAAAATTTAGTTATCAACATCTTTTTATTTCTATCTAAATATTCACAATTATTATTCAACTTCGGTTATTGATTATAAACCCAGTTAATATAAAGAATTTTGTTTCAATACTCGTTATCGCCAAATCTTCGAAATTAGTTTATTTCAAAATTTTATTGAAGTTCATATCCAATAACTTACATTCAAAATCATTAAATTTTTATTTTTAACCATTTTTACTCAATAATCATATCAAATTCCATAATTTAAAATAGTTAAAAATATGGGTCGTTACGCAAACTTTCTGAGCAAAGCAGACCGCGCCATCACAGAAATGAACCTCTCCTAGAACCTTCTCCTAAACTCAGCCCATGTCATCCCCTCTTCATTCAATCCAGCCGTCACACTATTCCACCAGAATAAAGCTGCTCCCTGAAGCTGTCTCAAAGCAAGCCTTCTCTTCTGCTCATAATTGAGCCCCAAGTCTGCAAAGATCCTCTAATAATGCAGTAACTAGTTCTCCACCTCAATAGCATCTTCAGTTCTGATAAATGGCTTCCCTCCAAGCCTAACATAATCTCTGCTCTGGATAACATAATTGTTGGCCACCGGAGCTTCCTGAACTCCTACTCCAGCATTTCCTCCAACCGCTCCAGCAGCAATTCCAGCTTGCATCATGTTCACGAAAAACTGATACATAGCTTCCATATCCACTTGTGGGACTCCAGCACCAACATTCCCAGCTTGTGCCTGACTTGGGTTTTTCCTGATATTTGGTCTGGCATTTCCATTTGTGGTGGTGCTTCCTCCAAGATTCACTCTTCCACTTCTAGCATCCATATTTGTATACAAGCCTCATAAGATATAGTAGAATAGCCTAAGAGAGATAGGAAACCAGAGATTTAGCGTATACTTATATATAGCAAATAACCCTGATCTTATCTCTAATTCCTTAGGATTTTGTTTTTAAAAATCATTTTTAGTTAAAGTTTTTCATAAACCTTTCTCTGATACCAAGTTGTAACATCCCCTATCTGGAGGCCCGAAGCTAAGTGCTACAGATGCTGCAGTCTTCGATAGTATTAAATTTCGGTGACCAAATACAGTAATGTTAATGGTATCCATAATATCAAAAGAACATGAATATGAAACAAAATCATAGATTTCACAAAAATAACTTTTCTGATTCCATATCATAAAACATGTTTCATATCCAGATTAAATAATCCCTTAATCGTTTCCCAGGTTCAGATAAAATATAATTATTACAAAATAAGCCAAGAGCGACATATGAAGGTGCCCTCTTGGTTGACCAGAGTACTATATAGTCATAACTGACTTAATACAACACAGCAGAATCAAACAAAATAAAGCAGCAACTCCTAAATAGCTATCCGTCAACCACCTGCTCTTCATCAGAAGCTTTATTTGCCAACCTACTAAAACTTGTAAATCCTCAATCCTTAGTCTACTCAAATCAATTTTGAGCACTCGAGAGTTTAAGTGCAAAAACATAAACTTCGAGTCAGACATAAAGCCTGGTGTGAATAACACTATACATCTCGGTTATTTGATATTAAGTGAGACCACGCCGCTTAGCGGAACGGGTTTCCCCACACTAATATCCTTTTAAAACATATCCGTTGCAAATTATTTCCTACAACCAAAACTGGTTAAAAACTGTAAAGCAATATCATGTAAACTTACATGTCAGGTAACAAATGAACTATCTGTCCGAACATTATAGTTTTGTTTGGCTAACTACCTTTGGCTGACTCGGGTCTACCAGACAATATAAATAAAATAATCTAACACCTTTTAGATACTCCTTTTCTGGACAGTCTGTCCTTAACTTATCTATTAGATACTCCTCTTCTAGACGGTCTGTCCTGAACTTATCTTCTCCCAGGGTCACCTGATCCTAATGGTTTTGCAGGCTCACCAATAACCTGTATCTATACAAATATATATTCCCTTATGTGTGTAATCATAATTTTAGTCTTACCTGTGACAAAGCCTACACACTGGAATTTTGGACTAAATTTGCTGGGGCTAATAGCTAATGTATAGGGCGCGACCCTATACCAGTCCTATTTGTATTCTAATATCTGAGTCATTTTACTTAGGGTAATCTTCCTAAAATTTTCCTTGAAAACCTTTTCATCTCAAATTGATTTAAAACCTTTAAACCAAACTTAAACAAGGAAAATACATATACTCCATGCTTTACTCAAAATCACATTGTCATGTTATACACACACACACACTTTACACAAATCTTTGTTGATGAAAACATTTAAACCTTTGAAAGTACCCCTTTCGAATCCATTGAAAGTACCCCTTTCGAAACCAAATAAAACTCTTCTTTATAACCTAGGCCGAAAGGCCAAAACATTCATTTCGAAACTATTCAATCTTCCTTTCGAAAACACTTGAAAAACCTTTCCTTTGAAAGCTATAAAACCTTGGACATCCTATCTTTAAAAATTTAAACTTTACCTTTCAAAAACATTGAAAACCTTTCCTTTCAAACCTTTCGAAACAATTGGGGAACCACCCCTTCGAAACCTTTGTTTAAAACCTTTCGAAAGCATAAACACCTTTATAAACTTCAAACCTTTCGAAAGCATTTGGGTTCAATTTAAAACATGTGGAAACACTTTTTGAAACCTTTTAAAATTAACTCCATCGAAACCTTTGGGTTCTACCTTCAACAGAGCAAAAGGTTCATAAAACATTTATGTCGAAAGCACTCCTTACAAAAGCATTTCCTAAGTAAAGAAGTGCTGGCGTCGAAACCAACCCTTCCGAAAGCATTAGAGAAGCAGCTTGGGTTTTAAAACAAAGTATACCTTACGAAACCATTGACTTTGAAAGGTAGAAAAGCGGCAGCTAAGGGTTTCAACCCCATTTGAAAGCATTTACTTAAAACAAAATGCGCAACCCATTCGAAACCTTTACTTTAAAACAATTTGACTCAGCCGAAAGCCAACCAAGTCGAAAGAATACCCATCAAAAGCAAAGCTGGCGCATTTTTCATTTGAAAGCAAAGACACGCTTCGACCCCTTCGGAACCCATAGCTTCGACCCGGTACCTTCCGCCTAAGTCCAATTCTCTGCGCACCAAGCCTTTAATGCCATATGCATTGGTTTCGATGGCGATGGAGGCGAAGCTACTAAGTCGGAACCCCTAGTGCAGAAAGTGGCGAAACATGCCAAAAGCATGTAAAAACTGTTTTTTTACTTTAAAAAGAATTTCTTTTCAGTTAATTTTTTATCAAAATATTATTGATTGTAATTTTTTTTTCTAAAAGTGCTGCTAGTATTTTAGAATTAAACAATTTAGATAATTTACCAAATGCCCCTTCTCCTTTTATAAATATATAAGACATTTAAGTCCCATACCTTAAATAATTTTATATATTTATTAAAACGTTTAGGAAAATTCTATAAAATTCTAGAAAATCATTTTTAATATGTTTTCCAACATATATTAATTTCAGACCCAAAGCATATATTATTTAACCGTAAATAATTTTAAACCCAAATAATCATTTTCCTCACTAGAAAACTAATATTAAATCCACATTAATTCAGAAAATTATGAAAATTTAAACCCATCTCTAAAATATAATTTTCGATCTAAATCTAAAATCGCAAGGTATTTGGATGTCATTAAATAGGGTTTTCACATTAAAACATATCATAAATCCTATATGAATAAACATAAATCATTAACAAGCATACCTAAACATTTAATCACTCAGAAACATGGTATAATCATGCAAAATACTTCGGACTCATATAAAACCAAAAACAATTAGAAAAATGAGATGTAGTCATTATTCACTTTAGCTTTGAGATTATGTAGTTTGAGATTTGAATGGATTAAGTTGATTAATCTTCTTCCTTTAGCTCTAAATTGCCCAATTTGCAAAGAATTAGAAGATTGGAAGGTGGAACTGAAATTGATGATTTGAAAGATTTTTAACTTGACCAAAATAGATGGTCGAGAAAGAAGGGACGATTGTGTGTTCCATATGTTGGAGACCTAAGGAAAGAAGTTCTTAGAGAATATCACTGATCAAAGTTCACTATTCATCCTAGAGGAACTAAGATGTATCAAAATATGATAAGGAGTTTTTTCTAGAAGGGTATGAAAAGGGATGTAGGCTTATGGGTAAAACAGTCTCTAAATTGCCAGCAAGTAAAACCCAAGCATCAAAAGCCTAGTGGATTGCTTCAACCTTTAGACATACCGATATGGAAGTGGGATTCTATATCCATGGATTTCATAGATGGGTTGCCAAGGTCGAATCGAGGAAATGAAAGTATTTGGATTCTAGTGGATAGATTAACTAAGAGTGCACACTTTATACTCATTAAGTCGACAAGGATGGCACCTGTTTTTCCCAATTTATTCATGAAGAATATAGTTTGACCGCATGAAGTTCCTAGTAGTATAGTCAATGACGGAGATTCTTTATTTACTAGCAAATTCTGGAAGAGTCTACAAGAGGTTTTAGGTACCAAGCTTAAGATGAGTACCGCTTATCACACACAGACATATGGGCAAACAAATAGAGTCAATAAGGTACTTGAAGATTTATTAAGGGCTTGTATACTATATTTTGATGGGTCCGCACTTGGTTGAATTTTCCTATAATAACAGTTATTAGACTAGTATAGGAATGGTGCCTTTTGAAGCTTTGTATGGAAGACCGTGCAAATCACCAATATGTTGGTTAGATACCAGAGATAGATTAGTTCTTGGTTTGGATATGGTGAGAGAAGCCACAAAAAAGATTGGGTTAATCTGAGAAAGGATGAAGGAGGCTCAGCCTAGACAAAAGAATTATGTAGATAAGAGATGAAAAGACTTAGAGTTCTCTGTTAGGGATCATGTTTTCATCAAAGTATCACCGATGGAAGGTGTAGTTAGATTTGGGAAGTCGGGGAAATTGGCACTTGGATTTTTTAGACTATTTCTTATTATAGAAAGGATTGAGAAACTCTCTTATAAGATAGAGTTAGCAAACAGTTTGGTAGGAGTCCATAATATTTTCCACATTTCTCATCCTAGAAAATGTGTTCGAGATCCAGAGACTACTATTACTCCAACTGCATTGGAAGACTTAGTAGTGGAACCACACATGACCGTAGTTAGACATCTAGTGCGTACTAAGGATGAGAAGAAGCTAAGGAACAAGATAGTCAGGTTAGTCAAGGTCCAGTGGAGTGACGACGAGAGGAACTATTCTTGGGAAACAGAGAGTAGGATTAGAGACACTTATCCTGAATTGTTCGATGGTATGTTATATATATATGATTTTATGCTTGATGGGTGTGCCTTATCTTAATTTCGAGGATGAAATTCTTCAAGGAGGGAAGTCTATAACACCTTTAATTTTAATTAACATTATTTAGTAATTTAATAAGACAAATTAAACAAAATAATGTAGGATGATAAAATAAAATTTTTTGATTAATTATAGGTCGTGCCTTAATTAATGAATTAATAAGAGTAATTAGAACTTAGATAAGAAGGAGAAATATATGCTGAGGGCAAAATAGAAATAAGACATAATTCCTAATACATACCCTTACATTCCTTCTCCCTTATTCACTTCATTCACACTAACATAATCAAAAGAACAAGGCCGACCATTATCAAGGGGATTCAAGGAGAGTAAAGCTAAGAAATCAAAGGGAAGCTTAGGGAAATCAAGTCTAAACACAATTCTCAAACTCCTATATCAAACCAAGGTGAATAATAGTTACGCATCTCATGTTTAAATTATTATTTTTAGTTTTAAGCATAAATCTGATTCTTTTGCTTACATTATGTCGTGTTATGATAGTTTGAATGATTATACGCTTATTAGTGAATTTGCATATGAAATTAAGTGATACGTTGGAGTTAGAAAACCTATCAAATGACACCCAAATGACTTGAAATTTTAATATAATGTTAGAAACATGATTTTTGAAGAGGGTTTTTAATTTCATTATTTTATGATTTAACGAGAATATTTGAAGAATTTTCTAAGGTTAGTAAATGAAATATTTCGAATTTTAATTATTTAAAATAATTAAATTATGTTTTTGGTCCCGATATTTTTACATTTTAAAGGATACAATAAATTGGATTTATTATGATTTTGGGGATTTTTCCTAAGTGTTTATGATTTATTATGAATTATTGAGCTAGAAAAGCTTAATTATTATTATAAAATCTTAATATAAAATATAAAGTTTGCAAGTGATTTAGGAATTGAGAAACCTGCCCTAGTGAAGATGTTTGGTAAATGTTTTGATAAAGAACCTTTTTATTCAATTAGATTTTGACAAATAAAGGGAGTTGGTGAAAAGAATATACTTTTATTGGCAAAAATTCAATTTTAACTTTATTTACAGCTTTGCCACACCGTAGTCATGATGCCGCTCCTCATCTCTCCGCGCCTATGGTCTCCAAAGTTAATTACAAAAGATACATATGGTATCAATAATCAGTTGATATGGAATGGATCGGTTTGGTTGAAGGAGGGTGCAAAGCATCGAAGTCGGTATCATGGCCTTCGGGATGGTCATTACTGCATGACTTAAGTGTCGCATTTTATATATAATGACATAGTGTTGCTTGTTTCTTCAACGTTGCCGACCCATTACTTTCGAAGAAACTTATAGTAGCAATAACGACGGTGCCATTTTAATAATGACTACGAAAAGGAAGGAAGCCGCGTTTTTAACTTAGGCAACGATGTGCATTTTACCACTTCGGCTTTATCCCTTGCCGCCTTTATTCTTATTGCCTATTTTTGAAGAGGGCTATGCTGCCGCTCCTGATGACTTCGGCTATAATGAAGCCGCTTATTTTCTTTAAGGCATTTGATGTCGAGATTTAACTATGTCGACATTAAGCTTTAAGATCTTAAATTATGCAAACTATGTTTTATATCCTACGACATTGACACTCTATGAAGTGCAACGTCCCTGTTATCAGCCTTCTGGCCTTATGTTTTAAAAGTTAAAGGCTTTAACATATTTAGAGGGGCGCAGACCCTCCTCGACTATATCCTTGTCGCGTTTATCAATATAAATGTTTTATGTTGTTTTGGCCTTATGGCTTAAGTTTTGAGGGGCGAAGACCCTCGTCGACTATGTCGTGGCCGTGTTTTATGAATATAAAGATTTATATTATTTTGGCTCTATAGCATATGGTTATGTAAGGCGATGACCTTTCATCAATATTACTTTATAAAAGTATATATCATGACAAAATTATTGATAAAGTAAAGAGCTATATTTTCCATGTTTTGAAAGTATGATTTCAAGGGTTAAATCATTTATAAAGAAAGTGTTTTCAAATAGAAAGGGATATTTAGCCTAGAATTTTGCTAAAGAAATTACCGTTCTTATCACTTTTGGATAGATTGTGATAGGTTAAATTGACTTAGAGATTAGAAAACCATATAGGACCGGTGTAGGGTAGTGCTATATACTTTAGCTAGTAGCCCCTAGCTAATACAAGTTTAAAATTCCAGTGCGTAGGGCTTTGTCATTGGTTAGAGTAAAAGCAGGTTTACTCACAAAAAGGAATACACACGAATGAGATAGGCTATTGGTGATCTCGCAAAACCATTAGGATCAGTTGACCCTAGGAATAGTAAGATCTGGACAAACTGTCTAATTGTCTTCTAAAAGTAGGTTAGATAATTTGATATATCCGGTAGGCCCGAGTCAACCATAGATTTGTAGTCATCCTGAGAATACTATGATGTTGGGACGGATAATCCGTTGATTTAGACAGATTGTTCATAATTACCCATGTTACATGCATGCATAATATCGTTTATATTATTTGCCTTGACCGGTTTAGTTGCAAGACTTTGATTGGAAAAAGATATATTTTTAAAGTATATTAGTAAGGGGAAAAACCGTTCCACTCAGCGACGTGGCCTCACTAGATATCAGTTAACCAAAATGGCATATTATTATTCACACATGGCTTTTTGTCTCAAATTTTTATACAACTATCTCAAAATGAATATAGTCTAACATGTGTACGTAAAAATACTAGACAAATTTTGTCAGAGCGTTAATAATAATAACTCTATAACTCACTTCCAGCTAGTAAAATCTCTTTCTCTAACCCATAAATTGAAGATAATTAATTATTTGAATTAATAAGTTAATATTAAAGCATAGAAATGGAATTTTTACAAACGTCGGATTTGACTACGATAGTTACACCATTGGATTCGTGGCTATTTCTGATTAATTTTCATATACAAAGTTTTAAGATCAAAGTTCAAACGATAATGTTATTGACGTTTGAAGATTTTGGATCAGAAATAATTATGTGTATTAAGAAAATAAATATTATTAATTAACTTTAAGAAAATGCTCAACGACTAAGTAACGTTAATGTTAAGCAAGATCAAATTAATTCAGTTTAATTAGGAAACAAAATGAACGAAAATCAGTAGTTAAATAAACAACAACCAATCGACACTTTATTGGGCTGGTCGACCGCTAGCGGTTGACCGGTGGGTGTAAAGTAGTCGATTGGTTATCGACTTGCGGCTGAAATTGAACCTAAGACAGATGGTCTGGATTTAATATAATCTAATATAATGGCTGAGATAGATTCAAACCCCTATAAATATAGGCCTAGCCCCTCACTTTTCTTCTATATTTTCTGAATCAACAGCGAAGCTTTGCCATTTTATTTTCTCCACAATTTCTAAAATTGTATAAACTAATATATATATATATACATAAGTGGAAAATAGCGGAAAAATAATAGTGAAGAAGAATAAGGTCGAATAAAATGCCAAAGCTAAGGTAAATTGTAAATATAAATCCAAATATACATTTAATTTTAATCTCTTCTTGGATCTACAATTCTAATAAATACGTATATGCTTTTGATACACATTTTGGTAGAAATAAAGGGAGTCAATCAGGAATAACGGATTTGGATCTGAAGATTTGGAAGCTTATAGGTGAGTGGAAAACTATATTGTTATATAATATTGGATTTATATCATTGTAAATATGTTCCTTGTATGTCTAGTTTGTAAATTTTGGAGTTGTAGGCCTATATACATAATACATACATACATATATAATAAATTTGAGAACCTTTCCTATATATTGTATGAATTGTTAAATCTGATTAAATATTATATATACCTAAATCTAGAAAGTAAGGGTGAAAGTAATCCCTAAAGGTTATGAATAATTCATTAACAAGATTCTATATAAATTCCTAGTTTGTTATTTGAATACTATATGTTCTTAAACATGAATTGAAGATGGTTACGAATTGAATTGGGGTTTAAGTAATATTTAAATTCATTGGAATGAAGTATGTCATAATGTGAATTTCTGTAAATTAGTTTATAATTATGTATGAAGGTGTATTGTTGAAATAACAAGGAATATGACTAAATGAAAGAGATATACAAAATATGGATGTTTACCATGCTTTGTACCGTCTATTTCAGCAATAATAGAAAAGATAATTCCTTGAAATTTCAAACATAACACAAATCCTCTTTTATATAATTTATGAGAAATTACAGTGTTAACATTACCTTTTGGAAAGATATAGTTCTAATGCATTAAACTATAAAAAACCCCTAAATGTAAAATCATAGTGTTATAAATTAGAAGTAATAAAAATAATTCCGTTGTTAATTTAGTATACTTGTTTTAAGATATGTTAAGAAATAAGCAATAAGCGATGAAAGTAGTAATAAAACAATGGAATAAGGAATTAGGAAAGTTATAGTAATCAAAGAAAGATAGCTATTAGTTAAAAAGGAACAATAAAACATATCTAATTGTATTAATTGGAAATCAAGCATTAAAAAGGTATTTAATCTATTAATAAGTAGTGAATGACATTTAATAATACTAAAGAAGTAAAATGTAAGTTTATGTAGAAGTATCTGAACACTACTAATTGAACTTAAGAGGCACGGTAATTTTACAGTTAAATTTATATAGCCTCAAGTATACGTTATGACGGGTTTAAATTATTAGATCTAGACAAATATTTAAATTCACTATGAATGCTATAATCCTTAATAAGGATTAGAATACGAGGTAAGTAATGCTGCATAACAGAAGTCTGCCCTTCGTAAGGGGCTTATACACATTATGCTGATGTAAGACATCTCCAACCGTAGGACCTTCGGAATATACATTCGCGTATAGATAAAGGGAATATACCAAAGTGGGTTCGCCTCGGGTTGAAGTCTTAAACGGCTAAGTAGGTTCTACTTCAATCCTTATAGGGGTACTAAGTAACCAAGTGGGCATTTCCTTGATTGCATTAGGCAATTTAAATGGGACTGTGGCATAGTCTCAACATTAATTAGTAAGGTTGGTGCCATATATGCAAGGAGTAGGGTTGTACATATAGTTCGAGAGCATTATTGATTCTGGAGCAGTCATTAGAAAGACTTAAGTTATGCCTAGACAGACTACACCTCCTACCGGTGTAAGTCCCATATGGGACATGCACCACCTCAAAGTTATTAGTTAGTTTGTTTGCCATTAAGAGGTAAGGCTAGATAACCTTAGATGAGTCTTTAAGACGAATTAGAATACGACTAAATCGTTGTAATGCCGTTATGAGGCATTAATGGGAGGTTCCTCAATGTACGCTGGCAATTTGGCCTAGACACTGATGGTGGATGTCCGACGCGACATAGAGTTATATATACTAGCGGGGAATGTATCATAGTCCATGGGGGACTGTGATACTTATATATATGTATATATTATATACCTCGAGTGAGTTGGGTGTATCATACGTGTACACGAAGTCAAAATGACAAAGCTTTAAATAATAGACATAACACGTAATGGAAAACAGTCGATATAAACTAGTGTTATGGATAAAGTATGTAATTTACTAGTCACCAAAACGTTATTTCAACCCTCCTCCTCATTACAACCCACATGATAGATTTCGAGGGATAGGTACTGGCACAAAGCGAGAACGATGGAGGGAGAGATTTCCTTATGCATGTTTGGCACTGAAAAGGGTACTAGATACCAGAAGTATTAGCCTTGGTTAGTGTATGTATATGTTTTATTATATTTCTTTATTTTGATGTGAGTTCTTATCGATGGTCTCTGATATAATTTTGTTTATTACAATATACCAACACTAACAATCCATACTCTAGTGGACTTAGGTTTTCGATTTAGCCAAAATTCGAACCCACTAAGGTGCGAGTTGTGACATTTGGTATCATGGCTTAGGTTAATCGATCATAGGAATTAAAATACGCCGAATGAATGTATTTGTATTTTTACCTGTATATATTATATGCCAATCCCTACAAATTTCTACTATAGAAGTAGTTACAACCATATTCTGAAAAGACGATAAGTTGACTATGAGTTGGAATAATAGATGGAGTTAAAAAATATATGCATGTCCTAATCACCCCATGGGAAATAGGCCGTACTGGAAGACGTTGACTTAAGAAGAGCATGAATGCAACATATAGAAGGATCCCCAAAGCTGGATAGTAAATGACTTCTTTGTTGGGCCTAGATTGCCCTATGGTTATGGATCTCGCAGGATTGCCAGTTGATAAGGTACATTAGATCCAAATTAATGAGGGTAAAGAATTTATATGTTGTAGATATTCGAAATTAAGAATTGAATTAGTTCCTAAAGAAAGGTGTATTGAAATCACCCCTAGATGATTGATGGATTTTTAATATATTTTGAAAGGGGATAAGTAAGAAGGTAAGTGGAAAAAAAAGAAAAGTCCAAAAGATGGGACAAATAAAACCCACTCTGAATTCATCCCCATAAGAAATAATTCAATAAAAAGTTTGAAAAAAATGATATTTGAAATAATATTCTAGGGATTTATTTAAAAGTAGAAAACTCTATTTTTAAAAGGTAAGTAAATATTAAATTTTCTAAAACATAAATATATTTTATTTAAATAAAATTTCTAATACAAATTAAAGTTGTTTAGACCAAAATTTCAATTAAAACGAGTTTTAATAAAGAGATAACTTTTTTTAAAATAAAAAATGGAATGTGTGTATAGCTCATCGATTTTCTGGATATGAAAAATCTAAGTTTTAAAAATTCTTTTAAAAGGATGGAAAATAGGAAGTGGTGCTGGTTTAAACGGGGTAAACAAAATGGGCAAGAAGACAAGAATCTGAATACAAAGCGGTAGGGTAGTACGTCGCTATGGGTAGATATGAATTTTTCAGAATAGTCAGAACAAAGATGAAGAAGGCGAAAGTGGAACGAAATAATGTTTAGTTAAAATAAATAGTTTATATTAATCCGACACAAATAGGGTCCAGGTTCAATTTGGGCCAAATAGCCCATGAGCGGTAGACCGTTTGGATTCAACAGGTCGACCGATAGCGATCGACCATCCTAAATCTAGCGGTCGATCGGTTAGCAGGTTCGTGCATGACCTGAACCTCGAACACGACATATAGTCGCATCTAGATCTAGCCACCTCCTCATTTCCCCTCGTTCCTTTTCTCTTTCACCTCCAAACTCCTTCCTCCTCTTCCTCAAATCGATCGACGCCGCCGCCGCCCTAGCCATGCAGGCGATGATGACTCCACCACACTCTAACAACCCGAAGGTAACCATCGCTCCACCAAAAAGCCCCAGATCCCTATTTGAACCCAATTTTCTCCCTCTAAATCAAATCATGGCACCTCCCTAAAGCAGCATCTCCTCTCACTACCCAAATCTGAACCCGCTAGAAATCGCCTGGCTCCAAAATGACGAAGAAAAGATAAAAGGCTACAAAGCGATAGCAAACTTCGCATTTCTACAAGGGAGAATGGTGAAGTTTAGGGTTTTTGCCATTTATGATTTGTAAGATTTGTTCACGGCTACAGGATTGTTGCTAATCCTTAGCTATGAGATGTTTGAGAGAGAATGTTACCCGCAATGTATGCGTCCATTCGACGCTAATCTTGAGTATGCATTTAATGAAGACTACAACAACTTTACATCTGAGGTGAAGGGGGTGGAGATTCAGATGACAGATGAATGGTTTGGAGTCATTTGGCACATCCCCGCAATGGGAGAGGATTTGGAGGATATCGAAACCTCCGATCCAATGATTTTACAGGAGATCTTCCAAAGTGGAGTAGGTGCTGGCGATCAAACAACATGCCGAACCAAGCCTTCCTGGTCACGCACGCCATTCAACATAACATCATCCTCAAGACGAGGAGTTTTGACTAGATTTACCCCTTGGTACAGAAGGCCACCTATGCTATTTATAGGTGGTACCGAGTTGAGTTGGGCTAAGGCAATTATGTGCCATCACGTAGGACTCGAAGTTAGGACTTCGAGGAGCTATATTCTATATTGTCATCTTTTCACTTACGTCTTCAGACAGTACAGAGTTAGCTTCCAAGGAGAGTAGGTGCAGACGAAGGTACTTGCTCCATTGGATAGGTCCTCCCTTAGAAAGATGGAGATTGGAGAGGCCCCTACAAAGGTTGGATCACAGGAGGAAGCAGCGCATGTGCATGCACAATGGGCTCCATGGCTAAATTAAGAGGCTGCACTGTCATAACCATAGGGCCCTGAGTATGCGGTGATCCGAGATTCCTAGATCCGGATTGAGGCTGAGCTGTAGGAGATACGAGCTGAGCAGCAATGCCAATACCTATGTATTTTAAAAAATTTCCAATTATTTCAAAATTTTAACCGAAGAAGATTTTGAATGAAAAAGAGAAATTTTTTTACTTTTAAAATGCAACATTCTTGGTGTAGGAAAGGTTGATGGGTTAGAAAATATGAATATTACTGTTCAGCAAAAATGACAGTATGTAAAATGTAGTTAAAGACGATGGAAAAGGCCATTTTACCTTTGGAATTTCATATTCCATACCTTGTTTGTAACGACCTGCCTTTTTGACCCATAAATGTCGACACTAATACATCCACGATATTCACGTGTCAAACACTCAAATGTTGGAAAAGCGAATTGTTAGGGTAAAATAACTGAAAATAAAATAGAACAAGGAAGAAGGAACACAATATCAGAATCTCACTAATAGAACGGTAATATATAATATTAAAAGAATAGTACAAAGAGTTACTCCGACATAGAAATTTCGAAGTTATAATACCTAAGTTCTATCATCAGCCTAGACAGTTATAACAGCCTATCCTCACAAATACTGATATATAGAATATAGTAATGTAGCGGAAATAAGAATAATATGGTAAGTAAACATCCAACTCGTCTCCTCGAACTCTAATGAACATCAACGAAAACCTGCCTTTCTCAAACTACTAAAAAGAGTACGTGGGGAATTTAGGGAAAACAAAAATCAAGCATCAGACATATGTCTGGTATGAGAAACTCAAGAAATATGTAATAGCATATAATAGCACTTTTGAGACCGCATGGAATGCCATAACGGTTATCCCCTCAAAAGAACCACTATCTAATATAAGTACATAAGGTGATATAATAGATAATGTTTAGGTTAAAGAAAAAACTTTGCTTAAAACCTTTGCTCAATACTTGAAAAAGTATCATATACTTATCTCGAATGGTATAAGTATATTTACAAATCATTACTAGGATTTCTTACTTGAAACCTTTTCTTTTTCTATCTTTTTCCAAAGATTTCATACTTATAATTTCCTTCAAAATATCCATTTTAAGGATCTAAGTACTTTCACAAATCCATTCAAAAAGGTTTAAGACTAATGTTACTCAAACATTTTCACTACAAACCCAAAACCATCCCATACTTTTATTATCTTTAAAAACATTCTTTTAAAGATCTAAGATAATATTTGGTTAAGTTCGATAGTCAACTAAGCGACTATCTATTTAAAAATGATATCTTAACTTATTTTAGACATTTCAACTTAATTATTCCTCGTCCAAGAGTGAAGCCGGGTAATTTAGAGCACTGGTTGCATCAAAGCCTTGCCTAGACACTTCATTCTTGAATCTCGCAAATAAATAAATTACCTCGTCGGATTTTAGTGTTAAGTATATATTTATGACTTTTATAAATGAGTAAGAAAACAATATGATTAACCCATTTTCGACATTCCCAACTTAACTATTTCTCTACCAAGAGGGAAATCAGTAGGTTAGAGGCTCATATTCCTACTTCACATCAATCATAACTCTCACAAATAGATAAGCCTACTTCGTTGGCTTTTAATGTTAACACTAATCAATTACCTTTTTCAACATTTATAAATACTTTATAAACAGTTGTAAATAGGTTTTAAATATCTATGTATAATATTACTGGAAAACAACTAATTTATAATTTGATGAAAAACATATTTATACTATAAAACTTCTTTACTTTGAAAATAATATATAATTACTAAAAATATATTTAAACTTCAAACTAACTATAAAATACTTAAAAATAGGTTAGAAAACTTCTGTAAAAAAATTAGAGAAAAATACCTAATTTAAGTATCATTTTAAATACTTAAAACCATAAGCGACTTATTACAACATTTATAAATGCTGTTAAAAGTCCATGTCAAAAACAACATCGAAAAGCACGATCATTGTAACTAGTTTTAACCACATTATTAAATAATTAAATATTTGAAACTTTTATACCAAGTGCTACCCTTAGTGTTATTAAAAACCATGGAAAGAAACCCTTAATAATACCTTACATTTATTTAATAAAATTCCTGAAAACTGGCTATATTTACAAAGTGTATTTATAACCACTCTTTGTTCTAACTCTCGCAAGTTCTGTTTACATTTTTATAACATTCCAAACCATTTCATTGCTATCCAATACTCCATAATATGTATGGAGAACAACCAAATCAAATTATCCCAAGTTAAGATCATAAATATCCAATTTACACAAGTTAAACTTAAGGGATATCGAAGTGCACTTATAACGACTATCCTCGCTTCAAACACTTTCAAACATACTTCAATTCAACATACAATCCAAACAACCATTTAAACATCAAGTCAAGCCCATGCCACATGTTTACGAGGGTATTAGAAGTGATGTTATACAATATAAAGTTGTCATTTACTTTCAAAAACAAGAGGGGTCCAAAGTTTAGAACTTTAATTAGTTGATGTCACTTTAACTTTATATTTCAAAACACAATACACACACACACACAATATATACAATCAAAATAGTGAGGTAACTCACTTAGATCCAATCCAAACACAAGCACAAAGCCACAAGAATCAAAGAACCAGCACCTATCATAACTAAAAGCCTAAAAATCCAACCTTTAGCACTTTCAAACCAAGGTAACACCACTCCTCCTCTTCCGTTGCTCATGGCCTATCAGAGATCCCCCTTCTCCTTCATTTTTCTTCCACTCCGACTTTTGATTTAAGCTTCCTAAGGTGTCCTAACTAGTATAAATCACTTGACCTCTCTAGTATGGACTCCGATCAGGTGCCTTGATCAGAGACCCTCATTCTCCTTACATAGCCATATACTATAATAGAAAACTTTGGGATCATATCAAGAATCCATTTCAAGTGTTCGATGTTAAGAATCTAGTGAAAAATCCTTGTTCAGACCAGTGTAAACCACCTCGAAATCATATACTCGAATATTGGCTCAAGAACAACCATGCGAATAAAACGATATATTTACAACTTGCGTATTTATCCTACCGGTTTCTTTACTATACCAATATATTTTACAGGAAAATAGGCACAAGTACAAACTTAAAAAAAATTGGCTGAAGGACAACAAGTTTGTTTTTTAGGCTAAAGGACATTGCTAGTTATAACTAGCATTTTGTATAGTGTAATACTGAATATAATGCTAGATATAACTAGCATTTTGTATAGTGTAAAAGTTGAATATAATGCTAATTATAACTAGCATTTGTCCTTCAGCCTAAAAATGAAACTTGGTGTCCTTCAACCTAATTTTTTTTCAAAGTTTGTCCTTTTCCTAATTCCCTCTATCTTTTATCACATTCTTTTATTCAAATAGTATGTCATTCTACACTAAAATCATTTATGAATCATTCCATAAAACATAACTTCAAGTTTATCAACATTTTACAACTTAAGTTCATACTCGTATAATACTCCATTACATCCTAAGAGTATAGTCAAAATGTCAAATTCAAAACTGGTTTAAATTCTACTATCTTCTAAGTTCAAGTGTTATATAAACTCAACCTTTATATTTTCATAAAAAATCCGAGCTTTAAGTTCTATATCGATTCAGAAGTTTCCAACTGCCAAAATTGTCGAAAAATCCGTTTCGTTTTAACAAATGAAAACTACCAAACAACATATAATAACATGATATACATGCCATACAATCCTAATACATATGTTATATGTGTCCATAAAATAACATAATAAAGTTCCATGATTTATTAAACACACATTGCAAAAGGGAAAACATGAAAAGCTCCAGCATTTACTTTGGGCTATGCCCTTATCACTCGAGCACCCTACATAACATACATATGAAACTTTTATAAAAAGTTCATATCAAATTTCTTTTAAAGAAAAACTTTAGAATAAAACACCAGGTTTCATTCAAATCGTTTTGAAATAATAATACACACATATATCTTTTGTATATCAAAACATACTTTCAGAATCAAATCAGGATCCATTTTACTAAAACAACTTAGTAGCGTACCCCACTTAGAAACTCGAACATGAACGTCGATGATGCTAAAGTCATCACCAGAATTATTTTCAAGTGATAGAAATGAGTTCAGTATATCAAAATCATGCCTTTCATACTTACCCAAAATCATTTCAAAATGGTATCAAATACTCTATAAATATTACTAAGTACCATGATCTTAATTTCATAAACTAATTTCCTAATATATACTTTCAAATAATACTACTATTATTGTCTCCTAAATCTTGAAAAGTATTTTCAAAAATACCGAGATTTAAGTTCTCAAAATATCAGTTAATCCTTCTTGTTTATAAATCATGTTTTATAAACCATACTTATATAAAACCACTTATTTATATAAAAGCTTTTCACAAATGTTTATCTACTGAATATATTACCCTTCTCTAGTTAAAATAAACATCATTTGCTAAAGTTAACTTTTAAACCAACATTATCACCGAATGCCTTATGGTCAAACTATGAAACTCAATTCTTAAGATGTGCATTTTTCAATGCGCTCACTAATACTGTCTACCCAATCTATGCAGTGAAAAGGTAAAGCTGCTCATAAATTGGTCGAGCATGAATCAACAATCAACAGATGATAGTCAATGCTCATAAACTAGCCTAGCATGACTAAACAAACTAATGAGGGGTAATGAATGAACATCATTACTCCATACATTAATTGAACTACACTTTAACAATTCACACTTGTACAAGTTACATCATATAAGATCTTTAATTTTCATAGTTGTAATTACTGTTAAGGAGCACGTTTATAACAAATACAAGTACGCTCTCATATGTATAATACACTCCACTCATGCTAAGGCATTCCATTACCTTATTTCTTAATGAATCATAACCCACCAAAGCCAACGTTCTTGCTTGACCTTCGGCTCTGATACTAGTTGTAACGACCCACCTTTTCGACCGTCGAATGTCGACACTAATACATCCACGGTATTCACGTGCAAAACACTCAACTACTGGAAAGACGAATTACGAGGGTAAAGTAAAAAGAAAATAAACAAGGAATAAGGAACACAATATCAGAATCTCACTAGTGGAACGGTAAAATATAATATTAAAAGAACAGTACATAGGTTTACTCCGATACGAAAATTTCAGAGTTACAATACCTAAGTACCGTCATCAGCCTGGACAGCTATAACAACACGCCCTCACAAATAGTGATAAATATAGTAATGCAACGGAAATAAGAATGCTACGGTAAGTAAAACATCCAGCTCGTCTCCTCGAGCTTCAATGAACATCAATGAAAACCAACCTAACTCAAACTACTTGATACAGTACGCGAGGAATTTAGGGAAAACAAAAACCAAGCGTCAAACATAAGTCTAGTATAAGAAACTCAAAAAATATATAGCTAGCATATAGCAGTACTTTTGAGACTGCATGGAATTCCATAATGGTTATCCCCTCAAAAGAACCACCATCTAATAAGTACATAAGGGGATATAATAGATAATGTCCAAGGTAAAGAATATAAATATATAACATAGTCGGAATGGTTACATTGGTAACATTCAACAGCATATGAGAGAGTACAATCAAAACCGATAAGGAATGTTCACATAATGGATTTTCCATGAAGATCCTTTCGGCCACGCCGATATCCAATCTCCTTGCACAAGGGTCAGAAACTAACTTCGAGCATTGTATATCTTTAGATAAAATATACCATTAAGGAAAACATAGCCAGTCCACATCTAAATACTTGATCTCGAATACCATTACCTCCCGCATGCAACATCGATATGCATACTCTAGATATGGAGTGATAATATCCTATTGTGGGGTAGCCAAATCCCAAGCTATGCCCCTACTCTGTTTTCTGCCATTTCCGATGCCGAGGTTGCATTCGTCATCTCTCACACGAGTCTTCATCACTCGAAAAATACACAAATTCCCAAATTGATTCCCACATCTCAAACATATCTTGAAACCACACATGGATTCCAACATCTTAAAAAGATCCACTTCCAAGAGATAGAGCACGTATCTAAGTCTTGAAGTGGTTTTCGATAAGTAAAACACTTACCTATCCTAGTCTCTTCAAGACTGGAAGAATTTGGTCATATTCAAAAATAATAAGGAAGATCGCATATGGAAACCAAGTCTCGTATACTTTCTTAAGGCCGGTATGTTAAAGCTCTATTGCTCATATCCCTAGTCGAACATCAGTCTTAACTCTCATAGATAGACAAGCCTACTTCATCGGCTTTTAGTGCTAAGTATACGACTAAATGTTTTCCATAAACAAGTAAACATGCAAAGCACGATCAATCATACAAAGCATGATTAAGTTACATAAGCGACTTCTAATCCCCTTTTTGTTTAATTAAACTTCTATTAATTAAAACCTCTTTTATTAGTAAACCTTCTTTTATCTAATAAAACATCTTTTATCAATTACTACTATTCATTTATACTCTTTCAAATATTTCAAAATGTATTTGTATACTTATCTCAAATGGTATAAGTATATTCACAAATCATTAACAAGATTTCTTACTTAAAACCTTTTCTTTTTCTACCTTTCTCCAAAAGATCGCATCTTGTAATTTCCTTCAAAATATCCATTTTAAGGATCTAAGTACTTTCAAAAATCCATTCAAAAAGGTTTAAGACTAATGTTACTCAAACATTGTCACTACAAACCCAAAACCATCCATACTTGTATTATCTTTAAAAACATTCTTTTAAAGATCTAATATAAAATTTGGTTAAGTTCGATCGTTGACAAAGCGACCATCTAGTTGAAAATTATCACTTATAGAAATCACAGTTCATATAATTAACTCATTTTAGATATTCCAACTTAACTATTCCTCGTCCAAGTTTGAAGCCATATAAGTTAGAGCACTAGTAGCATCAAAGCCTTGCTCAGACACTTAATTCTTGAATCCGCAAATATATTAATGTACCTCGTCGGCTTTTAATGTTAAGTACAATATTTATGACTTTCATAAATGAGTAAGAAAACAATATGATTAACCCGTTTTTGACATTCCCAATTTACCTATTTCTCGTTCAAAATGGAAATCGGTAGGTTATAGCTCTATTGCTCATATCCCTACTCGACATCAATCTTAACTCTCATAAATAGATAAGCCTATTTCGTCGGTTTTTTGTGTTAAGTCTAGTAAATTACTTTTTTCAACAATTATAAATACTTTAAAAATAGTTGTAAATAGGTTTTAAATATCTATATAAAATATTACTTGAAAATAACTAATTTATAATTTGATGAGAAACATATTTATATTATAAAACCTCTTTACTTTGAAAATACATATATAATTATTAAAAATATATTTAAACATAAAGCCAACTTTAAAATACTTCAAATTAGGTTAGAAAACATCTCTAAAAAGGTTAGAGAAAATACCAAATTTAAATATCATTTTAAAATCTTAAAAGCTTAGGCAACTTACTACAACATTTATAAATGCTGTTATAAATCCTTGTTAAAAGTAACATTGAAAAGCACGATCTTTGTAACTAGTTTTAACCACTTTAAAAAATGATTTAAGACTTGAAATTTTTATTATAAGTACCACCCTTAGGGTACTTAAAAACTATGGAAAGAAACCCCTAGGAATATCTTCCCATTTATTTGCAAAAATTCCCGAAAGCAGGCTATATTTACAAAGTGTATTTATAACCACCTTTTATTCTAACTCTCGCAACTTTTATTCACATTTTATATAACTATCCTAACCATTTATTTACTTTTTAATACACCAAAATATGTGTAGATAACAACTAAATCAAATTATCCCAAGTTAGGATCATAAATATCCAATTTACACAAGTTAAAGTTAAGGGATATCGAAGTGCACTTATAACGACTATTCTAGCTTCAAACACTTTCAAACATAGTTCAATTCAACACACAATCCAAACAACCATTTAAACATCAAGTCAAGGCCATGCTACATGTTTAAGAGAGTAATAAAAGTGATGTTATACAATATAAAGTTGTCATTTGCTTTCAAAAGCAAGAGGGAGTGGTCCAAAGTTTATAACTTTTATTAATTGTTGTCACTTTAACTTTATATTTCAAACACAACATATATATACAAACAAGATTGTGAGATAAATCACTTAGATACAAGCCAAACACAAGCACAAAGCCACAAAAATCAAAGAACCACCTCCTACCATCAGAAAAAGCCTAAAGATCCAACCTTTAGCACTTTCAAATCAAGGCAACACCTCCCCTCCTCTTCCATTTCTCATGGCCTACCCAAGATCCCCCATTCTCCTTCACTTTTCTTACACTTTTACTTTAGACCTAAGTTTCTTAAGGTGTTTTAAAGTGTTGGCAAAGTTTAGGAGAGGTCGGAGTTGATTTGGTTTAGACTTGAAAAAGTTAGAGAAGAATTAGTGGATTAGTGTTAATCACTTCCATCATTTTTATTCTCTGACTTCATTTCAAGCTTTTGTGATTAGTTCTTACCTTAAGGGTGTATTTATTGGTTTGAACAAGAGGTCATTACCAACTTCTTCCTTCCATGAAAGGTCAGAAAGGACCCTCCCACTCACATTCTACCTTTACCCCTTTACTTAGAAGTTAAGTCTTCACTTAAAAGCTCATTTTCAAAATATCTTTGATGACATCACCCATAACGTCATCAAAAAGTTTGTTTCTATAAATGTAAAAATATTATTTCATTTTAATGATTTCCTAAGCATATAAGTGTGTGTAAAAAAAATTTGAGTAACTTCTGACGGTAACACAAGCTATTTATCGATAAAATGATTTTCGACCGCATCTTCGATATTTCTTCAAAGTAACTACTTTTGTAAACATTTTTCTAAAAAAGTTTACCATCCTTAGTTATGATTTAAAAGAGGGTTAACAAGGACATTGAAGCACTTAAATAACATTCTATCCAAAATTCAAATATTTATATCGTTCAGATATTTAAATACGAAGTGTCTAAAATTCCTACTCGTTACATTCTCCCCCACTTAGAATGTTTCGTCCTTGAAATTCCAACACGAGCAACAAAAGACACAACCACATTGCAATACTTAACAGTATTTAATCACTAGCAAACAATACTCATGGTTTTCTCAAGTTCAAAATCCTCTCATTGCATAAGGATGATAAACAACCTACTAAGCGTACCGGACGTTCAACAGCCTCAGGTTATTACTTAGTAGACTATTCATGCTACCTCATAGCAAATCGAAGAGTCATCACCTAAACTCTCCATAAGCCAATAAGATATAGTATGCATATACTAAAACCTTTACGATGCACATGGAATATCCGTATGTAATATCAATTCCGATCACTTGCTCGATCACATAAATTTCACTTCCTAACTAGTATAGATTACTTGACATCTCTAGTTCAGACTCCGATCTGGTTCCTTGATTAGAAACCCCCTTTCCCCTTACATAGCCATATTCTATAATAGAAAAATTTAGGATCATATCAAGAATCCATATCAAGTGTTCACCGTTAAGAATCTAGTGAAAAATCCTTGTTCGGACCGGTGTAACCACCTCGAAATAATGTACTTGAATACTGGATCAAGAATAGCCGTGTAAAATGTTCTACGTACAACTTACATATTTATCATATTGGTTTCTTAACTATACCAATATCTTTCATCACATTCTTTTATTCAAATAGTATGTCATTTTATACTAAAATCATTTATGAATCATTCCATAAAACATAACTTCAAGTTTATCAACATTTTACTACTTAAATTCATACTCGTATAATACTCCATTACATCCTAAGAGATATACAAAACATCAAATTCGTAACTGGTTTACATTCTACAATCTTCTAAGTTCAATATTATATAAACTCAACTTTTATGTTTTCACAAAAAACACAAAGCTTTAAGTTCTATAGCGATTCAGAAGTTTCCAACTGTCAAAATCGTCGAAAAATCCATTTCATTTTAACAATTGAAAACCACCAAATAACATATAATAACATGATATCCATACCATACTATCCTAATGTATATGCTATATGTGTCCATACAATGAGTTGACCAAGTTCCATAATTTATTAAACACACTTACAAAAGGGAAAACATGAAAAGTTCCAACATTTATTTCGGGCTATGGTGCTACCACTCGGGCACCCTACATAGCATACATATAAAACTTCTAAAAAAGGTCATATCAAATTTCTTTTAAAGAAAAACCTTAGAACTAAACACTGGGTTTTATTTCAAATCATTTTGAAATAATAATACATACATATATCTTTTGTATATCAAAACATACTTTCGGAATCAAATCAGGATCCGTTTTACAAAAACAACCTAGTAGCATCCCCTACTTAGAAACCCGAACATGAACGCTGATGATGCTGAAGTCATCACCATAATTATTTTCAAGCGATGGAAGTGAGTTTAGTATATGCAAATCATGCCTTTTGGACTTAACCTAACTCATTTCAAAATGGTATCAAATACTCCGTAAGTATTACTAAGTACCATGATCTCAATTTCTTAAACCAATTTCGCAATATATACTTCCAAATAATAATGCTAGTATTTTCTCCTAAATCTTGAAAAATATTTTCAAAAATACTAGGATTTAAGTTTTCAAAATATCAATTAAATCCTTTTTGTTTATAAACCATGTTTTATAAACCATACTTATATAAAACCACTTTTTTTATATAAAATCTTTTCACAAATGTTTATTTACTAAATATCTTATCCTTCTTAGATTAAAATAAACATCATTAACTAAAGTTAACTTTTAACCCAACATTGTCACCAAATGCCTTATAGTTAAACTATGAAACTCAATTCACAAGGTGTTCGTTTCAATGCACCCACGAATATTGTCTACCCAACCTATGCGGTGAAAAGGTATAACTGCTCATAAACTAGTTGAGCATAAATCAACAATCAACTAATGATAGTCGATGCTCATAAAGTGGCCTAGCATGACCAAAAATAATAATAAGGGGTAATAAATGAACATCATTATTCCCTACATTAATTGAACTACACTTTAACAGTTCATACTAATATAAGTTACCTTATATAAGACCTTTAATTTTTGCAGTTGTAATTACCATTAAGGCGTACGTTTATAACAAATACAAATACACACTCATATGTATAATACACTTGACTTATGCTAGGGCATTCCATTACCCTATCTCTTAATGAGTCATACCCCACCAAATCCAAAGTTCTCACTTAACCTTCAGCTCTAATACTAGCTGTAACGATCTGCCTTTTCGACCCTCGAATGACGACACTAATACATCCATAATATTCACGCGTCGAGCACTCAAATGCCGGAAAGATGAATTGTTTGGGTAAAATAGAAAGAAATAGAACAAGGAAGAAGGAACACGATATCAGAATCTACTAGTGGAACAATAGTATATAATATTAAAAGAATAGTACAAAGGGTTACTTCAATACAGAAATCTCGGAGTTACAATACTTGAGTACTATCATTAGCCTGGATAGTTATAACAATCTATCCTCACAAATGCTGATATATACAAATAGTAATGTAGTAGAAATAAAAATACTGTGGTAGTAAAACATCCAACTCGTCTCCTCGAGCTCCAATGAACATCAACGTAAACCTGCCTTTTAAAATTACTCGAAAGAGTACGCGAGGAATTGAAAACAAAAGCCAAGCGTAAGAAGTTTTGTATGAGAAACTCAAGAAATATGTAGCTAGCATATAACAGTATTTTTGAGACTGAATAGAATGCCATAACGGTTTTCCCCTCAATAGAATCATTTCCTAATAAGTACATAAGGTGATATAATAGATAATGTCCAGGGTGAAGAATATAAATATATTACATAGTCAGAATGGTTACATTGGTTAAATTAAACAAGATATTAGAGGATAGAATCAAAACCAATAAGGAACGTTCACATAATGGATTTTTCACGGAGATCCCTTCGGTCAAGCCGAAATCCAATCTCCATGCACAAGGATCAGGACTACCTCCGAGCGTCGTATATCTTTAGATAAAATATACCATTGAGGAAAACATAGCCAGTCCATGTCTAAATAAGTGATCCCAAATACCATCACCTCCCACGCCCAACATCAATAAGCATACTCTAGATATGAAGTGATAATATCCTATTGTGGGTTAGCCAAACTCTAAGCTATGCCCCTTCTTTGTTTTCAGTCATTTCTGATGTTGAGGTCAGGTTTGGCATCTCTCACACATGTCTTCATCACTCGAACAGAACACAAATCCCCAATTGGATTTCCACATCTCAAATAGATCTCGAAACAACACATGGATTCCATCATCTCGAACTGATCCACTTCCAAGAGATATAACACATATTTCAGTCTTGAAGTGGTTTTTGTTAAGTAAAACACTTATCGATCCCAGTCTCTTTTAGATCGAATCGACAAATTTAGTCATATTCAATAATAATGAGGACGATTGCATGTGGAAGCCAAGTCTCATATACTAATCACGTTTTCGATATTTTTATCTTACACCATTCCTCGATCAAGAGTAAAGCCGGTAGGTTTGAGCTCTATTGCTCATATCCCTATATGAACATTAGTTTTAACTCCCACGGATAGATAACCCTACTTCAAGTTTTTAGTGCTAAGTATACGACTAAGTATTTTCCATAAACGAGTAAACATACAAAGCATGATCAAGTCATACAAAGCACAATTAAGTCACATAAGCGACTTCTAACCCCCTTTTTGTTTAATTAATATTTTATTATTTAAACCCTTTTAGTAAAACTTCTTTTATCTACTAAAACATTTTTTTTATCAATTTCTAAAATTCATTCATTAAAAAGTATTAATACTTATCTCAAATCGTATAAGTATATTCATAAATCATTAACAATATTTCTTACTTAAAACCTTCACTTTTCTATCTTTTTCCACAAGAGTCCATGCTTATAATTTCCTTCAAATATTCATTTTAAGGATCTAAGTACTTTCACAATCCTTTAAAAAAGGTTTAAGACTAATGTTACTCAAACATTGTCACGACAAACCCAAAATCATTCCATACTTGTATTATCTTTAAAAACATTCTTTTAATGGTCTAAGATAATATTTGGTTAAGTTTGATAGTCGACTAAGCGACTATCTATTTAAAAATGATCACTTATAGAAATCACGATTCATATACTTAACTCACATGCAACATTCCAACTTAACTATTCCTCATCCAAGATAAAGCTAGGTAAGTTAGAGCATTAGTTGCATCAAAGGCTTACCTAGATTTTTCATTCTTGAATGTCACAAATAGATAAATCTACCTCTTTGGATTTTTTTTGGCAAAGTCAATGCGGTAAAATGGACCCCTACCATTTATTTATAACTAGTAAGAAATTACTTACAATCATAAATGAGCTTACAGAGAAAACATGAGAGAACAAGTGCAAAATAAAGAAAGGGAAAGGAACACAAAGGAGACTCAACTCCATATCAGCATAGTTGACCTATCAAAAAGATAAGATGATAAGGATAATGCACTTCGAATTTCCTTGTAGATGATATAAAAAATTTCCATGCAAGTTCTTTTCTTCGTATTGAAAATCCTATTATTTCTCTCTTTCCAAATTTCATTGACAAAAACCTTGAGAAGGATGAGGAGTTCAAAGGAGGACGAATGCTTCCATCTAATTGCCTTATAAATATTTGACCACTCTATCTTGCTGTCCCAAACAGGGTTATCAAGTCCTCCCTTTAATTTTATTTTCTTCCAATCAAAATTCATGAATAATCAATTGAAGTATAGATGATGAATGTCTTCGAGGCTAGAATTTCAGAATACACATGAAGTGGAAACAGTGTTACCTTTATGCGCCAGATTAGTAAGTGTATGTAAGGCATTTTTGAAGACCTTCTAAAGCATGAAGTTGAGTTTTTTTTACTTAAAGTCTGATTCCATATCCTATCATGTCATGGGAACTTAAATTGTTCAAAAAGAGAATTTAAGGCTCTATATATTACGTGTGTTGTATGATCCTTCATGTCCTCAATCCAACAGTAAATGTCAGAACTGATATGTAAATAGGGAGTGTGATTGTAGTGGTTCCATAACTAGTTGGCATTGGAACTGCTTGTCCTAGAAAGAGAGATGTAACCATTCCTTATAAAGGAGATAGCCTTAACATTCATAGGAATTCCACTTTGCTGCCGATCCTCAAGAGACATGGAATTAAATAAAATGAAGCCTTACCTAATCCAAGGCACAGACCAAAAATTTGCATTGCTATATGGACGTAGGAAAAGTTTGGTATGGGGAAGAAGGGTATCTATCAATTTTGCCATAGCTTTCCAAACAGAGCTATTTGCCTGTTTTGAGTTCAAAAGCCATATATCTTCAGTCTTTATATTGTGCTTGAGACACCAGGTAACCCACAAAGATTCAGAGTTGTTTATGAGGTGATCAAAGTGTTTAGATAAGGCATCAATGTTCCAATTTTTCATTTTTTGATACTAAGCCCACCAACACATTTTGGCATTTCCCATTTATGAAAAGCAATTGGGGAAAACTTCCTATTTTGAATAGAACCAATCCAGAGAAAACTGACCATGGCAGTTCTAATCATACTTATTAACTTCGTTGGGAGTAAAAAAGACCTGGACCAGTACATGGACATAGAAAATATTATAGAATTTATGATTACCAATATGCCTGGTTGAGAGAGGAATCTATTTTGCCATCTGTAGAGGACATTGGTGAGTTTTTCATATAATGGAATACATTGGGTGATGGAGATTCTTTTAGTAGCCAATGGTATTCCTAAGTAAGTCATATCAGATTGAAGAGGAAGCATGTTGATGATATTCAAGCAGTGAAATTTTCAAGGAGGAGGTAGCCTAGCAATTAAAATATATGATTTTTGAGGATTTTTCATTAAACCAGAGAATTTAAAAAATGAATTGAGGGTATCCATTATTGATATGAGAGATTCATCTGTTGTTTTGGTGAAAATTATCAAGTCATCAAAAAAAGCTAGGGAGGTAATTACAGGAAATCTATATGTGGGATGAAGAATGAATTTTTTCTGATTAACTTGGTTCTGGAGAGCAAGGGTTAAAATTTCCATTATAGTTATAAACATGTAAGATGATATCGGATCACCTTGCCTCAAACCATTGTTGCCTTTGAAGAAGCCAACAGTATAAACATTGAAAACCAGTGTATATCTAACAGTGGAAATGTACTGGTGAATCCAGTTAGAAAATTTTGCTAGGAATTTCATTTTGTTAGGGATATACATTAGAGCAGACCAATTAATTGAATCAAAGGCCTTTTTGATGTTAATCTTGAGCATGACTCTTGGAGATATATAAGGAGAAGAGTATCCATTTAAAAGCTCATGTGTGAGGAGGACATTGTCAAGGATATTTCTATTAGGGAGGTAGGCAGCCCGATTTGAGGATATTATAGATCGAATGACAATTATAATTTAGAAGCCAGAATTCTTGAAATGCATTTATAAATTGTATTGCAACGAGCAATTGGCCTAAACTGAGTGACATCAGAAGGACTTTCCAGTTTTGTGATGAGAGCGAGATTTGTAGACTTAATTGAACCGAGCATTTTACTTTTACTAAAAAAAATTGTGGACTTCCTTAAGGACTTCAGTGGAAAGTATAGGCCAACAATGTGTGTAGAAGGTGGCATTAAACCCATCAGGCCCACCACAAGCTGATTTTTTTATAGTAAAGAAAGAATTCTTTATTTCTTCATCCGTGACTGGAGATATAAGGAAAGTTTGCATTTCAGGAGAAAGGTTTAGGAGTGTTAAATTGTTGATAAATGAAGTGTCGGTTGTTGTGGCAAGAGAACCACTAAGAAGAGATGTGAAATAGTCAAGGAAGGCATGATCTACAATAGTAGGATTACTGTGAATTTCTTCATGGATATAAGAGATTTGGTGAATGAAGGATTTGATTTGTTTGATTTTTAGGAAGCATGATAAAACTTGGAATTTCTATCACCTAACAAAAAGTAGCTCTCTCGATATTTCTGCATTTACATTTTAGCTTCAGAAGTAAGGGCACCTTTAAGTTGAGAAATCAGATCCATTTCTAGTTGATTAAGGTTGGGAGCACTGTTGGAATTCATAATCTGATGCTGAACCTGCTGAAGTTTAAATTTAATTTCATTAGAGAGTTTTTTACCATCACCATAAATGCTTTTAGACCATATTCTTAGAGTGGATTTTGTATTTTTCAATTTTTGCTGAATAATTAGCATGGGGTTGCCATGAGCTTGAATCATCGAAGCATCTTTCACAACTTGTAAAAAAATTGTTATTATAGATCCATTCATCAAAAAATTTAAAATTTACTGTTTTATTAATGACAATATCTCCAAAAGAAAGAATTAGGGGACGGTGATCAGGTAGCAAAGGCATGGGAATGTGAATCTGAATAGAAGGCCAAAGAGAGAGAAATAAGGACTTAGCAAAGTCATGGTCAATTTTAGTGAGAGTTCTAGGACCATTTCTGCTTTTATTTTTCCAAGTATAGGGAGACCCATTGGAAGGGATATCAATAAGTAATGCATTGTTCATTGTTTCATTAAGAGGAGCAAGTTCTCTTAGAATTAAAGGGCTGCCTCCAGACTTGTGGGAAGAGAGATAGTAGCAATTAAAATCGCCAATAACTATCCGTGGGTGAGAATTATGCCGTAAGTGGGGGAGGTAATCATGGAGTTTTTGTCTCCGGGATGAGGAGTTATCAGTATAAATAAAGGTGAAGTACATAGAAGAGGAGGAAGGAAAGTGATAAGCATGATTGTTATGAATTGTCTATCAGAAAGAACAGTGGTTAAATTGAAGATGGTAGGGTCAAACAGGACGAGTAATCTACCATAAGGAGCATGTATGTGATTTGTAAGAGATTTCCATGAAGGATTAATGATCTTTGCAGCTCTTAGAGGGAGAAAGGGACTTGGTTTGGTTTCAGAAATTGATATTAGAGAGAGACTACAATCATGAATTAGAGTTTTTATTTGTTCAAGCTTTGAATCCTTGTGAGCACCTCTGATATTCCAAGCTGCTATTTTGTTCAACATAAACTAACCTTTTTGGACTTTTTTTGAGCTTCTAGTCCTTCTATGAGAAGTAGTTAGAGTGTTACCAGGGAAAAGTTTGGTGGAACGATCTTAATCATCATCAGAATCAATTAGAGAAGGGGTTGAGAAGGGGATCATTATCTTTCTTTTTGATGTTTTATGATGTTTTTTTTTGCTAGCTCCTACCATAAAAGTTGGTTTCTTCTTTTTCGAACTATGTTTCTTTCTATTGCTCTTAGAATTAAGGGCTTTGACAACAGTTACTTCATCATTATTAAAGAAATTTAGATAAGGATATTTCTGATTAAATGAGCTTAGAACTTGGTTTGCATTTTCTATGCTTTTAAGAGAGGAATGAGTTGTGAAAATGGACCCACTTCTTAAATTAAGCATTGGTTTTTGGGAGGAGGTGGAGCATGGGGAAGATATTGGAGTGTCTTTGTGTATGTCTAAGTTTGGAGAGGCAAAAAGAGATTGAGGTAACTTTGAAGGCCGAGGAGGAGGAGATATAATGGATTGGGTGAAATGATTTGATTCATTAGGGAGAGAAGTGATTTTAGGAATTGGGTCAATTGGAATTTGAATAGGATGAGTTAATACATGAGAATGATCTGCATGTGTAGATTGAGGAGATCAGGATGAATTTGGAGGAATAAACTATTGCTTACCAAAAGTGGAATTTATGTTAAAGGAGGGGTTGATAGATTTGGTCTGGTGCACCAAGGACAGGCATATAGTATCAGCATAAGCAATAGATTGAATTGTCTCAAAAGAGGTTGAGTTGATTAGGTTCACTTCAAATTCACGTGCATGCTCTTTTTCATTAATATTGACCAAACTGGACACAATTTTTAAGATTGATTCAGAAACTTTGCCATTTTCATTATCATGCATTTCTTTATCATTTTGAACATCATGAGAAACTCCATTATTTTCATTAGTTTTACCTTCTTTAAGTATGTTATCATCATGCACAACTTCTTCAACATATACATCAGAAGAGCCTCATTTTTATCATTTATTTCACCTTCTTCAATTGTTTCAAGCATTGAGTATTTGTTGTTCAGATTTACTGATTCTCTATTGCAAATAAAAGGAGGAAACTCGTTTGAAATAGAATTTTTACACATAGTCATTTCATTTTCCACTTGAGAATTTTTGGTATTAATCACATTAGCATCAGATGGAGAAGAAATAGCAGAGGGAGAATCTTTTCTAAATGAGGCATTTTTCTTTTCAAATTCACTTTGATTCCCTGCACTGTATTTCATTTTTCCAGCAGTAGCTATTTCATTCATTGCCACATCCTTACCATTACGAGTTTTAGAATTCTCATGTTGCAAACAAGTTTTTTGACAACTTTCAGTAATATGACCAAACACTTTGCATTGAACACATATATCAGGCTTCCACTAAAACTATGCATGTACCAGTTGTGTTGTTCCATCAGGTAATTGAACTTAAAAGGAATCGACAAGTTCTTGGAGTGGAGATATTTCAATCAGACATTTGGCATATTATAAATCAAGCCTCTCAGTTGATTCATCTAAACATATTAATTTGCCTAACCGATTTGCAAGCCAGTTAATACCAAGAGGGGACCAAGAGAAAGCGTTGGATCCCATTGTTCCAAGATGAATAGCCTATTCTTCATTATAATGGGATCACTCCTAATTACCTTTGCTCTACCTGACTCATCACAAAACTGAAAGAGGAAAACATTTCCATCAGATTTTACCTTAATATTGCCCTATAGCTTCCATATCTTTTTTTAAATGCTGAATAATAGAAGTATACAAAAGCGGTTTGTCCAAGAAGAACCCCAACACATAATCATTCAAGATGTAAGTGCCGGTAGAAATAACATCAGAAGGAAGAATTAAAGCATCACCATTGAAGTTTCAAATTCATTTGAACAGGCACGTACTTTCTTCATTGTGAGGAAGGTGTTTGAAAAGAGAAGTCCATGCATGTTCAAGGGGAGGAGAAAAGGCAGACGAAGTAGCAGGGGGAACAGAACGTGAAAGGGAGGAAACATGAGGGTGGGGAGGACCAGGAGGAACAAATGGATGAACTATGAGAGAAGGGGAGGAACGCGTGGGATCAAGAAGAAGGTTAAGAGGAGGAGGAGTAGGTACGAGTAGGGATGGCAATGGGGTGGGTTGGGGCGGGTTTTTTGTGCCCCAGACCCGCCCCGGATTTTTTAAACCTTGTCCTAGATCCACCCCGTAGACCCGGTGCGGGTCTAGACTTTCGCCCCATACCCAGAACCCATACGGGTCAGGGTAGACCCACCCCGCCCTAAGACCCGGTGAGGCTTTACATATTCATTCAAAATTATGCACTAATGTACATATATTTACTTATTTTATTTGTAAAAGGGGTTGGTACTAAATGATACAATAAATATAGATATCAATGTGTTTACAATGATAAGTAAGGTAATAAGAATGAGTTATATGATAACAGTTCAAGAAAAACATGCATATGCTATTATATAATTATTAGTGATGCAACTTAATATCATAAAAATCATATAACTTATTGAATAAAACATTTGAATATCCATGTTATAGCTGCTTATGTATAAAGGGATCAACAAATCATCATTATAGCAATAAAACGATTTTATGATATTGCAGTAGTGCGGGTCGGGTTGGGGCGTGTCAGCCAAGCCCCGACCCGACCCTAGACTCGGATCTCTTAAGAACAGGTCATGGGTCTACCCGCCCCGTTGACCCAATGGGGTAGGTCTTGATGGGGCAAAACATGGGTGGGTCTACCGGGTTTAGACCCTAAACCTGCCTCATTGCCATCCCTAGGTACGAGCATGATAAGGAGGTATGGGAGAAGAGAGAAGGAGAAGTGACAAGGGTGGGAATAGAAGGAGAAGTAGCCATTTTTATTCTGAATATTTACGAGGCTCACCTCTTCGGCTTTTAGTGTTAAGTATAGTATTTGTGAATTTCATAAACAAGTAAGAAAACAATATGATTAACCTGTTTCTAACATTCTCGACTTAACTATTTTTTGGCCAAGTGGGAAACCGTTAGGATAGAGCTCTATTGCTCATATCCCTATTCGACATCAATCTTATTAGATAAGACCACTTCATCGGCTTTTAGTGTTAAGCCAAGTCAATTACCTTTTTGAAAACTTATAAATACTTTAAAGATAGTTGTAAATAGATTTTAAATATCTATGTAAAATATTACATGAAAATAACTAATTTATAATTTGATGAAAAACACGTTTATATTATAAAACCTCTTTACTTTAAAAATACATATATAATTATTAAAAATATATTTAAACTTCAAACCAACTTTGAAATACTTCAAGATAGGTTAGAAAACAAATCTAAAAAGATTAGAGAAAAATACCAAATTAAAATATCATTTTTAAATACCTTAAATCACAAGCGATTTACTACAACATCTGTAAATGATGTTAAAAGTCCTTGTTAAAAACAACATTGAAAAGCACGATCTTTGCCACTAGTTTTAACCACTTTAACAAATGATTTAAGACTTGAAATTTTTATAATAATTACAAACCTTAGGGTACTTAAAAACCATGGAAAGAAACCCCTAAGAATGCCTTCCCATTTATTTAATAAAATTCCCAAAAACATGCTATATTTACAAAGTGTATTTATAACCACCTTTTGTTCTAACTCTCACAACCTTTGTTCACAATTTCTATAACATTACAAAACATTTCTTTACTGTCCAATACACCAAAATTTGTTTATAAAACAACTAAATAAATTATCCTAAGTTAATATTATAAATATCCAATTTACACAAGTTAAAGCTAAGGGATATCGAAGTGCACTTATAACAACTATTCTCACTTCAAACACTTATGCCACATGTTTATCAAGGTAATAGATGTAATTTTATACAATATAAAGTTGTCATTTGCTTCCAAAAGCAAGAGGGGTCCAAAGTTTATAACTTTAATTAGTTAATGTCACTTTAACTTTATATTTCAAACACAACATATATACACACAATATATACAAACAAGATTGTGGATTAGTTAATTTAAATCCAAGCCAAACACAAGCATAAAGCCACAAAAATAAAAGAACCAACTCCGACCATCACTAAAAGCCGAAAGATCTAACCTTTAGCACTTCCAAACCAAGGCAACATCTCACCTCCTCTTCCATTGCTCCCGGCCCATCCAACATCCCCCCTTCTCCTTTACTTTTCATCCACATTGACTTCAGATCTAAGCTTCTTAAGGTGTGATGCCCCACCTCTATGCTCATAATAACAAAGAGTATTAAAAGAAATATTGTCTATTATTATGAAGAATAAGGCTGGATAGGAGCGGCCATCCGTAGTTGGCCTTATGCTAATATTGGATACCTCGATAGGAGGGGTATATACTTTTCATTTTTCATCTTATTTATTTACTCCCATCGACATACCCAATTATCAGTATAAAACAAACTACGATGGTTCATAATAGTTTAGGACATTATATATAATAATAACACAGAGAATATAAATGCGGAACACAGATAAAACAAAAATCTCATATATATATAACTGATGTCAGTTACAATATAGTTGACACAATACATATGATACAACTACAACAGTCGACTTAAGAAGTTATATATACAAGTACATTATCGACTAATATACATGAATACATATCAACTTAAAACAGACACACTGACTACTACAAAAAGACGCAGACCACTTCAAATGATATGAAAAGTCTTCATAGCTCAACAGCAACTCAAAGCAGTAATCTACAACCTGAAATAACTCGGGTCTGACCTGAGTATTAAATTCAAAAGAAAATAATACACGGGTCAGTCTAATTCAAACTCAGTTATTAATGCACAGAAGCAATAATAATCAAATATCAAATAGACGACAGTCACAGAAATCTTGTATATCCGACTCCTCGATAAAAGAATCGGATAACGGCAGATATAACACTAAACAGTGTTAAACAACAAATCAGCAATCCAAATCAATTTAAACAATTGAAATGTCAATTTAAAAACAACAATGCTGATTGGCTGCAGTACACGCTAACGTGTACTGCCTCGCCAATACAGTCTATGAAATACTCAGAAGATCAATGAATCCAAAAGCCAACGGATCCAACTCAAATCAAAATGAACCATTTCAAAATACAACTTCAAAATATTTAATTGAACCAACGAAATAATTTAACAATCGAAATATCAACTAAATCTGTCAATCCTGCTAGGGCTGCAGTACACGCACGCGTGTACTGCCTCGCCACTACAAAACAACTCAAAACAATACTAAACAAGATCAGAGGCAACAAGTGAATCAAGTTCAACATGTCACAAAGCAAGGCATAGTGAAATAGCAAACTGAAGGTGAGAGCACCAAAGATATGGCACTACAACACTCAGCAGAAAAAGACGCAGATCAGCCTCATTAGAAAATAAGGTCACCAGTGAAGCACAATGACTAAATGCAATGAGTCATGCCTCAAAGAATAGAACAATACCAAATGCAGACTAACCAAAACTGGACAGAGCATCATCAATATCAAAGCAATGGTGATGATACAAGCACTTACAACAGAAAGTGATGCAAATACAACTCACATCAAGCTTAATGAAACAGGCATCACAAAGACAAGTTAGTCAATATGATCAAGGCCATCTACACATACAACATGAATGCAAAGCTTCAGAGGAAACCAGTAACACAAATCCAGATCAGATCACATGAATGCACAGAGGTGTAGACTACAATAATCAAAGTGCAACAAAACTCAAGTTAAACTGAGTACGGTTCAATGCAAAAGCAAGACCAGACCAACATATAAAATATGAATATGTACATGAAGTAAACATATACATATATGTATGCAGTCAGTTAAAGTCTAACCAAATAGCGGACCTCAATATCGAAATGAGATAGTAATGCAACAAGACTCAGGTCAGTGACCACTTCAAGTATTGCAAACCAGATCAGAGTGGCAACAGAGACAACACAACAAGATCAAGTGAATATCCAGCCTATACGATTGCAACCAAGTAGTATATAGATGAAGTAAAGTTGAAACAAAGTCAACTAAATGGAACTGGAAATGCAAACAATCGATACATTACCTGTACGACAGGTAAATGAAGATGCAGTGAAGCATATACATGGTTATAAACAGAGGCAACGACAATATAAACCAACAAATCAAGTGGACAAATTAACAAGTCAAACACAGAGACCCAATTCAAAACAAGGTCAACGGTTGTATAATCGGCCAGTGAATAGCATGCCAAAAGTCAAGGGCACATGAAGGCCAACAGCAGCAAGTGGATATAACCATCAAGCCGCAAGAAGGATGAAAGTTCGAACAAAATACAGTGATACAAAAAAATACAAGAAGCTGGGATTTCAAATTTGAACAAAGCCAAGTCAGTGCTGAAGTGAAGACAAGTTCGAAGTCAACAGAAGAAACATCGGAGAGTATGGCCAAAGTAAATCAACATCATCTAAATCAAGTTAAAGCCATAATGACCAAGTCACATATCAAAACCGTGAGTATCAAAAATCAAATTATACGAAATTTATCAAGTCAGAGAAATTCACAAAGCCGTGGAAATCAAGCTACAAAAAAACATACGCATATGAATAAGTCATGCCATAATCCCTAATCACATCGATACAATCAAGTCAAAGTCGAAAACCACGGAAACAAATTAAGCAACGGATGCAACCAAGTAGAAGTAGATGTGAGTAATAGAAATTACTCACCATAGATTCGAAGCAAAGGCGAACGAAAAACTGATCGAGCCACCATTTCTTTCTCGAAGCCCTAATTTCTGAATTTGGGGACGAGGACGCAAAATCTAGCCAGCCATTTTTAATCTCTTTCGTTTAGATTAGGGTTCACTTTTTTTTTCGAACGAAGAATAAGTTAAGGGCTGGGTTTGCCAATCAAATAAGAAAAGAGGGAATGGTTACAAATAATTTTCACGGCAAAAAGAAAAGACTTGGGCCAATTCAATTTTTAAGCCCACATAAAACCCTAACAAATATTTAAACGGATTATCAAAAGAATTACTACTGATCTAAACTCACAAAAGCAATTAGCCAACTGATTAAAATTCCAATCATAATTAACAACCAATATAATCATCATTAGATGACAATTAATTGTTGTAAAACTCCGGGTTGTTATAGACTCCCCTCCTTGTAAAAATTGCGTCCTCGCAATTTTCATAATTAAAGTCGTCAATAACAATTATTTTTCTAACATAAACTGGTTAAGCTAGAAAAATAAGGTCAAGAACACAAATGCCAAAGAAATCTTTTAATTCCAATAAAAGAGATTCACAAATTTTTAACAAAATCTAATTATCCACAAAGATAATTATGAAACACAAATCACAATTCGCAAAACTGCCAATATTTGGTTATTCAAAAATTAACTAGAGAACACAAAGTTCATATCAGCAAACTCTAACTATCAACAGAGATAGAAAGAAAACAGCAATTCAATAAAAATCAACATAATCTAGATTCAATTAGAGACTAGAAAATCTCGTATCAACCAAATCAGCAAACATCCAATTATCTAAACGATAGTCAGAAAACAAATCACCAATTATCAAATTATTAATTATCTACTTATCAAAAATGACAACAAATATTCAATTATCAAAAACGATAATCAAATTTCAAATCACAAATATTCGATTATCAAAAACGATAATCAAATTTCAAATCACAAATATTCGATTATCAAAAACGATAATCAAATTTCAAATCACAAATATTCGATTATCAAAAACGATAATCAAATTTCAAATCACAAATATTCGATTATCAAAAACGATAATCAAATTTCAATTCACAAATATTCGATTATCAAAAACGATAATCAAATTTCAAATCACAAATATTCGATTATCAAAAACGATAATCAAATTTCAAATCACAAATATTCGATTATCAAAAACGATAATCAAATTTCAATTAAATAAATATTCGATTATCAAAAACGATAATCAAATTTCAAATCACAAATATTCGATTATCAAAAACGATAATCAAATTTCAATTCACAAATATTCGATTATCAAAAACGATAATCAAATTTCAATTCACAAATATTCGATTATCAAAAACGATAATCAAATTTCAAATCACAAATATTCGATTATCAAAAACGATAATCAAATTTCAATTAAATAAATATTCGATTATCAAAAACGGTAATCAAATTTCAAATCACAAATATTCGATTATCAAAAACGATAATCAAATTTCAATTCACAAATATTCGATTATCAAAAACGATAATCAAATTTCAATTCACAAATATTCGATTATCAAAAACGATAATCAAATTTCAATTCACAAATATTCGATTATCAAAAACGATAATCAAATTTCAATTCACAAATATTCGATTATCAAAAACGATAATCAAATTTCAATTCACAAATATTCGATTATCAAAAACGATAATCAAATTTCAAATCAACATATATTTAATTATCCAAAGCGATAATTAAATCTCAAATCAGCAAATATTTAATTATCAAAAGCGATAATTAAATCTCAAATCAATAAATATTTAATTATCAAAAGCGATAATTAAATCTTAAATCAGCAAATATTTAATTATCAAAAGCGATAATTAAATCTCAAATCAGCAAATATTTAATTATCAAAAGCGATAATTAAATCTCAAATCAACAAATATTTAATTATCAAAAGCGATAATTAAATCTCAAATCAACAAATATTTTATTATCAAAAGCGATAATTAAATCTCAAATCAGCAAATATTTAATTATCAAAAGCGATAATTAAAAGCAACAAATATCCGATTATCAAAAACGATAATCAGAACTCATATCAACAAATATCCAATTACCACAAGCGATAATTAGAAACAACAAATATCTGATTATCAAAAACGATAATCAGAACTCATATCAACAAATATCTAATTATCACAAGCGATAATTAGAAACAACAAATATCCGATTATCAAAAACGATAATCAGAACTCATATCAACAAATATCCAATTACCACAAGCGATAATTAGAAACAACAAATATCCGATTATCAAAAACGATAATCAGAACTCATATCAACAAATATCCAATTACCTGCAGATAATTGGAAACAACAAATATCTAGAAATCAATTAAGAAGACTAGAAAATCAACATAAAAGCTTGGATCGATCCCATCAGATGGCGAGTTTTTAATTCACCGCACGTGCATCAAAAAATGGCCGAAGCCTACCAAGTACTCAACATAATTTTGGCGCCCAACAAATGACCCGAAGGTCCAACAAATGACCCGAAGGTCTAGTACTGGTATTTGACCCGAAGGTCCATCATATGACTCGAAGGTCCATCATAGTGGCTCGAAAGCACACGAAAGCATCAAATATTTCAATTAACGAGTCCGGAATTAACCGAAATAGCAAACGCACATGTCCCATACCACGTGTTTTACTAAATCGTTTGATTCTCTTCATCGTTTCCTTGAAAGTGCAAAATTCATCAAAATCATCAAAACAACAGATATTCAATTAACGAGTCCGGAATTAACCGAAATAGCAAACGCACATGTCCCATACCACGTGTTTTACTAAATCGTTTGATTCTCTTCATCGTTTCCTTGAAAGTGCAAAATTGTGTATTTTGTAAAAATACACTTTACATTCTCAAACGGACAAGTCCGGACTTAAGCGAATCAGTAAAAGAAAGGGGTCATAGTCCTCGATTTTGCTGAAACGTTTAAATCGCTTCCTTATTATTTTGAAAGCGCAAACTGTTAAAAATTCCTGAAAACAATTTTATTTATTTTGTAAAAATAAAAATTCACATTCTCAACTGAACAAGTCCGGAATTAAGCGAATCAGTAAAAGAAAGGGGTCATAATCCTCGATTTTGCTGAAACGTTTAAATCGCTTCCTCATTCTTTTGAAAACGCAAACTGTTAAAAATTTATAAAACAATTTTCATTTTAAAACGATTTTCCAATCACGTGATTAAAGCAGCAAATCAATAACAATTTCGATAAGGAAATTGTACTTCTCAAAACATCGTAGAACGAATCTCAAAATCAGCATTGTGGAATAACCGCTTGAAAATCTACTTTTAAAATTTGACGGTTATTGAAGCCAAAGCGACAGAAATTTTAAAACGTCAAAATCACATCAAAATGATTTACATTAAAATGTAACACTAGTAAATTTTTATTCATCAAAAATTCCACAAAACACCGTGCTTCAAGAATTTAGCATTGATATGAAAATCCCGTTATAAGAATAACGGCAACAAAATACGTTTCATAACCAAGCATCGGTTCAACGTAAAATTAATGCAGTAATGTGCAATTTATATTTGCACGCACAATACAATATAAACAAAGAAATTATTCTATTATCTTCAATGAAGATAATTTAAAACAGCAAAAATCTAATCAGATATGTGATTAGCATCAAAGAAAACTAGCATGAATTTCAACAAAAATTACATAACTGCAATCGTTTCGAATCCTCAATTCGGATTCGAAATTCTCAAAGAAACAAAATAAACACAGCTATGTAAACAACAAATGAAATTCATTTCAATTTCATATTTTGATTTTTAAATCAAATAGATTATCAGTTGTACTCAGCGAAGACAGTTTAACTGTTTCCGCTGCGCACTCTGATAAACAGTACTCAAATCAATCAAATCATCAGAACATAAATTCACTTTTTATTTTTAAATAATGATATTTAAAAACTTTCATCAAAATTTTAAACTTTAGATTTGACTCAAAGCTCAATAAAACATCGACAAATAGTTGTAACACATGTTCCATCTAAGTTATGATTTATATTATGTCCATAAACCCCCAAGCTCTGATACCAACTGTGACGCCCCACCTCTATGCTCATAATAACAAAGAGTATTAAAAGAAATACTGTCTATTATTACGAAGAATAAGGCTGGATAGGAGCGGCCATCCGTAGTTGGCCTTATGCTAATATTGGTTACCTCGATAGGAGGGGTATATACTTTTCATTTTTCATCTTATTTATTTACTCCCGTCGACATACCCAATTATCAGTATAAAACAAACTACGATGGTTCATAATAGTTTAGGACATTAGATATAGTAATAACACAGAGAATATAAATGCGGAACACAGATAAAACAAAAATCCCATATATATATATATAACTGATGTCAGTTACAATATAGTTGACACAATACATATGATACAACTACAACTGTCGACTCAAGAAGTTATATATACAAGTACATTATCGACTAATATACATGAATACATATCAACTTAAAACAGACACACTGACTACTACAAAAAGACGCAGACCACTTCAAATGATATGAAAAGTCTTCATAGCTCAACAGCAACTCAAAGCAGTAATCTACAACCTGAAATAACTCGGGTCTGACCCGAGTATTAAATTCAAAAGAAAATAATACACGGGTCAGTCTAATTCAAACTCAGTTATTAATGCACAGAAGCAATAATAATCAAATATCAAATAGACGACAGTCACAGAAATCTCGTATATCCGACTCCTCGATAAAAGAATCGGATAACGGCAGATATAACACTAAACAGTGTTAAACAACAAATCAGCAATCCAAATCAATTTAAACAATTGAAATGTCAATTTAAAAACAACAATGCTGATTGGCTGCAGTACACGCTAACGTGCACTGCCTCGCCAATACAGTCTATGAAATACTCAGAAGATCAATGAATCCAAAAGCCAACGGATCCAACTCAAATCAAAATGAACCATTTCAAAATACAACTTCAAAATATTTAATTGAACCAACGAAATAATTTAACAATCAAAATATCAACTAAATCTGTCAATCCTGCTAGGGCTGCAGTACACGCACGCGTGTACTGCCTCGCCACTACAAAACAACTCAAAACAATACTAAACAAGATCAGAGGCAACAAGTGAATCAAGTTCAACATGTCACAAAGCAAGGCATAGTGAAATAGCAAACTGAAGGTGAGAGCACCAAAGATATGGCACTACAACACTCAGCAGAAAAAGACGCAGATCAGCCTCATTAGAAAATAAGGTCACCAGTGAAGCACAATGACTAAATGCAATGAGTCATGCCTCAAAGAATAGAACAATACCAAATGCAGACTAACCAAAACTGGACAGAGCATCATCAATATCAAAGCAATGGTGATGATACAAGCACTTACAACAGAAAGTGATGCAAATACAACTCACATCAAGCTTAATGAAACAGGCATCACAAAGACAAGTTAGTCAATATGATCAAGGCCATCTACACATACAACATGAATGCAAAGCTTCAGAGGAAACCAGTAACACAAATCCAGATCAGATCACATGAATGCACAGAGGTGTAGACTACAATAATCAAAGTGCAACAAAACTCAAGTTAAACTGAGTACGGTTCAATGCAAAAGCAAGACCAGACCAACATATAAAATATGAATATGTACATGAAGTAAACAAATACATATATGTATGCAGTCAGTTCAAGTCTAACCAAACAGCGGACCTCAATATCAAAATGAGATAGTAATGCAACAAGACTCAGGTCAGTGACCATTTCAAGTATTGTAGACCAGATCAGAGTGGCAACAAAGATAACACAACAAGATCAAGTGAATATCCAGCCTATACGATTGCAACCAAGTAGTATATAGATGAAGTAAAGTTGAAACAAAGTCAACTAAATGGAACTGGAAATGCAAACAATCGATACATTACCTGTACGACAAGTAAATGAAGATGCAGTGAAGCATATACATGGTTATAAACAGAGGCAACGGCAATATAAACCAACAAATCAAGTGGACAAATTAACAAGTCAAACACAGAGACCCAATTCAAAACAAGGTCAATGGCAGTATAATCGGCCAATGAATAGCATGGCAAAAGTCAAGGGCATATGAAGGCCAACAGCAGCAAGTGGATATAACCATCAAGCCGCAAGAAGGATGAAAGTTCGAACAAAATACAGTGATACAAAAAAAATACAAGAAGCTGGGATTTCAAATTTGAACAAAGCCAAGTCAGTGCTGAAGTGAAGACAAGTTCGAAGTCAACAGAAGAAACATCGGAGAGTATGGCCAAAGTAAATCAACATCATCTAAATCAAGTTAAAGCCATAATGACCAAGTCACATATCAAAACCGTGAGTATCAAAAATCAAATTATACGAAATTTATCAAGTCAGAGAAATTCACAAAGCCGTGGAAATCAGGCTACAAAAAAACATACGCATATGAATAAGTCATGCCATAATCCCTAATCACATCGATACAATCAAGTCGAAGTCGAAAACCACGGAAAAAAATTAAGCAACGGATGCAACCAAGTAGAAGTAGATGTGAGTAATAGAAATTACTCACCATAGATTCGAAGCAAAGGCGAACGAAAAACTGATCGAGCCACCGTTTCTTTCTCGAAGCCCTAATTTCTGAATTTGGGGACGAGGACGCAAAATCTAGCCAGCCATTTTTAATCTCTTTCGTTTAGATTAGGGTTCTCTTTTTTTTTCGAACGAAGAATAAGTTAAGGGCCGGGTTTACCAATCAAATAAGAAAAGAGGGAATGGTTACAAATAATTTTCACGGCAACAAAGAAAAGACTTGGGCCAATTCAATTTTTAAGCCCACATAAAACCCTAACAAATATTTAAACGGATTATCAAAAGAATTACTACTGATCTAAACTCACAAAAGCAATTAGCCAACTGATTAAAATTCCAATCATAATTAACAACCAATATAATCGTCATTAGATGACAATTAATTGTTGTAAAACTCCGGGTTGTTACATAAGGTGTTGGTGAAAGTTTGGAAGAGATTGGAGTTTATTTGGTTTAGACTTGAAAATGTTGGAGAAGAATTAGTGGATTTGTAACAACCCGCCTTTTCGACCAACGAAAGTCGACACCGAATACAACTACTGTATTCAAATGTCGATCATCCAATCATTGGAAGGGCATATTTTTTGGGTAAAATAAAAAGAAAAGAATAGAGAAAAGGAAAATAGAACCTCACAGCGAAATCGATAATATACAATATAACAAAGACAGTATAAATTGCCACTTCCAAAATACAAAGTATATCAGAGTTAAAAATAAACCTTATCGCTGGACAGTTATAAAATTTTGACCTTACAATTTTCTAATAGGTATATATATCATACAACGGAAAATAAATACTATGATAGATGAACCTCCAGCTCCTCTCCAAGAACACCATTGCACCAAAACCAACCTGGAAAAATACTCGGTCTAACCCAAGCATTATAATAAAATAACACTCGGATCGGTCTAGAAATACCAGCGTGAGAAAACTCAAATAATGGGGGACATATAAAAGTTTTGTGAGACCCACACCACGAACGCAGAACAGGTATTTACCACATAAGAATAACATCCACACAGGAAAGAGTAGAGATAAACAACATGTAACAAATCCAAATAAGAATGGCCATAAATAATATTGAAAACCAGGCTTGAAAGAATGAAAATAATCCGAGCAAATCCAAACTGGACAGAATGGATAAAACAAGATAACAATCCAAGCTTGGTAGTATGGAAGAAACCAATAAAAATGACTCTTCCCGTTGCAATTACAGAAAAACAATTTGAAGGATCGAATCAAATAAGGATAATGAATTTATCCAACATAACTAGGAGGGTGCTCCCCTCTTCAATGAAAGTATACCTCAAGATAAAATATACTTGAGAGCACACGCGTCACTTTCGGGAACTTCCAAGCTGGACCCCTCTTTACACGAGCATCTGAATATTTCACATCAATGCATGCATGCCAACACCTCTATAGATAGATGTGAACATACCTTGATGGGTGCAACCCACATGGCTTGGTTCCCTCTCGCGCCTTGGTTTTAGTTTTTCTAGTGTTGGATACCAATGCTCAAAACCAGCGATAAATCGTCTTAGGATGACGAAGCACTACAATGACTTGGAGGGTGCACTTCCTTATCCGCGCTTTGGTTTTAGTCATTTTCGATAAAGGATAACAAAGCTCAATGGAGCAAAACATTAACTATTGGGAATAACTACGCGATTTGTGTATGAAAATTAAATTGCATACACTTACCACAAATGAAATGAATCAAACGCTTAAAGACATTTGATTCTTACTTGTGCTTAATTTATCATATTTCAATATTAGTAAAAACACTTTAAAAATATTCTTTAAATCGACCTTTTAAAGGACAATTTTATAATACTAAGTGTCTTAAAACAATGGTCTAAACAAAGGTCATTAAAACATTGTTTACTAAAATATAAAATAATTTACACATAGCTTTATTTTTAAACAATTCTATTAAAAGACTTTTCATTAATAAACCTTCATTTATAAATTTAAAACAATATTTATTATCCCAAAAGATAATAAAACAATTTAAAAACCTTTTATAAATTTAAATAATGTTAATCTTCCCCGGGGATGATTTATACCGTTTTTACAATTTTACAACCACATAAATTTTCCAAAGAAAATAAATCAAATTTAAATTCTTTTATTAAATTTAAAATAACGTTAGTTATTCCAAAAGATAATAAACCACGTTTAAAATCTCTTTTATAAATCTAAAACAATATTAATTATCCTGAAAGATATTTAATCCAATTTACAATTTTCTTTAAATAAACAAATCAATTATCTTAAATAAAATAGTTAATTACTTCTAAAACACTTTCATCAAATTGGTTAATTTACTTTAACCTCGTTTATTCAATCAATTAACTAACTTAAAATATAATTTATCAAATGATTTATTAAATCAAAATAATCATTAATTAAAACGAATAATCAATTTCAAATATCGTTAAATAAATTAATTAATAAAATTTAAACACTATTAATCAAAAAATTAATTAAATTCGAATAATCATTAGTTAAATGATTTATCATACTTCAAATATCATTAATTAAAATAATTTAGTTAAATTCAAACATCATTATTAAGATGATTAACTAAATTTCAAAATACTATTATTTAAAATAATTAATTAAATTTAAACAATTATTAATTAAAGTTTAAAATCATTAATTAAAATGATTTAATTAAATTCACATCTCATTAATCAAATAAATTAATAAATTTCAAAACAATATTAATTAAAGTAATTAATTAATTCCAAAATCATTAGTTAACATGATTAGTTAACTTTAAACATCGTTAGTTAAAATAGTTAATTAATTTAAATAACCATTAATTAAAATGGTTAATTAAATTAAAATATCATTAATTAATATGGTTAATGAATTTTGAAATTAGTGAAAACACAAGCTCAAGTTCAAAACACACATGGGTTTTATGGGGTAATATGTAGTAAGTGACAGTATAGTGAAAATCGCTATAACGACACTTAAACAATTAAATAGAATATCATGGCTAATTTTAATTAAACATCAATATAAACAGCATAAGAAGGTAAATAAATAATTACTGGCGAGAAACCTCTCAGGGCCTCTCTACAAATGTTCCCTGCAAAACAATGGTTATGGGTAATATATATATAATCATATGGGTTCATACAATCAAATTAATGTGTCATCCATTTTCCAGAAGAAAATTCAACCAAACAATCAATCAAACAATTTTAACTAACATTCAAGGAATCAATAATAGTTTATTGCATCACAAATATGATACAGTAAATTTGAATGTGTAAACCCACATTGATTCTAGTTTTTGCCAAAGCGTTCCAGTTTGAACTAAAACCGAACAGACGTTCGATTTTAGTAAAAAATTCCACAAGCTCCAAATCCAACCAAATCAACTCCATTGCATCGCCATCGTCACCACGAGTCCAACGCAAAGACAGCATTCGAAACCGACCTCGTGTGCAAAAGTTATTCAAATTGCAAGTTATCGATTAAATTAAATTAATTAGTAACTTAATTAAATAACTAATCCTTCATTACCCCCTTCTAATCATCTTCTCCCTCTCCTTAATTACTCATACCACCTGCACAAAGATACACACAAACATCCCATCATTGCAAATCTTCCAATGACCATAACCCCTTCGTTTCTCAACGAAATTGATTCCCGTTTTCGCCAACGCGTTGCTCTTCGTGAGATCTTCCTTCCCGACACAACCAATATAGGTCCACATCCCCCTAGAAAAATCCGACCTGATGGGTCCATTTGCTACCCTTAAGTCTTGCATTCCACCCGAAGGCTCGCCACAACTTCAAACTCGACGCCCAGGTGTTCTCGACAGACGTAGTGCAACCATGGTCTTCGTTTACCCCTTGCCTTCTCTATCACCACAAATCTCGAGCCCTAACTGCTACCCCAAATGATCATCACCCCAAAACAAGCTCGAACCTTTCCATAAGGGTATAGGATCGAAGTTCTTGGGTATACGATCCCAACGGATCCATTGACGAGATTTTTCATTTAGTATACAGAATTTGATTTTTGAGATGGAGAAAACTCTCATTTTGGTTACAAGAATGGGTTTATAATGGGGAGAGGGTGTGGCAGTGAATGTGGGAGGTAAGGAGGTGGGTATAGGCTGAGATAGCGGGGTATGGGGTAGGAGTATGGGCATATATTATTTTAGTCGATAATATCCGTTACCGTTCATACCCGAAAATCTCGAACTCCTATTGACGCATACCGACTGGCGTTCTATGCTAAATAACCCTATTCCAAACCCAATGGAACTAGTTTTTGGATCTAATTTCAAAGTATATGGAGTTAGCTTTTTAAATCAAATTATATTAATTTAATTTTCTAAAATTAATCTCTATGCATTTCAAGCTCACACGACCAAACAGTACATCCAATCATTATGAAACTCGATGGCATACAACAATTTATTATTCTGGATCTAATGGCACCGGTTTCATTAAAAACTGCGACAGTGCCCTAGAATGTTAATTTCATAAATTTAAATGTCATCCTATATTTTCGATCCAGTTATCGATATTTATCCAATCTATTCATATTTGTAAATAAATTTACAAATTGAATTCATCAATATTATTTATTAATTAAAAGGAGTTAAATAATATTATTAAATACATTTAATTTACAATTCAAATATTTAAATGATTAATCATATTTGAATTCAAATTATTAAATTTCAAAAATCCTATAAATTAAATATTTAAAATTAAATGATCAAAATTCTGGGTTGCTACACCCTCCCCCCTTATATGAATTTCGTCCTCGAAATTCCTAAGGAAGAAAATATTTCCAAACCCTTATGTTTAAATTTATTCACTAAAATGAGTTATTAAACTTATTAGTTAAATTCTAAGATTTTACGGAAAATTTCGACATCGTCTCCTTTGTGCGGCTCGATCAGAACAACTGCAAATTACCTCTACAGGCTCTAAACCAACCAAAATAAAAAAATAAAAGCCAAGTGGTTACCATAATCGGGGAATAAAATCATCAACTAATTTTAAATTTCTAAATTTATTACGTACCTTTTTCCGCTTGATTTATATTTTTTGCAAGCGGTTTATTATCTTGATGCAAATATAGGTGCGTAAGAATCAAATATCAATCTCTTGCATACCTGTACTTATGAAATCCAAAAGAGAATCAGGCTGATAAAAGGAATATGATGTAACTCTACATGCAAAAACTAGCATGATATAAGTCTACATGCAACTCTAGTATAAAATAAAGCTACATGCAACTGACAACAATATCGCAATCATAGGCAACAAAATATAGAGAATATTCTATAATAAATGATATGCATCCAATAATTTTAAATGATAAATTTAGATCTGAATGCCCGAGTTTTTAATTTCAAAAATTTATTTTCAAATTTCTCAGACGGGAATTAAATAAAAGGTCAAAAATCAAAATGACAAGAAGGGGATTCCTCCTAATAAAGTATGGTGAAATTCTAGAATCAAAACAATATGGAGCATCCAATGGTATTTTGGTTCCTCCGAAAACATCAATTAGAGTGAATAAATATTACTTCTTTCCCAAAATCTTCAAAAACGTCTTTTTTCAAAATCACTAGGACTTAGGTCCTAATAATAATAATAATTCAAAACCCTTTGTCTATAATTTAAAATTTATAAACAATGGTATATAAAATCGCACGATCAATCAATCAAATTTAGTTAAATCAAATCAAATTCCGTATAGGAATATACCAACACTATCGGTCAATCGATCAAATTCCATAAGGAAAAATCTAACACTTAACATTATTTAAAATGCCAAATAATTTACAAACAAACCTTAGCTTAGGTTCAAAACTTTCTTGATTGTCCAGAAATATAGATAATTATCTAAGCGTACCGTTTTGCTCATTAGCCTTTGATTATTTCTTAAAAGATTATCCAAACTCACTTGGACAAAATGGAAAGTTATGCTCTAAATTTATTAGTTTCTTTACTACATTAATTTTTTCTAAATCACTTGTATTTCCACCTAGTATTTTATTCAATACTAAAATTATTAATGAATAATTTCATAAATTTTCCACCTAAGTTTAAAAATATTTTATAAAGTCATTTCTTTATAAAACATCAAATAATAACTTATTCCACTTTATTTATTTGTATAATACTCTTATATATCCTAAAAGTACATACAAACTTTATTTTACTTTTCACAATTTAGGTGAAGATCTAATCAGATTTGGGTCTTTTAAAACCGAGTCAATTTCTCGACCTCTTTAAGTTAGAGTTTTAAAATGGAAGATATTTGGGTTGACCCAATCAAGAAATAGTTTACACTACTTAGACGTTTTAAACAAATATATAGTTTTAATTATATAATGTTTATCAAAACTTTCCCATCCAATTTTAACTCATTTTAAACCGATGTTAAATTATCCACTATCTTATCTAAGGATAAAATCTCATTTATCAAAAATATCTCTTATCAGAAATACGTTTTGTTTTGAAAACAATTCACTTTTAAGGGAACTTAAAAATTAAATACCCGGTTGTTAATTTCCAAAAAGTCATCTTTGAAAACATACTACATATATTTTTATATTAAATAACTTCAAACGATTTATTTATTAAAACTCACTTTAGGTTCGTTCGGATTTGAACTCATTTCGGTCGCACAATGATAAAGAAAATAATTTACTAATTACTCCACAACCTTCGTCTAAGCAAACATTCGATCGTTACTTAGAAGATTATTTAGACTACCACAAAATAATCGATACGTTTTCCCCAAGTTATCCCAAAGAAAATGCATTCCATTTAAAAATTCACTTCCCAAAATATCTTTTTCTCTTAAATACTTCCAAAAACACTACTATTTCATTTCTCAAATCCTTATTATTTTTTTTAGAAATTCCAGGATTTAAATTCAAAAATCCTTTTTAGAACACATTTAGAAACTAAATTTATATAAAATTTTCATTATATAAAATCATCTTATATTATTATAACTATTCTTTATTATAATAATAGAATTTTCTCAAATATTTATTCTCTGACTTATCCTACCATTTAGATTATATTAAACAACTTTTATTAAAGTTTAATCCTTAACCCACCATTATTAAAAGGTGAATTTTAACTTAACATTTTCTCCGAACACCTTATATTCAAATTGTGAAAATTAATTCACAAGGGGTTCATTTTAAATCAAAGCGATAGATGCTCCTAAATAAACCAAGCACAATTTAACAACTAACAAACAACGGTCAATGCTCCTAATTAAATTAAGCATGACTGAACAAACAATAGTGATAATAAATAAATATTATCACATTCAAAAAAACACACTCTATAACTATACAAAGTATTGAAAATAATTCCTTTATATATATAAAATATAATCCTAGGCAAAATATTTCATTTGCCAAATTTTCAAAAGTTCAATATAATGATCGTTGGCCTTGTTCGGGTGTTTAGAAATCCCTATCGACACCGTGGCGTCCTACATTTTGACCAGAATTCATAAAAACTCAATAGAACAATTAACATAATACATTTTTATAACATTAACAACTACGCTCTCAAATATATAATACTCTCAAACTCATTATAGGGTGTCGCTTACCTTATCTCTAATGAGCTAGACCCTATTAACGATAAGGTTTTGGCTTAACCTTCAGCTTTGATACCGATCTATAACAACCCACCTTTTCGACCATCGAAAGTCGACACCGAATACGACTACTGTATTCAAATGTCGAACATCCAATCGTCGGAAGGGCAGATTGGTAGGGTAAAAAAATAGAAAAGAACAGAGAACAGGAAAACAGAATCTCACAGCAGAATCGACAATATACAATATAACAAAGAAAGTATAAACTGCCACTTCCAAAATACAGAGTATACTAGAGTCAAAAATAAACCTTATTAGCGGGACAGTTATAAAATTATGATCTTACAATTTGCTGATAGCTATATATATCATACAACGGAAAATAAAATACTACGATAGGTGAACCTCCGACTCCTCTCCAAGAACTCCATTGCACCAAAACCAACATGAAAAAATACTCGGTCTGACCCGAGCATTATAATAAAATAACGCCCGGATCAGTTTGGAAATATCAGTGTGAGAAAACTCAAATAATAGGGAACATATAATAATTTTGTGAGACCATGCCGCTAATGCGGAATGGGTTTTACCTCACAGGCATAACATCCATATAGGAAAGAGTTAAGATAAACAACAGGGAAAAAATCCAAATAGGAATGGGCATAAATAATATTAAAAACTATGCTTGAAAGAATGAAAATAATCCGAGCAAAACCTAAACTGGACAGAATGGATAAAACAAGCTAAAAGTCCAAGCATGGTAGAATGGATAAAACCAATAATTAAACACCACGAATAGTGGTTGACTCTTTCTGTTGCAATTACTAGAAAAACAATTCAAAGGTTCGAATCAAATAAGGAGAATGAATTTATCGAACATAACTAAGAGGATGCTCCCCCTTCAATGGAAGTATACCTCTAGATAAAATATACATGAGAGTACACGCATCAGTCTCGGGACCTTCCAAGCTGGACACTGCTTCACACGAGCATTCAAATATTTCACATCAATGCATGCACGTCGACACCTCTCTAGATAGATGCGAACATACCCTAATGGGTGCGAACCACATGGCTTGGCTCTCTCTCGCGCTTTGGTTTTAGTTTTTCCGGTGTTGGATACCAATGCTCAAAACGAATGATAAATCATCTTAAGATGACGAAGCACAACAATGACTTAGAGGGTGCACCCTCCTTATCCACGCTTTGGTTTTAGTCATTTTCAATAAAGGATAACAAAAATCAATGGAGCAAAACATCGTCTTAGAATGACAAAAAATAAAGAAGTTAGCAAAATCGAAATCAATAGTCGAGAAATCAACTATTGGGAATAAATACGCGATTTGTGTATGAGAATTAAATTGCATACACTTACCACAAATGAAATGAATCGAACACTTAAAAACATTTGATTCTTACTTGTGCTCGATTTTTCACATTACAATATTAGTAAAAACACTTTTAAAATATTATTTAAATTGATCTTTTAAAAGACAAATTTATAATACTAAGTATATTAAAACAATGGTTTAAACAAAGGTCATTAAACATTGTTTACTATAAATCTAGAATAATTTACACTTAGCATTATTTTTAAACAATTCTATTAAAAGACTTTTTATTTATAAATTTAAAACAATATTTATTATCCTAAAAGATAATAAAACAATTTAAATACCTTTTATTAATTTAAATAATGTTAATTTTCTAAAGGGGATGATTTATAATACTCTTTTTACAATTTTACAACCAAATAAATTTTCCAAAGAAAATAAATCAAATCTGAATTCTTTATTAAATTTAAAATAATGTTAATTATCCCAAAAGATAATAAACCACATTTATAATCTCTTTTATAAATCTAAAATAATATTAATTATCCCAGAAGATTCTTAATCCAATTTACAATTTCCTTTAAATAAACAAATCGATTATTTTAAATAAAATAGTTAATTACTTCTAAAACACTTTCATTAAATCGGTTAATTTACTTTAAACTCATTTATTAAATCAATTAACTAACTTAAAACATCATTTATCAAATGATTTATTAAATCCAAATAAACATTAATTAAAATGAATAATTAATTTCAAATATCATTAAATAAATTTATTAATAAAATTTAAACACTATTAATCAAAAAAATTAATTAAATTCGAATAATCATTATTTAAATGATTTATCATATTTCAAATATCATTAATTAAAATGATTTAGTTAAATTCTAACATCATTAATTAAGATGATTAACTAAATTTCAAAATAGTATTAGTTAAAAAAATTAACAAAATTTAAACAATCATTAATTAAAATGATTAATTAAAGTTTAAAATCATTAATTAAAATGATTTAATTAAATTCACATCTCATTAATGAAATAGATTAATAAATTTCAAAACATCATTAGTTAAAGTAATTAATTAATTCCAAAATCATTAGTTAACATGATTAGTTAACTTTAACCATCATTAGTTAAAATGGTTAATTAATTTAAATAACCATTAATTAAAATGGTTAATTAATTTAAAATATCATTAATTAATATGGTTAATGGATTTTAAAATTCTATTTAGTGAAAACACAAGCTCATGTTCAAAGCACACATAGGTTTATGGCTAATTTAAATAAGTAACGGTATAGCGAAAATCGCTATAAAGACACTTAAACAATTAAATAGATTATCATGGCTAATTTTAATTAAACATCAATATAAACAGCATAAGAAGGTAAATAAATAATTATTGGCGAGAATCCCCTTACGACCTCTCTATAAATGTTCCTTGCAAAACAATGGTTATGGATTATATATATATATAATGATATGGGTTCATGATAATCAAATTAATATGTCATCCATTTTCCTGATGGAAATTCAACCAAATAATCAATCAAACAATTTTACTAACATTTAAGAAATCAACAATAGTTTATAGCATCGCAGATATGATATAGTAAATTTTAATATGAGTTAAACTCACATTGATTCCATTTTTTGCCGAAGCATTCCAGGTTGAACTAAAACCGAATAGGCATTCAATTTTAGTCAAAAATTCCACCAGCTCCAAATCCAACCAAACCAACTTCATTGCATAGCCATCATCGCCATGAGTCCAACGCAAAAGACGATGTTCAAAACCGACCTTAAAATTGCAAGTTATCGATTAAATTAAATTAATTAATAACTTAATTAAATGACTAATCCTTCATTACCCCCTTCTAATCATCTTCTACCTCTCCCTAATTACTCTTCCCACTTGCATAAAGATACGCACAAACATCCCATCACCATATATCTTCCAATGACCATAACTCCTTCGTTTTTCGACAGAACTGATTCCCGTTTTCGCCAACACGAGCTCTTCCTCCACAATACAACCAATATAGGTCTACACCCCCCCTAAGAAAATCTGACCTGATGGGTCCATTTGTTGCCCCTAAGTGTTGCATTCCACCCCAAGGCTCGCCACAACTTCAAACTCAACGCCCAGGTGCTTTTCGACAAACGTAGTGCAACCATGGTCTTCTCTATTCCCACAAATCTCGAGCCCTAGCTGCTGCCCCCAAATGATCATTACCCCAAAACAAGCTCGGACCTTACCTTAAGGGTATAGGATCGAAGCACTCGGGTATACGAGCACAACAGATCCAGCGGCTAGATTTTTCGTTTAGTATATCACAAGAATTTGATTTTGAGATGGAGAAAAATCTCAGTTTGGTTATAGGAATGGGTTTATAAAGGGGAGAGGGTGTGGTAGAGAATTTGGGAGGTAAGTAGTGAGTATGGACTGAGATAGAGGGGTATGGGGTAGGAGTATAGGCATATATTATTTTATTCGGTAATATTCGGCACCGTTCTTGCCCGAAAATTTCAAACTCCTATCGACACATGCCGACTAACGTTCTGTACTAAATACCCCTATTTCGAACCCAATGGTACTAGTTTTGGGACCTAAATCCAAAGTATACAGAAGTTAGCTTTTTAAGTAAAATTATTAATTTAGTATCAATCGCTATGCGTTTCGAGCTCGCACGACCAAACGGTGCGTCTGATCACGAAACTCGATGGCATACAACAACTTATTATTCTGAATCTAATGGCACTAGTTTCGTTAAAACCTAAGACACTATCCCAGAATGTTAATTTCACAAATTTAAATATTGTCTTATATTTTCGATCCAATTATCGATATTTATTCGATCTATTCATATTTGTAAATAAATTTACGAATTGAATTCATCAATATATATTATTTATTTGAAAGGAGTTAAATAATGTTATTAAATCCATTTAATTAATATTTAATTTACAATTCAAATATTTAAATGATTAATCATATTTGTATTCAAATTATTAAATTTCAAAAATCTTATAAATTAAATATGTAAAATTAATTAAACATTTAAAATTAAATGATCGAAATTCTTGGTTGTTACAGGATTAGTGTTAATCACTTCCATAGTTTTTATTCTTTTACTTCATTTCAAGATTTTGTGATTAGTTCATACCTTAAGGGTGTATTTATAGGTTTGTGCAAGAGGTCATTACCACCTTCTACCTTTCATGAAATGTGACAAAGGGGCCTCCCTCTCACATGTTACCATTACACCTTTACATCTTTACTTAAAAGTTTAGTCTTTCCTTAAAAACTCATTTTCAAAATATCTTTGATGACATCACCCATGACATCATCAAAAAGTTTATTTCCATAAATGGTAAAAAGATTTTATTTCATTTTAATGATTTCCTAAGCAAATTAGTGTATCTAAAAAACTGTACAACTTTTGACGGTAAAAGGTTGTTTATCGATAAAACGATTTTTGGTCACATTATCGATATTTCTTCAAAGTAATTATTTTTTTAAACATTTTTCCAAAATAAATTTACTATCATTAGTTATGATTTAAAAGGGAGTTAATAAGGTTATTAAATCACTTAAATAACATTTAATCCAAGATTCAAATATTTAAATAGTTCAGATATTTAATATGAAGTGTCCCAAATTCTGGGTCGTTACATTCCCCTCCACTTAGAATATTTCATCCTCGAAATTCCGACACGAGCAACAAAAGAAACAACCATGTAGCAATACTTAATAATATTCAATCACTAGCAAATGAAACTCATGGTTTGCTCAAGTTCAAAATCATCTCATCGCATAAGGATGATAAACATCCTACTAAACGTACCGTACGCTCAACAACCTCAAGTTATTACTTAGTAGACTATCCATGCTACCTCATAGCAAATTGAAGAGTCATTACTTAAATTCTCTATGAGCCAACAAAACATAACATGAATATAGTAAAACCCGTACGATGCACTTGGACCATCCGTATGCAATATCAAATGATTGCTTGCTCAATCACATAAATTTCACTTCCCAACAAGTATAGATCAGTTGACCTCTCTAGTGCAGACTCCGATCAGGTTCCTTGATTATATCCCACGTTCTCCTTACGTAGCCATATAATATGATAAAATACTTTGGGATCATATCAAGAATCCATATCAAGTGTTCGTCATCAAGAATCCAGTGAAAAATTCTTGTTCGGACCGATGTAAACCACCTCGAAATCATGTACTCGAATATTGGATCAAGAACAGCCGTGCGAATAAAACGATCAACGTCAACTTACGTATTTATTATATTGATTTCTTAACTATACCATTATCTTTTATCACATTCTTTTAATTAAATAGCATGTCATTCTATACTAAAATCATTTACGAATCATTCCATAAAACATAACTTAAAGTTTATCAAAATTTTACAACTTAAGTTCATACTCGTATAATACTCCATTACATCCTAAAAGTATATACAAAACATCAGATTCAAAAATGGTTTAATTCTACTATCTTCAAAGTTCAAGTATTATATAAACTCAACTTTTATATTTTCACAAAAACACCAAGCTTTAAGTTTTGTAACGATTCAGAAGTTTCCGATTGTCCAAAATCGTCAAAAAATCTGTTTCATTTAAAAAAAATGAAAACTACCAAACAACATATAATAACATGATATGCATACCGTACAATCCTAATGTATATGCTATATGTGTCCATAAAATAACTTAACAAAGTTCAATAATTTATTAAACACACTTTACAAAAAGGGAAAACATGGAAAGTTCCAACATTTATTCTGGGCCATGCCACTACTACTCGGGCACCCTAGATAGCATACATATAAAACTTTTATAAAAAGTTCATATCAAATTTCTTTTAAAGAAAAACTTTAGAACTAAAAACCAAGTTTTATTTCAAATTGTTTTGAAATAATAATACATAAATATATCTTTTGTATATCAAAATATACTTTCGGAATCAAATCGTAATCCGTTTTACTAAAACAACCTAGTAGAATCCCCTACTTAGAAACCCGAACATAAATGTTGATGATGCTGAAGTCATCACTAGAATTATTTTTAAGCGACAAAAGTGAGTTCAGTACATCCAAATCATACCTTTTGGACTTAACCAAAATCATTTCAAAATGGTATCAGATACTCTATAAATATTACTAAGTACCATGATCTCAATTTCATAAACCAATTTCCCAATACATACTTTCGAATAATACTTCGATTACTTTCTCCTAAATCTTAAAAAATATTTTCAAAAATACCGGGATTTAAGTTCTCAAATTATCGGTTAAATCCTTCTTGTTTATAAACCATACTTATATGAAACAACTTTCTTATATAAAATCTTTTCACAAATGTTTATTTACTAAATATCTTATCCTTCTCGGATTAAAATAAACATCATTTACTAAAGTTAACTTTTAACCCAACATTATAATCGAATGTCTTAAAAACTCAATTCCTAAGGTGTTCATTTCAATGCACTCACAAATAACATCTACCCAACCCATGCAGTAAAAAGGTAAAACTGCTCATAAACTGGTCGAGCATAAATCAACAATTAACAGATGATAGTCCATGCTCATAAACTGGCCTAGCATGACTAAACAAATTAATGAGGGGTAACGAATGAACATCACTAATCCCTACATTAATTGAACTACACTTTAACAATTCACACTTATATAAGTTACCTTATATAAAATCTTTAATTTTCCTAGTTGTAATTACCATTAAGGTGTACGTTTATAACAAATACAAATATACTCGCATATGTATTATACACTCGACACATGCTACGGCATTCCATTATCCTATCTCTTAATGAGTCATACCTTACCAAATCCAAGGTTCTCACTTAATCTTCAGCTTTGATACCAGCTGTGGCGACCCGCCTTTCCGACCCTTGAACGTTGACATTAATACATCCATGGTATTCACGTGCCGAACACTCTAGTGCCAGAAAGATGAATTGTTAGGGTAAACTAAAAAGAAAAAGAAATAGAATAAGGAAGAAGGAACACAATATCAGAATCTCACCAGTGGAATGGTAATATATAATATTAAAAGAACGGTACAAAGGGTTACTCCGATGCAGAAGTTTTGAAGTTACAATACCTAAGTACAATCATCAGGCTGGATAGTTATAAGAACCTGTCATCACAAATGCCAATATGTACAATACAGTTATAACAGCATAGACAGTTATAATAACTTGTCCAACTAGTTACTTTAGTACTAGCAAGTTTAGCCAATGAGTTTGCAGAAGAAATGTTCTCACTTGGAACTCTCTTTATATCGAATTGATCAAACTTCTTTAGCGACCTTTTGGATAGTTCTACGTATCTAGCTAAAGTTGGCTCATGCGTTTGGTAATTCCTCTGCTTTTGATTTACAACTAATTGGGAATGACTATGAATTTTGATATGAGTTACTTTCATTACCCGAGCCATCCTCAAGCCTCAGAGGAGAGCTTCATATTCTGCCACATTTTTGGTAGCTTTAAATCTGAGTCGTACTGCCGTATATAGTTTCTGTAACGACCCACTATTTTGGACCATTCAAATCGACAATAAATCCACACATGTTAGACTTGAATAATACAAAACAATAGATTGTAAATAAATTTGGAGCAAATAAAACCAATCACAGAATCACAGACACAGAATATCAGAATAACTCGTAGCGGAAAATAAAATAAATAGTGGTTCATGAAGCCACTACAATACATAGTCACAAAATAGATTCAAAATACATAGTTTGTAAAACAGATACAACGGAAGTCTGAATACATAAGTATAGTAGAAATCCCAAATTCATATGTCTCTAATACAAAGCCGACATAGAAATACTGAATGGAAATAGATAGCAACTAAATAAAAGATGATCTCCAGCAGTCCTAGCTCCAGAAGGTGAAATCCAAAGCTGATACTCAGGCTGACCCGAGCGTAAAGCAAAACACAAACATTCAAGTCAGGACATACATACTTATACAATGTAAGCCAACTCAAGTGAACTGTAATAAAAGATATAAGTAACTTAAAGGATGCTTAGGACCGCCCATCCTATAAGGATCCGTTAAACTATTTACTATGTAGTAATATTCGCTATTATAATAATGTCTAATAGTAAAATAAATTTACTTTTAAATAGCGTTAAGGCTTTACATTTTCCACCTTAACACATAATAGTCCCAGTAATCTATCCAGTATCAGCATACCCCCAGATTGGGAGCTACCCTCAATACTCCACATGCTACGGCACAAATCCAAACTCGTAGTAAAGCTCGATATGGTAGGTGACACGGCACAACTAGGCAATGCCAGGGTAGATATACCAATTACGCATCCGGGCTGGTGGAAACGCATAGCAGCCACTACCGCCTACCTCGAACCACACTCCCAAAATCAAGGGGTGCACCCAATCAATCACAAAAGTAATAGAATGGTATCGAAGAAGTGTGTCCGATCAGAGGTGCTACCTCATTGGCCCGTCAATCGCTCCTGTTTTAGCCACCTTATGCCAACTCATGGCAGTCGGGTCCACGTATATACCTCAATAGGATCGTCGCCACCATCCTACTTCATTCTGGAATCTCCACCGCGTACATAGTTGTTAAAGTGGTTTTCGGTATCGACAGAGAGTATGTCCATATCCGATCCCGGTCTCTTTAACAACCAATCGTTATTATAACCCGTAGTTATTCTTTTCAAAATGGTTTATATTTCCAATCAAAATAATTCATTTAAACCATTCAAAAATGAAGTCATTATTCTTTCAAATCAAATATCCAATTCCAAAATTTTAGCATTTCTAAGTTCATTCATTTAATTACGACAATTTCAAAACATTGCAGTTTCAGAACAGCAGCACTTATAAAGTGTTACGATAGATATAGTAGTATTTCAAAAACATTGTCAAAAATCAGAAACAACAGCACTTACAAAGTGCTACAGTAGGTATATTAGTTTAAAACAGGAAAATAGATACAAGGAAGAAGTTGCAAAAAAGTTTAGTCTCAGGGACAACAAGTTTGCTTTTTAGTCTGAAAGTCACTTTCTAGTGTAAACAGAAAATGATAGTTACAACTATCATTCTGTGATTTACACTAGAAAGTGTCTTTCAGCCTAAAAAGCAAACTTGTTGTCCTTAAAACTAAATTTTTCTTCAACTTTTTCTTTGAGCCTAAAAACCCCAGTTTAAAAACAGTTCAGTTCAGAAAAGACAGCATTTAAAACTGCTGCAGTAGTTCAGTGTTCATTTGAAAACCTCTTCATTTCAGCAAACAGCGGCACTTACCAAGTGCTACAGTAGCCCTTTAGTTAGTTTTTTATTTTAGTTTTTCTTTCAGCAACAACAACACTTATCAAGTGCTACAGTACCCCTTTAGTTAATTTCTGATTTTATTTTTCTTTCAGCAACAGCAGCACATATCTAGTGCTCAGTAGCCCTTTAGTTAATTTCTGATTTTAGTTTTCTTTTAGCAACCGCAACACTTACCAAGTGCTGCAGTATCATTTACTTCAGATTTTAATTAGTTTCAACAACGACAGCATTTCTGAAGTGCTACCAATTCTAATTCCAGATTTATTATAAAATTTCAAAAACAAATAAACTTCGATTTTTAACCATTTAACTTATAAAATCATATTTTTTTTTCACTTCAAAAATGGTCATTTGGATAACCTTTACTTATGATTTTATAAAATAAAATTTCATTAATAAATATCCAAATTTTTAACAATAATTCACTTATTAAATCAAAGTGCACTATTTTCTTATTCCTTGTATTTTTAACAATTAACTTAAAAATTTATTTTAAAATACCATTTCATAAATAAAACTTAATTTCCATTTATTTATTTAACTTAAACTTCCATTTCAAACCAAATCTCAAATTTTCAAGTTAAGTTATATTTTCAAATTATAATTTAACCATTTATTTACTTACACATTTTAACTCATAGAAAAATCACTGCACTTTATTTAAATAAAAAAATCCAAATTTAAGTCAAAATATCTTATTTTACATTTAAAAATACTTAAAATTTTCCAGAAAATATATATAATAACCACGGGTCTGTATAATATTTTCTAACCTAAGTCAAGTGATACGGATAATATATCATTTCAATCCGTAATTTACAAAGAAAAATCCGGGTTCTATCATTTCAAACCCGCAATCCCAAGTAAAAACAAATACAATAAAAATCACTCGAGCCTATCATTTCAGCCCATAATGATTTTTCCTTATTCTAATGTCCGTTCGGGTATGTATCATTTCAACCCATAGTGATAGGGAACTTGCAGTGTGAGAAACAGTAAATAAATGAACAGTGGAACATATAATATCATATCAGATGATGCAACAAATATATAAACAGAATTTAACATCATATAATCATATCACAGGCATATATGAACATATCAATATAATATTTTTTTTTACAGTTCAAATGCAATTGTTTCACAATTATATAAGTACGAATGTCTAGAGTGAATAACTCACCTCTAAAGCTAGAGATCCAAATCAAACACAAGACAAACAACCCCCGAAAGCACGATAATGCACGAATCAGATATGAGTGGATGGAGAGCCACGATCAGGATCTTGTAACAACCAAAATATATAACATACATAAGAATATAATTTACAAAAGAATATAAACCAAAACAATGAACAAATCAGGATCAAAAGAACAATCATTGGTTAACCAATGCAAGTGGCTCGGCTACAACCCAAAATGGCTTGACCATGTCTAGTAGTGCTCAGAATGGTTCAGATCTGAGGTAAATGGTTCGGCCTAGGTAAGCATACGAAGAGAGGTGGAGTTACAAAGCAAGGAATGTAAAGGGTCAAGACAAAAGGGGTGTTTGGTTGCACCTAGGCTTGGTCCAATGTTCAAGCATGGCTCGGCCATGTATGTTTAGGTCAAGTGGTGCATAGGGTACGGCAAGGCAAGGGTCTGGTCATGGCAAGCAAGAGGTGGTGGTTGAAATAGGTGTGGAGGCCGAGGAAAAAATAGGTGATGGGGATGGTTAAGGTGGTCGGCTATGTGCTTTGTTTGGAGTTTTTGTGGTGGAAGTTCAACTTGGTGGCCACGGAAGTGACTGGCCAGAGGAGGAGGGATGTTGGCCATGGAAGATGAGGAGGAGGAGGTGATGGTGGTGGTCGGTGAAGGTGTGGATGGGGTAGTGGCCGAGCAACATGAAGAAGAACAACAAAAAAAATCAAAAATGAAAAAAAAAGAATAAGGAAGAAGGAAGCCATGAGAACTTACATTTTTTTTCTCAAGAATGAAGTGAACGTGAGAATGAGATGTGGGAAGGTTTTTTGTACGTGAAGTGATAATTATTAGAGGAGTTTTTACACGGCTAATCAAGTGGAAGAAACGGTCTAGCAATCAATGTTTTAAACGGCAAGAGAAAATGAAGGGATTTAATTCCTATTAAATAAAAAGAAACAAATGGAACAAAAAAAATGAGATGGGATACTTCCTTTTTTCACGTGAATTGATAGGTATGCACGGCTATGGTAGGAATTCAAAGAGGACAAGCAGATAAAGCAAGAAATAAACCAATTGTAACCTATGCCAAATTAAATCAAAGTAACATACGTCAAATAAATTTGTTTCCTAGCCATTAGTTACAAGATATATATATATACAAAGAAACATTCAATAAATAAAAATAAAGTTTATACAAACTTTAAATAAAAGATTAGAATTATAAAAAAAATTAAATTTTCAAAATTCCAAATAAAAGTCAAAGTTTGACAAAATATAAATTTTCAGAAAATGTTTATTTTAATTATACTTGGAAATAAAAATGGAAACAAAAATCCAAATACATTGGAAAAATTCCAACTTTCAATTTAAAATGATTTAAAAGTCAAAGGTTTCAAATAAAAATAAATTTAAAATATTTACAAAAATTTTGGGTTGTTACACCCTCCCCCACTCAAAACTTTTCGTCCTCGAAAAGGAACGAAACAAGGAAAACAAAGGAAAGATCAGGTAGAAAAGCAAAAGTACCTGAAACAAACAATTCTGGATTCGAAGCACGCATGCTCTCCTCTGTCTCCCAAGTACAATCCCGGTCATCAGTACTCCATTGCACTTTGACCAAGTTGACAGATTTCCTTTTTAGCTGCTTCGTACCTCGATCGACGATACGAAGTGGATTCCTCTCAACAGTCAGATTAGGCTCAATATCCAAACTATCAAGAGTAGAAGGCTGGACAATAAGAGATGGATCATGCAGATAGCGACGAAGATGAGAAACGTGGAATACATTATGCACTCTAGAAAACTTCTCAGGCAAATCCAGACGATATGCTAAAGAACCAATCCTTTCCAAGATACGGAAAGGCCCAACAAACCTAGGAGCAAGCTTCCCTCTACGACCAAACCGAATCACATTCCTTAAGGGAGAGACCTTAAGGAAAACCAAATCACCAACAGAAAACTCCAAACTCCTTCTATGCCTATCAGCGTACTTCTTCTACCTATCCTGAGCAATCCTCATCTTCTTCTTAATCTCCTCAACCTTCTCTGAAGCTTCCAAAATCATATCAGGACCAAGAACCAAACGATTACCGGATTCAATCCAGCAAGATGAGGATATACAAGATCGTCCGTAAAGAGCAACAAATGGAGACATCTTAATACTAGCCTGAATAAAAGACAGAATGAGGTAGATAAAAGATTAAGAAAGATTCAAAATAAAAGATTGAGATTATACCTGATAACTATTGTTATATGTAAATTCGACAAGATGGAGATGATCTTCCCAAGATCCTCCATAATCAAGCACACAAGCACGAAGAAGATCCTCTAGAATCTGATTCACCCTTTCCGTTTGACCGTCGGTCTGTGGATGGTAAGCAGTGCTCAGATTCAGATGAGTACCCAAAGATTCCTGAAAAGCTTTCCAAAACTGACTGGTAAAGATAGGATCACGATCACAAACAATACTGAGAGGGACACCATGGAGACGAACAATATCCCTCATATAGATCTCAGACAAGCTATTAGTAGAACGAGTAGACTTGACCGGAATGAAATGAGCGGACTTGGTCAGTCTATCTACAATAACCCAAATACTCTCATTACCCCTCCTAGTCCTCGGTAATCCACCAATAAAATCCATAGAAACTTGTTCCCATTTCCAATTGGGAATCTCAAGGGGCTGCAATAATCCAGGGGTCTTCTGATGATCTGCCTTGACTTGCTGAAAAGTCGCACACCTACTAACAAAAATGGATATATCACACCTCATACCTCTCCACCAATACAACTTCTTCATATCCTGATACATCTTCGTCAGTCCTGGATGAATAGAAAGTCTGGATCGATGATTTTCCCGAAGTAACTCATGTCTCAATCCATCAACATTCGAGACACAAATCCTATTATTAATCCTCAAAATACTGATCTGAGCTCCACTGCCATCAAGACTACTACCTCCAACCCTACTACGAACATTCTCCTTAATAAGCCTAAGCATCTGATCCTCATCCTGCTTGGCCATGATACGATCCAAAAGAGGAGAAGAAACAACTAGCTGACACAACATAGCCTTCTTCCGACTCAAAGCATCTGCCACAACATTAGCTTTCCCAGGGTTATAGTTGATGTCAAGGTCATAAGAAGTAAGGAACTCTAACCACCTAACTTGTCTCTGATTCAAATCTTTCTACGTGAAAATATACTTCAAAGACTGATGATCTGTGAAAAGCTCAAACTTAGCTCCCAAAAGATTTAAAGCTTCAAAGCAAAAACCACAGCAAGCAATTCCAAATCATGAGCAGCATAATTAGCTTCATGGGTCTTCAACTGACGACTGGCATAAGCAATGACCTTCCCATCCTGCATCAGAATAGCTCCCAAACCTTCACGACAAGCATCAGTGTATACCATTAATCCCACACTTCCATTTGGAACGGTAAGAACTGGTGCGGAAGTAAGCTTGTGCTTTAACTCACTAAATGCAGCCTTACACTTATCATCCCATATAAACTTAGCATTCTTTCGAGTCAAAGCGGTGAGAGGTGCAGCAATCCGAGAAAAATTCTCAATGAATCTCCGATAATAACCGGCAAGGCCCAGAAAACTACGAATATCAGTTGGAGTCCTAGGAGTTTCCCAATCCTGCACAGAATAGGGATAAATAAGGACAACCAGAAAGATAGAATAAATTAGCAAAGAGAGAAGAGAGAAAGGCTTACATTGATCGCAACGATCTTGACTGGATCAACAGAAACTCCATTACCAGAAACAATATGTCCAAGAATTCGGACTTCATCCTTCCAGAAATGGCATTTAGAAAATTTAGCCTTCAACTGATGATTTCTAAGAGTCTCAAGAACAGATCTCAAATGCGACTCATGTTCTTCCTCAGACTTAGAGAAAATGAGAATATCATCAATAAAGACTAGAACAAATTTATTAAGCACATCACGAAAAACACGGTTCATCAAATCAACAAAGAAAGCTGGGGCATTAGTCAAACAAAAAGGCATGACTAACCATTCATAAAAACCATTCTCAGTACGGAAAGAAGTCTTGGGAATACTTTCCTCAGCACTCTGAGCTGGTGAAAACCTATGGCAAGATCAAGCAAAGAGAAAACATTAGCACCATAAAGCTGATCGAACATATCATTGATGCGAGGCATTGGTTATCTATTTTTCATAGTGAGCTTGTTCAGCTCCTATAATCAACACACATCCTCAATGATCCATCGGACTTGGTGACGAAAACCACCGCTGCTCCCCATTCAAAGTGGTTAGGTCTGATCAGACCTTTGGAGAACAAGTCCTTAATTTGCTTCCTCAACTCAACCTTCTCACGGGGTGCCATTCTTCTAGGAGGAAGAACTACATGTCGAGCTCCAGGAATAAGATCAATGCGGAAATCGATTTCTTGCTTAGGAGGTAAAGTAGTGACTTCACCAAATACATCGGGATAAAGTTTGACCACACGAGTCGACTGAAGATCAACATGAGAAGAATCCAGAGAATAAATAAAGCTGCCAGCAAAATCATGGGGCATACTACACTCAATAACCAAAGGATTACCCCGATCATCCACAAGAGAAACAATTCGGGATTTACAAGAGATATGAGCATCATGCCTCTTAAGCCAATCACCTCCAAGCAACAAATCAAAAGCATCGAAACCAAGAACATAGAAATCACCAGAAAATTTATGGCCAGAAAAGAAGAGTCTCACTTGCTTACAAATTCTATTAAGGTTCGCGGGACCACCAATAGGATTTTTAACACACAAAGATTCAACAACATACATAGGAGAAAGGAGATGCTCAAACTTATCACAAAGATCCACAGAAATAAAACAATGCAAAGCTCCAGTATCAAATAAAACACGAACAGGATGATTAAATAAAGAAAAGGTGTCCTGGAGAGTACCTTGGTCATCACTAGGAGCAGGAGCAGGTGCAGGTGGAGCAGGTGAAGAAGCAGAGGTAACATCAAAAATACCAGACAGCTTGCCCTTCCGATACAAAAGGACAATCATTCTTGAAATGACCAGGCTGCAGACAGACATGACAGAGGTTGTTCATGGTATTCTGAGGTGGGGGAACAGCAGCACCAACTGGGGCAACTATTAGCATAGTGTCCCTTCTGATCACACTTGAAACAGGTATGGAAGATAGGTCGATAGGGTGCCTCTGAGAAGGAGAAGATGAAGATCCCAATCCTGGATGCCTGAGCCAATTCTTCTTCTGCTGATGAAAATTTGTCTTTCTCTTTTTATAATTAGCAGAGGAAGACTGATATGAAGGAGCACTAGCAACAGCAGGACCCTTGGAAGTAGGGTTCTCATAACGAATAGCCATATCCATAAGCTCGGTGAAAGTGCCATGAAATGAGACGATCATAGAACTCTAGGCGAGCTCCAACTATGAACTTCTCATTCTTCTTAAGTTGGATGTCAATAAGGCCAGGACCAAACTTGGAGAGTTCATTGAACTTTCGCTCATACTCAAAAAAGGACATGGTACCCTGCTTGAGATCCATAAACTCACGATAAAGCTGAGATTTCCCGGCTTCGGGCATCCATTTTGCCACAAAAGTCTCCCTGGAAAAGAGATAGATAAGCTTAAGATAGATTTTAAAGAGAAAAGCTGAACAGAACACAAGACAACACAAGAAGATACCTAAACTGATCCCAAGAAATGTCTGCCTCTACGGTTTGAGCTGTGACAGACTCGCACCAACCCAAAGCTGCTTCCTTCAACTGCCAAGCTGTCAACTGACGCTTCTGCGCATCAGTAATCTCCAAACCAGTAAAAATCCTATCAAGACTCCTCAACCACTGTTGAGCCTCTATGATGTTCTCAGATCCAGTAAACTTGGTACCACCAAGTTGAGTGAATTCCTTGCAAAGAGTAGTGAACCTGATGGGTGCAACAGGCTCGGGTACTGGGGCAATACCACGACCCCTACCTCTGGCATTCCTACGATTCATCCTGAAAAATCAAGAATGATTTTTTATGACAAAGGTAAAACAGAAAAACAAAGATAAGATTCAACTAGAAGTGGAAACCCTAATCAACGAATTCAAATAAACAAGATGGATTCGAAAGGAATGAAGTTAAGAAAATGCGATTTTAAAACAAGAAAATTTTATATCCAAATAACCTTTTTAAAATCATTTGAAAAACATTTTATACTTAAAAATACGTTCTCTCACAAAGAAATGATTCTAAGATTGATTTCACTCATTCTAGGGTATTTCTACCCTATCTCTAATGAGTTTTTGCTCCATAGGCTAAGGTTTGCATAAACCTGGCTCTGATACTAAATGTAACGACCCACTATTTTAGACCATTCAAATCGACAGTAAATCCACACATGTCAGACTTGAATAATACAAAACAATAGATTGTAAATAAATTTAGAGCAAATAAAACCAATCACAGAATCACAAACATAGAATATCAGAATAACTCGCAGCAGAAAATAAAATATATAGTGGTTCATGAAGCCACTACAATACATAGTCACAAAACAGATTCAAAATACATAGTCTGAAAAACAGATACAATAGAAGTCTGAATGCATAAGTATAGTAGAAATCCCAAATTCATATGTCACTAATACAAAGCCGACATAGAAATACTAAATGGAAATAGATAACAACTAAATAAAAGATGATCTCCAGCAGTCCTAGCTCCAGAAGGTGAAATCCAAAGCTGATACTCAAGCTGACCCGAGCGTAAAGCAAAACACAAACACTCGAGTAAGGACATACATACTTATACAATGTAAACCAACTCAAGTGAACTGTAATAAAAGGTACAAGTAACTTAAAGGATGCTTGGGACCGCCCATCCTCTAAGGATCCGTTAAACTATTTATTATGTAGTAATATTCGCTATTATAATAATGTCTAAAATAAATTTACTTTTAAATAGCATTAAGGCTTTACATTTTCCACCTTAACACATAATAGTCCCAGTAGTCTATCCAGTATCAGCATACCCCAGATCGGGAGCTACCCTCAATACTCCACAGGCTATGACACAAATCCAAACTCGTAGTAAAGCTCGATATGGTAGGTGACACGGCACAACTAGGCAATGCCAGGGTAGATATACCAATTACACATCCGGGCTGGTGGAAACGCATAGCAGCCAATACCGCCCACCTCGAGCCACACTCCCAAAATCAAGGGGTGCACCCAATCAATCACAAAAGTAATAGAATGGTATCCAAGAAGTGTGTCCGATCAGAGGTGCTACCTCATTGGCCCGTCAACCGCTCCTGTTTTAGCCACCTTATGCCAACTCACGGGAGTCAGGTCCACGTATATACCTCAATAGGATCGTCGCCACCATCCTACTTCATTCTGGAATCTCCACCGCGTACACAGTTGTTAAAGTGGTTTTCGATATCGACAGAGAGTATGTCCATATCCGATCCCGGTCTCTTTAACAACCAATTGTTATTATAACCCGTGGTTATTCTTTTCAAAATGGTTTATATTTCCAATCAAAATAATTCATTTAAACCATTTAAAAATGAAGTCATTATTCTTTCAAATCAAATATCCAATTCCAAAATTTTAGCATTTCTAAGTTCATTCATTTAATTACGACAATTTCAAAACATTGCAGTTTCAGAATAGCAGCACTTATAAAGTGTTACGGTAGATATAGTAGTATTTCAAAAACATTGTCAAAAATCAGAAACAGCAGCACTTACAAAGTGCTACAGTAGGTATATTAGTTTCAAAACAGTTCAGTTCAAAAAAGATAACATTTAAAACTGCTACAGTAGTTCAGTGTTCATTTGAAAATCTCTTCATTTTGGCAAACAGCAGCACTTACCATGTGCTACAGTAGCCCTTTACTTAGTTTATGATTTGTTTTTCTTTCAGCAACAGCAGCACTTATCAAGTGCTATAGTAGCCCTTTAGTTAATTTCTGATTTTAGTTTTCCTTCAGCAACAACAGCACTTATCAAGTGCTATAGTAGCCCTTTAATTAATTTCTGATTTTAGATTTCTTTTAGCAACCACAACACTTACCAAGTGCTGCAGTATCATTTACTTCAGATTTTAATTAGTTTCAGCAATGACAACATTTCTGAAGTGCTACCAATTCTAATTCCAGATTTATTATAAAATTTCAGAAATAAATAAACTTCGATTTTTAACCATTTAACTTATAAAATCATATTTTTTCACTTAAAAAATAGTCATTTGGATAACCTTTACTTATGATTTTATAAAATAAAATTTCATTAATAAATATCCAAATTTTTAACAATAATTCACTTATTAAATCAAAGTGCACTATTTTCTTGTTCTTTGTATTTTTAACAATTAACTTAACAATTTATTTTAAAATACCATTTCATAAATAAAACTTAATTTCCATTTATTTACTTAACTTAAACTTCCATTTCAAACCAAATCTCAAATTTTCAAGTTAAGTTATATTTTCAAATTATAATTTAACCATTTATTTACTTACACATTTTAACTCATAGAAAAATCACTACACTTTATTTAAATAAAAAATCCTAATTTAAGTCTGAATATCATATTTTACATTTAAAAATACTTAAAATTTCCAAAAAATATATATAATAACCACGGGTCTGTATAATATTTTCTAACCTAAGTCAAGTGAAACGGATAATATATCATTTCAATCCGTAATTTACAAAGAAAAATCTGGGTTATATCATTTCAAACCCGGAATCCCAAGTAAAAACACATACAATAAAAATCACTCGAGCCTATCATTTCAGCCCATAATGATTTTTCCTTATTCTAATGTTCGTTCGGGTATGTATCATTTCAACCCATAGTGATAGGGAACTTGCAGTGTGAGAAATAGTAAATAAATGAACAGTAGAACATATAATATCATATCAGATGATGTAACAGATATATAAACAAAATTTAACATCATATAATCATATCACAGGCATATATGAACATATCAATATAATATATAATTTTTTCATAGTTCACATGCAATTGTTTCACAATTATATAAGTACTAATGTCTAGAGTGAATAACTCACCTCTAAAGCTAGAGATCCAAATCAAACACAAGACAAACAACCCCCGAAAGCACGATAAAGCACGAATTAGATACGAGTGGATGGAGAGCCATGATCAGGATCTTGTAACAACCAAAATATGTAACATACATAAGAATAGAATTTACAAAAGAATATAAACCAAAACAATGAACAAATCTAGATCAAAAGAACAATCATTGGCTTATGCAAGTGGCTCGGCTACAACCCAAAATGGCTTGACCATGGTCTAGTAGTGCTTGACATGGTTAAGATCTGAGGTAAATGGTTCAGCCTAGGTAAGCATATGAAGAGAGGTAGAGTTACAAAGCAAGGAATGTAAAGGGTCAAGACAAAAGGGGTGTTTGGTTGCACCTAGGCTCGGTCCTATGTTCAAGCATGGCTCGGTCATGTATGTTTGGGTCAAGTGGTGCATAGGGTACGGCAAGGCAAGGGTCTGGTCATGGTAAGCAAGAGGTGGTGGTGGAAATAGGTGTGGAGGCCGAGGCAAAAATAGGTGATGGGGATGGTTAAGGTGGTCGGCTATGTGCTTTGTTTGGAGTTTTTGTGGTGGAAGTTCAACTTGGTGGCCACGGCAGTGACTGGCCAGAGGAGGAGGGATGTTGGCCGTGGAAGATGAGGAGGAGGAGGTGATGGTGGTGGTTGGTGAAGGTGTGTATGGGTTAGTGGCCGAGAAACATGAAGAAGAAGAACAACAACAAAAAAATCAAAAATGAAAAAAAAAGAATAAGGAAGAAGGAAGCCATGAGAACTTACATTTTTTTTCTCAAGAATGAAGTGAACGTGAGAATGAGATGTGGGAAGGTTTTTTGTACGTGAAGTGATAATTATTAGAGGAGTTTTTACACGGCTAATCAAGTGGAAGAAACGGTCAAGCAATCAATGTTTTAAACGACAAGAGAAAATGAAGGGATTTAATTCCTATTAAATAAAAAGAAACAAATGGAACAAAAAAAAGAGATGAGATACTTCCTTTTTTCACGTGAATTGATAGGTATGCACGGCTGGTAGGAATTCAAAGAGGACAAGCAAATAAAGCAAGAAATAAACCAGTTGTTACCTATGCCAATTAAATCAAAGTAACATACGTCAAATAAATTTGTTTCCTAGCCATTAATTACAAGATATATATATACAAAGAAACATTCAATAAATAAAAATAAAGTTTATACAAACTTCAAATAAAAGATTAGAATTATAAAAATAATTAAATTTTCAAAATTCCAAATAAAAGTCAAAGTTTTAAAAAATATAAATTTTCAGAAAATGTTTATTTTAATTATACTTGGAAATAAAAATGGAAACAAAAATCCAAATACATTGGAAAAATTCCAACTTTCAATTTAAAATGATTTAAAAGTCAAAGTTTTCAAATAAAAATAAATTTAAAATATTTACAAAAATTTTGGGTTGTTAAAGTTTCTAGTCATCTAGGGTGAACAATACATATCTGATCCTTACCCCTTGTTCGTTGATGCCCCATCCATGAATAATTGTCAAAATTATACTGATTAAATGGGCGTCTCCTCCTCAGATTATGGCTTAGTCGGTAGCATGCATTCCATAATAAAATCTTCTAGTTCTTTTCATTTGATGCTTTCCTCGGGCAGTAGAAGATATTGTACTGACTAAGTTCCATTTCCTATTTGAGCAAGCGACCCGATGTCTCTGGCTTCTGTAGTATTTGCTTCAGCAGTTTATCTATGAGGACTTTGATTGGATGCGCTTGAAAGTATGGCCCCAATTTCCTTGTTGTAAGGAGCAGGTTGTAAGCTAACTTTTCAATGACTGAGTAATTGAGCTCTTCCCCAGACAAGCGCTTGCTTATGAAGTATATTTGTCTCTGGGTTCCTTCATCTACTCAAACCACTGCAGCACTAACAGCTTTATCAATTAAAACTAAATATACATATAAGTCATTCACCTATTACCAGTTTTGAGAGTATAGGAGTACTGATCAGATGATCCTTTAGAGTTTGAAATTCAATTTGCGTTCCTCAAGTGTCGGCAGTTATCAGCATGGTGGCCGTTGGCTCTTTGGAAGCGGTAATAGGCTCCCCACTATTTTATTCTGCTTCTTTCCCATGTTTGGGACGTTGTAGGCCAATTTAGCTCTAATCATCTCATATATCTGACCAAGTGATGGATGGGGGAGTTTTTGTGAAGTTAAATTCTCTCTCCCGCTTTGTAGGTGGATGGTATCCTTCTGCCCTCCTCCCTCTTTTTTTCATTGTGGGAGCAGAAGTTCTCTCAGATGAGGTAATTCTATGGCCCTGACTTCTTCCATTCTTATGTAGCCACTAGCCCTTTCATAAAAAGCCTTCATGGCATGGCTTCCTGTTGTTCTTATCCCATATGGTGGTGTTCCTTCTTATTCCATCTGTGCTTCTATCAGTTGCGCTTCTTCATAAGTCACCCCAATCCGAATCGCCTTGGATTGGAAGAATTTTCTAAAGTTGCATAAGCTTTCATTTTCGCCCTACTTTACGCAGAACACGGTGTTCACATTTTGGGAAGCCTCTACCCCCATTTTGAACCGTCTTAAGAATTCTGCGGCTAGCTATGGCCAAGAATGAACCTCCCTAGGACCATATCACGTAAACCACCTAGAAGCTTCCCCAGCCAGTTATATTGGGAATAGCTTGCACCTGGCCATTCTCCCAACATTAGAATGTCCATATATTACTCAAAAGTGCAAATATGGTCATTTGGTTTAGTAGTCTCATCAAATTTATCGATTGATTGGGCTTTGAAGTTATCGGGGAAGTCTGCCGCTATAATTGTTTCGCTAAACGGGGAAGAACCTTCTTCCCTTACCTCCTCTCTATTGTTCTATCGATAGAGTCTCGCCAACTGCTCTACGAGGGTTTTCAATTGATGGATCTCATCGTCCTTGAGGGTCCATTTGGGATGAGCCATTTTTTGTAGAGTGAAGTAACATCATCATCATCATCGAGTGCGGTTCATGCTGTCTTTTTAGGAGTAATGGTTTGATGTTCACAGACTTCGATTTGATTTGGGGAATGATTTGAATTTTGCCTTTGAGCTTGGTATATGTTTTTTAGACCAACATTACCATTCTCATTTCTGAGATTGTCGTTGTCACTCACACTGTAACGACCCGCTATTTTGGACCATTCAAATCGACAATAATCCACACATGTCAGACTTGAATAATGCAAAATAACAGATTGTAATAAAATTTGGAGCAAATAAAATCATCCACATAATCACAGACACATAATATTAGAAAAACTCGCAGCAGAAAATAAAATGAATAGTGGTTCATGAAGCCACTACAATACAGAGTCTCAAAAATAGATACAAAATATATAGTCTGAAAACAAATACAGTTCTGAAACAAGTACAGTAGATAATCCCCAATACATAAGTCTCTAATCCAAAAGCTGAAATAGATGAATAACTAGATAAGCAGAATCTCCAGCGATTCCTAGCTCTAGAAAGGTGAAATCCAAAGCTGTGAATACTCAGGCTGACCCGAGCATAAATAAAACACAAACACTCGAGTCAGGACATACATACTTATACAATGTAAACCGACTAAAGTGAACTGTAATAACAGGTACAGTAACTTAAAGAATGCTTGGGATCGCCCATTCTTTAACGATCCGTTAAACTATCTACTATGTAGTAGTATTCGCTATTATAATAATGTTTAATATAAAATAAACATACTTTTAAATAGCATTAAGGCTTTACATTTTCCACCTTAACACGTAATAGTCCCAGTAGTCTATCCAGTATTAGCATACTCCCAAAATGGGGGCTACCCTCGATACTCCACAGGCTATGGGAGAAATCACAACTTGAAGTAAAGCTCGATATTGTAGGTGACACGACACACAAGGCAATGCCAGGGTAGATATACCAATTATGCATCCGGACTGGTGATGACGCATAGCAGCAACTACCGACCACCTCGAACAACACTCCCAAATCAAGGGGTTCACCCAAATCAATCACAAAGTAATAGAATGGTATCGAAGAAGTGCGTCCGATCAGAGGTGCTACCTCATTAGCCCGAGAATTGCGCGTGTTTTAGCCACCTTATGCCAACTCACGGGAGTTGGGTCCACGTATATATCTTAGGATCGTCGCCACCATCCTACTTCATTCTGGAACTCCACCGCGCACACAGTTGTCAAAGTGGTTTTAGGTATCGACAGAGAGTATGTCCATATCCGATCCCAGTCTCTTTAACAACCAATCGTTATTATAACCCGTGGTTATAAATTTAAAACAGTTTATATTTCAAATCAAAATACTTCATTTAGACCATTAAAATTTAAAGTCATTATCCCATTAAATCAAATATCCAATTCCAAAAAATTTTGTCTTTTCTGAGTTCATTTATTCACTTAAAAACATTAAAACATTAAACTTCCAGCTTTCACAGCATTTAAAAAAGTGCTGCGGTAAGTTATATTTGAAAACAATTCAATTCAGCAAAGACAGCATTTATAAACTGCTGTAATAGTTCAGTTTTAAAGGAAAAATAGTTAAATTCAGAAAAGACATACAGAACTGCTGTAATAGTTCAGGGTTCAACTTAAAAGATTTAATTCAATTCAGCAAAGACAGCGTTTAAAAACTGCTGCAGTAATTCAATTATATTCAAAAATCACATTTCAGCCTACTGCAGCACTTAACAAGTGCTACAATAGCTCTTTCATTAGTTTATTTAAATTTAGTTCCTGCCACCACAGCACTTACCAAGTGCTGTCATAGCCCTTAGTTAAATTAGTCCTTTAGTTCATTTGTATCAACCACAGCACTTACAAAGTGTTCAGTATCATTTACTTCAGTTTTCAAGTTAAATTCAGAAACGATAGCATTTCTGAAGTGCTACTAAAAGAATTCTCAGATTTTAAATAAAATTCCAGCCATAAATAAACTTCAATTTAAATCATTTAAACTTATAAAAATCACATTTTTCCACATAAAAAATGTTCATTTAAATACCCTTTAACTTATGATTTTTATAAAGAAAGTTTTACAATAAAAATCAAATTTTCCAAAGTTTCACTTATTAAATTCAAGTGTACCATTTTTCCAATTTTTCATTTTAAACAATTTACTTTAACACTTAAATTTAAATTTCCATTTTCACAAATAAAACTAAATTTTCATTTTTATTTAATTAACTTAACTTCCATAAAAAAATCAAATCAAAATTTCCAACTTAAGTTATATTTAAATCACAAATTTTCTATTCATTTATTTAACATTTTTAACACATAGAAAAAATCAATTTAACTTTATTAAATCATTTTAAATCAAATTATCATATTTTTACATTTAAAAATACTTAAAAATTTCCAGAAACTTTATAAAATAACCACGGGTCTGTATATTATTTTCTAGCCTAAGTCAATGATACAGATAATATATCATTTCAATTCGTAATTTACAAAGAAAATCTGGGTTTTATCATTTCAAACCCGCAATCCCAAGTAAATAAAATAAATAAAAATCGCTCAGGCTTATCATTTCAGCCCATAATGATCTTTCCCTATTCTAAGGTCCGTTCGGGTATGTATCATTTCAACCCATAGTGATTCTATGCTACAGGGAACTTGCAGTGTGATAAACAGAATAGAATAAACAATAAAATAAAATAAAACATAACAGATGATGTGACAAGTTAATTACAGGGTTTAACATCATATAATTTACAACGCAGGCAGGTATAACATAATATAATTATTTCTACACTTTCACTTGTTATCAATTCACAATTATATAAGTATGAATGTCAGGTGTGATTACTCACCTCTTTGAAGCTAGAGATCAACTAAAACAAAAAGATCCACACACTGAGAAACACGAGAAGGCACGACAAGATTTGGGATGAGGTAACAACCAGATTTAGATATTGTAATTAAAATAAACAAAGCAAATATAAATACAATGCAAAATATTTTGGAACAAACTCGAAATAGAATTTATAGAAGACATCACCAAGCTTCCAAACAAATTTTTGCTTAACTTGCTCACACTATTGCTCGACCACAACACTATGTAGGTTCGGCCACACTTGACTTCAGGTTGAGATGGGTCTGGTTTGGGCTCACAAATGCATGGCTAAGTCAAGAATGCAAAGAGTTTGGGGTTACTAAAGGGAATACAAAGGGACAAGGCTAAACAAGTGGGGTTTGGATGCATCAATGGTCTCGGCCTATGGTCCTATGGTTCGGCCCAAAGCTGCTACAGGTCTGGACATGATGAAGTGGTGGTGTACTTTGCTGCTGGTGGTGGTTCATGGTGATGGCCGTGGTCATAGATGAAGGTAGTGGTGAAATAGTGGTCGGCTATGCATGTTTTTAAGGGTTTGACATTGTTTTGTGGAGTTTTGGGTCAAGGGAAGGTCATGGTCTCTACTGGTCAGAGGAGGGGGATGGTCTGAAGCAATGGATGGTGGGGAGGAAGGGATGGTGGTCGGTGGTGGTGATGGTGGAGGGGATGGGCGAGCAAGGCTAGAGGAAAAATCAAAGCAAAAATGGAAGAAAATCAATAGAAAAAGAATAAGAAAAGTAGAAAAAGAAGCCATTACCAAAGTTATTTTCTCAGATCTGAAATGATGGCCGAAAATTTGTGAATGAGAAAGTGTTTTCACATAAAAAAAGGAATAAAATTCACGGCAACAAATAAGGAATGAACGGCCAAAAATTTGGAGAAGCTATGGTAGGAAATCAAAGGGGTGGAAAGATATAAAGGCAAAAAATCAAACGTAATGAATGTCAATAATTAAAACATGTAACATATCTTAATTGATACGTTTCCTATATAATAAAGAAAGATGTATACAAGAAGCCTTTAAACCAAATAAATACAAGAAACGTTTAAATAAATACATTTAAAAGATATGCCTTTTAAAGCAATAACATATATATATATATATATATATATATTGGAACTTCTTTCCAAGAAATAAATAAGGGATCTAGATGTTTATAAAATGTTTTAAAATCAAATATACATATATAACTTGTCATGTTGCATAGGTAAACATAGATTTGAACATGACATGGCAAACAAATATTATTTATATAAATTAAAATAAACAATTTTTGTTAAATAAACAATTTACATACAATGGTTTAAAAAGCATAACTTTCACAATATTAATTGGATTTCAACGAAACAAAAAGCTGTATACTTAGAAATTTATTTACTTTCATAACAAAAGAAAAAATTCAAAAATTCAAACTTTTAAATTAAAAGTCAAAGTTTGACCATATTGACCAAAATTCACATTTCTGGAAAATATTCTATTTATTCATGTTTGGAATTATAATTCACATACAAATTAAAAATTTATATTTAAAATAATAAAATTTATCCATTTTAATAAATAAAATATATTTTTTAAATCAGGAAATTCAATTAAAAATAATTACAAAATACAAGGTTGTTACACTCTCCCCCACTCAAAACTTTTCGTCCTCGAAAAGGAACGAAAGAAGGAAACAAAGGAACAAAAGATAGCAAAGCAAAAGTACCTGAAACAAATAATTCTGGATTCGAAGCACGAATGTTCTCCTCCGTCTCCCAGGTACAGTCTCGATCATCAGTACTCCACTGTAGTTTGATCAGACTAACAGATTTCCTTCTTAGCTGCTTCGTACCTCTGTCGACAATACGAAGTGGCTTCCTCTCAACAATCAGATTAGGCTCAATATCCAAACTATCAAGAGCAGAAGGCTGAACAATAAGAGATGGATCATGCAGATAGCGACGAAGATGAGAAACGTGGAATACATTATGCACTCCAGAGAACTTCTCGGGCAAATCCAGACTATAAGCCAAAGAACCAATTCTTTCCACAATGCGGAAAGGACCAACAAACCTAGGAGAAAGCTTCCCTCTATGACCAAAGCGAATAACATTCCTTAAGGGAGAGACCTTAAGGAAAACCAAATCACCAACAGAAAACTCCAAACTCCGCCTACGCCTATCAGCATACTTCTTCTATCTATCCTAAGCAACTCTCATCTTCCTCCTAATCTCCTCAACTCTCTCAGAAGCCTCTAAAATATTCTCAGGACCAAGAACCAAACGATTATCGGGTTCAATCCAGCAAGATGGAGATCTACAAGGTCGTCCGTAAAGAGCAGCAAACGGAGACATTTTAATACTAGCCTGAATTCAAAGATAGAAATGAGATAGATAAAAGATTAGGATAAGATTAAAACAAAAGATAGAAATTTTACCTGATAACTATTGTTATAGGTGAATTCGACAAGGTGGAGATGATCTTTCCAAGATCCTCCAAAATCAAGCACACAAGCACGAAGAAGATCTTCTAGAATCCGATTCACCCTTTCCGTTTGACCGTCGGTCTGTGGATGGTAAGCAGTGCTCAGATTCAGACGAGTACCCAAAGAATCCTGAAAAAGCTTTCCAAAATTGACTAGTAAAGATAGGATCACGATCACAAACATATTGAGAGGAACACCATGGAGACGGACAATCTCCCTCATGTAAATCTCAGACAAACTAGAATCAGAACGGGTAGACTTGACCGGATTGAAATGAGCTGATTTGGTCAATCTATCCACAATAACCCAGATACTCTCATTACCCTTCCTAGTCCTCGGTAATCCATGAATGAAATCCATAGAAACCTGTTCCCACTTCCAATTGGGAATCTCAAGAGGCTGCAACAAACCAGGGGTCTTCTGATGATCTGCCTTGACTTGCTGACAAGTCGCACACCTACTAACAAAAATGGAAATATCTCGCCTCATACCTCTCCACCAATACAACTTCTTCATATCCTGATACATCTTTGTCACACCCGGATGAATAGAAAGTCTGGACTGATGATTCTCCCGAAGTAACTCCTGTCTCAATCCATCAACATTCGGGACACAAATCCTATTATTAATCCTCAACACACCTTTATCATCTATCTGAGCACCACTTCCATCAAGACTATTACCTCCAACTATACTTTGAACATTCTCCTTAATCAATCTAAGCATCTGATCTTCATCCTGCTTAGCCATGATACGATCCACAAGAGAAGAAGAAACAACAAGCTGACACAACATAGCCTTCTTCCGACTCAAAGCATCTGCCACAACATTAGCTTTCCCAGGGGTATAGTTGATGTCGAGGTCATAAGAAGCTAGAAACTCTAACCACCTAACTTGTCTCTGGTTCAAATCCTTTTGAGTGAAATATATCTCAAAGACTGATGATATGTGAAAAGCTCAAACTTAGTACCCAAAAGATGATGTCTCCAAAGCTTCAAAGCAAAAACAACAGCAAGCAACTATAAATCATGGGCAGCATAATTGGCTTCATGGGTCTTCAACTGACGACTAGCATAAGCAATCACCTTACTATCCTGCATCAGAACAGCTCCCAAACTTTCACGACAAGCATCAGTGTATACCGTTAATCCCTCATTTCCATTTGGAATGGTAAGGACTGGTGCGGAAGTAAGCTTGTGCTTTAACTCACTGAATGCAGTCTTACACTCATCACTCCAAATAAACTTAGCATTCTTTCGAGTCAAAGCGGTGAGAGGTGCAGCAATCCGAGCAAAATTCTCAATGAATCTCCAGTAATAACCGGCAAGGCCCAGAAAACTATGGGTATCAGTAGGAGTCTTAGGAGTTTCCCAATCCTGCACAGAATAGGGATAAATAAGGACGACCAGAAAGATAGGATAAATTGAATGAAACAAGGAAAGAGAAGGGAAGAAAGGCTTACATTGATCGCAGCGATCTTGACTGGATCAAAAGAAACTCCATTACCAGAAACAATATGCCCGAGGAATCGGACTTCATCCTTCCAGAAATGGCATTTAGAAAATTTAGCCTTCAATTGATGATTTCGAAGAGTCTCAAGAACAGATTTCAAATGTGACTCATGCTCTTCTTCAGACTTAGAGAAAATGAGAATATTATCAACAAAGACTAAAACAAATTTATTAAGCACATCACGAAAAACACGATTCATCAAATCAACAAAGAAAGCAGGAGCATTAGTCAAACCGAAAGGCATGACTAACCATTCAAAGAATCCATTCTCAGTACGGAAATCAGTCTTGGGAATGCTTTCCTCAGCAACTCTGAGCTGGTGAAAACCTGAGGAAAGATCAAGCTGAGAGAAAATGGTGGCACCATAAAGCTGATTAAACATATCATTGATGCGAGGCATTGGATATCTGTTTTTCATAGTGAGCTTGTTCAGCTCCCTATAATCAACCCACATCCGGAGAGAACCATCGGACTTGGTGACGAAAACCACCGCTGCTCCCTATTCTGAATAGCTAGGTCTGATCAGACCCTTGGAAGACAAGTCCTTAATTTGCTTCCCTAACTCAACCTTCTCGCGGGGTGCCATTCTTCTAGGAGGAAGAACTACAGGTCGAGCTCCAGGAATAAGATCAATACAGAAATCGATTTCCCGCTTAGGAGGTAAAGTAGTGACTTCACCAAATACATCGGGATAGAGTTTGACTACACGAGTCGACTGAAGATCAACAGGAGAATGATCCAGAGAATAGATAAAGCTACCAGCATAATCATGAGGCATACGACACTGAATAATCAAAGAATTACCCCGATCATCCTCAAGGGAAACAGTTCAGGATTTACAAGAGATACGGGGATCATGATTTCTTAACCAATCATCTCCAAGCAATAAATCAAAAGTATCAAAACCAAGAATATAGAAATCACCACTAAAGCGATGATCAGAATGGAGGAGTTTCACTCCTCTACAAATCCCACTAAGGTTTGCGGGACCCCCAATAGGATTAGAAACCCATAAAGAAACAGAAGCATACTCAGGAGAAAGGCGATGCTCAAACTTATCACAAATAGCCATAGAAATAAAACTATGCGAAGCTCCAGTATCAAATAAAACACGAACATGATGCTGAAATAAATAAAAGGTTCCCTGAAGAGTACCTTGATCATCACTAGGAGCAGGAGAAGAAGCAGAGGTAACAGCAAAAACACCAGATGGCTTGCCCTTTTGATACAAAGGATAGTCATTCTTAAAATGACCAGGCTAAAGGCAGATATGACAAAGATTGTTCCTGGTACTCTGAGGTGGAGGAACAATAGCACTAACTGAAGTAGGGAAACTATTAGCATAGTGTCCCTTCTAATCACACTTGAAGCAGGTAATGGTAGATAGGTCAATAGGGTGCCTCTGAGAAGGAGAAGATGATGAAGATCCCAAACCCGGATTCTTGAGCCAATTCTTCTTCTGTTGGTGGAAATTGGGCTTTCTCTTCTTAGAATTAGCAGAGGAAGACTGAGATGCAGGAGCACTAGCAACAGCAGGACCCTTAGAAGTAGGGTTCTCATAACGAATAGCCATATCCATAAGCTCAGTAAAAGTGCCATGAACATGTGAAATAAGACGATCATAGAACTCTGGGCGAGCTCCAGCTATGAACTTCTCATTTTTATTAAGCTGAGTGTCAATAAGACCAGGACCAAACTTGAAAATTTCGTTGAACTTCCGCTCATACTCAGAAAAAGACATGGTACCCTGCTTGAGATCCATGAATTCTCGATAAAGCTGAGATTTCCCGGCTTCGGGCATCCATTTTGCCACAAAAGCCTCCCTAGAAAGAAGATACAGAACAAAACTTAAGATAGATTCAAAAGGAAAGAAATGGGGAAAAATTCAAGATAACACAAAGGATACCTGAACTGCTCCCACGAAATATCACCCTCGTTAGTGTGAGCTGTAACAGACTCCCACCAATCTAAGGCTGACTCTTGCAGCTACCAAGCTGCTAACTGACGCCTCTGGGCATTAGTAATCTCAAGACCAGTAAAGATCCTCTATAAACTCCGTAACCATTGCCGGGCTTCGATAATGCTCTCTGAACCGGTGAACTTAGTACCACCGAGCTGAGAGAATTCCTTACAGAGAACAGTAAACCTAATAGGTGCAGCTGGTTGAGGAGCTGGGGCAGTACCACGACCCCTACCTCTAGCATTTCCATGATTCATCCTGAAAATATCCAGAATGAATTTTAGGACAAAGGTACAGAGAAGACAAAAATAAGATAAGATAAGATAAATTCACTTGGATGAATATCCTAATAAAAGAAATTTCTAACAAGGTAGATACAAAAAGAAGGATGTTTAGAAAATTGCTTTTAAAACAAGAAAATTTTAAAAATTCTTTGAAAAATCATTTTATACTTTGAAAATACGTTCTCTCACAAAGAAATGATTCTGAGGTTGATTTCACTCATTCTAGGGCATTTCTACCCTATCTCTAATGAGTTATTGCTCCATAGGCTAAGGTTTGCCTAAAAACCTAGCTCTAATACCAAATGTAATGACCCGCTATTTTGGACCATTTAAATAGACAATAATCCACACATATCAGACTTGAATAATGCAAAATAACAGATTGTAATAAAATTTTGAGCAAATAAAATCATCCACAGAATCACAAACACATAATATCAGAATAACTCGTAGCGGAAAATAAAATAAATAGTGGTTCCTGAAGCCACTACAATACAAAGTCTCAAAAATAGATACAAAATATATAGTCTGAAAACAAATACAGTTCTGAAACAAGTACAGTAGATAATCCCAAATACGTAAGTCTCTAATCCAAAAGCTGAAATAGAACAACTGAAACTGAAATAGATGAATAACTAGATAAGCAGAATCTCCAGCGATTCCTAGCTCCAGAAAGGTGAAATCCAAAGCTGTGAATACTCAGGCTGACCCGAGCGTAAATAAAACACAAACACTCGAGTCAGGATATACATACTTATACAATGTAAACCAACTCAAGTGAACTGTAATAACAGCTACAGTAACTTGAAGAATGCTTGGGATCACCCATTCTTTAAGGATCCGTTAAACTATCTACTATGTAGTAGTATTCGCTATTATAATAATGTCTAATATAAAATAAACATACTTTTAAATAGCATTAAGGCTTTACATTTTCCACCTTAACACGTAATAGTCCCAGTAGTCTATCCAGTACTAGCATACTCCCAAAATGGGGGCTACCCTCGATACTCCTCAGGCTACGGGAGAAATCACAACTCGTAGTAAAGCTCGATATTGTAGGTGACACGGCACACAAGGCAATGCCAGGGTAGATATACCAATTACGCATCTGGACTGTTAGTGACGCATAGCAGCCACTATCGCCCACCTCGAACAACACTCCCAAATCAAGGGGTGCACCCAAATCAATCACAAAGTAATAGAATGGTATCGAAGAAGTGCGTCCGATCAGAGGTGCTACCTCATTGGCCCGAGAATCGCTCCTGTTTTAGCCACCTTATGCCTACTCACGGGAGTTGGCTCCACGTATATACCTTAGGATCGTCGCCACCATCCTAATTCATTCTAGAACTCCACCGCATACACAGTTGTCAAAGTGGTTTTCGGTATCGACAGAGAGTATGTCCATATCCGATCCCGGTCTCTTTAACAACCAATCGTTATTATAACCCGTGGTTATAAATTTAAAACATTTTATATTTCAAATCAAAATACTTCATTTAGACTCTTAAAATTTAAAGTCATTGTCCCTTTAAATCAAATATTCAATTGCCAAAAATTTAGTCTTTTCTGAGTTCATTTATTCACTTAAAACATTAAAACATTAAAATTCCAGCTTTCACACCATTTAAAAAAGTGTTGTGGTAGGTTATATTTGAAAACAATTCAATTTAGCAAAAACAACATTTATAAACTGCTGTAATAGTTCAGTTTTAAAGGAAAAATAGTTAAATTCGGAAAAGACGGCATTTACAGAAATGCTGTAATAGTTCAGGGTTCAACTTAAAAGATTTAATTCAATTCAGCAAAGACAGCGTTTAAAAACTGCTGCAGTAGTTCAATTATATTCAAAAATCACATTTCAGCCTACTGTAGCACTTAACAAGTGCTACAATAGCTCTTCCAATAATTTCAGTTTAAATTTAGTTTCTGCCACCACAGCACTTACCAAGTGATGTCATAGCACTTAGTTAAATTAGTCCTTTACTTCATTTGTATCAACCACAGCACTTACAAAGTGCTGCAGTATCATTTACTTCAGTTTTTTCAAGTTAAATTCAGAAACGACTGAAGTGCTACTAAAAGAATTTCCAGATTTTAAATAAAATTCCAGCCATAAATAAACTTCAATTTAAATCATTTAAACTTATAAAAATCACATTTTTCCACATAAAAAATGTTCATTTAAATACCCTTTAACTTATGATTTTTATAAAGAAAGTTTTACAATAAAAATCAAATTTTCCAAAGTTTCACTTATTAAATTCAAGTGTACCATTTTTCCAATTTTTCATTTTAAACAATTTACTTTAACACTTAAATTTCCATTTTCACAAATAAAACTAAATTTTCATTTTTATTTAATTAACTTAACTTCCATAAAAAAATCAAATCAAAATTTCCAATTTAAGTTATATTTAAATCACAATTTTTCTATTCATTTATTTAACATTTTTAACACATAGAAAAAAAATCAATTTAACTTTATTAAATCATTTTAAATTCAATTTAAATCAAATTATCATATTTTTACATTTAGAAATACTTAAAAATTTCCTGAAACTTTATAAAATAACCACGGGTATATATAATATTTTCTAGCCTAAGTCAAGTTATACGGATAATATATCATTTCGATCCGTAATTTACAAAGAAAATCCGGGTTTTATCATTTCAAACCCGCAATCCCAAGTAAATAAAATAAATAAAACTCGCTCAGGCTTATCATTTCAGCCCATAACGATCTTTCCCTATTCTAAGGTCCATTCGGGTATGTATCATTTCAACCCATAGTGATTCTATTCTATAGGGAACTTGCAGTGTGATAAACAGAATAGAATAAACAGTAAAATAAAATAAAAAATAACAGATGATGTGACAAGTTAATTACAGGGTTTAACATCATATAATTTATAACACAGGCAGATATAACATAATATAATTATTTCTACACTTTCACTTGTTATCAATTCACAGTTATATAAGTATGAATGTCAGGTGTGATTACTCACCTTTTTGAAGCTAGAGATCAACTAAAACGGATCCACACACTGAGAAACACGAGAAGGCACGACAAGATTTGGGATGAGGTAACAACCAGATTTAGATCTTGTAATTAAAATAAACAAAGCAAATATAAATACAATGCAAAATATTTTGGAACAAACTTGAAATAGAATTTATAGAAGACATCACCAAGCTTCCAAACAAATTTTTGCTTGACTTGCTCACACTATTGCTCGACCACAACACTATATAGGTTCGTCCACACCTGACTTCAGGTTGAGATGGGTCTGGTTTGGGCTCACAAATGTATGGCTAAGTCAAGAATGCAAAGAGTTTGGGGTTACTAAAGGGAATACAAAGGGACAAGGCTAAACAAGTGGGGTTTGGATGCATCTATGGTCTCGGCCTATGGTCCTATGGTTCGGCCCAAAGCTGCTACAGGTCTGGAATGATGAAGTGGTGGTGTACTTTGCTGGTGGTGGTGGTTCATGGTGATGGCCGTGGTCATTGATGAAGGTAGTGGTGAAATAGTGGCCAGCTATGCATGTTTTTAAGGGTTTGACATTGTTTTGTGGAGTTTTGGGTCAAGGGAAGGTCATGGTCTCTACTGGTCAGAGGAGGGGGATGGTCTAAAGCCGTGGATGGTGGGGAGGAAGGGATGGTGGTCGGTGGTGGTGATGGTGGAGGGGATGGCCGAGCAAGGCTAGAGGAAAAATCAAAGCAAAAATGGAAGAAAATCAATAGAAAAGGAATAAGAAAGGTAGAAAAAGAAGCCATTACCAAAGTTATTTTCTCAGATCTGAAATGATGGCCGAAAATTTGTGAATGAGAAAATGTTTTTACGTGAAAAAAAGGAATAAAAGTCACGGCAACAAATAAGGAATGAACGGCCAAAAATTTGGAGAAGCTATGGTAGGAAATCAAAGGGGTGGAAAGATATAAAGGCAAAAAATCAAACGTAACGAATGTCAATAATTAAAATAGGTAACGTATCTTAATTGATACGTTTCCTATATAATAAAGAAAGATGTATACAAGAAGCCTTCTAAACCAAATAAATACAAGAAACGTTTAAATAAATACATTTAAAAGATATGCCTTTTAAAGCAATAACATATATATTGAAACTTCTTTCCAAGAAATAAATAAGGGATCAAGATGTTTATAAAATGTTTTAAAATCAAATATACATATATAACATGTCATGTTGCACATGTAAACATAGATTTGAACATGACATGGCAAACAAATATTATTTATATAAATTAAAATAAACAATTTTTGTTAAATAAAAAATTTACATACAATGGTTTAAAAAGCATAACATTCACAATATTAATCGGATTTCAACGAAACAAAAAGCAGTATACTTAGAAATTTATTTACTTTCATAATAAAAGGAAAAAAATTCAAAAATTCAAACTTGTAAACTTTTAAATTAAAAGTCAAAGTTTGACCATATTGACCAAAATTCACATTTCTGGAAAATATTCTATTTATTCATGTTTGGAATTATAATTCACATACAAATCAAAAATTTATATTTAAAATAACAAAATTTATCCATTTTAATAAATAAAATAAAGTTCTTAAATCAGGAAATTCAATTAAAAATAATTACAAAATACATGGTTGTTACACACACGCTACATAATCATGTAGTTGGTTAATAATGGCCGTGAGCTATGGAAGGCTAAAGGGAAATTGGTTTAAAGGTGGGATATTGGGCCATGGATCTCTCTAGCACTACACCATACCAGCCGTTTCGCAACTCCAGAAGGTGGAAAATTTGCAACGGCTTTAAGCCGTTGCTATTAAGCAACGGTTAAAGTCCATTGCAAAATCTTATAATACGGCTCATAGCCGTTCTAAATTTTGGAACGGCTCTTACCCGAACTAAATTTGTAGTATAGCCTTCCATACCCCTGTTCCCAACTAGCTACGCCCTTTACTTTTATTATCCACTTCGATCAAAAAAGGAAAAAAGCGATAATATTTTCAGATCATCTCGAATTCGAATTCGTCGGCTTTCGTCATATCATCTCGAATTTCCAGATCTAGATTTCGTCAGATCTGAAGAAATAGTAATTCCAGAAAAATTCTTGGTTTTCAATTCAGGTAATCGTTATCACAGTAATCAAAAATGAATCGACACACTTGAAATTATTTCTTCTTACTAGTTTTCACATGACTGAGACTGAGGAATGATCGTTAGTGGTTCTGTAGAGGTAAGGGTTTGATTTTGGTCGAGAGTTGTTCTCAATTTTTTTTAGTGGTATCAGTGATTGGATGGAGTTTGTTGTGAGAAGTAGAGGAAGTTGTGGAGGCAGCAGTTTGATTGGACTGGAGGCGGTGTCGGAGTCGATGGGTTCGGGTCACTTTGATTAGTTATCGTGGATTTTGAGTGTTGTTGATGGCATGAGGAGCAGAAGTGGCGATTAAGGAAGTGAGAGGGAGTGAGGAAGTGATTAGGAGATGTAGTCATGGTAAAAGTGTGGATGGTTTTGCGATGACAGTATTTGGTTGTTAAGCAGCATTTGATTGTGGACAGTGGTAGTAGGGGGAGGTAATTATGAGATGGCAAGTGGCGAGGCAGTAGAATGGTTTGAGATGTTGATATGGTTGTTGTAGGATGGTTATAATTGTATGGCTGTTGTATGAGATGTGGTGAATGTAGTGACTATCACTACAGGGAAGGATAGGTGGTGGTTGGTTAGGAAGTATGATGAATGTGTTAAAGGCAAGGATGGATGTGTATGTGTATAGTGCAGAAGTTGATATGGCGACTGTTGGTAGTGATTAGGTATTGGCTGCTGGAGTTGCAGTAGTCGTCAGAGGAAGGCAGGGGAAGTTTGGAGAGGCTGTTGCGAAGTTGTATAATGTTGGAAGAGGCATGTTTTGCTGTGATGAGGTGGTTGTCTGTTGGTGGATGATGATGTAGAGAAAGTGGGGATGTAGCAATTTTGTTTGGGTCCGAGGGGAATATGAATGATAGTTGAAGTGTGTGAATCGGCTATGGGGTGAAGTAAGTATGGAAGGTTTGGACGACAAGATGATGATTGAAGTGTGATTGTGCAGGCTATAGGCAAAGGGTGAAATGTTGTATGTATGATGGATGAAATGTAGCAAGGTGGTTGCTGGACATGTTATGCAGTTTTGGTTGTGAGAATGTTGAAGGCAGAAGATTTTGTTTGTTGTTTCAGGGAGAAATTTGTACGGAAGTGATACGTACAACGCCAAAATCAAACACTTACCTCTACAGAACCACTAACAATCATTTCTCAGTCATTGGTTTGTTGATCTTAATTTTAGTAAGAAAAAAATTCACATGTTTTCAAAGAGAATCACCTGGTATTGCAGTTTCTTGCTTGAGAAACATGTAAAAGGAATATGAACTAATAAAGCATCTGACGAGCTTACACTATAACCACAAGCGCACAGCCTAAAATGTATATTAATTCTTCGAATTTCTATTTCAATACTCACACTAATTTTATTTGTACTCAAGTTCATGAATTGGTTCATATATTATGTACAATGTAGAATAGCTCAGTAATGCCTTTTGCCAAACTTAGGCAAGAGCTTTGATACATATTGAAGAATGCTAGCTATTTTAAGATAGAATTTTGTTGTTTTTTTCTTCATTATTTCGTTCAAGTCAACTCACATATGTGTGTTAACTTGCATGTGGAATTTTTCTTTATTGGTCACAGGTCAACTATGATTGGTAGGCTTTAATATGTTTGCTTACAAACAGGCTTAACGCGTTCACATTAAACAAAGTTTCGGTAGTCATATACCACTGTAAATACATTTTATGTACATTGTATTGGTAACTGGGTTAATTAAATAAGAATGTAGGTGTACGCAGTGATAACAGTTAAATTTCGGCTTCGATGTTCAAGAGACTATGTGTAATTAAGTATTGTATGTATATATATCCATCATGCAATCTCCTATCCATACATCTACGCAATACTTTTAGATTGTTTACGACCATTGATAACCTTGGCATAGGTGTTGAGTAAGAGAGTTTGGGTTCATTTTCCATGACGCTCAAATGAGAATTTATCTTCGTTTAATGATGATGCGTGCCATCCTGCCTTGTGTTGTTGGGAAGGTATGAAGTGTTTGGAGCTAGGGTTAAAGGGATGTCTCTAGTCATTCCTGTCAAAATTTAACCCAACCTTTCAGTGCGACCATTTTAATCCAATTTTAATATATTAGGCCTTAGGAAATTTAATTAATTTTAGTACTCTGCCAAAACCCGTTTTAATGTGCACAGTCTTGTTTGTATACACAGGCAGTTTGTAGAGGAGTGAAAGTGAGGCACTATGTAAAAGTTGTAAAAATTAAAAGGAAATGTAAATTGTAAAAAAAGTGAAAAATTGTAAAAAAAATCTTTCAATGTGTTTTATGTCAGGTTTAAGGTTTTTTTACCAAAATGTTGTATATATTTTAGTTGGCAGATCAATATGCCTTCAAGTATAGATAAAGAGTGGATGAAAGAAGCCGATCAAAGAACCCCACGATATATGGAAGGAGTGCAGAAGTTTATTGATTTTGTTGTAGAAAATGGTGGCAATAAGGAAATCTATTCTTGTCCTTGCACACAGTGCAAAAATATGAAAATGAAAATTAAATTAGATGAAATTCATTTTCATCTGCTTAGATGGGGAATTGTCCAATCATATACTGTTTGGCATTTTCATGGGGAAGAGTCAGCAATGAACCAAAAACAACCTGTTAGTCAAGCCATAAGTAACGATGACTCTGAACTTCCTAGGATGGAAGATCTGGTCAATGATGCTGATAGATTTCATCAATTGCAACCTACAAGTTTGTTGCTGGATAATATTGGGGATTCGCCTACGGTTGATGTTGATTGGCAGGCCAATCAAAGCAAGAAGTATAAATCACTTTTTGATAATGTGAAAGAGCCATTGTATCCTTCATGTCCAAAAGGAATAAAAAAATTGTATTTCGTCGTCAAGCTGAATAACTTGAAAACCCAGTATGGCTTTTCCGACAATGGTGTGACTGCACTCCTAGAATTCATAAAGGAATTACTTCCTGAAGGTAACACACTACCGACAAAGTATCACGACATGAAGAAGATGATTAAGCAAGTTGGTATGGATTACAAAACTTATGATGCGTGCATTAATGACTGCATTTTGTATTGGAAGGATGATGCAAATAGAGTTTTTTGTCCAGTTTGCAAACAATCAAGATATAAAACAACATTCAACGAAGAGAAAAGAGCTGCCAAAGTACCTCAAAAGACGTTGAGACATTTCCCTCTAATTCCTAGGCTGAGGAGTTTGTATACTATACCATGGATAGCAGATGCTATGACTTGGCATGGTCGTGCCAAGTCTAATTCAGACGTAATGTGTCACCCATGTGATACTTCTCAATGGCGAGCTGCAGATTCTTTTGACAAAACATTTGTTGTTGAATCACGAAATGTCACGCTTGGATTAGCAACGGATGGTTTTAATCCACATGCATCTCTAAGTAACTGTTATGGTTGTTGGCCAGTAGTTATAGTACCGTATAATCTTCCTCCATCCATGTGCATGAAAAGAGAGTTTTCAATGTTGACATTGTTGATTTCTGGACCAAAATAACCAGGAAAGGATATTGATGTTTATTTGCAACCGTTAATAGACGAGTTACAACTGTTATGGGAAGGAGTCGCTGCATTTGACTCATTTAATAATTTTGAGTTTACAATGAGAGCTAGGTTGTTGTGGGCAATTCATGATCATCCTGCACTTGGGACTTTATCGGGATGCACAACTCATGGCTATTTTGCATGTCCTACATGTGGGGAAGACACTTGTTCTTACTATCTTCGTGCAAGTAAGAAGATGTGTTACATGGGACATCGAAGATTTCTTCCTTTCAAACATAAGTTTCGAGACGAAAAAACAAACTTTGATAACAAACAAGAATATCGTCGTCCTCCATGGCCATTGACTGGTTATCAAGTTGAAGAGAAGGTAGCTAATATCAAGATGAAAGTTGGTAAAGACAAACTTGAAATCGGTCAAAAACGAAAAAAGAAAACCGATGAAGACGAAGTTGAGAATGTTCTTGCATGGTATAGGAGGTCCATCCTCTTTGATTTGCCATATTGGAAAGCAAATTTGGTCCGACATAATATTGATGTTATGCATACAGAGAAGAATGTCACTGAGCATCTAATTAGCACAATTATGAGTCATAAAGACAAGTCAAAAGACGACATCAATGCACGTAAGGATTTGAAAAACATGGGTATAAAACAAAAATTGTGGGTGAGTGAAGATCCTGAAAGAAATAAAGTAATCATACCAGATGCAACTTTCACCTTGAGCAAAGACGAAAGGCTACGATTTTGCACCATTTTGAAAAGCCTAAAAGTGCCTAGCAAATTATCTTCCAACTTCAATAACAATATGAACATCAATCCTCCTGAACTAACAAATATGAAGTCTCATGATTACCACGTCATAATGCAGCAATTACTTCCGGTATTGCTTCAGCATTCTTATCCATAACATAAGGATCTACGTAATGCTGTACATCGTATAAGTCTATTTTTAACATTTTATGCTCAAAGGTGATCAACAGAGAACATCTTTTAAAAGCAAAGACTAGTTTGGTAGAAGCAATTTGTATGTTTGAAAAATATTTTCCACCTGCATTTTTTGACATCAACATCCACCTTATGGTTCATTTAGCCGATGAAGCATTGATATGTGGTCCTGTTAGATATAGGTGGATGTATCCTTTTGAACGATAATTTACTAATCTTAGTTTTGTTCATCATCATTCGATTTAAATAGGTACTAGTTATTTGTAATCGATTTATATTCATAGGTTGATGAAAACATATAAAGGATACGTCTGCAACAAAAGATATATTGAAGGATGTATTGCAGGAGGATATATCGTACAGGAAGCTAGTCTTTACTACATGGAGTATATGCCAAAAGGAGGCGATGGCACACATAAACATACTCGTGAGGCTTTCTTAGACGAGGATGATGAATTTGCTGGTGAGATGCCTCTAGATAATGGTAAATACATAACCTTAACCTCGGAGCAGTTTGAACAAGTTCGTAGATGGGTCCTCAATAAGTATGATGGATTGGATGAATGGGAGAAGTAAGTTCCAAATAACTCCTGAATCTCCACCATTGTAAGTATATAAATGTTTTGAAATGTGTTTTTTGCAGGAAGTATAACATCTATGTGAAAATTACTAAATCTCAATCTCTAAATGGGATTTCATTCGTGGAAGATTGTCAAAGTTTTACTCTATGGTTACGTGGCGAGGTATATATTAAATCTTATTTAATATTTCACGCATACTTAAAGGTATCATACACCTTATTAATCATACTTTTCACATATTTTATTTTTTTAGTTGGTAAAAACAAACGATGTTGATTCAACTCTTTGGCGCCTTGTGAATGGGCCAAAGTTCAAGGCGCGCAGTTATATGAAGTACCAAGTAAATGGGTTTACATTTTCCCTGAAAAATTATGAAGAGCGGATGGTAACACAAGATAGTGGTGTATCTATGATAGCAATCACAAAATTTAGAGCCAGTGGGAAAGATAAAAATTATACAGAAGCTGAAACACTGTATTATGGAGTTATTCAGGAGATAATTGAGTTGGATTATATAGACTTCAAACAAACGGTTTTTTATTGTGATTGGGTAAAGGTCGAAGACAAGGTCAATGGTTGCAAGATTGATCCTGTTTCAAACTTGATTACAGTTAACTTAGGGAAATTGAAGACCAAAGATAGGATGAACGATGAGCCATTTATTCTTGCGTCAGAAGCGAGTCAAGTGTTCTACTCAAAAGATTTAAAAAATAGCAGATGGTTTGTGGTTTTACACACACCTAAGCGATTGACTACAATCATGGATGATCTTGAGTTTCCTACCGTCTATCAATCAGCCTTTGAAGTTAACAAAAAATTAGTAGATCTTACCAAATGCATATGTTAATATAAGATGTATTTCTTAATTGAATTGAGTGGAATTTCAAATGTGGCTGAATTTAGAATTTTTTGATTATGAATTTAGAATTTTTCATGTATCACTATTTAATTATTATTCTAAATTTTAGAAATTTGTTTGCTTAGGGCTATAAAATGACTTAAAGACATGGTGTTGCATGTGGTGATGGACAACAGAATATGTCGATAATCTTATTAATTCTATCATTACATCGTATAGCATTTCCATTTTCATTATCATTCAGGCGAGCTAATTGATAAGAATATAATGATACTGCAATAGTCACATATTGTTACGGGTAATGTTTGAATACTTCAGCTCATAAAGCCGATTGATAAGAATATAATGATATTGCAATAGTCACATATTATCATTCAGGCGAGCTAATTGATAAGAATATAATGATACTTAATCTATTCTATATTTACTTTTCTGACTTGCAAAAGTTTCATACTTCAGCTCATAAAGCTAACATTTACATTTTTACTATTTATATTTTTATATTCATAAATTGAAGCAACTTGTACTATTTATATTTTTATAATGCAAAGTGGAACTGCACCTAATATAATATATATAATATGTGTGTTGCTTGGATATTTGTGGGTATGTGCTGTGTGCGTGTGAGATTGGCAGATGTGGTGCAGTTGGTGTTTTGGTGTTTGCAGTTGGCTAAAACTGCAGTAAAAAGAGCAGTGAAAGTGAACAAATGCCTGTAACAAACACATGTAATGCAATGGAACCAAACTTCATTCCAATACTATTATGGTCTGTCCTTACCCCTAGTCAACATTCTTTTTTATTATATGTGAAGATAATGATCAAAAACTGAAAAAATGTTATTTGCATAACGTATTCTGTGAACTATTATGCTGTGAACTCATATATGTTTCTTTCTAAACACTTACAGCAACAATGTCAGAAGCCGCAGAAACGTCGATCCATTCAGTCGTGCATTCGTCAACTTCACAACCCGAGAAAGTTGAGAAAAATGCATATGGTGTTCCAGTTTCTGATAATGCTGGGAAAATAGGCAGTAGACTTGGTAAATTGGTACGAATTCATGTGCCGATATCATATGAAAGTTGGGATAAAGTACCCAACAAATGTAAAGATGACGTTTGGGCTGAATTTCGGGTAAGCCATTCTCTTTTTTTTCCAATAATTCTTTATATGCTGCAAACTGATATTTAACTTATCCATAAATAACAATTATATAAGGATACATAATAAGTTAATCATATACGTGCAAAGATGATTCCTGCTTGAAATTCTATCATTTTTTTGTAAAGGAATTCATTTATGAATTGACTCGATCAAATTTTGATGGATTTGTCACTATCGATGACAACAAAACATATAGAACTTTTATTTATCCCTTTTTTTGCAGAAACAAATTCATAATAAATACATATAAAAGTTATACAAACAAGGAATCATATATTTACGATTTTGTCAGCCCATTCAAATTACAAAAGATTATGCTGTGTAGCTTAAATATTTTTCATGCAAATTAAAAGGATGCCTCTGCAATATCCAAAATACCGATTACATTTGATCACTAACTTTCCCCTGCACATTCATTCTCTGCTCTGTAAAACCATACTGTCACCTGTGCATCTGTGCCACTGCCTACCATTTCCACCAAACATATACTTCCTTCCTCAAACATTCACCACCTGAAACCACTTCTGCTTGCAACAGAACGACAGACCATTCACCTCAACCAACTGAACTTTTCACAACCTCTGTGCATCTCATCCTTCTCTGTGCCACAAACATAAACTTCATTCATCACACTTATACAAACTATTGACAATAACTTATCCAGATCTCCAACACTTTCTGTTATCTGCAGCTACTTAACAACCATCCTCCAGACAACTCCACGCGTCTGCTTGCTACAAAATCACGGTCCATTTTTTTAATCTTTATGGATATGTTAACAGTTTTTATATATTTTCTTTTTAACGTATTTTTTATGTTCAATATATACAGACATTTTATGAGCTAGAGTCGGATACAAAAGAGTTGTATTTTAAAAAAATGTGCGAATCATTTAGAAGATACAAAAGTGAATTGAGGACAGGGTACTACGACAAATTTGATAATGATGAAGCTAGAAGGAAAAACTATCTGCCAAAAGTTAGCGTAGAAGATTGGGATGGATTCTTGAAAAAATGAAGCAAAACCCGACACACGCGAAAGAAGAGAGCTGGGCCAAAAAAAATAGATCACAGTACAATTATACTCATCACAGTGGTCGTACAAGTCACGCCGTAGTAGAACATAAAATGGTACATTTTTAATTTTTTGTTATTTCGTTGCATTTTACCATTTCGTTGCATCATTAGTTTTCTTGTGCAGACTAGAATATATGTAAAGTTACGGACTTTGTACTGTCATGTTCATCAATCATTGCAGTGTTATTGCTCGTTGTTCATATTTGTTGCCTATGAGATAACTAGGCTATGTTGGCCTCAAATTAAAACTGAGTTACACAAAATAAGTTAAAGCATTTACAACCATTTTTTTTAAATTTTGCAACTTCTCCCCTTTAAGTAATATTTTATATGGCATGAGCAAGCTTTTAGCACTAGAAATGACAAAATTGTTTACATATGACAAAATTCTTTAAATTGTTTCTAAATGGTTTCAAGCAAAATGATAACTTCAGCTGTTTACAAGCATATAAGCCATGCCTGCTGTTTGCACAAAAAATGGACAAACACCTCAAAGTCGTATGATTTAGTAGAGCTTATGTTGTTCTTAGCGATTTTGGAGGTTTATGCAAATATATGAAAAGCAGGGACTAAACTGTAAAAAGACACGCAAGTTTATAGTGGTTCAGCCAGAATGTGCCTACGTCCACTTTATATGTTATTTCACTTCTCTAGTTTTGATTACAAGTACAAAGCTTTGATACGAGTAAAAGAAAGTTGTTTGAAGAGTTCCTTCCGTGCTTGAGCTCTCAAAACTTGTCCCCATTGTTGTACCCCTGCCCCTCTATTTATAGAGTGAGGTTGGGAGCAGGGGTCTTGGATGTATATAGCTGCTGGTGGGCCTGGGCTGATGCAATCTGGCCTGGCACACCTTGGTTCGGCATCCCATGGTTCGGTGGTAGGAGTGCGATGGTTTGGACCGGTAATGCTTGGTCCAGGGGTTTGGTTCGGTGAGGTTGGTCCGGTGGTTGGTTTGGTGAGGCCGGATGTAGCTTGGTTCGGTGGTTGGTTTGGTGAGGCCGGATGTAGCTTGGTTCGGTGGTTGGTTTGGTGAGGCCGGATGTAGCTTGGTTCGGTGGTTGGTTTGGTGAGGCCGGATGTAGCTTGGTTCGGGGGTACTTGGTTGAATCTCGGTTCGGTAGAAGGAGTAGTGTTGTGTGTAGGGTTGGACCGGTGAGCTGATGCGGTCCGGTGGGAGACGGGATGTGGTTGGTTCGGTCATGAGTCTTGGAGGAGAGTTTGGACTTGCTTTTTGGTTTGGTGGTAGAAATGCACACAACACTTGCCCCCCAAAGTAGGGCATGTGCGTGCACATGGCGTGCTTTGCTTTAAGTTTGGAGGAGCTTTCCTCCGGTTTTCATTACCGAGCCAACCGGTCCGGTAGTCCACCTTCGTCTATAAGTAGAGGCCTTGTGCCACCGTTATTCCCTACCAAGTGTAACAGCCAAACCAGATCCCTCCCAGCCGAATCAACTTCTTTGCCGAATCACGTTTGGTTGCCGAATCATGTGAGTTAACCTTCTCTCGCCGAATGATTAGCGTTGGGAATACCGAATGAGTTTTCGTTTTGTATTGCCGAATGAACACGAAAGGTTTTCTAATGCCGAATGAACACGAAAGGCTTTTAATGCCGAAGGTTCCCTTGTATTGCCGAATGAGCTTGACATTTTAGTACCGAATGAACTTTATATCATACTACCGAATGGACTATTGACTTGTTGCATCTGCTCGCCGAATGAACTGTTGTATCGAGTGAACATGTGTTTCATACTTCGAATTTTTAAGCGAAATTCCAGATTACGCTGCTTGTATATTCTAACGATATACTTTTCCCATGTTTGCAGATAAATGTCTCGAAAAGTTGAAACCAGGTCAGATAAGAAGAAGTCTGGGGGCGAAGGAGAGTCCTCGGCCGTGCCCCCAGCTCAACCAGGATCGGAGCGTCATGGGCCCGCCCCAAGGTCATTAGTGGATGGACATGGTCCCCAGGAGCTGCTGGATTCCCCGCCTGACTGCTTTCCTAGCTCTCTCAAAGAGGAGCAGCTCGATGTTATATCTCGTTCCTTTGGGATCGATAGAGCCCTCATGCTGTTGCCGGGCCCAGGAGTCATGCCATACAATCCTCCCGAAGGGTACTTTGCTTTTAGTAGGTACCATTGTATGTGTGGTGCTATCCCGCCTCTCAATGCTTGGGTAGTCAGCTTCCTCACGTATCTAAAGGTGGCCCCATTCCAGCTTCAGCCCAACTCTTATGCCATACTGGCGAGCCTTTTCGTCATCTTTCAGAGGAAGTACGGGCGCTCTCCTTCCAACCGGGAGATTCGGTACTTATATAATTTGAGAGGCTACAAGAAAGGATCCCCATACATTAGCTTGGAGTCAGCCGTGACCTTCAAACCGGTCTTGGATCTGTACTCTAAATTCAGCATGTTCAAGAAAGAGTGGTTCTTTGTTAGGGACGAATCCGTTTCAATCCGGCGCTTTACCTCTAGATGTAAGTTGATGCTTTTACTTATAATTTCTATTCCGATTGTGATGCTTCTTCTCATACTTTCTCATTTTTGCTAGCGACAGGTGGCTTTCCGGTTGTGGAGACCGACCGCCTGGTTCAGACGGCGGCTGAGATAGAAGCCATTCTTGGGAAATATAGATCATCTGCCTTCTTGATTAGAAATGCGATTCTTCTGGAATATAACCTAATCCTTCCGCAGCAGTCTGTAGTTAAGTTGAGGGAAACGGCGGAGGAGAGGGCGGCTGCTCAGACCAAGGAGGGTGTTACGGCAGAGGGTAGCAAGAGGAAACCTTTCACAAAACCTCCAGCTGTCGGAGGTAAGAAACTCAAGAAATCGGACGGTCCTTCCCCCAGCAATTGTCCACTTACCCGGGAGGAGGAAGACATAGAGGAGGAACGAGGCGAGGGTGGAGATGGTCGGGATGGTGACAAAGGTGGCGATGGCGTCGGGGCCCTACTTCCTGGGCAAGCGGGCGAGATTCAGGAGTGGACGGATGATGCGTTCCACCAGGCTTTTGAGGGGTTGGATGAGGATCCGGCTTTGGAAGAGAAGACCGGGAAGGCAGACAAAGCCGGGACTGGTGCAAGTGAGTCTTCTCCGACCATTCCAGCCAAGGTGGCTCCGACGACTCTAGGTGAACTCTTGACTCCTGCATGCTTCATTAATGATAGGGACTTAGGAATATTTTATGACCCGCTCCCGTCCTGGAATGAAATCCAGGACTTATTGCAGTATCCCACTCCTTCCCAGGGTTTGTACAACCACAGCTGTGTTTCTTTTCCTTTTTTAACTTGTAATTTACCGCGTTTCTCGAATCGTATAGTAATGTAAGATTGTGACACTTGTTCTTTATATCAGGAGCAGGCAAGACGCCCAAAGCTTCAGACCTTCGACACAGGCTTGAGCAATATAAACTTTCCAAAATTTCTGCTAAGCCGAAGCCCTCAACCCAACGCTCCGGGGATGTAGTCGGATACCGTCCTCTTCTTGGGGTCATCGAAGAGGGTATTCAGCAGAGGAAGAGGAGTCATCCTTTATCCGAAACTTCGCCCGGTCCTCAGCCTCCGGCTCAGCCTATTCATGATATTACTGAGGAGGGTAGCGAGTTTGTACCTTCTCCGCACCCGTCCGGAAACCCTTCTGTTATTCATATCGACCGTCCCGACTTGGCCCGTAATCCATTTGCGGGTCATCCTGATCTGGATCCAAGTTCTCATGATATTACTTTTGACGAAGTCACTGGCGAACACCTTCTCCCCCGTAACCCCATGGTACGAGTACTTGATGAAGCCAAGTCCTTAGATCTCGATCTACTCACTACTCGTATAGTCACTATGGGAGACGAGGCCAAAGCTAATATTGATCGGGTGGCAGAGGAGACCAAGAAGCTGATGGGGCATCATGCTCGGCTGGTTAAGGCCGGAGAGGAGATTGGGAGCGCCAATATCCGACTTCGATTGGTGGTTTCGGATCAGGCCAAACAGCTTGCGGATCAGGCTATCCAGATTTCTCAGCATGAGGCTGCTACTGGGCGACTAAGGAAAACCATGGAAGAGGCCAGTCGGGCCGAATTGCGGAAAATGGAAGCTGCTTGCAAAGAGCGGATTGACATGGCTATTGCCACGGTGGATGAGGTTCGGAGAGCGGATCTCGAGCAGGTGGAGGAATTGTCCGAGAAACTTGAGGCTGCAGAGCTTGCTCAAGCTAAGTTGAGGGAAGAGATGGAGGTGATGCGGAGGTCCCTTCAGGCTGATTGCTCGAGATACAGATTGGAGAGAGACGCTGCCGTCGAAAGGTTGTCGGCTTTCGATGCCCGGATGAGGGAGTTTGAGGAGAATGAGGGAATGATGGATGACATGCTCCAGGACATGTACTTCCGAACTTGGAAGCAGGGCAATCTCTCTTGGATGGATGATTATCCCAGGGTCATGGCCAAGATCTATCTTCGGGCTTTGGAGGAGGCTAAGGCTGATGCAGATAAAGAGGGTGGAACGGTCTTCAGTATGGATGTGGTCACTGCCCAGTTCACCAAGGAGGAGAAAGTGGCGGTAAAGGAGGGTATGCGGCTGCTTGCTGCTGAAGAGGCAGGTGTGCAGGTAGAGGATGACGACCAGGACGGTCAAGAAGCAGGTGCTGGTAAGTCTTCCTTTCTAGTCTTTCCGTTAACTTGGTTACTCATCACTAATGAATCCTTTTTATGACCGGACAGGCGGGCAAAAGAGCAAGGACAAGACTTCGACGCAACCGGCTCCCTGATTGGACCTGGAAAATTCTTTTTGTAGGCTTGGCATTGTTGTATCTGTTAATCTTAAGACAGTAGAGTAACTTCTAAGTTGTAATTCTTGCTACTTGTAATAATCAACATTATTCTTGACGTGTAATTTTTTAACTTAAGCTGATTTTGTCGTTTCTTGAATATTTGTTGCTATTTTGACATATCGTATGAGAAATGTGGCTATGTATATTCTTGTAATTAAATTGTGTTTGATGTTAGACTCTGGTTCTACACCATGATTTTATGACTTGCAATATTAGCGTGTGGTGTGAACAAATTATAGTCATGTATTTGTACATAAAAGAAGAAAATACCGCCTTTCATGTTTTAATCGTAGATGGCAGTCTTGAATATCTCGTAGGACCGAGCATAGAATGTAGTCGAATGTCCTGCCACTGTGAGTCCCTATACCCATTGGCGAGTATCTCCTACTCTGTATCATGTACTATAGGGATTGTTATAGGGGATAGGAAAAAAAAAGCTTTTTAAGTAAAATTGAAATACGTGAAATAGTAAAACTTCCAATCACGGAAGGCCTTCGAGGTGGTTAAGTTCGTGGCAAACGGGTTTTGTAGTCACTTTCCCTAGCTGTGGGTCTTGGAGACATTTGTCACCCATCTTACGCCTCCGCGGGGAGTTAATTCTTTTTTACCACAGCCGCACTTAAGACACATCGGAGCCGAGATCGCGCACAGTAACTACCCGGGCCATTATGGCCCGTAATCGTGGGTATTATTCGATTTACTGTGGCCGGCTAGCGTGGGTGCCGATCGTCAACTGTGAACTGCCCCTGGCTGGCCACACCTTATGTTGGGGCTTATAGTCGGTTCACAGTTGCCGGCGAGCCTAACGCCGTAATGAGCTGCCTCGGCTATAGTCGGCCTTCTCGGTGGCTTATAATCGGCTCATTACAGTTGGCTTTAAGGGCCGTCGCGAGCAATGAGTTAACCCGCAGCAGAGGGATGCTGGAGCAAAAGTGTCTCATTGGCGAGGGCATAAATTCGCATAGTACCTGTTAGGTCTTGTCCAGGTGAAGTTGTGTTGTGGAGCGCTTTGAATAGAAGTGCTGTATACTCAGGATTTTGTTCAACAGAAAAGGATAAAGTTAACAAGCAGCCAAGATACAAAGGAACAAAAAAAAAAGACAAGGTTTTTTAAAGTGGTTCGGCACGAAAAGGCCTACGTCCACTGATTCTCTTTGTTAATTCACTTCATATGGGCAATACAAGTTAAGAAAAGTATCGACGGAGGTGTTGGATGTTCCATGCCCTCTGGAACACCTCTCCGTCCACTGTTGACAAAATATAGGCTCCGTTGTGGAGATCTTTATGAATCACATATGGTCCATCCCAGATTGGGTCTAGTGCTCCGGGGCGAGGGAAGATTCGCTTGAGGACAAGATCCCCTTCTTGTAAGGTACGATGCTTGACTTTGGAGTTGTATTGTGCTGCCACTTTTTGCTTGTGGGCTGCTGTTTTGAGGATTGCATCGTTTCTTCTCTCCTCGATTAGATCCAAAGACATGTGAAGGAGTTCTTCGTTCTCTTTTGGGTTATAGTGGATCCGACGATGGGAAGGCACAATAGTTTCAACTGGGAGCATAGCCTCCGATCCGTATGCCAAAGAGAAAGGAGTGTGCCCTGTCGATGTTCTGAAAGATGTGCGATAGGCCCATAGTGCCGTAGGAAGTTCATCCACCCAAGCGCCCTTTGACTTTTCGAGCTTCTTTTTTATTAGAGTTTTCAGAATTTTGTTGACCGCTTCGACTTGTCCGTTTGCCTGGGGATATGCTACGGATGAGAAGCTTTTATGAATTCTGTGTTCTTGGCACCAGTTGGCGAATTCCTCGCTGTCAAATTGAAGTCCATTGTCTGATATGATTTTGAGTGGGACTCCGTACCTGCACAGAACATTTTTGATCAAGAAGTTAATAACTTTTGCTGAAGATACTTTATTTAGAGGTTCCGCTTCCACCCATTTGGTGAAATAATCAACTGCCACTATAGCATATTTGGCCCCGCCTTGGCCCATTGGTAGCTCGCCGATTAAGTCAATTCCCCATATCGCGAAGGGCCAAGGGCTGGTCATCTGAGTAATCTCGGTTGTTGGTAGCCGAGGGATCTTAGCAAATTTTTGGCATCTGTCACACTTCTTGACGAAATCTAAGGCGTCCTTGCTTAAGGTGGGCCATAAATATCTGTATCGGAGTATCTTTTTTGCTAATGTTTGCCCCCCGGTGTGATCTCCACAGCTCCCCTGATGGATGTTGGATAAGATTTCCTTGGCTTCCCTTCCAGCGACACACCTTAACAATGGGTTGGAGAAACCGCGCCGATAGAGGATGTCTTCTTGTATCGTATAGCGGGACGCTTTCCTCAAGATTTTCTTGACTTCATTGCGCCCGTTGGGTAGTGTGCCACCTTGTAGGTAGTCTCGGATGGGAGTCATCCAAGTTGCTTCTTCGGCTGCGGCTATCAGATTCACTTGTTCAAAACTCGGGACCGTTTGCTTTGAGATGGTTACTGCCCCGAAGATGGCGATGTCTCTCATACTCGCTTGCTTCGCCAATTCGTCGGCCTCTTGGTTCTCTTCCCGAGGGATGTGTTTGACTAAGTACTGATCCAATCGGCTGAGAAGCAACTTGGTCTTCTTTAGATATGCGATGAGTCGTTCCTTTCGAGCTTGGAATTCCCCTAGTATTTGATTAACAATAAGTTGAGAATCGCTGTGAAGACACAAAGAATTGGCTCCGATTTCTATGGCAATTTCTAGTCCAGCTATCACTGCTTCATATTCTGCATCGTTGTTGGTGGCAGCGAACTCCAACCTTATAGCATAGTGCAGTTTATTTCCCTTGGGAGTGATTATTACCACACCTGCCCCCGAGCCTTGTTCGTTAGATGCACCGTCCACAAAGAGATTCCACTTGATATCTTCCGTTATTTCCAGTTGCTCCTTATCCTCGTTGGTAGTGAATTCTGCAATGAAATCAGCCATGGCTTGTCCCTTGATGGCGGTGCGAGGGTGATAGGTGATATCATATTGACTCAGCTCAATACACCATTTAAGTAGTCGCCCGGAAGTGTCGGGACGATGGAGTACCTGCCTCAGTGGTTGATCGGTCAGAACTTTGATGGAATGGGATTGGAAGTAGTGACGTAGTTTTCGTGAAGTGATTAGTAAACAGTATGCTAACTTTTCAAGCTTAGGATATCTGACTTCTGCCCCAGTAAACCTTTTACTGACGAAGTAAACTGGTCGTTGCGTGCGGTTGTCTTCCCTTACCAAGGCAGCGCTTAGAGCATGAGATGACACATCAAGGTATAGGTATAATTCTTCGCCTTCGCTTGGGGTCGAGAGTACCGGTGGTTTCTGGAGGTGTTCGATTAGGTTAAGGAAAGCGGTTAAGCATTCGTCCGTCCATTCGAACTTTCCTTTATCTTTCTTTAGAGCTTCGAAAAAGGGGACGCACTTGTCCGTTGCTTTGGAGATGAATCGGCTTAGGGCAGCCACTTTTCCATTTAGGCTTTGCATTTCCTTTCGGGTGGAAGGTATTTTGATGTTCCTTAATGCTCGGACTTGTTCAGGGTTTGCTTCTATCCCTCGGGCATGGACGATGAATCCTAAGAATTTTCCCGATGACACTCCGAAGGAGCACTTTAGTGGATTCAACTTCATTCCATACTGTCGAAGTACCTGGAACATTTCGCCTAGGTGGCTTACGTGATCTTTGGCTTTCCGTGATTTTACCAGCATGTCGTCTACATATACTTCCATTGTTCGTCCTATTAGCCCTGCGAACATCTTGTTGATGAGGCGCTGGTAGGTGGCTCCTGCATTTTTAAGTCCGAAGGGCATCACTTTGTAGCAGTATAAACCCCGGTCGGTGATGAAACTAGTGTGGTCTTGGTCGGGAGCATGCATAGGAATTTGGTTATATCCTGAGTATGCATCCATAAAAGACAGGAGTTCGTGCCCGGCTGTGCTGTCTACAAGTTGGTCGATTCTGGGAAGCGGGAAGCAATCCTTTGGGCAGGCGTCGTTTAGGTTGGAGAAGTCAATGCAGGTCCGCCACTTCCCATTAGCCTTCTTTACTAGTACCGGGTTGGCGATCCATTCTGGGTAAATAGCTTCTCGTATGAAGTCATTGGCGAGTAGATTCTTTACTTCTTCATCGAGGGCTGCTGATCGCTCTGCCCCCATACTTCTCTTTTTTTGTTTTACAGGCGCCTTGGTAGGATCAATGTTTAATACGTGGCACGCTATGTCGGGGGAGATTCCGGTCATGTTAGCGTGTGACCAAGCGAATACATCCGAGTTGTGGCGGAGAAAATCAATGAGTTGTTCCTTCAATTCAGCTTTCAGCTGGGACCCAATTTTCAGTAGCCTACTTGAGTCGTGCTTGTCTACAGATATAAACTCCATAGCCTCTGCAGGCTCGGCGGTGGCCTCCTCCTCTTTGTCCCTAGGGTCTAATTCGTTGAAAGGGTCGCTGGTGTATCGAAGAGGAGGGGCTTTCTTTAGTTGCTATGCTTCAAGGTTTTTTGTGCAGAGGGCAATCTCTACACCTTTCCCCTTATCTTTCTTGTGGTTGTTACGAAGTTCGGTTATATAGCAGTCTCGTGCAATATCCTGGTCTCCTTCCACTTCCCCTACCCCATTGTCTGTTGGAAATTTCATTTTCAGGCACCATGGGGCTAGGACAATCTGGAAGTCAGACAAGGCTGGTCTTCCTAAGAAGGCGTTGTAGGCCGAATGATTTTCTACCAACACAAACGTTTGTTTCCTTACAACGGAGCGGGGATGGCTTCCAATCTCAACAAAGAGGTCCAGCTGCCCGAGGGGCATCTTCGCATCCCCAGTGAAACCGTGTAGTGGTTTATCGCAGGGAGATACATCCTTCATTGATAGCTTCATTTTGTCGAATGCGTGTTTGAACAGGATATTTACAGAGCTTCCAGTGTCTACCAGGATTCGGTAAACTTCGGCGGGACCGAGTCGGGCAGAGATAACCATGGGATCCATGTGAGGGTACTGTCTTCCTTCTAGGTCGCGTTTACTGAATGTGATGTCATCACTTTCTTTCCGCTTTGAGTGGCGCTCTTCTATAACCGTATTGACACAGTCTCTATTGTCTCTAAGCGACTTCCCGTATCTTTCCATCTCTCTCCAACTTCTGTCTGCGATGTGCGGACCTCCTGAGATGGTATGGACCACTATCTTCTCTTGACTAGAGCTGCTAGCGTTGCGGTTTCCTCTGTCGGTCCCTGGTGAGGGTAGCCTTGGGTTTCCATTGGCAGGAGCTGGAGTTCTGTCTTGACTTTTTACATAACGCTCCAGTTTCTTCCTTCTGATGTGTTACTCAATCAGATCTCGGAGATGATGGCATTCGTTGGTATCATGTCCGTGAGATTCGTGGAAGCGGCAGAATTTTCCAGACTTCTGTGCGTTATCTGATTCCTTCTTGTATGGTGGGCGTTTATATCTAACTTCGCCTTGGGTGGCAAGGAAGATATTTTCGACGGTCTCGTTCAAAGGGGTGTAAGTGTCGAATCTTGGTCCTGGCCGATATAGGCGCTTTTCTACCTCCTTCGCCCCCAGACTTCTTCTTATCTGACCTGGTTTCAACTTTTCGAGACATTTATCTGCAAACATGGGAAAAGTATATCGTTAGAATATACAAGCAGCGTAATCTGGAATTTCGCTTAAAAATTCGAAGTATGAAACACATGTTCACTCGATACAACAGTTCATTCGGCGAGCAGATGCAACAAGTCAATAGTCCATTCGGTAGTATGATATAAAGTTCATTCGGTACTAAAATGTCAAGCTCATTCGGCAATACAAGGGAACCTTCGGCATTAAAAGCCTTTCGTGTTCATTCGGCATCAGAAAACCTTTCGTGTTCATTCGGCAATACAAAACGAAAACTCATTCGGTATTCCCAACGCTAATCATTCGGCGAGAGAAGGTTAACTCACATGATTCGGCAACCAAACGTGATTCGGCAAAGAAGTTGATTCGGCTGGGAGGGATCTGGTTTGGCTGTTACACTTGGTAGGGAATAACGGTGGCACAAGGCCTCTACTTATAGACGAAGGTGGACTACCGGACCGGTTGGCTCGGTAATGAAAACCGGAGGAAAGCTCCTCCAAACTTAAAGCAAAGCACGCCATGTGCACGCACATGCCCTACTTTGGGGGGCAAGTGTTGTGTGCATTTCTACCACCAAACCAAAAAGCAAGTCCAAACTCTCCTCCAAGACTCATGACCGAACCAACCACATCCCGTCTCCCACCGGACCGCATCAGCTCACCGGTCCAACCCTACACACAACACTACTCCTTCTACCGAACCGAGATTCAACCAAGTACCCCCGAACCAAGCTACATCCGGCCTCACCAAACCAACCACCGAACCAAGCTACATCCGGCCTCACCAAACCAACCACCGAACCAAGCTACATCCGGCCTCACCAAACCAACCATCGAACCAAGCTACATCCAGCCTCACCAAACCAACCACCGGACCAACCTCACCGAACCAAACCCCCGGACCAAGCATTACCGGTCCAAACCATCGCACTCCTACCACCGAACCATGGGATGCCGAACCAAGGTGTGCCAGGCCAGATTGCATCAGCCTAGGCCCACCAGCAGCTATATACATCCAAGACCCCTGCTCCCAACCTCACTCTATAAATAGAGGGGCAGGGGTACAACAATGGGGACAAGTTTTGAGAGCTCAAGCACGGAAGGAACTCTTCAAACAACTTTCTTTTACTCGTATCAAAGCTTTGTACTTGTAATCAAAACTAGAGAAGTGAAATAACATATAAAGTGGACGTAGGCACATTCTGGCTGAACCACTATAAACTTGCGTGTCTTTTTACAGTTTAGTCCCTGCTTTTCATATATTTGCATAAACCTCCAAAATCGCTAAGAACAACATAAGCTCTACTAAATCATACGACTTTGAGGTGTTTGTCCATTTTTTGTGCAAACACCTGCCTCGGTTTTAAACTAAGGCAACTGCAGCCTCAGTTTAAAACTAAGCCCATTGTGCCTCGGTTTTAAATTGAGACTACCTCAATTTAAACTGAGGCCGTTGTGCCTCAGTTATGAACCGAGGCAATGCCCGCCTCCATTTAAAACATAGGCTATTTAAAACTTCATATTAAAGTTTTGCTGTTAAGAAAAATCGATGTTTCGGTTGCAGGCAATTGAAAATCCAGGAAAAGAAATCATAGGCCGTGAAGTGTGGGAGAAAACTCATACAAAAAAGGATGGCACCATATCAGATTCAAATTCTTCGTACTTTGTAAGTTAAAAAATATATTGTTTTAGATGATAAATTAAAAATCATTTACTATTATGACATATATGTTTACATGGTTTATCGGCCTATAACTTATATGCACGTAATATCTCAAGTATTATCATATTTTAGGGTAAAATTGCAAAAGCAAGGGAAACAGTCAATGACGACGAGGAAGAAGATATGCCATTGGATGAAGACATGTTGTCACAAGCGTTCGGTAAAGATAAAAGGGGCCGGACTCGAAGTGTTGGAACTATAATACCAAAGACACAAGTTAAAGCATCTACTATTCCACGTAAACAACCCAGAAGGAGTAAACAAGACTCAAATAGATTGGAAACAAGGATGGAGAAGGTGGAGGGTTCATTGGAGAATGTGAAGGGGACATTGAACACATTGGTCGACATATTAAAAGGATATGTGAAATAGATGCCAGACATTGCTTCCAACGAAGGAGGAAGTGGTGGGACACATCATGAAAGTGTTGGAAGAACGTCGAACAATGACGATGCTGCTAACCCACTTATTTCGCATGTTCAGGAATGTAACAACCCGTATATTTGGACCATTTAAATTGACAATAATCCACACATGTCAACTTAAATAATACAAAACACGAATCATTATGGGATTATGAATACATATATGTAAATGAGAATCAATACAACATCACAGACACAGAATAGTCACAGAATAATGCAGCGGAAAAGTACATCATCATAATAGTAGTTCATGAAGCTACTACAGGAATACAACAATGTCTCAACATAAAGTGACAATAGAAATACAAGATGTTCAATACATAAGTTCATCAAATACTAGAAAGGAAATAACTGATAAAGATAAATGCTAAGTCTTCAGCATCTTCAACCAACCTTGATCAGCAACTGGATAGCTTCAGACTGACCCGAGCATATACAAAAGAAACACTCGAGTCAGGACTCAAAATCTTATACAGGATAATCAGGTGCAAATAATAAAGTCCATAACTCAAAGATGAATTTGATACACATCTTTAAGGATCCGATAAACTATCTATATATACAATAGAATACGCTAAATAGATAAGGTCTAATCAGTAAAGTATGATATCAAAATAGCGTTAAGTCGTGGCCCATTCCACCCTTAACACATTTTTATTCCCAAAAGCATATACAAGACCGTAGTTTCCCCCAAAACCGGAAGTCACCAGAGGGCAATCCATATACTCAAGGTACAAAACACAACGTAGTGGTCGCGAATAGGATAATCGGTATGACAAGGTACATGAGGCGATACCAACTAGGATACTAGTAGTTGCCTGATCCGGACTGATGTTGAGCATAGCAGCTACTATCTCAACACCGCGAAACAACACTCCCAAATCAAGGGGTGCACCCAAATCGAATCACAAAAGTAATAGATATGGTATCGAAGAAGTGTGTCCGCTAGAGATGGCGATCCTCAATGGCCCGGCGCGGCTCCTGTTTTAGTCATGTCAGGGGTCATCCAAAATCGTTCTCTTTCTTCAGTCAACGCGTTCACCAAATCCATCCACTTCGTTCTGGATCAACACTCCACGTATATTAGTTATTAAAGTGGTTTTCGGTATCGACAGAGAGTATGTCCATATCTGATCCCGGTCTCTTTAATAACCACGTATTAATTACCCGATGGTCATTTAATATTAAAGTTTAAAACAAATCAAAGTCCAAAAGTCAAGTTGCAAGTTTGACTTTCAAAATTTGACACTTCACAATTTAATTTATTTCGAACATTTAAAATCATATTTCTAAATGAAATTTTAGTTCAAGCCCTTAGGTTAACAATACTTAAGTATTCAAGTTAAATTTTTATTCCTATTCCCATTCATCGTTACATTAAATTTAATCAAAACTTTGATTTAATCAATTTCAATGGCTAAATCAACTCCTTAACTTTAGTTGGTTTTACATTCCTTTAAGTCACTTTGTTACTTAATCTCAAATTAAATTTATAACAAATTCCAACTTTATTAATTTATCCAAATTAGATAAAATTTTGAATCTAATAAATTCAATTTATTAGATTCTAAAACTTGCTTATTCAAATCTCATTTAAATTAGATGTGTCAATCCGCTTATCTAATTAAATAGATTTATTAATCCGTTTCAATTTAATCCATTAATTCATTTCAATTAGGTCCACTTATTAATTCATTACAATTAAATCCGTTAATTTATTACAATTAAGTCCATTAATTTATTGCAATTAATCCTATTAATTTAATACCATGAAATCCATTGATTTATTTCAAATAAATCCACTTATTTATTACAATTAAACCCATTCATTTATTTCAATTAAATCCATTCATTTATTTCAATTAAATCCATTTCTTTATTACAATTAAATCCATTCATTCATTACCATTAAATCTATTCATTTACTACAATTAAACCTATTGTTTATTACAATTAAATCCATTCATTCATTACCATTAAATCTATTCATTTACTACAATTTAAATCTATTGTTTTATTACAATTAAATCCATAAATTTCGTTACTTATTTTCCAACAAATTTTTACTTTCATTTCTTAATTTCAAATGGATTTCAATTCCAAAATGATTTTGTTGACCAATCGGGTTTCTTATTTTAATTATCTATCCTAGGCCAAAGTTGTTCAATTTGGGTATTTATCATTTCAACCCAATACAATTAAATAAAACGAAGCATAGCAAAGGGAACTTGCAGTGTGATAACTGGGATGGTGTCAAAGTAAATAAACAATCAATAGTAACCATACATAACAATGTAACCGTTTATTTAAATAATCCTGAAATAATCGTATTTAATTTACATTTGTTATTTATGTAAATTAAATAAAATTATTCCTAGAATCCACACTATCATTTCATGCGGATTAAAGATCATTAAATTATAGGTTTTCACTTGGCGTTTATTATCAAATTATTACAGCAATCATACATTCAATGGTTCAAAGTATAACTGATCCTATTTCTACGTGTCGTTTTATTTAACATTTAAAGGGACAAGTTCAACATATATAATCTATTTTGAATTTTAGACTATCCTATATCAATTCCAATTTCATATTAATTATCACTTATATTAACAACCAAACATCACATAACAAATTTAATGTCATATTTATTTTCATATCTAACTTCAAATCACAATTTAACATCAATTATTTTAACATTCAAATTAATACCAATAACATATATCACTTGATTATCATAGCATAATAGATTGAGTCGTGAATGAAATATTCACCTTGCGTGGTTAGAGAAGATGACGGCGAAGCACGAAAATGAATGGACTAGAATAGACGACACAAGCACGAATACGAACTATAAATCAAACAAAAGGTTATTCAACAACAGCTTAATACGAGGTATATATATTGATTTGTAAATATATATAAACCATACCAACGACTAGATGTAAATAAGATGGATGGAAGACTAGATCGCTGAATTAGCCTCAACTGGAACTGCGCGGACAAAGCATAAATGAGTCCATAAGTTACAAATTATAACTGATATATAATTTCATCAAAAGAAGAACAAAATAAAATAAAATAAAATAAAAGGTAGCGGACGCGGAAGCGGGCTAAACGGGCTCGACGCGGCGAGTCGGAGTGGTCGAGGGTTGGCAGGCTGGTCGCTGGCGGGCGCGGGTGGCTGGGTTTGGTGAGCTCGAGTGGGGTCCGGCGGGTTCGGGTGGACTGGGCTAGGGCGGATTGGGTGGCAGGGCGAAGGCGCGGAGGCAGGGCCTGGGCTGGGCGGCGAAGGGCTGGGGATCTGGGAGCGGAGGCAGGCGGAAAAGCTGGTGGCAGTTGGGTCTGTTGGCTGGGCGGGCGAAGGCGAAGGGGACTGGGTAGGCGGGTTGCTGGGAAGTGGGTTCGAGCTGGCATGGGGCGGATCTGGGCAGGAGGCGGTGGGCGGGGCTGAGGGAAGTGGGACGGCGGAGGTAGGCCTGGGCGGGGAAGTGGGACAGGCGGAGGCAGGTCTGGGCTGGGCTGAGTGGGTACGGGCGGACTGGGGAAGGCGGAGGGTTGGGCAGGGCGGAGGGCAGGGGACGGGGTGGTGGGAGGCAGTGGGAGCGGGTTGGGGAACGGTAGGGCGGAGGCTGGTGGCTGGTGGGCAGCAGATGGTGAGGTTGGTGGGAGGCAGTGGGAGAAAAGCTGCTGTAAGAGGCTTGAAGAAAAAAGAAAATAAGATGTATAGAAGAGGAGAGAAGGCAGGTGGAATACGCACCAGAATGATTTTAGAGAATGCAAACCTACGAATTATGAACTTGCTTGTTTATATAAAGTGGTATTGGGATTTCAAAAGCCTAAATTTATTGTCACGGTAACCGAAAGGCTGTTGGGTTTCTAGGCAGCTGAATAGTCAAGGACCCTTAGAATTCTGAACTGAGTAGGTAATTGGGTACTGGTTTGGGCTGCGTAACGGACCAGTTTATAATCCGTTAAACAATTTATAATTTGCAGTGCCGAACTCCGATTGACACGAATAAATATACCATTTTGATCAGCACGATGAGGCGAACGCAACGGTATACAAATATCAGTGGTACGATTAAATTTATAAAATTCGAAATTTTCTATTGTAGAAAAATGCAGCAAAATTGCCGAAAAATAAGATCGAAGGAGCTGAAGATGTCCGAAATTTGAAAAACGAAAAATGACGTCTTGATCAGAAAATGGTTTAGAATTTTTCTATGTAAAAATATTCCGGTTCAGAAGATAAAAATTTTCGCGTTTAAAATGAACTGATGTGAAACAAACGCGAACGAAATTTACTGCGGTATTTTCCGACGAAACTTTTCTCATATCTATAACCATCTAGGCGCAATTTATAAACAAAGTTTGGACGCTAATTGAAATCGTAAGAAAGTTCCATAATTTTATGTTAAAACAATGGATTCAAAAATTTAAAATTGGGTGGGAATTTCAGGGTCGTTACATTCTCCCCCAGTCAAAACTTTTCGTCCTCGAAAAGAACGAGACAGTGAAGTAAGAATGGAGTAAACGGAAAAGTCAAGATAGATTTTTAATAAAATTTGATTTATACCTGAAATTAGTAGTTCGGGGTTTGAATCTCGAATGCTATCCTCAGTTTCCCAGGTGCAATCTCGCTCATCTGCACTCCATTGGACTTTTACGAGATTTATAGACTTCCTTCTTAGTTGCCTTGTTTCCCGATCGACTATCCGGAGTGGTCTTCTTTCGATAGTCAAATCTGGCTCAATATCTACTTCATCTAACTGAACAATTGGGATGGTCATGGATGGATCACGCACGACTTTCCGGAGGTGTGAAACATGGAATACGTTGTGCACGCCCTCAAACTTTTCTGGTAATGCAACTCTATAAGCTAATGTGCCAATTCTCTCGGTGATAGTAAATGGTCCGACAAATCTTGGAGCAAGCTTCCCTCTACGACCAAATCGAATAACATTCTTCAAAGGTGATATTTTCAGAAATACCTCATCCCCAACCTGGAATTCTAAATCTCTTCTACGCCTATCTGCATAGCTCTTCTGCCTATCCTGTGCGGTCTTCATCTTCCTTCTGATCTCATTAACCTTCTCGAATGCTTCCATAATCATATCTGGGCCAAGAACCAATCGATCACCAGGCTCAATCCAACAAGCTGGCGATTTGCATGGCCGTCCATATAAAGCTTCAAACGGTGCCATATCAATACTTGCCTGATAACTGTTATTATAAGTGAATTCAACCAAATGGAGATGGTCTTCCCAAGATCCACCAAAATCAATTATGCAAGCTCGGAGCAGATCCTCCAAAATCTGATTTACCCTTTCAGTTTGGCCATCCGTTTGTGGATGATAAGCTGTGCTCAGATTCAGTTTAGTGCCCAAGACGTCCTGAAATGCCTTCCAGAATTTACTAGTGAATATAGGGTCTCGATCGCATACGATACTAGATGGAACCCCATGAAGTCTAACAATTTCTCTCATATATATCTCTGCCAAACTTGAAGCAGTACGAGTGGTCTTAACAGGAATAAAGTGAGCAGATTTTGTCAACCTATCAACGATCACCCTTATACTCTCGTTACCTTTTCTGGTCCTTGGTAATCCATCGATGAAGTCCATAGAAATCTGATCCCATTTCCAACAAGGAATCTCTAGCGGTTGAAGTAAACCGGCAGTCTTCTGGTGATCGGCTTTGAATTGTTGGCAGGTGGTGCATCTACTGACATATATAGAAATATCTCTCTTCATCCCACTCCACCAATATAAACGCTTCATATTACGATACATCTTAGTGACGCTAGGATGAAATGAAAGTGATGACTGATGATTCTCTCTAAGTACTTCTTGTCTCAATCCATCGACATTAGGAACACAAATACGGTTGTCGATCCTTAGAATTCCATTACTATCAATCTGTGCTCCTATTTTACTGTCGGCATTTCCAACTCTACCAAGAACTAACTCCTTCATACGATAGAGCAAAGTGTCCTCATATTGTTTAGCTTTTATGCGATCTATAAGAGATGGCGAGATGACAAGCTGAAATAACATGCCTTCAACAATATTACAGCAAGACAATGCTTTGCTATGACTCAATGCATCGGCTATAACATTTGCTTTCCCAGGAGTATAAGTGATGTCGAGATCATATGCAGCTAAAAATTCGAGCCATCGGACTTGCCTCTGATTCAAATCCTTCTGAGAAAAGATATATCTCTAGGACTTATGATCAGTGAATAATTCGAATTTTATTCCCAAAAGGTGATGCCTCCATAGTTTCAGAGCAAATACAACGGCAAAAAGCTCTAGGTCATGTGTGGCATAATTTAATTCATGGGTCTTCAACTGACGGCCAGCATAAGCAATAACCTTTCCATTTTGCATAAGAACAGCGCCTAAACCTTCTCGGCAAGCATCTGTATAAACAATTAATCCTTCACTTCCATCGATTACCGCAAGAACAGGGGCTGAAGTTAACTTACGCTTCAACTCATTAAAAGCTGATTCGCACTTCTCGCTCCAAATAAACTTAACGTCCTTCCGAGTTAAAGCAGTAAGTGGGGCAGAAATCCGGGCAAAGTGCTTAATAAATCTGCGATAATAACCGGCTAAACCCAAGAAACTGCGAATATCTATAGGAGTTTTAGGAGTCTCCCAATCCTGTAGATAAATTTCAAAATTAGAAAGGCATAAGAGGAATTGAATAGAAATAACGAATAGGATAGATCTTACATTGATTACGGCGATCTTAGCTGGATCAACCGAAATCCCATTTTCAGAAACTATGTGGCCCAGGAATCTCACTTCGTCTCGCCAGAAGTGGCATTTAGAGAATCTGGCCTTAAGTTGATGATTTCGAAGAGTTCCCAGAACATAAGCAAGATGTGTCTCATGCTCCTTCTTGTCTTTGGAGAAGACGAGAATATCATCAATGAAAACAAGAACAAACTTGTTAAGCACATCACGGAAGACTCGATTCATCAAGTCGACGAAATAAGCGGGTGCGTTGGTCAAACCGAATGGCATAACCAACCATTCATAGAATCCATTCTCGGTACGGAAAGCTATCTTATGGATACTATCTTCAGCAACTCTGAGTTGGTGGAATCCAGTGGCTAGATCAAGTTGTGAGAAAATTTTAGCCCCATGGAGCTGATCGAATAAATCATTGATGCGAGGCATCGGATAACGATTCTTGAGAGTGCGTTTGTTCAGTTCTCGGTAATCAACACACATGCGAAGAGATCCATCTGATTTGGTGACAAATACAACTGCGGCGCCCTATTCAGAGCAACTTCTCCTAATCAAACCTTTAGCAAATAGATCATCAATTTGAGTTTTTAGTTCAGCTTTTTCTTTATGAGCCATCCTTCGGTGTGGGAGAACTACGGGAGTAGCTCCAGGAATAAGATCAATACGGAAATCGATTTCCCATTTAGGTGGTAGAGAGTTGACCTCACCAAATACATCGGGAAATTTCTGAACAATAGGGGTAGTATTAAGATCATCTGGATGAGCATCAAGAGAGAATATGAAGCTTCCGGCATATTTCTGTGGTGATTTGCATTCAATGACAAGCGGCTGATCCATGTCGCTTACCAAAGAAACTGAACGAGTTTTGCAGGAAATAACAGCATCAAATTTGCTTAACCAATCCGCTCCTAAAAGAAAGTCGAATGCTTGGAATCCAAGTACATAGAAATCCCAAGTGAATCGAGAAAAATCATACATAAGTGCAACTCCCTTGCAAACACTTTGAAGGTAGGCGGGTCCTCCGATAGGATTTGAGACACATAAGGAGGTAGTAGCAAGAGTAGGTTCTAATTTGAGTTTATTACAAAGGTCTACTGATATAAAGCTATGTGAAGCACCAGTATCGAATAATACCCTAACAGGTGTAGCATGTAAATGAAAAATACTTCGTAAGGTACCTTGGTCATCCTGAGCAGGTGGTGTAGGAGTGGTGATAGCAAATACTCCAGATGGTGTGCCACGCTTATACATTGGGCATTCTTTCTTGAAATGACCCGGCTGGAGGCAGACATAGCATAAATCTTTTCTAGTCGTGGAAGGTGGTGGAACAGCAGCTCCGGTAGATGGACAACTATTAGCATAATGGCCCTTCTTATCGCATTTGAAGCAAGTGATATTAGCAAGGTCGATTGGGCTTTTCTGAGCATATCCCAATCCTGTAGTCTTCTGCTAAGCTTTCTTTTGTTGATCAAAGTTCACCTTTTCCCGGGCTGGCTAGAGGAGGGCTGAGTAGGAATGGCCTTGGCAGTAGGTCCCTTAGGCTTCGCCTCATATCTAAGAGCATAGTCAACAAGCTCTGTGAAGGTGCAGTGAGTGTGGCCAGTAAGCAAGTCATAATCTCCCAAAATGAATTTCTCGTTCTTCAGAAGTGGTGTATCGATCAAGCCAGGTCCAAATTTTGAGAGTTCGTTGAATTTCCTCTCAAACTCAGAAAAAGTCATACTGCCTTGCTTAAGATCCATGAAAGCTCTATAAAGTTGGGTTTTTCCAGCAGCTGGCATCCATTGTGCCGAGAAAGTATCCCTAATCAAAAGATAGGCAAGATGAATAACATTCCAAAGATTAAAGAGAAATATAGATTACGGAATCTAATTAAATTTTATACCTAAACTGGGCCCAAGTGATGGTGTCCTCCTCGATACGAGAAGTAACTGATTCCCACCAGTCTTGCGCGGCATCCTGAAGTTGCCAGGCAGCAAGCTGACGCTTCTGAGCATCAGTGATCTCTAGACCCAAAAATATATTCTCCAAGCTTTTAAGCCATTGCTGAGCCTCAATAATGTTCTCGGATCCAGAAAACTTAATACCTCCAAGCTGTGAATACTCTTTACTAAGAATGGTGAATCTGACAGGAGCTGGAGCGGCAGGTGCAGCCTGAGCAGGACCATTGCCACTTCCACCCCTATTGTTTCTTCTGGCACTCATCCTGAAATACCAAAAGAAATTTAGGACCAAGGATAAAATCAGAGAACTTAAGAGGAAATTTAATCGACGAATCAAAAGAAGTTCGAATAGAAAGGACTTGGATATTGAATCGATTCTCCTCATTTGATGTAGCTCAGACCGGAGATGAAGGCATAAGTCGTAGGCGACGTATGGAAGGAGCTATGAGTCATCTACGGCTTAAGAAGACAGGCATGAGTCGTGACCGACTCAACTGGGGTGAAGGCCTAAGTCGTAACCGACTTAAGGAGGTGGTGATGAGACGTCTCCGACGCAACTGGAAAAACAAAGGGGAAGTTGCCTCGAGGTTGCGACTTAACGAAGCGGAGTTAAGTCGGCACCGACTTAAGGAAGGTGATGAGTCGGCACCGAGTTACAAGGCACAAGTGTTAAGTCGACCCCGACTTAAGAAAAGTGATAGGTCGGCACCGAGTTACGACTTATTTAAGTCGGTCGAAATTTTAAGCCGCGAAAGCCCTGATGCCGTTGATTCCTCTACCGAGTTAATATCAACCATTGATTTCTTTAAACCACTAATCTGAGATGCACATGTTTTAAGTCGCCGAAGACTTGTTGCCGTTGATTTCTGCTGCCGAGTTAAGCTGGACCGTTGATTCCTTAAGTCGCTACTAAGTTGAGTCGCGTAGCATTTTTAAGTCGGCAACGACTTAAGTACTTGTATTTTCTTTGATGTTTTTGTCTGTTGGTTAAGTCGGAGTCTTTGTTAAGTCGTAGGTCGTAAGCTGTAACTCGGAACCGACTTAGTACTTGTATTTTTTTTAAGCTTTCTGAACTGTGTGTAAATAAGGCGACTTATGTTAAGTCGGCAAGGTTGATAAGTCGGTTGCCGACTTAAGACTTGTACTTTTCCTGTTTTGGTGTGTTGTAGCCTATAAATAGGCAAGTGAAGTCATTTGTAAAGGTTGTTGATTTTGAATAAAATTCTCTTTTGATTGCTTTGTGCTTTCATTTCAAATTGGTAGTTGAGTGTAATCTCCTATCTCCTCTTTCGGATAATCGAGTGCGCTCGATTCAACGATCGTAGAAGCCGATTCGCGGAATCAAGTGCGCTTGATCAACGCTTGAAGAATTGAAGATCTTTGAACCCGGTATCGTGCGCGATCAACGAGTTCGAGATAGCTAGAGTTCGGTATCTTCGGATCAACGAATTCGGGCAATTCAGCATTCATCAATCCATCGACTGCTACTTTCACCGATCTACATTGTTTTGAATTATCCGCTGCGTCAGTTTTTTGGTATCAGAGCTTGTTCTAACCAATCATAGTTAGATCGAGACTTGGAGCCTATTCATTCGAAGATTTGAAGTTATCAATCACGGCCGAGAATTTGAGGAAGTGGGTCGTGCTTACTTTTGAAGTTTGAAGCTTGGATTTGTGATTTGGAGAAGTCGTGTTCATCGTGTTCATCGAGATTTGCTACAAAGTGGAAGATTTCGATCCGTTTCATTTTGGATCAAAGTTCGAAAAGTGTTTGAATTTGAAGTGTTAGAAGTTGTGAAGTTTTCAAGTATGCCGCCAAGAAGAGCTAATCGCCACCAAAACGTAGAAGCTTTATATCGAAGAGAAGAGGCTGATGAGATGGAGCAAAGAATCAATGAGAATTTTAGTGAGAAGCTTAATGAAGGAATTGGCCGATTAGAGAAGCTTATGACGGAGATGAATCAAAATCGGAGAAGGGTTTCACCAGAATCTAACCATGGGGGTAGTAGAGTCTCGCCACATTCTAATCGAGACCGAAGTATTGAAAATGATCAAGGACGTGGGAGGAACGTGAATGATCGCGAACGGAGGAATGTTGATAGAAGGGATGATGGTGGAAGGCGTAATGGTAGTAGAGATGTTGGTGGTCAGAATCGACATCGTTATGCATCTGATTTTGAAGAGGAGTATGATGGTGGTAGTATTCAAGGGAGAGGTCAAGGAAGAAACTATTCTGAGTATGATCACAAGTGGGAATCGGGGATGAAGACAGAAATTCCTGAATTCAAAGGTGGTATGCAAGCAGAGGAGTTTCTAGATTGGGTAGCTAATGTTGAGGAAATTTTTGACTTCAAAGAAGTTCCAGAACATCGTAGAGTGAAGTTGGTTGCTACGAGGCTGAGGGGTAGAGCTTTGGCATGGTGGCAGCAAACCAAGCTTACACGTGAACGTATGGGGAAGTCAAAGATTGAATCTTGGGAGAAGATGAAGAAATTGATGAAAGCGACATTCTTACCTTATAATTATCAATCGCTTATGTATCAGAGGTTGCAGAACTTGAGACAAGGAACGAAGTCAGTGAATGACTATGCTGATGAATTTTATCAACTCATTGCAAGGAATGATATTATGGAAACAGAAGAGCAGCTGACATCTAGGTTCATTGGAGGATTGAGGATGCAGATTCAGGATATGGTCAATATGTTCGATCCAAGATCTGTAGCGGAAGCACATCAGAAAGCGTTGGCTTGGGAAAAACAAGGGAGACGGGGAGGTGGTGTGTTTACTAATTCTAACAATCAAGCAAAGGGTGTTGGAGGAAGTTCTAATGTTTCTAAACCTATCAGTAGACCAGTGGTGAAGGAGGCTGAGAAGACAAGGGTTAACAATGGTTTCAAATGTTACAATTGTCAGGAAATGGGTCATAAAAGCAGTGAGTGTCCAAAACCAAAGAAGAGAACCATGATTGCAGAAGTTGACGATGAGGATGTTGATGAAGATTGTTCTAATCCAGCTGAGGAGGATGAGCAGGATATTGCGTCAGGAGACGAAGGTTGTAACCTAATGCTGAGGAGATCGTGTTTAACACCGAAGCAGGAGGAAACTAGTTGGTTGAGGAGTAACATCTTTCAGTCGACGTGTACCATTCTGGGAAAGGTGTGTAAATTTGTGATCGACGCAGGAAGCTGTGATAATATTATTTCAACCGAAGCTGTGACAAAGTTGAAATTGAAGACAGAGAAACATCCGAGTCCATACAAGTTAGCATGGTTGAGAAAAGGAGGAGAAGTGAAAGTGGATAGACGAGTTCGTGTACCATTCTCTATTGGGAAGAAATACAAAGATGAAATATGGTGTGATGTAGTAGAGATGGATGTTTGCCACTTATTATTGGGAAGACCATGGCAGTATGATCGAGCAGTACAACATGACGGTCGGACCAATAGCTACAGTTTTATGTTTAAAGGCACGAAGATTATTTTAGTTCCGAAGAAGAGATCACAAGAAGAAAGTAAGTCAGAAGAAATTGAAGAACTGAAAACTTTATTATCTTTGAAGGAATTTGTTAAGGAGGTTGAGGAGGAACCAGAAGTATTCTTGTTAATTGGGCGAGAGAGCAGTGAAGAAGTTGAAATTCCTGAAGAAGTTAAACCAGTTTTGAAAGAATTTGACGATGTATTTCCAGAGGAGTTACCAACGGAGTTGCCACCATTAAGAGATATACAACATCAGATAGATCTTGTTCCAGGTACTGTGTTGCCACACAGACCACATTATCGAATGAGTCCGAAGGAACATGAAGAGTTGCGAAGGCAGGTAGAGGAATTGCTTGAGCAAGGACGTGTGCAGGAGAGTCTGAGTCCTTGTGCTGTACCAGCTTTATTGGTACCCAAGAAGGATGGGACGTGGAGGATGTGCACTGACAGTCGAGCATTGAATAAGATCACTGTGAGATATAGATTTCCAATGCCGAGGTTGGATGACTTGTTAGATCAAATAAGTGGAGCTACTGTATTTTCGAAGATTGATTTGAAGAGCGGATATCATCAAATTCGTATCAGACCAGGAGATGAGTGGAAGACTGCTTTTAAAACCAGGGAGGGTCTATACGAGTGGTTGGTCATGCCGTTTGGCTTATCAAATGCACCAAGTACTTTCATGAGGGTGATGAATCAGATTTTTAGACCGTTCATTGGGAAATTTGTGGTGGTGTATTTCGATGATATTCTTATTTACAGTGGGAGTTCAGAGGAACATCTGAATCATCTTAGAGAAGTGTTGATGGTACTGAGACAAGAACAATTTTATGCTGCTACAAAGAAGTGCGTGTTCATGACGCACAGTGTTTTATTTTTGGGGTATGTTGTTTCAGAGAAAGGAATACAAGTTGACCAAAGTAAAGTTGAGGCGATCAGAAATTGGCCGCAGCCCAAGACGATAACGGAAGTTCGTAGTTTTCATGGGTTAGCTTCATTTTATCGAAGGTTTATTCCACACTTTAGTAGTGTGATGGCGCCTGTTACAGATTGCATGAAAGGTAAACAGTTTGCATGGACGGAGGAAGCCGAGGTTGCTTTTGAACAAATAAAAGATCTTTTGACCTCTGCACCAATTCTAGTGCTACCTGATTTTCAGTTGGTGTTTGAACTACATACTGATGCATCCAAGGTTGGAATTGGAGGAGTGTTGAGTCAGAAGGGGCGTCCTATTGCATATTTTAGTGAGAAGTTGTCAGGAGCGAAGATGCGATACAGTACATATGATGTGGAGTTTTATGCTGTTGTACAATCTATCAAACACTGGAGACACTATCTATTCCAGAAGGAGTTTGTTCTTTACACTGATCATGAAGCATTGAAGCATTTGCAAGGGCAAGACAAGATTTCAGCAAGACATGCATCGTGGATTGCATATCTACAACAGTTTACTTTTGTTGTGAAACACAAGTCAGGGGTGACAAATCGTGTGGCTGATGCTTTGAGTAGGAGGAGTCATTTGTTGACTACACTAAAGGTTGAAGTGACGGGATTTGAAATATTGCCAGAGTTATTCACTGATGATCCTTACTTTGCAAAATTTGTTGAAAAAGTCAAGGAGGGAGAGACGGATGACTTCGTGATGGTAGATGGTTTTCTTTTTAAAGGAAGTCGATTGTGCATACCGGAGGGTAGTTTGAGAATGAAGATTATCAAGGAGTTACATGAAGAAGGGCATGTTGGAAGAGACCGTACCTTACAGTTAATTTCACAATCCTACTTTTGGCCATCGATGAGGAAAGAAGTAGCGAGGTTTGTGGAGCGTTGTCATATTTGTCAAGTTTCGAAAGGAACTGCGACTAATGCTGGTTTATATATGCCGTTACCCGTACCTGTAAAACCATGGGTTGATGTGAGTATGGACTTCGTGTTGGGATTACCGAGGACACAGCGTGGTAACGATTCCATTTATGTGGTGGTTGACAGATTTTCAAAAATGGCACATTTTATTGCTTGTAAGAAGACGGCGGATGCGGTTCATGTTGCTCAGTTGTTTTTCAGAGAGATCTATCGACTTCATGGATTGCCAGAATCGATTGTGTCGGACAGGGATACTCGTTTTCTGAGTCATTTTTGGCTAAGTTTGTGGAAAATGGTGGGAACGAAGCTGAAGTTTAGTAGTGCTTATCACCCACAAACGGATGGACAGACTGAGGTGGTTAACAGATCATTGGGAAACTTGTTGAGGTGTCTTGTTCAAGATAATCTGAAGAGTTGGGATGTGAAGTTATGCCAGGCAGAGTTTGCCCATAGTCATGTTGTAAATCGAAGTACTGGGTTCAGTCCATTCCAGATTGTCTATTCGAGCTTACCAAAAGGACCGTTGGATCTAACGGTAGTACCTCAATCAAAGAAGTCTGTTAAGAAAGCTGCTGATTTTGTTGAAGGGTTAACAGAATGTCATCAAATTGTTCAGGAACGATTAGAAAAGGCAAATGCAAAATATAAACAATCTGCAGATTTGAAACGACGAAGTGTTGAATTTCATGAAGGAGATTTGGTTTATGCAGTTTTAACGAAAGATCGTTTTCCAGTAGGCGCTTACAATAAATTGAAAGCACGGAAATTTGGTCCGGTGGAAGTTGTGAAACGAATCAATGAAAATGCTTATAAACTAAAACTGCCAGATGATGTGTATACGTCTGACGTATTCAATGTTAAGCATCTCGTACCATATCATGGGGATGAGTTTGTTGGGGATGAAGAGTGTGCAAATTCGAGGTCGAATTTCTCTCAACATGGGGAGGATGATGTAGCTCAGACCGGAGATGAAGGCATAAGTCGTAGGCGACGTATGGTAGGAGCTATGAGTCATCTACGGCTTAAGAAGACAGGCATGAGTCGTGACCGACTCAACTGGGGTGAAGGCCTAAGTCGTAACCGACTTAAGGAGGTGGTGATGAGACGTCTCCGACGCAACTGGAAAAACAAAGGGGAAGTTGCCTCGAGGTTGCGACTTAACGAAGCGGAGTTAAGTCGGCACCGACTTAAGGAAGGTGATGAGTCGGCACCGAGTTACAAGGCACAAGTGTTAAGTCGACCCCGACTTAAGAAAAGTGATAGGTCGGCACCGAGTTACGACTTATTTAAGTCGGTCGAAATTTTAAGCCGCGAAAGCCCTGATGCCGTTGATTCCTCTACCGAGTTAATATCAACCATTGATTTCTTTAAACCACTAATCTGAGATGCACATGTTTTAAGTCGCCGAAGACTTGTTGCCGTTGATTTCTGCTGCCGAGTTAAGCTGGACCGTTGATTCCTTAAGTCGCTACTAAGTTGAGTCGCGTAGCATTTTTAAGTCGGCAACGACTTAAGTACTTGTATTTTCTTTGATGTTTTTGTCTGTTGGTTAAGTCGGAGTCTTTGTTAAGTCGTAGGTCGTAAGCTGTAACTCGGAACCGACTTAGTACTTGTATTTTTTTTAAGCTTTCTGAACTGTGTGTAAATAAGGCGACTTATGTTAAGTCGGCAAGGTTGATAAGTCGGTTGCCGACTTAAGACTTGTACTTTTCCTGTTTTGGTGTGTTGTAGCCTATAAATAGGCAAGTGAAGTCATTTGTAAAGGTTGTTGATTTTGAATAAAATTCTCTTTTGATTGCTTTGTGCTTTCATTTCAAATTGGTAGTTGAGTGTAATCTCCTATCTCCTCTTTCGGATAATCGAGTGCGCTCGATTCAACGATCGTAGAAGCCGATTCGCGGAATCAAGTGCGCTTGATCAACGCTTGAAGAATTGAAGATCTTTGAACCCGGTATCGTGCGCGATCAACGAGTTCGAGATAGCTAGAGTTCGGTATCTTCGGATCAACGAATTCGGGCAATTCAGCATTCATCAATCCATCGACTGCTACTTTCACCGATCTACATTGTTTTGAATTATCCGCTGCGTCATCATTCAAGGGTATTGCTACCCTATCTCTAATGAGTTTCAAAATCCCGAACTAAGGTTTTTTAGGGAAACCGAAGCTTTGATACCAACTGTAACAACCCGTATATTTGGACCATTTAAATTGACAATAATCCACACATGTCAACTTAAATAATACAAAACACGAATCATTATGGGATTATGAATACATATATGTAAATGAGAATCAATACAACATCACAGACACAAAATAGTCACAAAATAATGCAGCGGAAAAGTACATCATCATAATAGTAGTTCATGAAGCTACTACAGGAATACAACAATGTCTCAACATAAAGTGACAATAGAAATACAAGATGTTCAATACATAAGTTCATCAAATACTAGAAAGGAAATAACTGATAAAGATAAATGCTAAGTCTTCAGCATCTTCAACCAACCTTGATCAGCAACTGGATAGCTTCAGACTGACCCGAGCATATACAAAAGAAACACTCGAGTCAGGACTCAAAATCTTATACAGGATAATCAGGTGCAAATAATAAAGTCCATAACTCAAAGATGAATGTGATACACATCTTTAAGGATCCGATAAACTATCTATATATACAATAGAATACGCAAAATAGATAAGGTCTAATCAGTAAAGTATGATATCAAAATAGCGTTAAGTCATGGCCCATTCCACCCTTAACACATTTTTATTCCCAAAAGCATATACAAGACCGTAGTTTCCCCCAAAACCGGAAGTCACCAGAGGGCAATCCATATACTAAAGGTACAAAACACAACGTAGTGGTCGCGAATAGGATAATCGGTATGACAAGGTACATGAGGCGATACCAACTAGGATACTAGTAGTTGCCTGATCCGGACTGATGTTGAGCATAGTAGCTACTATCTCAACACCGCGAAACAACACTCCCAAATCAAGGGGTGCACCCAAATCGAATCACAAAAGTAATAGATATGGTATCGAAGAAGTGTGTCCGCTAGAGATGGCGATCCTCAATGGCCCGGCGCGGCTCCTGTTTTAGTCATGTCAGGGGTCATCCAAAATCGTTCTCTTTCTTCAGTCAACGCGTTCACCAAATCCATCCACTTCGTTCTGGATCAACACTCCACGTATATTAGTTATTAAAGTGGTTTTCGATATCGACAGAGAGTATGTCCATATCCGATCCCAGTCTCTTTAATAACCACATATTAATTACCCGATGGTCATTTAATATTAAAGTTTAAAACAAATCAAAGGCCAAAAGTCAAGTTGCAAGTTTGACTTTCAAAATTTGACACTTCACAATTTAATTTATTTCGAACATTTAAAATCATATTTCTAAATGAAATTTTAGTTCAAGCCCTTAGGTTAACAATACTTAAGTATTCAAGTTAAATTTTTATTCCTATTCCCATTCATCGTTACATTAAATTTAATCAAAACTTTGATTTAATCAATTTCAATGGCTAAATCAACTCCTTAACTTTAGTTGGTTTTACATTCCTTTAAGTCACTTTGTTACTTAATCTCAAATTAAATTTATAACAAAATCCAACTTTATTAATTTATCCAAATTAGATAAAATTTCGAATCTAATAAATTCAATTTATTAGATTCTAAAACTTGCTTATTAAAATCTCATTTAAATTAGATGTGTCAATCCGCTTATCTAATTAAATAGATTTATTAATCCGTTTCAATTTAATCCATTAATTCATTTCAATTAGGTCCACTTATTAATTCATTACAATTAAATCCGTTAATTTATTACAATTAAGTCCATTAATTTATTGCAATTAATCCTATTAATTTAATACCATGAAATCCATTGATTTATTTCAAATAAATCCACTTATTTATTACAATTAAACCCATTCATTTATTTCAATTAAATCCATTCATTTATTTCAATTAAATCCATTTCTTTATTACAATTAAATCCATTCATTCATTACCATTAAATCTATTCATTTACTACAATTAAACCTATTGTTTATTACAATTAAATCCATTCATTCATTACCATTAAATCTATTCATTTACTACAATTTAAATCTATTGTTTTATTACAATTAAATCCATAAATTTCGTTACTTATTTTCCAACAAATTTTTACGTTCATTTCTTAATTTCAAATGGATTTCAATTCCAAAATGATTTTGTTGACCAATCGGGTTTCTTATTTTAATTATCTATCCTAGGCCAAAGTTGTTCAATTTGGGTATTTATCATTTCAACCCAATACAATTAAATAAAACGAAGCATAGCAAAGGGAACTTGCAGTGTGATAACTGGGATGGTGTCAAAGTAAATAAACAATCAATAGTAACCATACATAACAATGTAACCGTTTATTTAAATAATCCCGAAATAATCGTATTTAATTTACATTTGTTATTTATGTAAATTAAATAAAATTATTCCTAGAATCCACACTATCATTTCATGCGGATTAAAGATCATTACATTATAGGTTTTCACTTGGAGTTTATTATCAAATTATTACAGCAATCATACATTCAATGGTTCAAAGTATAACTGATCCTATTTCTACGTGTCGTTTTATTTAACATTTAAAGGGACAAGTTCAACATATATAATCTATTTTGAATTTTAGACTATCCTATATCAATTCCAATTTCATATTAATTATCACTTATATTAACAACCAAACATCACATAACAAATTTAATGTCATATTTATTTTCATATCTAACTTCAAATCACAATTTAACATCAATTATTTTAACATTCAAATTAATACCAATAACATATATCACTTGATTATCATAGCATAATAGATTGAGTCGTGAATGAAATATTCACCTTGCGTGGTTAGAGAAGATGACGGCGAAGCACGAAAATGAATGGACTAGAATAGACGACACAAGCACGAATACGAACTATAAATCAAACAAAAGGTTATTCAACAACAGCTTAATACGAGGTATATATATTGATTTGTAAATATATATAAACCATACCAACGACTAGATGTAAATAAGATGGATGGAAGACTAGATCGCTGAATTAGCCTCAACTGGAACTGCGCGGACAAAGCATAAATGAGTCCATAAGTTACAAATTATAACTGATATATAATTTCATCAAAAGAAGAACAAAATAAAATAAAATAAAATAAAAGGCAGCGGACGCGGAAGCGGGCTAAACGGGCTCGACGCGGCGAGTCGGAGTGGTCGAGGGTTGGCAGGCTGGTCGCTGGCGGGCGCGGGTGGCTGGGTTTGGTGAGCTCGAGTGGGGTCCGGTGGGTTCGGGTGGACTGGGCTAGGGCGGACTGGGTGGCAGGGCGAAGGCTCGGAGGCAGGGCCTGGGCTGGGCGGCGAAGGGCTGGGGATCTGGGAGCGGAGGCAGGCGGAAGGGCTGGTGGCAGTTGGGTCTGTTGGCTGGGCGGGCGAAGGCGAAGGGGACTGGGTAGGCGGGTTGCTGGGAAGTGGGTTCGGGCTGGCATGGGGCGGATCTGGGCAGGAGGCGGTGGGCGGGGCTGAGGGAAGTGGGACGGCGGAGGCAGGCCTGGGCGGGGAAGTGGGACAGGCGGAGGCAGGTCTGGGCTGGGCTGAGTGGGTACGGGCGGACTGGGGAAGGCGGAGGGTTGGGCAGGGCGGAGGGCAGGGGACGGGGTGGTGGGAGGCAGTGGGAGCGGGTTGGGGAACGGCAGGGCGGAGGCTGGTGGCTGGTGGGCAGCAGATGGTGGGGTTGGTGGGAGGTAGTGGGAGAAAGGCTGCTGTAAGAGGCTTGAAGGAAAAAGAAAATAAGATGTATAGAAGAGGAGAGAAGGCAGGTGGAATACGCACCAGAATGATTTTAGAGAATGCAAACCTACAAATTATGAACTTGCTTGTTTATATAAAGTGGTATTGGGATTTCAAAAGCCTAAATTTATTGTCACGGTAACCGAAAGGCTGTTGGGTTTCTAGGCAGCTGAATAGTCAAGGACCCTTAGAATTCTGAACTGAGTAGGTAATTGGGTACTGGTTTGGGCTGCGTAACGGACCAGTTTATTATCCGTTAAACAATTTATAATTTACAGCGCCGAACTCCGATTGACACGAATAAATACACCATTTTGATCAGCATGACGAGGCGAACACAACGGTATACAAATATCAGTGGTACGATTAAATTTATAAAATTCAAAATTTTCTATTGTAGAAAAATGCAGCAAAATTGCCGAAAAATAAGATCGACGGAGCTGAAGATGTCCGAAATTTGAAAAACGAAAAATGACGTCTTGATCAGAAAATGGTTTAAAATTTTTCTATGTAAAAATATTCCGGTTCAGAAGATAAAAATTTTCGCGTTTAAAATGAACTGATGTGAAACAAACGCGAACAATTTACTACGGTATTTTCCGACGAAACTTTTCCCATATCTATAACCATCTAGGCGCAATTTATAAACAAAGTTTGGACGCTAATTGAAATCGTAAGAAAGTTCCATAATTTTATGTTAAAGCAATGGATTCAAAAATTTAAAATTGGGTCGGAATTTCAGGGTCGTTACAAGGAATATCAAAAATGTGAAGTGTTGAACTTTGATCTAGAAGTCATTGCAATAAGTTTTGTATGCACAGATTCGACGACATCCATCATACATGGAAAACCTATACCTCCTACACACGAGAAGTTGATTGTGGATAATATACTATTACCAGATGAGCCCACAGCCAAACAAAATCATCCTCTTGCTATGTCCTTTGATGATGTTGGAATCGGTGGTTATATGTGTCATCCAAAGAGTTCAATTCGATATCTTTAGACGCAGGAGCAGGTATACATTATTATTATCCAATAAATTCAATCTGAATGGAAACCTATATATGTTCTCTGATCTGTTCTTAATATCAGAATCCTCCAATCTTAATATCAAAACTGAAAATTCTACAAAATCGGATAATTCTCTGATCTGTTCTTTGTTTCAGGTTTTTAACATTTGTTTCAGGTTGAAGATGCTTTCTCTGTGTACCTTTCTGATTTAGAAAAGCTTGATTCGTGAGGTAACACAAAATTTTCTTTGCTTCCCATTCTCAGATATTTCGTTGCGGGCTTGTTTACTCCTTTGTTATGTCATTTGCACTATTCTTTCACCCATTTGAAGATTGCACTGTTCTTCACCATTAAAAATTTTGAACTGCATTTCTCAGTTTGCATTTTTCATCACTCTTAAAACTTCTCATCATATGCAGAATGAAAAATCTGTTAACAGAGACATATGCCTTATGGAGATCTATTTTGATATAAGTACTCTTGTTATCCTTCCTTCCTAATCCTTTAACTATCTCATGAGTACACATAATCCCACCTCCAATACTTCTACTTTGAATAATAGCATGCTGATTTTCCAAAAGCAATGGGTCCATGAAAAGGTTTGGTCTATTATACAACACTTTAGCCATGATTTTGTAAAGCATATTACAGCAAACAGTATGCCAAAACTGCAGAATGTTTGTTGTGTTCTTACACTTCGAAATTAGGTGGACAAAAGTATGGTTGACTTCTTTAAGGATTCTGCCTTCTTAAAACATATCACTCATCGAACCATGCAACATTTCCTTGACTTTATCCTAATGTATTTTGTAAAACTTGGAGTTTAATCCATTAGGCCAAGGAGTGGTGTTGATTTTTACGCTGAAAATTGGTGTTATTTTTTTCCAAAGATATGGTCATATTCTACTGAATAAATATTATCCTAATTTGCAACTTATGTGAACACATATGTAAGCAGTCTCCAGACTCACCTCATGCACTTAACTAATGCACATCCACCCTGCTAACATCCCCTGATAACAAACTTCGCCCTGCCCATACATACATACTCAGTTCATACATCAATGTACTACCAACCCTCTGCAATATTTTTGTTCACAGTTTTGGAAGGTAAAGGCAAGTAGATTATGTGAAGGAAGTTGTCAAGGATGGAAGTATACAGTAAATGAAAAGTGAATAATAGTGGTGGAAACAGAAAAGTGTGCACAGTTTTGTTTTTATGCTATTTTAGCTGAACTTCATTATTTACAAAAATAATAAGTTTAAACAAACATATGATATTTGACTCTTTATAAACAAACATCAATTTCTTGTTTTGTGTAGGCATGAAACTTATGCTGGCAGGAGCATTAGACGATTGGAGGAAGACGTTATGTACCGTATGTATTGTACTATGCATGTAGTATTATGTAATGATGCCGCTGTTGTACTATGTATGTTATGTATACTTGTTGAACTATATAGTGGTATGTGTTGATGTTGAACATTATAATTCAAACATTTGTTATGTTTGGTTTTTGTGTTGAATGTATGAAAAATATTTGGTTTAATAATCTTTCTTTTGTGATAGTGTTAAATTTGCAAATTTTTGTACCAATTATGATAATGAAATGACTATCACTAGTGCAGAGAAGAAATTTAGAATTTAAAAAAATAGTAATTAGCAACGGATTAAAGCCGTTGCTAATCTTTAAAACATCAGTTATACGTCCACATTTAACAACGGATAAAAGCCGTTGCGAAATAAAATCCGGAACGGCTATGAGCCGTTGCTAAATAACATTTTGCAACGGCCCTTAGCCGTTGCAAAAGTATATTTACCAACGGATAAGAGCCGTTGCAAAAATTTTACCACTGCCCATTTCGCAACGGCTCATAGCCGTTGCAAAATTATTTTGCAATGGCTTAAAGCCGTTGCGAAATGAGGATTCTGGTGTAGTGTAGTCCATCCGCGCATTCGTTTAGTTTGTTTACGAAGGCTTGGAGAGTGCTAGGACAGGATCTGAGGTGGGCTCTACTGAAGCACTTGCCTCGGTTTGGGTTATAGAGGTGAGTAGTTGCCTTTTTGGTATTTTTAAGGTTAGATGAAGTTGTTCTTAGTTAGGAGGAGTGTTGGAATCAGCAGGATTCATTATGTTACAATGGTGTCTAAAGGAAATGTGTGTAAAGTTTATTTAGTGGGAAATTGGCCCTCCTTCTAAAACTAAAAATATTAATGAGATTTTTTGTCTCAGTAACACCCAAGTATTTTTAAACTAATCACGACGCTAAATGCTTACATGGTTAAAAATCGGCAAAATTATATAATATTAAAATTGCCTTTAAAGAAAGAATTATGCACAGTAATGCTTACATAATTATGAGGGAAAATATTCAAAATCCTATGAAAGGTCTTGATATAATTCATTAAGCAATACATTTCAATTATAACACTAAAAATTGAAAAGTAAAGTACTTAAAGCAATAAACGGAATAGAGAATTTACGATGTTCAGATGTTAATGTATCCTACGCATAATAGGAAAATGTTCTTTTCTTCTCCTTTCATTCTTAATATAGGTGAAAAAATGGAAAAGGGTACAATTTTTATTTCAGTGTCGACAAAAAGTAAAGTCCAAAGTCCCTTTTTTTCCTCTACAGTGCCATATTACTTTATAGTACACAAAGGTTCATATGATGGCTAACATCCATCTTCTGCTCTTTTGATTTCTGCTTTTGGATTATGCTACGTGTCAATCATCCGTCTTGCTTAAGTACTGTACATGGTATACTAACGTGGTCTTTGGTGGAAAGTTTTAATTTGGGTTAATGGATTTTGAACTAGGGTAGGAAGCTTAAAATTGAAGCTGGAAAACCAAATCTGGATAAGCCATGACTTGATATGGGTTTTTTTTTCCATTTAAGACTGCAAGGGGTTTATCAATATTGGCACTTCCTTATAAACCTTTGTTCTTAGGAGGGTGAAGCCGCGGTCTAGGTTATTGTTAGAACTGCTTATGTTGGGTATTGGTGATGTGGATAGGCTCTCAAAATGGCGGCGTAGTCTTACTTAATAGGTTGTAGGTTTGGCTTTAATTACTCTTGGTGTTGTGCTTAGTTATTGCGTTGTATAACATTATTCTCTTATGTAATCATGACGGCGCAGTTCCAAATGATCCATTTTTGATACCGAAGTTCTAGAGTGATTACAACAATGCAGTCCTTCTATGTTAGCAACAGTTTCTTACTGTGGCTTTGCCTGTGTATGTGGATGGCTTGTTGCTACCTTTCTTCCTTCTAGTCTTTGTATTTGTTGGGTAGTAATACTTTGGAATTGTGGTGTTGTTATGTCACTTCAATGTCAAATCAGGATGGTAGCGCAACATTATTGCTTCAATATTAATATAAGGTTGCGGCGTAATTCTGCCACTTTAATGTTGGTTTAAAATTGTGATGTATCCCTATTGCGTATAGTTGCTTTAAGGATTGTGCTATAGTTCTATATCATTAGTGTTGCTTTTGGGGTCGTAGCATAAAGCATAATCTCTGCAGCTTGTTATTCCTTGAAGATTGTATTGCAGTTCCAACTTATTAAGGCCTACTTTTGGAACTGCAACACAGCCTTTATATTTGGTACTTAAAAGCTGTGCCGCGGTTCTGCCTATCGAAGTACATGCTAGGATTGCATATCAGTCCCTATATTTTATGGCTATCTCAGGTTACCAGTGCAGTGTTATAGTACCGAAGCTATGCTCAATTGAAATGTGTGGTCCTTAAGTCTTGCCACTTTCTTAAGACTTAGTACTATCTGGAATTTGCTCTTATTTCCCTTTCATAGTCCAACTACTATTATGGGAGTGGATCTTTTCGCTCGGTGCTTGCATCAATTTGTCTTTGACAATGTTTGGAAAATATGGGTGTAGCACCAACCTTCTCTTATGGATCAAATGTAACGACCCTCCATTTATAACACCCGTAATCCATGCACTAATGCACTTGCTTCCATAAGTATTATGTATGATGGTACATCGGGTAGTATTCCAAACAAACCTAGCATATCTATGATAGACACATACATACATGTGTGTGTATATGTGTATAAACACATAATAAATCTCAAAGTAGAAGGAATAAATAAAATATCAGCATAAACATGAAATAAATTAAGTGCATATCATATCAAAAAGACATAAGATTCGATATCATAATACATCATGCAAATGATACATCAAAACTTTATACAACTATCTCAAAATGAATATAGTCTAACATGTGTACACAAAAACATTGGACATATATAGTCATAGTGGTAATAGTTATAACTCTATAACTCGCCTCCACCTTGTAAAATCTCATTCTCTAAGTGTAACACCCCATAAATTGAACGATAATTAATTAATTATTAAAACCCAAAAATGGAATTTTTACAAATGTCGGATCTAGCTAGGATACTTGCACCATTGGATTCGTGGCGATTTCAGATTAATTTTCATATATAAAGTTTTACGATCGGAGTTCAAACGAAAATGTTATCAACGTTTGAAGATTTGGATCAAAAATAATTATATGTGTATTGTGGAAATAAATATTATTAATTAACCTTAAGTAAATACTTAACGACTAAGTAACGTTATAGTTAATCAACAATAAATTAAATCGGTTTAATTAGGAAACAAAGGAACGAAAATCAATAGTTACATAGACAACGACTGATCGCCACTTTATTGGGCCCTACGAATGCTAGCGGATTATCAGTGGGTCTAAAGAAGTCGACCGATTATTGACTAGCGGCTGATATTGAACCTAGGCTAAATGACCTAGATTTAATATAATCTAATCAAACGACTGAGATTGATTTGAACACCTATAAATACAGGCCTAGCCCCTCATTTTTCTTCTTATATTTTCTGAATTAACAGCGAAGCTCTGCTATTTTCTTTTCTCAAAAATTCTAAAATTGTATAAACTATAATATATATATATATAAGTGGAGAATAGCAAAAAATAGCAGAGAAGAAGAATAGGGTCGAATCAAATCACTAAAGCCAAGGTAAATTGTAAATATAAATGCATCGTTTAATTCAAATCTCTTCTTGGATCAATAATCCAACAAGTATGTATATGCTTTTGATACATATTTTGGGAGAAATAAAGGGAGTCAATCAGGAATAACGGATTTGGATATGAAGATTTTGAAGGTTATCGATGAGTGGAAAGCTATTTTTTTATAATATTGGATTTATATCATTGTGAATCTATTCCTTGTACGCTTAATTTGTAAATTTTGGAGATGTAGGCTTATATATATGTAATAAATTTGAAAACCTTGTTTATATATTCTATGAATTGTTAAATCTGATTTATATTATATATACCTAAATCTAGAAAGTAAGGGTTAAATTAGTCCCTAAAGGTTATGAATAATTCATTAATAAGATTTTTTGTAAATTCCTGGTTTGTTATTTGAATATTATATGTTATTAAACATGAATTGGAGATGATTACGAATTGGATTGGAGTTTAAGTAATATTTAAATTCATTGGAATGAAGTATGTTACAATGAAAATTTCTACAAATTATCCAACTTTATAATTATGTATGAAGGTGTATTGTTTGAAATAACAAGGAATATGACTAAAAGAAAGAGATGTACAAAATAGGGATGTTACTGTGTTTTGTACCGCCTATTTTAGTAATAATAGAAAAGATAATTCCTTGTAATTCCAAACACAACATAATCCTTTTTTATGTAATTTATGGAAATTACAATGTTAACATTACCTTTTGTAAAGATGTAGTTCTAATGCATTAAACTATAGAAACCCCTAAATGTAAGATCACAATATTATAAATAGAAGTAATAACAATAATTATGTTGTTAATTTAATATACTTTTTTATGATAAAGCGTGTAATAACAATAATTCTGTTGTTAATTTGTACAAAATAGGGATGTTACTTTTTTATACTCCTCGAGTAAGTTGGGTGTATTGTACGTGTACATGAAGTCAAAAAGACTAAGCTTTAAATAATAGACATAACATGTAATGGAAAACAATCGGCATAAACAAGCGTTATGGATAAAGCATGTAATTTAACAGTTACCAGAACGTTGTTTTGACCCCTTCCTCATTACAACCCACATGATAGATTAGAGGGACATGTACTGGCATAAGGCAAGAACAATAGAAGGATAGATTTCCTTATGCATGCTCGGCACCGACAAGGGTACCAGATACTAGAAGTATTAGCCTTGGTCAGTGTCTGTAAATGTTTTATTTTATTTTTTTATTCTGCTGTGAGTTCTTATTGATAGTCTCTGATATAATTTGTTTATTACAGGATACCAACACAAACAATCCGCACTTAGTGGACTTAGGTTTTTGATTTAGTGGAAATTTAAGCCCACTAAGGTGCGGATTGTTTACACCAAGTCAGCCTATTCAAGAAATAGACAACAAATGAGCAACAAAGAAGGGCTCAGACATAAATTTTGGTGAAAAATAAATATTACTAACCTTCACGATTGCAAGTATGCATTCATATACAATTCCAAATGATATAATATGAGGTAATGAAGCTATATTTCAACTTCCATCTTCACTTACAACTAATAAGTTAGTACATTTATACTATAAATGTTATGTAATAAGCGAAAACTCTAGTAATAACTAATCACCATAGCACTCAAATGTGACTTAATTGCCACACACAGAGTAGCTGGCCCTGTATCCCTCGGTAAGGCCAAGACCCATTAAGTATCGTCATCAATTCAACACAAATACTATGACAATTTATCTCATCGTCCACCACCTACAATCATATTGAATGCAAATCGATACACATGTGCCTAACCTCTACCATTTATTTATCAAGTGGACTTAGGATAAGTAACCCGAGGATAATAACCCTTGTACAAAGTAGCTCGAGGTCTACCATTGAGATAGAATGTCTACCATCTATGAATCGATGCTACCTTACACATTCAATCGAGACTATTAGGCCCCATTCTACAAATAGTATATAAATATGAAATCCTTAGGCCATAGCCAAGGATCCAGACTTACTCCATATATGCAACATCATATAGAAACTTATATCAGAATAACCTAGTCGTATCATCTCGAACACGTTGGGCAACTCTATAAAACCACTATACAAATGCAGTCACATCTCAAACCCTCGCCATAGTCACTATATCACTTAGCATCCATCGCACATTTTCGAAGATTTGGCGTACCGTTTTTGAACTCATCATATTGCTCCTTAGTCACTTTGACCTTTCGAGCATAACACGGTTCCATTAAAAGAATTAAATCCTAAAAATCTCAACATCTCAATACCCCAAACCCATTGTTCATTCAACAGCAATTCAGACTTCTGGCAAAGGGAGTCAGACATCTGACTTCAATTTCAAATGTGTGGTTAAGAAATCTAGATGTTTGAATTCCACATTTTTACACGCAAGAATATGGGACAAATTCCCTAAAATTCAAACGTCTGAATGCTTGATGTGACTAGGTTTTCCTTTGATGGAATGATTTCCTTTTATGGAAATTTGTCCCACCTTCTTCTCTTATTCCCCTTTTTCTTTCAACTCTTCTCTTCGGCATTTTGCTCTATGTCGTTAGGACACTTCGTATTAACATCTCTTTGAAAGTTTAAGTGGTATGCTCTAGGGCAATTATGTAATTTGTTACATAATCTAACTTTGAAACCAATCTTGCTCGACATGAAGTTAGCTTCCAGTTTTATTATGTATATATATATATATGCATGTATGTATGTATTAATATGTAAATAATGACTAAACTTAATAAACATATATAAGTAAAAATCCTTAGGTAAAGTATTATACATAGTTACAAATGTTGTAACCATGAGTATAATCAAAAAATAATTAATACATTTTTAAATGATTCTTGGTCAAGATGTTTTGAGAAGAAAGATATCTACACATCCATTCAGGTAATGTACATAATGCTCTCCAAATGTTGGGAATGTTAAAAATGGGCCAGCCTACAGCGGAAGAAATGACTAAATTCCAATTTTTTAAAATCATTTTGAATCTTTATTGACCCAATGAAGTATGATTGGTTTAAAACATTTCTAAATCACTTTAAAATAAAATCATTATTTTATTTAAATTTATAATATTATTTTATATTATACAATTCATGTTATATTATATATATATAAGTGCATCATACACACACATATATGTGTGTCCATGTTTAACATAACAGTCCGTGTAAGGTTTGACACGCCCTTGTATAAGTTCTGGGATTTACACCGCAGCAGACATGTTAGCACCTCTAGTACAAATATACCGTCCAAATATATGTTTATATGCTTTAATATATACACACACACAGAGAAATTATTACAACTATATATATATAATTTTAAATATATATAAGGAATTTATAAATTATATATACATATATGAATATATATATAAATGTAAAATAAATAAAAAATCATTTTAAATAAAAGTTTGAAATATATTTATTTATTTTATTACAGAATACGAAAATAATTTTTTTAATATGCTTATAAACTAAATATATAGACATATATTTAAATTTATAAATCATTTTCTAATAAATGTATAAGTTAATACATAAATGGAAAATATAAATATATGAAAATTATATTTATATATGTGCATATCCATTGATACTCATAACAAAACAAAATCTGTTTTTTAAAATTTATTAATATTAAATTTCATTTAGAATTCAATAAAATTAAAACAAATATTTTCAAACATAAAATTTTATATATTAATATACTATAATATTCTATATAATATTTTTAGCATTTAAAATTATCCATATATATTATAATTTTAAAATCAAATTTAAAATTAATTATTAATTCCATAAATATATATGTGCATATATTTAAATTAAAAATTAAAAAATTGATTTTTTTTGATGTCGAAAAATTAATAGATAAGGAATTAATTTTATAAAATTTAAAATATATTTTATTTGATATATTTGTTGATGTTATTTATTTATGAAATTTATTTAATATAAATAATATTTAAATTGTATATATATATATGTATGTATGTATGTATATATGTGTGTATATATATGTGCATATAGCTACATGTATATATGTGTATATATTATTGATTTATAAAATTTATTTAATCTAAATAATATTTAAATTATATATATGTGTGTGTGTATGCCGAAAACATTTCAGGTGTAAAATTAATCATATAAATTTTTTTGATGAGAAAGATATGTGGCACGTAGCTGGACATCCATAGATATCATAAATAAAGTAAAATATCCGACTAACAAGCCTAGTTGGCAGCATAAAATAGTACCAGGTTCATATATACATCAGCAAAGTTCAGTAGCTTAACACATTATGTTACAAGCCCATAAAATACTAACACCGACATAGAGGAAATAAACTAAGTAGATTAGGTAAACACGCAAGATCACTAGTCTTCATGATTGTTGCTTCCTACTGATTCTGCACCGAGGAGGAAGAACTAATGAGTGGCAAAAGATGAAACTGTCCAAGCATTATATAAATTCAAGGTTTTGTAAGCCATAGTTAAATAGGAGTGCATTTTGGTATTGAAACAATGGTCGTTTATGTCCATCCAAATTGTCCAAAAGACCCCTAGGACCAATAGAGCGGCGGTGGGGGTGAGGAGAGCATGACTCTCATTGATGAAGCAAAGTGCATTCAGTCTGGGAAACCTGCCTTTTCAGGTTGAAGGTACATAATGCCTAAACCTAGACAGAATAATCGTAGTCATAGAAAATGTTGTTACAAGAGTCGGTTTTGGTAGAATAGAGGAAGCAGACCTAGGTTGAGCCCAGATGCTTGCCCTCCAAGCACTTAATAGTGTTAAGCTTGCCCAACATGACAAGCCAAGTGTGGATTTAATATTTTGTAGAGGCCTTTATCGCCCAAAGTATGCCAAAGTTTAGAATCATAGAGGGACATAAAAATTGTATATAGATTTCACCGTGAATTGACCATTGCGCCTAGTTGACCATGAGAATCGATCCTCCTCGGCATTTAGCTGAAGGTCTGCAATGAGATGCAATAGAAAGGAAAGCGCCAAAATGTTGTTCATTAAAATTATATGATATGTAATATTTGTATTTATGAAAATTATATGTATTACTACATTTTGGCCAGCGATCAGGCTTGTTGATCGCACTACTTACCTATTTATATGATATTTAATCGGCTGTGTAGTTCCACGCTACACAACCGTGTCGCTCAAAAAAATAACATTATTTTAACATTTAAATTTTTTTCAAACCATGCCGTGAGCATTATGGCGTTTATATATGCCATAAATTTTAAAATCACATAAGCATATAAATATATAACCATCAAAATGTAACAATAGACCGATATACTAGATTCATCACCTATCGATCTAAACATCATATGATATAATGTATAATATTAATTTATATTGTAAATTTGTGACATACCTTTACCAAAGCCTATTGAATACATGTTGAAACAAAGATACGAGGTTTTTTGAATCCTATTCCAATCCAGCAAGGTGCTAGCTCCCGAACTAATGACCATGGGCTATCAAATAGCTTTTCTAATTTGATATTTAGCTTGAAAATGGACGAGATGGTAGGGGATAATTTAGGCCAGCAAGGAGAAGGGTAGAGGCTCCAAAATGTAGTCGAAAAGTGAGGGTTATGATCTATTTATAAAGGAGAGAATAGAGAGAGAAAATAGGATCAAAATCCCCTTTCTTCTCTTACTCATTCTCTTCCCTTTAAGATATCAAAGCTCAAGCCAATAGCCATCTCATAGTGACATCCTCCTTGTCATACAATGGCTGAAGTACATACGCCCCCATATGGGCTTCAAATCCACTTCAAGCTCAAACAATATTTACCACAATTAAATCCAATTTAAACGTGTGTTGATATCGTACATCGATTGTGATGTTTATAACTATTGTAAGCATATTTATTAATATTGTTTAACTAATCGAATAAAAATTTATAATTAATATTTCATAAATATTAATTAATTTTTAACAATTACAAATCAGTTAAATTATTTGGTCAAAGGAGCATTCAAGTTTCGGTTGTGTGATTCTGTAGGTGTAAATTTGATCAAAGGAGTATACAACGTTCACATGTCACTTCGCAGGTGGTGTGATATTTTGGCCAAATTTACCGCATACTTAGTTTCGATAAAATCCAATAACCGATATTATTTACACCAATTCTCTTCATCAAAATAATATCACTTTGGACTTATGGAATTTGGTAATGGTCTAATTTCCAATATTATACATATTTAACTCTATAGTCCAAACACAAAGTCCTTGTTTTAATAATAATAGTTATAATTAATCGAATAACTCTAGCCAAAGATTTTGACTTTTGGTTGACTTTTGTTGACCGTGATACTAACCCTATATAACTGAGAAGACGAATCCTTTCTTGAATAGTGTTTCACTTCCAATACTTCCACTCAACCCTACTATAGTCACTCAATGGATGTCGTGCCATTATTGGACTATAATCAAAGTGGAGCTTTCATATTGAAGATCGACGGTATCTCATGTCAGGAGAACTGTGTAAATTAGTCACTTTAATATTTTCTATTTGACCATAGTTATATTAACCAATAAAAAATTATCGAGCGAGTCGTTCCATAGTTATCCAATAACTATCAATACGTAACCTCTTGGTACCCCAGTAGTCATAGTAATATGATGTCAAACATTCGGAGAGCGTTATGTATTATAGTCCCAACGGATGCATCGATATCCAGTCTCGATGCATCTTGACTGGGAATATTTAAAATGATGTGTTTATTAGGTGCATTTTCTGTTAAATATTTATTATTTATAATATATTATAACAAATATGTAACAGAAAGAAAAACACAGTTATTATGAATGAGAATTGACTACAAGTTAATTAATTTAAAATAAATTACAAAATTACCCCTAGGGCATACCCCTAACTCTATAAATCTCCTACTTGCACCTGTGGCCAATTATGGAATCTCAATCCCATCACTTCAATTAGACTCTCGAAAGCCGACCAAGATAGACCCTTAGTGAATGGATCTACTATGTTGTTCTTTGTAGCCACCCTTTGTATCACGACCTCTTACTTTTCAATGAATTCTCTAATGAGGTAGGACTTTCGATGAATATGTCATGACTTCTTGTGTATTTTGGGCTCAATATTGGGAATCACTTCAAGCTTACTCAAAAAATTGCGCATCCAGACTGCCTCTTTAGCTGCTTCATTAAGGGCGATATACTTAGCCTCTATAGTCAAATCAGCTAATCTTTCTTGTTTGTAACATTTCCAACTGACAACTCTGCCATTAAGTGTAAAGACATAACCAGACACTAACTTACTATCATCTATATCACTTTGAAGCTAAAGTTTGTATACCCCTTCATAAGGATGTCTCCATTCCAATAAATAAGGAGTAAGTCCTTATTATTTCTTAAATACTTCAGTATATATTTTATGGTCATCTAGTTTTTTTCTCCAAGATTCGACTAGTATTGGCTAACGTATCCTACTACATATGCCACATCCAGTCTATTATATATCCTAGTGTATATTATGTATCCTATGGCTGGAGCATAAAGGATCCTCTTCCTATGCTGCGTTGGAACGTTTCCACTTTTAGAATTCTCCATACCAAACCTCTTTAGTATGGTATCTATGTACATGAATTGGGACAATCCCAATAGCTTCTTAGATCTATCTCTATAGATTTTTATACCTAGTATATAGGCTGCTTCTCCCAAATCCTTCATGGAGAAGTTCTTGAAAAGCTAAGGTTTTCCCGATTGCAATTACGAAGTGTCATTTCCAATTAATAATAGATCGTCGACATATAGCACTAATAATACGAAAGCATTGCCTTATTCCTTTCTATATTTGCACGCTTCCTCTATGTTTTGATAAAAACCAAACCTTTTGATTACCTAATCAAAAAACTTATTTCAACTTCTTGAAGCTTGTTTAAGTCCAAAAATGGACTTTAACAACTTACAAGCCTTGCCCCTACTCCCACTGACCACAAAACCCTTGGACTATGACATATAGACGGTTTCTTCAAAACCACCATCTAGAAATGTTGTCTTTACATCCATTTGCTATAATTCATAGCCATAGAATGCAGGAAGGGATAGCATAATCCGAATGGACTTAAGCATGGCTACAGATGAAAAGGTCTTGTCATAATCAATACCTTAAATTTGATGAAATCCTTTCGCAACTAGCCTTGCCTTATAAGTCTCTACTTCCCCATTTGCATTTACCTTTTTCTTAGAAATCCATTTACAACTGATGGGTTTTACCCCTTCAGGTACTTCCAATAAAGTGCATACCTTGTTTTTGTATACGGAATCTATTTCAGATTTCATTGCTCCAAGCCAAAGTGCAGAGTCTTTACATTGTAGTGCTTGTTAGAAAGGCAGAGGAGTGTCGCCATCTAAGCCATATTCCTCCTTCTCATAATCCATGATAAAATCATAATATCTCTCTAGTGCATGAGGTTTCCTACTAGACATTATAATAGGTTGCGCATTTTCGTATACGGGTGAACTTGATTCTCTCACTGGTTCGGCCTTGGTTTTAAATTCTGGGATCTCATCCAAGTCTACAACTTTGCTGTTAATTTCATTCGACAGATTTTCCTTTACTAAAATGATAGCATTTCGAGATACAATAACCCTTTTTTCCTCGATGTTGTAGAAATTATATCCCATTGAGTTTATGGGATATCCTATAGATTTACATAGTACTGATATTGCCTATAGTCTATTCGGACCAACATTCTTAACGTACGCCGGACAACTTCAAATACTTGAGTTAGGGTTTCTTATCATACCTCATCTCATATGGCATTTTAAAAACAGATTTAGTGAGCAACAAATTCAACATATGTGCTGCAGTTTCTATTGCATATCCATAATAGAACAGAAATAACTCAGCTTTACACATCATAGAACGAACCATATCTAACAGGGTTCAGTTCCTCCGCTCCGACACACCATTATGCTATAGAGTATAGGGTGGAGTAATCTAAGAAATAATCCCATTAACTTTTAAGTACCGTTGGAATTCTTGTTCTATGTACTCACCTCCTCGATCAAATCAAATAATCTGATCTTACGGCCCGTTTGGTTTTCTACTACATTTTTATATTCAACAAAATCTCATCGACATCTGATTTTTTCTTCATAGGATACACACAACCTAGTCTTGAGAAATTATCGGTTAAGGTAACAAAGTAAGAACATTATCATTGGTGATTAGGCATTGGGCCACATAAATCAATATGTACTAAGCCTAAGAGTTCATTAACTCTTTCATTTCTCCCATTGAAGGGGTGCTTGGTCATTTTACCTTTAAGACACCACTCATACATGTCAAATGATTCAAAATCAAGTGATGGGAGAAAACCTTCAGTTTTTAGTTTGTGTAGTTGTTTCTCACTAATATGACCCAACCTACAATGCCAAAAATAACTATCATTTATATTGTTAGAAGAGTTATTTATAGAACACACATAATTAGTATTGATCACATAAATGCCATTTTCAAGAACACAATCACAGACTTTATTTCCATTCAAACTAATGTTCATAACATTATTTGCACAATGAAATATATGTCATATCCCAAACAATCTAGAAAGAGAAATAATCCCACAAATTAAGTCTTTTAATGAATAGCACTTATTTAATATCAAAACTACTCCACTATGCGTAAATGATAATCTCCTACTGCCTTCGCATCTACGATAGATCCATTGGCAACTTAGAGCCTCATCTCGCCTTTTGTCACGCAGTGCTAGTTCCTTAGCCCTTATAAAGAATTATATATATGAGTTCCAGCCAGTATCTAAGATTCAAGACATATTATTGATTACAAAACAACTCTAAATCATAAATGTACCCGACGGAGTTGCATAACTATTCTGCTTTCTTTCTCAAATAACCTTTAAGTAACCAGGACAGTTCCTTTTCCAGTGACCTTTCTATGGTAGTGGTGACATTTACCCTTGTCATCGGTCTTCTTACTTTTCTTGTGCTTCTTACCTTCTCCTTTTTGCTTCTTTAAACATTTTGAAGATGATGCACTACCCTTTACAACAAGCACAACCCCTTGATACTTGGATGCAAACTCGGCTGAACGCAACATATTGAGGAGCTCCACAAGATTCATATTCAATTGGTTCATATTATAATTCAATATGAACAGTTCATATTAAAGTGTAAGAGAACCAAGGATCAAATCAACTTGTAATTCACTGATTATATGTATGTCCAATTGCGAAAGCCAACCAACATAGCCCTTCATCATCAACACGTAATCGTCCACTTTTTGTCCTTCAGTTATTTTGGTATTGAACAGCTTCTTCATAAGCTCGTACCTTGTGAAACATGACTGTTCACCAAACAAGACCATGAGACTATCAAATATCTAATGGATAGACATGTTTTCATACTGCCTCTACAAGGACTTGTCTAACATGGATAGCATGAAAACTTCGGAGATCTCTAGGTCAGAAACCCATTTCTTATAAGCAAGTCTAAGTTCGGGGTCAACATCATCGGTGGGTTATTCTTTAGGCTCACATGTAATAGCCGACCAAAGATGCTCGTGAATCAATGCTATCTTAATTGCTCTTAGCCAATTAATATAGTTAGGTCTAAGCTTGTCATTACCAGAAAACAGTTTTATCAATCGTATTAAATGCATAAATTTATTAATGTAGATTATTGTAACATTATATAACACATGTTCTTACAATATTAGAAAGGTTAAATGTTATCATTTCTATTTCTAATAAGGCTCCCACTAGCCTTTTATTTTTCTTAAAAGCCTAAGTCAAAACATAGAACTCTTTCAACTTCACTAGTGGGTGTTAGGACTCGTCCATCTTGGAATTCTGACCTTGAGACTGCTGAACATGTCATAGCTCCATGGACGATGGATAACTCCTTATCGGTTGTATCATATACAAATCCTAACCCTTTGGTACCTTGTCCTAATTTCACTTCGACCTTGAGTTTGTTCAATAAATCGAAATGAAATTATTCACTTGTAATTACAATATCACAAAGCCTTAAGTATAACAAATGAAACTTAAGTTTGCTCAACAAATACATATAGTTATCTTACCTCGTCCATTCAATATATTAATAATACTACACATAACATTCCTAGCTTGAGTTTGCTCGACAACTAAAGAATATGTAATATATATGTGTGTGTGTGTGTGTGTATGGTAGAGGACAACATTATATTGAAGATTCATAATCTTTAATATATTTTATTAAGTGATATTGACTTATGGAATAATGTATTTCTAATGAAACACCCTTGTTGTTCAAGTGTCGAACACATCGGAAATCACGGTATACGTACATTTATGTATGTATTTATTCCTTAAGTCTATTTAAGGTTTCTTAATGTTCCACCTTTAATTTAAACATTCATATTATATAAGTTTTATTATTATATAAATTTTATATTTTAATTTATAATAATCTTATGTATAATCTTATATTAATTAAATCTTATTTAATTAATTTTATATATTCTAATCTAACAATTATGTAGAGTATTTATTATTATAGTATAACACATGTATCATATATTTGTGTATATCATTTAATTGATTAACTTTTAATTAATTTATTTAATCAAACATTTTAATTGAATTATATTAATTTCAAATTTTATTTTATATACATATATGTATACTTATATTAGTTTAATATTAAAACAACATAACATATATCATAATATATACTGCGTGTATATATTTATTAATTAATTAACTTATTTTATTAATATATTTTATTAACTTTATTAATAAATTTTTAAATTTCGAAACTAATTTATACTAATTTTCAAACATTTTGAAAATTTTCATTATATTATAACTTTTGTAATATGTATACATTTTATTTTAAATTTAACTTTTAAATTTAAAATCTTATACTTTTAATTTTCAAACAATTTTGAAAGTTAGCCTAAGCCCAATTCAAATTGGGCCTTTTCTATTAGGGACAAACTTTAGGCCCACATATGTGTTCGGGTCAGGTCGGTAGCCAGGTAGGGTATAGTACTTGATTATCCAAACCCTTTCCTTCGACACTAGCTTTCTAGACACCCTACTATCTAGGCTACGAGCTTAATTAATTAATCATAACATGACTAATTTAGACTGCATTGGCTATTGGGCTCCAATACCACTATTGGAATTGGGCCAGCTCATAGTGGAAGAAATGGGTGGATTTTAATTTTTTTACCATTTGGATCTTTATTGGGCCTATAAAGTCTAATTGATTTAGAACATTTCTAAATTACTTTTAAATAAAATCATTTTTTATTTAAATTTATAACATAGATTTATATTATGTAATTAATGTTATATTATATATATATATATACATGTATCATATACACATACATGTGTACGTGCATGTGTAACATAGCAATCCATGCAAGGTTTGACATGACCATGTATAGTATTGGGATTTACACCGCAACACACATATTAGCCCCTCCAGTATACAAAAATGTCATCCAAATATAGTTTATGCGCTTTAATTTATATATACAAATTATTGCATATATAGTTATATTTAATTTTGAATATACATATAAGGAATTTATAAAATATATATACATATAACTATACACATACACACACAGATATATATATATATATATGTGAAATAAATACAAAATCATTTTAAATAAAAGTTTCAAATATATTTATTTATTTTATTATAGAATATGAAAACAAAATTTAATTTTATTAGTATGCATATAAACTATATATACATTTCAATTTATAAATCATTTTCTAATAAATGTATAAGTTAATACATAAATAAAAAATACATGAAAAATTATACTTATATATGTGGATATCTATTAATACTCACGGCAGAACAAAATGTGTTTTTTAATAGATTTATTAATACTAACTTTCGTTCAGAATTCAATAATATTTAAAAAAAATTCCAAACATAAAATTTTATATATTAATATTTCATAACATTCTTATTAATAAATTTAACATTTTAAAATTATCCATATATATTATAATTTTATAATCAATTTTAAAATAATTATTAATTCCACAAATATATATGTATATATATTTAAACTAAAAATAAATTTTTTTGCTGGCAAAATCTTATTAGATAAGGAATTAATTTTATAAAATTTAAAATATATTATATATGATATAACTGTTGATGTTATAGATTTGTGAAATTTATTTAATCTAAATAATATTAATATATATATATATGTTAACCTAAAAAATGGATAAAGAACTTGTAGTATGATGTGAAAGCACCAGCCCTATGAAAACATAGCAAATATAATGGAAAATTAAATGAGACGCAAAGATTTTTATAGTGGTTCAGCTGCTAACTAAGCCTACGTCCACTTTATAGCTTTAAATATTGGTTTAATCTTGTTTGAATGAAATTACTAGGTGATTGAGAAAGAATTTGTCACAAATACAGGAGTTAGACTGATTCTAAGTCCTAGAATTACCTAGAGTAGCTGCCTTGGTGACTATGGTGAAGAGAAAAGAGGTGAAGTATAGATGGAGATCCCACGTAGTGATAACAGAATGCAGATCCTTTCTCGGTTGCTTTATGGTTTGTATTTATAGGGGTAGCAGTTATATTGGATTAGAAGCCCGCTATTAGAGAAGTATAGAGAGTAGCCCAAGATAGCACGACAAATATCGTAATGACCCGAGTTAAGGCTTAGACTCGGTACCGAGTAAAGCCCTTGACTCGGGGCCGAGTCTAATCCTTGGTCAAATATTGGCTGAACTCTTTTGCTCCGAGATCCTTACTTTGTCTATATGTCCTCTATGTAATTTGGTAGGTTTTTGACAAGTTTGGTAATAATTCTTCCGTAACTTGGATTATTCTGCCTTTTGGACCATCCAGTCTTCATCTCTACTATTAATAAAGAGAATTCATGGATAGGAATACACGGTGTCTTTTTGAAATACCAAAACTAACCTTTTCGTTTTTCATATATTTACCCCATCTCATTTCACTTCTACGCCAAATCCATTGTCATGGCGATTCACCACCAACACCGTCATCAAACCTAATTCGTTGCTATCATGGCTAATCCTTCAAAAACCCTCTCCATCTATCTCTTCTCTTGCTAATAATGACAAGAACGACCAATTTGGTATGTGCGTATTCTCTAAAAGTAACCAATTGCCAAATCAGATGACATCTAACTAAATCACTGCCATAATCGTTAATACAATCAAACATACCACCATTATCTACACAGAATCTATTCATCACCATATAGACAAACGCAATCCCGCTACCACCAAATTAATCAATGGCTCTCATCACTAAATCAAACGATATGGACCTACTATCGCTAAATTAATCGATGCTTCTAATCACCTAATCAATCGACACCATGTTATCGCCAAACCAAACGATGTCGCCATCCTCACAAAAATTACCGATACTGCTTCGACTACCAAATCAAACACTGATGTTATCACCAAACTATTTGACGTTGAGCACTTCCGCTTGCCATACTGCGTTTAGGTATAAATTGACTTAACCCTATGTTGATTTATTCCATATGCTTTGATGCTGTTAGTCACTATATTGGGGATTATTATTCAGTTTTAGTACTATTTGTAATCTGTATATTTAGGACTGATTTTAGTATATAGTTTGTTTTTGGAATTTTTTAGTTATTGTAATCTATCCAAAATTCTATCCAAATAGTGATAATGAAGTTAAGATGTTTGTGTGTATTCCCAAATGAGGTGTTTTAGCCAAGATGATGAGGGAATTGACATGTGTATGAAGAATCCTAACAGATTTGATTCTAAATAACAACTTATTTCATTTAACTTAGTTGTGTACTTTACTTATTTTGATACAACACAATTACTTACAAATCTCAATGTTAAGATTAACAACACACATAAAACAACCTGCTAACCAATGCGAAGGCACCGATGTAATTTGGAACACTATAATGGGTCTTTTCATAATTTGTACTCGGACATCTCAATGGTAATATTGATTAACAACACACATAAAACAACCTATTAACAACACATATGGAACACTAAAATGGTTCTTTGGCTGAGATGCATTGATGCTCATTTTTTATCTTATGTTCATATATAAAGGATGCAAATTGAACAGTGTTTGGACACATTCGACAATATTTGTTGGGAAGTACATAGAGAAATATTCAACTATCAAGTCTAGGTGATTAGATGGTAACTTATCATGCATGTATAGTTAAATTTACTTCTGCTATACTATAATGTGTAGGCTTAAGTAGTTATGCATTTTATGTTTGCATTGAATTTAGACCTTTTTTCCCCAAAGCTTTAAGTTTATAATCATGTTAATAAAATGTTGTCTTTGGATTTTGGCAAGAATAGTATTTACCGCAAGTGATAAAATAGTCAGAAGCACTGATTGTAATGAATGTATAATGTATTTTCCTTCGTTTAAATATTATCATGCCATGATAGGATAATGATTTGATGGCATTTTACAATGTCGTATGTCATCAATTTTTTGTTTTAGAATGTCACACATTTACTGTAAAAGTTACTGAAAAGCCTCGTGCAAATAGCTAACTTGCCAAGATTTTAATATAGTATATTTATAACTAAAATGCAATACATATGCAGGCATAACTACGAGGATTCACTAAATCATGAGGTAGCAGCAGTTTTATGAGACGGTCCTAAACTATTTGAGAGCAATATGAAATATGTGTGTGCACCTCACAAAATCCAAATGCTTTTAAGTTCTAGTTTAATAGATAACCCACGGTGTATTTCTTAAATTTGTTTTTTCTAAACATTTATACATTCGATTGGATGTGCCTATACAATTTAGATAATGACATGTTAAATGATTTTGGAAGTGATATTAAACATTGATACATATTCACATTTATTGGGTTTTGAAGCCAACCAATGTAGGAGCATATTTTATTTATAATGAGAATTTATGTTATAAGATGTTGAATGATGCCAAATCTAGAATATGCTTTAGAAAGAGTATAGTAGTGCATGAAGGGTAGATCATTACTGGAAATATTATAAATATATTTAACCATGGTTTAGTCTATTGTTTCAAAAAAAATTGTGATAGAAACGTTATGTCAGTGTCAGCATAAAAATGAAATAATTTCACGTCTCCATGTTCCACACACCCAATACATATTTATTAAATTAGGATGAATAATAGGTTCTCTGTTTCTTCCAAGACATTGTAAATAAAGTTAAAAATATAAAATTAAATTTTACCATAGAGTGCATATGAATTTGTTGAGTTCTTATTTACTGCACATTATGAATTTGTGGAATGATAGATTCAACTTTAGCCTTCGGTTGTCTAATATTGATACATACGAAATATGACAAGTTCAAGCATTTTCATAGTCGATTGGATAATTTATATCCATCACATATATTTCATATTTGGTTAATGATTTGGTCGATGAAATAGACACAAGTCTACAGTATAAAAAATAGTTTAGTAAAGTTAGTAACAAAGGCAAAATAGTGAATGGATACCAGACCATCATATCCACCAGTAGAATAAGTAGAGTTTTATTTGTCGATTAAATGTGAAGAGTGCACTTATGGATTTTTGTAAATGCATCAACAAAATAAATACATAAGCAAACAACTACTTCAGAAATATTTTAATTGTCCAAGTACAATTCTTCACATTCTCTATGGAAGCATTGAATTTTTGTTGTTTGGTCAAGTAACGGAAGATCTATCAAATTCATAACCGTCTGTCTCAATATAACCTTTTCTTTTTTTGTCTGAATATTTAGTTAAGACAATTCTAATGCCCCTTTTCGCCATGCATAAACTGAGACGATTGAGCAATAATTTTAGTCCATTCTGAAAGAATAAAACTTAGAATTAAGGTAAGAAAGATAAAGTAACCAACATTATGAAGAATAACAGTAAACATGGCAATCATTAAATAGGTTGAAATGAATTGAAAAAAATAATGTGCATATTGAAAACAATAATGTTGGTTTTATGGCACAAAAAGTATAAATCCCAAGTGATTGGTTCAAGTCCATGTGTACATGCATATATACTCGTTCCTCATAATAGACGCTCTGGAACTCTATAAAACTTCATGAATATGTATAGGAAGACTAAGGGAACACTTGGCAAAAGTATGAAGATGCCATGCCTTGGCATTTAGAGTCGGTACCGAGTCAAGGGGGTTGACTCGGGCCGAGTTAAGGACTTAGTCAATTTTGGGTTTACACTCTCTAGAGGCTTTCCTCTTATCCTTCTAGGTATCTCTGTCAAGTTTTAGGTCGTTCTATCTTCATATCGACGTTCTAACTACTATTGATTTCTACTTGGTTTAAAACCCAGTTAACATTTGCCCCGTAGAGTATGCTTTCATTGGAAACAAAGTGTGATTTTGTTGGTAACAAAGTGTGTTTTGGAACAAGATAAATTTTGAACTACTATCTCATGAGTTTCAATTGATTTTTTGGATTCCATCTCAAGATATTGTCTTCAATTGGTTGACTTCAAACTAGTTATTTGCTCTAGTTTCGATTTAAATTCCAATTCTCTGCATTGATGCAATCTTTGCTCTAAAATTTATATAAGACTTGAAGTCGGTATGTTGGTCCATTGTGATGAGTTGGAGCTAACCCAGGTTGGAGGGCCATTTGCAATTTTTCAAGTTAGTTTTTCCTACTTATATTGCTTTACTTAACTCTTAACTTGTTTCATTTCCATCAACCGACTTTGCTCCTCACTCCAGCCGATTTAAGCCCTAGCTCCACCGCCGTTCAACTTTCGAGCTCACCACCGAGCTCCGTTGTCTCCCTACATCTCCCGTCATCGTCTAAATGAGCTGCAAGTGAATCTAATGCCTTCTGAGCTCACCACCCACATTGTCTTGGATCCGGGTTATTGAAACCCTAAGTCAGTTTTTCTCCTAATTAGAATTTATAAGTTGGAAATGGTGAAGTGGTGCTTGTACGGTGATGATGACGATGATTTTCTTTAGTCGATTGCAAATTTGAAACAGATGGTTGAAATCAAACATGATTACTTAAGGTTTGATCTCATGTTGAATACATACGACTTGAGAGATAGATTATGATTCCTAGTTTCAGCCATCTCTTTTTCATGGAATTGACTAAAGCTAGATCATCAAATTGATTCCGATACGGCGGTTCGCTTTAGATTTGGATGTATCAGATGATTCTATTGCGTTACATTTCTGCATATCCATTGTTCCTGAAAAGTAAGAACTTTTCGTGTCACTTCGGACAACGGATCTGTTATCGATCGTTGATCGATAATGGGTAAGTACAGAAAGGTAATTTCAGAGGATGATATGGATCATTTTTTCAATACGAGCGAGCTATCTTTATAGGATGGTCCATTCGTAGTGTTCGGGACATTGGACTCATTCCATATAGATAACACACTGCACCTGCCCCAGTCAACATTTGGAGTCAATTGGTCACCATACGCCGACTTCCTTTGGATTTCAAGCGTTAACTACACAGGAATTCTTATTAGAAATAAAGTACCTGATCATGATTAATAGGTTTTATTGCCTAGAATGACATGCCAGTTGACATGCTGCAAGTCCGTTGATGGAGCGTCCATGTATTCAGAAGCTAAGTCATTAACTACCCTAGTTTCTCCATCCATTCCCCTGGGGTCAAGTCATCATATGACTTTTGATTTCTACATCTCACTAGTTCCGGTAGGACCTATACTAGACTAGATACCTCTTGGGCTGAGAATTCTAACTGACCCGCTAGAGCAAGCGCCCTCAATCCTGATAGCTAAAATGGTTAAAAATATATGCATATAGCACGACATCCCTGAGGGCGACGTTCATCTACCAACTCGAGCTGAATTTGCACATAATCCTCCCGAAGGCTTTATTGTGTGTAACTGATACATGTGCTTGAGTGGTGCCATGCCACCGTTCAATCGGTTCTCATCCGGTGCTTCAAGATTTAGGATTGGTGCCATTTCAAATTCATCCCATTGGTTATGCGCTCTTAAGTACCCTGTATATCTTATTCATGATAAGGCTTGGGATAACCCCGAGGCTAAATGAACTCGCATATCTCCTACACTTCAAGAGGAGGTAGGACTACCCATCCTTTATAATTATTAAAGCCCAGAGGGGTTGTATTTGATAAAGGTTCTTCAAAACAAATGTGCAGCCTTCAAGAACAAGTTCTTTTTCGTCCGACGTCTAGAGGGCTTCAACCGCGTCTGGTTATTTGGAAGTAACTCCTTATTCCTTAGCTTTTGGCATTCCAAGTGATTTTCCAATTTTATAACCTATCAGATGTCTTATTGCAGTGATGTCGAGGCGAGAAAGTAACGATGAGCTTAAAGCAATGCTTTAAATTCTTAAGGCTGTGAGAGCTTCCGAGCGCACATTGAAGTTCCTTTTGATGCATGAGAACTTAGGCGGTTCAACTTGCTTATCCTGTTAGATTTACTATAAATGATGTGACCTCAACTTCAAGTAGCCCTAGGAGATATACCTATTCTTTAACTTGTGCTCTTGACTTCGACGAGGAGGCTCAACAAGACATGGCTGGTCCGTCATAGGAAGCACAGCCTGAAGAGATTCCTAGAGCTTATATGGACTTACCCTTCGGAGAGGACATTATGGGGGATATGGATGAGGCTTACATGATGTCTTTGATTCCTAAGGAAGAAGACGAAACATTTCAGAGAAGATATGGGAAACGGCAGATGTCCGAAGAAGGAGAGGAAGAGGCTTCAAACGGCGATGATGGCGACTTTCACATCTTCGAAGAGAGAGATGAATCTTTCAACGAGTCACCGGAGATGAGCCTTGATCTTCCCATGTTGCCTTCTCCAGACTTGTTAACCACCGAGGGATTGAGCCGCAAACTCTTGATTTCTCCTCCTCAAGAACAACCTATTATCGAGACTCCACAGTCTGCTGGAGGTCAAGCTATCTGGACCACCTTGGAAATACATCTACTTTTGATTTCATGAGAGACGTCACCATCTATGTAGATGAACAAGATGATATATCCATTAGTGAAATGATAGCTGAGATCAGCATGGAAATTGTCATTTCCTCAAACGCATTTATGAGCAGTAGTGAAAAGGTTTCGACTCTTAAATCCTGCCGATACAGTTGGTAAAGTATATAGAGGGTCGTCAGCACTACACACTTCACTTTAGGATCACAAACACATATCTTGGCATCACGTTAAGTTCCTAAGTTCGAGTATTAAGTTCATTCTTTTTTCGTTTCAGGTACCATGGAACGTGGGTCCTACCATCAGTTATGTCAAGACACCAATTCCTACAAAAGTGAAACTTCTGATCCATCTTATTACCCTCCTCACAAAACATATGAGGAGAGAAGGAAAAGAAAAGAGGTTAAGTCTTATCACTTGGATTGAGAGCACGAGAGGGGAGAGAAGAGAAAACTAGATGACGAGAGTAGTGCCCTTGGCGACATGAACAAGCACTATAGAGACTTTCATGACTGTCGCGGGCCCTCATTAATGATTACTCCTCCCCGTACTGATGCTCCGACTGGTGAAATGCCAATAATTCAACCTTATCAAGCAACAGCCATTACAATGGACCCTACTTCTTCCAAGCGAACCGATAAGTTCATGCTTCTACCGGGTCCACCCGTGCTTTAAGCTACCTTTCGAAATATATTCTTGAAAGGAGTCAAGTTTGACAAGAAAATAAAGCCCTTTAACAAGGCAACTTCTCTTAGCAATCTGGAGATAGTCTGCGAGGACTTGAAAGCCGGGTGTGATATGCAACATTTAGTGAAGGCCCTTTCGAATGTAAACCGCATAAACTATCAGGAGATCCTCTCATTTAAAGCCGAAAGGGAAGACCATGCTAAGGCGATCAAAGACCATGATGAAGAGATAGTCCAGTTGAAAACTGAAAGGGATACGGCCGTAAAAGGAAAGGCTACCAGCGACAAGTTATTGACCGAGGCAAACCAGGCTCACGATAGAACCATTATCGTGATAATGGATCAACTCAAAGATGCTAATATTGAATCTGAGAAACTGAAAGTACATCTTACTGAAGCAAAAAACATCATTCTCGAAACCAAACTATCGTTGGTCATGCTGCTATCATTGCTGAGCAGGCCGCTGAGCTCGCTTATCTTCGTGAGGAGAATACGCGACTCATCAAAGAGAAGGAAGAGGCTGCATCCGGCAAACCGGTGAAGGAGATCGAGCATATAAGCACTAAGTCAGAGCTTACAGAGCTGCGATTGGAATACGATGATGCGATAAGTCAAATGGACACTAGTGTGCTTCATCTTTACACTAGCTGTGTGGTGAATAAGGGCAGCTTGAAATGGCTTGATAATAACTATCCCCGAACTTTTTCCATGTATGGTAGGAAGTATTGATCGGGTCTAAGGAGACTAGGGATACGCGCTCTGAAGAGGATCTAAAGGCTGCTTACCTGAGCCCCGAGGACATAGACTTCTTGGCCGTCGGCAGAGAGATCATTATGGAAGAGAGAGAGAGAAGGAAACTGCCAATGCTGTAGCCAAAGCTTTTGCTGGTCCAAGCTCTTCGGGTCAGCACCAAACACTTATTCATACTTCTCAAGAGCAGACGATGATCATCCCTATATCCACGGCTATTATTTCCGAAGTTGCTCACGCCATGCAACTTTCATGGTCATGGGTAAGCCACGCCCTTTTCCGGTTGTAGTACGACCTTTAGAGATGAGGACTGGCGGTGAAGCCTTTGAGATTATAGTTCATGACCAAACCTCTGACTCAGGCATTTCTCTCGTCTCCACGGTGCTCCAGACATTTCGATTTACTCCGGGATCCTTTTCTAAATTGTGCACCTCTCTTTTCCAACTTGTAGGTCAGCCAGTTCTCCCCCCTCTTCCTTCTGTTGTTCAAGGTTCAGGACCTACTACTATTTTTATTGCTTCCACTGCCATTTCTACATCGGCTTCTAGCATAGTTCCTATCCTCAGCTTTGGGCCTGGGCCCAATTCCAAACAGATAGAGGCGCAACAAAATTTGGAGGATATCTCAGTGTCTGTGGATGAAGAGGTGGTGATTACTAGCAAATCGGGGCCGACAAACAAGACGACCATAGCAGAGAAACTGGAGGAGGAAAAGAAGGGGCTGTAGATGAAGAAGAAAGGAGGAGCAAAAGCACAGGACTCCCACTACCATCATGTTGAAGGTGTTTAAAAAGGGAAGTGCAGCTACCGGAGGGTCAAAGGGATCCGGCTCCCCTACAGGAAAAGAGACCGACAAGGATAGAGAAAGAAGCTCCTGATTCGCATAGGCAAGGGCAGTAAAGGCGGAGGGAAAGCTGGAAAGAAGTCGGGATGAGCTTGAGCACCGGTGGAGCAGGATACTCGTTGTCTTTTTGTGTGTCATTGTAGTGTCAAAGTATGTACAAGTACAAAGTCTGTACTTAGTACCTTTTTACTTTTGCTGTAACGTTAGTAAAGTCTATACTTTGCTTTTTGATGTCCGAAATAGGTCGATATTGTGATGGTACATCCCACGCTGTTTGATATTGTACATGAAATGATATAAGTAATGAAAAGATCAGGATTTCCACTATAATCTCTTTTATACACTTTATATTCTTTGTACCGTGCATGTTTATATACCACCGTGTATGTAAATAATATGACTGCTTATCTCACAATTTTCATATTATATACTGCTGCATTATGTGATGTGATGTGTTTATTTACCACAATTCCATGCATGTAAATGGTGTAAGTTGTGTAACTTGTAGTTGTTCGGTGTACTACTTTACTTAGCTCTGTTATGGTTGCCTAAATTTTATGTTCGGTGCAACAGAACCATGGAGTGATTTTTATCTTGACTAAGTGTTAGTGTGTTGTGTGCCCCATAGCCCACGGGCTAGTTACTCTGAATACTTGATATGAAACCGGATGCTCCGGGTGGTTCTCCGATTGCCCCCAGTCCAAGATATATTACAGCTCCTATCTCTGGGAACATGTAATTTGAATGCTCAATTCCGAGCACCATGTACTTTGATTGCAATTTATTTTATCCAAGCTCGGTATTAAGGTTCTATCCATATACTAGTTTTCGTCTCTAGAGACCTGCAGACAGCTCAATCCCTTAGATTTTCTTTTTAAATTGCCGATGTTCGGGCGATGTTGAGTTTTGGGAGGTGGGGATTGATTTATGCCAATCCTCAAATTGATGAATTTTCCAATGTTGTTAGAGTAACATCGGTACTTAAGAGATTATGACAAACTAATGATGTTACCAGGGTAACATCGGTGATTCGGAGCGTACTTGGATGCGGTTCCATTGGTTCAAGAAGGGAAGGAATAGGTACTTACTTTGGACACTGTTCCATTGGCCCAAGAAGTGAGAGAGTGGAGCATACTGGAATGTAGTTCCACCATGTCAAGCAAAAACATAATGGATGTTTACTTGGATGAAGTTCCATCGGTCCAAGAAGCAAAAGAAATGGAGCATGCTCGAATGCAGTTCCATTGGTTCAAGTGGTGAAGAAGTGAAGTGCACTTGAAAGCAGTTCCATCGATTTAAGTGGCAAAAGGATAGAAGCTTACTTTGACGTGGTTCCATCGGTCTAAGAAGCGAGGAAATGTAGCACACTTGAATGCAGTTCCATCGGTTTAAGTGGAAAAAGAATAGATGCTTACTTAGATGCGGTTCCATCGGTCCAAGAAGTGAGACGTGGCTTATGAATATGCGTAAGGGTTGGCCTTCTCGATGTCGTTGGAGCAACATCGGTTCTCAAAAGTTGGGTTCGATTTTCCTCATCGATCCAGCGGTTTGAGTCGATTTGATACCGTCGAATCAATGGGTTGCTTACATGAATGTGGTTCCATTGGTTTAAGAAGTAGAATGGCTTTACTGATAAAATAAAGAGAAAATAAAATCCTACCTATTTACAATGCCCCCAATATCCTTGGGTGGTTTATTTGCGGAGATAGAAAATACATAGATAAGTACTAAATAAAATAGTGCCATAGCGAGTCACTGTTCCAAGCACGAGGAATTGGAACTCCATCAACCGATTGAGCTTGAATGTTCCATCTCCAAGTTTTTGGTCGATACCATAGGGTCCTTCCCAGTTTGGGCAAGTGCTCCCGTACCCTGGAAGATCCGTTTCAAGAGAGATCCCTCACTTTGAAGGTGCGGTTGCAAACTTTGGTTTGGAAGTGTCGCGCTGCCCTTTTTTGGTGAGTAGCGGTCCTTAGTTTTGCTTCTTCCCACTTCTCATCGATCTAACCAAGTGACTCGAGCATAAGGCGCTCTTTTTCATTTTGATTGAAGTGTCATCTTCGATGAGTGGGGACTTCCAGTTCCATTGGGATCATTGATTCTTAACCATATGCCAAGGTGAACGATGAGTGCCCGGTCGTAGATTTATATGTTGTTCTATAAGCCCATATTGCAAGTGGAAATTCATCTACCCAGTTTCCCTTAGCTTTCGTTAGTAGCTTCTTTATGGTGCATTTGATGATTTTGTTTACTGCTTCCATTTTCCCGTTAGCCTGTGGGTGCACTACTGTGGAAAAACTCTTCTCGATCCGATAACGCTTGCAGAAGTCCTCGAATTCAACGCTCTCGAACCGAGTTCTGTTATCCATGATGATATTCTATGGTACTTTAAACCTGCAAATAATGTTTTATATTACAATTTTAATTACTTTTTTAGTGGTAATGGTGGCAAGTAGTTCTGCTTTGGCCCATTTGGTAACGTAATCAACTGTAACGATAACATCTTTGGCTCCTTCTTTGGCTATTGGTAACACACCGATTGGATCGATTCCCCAAATTGCAAATGAAAAGGACTATCCATTTGCTTAAGTTCTAAGGATGGTGTTCTTGGAATCTTTGAAAATCTCTAGCACCGATCACAACGTTTGGTATAGTCTGCTGCATCTCGGTTGATTGTGGACCAAAAATATCCATAACGTAAAACCTTCTTTGCCAGTGTCTACCCCCAGTGTGGCCATCGCAACTGCCTTCGTGGACTTCCATTAGAATATTCCTGGGTTTTTTTTATTACACACCTTAGTAAGGGGTGGAGAAACCTCTCATGTATAGCACTCCATCCTGTAGCACGAATCGCGGTGTCCTTCGAAGGAGCTTCTTTCATTCATTTCAGTTTTTGAGGAGCATTCTTTTTAGCAGATACTCCTTGATTGGCATCATCAATGATTCTTTCTCTTTCATGATCTCCAGAACCCAATCTACATCCATCTAATCTATGCTTGGAGCTGTTAACACTTCAACTGGAAGCAATCCCATTGACTGTGCCTCTCCAAAACTAGTCAGTTTGGCTCGGTAATCGACCTTCACGTTCTGTTCCCTGAGAATATGGGTTATCATGCAGTGTTCAATGTCGTTGAGAAGTTCTGATGCTTTTGACAAGTAGGGAGTGAGATTTCCTTCTTTAGCTTGATATTTCCTCTCTACTTGACAAGCGACTAGTTGAGAGTCGTTGTAGATATGTACAGCTTTTATTCCCAGTTCCTTCACAATCTTTAATCCTGTTATCAATGCCTCGTTGTTTGTAGTTAGGAATTCCAATCTTAATGCATAGTAGATGGATCGTCCTTCGGGAGTCTCAAGCACCACTCCCGCTCCCGAGCAGAATTTGTTCGATGCACCATCAATGAACAACTTCCATTATGATACCATTTCCTCTGTCTCCTGCTCTTCTCCATCTTGAATGGTGAATTCCATGACGAAATCAGCCAATGCCTTCTGTTAATTTCCCTTCGAGGACTATGAGTGATGTCGTACTAAATCAAATTAATATTCCATTTAAGAAGTCATCCTGACATCTCTGGATGGTACAGTACCTATTTCAAGGGTTGACCTGTTAATACTTCAATTGGATGAGCTTGGAAATATGGTCGTAGCTTTCTTGATGTGATCAGCAGGAAATAGGCATGTTTTTCAAACTTTGAATAGTTTTTCTCGGTCCAGTGAATTGCTTACTGATGTAGTAAATAGGTCGTTGGATCCTAGCTTCTTTGCATACCACTGCTGCGCTCAGAGCATGAGTAGACACTGCCAAATAGATGAATAGGTCTTCCCCGTCCACCGGTTTAGATGGAACTGGTGGGGTCATCATATGTCGCAATAATTCCTTAAAAGCGGCTTGACAGGCCCGATTCCATTCGAAAATTTTCTTACCCTTCTTCAATGCATCGAAGAACGGTATACACTTGTTTGTTACTTTAGAAACGTACCGGCTCAACGCTGTGACCTTTCCATTCAGACTCTGCAACTCTTTTTTTTGTAGGGGCTGCGACATTCTGCAAGGTAGTAATTTGCTTGGAATTAGCTTCAATGCCCCTAGCATTCATGATAAAAATAGAAATTTTCCCAAAGCCGCACCGAAAGAGCATTTCAGCAGGTTAAACTTCATTTCATACTTTCGAAGAATCTCAAACATTTCTAAGAGGGTATCCTAATGATTTCCAAACACAGATGATTTGACTAGCATGTCATCCACGCAGACTTCCATTGTTTATCCAATCTGATCCTTGAACATGGTGTTCACTAACCGTTGATAAGTTGCCTTGGTTTTCTTCAAGCCAAATGGCATTACTCGGTGAAATACAATGCAAGGTCGATAATGAAGCTAATGTTCTCCTGATCAGGCTCGTGCATCATAATCTAATTGTATCCCAAGTAGGCTTCCATGAACGAGTGTCGCTCGTGTCCTACAGTTCCATCAACTAACTGGTCGATTTTGGGTAGGGGAAAGCTATCCTTTGGACAAGATTTGTTCCAGTCCGAGTAGTCGACACAAGACCGCCACTTTTCATTCAATTTCTTGACTAGTATAGGGTTCGATACCTATTCAGGATATGTTGCATCATGGATAAATTCGTTAGCCAACAGCTTATGCACTTCTTCCTTCAATGCAGCGAATTGCTACGGACCCAGACTACATCTCTTCTGCCTCAATATAGTGAACTTGGGATCGATATTGAGTGCGTGACATGCTCTCCAGTGATATCCCACACCGTAATCTCTGTCGTTGACCCCCGTTCCTCCTCTGAACTCTACTTCCTAGGGTCCAAAGCCTTATGGAAATGGCTATGGTCCCTAAGCTAGGGGCGGTATGGTTGTTACTATGCTAATGGTTCACGAATATGGAGAGACTTTCCCACATTCTTTTCCTTTTCCTTTCGCTTCGATTCACGTAGCTCAACGATACAACATTCTCTAGCGACACTTTGATCTCCCTTTACAACTCCAATCCCATTCTTCATGGAGAATTTCATGGTAAGGCACCATGAAGCTAAAGCGATCCTAAAATCAGCAAGGGCCGGTCTACCCAAGAAAGCGTCTTAAGTTGACATTTCATCCATGATCACAAAGGTTTGAATAAGGGCTACCCTTTATTCTCCAAGCTCCATAGGCAAGTCAGTCGTCCCAACTGGTTGTCTTGGTTCTCCTATAAAGATCTGGATTTTCATTCGACAAGTAGATACATCCTTCATACTTATCTTCATCTGGTTAAACGTATGTCGAAATAAGATGTTAACAAAACTTCCACTATCCACCAGGACTTGGCATACAACTGCCGATCCAATTTCGACTGTCTCTATCATCGGGTCAAAAGTCAGTGTTTCTACTCCTTCGGTGTCTTGGTCCTGAAACACTATGTCATCATTGAGAGTCCTTTTCTATTTGGCTAGAGCACCATCCTCAATTGAAAAACAAGCTTCTTTCGGAGTTTGCTTTAGTGAACTCGTGTATTGCTTGATCTCCCCCTAGCTCTTTAGTGCTAGGTGAGGTCCTCTAGAAATAGTGCTGATAACAAGTCTCTATTCTGTCCGTCTAGATCCTTCTCCACTGGGTCTGGATTGGTTTTCTTGAGTACTTGGAAATTAGGGTCCAATAGGCTGGTCAGAGTTTTGCAATTTCTTCATGTACTGTTGGAGCCTGTTGTTCCTAATCAATTCCTCAATTAAGTCCTTCAAATGCCAACATTCACTTGCGTTATGCCCGTGAGTCTCGTAGAAGCAGCAGAACTTCCCTGATTGCTTTTTTCATTCGGATTCGTTTATCCTAGAAGGCTTGTTGTATCATTAAGTTCCCTGAGTTACAAGTTAGATGTTCTCCAAGCTATCATTCAATGGTGTATACTCCTCGGGTCTCAGGTTCCTGATTCACTTTCCATTCCCATCACGCCTGCTAGTGTTTTGGTTATTCCTTTTCTGGTTTCCATTTTTCCCTGCATTTTCTGTCATGGCTCCAGAATTCTTTCCATCATGGTTGACCGCTACATTGCTCCGAACTATCTGCTTTGGTTGCACATTGGTGGTCTTTCCCTCTAACACTTCTGCCTCTTCCAGTCTTGTATACTGACTAGCCTTACAGTTAAACTCCTTCATGGTAGTTGGTTGTTTCATCTTAATCCATCTTCCAAAGTCTTCGTCCCGATGAATAGCTCAGACTAAAACCATGAATACAATATCTTCGTTCAGATTCCTCACTTTAGTAACTGCAGTATTAAGCCGGTTCAAAAAGGTTTTTAGTGACTCATTTGGTCTATAGAAAAGACCAGATAGAGACATCACATCTTTTGGCTATGCCAAATAAAGTCTGAACTGTTCCAAGATTTTCCTTGCCAACACATCAAAGGTAGAAATGGATCTTGGTGGGAGTCTTGTAAACTACATAGAAGCAATACCTTCCTGGAAAATAGGGAAACATCTGCAGCGGAGATGATCTCTTGCCCTAGCTTCGTCCATGTGCCAACTGTACTTATACAAGTGTTATTTGGGGTCCGTCATCCCATTGTAAGATGGCATAGTAGGCACTGCAAACTTTTGGGGGTACTTTTCCCTTAAAATGTTTTTAGTGAACGGAGTTCGGCTTGGTGCAAAACTCCAATCATCGTCTTTCCTGCCCTTACTTTCTACCATAAAGTGTTTAACCATCTCTACAATGAATGCCTCACTAGTTCGTAGTCCGCAGGTCAACTGTCAGGGTCTACGCCAAGCATTTGGCTATATGAACGGCCTTGGTTTGCCAACTGAAGTCTAGGTTCTTCATTCTTTGGAAGAACCACTCTTTTAGAATCCTATTAGTGCGCGACTGGCTTTATATCGGTAGTTTAAACTTCCTTTTTAGCATTTTGCCTGCCTATGTCAGCATTCAATTCCAGTCCTTTAGCATTAAGTTGCATGTCATCTTCAGAATCAGAGAGAAGCATTGCAATATTCCCTTGTGGAGCCTTCACTCTAAGATTAGGGTTTGCGGTAGGTTGTCCTCCGGCAGGAGGAGTACTTCCCTTACCTTCAATAAGAATTCCAGTCACTCTACCAACTATCTTCTTTCGCTTTTGCTTGTCGTCCCTCCTAGTCAAGCCTGAGATGGAGGAATTCTCATGTTCCATAGTCTTTGCAGTTTCCAGTCTAGTCCTTGGGGCAGTTGGTGTTCGTAGCACTAGCAAAGCATCAATCTTATCCATAAGAGCCTTCTAACTATCAGCCATCTTTTGCTAAGTTGATTAACTATTTGGTTAAGCTCTCCACTGGTTACAACCACCTGTTGAGCGAAAGCACCTGGTTCTAGGTTCCCAGAATTAACCTTTGTTCGATGATTGTTAGCGTTGTTCACTTCCATTTGCTGGAGATTGATTTCATCAATACCGAGTGTTGTCTCAACAGATCTTCCAAATGTTGTCTTCCTCTTAGAAGACATTAGTGTAGCAAATCACTAATCTTTTTCAAGCAAACTTTCCTGATCTAACCTTTGGATCTGTCCGATCCAAAGTAGATAGCTAGATCCAAGTCTATGTTCTTTATTCTCAGTGAAAGCACCAAAATGTTAACACGAAAAATGGATCAACACCTTGGAGTATGATGTGAAAGCACCAGCCCTGTTAAAACGGAGCAAATATAACAGAAAATAACAAAAAATTAGATGAGACATAGAGATTTTTATTGTGGTTTGACTGTTAGCGTGCGTCCATGTTATAGCTTTGATTATTGGTTTGACCTTGTTTGAATGAGATTACAAGGTGATTGGGAAAGAACTAGTCACAAGCACAGGGGTTAGACTGATTCTAAGTCCTAGAATTGCATAGAGCAGCTGCCTTGGTGACTATGGTGAAGAGAAAAGAGTTGAAGAATAGATGAAGATCCCGTGCAGTGATAGCAGAATCCAGATCCTTTCTCAGTTGCTTTATGGTTTGTATTTATAGGGGTAACGGTTATATTGGATTAAAAGCTCGGTACAAGAAAAGTCTAGGGAGTGGCCTAAGATAGCCCAACAAATATAACAATGACCCGACTAAGGTTTAGACTCGGTATCGAGTCTTGCCTTGACTCACGACCGAGTCTTATCCTTGGTAAACCTTGGCTAAACTCTTTTGTTTCATGCTCCTTACTTCATCTAGATGACATCTGTAACATCCCCTATTTAGAGGCCCAAAGCTAAGCGCTATAGATGCTGCAGTCATCCATAGTATTAACTTTCGGTGACTAAATACGGCTATGTTAATGGTATCCATAATATCAGAAGCATTTGAATATGAAACAAAATCACAGATTTCAAAAAAATATCTTTTCACGTTACATTTTCAAAGCACATGTTTCACATTCAAATTACATAATCCCATAATCGTTTTCCAGGTTCTGATAAAATATAATTATTACATACATACGCCAAGAGCGACATATGATGATGCCCCCTTAGTTGACCAGAGTACTATATAGACATAACTGTCTTAAATACAACATAGTGGAACAAAACAAAATAGCAATCCTAAATTGTTATCCGTCAGCCGCCTGCTCGTCTTCGGAAGCTTTATTCGTCAACCTACTAAAACCTGTAAAGCCTTAACCCTCAGCCTACTCAAATCAATTTTGAGCACCCGAGAGTTTAAGGGAAAAAACATAAACTTCAAGTCAGACATAAAGCCTGGTGTGAATAATACTATGCACCTCAGTTATTTGATATTAAGTGAGACCATGCCACTTAGCGGAATGGTTTTCCCCTCACCAATATCCTTTTAAAACATATCTTTTACAAATCATAATCATGCAACCAAAAATGGGATAAAATGTAAAGCATTATTATGTAAACATACATATCAGGTAACAAATGGACTATCTGTCCGAGCACTATAATTTTGTTTGGCTTACTACTAACCTTTAGCTGACTCGGGCCTCCCGGAAAATATCACAAAATAATCTAACATCTGTTAGACACACCTCTTCTGGACGGTCTGTCCTTAACTATTTGTTAAATACTTCTCTTTTGGATGGTCTGTCCCTAACTTAACATCTCCCAGGGTCACCTGATCCTAATGGTTTTGCGGGCTCACCAATAACCTATCTGTATACAAACATATCCCCTTTTGCGTGTAATCATAATTTTAGTCTTACCTGTGACAAAGCTATACACACTGCAATTTTGGACAAAATTAGCTAGGGCTAATAGCTAATGTATAGGGCGCGACCCTATACCAGTCCTATCTGGTATTCTAATATCTGAGTCATTTTACTTAGGAAAATCTTCCCATAAATTTTCCTTGAAAACCTTTTCAAACTGATTTAAAACCTTTAAATCTAACTCCTATAAGGAAAATACATATACTTTATGCTTTACTCAAAATCACCTTACCATGTTATATATATATATATATGTATGTATGTATGTATTTATATATGCTTTACTCAAACCTTAGTTGATGAAAACATTTAAACCTTTGAAAGTACCCCTTCCAAATCCATTGAAAGTATCCCTTTTTAAACCATTTAAAGCACCACTTTCAAAACCAAGTAAAACCCTTTATTTCACCTAGGCTGAAAGACCAAAACCCTCCTTTCGAAACCATTCTCAAAAACTTTCAAAACCCTTGAAAAACCTTCCTTTCGAAATCTTTAAAACCTTAGACATCTTTCTTTTTAAAACTTTAAACATTGCCTTTCGAAACCTTTGGAAAACCTTTCCTTTCAACCTTTCGAAACCATTGGGAAACTACCCCTTAGAAACCTTCCTTTAAACAAGCATTGGGCACCCCTTTAAAACCATCATTTAAAACCTTTCGAAAGCATCAAACCTTTGTAAACAGCAAACCTTTCGAAAGCATTTAGGTTCAATTTAAAACAAGGGGAAAATACCTTTCGAAACCACTTAAAACCATCTCCTTAGAAACCATTTGGGTTATATTTCAAAAGAATAAAGCGGTCATTAAACCCATTTAAGTCGAAAGCCTATCTTTCAAACTCATTCTTAAGAAAAGAAGTGATGGTGTTGAAACCACCCTTCCGAAAGCATTTGAGAAGTGGCCAAGTTTAAAAACAAAGTATACCTTCCGAAACCATTGACTTTGAAAGGTAGGAAAAGCTGCAGCTAGGGGTTTCAACCCCTTTGAAAGCATTTTTTAAAACAAAAGAGCACAACCCATTCAAAACCATTCCTTTGAAATCATTTGGCCAGGTCGGAAGCCAACCCAGTCGAAAGCAAACTCTTCAAAAGCAAAGCACGCCCTACTTCATTTTAAAACAAAGGCATGCTTTGACCTCTTCGGAACCCTACGTTTCGATCCTATACCTTCCGCCTCTATCCAATTCGCTACGTACCAAATGTATTGATACCATGCGCATTGGTTTTGAAAGCAATAGCGGCGAAACGTCTAGGTCGGAACCCCTGGTATCGAAAATGGAAGAACATGTTAAAAACATGTAAATTTTGTTTATAACTTAAAGGAGAAACACTTTTCAACTAACCTGCCTTGTTTGTCAAAATTTTATTGGTTGCTAATTTTCTTTTCTAAAGGTGCTGCCAATTTTTTAGAAATAAACAATCTATTTTTTTTACAAAACACTCCTTCTCTTTTTATAAATATTTAAAACATCTAAGTCTCATACCTTAAATAATTTTATATACCTATGAAAACACTTAGAAAAATTCTACTAAAATTCCAGAAAATCATTTTCAATATGTTTTCTAACATATATAAATTTCAGACCAAAATAAATAATTATTCAGATGTAAATAATTTATAACCCAAATAATCATTCTCTACACTATATAAAATCCACAATAATTCAAAAAATTATGAAAATCGAAACCCATCTTTAAAATATCATTTCGGATCTAAATCTAAAATCGCAAGGCATTTGGATTTCATTTAATAGAGTTTTCTTATCAAAACATATCATAAAATCTATATGAACAAGCATAAATCATCAAAAAGCACATATACACATTTAATCATTCAAAAACAAGGCATAAACTTGCAAAACACTTCGGATTTAACTTAAAACCGAAAAAAATTAAGAGAATGAGATGTAGACATTATTCACCTTAGCTTGAGATTAAGGATTTGAGATTTGAATAGCTTTTGATTTGATTAATCTTCATCCTTAGCTTTTCTTCCTCTAGTTCTCTAAAATGGTGGCCGACTGAAATGACCCACTTCATATTTTTTTGTTTTCAGTGGCCATTTTTTTTTATCAAGAAAATATTTAATTCCAATTTTCTTCTATCCAGGATCTTTTTGCCAATAAGAATATTGGTTTGCTCATTTCATCTTAAACTTATATATATGAGGATATATAAGTCATTTTCTACTTGAATCAGAGTATAGAAATTTTAAAGTAGAAATCTGTTTGAGTATTACTTAAAGGAAATTCTCTCTACATAGCAATGGTGTTTCTAAGAACTAGATTTTCAAAGTACACTTGGGTTAATGCATAACTATTGATTTTTATGTCTCAAGACTTATCACTTTACACAAATTTCCATAATTTTATTACTGTATAAACTGTGCTTTTGCTTGTGCATGTGTGTGTGCATGTTTCTGTGCATGTGTGTGTGTGTCAGGGGGAAATTCAGGTGTCTTATTTTTTTTCCTTGTTAACAAAATGTCCGAGTCTACCCTACACTTGGGTTGTAAAACAGAGCTGAAAACTTAACTTAAAACTCTTTAGTGCTGGCTTAACCCAGGCTCAAGAAAATGGCTATGTTAGCCCTATTCAGTTTGCACTACTTCTCAACAAAATACATGTTATTTGTTTTTCTTTTCAAAGCAACTCAACCCTCATTCTGCCAAGTCTTTGTTTCAGCTTAAACATAGATTTTCTTATGTCAAATATTTGGATATACATTCCATCCACACATCCTTTCAATCTCAGGTTTTCAACCATTTAAACTAACTGTTATTGAGACTTAGGAATGCTATTTCTTTAGCAAAACATTTTTGCAAAATAAAACATATAAGTTTCAGCTGATACATATATAGATTCAAGACTTGCAGAACACTAGTTTCAACAACACAATAGTTTTCTAAGTAAATTTAAACAAAGTAGCTTAACATAATTCAGCCCAAACATCTAATTTAACTTCAACAAATCTTTAAATATAGCATCCAATTCCTTAAGCAGTTAAACATCCAAAGCTTGATCAAAGCAATTCCTACTTTCCTACAAAATCACCATGAACTGCCCCATATGAATATGAGACACCCAATGGTGCATAAAACACACAAGGGTCAGACTAAAGTCTGGTATGAGTAAACTAACTGAATACATGATTTATAAAACACTTATTCATATTCAAATAATTTCAAAATGGGTAAAGGAACTCAATACCACTCTTGTGCCTGTTTCTGTGGTACATGTGCATATTCATCAGTGCACAACAAAACATACATGATTCAATAGATTAGTTCAGTGATAACCATCATAGAATCCATCCATAAAACATTATAAATCAATCAACATACTCATCAATTTATTCATCAAGTCTTTCCTACCAGATTTCTGGCCATCAAGGATTTTACCCAAGCCTTCTCATGAACCTATTTTTTTTTATTGTTCACTATCAAGTATGTTATGGTCTTTAGCTACTTTCTCTTGTTAAACCACACACTGCCCGGGACATATCTCTGTTAACCCAGCACACTCAGGCCCCTGGGTATAAGCATACCATGTGTGAGCTTGCAATGTTCCCCTTGCCAAGCCATATTTTGTAGCCCTAAGATCCAAAAGTCCTTAGTTAAATTACTAAGTGTTATTGCCCCTTTTCCCATTCCTATGCTAATCCCTTCTGCATATCATACTTTAATCAGAGAAATAAGCATTCATCCAGCCAACATATATTCATCCAGAGATTGGTAAGTCAGGTTTCCATGAGCAATCATTTTATCATGCAAACAGAGGTGATTTCTAAGCATATTATTTTTGTCTATGGGTTGCAGTAGATCAAGTTATAAACATATGGTCATAAATAATTTTATGGTTGTCTCCTTTTACCTCTGGTTCAATCAGACCTTTGTTGATTAGAGATCTGGCTAAACCACAAGTATATGCTTTGATTTGGAGAGTTCATAAAACATAGAAGCTCAGCACATGTTTAACATTGCACCTCTACATTTATCTTTATTTTAGTTGATGTGAGACATAAGCAACAACACAATGTTGCAGCCCCACATTTTCTTTCATTTTCAGACCATACATCTACAACATCAATCCTGGGTTTTTAAAATGAATAAATGCATATAGAAAAACCCATAAAAGTCTACTTCATCTCAAAGTTAAGCACAACACAGATAACCATATTCAACCATGAAATCCATGACTCTTGTATACTGGAGAATGTCATTATATGGGTTTTACATTTTAGCAGATCATTGACAAGCCAAAATTATCAAACCATACAATGAACATAGCTTGTAAGAGTGAAATATAAATTTAATTAGGCTGCCTCAATATTCAGGACTTATTGCCAAAGTTTCCAGTGAGGTTACTCACCAACTAATCCTTCTTCTTCCTAAGCTTTATGAACTCCTTTTAGTCTTCTGCCTTCTCCTATTTTCCTCTGGTTTATTTCTTATGTATATTTTTTTTTAAGTGGTGAGGAGAAAATGGGTATGACCCTAAGCCTCCTTATATAAATCCTAGCTGTTACTAGGGTTTATGGAATTTACCTAATGTCAGTTCTACCCCATACAAAACATAGTCTGCCTCTTATTTGATTCAAGAAAATAAAAGGGTATGTGGTCCTTGTCTTCCTTTTCAGAAATCAGCTTCTCCCTTCTAATTTTTCCCCCGGTCATGTTATATGCATGACTTCTTATTTCATAAATTAAAAAGATTACTAGAAATAGATAAAGTGTTTGTTTAAGGACTCATGCCATTTCCATGTAACTTCTGTTTTCTTCCAGAAATTGATTGACTGTATACATGTATAACATATGTATACCTAAGTCTTTTATTTTTTCTTTCTTTCTTTAAATGATTTTAAGTTTATTTCAGCCTGGCTCTTATTTTCTCTGTACCATATTTTATTTAAAGACAAAATTCTATCTTCATGCATATGTATTTCTAAATTAGTTATTTTAATTTATTTATTGATTTCTGCTAAATTTTATTACATAGAAATCTGTGTACATGTGTATGCACTGTCTTGTGCACATGTACATGTTTTAAACCATGTATTTACAAATCAATTTCCCATTCCTATCCTTTCAATGTGATTTTAAACAAATATAAACTAAATTAACTTATGAAATGATTCACCAAAAATCAGGGTTATCACATATACCCCTCCTTTTAGGAATTGTGTCTCACAATTCTTGCTTACTTAACTTAAGTATCATTACTTCAGAAAAATAAATTTTCTGATTTCAAAACCCCCTCTCAATCCAACCACTTAGTTAAACACTATGCATTTTAATACAAGATAAAAAAATCACAATGCATATTCAATCAACACATTCATTAGTATATATAAATTTACCTTTTATTCAATCAAACAGTTATGGATAATCATTTCTGATTTTATCCTCCACTTCCCATGTGCAATCATTTGGGTCAAGACTCCATTGCACTTTTACTAATTTAATTTCTTTGTTTCTCAATTTCTTGGTTTCTCTAGAAACTATGTCCACTGGCTCCTTTTCATAGATCATTCTAGGATCGATCTGCACATCCTTAGAGGATTTTAGGATTGCCTCTCTATCATAAACTCATCTTCTTAGTTGAGACACATGAAAAACATCATGCATTGCTCTCATTTCTTCTGGTAACTCTAGCTTATAGGCTACAGTTCCTATTCTTTCTAAAATTTTATATGGCCCAATATATCTAGGAATCAACTTTCCTTGTTTCCCAAACCTTAGAACCTTTTTCATGGGTGATATTTTGATAAATACATAATTTCCAACATCATATTGTACTGCCTTCCTTCTTTGATCTGCATATTTCTTTTGCCTATCTTGGGCAGAAGAAATTCTTTTTCTGATCAAAGCTATCTTTTCAGAAGTTTCCATCACATTCTCTGGTCCTAAGACCACTTTTTCTCCAGATTCAAGCCAGCTTGAGGGTGATAAACATGGTCTCCCATAAAGTGCTTCAAAGGGTGCCATGCCTATGCTACTATGATGGCCATTGTTGTATGCAAATTCAGCTAAAAAGATATGATCCTCCCAACTTCCTCCCCAATCCAATACACAAGCTCTCAACATGTCTTCAAGCATCACAATTTCTGTTTGGCCATCAGATTGAGGATGATATGTTGTGCTTAAGCATAAATCAGTCCCCATTGCTTTGTGAAAACTCTGCCAAAAATTTGAAGTGAAGATGGTATCTCTATCACTTACTATAGTCTTTGGTATACCATGCAGCCTGACTACTTCTTTAATAAACAATTGGGCTAGTGTACTTGCATTTCTTTCTGATTTTACTGGTATAAAGTGGGCTGACTTGGTTAACCTATCAACCACTACCCAAATGCTATCATTTCCCTTCCTAGTTCTAGGAAGACCATCAATGAAATCCATTGATATGTCTTCCCATTTCCACTGTGGTATTTGCAAAGGTTGAAGCATCCTTGAGTGTTTTTGATACTCAGCCTTTACTTGTTGGCCAACCATACATTTGGATACATAGGTTGCCACTGCACTCTTCATACCACTCCACCAATAATCTCTTTTGAGGTTGTGATACATTCTTGTGCTTCCTGGGTGTATAGTGTATTTACTTTTGTGGTAAGCATCCAAGATTTCTTGCTTTAACTCATCAATTGCAGGAACACATATTCTTTTTCCTTTCTTCATATGGCCTTGATCATTCAACTGAAAGCCTTCCACTGCCTCACCATTTAATATTTGAGTCTTCTTTTCAAATAAAAATGGATCTTGGTTTTGTAACATTACAACTTTATTCTTCAATTCTGATCCCAGAGTAATAAAACTTAATTTTCCCATTTCTACATTCCCACTGCATAAGCTCATATTTTCTATGTTATTACTTTCTATCTCTGAATCAATTAATAATGATAAAGTGTTAAACTCTTCTATCATTAATCTAGCCACTTTAGCATGTTGTCTACTTAAGGCATCTGCTACTTTATTAGCCTTACCAGGTGTGTACAATATTTCAAAATCATATGAGGCTAAGAGTTCAATCCATCTTTGCTGCCTCATATTTAATTCTTTTTGTGAAAACAAATATTTAAGTGATTTATGGTCTGTATACACTTCAAATTTTGCTCCTAACAAGTAGTGTCTCCATAATTTAAGAGCATACACTATGGCAGCCAATTCAAGGTCATGAGTAGCATACCTTACCTCACTTGGTTTCAACTGCCTAGAAGCATAAGCTATCACTTGGTATTGTTGCATCAATACTGCCCCAAGCCCTTGTCCACTTGCATCAGTATACACCACCAAGTTTTCATTTCCTTTAGGTACTTTAAGAATTGGAGCTTGTACCAATGCTTCTTTTAATTTCCCAAAGGCTTTTTCACATTCTTCAGTCCAAGTAAACACTTGATTTTTCCTAGTCAATCTGGTTAATGGAATTGAGTTTTTTGCAAAATCTTTTATAAATCTCCTATAGTAACCAGCCATTCCCATGAATGATCTGACTTTAGTGACATTAGTAGGTCTTTTCCAAGCTTGCACTGCAATGACTTTATTGGAATCTACAGATATTCCTTTTTCTGATATAATATGACCTAGAAAATTCACTTCATTTTGCCAAAAAGTGCATTTTGAAAATTTGGCTTTTAATCCTTCCTGCCTCAGTTTCTTGAATACCATATGCAAATGATTTTCATGCTCTCTAACTGACTTAGAATAAATTAGTATATCATCAATAAATATCAATACAAACTTATCCAAGTATTCTCTAAAAATCACATTCATCAAATTAACAAAGTAGGAAGGAGCATTTGTCAAGCCAAATGACATCACTAAAAATTCATAAAGTCCATATCTGGTGTTAAAGGCTGTATACTTAATGCTTTCCTCTTCTACTTTCATCTGATGAAAGCCTGAAGCTAAATCAAGCCTAGAGAATATCTTTGCACCACTCAATTGATCAAAGAGATCATCAATTCTTGGTAAGGGGTATTTATTTTTAACTGTGACTTTATTTAATTCCCTATAGTCAATACATAATCTAAGGGATCCATCATGTTTCTTAACAAAGACTACTGGTGCTCCCCATGATGAGCTACTGGGTCTAATAAAACCTTTTTCTTCTAGTTCAACCAATTGCTTTTTCAACTCCATCAACTCCTTAGGCCCCATTCTAGTTGGTCTTTTAACCACTGGGTTAGCTCCTGGAATTATCTTGATTGAAAACTCAACTGGTCTGTGGTTTGGAACTCCTCTCACTTCACCAAACACATCAACATATTGATTAACTATGGGGATCTCTTCTAATGCAGGCATGGGTTTTTCATTTGACAATGTAGAAATGTTGGCTATACTTCTATTTTTGTTTGCCTCACAAAGAACAAATATTCTTTGTCCATCAGAAACTTTCAATGATATGGTGGATGCCTCCATATTTATGATAGCCTTATATCTACTCAACCAATCAACCCCTAAAATAATCCCTATGCCCGGATATTGCAACACATATAGGTCTGACTCAAACACATGTCCCCCTATATTTAATCCCAGTTGCATACATATCATACCCAGAACACATGAACTACCTATAGGGCTTCTAATTAACAGTGGCTTATCAACAAGAATACAGTTCAATTTTAGTTGTTGTGCAATATCATGGGAGATCAATGAGTGTGTAGCCCCAGTGTCATACACTACTGCAAAAGGTATTGAGTGAATAAGCAAAGTACCTTCAACTTGACCATGCTTTTCAACACTTGATCCCTCAGCTGCCTTGCCTTTCCCCTCCAAAGCCCATAATTTTCCTTGCTTAATATCTGGACAATTTCTCCTTATGTGACCTTCCTTCCCACAATGGGGACAATTGAAGGATGCAGGCCTAACATTTGTGCATCTATTCTTCATATGCCCCTCTTAGCCACAGTTATAGCAAGTGATTTTCTTCTTAATTTCAGTAGCCCTGACTTCTTCTGGTTTCTTGGTGGAAGCTATGTCTGTTTTCTTCTTATCATAAGGGTGAAATTTACCCTTTCCCTTCTTGTTTTGATTATTTTTGAATGCCCTGAAATTCTCTCTAGCTTTATCATGTTGTTCAATGCTCAGAGTCAAATCCAAAACTTGATCAAAAGTCTTATCCTTGTATGGTAGCATGGCTCTACTAAGGCTAGGGTTCAACCCTTGAATATATCTGCCATTCTTAGCCTCCTCAGTAGTGATGAGCACTGCACCATACTTTGCCAATGATTCAAACTTCTGAGTGTACTCAGTGACACTCATAGTCCCTTGCCTCAATTTGATGAATTCCTCCAGTAAAGACTCCTTAGCTGATGTAGGGATAAATCTGCCTTCCAACATTGCTTTAAATTGATCCCATGTCACTTCTCCTTCAGGTCTTCCAGCTATGATAACCTCCCACCAATCCAAAGCTGCTCCTCTCAATTGCCTGGATGCAATCTGCCTCTTCCTTTGGTCTTCAACTTGCATGTCTGCAAAGATTCTTTCCAAAATTCTAAGCCAATTTTGAACCCCCATAACTCCTTCTGTGCCATCAAATGTTTTGCCTCCAAGATTGGTAAAAGTCTTGAGTAGTTTGGAAAGTTCCTCATGTGGATTTTTCTGCCTGTTGCCTACTCCATCTCTTATAGCCCTCATGAATTCTTGCACATTCACCATGGGTGGTTCACTTGTTCCTACATTTTGATGTCTGGGTCCTACCAGAGCTCTATGGATATAACACTTAGGTTAGTCTGCTTTGCCTAATACTCTATAGATTAATTCATTTTAATCTATCTCTATTCTGTCATAACAGATATTAATAGTGTAAACATTAACAAACAAAGCATCCAAAGCAGACAACACTTCCATACATCCAATGCAAAAAAATTCATACAAAATTTTGCTATGTTATTTTACAACATAGCTCTGATACCAAATGAAATGACCCACTTCATTTTTTTTTGTTTTCAGTGGCCATTTTTTTTATCAAGAAAATATTTAATTCCAATTTTCTTCTATCCAGGATCTTTCTGCCAATAAGAATATTGGTTTGCTCATTTCATCTTAAACTTATATATATGAGGATATATAAGTCATTTTCTACTTGAATCAGAGTACATAAATTTTAAAGTAGAAATCTGTTTGAGTATTACTTAAAGGAAATTCTCTCTACATAGCAATGGTGTTTCTAAGAACTAGATTTTCAAAGTACACTTGGGTTAATGCATAAATATTGATTTTTATGTCTCAAGACTTATCACTTTACACAAATTTCCATAATTTTATTACTGTATAAACTGTGCTTTTGCTTGTGCATGTGTGTGTGCATGTTTCTGTGCATGTGTGTGTGTGTCAGGGGGAAATTCAGGTGTCTTGTTTCTTTTTCATTGTTAACAAAATGTCCGAGTCTACCCTACACTTGGGTTGTAAAACAGAGCTGAAAACTTAACTTAAAACTCTTTAGTGCTGGCTTAACCCAGGCTCAAGAAAATGGCTATGTTAGCCCTATTCAGTTTGCACTACTTCTCAACAAAATACATGTTATTTGTTTTTCTTTTCAAAGCAACTCAACCCTCATTCTGCCAAGTCTTTGTTTCAGCTTAAACATAGATTTTCTTATGTCAAATATTTGGATATACATTCCATCCACACATCCTTTCAATCTCAGGTTTTCAACCATTTAAACTAACTGTTATTGAGACTTAGGAATGCTATTTCTTTAGCAAAACATTTTTGCAAAATAAAACATATAAGTTTCAGCTGATACATATATAGATTCAAGACTTGCAGAACACTAGTTTCAACAACACAATAGTTTTCTAAGTAAATTTAAACAAAGTAGCTTAACATAATTCAGCCCAAACATCTAATTTAACTTCAACAAATCTTTAAATATAGCATCCAATTCCTTAAGCAGTTAAACATCCAAAGCTTGATCAAAGCAATTCCTACTTTCCTACAAAATCACCATGAACTGCCCCATATGAATATGAGACACCCAATGGTGCATAAAACACACAAGGGTCAGACTAAAGTCTGGTATGAGTAAACTAACTGAATACATGATTTATAAAACACTTATTCATATTCAAATAATTTCAAAATGGGTAAAGGAACTCAATACCACTCTTGTGCCTGTTTCTGTGGTACATGTGCATATTCATCAGTGCATAACAAAACATACATGATTCAATAGATTAGTTCAGTGATAACCATCATAGAATCCATCCATAAAACATTATAAATCAATCAACATACTCATCAATTTATTCATCAAGTCTTTCCTACCAGATTTCTGGCCATCAGGGATTTTACCCAAGCCTTCTCATGAACCTATTTTTTTTTATTGTTCACTATCAAGTATGTTATGGTCTTTAGCTACTTTCTCTTGTTAAACCACACACTGCCCGGGACATATCTCTGTTAACCCAGCACACTCAGGCCCCTGGGTATAAGCATACCATGTGTGAGCTTGCAATGTTCCACTTGCCAAGCCATATTTTTGTAGCCCTAAGATCCAAAAGTCCTTAGTTAAATTACTAAGTGTTATTGCCCCTTTTCCCATTCCTATGCTAATCCCTTCTGCATATCATACTTTAATCAGAGAAATAAGCATTCATCCAGCCAACATATATTCATCCAGAGATTGGTAAGTCAGGTTTCCATGAGCAATCATTTTATCATGCAAACAGAGGTGATTTCTAAGCATATTATTTTTGTCTATGGGTTGCAGTAGATCAAGTTATAAACATATGGTCATAAATAATTTTATGGTTGTCTCCTTTTACCTCTGGTTCAATCAGACCTTTGTTGATTAGAGATCTGGCTAAACCACAAGTATATGCTTTGATTTGGAGAGTTCATAAAACATAGAAGCTCAGCACATGTTTAACATTGCACCTCTACATTTATCTTTATTTTAGTTGATGTGAGACATAAGCAACAACACAATGTTGCAGCCCCACATTTTCTTTCATTTTCAGACCATACATCTACAACATCAATCCTGGGTTTTTAAAATGAATAAATGCATATAGAAAAACCCATAAAAGTATACTTCATCTCAAAGTTAAGCACAACACAGATAACCATATTCAACCATGAAATCCATGACTCTTGTATACTGGAGAATGTCATTATATGGGTTTTACATTTTAGCAGATCATTGACAAGCCAAAATTATCAAACCATACAATGAACATAGCTTGTAAGAGTGAAATATAAATTTAATTAGGCTGCCTCAATATTCAGGACTTATTGCCAAAGTTTCCAGTGAGGTTACTCACCAACTAATCCTTCTTCTTCCTAAGCTTTATGAACTCCTTTTAGTCTTCTGCCTTCTCCTATTTTCCTCTGGTTTATTTCTTATGTATATTTTTTTTTAAGTGGTGAGGAGCAAATGGGTATGACCCCAAGCCTCCTTATATAAATCCTAGATGTTACTAGGGTTTATGGAATTTACCTAATGTCAGTTCTACCCCATACAAAACATAGTCTGCCTCTTATTTGATTCAAGAAAATAAAAGGGTATGTGGTCCTTGTCTTCCTTTTCAGAAATCAGCTTCTCCCTTTTAATTTTTCCCCCGATCATGTTATATGCATGACTTCTTATTTCATAAATTAAAAATATTACTGGAAATAGATAAAGTGTTTGTTTAAGGACTCATGCCATTTCCATGTAACTTCTGTTTTCTTCCAGAAATTGATTGATTGTATACATGTATAACATATGTATACCTAAGTCTTTTATTTTTTCTTTCTTTCTTTAAATGATTTTAAGTTTATTTCAGCCTGGCTCTTATTTTCTCTGTACCGTATTTTATTTAAAGAAAAAATTCTATCTTCATGCATATGTATTTCTAAATTAGTTATTTTAATTTATTTATTGATTTCTGCTAAATTTTATTACACATAAATCTGTGTACATGTGTACGCCCTGTCTTGTGCACATGTACATGTTTTAAACCATGTATTTACAAATCAATTTCCCATTCCTATCCTTTCAATGTGATTTTAAACAAATTTAAACTAAATTAACTTATGAAATGATTCACCAAAAATCAGGGTTATCACACCGACCTCTATGTTTTGAATTTGCATATAAGAATGAATAAGAGAAAACACGGCTAAGGGGTTTAAGGTTTAGGGTATAAGCATTTTCCTTGTTCCCATTTTGCCCCTGCCTACTTCCTAACCCCTTATCTATTTTATTTCATGTTATCTCATTTTGATTTACTCATTAACATAGCACGACTACCCCTATTAGTCACAATTCTCAATCCGTTAATCACCTTACATTATTTTATTTTATTTAGCTAATTAAATATCCTAAATAATGTTACTAAAAATATGGGGTGTCACACCCTCTATCTAATTTGGTAGGTTTTTGACAAGTTTTGGTAATAATTCTTCCTTAACTTGGATTATTCTGTAGTTTGGACCGTCCAGTCTTCATTCCTCATAATAAACTCTCTAGAACTCTACGAAACTTCACGAATATATAGGAGGACTAGGGGAACACTTGGCAAAAGTATGAAGGTGCCATGCCTTGGCATTTAGAATCAGTACTGAGTCAAGGGGGTTGACTCAGGCCGAGTGAAGGACTTAGTCCATTTTGGGTTTATTCTTTTTAGAGGCTTTCCTTTTATCCTTTTGTTTATCTCTGTCAAGTTTCAGGTCGTTCTATCTTCGTACCGACGTTCTAACTCCTATTGATTTATGCTTGATTAAAAACCCAATTAACTAAAATTTATTTAATCAAAATAATATTTAAATAATATATACATATATAATTTTTTTATCGAAAACATTTCAGGTATAAAACTAATCCTATAAAATTTTAAAACATAATTAAATGACATCATATGTAATATTTGTATTTATGAAAATTATATGTATTAAATAAACAATATTTAAATTTAATTTTCTAACCCATGCCATGGGCATCATAGTATTATATATGCCATGGTTTTTTTATAGTTACATAAGCATGTAAATATATAACCAAAAAGGTAATGGTATATCGATATACTAGATTCATCACCTATCGATATAAAAATCATAGAATATAATATATAATTTTAATTTATATTTTTAAGTCAGTGACACACCTTTACCAAACCCTATTAAATACATGTTGAAATGAAGATACAAGCTCCTTTGAATCTTATTCCAATCCAGCATGGTGCTAGCTTATGAACTGATGAACACTGGCTATGAAATAGCTTTTGTTTTATTTAATTTTTACCTTGAAAATGGACGAGATGGTAGGGGATAATTTCAACCAATAAGGAGAAGCGTGGAGGATCCAAAATGTAGTCAAAAAGTGTGGGTTATGATCTATTTATAAAGGAGACGATAAAGAGATAAAATATGATCAAAATCCCATTTCTTCTCTTACTCATTATCTTCCCTTTAAAATATCAAATGCAAGCCAATAGCCATCTCATGGCCGCACCCTCTCAATCATACCATGGTCGAAATACATATACCCCCATATGGGCTTCAAACTCATTTCAAGCCCAAACAATATTTATCGCAATCTAATCCAATATAAACGTGTATCGATATCGTATCTTGATTAGTATATTTATAATTATATAAACATATTTATTAATATTTTATAACTAATCAAATAAAAATTTATAATTAATATTTCATAAATATTAATTAATTTTTAACAATTACAGATTAAATCATTTGGTTAAAGGATTATACAACATTTCAGTTGTATGACTCTTTATGTGTAAATTTAGCTAGCGATTATTATCGAACTGTTCAAAGATTAACATTCACGCGTCACATAGCAGGTAGTGTGACATTTTGACTAAATTTATCGCTTACTTGGTTTCCGTAAAATCCAATTTTGCTTTGTTAAGCATTACCCTGCAGTGACTATTATTTACACCCATTCTCTTTGTTAGAACTATATAATTTTGGACTTATGGAATTTGATAATGCTCAAAATTACAATATTGTTCATATTCAATTCTATAGTCAAACACAAAGTCCTTGGTATAATAATAGCAGTTATTATTAACCACATTACTCTAGCCAGAGATTTTGATTTTGGTTTGACTTTAATTGACCATGATACTAACCTTACATAACTGAGGAGATGAATCCTTTCTTGAATTGTGTTTCACTTCTAATACTTCCACTTGACCCAGCTATAGTCACTCGATGGACATCATGCCATGATTTGACTATAATCAAAGAGGAGCTTTCATACTGAAGATTGACAACATTCTCAAGTCAGAAGAACTGTGTAAATTAGTCACTTCATTATTCTCTATTTGAACTTACTCATACAAACCAGCAGAAAACTATCGAGTGAGTCATTCCATAGTTATCCAATAACTATCAGTACGTAACCCCTTAATGCCCCCAGGAGTCATAGTAATACACTGTCCAACATTTAGTGAGCGTTACATATTCTAGTATCAATGGATGCATCAATATCCAATCTCGATGCATCTTGACTAAGAATATTAAAAATGATGTGTTTATTACATTGTGATATAATACTCATGATTACACTATCTGTAACAACTATCACAAAAACACCATTTAAGGATTTTTTTATTAAATATATTTTAATTAAATATTCAGTTATTTATAACAAATTACGAAAAATATATAACAGAAAGACAAACACATTTATTACGAACAAAAATTGATTAAAGAGTTAATTAATTTATAATAAATTACTGATTTGCCCCTAGGGTATACCTCTAACTCTTCAGGGAAGTGTATTGCCCATGGCTGATGGAGATGCCAAGAGGTTACATACTTGTAGTTATGGGATAACTATAAAATGACTCGATCGAGAGTTTCCAATTGGTTGACCATAACTAGGTCAAAGAGGAAATCTCAATGTAATGATTTATACAATTCTTTAGACTTGAGAATATTGTGGAAATTTAACATGAATACTCCACTTTGATTATTGTTAAACCCTGGCATAACATTCATGAACGACTATAGTTGAGTCTGAGTTGAAGCGTTAGAAGTGATATACTATTTAATAGAGAATTCATCTCCTTTGTTGTAAGAGATTAGTATCATGGTCAACTCAAAGTCAACGTCTCTAGCCAAAGCATATCAGTTAATAATATATGTTACTATTTACAAAGAATTTTGGAGTTGGACTATATAATTGTACACCGACATTGTTGGAGCTTTGACCATGACCATGCCTTATGTATTGAAAGTGATATAACGATGACAAAGATAACGTGTACATAATGCATCGTTGCTTAAGGGTGTTATTTAAAAGATTTAAGCTAGAATATTACCTTGAAAATCAGCGAGCGATAAATTTGGTCTTAATGTTACACTACTAGCTTACATAGTGTCATTAACTTTAATATTCAAAGTGTTCGACTGTAGACCGAATCCACATATACAAGACGCACAATCAAATCCAAGTAGTCTCCTAAATTACCACCTAATTTAATTCATTTATAAATTTCTTAATTTCTTAAATTAATTATTACAAAGGTTAAATTAGTTATTGTGAAGGTTATATTAATTATTATGACTGCTTATAGTAAATGTGGTGTCTAAGTTTGATAGCTTTTAGAAAATTTTGGATGCCCTCATGTAAGTATCTAAATGTGTATAACAACTGTTATATGTACAATTATTTATATAACTATTAGCATCAAAAATGGGCATAAACACTCAAGAATAAAATAATAGAGATTAAATGATGAGTAAATGAAAACAGAGCAGAGAAATAAATGAACACACATGTTTTTATAGTGGTTCGGCAATCTTGGCCTACGTTCACTTCATATTTTTATTGATCTTGCACTTGATTATGATTACAAGAATTCTTGGATCAGCTGGGATCCATTAGTACAAGAGTGAAGAATAAACATGGAAGAGCCTTGGCAGTAGAAAGAAGGATCCTCTTTATGGAGAATGGCCACTGTATTTATAGGGGAAATGTGCATGGATCGGGCTGAAAATTTTCCAGAAGAATTTCTAGATGCGTGGGGTCCCACACGAACGATCGTGGGTCCCATCTTAATCATTAGAACAATCGGTAATGATCGTTCATTTGTGCTCCAATGCACGTGCGATCGTTTCTGTGAGCTCCCTCATGCCTCTAGTCCATGCTTCCAAATTTTGGTTTCATTCCGACTTCGTGTTAGTGATATATTGACTGATCTTCATTGATTTGAATCGTTTTGGGCTGAAATGATCCGATCATTCAAGAATGATGTATGTCGATTATTCAACTTTCTCCAAATGACGTGCGATCATTTTTGGAGACTCCTTTCTTCAATATATTGATATTCCCAAAGTTTTATCTATAATGGAGTTGTAGATATTGAATTATTGTATGATCATCGTTGATTTGTGTTGTTAAATCGATTCCATCTGATCCATATTCCATCTAACACATATTCCATCCGATACATATTCCATCCGATATATATTCAAGATGCAGTGTTCCTGATCCATAATGAACTTGTTCGCATTCGATTCATAACGGAGGACGACTAGAGTCAATCGTTATTGATGAACGATCGTATGCGATCATTTTTGAATGATCCATATTGACAATCAATCGTATGCGATCGTTCCTAGTCGATACGCATTGATGAATGATCGTACCCGATCATTTTTTTGAAATGAAGTGTGAGTTTCGTACTTAGCTATTTCTAGATTACTATCTATCTGAATCCGTCCGACTATTATCCCTAGTTTCAAACACCACTGATTTCCAATCCTAATGACTATCCGTTTTAATCGAATCCATGGTATCCCGGCTTGGCCAAAAGGCTGGATAACAGTAACAAAACCAAACGATGAAATAAAATATAACAAACGTCATTAAGTTGATTCAATGTAAAAATAATTGTTTATATAAGCCAAATAGAGATCTAATAAGATTTTTTTGAAATTTACCCAAATATCCACTGCTAAATGGACTAGATCCAACAGTGGTATCAGAGCCCGATGTGGTTTATATAAATAATTAGTCAGCATTTAGGCTAACTTTCAGGTATTTTCTATCTCGTGGGTGTCTAGAAAAGAGTGTATAGGCTTATGGTTTGAGTTACCGTTACCCTTCCCTCCCTGGCTTTAGCCCAATTCACCAAGTGTTTAGACTTTTAGGGTTGGCCCAGGTGTAATGCTAAAAGCATTTTGGCCCTTGGGGCTAATTCATATATTTTAACCAAATTACTACAAAATATAATTTGAATTTAAAGAGTTAAATTAAAATTAATTTTTTATAAAGGTTATAAAAGAAATGAATTTAAAATATTTGAATTCGTATAATTGTTGTTAGAATATATATATCTGTGTGTGTGTGTAAAATTATAAAGATTATACTATTATAATTTATGTATAGTTATAATATACAATTATAAATATTTAATTATATAATGACCCAAAATTATTTTAAGCTAATATTTAAATTTATAAAATTTAAATAAATTTAAAAATGTTTAATAATATATACATGTATACATGTATATATAAATTACAAATGTTATAATATTATACGTGTTTGAAATACATACATATATAATATATGTAATTAATTTTTTTATAATTATATGATCTTTCATCAAAATAGTTTTAACAAAATAATTTTTTTTTGAAATTTTAAAATTAATTAAAATTTTTAATTAAAATTAATAATTAATTATATTTGTTTAATTAGCTAAATGCATATATATTATAAATGTTGTAACAAATATATACATACAAATATATGTGTGTGTATATTTGTGTGTAAGTAAAAAATATGTATTTATAAATGTTATAATTATATAGTAAGGTATTTAAGATTTGTAAAATTTTAAATTAATTAGTTAATTAAATTATTTAATTAATTACGTAAAATACATGCAAACTTATATATGTAATATAAGAATTAATTGAAATTATAGAATTTATAAATAAATTAATCTTATATGTGTGTGTATATATATGTAATATGTATATATGGCTTAAAATAAATCCAATGTAGATTTTTGAGATAATATATACGTAGTATATGTATACAATGATATTTGATGTGTCAAACACTTATATCATTGAAGGTATTCTTCAAGAATATGTTATCTCTTAAATCAAAATCACTCTTAATTGTTAAAGATTGTGAATCTTATATAATGTTTCCCTCTATCATTCACATATTAAGTAGATTACTTGTGTACATGTTGGTTGTTGAGGAAACTCGAGCTACTGTAGTTATGTGTTGTACTATTTAATATATGTCTCTATGCAAGTGAAGACATTGCTTATATTTTTTAAGCAAACTCAAGGTATGAGTAATTTATGCTTAGGGAAATGATAGGTCAAAATGAATAATCTCTTATGCCTTGTTGAGTAACCTCACGGTCATAATCAAGATTAAGGCAAAGATCACATGGTTAGGAGTTGTATATGATATAACCGATAAGTGTTAGCCACCACTTATGGAGGCTACGATTTGTTAAGCAAATTCAAGATCGAATGCAACATGATAAATGAGACCTAACACTTATTAGAGAAGTTAGAAAAACATCGACACCTCTCTCAGGGTCTGGAGAGTTATGTGAAATTTTATAGGAACCTTATTAGAAGGAATACAATAAACCAATCTAATAAGTGTAAGAATGCATGTAATATTATATATCTAATATTAAGATAAATTTGAATTAATATAATCGATAAAATGTTTAGTGATTTACTTATACATAATGAGCTAAAATAAAAGTTGACAAAGAAATGTATATTCACCAAAAACTAATTCTTGATTTGTTGCTTCTTCAAAGCCCACAATGACAGGCAAAGTGAATAATCATTTAAATTTCTGAATCAAGGTCCATTTAAGATTTAACTTGCTTAATAATGTTTACCATCCATATGAGTATGATCTCTATATATAATACGAGAGTATGGATAATCATTCTAGAATAGATCATATAAAATAGTTGTATGGTGAACAATATTATTTCATAATGTACAAAATTAAAAATGGTTTCACTTAAAAATAAAGCAAGCATAATATAGTACAAGATCATATACTTAATACTATTAAGTGTATTATGATGCTTGTTAAGTCAAAAACAATCCTAGACCTAGAACTAGAGATATACCTAATTAACTAAGGTGTCGCTTTGATCCAATTAATAAATTATAAGATTGATATGCTTATTTTGTTATGGGTGAACGAAAGCAATTAGGTAATGGAATTAGGCCATGATCTCATAGTTGGGTTTTCCGCTAGAGGTGTGACCTTTAAGGAAAGAAAATGGAAATTTAAAGTGATAGTAGTAATAGTGGTATTGTTAGGAAGAAGAGATGGTGACATCACCTTAGATTCATGAAGACAAATCAGAGTTGGAATTATACTAAATATTAGAGGAAGCTTGAGGAAGGAATATGGAGTATAATTTCAAGTTCTTATGAAAGATTTTCTTTTATGATTTTTATTTCAGAGCTTTTGGATATTGGATCCAAAATCTTGATTGTAAATTAGTTACAATAAATAAGATAGAATGTCCATTATAAAATTTGATATAACTTTACACTATCGATGTTGCTATATTAGTGATGGAAACAATGAGAGCTTATCATATGGCGTCTACTAATGGACTATCTAAGTAAGAATAAATGAGTTTCAATATTACTAAAATTATTTTTGAAACAATAACTATTTTTGATTCGATTGAAAGAGATTTATTTTGTATATGAATATCTTGTATATTTGATATAAATAAAACTGTGATGGTATGTATTAACAATATTCGTATTCTAGACTATTTCGTGTTAGCTAAAGATAATATATAAGCATCTAAATATTAAGTATAATTAAATTTGGAACTTTATACTATGCTATAAACTATTGAGATGTATATTACACTAAGTATGAAGAATGTCATCCTTTTATATGAGTACGAATCATGTTATACATATATAATATGTCTCGGATGATCAATAGCGATGCTCACATGCGGTAGGAACACGATAAGAGTTGTTAAATTCATGAGGGATATTGTTGGGCCACCTTAAAGGAGTTTGGGATATACCAACAAAGATAACATAGTTTAACCAAAATTGAATCCACCTACTTCATTTTTGTTCACTATTGAGCTGTCTAAGATATAGACTTATGTATATCGATACATAAATTCAAACATTTATGATATATTCATTGAGTATACATGGAAGTAAAATTAAATCTAGATTTATTGACATATGAATTATATAGGCTCTTGGAAGCTTGTTCAATTGCATTAAGAAATTAAATGTTATTTCAAGAAATGCCATCTCTTAATCGAGGAATTTCGATCATGGAAATTAGTGGCAACATGGTTAACTTGGATAAGATCCATGATGATTATCCAGTTTTTGAACCAAGCCAAAAATGGATGAATCAGAACCATTGGATGGTCAGATAGAAATTGGAAATCCAGAACTATAACTCCATAAGTCAAAATTCAACCAAAGCTCAAAGATGAAGTCATAGCCTTGATAATCACTTGAAGGAAACCACATATGCTTCAAAGAATCCAAGTCGTAAGAGTTAGTGGAGAGAAACAATTCAAGTCCTCGGATCAATACTGAGTTGAGAGCTTTAGATCCATACCGATCCAAGAAGGCAACCCAATAAAATAGTTCATGCAGTTGACGTTCTAAGTCAAAAACAAAGGAAGACAGTATAAAACTCATGGGTCATCACCAATCCATAGGAGCAACTTTAAGACATGAAGTTCTAAAGCATGACAAAGATTAATAGCGATCCCTACATTCAACTCAAAGAGGCCGAAAGCAAGATCTATCACCAAGTAAAGCGTGAAGATGGTGGGAAAAATCCATGAAGACAAAAAAGGTTAAGTGCTTAAAAATTACATAACTCACAACTCTGCACCATGTTGTGAAGCATAACTCGATAGCGAGTTAACGACCACTACAAGAACGTGGCCACGATCTCCCTTCCGAACCTCCTCCTGAACATGGATAATGTAGGTAGCAAATATTGGAGCCTATTTCGCTGATCAATGTATAAATAGGAGGAGAAGAGTACCAAATCAAGAACCTTTTTTTGTGTTTTCTGATTTATTTGATTTTACGTTGTCACTCTGTTATATTCTCTTCGAGTTATGAGCACTGAGTTGTAAGAACATAGTTTGTAAAATCTCCTAAAATCATTAACAAAGTTTAAGTGAATGTAAGCCAGAGTTTATCAAACCACTATAAATTTCATTATTTATTACTTCAATTTTCTTTTAATTTATGCATTCATTCTCTACTTAGATCTGATAGATTTGATCGGGTGTTTGTGAAACTTTTGGCATAGACATTTTGGTGCTTTCATCGAGAGATCGAATTTCTCACTATTTGGATTTATCTTCAACCGTTGGATTGCTAGAATCCACGAAGTAGATCTATAATTTGTTGCTAGAAGATCCATGATTACTTAGATTTTCTTAAAATCTATCATAGGATCCACAAATACCAAGGAAACGATTACTGCTTCCAGACCTACTAACGATGCCGAGAATGATGGCTCTCAACATGGAGAAGAGATTGATCAAACTGGTATTGTAGAAATTCAGAGTGCATTAGAAATTGTCACCAAAGCTGAGTTGGATAGGATGATAAGGGAGATAAATAACAAACTGATGAAGAGCCAGGATGCTATGATGAAACAAATGAAGGAGAATATCGATTTGCTGACCCAGCTGTCCCAAAGTCGTACGAGAAACAAAAAGTAGTTGTCACCTTCTAATTTAAAATAACATAGGTCCTCTTCATCATACAGAAACCATAGAAATGAAAAGTAGAAAATGAACAGGAAGGAAGTTGGGACTTCGAAGATTGGAACTGGAAAAACTTAGGTCAACAGGGGTCAACTTGGCACTGATACAGCTACAAGTCGGTACCGACCCTGCCACCCGAGATGTGAATGATGATGTTTTTGTGGACTTGTAAGATGATGTTGATGCTGACGATGGCCATTCTACTAGTGGCTAAAGTGGTGGAGTTTGGACGACTTCCGTTGAACCATCATGTAGAGAACATAGAAACTAAATGGTTAGACGAACGGCTCTCCCAGAGACATGAGAACCTATATATCATGGAAACTAACCGAACCTTTTATAGAGCCAAACACTTTGGGTAGGCCATGATTATCGCTGTCCAGTCGACTCGATTAAGCCAGAATCATTAGCTAATATGGTAAGGAAGCCAGTGAATGAGAACTAGCATTAAAATAATGATGACTAAGATTCTTCTCCTAGTAGGAATTCATTTACTAAGGATATTTTACAGGACGAGTATCTTAGGAGATTCGTAATTCCTATGATGCCGTCTTACAATGGAACGACTAATATGTGACATTATCTTCTAAAGTACAAATGGCACATGGATAGTGCCAGGCAACAGACATCGTGCGATGTAGATGTTTTTCGATATTCCTAGAAGAAGTAGCTATGATGTGGTTCGCTTATCTTCCTTCAAGATCGATATTCTCATTTGACCAATTGGCCAGAAGATTTGTGGAGAAGTTCAGGTTGCATGCTTCTCATCCTAGCAATGTGATGTCTTCATCCAACATTTTTCGTTGGAGAGCCTCTAAATTTTTTTTTTAATAGATTTAATATAGTTGTAACTGGGGTAAGCAATGCTAAAGAGGACATTGTGTCGATGGCATTGATCAGAGGGAATAATCCGAAAATGGATTTCAGTAAGTGGCTAAAGATGGAACAGCCACCAACCATAGAGGAGTTCTATAGGAAAGCTACTTAATTTATGTGCTTGGAAGAGGCAGATATAGTCATTGGAAAGGCTAGTGGAAGGCCATATACTGAGGTGGCGTAGAGTAATGTTGCTGTGGAATAGACCGATGAGAGCATTGAGAATGTTGCTATTAATGTTGGAAATAAAAACAATATCCAAAAGAGAGGTAATCAAGGTACTAGAGGTAGAAAGTGGACTTTAAGAAGCATCCAAGGTATGCATAACATGAGGATTACACCTCGGTTAATGATACTATTGAAAATTTTAACTTACGACGCAAGGTGCTAAAAAATATATGAAGCCGGCTCATAGAGAGTCAACGAAAAAAGAGAAAATGTCTGGTAAGTATTGTCACTTCCACGAAATGCACTGGCACAATTCTAGCGAGTGTAGATATTTGCGAGATGTAATCGAGGACCTGATTTGGAAAAATAAACTTCAATAATATGTGAAAGGCCCGTAGGATGGTGGGTAAGAAAATGTTCAACCCCAGGGGCAGCTACTTCAACGGGGTCAGGCTGAGCCAACCAAAGGTGGGTCTAGGCAGCCTAAATAAAGACCTATTATTAATACAATCACTAGTGGACCTCATCCAGCTGGCGGACCTCATCTAGTTGAGAAGATCTAGAATGAGATGGAGAGGTATGGAAGCTCTCTAAAGCATAGTGTTTAAGAGAGATGCTTTGCTATCGAAGATGGAGCTCCAACAAAGAAGCTAAGGATCATGACGGATGACATAGTATTTAGAAATCGTGGTGCCAACGGGGTAGAAGCACCAACACATGACCTCGTAGCGATAATGGCTATAATTGGGCCGACGACTATGAAGCAAGTTCTCATCGATTGTGGGAGCTCAATGAATATTTTGTTTAAAAAGACATATGATCAAATGATGATCGTTGGCCAGGATTTGAAGCCATGTAAATCTCGAATTTTAGGATTTACCAGAGAGGCTGTAGAGTGTAACATCACCTACTTCGAGACTTGATGATGTACGTCGATGCTGCTGCAATCATCATTAGAATTATTTTCCAGCGATGAAAGGGAGTTTAATATATTCATATACAGCTTAAATAAACAGAGCAGCTAAATATTTCCATTACATAGGAACTATTATAATATTTATTACATACATATGCTCCCAAAATTAACCCTAAAGTCGATCCCATATAGGGGTCAAATAACAATAGAAATTAACATAGCAAAGAATCAGGCCAACATATGGAGATGCTGCCGGAACTCTTTTAATAGTAGAAACAACATCTTTATAAGCAAATAAAACCTCATGCTTAGTCTTCGATCTTCGTACCATGGTGCTTATTCTAAACCTTCATATCCTATAAACTTAGCCTACTTCAATGAGTACCCATGAGTTTATGGGAAAACAATAATAAAAACACGGGTCAGACATAAAGCCTGGTATAAATAATACTTACCCAAAACTAACACATAGTAAGACCAAACTGTACTGCACAGAGTAGGTTCCCCCTCACTATCCACAAACACTCATAAGTGAATTCTAGGTGTCAAATTCCAGGTTCTTATAGAAAAATAGAAATTGTGGAGCGCGTCATCACATTTCCTCCGATACAACCGCGCTCATTCTTATCCCGATCATGGACCGGTAGAGTTCGGTAGTGTTTTGTCTTGAATCTGTGAAACTTAGCCTTTCTTGTTCTAGGCCATATGCATTATGCTGGGTTGATAGCATTATTGCAGATATAAACCTTATTTGTTGGTTCCAATCTTCGGGAATCCATGGTTTAGCTGCTTGATTTCGAGCGTTCTCTCCTTGCCGTTGTTTGTCTTCGAATAACAGCTGGTTTTAAGTTAGGGTTTGAGGCCTCGGTCGAGCACCTGCTTCTATCTTTGGAAACTTGTGCATTGATGATTTGATTCTGGATATGCCTTCCATCGTCGTCTATCTCTAGATGACGGTAAGTTCCTTCTTCTATTGCAAGTTGGAGAAATTTTCTATCCTGACCAAGTGTTACTGTGTTATGTGCCTCTCAGTCCACGGTGTTGATTATTCTGAACAATTGATGTGAGACTTGATGTTCTGGGCAGTTCCTTGGATGCCTCCAGTCAAAGGTACATTGTAGCTCCTATCTTTGGGAACTCATGACTTGGATGTCTTGAATTTAGACATTTTGTACATTAACTTTGGTCAAAGATCAGAATTCTTTGTCGACTTCTTGGTTTGTGAACTTTATGGCACTACCGGATCAATGTCGGTATTTTGGGTAGCGGAAGTTGATCCCTGTTAATCCTACTATAGACAATTTCCCAGTGTTGTCGGGACAACACCGGTACTTAAATATTTAATGGTTAGCTGATGATGCCAGAGCAACATCAAGTAGTGCATGTGTGCTTATGAAATGCACGGCTTTTAAGAGTGCGCAGCTTACGAAGTGCGCGGCTTACGAAATGTGCAGCTTTTAAGAGTGCGCCGTTTACGAAACGCGCGGCTTTTGAGAGTGAGTGACTTACAAAATGCGTGGCTTATGAATTGTGCGGCTTTTAAGAGTGCATGGCTTACGAAATGCATGGATTTTGAGAGTGCGTGGCTTATGGAATTAGCAGCTTATGGGAGTGCATGGCTTATAAAATGCATGGCTTTTGAGAGTGCACGACTTACAAAATTTGCGGATTATGGGATCGATACGACCTATCGATCCGGAATGGTTTGGAACTTTTTAACATTGCTAATCTTTGAGTAACGTGAGGAGTTCGTGCTTCAAGAGTGTGGTTCCACGTCGCAAGAAGTGATGTGCGGTGGAGTGCGTGGTTTATAGGATGCGCACAATGGTTTGGGCCTTCCTGACGCCGGAGGAGCAATACCAGTTCTTAGAAGGTAAGGATCAAGTTTTCCCATCAATCCGGCGATTTGACTTCGCTGGAACGTGATTTAGTTAGTTCTAAGAGATAATTGGTTTTTGGCTCGGATAATCGTGGCTTGGACGATCCTCCCGTATTTCGGGAAAATGTGAATGGCCAAATAGATAAGGTTGCCATAGTGGAGAGATCTACAGCTGACCGCATAAAGATGGTTATGAAGAAAGAGCTTATGAGAGTTCGGGGCAAGACTCTCATTTTTTAGTCCAAACTACCTTTAGAGAATTGGTCTTCAACTGGCATACAGTTTAAGAGGAAAAGGATCTGGTCACCAAGGGTGGTAAAGGAGGAGTTGGGAAGAAGTAAGCAAGTATTATGCTTCTATTTTTTTGTTGTTGCGCTAGCTAGGTCGTTCAGTCCGTAGTTGTCAGAATGCCAGAATTTTTGACAGGGCATAACAGAACTGTGGTATGATTAGTCTCGGCCTTCCTTGTGGCTATTCAAGTGTGTGTAGTGTCCTACATGCCACATGACTATTAGCACACTTGAACTGTACCTAGGGTCTCTCCACAACTCGTTTGGTTGCCCCCAGTCGAGTGGGTGCGGTTCTCCCGAGTTCTAAGTCTTGGCTTGATTCGAGTCAGCATCTGATTAACCACAAGGTTGGTTTAGTTTTGGCTTGCTTACTTTGCGCGACTTTGAAGCTCTGAGGTTCAGCACTATTTGTTTCATCAGTCGTTGGAAATGATTTCGTTAATTATGCGGAGTGACTGATATGATTGCCGATTTGTGGCCCCGGAGCATGACTTCGTTGACTTCAGGGGGCTCTGGATCAGATGACTGCTGATCTTCCTATTCACCTTTGCGGATATCAGTCATACATAAATTTCGTTGATCTACCTATTCGCCTTCACGACACTTTAGTTCGTGAAAGACCTTCTCATTCGCGAAGGGTTTTTTTTGGATCAGATGACCGTTGATCTACCGGTTTACCTTTACGATACTTTAGTTTGTGAAAGACCTTCATATTCGTGAAGGGTTTTTTGGATCTGATCACCGCTGATCTACCGGTTCGCCTTCACGACGCTTAGGTTTGTGAAAGACCTTCACATTCGCGAAGGGTTTTTTGGATCAGATGACCGCTAATCTACCGGTTCGCCTTTACGACGCTTTACTTCATGAAAGACCTTCACGTTTATGAAAACAAAATTGGATCAAATGACCGCTGATCTAATAGTTCACCTTCACGATGCTTTAGTTCAAAAAGACCTTCACGTTTGTGAAGGATTTTTGGATCAGATGACCGTTGATCTACTGGTTCACCTTCACGACACTTTAGTTCGTGAAAGTCCTTCATGATACTTTAGTTCGTGAAGGAGTCTTTGTGGTCGGATGTCCGGCAACCAGACGGCCTTGGAATGATAATTTATCAATTCCGATAGGAATTTTGGTCGGATGTCTGACGATCAGCCGGCCTTAGAGCGATAATTAATCGACTCCAAGAAGAGTTTTGGGTTGTGTGTTCGATGGCCCGGCGGTCTTAAAGTGATGATTCATCGACTTCAAGAGAAATTTGGGTCGAATGTCCAGCAACCAGATGGCCTTGGAACGATAATTCATCAACTCAAAGATGAGTTTTGGGTCGTGTGTCCGATGGCCCAATGATATTAAAGCAATGATTCAATGACTTCAAGAGGAACTTTTGGAATTTAGCTCGTGGGAACACAGTTTTATCGGTTCCTAGAGACTAAGGGGTTGGATCTGTTTGTTCGACGATCCTTTGGACAAGACTTCCCAACACTACCAGAGCAATGCCGGTTCTCAGAAGGGGGTCGACATGACTCATCGAGGGCATAGAAGCATTTCTTTCGCTGTGCTGTCTACAATGCCCCCAGTGTCCCGGTACGACTCATTTGGAAATGGAAAGTAGACAAGGATGGAGAAGAAGGCATCGCTTTAGGTTGATGCCCCATTCCTTAGTTGCAAGCTATATAGAGTTTTATTTTATAATCATCCTTTCGTTTGATTTTGTCAGTTAGCTGGGGCGCTTTTCTACTAGGTCTTAGTAGCCTTGCTTGGGCAGAAGGTCCCTAAGGTCCTGTAACTCCTTCACCGTTTGGTATGTTCTTTAGCAAATTGCTGGGTTTACCTTCTGCCAATTGCACCACCTCTAGTCTTTAGAACTGGTTTACCTTCCTCTCTTCCAGAGTAGTAGGTTGTTTCATCCTTTAATGATTCCTGAGTGCTTTGCAGTAGACTGCATCCGTCGCCCTCCTTTCGTCCATATGCTAATCATACTTCTAAAAAAGCAATTTCGAATCAGTTATACTGTTGTGAAAAGGTATAGTTGGCATGATAAACTTCTTTGGATATTCTGCATGTTGAACGGCTTTGGTGAATGGGTTTTGATTGGGGAAGATGCTCTAATCGTTATCAGACCAATCCGTTTTCAAGTTACGGCTGTTTATAATGCTTGAGAATGATATATGCATGATTGTCATATGCTTGAATGTTTGAAAATGCCAATTCAATGACAAGTCACTTATGATGGGGTTATGCATCATTGACGATATCTAAAAAAATTTAAACTAGGTGAGATCTATCTGGAGTGACAAAGAAAGCCCCATAAGGTTGCATTCTTAATTTCAAGACATCTGGGGTTCGTATGTTCGAGTTATGGGCAAAAGAAGATGGATCGACATTGATGGATCGATGGTATTTTACTTGGAGTTCGACACGATAAAATTTTTCATTTGCTTGGAGTCAGCACATGGTTTGCTTGGAGTCACAGAATTTGAAATGCTGGGTTGGTGACAAAAGTTGCTTGGAGCCATTTGCATGTTTGCTTGAAGAAAATCTTGATTTTACCAGAGTCTGATTTCGGGCAAGAATTTCCTAGGTTTACTTCGAGTCAAATGGGTGATTACCCGAGTTCAACTTCGAGTCAAGACTTCCAAAATCTACTTCGAGTTAAGACTTCCAAAATCTACTTCGAGTCAAATAGGCGATTACCCAAGTTTGACTTCGAGTCAACACTGAAGTGAGTTTTTCAACGACCATTTTGACGATTTTTGATGATTTTCGATGACGACCATTCGTGATTCGATGATGGGAGCTCCATGATGGGATTGGAGGCTTGTCAGTTGGGAGTGGTCACAATATACCATGGGAGATTGGCCTTTTAATCGATCTCGGTTTGTATCATAACTTCTTGGTTCTCCCGTCTCTCGAAGTACCATTTGAGTAGCAGTTCCTCATCCATTGCTTGGCACTGTGCTGCGGCATTGGTTTTAAAGCTTCTTCTAGCATTTTGCACGTTGGCATATTCATCCAATTTGTCTTCCTCAATTTATTTGTCATCTTCAGAGCCAGAGAGAGCCATCATTATATCTTCCCATGGAGTTTTCACCCCTAAGTTCGAGATTGTAGCATGTGCTTTTGCACTAGGTCGAGTGTTGGCGGTTTCTTCCGTCATGATTCTTGGAGCTCCGCCCATTGCTTCCTTTTGCTTTTTCCTTCTGTTTCTTTCATTCAAGCCAGAAACAGAAGAATGCTCTTGCCCTGTAGTAGCCATGGCTTCTGGCACCGTTCTGGGAGTAGTTAGTGATTGGAGCGCTAAGAGAGCATTTATCTTTTCCATAAGATCCTTTTGACTATTTGCCGTTTTATGGTTAATTTTATCAGCCATCTTGTTCAATTCTCCCTTAGTCACAACTTCATGCTATGTGGAGGATCTTGGAACCTGATCCCAAGAGTTGGCTCCTAACGGCAGGTTGTTGGGGTTATTGACTTCAATTTGATGAGGGTTTGTTTCTTCTCTAGCAATTGTAGCTCCTATGGATCTTATGGAGGTAGTTCTCTTTCTTCCTGGTGCCATTGATTCTCAACATCAAATCTTCTAAGCATTGAGGATCTAACTTCTGAGCCTACCCGATCAAAAGTAGATAGCTAGATCTATGCCTAAGTTGGGTTCTCAGAGAAAGCACCAAAATGTTAACCCCAAAAATGGATCAACGCCCTGGATTGAGTGTGAAAGCACCAGCCCTATTTATCAAGGCAAATAAAATAGAGACAAGGAATAATAACTCGTAGATAAAGTAAAGAGACAAGAGATTTTTGTAGTGGTTCGGCTGTTAACGAAGCCTACGTCCACTTTATAACTTTTGTTATTGACTGACTGTAATTACAAGTTGAATCTGATTACAATTTAATTGGATCTTGTAAGTTAGATCAAGTCACTAGTGTTAGAGTTTATTGGAGAATCACAATGAATTCTTTAGATGACTGTTATATGGGAGGAGAAGAGTGAAGAATAATTTCTGTAGAGTTTCAGCAGCCAGTCCTGAAGATATTGTTTATGTTGTAGGTAGGATTGTATTTATAGGGGTTAGAGAGCACTTGGGCCAAAAGTTTAAGCAGAAGAGTCCAGTTTTTATGCTAAGTCATCACCAAAAATCTCAAATCAATCTGAGTCATTTCTATGGATCGCTAGCTATCCATAGGGGATGGATCGCTGACTATCCATCAACTTAGCATATTTTCTACCAGAAGCCTTTACTTATGTTACGAACGAGCTCGGAAACTTTGAGGACGATCCGACCTATCTTGATAAATCGCTAGCTATCTATAGGGGATGGATCGCTAGCTATCCATCCATTTAGCATATTTTTGAGTGATCTTTGTTTGGTTGTCTTCCTATCTTCTATTTAAGTGCCTTGTCCAAATATCAAGTCGTTTGGAGTTGTTTGATCATCCGCCTTCATGGGTCATCTGGTCCAGAAGAATCATCCATAACTCGCTCAAACCTGATGTAATCATATGAAACTTTGCAGGTACACTCTAGAGGGTGTCAATGACCTATCCTAAAATTTTCTAATGCTGGGGCCCAATCTACATGGGTCACTAGAGATCCATCTAGTTAGGTTGCTAGCGACCCTTCTAGCCTAATCCAATCAATCTAATTTTTGGTGAGTGCCTTCTTTTATGTCTACTAAGTGTTCTCCTAAAATTTAAATTCAATCCGACTTCGTATGAGTTCTATAGGTCCATTTTAAGTTAGCTGCTTTGGTCAAAAAGCGGGTAAACAAATTGAATCAGATGAGTCTTTACTTCTTGAACTGCACTGCTTGGAATGTTATGAAACTTGATAAGTATTCTTAGAAGAGGTAGTAGATCATGATGAAAGAGGCTTTGGCAACTCGTAATGCTTTCTTTCGGATCGCTAGCTATCCATGGATGATGGATCGCCAGTGATCCATCTACTTAGTGGATTTTTGGCTTGTTTCTCTTAAGTTCCATCGGCTTGTTCTTTTAGATGCCTTGTTCAAGTTTCAAGTCATTTTGGCTTAGTCTGGATGTTCTAACTCCTGTTGAATTCTGCTAGGTTAAAAACCCAGTTAATAAGATTTCTGTGGTATGTTAATTAACTTTTCTGTTTTCCAATGCCCCTTAAAGAACGTCACTGGTTTTCCTGAATATGTGAACTCATCGCTGGCAATGTTTTGTATATATTTGTTTCCTCATTATTTCCAATAGAATATAACTTACTGTTGATGTTTATTTCTATTGAATAACCCAGCCAGTTCTTGTTGCTGATTATATCCAGATTAAGCATTTCTCCCCTTTATAATGAACAAATATATATTTAATTGCAGTCCCCTTATATCCTTTTTATTTGTCTCCCTATGACCACTTGCAAGGAATATTTTCACTTAATAGTGCACAGGGAATGTTAATGTTTTAAATCTTGACTCACGGTTAAATCTGGACCTGTGTATTAGAGTATGAGATAAAATAATGAATACAAGAGTAATGCAACCAAATATAACTGAACAAATCAAGCCCAGGGTTGAACCAGTCTAATGCCAAGGGCAATTTTGTAATTGTCACAACTATGGAGCAGGCCGAAGAATACAATATATATATATATATATACTGATACATGTTTGTATCAAGCTTCTCTTGTATCAAATATCAAAATCAATAAAGTAATCATTTCTCTTTTATGGTATCAGAGCAACACACTGCCTAATGGAAACCCAATCACCATGACATCCCTCTGTCAGCTCATCTTCATCATCTAGAAGGTGGCTATGTTGTCAAATATTTCTCCTCTCAGAAAATTATCATCATCGAGGAGATTTTCTCAATCATTCTGACCAAGATCTTTGTGCATTCTGTTCAAGAACCCAACTCACATGCAATCAGTGCCTCGCCAAAGAAGGCTGATCAAAAAGATATCATCATTTCAGTTCTTGGATGCACCAAAAGATCATCAGAGACAACCTCTTCATCTGATTAGATTCTTATTCAATGGCAGGAGATGATGATAACACATCTCATGCACCATCACCACCCCAAGCCACTCAGACCACCCATACATCTGAAATTGAAGAAATCACCAACAAAATCATCAATCCAAGAAGTGAACTCATCAACATACAATTCGATGAAACTAATTTCTTGCTTTGGAAGCATCACATTCAGACTGCCATAAGAGGATATGGCCTAGAAGAATTCATTCTTGGCTCATCTTCAATTCCTGCAAAGTTCATTACAAAAGAATGAGAGTTAATTAGCAATAAAGAATACATAATATATCAAAGACAAGATAGTCTGCTAAGTGCATGGCTACTGTCAATTATCAATGCAAGTTAGCCACTACAAATAATAAGATGTAACACTTCTCATGAAATCTAGACTATAGTAGAGCAAATATTCAATGCTCGGTCATCGGCAAGAATCATGAATTACAAGAGGCAACTGCAAAATATACGTAAAAATGAAATGACGACGAGGAAATACTTATCAAAGGTGAAAACCTTATGTGATGTGTTAGGTTCAGCAGGCCATATGGTTTCTGATACTAATCAAATACTTTTTATTCTAAATGGACTGGATGAAGAATATGAATCAATAGTTGCAGTTATCTCATCAATAGAAACATTGACAAGTATATCATATGTGCACTCTACATTACTTGCACATAAAGGGAGACTTGAACAAAGAAAATCATCTAATTCAAATTTTAGCATCAATTATGCATCAAAATCATCAAATTTCATATTCAAGAATCAAGAAAGAAACCAGAATGCAAGAAATAATAAAAAAATCAAAGAAGTGGTCGGATTTACAGAGGTAGAGGCAAAGGCAGATGGAATAACAACACTAATAGGGTCAGATGTCAAATTTGTGAAAAATATGGTCACACTGTCAACAGATGCTACTTCGGATTTGATCAAAACTATACAGCAAGTCAACAAGCAAGTAGTAGTCAAAGAAATTATCAACCAAATGTTAACATGGTGCACACAAGTCAAGAATTCAAGAATCAGGGAGAAAACTCAAAGATCCAAGGAGATGTTGAAGTTCTGGCTAGACTAGAAGATATAGTGAATGAAGCATGGTATCCAGACTCCGGTGCAACAAATCATATCACTAGCAACTTACAAAATTCGAATCTAGGCAATAAAGAGTACAAAGGGACATAATCTATTTTCATGGATAATGGTAAATCTATTAGTATTTCTCATATTGGCAATGCAAGTATCAAAGGCAAAAGAGAATTACACTTGAACAACTTACTTCCAGTACCACAAATTAAAAAGAACTTAATAAGTGTTTCTCAATTTGCCAATGATAATCAAGTCTATTTTGAATTTTATCCAAAAATATGTGTGGTCAGACACTAGCAAGGATATTTTATTACAGGATAAGGTACATAATGGGCTTTACATGTTCAATCTAACGAAGAATAAAAAGGATGTTGTTGAAAGAAACTGGTGTAATTACACAAGCTCTTATGAAAATGTAAATGACAAAAGTATTTTTGATGTATGGCACTGTAAACTTGGACATCCAAGTGTTAATGTTGTAAGGCAAGTTCTCAGGAATAATAATATACATTTTAAAGATGTCACTTTACCATACATATGTACATATTGTCAATTGGGAAAAAGCATAAACTGGCATTTCCTAAATGTTTAACCAAATACAACAAACCACTTGAAATGGTGGCTGTTCATTTATAGGAACCAACCCCCATCAATTCAGACTACGGATACAAATACTATATTTCATTGTAGATGCATTTTCTAGATTTACTTGGATTTATTTCTTAAAGTCAAAGGCTGAAACATTTAATGCAGTAGTGCAGTTTACTAATATAGCAGAGAAGCAAACCAGTCAACCATTAAAAATTATATAGACAAATGGTGGAGCTGAATTCGAACCACTAAAAGCCTATTTTGCAAAGAAAGGAATTGTACACAGAGTTACATGCCCTCATACTTCATAGCAAAATGGTTTAGTAGAGAGAAAACACATGCATATTGTTGAGACAAGCCTCACACTTTTGGTACAAGCTTCTTTACCCATTAAATTCTGGCCAGATGCCTTCTCTACATCAGTATACTTGATAAACAGACTTCCAACAAAAGTATTGAAATTTAAAGCCCTAGTTAAGTTCTTTTCAACACTAAAGTGGACTACTCAAGCTTAAGGACATTTGGATGTCTCAGCTTTCCACGCTTAAGACCATACAATGCCCAAGCTCAGCTTTAGATCTGCACCCTATACATTCCTGGGATATGCAACACAACAAAAGGAATATAAGTGCTTAAGTAATAATGGTAAAATAATCAATTCTAGACATGTTGCTTTTAATGAAAATGTTTTTCCTTTTTTAGGGAAAGAAGTGAAAGTCAATCAAAAGATATACAATGCTAAAGCTTCTATACCTCCAATACCACTATATAATGAGGAACATGAAGGAAAAGTAGATGATACCAAAAAATGTAAAGCTGATGAGCAAAATGAATCAAAGCAATCAAGTGAAACATCAAGGCATACAGGCGATTCAGATAGTTATAATCATGACAATGAACCAATATCAGATCATGAGCAAGAACTTCATGAAGATAATAATCAACGTGAAGGCACTCAATCACATGAGCCAACACCTACACAAACTGGGCATCATATGATAAAAAAGGTCAAAGAGAGGCATTTTCAAACCCAAGTATATACAGCAACTTCAGAACTTGAAGAACCAGTCACATATGAACAAGCATCAAAAAGCAACATATGGAAAAATGCAATGATTGAAGAATATCAAGCTCCCATGAAAAATAAAACTTAGGATCTAGTACAGAGACAAGAACATCAAAATATAATTGGGTGCAAATGGACATTAAAATTAAAGAAAAATCCTAATGGAAACATCAATAAATAAAAGGCAAGGCTTGTGGCCAAAGGATACACACAACAATATGGTTTTGACTTTACAGTGACCTTTTCCCCTGTAGTAAAACCAACTACCATAAGGATTTTTCTCACCACTGCACTACATAAAAACTGGAGAATACGGCAGCTAGGTATAAATAATGCTTTTATGAATGGGGTTCTTAAAGAAGAAGTGTACATGGAGCAACCACAAGGGTTCAAACAGAGCAATGATGAAAACATGATATGCAAATTAAACAAAGCATTTTATGGACAAAAGCAAGCACCTACAGTATGGAATGAAAGACTAAAAGCAACTTTGATACAATTGGGGTATGCAGCAGCCAAATCAGTTAACTCATTATACACAAAGCATAGTGCTACTTTTATACTAGTCTATGTAGATGATTTCATAATCACTGGAGACAATGAATTAGAAGTTAACAAGGTGGTTCATCATTTAAATCAAGAATTCAGTATCAAAGATTTAGGTGAATTGAATTACTTTCTGGGCGTAGAAGTGAAGAGAAAATCCAATTCATAAATCATACTGAGTCAAAAGAAGTACATTTCAGAGGTTCTCATTAAAAGCAAAATGGATCAAGCTAATCCACTACCCACACCAATGGTAAGTAATCTACATCTATCCAAGTAGAGAGGTGAAGTTATATGCAATGGAAAACAATATCGAAGCATTATTGGAGCACTTCAATACATAACCATCACAAGGCCTAAAATAGCATATAGTGTCAATAAAGTATGTCAATTCATGAAACAACCATGTGATGAACATTGGAAGTCAGTAAAAAGGATACTCAGATATTTAAAAGGCACATCAAGTCATGGATTACATCTAAAAGTAGGAAATAATTTAAACATACAAGGATTTGCAGATGCAGACTGGGCCAGTGACCTAGATGACAAACATTCAACTACTGGTTACTTTATATAAGGTGAAAACCCTATTTCTTGGTGCTCCAGAAAACAACCCACAATATCATGATCAAGTACGGAGGCAGAATACAGAAGTGTTGATGCTGCAATAGCTGAAATCATTTGGGTAGAATCACTACTGTATGAATTAGGGTTTCCAGTAAAACAAAATTCAATAATTTGATGCGACAATTTAAGTACTGTGTGACTATCGGCAAATCCAATCTTGCATTCACGAACAAAACATATGAAAATCGATCTATACTTTGTTCGTGGACGAGTTATCAATGGAAAACTGAGCATAAATCACTTACCAGCCACTTACCAAAGAGCCGATCTACTTACCAAATCACCATCGAAGAAGAATTTTGAAAGATTGAAGCAGGAGATCAAAGTTTTTGATGGCGACTGATAAAAGAGGGAAGCTTAAGAAAAACCCTAGCTCAATTTGAGGGGTAGTATTAGAGTATGAGATAAAAGAACGAATACAAGAGTAATGCAATCCAATATAACTAAACAAATCAAGCCCAGGGTTGAACCAGTCTAGTGCCAAGGGACATTTTGTAATTTTCACAACTATGGAGCGGGACGAAGAATACAATATATATATATATATATATATATATATATATATGTATGTATGTATGTATGTATACCGATACACGTTTGTATCAAGCTTCTCTTGTATCAGATATCAAAATCAATAAAGTAATCATTTCTCTTTTACTGTGTTCACTTTGGTTTATTCGCACTTTTTTCTAAATTACACATCTGGTTACATGCACTTTTGTTTTTCAGCCAATGAGTATGGTGTTGCCTGGAGTCGTTTGGTTCAAACATTTTGGAAAGCTGAAAAAGGGTGTGACTGCCACTGACTTAGTTCTTATAATGACTCAGATGCTTCGAAAGCATGGTGTTGTTGCGAAATTCATTGAATTTTATGGTAATGATGTCAAATTTCTGTAGGCTTTTTTATTATCTGATAATTAAATTACCATATTATTGAAATAGTAGCAGTTTCAATTAACTAAGAAACTTCTCCGCTACACCCCATTCACGTCCCTGTATTTCCAAGCTACATGGTTCGAACTCGAACCATGTAGATGTGTTGTTGAATACATCAAGATCATTTCCATAAAATTTTGATTAACTTTGACATATCCTTACATATCCAAAACAATATTTCAAATGAATGGTTACAAATAAACGTTTTGATGATTTCAAAATATCTTATTAACATATTTTTATTTTCATACTAAAATTTATGTTTAATATGTTTTGTTATGTCTGTAATTATGGATGAATTTTGATCAACTTAGGAAGTAATTTATCCCTAACTATATTCCTCAAAAGGTCGTATTTCATAAAATAGCGGATTGATTTTGTGTTCATGATATACAATGGCTTTGAAAATCATATTACCCATCTTTATTCATTAAGTATATTATTTAATAACGTATCCTCATGGAAAAACTAACATAAAAACCAAATAAATACACTTAGGTTGAATTTTAACTTTAGTACAGAACTTATAATCTGTTATTTTTCCTGGAATGGACTTAATTCACAGTTTACTGAATATCTCCTACTAACAATAATTTTATATGCATTATCACTCTTACATCAATTTGTTTTCCCATTGTTTCCTTCTTTGGTGTTTTAGTATAAAAGCAACCAAAGAAATTAGGAAGTTCTGCTTACTGTATAAGGTGATCTATAACATTTGTAAAATCCTATTTTATACTGGTAAATTTAATTCTTTTTTTTTAGTTTTATACAGAGTAATTATTGTAATTGTTACTTTATTTTGTAAAACATTACCATATTAAGATTCTATGAGTTAGCATTTCAAAATGATAGTTTTTTAGGTCTAAGTGTTCTAAATCTTTGCTCATTTCTGCCATGTTAGTTTCCTGATTTAGCAGTGTGTACATGTATGGTTGGTTATATTTTATAAATTTTCTACTTAAACCTTCAATGCTAATTCATGCAATAAATTATATTGGCTATATGGATTGATACAATTTCACTAATATAACCATAAATTACACATCTAATGTGAAATATGAAAGTAAATATGTTGAATTTTCATGAATTCCATTGCTCAGGCATAGATGGTATCAACTGGCTAAGTATCAACGGATTAAAGATAAGCGTCATCTAAGGACTAGATTATAGCTTTTTTCATTATCCCACCATGATCAGCAAGACTAAAAGTTAAGGCCTCCGGTTCAGGGAGTTCAGAGCATCGACGTCATATAACTATGAATTAACAAGTACCATGCTAGATATTCTTCGCTTAAATCATAATTTCTCATGTCTAGACATTATGAAAATTGCTTTGCAGGTTTCTTCCTATGTTAAGAAAAATGCAATTACCTTAGGACCGTTAACATGGAAAGAAGTATTGAACATGCATCTTTGTTCGAGGGTTTGGATATCAGTTTCTTTGCTTTAGTGTTCTTCTATCTATAATTCTTTATAATATGTGAAGAATCACCTTGATTAAATCAAGATTTTTCTTTAATTGTATGTTATTATATGTTTTATGATTTCAAAATATCTTATTGACATATTTTATGTATTTCTCCTCATACTAAAAATTATGTGTAATATGTTTTGTTACGTCTGTAATTAGGTATTCCTTTACTCCTGAAATTTTTTTTTTTTTTTTTTAATTTGACGTACTAAAAAATAACATGAAATCGATTAAAAATACCAAAGTTATTCATATCATTGACAACCGTAAAATTATAAATAAAAAAGTACCGAAATAATTCAAGCTTGGGAATCATTCTTCCCAGGATGCATCTCTCCTTCCCTTTCTTCCAAAAGCATGCCTGACTCCTCATCTGCTTGAGTTGACTTCTTCTGAGCTTCCTTCGCCTTCATTGCTTGCAACTTCACGTGATTGTAATAAGCCACACCCAAGAAAGCAATCCCATACCCAATCAAATTAATCGTGGTAACAGTATCTCTAATTACAGACCAAGAAAACGCAATCAACAGCCAATCCTTCACAACCCCAGCCACATTCATGGTCAAAGCTGAAGTCTTTCCAACAAGCAAAAACACAGCCAAATTCAATGCAAAAGCACATAACGAGTTTGTCCCAAAGATTAAGAGATCAAAATGAAAAGTACTAGTACTCTTCAACTTAGGCATCTCCACAAGCATCCATGGCACAAAAAGAAAAGCCAAACAGCAAGGTGCTACATAGTACAAAATTAATTTACTCCTGAAATTTGTTGGTTGAATCCATGAATGATTAGTTTGAATTTATGAATAGTTATGCGATACAGTGCATTGTATAGCTTATGAAGTTTATAATACATATTTTACTACAAGGTACACTAACCAAGAAAGAATAAAAATTAATAACTATTCTCTTCCTTCGTCAATGCTACCTTACACCACTAACATCAACGTCATTGATATCGTAAAGACAAAAATTGAGGGGCATGTTGATGGAGTGGATGAAAATAGAGCACATATAGAATAAGTTAATGTTTTGTTGTGTTATAAAATTATTTACAACCATCTTCAGTTGGGTTTGAAAATACATTCTTAAATTAATTTAAAAAACTAGGACGTGATTCAAAGTTCTCACAGTCGTCTCTTTTTTAGTATATATGATGACTTAGAGAATTTCTCCTTTTAGGTATAATAAAACTGTGATGTAGATCCCTCCTTTAAATAAGATGCATGCATAATAGTGTATTATTGCTATAGCGGAATTATTATATTTCGTCACCAATTAGTGCATGCATTTATGCTTAGGACCTTTAACATTATTAATTTTTGCCTTCAATGTTTTCTATATTACATGAACATGTAGCTATTTTATTACTTAAGAGGAAACATGAAATTTACACTAACCAAGTGCATTATCCAATTGTAACAATTTCAATGGTATTAAAGTCTCTATTGATGTGCTTATCAACTCGTATCAATGCTGGTTTCATCAAGTTATTTTGATGTCATCATGGTCTTCGTTTTACCTTACAAGGTTGTTTCTATAGACATAGATCCTTTGGAACTTCATTCAAGGCCTTTCTGTTCAATGCATATGTTAAGATCGCGTTTTCTACTTTCATTTCTTCAAACAAAGCTATTGCAATAGCAACTTTGTGATGTAGCTCAGACCGGAGATGAAGGCATAAGTCGTAGGCGACTTATGGAAGGAGCTATGAGTCATCTACGAGTTAAGAAAACAGGCATGAGTCGTGACCGACTCAACTGGGGTGAAGGCATAAGTCGTAACCGACTTAAGGAGGCGGTGATGAGTCGTCTCCGACTCAACTGGAAAAACAAAGGGGACGTTGCTTCAAGGTTGCGACTTAACGAAGCGGATTTAAGTCGGCACCGACTTAAGGAAGGTGATGAGTCGGCACCGAGTTACAAGGCACAAGTGTTAAGTCGACCCCGACTTAAGAAAAGAGATAGGTCGGCACCGAGTTACGACTTATTTAAGTCGGTCGAAATTTTAAGTCGCGAAAGCCCTGATGCCGTTGATTCCTCTGCCGAGTTAACCTCCACCATTGGTTCTTTGAGATGCCGCATGTTTTAAGTTGCTGAAGCTGTTGCCGTTGATCTTGATGCCGAGTTAATCTGGACCGCTATTCTTAAGTCGTTAATAGTTGAGTCGTGTAGAGTTGTAAGTCGGCAACGACTTAAGGAGTTGTCTGTTGTATTTTCTGTTGAAAGTCGGTATGTTGTAACTACTTGGGCTTAAGTCGTGTACGACTTATGTTGAGTCGAAGGATTTGATAAGTCGGAACCGACTTAGTACTTGTAATATTTTTAAGCTTTCTGAACTGTGTTGTAAATAAGGCGACTTATGTTAAGTCGGCAAGGTTGATAAGTCGGTTGCCGACTTATGACTTGTACTTTTTCTGTTTTGGTGTGTTGTAGCCTATAAATAGGCAAGTGAAGTCATTTGTAAAGGTTGTTGAATATTGAATAAAATTCTCTTTTGTTAGCTTGTTGCTTTCAATTTCAATTGGTAGTCGAGTGTATCTCCTATCTCCACTAACGTCATTCGAGTGCGCTCGGATCATCGTTTGTTGAAGCCGATTCACGGTATCTTGTGCGCAAGATCAACGTCGAAGAATCGTAGATCTCTTTCCCGGTATCTTCGGATCAACGAGTCAGAGATAGCTAGAGTTCGGTATCTTCGGATCAACGAATTCGAGCAATTCAGCATTCATCAATCCATCGACTGCTACTTTCATCGATTGAAGATCGTTTTGAATTATCCGCTGCGTCAGTTTGGTATCAGAGCTTGTTTTAGCCAATCATAGCTAAATCGAGTCTTGGAGCTGAGAATTTGAAGTTGTGTTCATCGTGTTCATCATATTTTGCAACAAAGTTGGAGTTTTCGATCCATTTCATTTTGGATCAAAGTTCGAAAGGTGTTTGAAAACTTGAAGTGTGAATTTGTTGAAGTGTTTGTGAAGTATTCAATCATGCCGCCAAGACGAGTTCAACGTCATCGCAATATTAATGCTTTGTACGGAAGAGAAGAGGCCGACGAAATGGAGCAACGAATCAACGAGAATTTCAATGAGAAGCTTACGGAAGGAATTGGTCGATTAGAGAGGATGATGTTGGAGATGAGTCAAAATCAAAGAAGAGTATCACCTGAATCGAGCCATGGAAGAAGCAGGATTTCACCACATTCAAATCGAGAGAGAAGTGTCGATAGTGATCATAGAAGCGTGGATCGAGATTGTGATAGAAATGTTAATGATCGAGATCGTGATAGAAATGTGACTGATCGAGATCGGAGGAATGTGGATCGTAGGAATGTTGGTGGAAGACGTGATGGTGGTAGAGATGTTGGTGGTCAGGATCGACATCGATATACATCGGATGGTGAAGAAGAGTATGATGGTGGTAGTGTTCATGGACGAGGACGTGGACGAGGAAGGAATCAATCGGAGTACGATCACAAGTGGGAATCGGGAATGAAAACTGAAATTCCTGAATTCAAAGGTGGTATGCAGGCTGAAGAGTTTTTAGATTGGATGGCTAATGTTGAAGAAATTTTTGATTTCAAAGAAGTTCCAGAACGTCGCAAAGTGAAGTTGGTTGCTACAAGGTTGAGGGGTAGAGCTTTGGCATGGTGGCAGCAAACCAAGCTTACACGTGAACGTATGGGAAAGTCAAAAGTTGAATCTTGGGAGAAGATGAAGAAGTTGATGAAAGCAACGTTCTTACCTTACAATTATCAATCTTTGATGTATCAACGTTTGCAAAACTTGAGGCAGGGCACAAAGACAGTTAATGACTATGCTGATGAATTCTATCAACTTATTGCAAGGAATGATATTATGGAAACAGAAGAGCAGCTGACATCTAGGTTCATTGGAGGATTGAGAATGCAGATTCAGGATATGGTTAATATGTTCGATCCAAGATCTGTAGCAGAAGCACATCAGAAAGCGTTGGCGTGGGAAAAACAAGGGAGACGAGGAGGAGGTGTGTTTACAAATTCCAACAATCCGATGAAGGGAGTTAGTGGGAGTTCGAATGTTTCAAAAGCTATTGCAAAACCAGTTGTGAAGGAGGCTGAGAAGACAAGGGTTAACAATGGGTTCAAATGTTACAATTGTCAGGAATTGGGTCATAAAAGCAGTGAGTGTCCAAAGCCAAAGAAGAGAACCATGATTGTGGAAGTTGATGATGAGGATGTTGATGAGGAGTGTTCTAGTCCAGTTGAGGAGGATAAGCAGGATATTGCGTCAGGAGACGAAGGTTGTAACCTAATCCTGAGGAGATCGTGTTTAACACCGAAGCAGGAAGAAGCTAGTTGGTTGAGGAGTAATATCTTTCAGTCAACATGTACTATTCTGGGGAAGGTGTGTAAGTTTGTGATCGACGCAGGAAGCTGTGATAATATTATTTCAACCGAAGCTGTGACGAAGTTGAAATTGAAGACAGAGAAACATCCGAGTCCATACAAGTTAGCATGGTTGAGAAAAGGAGGAGAAGTGAAAGTGGATAGACGAGTTCGTGTACCATTCTCTATTGGGAAGAAATACAAGGATGAAATATGGTGTGATGTCGTAGAGATGGATGTATGCCACTTATTATTGGGAAGACCATGGCAATATGATCGAGCAGTACTACATGACGGTCGGACCAATAGTTACAGTTTTATGTTTAAAGGCACGAAGATTATCTTAGTTCCGAAGAAGAGATCACAAGAAGAAAGTAAGTCCGAAGAAATCGAAGAGCTGAAAACTTTATTGACTTTAAAAGAGTTTGTTAAAGAGGTTGAGGAAGAACCGGAAGTATTCTTGTTGATTGGGCGTGAGAGCAGTGAAGAGGTTGAAATTCCAGAAGAAGTTAAACCAGTCTTGAAAGAATTTGACGATGTATTTCCAGAGGAGTTACCAACGGAGTTGCCACCGTTGAGAGATATACAACATCAGATAGATCTTGTTCCAGGTGCTGTATTGCCACACAGACCACATTATTGAATGAGTCCGAAGGAACATGAAGAATTGCGGAGGCAGGTAGAGGAATTGCTTGAGCAGGGGCGTGTGCAGGAGAGTCTGAGTCCTTGTGCTGTACCAGCTTTATTGGTACCCAAGAAGGATGGGACATGGAGGATGTGCACTGACAGTCGAGCATTGAATAAGATTACCGTGAGATATAGATTTCCAATGCCGAGGTTGGATGACTTGTTAGATCAAATAAGTGGAGCTACTATATTTTCGAAGATTGATTTGAAGAGCGGATATCATCAAATTCGTATCAGACCAGGAGATGAGTGGAAGACTGCTTTCAAAACCAGGGAGGGTCTATACGAATGGTTGGTTATGCCATTTGGCTTATCAAATGCACCAAGTACTTTCATGAGGGTGATGAATCAGATTTTTAGACCGTTCATTGGGAAATTCGTGGTGGTGTATTTCGATGATATACTTATTTACAGTGGGAGTCCAGAGGAACATTTGAATCATCTTAGAGAAGTGTTGATGGTGTTACGACAAGAACAATTTTATGCTGCAACGAAGAAATGCGTGTTCATGACGCATAGTGTTTTATTTCTGGGGTATGTTGTTTCAGAGAAAGGAATACAAGTTGACCAAAGTAAAGTTGAGGCGATCAGAAATTGGCCGCAGCCCAAGACGATAACGGAAGTTCGTAGTTTTCATGGGTTGGCTTCATTTTATCGAAGGTTTATTCCACACTTTAGTAGTGTGATGGCGCCTGTTACAGATTGCATGAAAGGTAAACAGTTTGCATGGACGGAGGAAGCCGAGGTTGCTTTTGAACGAATCAAAAATCTTTTGACCTCTGCACCAATTCTAGTGCTACCTGATTTTCAGTTGGTGTTTGAACTACATACTGATGCATCCAAGGTTGGGATTGGAGGGGTGTTGAGTCAGAAGGGGCGTCCTATTGCATATTTCAGTGAGAAGTTGTCCGGAGCGAAGATGCGATACAGTACATATGATGTGGAGTTTTATGCTGTTGTACAATCTATTAAACACTGGAGACACTATCTATTTCAGAAGGAGTTTGTTCTTTACACTGATCATGAAGCGTTGAAGCACTTACAAGGGCAAGACAAGATTTCAGCGAGACATGCATCATGGATTGCATATCTGCAACAGTTTACTTTCGTTGTGAAACACAAGTCAGGGGTGACGAATCGGGTGGCTGATGCTTTAAGTAGAAGGAGTCATTTGTTGACAACAATGAAAATTGAGGTGACTGGTTTTGAATTATTGCCGGAGCAGATTGCAGAAGATTCTTATTTTAAGAAATTTGTTGAAAGGGACAACGAAGGGAAGACTGCTGAGTTTATGTTGATTAATGGTTTTCTTTTCAAGGGAAATAGATTGTGCATACCGGAGGGTAGTTTGAGAATGAAGATTATCAAGGAGTTACATGAAGAAGGGCATGTTGGAAGAGACCGTACCTTACAGTTAATTTCACAATCCTACTTTTGGCCATCAATGAGGAAGGAAGTAGAGAGGTTTGTGGAGCGTTGTCATATTTGTCAGGTTTCGAAAGGAACTGCGACTAATGCGGGTTTATATATGCCGTTACCAGTGCCTATAAAACCATGGGTGGATATCAGTATGGATTTTGTTTTGGGTTTGCCTAGAACTCAAAGGGGAAATGATTCTATATTCGTTGTGGTGGACAGATTTTCGAAGATGGCACATTTTATTGCTTGCAAAAAGACGGCAGATGCTATTCATGTCGCTCAATTGTTTTTCAGGGAGATCTATCGACTTCATGGATTGCCAGAATCTATTGTGTCGGATAGAGATACTCGATTTTTGAGTCACTTTTGGTTGAGTTTGTGGAAAATGGTGGGAACAAAGCTGAAGTTTAGTAGTGCTTATCATCCGCAAACTGATGGACAAACGGAGGTGGTTAATCGATCGTTGGGAAACTTGTTGAGGTGTCTTGTTCAAGATAATCTGAAGAGTTGGGATGTGAAGTTATGCCAGGCAGAATTTGCTCATAATCATGCTGTGAATCGAAGTACTGGGTTCAGTCCATTCCAGATTGTCTATTCGAGCTTACCGAAAGGACCGTTAGATTTAACGATGATACCACACTCAAAGGGGACAATTAAGAAAGCTGTTGATTTTGCTGAAGGGCTGACGGAGTGTCATAAAATCGTTCAAGAACGATTAGAGAAAGCAAATGAGAAAGATAAACGAGCTGCAGATTTGAAACGACGAAATGTTGAGTTTAACGAAGGAGATTTGGTTTATGCAGTATTAACAAAAGATCGTTTTCCAGTAGGCGCTTATAACAAGTTGAAAGCCAGGAAAATTGGTCCGGTGAAAGTTGTGAAACGAATCAATGAAAATGCTTATAAACTAAAGCTGCCGGATGATGTGTATACGTCTGACGTATTCAATGTTAAGCATCTCGTACCATATCATGGGAATGAGTTTGTTGGGGATGACGAGTGTGCAAATTCGAGGTCGAATTTCTCTCAACATGTGGAGGATGATGTAGCTCAGACCGGAGATGAAGGCATAAGTCGTAGGCGACTTATGGAAGGAGCTATGAGTCATCTACGAGTTAAGAAAACAGGCATGAGTCGTGACCGACTCAACTGGGGTGAAGGCATAAGTCGTAACCGACTTAAGGAGGCGGTGATGAGTCGTCTCCGACTCAACTGGAAAAACAAAGGGGACGTTGCTTCAAGGTTGCGACTTAACGAAGCGGATTTAAGTCGGCACCGACTTAAGGAAGGTGATGAGTCGGCACCGAGTTACAAGGCACAAGTGTTAAGTCGACCCCGACTTAAGAAAAGAGATAGGTCGGCACCGAGTTACGACTTATTTAAGTCGGTCGAAATTTTAAGTCGCGAAAGCCCTGATGCCGTTGATTCCTCTGCCGAGTTAACCTCCACCATTGGTTCTTTGAGATGCCGCATGTTTTAAGTTGCTGAAGCTGTTGCCGTTGATCTTGATGCCGAGTTAATCTGGACCGCTATTCTTAAGTCGTTAATAGTTGAGTCGTGTAGAGTTGTAAGTCGGCAACGACTTAAGGAGTTGTCTGTTGTATTTTCTGTTGAAAGTCGGTATGTTGTAACTACTTGGGCTTAAGTCGTGTACGACTTATGTTGAGTCGAAGGATTTGATAAGTCGGAACCGACTTAGTACTTGTAATATTTTTAAGCTTTCTGAACTGTGTTGTAAATAAGGCGACTTATGTTAAGTCGGCAAGGTTGATAAGTCGGTTGCCGACTTATGACTTGTACTTTTTCTGTTTTGGTGTGTTGTAGCCTATAAATAGGCAAGTGAAGTCATTTGTAAAGGTTGTTGAATATTGAATAAAATTCTCTTTTGTTAGCTTGTTGCTTTCAATTTCAATTGGTAGTCGAGTGTATCTCCTATCTCCACTAACGTCATTCGAGTGCGCTCGGATCATCGTTTGTTGAAGCCGATTCACGGTATCTTGTGCGCAAGATCAACGTCGAAGAATCGTAGATCTCTTTCCCGGTATCTTCGGATCAACGAGTCAGAGATAGCTAGAGTTCGGTATCTTCGGATCAACGAATTCGAGCAATTCAGCATTCATCAATCCATCGACTGCTACTTTCATCGATTGAAGATCGTTTTGAATTATCCGCTGCGTCACTTTGTTTTCTCAAGATGGCAACAACAATAGGGTTAGGCATTGATTTGATTAAAACTGTTGGTAATGAAGCTGAAACCGAACATCGTTTTGCTATAATGTTATCTAATATAATGTCTGACCTTTTTTCTTTCAATGTTTGGGTTTGATTTTATGCAAAGGGACGTTCTATACATTTTGTTTGATTATTAAGTTGTCACGTTGTCATATTTATTTTGAGGTGTACAGCGTGGTTTGATGATATATACAATTTGATTTGTCATTTAGCTTTATACAAAAACTTTAAAATGTTTAATGCTATTGTTACATGGAATATACAATGAATATATAAGTTAGCTTTATTGTATTAGGGGCCTTCTTTTTTAATCATTGCTTGTTCCAATGAGCCTGTGTTGGTATGTATTTTCAGATGAAAATGGTAGACGTAATATATAAGTTCATTTAGGATATCACTATGGAAATTTTCTATTTTGATTGTAATCTGCTTATGGAACTTATGATTATGATGTTGTTCACAAGTGATTATCTATACAATTTCTCATGTGCCTTATATCAAGGAAATAAGATCAGTTTCTCCAAGCCACATACAATTTCATTTTCATTAAAAAAAATTGCATTTGACATTTTAGTTTCCACCCTTCGGTTACAATGTTTTATTTGAATTTCATAATGCAATCTTGATTTCTAATTCAAGGCTCAAGTTCGTATGAAGTAGTGCACAATTTCAAATTGTCATATTTCCTGTCTTTTTATAGTTCAAACGTTAGCAGGTCTTAAATTTTGGAGGAATAGTGTTTCTTTATAAATATACTTGCACTTATTAACTCCAAGGACCATATTCATTTTCTTACTGTTAATTACTAAAGATGCTAGATCTCTTCCACTTGAATATTGTTGGAGTATGTGCTTCAAGATTGTAGCAGTTTTTAAACTTTAATAAGTTTGGAACAATAGAAATTAGATGAGATGAACAACAAAGTAAATGGCAAGCGTAAATAGATAAGTTGAAATTATTTTTCCATTTTCGTTAACAAGATTATGTATAGTTAACAACAATTGGGAATTGTCCTTTGGTCCGCACAAGTCAATTTTCACATAAATATTAGAGAGCTCCTTAAACTTTGTAGCATTTGTCAAAGAATATAATATATTTCCTAGAAAGTTGGTTAGTAAATTTATCAGAAAGCTTATACTAAATAGTTAAGATCAAATTATAATCGGTAGAACTCATAATTCTTATTAACATAAATCTTTGTTAAATAAAAATTATCATATAATTTGACACATGGATGCAAGATTTTATTATAGTGAAGTTTGTTATTAACTATATTATTACAAAATGTCTTCAATTTATAATGTGTACAGTAGTCAAATGCAGACCGTGTGAGAAGCACGAGTTCGCACTAGTTTAACTCTAGTAACAGCTTTGGGAATAGCAGTTGTAATGACTCGTTTGATAACTAAAAATATTGAATTAAATAAGATTTTGAAATTTAATATTGTGAGAAACTAAAATTTATGATTTATTAATGAAAAAATTATTAAAATATAATTTACTAATGTTGAGCCGATGTAATTGACAACTGTTTAATGTAATTTCAATTAATGGTAATAACAAAGGTTAATAATAAATAAAATAAATCTTGTACAAAATGGGGAAATCAATGTTATTTAATTGGAATTGGTTTTAATATTTTTAAGTACAATCTTTGTTGTAAACAATAAAGGTATTAATGTGTTCAAATTATTTAAACGTAACAATTGTTCATTTATCATCTTATTATTTAACCCGTTTGAAATTAATTTGGAAATCAATAAATTTAATGTAATTGAATTATTGCTGTTAACAGAAGAAAATACATTGATTCTGGAGTATTGAGTGTAATAAAATGAAAACTTATGTTTAATTAATTCATAAGGTAATAGTAGATTTAATATAAGAATTTAAATAAAAATTAAAGAATTTATTTAGAATTTAAATTATAATGAATGGATTTATTACAGTTGTAATTGAACACTGAATTTAATGTAATATTTAAATCTTGGAATCAACATGGAAAATTAAATTTCAAAAGATCATTAAATTTATGTGTAATCAAGAATGATGATGGTTAACTCTTAAATTTGAATTTAAAAGTGATTAAATTGATATAAAATAATAATTTGTTTAATTAACCTGTAAAATTAGTTTTTTAGGCACTGTCTTGGATTTTGACGATACCGATTTCATCAGATCCGTAATAGTGAATTATTATAGGATTTCAAGTTTCGTAGTGATCGGACTTATCGTTTGATCGTGCGAGCTCGAAACGCCTGGAAATCAATTAAAGGAATTTAATTAAAATAATTTAATTTTAAAAGTTAACTTCTATATATGATAGAATTAGGGTTTGAAACTAGTTTCATTGAGTTTAAAAATATTGAAAACCTATATTTCGATATATTGGATGACCTATTTTCGTTTCGGGGACGAAACGGTCTTTCGGGTCTTTGTTATCGCTTTGATCCAATCGATCTGTTCCATCCATTTCTATTCCTATTTCATCTTTGTCTATATATAGGATGTTATAAACCCTAGCAGCTTTCTATTATAATTTTCTATACGTACAATTTCTAACTGTTCCATTATTTGTTCCTTCTCAATGGCAGACATCTCACACCCTAATGACAATTCCAAATCAAACTCCAAAATCCAAACTACTCAGATCATATCATATAATATATCATCATGGAGCTCTCAACGAACGTAATCTGTGTTTGCAGTTCGTTTTTGCAATCGAGTTTCAGTTTGTCTAGAAATAACCAAATCATTCTAGGTCGTCCGATTTGGTGGTTGATAAACGGCGGAGATGCATCGATCCAAGGGTGCAAACTTGTGGAGAATTGCATGAGGATTTCATTTAGGTAGTTAGATTTGCTTATTGATGGTCAGATCAGTGGAAAATTTTTGATTAGCGTTTAATTTTGGGCGGCAGCGGCTGGAACTTGGACGTCGACTGGCGGCGTTCGGAGGTGGTTCGGTGGTCGAGGAGAGATGTGCAGGTGGAGGTGGTTCCTTTGGAGGTGGTTCGCTTGGCCACAGCTAGCCATAGGTGCGTTTGTTTGGAGCTAAGTCGACGGTGACTACGTGGGTTTCTGATTGATGTAGGGTTGGAGATGGTAGAGTAAATTACGATTTTACCCCTTGTTTATTTTATTTTTTATTATTTAAATTTTAATTTCAAACTTCTAATCCTCATAACTTTTGCATATGAACTCGGATTCACGCGTGGTTTCTTCCGTTGGGATCGTATCAAAATTCTGGATAACATAAAACTGGTTTGGTTGAATTTGAATACTATTGGAATTTTGGGCTTTAAATCGAAGGTGAGTGATTTTACCTACTCACACAATATTAAATCTTCTTATGTTAGTCGAATTAAATTATGAAGTGATAAGAATGTTATTGGTTAATGTTTGGTAGTTTAAATTGACAATTTTAATCGAAATTAAATTTTATTGAATTAAATTGCTATTTAAATTAATATTGAAATTGAATTGCTAGTTAAATACCTGATATTGATAACCAATACATTGTTGTGAACTATTGGCTGATTTGGATGTAGATTATGATGGATGTTTCCTTGTTGACATTTTGGATGATTCGATGTTTATTTATTTTTATATATCTCAGTTATCACTCTATATATTAATTGAAAGCATATAAACTGTTATTTAAATTATTTCTCATAAATTAAGAAATATGTTGAAATGATATATACCTATGACCCTTTGATTTGGATTGAAATGATATATATCCATCCTTGAAATTAAAATAGAAATAACTGATCACTTGGCCATAGGGTAGAAAATTATATGCGGACACCGGATTGGTTAAATTAAATGGTTTTAAAAATCTTGAATTTAGATTTTGATTAAATAATACTGTTTAAAAGGAATAAATTGTGGATTTATATGAATTGAATTATTTTCTAATTCAAGCTTTGAAATGTTGAAACTGAAATTGGTTAAAAGGAAATTGTTTCAAATAATTGAATTGGAAATGTGAAGTTGTAATTGATATATGACTTTACTTTTGGAAATTGAATTATTTTAAAGATTTGGATCTTAAAATTGAACAATCAGGTTTAATTTGATTTAAGTGCTTTAAATCAGTAAGTTGAAATTGGACTTGAAATTATATAAATAGAAATGGTTTAAAATAAGAATTGAACTGAAATTTAAATCATTGAATTGGATTATTGAATCTAATTTGAAGTTAAAAATGAACGTTTCAAAAATTGAAGTTAATTTGAATATTGAAATTGAAATTAAGTTGATTTAAAACTAAACTGAAATTGAGCCAATTAAATTGAAAGATTGGAAATTGAGTTTGTTGATTTAAAATTGGACATGGGTCCTGATTTGTTGAAATGGAAAGAAACGGTTTGACTTGATATTATTTTCAAAATAAATTATTTTAATATAAACTGTTTAAAATCTATTCTTTTTAATACCCAAATTATTTTGATTTTTCAAACTATTTTACTATATAAACCATTTGCAATACTCAAACCATTTTATATTAAACCGTTTTAAATCTCTAAACTATTTTAAACTATTCATAATTATTCAAACTATTTCTAAAATTTCAAACTGTGCAAAGTTGGAATGTTTATATTTAAAGCATTGATTTAAATGCGAATGTGGTTAAATGAGGTTATAACCTAAGTTGGAATTTGAAAGGATATTTTAAAGTGCAAATGACATATTTTGAAGTAAATGTGATGATTTTGAAATGAAGAACATTTTGAAGTGAATATGATATTTTTAATATCAAATATGAATCGGTTTTGAAATGTAAAAGAACCAACCTGTGTGAAAAATGACATTTGGTTGTTAAAGAGATCGGGGACTCTTATTGGCATACTCCCTGTCAATATTTGAACCACTTTAACAACTGTGTACGTGATGGATGATACAAAATGAAGTGGTTGGATTTGGTGAACGTTTGCTGGATTTGAAGAAAGAGAATGATGATGGATGACCCCGACACTTGGGCCAATTTGAAATGAATAAAACAGGACGGCTTGTCAAGGCCAAGTGGGCTAGCTACCCCTAGCGGACACACCTCTTAGTATTACTATATTAATGTTGGCTTGATCGGTGCACCTTGATTTGATTATGGGGGTTTTGGACGCAGTGGACGGTCGTGGCTACGATGCGTTACCACCAGCCCTGTGACCCGAACTGGTAGTATCCTACCTTGGGCATTGCCTCACGTGCCTTGTCATACTTTTATCCTTATACGCGCCCACTACGATTTTGTTTTAGTATGGTTCCTATAGGGGACTCACTGGCTACCGACGTTACTGGTTGTGTTACAGGACCTGCATAGATTACCAGCTTAAAAATGTGTTAAGGGGGATTAATGTAAAGCCTTAACGGTAAGAAAAATATTTATTTTACTGATTAGACATTATATATAGTGTATTCTACTACATATAGATATTTTGATGGATCCTTGGGAGATGGAAAATCCTATAACATCTCTTAAGTTATTGTACCCACGTTGTACACTTGATCGGAGATGGAAAATCCCATAAACATCTCTAAAGTTATTGAACTCATATTTACTTGTTATTAATTTAACTTACATAAGAAATTTTAATTCTGACTCGAGTGTTTTGTCTTTTCATTACGCTCGGGTCAGCCTGAGCATTTCAGTGTTTGAAGACATTATTTTTGGAGGACAAAGACGGAGTTTGGTATTTTATATTATTAGTATTATTCTGCTACATCAATATTGGTATGCTGTTGTTTGTACTCTGATTATATTGTAAAAAAAATTGTGTAATCAAATGTGTATTGTAAAACAGCTTCATGAACTGTTTATTTGATTATTATATTTTGTTATTCCGCTGCGAGATTCTATATTTTGTTTCCCTTCTTTTCTCTTATTTTCTTATTAAATCCCATTGATAATCTGCCCTTTTGAATGGTTTGAGTTAGACATGTGTGGTTTATTATCGATTTAAACCATCCAAAAAGGTAGGTTGTCACAGTTGGTATCAGAGCTTTGGTTTAGAGATACCTTAGCACGTTTGGGGTTAACTCATTAGAAATAGGGTTAGTAATACCCTAGAATGAGTTTGAGTGTATATATTTATGAGAGCGTATTTGTTAGTGTTATAAAAATGTTTTGTATTGTGTAATTTATTCTGTTGAGTATTTATGAATTCTGGTCGGTACATAGGACACTATGGCATCGATAGGGGTTTCTAAACACTTGAACAGGGTAAACCAACACAATATTGTTTTTAAAAATTGGTAAATGAAATAATTTTACCTAATATTATATTTTATTTTGTATTTAAAAGAATAGTTTTCAATAAATTGATTTTATTATTTTTGTTGTGTTGTTGTTAGGAAGTGATAGTATTCAATTATTATCATTTATTGTTTGACTAGTCAAAGTTCTTAAAACTATTAACTATTGTATGTTATAAGAAGTGTAATTTCATAAATATGGTTTATAAAATATGATTTACAAATAAAATGAACATGAATTGAAAATTTGAGAACTTAAATTCTGGTGTTTTGAAATTGGTTTTCATAAGAGTTTGGAAAGATAATATTAGTGTTATTTGGAAATATTTTGATAGAAATATTTTCAATGTGATTTGAAAGAAATGTTTTCAACATAAAGTAAGTTACGTAATTCCCTCTTCTGTCGTAGGATAATAATTTCGGCGATGACTGCGCAGCATCATCGACTTTCATTTCGAGTCTCAAAGTGGGAGAGGCCACTTGGTAGCTTTGCTACACATTTGGTTTGATAAACAGATTTTGATTTAAAATTTCTATATATGATTTGATATATATATATAAAAGATATGAGTACATTTATTATTTCAAAATGATTTGAAATAAACCCGCTATTTGAATTCTTAAGTTCCTATTAATTAATGATTTCAGTTGTAGAAATAAAGTGAAATTTTAATAGTTGGAAACTTCTAAATGAGAAATAAGAAATTGAAGCTAAGTGTTTAAATGAAATATGAGAAGTTAAATTTTAATAGTTGTAAATTATTGAACATTTTGCTAACTAAAATGAATAAGATAAATTTGTATAACACTCGATTACATTCTAAAAACATATATAAAACTTACTAGAAATGTTTAAAAAGTTATATTGTTAAATATGAATATGTAATAGAATATTATACAAGTAAAAGCTTAAGTAACAAAATGCTTCAAAATGAACATATGTTTATAAATGAAAATTTGAGATGTACAAGAAATGTTATAAACATGAGTTAATGTTTTGAAATGCTTAATAAATTAAATTGAATAGTAAAAAGTGAATACTATTTAAATAAATGATTGTAAACTTAAGAAATTGTTGAAATGATTCATAAATATATTTAATATTAAATGATACTATATATGAAGGAATGAATGTGGATTAAAATTTGATGAACCTAAATGATGCTTCATTAATGAATAGTAGTATTAAATTGAAATCAAGTTATATATAATAATAAATGTGAATTAAACTGCAAGAAACATATGTAATACATTAAGAATTTATTCATTGATGATTGTAAATATTGAATGGAACATTTTATGTAAGTAAATGTATATAAATAAATAAAAGATAATCTTGTATGAATAAATGAAAATTAAAATAAATGGAAAGTAAATGATGTGAAAAGGAACCAATAGGATAAACTTAAATAGTGTATTTAAAATTCTATGTTGGTTGGCTAATAGAAAGTTTGAGAAACGGTATTCCAAATTGTTTAAGGATGTATGAATAATCTATTAAGTAATTATCTAAGACTATTGAGCGTAAGGTACACTTGGTAGTATTTATCATCCTTGTACAATGGAAAGTTTCTGAATCTGGACAAACCATTAGTTTTTGGTTACTATGGATGTATGATTGATTCTTTTGTTGCATACAATAGTTGTACTGCTTTTGTTTGTATATGATTATTATAGATGTTGTGTTGCTTGTGCTATTAATTGAAACAACTAATATATTACTCTCTTTACATAATTTTAACTCTTTGGATTATGTATGTAAAATACAGGTTCATGGAAGCAATAACAATTGCTTTTGGTTTCATAAATAAACTTCGTTTGACCGACAAATAGGTACGTTTTTGGATTACGGTTTTTGGAACGATATTTTATTGTTTTTCCCATGGTTTGGGATGTTTTATTATTGAAATATGATATATATATATATATTGTAATTGTTGGTATTATTATTTTTCCGGACCTATCCGTGCAAAGGAGACTCTGCCGAAATTTTCAGTGAATTTATGACTTAGAAATTTTTTCATAGAAGTTGAGTTATTTTCAAAATTTTATTAGACTTAAATATGTAAGTTGAATTGTTATAAATTGACTATTTTGAATAAAATATACCAAATTTCCTTTCCTTCTTATACCTTTTCGAGGACAAAAAGTTTTGAGTGGGGGAAATTATAATGACCCGTATTTTTGATAATTAAAAATATTCAATTAAATAAGATTTTAAAATTAAATATTGTGAGAAATTAAAATTTATGATTTATTAATGAAAAAAATTATTAAAATATAATTTAATAATGTTGAGTGAATGTACTTGATAGCTGTTTAATGTAATTTTAATTAATGGTACAAAGGTTAATAATGAATAAAATAAATGTTGTATAAAACGAGGAAATCAATGTTATTTAATTGGAATTGGTTTTAATATTTGTAAGTATAATTTTTGTTGTAAACAATAAATGTATTAATGTGTTCAAATTATTTAAATGTAACAACTGTTCATTTATCATCTTATTATTTAATCCGTTTGAAATTAATTTGGAAATCAATGAATTTAATGTAATTGAATTATTGTTGTTAACAGAAGAAAAGACATTAATTGTGGAGTAATGAATGTAATAAAATGAAAACTTATGTTTAATTAATTCATAAGGTAATAGCCGATTTAATATAAGAATTTAAATCAAAATAAAAGAATTTGTTTGGAATTTAAATTATATGAATGGATTTATTACAGTTGTAATTGAAAGCTGAATTTAATGTAATATTTAAATCTTGGAATCGACATGGAAAATCGAATTTCAAAAGATCATTAAATTTCTGTGTAATCAAGAATGATGATGGTTAACTTTTAAATTTGAATTTAAAAGTGATTAAATTGATTATAAAATAATAATTTATTTAATTAACGTGTAAAATTAGTCTTTTGGACGCTGTCTCGGATTTTGACGAAATTAGTTTCATCGAATCCGTAATAGTGAATTATTATAGAATTTCAAGTTTCGTAGCAATCCGACTTATCGTTTGATCGTGCAAGCTCGAACGCGTGGAAATCAATTAAAGAAATTTAATTAAAATAATTTGATTTTAAAAGCTACCTTCCATATATGATAGAATTAGGGTTTGAAACTAGTTTCATTGAGTTTAAAAATATTGAAAACCTATATTTCGATATATTGGATGCAGTGTTTTAAATCTCGGATTTTGGCCAATATCTCGGGAAAATATCTCGGCTATCTCGGGCGATATTTAAAACACTTATAACTAAATAGGCTGCCAAATCTCGGATTTTGGCTGATATCTCGGATTTTTCATCTCGGCCATCTCGGGGAGATTTAAAAGCCTGATTGGATGTCTTATTTTCGTTTCAAGGACGAAACGGGCTTTTCGTGTCTTTGTTATCGCTTCGACCCAATCGAGCTGTTCCATCCATTTCTACTTATGTTTCAGCTTTGTCTATATATGGGCTGTTATAAACCCTAGCAGCTTTTTATTATCATTTTTGGTACGTACAATTTCTGTCTATTTGTTTCTTCTCAATGGCAGACATCTCACACCCTAATTACAATTCCAAATCAAACTCCAAAATCCAAACTGCTCAAATCCTATCATATAATATATCATCACGAGGCTCTCGACAAACGTAATCTGCATTTGCAGTTCGTTTTTGCAGTCGAATTTCGATTTGTCCAGAAATAACCAAATCATTCTCGGTCGTCTGATTTGGTGGTTGATAAACGGCGGAGATGCATCGATCCAAGGGTGCAAACTTATGGAGAATTGCATGAGGATTTCATCTGGGTAGTTAGATTTCCTTATTGATGGTCAGATCAGTGGAAAAATTTCGATTAGGGTTTAATTTTGGGCGGTGGCGGCTGGAACTTGGACGTCGACTGGCGGCGTTCGGTGGTCGGGGAGAGATGCGCAGGTGGAGGCGGTTCCTTTGGAGGTGGTCTGCTTGGCCACGACTAACCGTAGGCACGTGCGTTTGAAGCTAGGTCAACTGCGGCTGCGTGGGTTTCTGATCGATTTAGGGTTGGAGATGGTAGAGTAAATTACGATTTTACCCCTTGTTTATTTTTTTATTATTTAAATAAATTTAAATTTCAAACTTCTAATCCTCATAACTTTTGCATACGAACTCAGGTTCATGCGTGGTTTCTTCCATTGGGATCGTATTGAAATTTTGGACAACATGAAACTGTTTTGGTTGAATTTGGAGACTGATCGAATTTCGGGCTTTTATTGGATTTTTATTTGGGCATTAAATCAAAGGTGAGTGATTTATCCCACTCACGCAATACTAAATCTTCTTATGTTAGTCGACTTAAATTATAAAGTGATAAGAATATTATTGGTTGATGTTTGGTAGTTTAAATTGACATATTAATCAAAATTGAATTTCATTGAATTAAATTGCCATTTAAACTAATATTGAAACAGAATTGCTAGTTAAATACCTGATATTGATAACCAATAAATTGTTGTGAACTAGTGGCTGATTTGGATGTTGATTATGATGGATGTTTATTTGTTGACATGTTGGATGATTGGACGTTTATTTATTTTATAAATCTCTGGTATCACTATGTATATTAATTGAAAGCATATAAACTGTTATTTAAATTATTTCGAATAAATTAAGAAATAATTGAAATGATATATACCTATGACCCTTTGATTTGGATTGAAATGATATATATGCATGCCTGAAATTAAAATAGAAATAACTGATCACTTGGCCATATGTTAGAAAATTATATACGGACACCGGATTGGTTAAATTAAATGGTTTTTAATACCTTGAATTTGGATTTTGATTAAATAATATTGTTTAAATGAAATAAATTATGGGCTTGTATGAATCGAATTATTTTCTAATTCAAGCTTTGAAATGTTGAAACTGAAATTGGTTAAAAGGAAATTGTTTTAAATAATTGAATTGGAAATGTGAAGTTGTAATTGGTATATAACTTTAACTTTGGAAATTGAATTATTTTAAAGATTTGGATCTTAAAATTGAACAATGAGGTTTAGTTTGATTTAAGTGCTTTAAATCGGTAAATTGAAATTGGACTTGAAATTGATATAAATTGAAATGGTTTAAAATAAGAATTGAACTGAAATTTAAATCATTGAATTGGATTGTTGAATCGAATTTGAAGTTAAAAATGAACATTTCGAAAACTGAAGTTAATTCGAATTGAAATTGAAATTAAGTTGATTTGAAACTAAATCGAAATTGAGCCAATTAAATTGAAAGATTGGAAATTGAGTTTGTTGATTTGAAATTGGACGTGGGTCCAGATTTGTTGAAATGGAAAGAAACAGTTTGATTTGATATTATTTTCAAAATAAATTATTTTATTATAAACTGTTTAAAATCTATTCTTTTAATACCCAAATTATTAGATTTTCCGAACTATTACAATATAAACCATTTTCAGTACTCAAACCATTTTATATTAAACTGTTTTAAATCTCTAAACTATTTAAACTATTCATAACTATTCAAACTATTTCTAAAATTTCAAACTGTGCAAAGTTGGAATGTTTATATTTAAAGCGTTGATTTAAATGCGAATGTGGTTAAATGAGGTTATAACCTAAGTTGGAATTTGAAAGGATATTTTCAAGTGAAAATGACATATTTTGAAGTAAATGTGATGATTTTGAAATGAAGAAAATTTTGAAGTGAATATGATATTTTGATATCAAATATGAATCGGTTTCGAAATGTAAAAGAACCAACCGGTGTGAAAAATATCGTTTGGTTGTTAAAGAGACCGGGGCCTCTTATTGGCATACTCTCTGCCAATATTGTAACCACTTTAACAACTATGTACATAGTGGATGATCCAGAATGAAGTGGTTTAATTTGGCGAACGTTTGCTGGATTTGAAGAAAGAGAATGATGATGGATGACCCCGGCACTTGTGCCAATTTGAAATGACTAAAACAGGACCGCTTTTCAGGGCCAAGTGGGCTAGCTACCCCTAGCGGACACACCTCTTCGTATTACTATATTGATGTTGGCTTGATCGGTGCAGCTTGATCTGATTTTGGGGGTTTTGGACGCGGTGGGCGGTCGTGGCTACGATGCGTTACCACCAGCCCTACGACCTGAACTGGTAGTATCCTACCTTGGGCATTGCTTCACGTGCCTTGTCATACTTTTATCCTTATACCACTATGATTTTGTTCTAGTATGGTACCTATAGGGAACTCACTGGCTACCGACGTTGCCGGTTTTGTTACAGGACCAGCATAGACTACCTGCTTAAAAATGTGTTAAGAGGGATTAATGTAAAGCCTTAACGCTAAGAAAAATATTTATTTTACTGATTATACATTATATATATAGCGTATTCTACTGCATATAGATATTTTGACGGATCCTTAGGAGGTGGAAAATCTTGTAACATCTCTCAAGTTATTCCACTCACGTTGTACACTTGATAAGAGATGGATAATCTTGTAAAACATCTCTGAAGCTATTACACTCATATTTACTTGTTATTGATTTAACTTACATAAGAACTTTTAGTTCTGACTTGAGTGTTTTGTCTTTTCATTACGCTCGGGTCAGCCTGAGCATTTCAGTGTTTGAAGACAGTATTTCTGGAGGATGAAGATGGAGTTTGGTATGTTATATTATTGTATTATTCCACTGCATCATTATTGGTATGTTGTTGTTTGTACTCTGATTATGTTGTAAAAAAAATTTGTAATCAAATGTTTATTGTAACGACCCGTAATTTTCAATAATTAAAAATTGTAAATTTAATAAGGTTTTGTGACTTAATGTTGGAAGAAATAAAAATTTGTAATTTAATAATCAGAATATAACTGGAATGAAATGAAATAGTATTAATATAAGGTAATTAATAATTGCTTTAAAGGTAACTCCAATTAATTAAAAGGATTAAAGAGTTATAATTGATATAGATTGTAAATAAATTATAGTAATGTGCGTATTAATGGATAATTGGATTTAAAGAGGATGTGATAATTTAAAAGTTGATTGATTAATGAAATAATGTGTAATGAATTGTAACTGAATAAATTTAGTATTGTAGTAGTAATTATAACACTTGTTGTGGATAATAAACTTGCAAATGTTATAAACTGTAAAAATGGTGACAATTGTTATTTGTTACCAATTTAATTAATCAATTACAAATAAATGCAAATAAATGTTACATTAATGCGAGTTAAGACAATAACTGCAAATTGTGAATGTAATAAAAGGTATAGAAATGTTAATTATTTACAAGGTAATAATTGATGTAATAAAAATAGTGAAACAAAGACAAATTAATTTATTGAGATTCTAAATTATAATAAATTTGACAAAAATTCAATATAATAGAAATATAGTAACTAATACAAATAAAAGGTGGAAGTAGTAGATTATTAATGTAATAAAATATATAACAATGATAACTATGTCTGTAGAGTAATAATTATTAGAATAAAAGTCTGACATCAAATTTAAAAAAATTATTGGAATTTAATTTTAATTAATTGGATTTAATTATAGTTGATATTGAATACCATAACTACTGAAGTAACTAACACTGAAATTATATGTAAACTTGGTTTAAATTATTATAAATGTCTGAGTAATCCAAAATGATGAAAATTTGTTAATTTATAAATATTGAATTAAAAGGTGATAAATTAATTTAATATTAATTTATTTAATTAACGTGAAAATAGCCATTTTGGCCACTGTCTTGGATTTTGAAGAAACCAGTTTCATCAGATCCTTAATGGTGAATTATTGTAAGATTTCAAGTTTTGTAGCGATCAGACTTGTCGTTTGATCGTACGGACTCGAAACGCGTAGAAATCAATTTAATTAAATTCAATTGAAATCAATTTGAAATAAGTTGATTTTTAAGCAACTTCTTCATACGATGGAATTAGGACTTGAAACCTATTCCATTGAATTTAAAAATATTGAAAACATCGATTTTGATATATGGGATGATCCATTTTCGTTCCGGAGACAGAACGGGCTTTTCGGGTTGTTTATCGTTCAACTTTCAAATCGATCTAGCCCATTCATTCCTATTTCTGATCTGCCTATACATAGCCCGTTATAAACTCTAGCCATTTTTTATTCCATTTGTCTGTACGTACAATTCTATTTGCTTCTCTCTTTCCAATGGCAGACAAACAAAAACCAATTCCAAATTCAACTGCAAATCAAAACCAAATCCAAAGATTAAAACTCCTCAAACAATATCGAATTATATATCGATTCGAAGCTCTCGATGAGCGCAAGTCAAATCTGCAGTCTGTTTTTCAATTTGGATTTCTATGTGGCCATAAATTGATGATTAAATCTCGGCCATCCAAATAGGTGGTCGATGATCATCGACCGATCGTCGATTCGTTGGTACCGTTGCGGAGAGATGGTCGAGTGGAGTTCATCTCGGGGGTTCGCATGTCGTTTCAATGGTTGGATCGGCCGATAAAATTGATTAGGGTTTAAGATTGAGGGCGGCGGCCGACCTTGGTTATGCGAGATGGTGGGTCGTGGGTGGATAGAGGTTAAGGCGGAGGTGGTGGCGCTCATTTTGGGAGTGGTTGGCTTGGCTGCAGCTCGTAGTGGCGGCAGCGGGAGGCCTGGACGTGGTGTCGTTTGGGTTCGCGTGCATAAGGATCGAGCGTAAAGGAGGGTAGGGCCGGTAACGTATATTATTTTATATTTGTTTTAAATTTTGTTAATTAAAGTTTTAAATTTATATCGATATTAATTAAATCATAACTTTTGCATACGAGGTTTGTTTCACGCGCGGTTTATTCCACTGGGATCGTACCGCAATTACAGACATTTTGACGCTAGTTTGGACGAATTCTAAGACTGTCTAATTTTGGGCCTTTATTTGAATTTCAAATCGATTTGAAATTCAAAGGTGAGTGTTTTAACCCACTCACAATTACTAAACTATCTTATAATAGTTAAATTTAATTTATGATGTGATTTAAAATTAATTGATTGATGTTTGGTATGTTTAAATTTTCATTCTAGTTAAATTTGACTTTTATTGCATTTAACCATCGTTTAATTTAATATTGAATTTAAATTGTCAGTTTAATATCTGTTATTGATGATCAGTTATCTATTGATGTTTATTGATTGATTTGGATGATGATTGTGATGGATGTTTGATTGTTGATATTGGATGACTAGATGTTGTATTTTATATTATTATAATACTGCAAGTTCCCTATGGGTTGAAATGATACATACCCGAATGATCTATAGATTAGGGAAAAATCATTATGGGTTGAAATGATAGACTTGAGTGATTTTATGGATTTTTATTTATTTCGGGATTGCAATTTGAAATGATATATAACCGTAAAATCTTAAATTGCAGATTGAAATAATAAATATCTGTATCACTTGACCCTAGGGTAGAAAATTATATACGGACACCAAAGTGGTTAAATTAAATGATTTTGAATCTTTAAATTTTTGAATTCAGTTAACTGGTATTTTGAAATATAAATTTGATTTATATAAACTGAGTTATTTCGAAAGTCCAAGCGTAAATGTTAAAATTGGAATTGATTTAATGAATTGTTTAAAGGATTTAAATTGGAATTTCAAAGTTGAAGTGTCAAGTATAAATGAATTTATCGAAAATTGAGTTATTGTAAATGTTTGGGTATAATTTTAAAATCTATTTTAAATTAATTTAAACTATTTAAGCAATTTAAAACTATTTTTAACTTATTTAATCTATTATAACCTATTTAATCCAGTTTAATCTATTTTTACCTATTTTAAACTAATTAAATTTATCTAATCTATTTAAATGTATTTAATATAATTTAAATCTATTTAATATAATTTAAATATATTTAATCAATTTGAAATTTATTTAATCTATTTAAAAATCTACTTAATATAATTTAAATCTATTGAATCTATAATTAATTTATTTAAAACATTTTAAACCTAATTAAATCTATCTTTGATCTATTTAAATCAATTCAAATCTAGTTAAATCAAATTTAAATCTATTTAAACTATTTTACTATATAAACTATTTTAATTTATTTAAACTATTTTTAAACTATTAAACTAGTCATGACAATTTAAACTATTTTCTAAATTTGCAAACTGTGTAAAGTTGAAGAATTTATATTTAAATCCTTGACGATGATACAACCTAAGTTGGAATTTGGAATTGATACCCTTTTGTGAATTGACATATTTGAGTAAATATGATTTTGAAAGTGAAGACGATTTTGAAAGTGAATATGGTTTTGAAAGTGAATATGATTTCGAAAGTGATATGGTTTGAAATCGAATATGATATTTTGATATTAGGTATGAATTGACTTTTGAAATGTAAAAGAACCGTCCGGCGTGTAATAAGCGTTTGGTTGTTAAAGAGACCGGGATCGGATATTGTCATACTCTCTACCAATACCGAAAACCACTTTAACAACTGTGTACGTGGTGGATATTCCAGAAATAAAGTAGGATGGTTTGGTGAACGATTCTGTATGAGGTATTTACGGACCCTGACTCCCGTGAGTCAGCTTAGATGTGACTAAAACAGGAGCCACGCCGGGCCAAGTGAGGTCATTCCTCCTATCAGGCACATTTCTTCGATACCATTCTATTACTTTGTGATTGACTTGGTGGCCACCCCTTGATTTGATTTGGGAGTATGTTCCGAGGTGGGCGGTAGTAGTTGCTATGCGTTACCACCAGTCCAGGTCCGCAATTGGTATATCTACCCTGGCAGTGCCTCGAGTGCCATGTTTACATGCCCTATCGCGCCTTCTACGAGTTTCTTTTGTACCATACCTATGGTGTGCCCTTTGGGTAAACCTCACGGAGGAGCGTATGGTACTGTATAGACTATGGGAATATATAACATGTGTTAAGGGGGATATGGGTATTGCCTTAACGCTATTTTAATACTTTTACTTTATTGTAGACACTATTATAATAGCGTATTGTACTACATAGTAGATAGTTTAACGGATCCATCGGAGATGGAAATCCCGAACATCTCTTAAGTTACTGCACCCACATTAGACACTGGATAGGAGATGTCATACCCCGTAAACATCTCTGACGCCTTTACACTCATTTTTATTTTCTGTTGATTTAACTTACGTAAGATCTTTTGGTTCTGACTCGAGTGTTTTGTCTTTTCAATTCGCTCGGGTCAGCCTGAGCATTTCAGGGTTGAAGACCTTATTTCTGGAGGACGAAGACGAAGATTTGTACTATTATTATTCATTATATTTATTTCACTGCATCATGTTGTTCCATTGCATTTATTTATTATTTATTCTTGTTGTATGTAACTCTGATCTGAATTATAAAAGTTTAATTAATGTTATTTTTAAACAGCTTCATGAACTGTTTATTTGATTATTATATTTTGGCATTCCGCTGCGAGATTCTGTATTTGTTTTCTTTCTTTCTCTGCTTTTTCTTATTTACCCCATAACAATCTGCCCTTTTGAATGGTTTGAGTTTGACGCGTGTGTCTGCTTAAATGTCCAAAATGGTAGGTCGTTATAGTTGATATCAGAGCTTTGGTCTAGCGATAACCTTAGCTTTATAGGGTGTTATTCATATTAAATAGGGTTGTAATACCCTAGAATGAGTCGCTGAGTGTATATATTTGAGAGAGCGTATTTGTTAGTATTATAAAAGGGTTTTTGTATTGTGTTAATTTGTTCCGTTTTGTAAATATAAATTCTGATCGGTGCATAGGACGCTATAACATCAATAGGGATTTCTAAACTCTTAATAGGGCAGACCGACACAATACTTGTTTTGAAATATTGGTAAATGAAATAATTTTTCCTATTATATATTTTGTATATAAAATAATAAATTTTATAAATGATATAGTTGGATGTAATATATTGTTTGTTAGGTAGTGAAATTTATAAATATTGTTTGAAAAATAAAATTTGCAAATAAAACGAATATAAATTGGAAGTTTAGAACTTAAGTTCCGGGATTTTTGAAATTTCTTTCGAAAGATTTTGGAATATAATATTAGTAGTATTTAGAAGTATTTTCTGATATGAACATTTCAATATGATTTGAAAGAAATGTTTAAAGAATTTTGGAATGAAATAAGTTATGTACTCCCCTCTCTATCGCTGGAAAATAATTTCGGTGATGAATGCACGCATCATCGATGTTCATTTTCGAGTTTCAAAGTAGGAAGACCATTGTAGTAATTTTACTGAATAATTGTTTTGATAAATTAATCTTAATTTTGAATTCCAAATATGATTTGATATATATATATAAAAGATACGATTATATATATTATTTTAAAAAAATTGAAATGAAACCCGGTTGTTTAGTTCTTAAATTTTTGTAAATTAGAAATTAAAATTATTGTAATGAATGAAATCTTGACTATATTAATAATTGGAAGCTTCAAAATGAAAATAAGAAATTTGATGTTAAAATGATAAATGAAATAGATAAGAAACTAAAAATTTGAAAACTGTAAATTAAAAGGAAATGAAAATGAGAAATGGTAACTATTGAACATTTTGTTAACTAAATAAATAAGAGAAACTTGGGTAGTATTCAATTGCATTCTAAAAGACACATATATATAACTTACCAAATTATTAAAAGTTGAAATGTAAAAAAAGAACATGTAATGGAATATTTTACAAGTAAAACTTGAAGAAAAAAATGAAAGTGTTCAATGGAATTTCTTCTATAAATAAGAAATTATAATGTTATAAATTGTTATAAACTTAAGTCAATAGTTTTAAATGCTACAAATTAAATGTAATAGAAGTGAATAATGTAAGAAAATGATTATAAGCTTAAGTTAACATTTAAGCTATCTATGATAAGATTGAATGGTAAAGGTGAATACTGTAAGTAAGTAATTATAAACTTGAATTAATATTGAAGCCATTTATAAATTAAAATGAGTGTTATATTAACTGAATGAATATAACTTCAGAGAACATTGAAAATGATTTAGAAATGGAGTTAATATTCAATAATACTTATATGGAAGAATGAATGCGAAAAAGAAATAATCTATAAATGGAAAATTGAATTGTAAAGAAACTTACCTAATAATGAATAATCCAATAATTGAGATAAAAATAACTTAATTAAGCAAGGAATGTAAGGTAATAAAATGAAAGAAATGGCATTATATGAATAAAGAAGAAATGAACTTTTGTTAGTAATAACGGATGTAAATTAATGAAAATAAACATTATACGAATGAGAAAAGAAAAGCAAATGAAAAAAAGGAAAATCAAACTAAATGGTAAATGTGAAGTAAACTAAAATAAAATGTATATAATACTTCAATAATGAATTCATTATGATCCAAATAAATGAAATGGATATAACTTATGTAAGTAAAGAATGTAAATTAATGAAATACGCCTTACATGAATGAATGAAAATTTTGTAAGTAATGAACGTGAATTAAAGAAAATCATTGTATGAAAAAAAAAATGAACAATAAATGATGTGAAAAAGATAAATAGAGTAAACTTAAAAATGTGTTGAACTCTTTGTTTGTTTGGCTTATGGATTGGTTGGGAAAGGTACTTCTATTTTGTATAGAGATGTGTAAATAATCTATAAAGTTTTATCTATGACTGTTGAGTGTATGGTTTACTTCATAGTTTATTTATCATTTTATATGATTAGAAGTTTTGAACCCGAATGAACCATTTAAAATTGGTTGCTATGGATGGATGATTGATTCCTTGGTTGAAATGATGCTGTACTGTTTGTTTGAAAATTTTGATTGTTATGTTGTGGTGTTTTATTTGTTATTGATTGAAGCAACGTAAATATTTCTCTTTATATAATTGCTAACTTCTGTTGGATTATATAAGTGAAATACAGGTTATGGAAGCAATAGCTACTGCTTTTGGTTTCGTAAATTTAGCGTTGTTTGCCCGACTAATAGGTAGGTCCCCGGATTACGGTTTCTAGCGATATTATATTGTTTTCCCATGGTTTGGAATATATTATTTTGGAAAATATGATAGTTATTGTTATTATTGTTATTATTATTTCTCCCAGACCTCTTCGTACAAAGGAGACTTTGTCGAAATTTTCTGTGAACATAGAGAAACTTTGTGAAATGGTTTCCAAATTTTATTAACTTGAATATAAAGGATTTAATTGTTTATAAATTGATATATTTTATTTAAATTATTTAATTATGTAAATTAATTGTTTATAAAATTTAATATTTTGAATAAGATATATTGATTGCTTAATTCCTTCTTTTCCCTTCTTTTTCCTTTTCGAGGACGAAAAGTTTTGAGTGGGGGAGAGTGTAACGACCCATAATTTTCGATAATTAAAAATTGTAAATTTAATAAGGTTTTGTGACTTAATGTTGGAAGAAATAAAAATTTGTAATTTAATAATAAGAATATAACTGGAATGAAATGAAATAGTATTAATATAAGGTAATTGATAGCTGCTTTAAAGGTAACTCAAATTAATTAAAAGGATTAAAGAGTTATAATTGATATAGGTTGTAAATAAATTCTAGTAATGTGCGTATTAATGGATAATTGGATTTAAAGAGGATGTGATAATTTAAAAGTTGATTGATTAATGAATAATGTGTAATGAATTGTAACTGAATAAATTTAGTGTTGTAGTAGTAATTATAACACTTGTTGTGGATAATAAACTTGAAAATGTTATAAAATGGTGACAATTGTTATTTGTTACCAATTTAATTAATCAATTACAAATAAATGTAAATAAATGTTATATTAATGTGAGTTAAGACAATAACTGCAAATTTTGAATGTAATAAAAGATATAGAAATGTTAATTATATTTACAAGGCAATAATTGATGTAATAAAAAAAGTGAAACAAAGACAAATTAATTTATTGAAATTCTAAATTATAATAAATTTGAAAAAAAAATCAATATAATGGAAATATAGTAACTAATACAAATAAAAGGTGGAAGTTGGAGATTATTAATGTAATAAAATATATAACAATAATAACTATGTCTGTAGAGTAATAATTGTTAGAATAAGAGTATGAAATCAAATTAAAACAATTTATTGGAATTTAATTTTAATTAACTGGATTTAATTACAGTTGAAATTGAACACCGTAACTGGTGAAGTAACTAACACTGAAATTATATGTAAACTTGGTTTAAATTATTATAAATGTCTAAGTAATCCAAAATGATGAAAATTTGTTAGTTTATAAATATTGAATTAAAAGGTGATAAATTAATTTAATATTAATTTATTTAATTAACGTGAAAATAGCCATTTTGGCCACTGTCTCGGATTTTGATGAAACCAGTTTCATCGGATCCGTAATGGTGAATTATTGTAAGATTTCAAGTTTTATAGCGATCGGACTTGTCGTTTGATCGTATGGACTCGAAACGCGTAGAAATCAATTTAATCCAATTCAATTGAAATCAATTTGAAATAAGTTAATTTTTAAGCAACTTCTTCATACGATGGAATTAGGACTTGAAACCTATTCCATTGAATTTAAAAATATCGAAAACGTCGATTTTGATACATGGGATGACCCATTTTCGTTCCGGAGACAGAACGGGCTTTTTAGGCCGTTTATCGTTCAACTTTCAAATCGATCCAGCCCATTCATTCCTATTTCTGATCTGCCTATATATAGCCCGTTATAAACCCTAGCTATTTCTTATTCCATTTGTCTGTACGTATAATTCTATCTGCTTCTCTCTTTCCAATGGCAGACAAACAAAAACCAATTCCAAATTCAATTGCAAATCAAAACCAATTCCAAAAATTAAAACTCCTCAAACTATATCGAATTATATATCGATTCGAAGATCTTGATGAGCGCAAGTCAAATCTACAGTTTGTTTTTCGATTTGGATTTCTGTGTGGCCAGAAATTGATGATTAAGTCTCGGCCATCTAAATTGGTGGTCGATGATTATCGACCGATCGTCGATTTGTTGGTACCGTTGTGGAGAGATGGTCAAGTGGAGTCCATCTGGGGAGTTCACATGTCGTTTCAATGGTTGGATCGGCCGATAAAATTGATCAGGGTTTAAGTTGAGGGCGGCGGCTGACCTTGGTTACGCGAGATGGTGGGTCGTGGGTGGTCGGAGGTCAAGGTGGAGGTGGTGGCGCTCGTTTTGGGAGTGGTCAGCTTGGCTGCAGCTCGCCGTGGCGACGGCGGGAGGCTTGGACATGGCGTCAATTAGGTTCGCATGCATAAGGATCGAGTGTGAAGGAGGGTTGGGCCGGCAACGGTTATTATTTTATATTTGTTTTAAATTTTGTTAATTAAAGTTTTGAATTTATATCGATATTAATTAAATCATAGCTTTTGCATACGAGGTCTGTTTCATGCGCGGTTTATTCCGCTGCGATCGTATCGAAATTCCGGACATTTTCATGCTGGTTTGGATGAATTCTGAGACTGTCCAATTTTGGGCCTTTATTTGAATTTCAAATCGATTTGAAATTCAAAGGTGAGTGTTTTAACCCACTCACAATTACTAAATTATCTTATGTTAGTTAAATTTAATTTATGATGTGATTTGACATTAATTGATTGATGTTTGGTATGTTTAAATTTTCATTCTAGTTAAATTTGACTTCTATTGCATTTAATCATCGTTTAATTTAATATTGAATATAAATTGTCAGTTTAATATCTGTTATTGATGATCAGTTACCTATTGGTGTTTATTGATTGATTTGGATGATGATTGTGATGGATGTTTGATTGTTGATATTGGATGACTGGATGTTGTATTTTATATTGTTATAATACTGCAAGTTCCCTATGGGTTGAAATGATACATACCCGAATGATCTATAGATTAGGGAAAAATCGTTATGGGTTGAAATGATAGACTTGAGCGATTTTATGGATTTTTATTTAATTCGGGATTGAGGTTTGAAATGATCTATAACCGTAGAATCTTAAACTACGGATTGAAATGATAAATATCTGTATCACTTGAACCTAGGGTAGAAAATTATATACGGACACCGGATTGGTTAAATTAAATGATTTTGAATCTTTAAATTTTTGAATTCAGTTAACTGGTATTTTGAAATAGAAATTTGATTTATATAAACTGAGTTATTTTCGGAAGTCCAAGCGTAAATGTTAAAATTGGAATTGATTTAATGAATTGTTCAAAGGATTTAAATTGGAATTTCAAAGTTGAAGTGTCAAGTATAAATGAATTTATCGGAAATTGAGTTATTGGAAATGTTTGGGTATAATTTTGAAATCTATTTTAAATTAATTTAAACTATTTAAGCAATTTGAAACTATTTATAACTTATTTAATCTAATATAACCTATTTAATCCAATTTTATCTATTTTTACCTATTTTAAACTAATTAAATTTATCTAATCTATTTAAATGTATTTAATATAATTTAAATCTATTTAATATAATTTAAATTTATTTAATCTATTTGAAATTTATTTAATCTATTTAAAAATCTACTTATTATAATTTAAATCTATTGAATCTATTATTAATTTATTTAAAACATTTTAAACCTAAGTAAATCTATTTAATCTATCTTTAATCTATTTAAATCAAATTAAATCTAGTTAAATCAAATTTAAATCTATTTAAACTATTTTACTATTTAAACTATTTTAATTTATTTAAACTATTTTCAAACTATTAAACTAGTCATGACTATTTAAACTATTTTCTAAATTTGCAAACTGTGTAAAGTTGAAGTATTTATATTTAAATCCTTGATGATGATACAACCTAAGTTGGAATTTGGAATTGATATCCTTTTGTGAATTGACATATTTGAGTAAATATGATTTTGAAAGTGAAGACGATTTTGAAAGTGAATATGGTTTTGAAAGTGAATATGATTTCAAAAGTGATATGGTTTGAAATCAAATATGATATTTTGATATTAAGTACGAATTGACTTTTGAAATGTAAAAGAACCGTCCGGTGTGTAATAAGAGTTTGGTTGTTAAAGAGACCGGGATCAGATATTGTCATACTCTCTGCCAATACCGAAAACCACTTTAACAACTGTGTATGTGGTGGAGATTTTAGAAATGAAGTAGGATGATTTGGTGAACGATTCTGTATGGGGTATTTACGTGACCTTGACTCCCGTGAGTCAGCTTAGATGTGACTAAAACAGGAGCCACGCCGGGCCAAGTGAGGTCATTCCTCCTATCGGGTACATTTCTTCGATACCATTCTATTACTTTGTGATTGATTTGGTGGTCCCCCCTTGATTTGATTTGGGAGTGTGTTCCGAGGAGGGTGGTAGTAGCTGCTATGCGTTACCACCAGTCTGGATCCACAATTGGTATATCTATCCTAGCATTTCCTGGAGTGCGTGTTCACATGCTCTATCGCGCCTTCTACGAGTTTGTTTTGTACCATACATATGGAGTGCCCTCTGGGTAAACCTCACGGAGGAGCGTACGGTACTGTATAGACTATGGGAACATATAAAATATGTTAAATAGGATATGGGTAACGCCTTAACGCTATTTTAATACGTTTACTTTATTGTAGACACTATTATAATAGCGTATTATACTGCATAGCAGATAGTTTAACGGATCTTTAGGAGATGGAAATCTCGAACATCTCTTAAGTTACTACACCCACGTTAAACACTGGATAGGAGATGACAAAACCCGTAAATATCTCCGACGCCGTTACACTCATTTTTATTTACTGTTGATTTAACTTACGTAAGATCTTTTAGTTTAGACTCGAGTGTTTTGTCTTTTCAATTCGCTCTGATCAGCCTAAGCTTTTCAGGGTTGAAGACCTTATTTATGGAGGACGAAGATGAAGATTTGTACTATTATTATTCATTATATTTATTCCACTACATCATATTGTTCCGCTGCATTTATTTATTATTTATTCTTGTTGTATGTAACTCTGATATGAGTTATAAAAGTTTAATCAATGTTATTTGTAAACAGCTTCATGAACTGTTTATTTGATTATTATATTTTGTCATTCCACTGCGAGATTCTGTATTTGATTTCTATCTTTCTTTGCTTTTTCTTATTTACCTCATAACAATATGCCCTTTTGAATGGTTTGAGTTTGACGCGTGTGTCTGCTTAAATGTCCAAAAAGGCAGGTCGTTACATATATTTTAAAACAGCTTCATGAACTGTGTATTTGATTATTATATTTTGTCATTCCGCTGCGAGATTCTTTATTTTGTTTCCCTTCTTTTCTCTTATTTTCGTATTAAATCCCATTGATAATCTGCCCTTTTGAATGGTTTGAGTTAGACATGTGTGGTTTATTGCCGATTTAAACCGTCCAAAAAGGTGGGTCGTCACAGTAGTAGACATTAGGTCGAAGCTGGATATATCATGTGTTCTTTATTTTCTGTATTTACATTTTCAGTACTCTATTTTCTATTTTATCAATAACTGTGCGGATTAATTTTAAATAACCTATTCACAATCTCTCCCCTTTTATGGTATATTACTCAATCCTACAAGTATGTATGAGACTTATATTATCAGATATTATATTCATAACTCCATGTATATGAGTCGATGTGTTACGACTTTATGCACTTGATTAGTATATCTGCTATAGTAGTATGGTGATGTCTCATTTAACTATCATACTTTCTTGTTCCATTCATGTATTTTCAGTATATTATATGTTATTATTCCACTATAAGATACTATTGTTACATCATGATTTAGTAGTTCAGTTTGTTTATAATTTTATATGACCCGGTGCGGTCTGTTGCTTATTGTCATCGGCTGTCGTTTGGCTTTGATTCATGGCTTTCACAAGGGTGGGTTATTACTTCCTTTATATTCGGTATAAGAGGATGTTGGGATTGTCCTAATCGATATACATAGACATCATATTAAAATGTTTAATATGAAACATATGATATACATTCCTTATGCATAAGAAATAGGAGGCATCATATATGTTATGTTATGTATTAAATCATAATTTGTTTATGTACCTGGGGTAGTGAGCGAATACCAAACCCGAGTTAAAATCATTGAATGATAATTAAAATTATTCTTGGGTATTTATGGAATACTATAGAGTTGTTTATGGAAACAAAAATCTCTTAGGAAGGAGTATTCATACTCGAACTTCATAAGTGACATTGGACAAAGTAAGTAAATACTAAATAAATTCATGTTTACCCTTAACAAAAGCGCTTTAAGTTGGAAATGTTCCAAAAAAGAGGTCATGATAGATTCGACTATAGAGGCCAAGCAAATCACCATGAATAGTGCCGTAATGAAAGTAGTATATGCATGCAAACTTATAAGAATGCTCGGAATGTTTCCCACCATTAAAAATCCAATAACATACTGTGATAGCAATGATGCAATATAGATTAGAATAGGATCCAACAACCCGATAAGAGGTCAAGATATGTTCTCAGTAATTAACACGTAATAAAAGAGTTTATCAATAACGGAGAAGTATAAACAAAAAGTAGATATGAAACAATAATTTTACAGATCTACTCACTAAGTCCTTTCTCAGTATTGTTTAGGAAAACTGATCAGGAGTATACTTATGAGTCACCATAAAAGGCTCCAAGTGCAAGTGGGAGATTGATAGAGTTAAGATGTGCCCTACGGGCAATTATGTAATTTGATTGTATAACTTCACTCTTACACGAATCTTATTTAAAATAAAGTAACATTTTTGTTTTATTTTATATTATATTTATTGTCATATTGGGATATAAATAATTTTATAGATACATTAAATACACAAAGGTAGAATTTTTTTAGGAAAAGTATTTAATTGATTGCAGTTATGAATGAGTTCGTAATAATGAGTATTGAATTGAATAAAATAAATAGTTGTCCTCAAAATGTTACCAATCAAGATATATTGAGAACCGAATATCTATATCTGTTGAGACTAGTGTACGTAACAATCCCCATATGATGGATGGTAAATTATACATGACCGTTGAAGGTGCCAAGGGGTTACATAAGTGTGGTTGTTTAAAAAAATTACATAGAGACTCACCAAGAGACTCCTATATTTTAAAAGTCAAATACAAGATCTCATGTAACAATATGTAGTAGTCTTTTGACTTAAGAATACTGTGAATCTTAAGTTCTAAACTATACTTTGACTATAGTCAATCACATGATGACGATGATCATGTTAAGGCCATAGTTTGATATAAGTTGAACCATTGTAATGAAATATTATTCGCGAGAGTATTCGTCTCCTTCAAATAGAAGGTTAGTGTTACCGTAATTGATAGTCAACATAAAGTCAAAGTCTTTGGCCAAAACAATTAGGTCAACTAATAACTGTTATTAGATTAAACCATGGACATTAGTGTTGGTGTTCATAATTAACTGCAGATATTAATAGAGTTTTGACTATTGATCGAGCTCTAGATATCTAAATTATATAGTGATGATAAGGAGAATATGTGCATAATATATTATTTCTTAAGGTGTCACTTTAAAAGATAAATAGTTGGATTTCACATAGATAATATGTAAGCAACTAAACTCGTATCAACTACTGTGCTTCAGCAAAGTTCGTACTGGCTTTAATATAAAATTGTATAAATACTACTAAGGGTTAAGTTCACACTTAGGAGTCATACAACTGCAACTCTTGATTTCCAACCAAAAATAATTTATTGAAATAACTTATAAATGTTATATATTATTACTATTACAGAGAAATTAATATAATGGTTATATTAATTTATATATTATTATTTTAATTATTATAAAGGGCTAAGATCAACTAATAAAATATATAATTGTTATATATTTATTTGCTTATTTTTTAGGCTAATGTAATAATTTAAATGTGATAATATATATATATATATGTGTATATATATATATTTGGTAGCCAAAATCTTAAAATTTAAGGTTAGCCAAAATATATGTGAGTATGTTGGGTTTAATTAATTAAGTGAGATAAGATTTCACTTATAATAAGTTAGGGGTGGACTTTGCAACTCCATTGTTGAGTTTAAGAGAGGATCTTGCAAAAGCGAAGCTGACAGTTTAAGGTGTGTTCGACTGGTAGGAATATCAATGAATTTTTTTTCAATTTGATTTATAATTTTGTTTTAAATTAATGTGTTCTTAAATTTTATTAAAATAAGAAATTTGTTGAAAGGATTCCTCTAAAATATAATAAAAATAGTTATTTTTTCTCCTTGTTGTGCACACAATGCACATATTTTTGCACAACATCTGGTTCAAGGGCATCGAAGGAAGCTTGAATTAGCATTGGAGAAACTGGCAAGCAGTGAGCTTCGTGGCAACATGGAGGAACGTCAGTGGTGATAAAAAAACCCGACAACGGTGATAGGATCCAAGTTTCAACCACATCAAAATTCGCTTTCCCCAATGGTGATCAATTGGATGTTATGGGTATTAGAAGATTGGTGACATCAAGATGGGTTTGTCGGTTGGGTCATTGTTAGTTCTAGTGGCATCAAGTGGTGAGGGAAGACGGCTGAAGTTAATAAAAGAGGCAGCCATGGTTTCTCTTAATCGGGGAAAAAGGTATGTGAAGTTTTTCATTTTAATAGCTCTCATTTTATTAATTATAATATAAACCCTATAAATTGTAATCTTGTAACTTTCACATACAAATTTCATTCTGTTTACATCTTGAATCATTGGGTTCGTACTAAATCTCTGGATATTTTAAAAGCATTTGATCGTGTGTCACATGCTTATGTATATACTATTTTAAATTAATAATTAATATAATAATTTGTTAATAAGATATTCATAAATTAACATCATTTACTTAAATTAGTACTGTGATATTATTATCTTATTAAGGTATTTAATATTCAAAGTCGAAAAGTTATATATTATTATACATAAAAATTATTTTATTATTAAATTTATATTTAAATAAACATTATTTAAGTTGATAGTGAATTAATTTCATAAATGTGGAAATTAGCCACAAGGGCCTCTTTATCAAGTGGAATTAGTTTCTATGACACACAACTGAAATAATTACTTTAAGGACAAAACGTAAAATAATTAGTTTCTAGGGCCTAAAAACCTATGAAATTATGTCTTTGAAAGTAATTGGACTGCTGACTTTGTCCTTGAAAGTAATTATTCTGCTGATTTTGGCCTAGAAAGTAATTTCTATGAATGTGTGTCCTAGAAACTAATTGGACTGCAAAGTTTGTCCTTCTGGTGAAATGCCCCTTCATAAATACTATTTTGAATAAATAATATCAGTTTATATCAAATTAATACTGTTAACATAATGTTGATATAGCTAAAAAATTGTTTTTGATAATAAAAGTGATACTTAATTCTAGCAGAGCACTCATTTTGGTATCCCACGAGTTCGAACACAAGACCTCTAAATCTAAAATATAGAGATCTTACCACTTGAGCAAGTGGTCATTGACATAATGTAACTAAAATTAAATTCAAATCAAATTTAACACAAAATTAACTTTCATCTTAAATAATCAAAGTAAAATTAAATTGAATCAAATATTAAACACAAACTCCTTTTACGTCCAAACAACATTAAATATTAGTTAATGTCACAACTTATTCATGATAACATTGTAAAAGATCTAGTTCACAAAGAATTAAGAAAGATTTTTTTACTGAAATTTGCCCTTTCTTCCTTGATGTCTAATGCACCAGATCCAACATTATGTACTTAACTTTTTTTGTTGCTGTCAAAGAGGAAGAAAATTATAAACTAATAAAATGAACTTGTTATAGGGGAACATAGAGTTATGAGAAGTTCTTGCATTTTATTATCTATAAATTTGCACGATTGCCATCATCGAAAAGAGAATGATTGTTAGAACTATGGATGTTGTTTTTTGATGATACTGATCATACAAGCAATGCTACTGACTATTTATTAGGGACATGCATAAACATAAATGGGCAGTAAAGTAAAAGGAATTGACTTTGGAACACAATTGCAAGACAAAAGATAACAAGCATTTCAAGTTTGTGAGTTTGTATCATGCCTTGGAAACTTTATAAAAAAATCCAACACATCATATTATCTTCCAAAATGATTAATATTTTTTTGGATTTCCAGTTTATTTTTAAAATCAATTTAGAAACAAAAGAGACTTCAGCTTAATGCTTATAAACATGTACTTCATGTTTATCGACATAAATGCTTAAGTTGACACATTTCTCTCGTACTTATATACTAGTTGTTGCAACATTTGTTTGAAATTCAAATTTAAGGGTCATGTCTCTTCACGAGTGGTCATATCCTTTCCCACTATATAAATACGTCTACTTTTGATATTTTCATCGGATAAAACACTGAATACTCCATTGGTTCATGCTTCATCACTCGTATCTTTCTTGAATCTATGTATATATCTTCATTTGCAAATTCATTTCTGTTTATGGACATTTCTTTATAAATATGCAAATCACCAAACTCAAAGATAATGCAATTCATTTTGAAATATTTCTCTAATCTCTTTCTCCGTGTAATCTTCAAAGAACTTAAAATTGCATTATTGGAGAGATTTTTAGGTAATTGTGATCATATATGTTTTTGAAAGTTGTATAATGAAGAGTCTTGGTGAGACTGTCACTGAGGGAAATGTGATTGAGTTTTGGTGAGGCTAAACGCTAAAAATTACATGATTGAGTTTTGGTGAGGCCTGCACAAAGGGGGAAGTGGCTGAGTTTGGGGACATGATACCATTGTTTGATGTTTGAGACTCGAGAGAAAACTATAGTAAACTTATTCTCGCAGATGATAATAGGATTGATTGATGGTGAAATTCATAGAGAGTTTCTACAAGACTGAATTTAGGATTGGATAATTAAATCAATATAAGATCAATGTATTTGCTTTCTTTACTTAACTTTGCTTTTGTACTTTATTATGTTGTCCTATGATTGATCATTATTCTGATGCATATAAAATTAAATATTTGAGAAGTTGTTGATTCTACTGCATTTATAATTAAAAAAACATATCATATACTGTTCATACTAGAATTTCGTTGGGAAAAAATGGTTATGCCATAAGATCCTAATTTATCTATATATCATAAAGGCGCTCATTCTCACGTTTGGTATTAGAGTATACCTAAACTAACATTCAGTATTTGAGCATACAAAACTAATATTTTACTTCTTATGCAACAAATTCAGAGTTCATAATTCATAACTAATTAGTAGTTTTTGACTCTAATCAAATATAGTAGCATTGTCGTATGTGGTCATGTTCATCTATCGGTTAACATTGACTACTCTATTTCATATCTATGATTGGATAAATATGTTTAAAAAACTTTTTTTATTGAATGGAAGATTAAATATAGGTATCATTTATGAAAATTAACACTTGCTTTAACATCTAAAAGCTAAAATCGAAATGTATGTTATTGCATTTTAATGTTAGTTTAAGATAATAAGGCTCTGTTTATTTGGGTGAAAAAGAGTTGAACGCTGACTAGAAATTTTGAGTGACTTTATAAATTGTTTGTTTTGAAAAAGTGATTTTGATTAATCAATTCCATTTAGCAAAATGATTCATCCGTATTTTTTGCTTACAAGAAATGCATTTTGCTAATTGTAGTATTTTTCCAATAATATCCTTGTCTAAACAAAATTTACAACTTTTCCATTTGTTATTTCTTGTTCTTATTTATTACTTTTAACTATATCTGATATTATCCAACAATTTAAATATTTCAAACTTAGCATCAGTTTTCTTTTTGCTCCTATCTTTTTAAAATCTATGGTAAACTTTTTTAACTTGATTTTGATTTTAGTGCAATTTTTGTAGTTTTCCATCGTAGAAAAATAATAAGAAAGACAAATGGACTAAAATATGGTTTTATGGCGTATATAAAACTTTTGAACATATTTTGAAATAAAAATATGACAACATATCATTCTTATTAATGTGAATGAAAATTAGACAAGTAACATAATTTTTGAGTTAAACGAAAAATATATTTTGTATCAAATGCACAATAAAAAAATACCAATAAACAATTTCAGCAAGTTAGAAAAAAAATCATGTGATGCTTATTTTTGTTAAGCGTAAAATAATGTAAAATATATCATGCAAATGCGAAAAATTTAATAATAAACAATTTAGACAAACTAAAAAAAACTATGTGATAATATCAATGGTTATTGGACAAGTTAAACAAAATAATATAAAAGATAATTTTGACCAAAACCATCAACACACTGCAAGAAAGAGCGTCATTTCCGACGGTTGGAAACCGTCGGAAGCTGGTGGGAGCCGTCAGACATAAAGATGCCACCAAATAGTGCTTCCGATGGCTTTTTGATGGTTTCGTTGATGGCTTTGCGATAGCTGCCAACGGCAACTTCGGACGGCTTTCAGACAACCGTCGTGTACATGTGGTTATTCGTGGTTCAATTGTACGTATGTCGGAAGCCGTTGCTTTCTTTCCATTAGAAACGTTATAAGTTGTTAGTTATTTTTTGCCAATAATCTGTCAGTAGCCATCAATGGCCATTGTATATTATTGACCAATATACTGTCGGTAGCCATCGCAAATCTAGGCTGTTTTTTTAATTTCTGCCGTCATCTGTCTCCTATACAACACATACATATCAAATATATGTGTGTGTGTTTGTGTGTATGTATGTACGTATATGTATATATATGTACGTATGTATGTATATGTATATAACCCAAATCATATATAAAACATCAATACTAAAAAACATCACAATTTACAACAAATAAAACTCAAACAATCCACCATACAACAAAACATTCTACCAATAAACACATAATCAACCTCCAACATATCAAAATGTATCAATCATGTCAAAACAAACCAACACATTATCCAACATCTCCTCAAAATGTATCAAACATACCAAAATACATCATCCTCACTATCTTCAAGTGCATATATGTACAATATCCAAACACCGACACAAAAATCATATCTATTGAGCCTTATCATTGCCTCTGTAATCACCCGACGAAGGAAACATGCCATGTTGCTGCATATACATAGCCAAGCGCTCGTCCAACTGCATCATTTCCACAGCGCAACAGCGGTCTCGTTCCTCTAGCTCTGCAATCCTGGCTCTCAGCTCCTGAATCTCTTCTTTGTCTTAGGCTTTTGGTAAGTGCTCTGCTTGCTCCTAACATGCAACACACGATCTAATAAGAGATTTGTGTCTAATGGCTAACAAAATATGTGGACTTAGCAGTTGCTATAACAGTGTGATGTATAAGGTTAGCAGCCGCTTTAACAGTGTGAAATGGAATGGCTTTGTGATTCAAAGACATTATTACCTTACTTGCTTTGATTAAATTAAGAATGGTTGGGTTGTCTTCTCAATCCATTGTTTGTACATGTATACATATCGAAGAGAAACTGAATTGATAATAAATTGCATCCTGATAATCCAAGTTATTGTTATAAATTAAGTTATTTCTTTAGAAGCAAAATTTTATTAACTTAGTTATTTTTACAAACTAAGTTATTTCTGTAAAAACTTGATTAATTTTTATTAACTTAGTTATTGTTATAAACTTATTGAATTTTTTAAAAAATTACTTAACTTTTATAAAAAATAGTTAATTTTTATAAATTAGGTTAATTTCTATAAGTTTAGTTAATTTTTGTAAAACATGGTTAATTTTTATAAAACTTGGTTAACTTGGTTAAATTTTAAAAATAACTCGGTTAATTTTATAAGTTTGTTTACGTTTTATCAAATTTAGTTAATTTTTTAGGAAATTATTTAATTTTTATAAAACTTGGTTAACTTAGTTAATTTTTGTAAACTTAGTTAATTTAGTTAAATTTTATAAAAAATAGTTAATTTTCATAAACTTTTAGTCAACTTAAGTTAAATTTGTATAAAACTTAATTATTATTTTTATAAACTTAGTTATTCTTTTATAAACTTAGTTATTCATCTCATTATCTAACTACATTTTGATGTGCGGTTAAATTTTATATAAGAAAATGATTTTTTAGGCTAAACAATTTTCGACGAATAATCTAAACAAATTTAAGTTTGCTGCAGTCAAGAGATTAGTAAATAGTCAAATCCAAACATACTGTTCAGTACCTCTTAGTTTGCAAAGCCATAACACCTCCGCGTTGGTGGATCCATGACACTTCAAAAATCATGTCATCCTCATCAGTAGTCAATTGAACATGTCCTATTCTCTGAAGCAGCTGCTCTCGTTGTTGCATAAATTTTTTCTACAATGCAAAATAAAAATACAATTGAAATTTACACTACATTATTTTAATTCTTTACAACTAATTAATTAAACTGATTATTAATAACTTAATATGCTTACATGGGCTTTGGTTGATTTATCGTCGGTCCATGTGTTTCTTCCATGCAATAAAGACAAGGTAGATGACCGGTCGTACTCCAACCTGAAAGCATTGCATACGTAGGAAAATCGCTAATAGTCCATGACAAAGAAGCGAACATACGAAAATTCTTTTTTTTTAAATGTTGTATATTTCAACACCTTCTGCCAAAGTGTTTTCAACTCTTCAATCAATGGTTGAAAATTTTGATTCCTTGTGTCAGATCATCAAGGACAGGGACAACAATAGTGAAAAACATATTTGGAGCCTTTATACACATCCCCAAAGGTAAATTATAAGGTGTAACGATAATAGGCCAAGATAAATATTTAGAATCAAATTAAGAGAATGATGGAAATCCATCCGTACATAAACCATATCTAACATTACGGCACTCCGCTATAAAAGCAGGATATGTCTTATCAAAATGCTTTCATGCTTCTCCATCGGCTGGGTGTGTTAACGTACCTTCTTGTTCTCATACTGTGTCATCTCATATGAGGCACGGTTAAAGAAGATGCATACAACCTTTAAAGCCTAGAAGTGATGGGTAAGTAATGCATACGTTTGTATGGAACTTTCTTTCCCTTCTTGTTTTGTATCTTTCCTCGTTACATATTCTACACTTTCTTTGATCGATATCCCCTTTCTAAAACAACATGCAACTATTTAAACATGTATCTATTTTTTGATATGGCAAACCAAAAGCAAACATAAGTTTTTTCACTTCCTAATGATTTTCACACGTTAAATTATCAAGTGGCATATGCCATTTTGCAGCTTGTACAACAGCTGTAAATCCGGCTTCGGTGAAGTTGTATTTTGATTTCATCTCAATGTACTACGTAGTTACTGATAATTTGGTGCTTCTTTTACATCCATCCCAAAGGGGTTTCTTAGCAGCATCTAATAGATCATAGATTTTCTTTGCTCCAATATTTGATTCTTCTTCGACATTTACATTATCATCATCAACTACAATCGTAGAGAACATTAATTTTGTTCCATCTTCAACCATATCTTTTATGGCATTCGCCATGACAATGTCATTACCCACCTCCTCCTCTAACTGTACAAAATTAGATGCTATAAGTTCTCCACGATGATCCCATACTTTATAATCCGTCATCGAAACCATATTGACACAAATGAACTTTAACAATACCGGTGCCAAATGCTTCAAGAGTTGCACCTACTATACGGACAACGAATTTCTTCGTCGTTTTCATTATTACTTAAAGCGAATTCAATTAATACATTTACACCACTATAAAATATTCCTTTATTGAACCTCTCAACCCCCTTCGGGGTTGATACATACAGCTCCGATCAACAAAGTAGGTGCTCATCTTTTCTATTTAAGAAAATATGATAGAAAATCAAAAAAGTATTGATCATTTTATAGATTGACATTTATTTTTCTATTCATTATACATTTTAATGTTTTATAATTATATAATATATTATTCTTTTTTAATTTTATTTTTCAATTCATTTATACATTTTAAAGTTTCTTTAACCATAATTATTTATTAATTATCATTTATACATTTCACGGATTGGCATAAATTATGAATATAATATTAAATTTTTAGTTTATTGTTTTCTAATTTGATGGTCGGTCATCCTACTTCTCATTACAAACACAATAGTAATTACATTTTTTAAATCATTTTATTTTAAGCGATTCAATAAAATTTTGGCAGCACTTTCCCATTGTTTCATGTTACACAGGAAACAAAAAGAAAGTGCTGTCGAAATTTTATGAACCGTTTAAAATGAAATGATTTACGAAATGTAATTACTTTATTGTGTTTGTAACTTGTCCAATACATGGACAAATCTGAAAATTATTGTATCGAATGAATATAGATGCCCGTTCTGTGATAAAAACGAATATCCATATAATTATCATATAAAATACTTGTCAGACGGGGCCAAAAACTTTATAAGAGATTTAGAAAAAATAAAGCATACTATGCACCAATTTGTTTATACATTACCGTTACATAATTTTTTATGGTTATATAACATATTAGTACAATAAGTTGTTTATATTTTAATGTTTTATTAATTATATAATATATTACATAATTTTTACTTTTTTATAAAATCTTTTATGTTTTCATAATATTATATTTTAAAAATAAAGTAAAATATACACTAGTTTACTGCACGCCACACATTCTAACAAACTGTTTTATACATAATTAAGGGTCTAAACTAATAATGATTATGTTAATAAATTATTATTTCCGACATTTTAGAAAACATACACATACACTAAATTATGCGCATCTACACTAATTAACCCAAGCTAGCTCTAAGCATATACACTAAATTATATATTACTTTTTGGATTTAAACAATAATAACTGCAATTAGCATTCAAAGAGGTATAATAAAATCAACGGGTAATATAAATAACTAAAATCACAAATTAACCCTAATTCAGCGAATGAAAATTAATTAGGGTTAAGGAAAAAAACCTGATTAGAGATGAATTAGCGGTCTGGGGTTGTGGAGAGTGGAGAATGATGAACTTGTTGATGGTCGGGGAGTGGTGCGGATTCGCCGGTGACAGAGTGGGGAGGAAGAGCTAGGGTTTTGCGGAATTTTGGGGGAGGCAAATGTAATGAAGCAGCTCTCAGCCTAGTGGTTGAATATTTACGACTTTCCAACGGCTTTAGTTAGCAACGGTATCCAACGGCTTTCGACGGCTGCTTAATTTTTTTATTGCATTTTCACACTTTCTAAAATAAATCTAATATATATTAGTTTGTTTGAAAATTTTAATTTGTAGAAAAAATTGAATAGTTTATATAATTGTCAATGAATATGAAATAAATATTAATGATTATAGTCTCTCTTACTTGCCTTTTCAAATTAATTTTAAAAATTTAAATTATAGTCATACGTACAATATTTATAGAGTAAATTCATATAACTATTACGTATCATAACTTTCATCAAAGTTTTATAATTGATAGACTGAAACTTGCAGGAAATAATTGTTTATGTTCGATTTTCAATAAAGTTAATTATCAGATATAATTATACAACAAAAAAATTTATCTACAACACTGATTTAATTAATTATAAATTATCATAAATTTGAATAATTGAATAGAAATATATTTACAAATCTCTTAGAATTTGAATTATTATATATTTAATCAAATTTCTAACTTATATAACTAATATGGAATGATAAAGTAATAAATTTAAATAAATAAATTGATGGGCCATCGGCAGCCATCGAAAACATAATGACAGAGCCGTCGGCGGCCATCGGAAGCTTCTGCCGCAAATTTCATTATTCCTTGCAGTGACAGTTTCAACTAGTTATAATAATATATAGTTATCTTGAACATGTGCAATTAAAGCATTTAACGGTTCTATAGCCGTGGAGGTGCAAAAAGTTGTAGCAAGATATAGCGAAAAATAACGGATGTGAAAAAAATTTATTAGATATAAAGTCAAATATTTAAAGTTAATTTATTTCCATTCTCGCATCGTTCATGTAGAGAAAAGAAATATTGTTTAATTTTATATAACAAAATCGAAGAATATTATGATTTGTGCAAACTAGATTTGGACTATAATAGATTTCTAATTTACATTGAGCACTTATTTCTTAAAATTAAGACTTTATCCTAACTTTATTGATTTATTCTCAAAGAAAACCAGTCAAATCAATCTTTGTATATTAATGTTGTTAAAGGTGATGCTAAAAAACATTGATTTAGTAGATATAGTAGAAAATAATGGAGCTTAAAAAGTATCCACTATTTAGTAGTGATAAATTGAAACAGCGTAGTGGTCGAAGAGCGTAATGCGCTCCAGCTAGGATTTTCTGGGGTTTTAATGAGACTTTAACTGTACAGTCTTGAACAAGCTTTCATGATATAAATTAAATCGATTATAATGTTTATTTCTCTTTTGTTACGAGAATTAAGTGGTGTAGAGAATAGATATTTGAGTGGACATTTGTCATTATATTGATTATATAAGATAAAATGATGTGCCTTGACACGACAACTGAATAAAAGAATACTTAATATTAACATTGAGGGTGATATTATTAAAATAATAATATATGTTAATGAAACAAATTTATATAACATAAAATGATCAATAAAAGAATACTTAATATTAACATTGAAGGCAATATTGGTAAAATAATAATAATATATATGTTAATGAAACAAATTTATAACAAAAATGCAAATAAGCAATTCAAGAGTCGGTGTCCAAGCATTTAATATTTCAAACAAACGCAATCTAAAAAACGAGTGTACAAAAGGAGAGGAAATGTTATTGCCATTTTTCGATGATGATATCTGCACGACCTTTTACTGCATAGGACTTAATTCAAATGCGAGCAATACTTCAAGGATCGAAAATTCAAAACTCAAATTAATCGAAATGTGCATTTAACTCGAAGACAATAGTTTGCAACTGTTGGATGAATTCTGCTAGAAATACAAGCATATCGGCTCAAATATGCTCTTGTCCAAGGACCGACTTCTAAATCCAGATATGTATGTGTTCAAATATCCATATTAAACAGATACGTCGCTTTGCTGAATTTTTTCTGCAATACCCAAATAAGCCTTAGTATTGATTATTTATAACAATCAAATCATAATTTTAATGGAAAAGAAAGATATTATTGACTTGGTTCTGCTTTATTCCAACTCTATCTCATTATTTGCCCTTTCGTTTTCATTTTACTTCGTAGTCACATCCATCACGATTTAATATTAAATCCTCTTGTTTCTGGGTAAGAGCTCTGATTCTTAGTCAACATATATAGCCAAGCAGTTCAAAACATAGAGCCAAGCAGTTCAACGTAAAGGGGTTCAATATTGGGAGATAGCAAATTGCCACTTGGTTAGTGTCATTCAAAAGGCACTGAAAAAACAAATAAAAGAAGCAAGTACTCAAACTTCATACTATAACAAATACAAACCCAAACCCATTCAAAATAATCTACAATTGCTTACACTCTAACATTACAAATTTACACCTCGCTAACTCTATAACAACATCAACACATAATATGCACAATCTACCTTCATATGTTAACAAAGACCATTGAATATCAGAAGCTTCTAGTTCTACAAGTCGTCGAACCCTGCCAAAATTTGCTTTAAAGTGGAATTTTATACAATATAATCCCACGCTGTCAACATATAGAACTGAATATGAGACGTTTAGGCTTCTTGCATCCATCACTTTGACATTGTAACAATTTTTCTAATTAGGACAGATAAATTCGATATATCAACGAGATGGAGAAGAATGAAAAGAGAGGGGTCTGTTTACAAATGGGTGCTCTAGAAGCTGCGATGCAGTGGGTCTTTTTTCCGGATTCGACTGTACACATTGGACAATGAAGTCACGTGCGTCTTCGGAAAGATCGTTTGGTATTGGAGGTCCTTCACCCTTCCCAACCCTGTAAAGTACATGTATCTGCAATTGCCAAAAAAGTGAAATGTTATATATATATGGCAAGGACCTCAAATCTCCCTGATTTCGACCACATGTTTCGATTTAAATAATTATACAAGTGACATTAGATAGAAACTAGAATTATTTATGATGCTCATATAGCATTACACATATATAATGCTAAACTCATATAGCATTCGGTTTATAGAAACTAGAATTATTTATGATGCTCATATAGCATTACACATATATAATGCTAAACTCATATAGCATTCGTTTTCACAGTTTATATAGGCAGCTGCTTTATCTGATGCTATATTAATATAGCGCTGGTTTTTCCTTATATTCCTCGACAATTGTAACTGTTAACCTAATGATTTGCTCGGAGTATGTGTCAATGGTCACATATTTCTTCAAAGTGCATGCATACATACATACATACTTATTCAATATCAAAGTTTCACCATAGTACATATTTTAATTATGTTAAACTGGGGAAAAACTCGCTAGACTAGAAAAAGTTTTGTATAAGTTACGCTTTGTAACAAGCAAACCTAACTCAACCTACTTTTTCCATGTTTTAATATTAATCAAACATGATAGCATGTGTTGAAGCATGTGTTGAAAATAAAATTAGTTAAATAATGCAATGGGTGAACAATTCAACCTGATATGCATGAATATCATTTTCACATAAATGCATTATATACAATCAAAGTTTCAACACCCTTCAAGTAGACAAGTTGAATGTAATACAACTCGTTAATTTATTTCGAAGGAAAATGATTGATATATTTAGTTTCTCTAGAATGCAGTATATCATTTGCACCTAAATATGATTCATAAATATTTAATATATTAGTAATTATTGCTGATGCTAACATATGATAATAAGCCAAAAAAATTGTGATCAATTTTAATAATAGACATTGACTGAATGAATTCCGATGAACTAAATTAAGATACAAATAGCATTTTAGTTTGAATAGTGTCATCATATGCACAAACATACATCTCTACTTCTATCTACTATTAATAAAGAGAATTCAATTAGTAGAATTTCCATGGTGTCCTTTTGAAATTCGGAAAATACCATCATCCATCAACAGAATCTCACAACCGATTTGCAACATCCACAACCTCTTCTTCCCAACTACCTATTAACGGAATTTTACTACCAATTTGTCATCGACACTAAAGATAGAACCCAGTGCACGAGGCTCCCGCATGATAGCGGGCTCTGGAGAGGTCAATAATGTACGCAGCCTTTTCCTCGCAGTGCGAAGAGGCTGTTTCCAGACTCGAACCTGGACGCCCAGATCACCATTCGGGTGACCTAATCGTTGTGCCAAGGTTTCACCTCAATTTGTCACCGACACTACCAAAAAAAAGTATCGTGACTACCAAAATAATTATACTTGCGACACACCTCCGTCCACTCATTTTTTTTATTAAATAAAATGTATATATCTCCGTCTATTAGATGCACGTACGTGCGGTTTATTCTAGTTATTATATGATAGTAATTTGATTAATAAAGATGTATCAGTAAATTGTTTTATCAACAATACAGGCAAAAATAAGACAATGTATCAGATTACTAACCCATTCAGTATCAGGAAATGGAAGCCGTTGAGTTAACATCTCAATAACCGTGCATCCAAGACTCCATATATCAGCTGCAGGTCCATAAGGTTTCGTTGGTTTAACAACCTAAATTAATACAAACAAACAAAAAACAATTGATACAATGTTAAAGCATGACCAAGAAATTTAGGCTAGAATACAAATTGATGGACACAACAAAGACACGTATGATATATAATATTATATCTATATCCGCATTTAATCTCAATTTAACTATGGAATTTAATCAGAACAAAACATGATTTTCCTAGACAGCTAAAATTTCTAAAGTGGTAATGTTGAGTATTCTAGTTATGTATCCCTGCAAGCATTCATCAAAAGTGAACATATAATCTTAAGGCCGAATAACAACATAATTAAGCAAGCAATCGAAACAAAACCACTGCAATTGGTAAGAAGAACAACCATCCTTTAAGGATAGCAATCGTTAGTATAACCACACTCAACTCAAGTCTCAAACAATGAAGAATTTAGACGGAAATACAACATGATTTTCTAGACAGCTAAAGTTCATATGGTGTTATGTTGGGTATTCTAGTTGTGTATTATTGACTGCATTTTCTGCATTAAACTAAACGCACCTCTGGTGCCATCCAATACACGCTTCCTTTGCAAGACTTCAGTTCATTGAGCTTGGACATCTATAATCGTTAACGTTTTATAATCAGCATCTATAAGGACACAAAATATGATGAACTCGCAATAAATTATGGATAAAATAATTCACACCTGTTTAGCCAACCCAAAGTCGGCTACTTTCACAGTTCCATCTGCATTAATCAATATGTTGGCACACTTGATATCTCTGGAAACGGAAAAAAAAATGTTATTCACATCATCATCATCCAAAAAAAAAACTTTCGATTTCAATAGTGACATAGAATTTTAGTAGCAAGTTTTATCAGTTGTGTCACCTGTGAACTATATCTCGCTCATGTAGATAATTTAGACCCTTTAATATCTGTTTTGTGTATGCAGAAACCTGACTATCTTGAAGACGGTACTTCTGATACAGGGATACCAGAGAACCTTGAGTCACGTACTCAATGAAAATGAATAGTTTTGCATCTTTCTGCAGGAAAATATCAGTATAAAGATGGAACGTTAATTCAAGAATATTTAATAAAACACAAACAAATATCTTTGGCGTTCTGGACAAAAAATAATCCACATTGAACTGCCAATGAATCTAGTAATATTCACGACATCGGGTAATGAGGGTATGCAATATTGTCAGTTGGTGAAATCATGCAGAAGTAGGTAGATTTCCACCAGAGACTAGATAACGATATATTTGTATGCCTTGCGCTGAATATATGTTCATTTGGATAATATTTCTATTACTACGACATGCACAAGGGAAACGAAATAAATACATTTAACGAATGAAAATTTAATAACATATCAAAATGCCACACAATATATACCTTATCTGTTCCGTAATATTGAACAATGTTTTCATGCTCAAACTGACTTAAGAGTGCAATCTCCTGAAAACATAAGAATATTGGTACCAAAGAGGATAACACATAAATACACCAAAATGAATTTATTAACAGAAACTTATCCAACCTGCTCAAGTTGTGAAATGCATTGCTGTGCATTGCCACCCTGATCAAGTAAAGATACTTCTTTCACAGCAAAGAAATCTCCAGTCCTGAAAGCACGAGATGTCTAATAAGCATGTATCTCAGTACAACCTTTCAAATATGAGAATAAGTTAAACATATTGGGTTCTGACGTATATATACTCAGACTAGCAGAAAAAAGCCATATGATGTGTTCCTTGAACAGGATATACAATCTATCATGAGGTTGTGTTTGTTTGCAATAGGTTGTTCTATAATTGTTTGTTTACAATTCGAAATGCATACTTATTAACTGTTTCATAACATATTAACCATTATCAAGAACTTAAGTAAGCGTTAAAAAATGTTCAGTGTTTATTGGTAATAAATCATTAAAGAACACTTGTTGTAATAAGTACAAGATGTATCCATTCAGCAGTAGGCACAATTTTAAGTGCAAGTCTTACCACTATAAACCAATGTTGAAAGAGCATTCCACTACACAATCAAAAACTTATTGCAGATTACCCTTACTTCGTCAATCCCATTGTTATCGTACAAAGCATTAGTAAGTGCAATGTAAATTTTCACATATCAAAATAATACCTAGCAAAAAAAAAAATCACTCAGCAGTACATTGTCAATTAGGAAAAAGGAAGAAATGTGTAAACTGAATCAAAAGTTGTGATGTGCGAATCAATGCTCTACCGAAATAATTTCAACTATATAAAAATGTACCAGTTTAAAAACTCACACATTCATTGCTTCATAAAGTGTGCCAAAAGATAGTGCACTGATATGTAAAGTATTAGCAAGTGCAGTGTAAAATTTCGCATATCAAAAGGAAAAAAAAAGTGTTTTTTCACTCAGCAATGTATTATCAAAATTAGGAAAAGGGAATAAATGTGTGAACTGAATCAAAAGTTGTGATGTGCATATTAAATGCTCTATCGATATGATTTCAATTGTATAAAAATGTAATAGTTTAAAAACTCACACATTCATTGCTTCATAAACTGTGCCAAACGACCCGCTTCCAATTTGCTTCCCCTTAATCCACTCCCCTATACTCCTCTTCACCCTTCCTCTACAACTATCCAACACGGCTTCTTTTCCCTTATTTACAACATCCTTCTCCAAAGGTCTCAACTTAGCTTCCTCACCAGACGCAAACGACCTCACCAACTCCCAGACAGATTGAATATCACTCTCCTTGGGCAAAGACATGGCAGGTGGCAGCGCCAATACAGAAGAAGGCGAAGGGTCATTGGACCTAATTTTTGACGGTGCAGATTTCACCATCTCATCCTCTTGCTTTACTTCTGGCGTCACCAAACTAGGCGGCCTCGCTCCTTTAATCCCATTATTGTTACCATCAAGTCCATTACTACTGTTACTGCTACTTTCAGCCCTAATTTCAAGTTCAAGGTCGTTACTTACCGAAAGTCGAGATCTCGGAACCGAGGCCTCCGCCTTCCTCTTAGATCTGCTCGCGTCCCAAAGTTCTTGGGAAATGGCGAACTCTTCAGGGCCGGAAAGGCCGAGAGTTTTACAGAGTTCATCAAGCTCGCCCGCGCCACTTCCAGATATCCGAAAGCTGGTTTGATTCCTGTAAGTTGGAGATAGATCAAGAGATCTGGTTGCGCGCAGATGAATTTGAAGATCGTCGTAGCTGTCATCAGAGGCGGTGGAGGAGGTGGAGGGGGAGAATGAGTAGGCAGTTTCCAGTGCTCCGGCGGCTGCGTAGTCGATGTTCTTGTTGGCGTTGCGGCGGTCGAGGCGGCGCGCGGATTTCATGGCGGTCGGTGTTGACTTTTTGTTGGTGAACATCAAGCGAGAGACTGTTTTGACATTGGAATTGGAAAATTAGGGTTTGTGATGTGGAGGGAGGAGAAGAAGTGGTGGTGGAAACGCGGTGAGGTTAAGAGGACTTTTTGACTTTTGAAGAAGAAGAAGGGATGCGTCTGTTTCGAACGCACAGAAGTTAAAATGAAAAAGAAAATTATTTTGGATGTAATTTGGAAAATAGTTCGAATTTGGCGGCATGTTTTTATATGTTTTCGTACCAGTTTGTACCAACTCGTGCGCTTTTGTTTGTTCAAAGAAGCAGGCATTCAAACTAAAAAGTATACTCAATAGATAAAAGATCAACTATAGACTATTATATATTTCTTGACTTTGATTAAAATTAAGAAGCATACGCATATCAGTGGGAAATAGTTATCTTCTTGCTTTGGCTCTTTGAATGTTATTTTTTCCCACCATGCTTAATTGACAATTAGAGAAAGCAATGTTCAAGTTAAATTTATAATTATATAATAATTTAAATAGTGTGTGTTGAACGTAAAGCATATAACTATGCCAATTTGAAGGGAGATGATTTTTGCTTTTATATTAGAAAACATTATCTTAGAAAGTGATTTTATGTTAAGAAGAAGAGGTGCATGATAAACTTGTAGAAAAAATATGTTGACAATAAGTGTTAAAGCTTAAGCTCTACTTACTCAACCCGAGACTTATTTGCCTAACATCGAATCCAACCTCCTAATCTTGCTACACTATCCAATAACCTAACGTCGTCACAATGCGGTCTTCACCGTTGTTTCGCTATCACCATTACCCATATGTCATTATCTACATCATTGCTATCGCATCTCAGACCGAATTGCAAACTTTAATCACTACAACTTTAGATGCCACCAAATTTAGTCACTGCACCACAACGCCACCTCTCATTTCAACCCTAGTCGACCTTTTCTAGCAATACACCATTAGTCATCACCTAAAAACAACAACAACAACAAAAAATTGCTAATTTAAACTAACATTGTATAAACATATATGATTATATATTCATTTTAATAGTACACAAAATGCAGTCATAATTAGCATTAATGAATAATTATTGTGTTTACATTTTTAGTTCACAAAATGCTAATTATAACTAGCGTTAAAATTTCTAGTACTATATTCATTTTCACATCACAAAACATATTGGTTATATTTAGTATTCGTGGGTTAACACTCTGTGAAAAAACCACCACTGTTAGACATCGTTGCCTCCTCCGGCATCATCGACGTCGCACCTCCATCAGACATCACTATCGTACACCCACTACCATCTCCGTCGTATCTCCACCACAAATTTCGCCATCCCAAACATGAAAAAACCCTAATTCTAGACATAGTTGTCGCCACCAACCCTGTCGTTATGGCCGCCTTCACCTGCCCTTGCGTCGTCGTAGTTGCCACCACCACTTATAGTTGTCGTCACGATTTTTAAAGTGGACTTCAACCAAAAATATTCGTCCCTATGTTGAATATCTGGCAAAAGCTTGCCTATATGACCAAAATTAAAACTTAATGTCTTTAGAGCCAAATTTTTATATATAAGTTTGTCATTGTGTGTATTCTTATGTTACAAATGTTATATGACACCCTGGCTCCAGTGATCGAATTGTCAAAGGAAGTTAACCGTCCGATAACTCGGATCAAATGGCACGAAAGGAGTGATCTCTCATACACACTACTTTGGGTTAACACGGATACGTTTGAATACCTTAATGCATATGAGATATATCTTGTCTCAATGCAAAGTAATGTACATGAGTTCTAGAATTGAATAACTCACATATCACGAACACATATAAATAAACGATGACACGGGTATCAATATCACATCAAAAATGGAAAATTCAAGATCGGATGCCTTTTGAGGCGAAATATGATCGTTTGAGATCGAGTGTCGTTCAGGGCGAAATACGATCGTTCGAGATCGTATGCCGTTCGAGGCGTTAGCCAAGCCAATCCACTCGCTTTTCGAAGAGGGGGCTTGTTTTGCCTTTCTGTCTCATCTTTCTGGACGAGGTTTAGAATTATTAATGTCAAATTTCATGTTCGCCCGAGTTTTGCAATCAAATAACTCAACTAATAAAAATCAAGTTCAAATGCTGAAGGGAAAACAAATAAAAATTAAACAATGTGATGCATGCCTCTCTGGACGTGACGGAGTCATCTCAGAGCATGTCTAAGGACCGTTTGTGATCTCATGCATGTGTAAATGACTTAGCCATTTTATTATGAGGAAAGAAATTGCAAAATAATTATTACGACCGGAGTCCATGTCCTGAACTCGGCCCTTGCCATCACGATCAGTTGATAACGAGCTGCGGGCCATTCCTATTTCCATTTGATGCGGACGATGGCTGCTCTTGTTCCACCGCTGTTGTCTGTGCCATCACGTACTGCGGCAATCTGCCGTTCCTGGCGTGCTCCTCTATCACATCCTTTAAGTGCCTACAATTATTTATATTATGCCCGTTCAACTTATGGAATATGAAATATCTTTCTGATTTCCTTTCATTATTTGTAGGCTCTCTCCTCATTAGCCTCCGATAGGGGATCTGCCCCTAGTATATGTTCTAATGTTTCAGTCAATTCCGTGTAAGAGGTGAATCTCGGTTCTCTCCTTGGTTGCTTTAATCCGTCGGAGCTATCGTTAGCCTTTCGCTTTCCTTTATCTATCTTAGACCCTTCTCCAAATAGTCCTTCATCCCGAACGATATTTACTTCTTGCTTGTCGACTCGTGCGTCCTCTTACCGCAAGAACCTTTTTGCTTCATGGTAAAATTCCCCAAGATCCATCGGTGGATTCCGTACCAATGAATCCTTGAATTATGTGTTGTCAACAATTCCAGATACCATCGTCATCAAAAACATAGATGATCTGGCCAATCCACCGATGTTGTCGCGGCATTGGATCGTATTAGAAAACTCCTCAAGGACTCTTCAGCCTTTTGTTTTATTGCCGCCAGAGTCATCACGTTTTTGGGTCTCGAGATGTGAACCCTGAACTATCTCATGAACCCGTCTACTAATTCTCCCCAAGTTCTAATTGATCCATTTTCAAGCTGCCTAAACCACAGCGTAGCCAAATCTATCAAATATAGTGGGAAACACCTTACTATGACTTCTTCCGATGCCCCCAGCACCTCCATATACCTCATTATATGCATAGTTGGGTCTGACTTTCCGTCATATACTTCCAGTGTTGGTAGGTTGAATTCCGATGGATTCCTTGCATTCTTGATATTCGGAGTGAACGGACTCCGATTGACATCTTCCAAGCTCCTATTGGGCATTCCGCTTCTCATTATATGTCATATCATCTCAGCCATCCTTTCATTTTCGTCTATGGGTAATCTCTTGTTGTCATTTGCAAACTTTCCCCGTGTCCACAAAGGAATTATGTAACATACTCCTCGTGACGCACATCCGCAGCCCGATCAGTACCAAACCGTGCAGCACCATTCGTCGCCCCGCCTAGGATCGATCTAGCATGACCCTAAGGCATGCCCCCAAGTCTCGATCTATCGACGCCGATCATTCGGTAATGATCGGCATCGATCGTTCTGGAACGATCAGTACCGATCGTTACGTGTCGGTCGGGGACCGCCCTCGACAATACTACTCCATCCTACTGTCTATTAGCTTCATTTCCTTGGTCCTGATTCTGGTTTTCCTTAGCTCCTACTGCTCCAACTCCGTGATCCATATTTCCAGCGTTTTCTGCTACTCCATTTCCTTGGTTTTGTGCTCCAGCTTGTCCCATCTACCCAAGGAGATTCTAGATCATCTTCTCTTGTCTTTTTAGCATCCTTTCCTGCATAGCATCCATCATCATTTCCATCTTATCTCTGATGATGTAGACTGAGGTTTGATTAGCTCCTAAGGAAGCCTCCTGACTCCCTTCATGATGGATCCTATCTGTTATCTTTCTCCTTGTTGATGGTTTCACCGTTGCTCTAATTCCAAGTTCTCTAGTTGATTCCAAATCCGAACTCCAAATTCATGGGGCTGGCTTTCTTAGTGAAATCACCAAAAAAAATTGTGCCAAAAATGGTCACAAACATCCTGTTGTATGTGAAAGCGCCAATATCCAATATTTTAGATCCAAACAGAGAAATATAGATTCACAGATCATAAAATAGATTGTAGAAAAGTAAATGAACATGCAAGTTTTATAGTGGTTTGGGAAACTCTGACCTACGTTTACTCCAATAATCTTTTATTTATGTTGTAAGATTACAAGTACAGTTGTTTTTTGCCTTATAAAAATAATAGAGGAAGAGATAAGAAGTGATAAAGGAGAGCCACTCCAAAAGTCTCTTGCAACGAACCAAGTCCGCTGTATTTATAGGTGAAGACGTGCATGGATTGTGCTGAAATTTCGCCAGAAGAACCCCTAGATCCATACGACCTGATCCACTAATTTTCAAATCGATCGCACACCATATGAACGATCGATGCCGATTTTTCATATTAGCTCCAATAAGGGTGTGATCGTTCCTGTGGGGCCACACATGCCTCTAGTCCATGCTCCTAAAGTTTCACGCCATTCCGACTTACCATTTGTGAGATATCGATCGATCTTCGTTGTTTTGAGCAGAAAATGGATCATGGGATATCGTTTCATACTTGCTCCTTTAGGGGTGTGATTGTTCTATGAGTTCCCCATAATGTTAGCTACTTGCTCTCTAAATTTCGTGTCATTCTGACTTACCATTTGTGATATATCGCGTTTTTCGTGAAGTTGAGATCGTTCTGGCTGAAATGTTAAGATCGTTCAAGAACGATGTAGGCCGATCATTTAAGTTTATCCAAATGATATGCGATTGATATGGTAGGTTCCTTTACATAATATTTTACTATTTTCAAAGTTTCGTGTCATTCCGACTTTGCATTTGTGAGATATTGATCGATCATCATTGATTTGAATTGTTTTATGGATCGATCAAAACCGATCATTCCAACTTCATCGTGGGGCCCAGCGATCGATGGTGTGTGTCTCTCATGGCGTAATGTAGTTGTCCTCCAAATTTCACGTCGATTTCCTTTGTATATTTTGAGTTATAGATCGATCATCATCGAAAATTGCCAAAACGATCATAAAAAAACCCACTTCAGGGTTGACCCGAAGCGAGACCCAAAGAAATCACCTTTTTGACTCAAAGCAGGTGCTGAAAATTCTGATCCAGGGTTAGACTCGAGTAAAATCCAAACTTTCTCCAAACAAACATGATTCTGACTCCAGGCACGATAAACGATTGGTGCCGATCATTTTTCTCCAAGCAATCTTCAAGTAAACATGCATCCGACTCCAAGCACGATCCAACACTTCAAATTTCTACGATTGCAAGCTAACCATGCGCCGACTCTAAGCAAGTAGCAAATTTTCCAAGGTCCGACTTCAAGCAAATTACCACTGATTCGTCGGTACCGATCCATCTTCTTTTGTCCATAACTCGAGCATACAAACTCTAATCGACTTGAAATTTGGAATGTAGCCTTATGCGGCCTTCCTTGTCACACCATACTAATCGTACATTGATTAGGTCAAAAATTGGGGATCCGATCCGTTACCTAGGTGAAGTGTCAATTCCATACTTAGCCATTTTTTGAGTATTCTCCATCTGAATCCATTCAACTATCGTCCATAGTTTCAACTGTAATCGATGTCCAATCCATTCGTCTTAACCGAATCCATGGTATCCGGACTTGACTAAAAGGTGGGAAAACACGCTTTCTTATTCAAAATCACAAGATTGATTTGAATTGACAACCAAAATTATTTATTTTTAAAAAATATATGTTAAGAGGACCCCTTAGTGAATCAGTTATCTCTTCATTTTTTCCTTATTGGAACTCCCTGGTGGTTGTTTTTCTTGAAATACTATGATATCTAAAATGATTTGGTAATTAAAACCAAAGAGACTATACATTCAATGATTTCCAAAACTGCAACTAGCTTTTAGTTTCACCAATTTGAAAACACTATCCCTACGAAACAAAATTTATGTTTATAGTAAGATAAAAACATATGATTTATTAAACACTTTGTTCATAAAAATTATAACAAATTACAAATAAAAATTGTAATTTTTTTACATAATTAACGTTTAAAAATAATACTGATATTTTATAGCTAAATTCGTTTTCTTATCCAAATTTTCTGATAGGAAGAAAATCAAAATTTTCTTTCTTTCCTTACTTGAAATCAATTAATACAAAATAGAATAATTTATAAATTAGGGTTTCATATCTGAAATCAATATTATCATCCCTTTCTCTCTTTCAAAATCTCTAATATGAAGAAATAAATTCACATAAAAAGAATAATTTAAGATAATTAAAATTGAAGCACTCAAACAAATCATCCTTCCTCACAAAAGCTAATTCCTTCTTCCTTTGTTTAAGATGCACACTACGCCATAGATTGCATACTACAACACCCAAGAAGTGATGCAGGAAGTGCCAAAAAATGTTGCTGTAGGCTAAAAAAGGGCAAAGGCAACACTTTCTCGGTGATGCATATTGCTGTGTTGCCCTAGAGTCAAAGGCAACATCTTTGCGGCCCTAGGGCAACATCGGTTCTGTTGTTGCCACAGGTACCAAATTTACTAAAAAGTAGGCCCCACAATCTGGGCCCCAACAAATATTTATTCGCAGATTAAATAAATATTTGCTGAATAAAATAAATAACACGGAATTTAAATTCAAACGATATTTTATTCAAACAAATATTTATTACAATTTTGAATAGTACAAATTCAAGCTCTCATTATATATATACAATTTCAATTCCAATACAATTTTGATTACATCACAATTTTCTATTCACATTTGCACCTCACTTATAACGATCCTGACTAGGCCTTCGAAAATCGGCACTTGTACTTCACTTGTACTCAAATGTCGTAGATTCAAACGTCAAATCTGGATCGCCGGAGCTTATAACACAGTAAGTATAACAACACAGTGGAATAAAGAAATCAATGATATCGTATACAACTCCAATGAATACAATATCCAGAATGATATACAACAATGATATCAATAATACACAGCAATATCAGAGATATTGTACAATGCTACAGCGGAAATAACAATAATGGAAGAGATCACTCCAAATGATCTACAGAAGAGAATGACTCCAACAAATCCAACATCAGCTCGAACCACCATCACGTTGCACCAAGATAAGCAAGGTTAGTACTGATCTCCGATGAACTGAACTAGCTCCAACTAGTCTACTAAACCTGAATATCTGAAAAACCCAACTCTAGACTGCCCGTGTGGAAAAATTGTGGGCACCCAGAGTTTAGGAAGGGAACAATAAACTCCGAGTCAGTCGTGGGACTGGTGTGAGAAACAAAAACAGTTTATCTTTAAACAACAACAAAAGAATTTTAAACATTGAAAACCGCAATGCTTTTGGAAAATGAAACTACCATAAGACCTCCCGCCACACACACAATGCAATCGCAGAATTGGAGGAGATTTCTTCTTATGATAGTCAAACATGCTTACTACGCAAAATCATTCGATTTGATATTATTATTAGTGCATAGTGCAGAAAACATTTCGAAAGTATAATATTAATCTTAGCCAACATAGGCATTTCACACTATGCCTACTATAGCTACCATCTAAACAGTGGGGCGCCACCATAAGTAAATGGTAGGTTCTACAACTAAATCCGTACAGGGTTCGTATTGGAAATTGGATTTCCAACAAATGGTCAGGCTAAGGAACTTCCTATGCCACATGGGATCGCCTCTGGATGGACGTCCCGAGAACTAACTAGCTCTCTGCCAACACAAGGCCGGGTTACCTATGACACCAGGTAACTACTACACGAATATGCCACCCCCCGGTCCTTTGAGACCTTTATCCGAGGCGCCTCGATCAAACAACAATCACACAGTAAATGAGATTGGAGTATCCACATAGGTTAAATACCAGGGCTCCATACCTGATACCACCCTTTTCCAGAAGGAAATGACATACCCTAAAGGGAGCGACCCTCATAACCTTGCCGCATCATTCCTGTTTCGACCACTTCCGGGTTGTGAGGTCCGAAGAGGTCTCGTCCACAAAGCTACGCTTTTTCACAAAGCCGTGCTTTGATCACAAATGATCAATAAATGATCATCACACAGCAACATTCAGCATGCCACATTACCAAATTGGGAGTATATCACTGATAACTTTCAACTACATAACCTCTGAGCTCGTACGTCTCAGAGAAGGGTGTTAAGCTAAGAGAATAAATTCTCCGCCACCAACAGAAATGTATTTGAAAGAAATCAGCTTTATATCTCAAAGTGTAATATCAGACATGTAACCATACAAGTCTGTTCCGGGTTCGAACAGAACCGAAGGCACTTCCAAAGAAGCCCTTGCAATCCGGGTATTCACAATCCCAATCGGACTTCCCATCACTTAGGGAATCTCTATACCGGGGCCACTCGGTGCAGAGACAATCGATAGGTTATCCTATCGTTCTCGCAAATACCCGGTCTTCAACACCGGTCTTCAAATGCGATCCATATACGACGTATCATTATTCGGAATGGGTTATATGACACAAAGGTCCTTTCCCGGCTAAACCGAACAATGAGCGCAATATTTAAAAACATATGGATATTGGGATTTTAGTTAAGTCACAACTTATTACCCAAAAATTTTCTTCAAATGGTTTAAACACATTACCATTTTAATCTTTTTTAAACAAAAAGATTCAATTCACAAAGTTCACCCAGTTTCACAAAGATTTATTCACAGATTTTCCAAAACAATTTCCATTTCAATTGGATTAACTCATTAAATCTTTAAATCAAAGATTTAACTTATAGCTTTCAAAACAATTCCATTTCGATCTTTTATACAAAAGATACACTTTCTAATTTTTAACAAAGTTCAACAATCTTTCACAAAGGATTATTTATAACTTGGAAAACCATTTTCATTTCTATTTGAAATTCTTTTATCACAAATTGGAAATTCATTCCTTATATGAAAGATTTCATCATTTGAAAACTAGTTTCCATTTCGGAAAATCTAATTCATTTATACGAGTTAAGATCTTTGGGTTAAATTCAAATTCTCAAAACCATACTTTTAAAATGGTTTAAATTCATATAAACACATTTATAACTGGTATGGTCTTTTTAGACCATAATTTCCAAATCATTGAATTCAATTCAAAATTTTGAATTCAAATTTAATTAAATTATTTAAATTGGAATTTTACCAAGTTATTCAAAATAACTTTTATCTTAAAAATTCCTTTTCAAAGCTTAACATTTAACCCAAAACCATTTCCAAAATCAATTGAAATTAAATTTTCAATTTCAAAAACATTAAATTTAAATCATCTGTGACTTAACCGATTTCCTCGTGAAATCCATATTTGTGTGTGTAAAAGTGTGGTCCGGGGGTTTTACACAGTAGTGCAACATCATTCAATCATCACATATTCAAATACAGCAATATATTTGATAAGCGGTATAAACTATAACGCTTATCGTTTATTCACAGATCACAAATGAATAATATAAGTTCATGCAGATAAATAAATTACATCATAAATAATTAAATTACATCACAGTTCACAGCTTAAATCAAAATAATTCATATCACCAAGCATCACACATCAGGGATGTCAAATAATTCAACATTCAATAGAACCCAAACATTCATAAGTAAGATTAATTGATTAATTGAAACCAGATTAATCACTAACCCAGGTTGATTAACATTAGTTAACTACAATTCATGCAAATTAATTATCCTTTAATTATTTATTAATTAATCTTAATGAATAAATTAAATCAACTTTTAATCATTAAAGAATTTGTCTTAATAAATTAGTTACCCTTAATTTATCCTTAATTATTTAATCAATTAATTAACCCTTAATTAATTACCATTTAATTAATCTTAATTAATAAGTGGTATTCCTTTAATTACTTGATTGGTCAACTCCTAATCATAAATTAATTATAACATTAATTAATTAATCAACCTTTAATTAATTGCATTAATAAATCACTTTGATAAATTATCCTTTAATTTATCACTTTAATTGATTAACCTTTAATTAATTAATTATCTTTTAATTACCTTGATCAACAAATACTTTAAGTAATTAATTACATCATTAAATCACCCTTTGAAAATGTCTAGAAATTAACTTATGTAAAGTTACTTTTAAACATAACAATTTAAAATTTTAACTTTAACATTTTTTTTAAAACTTCGGAAAACTTGATTAAAAGCTTGTTAACATCAACATTAGAAAATTTGTTTAACAATTTCTTTGAAACTTTATTCATTTTGAAAAATTGTTAAAATCCTTCTTTTAAACTTTTAAACTTTTAAGGTTGCAAAAGAAACCCGAGCCATTTCTTAGTTTCCCCGAGCAGAACTTCGGGCTTCCCCCATACTTCATCTGCTTCGAGTTGTTCTCGCGAGAAACTCGAACACAAACCCGAGAATAGCTTCGTCTTCCCCAAAACATCTGTAATAATCGAAACCCAGTTACGATCTGACACACGTGCACGTGCACCATGCACGCCGTCCAGTTCAACTCCGATTGTCACCAAAACCCTCCGCAAGTCGACAACGACGAACTCAACCTGATCTACCACCCAGAACCATGAGCCTCCTCGTAAGTCAAAATCGAGCACATCGATCTCTACCTGGAACAGAACCAGTCACCAGAAAACCATCTCGTGCCTTCACCTCTGACCACCGGTCATCACGCCCTCACATCTAAAGCCTCGCCACTCAACCACGAACCTATCTCCCTCGGTGCGATCGAACTCGATGCACCATAGTCGATGAGATTGTCGTGTCATCTTCGTCGAACAAAACTGAAGCTTAAACCCTAGTTCATCGCCGCCAGATCACTCCGGCGATCAATAAAATCCCCGACTATTTTTCCAACGATCCCCAGACCTCTAGCCACCTCCAGCTTCAAACCCAACGTCCATCCACTACCGAATGATGAGAAATCGATGAAACTAGCAAATCTGTTCATCTCGAAAATCCCCATCATTCCCAAATTTAAAAATCATGATTTTAACATCAAAAATCATCATTCTTCACCACGAATCTGTTTATATAATTTAAATACGAAATCTTGCTACTTGATTTTTTTGATTTTAAATGATTTCCACTGTAATTTCATTTTTGAAATAAATATTCAACTTAAACACTTGAAATTATTTTTTTTAAACTTAGATCTTGATTATACAAACATATTTCATTTAAAGATTATCACCTAAATCTGTTTATATTTTGAGACATGAATTTATTCTAGTGAATCTGAGCATGTTAATACAACATAGATGTATATATACATATACACAGGCATGCACACCAATATACAGTGTAGTTCAAACTTTAATCCAGTTAAAAACATTTATGCACATCATTTTCACAACTTAACTTCAAGCATTAATCATAGATGTGAAAAATTAAACAGATTCAAGTCTAATATGTTGGTTTACTCGCCTTGATTAAGAAAGAACAGAGCTTGCTTTATTTTGAATCAGCCTGTGAAAATGCAAACTGAAGTCTTCAATTTAATCTCTGGTTTGTATTGTTGTTTTATGTTTTGGATGGTAGTTGCTTTAGATTTTTTTTCTTCTCAGTTTTAAATGGAACGAACTGATAGAAAGCTTGATATATAAAAGAAAGCAAGATATAGGTGATAATGTTATTTTGTACAAGAGGCAGGGATATTTTATTGGAATGGTGGCTGATATATTATGTATTGTGTGCTAGAGTTGCCTAGCATTAATTAACATGTACTTATACTTATTCATTATTTTCCTTTACAAGTTCAAAGATGTTTATATCTTTGTTTTCCTTTCGGCTGTACAAGTATGAAATAGAATGTTGTCTTCTGGTGTTTGGTTTGGTGGCTGAAGATATATGGCATTAATTAGTTTGTACCATATACATTTTTTTCCTCTTCGGCTGTACAAAAGTATATGGAGATGTTTGGTGGCTTGTTTTATCTTCATGTGTACATACTTATCTTCCTTTGCAACTTTTACTTATATTTGTATTTGTTTCATTCTTTTGCAAGTTTCACATATTTGTTTGTTTGTTTCTTTCAAGTCTACACTTACCCTTTTATTTGTTCATAGTTGAATGTATTCCTTTCTTTTCTTTTTCTTTAGGTAATATTTCTAAATAAATTTTCTATTTTAATTGTTGTTGTTAGATTTTAGTCAATGTGTTTACTTCATTTTTATATGTGTGTATTTCTACTTTTTATCTATTTATTTCCATAATTTATCCTTTATTCATTTCTATTTCTAACTCTAATATTATTTTTATTTTTATTTAATATTTATTGTCTTATATTTATTTTCATTTATTTCTATTTTTTTTAACTTAACCATCAATTCTAAAATAAAAATTATTTATTCTCATACTTATGTTCAATGTTTATATTGTTATAATTTATTTTCAAACCATTTATATTTAAGATTTTAAATTCAAATTCAATGTATATATATATACATATACAAATTTACTCATATATTACATATACATTCATATATACACATATATACACAATATACAATATTTTTAAATTTAAATTGATTTAATATATTTTTATTTGGATTCGGGGAAACTCGCATCACTTTAATCGATTTATTTCACAAATTTTATTCAAAAATTCAATAAATTATCAATTTAAATTTATATAAAATTTGGGGTCGTTACAAACTTTCCCCCTTAAAAGAATTTCGTCCTCGAAATTGCCAAGGAAACACGAAGATAGATGAAAAATGTTTCATCAAATCAAATTGAATATCTATTCTGCATTTGGCTTACCAAATCAGAATATCAATAATAGATACGAGAACGAATCTGTTTAACAATCCACAAAATACTCGGGTTATCCAGATCTAAGAAATATGAAGTGGCATCGGTTAGTTCGAAGGGATAACTAACCATTCGTAGAATATATTGGGACCCAAAGAATAGATAGATATATAGATACCATTTTCAAAACTTTTAGTTTAGAACTAAAGTTATACCTATCAACCATAGCAACCAATGCAACCAATTCATCCAAACAACAATTTTGGCTTATTTGGAGTTTATGTCCCATATTAATATATATCGAATCTTCTTCCTGGATCTAACAGGAACTATCAAAGAATTGAGAAGAGATGTTGAACAAAAGAGATTGATAGAGAAAAGATTACTTCCTTATTGTTACAGGGTATTGACCATTTATAGTTGTATTCCCCTGTCCCCTATCTCATCCTCTTCTTGCACTCATACTTACTATCAGTGGATCGCAAGAGAATTTACTAAGGCATTCGAACGGATATCTTAAGGATACTCATTCTAGGGTATACTTCACCCTATCTCTAATGAGTTACTTAATGTGTCATACTCCTGAGCTAAAGTTCAACCTTAGCTCTGATACCAATTATAACGATCCTGACTCGGCCTTCGAAAATCGGCACCCGTACTTCACTTGTACTCAAATGCCGTAGATTCAAACGCCAAATCTAGCTCGCTGGAGCTTATAACACAGTAAGTATAACAACACAGCGGAATAAAGAAATCAATGATATCATATACAACTCCAATGGATACAATATCCAGAAAGATATACAACAATGATATCAATAATACACAGCAATATCAGAGATATTGTACAATGCTACAGCGGAAATAACAATAATGAAAGAGATCACTCCAAATGATCTACAGAAGAGAATGACTCCAACAAATCCAACATCAGCTCGAACCACCATCACGTTGCACCAAGATAAGCAACGTCAGTCCTGATCTCCGATGAACTGAACTAGCTCCAACTAGTCTACTAAACCTGAATATCTGAAAAACCCAACTCTAGACTGCCCGTGTGGAAAAATTGTGGGCACCCAGAGTTTAGGAAGGGAACAATAAACTCCGAGTCAGTCGTGGGACTGGCGTGAGTAACAAAAACAGTTTATCTTTAAACAACAACAAAAGAATTTTAAACATTGAAAACCACAATGCTTTTGGAAAATGAAACTACCATAAGACCTACCGCCACACACACAATGCAATCGCAGAATTGGAGGAGATTTCTTCTTATGATAGTCAAACATGCTTACTACGCAAAATCATTCGATTTGATATTATTATTAGTGCATAGTGCATAAAACATTTTGAAAGTATAATATTAATCTTAGCCAGCATAGGCATTTCACACTATGCCTACTATAGCTACCATCTAAATAGTGGGGCGCCATCATAAGTAAATGGCAGGTTCTACAACTAAAACCGTACAGGGTTCGTATTGGAAATTGGATTTCCAACAAAAGGTCAGGCTAAGGAACTTCCTATGCCACATGGGATCGCCTCTGGATGGACGCCCCGAGAACTAACTAGCTCTCTGCCAACACAATTCCGAGTTACCTATGACACCAGGTAACTACTACACGAATATGCCACCCCCCGGTCCTTTGGGATCTTTATCCGTGGCACCTCGATCAAACAACAATCACACAGTAAATGAGATTGGAGTATCCACATAGGTTAAATACTAGGGCTCCATACCTGATACCACCCTTTTCCAGAAGGAAATGACATACCCTAAAGGGAGCGACCCTCATAACCTTGCCGCATCATTCCTGTTTCGACCACTTCCGGGTTGTGAGGTCCGAAGAGGTCTCGTCCACAAAGCTACGCTTTTTCACAAAGCCGTGCTTTGATCACAAATGATCAATAAATGATCATCACACAACAACATTCAGCATGCCACATTACCAAATTGGGAGTATATCACTGATAACTTTCAACTACATAACCTCCGAGCTCGTACGTCTCAGAGAAGGGTGTTAAGCTAAGAGAATAAATTCTCCGCCACCAACATAAATGTATTTGAAAGAAATCAACTTTATATCTCAAAGTGTAATATCAGACATGTAACCATACAAGTCTGTTCCGGGTTCGAACAGAACCAAAGGCACTTCCAAAGAAGCCCTTGCAATCCGGGTATTCACAATCCCGATCGGACTTCCCATCACTTAGGGAATCTCTATACCGGGGCCACTCGGTGCAGAGACAATCGATAGGTTATCCTATCGTTCTCGCAAATACCCGGTCTTCAACACCGGTCTTCAAATGCGATCCATATACGACGTATCATTATTCGAAATGGGTTATATGACACAAAGGTCCTTTCCCGGCTAAACCGAACAATGAGCGCAATATTTAAAAACATATGGATATTGGGATTTTAGTTAAGTCACAACTTATTACCCAAAACTTTTCTTCAAATGGTTTAAACACATTACCATTTTAATCTTTTTTAAACAAAAAGATTCAATTCACAAAGTTCACCCAGTTTCACAAAGATTTATTCACAGATTTTCCAAAACAATTTCCATTTCAATTGGATTAACTCATTAAATCTTTAAATCAAAGATTTAACTTATAGCTTTCAAAACAATTCCATTTCGATCTTTTATACAAAAGATACACTTTCTAATTTTAAACAAAGTTCAACAATCTTTCACAAAGGATTATTTATAACTAGCAAATCTGTTCATCTCCAGCTTCAAACCCAACGTCCATCCACTACCGAACGATGAGAAATCGATGAAACTAGCAAATCTGTTCATCTCGAAAATCCCCATCATTCCCAAATTTAAAAATCATGATTTTAACATCAAAAATCATCATTCTTCACCACGAATCTGTTTATATAATTTAAATACGAAATCTTGCTACTTGATTTTTTTGATTTTAAATGATTTCCACTGTAATTTCATTTTTGAAATAAATATTCAACTTAAACACTTGAAATTATTTTTTTAAACTTAGATCTTGATTATACAAACATATTTCATTTAAAGATTATCACCTAAATCTGTTTATATTTTGAGACATGAATTTATTCTAGTGAATCTGAGCATGTTAATACAACATAGATGTATATATACATATACACAGGCATGCACACCAATATACAGTGTAGTTCAAACTTTAATCCAGTTAAAAACATTTATGCACATCATTTTCACAACTTAACTTCAAGCATTAATCATAGATGTGAAAAATTAAACAGATTCAAGTCTAATATGTTGGTTTACTCGCCTTGATTAAGAAAGAACAGAGCTTGCTTTATTTTGAATCAGCCTGTGAAAATGCAAACTGAAGTCTTCAATTTAATCTCTGGTTTGTATTGTTGTTTTATGTTTTGGATGGTAGTTGCTTTAGATTTTTTTTCTCAGTTTTAAATGGAACGAACTGATAGAAAGCTTGATATATAAAAGAAAGCAAGATATAGGTGATAATGTTATTTTGTACAAGAGGCAGGGATATTTTATTGGAATGGTGGCTGATATATTATGTATTGTGTGCTAGAGTTGCCTAGCATTAATTAACATGTACTTATACTTATTCATTATTTTCCTTTACAAGTTCAAAGATGTTTATATCTTTGTTTTCCTTTCGGCTGTACAAGTATGAAATAGAATGTTGTCTTCTGGTGTTTGGTTTGGTGGCTGAAGATATATGGCATTAATTAGTTTGTACCATATACATTTTTTTTCTCTTCGGCTATACAAAAGTATATGGAGATGTTTGGTGGCTTGTTTTATCTTCATGTGTACATACTTATCTTCCTTTGCAACTTTTACTTATATTTGTATTTGTTTCATTCTTTTGCAAGTTTCACATATTTGTTTATTTGTTTCTTTCAAGTCTACACTTACCCTTTTATTTGTTCATGGTTGAATGTATTCCTTTCTTTTCTTTTTCTTTAGGTAATATTTCTAAATAAATTTTCTATTTTAATTGTTGTTGTTAGATTTTAGTCAATGTGTTTACTTCATTTTTATATGTGTGTATTTCAAATTTTATCTATTTATTTCCATAATTTATCCTTTATTCATTTCTATTTCTAACTCAATTATTATTATTATTTTTATTTAATATTTATTGTCTTATATTTATTTTCATTTATTTCTATTTTTTTTAACTTAACCATCAATTCTAAAATAAAAATTATTTATTCTCATACTTGTGTTCAATGTTTATATTGTTATAATTTATTTTCAAACCATTTATATTTAAGATTTTAAATTCAAATTTAATGTATATATATACATATACAAATTTACTCATATATTACATATACATTCATATATACACATATATACACAATATACAATATTTTTAAATTTAAATTGATTTAATATATTTTTATTTGGATTCGGGGAAACTCGCATCACTTTAATCGATTTATTTCACAAATTTTATTCAAAAATTCAATAAATTATCAATTTAAATTTATATAAAATTCGGGGTCGTTACAAACTACAATTCACTCTCACTCGTATTTATCTTCAACTTTATTCCAGATTGAATCCAGCATCTGAGCTATCTGCAAAAATATACACTGACGCAGCAAAATTGAAAATAAAATATTTTTGCAGTATAAAATAAAATGAGATTTTGAAAATATTATTTGCCTCAGTTATTTGGGTTGTTCGTCATCATTTAATTCTGAATTCATCATACACGAACAGCTTGTGACATGCACAGTGTATCACTGTACATGCCACAAGGCCGTGCACACCGATATACACTTGATAAATCTACAGGGACAGGTGAGCACAAGGTCAAACCCAAATTAAAAGCCGGGTTCAACTCAAGTGAAATTCAGATAACATCACGACACGAGCACAAGGTCAAACCCGAGTTTTGAAACTGGATTCAACTCAAGTACAATTTCAAAAATCAACCTGAAATGATCAAGAACCAACAAAACAGCTCAAATCAATACTCAAGTAAATACACAAACCAACAAAGGCAAGGCAATGCATTTCAATGATCAGTTCAGGTCAGTATATATGAATATGAGATCAAAGAATAGAAGGAACAACAAAAGCAATAGGTACAACAATGCACAAGATACAAGTAAAGTGGTACAGTAGTACAAAGGTCATAGGCAACCTCAAATTAGCAAAGTCCAAGCAATACATGAACAAAGTAGTTCAGGCATGCACAAGAGAGAGACAAGAAACCAGCATCACCAAACCAGTGAAATGGAACAGACCAGAGAAGCAGGCCACAAAAGTGAGTTCAAACCAAACACAACACTTGGTGGTTAAAGAATGAAACATGGATCAAAGTACTAAGCATCATATGCAAATGAGACAAGGTTACAAATCAAGCATACATATAAACAAATGCAACATGAAAACAACTCAAGATCAATGCATATGAAGCAACCAGACCCGACTGAAGTGTTCAGAGATTACAAATATACAATAGAGCACATATATGAACACACATGTATACAATGCACAGCAACTCAAATCATTACTGAAGTATCAGTCTTGTACACATGAATGCAACAGTGGACAATGCAAGTGCAGACAAGCTACATCAGCACTGACCATACAGCAAGGCCAAATACACACAACAACAAAGGCCAAGACCAGTGAATTGCAATGGTCGACCAGGCAGCAAACAAAACAATGTATCAAGACTCGAATGAACAGAGATGACACACATTGAAGTGTCATATACAAACCAGAAGTATACATGACTCAACAACATATGAATAACCAAGGCCAGAGGAGATATCATATACAAAAGTGAAGACCACATGAGCTCAATGCAACACAACATAAAATAACAAACTATAACACAAACATATGTATATGCATATTCAAGTGCATATGAACTCAGACTCGACCAAGACTACATGAACCAGACAAAATGCACATATATACACAATCCAGGCAAAGCAGGATGACCACAAACCAAACATGCATACAAACACTGTGTGTGTGTGAACAAACATTATCACAAGCCGAAGTCAACAAGGCCGGAATGATAAAAAAATCACGAAACCAACATAAGCAAATCACAAGCAGTTTCAAAATTATCAAGTGCAGTTTATCATAAACAAGATAAAGTAGCCAAAGTATTCAGAAATTCACGGAACGAGTCAAGATAAATCAACATCATCAAACCAAAACCAAAACCATGATGGCCAAGAAATCGAACCAAGTCAGAAATCAACACCGTGGGAATCAAGTCACAAATATACGAAATTGATAAAGTCGGAAAAATCATAAACATCCAAGCAATATCATACGGCCAAGCGTAAAATTATCAGACGATTTCGTATAAAATATACGAACGAAAATATAGGGGTTCGAACCCTATATAAACAAGAAACATCGTCGGCAAGTGTGTGATTCGAGTTGAAGAAAAATGAAAAGCATCAAAGAAAATCAAAATTCCTAATTCAATTTAGCATCGAATCAAAGTTATAACTTACAGAAGTACAACATACGAATCAACCACGAAGCCAACCAGGAAGCTAACAAACCCGAAAGCAAGCTAACAATTGTATAATCAAACCGAAGGCAGCAAAATCCTTTTTGATTTCACAGGAACAAAGGAGCGGCAGAAGCCCTTAATTGATTTCACGATTCCACGAAACCCTAATTGATATCACAGAAGCCAACAAGGAGGCCAAGGCCTAGCAGAGGAAAGGAGCGAAGCCTAATCGATTTCGAAAAACGGCCGAAGCCCTAAAAAATTCACTGCAGCCATTTTTGCTTCGCCAAAGAATGTACGAGAAGCCATTTTTGGGAACGGAGTACGTATTTGTTAAGTGTTTGAGTGAAACCCTTCAATATTTTGTTAACTTTTGCCGTTTTGTTTTTGCTTCCCGCGTTAAAAATTATTTCAGCCCATTTTTTTTTCAGCCCGCACTCATTTGTTATAATATTTTTATAAGTCTATAGCTACTGCAATATAATGTTGATATTTATGCTAACATCCTAAGCTAATATTGTAATAGACAAAAATCAGCATAGCTATCGTTACATTGCAGATAGCAACATCTTGTATTTTCGTTGTAATAGGCCATCTATGGCGTAGTGGCAACGCAATTCTTCATTTTCATCCCTTAATTGGAGTTTGGCAATAATTACCTTTTATTTTGTTTTTCTTTTGTTATACATATACATTTTAATGCCGTAATGATTTTTTGTTTTTTCAACTGCTTTGCATGCATATGTGATGTTGCCCCTAGTTTTTGCTGCCCCGTGCTTAACCCAATTTGCACTGGGCCAGTGCCGCATTTGCTCTTTAGTTACAACTTCCAATAACTTTAACTTTATAAAGACTTCCAAAACTTCCATAATGGTTTAGAGTTTAAGTTGGTAAGTAGTATGATACTAGGAATGGTTAATAAGTGAAGTATAAGATCTTCGTAAGTGCATATCCACAAAGATAAGAATTAAAGAAAAATGGATATAGTATTTTTGATTCAAAAGATCAACCGTGCTTAAACTAGAATCAAAATGAAAGTGTGTAGAAATTTTTAATATTAAATTTCAAAATCAAATTGGTCAACGACCACTAGCTCAAGTAGTATGTTGCTCTAACTGTCGTATTAGATATCTAGAGTGAATCCTTAAAATTGGACTTTTTTAAATAAAGTATCAATCTTATTCTTAAAAAATATTAAATAAATAGTTGAAGTCGAATCCCCGAAGAGTTCAACCATTAACGAAGAGACAAGATCGTTGGAACTCAAATTTGGATTCAAAAGTTGAAACCGACCAAAGTATATCGCCTAGCCAGGACATGTTGTCAACAGCTCTAGAATTTGAAGTGCATTTTTTGCTTCAGAATCGATTTTAAATTATTTATAGATTCTTGAAAGATCTAGATAAGTATCTATTTAACAAAACTTTTAAAATACATTGCTAACAAAACGCCTAAAGTAGATATTTTTTTCTTTTTTGAAGCATACTTGTGCATGCACACACATAAGGACATGCATCCGTGCATACGTGACTGTGTGTGTTTGTGTGTATAAGGATCAAGATCTTACTTTTTGTGAATATGCTTTCAATCACCCTCCTTTTCTATACAAAATTTATCTATGAAATTAGGTAAAATTTGCAGATGTTTTATGAATGTTGTCGTGTGTGCAGATCCCAAGTGGTAGGCTGAATCCTAGTGAGACCCAATCCTAAATATTCTAAATATTTCCGACCGGGTCAAATCTTTTTCTACCATCGGAAATGCATCAAAACTCCACAATACAAGCGCCAACCTACATTTCCTACAATTTACTCCTACAAAGATTCAAACTTTCTTTATTAAATTAACACAAATAATATCAACGGATGAATAATTATGAAAAACGTTTGGATCAACGTTTATGAAGAAACAGCTTCGAGGTCAATCAAATTAAATTCAGAGACGAAAGGGACTAAAAAGTGTTCAGCTGCAAGCAGCAGAAGAAGGATGCTTTTGGCTTACTGTCATCGACTAAGGCAGATGAATGCAGATGAAAAACTCGAAGAAAAGGAGGAAAGAAAATTAGAATGGAGGAAGTGGAAGGCTGAATATAAGGAACCGAATCATGCAAGCTCAAATGTTTAACATCGGGCCATGCTGCACATTTGCATTTTGCACTATGATATGTAGCGCACACGTTAACATTTGAAATGATTTACATCGATATTTCGATACACAAGTTTATCCTGTCCATACAACATTCAAGCATGCTCCCATTATTTTTTCTCTAAAAATTTAAAATAACGATGCGACTAGTAAACATAATGTTTATTGATATTTCAGCTTTTGATAATTTCACGGATTCACAGTAAACATGCTAAAATACAAGAGCATAGAAAATAATTTTTATAAAATAAGAAAGCAATTCCACTTCATAACCCACTAAAATATATATTAAAATAATAATTTTGCACTATTCTTTCAGTTTCACATCTATTCAACTTGAAATTGGGAAAAATTAACCGCTGGGCCTGAATTCCAGTTTTGCCCAAGGGTTATTTCGTCCAAAATGTCAAAATAAAAGGACCAAACTAACTATTATTCTTCCTAGTTCCAAAGTAGCATTACATTCTTCTAACAGATATAGAATACAGAATCAGCTGCATAAATAATTTATGAAGAAATACATTTTCAAGAATAATTAAATTTCAAAGAAGTTGGTCCAAGCCCATGCCCTAAAATACACAAACACTCTTCACTCGATCATTTCATCTGGCGATAAGTACCAGAGAACAATCATCTGCAATTTCTAGCTTCTAATGAAGATGGTGATCATCATGATACAGAAGTGGCTTTTTTAACTTCTAATATTTTAAGTTCATCACGCCATCCTTCCATTTTGGTAAGCTTTTCTAGCTGTTCTGGCTTTAAATCTGCTGGGTCTGCATTTAGTTGAGCTTCTGCTATCCTTATCTGCAGCACAAGTTTGATCTCATTAATATATATATATATATATATATATATATATATATATATATATATATATATATATATATAAAATATTCCAAGTTGGAAAGATTACAAGTTTGATCTAACAATCCTTGTATTTTTTCTAGTGACATTGACAAGAATCCAAGTCAAGTCATATTGTCCATCTATTTTCTAAATCTACAAATTGACAGACTTAACCTCTAACCACATATTAATTTAGAGCATCTCCAACAAAGGCAACTTCAGCCTTAATATTCAAGAGCTGCAAACAATATGCCTCCAACAGTGTGGATTACCCTGAATATTCAAGGTAATATTCAGGGACCAATTATGGATCCTAAATTGGTCCCAGAATAGGCGTCTAGGAACCTGAAATCTTTTATTTAATAAGATATTTATTCTCAGACACCTATTTAATAGGTGCATGAGCTCAGGCGCCTATTAAATAGGCGTATGAGAATAAATCTTTACTAAATAAACACGTAAAGTCAGACGCTTATTTAGTAGGCGTCCGACTGTTGGAGATTTTGACAATAATTCAGCACTTAATATTCAAAAGCCGAATATTAAGTGCTTAATCCGTTGGAGATGCTCTTAAAAGGCAAAGGAGTATAACAGTAAAATTGTGTTATACACAACAAATTTACCATATTATGATACTGATTCCTTTTCTTCTATAATACATCCGAGGAGGTGAATTTAATGAAATTCAGCACAATAGAAATAAATCATAGAATGCTCGAGTTTCATAACCATTCACCGGCTTCTTTTGCAAAAGCAGCACGATAGAAATAAGAAATGTTGAATACTCATGCTTCATAACCACGATGTTCTTTAGCAGAAGTGAAAATATCAATATGACTGTCTTATGTATGTCTATGTTCTAAATACAAAGATATTAACATGTTAAAAACTCGAAATCATGTTGAAAAAATTAAGAAACTGAAGATATGTCTACAATAAATTTAGTTCCTAATTTCAGGTTCCTGGATCCCTTGGATTCAAATTTGAAACAAAAAGAGAATGATAACAACACATGCTTATATTCCTTAATACTTTTAGCCTTAATCATTATCGGTTTACTTGACAAAAAGTAAAAGGTTTACATCATGTTATTTGTTTCATCTTCAAATATATGGAAACTTATTCTAGCTAGCAGGTTGAGACTGAGAATACCACACAATGGAAAAATTACCTTCTTTTTAAGTGCACGGATTCTCTTATCGATATCTTGACCTTTAGACTCGCATTTGGATGCATCAATTTGATCAGAAGAAAGGCTGCAAACTTCGGAAGTTGATGAAATGGATAAATTACTGGTTTGATTAACTACTGTTTCCACAATTTCAGATATGTGCTCTGATTTAGTATCAAGGTTCTCATTGGATTTTTGTTTAGAAATTTGGTCAGAATCTGCGTCTTTTCCACTTTGATCAGACGACGAAACAAGTGCAGCCTACAAAAACAATTTAGTTAATATTTTTAAAAATAATTACCAAGGTATTAAAAATGTAATGAAGGTGAAAATATTGGTACTTGACAAGGCAGATTATAAACTATAACTCTACTAATTAACAATTTTGTTACAAGAAATTTAACTGTGTGTGCACATATACATATGTAAATGTGTGTGTATGTGTGTATGGTTAATATCTCTGGTTTATTTTGCGAAGTAGAACAGTATAGATTTCATTGGGAAGGTGTCTTAGGTAGCTAAAACATCAAAAAAGATGGTTAACATTAGGGTAATGCAAAGAAGCTACAATACTCAATCGGTCAGTCTATAACACTCTAATATAGTTAACATGCAATTATTACAATAAACTGACATGCCTAAATTTTTTATTATTTTATTTTCTAATATCGAAAAAAAAATCAAGACTATTATTAGCATCCACAAGGAAATGCATAGAATGCTGCTCGGCATTTGAGACAAAGTAGCACCTTATTTCACACTTGGATACAAGTCAGTAAACCCTCCTGTCTATTTAATAGAAAATACTATGCAACGCTGGAAATCGACCAATAGTCTTTTCTATATATCATTCAGTTTATTGCATTGAACATAATAAATGTACAGATTCTCTTGAAAATTTTGAACTTTTCATGAAAAGATGATTTTTTTTTTAAAAAAGAATGTCGGAAAAATATACATCATTATCAGTATTGTTAGAATTATTATTATTAGTATTATTATTATCCTTCTTCTTTTTTAACAGAAAGGGGGTGGGGTGCTTTTCTTAATAAAGGAAATCAAATCTACACATATCTGAAGCTTACCTTATTTTTTATCAGAAAGACTAAAACTAGGTTCAAAGAGATTCAAGGATGTAATCAGGAAGATATTTTAGGAATTTACGAAGATATTTAATGAATTTGAGGTGTACAAAATTTGAGGTGTACAAAGACTGTTCCTTCCTCAGATACTTTGTATCAGGCAATTCCTTTTACTTCTCCAAGGTAAAGAAAACTTTCCTAAACAGTCAATTTGATTACCAAATTAAAAACTAAGGGGCTTTAAACAGAAGGTCCCTATTTCTAAGGTCCCTATTTCTGATGTTGTTACATAAAAAGTCCCTATAGCAATGTGTTTGTAAATTAGGTCCCTATTTTTCTAAATCAAAAAGAGCAAATTAGCTTGCACTTTCTTGATAGAAAGTGCAAGTTAACTTGCACTTTACAAAAAATTCAAAATTTTTAAAATTTCCAAAATGTTCAAAAAAAATTCAAAATCAGTAAGTGCAAACTAGCTTGCGCTTTTCAAAATTTTCACAAAAATTTTCAAAATCTGAAAAGTGCAAGTTGCTTTACATTTTTCGTCAGAAAAGTGCAAGGTAGCTTGCGTTTTCTATTTTTCAAAAAATAGGGACCAAATTTACATATACATTTCTACAGGGACTTTTCTTATAACAACATTAAAAACAGGGACCTGTAGCTTTTTTCTTGAAAAACTAATCATCTCTGAAATATAATGAACTGCTGCAATATGGGCAATTAAGAACTACTAACCACATAATCTCTTCCCAAAACTGAGTAATTTATTACAAATGCATTCATTTATGATCACCGGTCTGAATCAATGGAAGTTAAACTGGAAAAATACTATATTAGTAGGTATTTTGGAGTGTCGAGGCTCATAGTAACTAATATGATTACAGAAAGATTTTGTCCCTTAATCCAAAAAATCATTAATCCTGGCAGCAACTAATACACATCATAATTTTCTACTGATAATAAGACCACATTGAGACTAACTATAATTGATTAGCATGCAGCCAATAATGATGAAACATTGCTTTTAAAATACCAGTGTAAAAATTATGCATTAATTACACTGTCATCGTAAAAATATTTAATTACCATGGTAATTTAAAAAAGGCAGCAATAATTGTTTCACTATGAAACAATAATTGTTGTTAAACCGTGCTTAGTGGGCACAGGTTATTAGCAGGTATTAACGTTACATGAAATTTTTGCAATCTTGTAATTTTAATTTCGATTGTTGAAACAGGTTTGAGATCAAAATTTACCTAAACTGATAACTTCATAAGCTTCGACCTTCAAAAATCTAACTTAGACAAATGTCAAAGATGGGGATAAATTGGGTTGGTAAGATAGACTGTAGATGAATCGTTAGATTCTGGTATATAAAGTACGCTACAAACTTTGACTACCAAGGTTTTTAACAAAATTATTAGATACGTTTGGAGTTGTGTTAGAAATTCCAGTAAATAAGGAGTCATAATCTTTCTTTCATGTCTCATATTTACCTTTTTATACGATATCCGACATAAAAAATGGTCCTATCAGAAAATCTATGTTCTCTTACATATGTTGCCTATTCCAAACTTATGACTAGATTCATTTTCAAAAAGAAAAAAATATATGACTAGACTATGCTTTCAAAAGGTAAAGGTTGAGTCATACTATATAGAACGAGTTACTATTATATATATAAGGGGTCAGTAAATCTTATATTTTCAAATGACCTTTAAAAGAAAATCTAGTGTGCAAATATATGAGAATGCGTGTGTACCAAATTCAAGATATTTAATCAACAAAATGGATTACAATTTCGGTCAAACAATACACAAACTGTACACCCATTCTTGGCACCTTTAACAGCTAATGACACTAGTGAATTACGAGAGGCAAATTAGAATAAATGGTTTTTTGAGAATTTACAAAAAGTTTACTTGGTGGCAATTCAATAACTAAAGTGGAGCATGCACAAAGTAATTTTTTAAGCATCAACGAATTTAAAGTAAAAAAAATTAATAATAATAAACCTGTTGTTTCTTCTCCTTTCTCTTCTCATTTCTTTTAGCCGCCTTTGTCTTTGGTTTATTAACTGCGGCAGACTCTGCATCAAAGCCCGGAGGCACACTTGGCTGTGCCTTTTTCAGCTGCATTGCATTAGAATTCATAATAAGCCTCAATAACAAATCAGATGTCAACTTTGGAAAAAAAGAGGAAAGAAATGGGGAAAATAACTAATAAATAACTTTATTAACAAAAAATCATTACAAATGTCTTACTTAATTCCACTTTAATGCATTGAAATTTTTCCGTTGCTACAGAAAAAAACGATTGGAGATTTTTGTAGAGAATTTACTGTTGCATGAGTTTCTAAACTTATCACTCTTTCAAATCTCAAAGGTTCTGTCTGTAATGAGGAAATATCATTTTGGAACCACAAAAACTCGTATTGATCTCACATGATATTATCCCGTCTAAGATTTTCACATCTCAACCAAAATTTCCAAATCTCAACCAAGTTTGAAATCTCAATTGAGCACTCATCCAAAATCATATAACACACATATAATAGCAATGGTTCTATAATATATTTTTATCATTTCTTAACCATAAGTTATTTGAGATGGTTCAAAATGTATTAAAAATCCAAGATTTCGATTTGAAATGTAAATCTAAGTTACACTCATTTTGTATGAACAGGATATCATATGCAAAAAATAATCATCTGAGAAAGGCGAGATGCAAGATTCAAAAATTTACATTTTAGAGCTATTCAATTCTGCGTAATTAAACCGTTGCACCTTTCAAGTGCTTTATGGTGCCAAGTGAGATTGGGACAGAGTCAAATGAAGTCCAAAAGATAATCTTAATAATATCTTTTCATTGATATGCTGATACACTTCATCACATTTAGCAGCATATCTTAAGCAAATGTAGGTAAGAAGATCCTTATATAAGGAGCATTAGACAAAGTAAGAAGAAGAAAGGACACTTATTATTTTTTGGAGAATCTGTTCATTCATACTGATAAAAGAAGCAATATCTCAGGAAAATACAATTTTCAATGTCATGAATTTGCAGCAAAAAGTTGTATTGCAGGTAAACCTTTACATCTTTAAGCAATTACATGGGAAACATAGTTTCCAATCATATGAAAAATAACATGAACTTTCTTCCTCATGTAGATTAAAATCATGCTTGGCTACTCATAAGCAGTAAAACAACTTATAATTTATTTATGTACAGTCCAAAGTTTGGCAACACCTTAACGAGTAGGTATCAGATACTTAGAAACCAGTAAGTCAAAGACAACAAATTTTTGTTTACGAGTTTTAGATTGTTACAAGAAACTACTTTTAAACAGTTGCAAAGAATTTGTTCCCAAACGGACTATAATATGAAAGGACAAATTGTCTGCAGTCATACAATGATATCAACCCATGGAATCATTTTCTGTCTCAAATTCACTTGGAACACTTTTCTTTAAAAAGATTAACGTCGAAAGCATTACCGAAAACAAGAGGGTCCAACAAACAAAACAAAATCCAGGGACTTTTTAGCAGGTAAACAAAGAATAAAGAAACAAAGCTAGGGTTTAAGAGACAAAGAAAGATAAAGTACAAGGACGCCCTTGGACTGATAGATGGCAACTTCCTCCTGCGGCGTGTATCCGGCACGGATCCTGATGGGCTTCCGAAGAGTGCCGTCCGGCCGCCGTGTGGGCCCCAGTATCCTCTCTCCTTTTTCTTCCTCTTTGCTCTTAGTTAGCAGGCGATTGGTTGCTGTCGACTGCTGCTCTTCTCCCATTTCAATCTTGAATTTTTGTTATTTTATGATGATGAATATATAATTTTCTTTTCAAGAATATAAATATGTTGGCCTTCGTTGGATCCAGTTGATATATATGGCGAGAACAATATTTGTAGATTGCTACTTGCTGATATAAAAGCTGAGTATGTCGAAAGGAGCTTTTATGTGCAAGTCCGGGCTTAACCGGTTTGTGTCCAATAGTACACAGGCCCACGGAGGCCTACAAATACATCCAAATGTACTATTGGATATCCAAAGTTGCTTGACATGAGACGAGCATTATTCTTTCAAATCCGATCCCTTTAACCATTTTATTTGATTATCACTATAACCAAATTTACCCTGCGCAAATTAAGCACACATTCTTATATGGGAAAATTATTTTTACATCACCATTTCAGTGTCCATTAGTCTTTGAATTTTCAAAAATTGAAAAAACAACAAACAATGGACAAAAATGAAAATATTTGGTATTAATGAATGCGACTCGATGGGAAAAGTTTATCGGTGTTGAACCTTGGCCACAATCTCGGCTTTACTGATTGGAATTAGAGTTTTAATCAATGACATCAACTTTAGGGTTTTCGTGGCGACGACGAAAAGAGACGGGGATCGTACAGTTGGATGCAGATCATGATGTTGGGTGAGCTGCGTATACTTGGGAAACCTCATGCAATGACATGCTTGGGAGGCATAGGACTATAGGAACGTAGTGCCTCATGACTCTTAGATAGGACGAAATGGTGGACGTTGAGTCCTATTTCTTAATCATAGGTGAATTCGACATATATTGTGCCAAAGTTTCTTCATGTCGCAACATATTACTAGACTATTCACGTGGGGTGAACTCTGATCATACACTCCAGTTTACTTTGATCCCACGTCCTCCCAGTTCTCCCATCAGCCCATAAAGTTAAATGCCGACATTCGATTTATGGCATATGACATCATTGGTACACGATTGAGTCTCCCGTTCATTATCTTCCAAATGATAAGATTCCTAACATTATATCTTCCTAGTTCTTCAATTTCGTATTGCAATTATATGTCACTTAATCAAATATTATTTGCAATCTGGTATGCATCTAGATTAGATGAGTCGAGACGCTCCTATACCGCATATCAACGCATAACACTCGCTCATACTCGGATCTAGCATGAGTTGTATGTCACTCATATGCATTTTTTAAAGGAACGGATCAAGCAATTGCAAGCTCAGTTGGCAGCCTATCAGGTGGATGAGGGTTGTCCTACTCAGTTTGATGACGTAAAAGACGATAACGACGACGATGGCGGTTCCGATGGTGGATCTGGTTATGCTGATAGTGGTGCAGTTCCCTTAGGATGAAAGGTTATTTATGACATTTTGTTTATGACATCACAAGTGATTGAAGTTCTTAGTTGATACATTTGTTATTGTTTTGTATTATGTATGGACACGTATGTTTTCACATTATTGAATATATTTTTTATGATGTTATATTGACATGTGTAATGATGTTGGTATGTACAACGATGTTGATTATGTTATGATGTTTGTATAGTTTTGTATGAACGTGTATGCTTTTGCATATCAAATTACGATTGTATTATGATGTTGGAGAATTCCCTCCATTGGCATGTATGAGTATGTTGGAGTGTACAAGGTTGTTGATTATGTTGTGGTGTTGTTACACTACATGATTTTTTACATTAATACTCACTTCTAGTATTTCAAAACTCTATAATAAACATTACTTCTACAAGTTTCACCACTCAAACAACACATCTTTATTTCAATCTCAAACAATGTATTACAATACATTTCTTTACTATGACCTTTACTCGTAGAACGAACTCGCCTTCAATAACAACAAGAAGGAGTAGTAGTGGGAGACTCAACAATAATTTGTTGGCCATATGCTTACGAAGCATCAATATCTATCGTGAAATATGGTCTTGATGTTGGACATCGTTACCAAGATGTCATTTCCATTAGTGTGATTTTCACGAGTGGATCAAAGAACTTCTACCTCAACAAATTATTAACTACATAGCAGAAAAGTAATATGATTTAGCATTGTTACATAACCAAGTGAGCCTAGCGTTGGTTTAAAACTTTGAAAATGACTATTTTGGAAGAGGCGAACTCTGATGTGCTTTCCAGCAACTGTGGCAGGATAAGTTGTATTGGCATAACGACATTTGGATGGGATATTGAGCATTGTTTCTTTGGTTGTCCTCAACGACGGTGCAGGTTTAACATTTGGTTTAATGAAATGCTCCCTCAAAGAGCTATAGACTTCGTGATGAAAATAGCCGATAAGATTATGTTGCTAAGAAACCAACTTAGATTGTAACAAGCCGCCTTTTTACTACCCTTTGATTCTACGTCCAAATCGATGCACAAATCTCAAGGACCGTAAAATGTGGATCATTAAGGTAAAAATGTAAAATAGCAACTCAAAGAGCTATCTACTTTATCTATACTTTTGAACTCACAACAAAAGGAATAAAATATAATAGAACTCATAAAATAAATGTTTGAAGTAATCCCAAAATGACCATAAACGTCGTTACATAATTCTAAACAATACTATAGAATTCGTAGTTCTACATGACATAAATACTAGTATTGAAGAAATTAAGCCAGTCGGAAGTGTGTTAAATGGGTACATTTCAATTATTATTTTCCATTTTAGATCCTATGAAGTCTAAATGAATTTTAGATCATATCTAGAATATTTTAAATAAAATCTTTGTTTTATATTATTTGTTAAAAAGTGATTTTAAATTAGATATTAGTTTGTAAGTATATCAAATAAACTTGTTTATGTAAAGTGCATGTATTGCAGATAAGAAGTGTACATAGTTAATGTGGTGGTATATAAGTATTGGGATTTTGTAACATCCCTCATTCCATGACCCGAAAATAAGCACTACTGATGTTGCAGTCATCAATAGTATCCTTCTTCGGCGATAAAATGAGATTAGTTAATAGTATCGTTAACATCAGAAGTATGGGAATATGAAATTTTTTAAAATATATTTCATTAATAATTTCATATTCATTACATAATCCCAAAACGTTGCTCAGGTTCAAATAAAATATAACTATTACACAATACTCCAATTAGCGACATATGAAGATACCCTCTTGGTTGATCGGAGTTTATTACTTCACAAATACATTTCTTCCATTATATACATTCAAACAAAATGATAACAACTCAACGGACATAACTAGACTCCTATATAGCTAGCTCTGCCTCCTGCACATCTTTGGAAGCTTTATTCGTCAAATCTAAAACCTGAAAACCTTACTCTCGAACTACTTAAATGAGCACCCGTGAGTTAAAGGGGAAAATAAAATCTTTGGATCCGACAAAAAGTCTGGTGTGAATAATAATATGTCATCTTGGTAATGTCTATCTAATGAGACCATGTCGCTGAATGCAATGGGTTTCCCCTCACTGGTATCTTCTGAAAATATGTTAATCGCAATCATGCTCCTACATTTACAATGTTTAGACAAACATAAACAATTATATGCATGCATGATACATGGATAAACCTGACCAATTTGTCTCAGTCAATTAACTGTCTATCTCTACTTCACAGTTTTTTCAAGATCACTACAAACCTATATAGCTGACTCGGGTCTACTAGATATACCAAAATTCTCCAACTTACCGTTATGAGGAAATTGGACTATCCGTCCAACACAATCATCTTATTGTTATCTGGACTATTTGTCTATCTTATAGTTTTGTTAGGCTCACTATGAACCTAATGGTTTTGCAGGCCAACCAATAACCTATCTAAGTTATATATTTCTTTCTGTGCGTAAATATACTTTTAGTTTTACCCTTTGCAAAGCCCTACGCACTGGAATTGTGGACCAATATCAAATAGGGCCAACAGTTGAAGCATAGGGCGCTACCCTACACCAGTCCTGTTATATGGTTTTCTAATCTCTATTCCTCGAGTCAAAATATTCTATCACAATTTATCTATTGGTGATAAATTTTCATATAAATTCCTAAGCTAAATACCATCTTTATTTCCTTGGAAACATAATTCTTTCTAAATGATTTAACCTTTAGAATCATATTTATATCAAGGAAAATATAACCCTTCACTTTCTCAAATTATTATGCTAAAATATATGCTTCTTTAAAGAAAACTTATGATTTAATAAAACACAGCATCATATGGCTAAAATGGGTTGCTGCACCCTTTCATCTCTAAGAAATAATAAAATATTCTAATTTTATGAAGCATAAGGCCATAGGGCCGAAATCCTTCATATCCTATAATAAGGTACATAAATCATTAAACCCATGAAACATGGTCTGATGGTTTGCATAAAATATTGCTTCCAGGCTTAAAACAGGAATGGCGACATTGATGACTTTTGTCATCAATGCCTCAAAACAGTTGACATCGATTCTATAAAAATGGGCTACTATGCTGCTATACCAAGAATACCGAAATCATTTACTTACGGCATTATTGCTATAAGAAAATCAACGGCATCATATCCGCTTTATACCATTAATGTCGAAAGTAACACATATGGCATTGCTGCCTTAAAGGAATAATGTCAAAGTTAAGTTATGCAGCATCATTTCCATAATGGTTTTATCTTGAAAGGAATACTAGCGGCATTACTACTATAATATAGTCAAAGCCGAAATAAAATATGGGGCAGCATTGCCACTATATACTAATGTCGACATAGATAGATGCGGCACTGGTAAGCGGCAAAGGTAAACGACATCAATGCCACCTATCCTTAATATTAGAAGTATGTAGTTTTGAGGTCAATACTACGTGCTTTAGGTTTATGTCAGCATGGACAAGTCAAGAGGTTACTCATGTCGTTGTTAGTTTGATGCCGAGAATCCCTATAACTGCGCTTCAACCTAATTGGAATCATTCCATACCAACACAGTTGATATCGTATGCTTCCTTCTGGTTGAAGACGACATTAATAGCTGCGACATGGATGGACTTCGACATTGATTACCGATGTCATAGCAAACTTTTAATTAACATAAAACTGTTTATTTCCTATTTAAAGTAATTTCTTTTCATCCACTCTTAATTCATGTCCAATTTCTATTGATTAAGACTACACTTTATCAATTTCCTTTCCAGAAAACTGATGTAAACTAGATTTATTTTTCTCAAAGTATTTTGCAAACCATCTAACTTATATAATTATTTTAATATAATTATTAAGCCTTTTTAGCCTAATAAATTCGTATAAAATCATAAACACTTGGGAAAAATCTCCAAAAATCACTGAAAATTAGAATTAATATATTCTTTGACATATAGAAATTTCGGAACCAAAAACATTATTTAATTATTTTTAATAATTAAAATCGGAAATAAATCATTTTCGTCACTTAGAAAATTCATAAAATATTCATACTTGCTTGGAAAATTATGAAATTAAAAATCACTTCTAAGATAATGTTATAAACGTCATATCCAAATTTCTAACCATTTGAATGCCATAAACTAGGTTTTCACACTTAACCCCTATTATTTAATTCCATGATAAATCCAATAATCAATCACTCAAGCATGTAATCAACCAATCAATCATAATATGGCATAACAATAACATGTGATTTTGGTTTAATCATAAAACCGAAATAAACATACAATTTTGAGATGGAGAACTATTATTCACCTTGATTAGATAAAGAATTTGAGATTTAAGTGTTTATTTGATCCCCCTAAGCTTTTTCCTTTGATTTCCTAGTTTTTTCTCTTCTTAGATCTATAACAATGGCCGACCTCTACTTGGTTTTAGTTTGTATAAAGTGAGGTGAAGAAATGAAAATGAAAAGGTTTATGTTTAGAAATAAGGTCTTTTCCTAATTTGCCTCTCACATTATTCCTCCTCTTAATCTTATTAACTCATTAATTAAGGCATGACCTATTTAATTGTCAAGTCTCATTTTCCTTATCTCAACACATTACTTTATCTAATTTATCTAATTAAATATCCTAAATAAAGTTTCTCAAAATTAGGGGTGTTACAGACTCTCCTTCTTAAAGAATTTTATCCTTGAAATTACGATAAGGTACATAACAAAATATAACACATGTATAAAACGTACCATAAAAAAAATCAGGATAAGTGTCTCTAATCTTGTTCTCTATCTTCTAAGTACTGTCTTTCTCATTGTCACTCCACTGGACCTTCACTAGTCTGACTATATTATTTATTAACTTCTTCTCATCCTTAGTCACAATACAAACTGGTTGCTTAAAAATAGTCATGTCTGGTTCCACTACTAAGTCTTTCAATACGTCGAAGTGATAGTAGTCTCTGGATCAGGAACACGCTTCCTAAGATGAGAAACATGAAAAACATTGTGGATTTCTACCAAACTGCTCAGTAACTTTACCATATAGGCAAGTTTCCTGATCCTCTCCATAATAGGAAATGGGCGAACAAACCTAGGTGCCAATTTCCCTGACTTTCCAAATCAGATTACACCCTTCATTGGTGATACCTTGACAAAAACATAATCTCCTACTGAGAACTCTAAATACTTACGCCTCTTATCTGCATAACTTCTATAACTCGCCTAGGGTTCCTTCATTCTCGCTTGGATCAACTTAATATTTTCCATTGCTTCTCTTACCAAATCTCGACCAAGAACTAGTTTATCTTCGGTCTCTAACCAACATACTGGTGATTTGCATGGCCTTCCATACATATCTTCAAAAGGTGTCATCCCTATACTGGTCCGATAACTATTATTATAGGAGAATTCGACTAAGTGTAGATGGTCTTCCTATGATCCTAGATGGTCTTCCCATGATCCTCCAAAATCTAACACACAAGCTCTTAACAAATCTTCTAGGATTTTGTTAATTCTTTTCATTTGTCCATTTGTCCGTGGATGGTAAACAGTACTCATCTTGAGCTTGGTGCCCAAAACTTCTTATAGACTCTTCCAGATTTCGCTAGTGAATAATAAATCTCTATCATTGACTATATTACTAGGAATCTCATGCAGTCTGACAATATTCTTCATAAATAACTTTATCTAAAATAGGTGCTGTCCTTGTCGACTTAATGGGAATGAAATGTACACTCTTATTCAGTCTATCCACTATAACTCATTTCCTCTATTCGACCTTGGCAACCCATCAATGAAATCCATACATATAGAATCTCATTTCCACACTGGTATATCTAAAGGCTGAAGCAATTCACTTGGCTTCTGATGTTCGACTTTCACTTGTTGGCAATTTAGACATTGCTTTACCGATAATCCTACATCCCTTTTTGTACCTTCCCGGAAGAAACTTCTCTTCATGTCCTTGTACATCTTAGTTCCTCCAGGATGAATGGTAAACTTCGATTAGTGACACTCCATAAGAACTTCCTTTGTTAGGTCTCCCACATCTGGAACACACAATCATCCCTTCTTTCTCAACCATCCATTTTGGCCAAGATAGAAATCTTTCAAACCATCAATCTCAGCTCTACCTTCGAGTCTTCTGATTCATTCAGCTAATAATGGATCATCTCTCTATTTAGAAGCAATCCTTTCGATTATTGTCGGTTGAACTTTTAAATAAGACGACATAACAGTATGCCAACTAGAACTAGCCACTGACCTTAACTGCACACTATAAGTAGTCAATGCTCTTTCCACTCTGCTAAAATTACTAATATTGCATTTTGATGTTTTCTACTAAGTGCATCAACTATTTTGTTTCCTTTCCCTGGCATATACTCAATACTAAAATCATAAGGTACTATGAAATCTAACCACCTTTGTCGTCTCATATTCAACTCCTTCTAAGAGAATAAATATTTCAAAGGCCTGTGATTTGTAAACAACTTGAATCTTTCTCCTAAATGGTACTATCTCCATAATTTCAAAGTGAAGGGTTACTGCTGCCAACTCCAAATCATTAGTTGGATATCCAACTTCATATGGTCTAAGCTGTCGAGAAGCGTAGGAAATCACTTTACCTTTTTGCATCAACATAGATCCTAATCTTGTTCCGCACGTATCAGTATATACCACCAAATCTTGATTCCCATCCAGAATAACTAATACGGGCGCTTGGTTAATAAATGTTTTAGATTCAGGAATGCCTCCTCACATTTATTGGTCCAAACATACTTCACATTCTTCCTAATTAGTTTAGTCATCGGTACTGCTGTGCAAGAGAAATCCTTGATGAATCTCCGGTAATATCCAACTAATCCAAGAAAATTCCTTATCTCGATCACCGTCTCGGGTCTCTTCTAATAACAACCCCAATCATAGCTGGATCCATTAATAAACCTTCCTCTTAAACTACATAACCAAGAAACTTCACTTCTCTCTTCCAAAAGTGAAACTTCAAAAACTTAGCTTTCAATTAATGTTGCCTCAACGTCTCAAGCACTATCCTAAGGTGAATCTCATGACCCGGCTTATTCCTAGAATATATCAGGATATCATTTATAAATACTAACACGAATCTATCCAAATGCTCTCGGAATATCCGTTTCATCAAATCTACAAAGCAAGCAAGCGCATTAGTCAACTCAAATGGCATTACTAACCATTCATAGGAACCATATCTTGTTCGAAACGTCGTCAAAGGAATACTGTCCTCCCCCACTCTCAATTGATGGAACCCTGTCGCTAAATCCAATTAGAAAAATACTTTGGCTCCACTCAACTTATTAAATAAATCATCTATTCTTAGCAATGAATATCTATTCTTTATTATCTTATCATTTAGCTTATGATAATCGATACACATCCTTAACGACTTATTCAGTTTCTTTACGAACACCAGGCCGCTCCCCAAGGCAAACTATTTGGTGTAATGACCCTAATTTTGAGTAACATTATTTAAAACATTTAATTGGACAAATAAAATAAAATAATGTTAATAGTTAAGGGATTAAGATTTGCCATTTAATAAGCGGCCATGCCTTAATAAGTATAAGCAAGAGAATTAAAATTAAGTAAGTATGAGGAATATGATAAGGGCAATATAGGAATAGACGATGTTCTTATATCCTAAACCCTTCTTACCTTCATTCCTTATCCATTTCTAATATTCACAAACAAAACTAAAAATTAAAGGGAGCTCGGTCACCATTAAGAGGAATCAAAAGAAGATAAGCTAGGAATAAGTAGAATACTTGAAGAAATTAATCAAAGAGCAAATATAAACCTTCTTAACAACAATCCAAGGTGAATAATTAGATTTACATCTTAATTTTAATAATGATTTCGGTTTCAAAGTTAGATCTAAATTTATTTTGCAAATTATATGTCATGTTGGGTTTGTTAAATAGAAATATAAGCTTGTTGATGATTTATATGATTTCAAATGGATTTTATGATGTTTGGAGTAGAAAACCTATTAGATGACATCCAAATGAGTTGCATTTTGGATATATGACCAAAAACATTATTTTAGAAGTGGGTTTCAAGTTTCATATTTTTCTAAGTTATTGTGGATTTATTATGAATTTTCTATGAAAGAAAATAGCCAATATTGGGTTTAAAATTATTTAAAGCAATTATATAAGGATTTCGAGTCTAAAAATTAAATATGTTAGAAAACATATTAAAAATGAATTATGATGATTTTTGGGGAATTTTTCCTAAGTATTTTATTATAGTTATAAAATTATTTAAGTTAAAGGACTTAAATGTTTTATTTGTCTTATCAAGGAGAAGGGCTTATTTGTAAAACGTTTTAATTTGATAATTTCTGAATTCGGCAGCACTTTTAGAAAAGGATTTTTGATAAAGAAATCCAATTGCATTTTGACAAATAAGGCAAGTTAGTTGAAAAGAAATTACTTTAAAGGCTATAAATCAGTTTTGCTTAAATTTACTACTTCGCCACTTCCATCTACAAGCTTTCGACACCATACTCCCGCTTATGACCCAATCGAAAGCAATACATATGGTATCAACCCTGAATGTAACGACCCATAATTTTGGTCATTTAATTTTGAATATTTAATTAACTTTAATTATTGAAATATTGGTTTAAAAGCTTTAAAACTTGAATTTAGTTATAGGATTATTTAAAATCTTTGAATTGTGAATAAATATTTGAATAGTGATTTAAATATTGGAATTATGGACTTATTATTTGAATGATGATTTAAAATGAATATTAATTCTATGGATTAAATGGACTTGTTAATTGCTTTTAAATTATAAATAATAACCGTGAACTGAATTTATAAATTTATTTGCAATAATAAATGATTCAGATGAATAATCAAAAAATTTATTTTTATTTTTATGACTCGAATTTTATTGACGTATTCTTAATTTATTTTATTTGATTTTTCCATAATTTTTAATTTGGAAAATATATAAATTATCTGTTTGACATTTTATCGTCAAATAACAGTGTTTTGTGATTTTACAGAACTCAATAATCAGTGTATATTATTATTGTTCTAGAGTCATATTAGTGTTGTGAGCATGACCATATTTTTGTTTGGTCGATTCGATGTTCGTACATGAATAGAAATCTGGGCGGCGAGATACCAGAATACTTAATATACAAGTATATCAACATCCAACATTTTTTCACCTTAGCCACAATTTTGTCCCTCCCCGTACTCCATTTTATCTCAGTTTGAAAACAAGAAAGCAAAACTGATTTTTTTTCCAACTTTTGTAATCTCATGATTTACATATAGAAAAAAAATTCAAAATAAATTTCCTTGAGTTTGTGAAATTGATATCTTCAACTGGATAACATAAATCTTCAAGTCTTTGGGTTGTTGTAGTTCGCAGGGCTGATTGTATTTTTTGATAGTTTTCCATAGCGGTAGGCGCTCTAGGGCTAGCATTTGGTGGAGTTTTTGTAGTCGGGGGGACGATTAGAGAGTATGGATGGGTTTGTGCTTGCGAGGAGAGCCTGTGGCCAAAAAACTGTGGGACGTGATTCCTTGGATGTGGGCGCGACGAGGCGTACAGACGCATTCGACCTTTAGGTCGCTTTCCGCTAGCTTGAGCCGAGTGAAACTTGAAGGTGCTTATGGTGTAGAGCTCGCAAAGAGAAAGTCAATAGTGGCGGCGATGGTTTCTCTGGTGGACCGTACGAGGAGAATGAGGCAGAGCAAGTTCGGCCATGTCGATTTTGGTTACACGTAGAAGTGGGAATTTAAAATTGGGGGGAGGGGGGAAGAAGGATTTATGTTAATAGGGTAATTAAATTAGTAATTAAGTTGTTTAATTATTTAATTTATCTCACAATCTTTTGAAAGCTATAACTTCTTCATACAAGGTCCAATCGAGATGAAACTTTTTGCATTGCGCTCGTTATGATGATAGCTTCACGATGAAACTGGTTTGGTCCAATTTGGAGCAAGTTGAAAATTTGGGCTAAAATCGAACGTTGTTCGATTTTAGTCCAAAGCAAAACTCCGGTGAGTTAAAACCCACTCTTTTTGGTTAAATAGCATGTTTATAATTACTAAAATTTATTTATGCCTGTTTGGACAGTTAAATTGGCTTGTTGATTGGATTTGGTCTAGGATCATGATATAGTATCTTGAAATGCTATTAGATTGGTTGAATTTGATCTAGAATCACGATATAACATCTTGAAATGCTATTAGATTGTTTGAGTTTTAAATTTGTATTCAAACTTGTTTTAAGTAATGGATTATATATATGAGGTGATAAATTGATATTGATTTTAATTAATATAATACGTTGTTTAGAATTATAATGTAGTAAATATAAGTATACTTCCTGGTGTTATCTAATTGGCCAAATAGACATTGTTTAATAAATGCAAGGGTTTACCTTTAAATGACATTGGTTAGCAGAATAAATTCCCGTTCTGCTATTATATTAATTTGGACATTTATTTAAGTGTAAATTGATCATTAGTTATGGATTGGTTTACATATATGCTTGATTTTGTAAATACCAGCAATTTGATTTAAGAAGTTAAATGGAAGGTAATGGTAGCTTGTTAAGTACTACTGGGATTGCTGAGCCTTTACTAGATTTGGAAATTGTGGATTTGATTTACTTCTAATTTTATAAATTGGAAGAAAAATGTTTTTAATCATTTCTATATATATACAGGGAGATCTATTAATAATTAATCACAAATGTTTGTAAAAATTATTTTTGAAAGTTAATTACTATATTATCTATAGTGTTTTTAAATAAGTTATTTATTTAATGTTTTTGAAGAAAATAATTGTTTTGTTATTAGTTATTTAAAACTAGATGATTATTTCATTAAAAATATTGTTTAAGATAATTAATTTTATTTAAAAAGGGTTTTTAAAGTTATTTTATTTTATTTACCTATTGGAGATGTTTTAAAGGTTTAAGAGTTTATTTATTATATTATTGAAATGTTTTTATTCATATTTCTTTTATATTATTTAAAAATGATTAAAGCTAAGTTTATGATGTTTTAGTTTATTTATTTTACAATAAATAAATAAATTGATATAAAAGGAATTCTTTTATAAAAAGGATTTATGTAAAGGGGTTTATAAACTTGGGAAGAGAATTAAAACTGGAAAAGAAGTTAGATTCTGAATGATTATGGAAAAGAGGAATTTTATAAATGGGTTAGGAGATTTTAAAAGAGTATCTATGTAAATAAAACTTGGAGACTTATAAGGAACTCTATAAATATAGTTTGGAGATTTATAAAGAAGATATTTTAAATTAAAAAGAAGAGATAGTTATAGAAAGAAAGGATATTTCAGAATATTTATATCTTTGTTTAAAGGATGCCTGTGTTTAAATCATTTTAAATGATCTTGAAATAAGTAAATCTTTATAATTGATTGGTTAAGATACTTATACCATTTTGTAAGTATATGGGAAAGGTTCTTCGAGTTTCAGAAAGAATGATTTGAAAATATACTTATACCGCTATGATAAGTACATGGTTATATTTTCTAAGTATCGAAAATATTTAGTTTTGTGGATATACTTATTTTGTTGAGATAAGTAAATGGAAGTGATTCCCAATATTTAAAGTGATTTTTAAATTTATGATTGTGACCTCAGTGGGTTCCATGTGAAATTAAATCTATGATTGAATGTTGTATTCGATGGTTAAATAACCTACTATCGATTTGGACCCAAAAGTAACTTTGTAAATACCTAGGGCAAACACATGAGTTATATAGCACAATTATCTCCGATGATGATGTACTGTGCATATAAATATCGTTTTGTTCTCTTAGGACAATGATAAGGAAATCCGTCTACTAACGGTTAGGAGGTGATCTTCGATCTTATCTTTTTTTGTTTGTTTCCTAAAGAACCAGGGTTGAGTTTACCGGAAATTATTGAACGTTGTTTCAAAGAGACGAGGATCAGATTTGTTATCATAAAACCACTTCGATCCAACGAATTCGTTTCGAAGTGAAGACATCGTGAAGAGCATGGAATCGAAAATAGTGATGTGATGTGCAAGGGCTAATTGCTACTAATCCTGAGGGTGATTCCAAAATGGTGTAGTATGAATAGTGCCGTCGGTTTCGTTCAATCCCAGAATGGATTTGTATGGATGAATGCTATCAGCAATTGTCATTGGAGGGGAATGAGCATTCTAAGTGTAAATGTTCTTGAAAGGTAATCGTAGCCTCAAGCCTCATCAACCGGGAATGACTAAAACAGAGGAGATGCAGCAGGGGTAAGTGGGTTGCTCCCAAGTAAGGCATGATCATCCCTATTTAGAGTTGCTATTACCTCTCATTTGTGGGGCCCATTAATAGAGGGGTAATCATATTCGGTACTATCAGTAAGGGGTAGGCCGGTCCTGTGTTAGCCGGGATCCAGGCGAGGTCTCAGTGTTATTTTATCTAGAGATGCACCGTGACGGGAAGTACCCCAGTCATTGTATGGAATCCATTCTCCAATAAGCGCCTATGGACTTGATTGTATACCTATTATGCTGGAGTTTAATAATGTAACAATTTCGGCTATGATTAATAAGTAGTTTTATTTAGACACTACTATAATATCAAAGGATTTCATATGAAATGTTTTGGTTATCATAAGGTAAAAACCCTTCCGTGTTTATATGCAGCGTGGTTTTACGAGATACCTTTGTTTTCAAAAGGTTTGTATAACTTTAAAATCCAGTTGGATGTGTTTTTCTCACGCTGGTTTTCCAAACTGACTCAGATGTTATTTTATTGTAATACTCGAGTCAGACCGAGCATATTTACAAATTGCTTTGGATGCATTAGAGCTCAGGAGACGAGTTAGAGGTTTTCAAAATCGTATTCTCGTATATGTTTATTTTCCAGTGCTTTGTTATCGAAAATATTAGCAATTGTGAGGACATATTGTTATAACTATCCAGGTTGATAATTGTGATTGTCATTGTACTTTGATGGATGTATGTATATAATAGTTCTCTTTTGAAAAAAAACATTTATATTATATTATATGTTGTTCCGCTGCGAATGTGAGATTCTGTGTTGTTTGGTTTCTTTTGTCTTCTTCTTCTTTTCTTCTTTCTTCTTTCTTCTTTCTTCCCCATAACTATCCATCTTTTTGTTCAATTTGGGTTGGACATGTGTGGTTTATTGTCAGCTTGAATTGTATGGAAAAGCGGGTCGTTACACGTGGTATTAGAGCTTAGGTTGAGCGAAAACCTAGGCTTTGGTGGGGTTAACTCATTTGAGATAGGGTAAGCGAGACTCTAGGATGAGTTTGAGTGTATTATATTTATATTTATATGAGCGCGTATTTGTTAGTGATATAAAAATGTTTTATATTGTGTGGATTTATCGGTTGAGTGGTTATGAATTCTGGTCGATATAGAAGGAACAACTGTATCGATAGAGATTTCTAAACACTTAAACAAGGGAAATTGACACAGTATTGTTTTTAGATGGGTAAATGTAATAATTTTACGTAAATTACATTTTACATATAAAAAGAATAATTTTTTGAAATTATTATAGTTATATATAGTGTGTTGGTTGTTAGAAAATAATAAACATTTATTGTTTATTAGTTGTGCTCAGGTAGTTTATGAGCCTTTATTGTTTGTTAAACTAAATACGAACACCTTGTGAATTTAGGTTCACAGTTGATTATAAGGTGTTCGATGATAATATTTAGTTTAATTTTAAATTATAATAAAAGTTATCCATTATAATATATACTAAGACAATAATGGTGAAATGATCTTAGATAAGAAGCAAAATTATATGAGTTGGATTTATAAATATGGATTATAAATAAGAATTTAAAACTGAGAATTTGAGAGCTTAAATTCTGGTGTTTTGGAAATTATTTTAAAAAGCTTGGAAGAATAATAATAGTATTATTGAAAGTGTTTTGGAATAGAAATTTTCTTAAAATATGGTTAATAAATAAAAATAGACCTAAACCAAGAAATTTGAACTCAAAACCCGTACTCGGAAATTGTTTTCAAATTTTTGGGAAAAATAAAAATGGCATTATTTTGGAAGTATTGATTAATAGAAATATTGAAAAGGAATTTGGAGGAGTTAAAAAGCACTGAACTCACTTTGGTCGATGGAAAATAATTCTGATGATGACTGCTACATCATCGGTGTTTATTTTCGAGTTTCTAAAGCGAGGAATTGCTACCATGATAGAAATTGGTTATTGAATTATTTTGGGTAAAGCAAATTTGTTTAAAAATTCCCCAAAATATGATTTGATATACAAAGGAATATATGTATGTTTTTGTTATTATTTCAAAATTATTTGATATAAAAACCAGGTTTTAAATTTTGAAATTTTTAGCTATGTGATATTATAGACTCATGCATTTAACCATTTGAATAGTTGGTTGGTGTATCTCATTTCGGGATGTTGTTTGAGAAATTTTTATTTATTGAAATAAAAAGGAATCTCCGACGATTTTGGATAGTCGGGGTTTTCAAATTTGATATAGAAATCTTAAGCTAAGTGTATTGTGAAAACATAAGAAAATAAGTTTTTGTAACTTATAAATTTGAAGGGACAAAAATTTTAAAACAAGATTTAAACGTGTTAAACATTCATGTTAAGTAAAAACAAATCTATTATTGTGTGTATATATATACCCTTGGAGAATAACAGAGTATTTTGCAAATAAAAACGCGAGTTATAGAATATTAATAGACTTAAATAGTATTTCTTAAGTAAAATATTGATTCTTTGGAAGAAATAAAAATTTGGAGTAATATGTTATGAAATAACTTAGGAAAAAAATGAATTCTAGAATTAATTGAGAATATGAACTTAAGTTTTAAAGCGGATAATAAACATAAGTGTGCTTTATAAAATGCTTATAATAAACTTAAGTATGGAGGAGTTTTAAGGGGAAGTTGTGACTTTTGAAATTCATATAAAATTGAGTTTTAAATGTTGATAAATTAAGCTGTGTTTTATAAGATGTTTATAAAACTTAAGTTGTGAAACATTTGAGTTTTTAAGTAACATGTTCTAGAATGGGTTAAAATAAAAATAGTGTTTAATGAAAATATATTTATGAAATAGTTCATAAACAATTTTAGTATTAAAAGGAATATACCAAGAAATAATAAATGTGAATTAAAATAATTGGTATAGTCAAGAAAAATAAATTTGAAATTAAGCCAAGAGGTATAATTTAACTTTATTAAAGTTGAATAAAATGATTTATGATATGGTTTGTAAATGGATTTTAGTATTAAAGGAAATTCTATTGGAAAATCAAGCATGTTTAAAATTGAATGTGAATAAAAAGAAACTGGTACAATTTAGGGACCAATGGAATAAATACGTAAGTTGTACGTAGATCGTATTATTCGCATAATTGATTTTGATCCAGATTCGAGTACACGATTTCGAGGTTATTTACACCGATCCGAACAAGAATTTTTCACTCGATCCTTGACGGCGAACACTTGATATGGATTTTTGATTTGAATCCAAAGTTTTCTATCATGGTATATGGCTATGCAAGGAGAACGGCGGTTTCTAATCAAGAAACCGGATCGAAGTCCGCACTAGGGAAGTCGAGTGGACGATACTAGTTCGAAAGTGAAATTGTGTGATCGAGTGAGCGATCAGATTTGATATTGTGTATGGATGGTATATGTACATCGAACAGGTTTTAATAAATTACATATTTGACATTTGGAAATGCAAAGTTATATGGCTATGAATCATATGTTTGGATATTATCTGTAAATGAGATGTAGGTTTATGGAAGCAAAGGCTAGTTTAACGCCTTTGGTTTTATGACTTGAGTAATTTACCCGACAAATAGGTACGTGTTTATATTGTCGTTTGAATTAATGATTTTATACCCCAGATATGGGAGGCCACTTAGCTTTTGTTTTCTTTTGTTGGATTTGGGCCGTGGTGGCGATTTGTAGTTTTTCCAATCGAGCCGCGCAAATGAGACGCTGCCGAAATTTTTCATAATTTTAAGGCTTAGAAAAATTTACTATCCTTTTCAACCAATTGATTTTAAAAGTTAATGGGTTTGGAGGCATTTTTCTTTCCTTAGCAATTTCGGAGACAAAATTCTTTTAAGGGAGGTAGGAGAATGTAATAACCCAGAAATTTGGTCATTTAATTTTGAATATTTAATTAATTTTAATTATCAAAATATTGGTTTAAGGCTTTAAAACTCGAATTTAATTATAGGATTGTTTAAAATCTTTGAATTGTGAATAAATATTTGAATAGTGATTTAAATATTGGAATCGTGGACTTATTATTTGAATGATGATTTAATATGAATATTAATTCTATGGATTAAATGGACTTGTTAATTACTTTTAAATTATAAATAATAACTGTGAACTGAATTTATAAATTTATTTGCACTAATAAATGATTCAGATGAATAATCAAAAAATTTATTTTTATTTTTACGACTCGAATTTATTGACATATTCCTAATTTATTTTATTTTTCCATAATTTTTAGTTTGAAAAATATATAAATTATCCGTTTGACGTTTTATCGTCAAATAGCAGTGTTTTGTGATTTTACAGAACTCAATAACCAATGCATATTATTATTGTTCTAGAGTCGTATCAGTGTTGTGAGCACGACCATATTTTTGTTTGGTCGATTCGGGGTCCGTACGTGAATAGAAATCTGGGCGGTAAAAAACCGGAATGCTTAATATACAAGTAAGTCGACATCCAACATTTTTTCACCTCAGCCACAATTTTGTCCCTCCCCGTACTACATTTTCTCTCAGTTTGAAAACTAGAAAGCAAAATTGTTTTTTTTCCAACTTTTGTAATCTCACGATTTACATAAAGAAAAAAAATTCAAAACAAACTTCCTTGAGTTTGTGAAATTGATATCTGCAACTGGATAGCATAAATCTTCAAGTCTTTGGGTTGTTGGAGTTCGCAGGGCTGATTGTGGTGTTCGATAGCTTGTCATAGCAGTAGGCGATCTAGGGCTAGCATTTGGTGGAGTTTTTGTAGTCGGGAGGACGATTAGAGAGTACGGATGGGTTTGTGCTTGCAAGGAGAGCCTGTGGCTAAAAAACTATGGGACGCGATTCACTGGAGGTGGGCGGAACGAGGCGTATTGACGCGTTCGACCTTCAGGTCGCTTTCTGCTAGCTTGAGCCGAGTGAAACTTGAAGTTGCTTATGGTGGAGCTCGCGAAGAGAAAGTCAATGGTGGTGGTGGTGGGTTGTCTGGTGGATCGTAGGAGGAGAATGAGGCGGATTAAGTTCGGCCATTTTGATTTTGGTTATAGGTAGAAGTGGGTATTTAAAATTGGGGGGAAGAAGGATTTATGTTAATAGGGTAATTAAATTAGTAATTAAGTTGTTTAATTATTTAATTTATCTCCAAATCTTATGAAAGCTATAACTTCTTCATACAAGGTCCAATCGAGATGAAACTTTTTGCATTGCGCATGTTATGATTATAGCTTCGCGATGAAACTGGTTTGGTCCAATTTGGAGCAAGTTGAAAATTTGGGCTAAAATCGGAAGTCGTTCGATTTTAGTCTGAAGCAGAACTCTGGTGAGTTAAAACTCACTCTTTTTGGTTAATTAGCATGTTTATAATTAATAAAAATTATTTATGCATGTTTGGATTGTTGAACTGGCTGCTTGATTGGATTTGGTCTAGGATCATGATATAACATATTGAAATGCTATTAGATTGGTTGAATTTGATGTAGGATCACGATATAGCATCTTGAAATGCTATTAGGTTGTTTGAGTTTTAAATTTATATTCAAACTTGTTTTAAGTAATGGATCATATATATGAGGTGATAAATTGATATTGATTTTGATTAATATAATTATGTTGTTTAGAATTATAACGTAGTTAATGTAGGTATACTTCCTGGTGTTATCTATTTGGCCAAATAGACATTGTTTAATAAATGCAAGGGTTTACCTTTAAATGACATTGGTTAGCATAATAAATTCCCATTCTGCTATTATATTAATTTGGACATTTATTTAAGTGTAAATTGATCGTTAGTTATGGAGTGGTTTACATATATGTTTGATTTTGTAAATACCAGCAATTTGATTTAAGATGTTAAATGGAAGGTAATGGTAGCTTGTTAAGTACCACTGGGATTGCTGAGCCTTTACTAGATTTGGAAATTGTGGATTTGATTTACTTCTAATTTTATAAATTGGAAGAAAAATGTTTTTAATTATTTCTCTCTCTCTCTCTCTATATATATAAGGAGATATATTAATAATTAATTACAAATGTTTGTAAAAATTATTTTTGAAAGTTAATTACTATATTATCTATAGTGTTTTTAAATAAGTTATTTATTTAATGTTTTTGAAGAAAATAATTATTTTGTTATTAGTTATTTAAAACTAGATGATTATTTCATTAAAAATATTGTTGAAGATAATTAATTTTATTTAAAAGGTTTTTTAAAGTTATTTTATTTTATTTACCTATTGGAGATGTTTTAAAGGTTTAAGAGTTTTTTAATTTATTAATAAAATGTTTTTAGTCATGTTTCTTTTATATTATTTAAAAACGATTAAAGTTAAGTTTATGATGTTTTAGTCTATTTATTTTAAAATAAATAAATAAATTGTTATAAAAGGAATTCTTTTATAAAAAGGATTTATGTAAAGGGGTTTATAAACTTGGGAAGAGAATTAAAACTGGAAAAGAAGTTAGATTCTGAATGATTGTGGAAAAGAGGTATTTTATAAACGAGTCAGGAGATTTTAAAAGAGTATCTTTATAAATAAAACTTGGAGACTTATAAGGAACTCTATAAATAGAGTTTGGAGATTTATAAAGAAGATATTTTAAATTAAAAAGAAGAGATAGTTATAGAAAGAAAAGGTATTTCAGAATATTTATATCTTTGTTTAAAGGATACCTATGTTTAAATCATTTTAAATGACCTTGAAATAAGTAAATCTTTATAAGTGTGGTTAAGATACTTATACCATTTTGTAAGTATATGGGAAAGGTTCTTCGAGTTTCGGAAAGAATGATTTGAAAATATGCTTATACCGCTTGGATAAGTACATGGTTATATTTTATAAGTATTGAAAATATTGGTTTTGTGAATATACTTATTTTGTTGAGATGAGTATATGGAAGTGATTTCCAATATTTGAAGTGACTTTTAAATTTATGAATGTGAGGCTCAGTGGGTTCCATTGGAAATGAAATCCATGATTGAATGGTGTATTCGATAGTTAAATAAACAACTACCGAATTTGGACCCAAAAGTAACTTTGGACATATCTATAGGAAACACGTGAGTTATATGGCACAGTCATCTCCGATGGTGTTGTACCGTGCGTATAAATCTCGTTTCATTCTCTTAGGACAATGATAAGGAAATCCGTCCACTAACGGTTAGGAGGTGATCTCCGATCTTATCTTTTTTTGTTTATTTCCTAAAGAACCGGGGTTGAGTTTACCGGAAATTATCGAACGTTGTTTCATAGAGACCAGGATCAGATTTGTTATCGGAAAACCACTTCAATCCAACAAATGCATTTCAAAGTGTAGACATCGTGAAGAGCATGGAATCAAAGATGGAGATGTGAACTACAAGAGCTAATCGCTACTAATCCTGAGGGTGATTCCAAAATGGATGTAGTATGAATAGTGTCGTCGGTTTCGTTTAGTCCCATAATGGACTTGTATGGATGAATGCTATCGGCACATTGTCATTAGAGGGCAATGAGCATTCTTAGTGCAAATGTTCTTGAAAGGTAATCGTAGCCTCAAGCCTCATCAACCAGGAATGACTAAAACAAGGGAGATGTAGTAGGGCTAAGTGGGTCTCCCCTAAGTAGGGTATTATCATCCCTATCTCGAGTTGCTATTATCTCTTATTTGTATGGGGCCCATTAACGGAGGGGTAATCATATTCGGAACTATCCAGTAGGGGTAGGCTGGTCCTATCTTGGCAGGGGATCCAAGCGAGGTCCTTGGTGTTATTTATCTAGAGATGCACCATGATGGACGGTACCCCATTAGCCCAGTCATTGTATGGAATCCATTATCCAATAAGCGCCTATGGACTTGATTGTATACCTATTATGCTAGAATTTAATAATGTAACAATTTTGGCTATGATTAATAAGTAATTGTATCTAGACACTACTATAATATTAGCCGATTTCATATGAAATGTTTTAATTATCGTATGGTAAAAACCCATCCATGTTTATGTGCGGTGTGGTATTACGAGATACCTTTGTTTTCAAAAGGTTTTTGTAACTTTAAAATCCCATTGGGTGTGTTTTTCTCACGCTGGTTTTCCAGACTGACTCGGGTGTTATTTTATTATAATGCTCGGGTCAGACCAAGCATATTTACAGATTGCTTTGGATGCATTGGAGCTCAGGAGATGAGTTGGAGGTCTTTAAAATCGTATTCTCGTATATATTTATTTTCCGTTGCTTTGTTATTGAAATTATCAGCAATTGCGAGGATAGATTGTTATAACTGTCCATGCTTATAATTGTGATTTTCGTTGTACTCTGATGGATGTATGTATATAATAGTTCCCTTTTGAAAAAAAATCATTTATATTATATTATATGTTGTTCCGCTGCGAATGTGAGATTCTGTGTTGTTTTGGTTTCTTTTCTCTTCTTCTTCTCTTCTTCTTTCTTCTTTCTTCCTTATAACTATCTATCTTTCCGTTTGATTTGGGTTGGACATGTGTGGTTTATTGTCAGCTTGAATGGTTTGAAAAAGCGGGTCGTTACACTTTAGTACATAGTGGATTGGAAAAGGGCGGAAGGAACCGTGTCGTAACCAAGCTTTCAAAGAGATTGTTTTTAACTTACCTTTGTTTTTAAAAGAAGGAAGCTTTCAAACTAGTAGCTGCTTGCCTTTGTTTAGAAAAGAGCTTTTGATAGAGTTGCTGCCTTTTTGTTTTGAAACGAAGCTTTCGAAAGGATAGCCGCTTTGAACCTATTCGAAGCCCATGCTGCCGCATTCATACCTTTCAAATCCATGCATTCGAAAGGGTGCTTTTGCTTTTTTACTTTAAAGCCGCCTTCTTAATGCCTTTGAAAGGGTTTATAACCGCTTTTAAATTATTTTGGAGGCAATGGTTTCAAAAGGGGGTTTCAAAACTATCCTCTTACTTTTACTTAGGATAATGCTTTTGGAAGTGATGCTTTCGCCCCTATCCTTTATGACCCATTAGTTATATTAAATGTTGAACCCAATGGTTTTGAAAGGTATAATTTTAAATGATTTCGAAGCAATGTTTCCACAAACCTTTACTTGACCCAATGTTTTTGAAAGGTATAATATAAGAGTTTCAAAAGGTAAGATTTAAGTGTTTTAAAAGGAAGTTTCCTATGCCATCGAAAGGCAAGTTTAAATGGCTTCAAAAAAGGGAATGTCTAAGGTTTTAAGTAATGATTTCGAAAGGTCTATTTTCAACACATTCAAAAGGTATGTTTTGGCCTTTCGACCTAGAGTTTCCAAGGTTAATGTAGCTATCTTGTTTTGAAAGGGGTACTTTCAATAAATTAAAAAAGGATTGTTTATGGTTTGAACAAAGGTTTCGAAGACATTGTTTTAGCATTGTAGCCTAAAGCTTTCTAAGTTAAAAAGAGGTTTTAACTTATTGTGAAGGGATAGATCATCCGTTAAGATTTCATCAACATTATTTTATGTAAAGTATATATCATGGCATAAGTATTTTGTGTAAAGCAAAGTGTATGATTTCCTTGTTTTATAAAGGTATGATTTTAATGGTAAATCATTCGTAAAGGTTGTTTACATGGAAATGAGATTTGAATAGGGCAGTTAACCCTAAGTATATGATAGGAAATGAAATTTGCATAGGATAGATAATCCTAAGTTTATGACTTAAATTTTAGAAGACCAGGTGGGATTGGTGTAGGGTCGCGCCCTATACTTTAGCTATTATCCCTAGCTAAAATAAGTCCAAAATTCTAGTTTGTAGGGCTTTCCATAGGTGGGACTAATTTGAGGTTACACACAGAAGGGAATATACAGAGTAAACATAGGTTATTGGCGAGCCTGTAAAACCATTAGGTTCAGTTAACCCTAGAAAAAGAAAGTTAAGTGCAGTCAGCCTAATATTATGTCTAACAAAAGTTAGATTCTTGATTATGTATGGTAGGCCCGAGTCAGCCAATGCTTAATAATTAGCTAAGTAAAACCATAGTGTAGACAAATGGTCCATTGATTTCCTAATTTTTATGCATATATGTATTTGCAGTTATTGTTATAATCAGTTTGATTGCAGGATTCTGATTTGCAAAAGATATGCTTTTTAAAAGGATATTAGTGAGAGGAAACCCATTTCGCTAAGCGGCATGGTCTCACTTAATATCAGTAAATCGAGATGTAATAGTATTATTCACACCAGGCTTTATATCTAACTTGAAGTTTATGTTTTCCCCTTAAACTCTCGAGTGGTTAAAATTTAATTTGAGTAGATTGAGAGTTAAGGTTTTTTAGGTTTAGTAGGTTGGATGAATAAGCTTCCGAAGATGTGTAAGGGTAAAGTTAGTTATGTAGGGGCTATTTAATTTTATTTCTGCTATGATGTATTTATGATTGATATGTCTATCTAGTACTCTGATCATCCAAGGGGGCATCTTCATATGTCGCTTTTGGCATAATTTGTAATAATTATATTTGATCAAAACCTGAAAATTATTTTGGGATTATGTAACTGAATATGAAATATGATGTGAACTGTAATCAGAAAAGTTGTTTTTAGAATCTGTGATTTTATTTCATATTCATGTGCTTCTAATATTACAGATATCATTAACATTACCGTATTTTGTCACCGGAAGTTAATACTATAGATGACTGCAACATCTGTAATGCTTAGCTCTGAGCCTCAAGGTAAGGGATGTTACACTTGGTCTAATGAAATTCTTTTCCTTTAAGTCCACCAACTACACCTTTAACTCCTTCATCTCAGTAGGCACCATTCTTCTAGGCGGTCTACTTATAGGTTCAACTCCAGGTACAAGATCCGTTCGAAACTCAATAGCTGTTTAGCGGTAATCCTCTCACTAGCTAAAAGACATCTACAAACTCTCTAATAACAAAAACTCGATTCAACTCGTCTACCTCCTCCATTGCACCCAATAAAGCACAAACATCGAAATTCGAGCTCTTTACTGAGTATATAATTTAATCGCCACTATTAGTGTGTCTTAGTGATATTTTCCTATCTTGGAAAAATATCCTAGCATCATATTTGCTTAACCAATCCATACCCAATATAATTCCAAAGCCCACAAAATCAAACACATGCAAAATGCATGAAAATTTATGACCTAACAACTCAAACTCTAAATGGTCACATCTCATCCCAAGAGTTGCGTATCCTCCTACCGAATTCGCGACCCTTAAAGAAGTAACATGATATGATGGTTCTAAACTAAGCTTATCTACCAAACAATGAGAGATAAAAGAATGTGATACGCTTGTATTAAACAATACTCTAATAGGTATGCTATTAATCAAAAGCGTGCCTTCCATTACAGCCTTTCCCTTTTCCTCTGCTGTTGGTCTCGAGGCAGATGGTTCCAAAGCAAGCACTTTTCCTTTCTAAACCTTGCTAGTTCTCTGCACTGATTCTTGTAATGCCCTATCTAATCACATTTGATACACTTGATGTTCTTCTTTCAATGACCTTCTTTCCATCCCCAAATGACACTCGTTGGCAAAGTGCCCCTTCTTGTCACATTTGAAGCAAACAACATTATATTTTCCTTTCTTGGTAGCTTCACTCTTCTAAGATCCCTTTATCTGAAAGAACTTCCTTTTCTGACTCTAACCACTATAAGCCTTTATTGGCTTGTTATTGCTAAACAACGTAAGCATTTCTTCGTTCCTCAATGCCATCTCCACTATTACATCACAAGGGTCTCTAAGGTGCGGTAATGTTGCTCTGGCAAGCTCTGGTTTCAATCCTCTAATGAACTTCTCATTCCTCTTGATTATCATATCCACAGTGGCATATCCATATTTGGATAGCTCCTAAAATTTGGTCGCATACTCAAGCACGGACATATCATCTTGTTCCAACTCAGCAAACTTTCTAAGAAAAGCTGACTTAGCTATTTTAGACATGAATCTCTCTTCAAGTCTTCTCCTGAACTCAGCCCTAATCAAGTTCTCCCCTAGTACCCCAACAGTTACACTATTCCACTAGTACAACACCGCTCCTTGCAATTTCCTAGATGCCAATCTTCTCTTCTGCTCATTATTTAGGCTTAAATCAGAAAAAATTCTTTCACATTGCAACAGCCAATTTTCAACTTCAATAGCATCCTCCATTCTAATAAATGGCTTTCCTTCGAGTCTTGCGTAATCCTGACTCAGCACAGCATAGTTGTTGACAAGTGAAACTTTAGGATTTGCTCCCCCAACATTACCACCAACTAATCTAACTGCGACTCTAGCTTGCATCATGTTGACAAAGAACCAGTACATAACTCCCATATCTACCGGCGGTGTTCCACCACTCATATTAGCAGCTGTTTGTTGACCCAGATTCCTCCTAGTATTGGGCCTGACATTTCCATTAGTTGTGATGCTTCCTCCATCGAGATTCACTTTTCCGTTTCCTACCTCCATATCTTACTTTCCTTAAATTTGCATTTGAATATTAGTAAGGCATGGAAGAATGATCTAAGAGAGTGGGAGAATAACGACAAGATATATACTTATATATAGCAAATACAAGTACATTACTATAGCGTTATCACATACCCCAATCTCATTCTCTGATTCATTTGGATTATGTTTTCAAAACTCTTTTAAAATTCAAAATTATTTTGGTTTTACATAAACCTTTTCTTTGATACCAAGTTGTAACCTCCCTCATTCTGTGGTCTGAAAATAAGTGCTATTGATGCTGCAGTCATCAATAGTATTATTCTCCGATGATAAAATGAGATCAGTTAATAGTATCGTTAACATCAGAAGCATAAGAATATGAAATTTTTTAAAACACATTTGATTAATAATTTCCATATTCATTACATAATCCCAAAACATTGTCCAGGTTCAAATAAAATATAATTATTACAAAATACTCTAAGAGCAACATATGAAGATGTCTCCTTGGTTGATCAAAGTTTACTACTAGACTGATATAATTTCCACCATTACATACATTCAAACAAAATGATAACAACATAACGGACATAAATAGACTTCTATATAGCTAGCTCTGCCTTTTGCACATTTTCAGAAGCTTTATTTGTCAAACCTAAAACCTGGAAACCTTACTCTCAAACTACTCAAATGAGCATCCGAGAGTTAAATGGAAAAAACAAAAACTTTGGCTCAGACAAAAAGTCTGGTGTGGATAATAATATGCCATCTCGGTAATGATATCTAGTAAGACCACACCGTTGAGCGGAACGAGTTTCCCCCTCACTAGTATCTTCTAAAAATATGTCAATCACAATCATGATCCTACATTCACAGTGGCTAAACAAGCATAAACAATTATATGCATGCATGCTTCATGGGTAAACTTAACCAATCTATCTCAATCAATAGACTGTTTATCTCTACTTCATAGTTTTCCTAGGGTCACTACAAACCTATATGGCTGATTTGGGCCTACCAGATAAACCAAAATTCTCCAACTTACCGTTAGGAGGAAACTGGACTGTCCATCCAACATAATCACCTTATTGTTATCCTGACTATCTGTCTATCTCATAGTTTTGCTATGCTTGTTATGAACCTAATGATTCTGCAAGCCAACCAATAACTTATCTATGTTATATATTCCTTTCTGTGCATAACCTACTTTTAATTTTACCCTTAACAAAGCCTACGCACTAGAATTGAAGACCAATATCAACTAGGTGATTGAAGCAAAGGGGCTACTTATACCAGTTTCATAATTTGGTATTCTATTCTCTATTCCTTAAGTGAAAATATCCTATCATAATTTATCTAATGGTGATAAATTTTCATATAAATTCCTAGGCTAAATACCATCTTTATTTCCTTGAAATCATAATTCTTTATAAATGATTTAACCTTTAAAATCATATTTATATCAAGGAAAATATAATCCTTCACTTTATCAAAATTTATGCCAAAATATATGCTTCTTTAAGGAAAACTTATGATTTAATAAACATGGCATTATATGGCCGAAATGTGTTGCCGCACCCCTTCATCTCTAAGTATAATAAAATATTCTTTTTTTATAAAGCATAAGGCCATACGGTCGAAATCCTTTATATCATAATAGCGCACACATAGGTCATCAAACCGATGAAACATAGTCTTGGTTTACACAAAATATAGCTTTTAGCTTAAAACAGGAATGGCGACTTTGATGACTTTTATCATCGACGCCTCAAAACAGTTGCATCGATTTTATAAAACTGGGCTACTATGCCGCTATACAAAGAATACTAAAATCATTTACTTATGGCTTTATTGGCATAAGAAAATCAGCGACATTATATCCGCTTTATACTATTGATGTCGAAAGTAACATATGTGGCATTATTGCTTTAAAGGAATAATGTCGAAGTTAAGTTATGTGGCATCATTGCCATATTACTTTTATCTCGAAAGTATACTAGCGGCACTACTACCATAATATAGTTAAAGCCGAAATAAATTATGCGGCTTCATTGCCACTATATACTAATGTCGGCATAGATAGATGCAGCATTCGTAAGCGACAAAGATAAACGGCATTAATGCCACGTATCCTTAATATCAGAAGTATGTAGTTGCGAGGTCAATGCCACATGCTTTAATTTTATATTAGTATTGGTAAGTCGTGAGATTACTCATGTTGTTGTTAGTTTAAGGCCGAGAATCCCTATAATTACGCTTCAACCTGATAGGAATCATTCCATACCAACACAATTAATATCATATGCTTACCTTCTGGTCGAAGACGACATTGATAGCTGCGACATGGATGGACTTCGACATTGATTACCGGCGTCATGACAAACTTTAATTAACATAAAAACAGTTTATTTCCTATTTAAACTAATTTATTTTCACCTACTCTTAATCAATGTCCAATTTCTATTGGTTAAGACTACACTTTATCAGTTTCCTTTTCAGATAATTACTGTAAACCAGATTTATCATTCCTAAAGTATTTTGCAAACCATTTAACTTATATAATTATTTTAATATAATTCTTAAGCCTTTCTAGTCTAATAAATTCATATAAAATCATAAACGCTTGGAAACAGTCCCTAAAAATCACTGAAAATCAGAATTAATATATTCTTTAACATATAAATTTTTGGGACCAAAAACATTATTTAATTATTTTTAATAATTACAACCCAAAATAAATCCATTTCCTCACTTAGAAAATTCATAAACTATTCATACTTGCTTGGAAAATTATGAAATTAAAAACTCGCTTCTAAAATATTGTTATAAACGCCATATCCAAATTTCAAGCCATGTCATAAACTAGGTTTTCACACTTAAACCCTATTATTTTAATTCCACAATAAATCTAATAATCAATAATTCAAGCATATAATCAACAAATTAATCATAATATGGCATAACAATAACATATGATTTAGGTCTAATCATAAAACTGAAATAAACATACAATTGTGAGATGGATAACTAATATTCACCTTGATTAGATTAAGAGTATGAGATTTAAATGTTGATTTATCCCCCTAAGCTTTATCCTTTGGTTTCCTAGCCTTTTCTCTTCTTAGATCACTAACAATGGCCGACCTCTATTTGGTTTTAGTTTGTACGAAGTGAGTGTGAGTGTGGAAATGAAAATGGAAGGGTTTATGTTTAAAAAATAATGACTTTTTCTATATTACCTTCCACAATATTCCTTCTCTTATTTAAGTTATAATCAATTTTATTAACTCATTAATTAAGGCATGATCTATTTAATTGTCAAATCTCAACACATTATTTTATCTATTTTATCTAATTAAATATCCTAAATAATGATACTCAAAATTAAGGGTGTTACAGATTTACACTATAGCGAACTCATTCTCCTTTACATAGGCCTTTGTTGTCCAAGATTTTGGTTTAAAATTTTATATATAATAATAGGTAAATAAATATAGTGAATATATATATATATATATGTGTGTGTGTGTGTGGGGGGGGGGGGGTGTATTAAGATTAGATTTAACAATTATGTTTTGAAATCTAAAATTAACATTAATGAATTTAATTTAAATTATAGAAGTGGTAGAGATAATTTTACCGTTTCACGCTAAATTTCATTTTATGAATTTAAGTTAAATTAGCACAAAAACACACACACACACACACATACATATATCCAGATATATAAATAATTGCAACTGATGCTTTAAATTAGAAGCAAATCATGTGTGAAAAGTGTAATTTATTATGTATGTATATTAAAGTTAACAATTTAAATCAAACTATTAATTTAGATAGGAAACAAAGGATTTATTTTTTTACACAAAACTTCAAATATATGAAAGAAACAAAAGATTTTGGATTTTACACAAAAGTCCATTCTTGAATTATAGATTTTAAAAAACATTTATTCTTATGTATACAATATTCAAAACATCAACCATATAACATAAGAAATCAATTTTAAAGAAAGATTAAACAATTAAAATATGCAGTTTATTTGTATTTGTGTATGCAAGTGATATAAAATTATAAGGTGGTTTTCAAATCAAAGTTAGTTTTCTAAATGGAAGATTCCAAAACAAAAGAATAAAAAGGAATCAGACAACTTAAACACATGTAAATTCATGGTAAATGCATTTAGATCTAAGTTATACAGAGTAACGACAAATAATCAAATAAGACGGAAAATCTCAATTATATCAATCATGAAGAAAATATAGTAAATGGAGCTATAAAACAAAAGTGAATCTGAATCTAATCAACATAATAAATATACTATTGATTGAGATGGACAAAAGGAATTTGAATTACATATTGCAAGATGAACAATCAAATAAATGAGATGAGGCATACAGAGTCTAAAAGCACAAGAAAAAGAGAAGCATATTAATAATCAAATCAGAATAATACCTTAGCATGTAGCCAATAGTTGCACCTTGAATAATAAATCGATGCTCCAAGATTCAATTGAATCAATCTTTGGATCTTGTAAAACTCGAGAGACAACAACCACCTTTTATTTTGATTTTTGGAATTTTTTCTTCCATAGTACCATAGAATTTTGCCTATGAAAGAGCGGAGAGAAGAGAAAAGGAAAATAATAATTTGTTTGAAGGAATTCTAGAATGAATGAAAGAGAATTTGTTTTAAAGGAAACGTTGTAACATTTCAATTCCCTCCATTAAACATTCCATATTTAATTCCTCGTTAAATCTCATCAAATCCTCTCGCCCCACTTCATTTTTTAGCCGAAAAAATAGAACTAAACAAAAAATGGAAAAAAGTAATTTCATAAAGGGTATTTGTACGTCAAGTCCCTCCCATATAATTTTATTATACAAAATACCCTCCCTTATAATTTTATGTAAATGAGGTCTTTGGCCGCATATTTCCTTTGCAACCAGTTGGTATTCTTACATTCATGTTAATATTTCGCATATTATTTGATTTCACAATTTAAAATGCAATAATTTTTTGTACAAATCTATATCAACTAATCGTTTTCACCATTAAATCACAAAATTTATCATCTTTTAAATGGTATGCGTTATGCATACGTAAATATCTAGTCGTTGAATTTTTTTGAAAAATTGTAACTCTTCCTTATAAATAACATATTTAAAACCGCATCATTGAAAATGCCGCTACAATTACATCATTCAGATCACAAGGTTCAAAATAATAAATATGTAGAATTATAACTGTTGGAATTGGGCTAGCCCGTAGTGGAAGTTATGGGTGAATTTTAATTTTTTTATATCCTATTGGATCTTTTTTGGGCCTACGAAGTCTACTTTATTTAGAACTTTTTTAAATTTTATTTAAATTAAATCATTTATTTTATTTAAATTTGTAAACCGATATAGTTTTATTTAATTTATATTATGATGTATATATGTGTGTATTACACACGTGTGTGTGTAACATATCAATCCATGCAACGTATAATTTGCCCGTGTATAAATGATGGGATTTACATCGCAATGGACATGTTAGCTCATCCAATATGCAAAATCCAAATATATGTATGTATAAATATATACTATTATTTGTATGTAAATATTATAAATATATATATAGTTTTACATAAACATATATATATATATATCTATATAATTATATGAACACAATATTAATATTGTATATACATATTATATAATAGACTTATTTAAATATAAATAAATTTTTTATAAATATAATTTTTTATTAAAAATTGTGAGTAATACACATATTTATGCATAAACATATTAATAAATACATTTTTATGTTAAATATTTTTATATATCAATTTATGCATAATAATCTCTTTACATATATATTAAAAAAATACTCAAAAATATTTTTGATAAATATAACAGACTTAGTCTTTCACACGGCCCAATAGATATAATTTTATTTTTATTTTTAATAATATATATATATATATTTGTTTAAATATCCATGTAGAAAATACTAAAACATTAATTAAAAAATAAATTTCGAATTTTTATTTCAAAATTTAAATTTCTAGCAAATCCTAAAAAATATTTTATGCTTTGAAATTTTTTATTTCCAATTTTTCGGTTTAAAATTTAGTTTTAAAATGATTATTCTACTTTCGCCTACAATATGAAAATTAATTAAAAATAAAAAAAATTATTTTTTTCCAAGACTTTCTTTTTTGCTAAAATTATTTTATAAAATATAAGATATAATTTTCATAATATATTTCAATTAATATAATTTATTTATGTAATAAATTGATATAAATCATAGCTAAATAATAATAAAGTACATATAAAAATATTTTATAATTACCGAAAACAACCCTAATTATTTACATATAAACTTATATGATCACTTTTGATTAAAGTATGATGTTGTAATTAATTATAAACTATATATATATATATATTTAAATATTTTATTAATTGAATAAAATTAAAAAATGCGTTTTTGTAATTATAGATCCATGCTGACTTAAGACATATTAGATACCAAAAAAACATTTCTTTTTTAATTTATGTATACATATAACCAAACTAGTTTGTGATAATATCAGTGCATATCAAAATCGTCGCCTAACTAACAATCTAAAATACATGTATATAATAAAACATAATAATTGAGCTAAATAATTGAATTATAATCAGAAATGTACCTAACTCCCAATGCCTTGAAGTATAGTTTGAAATAATGATATCTACCCCTTGAAACAGTTTTCGATTCAACAAGGTGCCAGTCCTTGAACCGTTGACCACCGGCTATCGTATAGAACCTGATTTGATTTGATTTGAGCTTGAATTAATGGAGGATGGAGGAGGTTGATTTCGGCCAGAAATAAGAAGGTTTGGAGGCAAGCAAACGTCACTAATAGGTGTGGGTTGAGATGTTTATATAGAGGAAGAAAGGGAGAGAAGTTAGAATCTTAACCTTTGCAAATTCTCCCTGCCTTATCTATATTAGTCTAGCCCACCAACAAGCCATCTTATGGCCACACCTACTTTCCCCTATCATAGTCTAACCAACTAGCCATCATATGGGCCTCAAACCATTTAAAGCCCAAATAAACTATTTTGCATTTAAATCCAATTTAAACATGTATCGATATCTCATATCTATTAATATATTTATAACTATTATAAATATATTTAATAATATTTGTTCATCAAATCGAAGTCGAAATCAAATCAAAATTTATAATTAATATTTCATAAACATTAATTGATTTAATTAATTTATAATAGTTACAAATTAATTAGATCATTTAGTCAAAGGAGAATTCATCGTTTTCGTTGTGTGACTCGTCAGGTGTAAAATTGGTCAGCGATAATATCAAACTATTCGAATATTAACATTCACACATCACTTAGCAGGTGTGTGACATTTTGGCCAAATTCATTGCTTACTTAGTTTCGGTAAAATCCAATTTTACTTTATTAAGTGTTACCCTGTCGTGACTATTATTTACACCAATTCACTTCGACAAAACTCTATCACTTTTAAATTTTGGAATTTAGCAATGGTCAAAACTCCAATATCGTTCATATTCAACTCTATATCCAACTACAAAGTCTTTAGTTCAATAATAACAATTATTATTAACCGAACTGCTCTAGCCAGAGACTTTGACTTTGAGTTGACTTGAGTTGACCGTGATACTAACCCCATATAACTAAGGAGACGAATCCTTTCTTGAATAGTGCTTCACTTCCACTACTTCCACTCGACCCAAATATATTCACTCAACGGACGTCGTACCATGATTTGATTATAGTTAAAGCGGAGCTTTCATATTGAAGATCATTAGAATTCTCAAGTCGAGAGAACTATGTAAATTAGTCACATCGATATTTTCTAATTGACCTTAGTTATACTAATCAATAGAAAACTATCGTGTGAGTCATTCCATAGTTATCCCATAACTATGAGTACGTAACCCCTTGGTGCTCCCTACAGTTATGAGTAATACGCTGTCCAACATTTAGAGAGCGTTGCATACTCTAGCCTCAACAGATACATCAGTATCCAGTCTTGATGCATCTTGACTAGGAACATTTAAAATAGTGTATTTATTTTCATTGTGATAAATTACTCACAGTTACAATACTTTGTAACTGCTATCATAAAACATACCATTTATGGATTTTCTATTAAATATACTTTTAATTAATTAATATAACACATTATATCAAGTATATAATAGAAATAAAACACCTTTTATTTCGAACAAGGTTGGTTATCGAGTTAGATATATGTATCAAAAAACATAATTGACCCTAGGGCATAACCCCAGCTCTGTCAATCTCCCACTTGCACTTGGGATCAATTACGGTATCTTATTCCAACTTCTCCAATCGGCTTTCTTAAAACCAATCGGGCTAATCACTTAGTGAACGAGTGTGCTATTATGCTTTATTATCTACCATGTTTGTCAACTCTCCCCAAAGGTTAGTTAACTGTTTTATCATGCGGTTCGGAGTATGTCTTTCGACTTCTAGTGAGCTTTAAGTCCTATTACGAACTATATTGTGAAATTGTTATTATATAACAATGTTATTGGATTCTTAACATTTGAAATTTTCCTCATCTCAGTTATAAATTTGTGCATTTATATTTATATACATTATTTTTATTGCAGCGCTATTCAAGGCGATATACTTAGCCTTATTCATTGAATCAGCCACAGTCTTTAATTTGGAACATTGCCAACTTAAAGATTTTTAACTAATTTTTAACTTGAATTTATTATTGACATATTATGCTCATATCATCTATGAAAGTTTGAGTTCGAACACACTTTCTTAAGAAGTTTGTTGTTTCCATAAAAAAATTCTAGTATTTCATAAATACACGAGAACACCTCAAACAACCATTTAGTGGTATCAATTTGGATTTGATATTTGCTTCATGCATCAAATACATAAACAACTCACGATATCATAGTTAACACAACATGTATGATAATCCCTATTGCCAATGCATAAGGAAGCCATCTTATATGTTCCGCATTAAATATTTTAATACGGTGTCTTTGCATATCGTTTGGGACAATCCCAATATCTTTTATACTCACTATAAAAGACATCATTTACAAATCCAACATCAAGTATTAACACAACCAAAGCTGTTTTTGACATAAGTACATCGTCAACAATCAGTAGTCTGTTGTTTACATATGATTTAGAAATATCTATGTACCTTTTAACATTCTTTCTTATGAAAACACGATTTCTTCTATACCTTAACTGATAATCAAAGTATTTGATACATCTATCAAAACACTTGTTCAACTTTGATGCTTTTCATAATGATATTTCCGTATCCGTTCTCGGATCGTATTCGAAATAACCCACAAATTCAATATCGCTCCCACTGACTTTGAGATTCTACGGTTATTATATGAAAATAGTTTACTCTGAATCATTGAATTTTCTATTTTACCCCATATATACCAAAACATAAAATCATACCATGTAATAATTTTGCAAGTAAAATCTGAGCCAACTTGAGAACATCGAACGGTGAATCCGTTACGTTAATTTTAATAATTGAAATTCATGGTATTATTCTTATCAATGTGGTTCACTATATTCCAACTGCATTTGTCTTTCTCTTAAAGACATATTTGCAGGCAATGGATCATATCCCTTCGGATACAACTATCAAAATCATATTTTAATAATGTACTTAGAATCTATTTTAGATTTGTGCATCGTACCATATCATAGAGTCAATACTCATAATGATTTAATTAAACAATCGAAGATTATTCATTCTTGACATTGATAAGAAACTTATAGTTTCTCTTTAACGTACAAGAATACTTGTAACAACCTACCATGAAAAGGGCCTAATTTTCGATCCAAAAAATCCCATCGAACATTAAACCCATTACAAAGCTGGTTGTTGGTTGATAAAAATAATAAATAGAGCTATCTACTAATGCTATCAAAATCTCACAACGGAAAGGATAAATATAATGTGAATATTAGGCTCAGATCCCTAATAAGTTTCAAAATACACAAAAACCCCAGTAAAAAAAAGTACGTAAATTAGGTCCCTGGAATTAAGTCACTAAGTAATTGCATACAATTATGCAATTATTCACCGAACAATTGCAGACATTTATGCAATTATATCCAAAAGTTGCATAAATTTATGCAATTTTTTTGGTGAATAATTATGGAAATTTCCGCAATTTTTTTGGTGAATAATAGCGGAATTTTACGCAATTTTTTGAAAAAATTGCGTAAATTACCGCAATTTTTTATTGAAAAATTGCAGAAATTTCCGTAATTTTTCAGTGAATAATTACGGAAATGTCTGCAATTTTTTGATATAATTGCATAAATGTCCGCAATTATCCACTGAATAATTGCATAAGTGTATGCCATTATTCAGTAACTTAATTCTAGGGACCAAATTTACAAACTTTTTTTTACTGGGGATTTTGTGTATTTTGAAACTTGTTAGGGACCTGTGCCAAACTGTCCTAAATATAATATCAGATACGGTACCCACTTAATAAAAATTCTAGTTTCATAACAAAACATAACATCTCAATATCCGTAGTACAATATCTCGTAATACAATAATATCATGTCTGAAATGGATACATTAAAATATATATAAAAACATAAGTAGGTAGATAATTGCCACAAGACTCTGCCTCCATCTCCCTCTCCTAGATCAGCATCGTCTTCTCCAACCTATGTTATTATGAAGAGGGAATCAGAACAACAATGTCTGGTGAATAAAATCTCGAGTCTTTCCATAATAGTACTTAGGCTGTATAATTCAGATAAGAATATGTCTTACGTATCCTAACTATATTTCTTATAAGTACCTTCAACCGTAAGCCCAAAGGCTTCCCAATCCAATCCTATAACTTACACTTTCTAACCCAACTACATAACTTATTTTCAACTGTAGGCCCAAGGCCGTTCTCAGTCCCACACGTCTACCGTCAATCATGTCCTAACAATGTGAGAAAGTACCCAAGCCTCTTAAAACCTTTTTAATGGGAATTAGGTAGGCTTTGATCACTTAATACATATATCTTAGGTAGGTCCTGTCATTTAATACCTAATCCGAGGCGGATCCCTCTTTGGTATAATCAAACTGACATAGCACAAAATCTCATCTGGCCACTTAGTACTTCTTTTTGGAAGAGGCGGACCCTACAATATTCACTTAATACCTAAAACCCAAAGTGGAACCTTTCCGAGATTTCCATGTACCGTGCCTAAACGCTATCCCCGACCATTTAATACTTCCTAATTAAGGAGGAGGCGAACCCTACAGCAGCCACTTACTACCCCTGATCCCCAAAGCAAGTCCTACGTATTATGACCCGTAATTCAGGGTGACATCTCACATTAGTCCGACCATTCGTAGGCACTGGTAGCCAAATTAACTGGACAGACTTACCCTATAGAATTGGGACTAACCTCGCGTCCTCCATGGGTACTTACTATAGGCTATGTCTCACATCATCCCTAAAGTCACACTGCTGGTTGCAAGCTGAGCTGGGCAGACTTCCTTGTTCTTTTGACTAACCTCGCATTCCTATAACTTAGTCATAATTTACGCTCCCTTAATCATACTACCACATACCTTGCCGTATTCTACTAAGGCTATAAAGAGAGATTCTTTATTTCACCACTAATTATAATCATCCATATCTTCCATCATATAAGGATTTAATGCTAATTACTAACCTATTTATTATGCTATTAATATGCTATTAATTATATATTATTCATGCTAATATATACTTATAAATATGTAACTAAAATATTCCTAGGTGTGTGAAGATTATGCCTTATACTAATCGTTAAATGTCAAAACTTCCAATTTATACAAGTCTAATTCAATACCATAACATACAAATTAGCAAATATCCTTAGCCCAACAATAGATTTACATAAGAAAATAGAATTAAATTACCAAACTTATTTTATATTAAAATAGTAGAATCAACATTAATAGAGTTTACAATTCAATCCTTGTACATTCTATTAAACTTCCACATATAAAACAGAAAAGCGATCATATTATATTATGGAAATAGGCAATGCAGACTATGAATAAGAGAATCCGTACTTTACACACCATTTCCTAATTTATTTTCTTTTTAAAACATCAAAATAGCAAAGTGAGAAGTGGAATAAAATGTAAAATATTAAAATAACCACACAAATTCTACTATTTTAATATAGAATAATTGAGATTCTAAAACATAAGAATTGACATTTCGCTTTGGAGGAATTTGGGGGTTTAGATTTGAAGCTTCCGTGAATCCAAATTCCCTAAGGCATATATCAAATCCAGCATATACTATACAATTACTAAAATGAGAAAAACTAAGATTTCCACTCACTAATAATTTTCAGCTTCCTCCTTTGGATTTGAACATGCCTGTTATTAAATCTTGTCCCAAATCTCTTCCTTCTGAAATATACAATAATTAAATTTTATATTAATTAGATTTGGAATTTCAGGGATTGGAGGAGAATAAAATTAGAAATTGAATACTGACACCTAAAATCCCGTACCTGAAAGCCTTAAGAAATTTCTAAACCATGAGGAAGAAAGAAACTGACAAAGCTCCATTACGTTCCCAAATAACTTATAAATAAAAGTGAGGGGCTGTACTCTTATTTATAGTGGTTGGAAGTCACCACAACTGTCAGATTTAAGTCAGTTTAAAGTAATAAAATTCTGGTCGTTCCTGGCCTAAGAAACCCTTGCCACCATAACACGAACCGGTCCACCACTCCTACCTAGGCGGTCAATCGGTTGCCTTTATTTTTTTTTGTTTTGTCATTTATATTTATTTATTCCTTATTTAATTTTTTTTAACGTTAACAATTCTTTTAACGTTTACTTAAACCCCAATCCTAATTATTGTTAACTTTTTAATTTTTTAATTTTAACATTAATTACATTTTTTAATTTGAATTCTATTTGAATTATTTAAATTCGAAAACTTCAAACGTCAATAACTTTTCTATTTTACCTCTGATTGTAAAACTTTATATATGAAAACTAATCAGAAAATCTCCACAAACGCAATAACATAATTTCATGGCCAAACTTCGACATTTACAAAATTTCCATTTTAGCCTTATTATTAATTGATTATTCCTTATTGGTTAATTTCTTATTAATTTTTACGGGATGTTACAATACTAATTAGGCGTTCTAATGTGTTTGTGTTCATTTAGGTTCGACCAATTTCATTTCATCTTTTGTAATCAGTTTCATGCTTGGATCATATTCAAATTTATTTTATACCAATAATTTCTTAAGAAATTCCTTAGCTATGAGGTTGGTATTTCTTGAAACAACATTTGTTTCTTAGTGCAACAACACAGGCGTTCATAAACATTCTATGAATTGCCTTATAAAACTGATTTTGGATTAGTTCGCAATATTTATGTTCACAACATAAATTAGTCATCTAATGACTATTGTTCCCAAACTTTTCTTGGAACGATTCATACAAGATCCCTTATATACAATTATTACATGCAGTCTCTCGACTCGTACAACCTGCCAACTTTTTAACCTAAGATATGTAGGGGTTTCTTATAAACCCTTATCTTGTATGGTTTTGTAAACTATTATTAGATGATATTAATTTTAACCTTGTGTACTACTCTTATGTACACACCTTATAGAAAGAGTTTAACTCACTCACCTTCACGCATCATTAATCATTCTTTGTCCAACAAAGTTTGATTACTCCTTATTTATATATCATTATATATTATATGAAGAAGTGAATTTTAAAACCGAATCTTTATTCATATTTGGTATATACAAACTCTTTCCAATATACTCACCCATTCGATCAAATTGAATCATTTATGTTGCATGTTATATTATCTAGTTTAGTTTTATATTCTATGAGCTTATCATATACTTATACATGCGTATCAAATATACATGTTCTTGTCTTTGGTAACTCATCGGCGAATACATCTATATGTATCAATCCGAAGAGTTCATCAACTCTTATGATGCTCCTATTAAATAGGTGTGAGTCAGCGGAATGGGAATCTTGAGGATAAATTAACACTAGAGGGGGTTGAATAGTGTTTAATGGATTATATGAATATTTTTCAAATTCCTTAAGATTCTACTTGGAATGATGTAATTAACAATCACATAATTAAAGTATAGATAAAAGTAAATGTAGTAAAAGTAAAAAGGAAAGAACACACCAGGATTTTATACTAGTTCGGAGTTACCCTACATCCAGTCCCGCACAATTCCTTGTACGGATTTCTTTTCAACTAGCAATTGCAAATACAATCTCAATTTCAAGGCTATGATACACATCTTCCAAAATCCCGACCTCTGGGTAGAGTCACTTGATTTTCAGACTACAAATACACCCACTAGATTTAGGGGCTACTAAGCACACCCAATTGATTTTACAAGCTACAATCACACTTACTTGGATTTCAGGGATACCAAGCACACCACAAAGTATAAGAGTATGATTTGATAGAATTTACACACTCAGATCTTCGATCTTGATTATAATTGATCCTATAACTCTTAAATAGCACTTTGATCTTGATATGAGTGAGAGAGATGAGTGAAATCAGAGAGTAGATGAAAGAGAATCAAACTAGTGATGATTGAATTTAATTTTGGTTGAATTTTGGTAGAGTTCGAGTATATTTTGATTTAGAAATCAAGAGAGTGAAAAGAAAAGAGAAAAATAAGAAAGTAGTTAATAAAAATTCATTTGGAAGTCTAGTACATATAGGGAAACAATGGCCATGTCCATTCGCGAAGAGTTACGACGAAAAGACATTTCTATTCAAAATTTGAATTATGAAATTTACGACTAGTATGTCGACATACTTGCAGAGGATATGTCGACATATCCCTTTGTATATTGAAAAATCATTTAATAAAAATTATTTTGAAAATATTAATTTTTGTAAAATATTTTGAAACTTTGTACAAACATTTAAACATACTTTATATATATAAATTAATCATATTAAAACTTAATAAAACTTTATAAAATAAGTTTGAAAGATTTAATAAGAATATTCAATATAACGTAAGTGATATATATGAACTCGATATAGTTATAAATTATTAAAGTATAAGAAAAAATTCAATATATATATAAACTTAAAAAATTAAAATAATATCTTTATAAGTATAAGAGATTGAAAATCATTTTAAGAAATAAGTTTGGAAGGGGCTTTGGGTAGAAGAAGGGAAGGAAAACGTTGAATTCTCTTCTCGAGAACGTTTGGGATTAAAGGAAGCCATGGTTTATTTATTTCAGAAGTTTAAACAGAGATAATACAGAAAAATGAAGAAGAAATCAAAATTTGGTTATTATATAACCACCAATCTGAATTTCGAAGGGAAAATTTAAACACAGATTTTATCATTATATGTTGAGGTTGGGGTATGTCGACATTATTTTGTTTTTCTTTATATTTTGTAATTTTTACTTCATTAATTTTATATTTCTAATAGAGAATTCCTAACTCTCTTCTAAACTTAGTAAAAGATGTTTGATCCAATGGTTTCATTAATATATTAGCTATTTGATTTTCAGTGTTTATAAATTATTGTGATATTATTTCTTTATTTACATTGTCTCCTAGAAAATGGTGTCTTATATCAATATGTTTAGTTCCAGCATGATGAGTTGGATTTTTAGATAGGTTGTCGCATTTATATTATCACAGTATATTGGTGATCTAGTAAAATTTAAACCAAAATCTTTTAATGTTTGTTGCATATAGATAACCTATGAACATGCTAATGCTGCTGAATATATTCTGCTTCAGTCATAGACAGAGATATGGAGTTTTTCTTCTTATTAAACCAGAAAACCAAAGAGTGCCCCCAAAAAGTGACAAGTTCCACTTGTACTTTTTCGATCTGATTTGCAACTAGCATAGTCAGCATCACTATATGAAATTAATTCAAAGGAGTCTTCTTTTGGGTAAAAGAATCCATAGTCTAATGTGTTGTTTACATATATTAAAATTCGTTTTACGGATTTTGAATGAGTTTCTTTAGGTTAAAATTTATATCTTGCACAGAGAAAAACACTATGCATTATATAAGTTCCACCAGCAATTATATAGAGCAGTGATATAATCATTCATATATATGGTTTTTGACCTACATCTTTTGAATCTTCTTCTTTATTTAATTTTTCATTAGTTGCCATGGGAGTTGGTTTACCATGGTATTTTACATACCAAATTTCTTAACTAAATCTTTAGCATATTTTTCGTGACTAATAAAATTCCATTACTTAGTTGTTTTATTTGAAATCCTAGAAAATAATTTAGTTCTCCCACATGACTCATTTCAAATTCCTTAGTCTTTATTTCTGAAAATTCTATATGTAGTTTATAGTTGGTAGATCCAAAAGTGATATCATCTACACATATTTGTGTTATTTATATACCATTTTTATCTCTTTTAATAAAAAGTGTACTATCTACTTTTCCTATTTCAAATTTTGATTGTAAAGATTGGATTTAAGTCTGCCATACCAAGCTCTTAGAGCTTGTTTCAGAACATGCAAAGCCTTCTTTAATTTGTAAACATGATTAGGTAGTTCTCATCTTTAAAAAGCGGAGGTTGTTCTACATATACATCTTCTTTAATAAAACCATTTAAATTGCACTTTTAACATCCATTTGATATAACTTAAAATTATTATGATTAGAGAAAGCAAGTAAAATTTGTATAGCTTCTAATCTTGCAATGGGTGCAAAGGTTTCATCAAAATCTATTCCTTCTTCTTAACTATAACTTCGTGCAACTAATCGAGTTTTATTTCTCACAACCTCTCCTTGTTCATTCATTTTGTTTGTACACCCATTTAGTTCCTATTATGGATTTATCCTTGGGTCTTGGGACTAATTCCCATACATTATTTCTTGTAAATTGATTCAATTCCTCTTGCATAGAAAGAATCCATGAATTATCAGTTGATGCTTCCTTTGGATTTTTAGGTTTAATAGTTGAAATAAAAGAAATGTTACTCATTTTATTTAGTTGATTTTTAGTTTTAATAACAGATTCAATATTTCCAAGTATATTTTCTATAAGTGATCTTTCAAGTATTTTGTTCTTTTATTTGGATCTGAATTTTCTGAATTATTATTATTTTTGTTTTCGGTAATCTCATTATTACGAATTTCGTTTGGGTTATCAATGTTTTCTTCTTTGTCAATATTTGGATTATAAACTTTAAAATTTTCCATCAAATGAGACATGTAATGTCTCTTCAATAGTATTAGTTCTAGTACTGAAACTTTATAAGCTTTACTTCTATTTGAATATCCAATAAAGATTTCTTTATCTGATTTAGCATCAAATTTATCCAAATTATCTTTAGTATTTAAAATAAAACATTTACTATCAAAAATTCAAAAGTACGATACTTTAGGCTTTTTATTATAGAATAATTCATATGGTGTTTTCATAGTTAATGATCTTATTAAAATTCTATTTAATATATAACATGTAGTACCAACTACTTCAGCTCAATTTTTTTTACGTAAATTACTATCATTTAGCATTGTTCTAGTGCACTCTTGAATCATCCTTTTTTTTACGTTCTACCACTCCATTTTATTGTGGTGTTCTTGAAAATGAAAAATTATGAATTATACCTTTCTTATTACAGAATTTTCAAAATTTTCAATTTCGAATTCTCTACTATGATCACTCCGAATAGTTTTAATTTTACTAGTCATTTGATTTTAAATTCATTTAACAAAGATTTTAAACATTTCAAAAGCATAATTTTTAAGTTCTAAGAAAATCGTCCAGGTAAACCTAGAATAATCATCTACAATTACAAATACATGTCTATTGTGATTTATAGAATGTATCTGTGAGGGACCGAAAAGATCTAAGTAAAGAAGTTCAAGGGATTGAGAGGTAGAAATCATATATTTTGGTTTAAAAAAACTTTTTCTAAGTTTTCTTAATTGACGTGCATCATATAAATTATTAACTTTAAAATTCATTTTGGGAAGACCTCTAACTAGATCATTTTTGCAATTTTAGATATTAATTTGAAATTCAAATAGCCAAATCTTTTATACCAAATCCAAGGATCACTTGATTCAGCCAAAAGACATAAATTATCATTTGAGATTTTCATACTTAATATATAGACGTTTCGTTTTCTAATGCCTTCAAAGATAATATTTAACTCATTACCTTCACATTTATCTTTAATGAGTTTAATTTTGAAACCCTTTTCACATAATTGACTAACACTTAACAAATTATGCTTTAAATTCCTAACTAATAAAACATTAGAAATAGTAGGAGTTTTAGAATTACCGACATTGCCGATGTCAATCACATGTCCTTTAGAGTTGTCTCCAAAATTTTCAGATATGCCATCTTTGTAAACTATATCTTTCAAAATCTCCGGATTTCCAGTTATGAGTCTTGAGCATCCACTATCCAATATCCATTTGTCCTTTATGATATGTAGCCTTTAATCATCTGGTGTTTATTCATCAAAAGCCATGTAATACATCTATTCCTGTAAATCATACCTTTTTAAAAGATCACGTGATTTTTTATAATGAATAGATGCAAATTTATGAAATAATATTATGATGATTTTGCAAATTATCTTTTCGAAAATAGTGTTAAACATATTATCAAAAATTGCCATTGAAACTTTTTCAAAAATAAGATTATGAATAATTTGAAAACCAATGCTCTGATACCAAATGTGAGTCAACAAAATATGGATCTTAAGGCTAAATTAACACTAGAGGGGGATGAATAGTATTTAATGGATTATATGAATATTTTTCAAACTGTTTAAGATTCTACTTAGAATGATGTAATTAACAATCATAGAAATAATCACAAAATCAAAGTACAGATAAAAGTAGATGCAGTAAAAGTAAAAAATAAAAGAACAAACCAGGATGTTATACTAGTTTGTAGTTACCCTACATCCAGTCCCACACAATTCCTCATACGAATTTATTTTCAACTAGTAAATACAAATATAATCTCGATTTCAAGACTACGAGTCACATCCTCCAGAATCTCGACCTTTGGGTAGAGTTACATGATTTCCGGGCTACAAGCACACCCATTAGATTTACAGACTACTAAGCACACCCAATTAATTTTACAGGCTACAATCACACCTACTTGGATTTCAAGGGTACCAAGCACACCAGAAAGTATAAGAGTATGATCTGATAGAGTTTACTGACTTAGATATTCGATCTTGATTACAATTGATCCGTAACTCTTGAATAGCACTTTGATCTTGCTTTGAGTGAGAGAGATGAGAGAAATCAGAGAGTAGATGAAAGAGAATCAAACTAGTGATGATTGAATTTGATTCTGGTTGAATTTTTGCAGAGTTTGGGTATATTTTGATTTAGAAATCAAGAGAGTGAAAAGAGGAGAGAAAAATAAGAAAGTAGTTACTTAAATTCATTTGGAAGTCTGGTATATATAGAGAAACAACGGTCATATGCATTTACGAAGAGATATGACGAAAAGACACACCCATTCAAATGTTGAATTTTGAAATTACGGCTAGTTAGTCGACATACTTGAGGGGATATGTCGAATATCACTTTATATTTTTAAAAATCACATAATAATTTTTTTTAAATATTAAGTTTTGTAAAATATTTTGAAACTTTGTTCAAACATTTAAAATAGTTTATACACATTTTAATCATATTAAAACTTTATAAAATAATTTTGAAAGATTTAATAAAAATATTCAATATAATATAAGTAATATATATGAAATCAATATAGTTATAAATTATTAAAGTATAAACAAAAATTCAATATATATAAACTTAAAAACATTAAAATAATATCTTTATAAGTATAAGAGATCGAAAATCATTTTGAGAAATATTTTGAAAAGATTAATTTAAAACCAGGATATTTGAAAAACAATTTAAAACTTATTTGTAATAGAGAGAGAGAGAGATCAAGAAAGTGCTATCAAGTTTTTAGCAAAAATTCTACGACTCTTGTCATGGTCCGCAAATCCGTCCCTCTTGATTAACCACTAATCTCCATTGATTAACTCAAAATGAACGGGAATACGAACTATGATGGTTTAAGAAGAAGAAAAAGGCAGAAGAAGAAGAGAAGGAAAAGAGAAAGAAAGAAGAAAAAGAACAACAGAACACACAGAACAGAAGACAATAACAGAATCTTACACATCGCAGCGGAACAATATATAATAGATAAATGAATAATCTTTAAAACAAAGAACTATATCATTTTATACATACATCAATCATCAGAGTCAATATACAACAATGGACAGTTATATAACTTGTCCTCATACAGAATACACAGCGGAATAAATACTATCAGATACAAATACTACGTCTCGTCATCCAGCTTATCTCCAAGCTCCAGAATATCCAGAATATCCTGATAATATAACTCTAGGCTGCCCGTGTGGAAAATGGTGGGCACCCAGAGTTTAGAAGGGAACAATAACTCCGAGTCAGTCATGGTGACTGGTGTGAGATCGTAAAATAGTTATTTATCTTTAAAATAAACAACAGAAAAACTTTAATGTCAATTCGCAATGCTTTTGGAAAATGAAACTACCATAAGACCTCCCACCACACACACAATGCAAACGCAGACTTGGAGGAGATTTCTTCTTATGATAGTCAAAGATGCTTACTACGCAAAAAATCAAATTCTTTTTGATATTATTATTAGTGCATAGTGGAAAACATTTCGAAAGTAGAATATAAATCTTAGCCAGCATAGGTACCATTATATTATGCCTGCTATAGCTGCCTCCTGAGGAGACAGGTTATACAATTGAAATCGTAAAGGCTCGTATTGTTTCTTTGGATTTCCAACAAATGGTCAGGCTAAGGAACTTCCTATCCACGATGGGTACGTCCCTGGAATAGACGACCCGAGAACCTAACCGGATCTCTGCCAACACAAGGCCGGGTTACCTCTGCAAAAATAGGTAACTACTGACACGCGTATGCCATCCCCCGATCGTCACCGATCTTCCCGAGGATCCCCGATTCGCAACAAACCACATAGAAAATAATAATGCAGTAACCACAGAGGTTAAGTATCTGGGCTCCATACCATGATACCACCTTTATCCAGAAGGAATGACATACACTAAGGGGCGCTACTCCCTAGAACCTTGCCGCATCCTTCCTGTTTCGACCATTTCCGGGGTGTGAGGCTCGACGAAGTCTCGTCCACAAAGCTACGCTTTCTCAAAAAGCCCTGCTTCGGGTCAAACAAAATGATCAACCTATGATCACAAAGATATAAGATCAAACAAATGATCATATCACAAATGATCAAACACTGATCATTTCACAGCAACACTCAGTATGCCACGTTACCAAATTGGGATATATCGCTGATAAAATTCAACTACATAACCTTTGAGCTCGTACGTCTCAGAGAAGGGTGTTAAGCTAAGAGAATAAATTCTCCGCCACCAACAGAAATGTATTTGAAAGAAATCAGCTTTATATCTCAAATTGTAACGTCAGACACACAATCCATACAAGTCTGTTCCGGGATCGAACAGAACCGAAGGCACTTCTCACGAAGCCCTTGCATTTCCGGATAATTTTCTAATCACGTCCGGACTTCCCGTCACTAAGGGTGATAAAACCTCTAAATCGGAGATCAGCCGATGTAGAGTAACTCGACGGTAATCCTTCCGTTTTCAAAAATATCTGGTCTTCAACACCGGTCTTCGAATGCAATTCATAACGACGTATCACATATTCGGAATGGGTTATACGACCCCATGGTCCTTTCCCGGCTAACCCGAATAGTGAGCGCTTATTCAAAAATAAGTGTGGCATTCAAATTCATCCAATTCACAACAAATACCTATCTAAAGGTAATTATTGATAGTCGGTTATTTAACTATCAATAAAGATGCGCAACATCATCAGATTCCAAATAATTTTCCCAAATTATTTATCTTCAAAAATATCTTTACTAGATATAAAATTTCCACACTTCAAAAATAAATCAACGTTTATTTTTCCAAACAGTTTCCCTTTCCTTTATAAATTCCATAGTGAATTTATATTTTCAAAATATCTACTGATATACGATTTTCAAATCGATTTCAATATTCAACTTCATTTTATCTTTAAGAAGATAAAATCTCAAAACGTTTCATTTCATTTTGGAAAACATTCCCATACTTATCTAATAATAAGTATTACACAAATCTTTTATTTTCAACACTTGGAAAATATCCGATATACTTAAATCAAATTAAGTATATATTCATTCTTTAAGGAAATCATTTATTATAACAACATTCATTTGAGTCAAAACGAATGTTACGTAAAACATCGCTACGACGACTCAAAATCACTAGTATAGGGATTCGGAAATTAAGATAGATATATAAATCCCAATACTAGATAAAAACATTTCCTTTCGGAAATCATTTACTATAACAACAGTGTTATAGTCCACCATTTCCTTCTACTTCTCGAAAACGTCTATTTCAACAATGAATGTTGAAATTTATGATTTCGATATTTAATCATTTTAAAACATCGTTAAAACAATTAACTTCATCTTAAATATTACTTTCCCAAAACCATATCCATTTTACTTAAAATATATTCACTGTCCAAAATCGTGAATATACTTCACTAACCACATTTCAATCTTTTCTCCACATTTATATTTCAATAATTATCCACTATCCAAAATCGCGGATATATCTCCTTTATTTAACTTCTATGTTTAACTTATCAATTTCAATTGGTTTTGGATTTATAAAACAACGTTTAGAAATCACGTTCATACTTCATAACAATTTCAACTTGCAAAATCATTTTATTAGCCAATTCTATTCCTATTCCATCTAAGTGCAACACTCTAATTTATAAGTTTATCACTTATAAATCTTTTATTCTACACATCTACTCAATTTATACTTCATAATTTATAAATTTCATTCACTCACGAATTTTTATTTCATCTTGTTCTAACACTTACAAAGCTCGTTTAAAATTCAAATGTTTTAGATTTATAAATATCGACTTTTTAAATCCTTTAAATAGACCGTTTATAACACTGTGAAAAACTCAATTTAAACCATTTTATAAATAAATCAACTATTTATTTCAAAATGTCACTTGGGTTATATTTCACAAAAATCTTAACTTTTATAACTTTAAAATTTCAAACGTTTATTTATTTAAAATAAATCAATTCAACAATTCAATAAAACGTCTACTTTCAAAAATCACTTTAAAAATCCTTTTAAATTAAAAGTCGTCATTTTTAAAGTTCAAAACTTGAATTCGATGATGCAACAGCATCAATTGGTCAATCACAACAACAACATCATATATCAACATATGATAACAGAATATACATCAATCCTGTAAATAAATAACTACTGGTGAGGAATCCAGTTGGATCCCTCCAACCTGTTTCCCTGCATCCAAAGACGTTAGCACAATACCAATTCCGCTCCAGTACGGAATTATCGCGGTATATAGGTTTTATAAAAATCCGCTTACTAACGGCGCAATAGGGTCTCATCCGCTATACGAGGCGGGAAATCATCAATCCAATATATACATATGCCAATATGTATATATTGGTATATATATATATATATAGATATATCCTATTATATCTAATAGCACATCCAATAGAAATCAAAACAAATCAATCAATAACTGCAATAATTCCACTTTAAATTTTTAGTGAGAAGATCTCACCTTAGCTTTTAAATTTGCCATCCATTTCCATTTCTGTTTTGTTTTCTTCACAATTTCGACCTTGCATAAACAATTATAAAATTTTATTAACATTCGAAATAAATTCGAATAGTTCACTCCGCCATTTTAAAATTTTAAATTCAGCTAATAATTTAGTTTTAACTTAACGATTAAATTTTAAACAAATTTCCTTTCAACAATTTTCTTAGTAACAAAAATAATTTTTAACAGTTTTATAAAGATTTCCGAAAAACCTGATTTTATCTAAACTTCTAATATTACATCCTTTATTTAAGAAATTCTTTTAATCGTTTATAACTAAACATATATATGTATAAAATACCAGTCAATAGCAAATGACTTTTCCTTGATAGTTCTGTACGTTTTTTAAAATTTATTTCAGATTTAAATTGAATTGAATAAAATTCACAAATACCTTACTGCCCTAGCTTCCATCGTACAGAGAACCCATGTTCACGACAACGGCCCTGACCATCGAAGTCGCGAACTCCACTGCCAGAACTGCGCCACCCCTTTCATCGCGTCGCCTAACATCGATCGTTATCTGCCTGCCTTCGAACGCGAATCAATGCCGCCAGGTCGCAACCCACATCAGCTACCACGAACTCACCGCGACTCCATCCGGTCATACACGCGCCTTCGATTGCCAGATCGAGCACGCGATTGCTGGTATCGAACGCGGCTCCTCCGCCGTTCTCTTCGAAGTCGCCAAGCCTTCCAGAAATCCTGGCTACGCGATCGAAACCACCCCCAGACCTCGCGCCTCCTAGCTCGCGTTCCCAGTCGAGCACGCGCGCCGCCCATCCTCCTTCGTCGCCCCCACGAACCCCAGCTCTCGCCTCGCGACCGAAGTTTTGCGATGGATTCGAAAACCCCCATCTTTAATCTCGAATGTATAAATTTTGATTTCGCGTGAAACGAATGGAAGAGGGAGGCAAATTCGATTTAAACGAAATGAGAATTGAGGGGAGAGGGGCACGAGTTAAATTGAATCGAGCTCGGCCATTATTTTCTTTCTTGTTTCGTTCGATTTGAAAATCTGGATGATAAGGGATGGGGACGAGATACTTAGAAACGATCGAGGTAAGGATTGCACGATGCGTTCGTGATTGTAGGCGTGATTCACGCGCGTGATTAAAGGGAGATAACATGCTGTGTTGACCAGTTTTCAAATTTAAATTTTAAATTTTAAATTTAATTTCATTTTATTTCAACGCGTTTAATTTCCGTGTGCTCTCATACCAACTCCGAAAATTACGAAAATTGAAATCCGGCTAAAATTCAACGTTACGGATCCGATGAAACTGGTTTCGTCGAATTCCGAGACTGCGCCTCGGACGGCTATTTTTAAATTCGATTCGAACGATATAAATTCAAAACTGAACGAAACGTTTTGAAATACAATTCTGAAGTTTCTATTATCTTCAGTACTATCAATACGAATTTTAAAAGCTTTCAAAAATATTTCTCTTCAGCTTAAAATTGGAGATTCAAATTTTTATTCGACTATCAATCGATTAAATTTTAAAGTTTAATCGCAAATTTCAAAGTTATATCGGGGATTCAAATTAAATTATCGTTCAAATATTTAAAATAAATTAAATATTCTCAATTTAATTTGTTCGAAATTCTGGGTCGTTATAGACTTCCCTCCTTAAAAGAATTTCGTCCTCGAAATTACAAGTTAGGAAAAATGGTCCTTAACTCGTCTACTATTTTCAACATTCAATAGTTTTATCAATTTATCAAAACAAATCTTCCTACTAAAGATTCGTTATCATTCCAACTATCTTTCTAACTTCAATTATAGGTTTCAAACAGCATTGCTTTACTTCAATTCAAATTTAAATTCAAATTTCAAATTTAAACTTTCAAAATTTCTCAAAATTTTTCTAACGCCCTAAATTTTCGAAAAATTTCGCCAGCGTCTCCTTTGCGCGGCTAATACGGCACTACTCCAAAACGTCCCTACGGACTCTCAGATTTCAAAAAGAAAAAGAAAAAGCCAAGCGGCTAGAGAGAAATCATCAAAAACTCATATTAAAACTCAAATACATACCTTTTTCGAGCAATTCAAATTTATCTTCGAAATCAAATTCCAATTCCTTTATACCTGCATATCCTACTAGCCATAATATCTAGTTACAGCATTCAATCATTTTGCAAATTCGATTACAAATTTTCAATATATACTTCTTATATCATTTTTATCTTACTATTGAAGTTGCATATTCTTTTTCGTTCAATTTTACATTTCAAAAATTCCATTTGAATTCAATCTCATCTTTTATCTTTAGTTGATAACTATACTATTCTAAATTAGTTTTATTTACTAATTTATTCGTCTTCAATTTGAATTTCATTCCAATCAGATTTCAAATATTCTATAAGTTATCAATTTATTTACATCTTGATTTATACAATCATTTACACATTCACATTCACAATTCCATTTCATTAAGGAATTTTATTTCTATTTATAAATTCTTTTACAATTTATATCCACCATTTTATTCATATATGAATTTATTTCCTTATACTTTCAATTCACATTTATAGATTTCATTTGTTAATGAACTTTAATTCCAATCACATTTACATATTTTACATTAACAATTTCTATTTGTATAAGTTATCAATTCAATAATATTCCATAAATATTCTTATTAAGTATTCCAGAGTCTTTTCAACCTTTCAAAACCATTTTGAAAACAATTCAAATTTATCTTTTGAATTTTCAAAACAAAACTCAATTTTCCAAACAACTTTCATTTAAAACAACTTGGCAGCAATTTCTCTTTTGGAAACCCGAAAATGAACACCGGTGATGCTGCAGTCATTACCGAAGTTATTTTCAGCGACCCAAAAGAGTTTAGAGCTTTCATCTCTCCAAAATATTTTTCAAACCTTTGAAATTCATTTTCAAATCAAAAAGATTAAAACTTTCCAAATCTCCAAAATTTTCAAATTCTTTTCAAAACATTTCCAAAAACTTCTCTGGAATTCTGTTTCAAATTACAAATCACATTTATAATTTATATTCTCAAATTTCATTTGTATATGGATTTATTTCTTAACTTTGGAGTTACGATTTGAATTTCTTATTCAATTTCAATGATAATAGATTAATATTATCACTTCTAGCAACCATGCAACCATATACTATAGTAATTCATAGAAAATCATTTCTTTTCTATACAAAAATAATTTTGGGCAAAATTATCTCATTTACCCTATTTAAAACAATACTGTGCCGAATTGTTCTATTCAAGTGTTTAGAAACCCCTTCGATACAGTTTTGCAAGACTGTGCCGACGAAGGTTCATATACCACTCAATAAACCAATCATCACAATATAAAACAATTTTATATTCAATAACAAATACGCGCTCATATCTATTATTACACTCAACTCATTCTAGAGTACTACTGACTCTATCTCTAATGAGTAACACCCAACAGAGCAGGGTTGTCGCTTAACCATATGCTTTGATACCAAATGTCATGGTCCGCAAATCCGTCCCTCTTGATTAACCACTAATCTCCATTGATTAACTCAAAATGAACGGGAATACGAACTATGATGGTTTAAGAAGAAGAAAAAGGCAGAAGAAGAAGAGAAGGAAAAGAGAAAGAAAGAAGAAAAAGAACAACAGAACACACAGAACAGAAGACAATAACAGAATCTTACACATCGCAGCGGAACAATATATAATAGATAAATGAATAATCTTTAAAACAAAGAACTATATCATTTTATACATACATCAATCATCAGAGTCAATATACAACAATGGACAGTTATATAACTTGTCCTCATACAGAATACACAGCGGAATAAATACTATCAGATACAAATACTACGTCTCGTCATCCAGCTTATCTCCAAGCTCCAGAATATCCAGAATATCCTGATAATATAACTCTAGGCTGCCCGTGTGGAAAATGGTGGGCACCCAGAGTTTAGAAGGGAACAATAACTCCGAGTCAGTCATGGTGACTGGTGTGAGATCGTAAAACAGTTATTTATCTTTAAAATAAACAACAGAAAAACTTTAATGTCAATTCGCAATGCTTTTGGAAAATGAAACTACCATAAGACCTCCCACCACACACACAATGCAAACGCAGACTTGGAGGAGATTTCTTCTTATGATAGTCAAAGATGCTTACTACGCAAAAAATCAAATTCTTTTTGATATTATTATTAGTGCATAGTGGAAAACATTTCGAAAGTAGAATATAAATCTTAGCCAGCATAGGTACCATTATATTATGCCTGCTATAGCTGCCTCCTGAGGAGACAGGTTATACAATTGAAATCGTAAAGGCTCGTATTGTTTCTTTGGATTTCCAACAAATGGTCAGGCTAAGGAACTTCCTATCCACGATGGGTACGTCCCTGGAATAGACGACCCGATAACCTAACCGGATCTCTGCCAACACAAGGCCGGGTTACCTCTGCAAAAATAGGTAACTACTGACACGCGTATGCCATCCCCCGATCGTCACCGATCTTCCCGAGGATCCCCGATTCGCAACAAACCACATAGATAATAATAATGCAGTAACCACAGAGGTTAAGTATCTGGGCTCCATACCATGATACCACCTTTATCCAGAAGGAATGACATACACTAAGGGGCGCTACTCCCTAGAACCTTGCCGCATCCTTCCTGTTTCGACCATTTTCGGGGTGTGAGGCTCGACGAAGTCTCGTCCACAAAGCTACGCTTTCTCAAAAAGCCCTGCTTCGGGTCAAACAAAATGATCAACCTATGATCACAAAGATATAAGATCAAACAAATGATCATATCACAAATGATCAAACACTGATCATTTCACAGCAACACTCAGTATGCCACGTTACCAAATTGGGATATATCGCTGATAAAATTCAACTACATAACCTCTGAGCTCGTACGTCTCAGAGAAGGGTGTTAAGCTAAGAGAATAAATTCTCCGCCACCAATAGAAATGTATTTGAAAGAAATCAGCTTTATATCTCAAATTGTAACGTCAGACACATAATCCATACAAGTCTGTTCCGGGATCGAACAGAACCGAAGGCACTTCTCACGAAGCCCTTGCATTTCCGGATAATTTTCTAATCACGTCCGGACTTCCCGTCACTAAGGGTGATAAAACCTCTAAATCGGAGATCAGCCGATGTAGAGTAACTCGACGGTAATCCTTCCGTTTTCAAAAATATCCGGTCTTCAACACCGGTCTTCGAATGCAATTCATAACGACGTATCACATATTCGGAATGGGTTATACGACCCCATGGTCCTTTCCCGGCTAACCCGAATAGTGAGCGCTTATTCAAAAATAAGTGTGGCATTCAAATTCATCCAATTCACAACAAATACCTATCTAAAGGTAATTATTGATAGTCGGTTATTTAACTATCAATAAAGATGCACAACATCATCAGATTCCAAATAATTTTCCCAAATTATTTATCTTCAAAAATATCTTTACTAAATATAAAATTTCCACACTTCAAAAATAAATCAACGTTTATTTTTCCAAACAGTTTCCCTTTCCTTTATAAATTCCATAGTGAATTTATATTTTCAAAATATCTACTGATATACGATTTTCAAATCGATTTCAATATTCAACTTCATTTTGTCTTTAAGAAGATAAAATCTCAAAACGTTTCATTTCATTTTGGAAAACATTCCCATACTTATCTAATAATAAGTATTACACAAATCTTTTATTTTCAACACTTGGAAAATATCCGATATACTTAAATCAAATTAAGTATATATTCATTCTTTAAGGAAATCATTTATTATAACAACATTCATTTGAGTCAAAACGAATGTTACGTAAAACATCGCTACGACGACTCAAAATCACTAGTATAGGGATTCGGAAATTAAGATAGATATATAAATCCCAATACTAGATAAAAACATTTCCTTTCGGAAATCATTTACTATAACAACAGTGTTATAGTCCACCATTTCCTTCTACTTCTCGAAAACGTCTATTTCAACAATGAATGTTGAAATCTATGATTTCGATATTTAATCATTTTAAAACATCGTTAAAACAATTAACTTCATCTTAAATATTACTTTCCCAAAACCATATCCATTTTACTTAAAATATATTCACTGTCCAAAATCGTGAATATACTTCACTAACCACATTTCAATCTTTTCTCCACATTTATATTTCAATAATTATCCACTATCCAAAATCGCGGATATATCTCCTTTATTTAACTTCTATGTTTAACTTATCAATTTCAATTGGTTTTGGATTTATAAAACAACGTTTAGAAATCACGTTCATACTTCATAACAATTTCAACTTGCAAAATCATTTTATTAGCCAATTCTATTCCTATTCCATCTAAGTGCAACACTCTAATTTATAAGTTTATCACTTATAAATCTTTTATTCTACACATCTACTCAATTTATACTTCATAATTTATAAATTTCATTCACTCACGAATTTTTATTTCATCTTGTTCTAACACTTACAAAGCTCGTTTAAAATTCAAATGTTTTAGATTTATAAATATCGACTTTTTAAATCCTTTAAATAGACCGTTTATAACACTGTGAAAAACTCAATTTAAACCATTTTATAAATAAATCAACTATTTATTTCAAAATGTCACTTGGGTTATATTTCACAAAAATCTTAACTTTTATAACTTTAAAATTTCAAACGTTTATTTATTTAAAATAAATCAATTCAACAATTCAATAAAACGTCTACTTTCAAAAATCACTTTAAAAATCCTTTTAAATTAAAAGTCATCATTTTTAAAGTTCAAAACTTGAATCCGATGATGCAACAGCATCAATTGGTCAATCACAACAACAACATCATATATCAACATATGATAACAGAATATACATCAATCCTGTAAATAAATAACTACTGGTGAGGAATCCAGTTGGATCCCTCCAACCTGTTTCCCTGCATCCAAAGACGTTAGCACAATACCAATTCCGCTCCAGTACGGAATTATCGCGGTATATAGGTTTTATAAAAATCCGCTTACTAACGGCGCAATAGGGTCTCATCCGCTATACGAGGCGGGAAATCATCAATCCAATATATACATATGCCAATATGTATATATTGCTATATATATATATAGATATATCCTATTATATCTAATAGCACATTCAATAGAAATCAAAACAAATCAATCAATAACTGCAATAATTCCACTTTAAATTTTTAGTGAGAAGATCTCACCTTAGCTTTTAAATTTGCCATCCATTTCCATTTCTGTTTTGTTTTCTTCACAATTTCGACCTTGCATAAACAATTATAAAATTTTATTAACATTCGAAATAAATTCGAATAGTTCACTCCGCCATTTTAAAATTTTAAATTCAGCTAATAATTTAGTTTTAACTTAACGATTAAATTTTAAACAAATTTCCTTTCAACAATTTTCTTAGTAACAAAAATAATTTTTAACAGTTTTATAAAGATTTCCGAAAAACCTGATTTTATCTAAACTTCTAATATTACATCCTTTATTTAAGAAATTCTTTTAATCGTTTATAACTAAACATATATATGTATAAAATACCAGTCAATAGCAAATGACTTTTCCTTGATAGTTCTGTACGTTTTTTAAAATTTATTTCAGATTTAAATTGAATTGAATAAAATTCACAAATACCTTACTGCCCTAGCTTCCATCGTACAGAGAACCCATGTTCACGACAACGGCCCTGACCATCGAAGTCGCGAACTCCACTGCCAGAACTGCGCCACCCCTTTCATCGCGTTGCCTAACATCGATCGTTATCTGCCTGCCTTCGAACGCGAATCAATGCCGCCAGGTCGCAACCCACATCAGCTACCACGAACTCACCGCGACTCCATCCGGTCATACGCGCGCCTTCGATTGCCAGATCGAGCACGCGATTGCTGGTATCGAACGCGGCTCCTCCGCCGTTCTCTTCGAAGTCGCCAAGCCTTCCAGAAATCCTGGCTACGCGATCGAAACCACCCCCAGACCTCGCGCCTCCTAGCTCGCGTTCCCAGTCGAGCACGCGCGCCGCCCATCCTCCTTCGTCGCCCCCACGAACCCCAGCTCTCGCCTCGCGACCGAAGTTTTGCGATGGATTCGAAAACCCCCATCTTTAATCTTGAATGTATAAATTTTGATTTCGCGTGAAACGAATGGAAGAGGGAGGCAAATTCGATTTAAACGAAATGAGAATTGAGGGGAGAGGGGCACGAGTTAAATTGAATCGAGCTCGGCCATTATTTTCTTTCTTGTTTCGTTCGATTTGAAAATCTGGATGATAAGGGATGGGGACGAGATACTTAGAAACGATCGAGGTAAGGATTGCACGATGCGTTCGTGATTGTAGGCGTGATTCACGCGCGTGATTAAAGGGAGATAACATGCTGTGTTGACCAGTTTTCAAATTTAAATTTAAAATTTTAAATTTAATTTCATTTTATTTCAACGCGTTTAATTTCCGTGTGCTCTCATACCAACTCCGAAAATTACGAAAATTGAAATCCGGCTAAAATTCAACGTTATGGATCCGATGAAACTGGTTTCGTCGAATTCCGAGACTGCGCCTCGGACGGCTATTTTTAAATTCGATTCGAACGATATAAATTCAAAACTGAACGAAACGCTTTGAAATACAATTCTGAAGTTTCTATTATCTTCAGTACTATCAATACGAATTTTAAAAGCTTTCAAAAATATTTCTCTTCAGCTTAAAATTGGAGATTCAAATTTTTATTCGACTATGAATCGATTAAATTTTAAAGTTTAATCGCAAATTTCAAAGTTATATCGGGGATTCAAATTAAATTATCGTTCAAATATTTAAAATAAATTAAATATTCTCAATTTAATTTGTTCGAAATTCTGGGTCGTTACAACTCTATAACTTATATGGAATATCTTGAACTCTTCAATACTCATGAGTCTTCATTCTCTAACTCTTGAAACTCTATATCAGCACCTTGAATCTATTCTTGATGTTGTACAGTCTTTTTAATCTATACCTATCTAATATCCTTCGCTGCATACTATATGTAACTTGATAAAACATTAGTATCTATATTTTATATAATGTCCTATAGTTGCTATCATCAAAACCAATACCTTAGGTACTAAAAATGAGTGCATAGCCCTTAATTATTTGAGATATAATTAACTAGTATCATATGATTCATGGTCATATAATACAAATTATTTCTCAAAACTACGGCTTAGTCTATAATACCAAAATAAGTGCAAATACTTTTAGATACTTCAGTACTTTTCGATGCATCACTTTTCCTGTGAAAACAAATACCATATTATAGTTTTATTTCATAATGAGTATTCATAGTATTCACATTGAAATATTCTATTTTTCAGTCGATACTGAAAACTAGTCATTATTTCATAAATAATGTTCAATATGTTTTACGAAAATAATTTTCGTAACTTGATGCAATCAATAAGTGCAATATGGCATGTTCCCACTATTTTCACCATTACTACAATAGCGTACTAAATTTGATGGTCCATTATTCACTTAGTATAGATTATTTATTTCATATACTACAACTAGTTTACTACAGAGAGTTCTTTGGTCAAATATCTTGAATTCAAAGAAATAAATCTCATAAAAAACTATTTTCTATATGAAAATACATTTCGGAATAGAAATCATAATTCTTATTCCAATGTTAAATATCAATTATTATCATTACAACTCGTTTCCTATGTTTCTTTATGAAGCAGAAGTGAGTATTCACTCTCTTCATCCCAATTGTACCTTAAATCACATATGCTCTTATACATTTGTTATTCTTTCTAAATGGTCGAACCATTTAAAAGAAATCACTTACCTGAACTCTTTACAAAATTTTCGATTATCCTTAACATTTAAGGACATTAAATATATTGCACTTTACGTAAATTGATCAAACTGATGGTTCAGTTATCAAATTCATTGATCTTTATTGTAGTTTTGGTCTAGTGTCACATTTAACACAATACAATCCTTTTGTAATCAACCAAATTGAATACTCGATCTCACTGTACTTTTTATCAGCCTATTTCGAATGAACCAACTGCATCGAAGTATCATACATTACGAACTACGACTGTTCCTCAATTACACTTATATGCGATAGTATACAGATCAAACGTCTATAATATTGTACTGCTTTTAGAGTTCAAAACTCATAGAATGCAATATACGGTCTCGACCAAATAAACATGTAAGCGACTAAGTTATAGATGTATTTAGTAGCTATAGAATTAGGCGCTTGCATGGGTACTGAAACATTAACATGTAAGAAGCATTTATTAATAAGTATATTTTATATTTCTATTTGTCATTCAATTTAGTTCATTTGTATATCTTAATTGATAAACATTTTATTAATCATATTAAAAGCATAAATTTATCAATGTAGATTGTTATAACATTATATAACATATGTTATTACAATATTAGAAATGCTAAATGTTATCATTTCATTTTTCTGATAAGGCTCCCACTAGTCTTTTATGTTTCTCTAACCCCTAGGTGGAAATATAGAAGTCTTCTTTGACTTCACTAGTTGGTGTTAGGACTCGTATGCCTCGGGATTCTGACCTTGAGGAAAGCTCAACAAATCATAGGCCCGCATATGATGGATATGTAACGACCCGGATTTTTCAGTTGTTAATTTTGAATATTTAAATGGTTTAAATATTGAATATGGGATTTATAATCGAGTTAGTAAGTGTTTAAAACTGAAATTTTAAGCGATTTTTAAAATTTAAAATTTGTCGATTTAATCGACGCGTTAAAATAGCGATCCGGGACACAGTCTTAGAATTCAACGAAACATGTTCCATTGGATCCGTAATAGTGCAGTACTATCGAAGTTCAATATCATAGTGTTTGGAGTTATCATTTGATCGTACGGGATATAAACGCGTGTAATTTATATCGAAAATTCAATATAATAAGTGGGTCCAAAAAGCTATCTTCTCCATACGATCGAATTAGGGCTCGAAACCTTTTCCATTGCGTTCGGAATAGGGGTATAACATTATGAACGCCTAGCGGCACACCTCGATAGGAGATCAAAATTTTTAGTTGTTAAAATTGAGATATTTATAATTAAATAATATTATAACTGGTCAAGTCAAGACTCTGCCTTCTAAAACACGCTAGACCAAATCACGCGCGACATCCCGTTTTCACCTTTTAAATCACGTCTCCTCCCCCATATCGAATTTCAAATCCTCAGAATTAAATCGCGTATATTATCCTCCCCTTCAAAACCGAAATCAAAAGAAAACGTGTAAAACAAAAATCGTTCTTTCCCCCTTTCTTCAATTCAGAGGGAAAAAAATCAAAACCCAGTTCAAATTAAAAGAAACGCAATCGAAAAAAAAAGAATCTCATAAAGAAATCGAGCAACTCGCATTGGCGACGACTGCGGTGGGAACTGGGGAAGCTCGAGGCAATTTTTTCTTTGTCAACAACGGCGGCGTGTGGAAGCTGGAGGCCTGGTTGTTAAAGGGGAGAGTCGTGATGGTGGCAGGAGGTACGACGACAAATGGAAGGGTGCTTTGATGGATTCTAGCTAGAGGGCCGGCGGTGATGGGCGAAGCTAGGGTCTGGGAAGGGGCGCGAGGGTATTTGGGCGTGAGCGCGCGACAGATGGTGGCGCGACGTCGTGAACAGTGGCTCATGATGAGGTCGTGGTTGATGTCGAAGATGCAACCTATGTTTAGGGGCTGGTTTGACTCATGAGAGCGCGCTAAATGGAGGCGTTCGCGGGTGAGGAAGAAAGTGGGTAGGCGGCGAACTCAGGAAGGCAGTCGCGAGTTTGGTCGGCGACTTGGAGAAGTGCTCAATGGCAGTCGAGCTTGAACCTAGATGAGCAGCTGTTGCTTGATAGAGGGATAGGTATTTCTGCTATTGAATTAAATTATATAATTAGTTTAGTTAATTAAGAATTTAAATTTTGATAGCTAATTAAAGTTTAATAAAAATTTGCTTATACGAGGTCTAAAAATCAGCATATAAAGTCGGGTTGGACTCGCGATAGAAATGCTTCAATGGAATAAAAATTGGAATGGATTTGCAAATTAATAACCAAGGTGAGAAAATTTCTCACTCATTTGGATTATCAAATTAATTTTGAAAATAGTTAAAAATTAATTTTTGGATGCCTGGTTGAGTTAAAAACTATTATCTGTTGAATGATATATTATATATGTATAGTAGTATATATATTAGTAATTGGAGTGATATTCCCGCACATTATAGCGGATGAGACCCTATGCGCCCGCATAATAGCGGATGACACTATATACCACGATACCCCCCTTGAAGTGGGATTGGTATTTTTATTTGTTGTCTAACATCTGTGGATGCAGGGAAACTGGTTGGAGGGATCCAACTGGATTTGTAAATACCCGTAAATTTTCAATAATTAAAGTGGTCAATTTAATAAGATCTTGGTAAATAAATTTGGGAGAAAAAAAACTTTGTAATTTAATAATGAAATGAATGCTAAAATGAAATGTAACAATGTATTTAAAAACTAATTATTAACAATTGAAATGAAATTACAATTTATTGAAGTAATGTAAAATTGTTATACTTGGCTATAAATTTACGTAAGAAAACAAATGCAAACATTAAAATTTATAAATGATTTAGTATGAAATAAATGACCATTGAATAAAGATTAGGTATATAAGAATGGTAACATATGTTTGTGAACAATGAATTTAAAAGTGTGATTAAAAGTTATTATAACGGTTGTAAGTTACTATTTAATTGGTCTATTAATCTAGTTGTAAAGGTTACATTTGGGTATAAAACTGAATATAAGTAAATAAATGTAAGTGTTGTATGGATAAATGAATTAGTATATAATTTATGGTAATTGAATGAATTAAACATTATGTAAGCAATTATGATAATTAGTGGACATAATAAACTTGAGTGTAATATAAAGATAATGATAACATTTATTGCAAGTTACATTTTATTTAGGCTGCTAAATTTAAAGTAGGAAATCAATTACATTTAAATGTAAGTAAATGTTCATTAATATGAGATAGGACAGTAATTGTAAAGTGTGAATGTAATGAAATAAATGGAAATGTATATTTTATTCATAGATAAAAAGAAAAGAATGAAACCAAATTACATAAATTGATTAAGGTTTTAATTATAATAAATGTAAATTTGGATTTTGTTTGTAATTTATTTTCCAAATACAATAAAATAAACATTTTTTGAAAATTTTATATTTTGGTCAGCTTTGGTCAAATTTGAATTTCGGTTTAAAATAAAAAATTTGAATTTTAAATTTTTAATCTTTTTCTTTGAAGCAGAATATAATTCTGATATCCATTCTGCTTTTCGTTTCGCTAAATTCTGATTTATACTTTTTAAAAATTGGATAAATTACGGCGTTTTACATGCAATTAAAATTTTGTATTTTATTTTATATTTTTCTATGTCCATCTCTATTCTTTCTTCCTATTTTTTTTATTTTGTCTAAACATTCATTTTATTTATTGGATTGTTACTTGTTTACATCTTTTATTTTGGAAGAATCAAAGGGATATACGTTTCATTGTTTTAATTTCTTGCCTTTTTCATTTGCATGGCCACTTTATTACTTGCCCTAGCCATTCACTCTTGCCTTTCTTGGCCGTGTGTTCCTCTCTCAATCACGTACAAGAATATTTCATTCTCATCTCAATATCCTCATTTTCATTTAAGAATAAATTATATACCAGTTTATCTCTCCTTAATTTATGCCTTTTCCGTTTCTTAGCATTCACTCCTTTGCTTGCCATCCCAACCTTCTCTAGCCGTGAGAAACACTCCTCTAACGCATGCACAAAACATTCTCACTTTTTTTTCATTTCCTAATATTTGTTTTAAAGTGTTGCCTTTTTATTTTCCAAACCATTCAAACTCTTGCCTTTTTATTTGCCTAGCCACTTTATTTCTTACCTTAGCCGTTCATTCCTTTAATCTAGCCGTGAATCTCTCTTGCCTATCACACATAAAAACTTCCCAAAACATCTCATTCTCATCTCACTTCCATTTGCATACAAACAAAGTAAAAAATATATAGCAAGTTCTAGATCCATGGCTTCTTTCTCTTCTTTCTCTTTTCTCTTTTCTTTTATTTTGTCTTCATGTAGCTCGGCCGCCTCCACCATCTCCTCTTAGCCGAGCCATGTATTGATGATGGTCTAGCCTATTAGACCATGGCCAAGCCCACTTGGTGGTTGAAACCAAAGTTATGTCATTTTCTTTCACACCTTTCGTTGTTTAATTTATATTCTTTTGTATTGAATCTTATACTTATGTGTTTGGTATTTGTTTGTACACAAGATTTGGATCTAACTCTTCATTCCCTCAAAAATCTTGTTCGCGCCTTGTCGTGCTTTTCGGAGTTTCAGTTGTGTGTTTTGAATTTGATCTTCAGCTTTAAAAAGGTGAGTTTATCACTCTCGACATACGTACTTTTATAATTGTGAAACAATGGCAAATGAATTGTAGAAAATTTATATGTTATGTTCATATATGCCTGCGATAAGATTATATGATGTTAAATTCTGTTTATATATTTGTTACATCATCTGATATGATGTTATATATTCTACTGTTTGTTTATTTTCTGTTTCTCACACTGCAAGTTCCCTATCACTATGGGTTGAAATGATACATACTCGAATGGACATTTGAATAAGGCAAAATTGTTATGAGCTGAAATGATAGGCTTGAACGATTTTATTTTATTTTATTTGACTTGGGATTGCGGGTTTGAAATGATAGAACCCGGATTTTTTTCTTTTTAAATTACGGATTCAAATGATACATATCCGTATCACTTGACCTAGGTTAGAAAATATTATACAGGCCCATGGTCATATTTTAAATAATATTTTCCTAAAAATTTATTAAGTATTTTTAAATAATATTTTCCTAAAAGATTATTAAGTATTTTGAGTTTTATAGATATATGAAATTTTAACTTAAATTTTGATTTAATGCTTTAAATTATAAAGGTGTATTAGTTTTTCTATAAGTTAAAATTTTATAAGTTAATAATTGGTTTTAAGTTTAATTAAGGATATTTATTGATGATAAATAACTTAATAATTGAATTTGACCTAACATGGAAGTTTTAAGTCTAACCTAGTAATTGTTATGAATTTTACTTTATGAAACAGACATGTTTTGTGTAATAAATAATGTATTTTGAACTGATAAAATGGAATACAGTTTTAATTGGACATTTTGTAATAAAATGTATTTAACTAGAAAATCATAGTTAATTGATGTCTAAATGAATAGATCTAAAAGAAAAAGTGATTGTTATATTAACTATGATAAAATATTCTTTTGTGAAATGTTATGTTTTGTAAAATAAATAGTTATAACTTTAAATGGAAAAATGTAACTTTAATTATGACCTAACTTGATAATTGGAAATTTCTTTTTTCAAATGGAAATTTTAAGTTAAGTAAATAAATAGAAATTTAGTTTTATGTATGAAATGTGTATTTTAAAATAAAGTGTCAGGTTAGTGGTTAAAAATAAAAGTTAAGTAAAATAGTGTATTTTGACTTAATAAATGAATTATGGTTTAACAATTGGATATTTATTTATAAAATTTTATTTTATTAAATCATAAGTTAAATGATATCCAAATGAATGTTTTTGAAGTATGAAATATGAGTTTATAAGTTAGAATGGCTAAAATTGAAGTTTTAATGTTTCTGAAAAGTTATAATAAAATCTGGAATTTTATTGGTAACATTTACAAAATGATGTGGTTTAAGATGGCATTTGTTAAGTGCTATCATTTCTGAAATTTAACTAAGTTCTGAAATAACCAAATACAATTACAGCATTTTATAAGTGCTGCTGTTCTGAATTTAACTATGTTTTGAAACAACTAAATACCTATACAACACTTTACAAGTGCTGTTGTTTCTAAAACTAAGCTGTTTGAAAATAACTAAATATCTATTACAGCATTTTATAAGTGCTGCTGTTTTGAATTTGACAATGTTTTGAAATGTTAATATATTTACCGTAACACTTTATAAGTGCTGCTGTTGCTGAAATTACAATGAACTTTGGAAATGAATATTATTTTGGAAGATTTTGACATTGAATTTAAATGGTTTAAATAAATATGTTTTGAGGTGAAATTGTTAGCACCAATATTGGTCACTAACCTCGTTGAGAAAGATTGTGTAGGGATGTAAGTGATGAAGTTAAATTAAACAAGGAAGAATATGCTAATTTAAATGCAGAAAGTAAGAACACCGGATTTATAGTGGTTCAGCGTAACTGCCTACATCCACTTTGAGTTTTGATCTTTATTTCTTTCACAAGTAGTTGAATACAGATACAATCCATATATTAATGACTTGAATACAAGTTTGAACTGAAAATAATCAGTCTTCAAAGTGGAAAAGTCTCCCCATTGTTCTCCCAAAAAAGGTCCATTTCATTGTGCCCCTGCCCTTCTATTTATAGAAGAAGATGGGTTGGACTTCCTTCGCGGGCTCAAGGCCAAGGTGACTTGACCCATATAGGGCGATCTCAAGCTAGTTGGTCTATTCTTGCCGAACCGTACCTAAATGCCAAAACATGTTGACTGCATCAAACCTGTACATCCTCAGGCTCTTCTTGGTCAGAATCTTGTCTAGTGCTAATGATAATTTCTTCAACTGTCGTCTTGTAGCCGGGCCAAGGTGCCGGTTAACACTTGGCCCCCAAAGTGTGTCGTGTGAAGCAACACAACATGCTTTGAATCAGCGAGTATTCCTTGTCTTCAGAAAGAAATCCACCATGTTTCTTGAATAGTCATTATCCTCCAATTTATCCCCCCAAGGTGTTGTATCCTTCTTTGGTCATCGTGATGCTTGGTCGATTCCCAATATTATAAATCCAGGGTTGTAGTTCATCAGTGGCCATCCGTGTCTGATTCTGCAGAGCTAATAAGCTTCGGCTATCTGATCTAGTCTTCTCTTAATAACCCTTAGTGAGAATTCAATTTCTGTTGATTTCAAGAAGTCGAACTTTTGCGGATGTACACATGCACGTTCGGGTACATGTTCTTGCCATTGGCTCTCGGATGCGTTTTATATGCTCATAAGTCGTCGCCAACTCCATCTAGTTTAATTGCAATTCAATCGCGATTCCTTGTTTGTATTTTCTGTGAAATAAGGGTTGCAATCAGCCACTTGAGGAGTTTTCCAAACCTCTCTTTAGTACAGACTCTATGATTTTGTTCACAGCTTCAACCTGTCCATTTGCAGTTATAATGGATCATGGAAGGTCATAAGGACAGATGACGTTACGGATAAAGAAGTTGATTATTTTCTTCATCTTGGTCGTGGTTAAGAGTTCTTCATCTGCCCATTTGGTGACGTAATCAATTGCTATGATGGTGTATTTCGCACCACCTTTAGGATCGACAAGAAGATGATTTCAGTGCCCCCAAGTGGCAAACGGCTGTGAACTAGCCATTTGAATAATTTCCATCGGCGGGGTTCCCGGATTTTTTGCAAACATCTTGCACTAGTCACATTGTCTAGCATGATCAACCGCATCTGGGTTGATAGTTGGCCAGTAATACCTGTAGCAGAGTATCTTCTTTATCATGGTTTTCCCCCTGATGTTATTACCGCATTCTTCTTCATAGATTTTGCTCAAGATATCATCATGGGCGATATGCCGAAGCATGGGGATGGATAAACTCTTTTTGACACACGAATTATTCTTAGATGATTTGGCATGAAGATTTGAGGAGGATCTGTTGTTTTCCATTCCTCCATTCAGTAAGAATTCCTCATTGTAGATAGTCTTTGATAGGAGTCAACCATGACACCTTTTCATTTTATTCGCTGAGTACATGTGTAATGACGTAATACGTGAAGTCGGTTAGTAGCTCTTGGACTTGGCCGAGATAAGGACCAAGACAATGCCCCCTAGCAAGATCAACTTCCTTAAATTTTATACTACCAATCAAGAATCACAAAAGATATGTAAAGTTTTCACTTCAAATCCTCTAGCAAGTTTGAGGCTGACAGTCAAGGCTTCATACTAAGCATCGTTGTTTGTTACAAGTAAATCGAGTTTTAGGACGTAGCAGATTGATCGTTCCTCAGGAGTCATTATCAAGCCATAACACTGATCATTGGATGCTCCATCCACGTACATTTTCCATCTTATGGTTGGTTCTCTGCTACTCTTCGAGTAGTCATCTGAGGTAGTGAATTTGGGTGTGAGGTCTGCTAATTTCCGTCCTTGGATAGCCCTTCGTGGGAAATAAGTGATATTGAATTAGCTTAGTTCGATATTCTATTTAAGTAGTCTTTCAGACGTCTTAGGTCATTGTGTGCCCTGTCGCAACGGCTGGTAGGCATAGACGTTGATGGGGTGAGCCTAAAAGTAAGAGTGGAGCTTTCATGATGAAATCAATAGAGATTATGCTAGCTTTTGTAGCTTCGGGTTGATATCCAATGCATGGCTTGCGATAGTTAATGAAATCACATATGCATGTCAGAATGGGTCCAAGGGAACATATCATCATTTATTCAGAAAAATCCAACTAATTCTTTTATCATCATTGCACTGAGCTGTGATCCGATATTCAACACCCGAAAAGGGTCGCCATGGCTGGCTGTAATGTCGACCGTCAGCTTAGCAGGTGCCATCCCAGATTCTTTGAGTAAAGATGTAACTATTTTGCATAACATTCAATGTGAAATATGGTTGGGACGGTCAATGTTGATGGTTACTCTGGTCGAATCCTAGAGTCTTGTCATGAGTTGTTAACTCAAATAATGAAGGGCTCTGAATGCTCTAATTGATTATCTGCAAATGGCCAAAGATCAGGCATAAAAGTGCATTAGAGGAAATGTCGAGTGGGGGTCAGCCTCGAGTGGCATGCAACTATATAGCTGGATCTTGCTATGAGTTTGAATTTGCTTGTGCATTCGAGTAACGCACTTTCTATTCAATGCATTCATGATTCTTTACCCGTCCTTCGGGTTGGAGTGAAAGTCAATTGCCCATGAGCTAAGGTATCGATTTAAAGATTCTATCTCTAGGCATCCTTACGGTCGTTGCCTTGAGTAGCTGTAAGCACTATATATAAGTTTTAATACTGAGCTATCGTAGCCAGTTTTTGGATGACCATGCGTCTTCTCCCAGTCTCGGGTTGATAAATGTACTGCATGGGCGGTTGAGTCTCGTCCTAGCTATGTTTATGTTTTCACCTCCGAAGACATAGAGGTGATTGGTGAATAGTCGGTTCACATTCATCTTGCTTCTCGCTCGTGCCCTCAGGTCTAGGGCATATACCGATAAGTAGGAAAGCCAGCCACGCCCACTTTAGCTTTACTCTCTTTCCCGTTGGATCGTGGGATCATGTCAGTCGATGGGAGACTAGGTCTCGCCTATCTTGGATTTTATCGTGGTTTTTCATTCCAAGAGGAATACTTCGATGCCACGTAAGTTTCAGGGCGTAATTTGGACACTGGATGGTCATCCACGTCCACTTTGGTTTGTGCTCTGTAATCAGATCTCGGGGTAAAGTTGGCTACAAATGCCGTCAGGTTATGCTCATCCAGTTTCGTACTCCTCCCGACGAATCGAACGAGGGTTCTGGAGACTCTTTGACCAAGTATTCGTGGTTTACCCTATTTTCCATACTCTGGGGGTCATAGTTTTTCAAAAAACATCCGAGTCACATTCGTATGTGCTTGGTGCAGATCGGCATTGACCCTTGGTCTGAGGTATGATATAGTAGGTTGCTCGTAGCTTTGGATGCCGTTTCGATTGGTTCTGTGTTGAGGCCTCCCTGCAGTCGCTGCCTCAAGTTATAAAGAACGCCACGCTAGAGCTACAATGAGCTGTCGTATTCAGCTTTTTAGTGTTTTGTACCCCTGCCCCCAGCAATGATTTGGCCAGGTCACTAGTTGGATGGTCGAACTCCATCCTCAGCGGGTTAATAATCCTCCTGTCGATTCCAGGTCGAATTTTGCGGAATAGAAAATGGTCGGAATCCACTCGTCTATTTATCGATGTTTATACACCACTCTGCATTCTGGCGACTTAGTGTTATTCTCCCCCAGGTTGACTCGCGCCCAATTTGTGTTCATGCTTTGGTCCACGCTCCGGGGACTTAGAGATTTGTCGAACGGTTTATGCTTTAGTCCACAGTTCGAGATGCAGAGATTTCGTCAACTCGTTTATACTCTAGTTTGCACTGTGGGAACTTAGAGTAATCTGGTCCGCTTTTGGGATTTAGGGATTTTTCTGAAGTCGTCTGTAATCTAGTTCATGCTCTGGGGACTGAGAGTACTGTAGTCCGCACTCTGGGGACGTGGAGGTTTTTGAGTCATTTATACTCTAGTCCGCACTCAGGGACCTAGAGTACTTTAGTCCGCATTCTGTCTCCCGTTCCAGAGGGTGAGACCCCTCGGATGGCTGAGAGTTTGCCTAAACCTGGTAGATAATCCTTCTCTTTAAGATTCTCTTTAAGATTTCAAAAGTCGTTATTCTTTATGCAGGACTATTGCATTCTAATGCTTGTTTTCCACGATTTTGTGCAGGCCGTTCTGACCCCGAGCCCACTCCGAGGAGCGATGTCGCCAAGGAAGTGGGGGAGAAAACAAGTGAAGCCACTCACGCAGGGGAGGCTTCTGGTCCAGACGCTCAGGTGATCGGAGCGCTTGATGAAGACAAGTCTGAAACCTCCTCTCTTACCGACGGGGGTTATGAAGTAGAAATTACAGGCGCCTCTGAGCACACATCCGAATTGAGCATGGAGGAGCGGCTCGAGAAAGAGAAGGAGGAGACGGTCAAGGTCATAGTAGAGCCCCGAGTTGTGGACTTGGACGATCCTTTGAACAAGCCGTTGAAGGTCATCCTTCCTGGCGGGTCCGAGCCCATGGAAGGCCCCCGTACTCCTTCAGTTGCTACCCCTCTATCAAAGAAGAGTACCAAGGGTAAATGCTCTAGAGAGGAGAAGTTGAAGTAGCACAAGAAGTGATTACTATCCTCGTTCAACGAGAGTTAGTTTAAGTCATGTAATTATTTTCATCTATTTCCTTAGTCCTTGTAAATAGAATGTCGACTCCGAACGTTGGAGGGGTTGTAATAGAAACTCATTTCTGAATAAGGTTTAGTTCCTTTTTCTGTCTTACAAAAGACTCTTATTGTTCAGTTTTCTTTGTGATTGTGATTTTAATCCAAGCAGTTGTGAGTAACATAAACTTCTCAGTCCATCTTCATATAACTCGGAAACTCTTCGGGAGTCGTTAAACTTCCATTCTGCGCTTCGAGCACTTAGAATACTTTCTAGCCCGTATGTCAGGGATTTGACAAATTAAAGTCATTTGTGTCATAGTTTATATTCAGGGAACTTGGAGATCCGATTCGCTTATATTCGAGTCCAAACTCTGGGGAGTTAGAGCACTCCAGTCCGCACTCTGGAGACTTGGAGGTTTAAGTCGTTTATACTCTAGTCCGCGCTCTGGGGACTTAGAGTACTCCAGTCCGCACTCTGGGGACTTGGAGGTTTTAGTCATTTATACTCTAGTCCGCGCTCTGGGGACTTAGAGTACTCCAGTCCACACTCTGGGGACTTGGAGGTTTAAGTCGTTTATACTCTAGTCCGCGCTCTGGGGACTTAGAGTACTCCAGTCCGCAATCTGGGGACTTGGAGGTTTAAGTCATTTATACTCTAGTCCGCGCTCTGGGGACTTAGAGTACTCCACTTCGCACTCTGGGGACTTGGAGGTTTAAGTCGTTTATACTCTAGTCCACGCTCTGGGGACTTAGAGTACTCCAACCCGCACTCTGGGGACTTGGAGGTTTAAGTCATTTATACTCTAGTCCGCGCTCTAGGGACTTAGAGTACTCTAGTCCGCAATCTGGGGACTTGGAGGTTTAAGTCGTTTATACTCTAGTCCGCGCTCTGGGGACTTAGAGTACTCCAGTCCGCACTCCGGGGACTTGGAGGTTTAAGTCGTTTATACTCTAGTCCACGCTCTGGGGACTTAGAGTACTCCAGTCCGCACTCTGGGGACTTGGAGGTTTAAGTCATTTATACTCTAGTCTGCGCTCTGGGGACTTAGAGTACTCCAGTCCGCACTCTGGGGACTTGGAGGTTTAAGTCGTTTATACTCTAGTCCGCGCTCTGGGGACTTAGAGTACTCCAGTCCGCACTCTGGGGACTTGGAGGTTTAAGTCGTTTATACTCTAGTCCACGCTCTGGGGACTTAGAGTACTCCAGTCCGCACTCTGGGGACTTGGAGGTTTAAGTCATTTATACTCTAGTCCGCGCTCTGGGGACTTAGAGTACTCCAGTCCGCACTCTAGGAACTTGGAGGTTTAAGTCGTTTATACTCTAGTCCACGCTCTGGGGACTTGGAGTACTCCAGTCCGCACTCTGGGGACTTGGAGGTTTAAGTCGTTTATACTCTAGTCCGCGCTCTGGGGACTTAGAGTACTCCAGTCCGCAATCTGGGGACTTGGAGGTTTAAGTCGTTTATACTCTAGTCCACGCTCTGGGGACTTAGAGTACTCCAGTCCGCACTCTGAGGACTTGGAGGTTTAAGTCGTTTATACTCTAGTCCACGCTCTGGGGACTTAGAGTACTCCAGTCCGCACTTCGAGGACTTGGAGGTTTAAGTCGTTTATACTCTAGTCCGCGCTCTGGGGACTTAGAGTACTCCAGTCCGCACTCTGGGGACTTGGAGGTTTAAGTCGTTTATACTCTAGTCCATGCTCTGGGGACTTAGAGTACTCCAGTCCGCAATCTGGGGACTTGGAGGTTTAAGTCGTTTATACTCTAGTCCGCGCTCTAGGGACTTAGAGTACTCCACTCCGCACTCTGGGGACTTGGAGGTTTAAGTCGTTTATACTCTAGTCCACGCTCTGGGGACTTAGAGTACTCCAGTCCGCAATCTGGGGACTTGGAGGTTTAAGTCGTTTATACTCTAGTCCATGCTCTGGGGACTTAGAGTACTCCAGTCCGCAATCTGAGGACTTGGAGGTTTAAGTCGTTTATACTCTAGTCCCCGCTCTGGGGACTTAGAGTACTCCAGTCCACACTTTGGGGACTTGGAGGTTTAAGTCGTTTATACTCTAGTCCGCGCTTTGGGGACTTAGAGTACTCCAGTCCGCACTTTGGGGACTTGGAGGTTTAAGTCATTTATACTCTAGTCCGCGCTCTGGGGACTTAGAGTACTCCAGTCCGCGATCTGGGGACTTGGAGGTTTAAGTCGTTTATACTCTAGTCCACGCTCTGGGGACTTAGAGTACTCCAGTCCGCACTCTGAGGACTTGGAGGTTTAAGTCGTTTATACTCTAGTCCACGCTCTGGGGACTTAGAGTACTCCAGTCCGCACTCTGGGGACTTGGAGGTTTAAGTCGTTTATACTCTAGTCCACGCTCTGGGGACTTAGAGTACTCCAGTCCGCACTCTGAGGACTTGGAGGTTTAAGTCGTTTATACTCTAGTCCGCGCTCTGGGGACTTAGAGTACTCCAGTCCGCACTCTGGAGACTTGGAGGTTTAAGTTGAGAGCAGTCGTACTTCCACTCTTTAATTTGTATTCATCTACTGTATCGAGGCTAATGTCGTTAAATGAACAATCGAACCACGTTTTCTCATGGAATGGGATTCTGCCCCCCAGGATGAGGGATGGAATTTGAAGAATGGACGATCGATTCTCGTCCGCTTGGTGATTATAGCTCTTCCAATCAAGTCAAGGAAGGAGGTATATGATAGATGGTTGGATCACATCCATGTTGGGTTAGATAGCCAAATCTCTTACAATTTGCTCCGTATCTCCTTCTAGAAAATAAGGATAATAGATTGTTGAGTAGACAAAGTAAGTTGCATATGTTCCAAGGTGAAGTCGTGTCCATATATTGAGAGCGATGGTTGATGAGTAGGCAGTCCACCACAACTACTTCAAGTCGGGCTTTCGAATAACCTTTTGTGTTCGAGGTAGGATTTGATATGTAGATGAACAAATCATGTCCACTCTAGACAGATCCCGACGCCACTGAGTTTCAGAAGGGGCATCTGTATTTTGTCGAACTTTGTTCTATGACTCGATTTGAGTGGATGATCAGGCCATACCCATTCCAAGCCTTGCTTAGGTCTCCGAGTCAAACGTGGAAGTCGATGAATGGATGGTTGGTCATGTTGACATTGTATTGGGCTCTGATCGTGATGAACTTTTCAATATTTATTCCATAGCCCCAAATCAAAGGCATATGGTTGATGATGAGCGATTGAATTATGCTCGTCCAGATGTAACTCCACACGTCCGATCATGGTCTGCGTAGATTGGTTGGCAACCAAATATGAGTACCTGGTCACCTGCATCGTTTTGAAAGTAGTTTAGTTCAAGCTAGTCGTAGTTCATAGAACAATTGAAATAGAGATGGAAATGGAAATAATTTGAAGAAGATTATGGTAAATCTCATTGATATGTGAAGCAGCATCGTGTGCTTGCTATTCGACTCCGCCCCTGGCTCCTTTCAAAGGGATGTCGGCCGTCAACCGTCCAATTGATAATCATAGCCCTTTATTAATAGGCATCAGATATTCGATGCCCGCCATTCTGCAGGACTTGTACATACTATTGACGCTTTCCTTTCCAGGTCATCTTTTCGATCACACCTCGGAGGTGTTTGTAAACGCCCGTGTTAGGATCAGTGAGCATCTGGGAATATACAACATTCCCCTGATTTTCTTTAGACTTTGGTGTACTCTCTCGAGGTTGGTTTCTAGTACCACTCTGAGTCGGGAGTCTTCAAGTAGAGGTTGTCAATTGAATCTTTCAAAGAGCATATGAGCTGAAATCTGAAGTCTTGTTTCGGCTACTGGGATCTACATCCTTAGCCAACGGACCTTCATTGTTATTTTTCTTAGTCTGCTCCACTCCTCCTCACTTTAGTTCTGATTCATTTTGTAAAAGAAACGATCCATAGTCGTAGGAGGCTCTTTAGCTAACTAGCTGCCAAAATATATCTGGAGGTCGACTTTCCTCAAACGCGATCAGTATGATACCCTTGTTAGTATTTGGAATAAATTGCTTAGAGCATTGGTTTGCTTGGAGTCACTAAATTCGAAGTTTCGGGTCAGCGAAAAATGGTGCTTGGAGTCATCTTGGCGTTTGCTAGAGTCATATCATCTATGTTCTCCAACCTTTGGGAGTACCGTTTGAATAGCGGTTGCTTGTCCCTTTCCTTGATGTCGTTCATAAGCTGCCGCTAGATCCTCTATGCCCTGGTCGATCATGGGATGTCAAGGAAGTGGATAGAATGTTCCTTTATTAGGTTGAGTTTTGAATTCACTATCCGGAAAAATTTGGGTTTTTGAAAATTTGAGTTTTTGAAAATTTGGGTCGTACCCGAAAAAGATTTTTTTTGTAAATAGGGGTCGTATAAGAGACCAGTGTAACTTAAGTTTCGATCGGCATTGAGGGCCGTTTGGCATGACAAAGTTGCTCGGCATACAAGATTGTTCGGCATCCACACTGTTCGGCATCAACACTGTTCGACATTCCACACTGTTCGGCATTCCACACTGTTCGGCATGCACACTGTTCGGCATTCACACTGTTCGACATTCCACACTGTTCGGCATTCCACACGTGTTCGGCATTCACACCGTTCGGCATTCACACTGTTCGGCATTCCACACTATTCGGCATCCACACTGTTCGGCATTCCACACGTGTTCGGCATTCACACTGTTCGGCATTCCACACGTGTTCGGCATTCACACTGTTCGGCATTCACACTGTTCAACATTCCACACTGTTCGGCATTCCACACATGTTCGGCATTCACACTGTTCGGCATTCACACTGTTCGGCATTCCACACTGTTCGGCATCCACACTGTTCGACATTCCACACTGTTCGGCATTCATTCTTGTTCGGCAGAACCGAGTCGTTCGGCATACAATACCGTTCGGCCTGGAAGAGCGTTCGGCCTAGAGGTATGGTCGGCCTGGACTTTTTCTGAAGCAGTCGGCATAGACTTTTAGGTATATTCTTCGGCCTAGAGGTATGTTCGGCCTGGAAGGGCGTTCGGCCTAGAGGTATGGTCGGCCTGGACTTTTTCTGAAGCAGTCGGCATAGACTTTTTTTGAAGCGGTCGGCATACCCCTTTTCTGGAGCGTTCGGCATACGCCTTTTCTGGAGCGTTCAGCATACGCCTTTTCTGGGGCGTTCGGCATAAGCCTTTTCTGGGGCGTTCGGCCGAATTGCCTTCAGAGGAGGGTCGGCCTTCATTCAACTTTAGTGCAAACTTCAACGCCCAGTCCCCATATCTTACATAGACTTGGTTTATATGAATATGGCTATCAGCTTCCTTTAGATTTCTTTCAAATCTGAGTTGAATATGAAGTTTCCTAGTAAACAACTGGATCTATCTCGCGAATATGAAAATCCACTAGTAGACGATGAGATCCGATCAGGCTGAGAATTCAATTCTCAGTAAAAGCACCAAAGTGTTAGCACCAAAATTGGTCACTAACCTCGTTGAGAAGGATTGTGTAGAGATGTAAGTGATGAAGTTAAATTAAACAAGGAAGAATATGCTAATTTAAATGCAGAAAGTAAGAACACCGGATTTATAGTGGTTCAGCGTAACTGCCTACATCCACTTTGAGTTTTGATCTTTTTTTCTTTCACAAGTAGTTGAATATAGATACAATCCATATATTAATGACTTGAATACAAGTTTGAACTAAAAATAATCAGTCTTCAAAGTGGCAAAGTCTCCCCATTGTTCTCCCAAAAAAGGTCCATTTCATTGTGCCCCTGCCCTTCTATTTATAGAAGAAGATGGGTTGGACTTCCTTCGCGGGCTCAAGGCCAAGGTGACTTGACCCATATAGGGCGATCTCAAGCTAGTTGGTCTATTCTTGCCGAACCGTACCTAAATGCCAAAACATGTTGACTGCATCAAACCTGTACATCCTCAGGCTCTTCTTGGTCAGAATCTTGTCTAGTGCTAATGATAATTTCTTCAACTGTCGTCTTGTAGCCGGGCCAAGGTGTCGGTTAACAGAAATATAAACCATTTTTGAAATTTATAAGTTAATACAATATTTTCGGAATTGGTATAATTGAACGAATGAACTTAAAAATGCTATAACTTTGGTAATGAATATTATTTTAAGGGTGGTATGATCTTTCTAAATATTATGATTTCCAAATGATAACATTTTAAATTGATATGGTTTCAAAGTATTATGGTTTCAAAGTGTTTGGTTTCAAAGGTGTTATAACTTTGAAAGTACTATGATTTTTGGAAATGAATTTATTTGAAATAGTATTTAATTAAGAATTTTCTTTGAATATATTGATTTGCAATTGAAGATTTAAGAATATGACTGTATACAGTGGTTTTGGTTTAAGATGATAAAAAAAGAATATTTCAAGTTTAATAAATTGAAGGAAATATCCAGTGATTTGGAAATTTGGGTTTTATTTAAATGATATATTGATTTTGTTTTTAAATGAAATAATATAGTAATTGGTTTTGAAATGGATATAATATGTTGGTTTTAAAGTATAAATGATTTTGAAATAAATATCCATGGGTTATAATAACGGTTGGTTGTTGAAGAGACCGGGATCGGATATGGGCATACTCTCTGTCGATACCGAAAACCACTTTGACAACCATGTACGCGGTGGAGATTCTAGAATGAAGTAGGGTGGTGGTGGCGTTCTGTTAAGGTATATACATTGAACTGACTCCCGTGAGTTGGCATAAGGTGGCTAAAACAGGAACGATCGACGGGCTAAGGAGGTAGCACCTCTTATCGGACACACTTCTTCGTATGCCATTCTATTATTATGTGATTGATTGGTGCGCACCTTTGATTTTGGGAGTGTGGTTCGAGGTGGGCGGTAGTAGCAGCTACGCGTTACCACCGATCCGGAAGCGTAATTGGTATATCTACCCTGGCATTGCCTAGTTGTGCCGTGTCACCTACTCTAGCGAGCCTTGTACGATTTTGGTTTTGTGCTGTAGCCCGTGGAGTATCCTCTGGTGGCTTCCCGATCAGGAGGGACTATGATACTGGATGGACTACTAGGACTATTATGTGCTAAGGGCTATATGGGTAACCCCTTAACGCTATTTAAAAGTAAGTTTATTTTACTATAGACATTATTATATTAGAGAAATATTACTACATAGTAAATAGTTTAATGGATCCTTAGAGGATGGGCGGTCCCAAGCATCCTTTAAGTTACTTGTACCTTTATGCTACAGTTCACTTGAGTTGGTTTACATTGTATAAGTATGTATGTCCTGACTCGAGTGTTTTGTGTTTTGCTTTACGCTCGGGTCAGACTGAGTTGTACCAGTATTTGAGACTCACCTTTGGAGTTGGAGCTTCGCTTGGATGCATCTATTGATTCTGCTTTTAGTCATTCAGTTGATTCCAGTGATGGATTTAGATCTTGTATTTGACTATTGTATTGAGACATCTTTGTATTCGTGACTTCTGTTGTATCTTGTTTTACTCTGTTATATATATATATAGTAGCTTCATGAACTACTATTTCTTTGCTTCTGCTGCATTGTTATATTACTCTGTGTCTGTGATTTATTTACTGTATATTCTGAGTTTTGCAAATTTATATTTACAATTCGGTATTTTGAGCAATTCAAGTCCGACATGTGCGGATGCGAATGGTTGAAAATATTGGGCCGTTACATTTGGTATCAGAGCTTTGGCTCTAGGCAAAACTTAGCATATATAGTAAATTTATTTACAGATTCACTTTCGTTCGAGCTTGAATCTCTTCCTTTTTGACTTGACTTCTTTTGAATTTTGGAACGTTCCCTGCGGTTCCAAATCCATTCTTGCCTCCCCTATTTGTCTTCTTTTGATTCTGGAGTATCCCATAACTCCACTTCGAATGATCTTTATAATGAATAGGCGGTCTCGCCAATCTTCGAATGATTGTAAAGGGGTGAAACTCCTTTACAAGAAGCATTGATTCACCGAAGATTTTTGCATCCTCGATTTACAATGTTATCTATCTCTTGTTATCCCGAATTCTATCTCTTGAGATCTGATGTAGATTTACCTCAGAACCCCACATCGATCTTATTCTTTAAGTCACGGTTGACCCGGTTAAGGTTGCCCGCGATTTATATAAGCTTATTCATTCCCTTATTCTGTTATTTAATCATCTTGTCTTTTGTTTCCAACTTATCTTCAAATCATTCTTGAAGTGTATTTTTGTAAACTAATATTTAAATGTTTTAATATATATTGTGTTGTTTGAGTTGTTGATGTTGATTTGGGTTTCCGATCGATTCGTCTGATCAACGCTATCGATAGGATTTCCAAAACACTTGAACAGAGCAAACCGACACAATATGGTTTTCAAATTTGGTAAATGAGATAAATTTTGTATAATCATAATTTATATATGTATAATTTTCTGAATGTTGATAATTAAATGAATTGATTGTTAAGAAACAATATTTGACTTTGTATATATATTGTAATCATTGGCTTTGTTCATATATAAATAATTGAACTATAAAATATGGTTATAAATTAATTTGGAAATTTAAATGAATTTAAAATCAAGAATTTGAGAATTTAAGTTTCCGATGATTTCAAACTTTGTTTTAAAAATCTTAAAGAATATATTATTTAAAATATTTTCGAATAGAAATTGTTTCTAAAGAATTTTAGAAGTTTTAAATCAGTGCTCTTCTCTTTGTCGCTGGAAAATAATTTCGGTGATGACTGCAGCACCATCGACATTCATTTTCGAGTTTCGAAGTGAAGAGACCATTCTGTAGCTTTGCTATAGTTCTGCTTTCAAGAATTAAATTGATTTGAATTTCTAAAATTTGACTTGATTTATAATATATATATTGATATATGATTTAAAGTTGATTTGATATATATTATGTATATATACTTATTTATCTAGAATAGTTTGAAGTTAACCGAAAATTTAATTCTTAAATTTTATCTTAAAGGATGATTTCAATTATAAAATGAAGCCAAATTTTGAATAAATATTTAAGCTTGAATAATTGAATTGGGAAATTTTATTTGTATAATATTTTATTGCATTCCAATATAATTTACCTTAATCATTCAGAAGTTAACTATGTAATTGGATAATGTACAATATAAAAGGATTTTATAAATAAAATTTGAGTGGTTATAATAAATGTTATACACTTAAAATTTTTGTTATAAAGAGATTTATAGAGGTAAACAGAATAAAAAGTTAATTTAATAATTACAATATAAAATGGTGTTAAAGGAATTTATAAATAAATTGGAGCAGTTATAAAAAGTGTAAATAAACTTAATAATATGATTAGATATATTAAGTGGAATAAATTTAATAATAATCTAGAATAAAGAAGAATTAAATTTAGTGAATAAATTATGAGTATAATAAATGATTTTCAAATTCATGACTTTGGAAAATTGTTGGTTTAAGATAATTGTATGATGAGATAATGAGATTTAAAAATATTTAAGATTTATTTAACTTAAGTGAAATCAAATGGATGAAATAAATTATTAATGTAAGTTGAAATTTTCATGGTTTTAAATTCATTATCTTATTCTGTTTTCCAATCTCTTTTCTTTCAGGTTGTTTCTATTCTCCTACCTTCTTTCTTTTCGGGGATGAAAAGTTTTGAGTGGGGGAGAGTGTAACGACCCGTAAATTTTCAATAATTAAAGTGGTCAATTTAATAAGATCTTGGTAAATAAATTTGGGAGAAAAAAATAACTTTGTAATTTAATAATGAAATGAATGCCAAAATGAAATGTAACAATGTATTTAAAAACTAATTATTAACAATTGAAATGAAATTACAATTTATTGAAGTAATGTAAAATTGTTATACTTGGCTATAAATTTACGTAAGAAAACAAATGCAAACATTAAAATTTATAAATGATTTTAGTATGAAATAAATGACCATTGAATAAAGATTAGGTATATAAGAATGGTAACATATGTTTGTGAACAATGAATTCAAAAGTGTGATTAAAAGTTATAGTAACAGTTGTAAGTTACTATTTAATTGGTCTATTAATCTAGTTGTAAATGTTACATTTGGGTATAAAACCGAATATAAGTAAATAAATGTAAGTGTTGTATGGATAAATGAATCAATATATAATTTATGGTAATTGAATGAACTAAACATTATGTAAGCAATTATGATAATTAGTGGACATAATAAACTTGAGTGTAATATAAAGATAATGATAATATTTATTGCAAGTTACATTTTATTTAGGCTGCTAAATTTAAAGTAGGAAATCAATTACATTTAAATGTAAGTAAATGTTCATTAATATGAGATAGGACAGTAATTGTAAAGTGTGAATGTAATGAAATAAATGGAAATGTATATTTTATTCATAGATAAAAAGAAAAGAATGAAACCAAGTTGAATAAATTGATTAAGGTTTTAATTATAATAAATGTAAATTTGGATTTTGTTTGTAATTTATTTTCCAAATACAATAAAATAAACATTTTCTGAAAATTTTATATTTTGGTCAGCTTTGGTCAAATTTGAATTTCAGTTTAAAATAAAAAATTTGAATTTTAAATTTTTAATCTTTTTCTTTGAAGCAGAATATAATTTTGATATCCGTTCTGCTTTTCGTTTCGCTAAATTCTGATTTATACTTTTTAAAAATTGGATAAATTACGACATTTTACACGCAATTAAAATTATGTATTTTATTTTATATTTTTCTATGTCCATCTCTATTCTTTCTTCCTATTTTTTTTATTTTGTCTAAACATTCATTTTATTTATTGGATTGTTACTTGTTTACATCTTTTATTTTGGAAGAATCAAAGGGAGATACGTTTCATTGTTTTAATTTCTTGCCTTTTTTCATTTGCATGGCCTCTTTATTACTTGCCCTAGCCATTCACTCTTGCCTTTCTTGGCCGTGTGTTCCTATCTCAATCACGTACAAGAATATTTCATTCTCATCTCAATATCCTCATTTTCATTTAAGAATAAATTATATACCAGTTTCTTTCTCCTTAATTTATGCCTCTTCCGTTTCTTAGCATTCACTCCTTTGCTTGCCATCCCAACCTTCTCTAGCCATGAGAAACACTCCTCTAACTCACGCACAAAACATTCTCACCTTTTTTTTCATTTTCTAATATTTGTTTTATAGTGTTGTTTTTTTATTTTCCAAACCATTCAAACTCTTGCCTTTTTATTTGCCTAGCCTCTTTATTTCTTACCTTAGCCGTTCATTCCTTTAATCTAGCCGTGAATCTCTCTTGCCTATCACGCATAAAAACTTCCCAAAACATCTCATTCTCATCTCACTTCCATTTGCGTACAAACAAAGAAAAAAAAATAGAAAGTTCTAGATCCATGGCTTCTTCCTCTTCTTTCTCTTTTCTCTTTTCTTTTATTTTGTCTTCATGTAGCTCGACCTTCTCCACCATCTCCTCCTAGCCGAGCCATGTATTGATGATGGTCTAGCCTATTAGACTATGGTCGAGCCCATTTGGTGGTTGAAACCAAAGTTATGTCATTTTCTTTCACACCTTTCATTGTTTAATTTATATTCTTTTGTATTGAATCTTATACTTATGTGTTTGGTATTTGTTTGTACACAAGATTTGGATCTAACTCTTCATTCCCTCAAAAATCTTGTTCGTGCCTTGTCGTGCTTTTCGGAGTTTCAGTTGTGTGTTTTGAATTTGATCTTCAGCTTTAAAAAGGTGAGTTTATCACTCTCGACATACGTACTTTTATAATTGTGAAACAATGGCAAATGAATTGTAGAAAATTTATATGTTATGTTCATATATGCCTGCGATAAGATTATATGATGTTAAATTCTGTTTATATATTTGTTACATCATCTGATATGATGTTATATATTCTACTGTTCATTTATTTTCTATTTCTCACATTGCAAGTTCCCTATCACTATGGGTTGAAATGATACATACCCGAAAGGACATTAGAATAAGGCAAAATCGTTATGAGCTAAAATGATAGGCTTAAACGATTTTATTTTATTTTATTTGACTTGGGATTGTGGGTTTGAAATGATAGAACCCGGATTTTTTTCTTTTTAAATTACGGATTGAAATGATACATATCCGTATCACTTGACCTAGGTTAGAAAATATTATACATGCCCATGGTCATATTTTAAATAATATTTTCCTAAAAATTTATTAAGTATTTTTAAATAATATTTTCCTAAAAGATTATTAAGTATTTTGAGTTTTATAGATATATGAAATTAAAACTTAAAGTTTGATTTAATGCTTTAAATTATAAAGGTGTATTGGTTTTTCTATAAGTTAAAATTTTATAAGTTAATAAATGGTTTTAAGTTTAATTAAGGATCTTTATTGACGATAAATAACTTAATAATTGAATTTGACCTAATATGGAAGTTTTAAGTCTAACCTAGTAATTGTTATGAATTTTACTTTATGAAACAGACATGTGTTGTGTAATAAATAATGTATTTTGAACTGATAAAATGGAATACAGTTTTAATTGGACATTTTGTAATAAAATGTATTTAACTAGAAAATCATAGTTAATTGATGTCTAAATGAATAGATCTAAAAGAAAAAGTGATTGTTATATTAACTATGATAAAATATTCTTTTGTGAAATGTTATGTTTTGTAAAATAAATAGTTATAACTTTAAATGGAAAAATGTAACTTTAATTATGACCTAACTTGATAATTGGAAATTTGGTTTTTCAAATGGAAATTTTAAGTTAAGTAAATAAATAGAAATTTAGTTTTATGTATAAAATGGGTATTTTAAAATAAAGTGTTAGGTTAGTGGTTAAAAATAAAAGTTAAGTAAAATAGTGTATTTTGACTTAATAAATGAATTATGGTTTAACAATTGGATATTTATTTATAAAATTTTATTTTATTAAATCATAAGTTAAATGATATCCAAATGAATGTTTTTGAAGTATGAAATATGATTTTATAAGTTAAAATGGCTAAAATTGAAGTTTAATGTTTCTGAAAAGTTATAATAAAATCTAGAAATTTATTGGTAACGTTTACAAAATGCTGTGGTTTAAGATGGCATTTGTTAAGTGCTATCATTTCTGAAATTTAACTAAGTTCTGAAATAACCAAATACTACTACAGCAATTTATAAGTGCTGCTGTTCTGAATTTAACTATGTTTTGAAACAACTAAATACCTATTACATCACTTTACTAGTGCTGCTGTTTCTGAAACTAAGCTGTTTGAAAATAACTAAATATCTATTACAACACTTTATAAGTGCTACTGTTTTGAATTTGACAATGTTTTGAAATGTTAATATATTTACCGTAACACTTTATAAGTGCTGCTGTTGCTGAAATTACAATGAACTTTGGAAATGAATATTATTTTGGAAGATTTTGACATTGAATTTAAATGGTTTAAATAAATATGTTTTGAGGTGAAATATAAACCATTTTTGAAATTTATAAGTTAATACAATGTTTTCGGAATTGGTATAATTGAACGAATGAACTTAAAAATGCTATAACTTTGGTAATGAATATTATTTTAAGGGTGGTATGATCTTTCTAAATATTATGATTTCCAAATGATAACATTTTAAATTGATATGGTTTCAAAGTATTATGGTTTCAAAGTGTTTGGTTTCAAAGGTGTTATAACTTTGAAAGTACTATGATTTTTGGAAATGAATTTATTTGAAATAGTATTTAATTAAGAATTTTCTTTGAATATATTGATTTGCAATTGAAGATTTAAGAATATGACTGTATAAAGTGGTTTTGGTTTAAGATGATAAAAAAAGAATATGTCAAGTTTAATAAATTGAAGGAAATATCCAGTGATTTGGAAATTTGGGTTTTATTTAAATGATATATTGATTTGGTTTTTAAATGAAATAATATAGTAATTGGTTTTGAAATGGATATAATATGTTGGTTTTAAAGTATAAATGATTTTGAAATAAATATTCATGGGTTATAATAACGGTTGGTTGTTGAAGAGACCAGGATCGGATATGGGCATACTCTCTGTCGATACCGAAAACCACTTTGACAACCATGTACGCGGTGGAGATTCTAGAATGAAGTAGGATGGTGGTGGCGTTCTGTTAAGGTATATACGTTGAACTGACTCCCGTGAGTTGGCATAAGGTGGCTAAAACAGGAACGATCGACGGGCTAAGGAGGTAGCACCTCTTATCGGACACACTTCTTCGTATGCCATTCTATTATTATGTGATTGATTGGTGCGCACCTTTGATTTTGGGAGTGTGGTTCGAGGTGGGCGGTAGTAGCAGCTACGCGTTACCACCGATTCGGAAGCGTAATTGGTATATCTACCCTGGCATTGCCTAGTTGTGCCGTGTCACCTACTCTAGCGAGCCTTGTACGATTTTGGTTTTGTGCCGTAGCCCGTGGAGTATCCTCTGGTGGCTTCCCGATCAGGAGGGACTATGATACTGGATGGACTACTAGGACTATTATGTGCTAAGGGCTATATCGGTAACCCCTTAACGCTATTTAAAAGTAAGTTTATTTTACTATAGACATTATTATATTAGAGAAATATTACTACATAGTAAATAGTTTAATGGATCCTTAGAGGATGGGCGGTCCCAAGCATCCTTTAAGTTACCTGTACCTTTATGCTACAGTTCACTTGAGTTGGTTTACATTGTATAAGTATGTATGTCCTGACTCGAGTGTTTTGTGTTTTTCTTTACGCTCGGGTCAGACTGAGTTGTACCAGTATTTGAGACTCACCTTTGGAGTTGGAGCTTTGCTTGGATCCATCTATTGATTCTGCTTTCAGTCATTCAGTTGATTCCAGTGATGGATTTAGATCTTGTATTTGACTATTGTATTGAGACATCTTTGTATTCGTGACTTCTGTTGTATCTTGTTTTACTCTGTTATATATATATAGTAGCTTCATGAACTACTATTTCTTTGCTTCTGCTGCATTGTTATATTACTCTGTGTCTGTGATTTATTCACTGTATATTCTGAGTTTTGCAAATTTATATTTACAATTCGGTATTTTTAGCAATTCAAGTCCGGCATGTGCGGATGTGAATGGTTGAAAATATCGGGTCGTTACAGGATTCCTCAAATATATTTAGTGTTTTCCATATATATAAAAAAATATATGATGTGAATGAATAATCTGCTGGATTATTGTGTGTGGTAAATTTTTAAATGTTATAATAGCATGGAATTCAACTTGGGTATATTAAATTCCACAAATATTATTTTGAAATTTGTTAGGAATTAAAAAGATTTTTAATATAAAAATATGAATATCGAAATTTGAATTATTTAAAAGAGATTGATTTGAATAAGCAATAGTGGATTTTTGATCGTATTAAATAATGCGGGAAAAATATTTTAAATAGAGCCTTTTAAAATAAATTATATAAAGGGATTTTTAAGACTAGAATTTAAAATGATATTCGGAGAATACATAAAGAAGTTGAAATCGATATTAAAAATGGATTGGGAAAAATAAATGAAATTTATAAGAAATTGAATTTATAAAATGGAATTTATAAATGAGACTTTTTTAGTGGAACTCGAAGGAGTTATAAAAGAATTATAAACGATGTTTAAAAATAAAGGAAAGTGATATCGGATGATAAATTTGGAATATTAATTTACAGAAAGAATTTATATTTGGATATGGAAATAGGGTGAGAGAAAAATAGTGGATACCATCTTTGGGTGAAAATCGTTAAGGAGACATAAATGGAAGTGATGTGAGAGAAATCGAGAGGGATTTATAAATTAAAATTTTGTTACAGAGATTTAAAATATATTTTATTTTGATAAGTTAAGTTTTTTTTCAAAAGGGAAAATTTTATTTATTAAACTATGTAATTTAAAGCTAGTTATTATTGAAATACTTAAGAAGTGAATTTTTCAAATACGTAATAATTTTTTAAAAATAAATCCTAAATTTTTAAACCTGCTTTGAAAAGTGATGTTATAAAAGCGTTTCAATGTTTATATAATTACTTGAATATGACTTAAAATAAATTATTATTCTTTTAAATACTTAATATATATAGAGAGTTTTGTAAGGTTTGAAAATTTATTTATAAATCTTCTCGAGAGTTGAAAAGGGTTATTTAGTAGATGAGACTTATAAGAGAATTCTCATAACGAAATTTGGGAAAAGTAAGGAAATTTCTGAAGTAGTTAAATAAAAGTGAACTTCGAAAAATGAAAAAGAATTCATAAAGAAGTACAAAAAGGAAATTGAAATTATAAGCGAGTATAATTGGCTTTGGAAATATTAAAGGGAATTAATTAAGAAATTCCGGAATTTATAGGATTCGTTATAAACTAGTTAAGGAATTTACAAATAAAATTGTAAATGATTTCGAGAAATCGGAAGTAAGGAAATAGATGGAATACTTCCTAAGTGTGAATATAAATGAAGTTGGGAAATATATTATAAGTATTGGAATAGGTGGAAATATTCCGTTAAGAATATAAGAACTTGAAACTGTTTTCAAATGTTGAAGTGCTGAATGTATATCTTTGTAAAGATATTTTGAAATGAGTAATTTGGAAGAAATTACAAATAATGGCCTAGTGATTGCTTATGGATGTTATATTGATAGTTAAATAACCGACTATCAATTTTGACCAATTTCGTTAATCGTTTCGAAGAGACCGGGATCAGATTTAAATATCCGAAAACCACTTCGATCCGGTTTGAACGTTACGAATGAATACCGTGAAGATGTTGAAGACGGTGCTTCGGTTTGTCCAGACCCAAGACAACTTATGTGGATGAATGCTATCAGAACATCGTCATTGGAGGACGATGAGCATTCTAAGTGAAATTATTCTTGAAAGGTAATCATAGCCTCTAGCCTCATCAACTAGAATGGCTGAAAACCAGGGGGTATGCAGCAAGGCTAAGTGGGTCATACCCAATTTGGGTATGTTATCACCTTTCTAGATAACCTCGGATATATTATATTATATGGATACGGTGCATGCGAAAGAGCTCTCGATGGTAAGGGTGGGAACACCCGGGGTGATAACATATTCGGTTCTATCCAAGTTAGGGATAGGGCCGGTCTTGTGTTGCAGGGGTCCCAGCGAGGTCCTCGGTACATTTTTCTAGACGTGTACCGTGATAGGTGGTACCTAGTGCCTAGTCATTGTATGGAATCCAATCTAAAATAAGCGTCGTACGGTTTTGATTGTGCCCAACTATGCTAAAACGTGAGATGCAAGCATTTCAGCTATTTCCTATTTACTTTGTTTAGACACTATTATAATATCAGACAGATTTGATAAAAATGCTTTGGTTATCATAAGGTAAAAACCCGTCGTGTTTATGTGTGGCGTGGTCTTACGAGATACCCTTGTTTTCAAAGGATTTTGATAAAAGTTAATAATTCAAATTGAGTGTGTTTTCTCACGCTGGTTTTCCAGACTGACTCGGGTGTTATTTTATTATAATGCTCGGGTCAGACCGAGTATCACAGATTCAGGATAGGATGCTATGGAGCTCTGGAGATGAGCTAGATGACATGGGCGTATTTCCGTACTTGATGCATATTTTCTGCTGTATGAGGACAAATTATTATAACTGTCCAGATTTGATGTAGTGATTGTTGTACTCTGGTGATTGTAAGTATTAAATAGTTACATATTCTTTTGTATAAAAATCTGTTATTATATATTATATTTTGTTCCGCTGCGATTGTGAGATTCTATGTCGTTCTATTTCTGTAACAACCCTGAGATTGCAATTACCGAATAATAAATTAAAATTATGATTTTAAGTTGAAAAGGGAGCTAAACAAAAAATTTGGGAATTTAAATTTGCAATTGGTTTGCAAATTAAAGTATTTTGGGTTTAAAATGGGAAAATTAATATTTTTGGAATTTAATATTTAAAAGGGGAATTTTTAAATGTGATAATGGGTTTAATTGGCTAATGAGACAATTATATGGTTTTGATTAAAACTAGGTTACTACTTAGGATTTTTGTTCAAATGATAACATTAGAAAATTTTCTTTTAAATTTACATATGCACTTAAGTAATTGAACTAAGCCTTATTGGGTTGTAAAACCCTCATAACAAACCCATTAGCCTACCCACTCTATATAATATCTTAAACCCATTTCATAACCCTAACACTCATCCTCTTCATAAATTCCTAAATCTAAACCTAAGCAAAACTAATGGCCTCCCTTTAGAAGACCCATCTCCATCTCTTCATAATTAGACTTGTTTAATCCTAGCAAGGTAATGCAATCCTAGGCCTAATCACCTTCTAATCTTTATTTTAATCTTTGAAATCTCTTTGTAATCCTTGGTTTTGTTCTCTTTTTAATTTTGAAGCTCTCTAATCCACATCCTCTTTGTTTTGGAAAGTTGCACTTGAAGTGTTTGCTTATTTGCTTGATTGGTAGAGGTAATTACTATTGATTAGTAATTAATGCTAGCTGTAATTTTGGTAATTACTAATTATTAAAGATTATTGCTAGTTAATTTTGGTGATAATTTTGATGCCCAAAACTGAAAAAAATCACCCCTAAAGCACCAAAAATCAATATTTATGCTGGCTGTTTTGTTCAGCCTGAAAACAGGCTGAAACTGAGATCTGGGTGCACCAGGACAGACCTGGGTGCACCCAGGCTGATGCAGGCTAGCCCAGCTAGGCTAGCCAAGAACAGGCCAGCCCCTAGTGGGCTGGCACTCACTTATCCCCACCCAGCCCGCCCGGGCTGGGTAAGGACCCAGCCCGCCCAGGCTGGGTCAGGACCCCAGCCCAGGCGGGCTGGGGCCTTGGAGGACCCAGCCCGCCCGGGCTGGGTAAGGTCCCCAGCCCAGGCGGGCTGGGACCTTGGAGGACCCAGCCCGCCCGGGCTGGGTCAGTGTCCCCAGCCCAGGCGGGCTGGGGCCTTGCAGGACCCAGCCCGCCCGGGCTGCGTCAGGTCCCCAGCCCAGGCGGGATGGGGCCTGGTGATACCCAGCCCGCCCGGGCTGGGTCTGGTACCCAGCCCAGGCGGGCTGGGGCCTTGAAGCACCCAGCCCGCCCGGGCTGGGTCTGCTCCCCAGCCCAGGCGGGCTGGGCTGGACAAGGGCTGCACCCATGGTGCAGCCCGAGAAAAAAAAAAAAAGAAAAAAAAAGAAATATTTTTTTTTAAGCCCTGTTTCAGATTTTTTATCTCCACTTCGCGATGCCGCCACGATCGCATCCGAAGTCGGAATTCGACGTTTTTGGTCTCGTTGGAAAAGTGGAGTTTCGAACTCCATCTCTGTAAAATTTGGACAACATTGGAGTTCGTTTGTTACTTCGAATTTCGTGTCGAAGTTGAACTCTAGTCGCCGTTTGTAAACAGTATTAATCTTGTTCTGGGTCCAACTTTGAGACGTCGCTGCCGCTTCGTCTCAACTCGGAATCCAGAAATTCTTTTTGCATCTTAAAGTAGGGATGTTGGACTACATGCCTGCAAATTTTCATGACATTTGGACACTGTTTGCTGGTCCAAATAAATTGCCGAACATGGGTTCACAGCTGTTTTTGAATGTTTACAAACACTTAGAATATTTTTGATGATTTTCTTGTTTTCATTGATTTCTTTGAGATTTGTCTCTAGATTTCGTACACGGGTTTTATGAATCATTTTCAAAAGATTTTTCACTCTTAAATGACTTTTGAAAATTATTATATAATATTATTTTAATTATTAAATTAATTACTCCATAATAGGAGACCTTTCAAAAGACCGTTTTAAAAGTGATTTCGAAAATCAATATAAATCCGTTTTACACCATTATTTTCTATAATAAAAATCTCACACTCACTTTTAGCACGTCGAGCGAAGTGGAAAGGTGCTTAAACGGTTAGGAAATCTCCGGCCTATGGAAACCGTGTGTATTTTCTTTCCGGTTAATCCCCGACCTATTCGATTGATCGTTTTGACCTTAGGGTCTAGTTTACCGATGATATGAGGTAGACTTTTTATTGTTTGGAGTGTGAGCTTGCTATTGGTTAGGAAACCGTTTAGTGCGAACGTGGGGTATGGGACTCATTGTTAACACTTTGCGGGTTCCTCTCCAAGAAGTTAGTGACACATTAGCCTCTGGGCGACCAGTACTGGACGTCTGGGTCACCACGCCTCTGGGCAACCGTCTCTGGACACCTGCTCTATGGAGCAGTTTATTTTTCGGCGTGTGCCTCTGGGCCTTTATCCTTCTGGGAAGGATCTCGCCGTCTCGCGCGTTTCGCATCGGTGCGAGTGATCGATCACAACTCTACAGTACTTGGCAACAACGACTCTGGTCGGTGCACGTGCAATACTTGTATTATCTGATGATTTTTATATCCATTCGAGTACCGCCATTCGGCGTTGGTTCTATGGAACCATACGATGTAAGTGCGATTACCTTATGGATTCACAATGTCTCTGGACACTGCTTTTCAGTGTTTGATTTCATTGATTTTTCAGTATATCCCCATTGCTCTTTGGAGCATCGATCTTTGCTTGGGCATTGATTACAGACTCTGGTCACTCTTGGGATTATTGCCTATGGGCATCTTTTTATAGCTTTGGCTACGCCGATGATATGAGGCGATTTTATTTATTCTACACTTTGGTGTTGATTTCTCTTTGGAGATTTTTATTGTTTATTGATGATTAGGGATCGTCATTATATTCATGTGGTTCATAATATACTTCTCATTGGATAAGTACTGTTTTACTTATGTACCGCATTATTATATATCTCAGTTATTACTGATTGTTTAGCTAGCCTGCCCCGAGTGTTTTCGCTCGGGTCAGACCGAGTTGTTTCAGGTTAGGTCTCTGGACTTAGCTTCTGTGCTTCCGCTTGGACATTATCTGCTATGCTGATAGATAGCGCTTTTATTTGTCCACTATTCCGCTACTCTCTTATTATTCAGACTTTGATATGTACATATTTTTGACTCACATGTGTGAGTAGTGGCTTTGTACCCACTTATGATATTTGGATCTGTATTGATGATGTATTGTTCTGGGATTTTATATCTGTTATGTGATTCTGTTCTGTGATGTTTTTATCATTTATTATTATGCTTTGTCCTGATAGATCTTTAGCCATTTGTAATTTCGTTATAAGTATTTACCGAATATGTCGAACCACCTGATTGAGAAAAATTTAAATAGATTCCACCTTTCGACGTATTCGGTAGATAGTTATAGCTTGATTATAGATGGTCGCTTCCACTATACTCTATTCTCCGCTTTAACAGACAGTATTACTCCCGTAATACTCTTTGTTACAGTGGGTCTCAGAGTGGGGCGTTACAGCTTGGTATCAGAGCTTGGTTTCAGGAATAAGCATAATAAACACAGAACAGTAACACTTAGTACAATACATCCTAGTATGATTCGAATATTACAAAGCCCTTTCCTCATGACATTGGATAGATAAGTTAGGAATATGTTTAGGAATACATTTATATTCCGTAGTATTCCATTTGAATTATCTATCTTTGAAATCGTGCTTAACTCACATCTTCATCTCAGCCTCGAGGTACGCATCCTTCCGTTCTCGAAGGTTCTATTTTATTTCACGATCAGTCTATTAGAGTTCTTTTGATACGGGTGTCTCTCACTCATTCGTATCAAAGGAACTAGTTGATACTTTATCTTTGGATGTTACTTGTATGGTTTCTTCACTAAGGATTGTGAATCCCATTGGTGGATCCACGACCCTTAGCTTGCTCTGTGAGAATATAAATATTGATCTTTGTGGATTTTCTTTCCGTGCGAATCTGCACGTTGTGGATTAGATGTTATAGACGATTTCTATATTTAAGGAATTGCGGGGACGCAATTTTCTTAAGGGGGGGGAGTCTGTAACAACCCTGAGATTGCAATTACCGAATAATAAATTAAAATTATGATTTTAAGTTGAAAAGGGAGCTAAACAAAAAATTTGGGAATTTAAATTTGCAATTGGTTTGCAAATTAAAGTATTTTGGGTTTAAAATGGGAAAATTAATATTTTTGGAATTTAATATTTAAAAGGGGAATTTTTAAATGTGATAATGGGTTTAATTGGCTAATGAGACAATTATATGGTTTTGATTAAAACTAGGTTACTACTTAGGATTTTTGTTCAAATGATAACATTAGAAAATTTTCTTTTAAATTTACATATGAACTCAAGTAATTGAACTAAGCCTTATTGGGTTGTAAAACCCTCATAACAAACCCATTAGCCTACCCACTTTATATAATATCTTAAACTCATTTCATAACCCTAACACTCATCCTCTTCATAAATTCCTAAATCTAAACCTAAGCAAAACTAATGGCCTCCCTTTAGAAGACCCATCTCCATCTCTTCATAATTAGACTTGTTTAATCCTAGCAAGGTAATGCAATCCTAGGCCTAATCACCTTCTAATCTTTATTTTAATCTTTGAAATCTCTTTGTAATCCTTGGTTTTGTTCTCTTTTTAATTTTGAAGCTCTCTAATCCACATCCTCTTTGTTTTGGAAAGTTGCACTTGAAGTGTTTGCTTATTTGCTTGATTGGTAGAGGTAATTACTATTGATTAGTAATTAATGCTAGTTGTAATTTTGGTAATTACTAATTATTAATGATTATTGCTAGTTAATTTTGGTGATAATTTTGATGCCCAAAACTGAAAAAAACACCCCTAAAGCACCAAAAATCAATATTTATGCTGGCTGTTTTGTTCAGCCTGAAAACAGGCTGAAACTGAGACCTGGGTGCACCAGGACAGACCTGGGTGCACCCAGGCTGATGCAGGCTAGCCCAGCTGGGCTAGCCAAGAACAGGCCAGCCCCTAGTGGGCTGGCACTCACTTATCCCCACCCAGCCCGCCCGGGCTGGGTAAGGACCCAGCCCGCCCAGGCTGGGTCAGGACCCCAGCCCGCCCGGGTTGGGTAAGGACCCAGCCCGCCCGGGCTGGGTCAGGTCCCCAGCCCAGGCGGGCTGGGACCTTGGAGGACCCAGCCCGCCCGGGCTGGGTCAGTGTCCCCAGCCCAGGCGGGCTGGGGCCTTGCAGGACCCAGCCCGCCCGGGCTGGGTCAGGTCCCCAGCCCAGGCGGGCTAGGGCCTGGTGATACCCAGCCCGCCCGGGCTGGGTCTAGTACCCAGCCCAGGCGGGCTGGGGCCTTGAAGCACCCAGCCCGCCCGGGCTGGACAAGGGCTGCACCCATGGTGCAGCCCGAGAAAAAAAAAAGAAAAAAAAAAATTTTTTTTTTAAGCCCTGTTTCAGATTTTTTATCTCCACTTCGCGATGCCGCCACGATCGCATCCGAAGTCGGAATTCGACGTTTTTGGTCTCGTTGGAAAAGTGGAGTTTCGAACTCCATCTCTGTAAAATTTGGACAACATTGGAGTTCGTTTGTTACTTCGAATTTCGTGTTGAAGTTGAACTCTAGTCGCTGTTTGTAAACAGTATTAATCTTGTTCTGGGTCCAACTTTGAGACGTCGCTGCCGCTTCGTCTCAACTCGGAATCCAGAAATTCTTTTTGCATCTTAAAGTAGGGATGTTGGACTACATGCCTGCAAATTTTCATGACATTTGGACACTGTTTGCTAGTCCAAATAAATTGCCGAACATGGGTTCACAGCTGTTTTTGAATGTTTACAAACACTTAGAATATTTTTGATGATTTTCTGGTTTTCATTGATTTCTTTGAGATTTGTCTCTAGATTTCGTACACGGGTTTTATGAATCATTTTCAAAAGATTTTTCACTCTTAAATGACTTTTGAAAATTATTATATAATATTATTTTAATTATTAAATTAATTACTCCATAATAGGAGACCTTTCAAAAGACCGTTTTAAAAGTGATTTCGAAAATCAATTATAAATCCGTTTTACACCATTATTTTCTATAATAAAAATCTCACACTCACTTTTAGCACGTCGAGCGAAGTGGAAAGGTGCTTAAACGGTTAGGAAATCTCCGGCCTATGGAAACCGTGTGTATTTTCTTTCCGGTTAATCCCCGACCTATTCGATTGATCGTTTTGACCTTAGGGTCTAGTTTACCGATGATATGAGGTAGACTTTTTATTGTTTGGAGTGTGAGCTTGCTATTGGTTAGGAAACCGTTTAGTGCGAACGTGGGGTATGGGACTCATTGTTAACACTTTGCGGGTTCCTCTCCAAGAAGTTAGTGACACATTAGCCTCTGGGCGGCCAGTACTGAACCTCTGGGTCACCACGCCTCTGGGCAACCGTCTCTGGACACCTGCTCTATGGAGCAGTTTATTTTTCGGCGTGTGCCTCTGGGCCTTTATCCTTCTGGGAAGGATCTCGCCGTCTCGCGCGTTTCGCATCGGTGCGAGTGATCGATCACAACTCTACAGTACTTGGCAACAACGACTCTGGTCGGTGCACGTGCAATACTTGTATTATCTGATGATTTTTATATCCATTCGAGTACCGCCATTCGACGTTGGTTCTATGGAACCATACGATGTAAGTGCGATTACCTTATGGATTCACAGTGTCTCTGGACACTGCTTTTCAGTGTTTGATTTCATTGATTTTTCAGTATATCCCCATTGCTCTTTGGAGCATCGATCTTTGCTTGGGCATTGATTACAGACTCTAGTTACTCTTGGGATTATTGCCTATGGGCATCTTTTTATAGCTTTGGCTACGCCGATGATATGAGGCGATTTTATTTATTCTACACTTTGGTGTTGATTTCTCTTTGGAGATTTTTATTGTTTATTGATGATTAGGGATCGTCATTATATTCATGTGGTTCATAATATACTTCTCTTTGGATAAGTACTGTTTTACTTATGTACCGCATTATTATATATCTCAGTTATTACTGATTGTTTAGCTAGCCTGACCTGAGTGTTTTCGCTCGGGTCAGACCGAGTTGTTTCAGGTTAGGTCTCTGGACTTAGCTTCTGTGCTTCCGCTTGGACATTATCTGCTATGCTGATAGATAGCGCTTTTATTTGTCCACTATTCCGCTACTCTCTTATTATTCAGACTTTGATATGTACATATTTTTGACTCACATGTGTGAGTAGTGGCTTTGTACCCACTTATGATATTTGGATCTGTATTGATGATGTATTGTTCTGGGATTTTATATCTGTTATGTGATTCTGTTATGTGATGTTTTTATCATTTATTATTATGCTTTGTCCTGATAGATCTTTAGCCATTTGTAATTTCGTTATAAGTATTTACCGAATATGTCGAACCACCTGATTGAGAAAAATTTAAATAGATTCCACCTTTCGACGTATTCGGTAGATAGTTATAGCTTGATTATAGATGGTCGCTTCCACTATACTCTATTCTCCGCTTTAACAGACAGTATTACTCCCGTAATACTCTTTGTTACAGTGGGTCTCAGAGTGGGGCGTTACAATTTCTTTTCTTCTATCCTTTTCTTCTTCATCCCTAATGAACTGTGTTTTTTTCCGACACTCGATTTCTCGGAATTCTATACAGTGGACGTATTGATGTCGATTTTCGAGGATCGAAAAAACCCCGTCCGTTACAGTTGGTATCAGAGCTGAAGGTTAAGCGAGATCCTTGGCTCTGGTAGGGATTACTCATTAGAGATAGGGTCAGTAGTACCCTTGTGATGACCGCCCATGACCCCTGCACTGAACCTAGAGATAGTGCGCTGTAAAGTGTGCCAGACAGCCATGGACGATTGTCAAGGTAAACTAAAACAGCATAATCTATCGTATTACTCACAGCGCATGGACAAAATACAATAGAATATATATATAGTGAAGCTTCACAGAATAAAATCTCATCAATAAAACTTCATAATAGTTGAATACAAACATCTGAACAGTCAATACATCAAGCCTCACTACATAACACTCAGAGAATATACAAGCAGCGGAACATCCAGCACATATAGTAAGAAAACAATATGAAATCCTCCAGCTCATCTTCGTCATCAGCATCGTGGAAAGCAAGAATAGCACCTGTCACCTGCTACCTAGTCTGCCCGTCCCAAAATGGACGAACAGCCCAAGGCAATAAGAGTTAAAACATAAAGCCTTGAGTCAGACAACAGTCTTAGTGAGCGGTAAATTAACTAACAACATACCAAAAGAGCATAAAGGAAAATGGAATAGGAATCCAACCCTCCCACTCCACCTCTTTCTACAGTGATAGCCCCCAGACACACACTAAGCAGAAGCAAACATAGCAAAGCATACAATTTAAAGTAAAGCAATTATCACTCGAGTCAAGGGCGATGCTTTCCAAGTACAAACCCCCAAGGCCTAAACCAAGATCAGATAAGCACCCAGAAAATACCGCTCTTGAGACCGAATGACGATACAACCAAACATCCATGACTCTAGCTATCACTGTTATCATTGCTTCGATATCATCGTTAATTGAATGACCGGCTCATTATTTCATCCGTCCGTCAAGGGCTAATGGAAACCCCGGTTCTAGACATAACTCCACACGTCGTCGCAGCACGTGCCTAGGACTATCGAATCTGCCCAGAGTACTCGACTACCAATCAGTAGCCTTCAGGGACTATCGAATCTGCCCAACGTACTCTTGCTTTGAGCATGCTAGAACCTTCAACAACGATGAGATCTCAGCCTTCTAGTCATCCTCCTCGACGACTATTTCCGTACTAGCTCAAGCGCCTCTCGAGCAAACCATTATCCTCAAACTCGAACCATTTCACCGAGTTATCAACATGCTTGGAATGATCCCGTCTGGATTAGACCAAGACTATCTCATACTATGCTTCTCCTCATCATCATCATAGCAAAGCCTCATCTCAACATCATCATCAAATCTATCCATATGAGCTTCATCATCCGCCACATATGCCACGAGCAGCTTTTCCAATTCAAGAGCCTTTCCCTTAGCTTTTGAATCATCTTCGACCATCTTGTCTAAATCAAATCATCAATCAACTAATTCATAGCAATCAATCAAGTCAAACATTAATCCAAGTAATCAAGCATTCAAATATGATCTAATGAACAATTATAACAATAATGGCAATTTCGTAAATAAAGAGTCTAATGTCTAACAAGCATGAAAACATGAGCAATATCTCTATAATCTTGATGAATGAACTTGCATAGGTTAACATGTAGTAAAATAGATGTCAAATCATCATGAACAATGGATCTATACTTAAGTTTACAAAAATGCATGAAAATCACTACTTTACACAAAATCAAGCCAACGATCCGATATACTCCTTTGGATCCGTGTGAGAGATAATCACCACTCACCAAAACACCTAAACACCTCAAAAGCTACATACTTCAGATCTGGACAGCGAAGGATCTAACTCGATCTATCATAAATCCGCTTCAAACGATGAAATCTCTCTTCGATGGATGTAGATCTTCAATCTAAGCTCTTGGATCTTCGATTTGATCTTCGATTTGGATGGAAGGAATCACAAGATTAAAGTGGAGAAAAGAAGTGAAGAAGTGTAGAAGTCGAGATCTCAAAATGGCAGCACTTCGTCGCTTCAAAATCCGAATCCCAAAAATGAAGAAGAACCCTCCTATTTATAGGCTGATTTCACCTTAGGTCGTTCGCGACCTAAAAACCCACGACCTAAAACCCACGACCTAACAATTCCAGCCTCTACGCGACCTAGCGAAAACTCCAACCTACGACCTAACAGATGCGCGCTTCTACGACCTAACAGATGCGCGCGACTTACAGATTTGCCCTTACACGACCTAACTAAGTCGCGACCTAACACACATGCGCTTCCACGCGACCTACCCATCCTCACGACCTAGCGACTTAACACATAAGCGCATCCACGTGACCTACGACCTAACCCAGATGCAGCTTAGCTCTTACGCGACCTAACACACACACGACCTAACTGAACACAGAAGCTCACGACCTAACTATCTTAGGTCGCTTACGACCTAACTACGCTAACTCGCTAACCCCTATACCGCTAACCACTAGGTCGCTAACCACTAGGTCGCTAACCACTAGGTCGCTAAATCCTATAGGTCGCTAACTGCCATAGGTCGCTGCCTTTCCTTAAGTCGCTCAAACCTTAGGTTGCTAACTCTTAGGTCGCTCCAATCTCCTAGGTCGCTCCAATCTCCTAGGTCGCTCACTCGACCTAACCTACCCCACGACCTAAGCCACCACACAACTTATCTCTTATACGACCTATCCCCAAAATCCTTAGGTCGCCAACTTCCTTAGGTCACTCCACTTTCTTAGGTCGTCTACTCCGACCTAACTACTCTACGACCTAGGACTTAGACTATGGATGACTTATCAACAATGCGACCAAATGATAACTGTTTTACAATGTTTCGATCCGTAAAAATACGGGTCGTTACAACCCTAGAATGAGTTTGAGTGTATTAATAGATATGAGCGCATATTTGTTAGTGAATATAAATTGTTTATATTGTGTTGACTTATCGGTTGAGTGTTTATAAATTCTGGTCGGTACAGTCTGGACAACTGTATCGATATGGATTTCTAAACTCCTAAACTAGGTAAACTGAAACAGTATTATTTTAAAAAGTGGGTAAATGATGTGGAAAAATAATAAGAGTATTATTTTTGGAAATATTTTTGAAAGAAAATTGTTTAAAATGGATTTTGGAAGGGATATAACACTGAACTCACTACAATCGCTGGAAAATAATTCTGATGATGATCGCGACATCATCGGTGTTTATTTTCGAGTTTCTAGGTGATAGATTACTACCATAGTAATTTGATATGGAGATTTTTGTGAAAAACAAATGCTGTTTAGAGATTTCGAGGGAATTATTTGGATAAAAATCAAGTTGATTTTTGGAAGTTGAAGGAAATGGTTTGTTAAAACAGAGTTATATATATATATTATTATTTCAAATGGTTTGAAATAAGAACCGGGTGTTTGAATTCTGAAAAATTTAATTAAAAGAGAGGTGAAATAAGAAGAGAATAAGTTTTGAAATAAAACTTGGAAAATGTGAACATTAGTTTAAAATAAAAATTTAACTTGTGTAAGTTAAATAAATTGGATTTGTAATTTTTTTTGGAGGAATTGGAATATAACTTAAGCAAAATTAAAGAAAATAAATTAAAAGAAGTGGTTATAATAAATAATATGAAATGGATAGAATGTAATGAATTAACTAAGTATAAAGTGCATATGAATGTGTAAGTGAATGAAATAAATAAATATAAGTAAGGGAGTGTGGAAAGATTTGAAATTGGAATTAAATTCTTACTTGATTAAATGGAATGAATTAAAAATAAAATCGTTTAGAATGAAATTAATTTAAGTATGAAAAATTCGAATATGGTTCGCAAATATTGGTTAAAGGAAATTGAAATTGAAATTAATCTGAATTAGATTGGATTTGAAACCATATTGAATGGAATGTATAAATTTGGATTTTTAAGTGACTAAATAACTATAAGTATAAAAATTTAAGTTGAAATTGTTGAAATGGTGAATAATAAATTTGAAGAGCTTACAAGAAATTGAAATTTATGGAATAAGTTTATATTTAAGCTGCAAAGTAATGTAAATCTTGAGTAAATAATGAATGTGAATATACTCGAGTATGAAATTGATAGAAGTGTGAGAAAATAAGTTGTGTAACTTATAAATTGAAAAGTGAATAAAAAACCAAAATAAAAATAATTGAATTTTCTAGTAAAGAAATAAAAATCCAAACCTGGATTATAGAATAAATTTGAACTCAACTGGATTAAATAGAATGATTTTTGAAATAAAAATCAGATATTGAAATTGTAAAATGGAAGTGAACTAATTGGATAAATTAATTAGTTAATCAAATATGTGAATGGAATCTAACTTGATTAAATAGAATGGATTGTGGACTGAAACTGAAGTTGAATATAGAACTTGAGTAATAAATAAAATTCGACTTATATATATAAGCTGATTAATATGTGTTGAATGTGATCAAATAAAATTAGATTGAAATAAAATGACTTGAGTTATAAATGAATTCAATGTGAGTGTAAATAAATTGAATATAGCATTGAATATTATTTTAAAAGAATTTGAGAATGAAATTGATCGTAAATAAATTTGAAATGGAATAGAATTAAATATAAATTGATTTGGAATCAATTTAAAATAGCTATATACTGGAATGGTTATTTTATTCAATAAATATCACTGAATTGGCATAGAAAAATTTGCGTTTGTCATAAATAGAAGTAAATGAAATTCTGTAAAGTAATAGAAAGTGAATAAATTTATTTTTAAGTCAATTTGAAATGGATATGGGTTTGTTTGGTATAAAAATGAGTTGAATGAAAATATTTTGGGTTGTAAATCATTTCGGATTGAATGAAATGGTATATGGATCGAGTGAAAGCAATTAAATAGAATCAGAACCTTATAGTTGCTTAAAAATCTTTGTTTGACATGTTGTATATGTAATTTATGTGTAAAGTTAGTTAAATGAATGAAATATTATGGAACTTTCATATTTTGGTACTTACGTGGTTAAATTGAGTAAGTACAGGTGCCCGGAGGCGATTGAGCTAGAGTTGGGTCGCGTAATTGCATATTAAATAAGCCGCTTGCTTAAAAATGCTAAAATAAGGTACGTTTTCGGATTAAATACCGCAAATATATAAAATATTGTTATATATTTTGTTTTTCGACCGTGTGTGTCGATGTATACAATTTTATCTCTCTTTTTATATTGCAAAAGGCTCTCCGTACAAGGGAAACTCCGCCAAAATTTTTCGGAAATTTAGGGAGTTAGAAATTATTTTGAAATAAATTGGAAAATTTTGTTAACTAAAAAGTTGATGTTCAAATAAAAATTGAAATCAGAAATTTTGGTTGAAAAATGGAAACTAAATGTTTTGAATAGGACTAAAGGTTTTGGAAAGGTGAATGTCAAGTTTAACTAAGTGGGTCGTGATAAGTAATGGGTTTGGAGCATTTTTCCAGCCTTAGAAATTTCGGGGACGAAATTCTTTTAAGGGGAAAGGAATGTAACAACCCAGATTTTTCTGTCGTTAATTTTGAATATTTAAATGGTTTAAATTTTGAATTTGGGATTTATAATCGAGTTAGTAAGTTTTTAAAACTGAAATTTTAAGCGATTTCGAAATTTAAAAATTTGTCGATTTAATCGACGTGTTAAAATAGCGATCCGGGACACAGTCTTAGAATTCGGCGAAACCAGTTCCATTGGATCCGTAACAGTGTATTATTATTGGATTTCAAATTTCGTAGTGTTTGGAGTTATCGTTTGATCGTACGAGATATAAACGCGTGTAGTTTATATCGAAAATTCAATATAATAAGTGAGTCCAAAAAGCTATCTTCTCCATACGATCGAATTAGGACTCGAAACCTTTTCCATTGCGTTTGAAATAGGGGTATAACATTATAAATGCCTAGCGGCATGCCTCGATAGGAGATCGAAATTTTTAATTGTTAAAATTGAGATATTTATAATTAAATAATATTATAACTGGTCAAGTCAAGACTCTGCCTTCTAAAACACGCTAGACCAAATCACACATGACATCCCCTTTTCACCTTTTAAATCACGTCTCCTCCCCCATATCGAATTTCAAATCCTCGGAATTAAATTACGCATATTATCACTCCTCTTCAAAACCGAAATCAAAAGAAAAAGTGTAAAACGAAAATCGTTCTTTCCCCCTTTCTTCAATTTAGAGAAAAAAATTGAAACCCGGTTCAAATTAAAAGAAACACAATCGAAAAAAAAATCTCGTGAAGAAATCGAGTGACTCGCATTGGCAACAACTGCGGTGGGAAATGGGGAAGCTTGAGGCGATTTTCTCTTTGCCAACAGCGGCGGCGTGTGGAAGCTGGAGGCCTGGGTATTAAAGGGCGATGTCGCGATGGTGGTAGGAGGTACGGCGACAAATGTAAGGGTGCTTCGATGGATTCTAGCTAGAGGGCCGGCGACGATGGGCGAAGCTAGGGTATGGGAAGGGTCTCGAGGGTATTTGGGCATGAGCGCGCCAAACGGTGGCGCGACGTCGTGAACAGTGGCTCGCGATGAGGTCATGGTTGATGTTGAAGATGCGACCTGTGTTTGGGGGCTGGTTCGACTCATGAGAGCGCGGTAGATAGAGGCGTTCGTGCGTGAGGCAGCAAGTGGGTAAGTGCGGTGAACTCAGGAAGGCAGTCGCGAGTTTGGTCGGCGACTTGGAGAAGTGCTCGATGGCAGTCGAGCTTGAACCTGGATGAGCAGCTGTTGCTTGATAGAGGGAGAGGTATTTCTGATATTGAATTAAATTATATAATTAGTTTAGTTAATTAAGAATTTAAATTTTGATAGCTAATTAAAGTTTAATAAAAATTTGCTTATACGAGGTCTAAAAATTAGCATAGAAAGTCGGGTTGGACTCGCGATAGAAATGCTTCAATGGAATAAAAATTGGAATAAATTTGCAAATTAAAAACCAAGGTGAGAAAATTTCTCACTCATTTTGATTATCAAATTGGAATATAAATTTACAAGAAGAATTTATATTTGAATATGGAAATAGGGTGAGAGAAAAATAGTGGATACTATCTTTGGGTGAAAATGGTTAAGGAGACATAAATGGAAGTGATGTGAGGGAAATCAAGAGGGATTTATAAATTAAAATTTGGTTACTGAGATTTAAAATATATTTTATTTTGATAAATTAAGTTTTATTTCAAAAGGGAAAATTTTATTTATTAAACTATGTAATTTAAAGCTAGTTTTTATTGAAATACTTAAGAAGTAAAATTTTCAAATACATAATATCTTTTTTAAAATAAATTATAAATTTTTAAACCTGCTTTGAAAAGTGATGTTATAAAAGTGTTTCAATGTTTAAATAATTACTTGAATATGACTTAAAATAAATTATTATTATTCTTTTAAATTCTTAATATATATAGAGTTTTGTAAAGTTTGAAAATTTATTTATAAATCTTCTCGAGAGTTGAATAGGGTTATTTAGTAGATGGGACTTATAAGAGAATTCTTATAACGAAATTTGGGAAAAGTAAGGAAATTTCCGAAGTAGTTAAATAAATGTGAACTTCGAAAAATGAAATAGAATTCATATAGAAGTATAATGGGAAATTGAAATTATAAGCGAGTATAATTGGCTTTTGAAATATTAAAGGGAATTAATTAAGAAATTACGGAATTTATAGGATTCGTTATAAACTAGTCAAGGAATTTACAAATAAAATTGTAAATGATTTCGAGAAATAAGAAGTAAGGAAATAGATGGAATACTTCCTAAGTGTGAATATAAATGAAGTGGGGAAAAATATTCTAAGTATTGGAATGGGTGGAAATATTCCGTTAAGAATATAAGAATTTGAAACTGTTTTCAAATGTTGAAGTGCCGAATGTATATCTTTGTAAAGATATTTTGAATGAGTAATTTGGAAGAAATTACAAATAATGGCCTAGTGATTTCTTATGGATGTTATATTGATAGTTAAATAACCGACTATCAATTTTGGCCAATTTCGTTTATCGTTTCGAAGGGACCGGGATCAGATTTAAATATCTGAAAACCACTTCGATCCAGTTTGAACGTTACGAATGAATACCGTGAAGATGTTGAAGATGGTGATTTGGTTTGTCCAGACCCAGGACAACTTATGTGGATGAATGCTATCAGAACATCGTCATTGGAGGACGATGAGCATTCTAAGTGAAATTATTCTTGAAAGGTAATCGTAGCCTCTAGCCTCATCAACCGGAATGGCTAAAAACCAGGGGGTATGCAGCAAGGCTAAGTGGGTCATACCTAATTAGGGTATGTTATCACGTTTCTAGATAACCTCAGATATATTATATTATATGGATACGGTGGATGCGAAAGAGCTCTCGATGGTAAGGGTGGGAATACCCGGGGTGATAACATATTCGGTTCTATCCAGGTTAGGGATAGGGCCGGTCATGTGTTGCAGGGGGTCCCAGCGAGGTCCTCGGTACATTTTTCTAGACGTGTACCGTGATAGGTGGTACCCCAGTGCCTAGTCATTGTATGGAATCCAATCTCCAATAAGCGCCGTACGGTTTTGATTGTGCCCAACTATGCTGAAACGTGAGATGCAAGCATTTCAGCTATTTCCTATTTACTTGGTTTAGATACTATTATAATATCAGACGGATTTGATAAAAATGTTTTGGTTATCGTAAGGTAAAAACACGTCGTGTTTATGTGTGGCGTGGTGTTACGAGATACCTTTGTTTTCAAAGGATTTTGATAAAAGTTAATAATTCAAATTGAGTGTGTTTTCTCACGCTGGTTTTCTAGACCGACTCGGGTGTTATTTTATTATAATGCTCGGGTCTGACAGAGTATTACAGATTCAGGATAGGATGCTATGGAACTCAGGAGACGAGCTGGATGACAGAGGCGTATTTCCGTACTTGATGCATATTTTCCGCTGTATGAGGACAAATTATTATAACTGTCCAGATTTGATGTAGTGATTGTTGTACTCTGATGATTGTAAGTATTAAATAGTTACATATTCTTTTGTATGAAAATATGTTATTATATATTATATTTTGTTCCGCTGCGATTGTGAGATTCTGTGTTGTTTTGTTTCTTTTCGTCCATCTTTTTCTTCTTCACCCCTAATGAACTGGTGTTTTTTTCCGGCACTCGATTGCTCGACATTCTATACAGTGGATGTATTAATGTCGATTTTCGAGGGTCGAAAAATCCCCGTTCGTTATAGGATAACTCCTTATCAGTTATCACATACATCCTAACCTATATGGTACCTTATCCTAATCCTGCCTTTACCTTAAGGAAAGCCCAACAAATAAAGTAGGACTATTCACTCGGACCTATCATTTTGCGACTGCCTAGTATAACGCACATACCTTGAGGAAAGCTCAACAAATACGTGAAGTTATCTTACCCCGTCAATTTAATATATTTATAGTAATATACATAACATCCTTAGCTTGAGAAAAGCTCAACAACTAAAGAGTATGCAAGTAATCTACTAAAATATAAATGATATAGGACAACTTTATATTAAAGATTTATAATCTTCAATATATTACATCGAGTGATATCGACTTATAAAATAATGTATTTCTTATGAAATACCCTCGTGATTCAAGTGTCGGACATATTGAAAATCATGATGTACATACATTTACGTATGTATTTATTCCTTAAGTCTATTTAGAGTTTCTTAATGTTCCACCTTTAATCATACATTCATATTATATAAGTTTTATTACTATTTAATATTACTTATATAATAGTCTTATATATAATATTATATTAATTAAATATTATTCAATTAATCTTAATTAATTAAGATTTTAATTACTCTTAATTAATTAAGATTTTAGTTATATTAATTTAATATAACATTTATATTTAATAATTATTATATACTATAACCTTTATATTATAACACATATATCTTATATATGTTTAATTTTTTATTTAATTAATTAACCTTTTATTTATTTGTTTGTTTGACTTTTAATTAAATTTTTTGATTAATTAACCTTTAATTTATTTATTTAATTAATTAACCTTTAATTAGTTTATTTAATTTAATTATATTAATTTCAAAAAATCTTATAATATACATACATGTACATTCATGATATCTTAAATATTTTAAAATATCATAACATATATCATAATATATAATACATGTATATATTAATTAATTAATTAACTTATTTAATTAATATATTTTAATAACCTCATTAATAAATTTTATAAATTTTGAAATGAATATATATATATATATATATATATTCAAACATTTTGAAATTTTTATTATATTATAACTTATATAATATATTTATATCTTATTTTAAATTTAACCTTTTAAATTTGGAGTCTTTTATTTTTAATTTTCAAACAACTTTGAAAATTACCCCAATGTCGAATTCAAATTTGGGCCTCTTCTATTAGAGACAACCTTTGGAGTGTAAGCTTTAACCCTAACATGACTAATTTAGACCGTATAGATTATTGAGCTCTGATACCACTATTGGAACTGAACCACCCAGCAACAAAAGTTAGGGGTGAATTTCAATTTTTTTTCTTTTTTGGATATTTGTTGGGCATATGAAGTTTAGTTTATTTAGAACATTTCTATATTTAATTTAAATAAAATCTTTTATTTTATTTAAATATATAAACTGATATAGTTTTATTTAATCTATGTTATGATGTACATATATGTATATTATATACACAATACATATGTGTGTGCATGTGTAATATATCAATCCGTGTAAGGTATAACATACCCATGTATAAATGTTGGGATCTACATCGCAATGGATATGTTAGCTCATCCAATATGCAAATATATTGTCCAAATATATGTATGTATTAATATATACTATGATTTGTATTTAAATATTATATATATATATATTATAGCTTTGCTTAAATAATTTTATATAAGTATAAATAAATATATATATATAATTATATGAATAAAATATTAATATTGTATATACATATTATATAAAAGACTTATTTAAATATAAAGAAATTATTTATAAACATAATTTTTTTATTAAAGTGTGTGAGTAATACACACACATATATGTATAAATATATTAATAAATATTTTCTTTTATGTTAAATATTTATATGTATAAATATATGCATAATATATATATATATTAATAAAATAATCAAAAATATTTTTGATAAATAATAAACTAAGTCTTGCACATAGCTCTATAAAATAATTTTTTTAAATTTTAATATATATATTTATTTAGATATCCATGCGGAAAATATTAAAACATTAATTTAAAAAATTTAAATTTTTATTTCAAATTTTAAGTTTCAAGTAAATCCTAAAAGATATTTTATACTTTGAAAAAAATTTCACAATTTTTAGTTTTAATATTAATTTTAAAATGATTTTTATATTTTCTCCAACAATATGAAAATTAGTTTAATTTTTTTTAAAAGTTTTTTTTTACTTTTTATCGAGACTTTCTTTACTGGTAAAATTATTTTTTAAAATATAAAATATAATTTTCATAATATATTTTTATTAATATAATTATTTTATGTAATAAATTAATTTAAATAATATTTAAAAAATAATAAAATATATAAAAAATATTTTATAATTGTCGAAAATTATCATAGCCCTAATATTTTACATATAAAATTATATGATCATATTTGATTAAAGTATGATGTTGTAATTAATTATAAACAATATATATTTTTATATTAATTTAATAAAATATAAAATATGTTTTTTTAATTACAGAGCCATGTTAACCTAAGACATATTAGATAACAAAAAACTTTTTTTAATTTATGTATTCATATAACCAAACGACTTTGTGACAATATCAATGCATTTAGAATCGTCGCCCAATTACAAATTTAAAATAGATGTATATAATAAAACATAATAATTGAGTATAAATAATTGAATTATAATAAAAAAAAGTACGCCACTCCCAATGCCTTGAAGCACACCTTGAAATGATGATATCTACCCCTTGAAACAGTTTTCGATGCAATAGAGTGTTAGTCCTTAAACCCTTGACTACCGGCTATCAGAAGAAACCAAATTTGATTTGATTTGAACTTGAATTAATGGAGGATGGTGGAGGTTGATTTTGGCTAGAAATAAGAAGGTTTAGGGGCAAGCAAAAGTCATTAATAATTATGGGTTGGGATGTTTATATAGAGGAAGAACGGGAGAGAAGTTAGATGTTGACCTTTACCTATTCTCCCTACCCTATATATATATCAATTTAGCCCTCCAACAAGCCATTATATGGCCACACCTACCCTCCCTTATCATAGCCCAACCAACCAGCCAATGTAACGACTTGGAATTTTACTACTTTGATTTGCGAATATTTAATTAATTTTAAATATTCAAATAAATGGTTTTATAATGAAAATAAAACTCTTTTTAATAATAAATAATAATAGTGAAATAGTTTTAAAATTTGTTTCCAAAAATATATAGTTTGATGAAAAACAGAAAATGTGACCGGAAATAGTTTTCCGAATTTTCGACGTTTCATTGTATTAAAGTTGTTTGAAATATTGTGTACACATTTGTATGTAAATATATTAAAATATATTCAATGTTATAAACTTAGATTAGAAATTTAATTAAGGTTAAGTGTGATTAATTAAGTTAAGAAAATGATGATGTGACACTAGCAACTATAATAAAAAAATAAAAAGAGAATGTCACATCATTAGGAGACATAAGTATATTAGAGTACTTATGCATGTTGACTTTGATTTGATGGGAGGGTGGCTAGGTATGGGCTGAAATGGGCGAGGTAGAGGAGAGGGTGAAGCATGGCATGCATGTGTGGAGGGTAGAGTACATGAGGGTAAAATGGTAATTTGCTTTTTTTTTTGCAAGGTCGACGGGGTTGAATGGGCCCCTACCATTTTTATTGAAGCACCTGAGAAAATACAACATCAAACACATGTCAAAAGAGGACATGCACAAAGAATACAAAGCGAACAAGGTGCAACAAACACGAGAAGCACAAGAAAAAAAAACAAAACAACAAACACACCACTACACCAAAGACAGCCATCACTTCTAGATCAAGGCGCATAGAATACCCGGATCAAAAGCGAATTTAGCCAACTTAATTCCCTCTCTTATCTCGAGAATAAGACACAGTGACAGCTGCAAAAAGGATCTGCTCCTCTCCACATTGAATATCCTGATGTTCCTTTCCTTCCAAATGGCAGATATAACTTTATAAGAATGAAATTAACTAAACTAGCTCTCCCTTTCCTAATACCAGTCGTGCTGTCGATCTGTTCCCAAAGCTTGACACTCTCACGCTCAACCACCGTGACACCAACCATCCCATAAACTCCCTCTACATTTTGAAAATTTCAAGGCAGTCGAAAAAAAGATGGTCCAACGTTTCTGGCATATCAGCGCAAAAAGCACAGTGTATGTCAACGACCATACCCCAACTTCGAAGCTTAACCCTGGTTAACATTGCATTGTTGAAGACTCTCCACATCATGAAGTTCTCTTTAGCACATTTATCATGCTTCCATATTCTTCTATACCTTTTACATTTAGGAATAACAATATTCCCAGAGAGCACATCATACATTGATTTAACCGTAAACTTACTACCTTCCACGTTCCTGCTAGCCTTATCGATGAGCATATCATGAACTTTAACACCATGAATCTTGTGCCAGATCTCTCTAATCTTTGGGTTTGAAGTGTTAGGAAGAATAATCTTCCTGCGTTGAACTAGAGTAGATACCATTGCATCAAGACAAACCCCAGATTGAACAATTTCAGCGTGAGTCAATTCTCTACGAAGAATAAGCCCGTTAGCCACCCATGGGTCATCCCAGAAATTCACCGAACAAGTAGGAGAAATACTAAACTTGAAATGAGGAAGGACCTTATCACAGAGATTAACTAAACTACGCCACGTCCAACTTGAACATTGCGGTATAAACATAAGCCAAAAATTCCTCCCTTTCAAAACATGCTTTGTTGACCATTTTACCCAGATGTTATCTCTGTCATTCAATATCGAATCAATGTGCTTGGTGAAAGCTGCGTTGTTCGAGATTACAATGTTAAAAATGCCAAGCCCTCCTTTGTCAATGGGAACTTCAGTTCATTTGAAGGAGATAGGAGTTGAAAATCTACCATGAGCAGAACCAGTCCATAAGAATTTCATAAACGCAGAACGAATCATGCTAATTAGTTTGAGTGGTAGTATAAAGGTTCTAGTCCAGTATACTTGCATGGAGAATAAAACGAACTTAATCAGAGTAACCCTGCCAGCTTGACTGAGGATTTTGTTCGACCAACAGTCAAGTTTTGCCATTATTTTATCGTACAAAGGAAAGCACTGCGCTTTAGTTATTCTGGAGGTTGCGAGAGGAAGGCCTAGATACGTGATAGTTTCTCGATTAGGCTTTAAACCCAAGGCAATATAGATTGCATTATCATGTCTTTCATCTACCCCTGACATAATAATTTTTGATTTTTCCAAGTTAATCATTAGACCTGTCATCGAATGAAACTGATCAAGAGCGCTTAAGATTGTGCTAATGGTGACAAGGTCTGGTTTGCAGAAAATCACTAAATCATCAGCAAAAAGGAGCAACGTGACCTGCGAGTTTTTGCATTTGGGGTGGAGATGAAACTTCCTTTGATCCACAGCTTGATTTAACATCTGAGTGAACAACTCCTTCACGATGATAAAAATGAAAGCAAACATGGGGCAACCTTGTCTGATGCCTTGTTTGCTGCCGAAGAATCCAATGCTGCCCCCATTGATATTGACAGAAAATCTCACGGTGCTAATACACTCATAAATCCACGATATAAAGTGCGCTGGAAAATTCATGTAGCCTAAAATTCTGACTATAGCGTCCCACTGAACCGTGTCGAAGGCTTTCATAATGTCAAACTTAAACATGACTCTTTGTGAATTATTCTTGTTATTGTACCCTTTAAGAAGTTCATGTGATAACAACACATTGTCCAGAATACTCCTTCCAGCTAAGAAGGCAGACTGATTGTGAGATATAATGGAGGGAAGAATAGTCTTTATCATGGTGGTGATAATTTTCGTGATACATTTGTAAATCGTATTACAACACGAGATAGGTCTGAAGTCACGAACAGAATTTGCGTTTTTAACTTTAGGAATGAGGGCAATGTTTGTGCAGTTGAAGGAATTCATCATCTTGGCACGCTTGAAAAAGCATTTCACAGCATTGCACACATCAGTACCAACAATAGGCCAGCATGAAGTATAAAAGAGTGCATTGAATCCATCTGGCCCAACAGCAGAGTTCTTGTTGAGACTAAACATAACTTGTTGTATCTCATCATTATCTACAACCATGCATAGAGAGTTATGGTCTGTAGAGCTAAGCCGAGGCAGAATCATTTGGTTAATCTGATCAATATTAGGGACGAAATTAGACTCATTACCATATAAACCCGAAAAATAACTGATAAAGGCCTTCTCAATTCCATTTTGATCGTTGTGCAGAATACCAAGGCCATCAACAACAGAAGTAATATTTTCTCTTGAATGCTTAGCCTTTAAGGATGCGTGAAAGAACAATGAATTCCTGTCACCTTCCTCCTTCCATCGTATTCTAGCTTTTTGTTTGGCCATATTACTCTCCTGAACCAGAGCCGCAGTGTAATGTTTAGTAGATTCAGTTTCAAGTTTGCTATTTCTATTTCATATAAAACTAATTTTTCACCTTTCTTACTCATTTTATTTTCATTTTCTCTTCTATTATCTTCCTTAAAGCTTCATGAAACCTTTTAATGGCTTCCAAAATAACTTTTCATGTTTTAAGATTTCAAAATTTAACTTTTAAATGTTTTAAAAACTTATTTAAAGGTTCCTTTTTTTCCATTTAAATTTCTTCCATTTTTACCCGAAATGGTTTCGGCCATAACTTCTTACAAAATACTTCAAAACAAGATTTTCACTTTTCGAAACCATGTATATTTTCAGTGGCTACAACCTTTTAGTTTACCACCTTTTCTGATTTCGAGCTTAGATACTTCAAAATTCATTTTTTTGCAAGAGTGTTTTTGAACCTAGATTTTGATGTCCGAAAATACCCCTCACTGTTTTGGCCATAACTTCCTCAAAATTTCATTTTTTTGAGTAATTATTTTTTTTAAATGATATAGGAAAGAATAATCTAAAACTTTCCTTTTCACCACTTTTCTAAAATCCTAGAGGAAAGGGTCCAAAATTTGAGTGCAAAATTACCCATTTTCGAGAAGAATTTGTGGTTTCCCAAGCTTCTCGAATTTCAAAGCGTATCAAGTTTTCGAAGGATTTCCGGTGAGTTTAACTCACATTTAATTTTATTATATCCTATTAATGATGTTAAAATCATTTATTGATTGTTTGGATGTTAGTTAAAATTGTTTGATTGCTTGTTTGGTTGAATTTCCGTTTGGAAAATGGATGATATATTAATTTGATCGTTATATACCCATATGATTATCTATATATTATCGGTAACCATTTTTTTGTAGGTAAAATCTGTAGAGAGACCCAAAAGGGGTTTCTCGACCATAAATTATTTATTTACATCATTATGTTGTAATATTGATGGTTTATTGAAATTAATTACTGATATTCCCTTTTATAGTTTAAATATCGTTATAGTGATTTTCGCTACATCGTCATTTATTAAATTTCAACCCAAGAACCCTATCATATGAACTTGAGCTTGTATTTTCGCTAAAAAGAATATTGAAAATTTATTAATCATTTTGGTTAATGATAGTTTAAATTAATTAATCTTTTTAATTTGAGATTAATTAACCAATTTAATAAATGATGATTAAAAATTAGTTTATCTTTAGATTTTATTCATTATTTTTGCTAATGATATTTATACTTAATTAATCGTTTTAACTAATGATTATTTGAGTTTAATTAATTCTTTTAATTAAGGATAATAGAGTTTAATTAATTTGTAGAACTTAATTAATTATTTTAATTAATGATGATGGTACTAAACTAATTATTTCAATTAAGGATAATTGAAATTAATCATTATTTAATAATATTTTAAAGTAATTAATCATTTTAAATAATGATAATCGAATTTTATTAATCATTTTAATTAATGATTGTTTTAAATTTAACTAATTGTTTTAACTAACGATTTTTGGAATTTAGTTAAATCATTTTAATTAATGATGTTTTATATTTAAATAAATCGTTTTAACAATTGATGTTTAAATTAATCAGTTTGACTAATGAAGTTTGAATTTAATTAATCCGATTAATTTATGATTATTTTGAACTTAATTGATTGTTTTAATCAATAGAATTTAGAATTACTTATCATTTTAATTAATGATGTTTGAGATTAATTTTTCATTTAATTAATGACTATTTGAATTTAATAAATCTTTTTAATTAATTGATTCAATAAAGGTAATTAAAATAAATTAACTAATATAATAAAAAATTGCTTTAATAAACCAATTTAAAGTCAACAAACCGATTTAATGAAGATTTTAAAGTTAATTTACCAAATAATTATCTAGTTATTATGGATAATGGATTTATCTATTCAAAAGAGATTTTAAATGTGATTTATTATCTTTCGGGATAATTGATATCATTTTAAAGTTATAAAAAGGAATTTGAACTCGATTATTGAGATGTTAAGTTGGATAACCTTCTGGGTGTTCGCTCTGATGTTGGTTAGGCCTTCGGGGTCGCGCACTTGGAAAATTATTCTCTTAACGTTTTAACAATCAGGAACTATTTCTAAAAGTGTTTTACAATACAGAAATCAAACAAAAGTTCAGTTTGTTTTTAAAAGTAAAAGTTCGATTCGTTTATGGAAATAAATAATTTCTGTAAAATGAATCACTAATATGGAAACGATTTAATTGTATAATTAGCACTAAACATCGAAGAAGTGAACTTGTTGCTATTTCAAAAGTTAAGAGTGATTATTGGACATAATTTTAAGGTAACACTACCTTGACTTGTCCGGTATTACTGTTAACCAAGAAAAAGTACAAGTTTGAATTCAATGAGTGGTGATAGGTATATAAGACTTAATTTCCATATACGATCATTTTATATCCTCGGTAGTTAGTATCTCAGCTATCGGTTACTTCAGCTACTTTATGAACGTCATTCTAAGACGATTTGTTGCTCAATCGAGCTTTGCTATCCTTTGTCAAAAATTACTAAACCAAAAGTACGAGAGGGGGCCAAGCTATGTGGGGTTGCTCCCATTAGTGTATTTTCACGTCTCATCTAGTTTGGATTCGGTTGTGCACTTAGATGTGGAAATATTCAGATTCTCGGTAAGGTCCGGCGGGGTCCGGCTTGGAGGGTCCAGAGAAGTGTCACAGAGTAAATGAGCTTCTCAGGAGTATATTACTAGAGGTATATTCCAAGGCAGTGCACCTTCCTAGTCATTTGTTGGAAAATTTCCTTTCCTTATTTGATTCGAAAACTCTGAATCTGTTTTAGCTTTAAATTGCCACTAGTAGAGCTAACTCCTCATCATGGCATTTAAGTGTTTATTTAGTCCATTCTATCAAGTTGGACTGTTACCTTATTTAGTCCACTCTATCAAGTTGGACTGTTATCTTATTCAGCCCATCCTGTCGAGTTTGGACCGTTACCTTATTTAGTCTGCTCTAACAAGTTGGACTGTTTTCCTTGTTTTATCCATTCTGTCCAGTTTGGATTTTACTTGGTTTATTTCCATTCTTTCAAGTCTAGTTTTATACTATTTATGCTCATTCATAATTGGATTTGTTTTCCTGGTATTTATTTCTGCTCTTGCTTGTATGGATGTTATTCTCGTGAGGTAAAAACCTGTTTTGCGTTAGCAGCGTGGTCTACAGAACTTTTATATAATCTCGATTATTTGAGTTATCTCATGCTGGTATTTCCAGACTGATCCAGGTGTTATTTATTTATAATGCTCGGGTCGGACCGAGTATTTTCCCAGGTTGACTATGGTTTTTTGGAGATCGTGGAGGGGAACTGAAGATTCACCTTTCGTAGTATTTTATTTTCCGTTGTATTATATAGTATACTTATCAGCATTTGTAAGGTCAGGATTTTATGACTGTCCAGCTGATAAGGTTTGTTTTAACTCTTATATATTGTGTATTTTTGAAAAGACGGTTTCTACTATCTTTGTTATATTATATGTTGTCGATTCCGTTGTGAGATTCTATTTTTCGTTGTTCTATGTTCTTTTCTTTTTATTTACCCTAACAATCTGTCCTTTTGTCGATTGGATGCACGAATTTGGAATACAATAGTAGTGTTCGGTGTCGACTTTTGATGGTCAAAATTGCGGGTTGTTACAGCATGGTATCAGAGCATAAGGTTAAGCGAGAACCTTGGCCTTGGTAGGGTTTGGCTCATTAGAGATAGGGTAAGCGACACCCTAGAATGAGTTTGAGAGTATTATATATTCGAAAGCGTATTTGTTAATGTTATAAAAACGTATTATGTTAATTTGTCTATTAAGTTTTTATGAATTCTGGTCGAGACGTGGGACACCACGGTATCGATATGGGCTACTAAACACTTAACCAAGGCCAACGGACGTAGTATTGAAAATTTTGAAATTTTTGGCAAATTAAATATTTTCCTAGTATTATATTATATATATATATAAAGGAATAGTTTTCAAAACTCTATATATTTATATAGTGTGTTGGTTTAAATGTGATAATATTTATTTATAATCACTATTGTTTGTTCGGTTATGCTTAACTTAAATGAAAAGCATAGACTGTTGTGTGCTGATTGCTAAATTATGCTCGATTTATTTAGGAACATTTATCGCTTGATTTAAAATAAACCCTCTGTGAATTAATTTCACAATTTAACTAAAAATGTGTTTGAAGAATATGTTAAGTTAAAAATTCCCCATTTAATAATGGTGGGTTAAGGATTAAACTTTAATAAAAAGTGGTTAATATACTCCAAATAATGGGATAAGATATTTAGAGAATAAATATTGGAGATAATTCTATTATAATAAAGAAGGATTATTATGATATGAAATGATTTTTTCATATATAGGAACTTTTATATAAATTTAGTTTGAGAAATGTGTTTAAAAAGAATTTTTGAATCTAAATCCTGGAATTTTTGAAAAATAATTTCAAAGGAGTTTTTGAGAAATGAACTAGCAGTACTTTTGAAAGTAATTGAAAATGAAATTATTATGGGAAGTAAAATTTTAAATGGAATGCATTTGCTTTGGGATAATTAGGAGGAAATTGTTTCGACTAGTTTTGTGGTAATCTGAATAATCTCCTAAGTGATGATCGGAGTTTGCTTGAGCGAATGTTGCGGAATACTTAGTAAATTATTCTCGTTATCATTGAACGATCGAAATGAGTTCAAATCCGAATAAACTCAAAGTGAGTTTTAATAAATAAATTGTTTGAAGCTATTATATATAACAATATACGTAGTATGCTTTCATAGGTAAGTTTTAAAATTAAAACTGGGTATTTAATTTTTAAGTTCTTTTAAAAGGGAATTGATTTCAAAATAAAAAGTAATTCTAATAAGAGATTGTTTGGATAAATAAGATTTTTCCCTTAGATAAAATAAGGGATAAATTAGAAACAAGTAAATTGGGTTAAATTAATAAAGAAGGTTTTGATAAACATTGTTTTTATTAAAACCATATAATTGTTTGAAATATCTATGTAGTACGAACTACTTGTTGAGTGGGTCAACCCATAAATATTATTCGTTTTAACACTATATGTTAAAAAGGTTAATAAATTGACTCGGTTTTAAGAAGCCATAATTTGATTTGATCTCCATCAAGATCTTTGGAAAAAAGGGGGTAAAATGGATTTTGTATGTATTCTCAGGATATAAATGAATATTATACAAGTAAATAAAGTGAAATAAGTTATGATTTGATGTTTTATAAAGGAATAACTTTATAAAATACTTTAACTTGGGTGAGAATTTATGAACTAATTCATAAATAATTTTAGTATTGAATAGAGTATTGAGTGAAAATATAAGTTAAGAAAATAATAATGATGATGACGATAATAATTTAATGCAATTAAGAGACTAATAAAATATAGAGTATAACTTTCCATTTTGTCCGAGTTAGTTTGGATAATCTTCCGAGCAATAACTAGTGTAACATCCCACCTTTTTGTATGCTTAAGCAGACACACGTGCCAACTTAAACCATACAGAAGGGTGGATTGTTATGGGGTAAATAAGAAAAAGTGGAGAAATAAAAGAAACAAAATAGAATCTTGCAGCGGAACGATAAAATATAATAATCAAATAACAGTTCATGAAGCTATTTTATGAAACATTTGATTATACTTATACAATACATATCAGAGTTACACATACCAGAGAATGATAATTATGCAGCGGAATACAATGGTGTAGTAGAATATATAACAAATAGTAATAATAAAATCTTCGTCTTCGTCCTTCAGAAATAGGGCCTTCAAATCCTGAAATGCTCAGGCTGACCCGAGCGAATTGAAAAGACAAAACACTCGAGTCAGAACTAAAATATTCTTATGTAAGTTAAATCAATGAAATAAATATGAGTGTAAACGGCGTCAGAGATGTTTACAGGGTTTGACATCTCCTATCCAGTGTCTAACATGAGTGCAGTAACTTAAGAAATGTTCAGGATTCACATCTCTTAAGGATCCGTTAAACTATCTACTATATAGTAATATACGATATATACAGTAGTGTCTAATCAGTAAAGTATAATCATATAGAAAATAGCGTTAAGGGGATGGAGAACCTTAACGCGGTCGGATCTTTAAACCAAAATCGTAGTGGGTTCGATATGGTAGGTGACACGGCACACAAGGCAATGCCAGGGTAGATATACCAATTACGCACACAGACTGATGGATACGCATAGCAGCCACTACCGTTCCACCTCGAACAACACTCCCAAATCAAGGGTGGCCACCAAAAATCAAAAAGTAATAGAATGGAATCGAAGAAGTGCGTCCGATAAGAGGTGCTACCTCACTGGTCCGAGATCGCTCCTGTTTTAGCCACCTTATGCCAACTCACGGGAGTTGGGTCCACGTATATACCTTAGGATCGTCGCCACCATCCTACTTCATTCTGGAAACTCCATCGCGTACACAGTTGTCAAAGTGGTTTTCGGTATCGACAGAGAGTATGTCCGTATCCGATCCCGATCTCTTTAACAACCAATCGTTATTATAACACCGTGGTCATGTAAAATATATATACTTTTAAAAACACAATCATTGCCCTTTCAAAACGTATCCTTTACTTCAAAATAGTATATACTTCAAAACCAAAATATTTTTGCCATTTCAAAACATATCCTTTACTTCAAAATAGTATATACTTTAAACCAAAATATTATTACTATTTCAAACCCAAATTGTCAATCTATTATTTCCATTTTAAAACCTAATTCAATAATAGATCATTTAAATAAAACCAAATTTCCAATCACTAATCTTTCTTAAATTTAGATAACTTGAAATATTCTTTTAAATCATCTTAAACCCAAACCACAATTTGAAGTCATATTTCTAAATTTTCAATTTCAATAGGTTTCAAATCCATATATTCACAGATAATTCTTAAATAAATTCTATTTCAAATAAATTCTGTAACGACCCGTATTTTTACGGATCAAAACATTCTAAAATGATTGGCCTTTGATTGTATTGTTGTTAGGTCATTTCAGGTTTTAGCAGAATTTTTCTTAAGTCTTAAGTCGTAGCCGACTTAGGAAGTTTGGACGAGTTAAGAAATAGGTCTGGACGGGTTAATGACTAAGTGGTAGGTCGGCGACGACCTAAGGAAGATAGGGTGGCTTAGGTCGAGTGACCGACTTAAGGGAGTAGCCTATCTAAGAAGTTGACCGACTTATAGTATTAACCGACTTAAGGATAGTGGTGAGTTAAGTGTTAAGTCGGCTGACGAGTTAAGATAGTGGTCGACTTAAGACCTGGACGACTTAGTAGTTAGCATATCTGACAAATTATTTGTTGAGTCGTTGCCGAGTTAAGGAAGTGGGGTTGACCGACTTAAGAGGTTAGGGCGACCTAAGGAAGAATAGTAGGCAGCCTAAGTATTCTGGAGTAGAGTTGGGTCGGCAACGACCTAAGGACATGTTGTGAGCGACCTAAGTGTTTGGGTGTTAAGTGTTAGGTCGGCAGGGTAATTGAGTCGGTAGGTAGTTGAGTCGGCAACGTGTGTTGAGTTGTGAGTCGGCAGGACGTCTCTTGTGTTAAGTCGTAACCCAGTTACGAGTTAAGTCGTAGTTGTATTCCTTCGTATGTCTTAAGTCGGCAAGGCACTTAAGTCGGCAACGACCTAAGTTAAGTCGTGCCTATGTGTTAAGTCGCAGTTGCGCTTTGTTGTTGAGTCGTCAACCGACTTAGGACTTGGGTTTTGCGGCAGTATGATGAGTCTGCTTCGTTGGGTCGGTCACATTGTTAAGTCGTAGGTCGGCGAGGCAGTTAAGTCGTTAAGTCGTAGGCGCATGCCATAAGTCGTAACCGACTTAGGAGACAGCTGTTTTGTTGCGAGTCATAGGCAGATGAGTTTTTAGGTCGGCAAGGCACTAGGTCGGCAAGGCACTAGGTCGGCATGGTGTTAAGTCGGCACCGACTTAAGGAGATAGCCGAGTTACGACTTAAGGGCAGTTTTCAGCTATAAATAGGAGGGGTTGTTCTCACTTTTTGGGATCCGGATTTTGAAGCGACGAAGTGCTGCCATTTTGAGAGCTCGACTTCTACACTTCTTCACTTCTTTTCTCCACTCTAATCTAGTGCTTCCATCCATCCAAATCGAAGATCAAGATTGAAGATTCAAGAGCTTAGATTGAAGATCTTCATCTTTTCAAGGGAGATTTCTTCATTTGAAGCGGATTTGTGATAGATCTAGCTTCATCCTTCGCTGTCCAGATCTGAAGTGTGTTGATTTGAGGTTGTTTAGGTGATTTGGTGAGTGGTGATTATCTCTCACACGGATCCAAAGGAGTATATCGGATTGTTGGCTCGATTTGGTGTTAAAATAGTGATTTCCATGCATTTTCTTCATCCTATGTGTAGATCCATATAGATCCATTGTTCATGATGATGTTACATCCATTTTATCATATGTTAACCTATGCAAGTTCATTCATCAAGTTTATAGAGATATAATCCATGTTTTCATGCTTATTGGACTTTCAACTCTTTAATTACGAAAATGCCATTATTGTTATAATTGTCTACCTAGATCATATTTGAATGCTTGATTGCTTGGATTGATGTTTGATTTGATTGATTGTTATGAACTAGATGATTGATGATTAGATTTAGATCGAAGGTGATTCAAAAGCTAAGGGAAAGGCTCTTGAATTGGAAAAGCTGCTCGTGGCATATGTAGCGGGATGATGAAGCTCTTATGCATAGATTCGATGATGTGATGATGAGATGAGGCTTTGCGAGGATGTAATGAAGCGAGGCAATCATATGATGAAGACTTGGTCTAATCCAGACGGGATCATTCCAAGCATGTTGATAACTCGGTGATATGATTCGAGTTGAGGATAATGAATGGATATGAGAATAGTCGTCGAGGAGGATGACTAGGAGGCTTGGATAGCATCGTTGTTGAAGGTTCTAGCATGCTCTAAGCAAGAGTACGTTTGGGCAGATTCGATAGTCCCAACGGCCAACTGTTGATGGTCGAGTACTCTGGGCAGATTCGATAGTCCTAGGCACGGGCTGCGACGACGTGCGGGAGTTATGTCTAGAACCGGGGTTTCCATTAGCCCTTGACGGACGGCTGAAAGAATGTGCCGGTCATTCAATTAACGGTGATATCGAAGCAATGATAACAGTGATAGCCAGAGTCATGGATGTTTGGTTGTATCGTCATTCGGACTCAAGAGCGGTATTTTCTGGGTGCTTATCTGATTTAGGCCTTGGTACTTGGAAAACATCGCCCTTGACTCGAGTGATAGTAGCTTTACTTTAAATTGTATGCTCTGCTATGTTTGCTTCTGCTTAGTGTGTGTCTGGGGGCTATCACTGTAGAATGAGGTTGGAGTGGGAGGGTTGTATTCCTATTCCTTTTCCTTTATGCTCTTTTGGTATGTTGTTAGTTAATTTACTGCTCACTAAGACTGTTGTCTGACTCAAGGCTTTATGTTTTAATTCTTATTGCCTTGGGCTGTTCGTCCATTTTGGGACGGGCAGACTAGGTAGCAGGTGACAGGTGCTGTTCTCTTCTCACGATGCTGATATCGAAGACGAGCTAGAGGGTTGCATATTATCTTCTTATATGTACTGGATATTCCGCTGTTTTGTTTTCTCTGAGAGATATGTAGTGAGGCTGGATGTATTGACTATATGAATGCTTGTATTCAACTATTATGGAGTTTTATAAGATGTCATTTTGTTCTGTAAAGCTTCACTATGCATATGTTCTATTGTATTTTGTCCATGCGCTGTGAGTAATACGATAGATCCTGTTGTTTTAATCTTACCTTGACAATCGTCCATGGTCGCCTGGCACACTTTACAGCGCACTATCCCTAGATTCGGTGCAGGGGTCATGGGCGGTCGTCACATTTGGTATCAGAGCATTGGTTAATCGATTTTACCCAACGCTCGCTGTCGTAACTACGTATGAGAGACGTAATTGTAATTTGATGGATGATTACTATATATAATATAGTAGTTTAGCAGTAAGTTAGTCCTGTATGCAGTTGTTTCTCTAGATGTTCTAATCATTCCTTTTTGTAGATATTGAGAATGAGTCGAAGAGGGAGACCAGCTGCTAGGGAAGGCCGTGCTACTGAAGAGACTGCTGATTATGCAGCCATGTTCGAAGCTATGATGACTTCGATCATGAGAAGGATACCAGTTCCGGGGGCAGCAGTTGATGTTGGAGTTCAAGTCCAAGCTCCGAAACCAGTGGATTTTGCTAAGTTGTGCAAGGATTATACTGCTCTTGGAGGGAAGGTTTTCTTGGGAACAGAATCTACCATTGAGGTCCAGAGGTGGATAGATGCTTGTAGAAGGATCTTTGGCGATTTGGGAATTGATGATGCAACTAAGAGGAAGTTGGCATCGAGGCAGCTTCAAGGGAGAGCCTCTGATTGGTGGAACTCTATTACCATCACTACTCCGGAAGAAGAGATTACTTGGGAGCAATTCCAAGTCAGATTTGAAGCTAAGTTCATTTCTACAGCCCAGAAGTCTGTTCTGTTCAAGAGGTTTGTGGAGCTCAAGCAAGGTGGAAGATCAGTTCTTGAGTATGTTTCTGAGTTCGAAGCTTTGTCCAAGTATGCCCGGTCGTATATTGAATCTGCTTATCAGAAGAATGAGAAGTTTGTGACCGGCTTGGATAGTTATCTTGGGAGACAGTTGGTGGATCATTTGGACGATTCATTTGAGAAGCTTGTGGAGAAAGCTCTTAGGCATGAGAGTTTGTTTCCTAAGGAAGGATCTGTTGTTGCTGTGACCAAGGGGAATCTAAACCACAGCAGGGTGGAAACCAGAAGAGGAAGCAGCAGCAGCAGAAGGGTAAGGATGGCCAGAAGAAGCCGAAAGGCGAGGTGACTTGCTACAATTGTCAGCAGAAGGGCCATTTCTCTAAGGATTGTAAGAATCCGAAGGCACCGATGAAGTGTCACAACTGTGACAAGCCGGGGCATTTCAGGAAGAATTGTCCAGAACCAAGGAAGGACAGGCAGATTGTGCAAGCCTATGCTTTAGGAGCTGTTCCGTCGTCTTCAAAAGCTCCTACTGCTGAAGAGAAGGGAAAGAGTGTGGTTGTTCAAGGTACTCTTTTCCTATGTGGTGTTCCGGTTAGAGTTTTGTTTGATACTGGAGCGTCGCATTCGTTTGTTTGTAATGAACTCGTAGGCCGGTTAGGTTTGGCACCGGATATTGTTGATAGGCCATTGGTTGTGACTAATCCAGTTGGGGGTTCGTCTTGTTTGTGTATGTTATGCCGTGGTCTAGTTGTGTCGAGTCATGGTTGCTCTTTTGTTTGTGATTGTTTTGTTCTGAACTTTGCGGGGTTCGGAATTATCTTGGGTATGGACTGGCTTAGGAAGTATGCGGCTAAGGTTGATTGTGAGAGGCTAGAGGTGGCAGTCGAGAATGTGGAAGGGCGAAAGATTGTGATACGATGTAAGCATGAGGAAGGCGTCTTCATGAGCTTCATGTATTCGCTAGTTGTTCCACGGGATGGACTGTCTTTAGTGCCAATCGCAAATGGATTCGAGGATGTCTTTGACGAAGTCAAAGGGTTGCCGCCGCATAGAGAGATCGAGTTTCGTATAGATCTAGTTGAAGGAGCCAGACCTGTTGTGATGCCTCTTAGGCGGATGGCGCCTAGGGAACAGCAGGAGTTGAGGGTGCAAGTTGATGATCTTTTGCAGAAAGGATTCATTCGGCGTAGTGTGTCCGAGTGGGGTGCACCAGTTGTGTTTGCAACCAAGGCAGATGGGTCATTGAGATTGTGTGTGGATTATCGTGAGCTGAATAAGGTGACTAAGAAGAACAAGTATCCATTGCCGAGAATAGATGACTTGTTTGATCAGCTTCACGAAGCCAAGGTGTTTTCTCAGATGGATTTGGCAACGGGATTTCACCAGTTGAGAGTAGCTAAGGATAGTGTGCCGAAGACTGCTTTTAGGACACCATCCGGTTTCTTTGAGTGGCTGGTAATGCCGTTTGGATTGACTAACGCGCCAGCATATTTTGTGGATCTTATGAATAGAGTGTTCAGAGATCAGTTGAACAAGTTCGTACTTGTGTTCGTGGATGATATTCTGATTTATTCCAGAACAGAAGAAGAGCACAAGACGCACTTGCGTATTGTTTTGGAGATCTTACGGAAACATCGGCTGAAGGCTAAGTTTTCGAAGTGTCACTTCTGGAAGAGTGAAGTGAGGTTCTTAGGCCATGTGATCTCTGGAAATGGAATAGCGGTTGATCCCGCTAAGGTGGCAGCAATCCAGGATTGGGTTAGACCTAAGAATGCATCCGATGTGAGAAGTTTTCTTGGATTAGCAGGATATTATCGACGGTTTATCAAAGACTTCTCCAAGATAGCTGCACCGTTAACAGGATTGACGAAGAAGAACCAAGTGTTCAGTTGGGATGCTAAGTGTGAGCAAGCTTTCGGAATCCTGAAAGAGAGATTGACGAGTGCTCCTGTTTTGACTATTCCTAGTGGGAATGATGAGATGGTGGTTTATACAGACGCATGTGGTACTGGACTTGGAGCAGTGCTGATGCAGGAGAATAAAGTTGTTGCGTATGCCAGTCGACAACTGAAGCCGCATGAAAGGAATTACCCAACTCATGATTTGGAATTAGCGGCGATTGTATTTGCTCTGAAGATGTGGAGGCATTATCTGTTGGGAGTTCGATTCGAGTTGTTTACGGATCATAAGTCGTTGAAGTATCTTTTCTCCCAAAAGGATTTGAATCTTCGGCAGCAACGTTGGCTAGAGTTTTTGGCATCATATGATTTTGGTATAGCTTATACTCCGGGAAAAGGTAACGCAGTGGCAGATGCGTTAAGTCGAAGACATGCAGGATTGGGAGCCATGTTTTCAGAATGGAAGAGTCTCGAGTATTTAGCTGAGTTTGACTTCAGGCCTAGATGCGAATTGGAACCTGAGATGTTGGCAAACTTATCAATAAGACCCACTCTTGTGGAAAGGATTGGTGAGAGCCAAAAGCGAGATGGTAAGCTTGTCAAGATTATCCGTGAATTGGAATCTGGGTTGGATCCAGAAAAGGATAAAGGATTCGAGGTCGATCGAGAGGGTTGGCTTCGGAAGCAAGGACGACTAGTTGTTCCCGATATAGATGAATTGAGGAGTGAAGTTCTGAAGGAAAGTCATCACTCGAAGTTGACAATTCATCCAGGTGGAAACAAGATGTATCGGGATATGAAGAGAACCTACTACTGGGAAGGCATGAAGAAGGATGTTGGAAATTTTATTTCCAAATGTATGAATTGCCAGTTGGTAAAAGCCGAACAGAAAAAGCCAAGTGGATTGCTTCAGCCATTAGAAGTTCCTACATGGAAGTGGGAACAAGTGTCGATGGATTTTATCGATGGATTGCCTAGAACCAGAACGGGAAATGAAGGGATTTGGGTCATTGTGGATCGTTTGACCAAGAGTGCAAGATTCATTCCAGTTCGATTGACTAGGACTGTATCAAAGTTGGCTGAGTTGTATGTTAAGTGGATAGTTCGATTCCATGGTATTCCGAAGAGTATAGTGAGCGATCGAGATCCATTGTTCACTAGTGGATTTTGGAAGAGCTTCCAGGAAGTCTTGGGAACCGAGTTGTGTTTGAGTACAGCTTATCATCCCCAAACAGATGGTCAGACTGAGAGAGTCAACCGAGTTTTGGAAGATCTCCTCAGAGCTTGTGTTTTGGATTTCGGAGGATCATGGGAAGATCACCTTCATTTGGTGGAGTTTGCCTACAACAACAGTTACCAGTCAAGTATTGGTATGGCACCATATGAGGCATTGTATGGAAGACCGTGTAACTCTCCGACATGTTGGTTGGAAACTGGGGAAAAGTTGATGCTTGGGCCAGAGATGATTCGTCAGACTTCAGATTGTATAGAGATCATTCGGCAACGAATGAAGGCAGCCCAAGATCGTCAGAAGAGTTATGCTGATAAACGTCGTAAGGATTTGGAGTTCGACGTAGGTGAGATGGTTTTTGTGAAGATTTCTCCACTGAAGAATGTTATCCGATTCGGGAAGAAAGGAAAATTGACTCCGAGATTTGTTGGACCATTCCCGATCATCGAGCGAATTGGAAAGCTCGCCTACAGATTGGAGTTACCGGAGAAAATGTCGGGTGTGCACAATGTTTTTCATGTATCATATCTACGGAAGTATGTGCACGACTCGAGTACGGTGGTTTCTGCTGATAGCTGTGAAGACTTAGAAGTTGATCCAGTCGATAGAAGACCTCGTAAGCCGCTTCGTGTTGTTGAAACCGACACGAAACAGCTTAGGAGGAAGATAGTTAAGTTGCTCAAGATACAATGGAGTGACAATGATAACGACTGTACGTGGGAGGTGGAAGAGAGGATGAAGGCAGCTCATCCTGAACTCTTCAAGGTATGGCCCTAAGGTGTCGTGTCATCTAACGAAATTGTAACTTGTTCTAAGTCTTAGAATTCTGTACGCTAAGCTAGAATTGGATGCATGGTCTATTGATTGTTATGGATGATAGGCGTACAGAATAGCTATGATTGCCTTGTTTGTTTGGAATTTCGGGGGCGAAATTCCTAAGGGGGAGAGAATGTAACGACCCGTATTTTTACGGATCAAAACATTCTAAAATGATTGACCTTTGATTGTATTGTTGTTAGGTCATTTCAGGTTTTAGCAGAATTTTTCTTAAGTCTTAAGTCGTAGCCGACTTAGGAAGTTTGGACGAGTTAAGAAATAGGTCTGGACGGGTTAATGACTAAGTGGTAGGTCGGCGACGACCTAAGGAAGATAGGGTGGCTTAGGTCGAGTGACCGACTTAAGGGAGTAGCCTATCTAAGAAGTTGACCGACTTATAGTATTAACCGACTTAAGGATAGTGGTGAGTTAAGTGTTAAGTCGGCTGACGAGTTAAGATAGTGGTCGACTTAAGACCTGGACGACTTAGTAGTTAGCATATCTGACAAATTATTTGTTGAGTCGTTGCCGAGTTAAGGAAGTGGGGTTGACCGACTTAAGAGGTTAGGGCGACCTAAGGAAGAATAGTAGGCAGCCTAAGTATTCTGGAGTAGAGTTGGGTCGGCAACGACCTAAGGACATGTTGTGAGCGACCTAAGTGTTTGGGTGTTAAGTGTTAGGTCGGCAGGGTAATTGAGTCGGTAGGTAGTTGAGTCGGCAACGTGTGTTGAGTTGTGAGTCGGCAGGACGTCTCTTGTGTTAAGTCGTAACCCAGTTACGAGTTAAGTCGTAGTTGTATTCCTTCGTATGTCTTAAGTCGGCAAGGCACTTAAGTCGGCAACGACCTAAGTTAAGTCGTGCCTATGTGTTAAGTCGCAGTTGCGCTTTGTTGTTGAGTCGTCAACCGACTTAGGACTTGGGTTTTGCGGCAGTATGATGAGTCTGCTTCGTTGGGTCGGTCACATTGTTAAGTCGTAGGTCGGCGAGGCAGTTAAGTCGTTAAGTCGTAGGCGCATGCCATAAGTCGTAACCGACTTAGGAGACAGCTGTTTTGTTGCGAGTCATAGGCAGATGAGTTTTTAGGTCGGCAAGGCACTAGGTCGGCATGGTGTTAAGTCGGCACCGACTTAAGGAGATAGCCGAGTTACGACTTAAGGGCAGTTTTCAGCTATAAATAGGAGGGGTTGTTCTCACTTTTTGGGATCCGGATTTTGAAGCGACGAAGTGCTGCCATTTTGAGAGCTCGACTTCTACACTTCTTCACTTCTTTTCTCCACTCTAATCTAGTGCTTCCATCCATCCAAATCGAAGATCAAGATTGAAGATTCAAGAGCTTAGATTGAAGATCTTCATCTTTTCAAGGGAGATTTCTTCATTTGAAGCGGATTTGTGATAGATCTAGCTTCATCCTTCGCTGTCCAGATCTGAAGTGTGTTGATTTGAGGTTGTTTAGGTGATTTGGTGAGTGGTGATTATCTCTCACACGGATCCAAAGGAGTATATCGGATTGTTGGCTCGATTTGGTGTTAAAATAGTGATTTCCATGCATTTTCTTCATCCTATGTGTAGATCCATATAGATCCATTGTTCATGATGATGTTACATCCATTTTATCATATGTTAACCTATGCAAGTTCATTTATCAAGTTTATAGAGATATAATCCATGTTTTCATGCTTATTGGACTTTCAACTCTTTAATTACGAAAATGCCATTATTGTTATAATTGTCTACCTAGATCATATTTGAATGCTTGATTGCTTGGATTGATGTTTGATTTGATTGATTGTTATGAACTAGATGATTGATGATTAGATTTAGATCGAAGGTGATTCAAAAGCTAAGGGAAAGGCTCTTGAATTGGAAAAGCTGCTCGTGGCATATGTAGCGGGATGATGAAGCTCTTATGCATAGATTCGATGATGTGATGATGAGATGAGGCTTTGCGAGGATGTAATGAAGCGAGGCAATCATATGATGAAGACTTGGTCTAATCCAGACGGGATCATTCCAAGCATGTTGATAACTCGGTGATATGATTCGAGTTGAGGATAATGAATGGATATGAGAATAGTCGTCGAGGAGGATGACTAGGAGGCTTGGATAGCATCGTTGTTGAAGGTTCTAGCATGCTCTAAGCAAGAGTACGTTTGGGCAGATTCGATAGTCCCAACGGCCAACTGTTGATGGTCGAGTACTCTGGGCAGATTCGATAGTCCTAGGCACGGGCTGCGACGACGTGCGGGAGTTATGTCTAGAACCGGGGTTTCCATTAGCCCTTGACGGACGGCTGAAAGAATGTGCCGGTCATTCAATTAACGGTGATATCGAAGCAATGGTAACAGTGATAGCCAGAGTCATGGATGTTTGGTTGTATCGTCATTCGGACTCAAGAGCGGTATTTTCTGGGTGCTTATCTGATTTAGGCCTTGGTACTTGGAAAACATCGCCCTTGACTCGAGTGATAGTAGCTTTACTTTAAATTGTATGCTCTGCTATGTTTGCTTCTGCTTAGTGTGTGTCTGGGGGCTATCACTGTAGAATGAGGTTGGAGTGGGAGGGTTGTATTCCTATTCCTTTTCCTTTATGCTCTTTTGGTATGTTGTTAGTTAATTTACTGCTCACTAAGACTGTTGTCTGACTCAAGGCTTTATGTTTTAATTCTTATTGCCTTGGGCTGTTCGTCCATTTTGGGACGGGCAGACTAGGTAGCAGGTGACAGGTGCTGTTCTCTTCTCACGATGCTGATATCGAAGACGAGCTAGAGGGTTGCATATTATCTTCTTATATGTACTGGATATTCCGCTGTTTTGTTTTCTCTGAGAGATATGTAGTGAGGCTGGATGTATTGACTATATGAATGCTTGTATTCAACTATTATGGAGTTTTATAAGATGTCATTTTGTTCTGTAAAGCTTCACTATGCATATGTTCTATTGTATTTTGTCCATGCGCTGTGAGTAATACGATAGATCCTGTTGTTTTAATCTTACCTTGACAATCGTCCATGGTCGCCTGGCACACTTTACAGCGCACTATCCCTAGATTCGGTGCAGGGGTCATGGGCGGTCGTCACAAATTCATTTTTTCAAACCATATTACTTTCAAAGTTATAACAATTTCGAAAACCAATACTTTGAAAACAATAATACCTTAATTTCAATAAAACATTTCAATTTTGATATATTTCAAGACTTTAAATATTCCAAAATTCCCAACCAAATCTGATAATCTTATATATACCTTAATTCAATTTACAATTATTTAGTTTAGAAATATTTATTTAATAAATTCAAGATCACTTAAATAAAGCTCAAACTTGAAATATTCGTAAATCAAACTTAAAACATCATCAAGTTATACATAGCTTAAATTTTAGAATTTAACCATATATAAAATAATATTTATATAATATCAAAATTAGTATATATATAAACCCTTATTTTCCAAAACCCATAGAAAATCACTTTAAAATATTTTATATATAGACCACGGTGCCTGTATATAATTTTCTATCCTATGGTCAAGTGATACAGATATTTATCATTTCAATCCGTAATTTTAAAAATAAAAGTTTACGGTTATATATCATTTCAAACCGCAATCCCGAATGGAATGAAAATGCATAATAACTTGCAGTTTATACAATATAAAATATAGCATCCATTCATCCAAATATCAATCAACAACCATTTATTACAATCATCATCCAATTTAAACAAAACATCAATATAAAGCATATAAAATATAACAGGCATCAACGAATAGTTTATATTCAATAAAAATTAATAACTGTTTAACTGGCAGTTTATATGCAATAATAAATAAATTTAACTGTCAAATTATATGCAATAATAAAATTAAATAACAATTTAATTTAAATAAATGCTTTCTAACTGAGATGATGATTAAATATATGCCCAAACAATCATAGATAAATTTTAAATCACATCAAAATTTAATTTAACAAACATAAAAAATCTTAGAAGTTGTGAGTGGGTTAAAACACTCACCTTTTGAATTTAAATCGAATTTAAATCCGATTTAAACCCAAAATTTCGACGGTCTCCAAATCTGTCCAAACCAGCGTCAAAAGATCTGGAATTTGTTACGATTCTAACAAAAAAAATCGCGTGTGAAACGCAGTTCGTATGAGAAAGATATGCGTGTTTGAATGATTTGAAATCAAAAAAAAACAACGAACCAATTTCGGCTATACAGAAAACTCAGATCCAAGAATGAACTGCAGATCTGAGATGCATACATCAAGAGTTTCATCATATATTTTTTTCTTTAGGAATTTTCTGAGAAGTTTGAATTTTTTTGACTTTGATTTGATTTTGAAATGAAAATAGATGTAGGGTATGCACCCATTGAGGAAGAGGAGGAGTTGATGAAAAATGAACGCACAAATAAATGAGAATAGTTGGAGGCTAGGGTTTATATAGATAGGTTAGAATTAGAGTAGATGGATCTGATAAAAAAACGCGCTGAATGATAATTTAAATTAACGTAATAATTACATGTTTAATTTCAAATTAATTGCAATAAATCCAAATAAATACATAAAGCTTGATTCCCGTTTAAACACTTAACTCATTTGATTGCAATCAACCTTTTTATAGTAAATTAAATTCCAATATATTGAATAAACTTTATTTCCATTCTTTATATACACTAACCATCATTTAATGAAGAATTCATTTACGTTATTTCCCATTTATGACCATAATTTATTTAACGTAACATTAAATTTACATCTATTGCAATGATTTCCAATTTAGTTGAATGAACTAATTATATATAACTCCTAATAATTGTTGTAAGACTCTCAATCCCACATTTATAAGTATATTATTTCCACTCAAATAATATAGATATATACAGAGTATTGATTTTCATTAAATCATTATTTAATATATATTTTAATTAAATAAATTCACTATTTAAGTCCGTTCAAATTTATTACCAAATATCCATTTACCTTTCCCATTAAATTTGAATTCCCTTCAATAAATCTAACCAATCAAATTTCCATCCATACTTTATTATAGACCTAAAATATGAAATTCATTATCTTGTATTGATTTTATACAATTACCATTAACTTTACATTCCATCACTATTCCATATATATTTATTCATCAATCAATTAGGGAATTTCTATAACAGTTGTTAGCTACTTTTATATTAATTAAATAAATTCAAAATAAATTAATTAAATCAAATTTACCACTTCAACTCTAAATTATCAAAAAAAATTATCAGTTTGGATTACTTGGTAAATCTAGAATCTGTTAATAAATCTCTACATTCATTTATCGTTAAAAATTCCAAATTCACAACATTTAGTTTAAAATTTTCAATTTATCCAGTAATTAAACTTAATTTCCCATGAAATCCATTTATTTGGTTTTTCTAAATTCTTTTATTCACTCCATTATCACCAAGTAGATAAATTGGCATTGGTTAATGGTCTAACATATTGTTATTCTAGATTTCCAACTGAAACTCCACTAACGGAATATTTAACATCAAATTCCCATTTAATTGAAATAACCCAATTTCACAATTTAACCTCAAATAAATAAACAACCTTTTATATTCCTAAATCAATTACAATAGTTTAACAAATTTGAAAGTAAATTGAAAGTTGCTAAATTTATTGATTTCAGAAATTTCCCTTAAATCCATTTAAATTCAGAGACTATCTATTAAATTAACGAATCTTTAAATTTGAATTAGATGGATTAAATATTGGACTCACACTATTGCATTCATATTTTCCGTTTCACTTTTATCCATATTAACTATTTCAATTTTACTTATTGTAACACTAACAAAATTTCAATATATAACGCCGATTTATTTCCTTGCATTAACATACCCCTATCCACATTTATTATTAAAGTAATGCTTGAAATCAATAACTACATTGAAATTACTCACATTCAAATGATCGTTATTTCAAATAAATTTATCAACCAATTAATTAGGGAATTCATAATAGTTGTTATCTACCCTTATATTTATTTCCTAATAAGGTACTACCTACTCTCCTCTAATTGTGATTTGAATTCCAACCTTTATTTCATACTAAATAAAATAACAACATATAAATTGTTACCTATTTCCCTACATGCCTATATAGGTTTATTACTTAACAATCACCGTTTAAAATCCCGTGTATACACAAATTATTACTTAACATAAGTCTATTCTTTTATTACTTTACGTTCACACTTTACTCTATAATAAATCACTAAGTAACGTTATCATCAAACCAACATTAATTAAAATATTAAATGCTTACATTTATTTCTCTACATCCAATTTGTTCCAACTTAATTTATATTAATGCCATTCCCTTATGCTAACTTTTATTACCTAAATTTTCCGTTGTTGTAAGCCTTTAATATTTCCATTTAAATTAAATATAAATTCCAATTCAATCAACCCTTTCGACATGCAACTTATAATAACTACTTACAATTATGAATAGAATTATCATTTATTTCAATGTTTTCTAACTTTACATTAACATATTAGTTAATTCCCTTAAATGAAATTTATATCCAGGTATAATACTTACCCATTTAATTTATTAAAATTTATTCAAATTGCTAGTAAATAGGTTTTAAATCACCACTTATATTTTATTAGCGTTCATTTCATTATCTCTTTTCTTTTCCTTTTCTTCTACTAAATTAAATTTACACAACTCATTAATTCAACCAAATTAAATCCACGAAATTTACAGGTCGTTACAACTAGAGGCTAATGAGCAAAATGGAACGCTTAGATTATTATCTATATTTTTGGACAATCAAGAAAGTTTTGAACCTAAGTAAAAAAAATTTGTTAATCATTTGAGATTTTGAAACAATGTTAAGTGATAAGTTTTCCCTTATGGAATTTGATTGACGATTAGTATTGGTTTATTCCTTCATGGAATTTGATTGATTAATTTGATTGAATTGAATTGATTGGCTGTGTGATTTCATATACGATTGTCTATAAAGTTTAAATTTATAGACAAAGGATTTTTAATTGTTGTTACTAGGACCTAAATCCCGGTGATTTTGAAAAAGGAAATTTTTGAAGATTTTTGGAAAGGAGATGATACTTATTCACTATAGTCGATGTTTTTGGAGGAGCCGGAATACCACTAGATGCTCCATGTTGTTTTGATTGCTAGAGTTTCACCATCATTTATTTGGAGGGATCCCCTCCTTGTTATTTTGATTTTGAGCTTTGATTTTTCTCATCTGAGAAATTTGAAAATAAATTTTTGAATTGAAAAACCCGGGTATTTAGATCTAAACTTGTTATTTGAAAATAATTGGATGCATAACATCTACTGTCACGTACCGAAATTTTCGACTATCGAAAATTCGACATCGATACTCACTTTATCGACTACCGAGCAATCGAGTGCCGGAAACTCCAATAGTGAGGGTTTTAAAAAGAAGAAAAAGTAAGAAGAAGAAGAAAAGATAGAAGAAAAAGAAAGAAAAGAGAAAGAAAGAAGAAGAAAGAAGAACAACAGAACAACATCAGAACAGAAAACAATATCAGAATCTTACACATCGCAGCGGAACAACATATAATAGATAAATTAATAATCTTTAAACAAAGAACTATAGCCTTTTATACATACATCAATCAGAGTCAATATACAACTCGATACAACAATGGACAGTTATATAAACTTGTCCTCATACAGACTACACAGCGGGATAATACAAAAATATAGGTGATACGTTTCGCCATCCAGCTTGCTTCCAAAGCTCCAGAATATCCAGAATATCCTGGTAATATAACTCTAGGCTGCCCGTGTGGAAATTGGTGGGCACCCCGAGTTTAGAAGGGAACAATAAACTCCGAGTCAGTCATGGTGACTGGTGTGAGATCGTAAAACAGTTATTCTTTAAAATAATCAACAGAAAAATTTTAAAGTAAATTCGCAATGCTTTTCGAAAATGAAACTACCATAAGACCTCCCACCACACACACAATGCAAACGCAGAATTGGAGGAGATTTCTTCTTATGATAGTCAAAGATGCTTACTACGCAAAAATTAAATTCTTTTTGATATTATTATTAGTGCATAGTGTAGAAAACATTTCGAAAGTATAATATTAATCTTAGCCAACATAGGCATTCCGCACTTATGCCTACTATAGCTACCATCCAAACAGTGGTGACCACCATAAGTGAATGGCAGGTTCTACAACTAATACCGTACAAGTGTCGTATTGTTTCTTTGGATTTCCAACAAATGGTCAGGCTAAGGAACTTCCTATCCACGATGGGTACGTCCCTGGAATAGACGACCCGAGAACCTAACCGGATCTCTGCCAACACAAGGCCGGGTTACCTCTGCAAAAATAGGTAACTACTGACACGCGTATGCCATCCCCCGATCGTAACCGATCTTCCCGAGGATCCCCGATTTCCAACAAACCACATAGATAATAATGCAGCAACCACATAGGTTAAGTATCTGGGCTCCATACCATGATACCACCTCTATCCAGAAGGAATGACATACACTAAGGGGCGCTACTCCCTAGAACCTTGCCGCATCCTTCCTGTTTCGACCATTTCCGGGGTGTGAGGCTCGACGAAGTCTCGTCCACAAAGCTACGCTTTCTACAAAGCCCTGCTTCGGGTCAAACAAAATGATCAACCTATGATCACAAAGATATAAGATCAAACAAATGATCATATCACAAATGATCAAACACTGATCATTTTACAGCAACACTCAGTATGCCACGTTACCAAATTGGGATATATCGCTGATAAATTTCAACTACATAACCTCTGAGCTCGTACGTCTCAGAGAAGGGTGTTAAGCTAAGAGAATAAATTCTCCGCCACCAACAGAAATGTATTTGAAAGAAATCAGCTTTATATCTCAAATTGTAACGTCAGACACACAATCCATACAAGTCTGTTCCGGGATCGAACAGAACCGAAGGCACTTCTCACGAAGCCCTTGCATTTCCGGATAATTTTCTAATCACGTCCGGACTTCCCGTCACTAAGGGTGATAAAACCTCTAAATCGGAGATCAGCTGATGTAGAGTGTAACGACCCTGAATTTTGAACAATTTAATTTGAGAATATTTAATTAATTTTAAATATTTGAACGATGATTTGACTTGAATTTCAAATTATCAGAATGAATTGGCGATTAAATTTTTGAATTTAATCTATTGAAAGTTGAATAAAATTTGAATCTTCAATTTTAAGCCGGTTAAAAATAATTTAAAGGCTTAGAAAATTCATATTGATAATACTGAAGGTAATAGAAGCTTCAGAATTGAATTTGAAAGCGATTTGTTCAGTTTTGAAAATGTATCGTTTAAATTGAATTTAAAAATAGTATTCCGAGGCACAGTCTCGGAATTTGACGAAATCAGTTTTATTGGGTCCGTAATATTGAATTATTACTGGACTTCAAATTTCGTATTTATCGGAATTGTTTTGTGAATATATGGCGTATAAACGCGTATAAAATTTAATTGAATTCAATTTGAATTTCTGTAACAACCTGGATTTTTGCCCGAATTATAATCATCGATAAACGATTAAAGTTGACAGATAATTTGTTATTTATTGTTGAAATTTTTATAACGATAAAATCTTCGTAAATTAACGATTTAATATCGAATTGATAATTTCTGTTTGAATTTGGAAATTGTAAATCGATTAGAATTCTTTTATTTAAATTTTTTTTCGTACGAATGAATATATATGCATAGTTTAGATTTTAACAACAAAATTTGAATAAAAACAAATCAGTTTAAAAAAAAAAAAATAATAATAAAGAAAAAAATAATACCATACACTTAACCCATGCCTAAGCCCATACCCTTATTCACGTTTAAACCCATACCCATACCCCTTTTCTCTGCATAAACCACGACATCCCCTCACTTTTCTCATTCAAACCCTAGTTCCTTTCCAAACGAAGAAAAAAAATATTAATGGCGGCCTCGTTTCTCGTCCTCGTTCGTTCGCCTTCGCGAATTAAGGCTTCGGCGATCTCGATTTCTGGCGAATTGAAGACTTCGCTGTTCGCTTCGTCTCCTCGATCTCCTTCAACACTTGCTCGTTCTGGCGAATTGGAGCTTCGTCTTCCTTCGTGACGACTCTGGCGAATCTAGGGCTTCACCTTCCCCTCGCATTCATTCGCTCGCGACGTCTTCGATCTAAGGTGAGTAACCCTAGTTACTCACATCTAATTCACTCGCAATTTAATACTTCTGCAATTCGATGTTTGTTTTAGTGATTGGTGATTTTCGTCTTCGCTTACTTGAAATTACGATATTGATATCGTTCCTTTTTGACTTCGGCTATTAACTGTGGACTTCGGTTTAAATTCGACCTGCAGTGTCTTCGACTGTAAACTAGATTTAAGAAAATTGTTTTTGAGATGAGAAGTTTATGTTCATTTTATGATGACCTTGGCACTGGGTGAACACTGTGTATCGCTGTAGTATTTTCGACTTTGTTCCTTTACTCTGGTTTGAATTGTTCGACTTTGACTTGGTTGCTAACTGGATTTTCGCGAAAATAATTGTGAAAGAAATTGAGTTAGGCTCTGCCTTAAATTAAAAACTGCAACTTAATTTCGAGAAAATATTTTGATACTACATATAACTTGGTTTTGTTTCCTTAGCTCAGACATACTTGTACATGTTGATGATTTTCTGGCTTAACAAATATAATTTCGAATCTGAACTTTTCGAACCCTTTTATTTTGTCACATAGTTATGGCTTCGGTCGTGAATTGGAACCAATTCGAGGCTTTTGATTTTGCTGTTTGTGTCGACTCTGATTTTGTCTACTGGTCTAGTTTCAGTTTGCATATATTTGTGAGTAACTCCACTTTTATGCGTTGGAATATCTATAACTTCCCTGTTCACGGATTTATGTTCTGGTTTTGATTTAAATTCAAAACCCTTTGATTTAATCTCTGTTAAACTTAAGTTTCAAATGAAACTTGCTTGTTCCATCATAGATTTTAGTAAAAATTTATTTAAGTTAGAATAATTTGGCCATATCTCTGGGAAGTAAAACTCAAGACTGTGTTCATCGGGAAAACTGAAATTTACTCTCTGTTAAATTATTTCAGGTGAGTAATCACTAAAATTTAAAAACAGTTCTTAAATCAAAATCTTACTTGATGCCTGGGATAAATTTATATGGAATGTTTTTGCATGAATGTTCTTTGCTCTGTAATATGATTAAATGGCTGCAGATATGAATATTTAAACTTGTAAACCAAAATTTCGTTTCAAACTTTGCAAACTAAATCAAAGTCTGGATCATCACCATCGTGTTCCAGGTTTAAAGCATTCCAGTTGCAAAGTTTTTTTTTCAGTTTTAAAGAAATCGAGCAATACCAGATTCAGGGAACATTTCAGACTTGAAGTCAAGCCTGTCCCCTGTTTATTTGCTTTGATAATGAAGTGAGTAAACAAGCATTTTCACTGTTATGAACCCTGACTTCATGAAATAAAACCTGAACTTAATTTAGGATATTAGTTTGTTTCACCTGACACCATACATGTAGACTTATACATGATCATAAGTTTGATTTATTTCTGGTTCATTTGGAGTTGCCATCTTCTGACTTGTTTACCTGAACTGTTAGCATTGACTTTACTTGACTGCTTGACCTTATGCATGTAGTCATATAGTAGCTGGAATTGGTCGTGTTGCTTGATTCACTGCAACCATATTATCACAGTATATTTGTTTGAGTCTGGTTTCATTTCGAGCTTGAGTTGCTTTGTTGAGTTTTTGTCCACTGTTTGACTTAGTGGCCTTCCACTTAGGCTGGCACTATAATGTGCAGTCTGGTTATATGCTGTTGATCTTCACGTGACTGAAACCTTGTTGCAGTTTTACCCTTGATTCTTTGTGGTGGCTTTATATGCGGTGTTGGCGAGGCAGTGCACGCGTGCGTGCACTGCAGCCACCAAGAAATCGACAGTTGAATTGATGTTTCTTTGCGTCGGATGCATTGATCTTTTATATCGTATTGGCGAGGCCGTACACGCGTGCGTGTACGGCAGCCAATAACACTGTTTATCTCTGTTGATGATTTAAATCTGCTGATTTATTGTTAACACTGTTTAGTGTTAAATTTTCGTTATCCGGTTTCTTTGTTTAAAGAGTCGGATAGACGAGAATTATTGTGACTGTCGTCTATTTAAATTATTACTGCCTTTATGCACTAATAAACTGGTTTGAATTAGACTGACCTGTGTATTATTTTCTTTTGAATATAATACTCGGGTCAGACCGAGTATTTTTACAGCTTGAAGATTTTCGAGCAGCGAAGTTAGAGAGAGAGTAAAGAATGACTTTTGTTTTCAGAAGAAAATTGTATTTTAAGATATTCCGCTGTATCTGTATTTAAAATTGTATAAACTCTGATGTATATAAAAAGATTTATAGTAATGAAATAAATTCTCATTTGTTTTAATTCAGTGTTATTATTCTGTGTTTCTGTGGCTGATTCTGTTTAAACCTTATAAACTAAATAACAATTCGTCTTTTTGAACGTTTCTAGTTGGTTTAAATACCGACTGGAGATGGTCAAAAGGGGGAATGTTACATAGAGTAACTCGACGGTAATCCTTCCGTTTTCAAAAATATCCGGTCTTCAACACCGGTCTTCGAATGCAATTCATAACGACGTATCACTTATTCGGAATGGGTTATACGACCCCATGGTCATTTCCCGGCTAACCCGAATAGTGAGCGTATATTTAAAAACAAGTGTGGCATTCAAATTCATCCAATCACAACAAATACCATTCAAGGGTAATTATTGATAGTCGGTTATTTAACTATCAATAAAGATGCGCAACATCATCAGATTCCAAATAATTTTCCCAAATTATTTTATCTTCAAAAATATCTTTACTAGATATAAAATTTCCACACTTCAAAAATAAATCAATATTTATTTTTTTAAACGAATTCTCATTTCCTTTATAAATTCCATATTGAATTTATATTTTTCGAATATCTACTGATATTCGATTTCCAATTGATTTCAAAAATTCACTTTCGATTTATCTTTAAGAAGATAAATTCTCAAAAACATTTCATTTCGTTTTGGAAAACATTCCATACTTATTTTATAATAAGTGTTTCACCAATCTTTTATTTTCAACATTTGAAAATATTCGATATACTTAAATCAAATTAAGTATAATTTCATTCTTTAAGGAAAATATTCTTTTAACACCTTTATTTGAGTCAAAACGAATGTTACGTAAAACATCGTTACGACGACTCAAAATCACTAGTATAGGGATTCAGAATTAAGATAGATGTATAAATCCCAATACTATATAAAACATTTCCTTCCGGAAATCATTTACTATAACAACAATGTTATAGTCCACCATTTCCTTAAATTTCTCGAAAACGTCTATTTCAACAAGAACTGTTGAAATCTATGCTTTCGATTCATAATACATTTTAAAACATCTTTAAAATGTTTAACTTCATTTTTATATCACTTCTTCAAAAATAAATCCATTTTACTTAACAATATATTCACTGTCCAAAAATCGTGAATATAACTTCTTTAATAACCTTCTATATTTAATTTATCACATTCAATCTATTTCGAATTTATAAACACGTTTATAAATTCTATTTCTCTTTTTAATAACAACTTCGACTTATAATTTCCTTTTATTTACTTCCATATTCAACTCATCAAAATAAGTGACTTCGGATTTATAAACAACTTTTATAAATCTCAATTCTATTTATAAAAACTTCATATCAAATCAATTTCAATATTGATTTCTAAATTTATTTTCAACTTTAAATAAAAGTTCCATGCTGATTTCTCAAAGATTCATTTCCAGGTATTAAATCAATTACAGATTGATTTCTAATTTTATTTATCACTACTAAAATAAATTCCTTATTTTTCTTTCAAATTATTCAATATCCTGTTTTTAAATGGATTCTTCAAATTGAAATCATTTTACATGGATTTCCCAAATCAGTTCAATTTACCGATTAAATTTCTAATTTGATTTCCAACTTATCTCCTTTTAAATAAATTCCTTTTAAAGAAAATAAATTTCAATTGTTTCTTTCAATCTATTTAAAAATCCAAATTTAAATTAAATTCTTCAATTTATAATCACTGTCTTATGAAATTCATTTATTTAGCAATTTCACTTTATTCTGGAATTTATTCAATATGATTATAAAATTTTACTTTTTATACTTTAAAAATTCCTTTCTTCAAAATTTCTTCAATTTCAAAAATTGATTCACTTAGAAATTTTCTACTTGAATTTCAAAAATTCAATTTCGTTTATCTTTGGAATCCAATGATGTCAAACATCCATTCAGCTAAATTTTAGCTTTCAAACAATTTCCAGATATCAATATGATTAATAGCATCACTATAATCATTCACAGATTCATATCACAATAGCAATAAATTCAATCAATGTGAGGGGTCCAGTTGGATCCCTCCAACCTGTTTCCCTGCATCCAAAGATGTTAGCACAATACCAATTCCGCTCCAGTACGGAATTATCGCGGTATATGGGTTTTATAAAAATCCGCTTACTAACGGCGCAATAGGGTCTCATCCGCTATACGAGGCGGGAAATCATCAATCCAATATATACATATGCCAATATGTATATATTGCTATATATATAGATATATCCTATCATATCTAATATCACATCCAATAGCAATCATTAATAACTGCAAAAAATTCCACTTTAAATTTTTGAGTGAGAAGATCTCACCTTAGCTTTTATTTTGCAATCCATTTCCAAACTTGACTCGATTTTCTTGATTTATACCTTGTATAAATAATTATACCATTCGTTAATATTCGAAATAAATCCGAACAATTCAATTCACCATTTTAAAATTGTAATTCAACTTAAATAAATTTTATTTCAAACTAGTGATTTAATTTTTCTAAACAAATTTTCTTTAACAAAAATCATACTTCACTTTACTGCAAAATTCTTTCTTTTATATTTCCATACTTAATTTAACAAATTTAATTATCAATGATTTATTTTAAACAAACAAATATAAATTTTTAAACGGTTTCCCTTTTTAAAAATAGATTTATTTAACTACAAATAAAATCTAAAACTAAATTTCTTTACTGTAAACATCTATGTTTTTATTGTTTTATCTTTCTGTAACCACTGTTTATTTCCTTCCTGTTTTAAAACTACATATATATTCATAGATATATGTAAATAAATATAAAGGAAATTACCTTACGGGAACGAATCCAAACTCACAAAAACTGACACCGCTAGAATTCCTTCGCCAGACTCGCGACCGCCTACCATGGTCGACATCAGCCCTCGTCGCCATTCCACACAGTTGAACTGCCCCTCCCTTGTCACCATCGAGCTCGATCCATGAATTCAAGAACTCCCCAAAACAAACGCCACGACATTGAACTCGCGATACCCTAGTTCGAACGAACTCCACCTTCCAACTCGTCGCCGCCGATACCCAAAATTGCAACAATAACTCTCGCGAATGCCAGACATCTCGAGCCTCCCAAGCCCTAACTGCTCGATCGCCCAATTTTTTGCTCACCATCAAACTGCTGTCGTCGACGATCCCAGCTATTCGCCGCCCTCCTGCCCTAGCACCCACGCGACTTCCCTCGCGGTTACGCGACACCGGCCCGCCATCGAACTCGAGTACTCCTTCGTGTGCGCAAGTGTGCGCTTCTGACGCCGCCTCGATTGAACTTTGAGAACAGAGGGAGGAAAGGAAAATGAAGTTCGAAATTCACGGTGGCCATTATTTCGTTTTTTTTTGTTTTGATTTCGTTTTGAATCTGAGGAGTGAAGAGGACGTATTTGAAAACGAAAGGGGATGGTGGCGTGATGGGTTGCACGATAAATTCTCGTGAATCTTCGGCGTGAATTAAGGGAGAACGTGTGAATATATATGTATATAAATAAGATTTTTAAATTTGAATTTTCGATTTATTTCCAACGCGTTTACCTGCCGTACGGTCACATATCAATTCTGAATGCTACGAAATTTGAAATCCGACAATAATTCAATATTCCGGATCCAATGAAACTGGTTTCGTCGAATTCCGAGACTGTGCCCCAGAACGCTGTATTTTAAATATCGACTGAACGATAAATTTTCAAAACTGAACGAAACGCTTTGAAATACAATTCTGAAGTTTCTATTATCTTCAGTACTATCAATACGAATTTTTAAAAGCTTTCGAAATATTTTTCTTCGGCTTACAATTGAAGATACAAATTTTATTCAACTTACAATAGATTAAATTTTATAATTTAATCGTCAAATTCAAAGTTATATCGGGGATTCAAATTAAATTATCGTTCAAATATTTAAAATTAATTAAATATTTTCAATTTAATTCGTTCAAAATTCAGGGTCGTTACAGACTTCTCTCCTTAAAAGAATTTCGTCCTCGAAATTACAAGTTAGGAAAAAAAGGTCCTTAACTCGTCTACTATTTTTCACAATCCAATAGTTTTATCAATTTTCCAAAACAAATCTTTCTACTAAAGATTCATTATCAATTCTACTAACTTTCCAACTTCAATTATAAGTTTCAAACAACATTGTTTGCTTAACAATTCAAATTTAAATTTCAAATTCAAATTTAAACTTCCAAATTTTCTCAATTTAATTTTCTAACGCCCTAAATTTTCGAAAAAATTCGCCAGCGTCTCCTTTGCGCGGCTAATACGGTACGACTACAAAATGTCCCTACGGACTCTTAGATTTCAAAAAGAAAAAGAAACAGCCAAGCGGCTAGACAAGAAATCAGCAAAAACTCATATTATAATTCAAATACATACCTTTCGTCGAGCAATTCAAATTTATCTTTGCAATTCAATTCCAATTCCTTTACACCTGTATATCATACTAGCCATAATATCTAGTTACGATATTCAAATCATTTTGCAAATTGAATTACAAAATTTTCAATATATGCTTATATCCTCTTTAAGTTCATTATTGAAGTTATATATCCAATATGATTCAATTTTACATTTCAATTTCATTTGAATCTAATTCATAACTTCAATTCTATTTGAATTCAATTTACTTCTGAATATTAAATTCCATCAACTATCTTTATTCACAACTGCACTATTCTAAATTAGTTTCAGTTACTAACTCATTACAAATTCCAATTTATTTTATTCAAATTTGTTTTTAACATTCAGTTTCAATTCCAGTTTTATTCACTTTTGTTCGCTCCCAAAATTTATTTACAATTCACTATTTTGGTTTATAACCACTTATATTAAACTGGATTTCAATTCGAATTCAATTTACATTCATGTACTTGCAATTGCAAATTGATTCATTCATCACAATTTTATTTTCATAATTCAATACTCAATTCCAGAGTCTTTTCAACTTTTTCAAAACCATTTTTGAAAACAATTCAAATTATCCTTTGAATTTTCTAAAACAAAATCCAAATTTTCCAAACAACTTCTATGTAAAACAATTTAGCAGCAATTTCTCTTTTGGAAACCCGAAAATGAATTCTAATGATGTGGCCATCATCATCAGGATTATTTTCCAGTGACCTAAAAGAGTTTAGAGCTTTCAACTCTCCAAAATACTTTTCAAAACCTTTGAAATTCATTTTCAAATCAAAAATGATTTAAACTTTCCAATCCTCAAAATTTTCAAATTCTTTTCAAAACACTTCCAAAAACTTCTCTGGAATTCTACTTCCAATTATAAGTCACATTTATAATTTACATTCTTTAAATTTCATTTGTATATGGATTTATTTCTTAACTTTGGAGTTATGATTTCAATTTCTTATTTAATTTCAATGATAATAGATTAATATTATCACCTCTAACAACCATGCAACCATATACTATAATAATTCATAGAAAATGATTTCTTTTCTATACAAAAATAGTTTTGGGTAAAATTATCTCATTCACCCTATTTAAAACAATATTGTGCCGAATTGTTCTATTCGAGCGTTTAGAAACCCCTTCGATACAGTTTTGCAAGACTGTGCCAACGAAGGTTCATATACCACTCAATAAACCAATCATCACAATACAAAACAATTTTATATTAACTAACAAATACGCGCTCATATCTATTATTACACTCAAACTCATTCTAGAGTACTGCTGACTCTATCTCTAATGAGTAACACCCAACAGAGCAGGGTTGTCGCTTAACCATATGCTCTGATACCACGTTGTCACGTACCGAAATTTTCGACTTTCGAAAATTCGACATCGATACTCACTTTATCGACTACCGAGCAATCGAGTGCCGGAAACTCCAATAGTGAGGGTTTTAAAAAGAAGAAAAAGTAAGAAGAAGAAGAAAAGATAGAAGAAAAAGAAAGAAAAGAGAAAGAAAGAAGAAGAAAGAAGAACAATAGAACAACATCAGAACAGAAAACAATATCAGAATCTTACACATCGCAGCGGAACAACATATAATAGATAAATTAATAATCTTTAAACAAAGAACTATAGCCTTTTATACATACATCAATCAGAGTCAATATACAACTTGATACAACAATGGACAGTTATATAAACTTGTCTTCATACAGAATACACAGCGGGATAATACAAAAATATAGGTGATACGTTTCGCCATCCAGCTTGCTTCCAAAGCTCCAGAATATCCAGAATATCCTGGTAATATAACTCTAGGCTGCCCGTGTGGAAATTGGTGGGCACCCAGAGTTTAGAAGGGAACAATAAACTCCGAGTCAGTCATGGTGACTGGTGTGAGATCGTAAAACAGTTATTCTTTAAAATAATCAACAGAAAAATTTTAAAGTAAATTCGCAATGCTTTTCGAAAATGAAACTACCATAAGACCTCCCACCACACACACAATGCAAACGCAGAATTGGAGGAGATTTCTTCTTATGATAGTCAAAGATGCTTACTACGCAAAAATCAAATTCTTTTTGGTATTATTATTAGTGCATAGTGTAGAAAACATTTCGAAAGTATAATATTAATCTTAGCCAGCATAGGCATTCCGCACTTATGCCTACTATAGCTACCATCCAAACAGTGGTGACCACCATAAGTGAATGGCAGGTTCTACAACTAATACCGTACAAGTGTCGTATTGTTTCTTTGGATTTCCAACAAATGGTCAGGCTAAGGAACTTCCTATCCACGATGGGTACGTCCTTGGAATAGACGACCCGAGAACCTAACCGGATCTCTGCCAACACAAGGCCGGGTTACCTCTGCAAAAATAGGTAACTACTGACACGCGTATGCCATCCCCCGATCGTAACCGATCTTCCCGAGGATCCCCGATTTCCAACAAACCACATAGATAATAATGTAGCAACCACATAGGTTAAGTATCTGGGCTCCATACCATGATACCACCTCTATCCAGAAGGAATGACATACACTAAGGGGCGCTACTCCCTAGAACCTTGCCGCATCCTTCCTGTTTCGACCATTTCCGGGGTGTGAGGCTCGACGAAGTCTCGTCCACAAAGCTACGCTTTCTACAAAGCCTGCTTCGGGTCAAACAAAATGATCAACCTATGATCACAAAGATATAAGATCAAACAAATGATCATATCACAAATGATCAAACACTGATCATTTCACAGCAACACTCAGTATGCCACGTTACCAAATTGGGATATATCGCTGATAAATTTCAACTACATAACCTCTGAGCTCGTACGTCTCAAAGAAGGGTGTTAAGCTAAGAGAATAAATTCTCCGCCACCAACAGAAATGTATTTGAAAGAAATCAGCTTTATATCTCAAATTGTAACGTCAGACACACAATCCATACAAGTCTGTTCCGGGATCGAACAGAACCGAAGGCACTTCTCACGAAGCCCTTGCATTTCCGGATAATTTTCTAATCACGTCCGGACTTCCCGTCACTAAGGGTGATAAAACCTCTAAATCAGAGATCAGTCGATGTAGAGTAACTCGACGATAATCCTTCCGTTTTCAAAAATATCCAGTCTTCAACACCGGTCTTCGAATGCAATTCATAACGACGTATCACTTATTCGGAATGGGTTATACGACCCCATGGTCATTTCCCGGCTAACCCGAATAGTGAGCGTATATTTAAAAACAAGTGTGGCATTCAAATTCATCCAATCACAACAAATACCATTCAAGGGTAATTATTGATAGTCGGTTATTTAACTATCAATAAAGATGCGCAACATCATCAGATTCCAAATAATTTTCCCAAATTATTTTATCTTCAAAAATATCTTTACTAGATATAAAATTTCCACACTTCAAAAATAAATCAATATTTATTTTTTTAAACGAATTCTCATTTCCTTTATAAATTCCATATTGAATTTATATTTTTCGAATATCTACTGATATTCGATTTCCAATTGATTTCAAAAATTCACTTTCGATTTATCTTTAAGAAGATAAATTCTCAAAAACATTTCATTTCGTTTTGGAAAACATTCCATACTTATTTTATAATAAGTGTTTCACCAATCTTTTATTTTCAACATTTAAAAATATTCGATATACTTAAATCAAATTAAGTATAATTTCATTCTTTAAGGAAAATATTCTTTTAACACCTTTATTTGAGTCAAAACGAATGTTACGTAAAACATCGTTACGACGACTCAAAATCACTAGTATAGGGATTCAGAATTAAGATAGATGTATAAATCCCAATACTATATAAAACATTTCCTTCCGGAAATCATTTACTATAACAACAATGTTATAGTCCACCATTTCCTTAAATTTCTCGAAAACGTCTATTTCAACAAGAACTGTTGAAATCTATGCTTTCGATTCATAATACATTTTGAAACATCTTTAAAATGTTTAACTTCATTTTTATATCACTTCTTCAAAAATAAATCCATTTTACTTAACAATATATTCACTGTCCAAAAATCGTGAATATAACTTCTTTAATAACCTTCTATATTTAATTTATCACATTCAATCTATTTCGAATTTATAAACACGTTTATAAATTCTATTTCTCTTTTTAATAACAACTTCGACTTATAATTTCCTTTTATTTACTTCCATATTCAACTCATCAAAATAAGTGACTTCGGATTTATAAACAACTTTTATAAATCTCAATTCTATTTATAAAAACTTCATATCAAATCAATTTCAATATTGATTTCTAAATTTATTTTCAACTTTAAATAAAATTTCCATGCTGATTTCTCAAAGATTCATTTCCAGGTATTAAATCAATTACAGATTGATTTCTAATTTTATTTATCACTACTAAAATAAATTCCTTATTTTTCTTTCAAATTATTCAATATCCTGTTTTTAAATGGATTCTTCAAATTGAAATCATTTTACATGGATTTCCCAAATCAGTTCAATTTACCGATTAAATTTCTAATTTGATTTCCAACTTATCTCCTTTTAAATAAATTCCTTTTAAAGAAAATAAATTTCAATTGTTTCTTTCAATCTATTTAAAAATCCAAATTTAAATTAAATTCTTCAATTTATAATCACTGTCTTATGAAATTCATTTATTTAGCAATTTCACTTTATTCTGGAATTTATTCAATATGATTATAAAATTTTACTTTTTATACTTTAAAAATTCCTTTCTTCAAAATTTCTTCAATTTCAAAAATTGATTCACTTAGAAATTTTCTACTTGAATTTCAAAAATTCAATTTCGTTTATCTTTGGAATCCAATGATGTCAAACATCCATTCAGCTAAATTTTAGCTTTCAAACAATTTCCAGATATCAATATGATTAATAGCATCACTATAATCATTCACAGATTCATATCACAATAGCAATAAATTCAATCAATGTGAGGGGTCCAGTTGGATCCCTCCAACCTGTTTCCCTGCATCCAAAGATGTTAGCACAATACCAATTCCGCTCCAGTACGGAATTATCGCGGTATATGGGTTTTATAAAAATCCGCTTACTAACGGCGCAATAGGGTCTCATCCGCTATACGAGGCGGGAAATCATCAATCCAATATATACATATGCCAATATGTATATATTGCTATATATATAGATATATCCTATCATATCTAATATCACATCCAATAGCAATCATTAATAACTGCAAAAAATTCCACTTTAAATTTTTGAGTGAGAAGATCTCACCTTAGCTTTTATTTTGCAATCCATTTCCAAACTTGACTCGATTTTCTTGATTTATACCTTGTATAAATAATTATACCATTCGTTAATATTCGAAATAAATCCGAACAATTCAATTCACCATTTTAAAATTGTAATTCAACTTAAATAAATTTTATTTCAAACTAGTGATTTAATTTTTCTAAACAAATTTTCTTTAACAAAAATCATACTTCACTTTACTGCAAAATTCTTTCTTTTATATTTCCATACTTAATTTAACAAATTTAATTATCAATGATTTATTTTAAACAAACAAATATAAATTTTTAAACGGTTTCCCTTTTTAAAAATAGATTTATTTAACTACAAATAAAATCTAAAACTAAATTTCTTTACTGTAAACATCTATGTTTTTATTGTTTTATCTTTCTGTAACTACTGTTTATTTCCTTCCTGTTTTAAAACTACATATATATTCATAGATATATGTAAATAAATATAAAGGAAATTACCTTACGGGAACGAATCCAAACTCACAAAAACTGACACCGCTAGAATTCCTTCGCCAGACTCGCGACCGCCTACCATGGTCGACATCAGCCCTCGTCGCCATTCCACACAGTTGAACTGCCCCTCCCTTGTCACCATCGAGCTCGATCCATGAATTCAAGAACTCCCCAAAACAAACGCCACGACATTGAACTCGCGATACCCTAGTTCGAACGAACTCCACCTTCCAACTCGTCGCCGCCGATACCCAAAATCGCGACAATAACTCTCGCGAATGCCAGACATCTCGAGCCTCCCAAGCCCTAACTGCTCGATCGCCCAAGCTTTTGCTCACCATCAAACTGCTGTCGTCGACGATCCCAGCTATTCGCCGCCCTCCTGCCCTAGCACCCACGCGACTTCCCTCGCAGTTACGCGACACCGGCCCGCCATCGAACTCGAGTACTCCTTCGCGTGCGCAAGTGTGCGCTTCTGACGCCGCCTCGATTGAACTTTGAGAACAGAGGGAGGAAAGGAAAATGAAGTTCGAAATTCACGGTGGCCATTATTTCGTTTTTTTTTGTTTTGATTTCGTTTTGAATCTGAGGAGTGAAGAGGACGTATTTGAAAACGAAAGGGGATGGTGGCGTGATGGGTTGCACGATAAATTCTCGTGAATCTTCGGCGTGAATTAAGGGAGAACGTGTGAATATATATGTATATAAATAAGATTTTTAAATTTGAATTTTCGATTTATTTCCAACGCGTTTACCTGCCGTACGGTCACATATCAATTCTGAATGCTACGAAATTTGAAATCCGACAATAATTCAATATTCCGGATCCAATGAAACTGGTTTCGTCGAATTCCGAGACTGTGCCCCGGAACGCTGTATTTTAAATATCGACTGAACGATAAATTTTCAAAACTGAACGAAACGCTTTGAAATACAATTCTGAAGTTTCTATTATCTTCAGTACTATCAATACGAATTTTTAAAAGCTTTCAAAATATTTTTCTTCGGCTTACAATTGAAGATACAAATTTTATTCAACTTACAATGGATTAAATTTTATAATTTAATCGTCAAATTCAAAGTTATATCGGGGATTCAAATTAAATTATCGTTCAAATATTTAAAATTAATTAAATATTTTCAATTTAATTCGTTCAAAATTCAGGGTCGTTACATCTACTGTCGAATATCCACTTATTTGTTGCATATGATTGAGATATGGTTGTTAGTTACATGTAGATTTATATCATGCTAGTTTTTACATATAAAATTTTCACCACATTGCGTTTGTCAGCCTGATTTTTCTGTTAGATGTGATAAGTACAGGTATGCAGAGATTGCTTTTAGATTCTTGTGCACTTGCATTTGCATAGAAGATAATAAATTGCTTGTCAAATTATAAATCAAATGCAAAAAGGTATGTAATAAATTTAGAAAATTTAAATTGGTTGATGATTTATGCCCCAGATATGGGAGGCCACTTGGCTTTTGTTTTCTTTGATTGGTTTGGAGCCGGTTGAGGCGATTTGTAGTTGTATCGATCGAGCCACGCAAAAGAGACGCTGGCGAAATTTTCTAAAAATTAAGAGTTAGAAATTTTTAAGAATTTTGGGAAATTTTTGTTAACTAAAATTGGACTTTCAAGTTTTATCTTGAAATGAATATACGGGGATTAGTTGTTATAGATGAATGGATTTAAAAGATTTGAAAATTCTGAAATATATTCCAACGAATTATTTTGAAAAGTTAATAAGTTTAATAACTCATTTTAATTAATAGTTTTAAACTAAGGGTTTAGAACGTTTTCTTCCTTGGAATTTCGGGGATGAAATTCATTTAAAGGGGTGTAACGACCCGTATTTTTGGTCTTTGAATTTGGATATTTAATTTATTTAAATATTCGGATTTGAATTTAAATTTTAATAAAATCTATGTTTCAGATTTAGACTTGATTTTTGATGACGTATTTTTAATTTAATTTTTAGAAATTTTCCATAATTTTTTATTTGGAAGATAAACAAATTTTCGTTTCATGTATTTTACGGCAAACGCTAGCATTTTAAGACTTCACAGAATTTAATAGCTTGTTAATATTGTTTTTATTTTGTGATCGGGTAATATTGTTAGACGCGATCGTACAATATTTTCTGTTGTTCCTAGCTTGGATGCGATGTGGGATAGCCAGGTACTGTAATCTATTCATTTTCAAAACAATATATATATATAGACCTGTGCGACCACGAAAATGTTCCCTGGATATTTTTATTTTCTCCCCAGCCATCTGTCAAGCCGCCATTGTGCCTTTTGGTTTGTAATTTGTCATGGTTCAAATAGGTTGTCGTTGCTTGTACCATCTCTTACGTGCATATATATGTATATATATATATATAGTGGTCTACACTTCTTCTGCTATTATTTGTTTGCCTGAAAAAAAAACATTCTCCTTCATTTCAAAAATCGATATTGTCACATACCGAAATTTTCGACTTTCGAAAATTCGACATCGATACTCACTTTATCGACTGCCGAGCAATCGAGTGCCGGAAACTCCAATAGTGAGGGTTTTAAATAGAAGAAAAAGGTAGAAGAAGAAGAAAAGAGGAAGAAGAAAGAAAAAAGAAGAACAACAGAAACAGAAAACAATATCAAAATCTCACATATCGCAGCGGAACAATATATAATAGATAAACACTAGTCTTTTAAAACAAAGAACTATATCAGTTTATACATACATCAATCAGAGTCAATATACAACTCGATACAACAATGGACAGTTATATAAACTTGTCCTCATACAGAATACACAGCGGAATAAATAAATAAGTACGTATGTATGTTTCGCCATCCAGCTTGCTTCCAAAGCTCCAGAATATCCTGATAACATAACTCTAGGCTGCCCGTGTGGAAAATTATGGGCACCCAGAGTTTAGAAGGGAAACAATAAACTCCGAGTCAGTCATGGTGACTGGTGTGAGATCGTAAAACAGTTTATCTTTATAATAACAAAATTTTTTTTAAAGTCAATTCGCAATGCTTTTGGAAAATGAAACTACCATAAGGCCTCCCGCCACACACACAATGCAAACGCAGAATCGGAGGAGATTTCTCCTTATGATAGTCAAAGATGCTTGATACGCAAAATCAAATCATTTTTGATATTATTATTAGTGCATAGTGTAGAAAACATTTCGAAAGTATAATATAAATCTTAGCCAGCATAGGCATTCCGCACTTATGCCTACTATAGCTATCATCCAAACAGTGGCGACCACCATAAGTGAATGATAGGTTCTACAACTAAAACCGTACAAGTCTCGTATTGTTTCTTTGGATTTCCAACAAATGTTCAGGCTAAGGAACTTCCTATTCCACGAACAGAACGCCTATGGAATTACGTCCCGAGAAATAACCTAACATTACGGTTAGATCTCTGCCAACACAAGGCCGGGTTACCTCTGCAAAAATAGGTAACTACTGACACGCGTATGCCATCCCCCGATCGTAACCGATCTTCCCGAGGATCCCCGATTCGCAACAAACCACATAATAATAATGCAGCAACCACATAGGTTAAGTATCTGGGCTCCATACCATGATACCACCTCTATCCAGAAGGAATGACATACACTAAGGGGCGCTACTCCCTAGAACCTTGCTGCATCCTTCCTGTTTTGACCATTTCCGGGGTGTGAGGCTCGACGAAGTCTCGTCCACAAAGCTACGGTTTCTACAAAGCCATGCTTCGGGTCAAACAAATGATCAACCTATGATCACCAAGATATAAGATCAAACAAATGATCATATCGCAAATGATCAAACACTGATCATTTCACAGCAACACTCAGCATGCCACGTTACCAAATTGGGAATATATCGCTGATAAATTTCAACTACATCACCTCTGAGCTCGTACGTCTCATAGAAGGGTGTTAAGCTAAGAGAATAAATTCTCCGTCACCAACAGAAATGTATTTGAAAGAAATCAGCTTTATATCTCAATCTGTAACGTCAGACATACAATCCATACAAGTCTGTTCCGGGATCGAACAGAACCGAAGGCACTTCTCACGAAGCCCTTGCACATCCGGATAATTTTCTAATCACGTCCAGACTTCCCGTCACTAAGGGTGATAAAACCTCTAAATCGGAGATCAGCCGATGTAGAGTAACTCGACGGTAATCCTTCCGTTTTCAAAAATATCCGGTCTTCAACACCGGTCTTCGAATGCAATTCATAACGACGTATCACATATTCGGAATGGGTTATACGGCCCCATGGTCCTTTCCCGGCTAACCCGAATAGTGAGCGCTTATTTAAAAATAAGTGTGGCATTCAATTTCATCCAATTCACAACAAATACCCATTCAAGGTAAATATTGATAGTCGGTTATTTAACTATCAATAAAGATGCGCAACATCATCAGATTCCAAATAATTTTCCAAATTATTTCATCTTCAAAAATATCTTTACTAGATATAAAATTTCCACTTCAAAAATAAATCAACGTTTATTTTTAAACAACTTCCCTTTCTTTTATAAATTCCATAGTGAATTTATATTTCAAAAATATCTACTGATATACGATTTTCAAATCGATTCCAATATTCATTTTCAATTTATCTTTAAAAAGATAAAATCTCAAAACGTTTCATTTCATTTTGGAAATGCATTTCCCTACTTATTTAATAATAAGTATTTCACAAATCATTTATTTTCAACACTTGGAAAATATTCTATATACTTAAATCAAAATTAAGTATATATTTCATTCTTTAAGGAAATCATTTACTTTGACAACATTTATTTGAGTCAAAACGAATGTTACGTAAAACATCGTTACGACGACTCAAAATCACTAGTATAGGGATTCGGATTTAGATAGATATATAAATCCTAATACTACATAAAAACATTTCCTTTTGGAAATCATTTACTATAACAACAGTGTTATAGTCCACCATTTCCTTATTTTTCGAAAACGTCTATTTTAACAATAAATGTTGAAATCTATGTTTTCGATATTTAACACATTTTTTAAAACATCGTTAAAATCAATTTAACTTCATTTTAAAATATCACTTCTTCAAAAATAAATCCATTTTATTCAATAATATATTCACTGTCCAAAATCGTGAATATAATTCACTTAACCCAATTTCAATCATTTCTACACATTTATTTCAAGGATAATTCGCTATCCAGAATTGCGAATATATCTTCTTTAATAACCTTCTATATTTAATTTATCAAATTAAATTGGTTTCGAATTTATAAAACAACGTTTATAAATTCTATTTCTATTTTTTACAACTTCGATTTGTAAATCTCCTTTATTAACAAATTCGATCAATATTCCACTTAAAGGCAAAAATCCAATTTACAAGTAAATTTCTTATCAGTCTTTATTCTACAATTTCATTCATTTTATAACTTCATACTTTATAAATCTATAAACTTCAAACTTTATAAATCTATAAACTTCAAATCTTCACAATTTATAATTCTATAAATTTCCTATCTTTACAACTTATAATTTTATAAATTTTCTATCTTCATAATTTATAAAAACTCGTTTTAAATTCCAAAAATTTTAATTGATAAATATCAATTTTGTACATCTTTTATATACATCGTTTTTAATAATTCGAAAATCCAAATTTAAACAATTTTATAAATTACTTAACTGTTTATTTCAAAAATCACCTCTCGGTTATATTTCACCAAAATCTTAACCTTTATAACTTTAATAATTTTAACGTTTGTAAATTAATTCAAAAATTTAATAACGTATATTTACAAATAATCACTTTAAAAATCTCTTTTAAAGTTAAAATCGTTATTTTAAAACTTCAAAAATTGAATCCAATGATGCAACGCATCAATTAGTCCATCACAACATCAATCATCATATATCATCATATGATAACAGAATATATATCAACATCTGTAAATAAATAAATACAGTTGAGGAATCCAGTTGGATCCCTCCAACCTGTTTCCCTGCATCCAAAGACGTTAGCACAATACAAATTCCACTTCAAGGTGGAATATCGTGGTATATGGGTTTTATAAAAATAATCCGCTTACTAACGGCGCAATAGGGTCTCATCCGCTATACGAGGCGGGAAATCATCAATCCAATATATACATATGCCAATATGTATATATTGCTATATATATATAGATATATCCTACTATATCTAATATCACATCCAATAGCAATCATCAATTAATAAATGAAAAATCAAATTTCATTTGAGTGAGAAAAATCTCACCTTTGCTTTTGTTTTGTACTCCACTTCAAACCGGTCTGTCTTCCCCGTTCCCAGACCTTGTATAACATTTTGAGGATTTTTATATTAATATTCGAGCAATTTGAATAATAAATTCCCATTTGATAAATTTAATTTAATTAACTAGTAATTTATTCCTAAACTAATTTTTTTTCCAGATCTCTTAGTAACTAATTTAAATAGGTTAGTTAAACTATTTTTCTACCAAATCTTTCTTTTTTTTCTTTTTTTCTATAAACTCATATACTGTTAACAGAAATTAAAAATATAAATTTTCTTGAATTGATATAAAAAATTTCCAAAATAAACTTTAAATTAAAACAATTTAAACCTTACCATTTTCTGCTCGAAAATGAACCCACCACCAGCGAGCCGCCTTCACGATCGCAAACCCATCAAGGCGCGGTTTTACCCTTCCACCTCGATGCTATGCCCAGAAGCCTCTGTGATATCCCGGAATTTTAAGGAATTTAAAAGGTGATAATCTTTTAAATTAATTAATGAATATTGGTAAGGTTTGTTATTTTCAAACAATAATAAATAATAGTAAAGAGATGTTTATAAATATAGATATAACTGGGTTTAAAATAGAATTATTATTTTCAAAGTAATAATGTGTTTATTTAATTTTATATATGTCTGAATTGATTTTAAATTGGATTTTTAAATTGCATTTGAATTTGGATTTAAACTTGAATTCAAAGGATATATATATCTTAAAAATATTTTGGATATAAAATATATGGATAAGGTTTTTATTTAAAATAAGATTTGTTTTATATTATTTTTCCTTAAAAGAATTTTATTTATATAAATTTGGGGAGTATTTATTTAATAGTAAATAAATACAAAAGTTTAATATTATCATTTAAAAATGGATTACATATACTATATATTATATTATTTAAAATCTAATTGGTTTATTTTATTTTCTTTAAAAAGGTTTCATTTATATAAATTAGAATGGGTATTTAGTTATTAGGAAATTAATTAATAAAAGCTTTATTTATATTTATAAATTTATTTAAAACACTTAGGACATGTGTTAATATCTTAACATATGGTAATAACATGTGGAAGCTTTGTATAATTAAATTTAACAAGTGGCAAAACAATATTTAATCTAAAAACTAAATTATACTAAATAACTATGTTTAGAGAAACCTGGTCGTTCAATTTCAAAACCTCTCTATTCTTTCTTTCCTCTTCTAAAAAAATCTGAAATCAAATTTAAAAGTAAATCAAACAACTTCATCAGTTTTTAAAAGCTTCAGCATGTTCAAATTTTCAACTGAACTTCAGCATCTATTTCATCTTCCACCTGAATCAAAGCATGCAGTAGGATCAACTCAACATTACAACTACAATTAAGTAATTCAAAATCATAGGAAGCTCCAGGCTAATTAAAACTGCAATGAAGAAAAACTGTTCTCTGTTATCATTCAGGTGAGTAAAACTCTTATTTAAAAATTGGTTTTAGATATTGCATGTGATGATTTTGTGTAATAAAGTTGGGATATGTTTGCATGTTTCATTTCATCTGAATATTTGTATGAAAATGCTTGGTTTCATATGTGAATGTCTGTAAAAATATATACCGGTACTCTGTTATGAGTAACAGGTTAGCAACCATCACAAATAATACCTATCTCTCTATAAAAATCAAAACTAGACTGTGATTATAGAAAAGAAATTGTTAATAACAATGAGTTCTCATTTTTAAAAATAATTTTAAGTTATTTTGTTTGCTATGTATACTGTAAGTTTAAAGATTTACAGAAAAAAATAAGGAAATGGGCAAACATCAATTATGATAATTTATGTATCTAATTGTATAATCTGGATTGTGAATACGAATCGTGAATTTTGAAATAAACTTTAAAATTTTTAAGGGTATATGGCAGAGATATTGCATGTTGGTCGATCTATGGGTTTTGATCATTTGTCGTTGATCGGCGTGGTGATTGGGGTTGGAATTTTGGTCGAGGCTAGTTTTCGAAGTGTGGATGATGGGAAAAATACTGGTGATTTTTCTTGATGGCCATGGTGTTCGAATTCGAATGAACTAGGGTTCGATTCACAGTTGGGTGGTTGTCGTGCTCGAGAAAATCTCGTCGTCGATGAAGCATTAGGGTCGATCAGAGTGAATGGGATCAAGGCGTGGGTCTACGGCGAGTCTTTGGTCGGAGTATCGATACTTCTGGTGGCCTGAGGTGGCAACACGGGGAGGTTCTAGGGTGATGGGTTTGTTCCAGGTTGGGTCCTCTCATGTTCGTTCTCGTTTTCATGATCGATTCTTGGTTCTGGGTGATTGCTTGGGTCGAGTAGGTCAACTATGACTTGTAGGAGGTAGAGGCGATGGTCGGAGTGTCGTTGATCAACTGTGCACGTGCACAACATTTACGTTCGTGTCAGGTTGGAATTGGCTTCAGGGGAGATGGAGATAACTCGGGGCGAACTCGAGTGATTTTGGGTGTTGACTCGAAGTTTTCCAGGGGTAGTATCGAAGCGGAGAGATGTGAGATTTTTGAACGTGAGTGTCTCGGGGTTTGCTCAGGGAATTGGGTATTTGGCTCAGGTGAGTCTCGAATACTACGGGTTGGGCCCGAGTTTAAATTTTAAACAGTTTTAAGTTTTAATATAAGCAAGTTTTAAAATTTAAAATGAATTTAGTTCTAACTGTTATATGATAAATGTTTTAAATTGTTTGATTAAGGAAATTATAAAATTTGTTTAACTTAAAGTGTTAAGTTAAATGTTTAAGTTATTTAAACTTAAAGTAAATGATTTAATTAGGCAAGTAAATTATAAAGATAAATGTTTTAAATATGATTATATAATTAAGTAATTAAATAAAGATAAGTAGTTTATCTTAAGGTTAATTAAGACCTTGGATGATTATGGATTAATTAAATTAATCAAGTAATTAAAGAGTAATTAATTTATTTAATTTATTAATGATAAAGGGTAGTAAATTAAATTAATTATTAATTAGAGATTAATTAATTCGTAATTAAGGATAAATTAAATAAGTAATTAGAGATTAATTACTTAAATGGTAATTACTTAATGTGAGTATTTAGAGGATAAATTTGTTAAGAATGAATTAATTTAATTAGTAATTAAAGGTAAATTAATTAATAGTTAAAGGTTAATTAATTTAGTATTAATTAATTAAGTAAGGAATTCAATTAATTATTAAAGTAATTAAAGAAAAGTTAATTAATGGAAGTAATTAAAGCTTGTTAATTAATTAATGTTAATTAAACTGGGTTAAGTAATAAATTCATAAGTAATTAATTTAATTGGCTAAATTAAATTAATTGTAATTATGTGATTAATTAATCTGGCTTAGGGATGATGAATTAAATTAAATAGAATGTTTGGATTGATTAATGTCTATGGTATGTTAATCTGTGATGATATTTGATGTGTGACACTTTGGATATAGCTGTGATAAATATAAGTTATTTATCTATGATTGAGTTGCCCTGTCATTACAGTGTTATGAATTGAATTAAATTGTTTAACTTAAACATCTTGGCTTAAAGGATGACATTTGATTCGAAGAGACCGGGGATGGGTATCAGTAAATACCCGAAACCACTTCGATTTGAAGTCTTCTATAATTCTTTTTAAATTGATATGTGAAATCAATAGGCCGGTTTTAGATAATATAGACCATTTAAACTAAGTTGGATACTTAGATATTGTTTTGTGAAAATAAGTGTTGATATATAAGTTGTTTACTTATAGAAAAGTACGAGTTACCCCGGGTTTTAAATAAGTTCTATGAATTGAAATTTCATGTTAGATGAGTTTACTCACGCTGGTTTCCAGCCTGACCCGGGTGTTACTTTGATGTAATGCTCGGGTCAGACCGAGTATTACAGATTTCCAGGTAAGGACGTTCTGGAGCTCAAGAGGCGAACTGGATGGCAGGAACGTATGGAGTGTGATATATTGTTATTTATTTGGATGAGTTATTTTAAATGTCCAGTGATTGTGAAATGTTGTAACTCTGATATATTAAAATGTAATTGACTGATACAGTTTTCTTTATATAAATGATATTATTATTTGATATTGTATTTTAATCCGCTGCGAATGTGAGAATCTGTGTCTTGTTCAGTTTCTTTTTCTATCTCTTTTCTTTTTCTTCTAACTATCTGGAATTTTCGGGTTCGAAATTTCCGGGTTGTTACATTTGGTATCAGAGCAAAGGTTAAGCGAGAACCTTGACTCTGTTGGGATTACTCGTAAAGGATAGGGTCAATGGTACCCTAGAACGAGTTGAGTATATATATATATGAGAGCGTAATTGTTATTTTCTTATATAAGGATTTTAAATGATTTTATATAAGAATATATTTTGATATATAAAATAATATTTCTTTCTAATAAATATTAAGGAAATTGGTTGTTAAAATATTGGAATTAAATTAAGTGGTAATAGAAATACAACCAAATTAAAATTGAATAAAGATAAGTTTGAAATGGATCCAAACTAAAATTAAAATCTTGAATTTGTAGAGGTATTATCAGAATAAAGATAAAAATGAATTGGTTTCCAGATATGATAATCTTGGTTATTATCATAAATGATTGTTGTATTTAATAATGAAATGTTGTAAATAATTAAGTAAAATGAAATGTTTTAGGGAAATAAAACATTTAGGCAAATATGACTTGTAAATTGTAGTGGGTTTTAAATTGTGAAGTTTTAAATTCTAAATCCAGAAAACTTGAAATTATTTTAAAGAAATTGTTTTGAATTAAAACCAAAGGTGGTTTAAAAATTTAAGGTATAACTTGGTGTGTAAAGAAAATATATATATGAGGATACACATAATATCAAAGATGCTTTGAAATAACTCTAAGTGTTGAGTTTTAAATTTTTCCTGGGAATGTGGTGTGAAAACCCTAAGTGAATTAAGTTTTTTTTTTAAAAAAAAACTTAAAGGGGAAAGACTATTAATCTAAAGTTTAAAATTTGAATGGGAATTATGAGTAATCTCAAAATGGGTTTGAGATCTGGAAATTAAAAATGGATAATAAATTAAAAATCTGAAGATTAAATTGTTTTTGAATTATTTGAACTTTGAAATAAGTTAAGTAAAGATAATTTTTTTTTTAAATAGAATTTTGAAATTTGGATTCGGAATTAAATGGTTTAAAAATTTAAGTTGTTAAATAATAATAATAAAGTTTGATTTGATTTTAATGTAAGGGTTAATTTGATTTAAAGGATTAAATCAACATTTAAAATATTTAACTCGAATTTATATAATTCGAGATGGTTTTAAGTTGAGATTTGAATAGAATTAGTTCAAATTGAGTTTGGTTTGAATTAATTAGAATTGTGATTGAAGATGTATAAGTTTAAAAATCAAATGGAATTTGATTTGAATTTGGAAAGGAATTAAGGTTAATTCAACTTGAATTGGGATTAAATCAATTTCAATGGAAATTGGGGTATTGAATCAATTTAAATGGAAGTGGAATCTAAATTAAATTGATGAGAAATCAATTGGAAATGAAAATTTGGAAATTTAACAGTTTGACTCTGGATTATTTTCAAAATAAATTGTTTTAATACAAATATATTTTCCAAACTATTTACTATACAATCTTTCTTCTTAAACCCCAAACTATCTTATAGTTATTTTATAATTATTTTGAAACTGTCTTATAAACTCATTACTGTTTTTCAGTTACTTATATCTAAACACTATTTTAAAAACTATTTTGCAATTATCTAACTATTTTATAACTACTTAACTATTTTACAGCTATTTTACAAACTAATAACTATTTTTCAACTACTTATCTATTTTAAACTTTTTCAAGCTATTTTTAAATTTAAATTGGTCAGAGTTCAAACTGTTTGTAATTGAAGTAATAACTCAATTGGAAATGGAAGCAATTGAGAATAAGTGAATGAATTAAAGGAAATCTGAATAGAAAAGAGAATTGATTTGGCTAATAACCAATAAAGATAAATACGTAGGATATACGTATATTATTCTATTCGCATAATGATTTGATCCAGATTCGAACACAGAATTTCGAGATAGTATTATCGATCCGAGTTGGGATTTCCCGCTCGATTTTCAACGGCGAACCTGGATATGGATTTTTGATTGGTTCTGGATATTCTCTATCATGGCTACGACTATGCAAGAAGAATGACGGTTTCTGATCAAGAAACCAGATCTGAGTCCGCACTAGAAAGTCGGGTGGACGATACTAGTTCGGAAATGAAATTGTGTGATCGATTGAGCGATCAGATTGATATTGCGTACGGATGATATGTGTACATCGTATGAGTTTGAATGAAATTGATATTGAAAATTTTAATAAGGATTTTGAAATGGTTTTGAAATGAAAAGTATATTTGTAAAATATAATGGAATTGGATATTTCTTTGATTGAAATTTACTTTATGGGAGGTAAGTAAATGGTAAATAACTTTATAAAGAAATTAAACTTGAATATTTGATTTGACAATAAATAAAGTTATATTTTGTAATATGATAAATTTCCCTTATTTGACCTAGCCAGAATAAAAAGGGTTTTGAAATATTTGAAGTATAAAAGAGGTTTTATACAAGTTTGAAATAATCCAAAGATTTTCAAAGTTATATATATCTATATATATAAAGGGATTTATGAGAATGATTTTGAAAAAGGTTTTGAGAACCTATGAATTTGGAAATGGCTTATGATTTTTGGGAAATCAATTTTGGAATTTGGCAAGCCGAGTTTGGAATTATCGATTTTGGATATCGATTTTGTGTAAATGAGATTTTGATATAAATCATAAAGGATATGATTTGAAGATACTATAAGTGTATAGTATAAAGTGTTTTGTGAATAGCTCTGGGGAAAAAGGCGCTTCCTTGAAATGAACTTCTCAGGAGTGCCACTGGGTGGTACTGCCTTGAACCCCAAGGGGGGATTCTAAAGTTGATCCTGTGAGGAATCCGGACAAAACTAGTTCCTGAGGATTATTTGTGTAGCGAAAGTCGAGGGGCTGGTGCCTACAGAGGCATTTGGGTTATGCTGTGACGACAGTTTAACTCAATGTCACTGCGATCTACTGCAGACCATAGCGAAAGTCATGTGTGCCGCTGAGAGCCAACTGTCTACGTTTGATTTTATATCGGTAGACTGTGACACTATGGTAATGTCACGTCCCGAAATTTTCGACTTTCGAAAATTCAACATCGATACTCACTTTATCGACTGCCGAACAATCGAGAGCCGGAAACTCCAATAGTGAGGGTTTAAGAAAGAAGAAAAAGGCAGAAGAAGAAGATAGAAGAAAAAGAAAGAAGAACAACAACAGAACAGCAACAGAAAACAATATCAGAATCTTACACATCGCAGCGGAATAATATATAATAGATAAACACTAGTCTCTTAAAAACAAAGAACTATATCAGTTTATACATACATCAATCATCAGAGTCAATATACAACAATGGACAGTTATATAAACTCGTCCTCATACAGAATACACAGCGGAATAAAATAATATCAGATACAAATACTACGTCTCGAACTCCAGCTTATCTCCAAGCTCCAGAATATCCAGAATATCCTGATAATATAACTCTAGGCTGCCCGTGTGGAAATTGGTGGGCACCCAGAGTTTAGAAGGGAAACAATAAACTCCGAGTCAGTCATGGTGACTGGTGTGAGATCGTAAAACAGTTATTCTTTAAAATAAACAACGGAATAATTTTCAAGTCAATTCGAAATGCTTTTGGAAAATGAAACTACCATAAGACCTCCCACCACACACACAATGCAAACGCAGAATTGGAGGAGATTTCTTCTTATGATAGTCAAAGATGCTTACTACGCAAAATCAAATCATTTTTGATATTATTATTAGTGCATAGTGTAGAAAACATTTCGAAAGTATAATATTAATCTTAGCCAGCATAGGCATTCCGCACTTATGCCTACTATAGCTACTATGTTCAATAGCAGGTTACCGCCACATTCCATAGCAGGTAATACAACTAAAACCGTACACGTCACGTATTGTTTCTTTGGATTTCCAACAAATGGTCAGGCTAAGGAACTTCCTATCCACGATGGGTACGTCCCTGGAATAGACGACCCGAGAACCTAACCGGATCTCTGCCAACACAAGGCCGGGTTACCTCTGCAAAAATAGGTAACTACTGACACGCGTATGCCATCCCCCGATCGTCACCGATCTTCCCGAGGATCCCCGATTCGCAACAAACCACATAGATAATAATAAATGCAGTAACCACAGAGGTTAAGTATCTGGGCTCCATACCATGATACCACCTTTATCCAGAAGGAATGACATACACTAAGGGGCGCTACTCCCTAGAACCTTGCTGCATTCGTCCTGTTTCGACCATTTCCGGGGTGTGAGGCTCGACGAAGTCTCGTCTACAAAGCTACGCTTTCTTAAAAAGCCCTGCTTCGGGTCAAACAAAATGATCAACCTATGATCACAAAGATATAAGATCAAACAAATGATCATATCACAAATGATCAAACACTGATCATTTCACAGCAACACTCAGTATGCCACGTTACCAAATTGGGATATATCGCTGATGAATTTCAACTACATAACCTCTGAGCTCGTACGTCTCAGAGAAGGGTGTTAAGCTAAGAGAATAAATTCTCCGCCACCAACAGAAATGTATTTGAAAGAAATCAGCTTTATATCTCAAATTGTAACGTCAGACACACAATCCATACAAGTCTGTTCCGGGATCGAACAGAACCGAAGGCACTTCTCACGAAGCCCTTGCACATCCGGATAGTTTTCAATTACGTCAGGACTTCCCATCACTAAGGGTGATAAAAACCTCTAAATCGAAGATCAGTCGATGTAGAGTAACTCGACGGTAATCCTTCCGTTTTCAAAAATATCCGGTCTTCAACACCGGTCTTCGAATGCAATTCATAACGACGTATCACATATTCGGAATGGGTTATACGACCCCATGGTCCTTTCCCGGTTAACCCGAATAGTGAGCGTTTATTCAAAAATAAGTGTGGCATTCAAATTCATCCAATTCACAACAAATACCTACTCAAGGTAATTATTGATAGTCGGTTATTTAACTATCAATAAAGATGCGCAACATCATCAGATTCCAAATAATTTTCCCAAATTATTTATTCTTCAAAAATATCTTTATAAGATATAAAATTTCCACACTTAACCATTTGAAAACAATTTCAAATCAATTTTCCACACTTCAAAAATAAATCAATATTTATTTTTAAACAACTTCGCTTTCTTCTATAAACTCCGTATTGAATTTATACTTTCGAATATCTACTGATATTCGATTTTCAAATCGTTTTCAATATTCAATTTCAATTTATCTTTAAGAAGATAAATTCTCAAACATTTCATTTCGTTTTGGAAAACATTTCCATACTTATTTAAAAATAAGTCAGCAATTCACAATTCATTTATTTCAACACTTGGAAAATATTCGATATACTTAAATCAAATTAAGTATAATTTCATTCTTTAAGGAAAATATTCTTTTAACACCTTTATTTGAGTCAAAACGAATGTTACGTAAAACATCGTTACGACGACTCGAAATCACTAGTATAGGGATTCGAAATTAAGATAGATATATAAATCCCAATACTATATAAAACATTTCCTTCCGGAAATCATTTACTATAACAACAGTGTTATAGTCCACCATTTCCTTAAGTTTCTCGAAAACGTCTATTTCAACAATAAATGTTGAAATCTATGGTTTCCATTCATAACACATTTTAAAACACCTTTAAAATGTTTAACTTCATTTTTAAAATATTACTTCTTCAAAAATGAATCCATTTCACTTAACAATATATTCACTGTCCAAAATCGTGAATAAAATTTACTTAACCCCATTTCAATCATTTCTACACATTTTTATCACATTCAATCTATTTTCGAATTTATAAGCACGTTTATAAATTCTATTTCTCTTTTTAATAACAACTTCGACTTATAAACCTTCTTTTATCAACTTCTATACTTAACTTATCAAAATAAGTGACTTTGGGTTCATAAACAACTTTTATAAATTTTAATTCCATTTATAAAAGCTTCAATACCAAATCAATTTCAATGTTGATTTCTAATTTTATTTTCAACGTTCGAATAAAATTTCCACATTGATTTCTCAAAAATTCATTTCTAAATATTAAATCAATTACAGATTGATTTCAAATTTTATTTATCACTACTAAAATAAATTCCTTATTGAATTCATTTTACATTGATTTCACAACTTATTTTAATTTACCAATTAAATTTCAAACTGAATTTCCAACTTATCTTCTTTTAAATAAATTCCTTTTTAAGAAAATAAATTTCAATCGTTTCTTTCAATTTATTTAGAAATCCAGATTTTAAATTAATTTCCTTAATTTAAAATCACTATTATACGAAATTCATTTATTTAACACTTTCACTTTATTCTGGAAATAAATTCGATAAGATTATAAAAATTAACTTTTTATACTTTAAAATTCCTTTCTTCGAATTTATTAAATTTCTAAAATCAAATTCACTTAGAAATTTCTATTTTGATTTCCAAAAATTCAATTTCGTTTATCTTTGGAATCCAATGATATCAAACATCCATTCAGCTAAATTTTAGCTTTCAACAATTTTCCAGACATCGATATGATCAACAACATCAATATAATCATTCACAGATTCATATCACAGTATAAATAAATTCAATCAAAGTGAGGGGTCCAGTTGGATCCCTCCAACCTGTTTCCCTGCATCCAAAGATGTTAGCACAATACCAATTCCGCTCCAGTACGGAATTATCGCGGTATATAGGTTTTTATAAATCCGCTTACTAACGGCGCAATAGGGTCTCATCCGCTATACGAGGCGGGAAAATCAATCAATCCAGTATATACATATGCCAATATGTATATACTGCTATATATATAGATATATCCTATCATATCTAATAGCACATTCAAATAGCAATCAATCAGTCAATAAATAACTGCAAAAAATTCCACTTTAAATTTTTGAGTGAGAAGATCTCACCTTAGCATATATTTTGCATTCCATTTCCAATCCAATTTGTTTTCTTCGTTGTATTCGACCTTAGTTGACCTTGTATAAATATTAATAATTCTCATCAATATTCCAGTCAATTGACCATTTGAATTTTTTTTTTATTCGAAAATTTAATTTAAACTAATACCTTTAATCCTCTAAATGAATCACTTTTTTTATATAAATCGATTTAACTAAAAATTAGATTTTAAGACTAAATTTCTTTTAATAAATTCCATTTTGAAAATATATATATATCAAAACAAAAATCTATGTAAATTCAAAATTCTTTGCTACTTTTAAATTCCAACAGAAATAACCTCTTTTTCGTCTTCTGTTTCGTATACTTATTAAATCTGGAAACTGCATTTTCTTACTGTGATTTTATAATTTAATTAACTTGTCTTTCTGGTATCAAAATAAATAGAAGTAAATTTAGCTCGAATACCTCGTTTACAAACCCAGATCGAGACCCAACCTGTCGAAGCTCAGTCGACATTCGCGTGCGCTCGATTCATTTCCTCGCAGTTGACAATCTACTGCCGAACTTTACGGCATCGCCTCTGCCTTGAACTCGTTGGAATCATCGCTTTGCCCAGATCGAACGACCCCGGCCAACCCCTTCCAGCGAGCGCCTGCCACTACTCCCCCAATCGCGAGCTCCACGTCGCGACATCGCGATTCCAGATTGCCACTGCCGCCGCGTTCCCCAATTCCGACCATCGCGACGCCAAGTCGAAGTCCTAGTCGCTGCCTTGCCTTCGCGACGTCGTCGCGTGAATGAGTGCCTCCCCCCATCTCCTCGCGCTCGCGAAACCCATGATGTCGCCGTCTGGCTCCTTGCGCCCACCCCCATAAATTCGAATCGAGCTTCGCGATTTTTGATTCGAGATTTCGAATCCCAAAAGAGTCGCGATTTTCCTTGATTGATACTCGAACGAAAGTATTTTCGTTTCCCCCTCTTTTTCTTAATAAACGAAAGGCTTCGGCCATTGTTTTGAAGGAGATGTTTAAAAATCTAACGAAGTATGGGTTTGCACGAATTTTTTCCTTTTCTGTTCGTGATTCTATCGTGATTTTAGGCAGAGACAAGGGCGTGATTTAAGGCGCTACAAGGTTTTGATTTTGACCAGTTTAAAAATTTAACTTTTTAAATTGAATTCGTTCTAAAATTTCAATGCGTTTACTCATCGTGTGCTCACGTATTAACACCGAAAAATACGAATTTTGAAATCCGATAATAATTCGATATTACGGACCCAATGGAACTGGTTTCGTCGAATTCCGAGACTGTTTGAAATTGACTATTTTATAAATATCGATACGAACGATATAAATTCCAGAACTGAACAAAACAGTCTGAAATTAAATTCTGAAGCTTCCGTTATCTTCAGTATCATCAATATAAATTTTACAAGCGTTTGAAATATTTTCCTTTAGCTTTGAATTGCAGATTCAAATTTTTATTCAACTTTCAATCGATTAAATTCTGTAATTTAACCGCAAATTTCAAAGTTTTATTCGGGATTCAAATTAAATTACCGTTCAAATATTTAAAATAAATTAAATATTTCCAATTTAATTCGTTCGAAATTCTGGGTCGTTACAAACTTCCCCCCTTAAAAGAATTTCGTCCTCGAAATTACAAGTTAGGAAAAATGTCCTTAACTCGTCTATTATTTTTCAACATTCAATAGTTTTATCAATTCTTCAAAACAAATCTTTCTACTAAAGATTCGTTATCATTCAACTAAATTTCCAACTTCAATTATAAGTTTCAAAGCAACCTTATTTAACTTCAAAATTCAAATTCGAGTTTAAACATTCAAAATTTTCTCAAAAATTTTCTAACACCCGAAACTTTCGAAAAATTTCGCCAGCGTCTCCTTTGCGCGGCTAATACGGCACGACTACAAAACGTCCCTACGGACTCTCAGATTTCAAAAAGAAAAAGAAAAAGCCAAGCGGCTAGAGAGAAATCATCAAAAACTCATATAGAAATTAAAATACGTACCTTTTTCGAGCAATTCAAATTCTCTTCTAAATTAAAATCCCAATTCCTTTACAATACCTGTATATCTACTAGCCATTATATCTAGTTACAGCATTCAAACTATTTTGCAAATTCAATTACAAAATTTTCAATATATGCTTATATCCTCTTTAAGTTTATTATTGAAGTTATATATCCAATATGATTCAATTTCACATTTCAATTTCATTTGAATCCAATTCATAACTTCAATTCTATTTGAATTCAATTTACTTTCATTAGATTGATTAACATCCAATACATTTATTTATTCAATTGCTAATCCATTTAACATTTCAAGTTGAATTTCACTTATATAACTCAAGTTCATATTCATTTCGGTAATAAATTTTGATACCCAAAATCAAATTCATTCGTTTTTCAATTTGTATTTCATTCTAATCAAATTTCAATATTCTATAAGTTATCAACTTATTAATATTTCGTAAGTATTTTAAATAGGATTCCAGAGTCGTTTCCACTTTTTCAAAACCATTTGAAAACAATTCAAATTATCCTTTTAATTTCCAAACAAAACCCAAATTTCAAACAACTTTCCATTTAAAATAAATTTGGCAGCAATTTCTCTTTTGGAAACCCGAAAATGAACATCAGTGATGCTGCAGTCATTACCGAAGTTATTTTCCAGCGACCGAAAAGAGTTTAGAGCTTTTCATCTCTCTAAAATACTTTTCAAAATCTTTGAAATACATTCCCAACTCCAAAAAGATTTTAAACTTTTCGAATCTCCAAGATTTACGAATTCCTTTCAAAACATTTCCAAAAACTTCTCTGGAATCTCATTTTAAATTACAAATTACATTTATAATTTACATTCTCAAATTTCATTTGCATGTGAATCTATTTCTTTAACTTTGGAGTTACGATTTCAATTTCTTATTCGATTTCATATAAAAATGATAACTTTCAATATTATCACTTTCCTAACATCCATGCAACCATATACTGTAATAATTTACAGAAAATCAATTCTTTTATATACAAAAATAGTTTTGGGCAAAATTATCTCATTTACCCCATTTTAAAATCAATACTGTGTCGGTTTACCTTGTTTAGAGTTTAGAAACCCCTATCGATTACAGTTAGCTAGACTGTACCGACCAGAATCTATAAACAATCAACCGATAAGTCAACACAATACAAAACAATTTCATATTCAATAACAAATACGCGCTCATATCTATTATTACACTCAAACTCATTCTAGAGTACTGCTGACTCTATCTCTAATGAGTAACACCCAACAGAGCAGGGTTGTCGCTTAACCATATGCTCTGATACCACTTTGTCACGTCCCGAAATTTTCGACTTTCGAAAATTCAACATCGATACTCACTTTATCGACTGCCGAACAATCGAGAGCCGGAAACTCCAATAGTGAGGGTTTAAGAAAGAAGAAAAAGGCAGAAGAAGAAGATAGAAGAAAAAGAAAGAAGAACAACAACAGAACAACAGAACAGCAACAGAAAACAATATCAGAATCTTACACATCGCAGCGGAATAATATATAATAGATAAACACTAGTCTCTTAAAAACAAAGAACTATATCAGTTTATACATACATCAATCATCAGAGTCAATATACAACAATGGACAGTTATATAAACTCGTCCTCATACAGAATACACAGCGGAATAAAATAATATCAGATACAAATACTACGTCTCGAACTCCAGCTTATCTCCAAGCTCCAAAATATCCAGAATATCCTGATAATATAACTCTAGGCTGCCCGTGTGGAAATTGGTGGGCACCCAGAGTTTAGAAGGGAAACAATAAACTCCGAGTCAGTCATGGTGACTGGTGTGAGATCGTAAAACAGTTATTCTTTAAAATAAACAACGGAATAATTTTCAAGTCAATTTGAAATGCTTTTGGAAAATGAAACTACCATAAGACCTCCCACCACACACACAATGCAAACGCAGAATTGGAGGAGATTTCTTCTTATGATAGTCAAAGATGCTTACTACGCAAAATCAAATCATTTTTGATATTATTATTAGTGCATAGTGTAGAAAACATTTCGAAAGTATAATATTAATCTTAGCCAGCATAGGCATTCCGCACTTATGCCTACTATAGCTACTATGTTCAATAGCAGGTTACCGCCACATTCCATAGCAGGTAATACAACTAAAACCGTACACGTCACGTATTGTTTCTTTGGATTTCCAACAAATGGTCAGGCTAAGGAACTTCCTATCCACGATGGGTACGTCCCTGGAATAGACGACCCGAGAACCTAACCGGATCTCTGCCAACACAAGGCCGGGTTACCTCTGCAAAAATAGGTAACTACTGACACGCGTATGCCATCCCCCGATCGTCACCGATCTTCCCGAGGATCCCCGATTCGCAACAAACCACATAGATAATAATAAATGCAGTAACCACAGAGGTTAAGTATCTGGGCTCCATACCATGATACCACCTTTATCCAGAAGGAATGACATACACTAAGGGGCGCTACTCCCTAGAACCTTGCTGCATTCGTCCTGTTTCGACCATTTCCGGGGTGTGAGGCTCGACGAAGTCTCGTCTACAAAGCTACGCTTTCTTAAAAAGCCCTGCTTCGGGTCAAACAAAATGATCAACCTATGATCACAAAGATATAAGATCAAACAAATGATCATATCACAAATGATCAAACACTGATCATTTCACAGCAACACTCAGTATGCCACGTTACCAAATTGGGATATATCGCTGATGAATTTCAACTACATAACCTCTGAGCTCGTACGTCTCAGAGAAGGGTGTTAAGCTAAGAGAATAAATTCTCCGCCACCAACAGAAATGTATTTGAAAGAAATCAGCTTTATATCTCAAATTGTAACGTCAGACACACAATCCATACAAGTCTGTTCCGGGATCGAACAGAACCGAAGGCACTTCTCACGAAGCCCTTGCACATCCGGATAGTTTTCAATTACGTCAGGACTTCCCGTCACTAAGGGTGATAAAAACCTCTAAATCGAAGATCAGTCGATGTAGAGTAACTCGACGGTAATCCTTCCGTTTTCAAAAATATCCGGTCTTCAACACCGGTCTTCGAATGCAATTCATAACGACGTATCACATATTCGGAATGGGTTATACGACCCCATGGTCCTTTCCCGGTTAACCCGAATAGTGAGCGTTTATTCAAAAATAAGTGTGGCATTCAAATTCATCCAATTCACAACAAATACCTACTCAAGGTAATTATTGATAGTCGGTTATTTAACTATCAATAAAGATGCGCAACATCATCAGATTCCAAATAATTTTCCCAAATTATTTATTCTTCAAAAATATCTTTATAAGATATAAAATTTCCACACTTAACCATTTGAAAACAATTTCAAATCAATTTTCCACACTTCAAAAATAAATCAATATTTATTTTTAAACAACTTCGCTTTCTTCTATAAACTCCGTATTGAATTTATACTTTCGAATATCTACTGATATTCGATTTTCAAATCGTTTTCAATATTCAATTTCAATTTATCTTTAAGAAGATAAATTCTCAAACATTTCATTTCGTTTTGGAAAACATTTCCATACTTATTTAAAAATAAGTCAGCAATTCACAATTCATTTATTTCAACACTTGGAAAATATTCGATATACTTAAATCAAATTAAGTATAATTTCATTCTTTAAGGAAAATATTCTTTTAACACCTTTATTTGAGTCAAAACGAATGTTACGTAAAACATCGTTACGACGACTCGAAATCACTAGTATAGGGATTCGAAATTAAGATAGATATATAAATCCCAATACTATATAAAACATTTCCTTCCGGAAATCATTTACTATAACAACAGTGTTATAGTCCACCATTTCCTTAAGTTTCTCGAAAACGTCTATTTCAACAATAAATGTTGAAATCTATGGTTTCCATTCATAACACATTTTAAAACACCTTTAAAATGTTTAACTTCATTTTTAAAATATTACTTCTTCAAAAATGAATCCATTTCACTTAACAATATATTCACTGTCCAAAATCGTGAATAAAATTTACTTAACCCCATTTCAATCATTTCTACACATTTTTATCACATTCAATCTATTTTCGAATTTATAAGCACGTTTATAAATTCTATTTCTCTTTTTAATAACAACTTCGACTTATAAACCTTCTTTTATCAACTTCTATACTTAACTTATCAAAATAAGTGACTTTGGGTTCATAAACAACTTTTATAAATTTTAATTCCATTTATAAAAGCTTCAATACCAAATCAATTTCAATGTTGATTTCTAATTTTATTTTCAACGTTCGAATAAAATTTCCACATTGATTTCTCAAAAATTCATTTCTAAATATTAAATCAATTACAGATTGATTTCAAATTTTATTTATCACTACTAAAATAAATTCCTTATTGAATTCATTTTACATTGATTTCACAACTTATTTTAATTTACCAATTAAATTTCAAACTGAATTTCCAACTTATCTTCTTTTAAATAAATTCCTTTTTAAGAAAATAAATTTCAATCGTTTCTTTCAATTTATTTAGAAATCCAGATTTTAAATTAATTTCCTTAATTTAAAATCACTATTATACGAAATTCATTTATTTAACACTTTCACTTTATTCTGGAAATAAATTCGATAAGATTATAAAAATTAACTTTTTATACTTTAAAATTCCTTTCTTCGAATTTATTAAATTTCTAAAATCAAATTCACTTAGAAATTTCTATTTTGATTTCCAAAAATTCAATTTCGTTTATCTTTGGAATCCAATGATATCAAACATCCATTCAGCTAAATTTTAGCTTTCAACAATTTTCCAGACATCGATATGATCAACAACATCAATATAATCATTCACAGATTCATATCACAGTATAAATAAATTCAATCAAAGTGAGGGGTCCAGTTGGATCCCTCCAACCTGTTTCCCTGCATCCAAAGATGTTAGCACAATACCAATTCCGCTCCAGTACGGAATTATCGCGGTATATAGGTTTTTATAAATCCGCTTACTAACGGCGCAATAGGGTCTCATCCGCTATACGAGGCGGGAAAATCAATCAATCCAGTATATACATATGCCAATATGTATATACTGCTATATATATAGATATATCCTATCATATCTAATAGCACATTCAAATAGCAATCAATCAGTCAATAAATAACTGCAAAAAATTCCACTTTAAATTTTTGAGTGAGAAGATCTCACCTTAGCATATATTTTGCATTCCATTTCCAATCCAATTTGTTTTCTTCGTTGTATTCGACCTTAGTTGACCTTGTATAAATATTAATAATTCTCATCAATATTCCAGTCAATTGACCATTTGAATTTTTTTTTTATTCGAAAATTTAATTTAAACTAATACCTTTAATCCTCTAAATGAATCACTTTTTTTATATAAATCGATTTAACTAAAATTAGATTTTAAGACTAAATTTCTTTTAATAAATTCCATTTTGAAAATATATATATATCAAAACAAAAATCTATGTAAATTCAAAATTCTTTGCTACTTTTAAATTCCAACAGAAATAACCTCTTTTTCGTCTTCTGTTTCGTATACTTATTAAATCTGGAAACTGCATTTTCTTACTGTGATTTTATAATTTAATTAACTTGTCTTTCTGGTATCAAAATAAATAGAAGTAAATTTAGCTCGAATACCTCGTTTACAAACCCAGATCGAGACCCAACCTGTCGAAGCTCAGTCGACATTCGCGTGCGCTCGATTCATTTCCTCGCAGTTGACAATCTACTGCCGAACTTCACGGCATCGCCTCTGCCTTGAACTCGTTGGAATCATCGCTTTGCCCAGATCGAACGACCCCGGCCAACCCCTTCCAGCGAGCGCCTGCCACTACTCCCCCAATCGCGAGCTCCACGTCGCGACATCGCGATTCCAGATTGCCACTGCCGCCGCGTTCCCCAATTCCGACCATCGCGACGCCAAGTCGAAGTCCTAGTCGCTGCCTTGCCTTCGCGACGTCGTCGCGTGAATGAGTGCCTCCCCCCATCTCCTCGCGCTCGCGAAACCCATGATGTCGCCGTCTGGCTCCTTGCGCCCACCCCCATAAATTCGAATCGAGCTTCGCGATTTTTGATTCGAGATTTCGAATCCCAAAAGAGTCGCGATTTTCCTTGATTGATACTCGAACGAAAGTATTTTCGTTTCCCCCTCTTTTTCTTAATAAACGAAAGGCTTCGGCCATTGTTTTGAAGGAGATGTTTAAAAATCTAACGAAGTATGGGTTTGCACGAATTTTTTCCTTTTCTGTTCGTGATTCTATCGTGATTTTAGGCAGAGACAAGGGCGTGATTTAAGGCGCTACAGGGTTTTGATTTTGACCAGTTTAAAAATTTAACTTTTTAAATTGAATTCGTTCTAAAATTTCAATGCGTTTACTCATCGTGTGCTCACGTATTAACACCGAAAAATACGAATTTTGAAATCCGATAATAATTCGATATTACGGACCCAATGGAACTGGTTTCGTCGAATTCCGAGACTGTTTGAAATTGACTATTTTATAAATATCGATACGAACGATATAAATTCCAGAACTGAACAAAACAGTCTGAAATTAAATTCTGAAGCTTCCGTTATCTTCAGTATCATCAATATAAATTTTACAAGCGTTTGAAATATTTTCCTTTAGCTTTGAATTGCAGATTCAAATTTTTATTCAACTTTCAATCGATTAAATTCTGTAATTTAACCGCAAATTTCAAAGTTTTATTCGGGATTCAAATTAAATTACCGTTCAAATATTTAAAATAAATTAAATATTTTCAATTTAATTCGTTCGAAATTCTGGGTCGTTACAGGTAACATAGCGAAAGTCGTTTGTGCCGCTGAGAGCCAACTGTCTACGTTTGATTTTATATCGGTAGACTGCGACCTATGTGGGAGAAGTTTCATTATTTGGCAGCGAAATTCGGTGGCGCTGATGCCTACAGTTATATGGGTTTGTGCTGTGATAGCAACGTAAGGCCCGGGTATAACTGCGATCTGTAGCGGGTTCCATGGCGTAATCGAGGAGCGCGGAGACCTACAGTTATCTGTGGATTTTGCCGGGACGGCAACGTAACCATCGAGTTAACTGCGACCATGGATGGGAGTGATGATTTCCAGAGCATTCTCACCAAAGATATTTCCTCTATTTTAAAAAAAAAAAATGTTTTCTATATTTTCATAAATTATTTTCCAAGTATTTTCACTGGGTGTTGAAAACGGGTTTGCTAAGTCCTTATAGATTTTCAGTCCTACGTCTGATCAACGTATGACCGAATTTCTGTGATAACAAGGATGGACTTGTTGAAACATCGAGTTATAAAAGTATTTTTGTAAAATTATATAGATTTTAAAGTATTTTTTTTAATATAAAGGGACTTTATAGTTTAAAATGTTCAACAAGAAATTTATCTGATAAATAATAAATTTTGGTTTCGTTCCTTTTCGAGGACGAAAAGATTCTAAGGGGGGAGGAATGTGATATCCCGGAATTTTAAGGAATTTAAAAGGTGATAATCTTTTAAATTAATTAATGAATATTGGTAAGGTTTGTTATTTTCAAACAATAATAAATAATAGTAAAGAGATGTTTATAAATATAGATATAACTGGGTTTAAAATAGAATTATTATTTTCAAAGTAATAATGTGTTTATTTAATTTTATATATGTCTGAATTGATTTTAAATTGGATTTTTAAATTGCATTTGAATTTGGATTTAAACTTGAATTCAAAGGATATATATATCTTAAAAATATTTTGGATATAAAATATATGGATAAGGTTTTTATTTAAAATAAGATTTGTTTTATATTATTTTTCCTTAAAAGAATTTTATTTATATAAATTTGGGGAGTATTTATTTAATAGTAAATAAATACAAAAGTTTAATATTATCATTTAAAAATGGATTACATATACTATATATGATATTATTTAAAATCTAATTGGTTTATTTTATTTTCTTTAAAAAGGTTTCATTTATATAAATTAGAATGGGTATTTAGTTATTAGGAAATTAATTAATAAAAGCTTTATTTATATTTATAAATTTATTTAAAACACTTAGGACATGTGTTAATATCTTAACATATGGTAATAACATGTGGAAGCTTTGTATAATTAAATTTAACAAGTGGCAAAACAATATTTAATCTAAAAACTAAATTATACTAAATAACTATGTTTAGAGAAACCTGGTCGTTCAATTTCAAAACCTCTCTATTCTTTCTTTCCTCTTCTAAAAAAATCTGAAATCAAATTTAAAAGTAAATCAAACAACTTCATCAGTTTTTAAAAGCTTCAGCATGTTCAAATTTTCAACTGAACTTCAGCATCTATTTCATCTTCCACCTGAATCAAAGCATGCAGTAGGATCAACTCAACATTACAACTACAATTAAGTAATTCAAAATCATAGGAAGCTCCAGGCTAATTAAAACTGCAATGAAGAAAAACTGTTCTCTGTTATCATTCAGGTGAGTAAAACTCTTATTTAAAAATTGGTTTTAGATATTGCATGTGATGATTTTGTGTAATAAAGTTGGGATATGTTTGCATGTTTCATTTCATCTGAATATTTGTATGAAAATGCTTGGTTTCATATGTGAATGTCTGTAAAAATATATACTGGTACTCTGTTATGAGTAACAGGTTAGCAACCATCACAAATAATACCTATCTCTCTATAAAAATCAAAACTAGACTGTGATTATAGAAAAGAAATTGTTAATAACAATGAGTTCTCATTTTTAAAAATAATTTTAAGTTATTTTGTTTGCTATGTATACTGTAAGTTTAAAGATTTACAGAAAAAAATAAGGAAATGGGCAAACATCAATTATGATAATTTATGTATCTAATTGTATAATCTGGATTGTGAATATGAATCATGAATTTTGAAATAAACTTTAAAATTTTTAAGGGTATATAGGCAGAGATATTGCATGTTGGTCGATCTATGGGTTTTGATCATTTGTCGTTGATCGGCGTGGTGATTGGGGTTGGAATTTTGGTCGAGGCTAGTTTTCGAAGTGTGGATGATGGGAAAAATACTGGTGATTTTTCTTGATGGCCATGGTGTTCGAATTCGAATGAACTAGGGTTCGATTCACAGTTGGGTGGTTGTCGTGCTCGAGAAAATCTCGTCGTCGATGAAGCATTAGGGTCGATCGGAGTGAATGGGATCAAGGCGTGGGTCTACGGCGAGTCTTTGGTCGGAGTATCGATACTTCTGGTGGCCGGAGGTGGCAACACGGGGAGGTTCTAGGGTGATGGGTTTGTTCCAGGTTGGGTCCTCTCATGTTCGTTCTCGTTTTCATGATCGATTCTTGGTTCTGGATGATTGCTTGGGTCGAGTAGGTCAACTATGACTTGTAGGAGGTAGAGGCGATGGTCGGAGTGTCGTTGATCAACTGTGCACGTGCACAACATTTACGTTCGTGTCAGGTTGGAATTGGCTTCAGGGAAGATGGAGATAACTTGGGGCGAACTCGAGTGATTTTGGGTGTTGACTCGAAGTTTTCCAGGGGTAGTATCGAAGCGGAGAGATGTGAGATTTTTGAACGTGAGTGTCTCGGGGTTTGCTCAGGGAATTGGGTATTTGGCTCAGGTGAGTCTCGAATACTACGGGTTGGGCCCGAGTTTAAATTTTAAACAGTTTTAAGTTTTAATATAAGCAAGTTTTAAAATTTAAAATGAATTTAGTTCTAACTGTTATATGATAAATGTTTTAAATTGTTTGATTAAGGAAATTATAAAATTTGTTTAACTTAAAGTGTTAAGTTAAATGTTTAAGTTATTTAAACTTAAAGTAAATGATTTAATTAGGCAAGTAAATTATAAAGATAAATGTTTTAAATATGATTATATAATTAAGTAATTAAATAAAGATAAGTAGTTTATCTTAAGGTTAATTAAGACCTTGGATGATTATGGATTAATTAAATTAATCAAGTAATTAAAGAGTAATTAATTTATTTAATTTATTAATGATAAAGGGTAGTAAATTAAATTAATTATTAATTAGAGATTAATTAATTCGTAATTAAGGATAAATTAAATAAGTAATTAGAGATTAATTACTTAAATGGTAATTACTTAATGTGAGTAATTAGAGGATAAATTTGTTAAGAATGAATTAATTTAATTAGTAATTAAAGGTAAATTAATTAATAGTTAAAGGTTAATTAATTTAGTATTAATTAATTAAGTAAGGAATTCAATTAATTATTAAAGTAATTAAAGAAAAGTTAATTAATGGAAGTAATTAAAGCTTGTTAATTAATTAATGTTAATTAAACTGGGTTAAGTAATAAATTCATAAGTAATTAATTTAATTGGCTAAATTAAATTAATTGTAATTATGTGATTAATTAATCTAGCTTAGGGATGATGAATTAAATTAAATAGAATGTTTGGATTGATTAATGTCTATGGTATGTTAATCTGTGATGATATTTGATGTGTGACACTTTGGATATAGCTGTGATAAATATAAGTTTTTTATCTGTGATTGAGTTGCCCTGTGATTACAGTGTTATGAATTGAATTAAATTGTTTAACTTAAACATCTTGGCTTAAAGGATGACATTTGATTCGAAGAGACCGGGGACGGGTATCAGTAAATACCCGAAACCACTTCGATTTGAAATCTTCTATAATTCTTTTTAAATTGATATGTGAAATCAATAGGCCGGTTTTAGATAATATAGACCATTTAAACTAAGTTGGATACTTAGATATTGTTTTGTGAAAATAAGTGTTGATATATAAGTTGTTTACTTATAGAAAAGTACGAGTTACCCCGGGTTTTAAATAAGTTCTATGAATTGAAATTTCATGTTAGATGAGTTTACTCACGCTGGTTTCCAGCCTGACCCGGGTGTTACTTTGATGTAATGCTCGGGTCAGACCGAGTATTACAGATTTCCAGGTAAGGACGTTCTGGAGCTCAAGAGGCGAACTGGATGGCAGGAACGTATGGAGTGTGATATATTGTTATTTATTTGGACGAGTTATTTTAAATGTCCAGTGATTGTGAAATGTTGTAACTCTGATATATTAAAATGTATTTGACTGATACAGTTTTCTTTATATAACTGATATTATTATTTGATATTGTATTTTAATCCGCTGCGAATGTGAGAATCTGTGTCTTGTTCAGTTTCTTTTTCTATCTCTTTTCTTTTTCTTCTAACTATCTGGAATTTTCGGGTTCGAAATTTCCGGGTTGTTACAGCCTCCCACGCGTGCGCGAACGCCTCCAGCTTCACCTTTACGCGAGCGCGTATGCGCGCCACAGTCACACCCGGCGAACTCGTCACTATCTGAAATCGCGACCTCCAAGCACGCGCCGTCGCCCCCCCACATCCAAGCGACTCAGCCCTTCGCGAGATCCCTCCTCCATTAAATTAGCAGTGGAAGTAAAAAGAGACAGTAGCCGGTCTTCAAATCAGTAGTAGAAAGTATCGCGTAGGAGGAGGATGAGTTCGACGATGGCTGGTAGAACAGCGAGTATGCCGCGATGATTATTATGAAGGCGTTGATTTCCGAAACCCTAGTTTTCACGGGTTCAAGCATTGCGACACGGAGATTGCTATCGAACTATAACTTCGAACGAAAGGGTTCGATTTTTGATTTGAGAAAAGGGAAAACTCGGATCTGATTTCTTTTTGAACGAGAGGAAAGGTAAAAGAGATGTCGCCATTTTTTTCGTTTCGAACGAGGGAATTGATTTTAAACAGATAAAGGAAGAGGACGTATTTGAAAACGAAGGGGAATGGTTGCGTGATTTCTCGTTCGTGATGCTCGGCTGAAACAAAGGAGCGTGTTTCTCTGCGTGTTTAATGGAAGAAAATGTGCTGACATTGACCCAATTTTAAATTTTAAATTTTAAATTGAATTCAATTTAATTTCAACACGTCTATCTATCGTGTGCTCACGTATTGACATCGAAAAATACGAAATTGGAAATCCAGTAATAATACCATATTACAGACCCAATGGAACTGGTTTCATCGAATTCCGAGACTGTGCCTCGGACGGCTATTTTTAAATTCGATTTAAACGATATAAATTCAAAACTGATCAAACCATTTTCAAATTCAATTCTGAGGCTTCTATTATCTTCAGAATTATCAATACGAATTTTAAAAACTTTTGAAATATTTTTCTTTAGCTTAAAACTGAAGATTCAAATTTTTATTCAACTCACAATATATTAAATTATATAATTTAATCGTCAAATTCAAAGTTACATTCCGGATTCAAATTAAATCATCGTTCAAATATTTAAAAATAATTAAATATTTTCAATTTAATTTGTTCAAAATTCAGGGTCGTTACGAACTTCCCTCCTTAAAAGAATTTCGTCCCGAAATTACAAGTTAGGAAAGAAGGTCCTTAATTCGTCTACTATTTTTCACAGTCCTATAGTTTTTATCAAATTTGTCAAAACAAATCTTTCTACTAAAGGTTCGTTATCATTTCAACTAGCTTTTCAACTTCAATCATAAGTTTCAAAACAACATTGTTTACTTCCAAATTCAAATTTATATTTAAATTCAAATTTTAAACTTTCAAAATTTTCTCAAAATTTTCTAACACTCGAAATTTTCAAAAAATTTCGCCAGCGTCTCCTTTGCGCGGCTAATACGGCACGACTACAAAACGTCCTTATGGACTCTCAGATTTCAAAAAGAAAAGAAAAAGCCAAGCGGCTAGACAAGAAAATCATCAAATCTCATATTGAAATTCAAATACTTACCTTTTGTCGAGCAATTCAAACTTATCTTTGAAATCAAAATTTCCAATTCCTTTATAACACCTGTATATCCTACTAGCCATAATATCTAGTTACAATATTCAAACTATTTTGCAAATTCTATTACAAATTTTTCAATTCACACTTCTTATATCATCTCTAATTCACTATTGAAGTTACATGTATTCATTTTCATTCAATTTTACATTTCACATTCATTTGAATTTAATTCACAATTTCAATCTTATTTAAATTCAACTCAACTTCTGAATATTGAATTTCATCGATTAACTTTCATTTACAACTGCTTATTTTAGATTAGTTTCAGTTACTAATTCATCACAGATTCCAATTCATTTTATTCAAATTTGTTTTCAACATTCAGTTTCAATTCCAGTTTTATCTTCATTCAATCATTAACTTAGAATAATTTCAATATCAAATTTTACTTAAGAATTTCACTCTTCACTTCTTAGGTTCAATATAAATATTCCATATACACATTATATTTATTTTCAATTTACCACTTCGGTTAAATCTACTTACATTTAAACTGGATTTCCAATTCGAATTCAATTTTCCTTTCTTTTATAATTATTGAATTTAATTCATTTGCTTACAAATTCAAAATGAATTTCAACTTTCAATTTCACTTTCATTGAATCACAATTGTAAATTTATTTATTCATTCACAATTTACTTCCATAATTCAATACTCAATTCCAATTTATTTGTTACTACTCCAAATTTATTTTCAACTTAATAAATTTTCTTTAAGTAATCTTTTCACTTTATTTAATCAATTCACTTATACTTACCTTGATTTAACTTCATTCTTTAAGTTAAATTTATTCTATCAAAATTCAAATTGTATAAGTTATCAACTTAGTAATATTTCATAATTATTTTTATATAGTATTCCAGAGTCTTTTCAACTTTTTCAAAAACCATTTTGAAATCAATTCAATTTATCCTTTGAATTTCTAAAACTAAATCCAAATTTTTTTTTCAAACAACTTCCATTTAAAACAATTTGGCAGCAATTCCTCTTTTGGAAACCCGAAAATGAATTCTAATGATGTGGCCATCATCATCAGGATTATTTTCCAGCGACCGAAAAGAGTTTAGAGCTTTCAACTCTCCAAAATACTTTTCAAACCCTTTGAAATTCATTTTCAAATCAAAAATGATTTAAACTTTCCAAATCTCCAAAATTTTCAAATTCTTCTCTGGAATTCTATTTCAAATTACAAATCACATTTATAATTTACATTCTTTAAATTTCATTTGTATGTGAATTTATTTTCTTATATTCTTAATTTACATTTATAATTTCCATTTGTTAAATGGATTTATCTCCAAATCTTTGGTTATTATTTTAATTTCTCATTCAATCTCATATAACAATGATAATATTTCAATGTTATTATTTCCTAACAACCAAACATCCACATACTATGATAATTCATAGAAAATCATTTCTTTTCTATACAAAAATAGTTTTGGGCAAAATTATTTCATTCACCCTATTTAAAACAATACTGTGCTGAATTGTTCTATTCAAGTGTTTAGAAACCCCTTCGATCCAGTTGCGCAGACTGTGCCAACGAAGGTTCATATGCCACTCAATAAATCAATCATCACAATATAAAACAATTTTTTATATTAATTAACAAATATGCGCTCGTATCTATTATTACACTCAACTCATTCTAGAGTACTACTGACTCTATCTCTAATGAGTAACACCCAACAGAGCAGGGTTGTCGCTTAACCATATGCTCTGATACCAGCTGTCACATACCGAAATTTTCGACTTTCGAAAATTCGACATCGATACTCACTTTATCGACTGCCGAGCAATCGAGTGCCGGAAACTCCAATAGTGAGGGTTTTAAATAGAAGAAAAAGGTAGAAGAAGAAGAAAAGAGGAAGAAGAAAGAAAAAAGAAGAACAACAGAAACAGAAAACAATATCAAAATCTCACATATCGCAGCGGAACAATATATAATAGATAAACACTAGTCTTTTAAAACAAAGAACTATATCAGTTTATACATACATCAATCAGAGTCAATATACAACTCGATACAACAATGGACAGTTATATAAACTTGTCCTCATACAGAATACACAGCGGAATAAATAAATAAGTACGTATGTATGTTTCGCCATCCAGCTTGCTTCCAAAGCTCCAGAATATCCTGATAACATAACTCTAGGCTGCCCGTGTGGAAAATTATGGGCACCCAGAGTTTAGAAGGGAAACAATAAACTCCGAGTCAGTCATGGTGACTGGTGTGAGATCGTAAAACAGTTTATCTTTATAATAACAAAATTTTTTTTAAAGTCAATTCGCAATGCTTTTGGAAAATGAAACTACCATAAGGCCTCCCGCCACACACACAATGCAAACGCAGAATCGGAGGAGATTTCTCCTTATGATAGTCAAAGATGCTTGATATGCAAAATCAAATCATTTTTGATATTATTATTAGTGCATAGTGTAGAAAACATTTCGAAAGTATATTATAAATCTTAGCCAGCATAGGCATTCCGCACTTATGCCTACTATATCTATCATCCAAACAGTGGTGACCACCATAAGTGAATGATAGGTTCTACAACTAAAACCGTACAAGTCTCGTATTGTTTCTTTGGATTTCCAACAAATGGTCAGGCTAAGGAACATCCTATTCCACGAACAGAACGCCTATGGAATGACGTCCCGAGAAATAACCTAACATTACGGTTAGATCTCTGCCAACACATGGCCGGGTTACCTCTGCAAAAATAGGTAACTACTGACACGCGTATGCCATCCCCCGATCGTAACCGATCTTCCCGAGGATCCCCGATTCGCAACAAACCACATAATAATAATGCAGCAACCACATAGGTTAAGTATCTGGGCTCCATACCATGATACCACCTCTATCCAGAAGGAATGACATACACTAAGGGGCGCTACTCCCTAGAACCTTGCTGCATCCTTCCTGTTTTGACCATTTCCGGGGTGTGAGGCTCGACGAAGTCTCGTCCACAAAGCTACGGTTTCTACAAAGCCATGCTTCGGGTCAAACAAATGATCAACCTATGATCACCAAGATATAAGATCAAACAAATGATCATATCGCAAATGATCAAACACTGATCATTTCACAGCAACACTCAGCATGCCACGTTACCAAATTGGGAATATATCGCTGATAAATTTCAACTACATCACCTCTGAGCTCGTACGTCTCAGAGAAGGGTGTTAAGCTAAGAGAATAAATTCTCCGTCACCAATAGAAATGTATTTGAAAGAAATCAGCTTTATATCTCAATCTGTAACGTCAGACATACAATCCATACAAGTCTGTTCCGGGATCGAACAGAACCGAAGGCACTTCTCACGAAGCCCTTGCACATCCGGATAATTTTCTAATCACGTCCAGACTTCCCGTCACTAAGGGTGATAAAACCTCTAAATCGGAGATCAGCCGATGTAGAGTAACTCGACGGTAATCCTTCCGTTTTCAAAAATATCCGGTCTTCAACACCGGTCTTCGAATGCAATTCATAACGACGTATCACATATTCGGAATGGGTTATACGACCCCATGGTCCTTTCCCGGCTAACCCGAATAGTGAGCGCTTATTTAAAAATAAGTGTGGCATTCAATTTCATCCAATTCACAACAAATACCCATTCAAGGTAAATATTGATAGTCGGTTATTTAACTATCAATAAAGATGCACAACATCATTAGATTCCAAATAATTTTCCAAATTATTTCATCTTCAAAAATATCTTTACTAGATATAAAATTTCCACTTCAAAAATAAATCAACGTTTATTTTTAAACAACTTCCCTTTCTTTTATAAATTCCATAGTGAATTTATATTTCAAAAATATCTACTGATATACGATTTTCAAATCGATTCCAATATTCATTTTCAATTTATCTTTAAAAAGATAAAATCTCAAAACGTTTCATTTCATTTTGGAAATGCATTTCCCTACTTATTTAATAATAAGTATTTCACAAATCATTTATTTTCAACACTTGGAAAATATTCTATATACTTAAATCAAAATTAAGTATATATTTCATTCTTTAAGGAAATCATTTACTTTGACAACATTTATTTGAGTCAAAACGAATGTTACGTAAAACATCGTTACGACGACTCAAAATCACTAGTATAGGGATTCGGATTTAGATAGATATATAAATCCCAATACTACATAAAAACATTTCCTTTTGGAAATCATTTACTATAACAACAGTGTTATAGTCCACCATTTCCTTATTTTTCGAAAACGTCTATTTCAACAATAAATGTTGAAATCTATGTTTTCGATATTTAACACATTTTTTAAAACATCGTTAAAAACAATTTAACTTCATTTTAAAATATCACTTCTTCAAAAATAAATCCATTTTATTCAATAATATATTCACTGTCCAAAATCGTGAATATAATTCACTTAACCCAATTTCAATCATTTCTACACATTTATTTCAAGGATAATTCGCTATCCAGAATTGCGAATATATCTTCTTTAATAACCTTCTATATTTAATTTATCAAATTAAACTGGTTTCGAATTTATAAAACAACGTTTATAAATTCTATTTCTATTTTTTACAACTTCGATTTGTAAATCTCCTTTATTAACAAATTCGATCAATATTCCACTTAAAGGCAAAAATCCAACTTACAAGTAAATTTCTTATCAGTCTTTATTCTACAATTTCATTCATTTTATAACTTCATACTTTATAAATCTATAAACTTCAAACTTTATAAATCTATAAACTTCAAATCTTCACAATTTATAATTCTATAAATTTCCTATCTTTACAACTTATAATTTTATAAATTTTCTATCTTCATAATTTATAAAAACTCGTTTTAAATTCCAAAAATTTTAATTGATAAATATCAATTTTGTACATCTTTTATATACATCGTTTTTAATAATTCGAAAATCCAAATTTAAACTATTTTATAAATTACTTAACTGTTTATTTCAAAAATCACCTCTCGGTTATATTTCACCAAAATCTTAACCTTTATAACTTTAATAATTTTAACGTTTGTAAATTAATTCAAAAATTTAATAACGTATATTTACAAATAATCACTTTAAAAATCTCTTTTAAAGTTAAAATCGTTATTTTAAAACTTCAAAAATTGAATCCAATAATGCAACGCATCAATTAGTCCATCACAACATCAATCATCATATATCATCATATGATAACAGAATATATATCAACATCTGTAAATAAATAAATATAGTTGAGGAATCCAGTTGGATCCCTCCAACCTGTTTCCCTGCATCCAAAGACGTTAGCACAATACCAATTCCACTTCAAGGTGGAATATCGCGGTATATGGGTTTTATAAAAATAATCCGCTTACTAACGGCGCAATAGGGTCTCATCCGCTATACGAGGCGGGAAATCATCAATCCAATATATACATATGCCAATATGTATATATTGCTATATATATATAGATATATCCTACTATATCTAATATCACATCCAATAGCAATCATCAATCAATAACTGAAAAATCAAATTTCATTTGAGTGAGAAAAATCTCACCTTTGCTTTTGTTTTGTACTCCACTTCAAACCGGTCTGTCTTCCCCGTTCCCAGACCTTGTATAACATTTTGATGATTTTTATATTAATATTCGAGCAATTTGAATAATAAATTCCCATTTGATAAATTTAATTTAATTAACTAGTAATTTATTCCTAAACTAATTCTTTTTTCAGATCTCTTAGTAACTAATTTAAATAGGTTAGTTAAACTATTTTTCTACCAAATCTTTCTTTTTTTTCTTTTTTTCTATAAACTCATATACTGTTAACAGAAATTAAAAATATAAATTTTCTTGAATTGATATAAAAAATTTCCAAATTAAACTTTAAATTAAAACAATTTAAACCTTACCATTTTCTGCTCGAAAATGAACCCACCACCAGCGAGCCGCCTTCACGATCGCAAACCCATCAAGGCGCGGTTTTACCCTTCCACCTCGATGCTATGCCCAGAAGCCTCCCACGCGTGCGCGAACGCCTCCAGCTTCACCTTTACGCGAGCGCGTATGCGCGCCACAGTCACACCCGGCGAACTCGTCACTATCTGAAATCGCGACCTCCAAGCACGCGCCGTCGCCCCCCCACATCCAAGCGACTCAGCCCTTCGCGAGATCCCTCCTCCATTAAATTAGCAGTGGAAGTAAAAGAGACAGTAGCCGGTCTTCAAATCAGTAGTAGAAAGTATCGCGTAGGAGGAGGATGAGTTCGACAATGGCTGGTAGAACAGCGAGTATGCCGCGATGATTATTATGAAGGCGTTGATTTCCAAAACCCTAGTTTTCACGGGTTCAAGCATTGCGACACGAAGATTGCTATCGAACTATAACTTCGAACGAAAGGGTTCGATTTTTGATTTGAGAAAAGGGAAAACTCAGATCTGATTTCTTTTTGAACGAGAGGAAAGGTAAAAGAGATGTCGCCATTTTTTTCGTTTCGAACGAGGGAGTTGATTTTAAACAGATAAAGGAAGAGGACGTATTTGAAAACGAAGGGGAATGGTTGCGTGATTTCTCGTTCGTGATGCTCGGCTGAAACAAAGGAGCGTGTTTCTCTGCGTGTTTAATGGAAGAAAATGTGCTGACATTGACCCAATTTTAAATTTTAAATTTTAAATTGAATTCAATTTAATTTCAACACGTCTATCTATCGTGTGCTCACGTATTGACACCGAAAAATACGAAATTGGAAATCCAGTAATAATACCATATTACGGACCCAATGGAACTGGTTTCGTCGAATTCCGAGACTGTGCCTCGGACGGCTATTTTTAAATTCGATTTAAACGATATAAATTCAAAACTGATCAAACCATTTTCAAATTCGATTCTGAGGCTTCTATTATCTTCAGAATTATCAATACGAATTTTAAAAGCTTTTGAAATATTTTTCTTTAGCTTAAAACTGAAGATTCAAATTTTAATTCAACTCACAATATATTAAATTATATAATTTAATCGTCAAATTCAAAGTTACATTCCGAATTCAAATTAAATCATCGTTCAAATATTTAAAATTAATTAAATATTTTCAATTTAATTTGTTCAAAATTCAGGGTCGTTACAAACTTCCCTCCTTAAAAGAATTTCGTCCCGAAATTACAAGTTAGGAAAAAAGGTCCTTAATTCGTCTACTATTTTTCACAGTCCTACAGTTTTTATCAAATTTGTCAAAACAAATCTTTCTACTAAAGGTTCGTTATCATTTCAACTAGCTTTTCAACTTCAATCATAAGTTTCAAAACAACATTGTTTACTTCCAAATTCAAATTTATATTTAAATTCAAATTTTAAACTTTCAAAATTTTCTCAAAATTTTCTAACACTCGAAATTTTCAAAAAATTTCGCCAGCGTCTCCTTTGCGCGGCTAATACGGCACGACTACAAAACGTCCCTACAGACTCTCAGATTTCAAAAAGAAAAGAAAAAGCCAAGCGGCTAGACAAGAAAATCATCAAATCTCATATTGAAATTCAAATACTTACCTTTTGTCGAGCAATTCAAACTTATCTTTGAAATCAAAATTTCCAATTCCTTTATAACACCTGTATATCCTACTAGCCATAATATCTAGTTACAATATTCAAACTATTTTGCAAATTCTATTACAAAATTTTCAATTCACACTTCTTATATCATCTCTAATTCACTATTGAAGTTACATGTATTCATTTTCATTCAATTTTACATTTCACATTCATTTAAATTTAATTCACAATTTCAATCTTATTTAAATTCAATTCAACTTCTGAATATTGAATTTCATCGATTAACTTTCATTTACAACTGCTTATTTTAGATTAGTTTTAGTTACTAATTCATCATAGATTCCAATTCATTTTATTCAAATTTGTTTTCAACATTCAGTTTCAATTCCAGTTTTATCTTCATTCAATCATTAACTTAGAATAATTTCAATATCAAATTTTACTTAAGAATTTCACTCTTCACTTCTTAGGTTCAATATAAATATTCCATATACACATTATATTTATTTTCAATTTACCACTTCGGTTAAATCTACTTACATTTGAACTGGATTTCCAATTCGAATTCAATTTTCCTTTCTTTTATAATTATTGAATTTAATTCATTTGCTTACAAATTCAAAATGAATTTCAACTTTCAATTTCACTTTCATTAAATCACAATTGTAAATTTATTTATTCATTCACAATTTACTTCCATAATTCAATACTCAATTCCAATTTATTTGTTACTACTCCAAATTTATTTTCAACTTAATAAATTTTCTTTAAGTAATCTTTTCACTTTATTTAATTAATTCACTTATACTTACCTTGATTTAACTTCATTCTTTAAGTTAAATTTATTCTATCAAAATTCAAATTGTATAAGTTATCAACTTAGTAATACTTCATAATTATTTTTATATAGTATTCCAGAGTCTTTTCAACTTTTTCAAAAACCATTTTGAAATCAATTCAATTTATCCTTTGAATTTCTAAAACCAAATCCAAATTTTTTTTTCCAAACAAATTCCATTTAAAACAATTTGGCAGCAATTCCTCTTTTGGAAACCCGAAAATGAATTCTAATGATGTGGCCATCATCATCAGGATTATTTTCCAGCGACCGAAAAGAGTTTAGAGCTTTCAACTCTCCAAAATACTTTTCAAACCCTTTGAAATTCATTTTCAAATCAAAAATGATTTAAACTTTCCAAATCTCCAAAATTTTCAAATTCTTCTCTGGAATTCTATTTCAAATTACAAATCACATTTATAATTTACATTCTTTAAATTTCATTTGTATGTGAATTTATTTTCTTATATTCTTAATTTACATTTATAATTTCCATTTGTTAAATGGATTTATCTCCAAATCTTTGGTTATTATTTTAATTTCTCATTCAATCTCATATAACAATGATAATATTTCAATGTTATTATTTCCTAACAACCAAACATCCACATACTATGATAATTCATAGAAAAACGTTTCTTTTATATACAAAAATAGTTTTGGGCAAAATTATTTCATTCACCCTATTTAAAACAATACTGTGCTGAATTGTTCTATTCAAGTGTTTAGAAACCCCTTCGATCCAGTTGCGCAGACTGTGCCGACGAAGGTTCATATGCCACTCAATAAATCAATCATCACAATATAAAACAATTTTTTATATTAACTAACAAATACGCGCTCGTATCTATTATTACACTCAACTCATTCTAGAGTACTACTGACTCTATCTCTAATGAGTAACACCCAACAGAGCAGGGTTGTCGCTTAACCATATGCTCTGATACCAGCTGTCACATACCGAAATTTTCGACTTTCGAAAATTCGACATCGATACTCACTTTATCGACTGCCGAGCAATCGAGTGCCGGAAACTCCAATTGTGAGGATTTTAAATAGAAGAAAAAGGTAGAAGAAGAAGAAAAGAGGAAGAAGAAAGAAAAAAGAAGAACAACAGAAACAGAAAACAATATCAAAATCTCACATATCGCAGCGGAACAGTATATAATAGATAAACACTAGTCTTTTAAAACAAAGAACTATATCAGTTTATACATACATCAATCAGAGTCAATATACAACTCGATACAACAATGGACAGTTATATAAACTTGTCCTCATACAGAATACACAGCGGAATAAATAAATAAGTACGTATGTATGTTTCGCCATCCAGCTTGCTTCCAAAGCTCCAGAATATCCAGAATATCCTGATAACATAACTCTAGGCTGCCCGTGTGGAAAATTATGGGCACCCAGAGTTTAGAAGGGAAACAATAAACTCCGAGTCAGTCATGGTGACTGGTGTGAGATCGTAAAACAGTTTATCTTTATAATAACAAAAAAAATTTTAAAGTCAATTCGCAATGCTTTTGGAAAATGAAACTACCATAAGGCCTCCCGCCACACACACAATGCAAACGCAGAATCGGAGGAGATTTCTCCTTATGATAGTCAAAGATGCTTGATACGCAAAATCAAATCATTTTTGATATTATTATTAGTGCATAGTGTAGAAAACATTTCGAAAGTATAATATAAATCTTAGCCAGCATAGGCATTCCGCACTTATGCCTACTATAGCTATCATCCAAACAGTGGTGACCACCATAAGTGAATGATAGGTTCTACAACTAAAACCGTATTGTTTCTTTGGATTTCCAACAAATGGTCAGGCTAAGGAACTTCCTATTCCACGAACAGAACGCCTATGGAATGACGTCCCGAGAAATAACCTAACATTACGGTTAGATCTCTGCCAACACAAGGTCGGGTTACCTCTGCAAAAATAGGTAACCACTGACACGCGTATGCCATCCCCCGATCGTAACCGATCTTCCCGAGGATCCCCGATTCGCAACAAACCACATAATAATAATGCAGCAACCACATAGGTTAAGTATCTGGGCTCCATACCATGATACCACCTCTATCCAGAAGGAATGACATACACTAAGGGGCGCTACTCCCTAGAACCTTGCTGCATCCTTCCTGTTTTGACCATTTCCGGAGTGTGAGGCTCGACGAAGTCTCGTCCACAAAGCTACGCTTTCTACAAAGCCATGCTTCGGGTCAAACAAATGATCAACCTATGATCACCAAGATATAAGATCAAACAAATGATCATATCGCAAATGATCAAACACTGATCATTTCACAGCAACACTCAGCATGCCACGTTACCAAATTGGGAATATATCGCTGATAAATTTCAACTACATCACCTCTGAGCTCGTACGTCTCAGAGAAGGGTGTTAAGCTAAGAGAATAAATTCTCCGCCACCAACAGAAATGTATTTGAAAGAAATTAGCTTTATATCTCAATCTATAACGTCAGACATACAATCCATACAAGTCTGTTCCGGGATCGAACAGAACCGAAGGCACTTCTCACGAAGCCCTTGCACATCCGGATAATTTTCTAATCACGTCCAGACTTCCCGTCACTAAGGGTGATAAAACCTCTAAATCGGAGATCAGCCGATGTAGAGTAACTCGACGGTAATCCTTCCATTTTCAAAAATATCCGGTCTTCAACACCGGTCTTCGAATGCAATTCATAACGACGTATCACATATTCAGAATGGGTTATACGACCCCATGGTCCTTTCCCGGCTAACCCGAATAGTGAGCGCTTATTTAAAAATAAGTGTGGCATTCAATTTCATCCAATTCACAACAAATACCCATTCAAGGTAAATATTGATAGTTGGTTATTTAACTATCAATAAAGATGCGCAACATCATCAGATTCCAAATAATTTTCCAAATTATTTCATCTTCAAAAATATCTTTACTAGATATAAAATTTCCACTTCAAAAATAAATCAACGTTTATTTTTAAACAACTTCCCTTTCTTTTATAAATTCCATAGTGAATTTATATTTCAAAAATATCTACTGATATACGATTTTCAAATCGATTCCAATATTCATTTTCAATTTATCTTTAAAAAGATAAAATCTCAAAACGTTTCATTTCATTTTGGAAATGCATTTCCCTACTTATTTAATAATAAGTATTTCACAAATCATTTATTTTCAACACTTGGAAAATATTCTATATACTTAAATCAAAATTAAGTATATATTTCATTCTTTAAGGAAATCATTTACTTTGACAACAATTATTTGAGTCAAAACGAATGTTACGTAAAACATCGTTACGACGACTCAAAATCACTAGTATAGGGATTCAGATTTAGATAGATATATAAATCCCAATACTACATAAAAACATTTCCTTTTGGAAATCATTTACTATAACAACAGTGTTATAGTCCACCATTTCCTTATTTTTCGAAAACGTCTATTTCAACAATAAATGTTGAAATCTATGTTTTCGATATTTAACACATTTTTTAAAACATCGTTAAAAACAATTTAACTTCATTTTAAAATATCACTTCTTCAAAAATAAATCCATTTTATTCAATAATATATTCACTGTCCAAAATCGTGAATATAATTCACTTAACCCAATTTCAATCATTTCTACACATTTATTTCAAGGATAATTCGCTATCTAGAATTGCGAATATATCTTCTTTAATAACCTTCTATATTTAATTTATCAAATTAAATTGGTTTCGAATTTATAAAACAACGTTTATAAATTCTATTTCTATTTTTTACAACTTCGATTTGTAAATCTCCTTTATTAACAAATTCGATCAATATTCCACTTAAAGGCAAAAATCCAATTTACAAGTAAATTTCTTATCAGTCTTTATTCTACAATTTCATTCAATTTATAACTTCATACTTTATAAATCTATAAACTTCAAACTTTATAAATCTATAAACTTCAAATCTTCACAATTTATAATTCTATAAATTTCCTATCTTTACAACTTATAATTTTATAAATTTTCTATCTTCACAATTTATAAAAACTCGTTTTAAATTCCAAAAATTTTAATTGATAAATATCAATTTTGTACATCTTTTATATACATCGTTTTTAATAATTCGAAAATCCAAATTTAAACTATTTTATAAATTACTTAACTGTTTATTTCAAAAATCACCTCTCGGTTATATTTCACCAAAATCTTAACCTTTATAACTTTAATAATTTTAACGTTTGTAAATTAATTCAAAAATTTAATAACGTATATTTACAAATAATCACTTTAAAAATCTCTTTTAAAGTTAAAATCGTTATTTTAAAACTTCAAAAATTGAATCCAATGATGCAACGCATCAATTAGTCCATCACAACATCAATCATCATATATCATCATATGATAACAGAATATATATCAACATATGTAAATAAATAAATACAGTTGAGGAATCCAGTTGGATCCCTCCAACCTGTTTCCCTGCATCCAAAGACGTTAGCACAATACCAATTCCACTTCAAGGTGGAATATCGCGGTATATGGGTTTTATAAAAATAATCCGCTTACTAACGGCGCAATAGGGTCTCATCCGCTATACGAGGCGGGAAATCATCAATCCAATATATACATATGCCAATATGTATATATTGCTATATATATATAGATATATCCTACTATATCTAATATCACATCCAATAGCAATCATCAATCAATAACTGAAAAATCAAATTTCATTTGAGTGAGAAAAATCTCACCTTTGCTTTTGTTTTGTACTCCACTTCAAACCGGTCTGTCTTCCCCGTTCCCAGACCTTGTATAACATTTTGATGATTTTTATATTAATATTCGAGCAATTTGAATAATAAATTCCCATTTGATAAATTTAATTTAATTAACTAGTAATTTATTCCTAAACTAATTCTTTTTTCAGATCTCTTAGTAACTAATTTAAATAGGTTAGTTAAACTATTTTTCTACCAAATCTTTCTTTTTTTTCTTTTTTTCTATAAACTCATATACTGTTAACAGAAATTAAAAATATAAATTTTCTTGAATTGATATAAAAAATTTCCAAATTAAACTTTAAATTAAAACAATTTAAACCTTACCATTTTCTGCTCGAAAATGAACCCACCACCAGCGAGCCGCCTTCACGATCGCAAACCCATCAAGGCGCGGTTTTACCCTTCCACCTCGATGCTATGCCCAAAAGCCTCCCACGCGTGCGCGAACGCCTCCAGCTTCACCTTTACGCGAGCGCGTATGCGCGCCACAGTCACACCCGGCGAACTCGTCAATATCTGAAATCGCGACCTCCAAGCATGCGCCGTCGCCCCCCCACATCCAAGCGACTCTGCCCTTCGCGAGATCCCTCCTCCATTAAATTAGCAGTGGAAGTAAAAAGAGACAGTAGCCGGTCTTCAAATCAGTAGTAGAAAGTATCGCGTAGGAGGAGGATGAGTTCGACGATGGCTGGTAGAACAGCGAGTATGCCGCGATGATTATTATGAAGGCGTTGATTTCCGAAACCCTAGTTTTCACGGGTTCAAGCATTGCGACACGAAGATTGCTATCGAACTATAACTTCGAACGAAAGGGTTCGATTTTTGATTTGAGAAAAGGGAAAACTCGGATCTGATTTCTTTTTGAACGAGAGGAAAGGTAAAAGAGATGTCGCCATTTTTTTCGTTTCGAACGAGGGAATTGATTTTAAACAGATAAAGGAAGAGGACGTATTTGAAAACGAAGGGGAATGGTTGCGTGATTTCTCGTTCGTGATGCTCGGCTGAAACAAAGGAGCGTGTTTCTCTGCGTGTTTAATGGAAGAAAATGTGCTGACATTGACCCAATTTTAAATTTTAAATTTTAAATTGAATTCAATTTAATTTCAACACGTCTATCTATCGTGTGCTCACGTATTGACACCGAAAAATACGAAATTGGAAATCTAGTAATAATACCATATTACGGACCCAATGGAACTGGTTTCGTCGAATTACGAGACTGTGCCTCGGACGGCTATTTTTAAATTCGATTTAAACGATATAAATTGAAAACTGATCAAACCATTTTCAAATTCGATTCTGAGGCTTCTATTATCTTCAGAATTATCAATACGAATTTTAAAAGCTTTTGAAATATTTTTCTTTAGCTTAAAACTGAAGATTCAAATTTTAATTCAACTCACAATATATTAAATTATATAATTTAATCGTCAAATTCAAAGTTACATTCCGGATTCAAATTAAATCATCGTTCAAATATTTAAAATTAATTAAATATTTTCAATTTAATTTGTTCAAAATTCAGGGTCGTTACAGATATCTTTCAAACCCTTCATAATTTCTGAAAAACATCCAACTTCAATGTTGTTCATTTCTGTGTCTAGTTTTTTTAAAAACTAATTTTGGTAGTTTTCATCAAGTAACAACTGAGTTATTGCCAAAAATCAGAAGGGGGATAATATTGTTCATGATATTCAAAAAAGATTTCTTCCAATCTATGTCGAATTACAAGACGCCGCTAGCGTTGTTAGGATCGTAAGGAGGAGGGGGATTTTTGGTGAAGTTTCGGCACGGTTCCGTGTCGATGATTGACATTCGTCAAAAACCAGGGTTTGAGTTTTCTCCGGATTTGGTCGTTGATTCGAGATTTCGAGCTCGGCGTTGTGATCGTTGAGGAGAGAGCTTCGAGTGGTGGATTTTTCGTATGGATCGACGTCAATAAGTGTCGCATTTTTCCTTTCCTATAGGCCACAATTTTTATGTCGATCGGCGATGGGAGGTTCGGCCAAGGGTCTGAGTGGTCCAGAGCGACGAGGTGGTGATGAGAAATTGCTTGGTGGGATCGGCTAAGGGTTTCATCGTTTGGAGAGGTGCTGTTTGTGCACCACCGTTCATGTTGCATCAATTAGATTCGAACAAGAAAAAAAAGAAAGGAGGAAGAAGTAGATGCACTGTTCGAGTGGGTTGTGGGTTTATGGGCTTGGGCCTAGTTAGTTCTGGTGAGAAACTTTTATTTTAAGTATTGATTATATTATATTAATATAGGTTAAAATATAAAAGGTCATATCTTGATGATCCTTGATCCGTTTTGCTCGTGGATTTTTGCGTTGGACTCGTAATGACGAGTAGAACATCGTAGTATAACTTGTGGATAGTTTTGGACTATTACAAATTTTTGACATATTAGAACGGATGGAATTTAAATTATGTTATTTTAAATGATAACGTCGATTAAAATTTATATACCTTAAATATTGATGTTTATTTGGCCAAATAAATTACTATAAAGTTAAATTGGATTGAATATGATAACTGGACATTGGTTTAGTGGAATGAAACACCGTTCCACTAATTTAATTAATTTGGCATTTAATTAGCAGAAAAAATCCCCGTTCTACCATTTTATAGATTTGGACATTTGATTATAGATTGTTAATTGATATCCCACTTTGAATAAGTAATATTTTAACCAATGATGGTTAAGTGTTGGATTTATTTACATAGTCATGGATGTAAATATTTGTTATTGACTGGAATGGTTATTTGAAAAATATGATAGCTTGTTAAGTACCATGGTGATCGTTAAGCCTCCTTCAAATTCGAAAAACTAATTTTTGTTTCGAAGGTTACTTTAAGAATAATTACTTTTATGATAAAGGTTAAAGGCAATTATTATTTAGTAACAAGTTTTATAAAGGGTAATAATTATTTATTTATAATGTTTTAAGGATAATTTATAATTGTTTTGACAATGATTTAAAAGTTAATTATTTATTAATATGATTCTTAAAAGTTATTTCTTAATGTTATTTAAGAATGTTTAATTACTACTTAAAAGTTATGTAGTTATGGTTTAAGAATGCTTTAATTATATTGTAATTAATTATTTAACATGATTATCTGTACATTAATTTTTAATTAAAGTTAATTAATTTTATTGATTTAAGTTAGTTAATTGTATTTAAAGGATAATTAATTTTTAAGTTAATATTAGTTTAAAAATTAATTAATCACTGTTTGAATAACATTTGAAAGTTAATTAATTTTTATCTTGGTATTATTTTGAAGTTAACTTATATAACAATGATGTTTTAAAATTATTTAATATATTATTTATGGGATTTTGAAGTTATTATTTTAAAACGAATAGGAAATGAATGGAATATAGGGATGTTTAAATAGTAATTTGTTATTTAAAGCTATTTTAAATAACTATGGTTTATCAAGAGGACGTATTAACTTAAAGAGTCTATTAAGGAGTTGGATTAAATTTGGAAAGTTTTATAAATTGCTTTGGGTAATTATAAAGGAATTTGTAAATGAGTTTTAAAGAATCCGAGAAGGAGAAGTTTTTATAAACGGGATTTGGAATTTATTAAGAATGTTTTGTAAAGGAATTAGTGTTTTAGGTTTCTCCGTTTAAGTGATATTTAGGGTTTTGATCATTTAAAATATGATTTCAAAAATAGAAAATCTTTCTATGTGTTGGTGAATATACCTTCCAAGTTTGAAAGTGAGATGGTTAAATATACTTATATAGGTGAGATAAGCTTATGGTTATATTTTCTAAGTGTCGAAAATATAATAGTTCATAAATATACTTATCCTGTTGAGATAAGTATATGAAAGTGATTTCCAAGTATTTGAAATGTGATTTTAAATAATGGAAATCCAATTAAAATGAGGTTTAGTGATTTCTATGGGAAATGCAATCTTTGTTTGAATGGTTGTTTATTTGATAGTTAAATAACCGACTATCTAATCTGGACTAAAACGTAACTCTGGAAATATCTAGGAGAAACACGGGAATTATATGATATGGTTACCCGAAGGTGCTATACTATATATATAAACTCGTTTCGTTCTTCTAGGACGAATGATAAGGAAATCCGTCCACTAACGGTTAGGAGGAGAACTCCGATCTTATCTTTGTCTGTTTATTTCCTTAAGAACTGGGGTTGAGTTTACTAGAAATTATTGAACGTTGTTTCAAAGATACCGGGATCAGATATGTAATCCAAACCACTTCGATCCAACGAATGCGTTTCGAAGTGAAGACATCGTGAAGAGCATGGAATCGAAGATAGAAATGTGAAGTGCAAGGGCTAATCGCTACTAATCCTAAGGGTGATTCCAAAATGGATATAGTAGGAATAGTGCCTTCGGTTTCGTTCAGACCCAGAACGGACTTGTATGGATGAATGCTATCAGAACATCGTCATTGGAGGGCGATAAGCATTCTAAGTATAAATATTCTTGAAAGGTAATCATAGCCTCAAGCCTCATCAACCGGGAATGACTGAAAATTAGGGAAGATGCAGCAAGGCTTAGTGGGTCGCACCCATAAGGGTATGTGGTCACCTTTCTACATATCCTACATCCATATATTTATGGATTGGTTGTGCATGAGATCATGATAAAAAGGGTTGCAAAGCAACCGGGGTGATGTCATATTCGGCACTATCTTGTAAGAGGTAGGCCGGTCTTGTGTTGGTAGGGATCGATAGGTTCGATCTTGGTACATTTTCTAGACGTGTACCATGATAGGTGGTACCCCAGTGCCTAGTCATTGTATGAAATCCATTCTCCAATAAGCGCCATACGGCTTTGATTGTGCCCAACTATGTTGAAATGTGGGATGCAAGCATTTCAGCCATTTTCATATTTTACTTTGACATCTAGACATTATTATAATATCACTGGATTTTTATATAGAAGTGTTTTGATTATTGTAAGGTAAAAACCCGTCTGTATTTATATGCGGTGTGGTCTTACGAGATACCTTTGATTTTAATGGATTTTAAAAGTTATAATAAATAAAATTCCTTGTGATTTAGGTTCTCACGCTGGTTTTACCAGACTGACCCAGGCGTGGTTTTTCCTAAATGCTCGGGTCAGACCAAGCATATTTCTAGGTTTACTTGGATATTTGGAGCTTCAAGAGATGAGCTAGAGGCCCAGAGACGTATTCATGTAGATGATTATATTTCCATTGCATATATGGTTGTGTTTATCAGCAATTGTGAGGACAAGTTGTTATAACTATCTGCGCTGAATAGGTTAGTATACTCTGATTGATATCTGTACATATATAAATTACAGTTTGGTTTTTGTGTAAAGATTTGATATATAATATAAATTATTCATTCCGCTGTGAGGTTCTGTGTTATTTTGTAACGACCCGTAAATTTTTAATAATTTTATTTGTTTTAAATAATATATTTAATTGAATTTTGTGAAATTTTAAACAATAAAATTTTGAAATAAAAATTTATTATTTGGAATACGTCTAATTAAACATAGCAACTGGTAAATTTTCATTAGATAATGTGGAAGTTTATTTTCTAGTATAATTTTATTCCAATTTAAATCAGTTAAATTTGATGATAATAAAATGTTTTCCAAACCCGAATATTTTTATACAATAAATTTGTAAATCATCTTCTGAGTGAGACGTCATCTTTCGTTTTCCCAAATTTGGATTGCTATTGCCCCTTTATCTTAAGTCTAGCGTTTTAGCAGCATTTTCGGTACCGATTATCGACTTTTGATCGGACGATCGTACCACTGATATCTGTATACCGTTTTGATCGTCTCGCCGTACTGATCTCCATGGTATATTCAATTTTCAATTTTGGAGTCCGAAGTGCGATATAATTTTGTGAAACGATTTCGTATCGGTACATGTTGTAATCTTTGCTTCTGTGACTTTTCGTTATCCACTGGGTTAACAAATAGCAATTTAATATTTTCGGTTTTCGACCTTTTGATATCCCCTGTTATAAATTTATATGTCGGTTCGTTTCTTCCTATCAGATTTCAGTTGAGAAAAAAATTAAAGATAATGAGGTTTATATATATATATATTTTGAATACTGTTCATAAAATTGCCTATAGATCTGCCTGCTCATCTCCTTTAACCTGCACACTTTTCCTCATCAGAAATAAGGCATGTATAAACGAAAGCCTGCTCATGATCTGCTCGAACGACCACCGTGCGTCCCCCCTCACCTAACAACCTCGTGACAGCCCTTCACCATAGACAACCCAACCCACCGTTGCTGACCCCCTGACACCACAAACTGTTGTGAGCAACCCACCACGTTTCCATCCGCCTAGACTTGGGATAGCACAGCAACCTCACTCGCAAGCCATCCTCTCGGCCACGCAATGGACATCCCGACCCATCACCGAGCAGCTTTTCCCCGACTCCTCCTCTAGACCCGAGCACAGATTCGACAACTACCCTCACCATTGTTTTCTCTCCACCGGACTGCAAGGTCAGATCGCCTGACTTTCCTTCGGCCTAGTACCCCACTGCCACGAGCTTCATTCCCATCTTTACTGTGAATCCATTCCACCTCCGCCCTATCTTTGGCCACCTTGCCGTGACCCGAATCAGCCTTGTCTCCTCCAAAGCCTATAGCTTACTTTACACCTTCATTCATTCAAGGTATATATTTCACTTTGCATATTTATGTTTGCTGATGCTATACATATCATAGTGATGTGTCTATATATATGGTATAAGCTATAATCGGTTATATATTATGATAGTTTATATTTTTTTGAAATGATTTTCCAATGTTTTGAAATGGAAATTTTAGTTTTAATAAAATATTGGTTTTAAGTATTGGTATAGAGTCGGCATCTATGGCATGTCTAACATATATGTTACTAGGTAGGCTCAGAGATGGATATTGGTATATATAATGCAGTTCTTAAACATACAGGCTATATTAGTTATAGATATGGTTATGTTTATTAAGGATATAAAAGTATATGTTGATTTTAAATATAATCAGTATGCGAGTTTATATATATGTTTGGTTCAAGTATATATGAGTTTGATTTAAATATGTGTATATGTGGAATTTTATTGAGTTTGTATATATATAAAGTTATATATCGGTTACAATATATATATATATATATATATATTACAGTGTATATATAAGTTTATATTAGTTCTATATATTAGTTATATTATATGTTGGGTTATAAATTTCATTATGTGTGCATATTTGAATATACATGATTCCATATCCTCGTTTATGCATACTTTGTAGAGTTTGTGAGTTGAATATATATATATATATATGTATTTGTAGTATATGTGGTTACTCAGTGTAGAGATATATTATATATATAGCTAATATATGTTTGTTTCCTGGTATAAAAATTAAGTTATATATTATGTATATTATTTGTTATGGCATATAAGTTTTCCAGTTACTATGTATATGTAAATTAATTTATATAAATCTGTTTATATAGTTTATTTTTATGTATATAAGTTCATATGAATGTCGTATAGCAGGTTTGTTCGTATATATGCCTTTCTTAGTTGAAGATAATCTTCTGTTTGTTATATATATATATATATGTTAGTTTACTAAGTTATACAATGTATTGGTTATGTTAATTTATATAATTACTTGCATATAACAGTTGTTAATATTTTGATATATGTTTGTTTTAATGAATGTGAGTCTGTATAGACTTATATATCAATTTGTATGTTTAAATATAAATATAATTTATGTACATAATTATATATATATTTATTTTATTTTAATATTCGTCTTATATATATTCTGTTTCTATTTAGATGTTTCTGATCTATTCCACCAATTCCTTATTTATCAGCTTTTGTTCGTCGTGCCTGCTTTCTTCATCGAATTCGTGCCCATCTCATTTTGCTTTGGAATTCATAGCTTGCTCTGTTGTCAAACTCTCTAGCCTCGAAAGGTGAGCAATCACTCACGATTAATGTTCTTATATTTATTAAATCTGATTTCAATTGAAACGACAATTGAAATATGCTGCTGTTAGTTATTTAAATTGCTACATATATGCTGTTACCAGATCTGTTCACCTATGACATCCGACACCATTATCTGTTATTTATCACTGATGATATATGCCTGTTATATTATTATCATATCTGTTATCACACTGCAAGTTCCCTGTTAGTATAGAATTCACTATGGGTTGAAATGATACATACCCGAACGATTTGTAGAATATGAGAAAATCGTTATGGGTGAAATGATAAACCCAAGCGATTTTCATTGACATTGAATTGGGATTGCGGGTTGAAATGATATATACCCGTATATATTTAAATTATGGATTGAAATGATAAATATCCGTATCCCTTGACCATAGGATAGAAAATTATATACAGACACCGTTGGTCTGTATATAAATATTTTGAAAATGATTTCTATGGTTTGAAAAGAAATATATGGTTTTAATAAATATCGATTTTAAAGATTTATTAAAGTTGATTTAATAAAGTTGATAAATAATTTGTTTAAGTATTTATTAAATATCTATATTTTCAAATATAGAGTTTAAAATGATTTGAAATTGATTTGAAATTATATTTATTTAAGGATTTTACTTAAATAATTTGATTTGAAATTTAGTAAATTTGAAATTTTAAAGCTATGCTTTTATAACTTGAATTTGATTAAAAGTGACTTAAATGAATATTTCAAATTTATATAAATTTAAATGGGATATTTTGTTTATTTAAATTTGTAAATTAAAGCTGTATTTAGATATTATTGAAATGATTAAGTAAATATTTCAAAACTAACAATAGTAAAGTGAATTTGATATATATATAAAATTATCGAATTTAGTTTTGAAATGTTGAATATATTGACTTTGATATATATTGAAATTTGAATGGTTTATTTTGAGGCTCAAATCTGTATTTGAAATCGATATAATTTGAAATAGTTTATTTAGAACTGAATTGAATTGAAATCGATGAATTGAGATTGAATTAAATGTGAATTTTGGAATTCGAGTTGATTTGAATTGATTTATGAAACTCGTGGAAACTATCTTATTATAAAGTATTTTAAATTATATTTAAAACTATTTTTATATTATTTTGTAAACTATTTTAATATAACTATTTTTAATATAAACTATTTTGAATATACTAATTATTTTATTGTAAATTGTTTTAACTTATAACTATTTTATATAAATTATTTTATTTTATAAACTATTTTATTTTACATACTATTATTAATATCTAAACTGTTTGAAGGAAAGTGTTATGATTTCAAAGTATGATGATTTCCAAAGTATTATTATTTCAAATTGTTTGGTTTCGGAAGTATTATAACTTTGAAAGTACTATGATTTTGGAAGTGAATATTTTTGAAATGGAATGATATCGTATTGATAGGGATTTTGAAATAGAAATGATATTTTGGTTTTGAATTATAGACTATTTTGGAATGACCGTGGTGTTATAATAACGATTGGTTGTTAAAGTGACCGGGATCAGATATGGGCATACTCTCTTCGATACCGAAAACCACTTTAACAACTGTGTACGCGGTGGAGATTCCAGAATGAAGTAGGATGGTGGCGATGATCCTATTGAGGTATATACGTGGAACCGACTCCCGTGAGTTGGCATAAGGTGGTTGAAACAGGAGCGATTCTCGGGCCAATGAGGTTGCACCTCTGATCGGACGCACTTCTTCGATACCATTCTATTACTTTGTGATTGACTGGGTGCACCCCTTGATTTTGGGAGTGTGGCTCGAGGTGGGCGGTAGTGGCTGCTATGCGTTTCCACCATCCCAGATGTGTAATTGGTATATCTACCCTGGCATTGCCTAGTTGTGCTGTGTCACCTACCCTAGCGCGCCTTGTACGAATTTGATTTGTGTCGTACCTATGGAGTATCTTCTCGTAGCCCCCGATCTGGAGGTATGCAGGTACTGTATAGACTACTGGCACTATTTATGTGTTAAGGGGGATATGGGTAACTCCTTAACGCTATTTAAAAGTAAGTTTATTTTACTTTAGACATTATTATAATAGCATATATTACTACATAGTAGATAGTTTAACGGATCCTCAGAGAATGGTCATCCCAAACATCCTTTGAGTTACTTGTATTTCAGTTGATATTTCACTTGAGTTGGATTTATTGTTATAAGAATGTTAATCCTGACTCGAATGTTTTGGTTTTTTGCTTTACGCTCGAGTCAGACTGAGTGGCTCAGTGTTCGAGACTCACCTTGGAGTTGGAGATTCGCTTGGAGATCCAGCTATATCTATTCAGCTTGCAGTTATTCAGTTGATTCCAGTGATGTATCCAGATTTTGTATTTGACTATTGTATTGAGACATCTATGTATCCGAGATCTCTATTGTATCTTATTTAACTCTGTTATATATATATAGTAGCTTCATGAACTACTATTCTTTTGTTACCGCTGCATTATTTTTAAATTACTCTGTGTCTGTGATTCTGTGATTATTTATTTACTGTATTTGCCGAGTTTTGCCAAATTTAAATTAACAATCTGATATTTTGAGCAATTCAAATCCGGCATGTATGGATGCAAATGGTTGAAAATTTCAGGTCGTTACATGTGGTATCAGAGCTCTGGTTTTAGGCAAACTTAGCATATGTAGTAAATTTGATTTTAGAATCACTTTTGTTCGAGCTTGAATCTCTTCCTCTTTGACTCGGTTTCCTCTGAATTTTGGAATGTTCCCTCGGTTCCAAAATCCATCCTTGTCTTCCTTATTCGTGTTTCTTTGATCTTGGGGCATCCCATAGCTCCACTGTATGATTTGTAAAAGGATGAAACTCCTTTACAATAGGCGTTGATTTACCGAAGATTCTGTATCGTCGGTTTAAATGCTGCTATCTTTTGCTATACCCGAATTCTATCTCTGGCGATCGAAGTTGATTTGTTCTAGAATTCTACCTCGATCTTATTTTGAAGTCACGGTTGACCCGGTTAAAGTTGTCCGCGATTTATATAAGTGCATCCATTCGTTTCCCTTTTTGAGATCTATTTATCTCCCTATCGAGTCTATCTTCTAGTTGAACTATTTTGGTTAGGGTTCCCTTTGGAATTGAATCTCTATCCTTATTTTGAAATCCATTTTCTGGAATGATTGAGTGAGGGAGTGTGTTTGTAATTAATATTAAAATGTTTATATATTGTGTTGTTTGAGTTGTTGATGTTGATTTGGGTTTTCGATCGATTCGTCTTATCAACACTATCGATAGGATTTCCAAAACACTTGAACAGAACAAACTGACATAATATTATTTTAAATGGTAAATGAAATAAAATTTTGTATGTTATAATATATAAGTAAAATTTTCTGGAATTTAATAAGTTAATTAAATTGGTTGTTTGAAATGATAATATTTGATTTTCATTTATTGTTCAATGTATGAATTTATAAACATGGTTTGTAAATTGATTTGGAATTTAAATGAATCTAAATCAGGAATTTGAGAATTTAATTTTCGGTGATTTTAACTTTGGCTTTAAAGTTTTAAAGTGTATATTATTCAAAGTATTTTCAAATAGAAATTGTTTTCAAGAATTTTTAAAGTTTAAATCAGTACTCTCCTCTTTTGTCGCTGGAAAATAATTTCGGTGATGACTGTAGCATCATCGACATTCATTTTCGAGATTCGAAGTGGAAAGACCATTCTGTAGCTTTCCTACGGTTTTGTTTTGGAAAAAATCTTTTGATTTGAATTTCTTAAGTATGATTTGATTTATATATATAAGGGTATATTATTTTAAATTTAATTTGATTTGATATACACACACATAATTATCTCTAAATGGTTTGAATTAAATCGGAGATTTAATTCTAAAATTATGTTAAAGGATGATTTTAAATAAAGCCAAAATTTTGAATAAATATCTAAATTTGAAATAATTAAATTGTAAAATTTTATTTGTATAATACTCAATTCCATTCTAATATAACTTACCTAAATCAGTCAGAAGTTAACTATGTAATTGAATATTATACAATATAAAATGATGTTAAAGAAATTTTGAATAAATTTGAGTGGCTATAATACGTGTAAATATACTTAATATATGGGATAAGATATATTAAGTGGAATAAATTTAATAATAAATGGGAATAAAGAAGAATTAATTTGAAAAAATATGATTTTTACAAATGTTATACACTTAATTTTTAATTATAAAAATGTTAATAAAGATAAATAGAATAATAAGTTAATTGAATAACAAATGAGATAAATAGAATAAAGTTTGTTTTGAGGGAATTAATAAATTGGAATTAAATCAACTTAATGAAATACCTTGAATTTTAAATCGATTGCTGAATGTTAATTTATTCAAATTGAAATCTATATAGTTTAAATAATTGTTTTAGTTGTATTTCAATCTATTTTCTTTCTGGTTGTTTCTATTCTCCTACCTCGTTCCTTTTCGAGGACGAAAAGTTTTGAGTGGGGGAGAGTGTAACGACCCGTAAATTTTTAATAATTTTATTTGTTTTAAATAATATATTTAATTGAATTTTGTGAAATTTTAAACAATTAAATTTTGAAATAAAAATTTATTATTTGGAATACGTCTAATTAAACATAGCAACTGGTAAATTTTCATTAGATAATATGGAAGTTTATTTTCTAGTATAATTTTATTCAAATTTAAATCAGTTAAATTTGATGATAATAAAATGTTTTCCAAACCCAAATATTTTTATACAATAAATTTGTAAATCATCTTCTGAGTGAGACGACATCTTTCGTTTTCCCAAATTTGGACTGCTATTGCCCCTTTATCTTAAGTCCGGCATTTTAGCAGCATTTTCGGTACCGATTATCGACTTTTGATTGGACGATCGTACCACTGATATCTGTATACCGTTTTGATCGTCTCGCCATGCTGATCTCCACGGTATATTCAATTTTCAATTTTGGAGTCCGAAGTGCGATATAATTTTGCGAAACGATTTCGTATCGCTACCTGTTGCAATCTTTACTTCTGTGACTTTTCGTTATCCACTGGGTTAACAAATAGCAATTTAATATTTTCGGTTTTCGACCTTTTGATATACCCTGTTATAAATTTATATGTCGGTGCGTTTCTTCCTATCAGATTTCAGTTGAGAAAAATTTTAAAGATAATGAGGTTTATATATATATATATATATATTGATTATTGTTCGTAAAATTGCCTATAGATCTGCCTGCTCATTTCCTTTAACCCGCACATTTTTCCTCATCAGAAATAAGGCATGTATAAACGAAAGCCTGCTCGTGATCTGCTCGAATGACCACCGTGCGTCCCTCCCTCACCTAACAACCACGTGACAGCCCTTCACCATAGACAACCCAGCCCACTGTTGCTGATCCCCTGACACCACAAACTGCTGTGAGCAACCCACCACGTTTCCATCCGCCTAGACTTGGGACAGCACAGCAACCTCACTCGCAAGCCATCCTCTCGGCCACGCAATCGACATCCCGACCCATCACCGAGCAGCTGTTCCCCGACTCCTCCTCTAGACCCGAGCACAGATTCGACAACCACCCTCACCATTGTTTTCTCTCCACCGGACTGCAAGGTCAGATCGCCTGACTTTCCTTCGGCCTAGTACCCCACTGCCACGGGCTTCATTCCCATCTTTACCGTGAATCCATTCCACCTCCGCCCTATCTTTGGCCACCTTGCCATGACCCGAATCAGCTTGACTCCTCCAAAGCCTGTAGCTTACTTTACACCTTCATTCATCCAAGGTATATATTTCACTTTGCATATTTATGTTTGCTGATGCTATACATATCATAGTGATGTGTCTATATATATGGTATAAGCTATAATCGGTTATATATTATAATAGTTTATATTTTTTTGAAATGATTTTCCAAGGTTTTGAAATGGAAATTTTAGTTTTAATAAAATATTGGTTTTAAGTATTGGTATAGAGTCGACATCTATGGCATGTCTAACATATATGTTACTAGGTAGGCTCAGAGATGGATATTGGTATATATAAAGCTGTTCTTAAACATACATGCTATATTAGTTATAGATATGGTTCTGTTTGTTAAGGATATAAAAGTATATGTTGATTTAAATATAATCAGTATGCAAGTTTATATATATGTTTGGTTCAAGTATATATGAGTTTGATTTAAATATGTGTATATGTGGATTGTTATTGAGTTTGAATATATATAAAGTTATATATCAGTTACAGTATATATATTACAGTGTATATATAAGTTTATATTAGTTCTATATATTAGTTATATTATATGTTGGGTTATAAATTTCATTCTGTGCGCATATTAGAATATACAGGATTCCATATCCTCGTTTATGCATACTTTGTAGAGTTTGTGAGTTGAATATATATATATGTATATTTGCAGTATATGTGGTTACTCAGTGTAGAGATATATATATTATATATATAGCTAATATATGTTTGTTTCCTGGTATAAAAAGTAAGTTATATATTATGTATATTATTTGTTATGGCATATAAGTTTTCCAGTTACTATGTATATGTAAATTAATTTATATAAATCTGTTTATATAGTTTATTTTTATGTATATAAGTTCATATGAATGTCGTATAGCAGGTTTGTTCGTATATATGCCTTTCTTAGTTGAAGATAATCTTTTGTTTGTTATATATATATGTTAGTTTACTAAGTTATACAATATATTGGTTATGTTAATTTATATAAGTACTTGCATATAACAGTTGTTAATATTTTGATATATGTTTGTTTTAATGAATGTGAGTCTGTATAGACTTATATATCAATTAGTACGTTTGAATATAAATATAATTTATGTACATAATTATATATATATTTATTTTATTTTAATATTCGTCTTATATATATATTCTGTTTCTATTTAGATGTTTCTGATCTATTCCACCAATTCCTTATTTATCAGCTTTTGTTCATCGTGCCTGCTTTCTTCATCGAATTCGTGCCCATCTCATTTTGCTTTGGAATTCGTAGCTTGCTCTGTCGTCAAACTCTCTAGCCTCGAAAGCTGAGCAATCAGTATCACTCACGATTAATGTTCTTATATTTATTAAATCTGATTTCAATTGAAATGACAATTGAAATATGCTGTTGTTAGTTATTTACATTGCTACATATATGCTGTTACCTGTATCTGTTCACCTATGACATCCGACACCATTATCTGTTATTTATCACTGATGATATATGCCTGTTATATTATTATCATATCTGTTATCACACTGCAAGTTCCCTGTTAGTATAGAATTCACTATGGGTTGAAATGATACATACCCGAAGGATTTGTAGAATAGGAGAAAATCGTTATGGGTGAAATGATAAACCCAAGCGATTTTCATAGACATTGAATTGGGATTGTGGGTTGAAATGATATATACCCGTATATATTTAAATTACGGATTGAAATGATAAATATCTGTATCACTTGACCATAGGATAGAAAATTATATACAGACACCGTTGGTCTATATATAAATATTTTGAAAATGATTTCTATGGTTTGAAAAGAAATATATGGTTTTAATAAATATCGATTTTAAAGATTTATTAAAGTTGATTTAATAAAGTTGATAAATAATATGTTTAAGTATTTATTAAATACTTATATTTTCAAATATAGAGTTTAAAATGATTTGAAATTGACTTGAAATTATATTTATTTAAGAATTTTACTTAAATAAGTTTGATTTGAAATTTAGTAACTTTTAAATTTTAAAGCTATGATATTATAACTTGAATTTGATTAAAAGTGACTTAAATGAATATTTCAAATTTATATAAATTTAAATGGGATATTTTGTTTATTTAAATTTGTAAATTAAAGCTGTATTTAGATATTATTGAAATGATTAAGTAAATATTTCAAAACTAACAATAGTAAAGTGAATTTGATATATATATAAAATTATCGAATTTAGTTTTGAAATGTTGAATATATTGACTTTGATATATATTGAAATTTGAATGGTTTATTTTGAGGTTCAAATCTGTATTCGAAATCGATATAATTTGAAATAGTTTATTTAGAACTGAATTGAATTGAAATCGATGAATTAAGATTGAATTAAATGTGAATTTTGGAATTCGAGTTGATTTGAATTGATTTATGAAATTCATGGAAACTATCTTATTATATAAAGTATTTTAAATTATATTTAAAACTATTTTTATATTATTTTATAAACTATTTTAATATAACTATTTTTAATATAAACTATTTTGAATATACTAATTATTTTATTATAAATTGTTTTAACTTATAACTATTTTATATAAATTATTTTATTTTATAAACTATTTTATTTTATATACTATTATTAATATCTAAACTGTTTGAAGGAAAGTGTTATGATTTCAAAGTATGATGATTTCCAAAGTATTATTATTTCAAATTGTTTGGTTTCGAAAGTATTATAACTTTGAAAGTACTATGATTTTGGAAGTGAATATTTTTGAAATTTAATGATATAGTATTTATAGGGATTTTGAAATAGAAATAATATTTTGGTTTTGAAGTATAGACTATTTTGAAATGACCGCGGTGTTATAATAATGATTGGTTGTTAAAGAGACCGGGATCGGATATGGGCATACTCTTCGTCGATACCGAAAACAACTTTAAAAACCGTGTATGCGGTGGAGATTCCAGAATGAAGTAGGATGGTGGCGACGATCCTATTGAGGTATATATGTGGACCCGACTCCTGTGAGTTGGCATAAGGTGGCTAAAACAGGAGCGATTCTCGGGCCAATGAGGTAGCACCTCTGATCGGACGCACTTCTTCGATACCATTCTATTACTTTGTGATTGACTGGGTGCACCCCTTGATTTTGGGAGTGTGGCTCGAGGTGGGCGGTAGTGGCTGCTATGCGTTTCCACCAGCCCGGATGCGTAATTGGTATATCTACCCTGGCATTGCCTAGTTGTGCCGTGTCACCTACCCTAGCGCGCCTTGTACGAGTTTGATTTGTATTGTACCTATGGAGTATCTTCTCGTAGCCCTCGATCTGGAGGTATGCAGGTACTGTATAGACTACTGGCACTATTTATGTGTTAAGGGGGATATGGGTAACTCCTTAACGCTATTTAAAAGTAAGTTTATTTTACTTTAGACATTATTATAATAGCGTATATTACTACATAGTAGATAGTTTAATGGATTCTCAGAGAATGGTCATCCCAAACATCCTTTGAGTTACTTGTATTTCAGTTGATATTTCACTTGAGTTGGATTTATTGTTATAAGAATGTTAATCCTGACTCGAGTGTTTTGGGTTTTTTCTTTACGCTCGAGTCAGACTGAGTGGCTCAGTGTTCGAGACTCACCTTGGAGTTGGAGCTTCGCTTGGAGATCCAGCTATATCTATTCAGCTTGCAGTTATTCAGTTGATTCCAGTGATGTATCCAGGTTTTGTGTTTGACTATTGTATCGAGACATCTATGTATTCGAGATCTCTGTTGTATCTTATTTTACTCTGTTATATATATAGTAGCTTCATGAACTACTATTCTTTTGTTACCGCTGCATTATTTTTAAATTACTCCGTGTCTGTGATTCTGTGATTATTTATTTACTGTATATGTCGAGTTTTACCAAATTTAAATTAACAATCTAATATTTTGAGCAATTCAAATCCGACATGTATGGATGCGAATGGTTGAAAATTTCAGGTCGTTACATGTTTAGTTTCTTCTTATCTTCTTTCTTCTTTCTTCCCTAACTATCCGCTTTCCTATTTAATTTGTAACGACCCACTATTTTGGACCATTCAAATCGACAATAAATCCACACATGTCGGACTTGAATAATTCAAAATAATAGATTGTAATTAAATTTGGAAAATCTCAGCATATACAGTAAATAAAATAATCACAGAATCACAGACACAGAGTAATATAAAAATAATGCAGCGGAAACAAAAGAATAGTAGTTCATGAAGCTACTATATATATAACAGAGTTAAACAAGATACAACAGAAGTCTCGAATACATAGATATCTCAATACAATAGTCAAATACAAGATCTGAATACATCACTGGAATCAACTGGATAACTGATAGTAGAATCGATAGATAGCTGGATCTCCAAGCGAAGCTCCAACTCCAAAGGTGAGTCACAAACACTGGTACACTCAGTCTGACCCGAGTGTAAAGCAAAACACAAAACACTCGAGTCAGGATTAACATTCTTATATCAATAAATCCAACTCAAGTGAAATAACAACTGAAATACAAGTAACTCAAAGGATGTTTGGGATAACCATCCTCTAAGGATCCGTTAGACTATCTACTATGTAGTAGTGTACGCTAAGTAGATAATGCCTATCAGTAATATAAAGTATCAAAATAGCGTTAAGGCGTTACCATTATCCCCCTTAACACATTTTATATAAGTATCATAGTCTATACAGCTCTGTAAACTCCACCGTAATCTAGTGGGCTATCAGGGAGTACTCCATAGGTATAACACAAAACAAATCGTAGTGGTTGCGCATAGGGATACGAGTATGACAAGGCACATGAGGCAATACCCAAGGTAGTGAAACTACCGTTTGCCTGATCCGGACTGGTGAGAATGCATCGCCGCAACGATCGCAACACCACGAAACAACACTCCCAATTCAAGGGTGCGCACCAATCAAAAACAAGTAATGAGTAGTTTACGAAGAAGTGTGTCCGCTAGAGGTAGCTAACCTCACTGGCCCGGCACGGCTCCTGTTTAAGTCATTTGAAATTTGACGTAAGTGTCAAGGCTATCCATTATCGTTCTCTTTCTTCAAATCCAGCAACGTCATCATTCCAACCACTTCATTCTGGATCACACTCCACGTATAATAGTTATTAAAGTGGTTTTCGGTTTGGACAGAGAGTATGTCCCTAACAGATCCCGGACTCTTCAATAACTACGTAATTATTACACCGATTGGTCATTTAATAAACTTTCAAAATAGTTTATATTTCAAAACCGAAATATCATTGCCATTTCAAAACCATATCCATACGATATCATTTTCACTTCAAATAAATTCATTTCCAAAATCATATCACTTTCCCAAGTTATATCGCTTTCGAAATCGTAAGTCTTTTAAAATCAAAACACTTTGGAAATCAAAACCTTGAAATTCATAACACTTTGATACTATAGCTTGAAATCATAACATTTTGGAATTCGTAACACTTTCCTCTTAAACAGTTTAGATATTAAAATTAGTGTATATGATAAAATAGTTTATAAAATAAAAATAGTTTATATAAAATAGTTATAAGTTAAAATAGTTTATAATAAATAATATATATTGAAAATGATTTATATAAAATAGTTTATATTAAAATAATTTATGAAGTAAAATATAAATAGCTGTAGATATAGTTTAAAAATACTTTATAAAATAAAATAGCTTCCACAAATTCACAAATCGATTCAAATTAACTCAACTTCCAAATTCAACTTAATTCAATTTCTCAATAAATCATTTCGAATTATAACGATTTCAAATACAGATTTGAAACACAAAATAAACCCTTAAATTTCAATATATTTCAAAGCTTTAAATATTCCACATTTCAAAACTAAATTTGATAATTCCATTTATATCTCAATTTAATTTCATTTCATTTAGTTTATGAGATATTTCTTTAATCATTTCAATACACCTAAATACAACTTCAATTTACAAATTTATATAAACAAAATATCCCATTTAAATTTATACAAGTTTGAAATATTCATTTAAGCCACTTTTTAATCAAATTCAAGTTATAAAACATATCTTAAAATTTCAAATTTAATAGATTTCAAATTAAACTTATTTAAGTATAATTCTTAAATGATTAAAAATTCCAAATCAAATTCAAATTTATCTTTCAATCTGAAATAATATATACTCTATATTTGGAAATATAAATTTTACATAAATACTTAAACATATTTATATTGATTCAAATCAACTTTATTAAATCAACTTTAATAAATCTTTAAAATCAAAATTTATTAAAACCATATATTTCTTTTCAAAACCATAGAAATCATTTTCAAAATATTTATATATATAGACCAACGGTGCCTGTATAAAATGTTCTACCCTATGGTCAAGTGATATGGATATTTATCATTTCAATCTGTTATTTAACTATATACGGGTATATATATATATATATATATCATTTCAACCCGTAATCCCAAATTCAATTCAATTTGAAAATCGCTTGGGTTTATCATTTCAACCCATAACGATTTTCTCCTATTCTAAAGTCCGTTCGGGTATGTATCATTTCAACCCATAGTGATTGTATACTAACAGGGAACTTGCAGAGTGATAACAGATATGATAATAATATAACAGGCATATATCATCAATATAAATAACAGATAATGGTGTCAAATGTCACAGGTGAACTGATACAGGTAATATCATATATATAACAGTGTAAATAACTAACATCAGCATATTTCAATTGGCAGATAATGGTGTCAGATGTCACAGGTGAATCGATACAGGTAATAGCATATATATAACAGTGTAAATAACTGACATCAGCATATTTCAATTGTCGTTTCAATTGAAATCAAATTTAATAAATAAAATAACATTAATCGTGAGTGATTGCTCACCTTTCGAGGCTAGAGAGAATAGAAAATGAATTGGGTTACGGATCCAAGCACGAATTTGGAAATAGAGCACAATGGACTCGAGTTCGACGGACTAGCTGATAATGAGAAATCGGTGGAACTATTAGAATCAGTTGATATAAATAAAATTAAATGTAAATCATATCGTTATACATTTTCTCAAATCACTATTTAATACATAAGTAAGCTTTTATATATAATAAGGATCAAAAATATTTATTTTTTATTCTTTAAAATTTTCTGTATATATATATATTTCTAACAAATCAAAATATCAATATATATAGTTTAAGAATCAACATCCTTATATACTTCAATATCACATTACTAAATATAAACATATATTTAAATATATTTATTATTATATTTAGACTCAATATGTAGATATATATATACAGTACTTCTTAACTTAAACATATATAGTACTGTTAAAACATACTCTTAATTATAAATTATTATACTATATATATATACCAAAACCTCTATAACTCTCATAGTATATTGAACAAAAGAAAGCAAGTATCCCAAATATTCTGCATATATTTATCACACTGCAACCGGGATATATATACATACGTAAATATATATATAATTATGCTAGATAGATATATACTTACATACCAAAACATTCCAACAATATATTTCGAAACTAATATAGATTGAAACCCATCCAACTGTATATATATATATACAAATTTATAACAAACCTACTTAACAAAATATATATATATATAAACTGACTCTTATCTACAAATAACAAAATATGTAAATACATATATAAATTATAATATAACATATGTATACAATAACTTGTAATAAAATACGTAGAGTTGTATACAACAATTTGGTTTATACAACTATATAATAAATAGTACAACCGAAGCCACACACACACACACACACACACATATATATATATATATTAACTGACCGAGTTAAAACTTATATAAACTAAAATATGTATATATATAACTCAATAAATACTATATATATAAACAGCTTTATATAAACAAACTGTTATATGTACTATAGTATACATCTTTCTGAAACAAATATACAGTACTACTATAAAACATTATACAGTAAAACTTATACATCTAAATAACAACATACATATACAGTACTATTTTTTTAAACATTATATATAGAAACTAGTTAACTGACCTATATAAACATATATGACTAACATCATCATTTAAACTCATATATACTTTTGTATCCAACTACATTTCAAAATTATATACTATTCAAATATATTTATACACATACCATAAAACAAAGCTTTGCTGCCTCTTGCATGAACTAGGCTTCGACCATGAGTTTGTCAAGGCGTGAGGTGGATAGGCAGCGTTGGGTGAAGGGAAGAAAGGAGGAGGAGGCTTAGTGGCTCAAATCGGGTAGGCTGCGAGTGGAGGAGGCCTTCGGCATGGCCATGGCAGGCGGAGGGGAAGAAGCAAGTGGTCGGAGCTGCGGTCGCGAGAGGTGGGGTTGCGGGGTACTTAGGGCGGCAGTGGGTGACGGGCTGGGTGCTGTCGCGTGCTAGTAGCTTGCGGCAAGGCTACAGGCGATGAGGTGTAAGTGATAGGGCGTGGCAAACGGTGGAGGGGAGGAAGGCCGGTCGGAGGTAGAAAGCAGGTGGAGGCTGCTGTGGCGGTGCGTGGAAGCGGGTCATGCGATGGTAGGTGTCAGGAAATGGTCACGGTCGGGTTCGCATGGGTGAGAGAAGGGATAGGTTGCTTTGGTTGTTCGAAGGCAGAGGTGACGGAGGGAAGCAAGGTCGGGTTGCCAAAGAAAATAATGGAGGAAGAAGAATTTCAACAGAAAAATAAAAGGAAAGAAGGAGAAACGAGGCTATATTGTCATATGCACACTTTACAAAAAGCTGATAGTTAAAGTAATATGTATTTTGATTTAAACGATGCGAATATCAAGGGCCAGAGTTGAATTTTCAGCTAGTATTAAAGGCGACAGCTGTTTTAGAATCCATGTAAAGTTAAGAAACGGTCGGTCACACATTGATATAAAAAAAATTATGACAATTTATTGTTTGCGTGGGCTGCACGTTTCAAATTTTTGAAATGGAAGGAAGGGATAAAGTCACAAATAAGGGTACCGTTACAACGAACACTTTATTGGTTCCGTCGCGTACCGGACCTCAAAATACAGAAATAAATATACCATAGAGATCAGCACGACGAGACGATCAAAACGGTATACAGATATTAATGGTACGATTGAATTATAAAAATTCGAATTTTCTACTAGCGGAAAATGCAGCAAAAACGCAGAAAAATAAGATCGACGGAGCTAAAGAAGTTCGAATTTGGAAAAACGAAAAATGCCGTCTTAGTCAGAAGATGAAGTAGAATTTTTCTATGTAAAAATATTCAGGTTTGGAAAACATTTTATTATCATCAATTTTAACTGATATAAATTGGAATAAAATTACACTAGAAAATAAACTTCCAAATTATCAGATGAAAATTTACTAGTTGCTATGATTAATTAGACGTATTCCAAATATCAAATTTTTATTTCAAAATTTTATCGTTTAAAATTTCACAAAATTTCAACTAATTACGTTATTAAAACAGTTAAAATTTACGGGTCGTTACATAATTTGTGTTGGACATGTGTGGTATTTTGTCAGCTTAAACTGTACGAAAAAGTGGGTCGTTACAACTTAGTATCAGAGCTGAAGGTTAAGCGAGAACCTTGGCTTTGGTGGGGGTAAACTCATTAGAGATTGGATTAGTAATATCCTAGAATGAGTTTGAGTGTGTGTGTGTGTGTAACGACCCGCTATTTTGGACTATTCGCATCCGCACATGTCGGACTTGAATAATTCAAAATACCGAATTGTTAATTTAAATTTGGCAAAACTGAACATAAACAGTAAATAAATAATCACAGATCATAGACACAGAGTAATAATTGCAGCGGAAACAAAAGATAGTAGTTCATGAAGCTACTATATACATATCAGAGTTAAATAAGGTACAACAGATGTCTCGAATACAATAATCAAATACAATATCAGAATACATTACTAGAATCAACTGGATATCTGAAACTGGATAGATAGCTGGATCTCCAAGCGAAGCTCTAACTCCAAAGGCGAGTCTCGAATACCGGTACACTCAGTCTGACCCGAGCGTAAAGCAAAACACAAAACACTCGAGTCAGGATTAACATTCTTATATCAATAAATCCAACTCAAGTGAAAAAGCAACTGAAATACAAGTAACTCAAAGGATGTTTGGAATAACCATCCTTTAAGGATCCGTTAAACTATCTACTATGTAGTAGTGTATGGTAAATAGATAATGCCTATCAGTAATATAAGGTATCAAATAGTGTTAAGGCGTTACCATTATCCCCCTTAACACATTTATATAAGCATTATAGTCTATACAGCACTGTAAACTCCACCGTAAACTAGTAGGATATCAGGGAGTACTCCATAGGTATAACACAAAACAAATCGTAGTGGCCGCGTATATAGGGATACAAGTATGACAAGGCACATGAGGCAATACCCAAGGTAGTGAAACTACCGTTTGCCTGATCCGGACTGGTGAGAACGCATCGCCGCAGCGATCGCAACACCGCGAAACAACACTCCCAAAATCAAGGGTGCACCAATCGACAACAAGTAATGAGTAGTTTTCGAAGAAGTGTGTTCACTCGAGGTAGCTGACCCCATTTGGCCCGGCACGGCTCCTGTTTTAGTCATTTCCAATTTGACACAAGTGTCAAAGCTATCCATTATCGTTCTCTTTCTTCAGTCATCACGTACATCATTCCAACCACTTCATTCTGGATCACACTCCGCGTATAGTTATTAAAGTGGTTTTCGGTTTAAACAGTGAGTATGTCCCTAACCGATTCCGGTCTCTTTAATAACTTCCGTGATTATTACACCGATTGGTCGTTTATATATTTCAAAAACCAAATCAATTACAATTTCAATTAGAATTTGTAAACCAACATTTCATTTCTCTTTCTAAACCAATTTCCAAAATTTACGTTTCAAAACATCCAAATTACCATTTCAAAATCTTATAATACAATTTCAATTTTTATTTAAAACCATTCCAATATTCATTTAAATTCGTACATAAGTTTCATTCCGAAATCATTTAAAATGATTTAATCTACATTCAAATCAATTTAGGTTCATTTATCGATTTCATTCAATATTCGTTAAGTAAATTTGTCATTCAAAACAATTTATATTAAATTTCCAATTCATTAAATCAATTACTTCAGTTCAACTTCATTATATCAAAACTTCAAATTGAATTAAATTAGATTTGATAAATCAATTCTTTAAATTACAAGTCTTACATTAATTTCAATAAAACACATTTTATTTCTTATTAGAGAAATTCAATTTCACTTATTAATTTACTTAGTTACAATTTCAAAACTCAATTAATAAAGAAACTTAATTTCACTTATTCAAGAAGTTCAATTTTACTTAATAAAGAATTCAATTTTATTTAATTATTAAATAATTCAATCTTATTTAATTATTAAATAATCTCAAAACTTAATTATTAACTAATTTCAAAACTTAATTATTAATAATTCCAAATTTAATTATTAAATAATTAATTTTAAAACAACGTTCATTCATCATCTACTATGTTAATATTTTGATTCAGATTATTAAATATTGACATTTCCTTTCATTAAAATTCAAATTCTAACTTCATTTCAAAACCTTATCATTTATTCAAATAAAATCTTTATTTTATTTTTAAATCAAATCATTGACCAATCGGGTTTTATTTAATTCTCTATCCTAAGTCAAGTTCATTTGGGTATTTATCATCTCAACCCGATTCCAATTCAATTCAAAATCAAAGTATAGCAAAGGGAACTTGCAGTGTGATAACTGGGATGGTGTCAAAGTAAATAAACAAGCAATAACAACAATCAATGACCACAATCCAATAATTAATTCAAATAATCCCGAAATAATCGTATTAATTCACATTGTTGTTTGTGCAAATTAATATAATCATTTCTAGAATCTACACTATCATTTCATGTAGATTAAAGATTATTGCACTAATATTTTATGCGGTTCTTCACTTGGTATCTATTATTCAATTCATACTACATCAATTTATACAACATACATTCAAATGGTTCAAGGTGTAATTAACCATATTACTACGTGTCAAGTAATTAAACATTTAAAGGGGTCATATTAAGCAAATGTCATCAAATCAAATTTAACACATATATCAAATCTAACTATCCTACGTCAATTTCAATTTCAAATTATTTATCACTTACAACATTAACAAATTTAACGTCCAATATCAACATCAAACAATCAATCATTTATCAACCAAACTGGATTATCATTGTATATATAACAGATAATGGTGTCAGATGTCACAAGTGAACTGATACAGGTAATAGCATATATAACAGTGAAATTAACTAACAGCAGCATATTTCAATTGTCGTTTCAATAGAAATCAAATTTAATAAATAAAAGAACATTAATCGTGAGTGACTGCTCACCTTTCGAGGCTAGGGTGTTTGACAACAGAGCAAGCTACGAATTTCAAAGCAAAGTGAAGTGGGCACAAATCTTGACGGACAAGCTAATAGTTTATATTAATGAGAACAAATCAGAATCAGTTTGATAACACAGAAACGAAATGTACATTATATTATTTTATTATTTCAAATAAATATTAATTTTAAACGCATATTAAATATATATGTAATTCAAAATCATTGTTTTTTTAATAAATAAAACACATATAAAACAAACATATTTACATAGTAAAATTTTGAAATAAATTAATATATACCTATAAGGATGGACAACATACTACATGTATATATAACTTAAACATAATTTAAAACAACACTCATATATAAACTGACAGGTTTAGAACATATAAAATATATACAATACTATCTAAATTATGATATACAGCGTTTGTTACTATAATACATAGTGCTTTCCTTAATATAATACACTGTAACCATTTGGTCCAGGTGGAGGTAGACAAATCATTCCCTCATTTCGAAAAAGAATAATATTAAATGGTAAACTCTTGAAATTATGCTTTGTAGTTTACTTATGTCGCTGAACATGTCCAGGAAAACAAGTGCATGCATTATACAATTCCTAGCATTGCATTAATTAGAATATTTAAAATCAATATATTTTGTAAAATCAGAATAGCTTACTGTATAATCTCTAAGATCTGAACATATCTTATATAAATGCTTTATTAATATATATATATATATATGTATATAGATATAAAACTGTTTTACAAACCCAATATAGATAACATATAATATATACATTTTTGAACACACCTGCATATAATAAATATGGAGTGGGCATGGCATGGAGAATGAGCAAGATAGAGGATCAGGCTGTTCGGTCGGAGGATGGTGGTTCGGGAAGTGCTGGCGACAGCGAGGGTGGAGGTTGCCGAACTGGAAGAGTGTGGAGACTTGCGGTGCAGGTCGGATGCTCAAGCGGGCTCGGCTTTGTGGAGGAGATGGAACATATAGAGGTGAATGAGCCTCGGTTGGCGGTGAGTGCAGGTGTGGCGAAGGCGGCGGGCTAGCGGGAAGAGGAGGAGGTGAAAGTGGACACGCATGGGTGGATCGGGTTGGGCTGTGGCCATTGCGAGGTGGTGCTTGGAGTTTGGAGATCTGGGTGGTCGGGAAGGCAGAGGAACCACTACGTGGAAGAGGGGATAGGCTGCTAGGGCGGGGCGAGGCTGAGTACGGCGGTGGAGTTGCGTGGAGGCCAGCGAACTGCTGGTGGAAGTGGCGTGTTGATCGGGAAGGGAGCACAGCTCGGTGGAAGAGAGGGAGTGGGAGTCTCGTTTGGTTTGCAGGCGGCTGTTGGTGCTCTCGGTAGTGTCAGGTGGAGGGGCTCAAGAGAATGAGGTGGCGAAGGAAGAAGAGTTCCTGGAGAAAAAGAAAAAGGAAAAAATAATTTGAAAAGCTTTGCAACAAGGAAAAAGAAGTATGGGAGGGAGGAGAAGAAGTGACAGATTAATTGAAAAATGAAGGAAGGTGACAGGCTAATCTAATATATAAATTTAAATCTGAAGAGACAGAACCAAGAAAAATGGAAAAGAGAAATGAATGGGCTAGCGTTTCAATCAAGAAGATAGCAACGGTCACAAGCTCTGATTCAGCAAAATTGAAATGATGGAGATGTAACCGATGACCATTGAATCAGCAAAAATTATTAAAGCAATTTTATTATATTGCTCGGCCTGCACGTTCAAATTTTGAATGCAAAAGGAAACAAAAGTTCACAGATCCGGTACCGATACGGTAACCGTTTACGCAGATTCCGTCGCGTACTGGACTCCGAAACGCATGAATGAATATACTATAGATATCAGCACGACAAGACGACCAAAACGGTATATATATCAGCGGTACGATTGAATTTATAAAATTCGAATTTTTCTACTAGCGGAAAATGCAAGAAAAACGTAGAAAAATAAGATCGACGGAGCCAAAGAAGTCCGAATTTGGAAAAACGAAAAATGACGTTTGCTCAGAAGATGGTTTAGAATTTTTCTATGTAAAAATATTTAAGTTCCGAAAACATTTTATTTTCATCGCTTTTTAACTGATTAAATTGAAGTAAATTTACGCACGAAATAAACTTTCATATTTTCGGACGAAAATTTACCAGTTGCTATGTTTAACTAGACGCATTCCAAATATCAAATTTAGATTTCAAAATTTTATCGTTTAAAATTTCACAAAATTTCAACTAATTACGATATTAAAACAGTTAAAATTTACGGGTCGTTACAGTGTGTGTATGGGCGCGTATTTGTTAGTGATATAAAAAAATGGTTTGTATTGTGTTGTTTGTTCTGTTGAGTGGCTTAAGAATTCTGATCGATGCGTTTGGCCAACGTTATCGATAGGGATTTCCTAAACACTCGAACAAGGCCAATTAACACAGTATTGTTTTAAACTGGGTAAATGAAATAATTTTACCTGGAAATATATTTTTTATATATAAAAGAATAATTTTTCAAAGAAAATTTATTATATTTATTCTTGGTTGTGCTTGATTGTTAGGAACTGATAATATTCCATCATTATCATCTAGGATTTGATTGGTCTTGCTCGCCTATTTCTGAGCATTGACCATTATCCATTAATCTATCTTGAATATTCCTTTTTGACACTAGGTTGAGTAGATAGGATCTTTGGGAACACTAAAATGAATACCTTGTGATTTAAGTTTCACAATTTGAATATAAGGCATTCGTTGATAATGTTACGTTAAAATTTGATTTCTAAGGGTGTTTATTTAAAAAGAAAATCTGAATATGCTGGGATCAATATTTTAGAAATATAAAGATTGATGTGATTAAGTTTAGATAAATATTGTTTTATTAAAAGAAAATTTGGAGTATTTTGAAATAATATTTGGGAATGACTGAATATAAAGGTTTTGTGATTAATTGGGATTTTATAAGAGAAGTTTATTACAAAGAATGTTCAAACATTTCCAAAATAAACCCGAAGAATGATTTGAATTTAGAAAGCTAGAATATTTTCGCAATAAAAATATTTGAGAATGATTTCCTTTAAATGGAAATCATTTATAAATTTGATTTATTAAAATGTGCCTTATAAATAAAAGGAATTTGAGAGTTTAAATCCTGGTGATTTTGGCAAAATGGTTTTCAAGGTTTAAAGGGTTAATAATAGTAGTTGGAAATATTTTCGAATTTCTTTATAGGGAATTGTTACCATTAGGATCCAAATAAAATAAATTTGAATTGATTCAAAAAGTCTGGTTTGATCTACTATAAAGTAAAGTGTATATTGTTATTTCAAATGATTTTGAAGAAAGGAAATAATAATTTTATTTGAGATAGTTTTAGAATGTAAATGACTTTGGAAATGATAATAATAATAGTTTCTTAAAGAAGTTTTAGTCTATCTATATTTTGAAAACAGTACACTTAGAAATATATCTAAGTATAAATATCTTTGAAGGGAATTCTATGGAAATGTGTATTTCTTTGGATTTTGGTTCGGAGAATAAGTCCCGATTTGTTTTGTGGTGGTTAGAATAATCTTCTAAGTGACGATCGGATGTTTGCTGAGACGAACGGTATCGTACACTTAGTAAATTATTCTCTTTGTCATTGTACAGTTTGCTGAGATGAAGGTGGATGTAGATTATTTCTCTTTCCATATAGTTTTGATCTAATATTCGAGTACAAGGATTTAAGTTGTTTTAAAGCATTTCAAATAAGGATCCATTACTCGATTTTTGATGTCAAGTACTTGATGACGGTTCTTGATATGAAACTAAGATTTTCTATCATAGCTACAGCTATATAAGGAGAGCAGGGCTTCCTAATCAAGGAGCCTGGTCAGAGTTTGCATTGGAAAAATCAGGTGAGCGGTGCTGGTTTTGAAATGAAGCATGTATTAGAGTAGTGATCGAATCAGATTCTGTATATGGGTGATCTATGGTCATCAAATGGGCTTATGAATAGTATTGAGTGTTCATATGCTGGAATTTCGGGGACGAAATTATTTTAAGGGGGAAAGAGTGTAATGACCCGTATTTTTGGTCTTTGAATTTGAATATTTAATTTATTTAAATATTCGGATTTAAATTTAAATTATAATAAAATCTATGTTTCAAATTTAGACTTGATTTTTGATGACGTATTTTTAATTTAATTTTTAGAATTTTTCCATAATTTTTAATTTGGAAAATAAACAAATTTTCGTTTGACATATTTTACGGCAAGTGCTGGCATTTTAAGACTTCACCGAATTTAATAACTTGTCGATTTTGTTTTTATTTTGTGATCGGGTAATATTGTTAGACGCGATCGTACAATATTTTCTGTTGTTCTTAGCTCGGACGCGGACGCGATGTGGGATAGCCAAGTACCGTAATCAATTCATTTTCAAAACAATATATATATAGACCTGTGCAGTAGCGAAAATGTTCCCTGGATATTTTTATTTTCTCCCCAGCTACCTGCCAAGCCGCCATTGTGCTCTTTGGTTTGTACTTTGTCATGGTTCAGATGGGTTGTCGTTGCCTGTACCATCTCTTACGTGCGCACACACACACACACACACTAGTCTACACTTCTTCTGCTATAATTTGTTTGCCTGGAGAACAAAGAAAAACATTCTCCTTCATTTCAAAAATCGATATCTTCCAAACCCTTCATAATACTTGAAAAACATCCAACTGCAATGTTGTTCATTTCTGTGTCTAGTTTTTTTTTAAAATAGTTTCGGTAGTTTTCATCAAGTAACGATCGAGTGATTGCCAAAAATCAGAAGGGGATAATATTGTTCATGATATTCAAAAAAAGATTTCTTCCAATCTATGTCGAATTACAAGGCACCGCTAGTGTTGTTAGGATCATATGAAGGAGGGGGATTTTTGGTGAAGTTTCAGCACGATTCCGTGTCGACAATTGACATTCGTCGAAAACTAGGGTTCGAGTTCTCTCCGGATTTGGTCGTTGATTCGAGATTTCGAGCTCGGAGTTGTGATCGTTGAGGAGAGAGCTTCAAGTGGTGGATTTTTCGTGTGGATCAATGTCAATAAGTGTCGCGTTTTTCCTTTCCTGTAGGCAATAATTTTTATGTCAATTGAGGATGGGAGGTTCGGCCGAGGGTCTGAGTGGTTCAGAGCGACGAGGAGGTGATGAGAAATTGCTTGGTGGGATCGGCTAGGGGTTTCGTCGTTTAGAGGGGTGGTGCACGTGCACCACCGTACACGTTGTATCGGTCAGGTTCGAACAAGAAAAAAAAGGAGGAGGAAGAAGAAGATGCACTGTTTGAGTGGTTTGCGGGTTTATGGGCTTGGGCCGAGTTAGTTCTGGAGAGAAACTTTTATTTTAAATATTGATTATATTATATTGATATAGATTAAAATATAAAAGGTCATATCTTGATGATCCGTGATCTATTTTGCTCGTGGATTTTTGCGTTGGACTCGTAATGACGAGTAGAACATCGTTGTATAACTTGTGGATAGTTTTGGACTATTACAAATTTGTGACATATTAAAATGGACGGAATTTAAATTACGTTATTTTAAATAATAACGTCGATTAAAATTTATATACCTTAAATATTGATGTTTATTTGGCCAAATAAATTACTGTAGAGCTAAATTGGGTTGAATATGATAACTGGACATTGGTTTAGCGAAATAAAATACCATGTCGCTAATTTAATTAATTTGGCATTTAATTAGCAGAATAAATTCCCGTTCTGCTATTTTATAGATTTGGACATTTGATTATAGATCGTTAATTGATATCCCACTTTGAATACGCAATATTTGAACCAATGATGGTTAAGTGTTGGACTTATTTACATAGTCATGGATTATGTAAATATCTGTTATTGATTGGAATGGTTATTTGAAATATATGGTAGCTTGTTAAGTACCATGTTGATCGTTAAGCCTCCTTCAAATTCGAAAAACTAATTTTTGTTTGGAAGGTTACTTTAAGAATAATTACTTTTATGATAAGGGTTAAAGGCAATTATTATTTAGTAATAAGTTTTAGAAAGGGTAATAATTATTTATTTATAATGTTTTAAGGATAATTTGTAATTGTTTTAACAATGATTTAAAAGTTAGTTATTTATTATTATGATTCTTAAAAGTTATTTCTTAATGTTATTTAAGAATGTTTAATTACTACTTAAAAGTTATTTAGTTATGGTTTAAAAATGCTTTAATTATATTTTAATTAATTATTTAAAATGATTATCTATACATTAATTTTTAATTAAAGTTAATTAATCTTATTGATTTAAGTTAGTTAATTGTATTTAAAGGATAATTAATTTTTATGTTAATATTAGTTTAAAAATTAATTAATCACTGTTTTAATAACATTTGAAAGTTAATTAATTTTTATCTTAGTATTATTTTGAAGTTAATTTATATAACAATAATGTTTTAAAATTTAGTGGAAATTAGCCACAAGGGCCTCTTTAGCAAGTGGAATTAGTCTCTAGGACACACAACTGAAATAATTACTTTCAAGGATAAAACGAAAAATAATTAGTTTCGAGGGCCTAAAAAACTATGAAATTATGTCCTTGAAAGTAATTATTCTGCTGACTTTGGCATTGAAAGTAATTTCTTTGAATGTGTGTCCTAGAAATTAATTGGACTGCAAAGTTTGTCCTTCTGGTGAAATGCCCCTAAAATTTATTTAATATATTGATTATGAGATTCTAAAGTTATTATTTTTAAACGAATAGGAAATGAATGGAATATAGGGATGTTTAAATAGTAATTTGTTATTTAAAGCTATTTTAAATAACTAATGGTTTATCAAGAGGACGTATTGACTTAAAGAGTCTATTAAGGAGTTGGATTAAATTTGGAAAGATTTTATAAATTGCTTTGGGTAATTATAAAGGAATTTGTAAATGAGTTTTAAAGAATCCGAGAAGGAGAAGTTTTTATAAACGAGATTTGGAATTTATTAAGAATGTTTTTTTAAAGGAATTGGTGTTTTGGGTTTCTCCGTTTAAGTGATATTTGGGGTTTTGATCATTTAAAATATGATTTCAAAAATAGAAAATCTTTCTCTTTGTTGGTGAATATACCTTCCAAGTTTGAAAGTGAGATGGTTAAATATACTTATATAGGTGAGATAAGTATCTGGTTATATTTTCTAAGTGTCGAAAATATAATTGTGACGACCCGAAATTTTTAGATATTTGAAATTGGAATATTTAATTAATTTTAAATATTTGGAAGTTAGTTTAACTTGAATTTCAAATATCACTATGAATTTGGCAATTAAATTATTTTATTTAATTATTGAAGTTGGGTAAAATATTTAATCTGCAGTTTTATGCCTGTTTAAAATATTTTAAAGGCTTGGAAAATTTATATTTATAATAATGGAGATAATAGAAGTTTTAAATTTGAATTTGAAAATGTTTTGCTAAGTTTTAAAATATATCGTTTAAATTGATATTTAAAAATAGCCTTTCGGGGTACAGTCTCGGATTTCGACGAAACCAGTTCCATTGGATCCATAATATCGTATTATTATCGAATTTCAATATTCGTAGTGATTGGAGTTGACGTGTGATCGTACGATTGATAAACGTGCTGGAATTTATATCGAAAATTTAATAAAATAATTGGTCCAAAAGGCTATCTTCTTTATACGACCGAATTAGGACTCGAAACCTTTTCCAATGTGTTCGGAATAGGGGTTTAACATTATAAATGCCTGGCGGCATGCCTCGATAGGAGGTTGAGATTTTGGGTTGCGAATTTAAGACGATTTAAATTCGAATTTAAATTCAAATATAAAAAATAAAATTTCATTGAATCACTGTAGCTTGTGATTCAACACGTATCTTGCCTTTTCGAGCATGTGTTCTCCCTGAAGACACGCGTCTTCGTTAATTATAATATTTCATCTCGTATCAATTCATTTGCAAGAAAACAATTTCGTTCAACAGAATAAAAATCAAATGGCCGAATAAATCAAAATCGACAGTTGAAATAAAAATGGCCGCTTCTTCCTCCTTTCTATTCAAATCAAATAAAATGGCCGAGCATTCGAATTGAAATCGAGGCCGAGCCTCTTCCCAAAATAGAGCAGATTCGTTCGTGAATCGAAGCCAGCCTAATTCGAGTTCTCGATCTTTTGTCGATGGAGAGGAATCATCTCGTTCTCGTGTTCGCGAGTGCGATGATGGCCGCATGGCCGTGGAATGAAGGCATCGTCATGGGGATGGGAAATGGAGGGTGGCGATGAGGAGCAATCGATCGTTGGAGGAGGGAATTTGCGTGCTTGGTGACGGCGTAGGAGAGCGCGCGAAGAGCACGATGTAGAGATGGAAAGGGATGTTCGTGGTGGGTAGTGGGATAAGCTCGACGTCGATGGAGAAGGTTTTGGATCTCGTGAGGGTACAATTCTGAAAGCAGGCAGGAGGGCTTTCGATGGGGATCGCTTGCTCGACAAGATGGTTTGGGTGTGCGATGTAGTGGCACAGTGGTGGTCGGTGGTCAAGGCTAGGGTTTGGGGGAGGGGGACCTGAGCAGTAAGGTTAGTTGTTTGCTTTTAAATTCAATGTTTTAAAATTTAAGATTTAGTGAAAACTTTAATTTAATTTATTGTTTATTTATTTAGTTCATCAGACATTAACAGTGAGATATATATGCAGATCATTCAAATTATATAAATACATACAGTAAAGAAAAGAAAAAGTTTACTACAAGGGGAAGATGATTCTGTTTTTATATAAATATATATACACTCACACATTTTAATACACATACCTATTTTGAAATATATATATATATATATATTCACAGTTAACAGAAAGTTATAAGACTTTGGAAAATATGGGAATTTTAATTATGGAAAGTTAATGTGAAATTAGTTTTTGAAATCTAGAAATTATTTTTAGTTTTAATTTGAAAAATAAATATACAGACACACATTTTAGATTTACAAGTTTATTTAAAAGAAAATATGTATTTAGGGTGATTAATTTATGTAATAAACTTATTTAATTATTTAGTCACTTAAAGTAATTTATTAAAGGAAATTAGTTTAAGTAAAATCCTTAGTTAATTAAATTAATATATGGTAATAAATTGTTCAATTAGTTCAAATGATAATAAATCATATGATGTTTAGTTAAGGTCTGGAATCGTGAGGAAACCAAGCCGAGATTGAAGCAGATTGCAAACAAAAATCAAAGGTGAGTTAATCTCACTCATTTGGAATGCCTTTTAAATTTAAATAGTTAAATTTAAAATTTATTGGTTGTTGCTTGAATATAGCGGATTATATAGCGGATGAGACCCTATGCACCCCGCATAATAGCGGATGACCCTTTATACCGCGATGTCCCCCTTGAAGTGGGATTTGGTATTTTATTTATTAACTAACATTTGTGGATGCAGGGAAAATAGGTTGGAGGAATCCAACTAGATTCCTCAAAATATTGAAATTGTTTTTCATAATCTATGATATGAATTGTTGATTAACTGTGATTGATATGAAGATATTGAATGCTATGTGTTTTGCTGAATATGATTTGGGTATTTGAGGATATAAAAATATATAAAGATTGGATTTTTGAAGAAAATTAAAAGAATAATCTTAAGTAAAATAATTAGAGTAAATTTGGGTGAATTAAAGATTGAATTGGAAAAGTATAAAATAGTTTGGTTTTAAATTCTATTTAATAAATTCTGAGTATGAAAAATAGAGATTTTAAATAAATAAAAGTAAGAGTTTGGATATTTAAGTGATATTGTCTAAGAATTATGAATAAAGAATGAAATGGATATTTCAATTTAAAAGTAAGATTTTAAATTCATAAATAAAGAAGTGAATATGGGATTAATGGGTTTTGAAATAAAATTGAGTAAGTAAAGGATTTTTTTTAAAATGGAGTAATTTTGGAAATCGATTTGGAAATTTATTTAGTGTTTGAAACTGTGTTTTAAAAGGAGAATGCGACTATGGAATTTATAAACTTGGTTTATAAAGTGAAATAAGATATCAGTGGATATTTGGAAGTATAAATTCACTGTGGGAATTTATAAAGGAATGGGTAATTTGTTTTAAAAATAAATAGTGGTTTATTTTTAAAGGTGTGAAAAGATAGTGTATTTCCCTTAAAAGCCAAGTACGTTTTCAAAGCAGATTTTTTAAGTATAAGTTAAAAAATTTTAAGTTGTTTTAAAAGACGTTTTTGAGAAATTATTATTTAAGTTATTTAAAATTTTAAAGGTAAATATTTATTAAATTAGTTATAGTAGTAATTATTTTGAAAGGTTAATTGGTATTATGATTTAAAAAGATAATTATTAATATTTATATTTTATAAAGTAGTTTTATTTTAAAGATAGTTGGCTAAAGTTTTTTTGAAACTTGTATAGAATTTCATAATTTTTATTTTTATTTTAAATTTTGTTTTGGCTTATGTTTTACTTGAGAATTTTTAGAAAATTCATAGTTAGTATTTTAAATAAAGTGTTTTAAATAGTTTTTATTTTAAGTGTTTTAAAGTATATATTTGGATAAAGTAATTTAAATTATTTTAAAATCTAAAGTATTTAGACTTGGTATTTTCAGTGGGACTAAACAATATTTGGAAATTTATTTCGCGAGAGAGAAGTGATTTGAAAACTGTTTTGAAAAGGTTGAAGTGTAGAAAAATATCTTGCGAAGATATTTTAAAATAAATAATTTGGAAATTATTAAGGCCTGATGATTGTTTGTGAATGTTATATGATAGTTAAATAACCGACTATCAATATTGGCCAATGCGCTGATCGTTTCGAAGAGACCGGGATCGGGATTTATTTCCCGAAAACCACTTCGATCCGGTTTGAACGTTTTCGTGAGGAAGACAAGAGCTTGGAGTCGAAGGTGGAGCAGTGAAGTGCAAGGGCTAGTCGCTACTAATCCTGAGGGTGGTTCCAAAATGGATGTAGTAGGAATAGTGCCTTCGGTTCTGTTCGAACCCGGAACGGACTTGTATGGATGGATGCTTTCAGAACATCGTCAGGAGGACAATGAGCATTCTAAGTTAGATGTGTTCTAAAAAGGTAACGCATAGCCTCGAGCCTCATCAACCGGGAATGGCTAAAACAGAGGAGGCGCGCACAAGGCTAAGTGTCTAGCAACAAATTAAGGAAAGGTCATCCGTGTCTAAATGTCCCTTTATTTCGGCTATGTGGGCGGTTGCTGATCCCAACCGCGGGGTAATCTTATTCAGACTATCCAGCAAGGGGTAGCTCCGATCTTGAGTAGCAAGGGATCAGGGTGGATCCTCGATACTCTGATCTAGACCAGGTACTGTGACGGGCGGTACCCCAGTAGCCCTGCCATTGTATGGAATCCAATCTCCAATAAGCGCCTGTACGGTTTTGATTGTGCCCAACTATTGCTGGAACGTGAGATGCAAGCATTTCAGCTAGATTTTATTTTACTTTCTATAGACACTAATATAATATCAGACGAATTTGATAAAAATGTTTTTGTTATCGTAAGGTAAAAACCCTGCATGTTTATTTGTGGCGTGGTCTTACGAGGTACCTTTGAATTCAAAGGATTTTTGAAACTTTAATAATCCAATTGAGTGTGTTTTCTCACGCTGGTTTTCCAGACTGACTCGGGTGTTATTTCACTATAATGCTCGGGTCAGACCAAGTATTATAGAATACAGATTCTGGATGGATTACTATGGAGCTCAGGGAATGTGCTGGATGGCAAGACGTATCACACGTATCTGTCTTATTTCCGCTATGTATGGTTAGCTGTATATTCATCTTTGGGAAGGACAGGTTATTAGAACTGTCTTGAATAATGATGTTGATTTGTGTTGTATTATGATGATGTAATGTATAAAACAGATATACTTCTTTTTATATGAAGATCAGTCATTTATCTATTATATATTGTTCCGCTGCGTTGTGAGATTCTGATGTTGTTTCTATTTATTCTTCTACTTCCTTCTTCTTTTACCCTAATGGTTCGATTTTCCAACATCCGATTATTCGGCATTTGATACAGTGAACGTATTGATGTCGATTTTCGGGCGTCGAAAAATCGGGTCGTTACAATAATAGTTTGTAAATATACTTATCATGTTGAGATAAGTATATGAAAGTGATTTCCAAGTATTTGAAATGTGATTTTAGATAATGGAAACTCAATTAAAATGAGGCTTAGTGATTTCTTTGGGAAATGTAATCTTTGTTTGAATGGTTGTTTATTTGATAGTTAAATAACCAACTACCAAATCTGGACTAAAACGTAACTCTGGAAATAGCTAGGAGAAACATGCGAATTATATGATATGGTTACCGTCGAAGGTGCTATACTATACATATAAGCTCGTTTTGTTCTTCTAGGATGAATGATAAGGAAATCCGTCCACTAACTGCTAGGAGGTGAACTTTGATCTTATCTTTGTCTGTTTATTTCTTTAAGAACGGGGGTTGAGTTTACCGGAAATTATCGAATGTTGTTTCGAAGAGACCGAAATCAGATATGTTATCCGAAAACCACTTCGATCCAACGAATGCATTTCGAAGTTAAGACATCGTGAAGAGTATGGAATCAAGATAGAAATGTGAAGTGCAAGGGCTAATCACTACTAATCCTGAGGGTGATTCCAAAATGGATGTAGTAGGAATAGTGCCTTCGGTTTCGTTTAGACCCAGAACGGACTTGTATGGATGAATGCTATCAGAACATCATCATTGGAGGGTGATGTGCATTCTAAGTATAAATGTTCTTGATAGGTAAAGTAACGACCCGTATTTTACGGATCGAAATATCGTTAAACAGTTGATGTTTGGTCGCATTTGTGATAAGTCGTCCTGAGCTTAAGTCCTAAGTCGTAACCGAGTTAAGGATGTTGGGGTTGGCGACCTAAAGTTTTGGAGTTAGGTCGTATGATGGATGGTAAGGGTTTAGGTCGTAGACGACCTAAGAGATAGGAGACTTAAGGGTTTCGGGCGAGTTAAGGGTTTTGAGCGACCTAAGGGATAGGTCGGCAACGACCTAAGGAGGACCAGCAGTTAGGTTGCGTAGTGGTTTAGGTCGCGAGTTAGTTTGGGACAACCTATAGAATGTTAGCGACCTAAGGGAAGCACGAGCTAAGGAACTTACGACCTAGTGGTTAGCGAGTTAGCCAACTAGTATATAGTTAGGTCGGCAACGACCTAAGGAAGCTGGGGCAGCAGTGAGCGACCTAGGAGTTGAGTGGTAGGTCGTAACACTGTTAGGTCGCGTGGGTGCTAAGTTGTTAGGTCGCAAGTTTTTGTAAGTCGTAGGTCGTAGCTTAGTAAGTTGTTAGGTCGCGTGTGTTTTAGTAGTTAGGTCGTAAGCGACCTATGGGGTGCTTTGTTCGTTAAGTCGTAGGTCGTAGCCTACCTGTTAAGTCGTAGGTCGCTGGGTTTTGGCTTAGTGTTAAGTCGTGACCGACTTAGGAGATTGGCTGGTAGGTCGTAGTATTTTTCCTAAGTCATAGGTCGGAGGAGCTTAAGTCGCGACATTGTTAGGTCGTAAGGGTATGGCCTGTTAGATCGGAGATGGTTATGTCGCGCAGAGTGAAGTTCTGGTAGGTCGTGAGTTGTTAAGTCGTTAGACTTAGGTCGGAGGGGAGTCTTAGGTCGTAGGTCGGAGACGACCTAATACCGAGTTACGACTTAAGAGATTTTCTGCCTATAAATAGAAGGGGGTTGGCTTCATTTTTGGGATCCGGATTTCGAAGCGACGAAGTGCTGCCATTTTGAGAGCTCGACTTCTACACTTCTTCACTTCTTTTCTCCAATCTAATCTAGTGATTCCATCCATCCAAGTTGAAGATCAAATTGAAGATTCAAGAGCTTAGATTGAAGATCTTCATCCATCGAAGTGTGATTTCTTCGTTCGAAGCGGATTCGTGATAGATCGAGCTTGATCCTTCGCTGTCCAGATCTGAAGCGTGTAGATTTGGGGTTGTTTAGGTGATTTGGTGAGTGGTGATTATCTCTCACACGGATCCAAAGGAGTATATCGGATTGTTGGCTCGATTTGGTGTTAAAATAGTGATTTCCATGCATTTTCTTCATCCTAAGTGTAGATCCATATAGATCCATTGTTCATGATGATTTAACAACCATTTTACTAAGTGTTAGCCTATACAAGTTCATTCATCAAGATTGTAGAGATATTGTTCATGTTTTCATGCTTGTTAGACTTTCAACTCTTTAATTACGAAATTGCCATTATTGTGATAATTGTCTACTTAGATCATATTTGAATGCTTGATTGTTTGGATTAATGTTTGACTTGGTTGATTGCTATGAATTAGATGATTGATGATTTGATTTAGACCAAAGATGATTCAAAGGCTAAGGGAAAGGCTCTTGAATTGGGAAAGCTGCTTGTGGCATATGTAGCGGGATGATGAAGCTCTTATGCATAGATCTGATGATGTAATGTTGAGATGAGGCTTTGCGAGGATGTGATGAAGCGAGGAATCATGTGATGAAGACTTGGTTTAATCCAGACGGGATCATCCCAAGCATGTTGATAGCTCGGTGAAATGGTTCGAGTTGGGGATAATGGATGGTTATGGAAATGGTCGTCAAGGAGGATGACTAGGAGGCTTGGATCTCATCGTTGTTGAAGGTTCTAGCATGCTCTAAGCAAGAGTACGTTTGGGCAGATTCGATAGTCCCAACGACCAACTGTTGATGGTCGAGTACTCTGGGCAGATTCGATAGTCCTAGGCACGGGTCACGATGACGTACGGGAGTTATGTCTAGAACCGGGGTTACCATTAGCCCTTGACGGACGGCTGAAAGAATGTGCCGATCATTCAATTAACGGTGAAATCGAAGCAGTGATAACAGTGATAGCCAGAGTCATGGATGTTTGGTTGTATCGTCATTCGATCTCAAGAGCGGTATTTTCTGGGTGCTTATCTGATCTTGGTTTAGGCCTTGGGGGTTTGTACTTGGAAAACATCGCCCTTGACTCGAGTGATAATTGCTTTACTTTAAATTGTATGCTCTGCTATGTTTGCTTCTGCTTAGTGTGTGTCTGGGGGCTATCACTGTAGAATGAGGTTGGAGTGGGAGGGTTGTATTCCTATTCCTTTTCCTTTATGCTCTTTTGGTAGGTTGTTAGTTAATTTACTGCTCACTAAGACTGTTGTCTGACTCAAGGCTTTATGTTTTAATTCTTATTGCCTTGGGCTGTTCGTCCATTTTGGGACGGGCAGACTAGGTAGCAGGTGACAAGTGCTGTTCTAGCTTTTCACGGTGCTGATATCGAAGATGAGCTGGAGTATTGCATATTGTTTCTTTCTTACTATATGTACTGGATGTTCCGCTGCTTTGTATTCTCTGAGTGTTATGTAGTGAGGCTTGTTGTATTGACTATTCTGATGCTTGTATTCAACTATTATGAAGTTTTATATGATGACATTCTATTCTGTGAAGCTTATATATATATATATATATTCTATTGTATTTTGTCTATGCGCTGTGAGTAATACGATAGATTCTGCTGTTTTAATTTACCCTGACAATCGTCCATGGCTGCCTGGCACACTTTGCAGCGCACTATCTCTAGGTTTAAGTGCAGGGGTCATGGGCGGTCGTCACATTTGGTATCAGAGCATTGGTTAATCGATTTTACCCAACGCTCGCTGACGTAACTACGTATGAGAGACGTAATTGTAATTTTGATGGATGACTACTATATATAATATAGTAGATTAGTAGAGTTTGAGTCCTTTATGCAGTTGTTTCTCTAAGATGTTCTAATCATTCCTTTTTATAGATATTGAGAATGAGTCGAAGAGGGAGACCAGCTGCTAGGGAAGGCCGTGCTGTTGGAGGAACTGCTGACTATGTAGCTATGTTCGAAGCTATGATGACTTCGATCATGAGAAGAATACCAGTTCCAGGGACAGCAGTTGATGTTGGAGTTCAAGTCCAAACTCCAAAGCCGATGGATTTTGCTAAGCTGTGTAAGGACTACACTGCTCTTGGAGGAAAGACTTTCTTGGGAACAGAATCAACCATTGAGGTCCAAAGATGGATAGATGCTTGTAGAAGGATTTTTGGTGATTTGGGAATAGAGGATGCAACTAAGAGGAAGTTGGCATCAAGGCAGCTTCAAGGGAGAGCCTCTGATTGGTGGAACTCTATTACCATCAATACTCCGGAGGAAGAGATTACTTGGGAGCAATTTCAAGCTAGATTTGAAGCAAAGTTCATTTCTACAGCTCAGAAGTCTGTTCTGTTCAAGAAGTTTGTGGAGCTCAAGCAAGGTGGAAGACCAGTTCTTGAGTATGTTTCTGAGTTTGAAGCTTTGTCCAAGTATGCCCGGTCATATATTGAATCTGCATATCAGAAGAATGAGAAGTTTGTGACAGGCTTGGATAGTTATCTTGGGAGACAGTTAGTGGATCATTTGGATGATTCATTTGAGAAGCTTGTGGAGAAAGCTCTCAGACATGAGAGTCTGTTTCCTAAGGAAGGATCTGTTGTTGCTATTACCAGGGGAGAGTCTAAACCACAGCAGGGTGGAAACCAGAAGAGGAAGCAGCAGCAGCAGAAGGGCAAGGATGGCCAGAAGAAGCCGAAAGGCGAGGTGACTTGCTACAATTGTCAGCAGAAGGGCCATTTCTCGAAGGATTGTAAGAATCCGAAGGCACCGATGAAGTGTCACAACTGTGACAAGCCAGGGCATTTCAGGAAGAATTGTCCAGAACCGAGGAGGGACAAGCAGATTGTGCCAGCTTATGCTTTGGGAGCTGTTCCGTCGTCTTCGAAAGCTCCTACCGCTGAAGAGAAGGGGAAGAGTGTGGTGGTTCAAGGTACTCTTTTCCTATGTGGTGTTCCAGTTAGAGTCCTGTTTGATACTGGGGCGTCACATTCGTTTGTTTGTAGTGAACTTGTAGGCCGGTTGGGTTTGGAACCGGATATTGTTGATAGGCCATTGGTTGTGACTAATCCAGTTGGGGGTTCGTCCTGTTTGTGTATGTTATGCCGTGGTCTAGTCGTATCGAGTCATGATTGTTCTTTTGTTTGTGATTGTTTTGTTCTGAACTTTGCGGGGTTCGGAATTATTTTGGGTATGGACTGGCTTAGGAAGTATGCGGCAAAGGTTGATTGCAAGAGGTTGGAAGTGACAGTCGAGAATGTGGAGGGGCGAAAGATTGTGATACGATGTAAGCATGAAGAAGGCGTCTTCATGAGCTTCATGTATTCGCTGGTTGTTCCACGGGATGGACTGTCATCAGTGCCGATCGCTAATGGATTCGAGGATGTCTTTGACGAAGTCAAAGGGTTGCCGCCGCATAGAGAGATCGAGTTTCGTATAGATCTAGTTGAAGGAGCCAGACCTGTTGTGATGCCTCTTAGGCGGATGGCGCCTAGGGAACAGCATGAGTTGAAGGTGTAAGTTGATGATCTTTTTCAAAAAGGATTCATTCGGCGTAGTGTGTCCGAATGGGACGCACCAGTTGTGTTTGTAACCAAAGCAGATGGATCGTTGAGGTTGTGTGTGGATTAACGTGAGTTGAATAAGGTGACTAAGAAGAACAAGTATCCATTGCCGAGAATAGATGACTTGTTTGATCAGCTTCACGAGGCTAAGGTGTTTTCTCAGATGGATTTGGCAACGGGATTTCACCAGTTGAGAGTGGCTAAGGATAGTGTGCCGAAGACAGCTTTTAGGACACCATCCGGTTTCTTTGAGTGGCTGATAATGCCATTTGGATTGACTAACGCGCCAGCTTATTTTGTAGATCTTATGAATAGAGTGTTCAGAGATCAGTTGAACAAGTTCGTACTTGTGTTCGTGGATGATATTCTGATTTATTCCAGAACTGAAGAAGAGCACAAGACGCACTTGCGTATTGTTTTGGAAATCTTGCGGAAACATCTGCTGAAGGCTAAGTTTTCGAAGTGTCACTTCTGGAAGAGTGAAGTGAGGTTCTTAGGCCATGTGATTTCTGGAAATGGAATAGCGGTTGATCCCGCTAAGGTGGCAGCAATCCAGGATTGGGTTAGACCTAAGAATGCATCTGATGTGAGAAGTTTTCTTGGATTAGCAGGATATTATCGACGGTTTATCAAAGACTTTTCCAAGGTGGCTGAACCGTTAACAGGATTGACGAAAAAGAACCTAGTGTTCAGATGGGATGATAAGTGTGAGCAAGCTTTTAGAATCCTGAAAGAATGATTGACGAGTGCTCCAGTTTTGACTATTCCTAGTGGGAATGATGAGATGCTAGTTTACACCGATGCATGTGGTACTGGACTTGGAGTAGTGCTGATGCAGAGAGATAAAGTTGTTGCGTATGCAAGTCGACAACTGAAGCCGCATGAAAGGAATTATCCGACTCATGATATGGAGTTGGCGGCGATTGTTTTTGCTCTGAAGATGTGGAGACATTATCTACTGGGAGTTTGATTCGAGTTGTTTACAGATCATAAGTCGTTGAAGTATCTTTTCTCCCAAAAAGATTTGAATCTTCGGCAGCAACGTTGGCTAGAGTTTTTGGCATCATATGATTTTGGTATAGCTTATACTCCGGGAAAAGGTAACGCAGTGGCAGATGCGTTAAGTCGAAGACATGCAGGACTGGGAGCCATGTTTTCTGAATGGAAGAATCTCGAGTATTTAGCTGGATTTGACTTCAGGCCTAGATGCGAATTGGAACCTGAGATGTTGGCAAACTTATCAATAAGACCGACTCTTGTGGAAAGGATCGGCGAGAGTCAAAAGCGAGATGATAAGATTGTCAAGATTATCCGTGATTTGGAATCTGGGTTGGATCCAGAAAAGGATAAAGGATTCGAAGTCGATCGAGAGGGTTGGCTTCGAAAGCAAGGACGACTAGTTGTTCCCGAGATAGATGGAGTGAGAGATGAAGTTCTGAAGGAAAGTCATCACTCAAAGTTGACAATTCATCCAGGTGGAAATAAGATGTATCGGGATATGAAGAGAACCTACTACTAGGAAGGTATGAAGAAGGATGTTGGAAATTTTATTTCCAAGTGCATGAACTGCCAGTTGGTAAAGGCTGAACAGAAGAAGCCAAGTGGATTGCTTCAGCCATTAGAAGTTCCTACATGGAAGTGGGAGCAGGTATCGATGGATTTTATCGATGGATTGCCTAGAACCAGAACGGGAAATGAAGGGATTTGGGTCATTGTAGATCGTTTGACTAAGAGTGCACGATTCATTCCTGTTCGATCGACTAGGACTGCATCAAAGTTGGCTGAGTTGTATGTTAAGTGGATAGTCCGATTCCATGGTATTCCGAAGAGTATAGTGAGCGATCGAGACCCATTGTTCACTAGTGGATTTTGGAAGAGCTTCCAGGAAGTTTTGGGAACCGAGTTGTGTTTGAGTACAGCTTATCACCCTCAAACAGATGGTCAGACCGAGAGAGTCAACCGAGTTTTGGAAGATCTCCTCAGAGCTTGTGTTTTGGATTTCGGAGGATCATGGGAAGATCACCTTCATTTGGTGGAGTTTGCGTATAACAACAGTTACCAGTCAAGCATTGGTATGGCACCGTATGAAGCATTGTATGGGAGACCGTGTAACTCTCCGACGTGTTGGTTAGAGACCGGAGAAAAGTTGATACTTGGGCCAGAAATGATTCGACAGACTTCGGATTATATAAAGGTCATTCGGCAACGAATGAAGGCAGCCCAAGACCGTCAGAAAAGTTATGCTGATAAACGTCGTAAAGATTTGGAATTCGACGTTGGAGACATGGTTTTTGTGAAGATTTCTCCACTGAAGAATGTTATTCGATTCGGGAAGAAAGGGAAATTGACTCCGAGATTTGTTGGACCATTCCCGATCGTCGAGCGAATTGGAAAGCTCGCCTATAGATTGGAGTTACCGGAGAAGATGTCGGGTGTGCACAATGTTTTTCATGTATCATATCTACGGAAGTATGTGCACGACTCGGATACGGTGGTTTCTGCTGATAGCTGTGAAGATTTCGAAGTTGATCCAGTCGATAAGAGACCTCGTAAGCCGCTTCGTGTTGTTGAAACCGACACGAAACAGCTTAGGAGGAAGACAGTTAAGTTGCTCAAGATACAATGGAGTAATGATGATAACGACTGTACGTGGGAGATGGAAGAGAGGATGAAGGCAGCTCATCCTGAACTCTTCGAGGTATGGCCCTAAGGTGTCGTGTCATCTAACGAAATTGTAACTTGTTCTAATTTTAGAATTCTATACGCTAAGCTAGAATTGGATGCATGGTTTGTTGATTGCTATGGATGGTAGGCGTACAAAATAGTCTTTGATTGCTTTGTTTGCTTGGAATTTCGGGGACGAAATTCCTAAGGGGGAGAGAATGTAACGACCCGTATTTTACGGATCGAAATATCGTTAAACAGTTGATGTTTGGTCGCATTTGTGATAAGTCGTCCTGAGCTTAAGTCCTAAGTCGTAACCGAGTTAAGGATGTTGGGGTTGGCGACCTAAAGTTTTGGAGTTAGGTCGTATGATGGATGGAAAGGGTTTAGGTCGTAGACGACCTAAGAGATAGGAGACTTAAGGGTTTCGGGCGAGTTAAGGGTTTTGAGCGACCTAAGGGATAGGTCGGTAACGACCTAAGGAGGACCAGCAGTTAGGTTGCGTAGTGGTTTAGGTTGCGAGTTAGTTTGGGACAACCTATAGAATGTTAGCGACCTAAGGGAAGCGCGAGCTAAGGAACTTACGACCTAGTGGTTAGCGAGTTAGCGACCTAGTATATAGTTAGGTCGGCAACGACCTAAGGAAGCTGGGGCAGCAGTGAGCGACCTAGGAGTTGAGTGGTAGGTCGTAACACTGTTAGGTCGCATGGGTGCTAAGTTGTTAGGTCGCAAGGTTTTTGTAAGTCGTAGGTCGTAGCTTAGTAAGTTGTTAGGTCGTGTGTGTTTTAGTAGTTAGGTCGTAAGCGACCTATGGGGTGCTTTGTTCGTTAAGTCGTAGGTCGTAGCCTACCTGTTAAGTCGTAGGTCGCTGGGTTTTGGCTTAGTGTTAAGTCGTAGCCTATGTGTTAAGTCGTGACCGACTTAGGAGATTGGCTGGTAGGTCGTAGTATTTTTCCTAAGTCATAGGTCGGAGGAGCTTAAGTCGCAACATTGTTAGGTCGTAAGGGTATGGCCTGTTAAATCGGAGATGGTTATGTCGCGCAGAGTGAAGTTCTGGTAGATCATGAGTTGTTAAGTCGTTAGACTTAGGTCGGAGGGGAGTCTTAGGTCGTAGGTCGGAGACGACCTAATACCGAGTTACGACTTAAGAGATTTTCTGCCTATAAATAGAAAGGGGTTGGCTTCATTTTTGGGATCCGGATTTCGAAGCGACGAAGTGCTGCCATTTTGAGAGCTCGACTTCTACACTTCTTCACTTCTTTTCTCCACTCTAATCTAGTGATTCCATCCATCCAAGTTGAAGATCAAATTGAAGATTCAAGAGCTTAGATTGAAGATCTTCATCCGTCGAAGTGTGATTTCTTCGTTCGAAGCGGATTCGTGATAGATCGAGCTTGATCCTTCGCTGTCCAGATCTGAAGCATGTAGATTTGGGGTTGTTTAGGTGATTTGGTGAGTGGTGATTATCTCTCACACGGATCCAAAGGAGTATATCGGATTGTTGGCTCGATTTGGTGTTAAAATAGTGATTTCCATGCATTTTCTTCATCCTAAGTGTAGATCCATATAGATCCATTGTTCATGATGATTTAACAACCATTTTACTAAGTGTTAGCCTATACAAGTTCATTCATCAAGATTGTAGAGATATTGTTCATGTTTTCATGCTTGTTAGACTTTCAACTCTTTAATTATGAAATTGCCATTATTGTGATAATTGTCTACTTAGATCATATTTGAATGCTTGATTGTTTGGATTAATGTTTGACTTGGTTGATTGCTATGAATTAGATGATTGATGATTTGATTTAGACCAAAGATGATTCAAAGGCTAAGGGAAAGGCTCTTGAATTGGGAAAGCTACTTGTGGCATATGTAGCGGGATGATGAAGCTCTTATGCATAGATCTGATGATGTGATGTTGAGATGAGGCTTTGCGAGGATGTGATGAAGTGAGGCATCATGTGATGAAGACTTGGTTTAATCCAGACGGGATCATCCCAAGCATGTTGATAGCTCGGTGAAATGGTTCGAGTTGGGGATAATGGATGGTTATGGAAATGGTCGTCAAGGAGGATGACTAGGAGGCTTGGATCTCATCGTTGTTGAAGGTTCTAGCATGCTCTAAGCAAGAGTACGTTTGGGCAGATTCGATAGTCCCAACGACCAACTGTTGATGGTCGAGTACTCTGGGCAGATTCGATAGTCCTAGGCACGGGTCACGATGACGTGCGGGAGTTATGTCTAGAACCGGGGTTACCATTAGCCCTTGACGGACGGCTGAAAGAATGTGTCGGTCATTCAATTAACGGTGAAATCGAAGCAGTGATAACAGTGATAGCCAGAGTCATGGATGTTTGGTTGTATCGTCATTCGATCTCAAGAGCGGTATTTTCTGGGTGCTTATCTGATCTTGGTTTAGGCCTTGGGGGTTTGTACTTGGAAAACATCGCCCTTGACTCGAGTGATAATTGCTTTACTTTAAATTGTATGCTCTGCTATGTTTGCTTCTGCTTAGTGTGTGTCTGGGGGCTATCACTGTAGAATGAGGTTGGAGTGGGAGGGTTGTATTCCTATTCCTTTTCCTTTATGCTCTTTTGGTAGGTTGTTAGTTAATTTACTGCTCACTAAGACTGTTGTCTGACTCAAGGCTTTATGTTTTAATTCTTATTGCCTTGGGCTGTTCGTCCATTTTGGGACAGGCAGACTAGGTAGCAGGTGACAGGTGCTGTTCTAGCTTTTCACGGTGCTGATATCGAAGACGAGCTGGAGTATTGCATATTGTTTCTTTCTTACTATATGTACTAGATGTTCCGCTGCTTTGTATTCTATGAGTGTTATGTAGTGAGGCTTGTTGTATTGACTATTCTGATGCTTGTATTCAACTATTATGAAGTTTTATATGATGACATTCTATTCTGTGAAGCTTATCTATATATATATTCTATTGTATTTTGTCTATGCGCTGTGAGTAATACGATAGATTCTGTTGTTTTAATTTACCCTGACAATCGTCCATGGCTGCCTGGCACACTTTGCAGCGCACTATCTCTAGGTTTAAGTGCAGGGGTCATGGGCGGTCGTCACAGGTAATCATAGCCTCAAGCCTCATCAACCGGGAATGACTGAAAATCAAGGGAGATGCAGCAAGGCTAAGTGGGTCGCACCTATTAGGGTATGTGGTCACCTTTCTAGATATCCTACATCTACATATTTATGGATTAGTTGTGCATGAGATAACGATAAAAAGGGTTGCAAAGCAACCGGGGTGATGGCATATTCGATACTATATAGTAAGGGGTAGGCCGGTCTTGTGTTGGCAGGGATCGGTAGCTTCGATCTCGGTACATTTTCTAGACGTGTACCATATAGGTGGTACCCCAGTGCCTAGTCATTTTATGGAATCCATTCTCCAATAAGCGTCAAACGGTTTTGATTGTGCTTAATTATGTTGAAATGTGAGATTCAAGCATTTCAGCTATTTTCATATTTTACTTTGACCTCTAGACATTATTATAATATCACTGGATTTTTATATAAAAGTGTTTTGGTTATCGTAAGGTAAATACCCGTCCGTGTTTATGTGCGTTGTGGTCTTACGAGATACCTTTGATTTTAAAGGATTTTAAAAGTTATAATAAATAAAATTCCTTGTGATTTAAGTTCTCATACTGGTTTTACCAGACTGACCCGGGCGTGGTTTTTCCTAAATGCTCGGGTCAGACCGAGCATATTTCCAGGTTTACTTGGATATTTGGAGCTTCAGTAGAGGAGCTAGAGGCCCAGAGACATATTCACGTAGATGATTATATTTCCATTGCTTATATGGTTGTGTTTATCAACAATTTTGAGGATAGGTTGTTATAATTGTCTATGCTGAATAGGTTAGTATACTCTGATTGATGTCCGTACATATATAAATTACAGTTTTGTTTTTGTGTAAAGATTTGTTATATAATATAGATTATTCTTTCCGCTGTGTGATTCTGTGTTGTATAATTTCTTCTTATCTTCTTTCTTCTTTCATCCCTAATTATCTGCTTTCCCATTTAATTTGGGCTAGACATGTGTGGTATTTTGCCAGCTTAAACTGTATGGAAAAGTGGGTCGTTACAGGGGGGAGAATGTAACGACCCGGAATTTCACTGCTTTGGTTTGCGAATATTTAATTAATTTTAATAATCAAATAAATGGTTTTATAATGAAAATAAAACTCTTTTTAATAATAAATAATAATGGTGAAATAGTTTTTAAAATTTGTTTATAAAAATATATAGTTCGATGAAAAACAGAAAATGTGACTAGAAACCGTTTTCCGAATTTTGGACGTTTCATCGTATAAAAGTTGTTTGAAATATTGTGTACACATTTGCACATATATTTAAATATTGACAATATTATAAACATAGATTAGTAATTTAATTAGGGTTAAGTGTGATTAATTAATTTAAGAAAATGATGATGTGGCACTATGGCAACTATAATAATAATAAAAAAAGAGAATGTCACATCATTAGGAGACATAAGTACATTAGAGTACTTATGCATGTTGACTTTGATTTGATGGGAGGTTGACTAGGTATGGGCTGAAATGGGTGAGGTAGAGGAGAGGGTGTGACATGACATACATGTGTGGAGGGTAGAGTACATGAGGGTAAAAAGATAATTTGCTATTTCTATTCCATATAAAACTAATTTTTCACCTTTCTTTTTATTTTCATTTTATCTTCTCTTATCTTCCTTAAAGCTTCATGAAACCTTTTAATGGCTTCCAAAATAACTTTTCATGTTTTAAGATTTCAAAAATTAACTTTTAAATGTTTTAAAAACTTGTTTAAAGGTACCTTCTTTTCCATTTAAATTTCTTCCATTTTACCCGAAATGTTTTCGGCAATAACTTCTTACAAAAACTCCAAAATCATATTTTCATTTTTTCAAACTATGTATATTTTCCATGGTTATAACTTTGTAGTCTATCACTTTTTCTGATTTCGAGCTTAGATGCTCCAAAAATTCATTTTTTTGCAAGAATGTTTTTGAACCTAGATTTTAATGTCAAAAAATATCCCTCACTGTTTAGCAATAACTTCCTCAAAATTTAATAATTTTGAGTAATTCTTTTTTTTAAAATGATAGAGGAAAGAATAATATAGAACTTTCCTTTTGACTACTTTTCCAAAATCCAAGAGGAAAGGGTCCAAAAGTCGAGTGCAAAATGTCCCATTTTTGAGAAGAATTTATGGTTTTCCGAGCTTCACGAATTTCAAAGTGTATCAAGTTTTCAAAGGATTTCCGTTGAGTTTGACTCACATTTTATTTTATTATATCCTATTAATGATGTTAAAATCGTTTATTGATTGTTTGAATGTTTGTTAAAATTGTTTGATTGCTTGTTTGGTTGAATTTCCGTTTGGAAAATGGATGACATATTAATTTGATCGTTATAAACCCATATGATTATCTATATATTATCAGTAACCCTTGTTTTGCAGGGAAAATTTGTAGAGAGACCCAAAAGGCGTTTCTCGACCATAAATTATTTATTTACATCATTATATTGTAATATTGATGATTTATTGAAATTAATTACTGATATTCCCTTTTATAGTTTAAATGTCGTTATAGCGATTTTCGCTATATCGTCATTTATTAAATTTCAACCCAAGTACCCTATCATAGGAACTTGAGCTTGTATTTTTGCTAAAAATAATATTGAAAAATTATTAATCATTTTGGTTAATAACAGTTCAAATTAATTAATTTTTAAATTAATTAATTTGAGATTAATTAACCAATTTAATAAATGGTGATTAAAAATTGGTTTATCTTTAGGTTTTATTCATCATTTTTGCTAATGATGTTTATACTTAATTAATCGTTTTAACTAATGATTATTTGAGTTTAATTAATTCTTTTAATTAAGGATAATGGAGTTTAATTAATTTATAGAACTCAATTAATTATTTTAATTAATGATAATGAGATTAAACTAATTATTTCAATTAAGGATGCTTGAAATTAATAATTATTTAATAATATTTAAAAGTAATTAACCATTTTAAATAATGATAATTGAATTTTATTAATCATTTTAATTAATGATTTTTTTAAATTTAATTAATTGTTTTAACTAACGATTTTTGAAATTTAGTTAAATCATTTTAATTAATGATGTTTTATAATTAAATAAATCATTTTAACAAATGATGTTTTAATTAATCGGTTTGACTAATGAAGTTTGAATTTAATTAATCCGATTAATTTATGATTATTTTGAACCTAATTAATTGTTTTAATCAATGGAATTTAGAATTACTTATCATCTTAATTAATGATGTTTGAGATTAATTATTCATTTAATTAATGACTATTTGAATTTAATAAATATTTTTAATTAATTGATTTAATAAAGGTACTTAAAGTAAATTAACTAATATAATAAAAATTGCTTTAATAAACTGATTTAAAGTTAACAAACTGATTTAATGAAGATTTTAAAGTTAATTTACCATTGTTATAAAAGTATTTGGAAATAATTATCTATTTTATTATGGATAATGGATTTATTTATTTAAAAGAGATTTTAAACATGATTTATTATCAATAGGGATAATTGATATTGTTTTAAAGTTATAAAAAGGAATTGGAACTCGATTTTTGAGATTTTAAGTTGGATAACCTTCTAGGTGTTCGGTCTGATGTTGGTTTAGGCCTTCGGGGTCGTGCACTTGGAAAGTTATTCTCTCAATGTTTTAACAATCAGGAATTAATTATAAAAGTGTTTTACCAATATGGAAATCAAGCAAAAGTTCAGTTCATTTTTAAAAGTAAAAGTTCAATTCGTTTATGGGAATAAATTATTTCCGTAAAACGAATCACTTACATGGAAACGATTTACTTGTATAATTAGCACTAAACATAGAAGAAGTAAACTTGTCCCTATTTCAAAAGTTAATAGTGATTATTGGACATGACTTTGAGGTAACACTACCTTGACTTGTCCGGTATTACTGTTAACCAAGAAAAGGTACAAGTTGTAGGATCGTTTTTACCCTAAAGGGGGGGGGGTTGAATAGGGTCTACCACTAAAAATTAATGCGGAAGTAGAAAAACAAAAATAATGCAGTAAAGATCACACACAGTTTTATCCAGCTTCGGCAAAAATTTGCCTACGTACTGCCCCCAAGGTTTCTACTAGAAATTAAGTAATCAGACGCTTGCAAAAACACGTAAACTTGTGACACCCACTAACTTGATTAACCTAACTCTAAGCTCAAAACCCTGCCACAACTCAGTCACTGAGTTGCGAATTCTCGAACTATAGAACTGTAGTTCATACTAGTTACACTAGAGTTTTTAAATTTAAAAACAAAGGTACAAAATAATAAAAAGGAAACCCTAAATAAAAACTTAGCCCTCAATAATTTTTATCTCAAATAATTACGACCCAAACAAAAATAAAAATAGCCTGTTTAAAATTAATCTCCTTTAATCCTTCAGCCCGTATTTCATTTCATTCAAGTCGTTCTTCACATTGTTCTGATTTAGGGTTTCTGAAAATTGAAGCCACCGATTCAATTGCTCTGTCGATCGAAGAAGAATTGTCGCCTTAAAGCTTTGTCAATCGCTTCTTGCTCGATTCCTTTCGGTTGCTTCGTCGTCGAGTTGGTTGATTTGAAAATTGGTACGTGATTTTTACTTTATTTTCTTTGTTGATTTGCTTGAACTCGAACGATGATTTTTTCCGATGATGAATTGGGTTAATTTATAAGGATCGAAACCCTATTATTTCGTTCATATATTTTGGTTTGAATTCTTCAATTTCTTTGTTTGGCCATTCGATTTTCAATTGAATGATAGTGATGAATTCTGACTTGTTCATTGTATACATGGTACTCCATATATTTCTAATGAATTCGAATTTGCTTGAATTGATTTGAATATTCTATTCTTTTCTCCTACGACTTGTTCATCAGTTGCTTACAGTTTGGCATTTGAATTTAAGATGAACTTGATTTGCTGAAGTCTAACTTGTTCATCATTTTACCCACTGTGACTTTTTTTTTCTACTCCTACTGATAATTTTCGATTTTTTTGAACACTTCAACAGTGTTTTGTTTGACCATTTCTTCTTGAACCATGACCCATGGCTTCATTGTCTTGTACTAGAAATCTAAACATGTTGCATTGTGATTTTGTGCTAGTTGTTGTGTCCACTCGAGTGCTTGCATTCATGTGTGTGTGATTCTCTAGTATCAATTTTGATTGTCTCGTATGTTGGTTGGACCCGAGTGCTTTGACTTTTCCGTTCTTGCTTGAGTGTAGCTTGATGCTCTTACTTGATTGCGTTGCATTGACAATTGTTGTGTTTGGTGCACTTCATACCTGAACTGATCTATGTGTATGTATATATATGCATATATGCATACATGTGAATATGTGAGTGTAGTGATCATTGCTGCATGCTCATGTTGCCTTTAAAATTTTTAAAGTTTGGTTGCATGTTGATTTGAGTCTTCATATGTACATTTGAGCTGCTGTCTTGGTTGAGGCTTCATTTGCATGCTCCAATGTTTCTTGGGTTGATTTGCTGCATGCACCACTTTGTACATATTCATTACATGTTGATATTTTCTCTGTTCTTGGCCCTTGTGCCATATGCATTGTCATTTGTGTTCATTGTGCCTTTGTACATTTTTTGGTCTGGTTCCATATGAATGAAGTCTTCATGGTCTGTGTTGCATCCCTTGTGTTCACAACTGCTTCGAGTTAAACTGCCCCTGTGCGTGTGCATACTTCTTTTTGTTGCACTTGGTTGGTCTGCACTGTGCTTGTTAGACTTACTTGCTTGATTGCTATTCTTGTTTTGTAGTGCTTGTTGCTGGGTTGAGTATGTTTGTGTGTCACCATGTATATACTTACATACATATATGTATGTATATATGTGTGTGATTGTTGTGCCTATGCTCTGTCCACTTCGAGTGCTTGCTTCCTGACTTTGTTGTATGCTTTGATTTTCATGTGTACATTTTGTTGAGCTGGAGTCATGTTGGTTGTTTTTGCATTTGCACTTGAGTTGAATCCAGTCTAGGCTTGGGTTTGACCTTGTGCTCACCTGTCCCTACAATTTTAACAAGCAAGTGTATATTGGCGTGCACGACCTTGTGGCATGTACAGTGATTCACTGTGCATGTCACAAGTTGTTCGCGTAAGATGAATTAAAATAATGATGACGAACAACCCAAATAACCGAGGCAAACAATATTTTCAAAACACACTTCATTGTGCACTGTAAAATATTTATTTTTCAATTTTACAGTTGTGATAGGGGTGATGTCGGCATAAAAACCATATAGTTGTGTCCATTTTTGGTATATTTATGATAGGAATTTAAATACTTACTAACCATGCATAACCATTAGGACTTTTAAACGAGATTAATAGTATTCCCTATTTTATTAAAAAATGAATTCCAAGAATCTTCTAATCACGCATAACCGTGAGGACTTTTAAATGGAGTTAGAATCAACTCGCCTATTTTATCCAATTTTGATATGTGTTCCATATATGCATAACCATGAGGACTTTTAAAAGAGCATGAAAGCACATAATCAAAGATTCCAAGTAGTTCACCCATGCATAACCGTAAGGACTTTTAAATGAGAGTGAGTACTTTTGAATGATTTTATTGCTTATTAATTAAAAAATGAATAATTTCCTATTTAAATACCACATTTTGACATACTATATTGGATTTTGATAACTGATTGTCATAGAAATATGATAGAACTAGAGATGGTCATGGAATTTTTACCAACCAAAGTTATTACAAATTTTGTTTAAATTTTTAAAGAAATTTTCTAAATATACTCTCTCAAGACATAATGTATGATCAAGATCATCACTTTTTTTAGTCACTATTTATCTTTTCGATAATCAATAGGGAGTCAGATTAGTTAACATAGGCATTTGAGATCAAATAAAAAAAAATCACATTTCTAAAATGCCTAAACTGAGACGTAGTCGACAAAAACTATTTTCTAGAAGAGGTTTTGTAAAAATGTCTGCCAATTGAGAATCAGTTGAAATGAAGTTTATGCAGATATTTTCTTTGGAAATATGATCACTAATGAAATGATGTCTAACATCTATATGCTTAGTGCGAGAATGATGTACAGGATTATTTGTGAGATCAATTGCACTTTTGCTATCACACATAAGTGGAACTCGTTTAAAATTTAGACCATAGTCTTGCAACGTTTGTATCATCCATAAGATTTGAGCAGAGCAACCGCTTAGAGCAATATACTCTGCCTCCGTGGTAGATAATGTAATACAATTCTGTTTTTGACTTGACCATGCAACTAACGAATATCTTAACATAAAACACGTTCCACTAGTACTTTTTCTATCAACTAGACTTCGAGCATAGTCCGCATCTGAATACCCTTTTAACTCAAAGTCATCATTAGTTGGATACCATAGACCAAAACGTGAGGTGTGCAACATATACCTTATAATCCTTTTTATAGCTTTTAAATGAGATTCTTTTGGATTTGATTGAAACCATGCACATAAACAAACAGAGAACATAATGTCTGGTCTAGAAGTAGTAAGATAAAGAAGTGATCCAGTCATTCCTCGATATTTCTTTTGATCAACTACTTTACCTTTTTCATCCTTGTCAAGTTTAATTGTTGTGCTCATGGGAGTTTTTGCAGATTTAGCATCTTTCAATCCAAATTTGTTGACAAGCTCTCTGATATATTTTGTTTGAGAGATGAACGTACCTTTTTTGCTTTGTTTGGTTTGAAATCCTAAAAAGAATTTCAACTCTCCTACCAAGCTCATTTCAAACTTTTCCTGCATGACTTTTTCAAATTTCTCATACAAAAGGTTGTTAGTGGAACCATAAATAATGTCATCAACATATATTTGAATAATCAAAAGATCATCATTTTCATGCAATAGAAATAATATGGTATCTACACAGCCCTTTTGAACCCATTTTCAAGGAGATAAGTGCTAAGACATTCATACCAAGCCTTAGGGGCTTGTTTTAATCTATATAGTGCTTTCTTAAGTTTATATACATGGTTAGGGTATTCTAGACTTTCAAATCCTTCAGGTTGTTCAACGAGTACATCCTCTTTCAAAATTCCATTAAGAAAAGCACTTTTAATATCCATTTGTCTTAGTTTAAATCCTTTATAACAAGCAAAAGCTAACAAGATTCTAATGGATTCTAGTCTTGCTACTGATGCAAAAGTTTCATCAAAATCAATTCTTTCAATTTGATTATAACCTTTAGCAACTAACCTAGATTTTTTCCTAATCACATTTCCAGATTCATCAAATTTATTTTTAAAAATCCATTTGGTTCCTACAACTGGATAATCATTAGGTCTAGGTGCTAGAATCCAAACATCATTTCGTTCAAATTGATTTAGCACTTCTTGCATAGCCATAAACCAACTCTCATAATTGAGAGCTGTATCTATGTCTTTAGGTTCAATTTCTGAAATAAATCCACTGTATAGACACAAATCACATAAATTTCTAAAAGAGGAACGAGTTAGAATACCTGCGGTAGGATTACCTATTACCAATTCTGGAGGATGATATGCTTTGAACTTCAATCTCTCTAGTTCCAGATTTCTTTGGACTTCTTTCACGATTGCAGTTTCTTTTGGATTTTCACTTTCATCCTTTTCGTTCTCCTCTTCGACATTGCTTTTGATTGTTTCCTTGCTTTGATCATCAATGCCTTCATCAAATTTCATATTGATTGACTCCACGATTGTTCTCGTCCTTTTGTTGTATACTCTATAAGCTTTGCTTTTGGAAGAGTATCCCATGAACATGCCTTCGTCAGCTTTTGGCTCAAATTTTCTCAGTTGATCACCTGTATTGAGAATAAAACACGGACAACCAAATTTTTTGAAATATGCAATGTTTGGCTTTTTTTTTGAACCATAGTTCATATGGGGTTTTCTTAAGAATCGGCCTAATCATGACTCTATTCATTACATAACAAGCTGTATTTACTGCCTCTGCCCAAAAGAACAAGGGCAGTTTATACTCATTTATCATAGATCTTGCCAACTCTTGTAAGGATCGATTTTTTCTCTTGACTACTCCAATTTGTTGTGGAGTACGTGGGGCAGAGAATTCATGTTTAAATCCATTTTCATCACAAAAATTTTTAAATTCATAATTTTCAAATTCTCCACCATGATCACTTCTTAGCAAAATAATAGAAAATCCTTTTTCATTTTGAACTAATTTTATGAATTTACTGAAGTATGAGAAAGTTTCTGAATTTTTAGCTAAGAAGTATACCTACGTGTATCTAGAGTAACCATCAACCAATACAAAACAATATCTCTTACCACCTAAACTTGCAATATCGTTAGGTCCAAACAGATCCATATGAACTAGTTCAAGGCTCTAGAAGTACTTACAGTGTTCTTGGCATGAAAAGATGATTTTTTATGTTTTCCCATAGTACATGCTTTACATAGAGTTTCTGTTTTGAAATCATGAGATGGTAAACCTCTTACTAACTCTTTTCATTTTAATTTGTTTAACAGATTCATGCTAGCATGTCCTAATCGTTTATGCAATAAGTTTACTTCTTCATCCTTAGCTACCAAACATTTTGAAAGAGTGAGATCATCAAAAGATAAAGAGTATATATTACCTTTCCTCTTACCTGAAAATAATGTTTCTTTTGATGATTGGTCGATAATTTTGCACAAATCAGAATCAAAAACAACATTCATTCCCTTATCACATAACTGGCTAATTGAAATCAGATTATAGTGCAGATTTTCAACGTATAATACATCGTTTAAGGTAAATGTACTGTTACCTACTTTACCTTTACCGATAATTTTACATTTATCTTTGTTGCCCATTGTGACTCTACCATCTTTGTACTTCTCTAGGCTAAGGAACTTTGATTTGTCGCCCGTCATGTGCCTGGAACAGCCAGAATCCAGGTACCACTCTTGTTGTTCCTTAGCCTGCCAACACACCAACACGAGAGAAGAGTTTAGTGACCTATTTGTTTTCATAGGTCCATGATTGTTAGTGACAAAAAATTTGAAAAATAAGTAGAACCAAGACAGTCTATGTTTGTTCCTTTTGGCATCAAAATTTGTTTGATTTTAAGGTATTTTACATCCGTGCCTTTAGGAACCCAAATTGGTATGGTTTTCGTGTGTTTGGGTCAATACCAGCAATTGTTGTGATTGTGTCCAATTTTTCCACAAATTGTGCACTTGGAATTGACATGATTAACTTCACTTCTACCTTTTTCAGATTGAGTATACCCAAGTCCTTGTCTAATAGTATTAACAGTTTGTTTCCCTAATAGCATATTTAGTGATCTTTCTCCTTTGGAGAATTTTCCTAAAGTTGTAGACAATTGTTGGACTTGTGACTTAAGAGATTCATATCATTCAATAATAAAGTGCACTTTTTAATAGAATTTTCTCTCTTGTATTTTCACTTTCTTTCAAAATCAGAATTTCGTTTTCAAACGATTTAATTTTAGTTTCTGGTTTTTTTATTTCCTCTTCAAATGATGGACACTTATCACACTTAGGGCTCTTATTTCTATAGTTTTGAACCAATTTATCAAGCTGTTTATTTAGTTCTATCAAACTATCTTTTTTTGATTCAATTTTAGTGTACTTTTCCCTAAGTATTTCAAAACAGCCATTTACTTCATGAAAATATATAAGTAATTGTGAGTGAGTAAGTTTTGATACCTCGCTGGGCTCATCATCATCGCTGTCACTTGTTTCTCCTAAAGACATCGATTTGCTCTTTCACTCTCACTGCCAGTGCTTTTATCATCATCTTCATCACCTTCATACCAAGTTGCTGCAAAACTTCACCTTTTCGGTTTCTTTCCTTAACTGATTCAATTTTGAGGACAATTTGGCTTGATATGACTAGGTTTATTGCACTTGTGACAAATGATCTCCTGCTTTTCTAAGTTGTCTAGAACTTTGACGATTCTGCTCTTCAGTTGTTGATTTAGGGCATGATTTCCATATTTGTGGTTCCACCTTTTGAATCTCTTTATTATCAGTGCCAGTTCAGCTGCTCCTTCATCATCACCATCATCATCTTCACTTTCCATCATTCCTTTAAGAGCTATTGGTTTCTTTTGCATATCTCCTCCTTCACATTCTTCCTTGAATTTGATTTCCAGCTCATAAGTAGTGAGGTTTCCGATGAGTTCTTCAACTTTAACATGTTTCTGATCCTTTGACTCTTGGATGGCAGTCACCTTTGCTTCAAAATTTCTTGGAAGAATTTTGGGAATCTATCGGACTATTTCCAGTTTTTTGTATAGTCTTCCTAGGGATTTTGATTTGTATACAAGATTAGAAAGTCGCCAATACATTTCTTTAACACTTTTATCCTTTGCCATTGTGAAGTTCTCGTACTCACTACTAAGCATGGCAAGATTAGATTCTTTAACCTGGGAGGTTCCTTCATGAGTCACTTCAAGTGTGTGCCAGATTTCCTACGAAGTTAGAAAATGTGAGACTCGGTTAAATTCAATTTGATCTAATGAGAAAATAATAGAATTCATAGCTTTAGCATTAGAAGTTTGCAGTTTATTTTCAAGATCTGTCCATTGATCCGTAGGTTTATCAACTTCTTGATTATCTACCATTACTGTTGGTGTGCTATATCCCGTTTCAACAATATTTCTTGCATCTATGGTTTTTAGAAAAATTTCATTCTAGTTTTCCAATATGCATATTCACCATTGAACATGGGTGGTCTAGCTATGGACCGAGCTTCAGCAAAAGCATTATTAAAAGAAGCCATTAAAAGAAAAACAATCAAATTTTTAACAGAAAATGGTTTTTGTTCCTAGCTCTGATACCACTTGTAGGATCGTTTTTACCCTAGAAGAGGGGGGAGGGGGAGAATAGGGTCTACTACTAAAAAATAATGCGGAAGTAAAAAAACAAAAAGTGATGTAGTAAAGATCACACACAGTTTTACCCAGCTTCGAAAAAAATTTGCCTATGTGCTGCCTATAAGGTTTCTACTAGAAACTAAGTAATCAGACGCTTACAAAAACACGTAAACTGCGACACCCGCTTACTTGATTAATCTAACTCTAAGCTCAAAACCCTACCACAACTCAGCCATTGAGTTGCGAATTCTCGAACTACAGAACCGTAGTTCATACCTAGTTACACTAGAGTTTTATAATTTAAAAACGAAGGTACAAAGTAATAAAAGGAAACCCTAAATAAAAACTTAGCCCTCAATAATTTTTATCTCAAATAATTGTGACCCAAACAAAAATAAAAAAAGCCTGTTTAAAATTAATCTCCTTTATTCCTTCAGCCCGTATTTCATTTCATTCAATCCATTCTTCACTTTGATCTGATTTAGGGTTTCTGAAAATTGAAGCCCCAGATTCAATTGCTCTGTCGATTGAAGAAGAATTGTCTCTTTGAAGCTTTGTCATCGCTGCTTGCTCGATTCCTTTCGGTTGCTTCGTCGTCGAGTAGGATGATTTGAAAATTGGTACGTGAATTTTACTTTATTTTCTCTGTTGATTTGCTTGAACTCAAACGATGATTTTTGCCGATGTTGAATTGGGTTAATTTATAGGGATCGAAATCCTATTATTTCATTCATATATTTTGGTTTTAATTCTTTAATTTCTTTACTCAGCCATTCGATTTTCGATTGAATGATTGTGATGAATTCTGACTTGTTCATTGTATACATGGTACTCCGTATATTTCTGATGAATTCGAATTTGCTTGAATTGATTTGAATCGTTCCATTCTTTTCACCTACGACTTGTTCAACGGTTGCTTACAGTTTGGAATTTGAATTTGAGATGAACTTGACTTGCTGAAGTCTAACTTGTTCATCATGTTACACTCTGTGACTTTTTTTCTACTGCTACTGATAATTTTCAATTTTTTTTGAACACTTCAACACTGTTTTGTTTGACCATTTCATTTTGAACCATGACCCACGGCTTCATTGTCTTGTACTAGAAATCTAAACATGTTGCATTGTGATTTTGTGCTAGTTGTTGTGTCCACCCGATTGCTTGCATTCATGTGTGTGTGATTCTTTGGCATCAATTTTGGTTGTCTTATATGTTGGTTGGACCTGAGTGCTTTGACTGGTCTGTTCTTGCCTGAGTATAGCTTGATTCTCTTACTTGATTACTTTGCACTAACAATTGCTGTGTTTGGTGCACTTCATACCTGAACTGATCTATGTGCATGTATATATATGCATATATGCATACATGTGAATATGTGAGTGTACTGATCATTGCTGAATGCTCATGTTGCCTTTGAAATTTTTAGGTCTGGTTTCATGTTGATTTGTGTCTTCATGTGTACATTTGAGCTGCTGTCTTGGTTAAGGCTTCACTTACATGCTCCAATGTTTGCTAGGTTGATTTGCTGCATGCACCACTTTGTACATATGCATTACATGTTGATATTTTCTCTGTTCTTGGCCCTTGTGCCATATGCATTGTCATTTGTTTCATTGTGCCTTTGTACATTTTGTGGTCTTGTTCCATATGAATGAAGACTTCGTGGTCTGTGTTGCATCCCTTGTGTTCACAACTGCTTCGAGTTATACTGCCCATGTGCATGTGCATACTTACTGTTTGTTGCACTTGGTTGGTCTGCACTGTGCTTGTTAGACTTACTAGCTAGATTGTTATTTTTGTTTTGTAGTGCTTATTTCTGGGTTGAGTATGTTTGTGTGTCACCATGTATATACATACATACATATATGTATGTGTATATGTGTGTGATTGTTGTGCCTATGCTCTATCCACTTCGAGTGCTTGCTTCCTGACTTTGCTGTATGCTTTGATTTTCGTGTGTACATTTTGTTGAGCTGTAGTCATGTTGGTTGTTTTTACATTTGCACTTGAGTTGAATCCAGTCTAGGCTTGGGTTTGACCTTGTGCTCACCTGTCCCTGCAATTTTAACAAGCAAGTGTATATTGACGTGCACGACCTTGTGGCATGTACAGTGATTCACTGTGCATGTCACAAGTTGTTCGCATAAGATGAATTAAAAAAATGATGACGAACAACCCAAATAACTGAAGCAAACAATAATTTAAAAACACACACTTCATTGTGCACTGCAAAATATTTCTTTTCCAATTTTACCGCGTCAGTGTTTATTTTGCATATAGTTCAAATGCTGGACACAGGCTAGAACATAGTTGAAGATCAAATACGAGTGATGAGTGAATATGTAGTGAGGTGAAATATGTATGTAAAACTATAAAGTGAAAATTGTGTTGTAATAGAAGTTGTATTGTAATTGAGAATATGTAAATGTAGTGAGAGCTCAAATTTATACTATTTGAATTTGTAATAAAATATTTGTTTGAATATAATATTTGTTTAAATAAGAATCCCAAGTTATTTATGTTATTCAACAAATATTTATTTAATTATGTGGAAAAATAAAATAGTACAATAATAAAACAATTAAACGAATATATATATATATATATGTTTATTATCATCAAACAAAAATCATAGGCTATTGTATTCTACACAAGTTTGAATTCAATGAGTGGTGATAGGTATACAAGACTTAATTTCCATATACGATCATTTTATATCCTCGATTGTTGGTATCTCAGCTATCAGTTACTTCAGCTACTTTATGAGTGTCATTCTAAGACGATTTGTTGCTCAATCGAGCTTTGCTATCCTTTGTCGGAAATGAATAAACTAAAAGCGCGAGAGGGGGCTAAGCTATGTGGGGTTGCTCCCGTTAGGGCATTTTCACATCTCATATAGTTTGAATTCGGTTATGCACTTAGATGTGGAAATATCAGATTCTCGATAAGGTCTGGTAGGGTCCGGCTTGGAGGTTCCCGAGAAGTGTCACAGAGTAAATGAGCTTCTCAGGAGTATATTACTAGAGGTATATGAAAGTGCACGTGTAGTACTAAGGATCGTGTAATATGGTATGTTAATGCGGAAACCGGTAATAACAGTAAAGTACAAATTAAAGTAAGCACACCAGGAATTTTTATACTGGTTCGAACTTCCCGTTCTACGTCCAGTCCCAGAATACCCTCTGGATTTAAACTAAACCCCTCACTTAACCCGGAGGAATAGGTATACGACACCTGAGCAGCCGAACAGGAATTTTTCTGCCTCAACAGCCGAAGAGGACTTCAACTTAATACAAATAGTTTGTTGATGAATGTGTTCTGAATAACACTGATTGTCTTTTGATAGTACAACTTTCCTATAATCAAATCCTCAAGAGTATATATGTGTGTGAAGATTTAGAAGGAAGATAATCACGTAGAATCGAAGTATATGAATAAATTCAAGGATTCTAGTGATATTAAATAAGAATAAATGCTTTTATTTGCAAAAATGAATAGAGATTAGATTTCAGAAATATAAACAAGAATCGGTGATTCTAGAAGTGAATTGAATATGTTTATATAGTTGTAGAAGAGTTGTAATCTTTCATGAAGAGTTTTAGTTAACAGTTGTGTCCATACCTCTTGAAATAGAGGACATTCCTCTTCATGAAATGATCGCGTCTCTTCAGAAAACTAGCCGTTTTTCTCTGGTCGGTCGACCGGAAAACCTGGCCGGTCAGCTGACTTTAAAACGTATACAAAATAGAAAGTCACTGTGCACATGATACAGGGTCGGTCGACCGAGGATCCTGGTCGGTCGGCCGACCTGGTGTTATATGCACAGTGAACATAGTTTTTGCTATAAAATGTTTTGTGTGCGTGTGTGACTATTTGAGGAATGATTTTAACATTGTTCTAAGACTCAAATAAAATAAAATATCCATACTAATCTCTGGATTGTAAGATTATCTCCTTTGTAGTGCACGGTATGCACTTATTCTCTTTTTGTCGCTTTCATATAGTATTCTCGTCGTATGATCTCTGAAGCTTGTGTCATGAATCAAAACTCATGAATCAACATTCTCCCCCTTTTTGATTGATGACAATACTTATGTGACGAAGTAATATTGACATATATATTATAGTTCTCCACCTGAATATATGGCGACTTTTCTGCAAAAATTTGTTAGTTTCCATACATTTCTCCCCCTTTGTCATCGACAAAAAGGAATACTTATAACAGATTAAAGTAATGCAAAACATTTAAATATACATGGTACATTCTTGAGCTTAATTAGAAATAATTTAAAGATGTTTGCTTAGAACATAACATAACAATTAATTAAGAAACAAATAAAGTACAAGAAATTCTTGAAAGTAAAAAAATACTACAATTACTCCTCATCATCGTCGGTATCCCACTGTTCTGGATGAAGATTTTCATCGAGAGGAGCCGGTTCCTTACCCCGTCTTTGAGTGGTAGGTGCGGGAGTTGCCGATGTGCTGGAACTTGTGTTCTCGGATGTAGACCAAGAGAAATTTGGTGCTGGTCTTTTTCCAGGAGCAACAAATGAAGCACCGGCTTCAGAAGAGCATGATAAGGCATCCCATAAATTTACGAAGAAGCCTTTGATCTTTTTGAAACGTCCATCAATTTTTCGAAGGCGAGAATCCAAAGCTAGTTGATTTTGGGCCAAAATATCAATGGCAGCCGCTGTGCTAGTATCGGGAGATGGTCTTTGGATAGAGGTCTGACGAGTTATACGTTCTGTAGAATGAGTGGATGGTTGAGGTGTAGAATAGCTGCGACGTAGTTGTTCTCGTGGAATGGTACGCCATTGCTGAAAGGTGGTGATTTGGGATGGTGCATCGGGTAACTTCATTAATTTTATTGTTCGTGAGTCAAAGGTACGAACTTTGGATGTTTCGGATTCCGGAGCATGGGTGACAAAGTTATTAATCAACCGCATTATGTATTCTCCATAATAAATATGGAGCATTTTCCCTTAGTTGAACGTAAGGAATTCATCCATGAGAAGTTGTGTCCAATTTACCCGAATATTTCCACACATAGCATATAACGCCTTGAAGTTTTCGGGATATACTAAGTGGTATGACCCTCCTCTTGGAACAATAGACTTCATCAAGAATCGATGAAAAAGTCATGCTTTAGGTCGAAGAGATGAAGTTTGCCTTAAATCGGTAGCATCATCTTCAAAGAATAGATGACTTAGGCAATCACGAGTTGATGTATTACAGTCTACATCATGTAATGATATTCCACCCGGTCGAGCATTTAAAATATGATTCATTCGATCAATGGAGAGAAAAATCGAAGTGCCACAAACCGATGTCCAAACACAATTTTCAGTGTTTCTCGGTGGATTTACAAGATTGAGATTTGCTAGGAATAGCTTTACCATTATATGATTAATTTTCAAGTTGTTTTTCCTATGGTCAAGAAAAGCATAAAGACCACTTTCAAGTGCGGCATTTTCAACACCGTAGGCGATAAAATCAGGATAACTTACAAAAGACTCCTCAAAGATTTTTGCATCTTGAAGCCTTATCCATCTTTCTAAGGCTTTTTCACTTACTAGCCAAGAAGCAATTTGAGAGTCTACAGGAGTTGAGGAAGATTGGCCAGCAGTAGTCTTAGATCTCTTCTTGGGAGCCATTTTTCTTTGAAGAATTTGAAGAAATTTAGGAAGGTTGTAATGGGGGCTAGGGTTAAAATCTGTTGTGGGAGATTAAAGTGAAGAGGTGAGATAAAAAGGTGAATGGTTGGGTTAAAATATGTAGGCAATTTCAGCAGAAAAAGTTCATTCGGTCGGCTGAAATCCCTGGGTCGGTCGACCGAGTTGAGGTTCAGAATAGTGCTGAAACTTTCGGGAAGATCTTCGGTCGACTGGTGCAGGATATTCGGTTGACCGAGTTAAAGATTGTTCTAATGTCATTTTGGAAACAAGTTCGGCTAACCGAGACAGGTTGTTCGGTCGACCGACTTGTAAGAAATCTGTTTTTAAAAACCTCTCGGGACAGCTTCGGTTGACCGATTCAGATTTTTCGGTCGACCAAGGCATGTGAACAGACTAGTTTATGCTGTCTTTCAAACAAGAATTATAGAAGTATAATTATATTATTACATTATATATATCTATACATCTTATTCAAAATAATAACATATATATAGTAAATTATAGCCATGGTGCATCAGCATCGACGTTCCCATGAATTTGGAGATGGAACGTTTTCTACCGGTGACCATATTGGAGCTATTGGAGATTGAACATGGTTAGAAGGAGATGGAGTTCTGTAAGAAGGTTCAGCAACATCATCCTTCTTAGATGAACAAAATTTCATGGCAATCTTTTCAAGGAAGCTTAAACGTCTTGCCGTGACTTTCTGTTCGTAATAAAGTTCCCTTTGCATATTCATCTGTTGTTGTTGGTAGTGATGAATTTCATCAATCTTTTGTTTGGTTGATGGAGATACTACCATTTCCTTTTTCCCTTTCTTTTTATCAGGTGTATAACCTGTATGGGAGTCTTCCCATGGTTTCCACCTGTGTCGGGGGTCATTATCTGGAGAGGGGAATTCTAAAACACTATTAGGCATTGGAAAAGTAGGTTGGGGACCATTTTCAGTGATGCGATCAGAATAGTCGTCATCCGGGGATGTATAAGAAAGATGAGAATTTTCAGAATTGTAGACGTCATTGTTAGAGGACATTTTTTGTTTCAAGTTTTGTTTTGTAAGTAGATTTTTTGTATCTTATGTTCTATTCAATAAACATATGTATGTATATATAACCATTTATTTCTAAAAAAATAGTGGTTTAAAATCAAATTTTAGTTTTAATCACAGAACTTTTTAAACAAAAAACTGTTTGTAAATGAATGACATACAATGCTTTAGAGTCAAAAATAGTATATTTTGAAACTAAGTTTTAATGGTAAAAATTAGAAACAGAGCTGGAACAAGAAACACCCATAGCTCAAGTGGCTATACTACAACATCTAATATATAAGTCAGAAGTCATGAGTTCGAGTGCCGCTTTGGTCAGAAATAAAATAATTTTTGTTTTTCCATATTTTTGCATATTTTTATTCATAAGTCTTTAAACGACATTATACCTAAATCACGTCTTAGTTTTATAAAAGTATTCTCATTTAGTGGTTTAGTAAAAATGTCAGCTATTTGATTTTCAGTGTTGATAAATTCTAGATTAATTAATCCTTTTTCCAAACAATCACGAAGAAAATGATGTCGAATATCAATGTGTTTTGTTCGTGAGTGATTGACCGGATTTTTAGAAAGATTTATTGCACTGGTATTATCACAATAAATTATTGATTTTTCAAGATGACAATTAAAATCTTGTAATGTCTGTTGCATATATACGACATGTGCACATGCCAAAGCAGCAGATATATATTCTGCTTCACATGTTGATAAAGAAACACAGTTTTGTTTCTTACTAAACCAAGAAACTAAGGAACGTCCAATGAAGTGACACGTTCCGCTCGTACTTTTTCGATCCGTCCGACTTCCTCCAAAATCAGCATCACTATAGGAAACTAATTCGAAAGGACATTCTTTCGGATAAAATAGTCCAAAATCTTTGGTTTTAGTTAGATAGCGAATGATGCGTTTAACTGCTCTCATATGTGATTCCTTGGGATTTGCTTGAAATCGAGCACACAAACAGACACTCATCATAATATCGGGGCGACTCGCTGTTAAATAAAGTAAAGAACCTATCATACTACGATATAACTTTTGATCAACACTTTTGCCATCTTCATCTCTTTCAAGATGAATCGTTGTACTCATAGGAGTTGGTTTGGCAGCAGTGTTTTCAAGACCAAAACGTTTGATTAAATTATAACAATATTTTTCTTGATTAATAAAAATTCCATTTTCAATTTGTTTAATTTGTAATCCAAGAAAATATGACAATTCTCCCATATGAGACATTTCAAATTCATTTGTCATTATAGTTGAAAATTCTTGACATAATTTTTCATTTGTCGAGCCGAAAATAATATCGTCAACATATATTTGAATTATTAAAATATCTTTATTAGTTTTCTTAATAAAAAGTGTTTGATCTACTTTACCGATTTCAAAACCATATTCTAATAAATAACCTTTAAGATGATCATACCAAGCACGTGGTGCTTGTTTTAAACCGTATAACGCCTTTTTCAGTTTATATACATGATCTGGAAATTTTTCATGATTGAACAAAGGTGGTTGTTCAACAAAAACATTTTCTTTTATGAATCCATTTAAAAATGCACTTTTAACATCCATTTGATATAGTTTAAAATTATGAAAACACGCATAAGCTAATAGTATTCGTATTGCTTCAAGTCGGGCGACCGGAGCAAACGTCTCTTCGTAATCAATACCTTCTTCTTGATTATATCCTTGTGCAACTAATCTAGCTTTATTCCTTGTTATATTTCCTAGTTCATCTGCTTTATTTTTGAAAACCCATTTAGTACCGATGACTGATTGGTCACTGGGTCTAGGAACGAGTTCCCAAACTTCGTTTCGTTCGAATTGATTTAATTCTTCTTGCATGGCAAGTATCCAGTAGTCATCAGTTGAAGCTTCTTTTATATTCTTAGGTTCTATGTTAGAAAGAAAAGCTACATGACCAACTTGATTTAATTGATGTCTGGTTTTAACATTCGTATTAACTTCTCCAATTATATTTTGCACAGGATGATCTCTTAAAATTCTAGGTGGAGATTTTATTATATTAGACGTCACGTTTGTATTGGTTTCATGAATATCAAAATTTTCATTTGCATTATTATTTTCATTCTGAGTAGATTCATCATCAGAATCAATAGTAACACTTGGATTTATATTTTTAAAATTTTCGTTGAAAGAAACATGTAAACTTTCTTCAATAATTTGAGTTCGTTTATTATAAATTCGATAAGCCTTGCTTCGTTCCGAATATCCAACGAATATACCTTCATCGGATTTTGGATCGAATTTACCTAGTTGATCTTTAGTATTTAAAATAAAACATTTCGAACCAAAAACTTTTAGATATGAAATATTTGGTTTTCTTCCATTTAGAAGTTCATATGGTGTATTTTTAGTTAATGGACGAATAGAAACGCGATTTAGTACGTAACAAGCAGTGGCTACAGCTTCTGCCCAAAAATGTTTCGATAAAGTTGTTCCATTTAGTAAAGTTCTTGCACATTCTTGTAACGTTCTATTTTTCCTTTCTACAACTCCATTTTGTTGTGGTGTTCTAGGAAAAGAGAAATTATGGTTAATACCTTTCTTGTTACAAAATTATTCAAAAACTTCATTTTCAAATTCGCCTCCATGATCACTTCTTATATTTTTAATCTTCAATGTTTTAATATTTTGAATTCTTTTAACAAAAACTTTAAAATTATCAAAAGTATCACTTTTATTTTTCAAAAAGAAAATCCAAGTATATCTAGAGAAATCGTCTACAATAACAAAAACATATCTATTATGGTTAATAGATTGTACTTGAGTTGGACCAAAAAGATCCATGTGTAAAAGTTCAAGTGGTTGTTCTGTAGATATTACTTTCTTTGATTTAAAAGAAGATTTTGTTAATTTTCCTAATTTACATGCATCACAAAATATGTTAGTTTCGAATTTTATATTGGGTAATCCTTTAACTAATTTATTTTTCGCAAGTTTGTTGATGGTATTAAAATTTATGTGACAAAATCTTTTGTGCCAAAGACAAGAATCGTTTTCTTTAGCTACTAGACACAAATTTGAATTATTATTAACATTCATATTTAGGATATAAATATTTTTATCTCTATTTCCTTCGAAAATGATGTTGTGATTTTTATCAAAAATGTTACATTTATTTTCTGAAAAAGTTATATTAAAACCTTTATCGCATAGTTGACTAATACTTAATAAATTATGTTTTAAATTTTTAACTAATAAAACATCAGTAATGAGAGGTAAATTAGATGTACCGTTGCTATTAACATTGCCTTTGCCGATGATATATCCTTTTGAGTTATCTCCAAAGGTGACTGCTCCTCCATTTGAGTATATAATGTTTGATAACATTTCTTTGTTTCCAGTCATGTGTTTTGAGCAACCGCTATCTAAAATCCATTTTCCTCTCTTCTTATGTGGTACATCGTCTGATGAAGTCATGAAGCATACATTTGCTTGTTCATTATCACTTTCGCTCTCTGATGAGGATGATGAGTCAGTGTCGTCCCAAGTGACTGAAAAAGCTTTTCGTTTGGTTTTGTCCTTCTTGAAATTATTCTTTTTACGATCTGGACAATCTTTCTTCATGTGTCCTTTCTTATGACATTCATAACATTCCATTGTTGAAGATGATGGTTTGCTGCTATTGGAATTGTTGTTGGAATTATTGTTGTTGGAATTATTTTTGTTTCCCTTGAATTTGTTTCTGTTGAATTTCAAAAACTTTTTGAAATTTTTAGCGATCATGGCCATATCTTCATTATCTGAGTCGGAATCATCTTTTTCTGCTTGGAATGCTACATTTTTCTTTTCTTGTGCTCCATTTCGTTTTGCCTGCAAATTTACTTCGTAGGACATTAAATTACCTATCAACTCTTCTGGTTTTAATGTTGACAAATCAGTTGCTTCTTCAATAGCTAGGACTTTTCGTTCCCATTCATCCGTTAAAGAATTCAAGATTTTTGTGACAACATCAAAATCAGTAAACTTTTGTTCTAGTGATAATAAAGCATGATAAATATCCTGAAATCTAGAGTACATGTCATTTATAGATTCATTTGGCCTCATTTTAAAATTTTCAAATTGATGTTTCAACATAGAAATTTTGCTCAATTTAACTTTGTTCGTTCCTTCATGTGAAACTTTAAGAGTTCTCCAAATCTCATAACCGGAAGTGCACATACTAACTCTATTGAATTCATTTCTATCTAATGCACAAAATAAAATATTCATTGCTTTTGCATTTGAAGTAGCATCTAGTTTTTGTGTGTTACTCCAAGTTGAGTATTCTCCAGTAGGAGTTGTATACTCTCTTTGTATAATATTCCAGATATCAAATCCACTTGATTGCATATAGATTCTCATTCTAGTTGACCAATAATTGTAATTTATACCATTGAAAAGTGGAGGTCGTGAAGTTGATTGACCTTCTGTGAAACTAGAATTAGTGTGAGTGTTAACATCGTTAATTTGTGTGGTTGCCATATTACTAAAAGTAAATATCAAATAACTTTGTGATGGTTATAGGATGACCTTGCTCTGATACCAAATGAAAGTGCACGTGTAGTACTAAGGATCGTGTAATATGGTATGTTAATGCGGAAACTGGTAATAACAGTAAAGTACAAATTAAAGTAAGCACACCAGGAATTTTTATACTGGTTCGAACTTCCCGTTCTACGTCCAGTCCCAGAATACCCTCTGGATTTAAACTAAACCCCTCACTTAACCCGGAGGAATAGGTATACGACACCTGAGCAGCCGAACAGGAATTTTTCCGCCTCAACAGCCGAAGAGGACTTCAACTTAATACAAATAGTTTGTTGACGAATGTGTTCTGAATAACACTGATTGTCTTTTGATAGTACAACTTTCCTATAATCAAATCCTCAAGAGTATATATGTGTGTGAAGATTTAGAAGGAAGATAATCACATAGAATCGAAGTATATGAATAAATTCAAGGATTCTAGTGATATTAAATAAGAATAAATGCTTTTATTTGCAAAAATGAATAGAGATTAGATTTCAGAAATATAAACAAGAATCGGTGATTGTAGAAGTGAATTGAATATGTTTATATAGTTGTAGAAGAGTTGTAATCTTTCATGAAGAGTTTTAGTTAACAGTTGTGTCCATACCTCTTGAAATAGAGGACATTCCTCTTCATGAAATGATCGCGTCTCTTTAGAAAACTAGCCGTTTTTCTCTGGTCGGTCGACCGGAAAACCTGGCCGGTCAGCTGACTTTAAAACGTATACAAAACAGAAAGTCACTGTGCACATGATACAGGGTCGGTCGACCGAGGATCCTGGTCGGTCGGCCGACCTGGTGTTATATGCACAGTGAACATAGTTTTTGCTATAAATGTTTTGTGTGCGTGTGTGACTATTTGAGGAATGATTTTAACATTGTTCTAAGACTCAAATAAAATAAAATATCCATACTAATCTCTGGATTGTAAGATTATCTCCTTTGTAGTGCACGGTATGCACTTATTCTCTTTTTGTCGCTTTCATATAGTATTCTCGTCGTATGATCTCTGAAGCTTGTGTCATGAATCAAAACTCATGAATCAACAGTATATTCCAAGTGGGTGCACCTTCCTAGTCATTTGTTGGAAAATTTCCTTTCCTTATTTGATTCGAAAACTCTGAATCTGTTTTAGCTTTAAATTGCCACGAGTAGAGCCAACTCCTCATCATGGCATTTAAGTGTTTATTTAGTCCATACTATCAAGTTGGACTGTTACCTTATTTAGTCTACTCTATCAAGTTGGACTGTTATCTTATTCAGCCCATCGTATCGAGTTTGGACCGTTACCTTATTTAGTCCGCTCTAACAAGTTGGAATGTTTTCCTTGTTTTATCCATTCTGTCCAGTTTGGATTTTACTTGGTTTATTTCCATTCTTTCAAGTCTGGTTTAATACTATTTATGCTCATTCATAATTGGATTTTTTTTCCTGATATTTATTTCTGCTCTTGCCTATATGGATGTTATTCTTGAGAGGTAAAAACCCATTCCGCGTCAGCGGCGTGGTCTCACAGAACTTTTATATGATCTTAATTATTCGAGTTATCTCACGCTGGTATTTCCAGACTAATCTGAGTGTTATTTATTTATAATTCTCAGGTCAGACCGAATATTTTCCCAGTTTGACCATGGTGTTTTGGAGATTGGGGAGGGGAGCTGAAAATTCACCTGTCATAGTATTTTATTTTCCACCGTATTATATAGTATACCTATCGGCATTTGTAGGGTCGGGATTTTATAACTGTCCAGCTGATAAGGTTTGTTTTAACTCTGATATACTGTGTATTTTTGAAGAGACATTTTCTACTGTCTTTGTTATATAATATGTTGTCGATTCCGTTGTGAGATTCTGTTTTTCACCGTTCTCTGTTCTTTTCTTTTTATTTACCCTAACAATCTACGGTTTTGTCGAATGGATGCGCAACATTGGAACATAGTGGTAGTGTTCGTTGTCGACGTTCGATGGTCAAACATGGCGGGTCGTTACAGCCATAGTAAGGTCTCAAATCCATTTAAAACCCAAACAAATTATTTTGCATTTAAATCTAACTGAAACACACATCAATATTGCAACTCAATTAATATATTTAGAATTACTATAAATATATTTAATAATATTTATTCATCAAATCAAAATCAAATTTTATAATTAATATTTCACAAATATTAATTGATTTAATTAATTTATAACAAGAACAAATTAATTAAATCATTTGGTCAAAGGAGAATTCATCATTTTGGTTGTGCGACTCGTTAGGTGTAAATTTGGTCAGCGATAATATCGAACTATTCGAATATTAACATTCATACGTCACTTAGTAGATTGTGTGATATTTTGGCCAAATTTATCACTTATTTGGTTTTGGTACAACCAATTTTACTTTATTAAGTGTTATCCTGCTGTGACTTTTATTTACACCAATTCTCTTCACCAAAACTATATCACTTTAAACTTATGGAATTTCATAATGATTAGAATTCCAATATTATTCATATTCAACTCTATAGTCCAAACACAAAGTCGTTGGTTCAATAATAACAATTATTCTCAACCGAACTACTTTGGCCAGAAACTTTGACTTGAGTTGACCATGATACTAACCACATATAATCGAGGAGACAAAATCCTCTCTTTAATAATGCTTCACTTCCAATACTTCCACTCGACCTAGCTATAGTCACTCAATGGACACCATGCCATGATTTGACTATAGTCAAAGCGGAGCTTTCATATTAAAGATCGATAGTATTCTCAAGCCAAGAGAATTGTGTAAATTAGTCACATCGATATTTTCTATTTGACCTTAGATATATTAACCAATAGAAATCTATCGAGTGAGTCATTTTATAGTTATCCAATAACAGTACTGTAAACCCTAGGTGCCCTTAGCAGTCATGAGTAATACATTGCCTAACATTTGAAGAGCGTTACATACTCTAATCTCAACGGATACATCGATATCCAATCTCGACGCATCATGACTAGGAACATTTAAAATGGTATATCTACTTTCATCATGGTAAATTACTCACTCTTATAACACTTTATAACTACTATCACATGGATTTTCTATTACATATACTTTTAATTAATTAATATAACACGTTATATCAAGTATATAATAGAAAGAAAATAACCTTTATTTCGAACAAAATTGATTATCAAGTTAGATACATTTAACAAATTACATAATTGCCTCTAGCACATACCCCTAACTCTATCAACAACTACATTATATTAACGTAGTTATAACCGTGTTTTCTTAATGTAGTTAAATTCTGCATTAAGATCGAATATAACTGCATTTTCTAAATGCACTTAATTTACGAAGTACAGTAATATTATATAAAATTATCAAATGTAGCCAAAATTAGTGCTACGTCACATAAACATGGTTAAATTAATTAAAAAAATTGTTAATTCATAATTGCATTTTCTTCAAGCATTTAATTTTAACTACATGTTCTTAATGCAGCTAAAAATAACTATATTAAAATTGAATAAAATTATCAAATGCAGCGATTTTTTTTTTTAAATGGGTAAGATTTTATTAAAGGCATTTCAGCCCACGTTTCAGTACAAGGCCCAATACGAAATTTCGTAAGGGTTACATAGTAATGACTCCGACAAGTTAATGTAACTCAAAACTTCCAAAAATACAATACAAAACTCCTTCTTCTTCAACTTCAAATTCATGGCGGGCGCCAATAGCTTGTACCTAGGTTTTCTTCCAATCGAAGCCTCAGATCTGCTTCTTCAGTACATCACATAAATATAGTTATATTATTTCAAAAATATGCTATTAAAATATAATTTAATTTTCTTAAAATATTTAAATACAATTGCATTTCTTAATGTAATTAACTTATAGAGTGCATTAAGTTTAAGTAAAATTATCAAATGCACCAAAATTATTACTACAACAATAAATGCATTTATATTAATTAAAAATGATGTTAAATTATAATGCGTTTTCTTAAAATATATAAATTTAATTGCATTTTCTTATTGCAATTAAATTATAACCGTATTATAATTGAATAAAATTATGAAATGCAAGCCAAAATCATTTCCGAATCATACAAATATAGTTAAATTAATTCAAAATATGATGTTAAAATATAATTGCATTTTATTAAAGCATTTAAATATATTTGCATTTTCTTAATGTAGTTAAACTATAAAGTGCATTAAAAATGAATTAATTTAACAATTACAGTCAAAATTATTACTTCATCACATAAATGCAGTTAAAAAATTTAAATATAATCGTTATTGCATAATTTAAAAAACAAATTTCTTTCAATTAGGTTAAAAGACAAACTACATTATCTTAATGTAGTTAGAAACAACTATTTAAAAGATATGTCAAAGAAAATAAATGTAGTCACATAAATACAGTTAAATAAATGGGTAACACAACTAACTGCCTTACATAAATGCTGTTAAAACTGCTATGAAAAATTATGATTTCAAAGGTTTATTTTCTTTTTTTGGGGCAAGGCAAGCCTGTTTTATAGTGGACCGTTCACTTTATATCAATAATAAGAATAGGTGTGGAGCAAGATGCCCCAACAACTATAACTCACACAACACCACCATTACATTCCCATACAAGAGAAAGCAAAAGGATCATAAATACATATGGCAACAGAATTAGCAGTATACAACAAAGAGCTATGATCGAAAAAGATCAGCTAGTGTAAACTCTACCCTATCATCCAAATCAAAAGGATTCTTGATCTTTGGCTTGCTGGAAGAAACTAGCAGGTCAAGAACACCTATCACATTAGGAACTTTATAAACCACTTGGCTCATGTCTTTTAGAGAAGAGATTTCAATACTTATTTCATGAGAAGAGGAAGTGGAAATAAAAGTTTGAAGCCTGGAAAAAGCTTCAAGTTTTGGAGGCGTAGGAGGGGCAGAATCATCAAGTGGAGTGCTAAGGAGGATGATGAATTAGTCATACTTTTAACTTTCCGTTGATGAGGGCAAGCTTTTTGAATATGGCACTTAGCAAGAAGAGAAGCAAGCTCACCTTCCTTCAGACAGTGACAGCAAAGAGAATTGGTATGACCAAAAGAGTGACAAAAGGAGCATATCGGAGGAGAATATTGATAGTCAATGTCAATTTGACCGAATCTATCCCCAGATAGAGCAATAAAAAGGCGGTAAGGAAAAGGATGGGAATGGGTAATCTCAATAAGGGCCCTAGCATACTCAAGACGATCACGTCATTCTGTGTTCTCATCAAAGCAAACATGCTACCTAATATGACAAGCTAACTAATCAAGACCTTCGAATGACTAAAGAGAAGAAGGATGTTCGATAACTTAGCCCAAACAGGAATGGGCAGAACATTCTCTCTATTAGACTTGACCGAAGGACTCCGTTTGTTAATAACAAATACCTTTCTATCTATGACACATAGATCAGCCTCTAAGACCGATCTCCTTTCATCTAGGTTTGAAAAATGAAAAAGAACATATCCTAATCTTATCTAACTTTCAAAGACCCTTTGATATTCCATTTGTTCCTTAAGAAGTTTCTAACAGTTGTATAACTATGCCCCTCATCTAAGAAAAATCCAACAAGAGTATCCTTCCAAAAAACAACATCCGTGTCCATAACAACTTAAGGAGGAACAAGTAAATCATCACAATTCGCAACAATGTCAAAGCGTTTAGATACGTACCTCACAGCATTGTGGGCCTTGGCTGAGAAAAGGAATTTCCAAGAAGAAGGTGGAGTGCTGGATTTTGTAGTAGGGACAATTACAGGGGCACGTATATGAGAAGCAGTGTTAGTGGCATGGGATCCAAAAGCAAAGGATTTGATTCCAGCAATTTTTACAGAAGCAACAAAGACATGAACACTTTCAGACCCAGGAAAACTTCCTAGACTAGCATTGGCAACAGGGAGCTTGTCACTTTCAGATCTAGGAAAACTTCTAAGACTAACGTTGGAAGCAGGGAGCTTATCAGGCACAACAGGCGGACTATTAGACAAAACACCTGTAATGGGCGCAACACCATCAGAAGGCTTGCAGGCATCGAAGATACGCTGTAGCTTGTCAGGGATAGGAAAATTGTATGGGGAATTAGATTTGGCTACTGGAGAAATCGAATCACAGGAAGACTTGCACTGGGTAGTTAAGCTAGAGAATACACCGACGTCATCTACAATGGGAGGTTGAGGCTTCAATCAAACTTTCACCAGACCTTATGACAGAAGGCGTAGCATCAGAACCTTGAAAAATCATGGCATCATTGAAGGTACTTAGAACTACAAAGGCAAGCCTAAGGGAAAGAAGAACCGACGAACAAGGTGGAAGAACATAGAAGTGAACGGAGGACAGGAAGAAATTAGTAGCAGGAGAGAGAACATAGATTTGGGTTGTCCCAATTTTTAACTTTCATGTTAACCAAAATTTATTTTTAGGTATCAGTATCATTGGAGAGTTTATTGAATTTGTGATTTAATGGTGAAAACAATTCTTAAATGCGATTAATTTACAAAAAATTATCGTATTTTAAAGTGGAATTAAATAAATTAGCGGGTACTGTTATTTGTTAGGTATAATGTTAAAGGAGTTGGGATCTAATTTACAAAAATAACAATGATATGACTCGCTTTACATTTCAAACAAGAAATATGGACCCGAAGTTAATATCCAGTTTCATAAATGGGATTTAAGCGAGTCATCAAGAAGAGTGAAAGATGAAGATTTATTTTCTTTCTTTAATGCTCCTTTGGATTTTCGAATAACGTTTGTAACCTCTCCCCCTCATCATGCATGGCCGGTGTAACAACCTGCATTTTTTAATGAAAAGATATTCAAATAATTAATTTAAATATTGGATCGTTATTGAATTAAAGGTCCAAAATATGGCTTTTCACATACGATCAAATTAGGACTTAGGACTACTTCTGTTGAGTTAGGATTGTCATTGCGAATCAACATGAGTATAAACATCACTATATTTGAAGCCATGATATTTTTGCGATTTACATATTGTTATATGTATTTTGTAGAAATACATGCACTATCAGGTCCAGTAGGATCTTGACGCACGGTTTGTGTTTTTGAGATGAGAACTTCATTATGAGATGTACCAATGAATTTTTTTTTGGAATTGGGCGACTGATGGCCAAAACGACCTCGAAATGCATGATATTATCATCTTAGGGCGTCATCTCATATAGTGATGAAATTTATACCATTAGAACTGTAAAAATAAGGCGATATGTATCGACGAGTTTTGTAGCGATCCGATGTGCTTTGTGATCGCATGGATTCGAAACATGTGGAGATCTATTTAAGAAAATAAATGTGGTGTGTGTGTGTATGTATATATATATGTTTGAAGGAAAAGGTTCTTTATTAATGACGTATAAAGAACATTATTGGTTTTGCCTCCTTAAAAAAATCTTACCAGAGCAGTAAAGAAAAAGAGTGCAATAACTTAACAACACATAAATGACACATCAATACCCCAAATAAAAACATATATTACACTACCTTAATAAGCAAAACACACCCAAACTAGGGATGGCAATGGGGCGGGTCTAGGGTCCAAACCCGGTTGACCCGCCCCTGTTTTGGCCCGTCCAGACCCGCCCCATTGGGTCATCGGGGCGGGTAGACCCGTGACCCGTTCTTGAGAGCTCCGGGTCTAGGGTCGGGTCGGGGCTTGGCTGACCCGCCCCAACCCGACCCGCACTTCTAAGATCTCATGAAATCGCTTTAGTATTATAACGATGATTTGTTAATCTTTATATATATATATCTGTGTGTGTGTGTGTGTGTGTATGTTTGATTATGACATGGATATTATAATGTTCCAATCAATAAGCTATAAAAAGTTTATAGTATTAAGCTGCATCATTGATATTTATAAAATAACATATGCATATTATTTTGAATTATTTTGTACACCGCATTTTTATTATATTCCTTTGTAATTGTAAACACATTGTTATTTTTATTTAATGTATCATTTAGTGACAACAAATATAAATACATGTACATTAGTACACAATTTTGAATCAATACAAAAACCTTCATCGGGTCTCGGGGCGGGGCGGGGCGGGGCGGGGCGGGGCGGGGCGGGTCTACCCTGACCCGTACGGGTCTCGGGTTGGGGCAAAATTCTGGACCCGCACCGGGTCTACGGGGCGGGTCTGGGGCGGGGTCTAAAAACCCCGGGGCGGGTCTGGGGCATAAGAAACCCGCCCCAACCCGCCCCATTGCCATTCCTAACCCAAACAAGCCCAATAACACATAACACTAAACCCTGAACACGTCGTCATCCTTCAGCTCAATACCCTGCCTTTCCAGTAGCCCTTTTCTTCTTCGCAGTAATGGTGATAACTCCTATCGCGAATCACTATAGAAGTGACCTCTTTTTCAATTATTCTTTCTCGTTGCAGTCTCGTGCTTTCTTTGTTATCAAAGATTTTCCTGTTTCTCTCCATCCAAATATGATAAATCAAAGATACCAGTCCAACATAAGCTGTATTTTGCAAGTCGTTTTTTATTCTGAAAGTTGATTTGAACTCTTGGATTTCCTCTTAAATATTTGCTGTAGTTGGATGAATAATTCCCATTTTTAGTCGAAAAATGGAGTGATGTATTTGCTATAGTCATAATGGAAAAACAAGGGTTCATGTGTTTCGTTCTCTCCAGGACACAGTGGACATCGGCTATCAAGTTAGATCCCCCAGTTTGATAGTCGATCCACTACTGGATATCTCTGATTAACTTCTTTATATGCACACATAAACATTTTCCTTGCATTAAATTTGTGCCGTTTCACTTGATGCCAATCCACCTTTGGATGTTTAACATGAATTTCATTCCATATCTTTTTTTCCATTTATTTTTCCAGTAATCTGGTTAGTCCAGTAATCTAGTTAGTGTTATAGGTTAATTGGTATAGGATTAATGTAGTGCTTTATTTCCCTCGTTTCTAGTAGAATCTCTAAATAGAATTGATTATTTTATATGATGTAAGACACCATTTTATTTGTAGTATAAAACATTGCAACCCGGCTCCATCCCAGCAAGTCAATTAATAATTTATGGTTGATCCAATCAAACCTTAATGAAGTAGTGGTCCCATCAATAATAACCTTGTTAAAATCTTTTGCCGCGCTTTCTTTATTTCTCATCATATTCTTTATAGTAACAGAGTTGTTATTATTGATATGCTTTTTATAGATCAATCTTGATGCACATTTTTTATTTTCCAGCCTTTTAGAATCTCTTATCAACTCATGTGCAAGCAGTATGTTTTCTCCAATATTTCTGCCTGGTATAATGCTGACTGATTTTCTACAATTAAGAAAGGCAAGAAACATTTGAATCTATCACACAAAATTTTGGCAACTAGCTTATAAACAACATTAGCACAAGCAATTGGTTTATAATCTAAAAGTATTTGGGGCTTATATTTTTTTGGGATGATAGTGAGAAAAGTATGATTAAGACCCTTTGCAAGTTGACTAGTTTGAAATATTTCTATGATAGCAAGAAATAGCTCTTCTTTAATCAGATCTCGATGTATTTTAATTTTTTCTTTTGAAGTATATCCATTTGGGCTAGGGCTTTTTGCATCATGAATTGAATTGAATGCTACTTTTATTTCTTCAAGTTCAACTAAAGCAGATAAATAAATTTTTCATTGATCATTAATAATCATTCTGAGTTCTACCTGTGGGAAGGCAATTGCATTTACACCATTGTACATTTAGTGTAATAGTTTAGAGATTCCTGAACTATTACATCTTTGTTGTATATATAATCACCGTTGGGCGAAAGTAATGCTTGAATTTTGTTTTTATTTTTCCTCATAGATATTTTAGCAAAGAAAAACTTTGAATTTGTATCCCCATCATATAGCCATAAAGTTTTACATTTCTGCATCATCTGCTCATGTTGCAACTTGATTTGGTGTTTCAATTCCACACTAATTTGCATCATTTTATCATAAAGGTTAAGGTCTTCGGGATCATCATCTATTTGTATGAAAGTCTGGTTATAATCATCCTCAAGATCTTTAACCGCATCTGTTTTCTTTATAATCCTATTCCATATTTTTAAATTCTCCTTTGTCTGCTTGAGTTTTGCAATGAAATTGTGTGTGAAATCCCCCAAGTAGTAGCTTCGAATCCTTCTATAACACATTGCTGGTACCCTTCTATAGTAGACCATGTATTAATATATCTAAAAAAAGCATTTTTATATTGTCTTCTTCTATCTCTGAAATCGATTAACATTGGAGTATGGTCACTAAGATTTGTAGGAAGTGCAATGGTACTTAAATCTGGACATATCTACAGAAAATCAAGATTTACTAAAACTTTGTCAATGTTTTTTGCCATGCCTCTTTTTCTTTATGTATATTTGCAACCTTGCAAAGAACATTGAGCAAGTCCACACTGTAAAATACAATTATTAAAGCTGGTAAGATAAGAAAAAGAAATATGCAATCCTCATTTCTTAGTTTTGGATTCAAAGCATTGTTAAAGTCTCCATAAGCAATCCATGACATATGAATGGAAAATGCATTGAGAATAATTCAGTCTACAGCTTCTCCCTTTCAGAATATGAGTGGCTTGCATATACGAAAGTAGCGGTGCACTAAAATCCACCAGAATTAGTTAAAACAACAGTTATTTGCTACTAGCTCTTATCTGAGATGACCGCAGTCCAGACTGTAGCATCCACAATGACAAGAATTTTGCCCTTTATTCCTATATCATTGTTGTTAAAATAAGACTGATGTAAAGGAAATTTAGCCATAAACTTTTGAATGCCTAGATTATTTAATTTTGTCTCATATAGGGCTATAAGAGATAGCCTATGAAACTGTAGGATTTTGAGTATAGCATTTTGTTAGCCGTATTCAAGCCTCTTAGATTCCATGAGATATTCATTTAATTTTTATGGTAAGTTTGATAATGGCGGAATTTTCTATCGGTTAGAAAACCACCGTTAAAATAACCGCAAGCACACGATGTACAATTGTAGTACGTATGCGAGTACGGGTCGATCCACAGGGAATTGAATTAATTTTAAGTTCTACTCAATCAAATTAACCCAAGTTTTCAAATTTGTTTTAAACTAAGAAAATTAGCAAAAATTAAACTAGAACAAAAGTGAATAAAAAATGTGAGATTAAGAGACAAATTGGAGGCAAATCCACTCTCATACTCTTACATAAATCAACACAAAATCAATCTATGATCCCTCATTTTAATCTAAGTAGAACCAGTGATGTATTTATCATAAGTATGGTCTATTTATGTCATTAATTAACATAACTTAAACCATCAAACTTTAATACAACAACTAAAACCACTTATTAATTGTAATGGAAATGAACATGAAATCAAAGCAAAAACTATTTTAAGCATGATCTATTTACTAATTTGTTTAGTAACATAGATCATCAAATTTTGATTCTACTTTAATTCCATGATCAAAATCAATTATTAAGATGATAATGTAAATTGTGTTTATGTTGGATTAAGTATAGATCATTGGTGATTAGAAACACAAGATAGACTATCAAATTCCCTAATAAACTAACATCAACATCTAACTATTCATGAAGCATAAAAAGAGATCATAAATTAGCAAATATGTTGAATCTACATGATTTAAGGGAGCTTCATTACCCCTAAATTGAAGTGGTTTAGCTTCTCATTTTTGTTATCATTTCAACACATGTAGATTGCAACATTAAAAAGCAAGGAAAGTAAGAGAAACTGTAACGAGACGGATTTTGCCCGCTCGAAAATCGACATCCATACTTTACATCGTACTCGAATGCCGTAGATTCGACCGTTCAAATCCGAGTCGCCAGAGCTTATAACACAGTTAAGTAAATAACACAGCGGAAGAAAATGAATAATACATTGATATAAAATATCTGATACAATATCTGATACAACAGAGTGATACAATGAATATCAATATACATCAGAGATATGATACAACAAATAGCAGCGGAAAAGAAAACGATAACAGCAGCAACGGATAATCTTCATCTCCAAAACACTAATCCAGAAATAGCTCGACTTCCAATAACGATGCACAAAGATAAGCAAGTGCAGTCCATATCCAAAGACTGAACTGGCTCCAGAAAATATACTAATCTGACTATCTGAAAAACCAAACTCTAGACTGCTCGAGTAGAAAGGAGGAAGAGGTCGAAGTTTTTACATGTCTGACTCGAAGTGTGTGGTGGGAGGTCTTATGGTAGTTTCATTTTCAAAACTATAAGTTGAATCTTTGTTTTAAAGATTTAACGAGTTAATCCAATTAAATTGGAAATTGTTTTGAAATCCATGAATGTATCTTTGTGAATGGGGTTAACTTTGTGAAATAAATCTTTTTGTTTAAAGATTTGAAAATGGTAATTTGTTTAACCATTCAAATGAAAAGTTTTGGGCTTTAAGCTGTGATTTAATTGAAATCCCATTATCCATATGATTTCTAATAATTGCGCTCAAAATTCGTCTCGTTACAGAAACTTAAAAGAAAAGAGAACTAAACTGCTTGCATAAATTAAATCTAAACTAATTGCAATGAAAAGAAAGCTAATCTAATAATATGAAATAGAAGAAAGCATGTAAATAAAAGTAAGCATGAAAATAAAATAAAAGCAAAGAAGAGGCTTAGAAAACCTTTTTATTTCTCATTAATTTTGTGGCTTCAACTTGCATAATATGATAAAAAGATAAAAACTCATTACATGAACATAAGAGGGTTATTTATACATGACTAAAACCATAATCCATTTTTAGGGAACTCCCTAAAATGCCCTTGAGGTAGTGTGGTCTTCAAGTTATAATTAGCATGAAATTAATCCTCCATTAAATGTGCATGTGCCTTTAATCACCATTAACATGTGCATTAGCTCTTAATTGCGATTCATTCTTAGTGGGTAGGTGGGGTCCTCCATGATTTCATGAATTCATTTATTTCTTCATTTCTTTGGCTTCCAATTCTTGTATATGCATATTTCCATGAAGCCACTACCAAGTTGAATCCAAATTCCTACAAAACAAATTAAAATGTGCAAGTAATTTTTTCCAAATTAATTCAAACACGAAAATTACCATTTTGCCCCCATTAAGATGGATGAATGATGACTTGAAAGCATTTTTAAAATTTGGTTTTAAACATGTAAAAATACCCAATTATGACATTTATTTTACTAAAATGAGATTAAGTGTGTGAGTAAAAATATACATTTTTACGTGCACATCAAATACCCCACACTTATTTTTTTATTCCTCATCGAACAAAGAAAAACTAAGATAAATCCACTTTCGTAGGGAGCACGATTGCATTGAGCATATGCAACAAGCCGTTAAACCTTTAGGTGTCCCTAGTAGGATGAGTGTTGTATCGTGAGCGTTTTCAGTGGATGCTACCCACAAAATCCAAGTGTAACATGAAAAAGTCCTAAATGCAAGATTTATTTACAAAGATATGAATGCAAGTTTTTGAAAATATTTACAAATGAAGAATTTACTTTTAAATGTACACGACTAAATTAAATATAAGTTCTGGTCATTATCAAGAAATTTAAGTCCTTTTACTCGTCAAAACTTCCAACAAAAATTAAATTATCATCATAATTAGACTCTAGTTTGGCTAGTTGTTTCGGTTGATAACACAGTGCAACTATGAATTGGATCCTTAGTTGATTATTAAAGTTTTTCAAAGTGGTATTTTTATTTCTTTTGAATGACAAGTCGAATCAACTAAGTGAAAATAGTGCTTGGATTTCAATTGCTTGCTGTCTCTATTTTTGAAAAGTATTAATATTATTATTATTTACACACCTAACTCAAATAAACTAAGACCAGATATACAGATCATGCACTGCCTTTCAGGCTTATGTGAGAAGGGTACAGAGCATGGCGAGTGTACACACTTGCATACGAACACATGGCTCTAGGTGGTTATTTTCATTAAATCTATTTACATACACCTAACTCAGATAAACTGAGGCCAAATATATCGATCATGCACTGCCTTTCTGGCTTATGTAAGAAGGGTAAGTGCATGGCGAGTGTACACACTTACATGTGAACACCTGACTCTAGGTGTTTATGTTTATAAAGGCCTTCTTTTTCTTTTTCTTTTCTTTTTTATGAAGAGAGAGTTTGCAATATCAACTTAGCACCACTAAACTTAGAAGATCAAAAATATTGTCGCCTTTACTTTAAATCAACCACTCATTAAACAAAGATTTCAATTAGGATACACTTCATAATTAACACCCATGAACCTTTCTACATACTAGTTAAACCACTATTACTTGTAATCAAACTTTATTTTTATTGTTGTTGAGACAAATGAATTTCCTAAAATTTCAATTCAATAACCAAAAACATATACTTATCCTATAGTGTTTCTTCAAAAGTAAATTAATATGCTAAAATGAAAATTTGTTTTGAGATTTTTTTTAAGTTTTGATTTTTGGAAAGAAAATGCAAAAAATAAACCATGAAAAATAAAAAATGAGCATGAGACTCCCCTCACACTTAAGTTTGACAATGCCCCCATAGTCAATGCATGATATAATGTATGCAACGGGGAAAAATATGTACATATTTATAAGAGAGAGTTAACATTTCTTACTAGACGTAGTATGGCTCATGAAGATTCATGAGCTCCACCTCTCGATGACTCAACATTTCTAAGTATGGTTTCAGGCGATGACCAATGACTTTGAAAATTTTTCCAACCCTAAGGTTTTGTATTACTGTGGCACCGTGTGGAAAAACAGTTCGTACCACAAATGGTCTGGTCCATCTTGATTTTAATTTCCCAAGGAATAAGTGAAGTCTATAGTCATACAATAGAACATTTTGATTTAGTGAAAACGTTTTCTTAGGATTGACTTTTCATGAAAAACTTTTGTTCTTTCTATGTAAACTTTCTCGTTTTCATACGCGTCGTTCCTGATTTCCTCTAACTCATTGGTTTGCAATTTTCTGTTTTTGCCAGCTTTGTCAAAATCAAAATTTATGTTCTTAATTGCACACAATGCTTTATGTTCCAAAGATTGGTTTTAAATGCGGTACGGTAAGCCCAAAGCGCATTCGTTAAATTTTAAGACCAATCTTTACGATTTTTATTAACGGTTTTTTCAAGAGTTGTTTGATTTGACGGTTTGAAACTTCAACTTGGCCAAAAATTTAAGGATGATATGGAGTGGATAACTTGTGAGTTATCGAGTATTTCTTCATTAGAGTTTCAAATGAACGATTACAGAAATGGATTCCATTATCGCTTATTATTGTGTGAGGTGTGTCAAACCTCGAAAAGATGTTTTCTTTATGAATTTCATAACAATTATAGTCATTTATTTTACAAGAAATGGCTTCAACCTATTTAGAGACGTAATCAACAGTAAGAAGAATGTACAAATTTCCGAGAGAGTTGGGAAACGGTCCCATAAAGTCAATACGACAAACATCAAAGATTTCGATCATAAGAATGGGGTTCAAAGGCATCATATTTCATCGAGAGATTCTTCCTAACATTTGGCAGCGATCGTAAGTTTTACAAAACTCAAATGCATCTTTAAAAAGCATAACCAATAAAAACCACATTGAAGCACCTTTTCGGTTGTTTTCTTAGGACCGAAGTGACCACCACAAGCGTAGTCGTGACAAAACCAAAGAACACTTTTGATTTCGCAATCTGGGATGCAACGTCAAATGATTTGGTCAGAACAGTACTTAAACAAGTATGGATCATCCCAATAGAAGTACTTGACTTGGGAAAGAAATTTATATTTATCTTGTTTCGACCAAAATGAAAGAGTTTCCTTAGTGACTAAATAGTTCACTATGTCGGCATACCATGGATTGACAGAAATAAAAAGGAGTTGTTCATCAGGAAAGTTCTCGTTGATCGGTAACAAAGATGGTGCGTTTGGAAGACATGACAAATGATCAGCAATGACATTGTCGGATCCTTTTTTATCTTTAATCGTAAGGTCAAATTCTTGGAGTAAAAGGATCCAATGGATCAAACGAGACTTAGCATCCTTTTTAGCGAAAAGGTATCTGAGAGCAGAGTGGTCAGTGTAAACAGTGATGTGTGACCCAATCAAATAAGATCGGAATTTTTTGAGCGCAAATACTACCTCTAGAAGCTCTTTTTTGGTGGTTGTGTAATTGAGTTGAGCATCGTTTAGAGTCATACTAGCGTAGTAGATGACATGAAGAATTTTGTTGATTCGTTGTGCTAAGAAATCACCAATTGCAAAATTAGAATCCTCGCACATTATTTCGAAAGGAAGATCCCAATTGAGTGAGTAAATGATGGGAGCAGAAATGAGTTCATTTTTGAGATGTTCGATAGCAGAAGCACAATCTGAATTGAAGTCAAATAGAACGTCTTTTTCAAGAAGAGTCGTAAGAGGTCGAGCAATTTTATTGAAGTCTTTTACAAAGCGTCGATAGAAGCCAGCGTGTCTAAGGAATCAACGGGTGTCCTTGACAAATTTGGGAATGGGTAGATTCATAATTACATCAATTTTCGTTTTATCTACCTCAATGCCTTTGTTTGAAATGACATGCCCAAGGACAATGCCATGTTTGACCATAAAATGGCATTTTCCCCAATTTAACGTTAAGTGTTTGTCCTTGCATCCATTTAGAACCAACTCGAGATGGTCTAAGCACTTGGAAAAAGAGTTTCCAAAGATGGAAAAATCGTCCATAAACACTTCAAGAAAGCATTTGATCATATCAATAAAGATGCCGACCGTGCATTTTTGAAAATTATCAGGAGCGTTGCAAAGGCCAAATGGCATACATCGATACGTAAAAGTGCCAAAGGGACATGTAAAAGTCATTTTCTCTTGATTTTCAGGAGTGATTGGAATTTGGTTATAACAGGAATAACCATCAAGAAAGCAATAGAATTCATGACCGGCTAATCGTTCAAGCATTTGGTCGATGAAAGGAAGAGGGAAATGATCCTTACGTGTTGCCGCATTTAGTTTTTGATAATCAAGGCAAACACGCCAGCCCGTTTGAGTATGAGTTGGAATGAGTTCTTTAGAATCGTTCTTGATAACAGTAAGTCCAGACTTTTTTGGCACGACATGAATTGGGCTAACCCACAAACTATCATAAATGGGGTATATGATTCCGTTATCAAGGAGCTTAAGAATTTCGTCTCGAACTGCATCCATTATTTTTGGGTTAAGCCTTCCTTGCACATCACGAATAGGCTGAGCATCGTCAACTAAATGGATATGATGTTGAACAAGAGCGGGACTAATTCCCTTTATATCAGTGATTGACCGTCCAATCGCTTCTTTTTTTTCGACAGAATTGAAAGTAAGGAAGTTTCTAGATCAAGAGAGAGAGAGAGAGTTGAAGAGATTATGATGGGAAATGTTTCGTTATCACCTAAGTATGCGTACTTAAGGTGAACGGGAAGGGGTTTAAGGTCCAACCTCGAGGGTTGCTCAATCAATGAACCTAGTTGAAGTTTCGATTCAACGGTAATGGGTTCAAATGGAACCACATTTTCAATTTCATTAGGCTCACCTTGAAATAGTTGTTTGTATTCGGTCTCGCGTTCGTTGTTAAGGTCACCTGTTTCATTGTCGAAATTTTCTTGAATGAAGCTAACTTCCAGCGTTTGGTCACGTGGTTCATTTGATTGGTTTTCAAGATTAAAAATTTTAAGATCTAAAGTCATATTTCCAAAAGAAATTTTCATAGAACCGTTTCGACAATTGATGAGAGCATTTGAAGTAGCCAAGAAGGGTCGGCCTAAAATCAATGGAATTTGAATCATTGGATTATTCATGGGTTGAGTCTCCAAAATAATGAAATCGACGGGGAATATGAATTGACCAATTTTGATGAGTACGTCTTCGATTTCTCCCATGGGTTTCTTTATCGAACGATCATCAAATTGAAGAGTTACTTTCGTCGGTTTTAGTTCACCCAAGCCAAGTTGCTGGTAAACTGAATAAGGAATCAAATTGACACTCGCACCCAAATCGAGTAAGAATCTGTTAATCGTTTTGTCTCCTATCGTGCACGAGATCGTCGGACATCTAGGATCTTTGTATTTGACGGGAATTGATTGGGACAAGACTTCTTTAAGTTCGATGACTAAGAAAACTTTCTTGGGTACATGAGTGTGTCATTTTTGGGTACACAAGTCCTTGAGAAACATAGCGTAAGTTGGGATTTGCTGAATGATATCAAGAAGCGGGATTTAACTTTGACGTTTTTAAAAATCTCAAACATCTTATCCATTTGGTCAGAGTGTTTCTTGGGTTGAAGACGATGTGGAAATCGAACATGATACTCAGTAGGTGGGTCTACTTGAGTAGAAGAAGAATTTGGATTGGAATTTAATTCAACGTTTGGATCAATGTTCTGCTCAAATTCATTTGTTATTTTAGAAGTGTCGAGAGGGGTTTCCGGCAAATCGTTTAGATTAACGACTTGATTATCGATCTATTTACCAGAATGCAAAGTCGTGATAGCATTCATTTGGTTACATTGCTATCTTGAACAACATGGGCTTGATTTGAATTCATGTTTTGATTTTTGGGATTTGGAACTGGCTGACTTGGGAATGTGCCTCGTTCACGTTCACTTACGGACGTGGCTAATTAACTCATTTGCATTTTAAGTTTAGCAATCAATTGACTCTTATTCTACATGAATGAGATTAACAAATTTTGCAAATTACTATTTGATTGGAGGCTTTGACTGGTTGCTTTAGCCTAAGTTTCAAGACTTTTTTCAAATGAACTTAATCGTTTATCATCTTGGGAAGCAAAAGATTGTTGCGGTTAATTTTGAGACGGACCAGCAAAATTTTGTTGAAAATGATTGGGTTGAAAGGGAGGATTCGAAGCATTGTTCGGAAATGCTTGAAAATTAGGACCAACCAAATTCGTGTTGGAATTGTTTTAGTTCCAAGAAAAGTTCAGATGATTTCTCCAACCAGGATTGTACGTTGGAGAAAATGGGTCATTCTTAACCTTATTGAAAGCATTGAGTTGTTCTATCGAATTAGGGTATCGATCGGCTATGTGATTTGGATCGTTACATTTATAACACATGAGTTGGGAAGCTTGGTTCATTTGGTTGGATGAGAAAACATTGTCGAATTTATTAATCATTGCGTCGATCTTAGCTTCCAAAGCCAAAGATGATCCTATCGAGTGTGCGCTCGGTCATGAGCAAATTGATTTTTCATTAGAACTTTCCCATTGGGATGACTTTTCGGCTAGGTTTTCAAGAAATTACCAAGCATCGTCATGATGTTAGGTGAGAAAATTTCCTTAGCACATCGAATCAAGCATGGTTCTTGAGCTATTTTCAAGTCCATCGTATAAGATTTAGCAAAGAGTCCATTTGTCGAAGTTATGATGTGGATATTTTATCTAAAGCTCTTTAAATCTTTCAAAATATTTTCCAAATGTTTCACCCCTGAATTGATGAAAATTAACAATTTCATTTCGGATTTTAGTTGTTTTTTCAAAGGGTAGAACCTTTTTAAGCAAACTTTAATGTATTCTTCCCAAGTTTTGATCGAGTTTGAAGGTAAGCTATACAACCATTTTTAGCATAATCAATAAAAGCAAATGGAATTAATCGAAATTTGATTCCGTCATCATAAAGTTGTGGGAGTTTAATGGTTGCGTAAACTTGTTCGAATTTCGTTAAGAAAATGTATGGGTCATCATGTTCAAAATTGTCAAATTTTGGGAGCGTGGCAATATTATTGGAATGAATTTCGAAAGGTTACCTGTTGCGGCGGCTAACATGATACAAGAAGGGATAGAAACTCGATCGAGAAAGATTCTATCCATGAGAGTTCGCAGGGCGTTCTCGTTTGCCATTGCAGGAGAATCGTTTGTTCAAGATAAGTGATACGTTGTTGTGTCACGAGTCTAAGTACTCATGCTTAAGTGAAAGTCAAGGAGAGAAATAAATGAGAATTGAGTTTAAGAGAAAGAAGCCAGGTTTAGAAAATGAAGTGAAAAATTGTTTTTTAATATATTTTTTAAAAGGAAAAGTATTTACCAAAAAGGATTTATTTTTCAAAAGGAAGATTGATTTTTGGATTGTGGATTTTCAAATTTTTTTTCTTTTTTATATGTTTTTGCTTCTTTTTTCAGTTTTTGTTTTTGAAAAGATATTTTTTATTTTTGTTTTTTTTAAAACTTGTTGTTGAATTTTTGATTTTGTTTGAAATATTTTTTTTAAAAGGAAAAGATTAAAAAGATTTTTTTTTGGATTAAAAAGAAAGAACTAAGTTAAGTTAAATTTACAATTTTTTTTACTTTTGGAATTTGATTTTTTTTCTTTTCTTTTTTAAAATATGCATGAACTAATACAACTAAATGAATGCAAGGACTTAATTACAAATTTTCTATCCTTAGTAGCTCCTAACCTAACATTGTATAATCACACTTTATCTTAATCTAACAAAATAGTTCTTAGCCAGTTTACGGATAGGAGTTATCAATGCACCAAGAATCACCGTAGCAATGCAGCCAAAGGTTTAAGTACCTTCAGAAAAACAATCACTATGATATTTACGAATCACCGTAAATGATTATTGCTCTGCCGTAGCCTAGGCACCAAGAAAATAAATTGTTCAAAGAAGATAACCTGTCAAGATAAAATTAAGCCCTAGGCAAGCTCATGACACCCTTAAGTCTAATGTCTAACCGTTAGTATTAGCAAATTCTATGATGAAATGCAATTTGTGAGCCAAGGAAGGGGTGATGAAATTCCCCACTTTATGTGGATTTAGGTGTTGCCCTTAGAAAAGAAAATAAGATGATATGAATGCAAAACAAAAATTAACCTGAATTAACGATGCAACTACAAATGAAATTTGTTTTGGTTTTTGAATTTTTTTAAATGCAAGCAACCAACAAAGCAAACCGAAAATAAAAACTAAAGATAAGGGTATGATACCAGAGCATGTAGAGTTATTAGAAAATTTTATTTTTCAAAGCAGCGATTATTATTATTATTATTTTAGCAAACAACTAGAGCAATTCTTTAGCAACCTGTTCGTTTTCTTCTTCTTTTGCAACCTGAAAACTTGAACAAGATATATATACAGTGTATTTATTCTGTGTGATTTTTTAATATGTATATCATAGAAGAAACTAAAACAAATAAAAACAAAACAAATGAAACTAAAACAAATGAAAAAAAACTTATTTGTTATTTTTGAAGTAAAGCCAATAGAAAATTTAAAATGAACTTATACTTTATAATAAAACGCAAAATAAAAACAATACAACACAACACCCCAAAACAAACACACAACACACGCAACACAACACTCTTAACAAAATTACTTCTCTGTTCCAAAATCCCAAAACACTCACACACTTAATCAAAATTCCACGTTAGGAGTTCAAAATAAAAAATTGAATTTCCGATTGTGATTTCTAAAATCAAAATCAGAGATAGAGATTCTGAATCAAAGGCAGGTAGAAGTGCGATTGGGTTTTCGGATTGTGAATGGTGATGGTACGTGGATTGGTTGCGGTCGTGGTAGGGAGCAGCGTAGGTTTGCTGATGCTATTGTGGTTGAGGATGGAGGTATTTTGGGTTGCAGTGAGGTTTGGGATGGGTGATGAAGTATTGTTGTGATGTGAGTGGAAGTGGAGACTGGTGGATTGCGGTATTGGATGTTGGTAAGTTGGTATGTTGGTAAGTGTCGGTTATTGATGGTACTAAAGCTGAGGTAGTTGCGAGTATTGAAGAAGTGTGTTGAGTGCAGGCAGATTCTGGTGGTTGTAACTGGTTTGTGGCACTATGCAGTGGCAGTGGGATAGTGCGGAGGAGGATGTGGATGTGTAGTGGCATTTGAGGAAGAGGGGTTGGAGGAGTAAGTGGGTTGTTTGATGATGGTCAGTGATGAGGATGTGACAATGGCAGGCTGGTGGAAGTGAAATGTTTAGGCAGTGATAGGGAGGGGGTGACAGTAGGGAACTATGCAGATGTAAATGCACAGTAAGATGTATGTGCACAGAAGTATGCAGTAGGATGAAGAAGGCAGTGGAGTGTGGTTGTATGGTGTTATGCAGGTTGATGCTGAGGGTGGTTAATAGTGGTGGAGGATTGTTCTGAATAGTTGGTAGTGTTTTGATGTGGGTGAAGTAAGATGGCAGTTGAAGTAATATGAAGTATGTAGTGTTCTGAATAGTTTGGAGTAAGATGAATGTAGTAGGCAGAGGAGGTTGAGGGATTGAAGCAGGGAGGTAGATGTTGTAGCTTCAGCGGCGTGCACAGTTTGGAGTGGTGTAATGAATGTATACAAGTTTGCAAAGATATGCTGGGGGAGGGTTGTATGATTGCAAGGGGTAATGAATGTATACAGAGGGGATGGTGCTGATGGTAGGGGTGTTTCGGCAAGTATGCAGCAGTTTTGTTGGGGTGGCTAGAGAAGTGGAGCAGGGTGCAGTGAGTTTGGTTGGACTATGGTATGTTGGGGCAGTGGAAGTATGTAATGTATCAATGGAGCAGGGTGCGGTGATGGTAGTTTGTATGGGGGTAGCAGGTTTCTGGTGTAGGATGTATGGCAGAGGCAGTTAAGTTGCAGTTTTTGGTGGTGTATGGCAGTGTTTGGTTGTTGCAAGCAGAAGTGGATGTGCACAGAGGTGATAGGAAGTGGTGATGGTTGGTTTGAATGAATGGCAAAAGTTAGGTGGTGGAAGTGGTGAAGCTGTAGTTGGTAGTGGAATTTGGAGCAGGGTGGTGCACATGGAAGGGATGAAGTGGGTGATATAGGGGCAGAGGTTGTTGCAGCTACAATATGAGTGCAGCGAAAAATGGAATGGTCAGAACAGTGGGTGGTTTGTGGTATGAAGCAGTGGTTTGTTGCAGTTTAAGGTTGTTGAGGTTCTTGGTAGGCAGTTGATGCTCAGAGGTGATGACGGGTGTTCAGGCAAGTTTTGGTGATGCTGTAGATGTTTGGTTGGTGCAAATATGCAAAGGGTATGTAGTTTGTATGTGGTGAGGTTGTGAAGGACGTGAAGGCAAGTAGTAGTGGTAGTTGACTATGAGATGGAATTGAAGGATAGTAGGATGGTAACAGAAGTGCACAGTGATGCAGGTTTGTAATATTGCACAGTGCAATAGAAATGCACAGTTTTTGTAAAATAGAGAAATGCACAGTAATTGTAAAACATAATTGCAATATGAATATATTTTTTTGAAATGAAATTGTGTATATTTTTTTAGAAACGGAAAAGTAAATAAAATAAAAATAAACACAACTAAGTCAAAACAAATGAAAACAAAGCTAAACAAATTGAACAAAACAAATGCTTAACAATTTTTTTTTTAAGAAAGACAAAACATGAATCAAATATAAACAACAAAAACAATTCGAAGATTTGAACTAAATCAAATAACAATTTCCTTGGCAACGGCGCCAAAAACTTGTTTGATAACGGCGGAAAATCTATCAGTTAGAAAACCGCAGTTAAAAATATACCTTTAAAAATAACCGTAAGTGTACGGTGTACAATTTTAGTACATATGCAAGTTCCGGTCAATCCGCAGGGAATTGAATTAATTTTAAATTCTACTCAATCAAATTAATCTAAGTTTTCAAACTTGTTTTGAACTAAGAAAAATAGCAAAAATTAAACAAGAAAAAAAGTGAATAAAAATATCAGATTAAGAGAGGCAAATCCACTCTCACACTATCATATAAATCAACACAAAATCAATCTATGATCCCTCATTTTAATCTAAGTAGAATTAGTGATGTATTTATCGTTAGTATGGTCTATTTATATTATTAATTAACATAACTTAAACCATCAAACGTTAATACAATAACTAAAACCACTTATTAATTGTAATGAAAATGAACATGAAGTCAAAGCAAAAGTTATGTTAAGCATGATCTATTTACTATTTTGTTTAGTAACATAGATCATCAAATTTTGATTCTCTTTAATTCCATGATCAAAATCAATTAGTAAGATGGTGATGTAAATTGTGTTCATGTTGGGTTAAGTATAGACCATTTGTGATTAGAAACACAACATAGGCTATCAAATTCTTTAATAAACTTACATCAACATCTAACTATTCATTAGGCATAAAAAGAGATCATAAATTAGCAATATGTTGAATCTACATGATTTAAGAAAGCTTCATTCCTCCTATATTGAAGGTGTTTAGCTTCTCATTTTTGTTATCATTTCAGCACATGTAGATTGCAACACGAGAAAGCAAGGAAAGTAAGAGCAAATTAAAAGAAAAGAGAACTAAACTACTTGCATAAATTAAATCTAAACTAATTGCAATGAAAAGAAAGCTAATCTACTAACATGAAATAGAAGAAATCATGTAAATAAAAGTAAGCATGAAAATAAAATAAACGCAAAGAAGAAGAAGAGGCTTAGGAAGTCATTTTATTTCTCATTAATTTTGTGGCTTCAACTTGCATAATATAAAAAGAAAATAAAAACTTATTACATGAAGATAAGAGGGTTATTTATACATGACTAGAACCCTAATCCATTTTTAAGGAACTCCCTAAAATGCTCTTGAGGTAGTGTGGCCTCTAAGTTACCATTAACATGAAATTAATCATCCATTAAATGTGTATGTGCCTTTAATCCCCACCAATATATGCATTAACTCTTAATTGTGGTTCATGGTTAGTGGATAGGTGGGGTCCTCCATGATTACATGAATTCTTTTTTTTCTTCATTTCTTTGGCTTCCAATTCTTGTATATGCATATTTCCATGAAGCCACTTGCAAGTTGAATCCAAATTCCTACAAAACAAATTAAATGTGCGAGTAATTTTTTTCAAATTAATTCAAACATGAAAATTATTGTGTTTTCCCCATAAAGATGCATGAATAATGACTTGAAAGCATTTTTGAAATTTGGTTTTAAACATGTAAAAATACCCAATTATGACATTTATTTTACTAAAATGAGATTAAGTGTGTGAGTAAAAATATATATTTTTACGTGCACATTATGGTACTCCTAGTTGATCTTTTAGGAGGAGCTGTTGGAGTTTATTATTTTTCATGCTTCTTTTTATGTTTCATGTTTGTCTGTTGCATATAGGGTACTTTTTCATAATTTTGACTGGTTTCGATGTTTCTTCAATATGTCGTGCCACTTCTTCAATAAAGTGTTATTGTTCATTTAATATTTCATTAGCCAGTGAATATTCTTATGAATCTGAATTAATCTCGATATCCTGGTTTGTTGTATTTTCCTATGTAATATTTGCAGTGCTGGTGGGAGTCTCAATGGTATATTCATTGTATTTTGAACTCCCAGGTTTGTCATGGTCAATAGATTCCAATAGTTGGTCAGATCCAGGAGTTGCAACTAGTGTGCCATCCTTCTCAATAAATAAGCAGGAAAATTTATTTGAAGTGTGCAATTTGGAACCGTATGGGTTTTCTTTTTCCTGTTTATTTTGTTGTGCATCAGTAGTACAAGTATTAGTATCAGATTTCTCTTATACCTTTTTATTAGTTTCCATACGTTTAAGGTGAGATGTGGACTTTCCATGGACTTTTTCATAAACTGTATTAATATCTCTTTGTGATTTCTCCTTAGCTTGTTCCTTCGGTTGCCAAGTTTTGTGGTATGATAAATTGCAGTTTCTTGTATTATGACCAAACACGTTACAAATTCCTAAGGTTTTGGCTTGTACTTATAAGAAACTTGTAATTCAATTATCTGTCCATCAAAATTCAGACCCTAAATTGTATGCGGGTAGTCGAATTGTGGGTCAATTTCCACAAGGATCCTTACATAGTTAAGTCTAACTTCTTTAGTCGTATTATTGTCTATACGTGTTGGTTTGTCCAAAGTACTTGCAATTCTACTAATAACATATTTGTTCTAGAATTCAGGATTTAAATCAAGCTATTTGATCCAAATTGGAATAGTAGTGAAGTAGATCCTTGTTAATTTCATACCTGGCTTCCAAAGCTTTAAGATGATAATCTTGGAGTTGAAGGTATATAGACCAGATCTAACAATTCTGGTGCAGTCCTCCTCCTTCTCGAATCTGATTATTATGAAGCCATTTTTTTATAGGCAAATTCTATTCCAACCCATGTTTTCACTTAGTAGCCCCCCATTCAAAAGATAAATTTTTGAAGACAAAAATACCCTTAAGAAGCTTTCTTCTCAATTCTTCTAATTCTTACGTAAGTTTTCACTGTCTTCTAAAACATCGAACCTCCAAAACCCTAATTTCCAAATCATTGAAAAAAAAAATTATTTTTTAAACTAGTAGATGATGCATTTTGAAGAGGATGATGATTTATTATCGCAATCTCCATGTTCCTCATCTCCTTCTTGAAAATAACTGCGTGGAAATTTTTTTTTTTCAGCAACAACTGTAAATAACTACGTGGAAAGCATTTTTACCACGCAGGAGAACTGCGTGGAAAAAATGGCTACCACGCAGTTTTCAGGCGTGGAAAAAATTACTTCCACGCTATAGAACTGCGTGGAAGGCATTTTTCCCACACTAGACCTCTGCGTGGTAGCAATTTTTTCCACGCAGTGCTTGTGCGTGGTACACTGTAACCAGCAAAAAAAGCATAATTCACTAACTCTCCTACTTTTCTCCTGTAATCGATTTTCAACACCAAATTAGCAATCGATTGGTTGCGTGTGAGGAGGAAGAGAATCGTTGGCGTGAGGAAGATTGGTTGCGTGAAGATGAGAATCGCATGGGGAAGATACTGCGTGAGGAAGAAATCGCATGAGGAATGGTTAGGGGTAATTTTGGAACAAGCAGGGGGCTACTAAGTAAGTTTGGGGGTTTATAAACTTTTTTATATTTCGGGGGGCTACTAAGTGAAAATATGGGTTGGAATAGAATTAGCCTTTTTTATAATACACGTCTACCACACCATTTCGTTTCCAAGCATAGTCTACAAATTTAAAAAACCGGTCGTATAAAGGTAGACTCCCAATCACATACGCAACAAGTGAATTCTTCCATTTTGATTCCACATTAATCCTATTGGATTCTGGAAAAAAGAATATTGGTTTACCTTTCTCATTATTTGTAGGTACAAAATATTGATCCAAATCGCTATTGGATTCTTCAGAAATGTGGATGCCTTTAACCATATCCACCTAAATATGGCTCCATGTAGAAGAATTTTGAGGCGCAGATATTGCCAAAGTTGGAGGTGGATCTGGTGGTTTTGAGGGTGGTTCAACAATGTATAACTGTTTCAACCTGAACTACCTTGTCCGCTATGATTTTGAAAACATTATATATGTATCTATGTATGTATGTATCCCATATTTGGATATTTTTAGGCTCCCACTTTTCTTCTCTTCATTCACTTTATCAAAATGCTTTCCTATTCTGTTCTAAAATGAAAATAGCAACTTAACTTCAAGAAACTAAATCTAGAGCTGCGATTCATGAAAATTGTTGAGATTGGGTCTGTTGCACTCGAGATGAAGAGATTCAAATCCGTATGCGTCGTTGGGTGTGCGGTGGCAACGGCCGAAGTCGACATGTTTTGGTCGACAACTAGGGTTAGGAATATACAGATATTGGGGAGGAGTTGTATGCAATGAGGTTACCGTTGGACTCCTCTTGGTGACCTGCACCTGCTAGTATCGACTATCGAAGTTCCGGCCTTGGGAAGTGATTCACAATGTTTTGAAGGGGGATTGGATTAGTGGAGGTAATTAAGTTAATTAATTTATTTAATCATCTTAGTTTATTACGATTTGTATTTAATTCATATTTCTTGAATACTAGATCCAATCGAGATGCAGTATTCGCCGTTGCACTAGTAGTGAGATTGGCTACGACATGGGTTAGGCTTAGACAGGATTCAGGCACTTGAGAATTTACAGCTTAGGTGAGCAAAATTATAACTTTGAATTTATATTTCAGTGTAAATTCCCATAATTAGATATATTGAAAAATATTACATAGCAGAGGTAAAAATAAATAAATAAATATACAGTATTCCCCTATTTGATTTGATTGGGTTGAGTAGATATTCAAGATAATTGATTAAAATCTCATATATATATATATATATATATATATATCGTGTCCTATTCATATTGAATAAAAATTGATGGAGTTAATAGTAATATATAACATAGTTATAAATTAATTAAACTCTAATTTGTTGTTATAATAGTGATAGAAACATTTATTATATATGTTTTATTACTAACCAGAAGTACGAGTATGACTTTAAAAATAAGCTAGAAGGCTTAAAATGATTTATAAGCTAATTATGTATTTTATAAATAGTTGCATGATTTTATAAAATAATAGAAGAAGATATTTGAACTTTTATAGAAAAGAGGTAGTAAATAGAAGTAAGATTTGATCAAACTGTTTATTTAAATATTTGTGTATACGCACGTCACGAGCATCTCTTATAGCCATAGCGACTATCGTGTGTGCTAAGTTTCATGACCGATCGAGTAATCGCTCTATTGAAGCTCAAAACATGGATTGTGAAGTATAATTTTATATGTTTGTGAATTGGTGTGTATTCTATGCGTTAGCATACAAGTATACATATATAATGAAGGAAGGCGATATGGTAAAGTGTAGTTGGGCTACCGAGATGCACATCATATACTGGTAGCTAAACAATCGGGAAAAGCATTTGTGATGACACGAACATCCCTCCCAAACACTCAAAAGGATCAACATGTAAATTGAAACATAAGGCAACAAACTTTAACTTTGTGATGAAGACGACATGGCAGGATGGTCAGGTGACTCTATGGAGAAGGCTGTGTGACAAAACGAGTGGGAACCGGGCCTCAATTTATGCTCCAAGCTAGGCATTATTTCCCAGCTCAACGCTAGGACCGGTGGACCTGTGGCATTGACCGGTCCATCGATAAGTGGCTGGACCAGGCAATAATGCCTAGATCTGACCGGAGCATTTCACTTCTAGATCGACCCGATTTCCTTTACATGACTTTGAGAAGACTTTTAGGCTACTCGGGGAAGTGGTATGCAAGTCCATACCTTCGGGCTTTGATGTCGAGGTATGTGTAGCTTGATGAATTGTATTGGTCTTACATTAATGGCCATACATATTATTGGTCTTTCAATAGTGACCATACATATAGACCAACGATGGCGTGATATTACACTTCGTTTGTGATAGCCATATCCGATTATGCAATGTTATATTTGTTCAGTGTATATCTATATACATCATCGGTGTTCCTTTGTTGTCTCGATAGCATATTACATGAGACACAACCATCGTTTTATTTTTTGATAGTGGAGTATGTAAGTTATTTGAGAAATCCATTATGACGATTATATGCTAGTGGACTAGCTATCACGATAACTCGATGTAGCGGGTATGGTGTGGTTCACATAGGATGACAGTCATTATGAGTGGACTAGATATCACTAAAGCTCGATGTAGAGGGTACATTATGGTTCACACAGGCTGATGATAATCTATTAGTGGAGTAGATGTAACCAAAGCTCAATGTAGAGGGTATGGTATGGTTCACATAGGATGACAATCATCTACGAGTGGACTAGATGTCACTAAAGCTCGATGTAGAAGGTACAATGTGGTTCACAAAGGATGATGATCATCTACGGGTTGATTAGATGTCACCAAAGCTCAATGTAGAGGGTACGATGTGGTTCACATAGGTTCAAGTAAATAGAGTAGGTCATATATCACCAAAGCTTGCTTCAGATGGTACGATGAGATCTACATAAGACCCATCACTGAGGATGTGGCTTGAGGTCTAAGGTATATTTGAGTACCGACTCTATTTATTTCAAAACCTTGAAGGGAATCATAGGATCGTGATAGATATCCATATTTTACTCCCTCATCAGTAATGATGGGCATTAATTTGTATTTCTTAGTTGTCTTTCATTGTTATGTTGTGCGTGTTATTAGTTGGACGCTATTCTTATTGCTGCATTTACTATCATTATGTACTTCTTGATAGACTTATATTATGACACCTTACTTTTGGATGTTGGGTTACTTTTATCATAACATGTTGTTGGGTTTCAGTCACATTATATTAGTTAGCTGACTTGTTGATTACAGGAGAAGAGTAGGTTATGTTTTGATTTCCTATCTTTTGGATAAGTTTACTTTACTTATTTATGGACATACTTATTTATGGACAGTTTGGATTACCCTGAGCTATAATTGTTAAGAGGACTGGCTCTGTCTTAGTAGTTCTAGTTTAGTTGTATATAGTTTTAATAAACAACATTCTGAGATAGTTCCCCTCACACCAGCTTTTATGTCTAACCCGCATTTTGTCTTTGTCTATTTATGTCATGATAATTCTCAGGTACTCAATTGAGTAGTTTAGGAGTCATGTGTTTTTAGGAATATGCTTTCTGGACAGTTGGAGCATTTTATGAAGGCGATGTTGTATATACTTGATATTGTAGTAGCACATGATAGATATATAGTTGTATATTAGACTTGATGTATTCTGACTTTTAGTATTGATATTCATTTATCAGTTGTCTCCGCTAGTGTAGTCTATTATATATATTGTTATCATGTTCTATTCATGTATATTCAGTATATTATATGTTATCATTCGGCTCTAAGATTCTATCGATATGCATTAGTATAATGTTTGTTTTAATTTTATTTCCCGAAAATCTATCTTTTCATTTATTCGAAAGTTAAACATTCTCATTCGGTGTTGATTTCAGGGTATTACGAAGGCTAGGTTGTTACAGTTGGTATCAGAGCTTAGGTTCAACACTTAAAGCTAAGTGGACCGGTTTGAGTTAAACAAATTGGTAGAGGGAGATACATTAAGGGAGCATACTTGTATTTTTCTACTATATAATACTACATACACCACTTGTCCTCTAGAATCTGATTTATTTCTATATCTAGTTGCTAAGATATCTTTGTTTAGCCTATCTATATGTGTAGATAGAGTACATGAGTGACTGTAGATAGGCAGATTGAGATGCTTGGTTAGTTTAGAAACTATTAAGCTACCGCACGGGATGCTCGGCCGCTTCCTAACATCCTAGTAGCAGTGGTAGTTGTTGGAGGTGTGTATCCCTCAAGGCACCAGTATTTGCTGCTTCACTATCTTTAGACTTTCTGAAGTTGTGCTGGGATTTCCTTACCTTAGCATGAATCTATATCTAGGTTTGGAGGCTGTTGTTGAGACACATGTTTGGACCCAATCATTTGAGATGGCTTTTTTCCAATATAGACTTAGAGGATTGCTTCCCAGCACCTAGGGTGGCAGGCTTTAGCTTGCTAGAATATAATAATAGTGTTTGGGTGGCTGATGAGCTGGCCCGTGACCTGGAATAAATTCAGGTATCGCTTTGGTTCTCAGTTCATTTCTAAGATCTAGAAGGTCATATAGGTTGGGCACTCCATCCACCTTGTATAGGATAACTTGTCGATGAAGGAGTATGTTGACCAATTCAATCTTTTGTATTTGGGGATTGATATGGTGGGTATTCCATTGGTATAGGCAAAGGAGTTTTCCTTGGGTCTTAAAGCATCAGTTGGGGATTTATTGCTAGGTCTTATCCACGTTTAGGGCCACATTTAAAAGTCTTGTTGGGATGGTTCTCCTCCATGAGAGCAGCTGCAAGGTACCATTGAAGGTAGTGAAAGTGGAAAGCAAGCCAAAGCTCCAACCGAAGCACAAAGGCTAGGATACAAGGGAGATAGAGCTTATGTGAAGAAGAAAGCTGGCCTAGTATGTCATTCCTATAGCATGTAGGAGCATTTCGCTATGAGATGTCGTTTGGCTAAAGTGAAGCGTGAGTGCTTTAATTGCGATTGGCTTGATCACTTGAGGAAGGATTGTCCTATGTTGCGGTGGGGTGTGTAAGTAATGGTGACTTATGCCTTACATGCATTACCATGTGCTAGCAGACCTACTACTGATGAAAACCAAAATGAGCTTATGTGGTGGGTATTCTCTGTCCTTAGGGGTACTCACTTCCATTCCTTCCGACACATGAGCGTTATATATTTCTATTGCTAGTTAGTCGGTAGATAGGCCAAACTTGACAGCTTTCATAGTAGGTAAATTCTTCGATAAAGATAAACCATGTATGAGTAACCTTAGTTGCTAAGCTAAGGTGAAATGGCCAAAAGTACTGTCATTCAAACTCGATGCACAAGCTTTCGAGTTGATTGTGGTTGGTCAATGAAGTTTGACTTTGATTTACATCCAACTAAGGTTCAATGTTTGCTAAGTAATGAGCAAAGGTTGAGCGTGTGACTTATATGTTCTGCATAGAGTCATTCATGTTAGAATTGTTTTTCCTTATGTTAGTAAATCTTAGGCGATAGGAGTAATCCCATATGTTTAAAGGGTACTTTTTCAAGGGATCAACCCATTCACGTACCAGTTTCCAGTCCTCATTTCAAGCGCAAGGTGATTTGCACCAGTTGGGCAAGGGTTTTTCACTCGATTCTTAGAAGCGAGCACTTGAGTCGGATCCTTGAGATGACTGGGAGACTTTCGAAGCGCGACTCTAGCCGTGCGAGGAATTTCAATCGTTGGAACAAGGAATCGGGTCAGAGTTCACACAAGAAGAGTCAGTGGTTGACCCTAATTTAACAAAGAAATCTTATGAACAAACAAAGGGTTTGAATGTGCATCGTGTAATTTTGGATGATCTTTAATCATTGTAAATTATAATTGTTGTATAGTTAAGGTTGGTTAGGACATCGTGGGAAAAGATTTCTTAACTAGTTTTGTAGCGATTCGGATAACCTTCTAAGTGACGGGATGATACTTGCGTAGGCGACCGTCATGGTGCACTTAGTATATTATCCTTATTAACGTTGTGCAGTTGAGGTAAGTTTGAACCCGAGTAGACATGAGCATTAGAAGATCGTCTTTTAATGATAATTTTAATAGTAGGGGTTTCTTTTATGATGAACGAGTTCTGTTCAGAAGGAAAGGAAAATCGAGACTTAGGTTGCTAGGTTTATTCGAGAGTTTTGAGACTCTATGATCTTGCATATCGTAGAATTTTTTCTTTTCAAGGTGGAAGGTAATAGTCTTTCGCGTATTGTATTCATAAAAGGCATTAAACCCTTTGGAATTTTTTTTTCATCTTGAACGTCAAACAGACTCATTGAGGTTTATAGTTTGCCATGCATATTTCGACTATTGTTAGGTACCGTGCATGTTGGTGTAGACTCTTTCAGAACGTTTCGTTGTTTTATATGCTTGTTGTTTATTGTTGCTTGCTATCATTTGATTATACTTATTGATTTATTATTATTGTTTGTTTTGTATGATTGGTGGTTTGTATGTTAGTTATTATTGATTGTTGATGGTTGTTGTTGCTTATTGTTGTTTGCTATTGATCATGTTTAATAGATTATATGCTAGTTATTATGGTTTATCGTTGCTTAATACTGTTTGATTTTGTTTGCTATAGTTTGATTTAGTTGGATGATTTTTATTGTTGTTGATTTTTGTTGCATGTCTACATGTTTGACAGTTTTGTGCCAGTTATTGTTTCTTATCTTTGTTTGCCATTGTTTAATTGGTGCTTGTTGTGTGTTTGGTTGCTTGATGTTAATTATAATTGCCTGTTAAAGTATGTTTGGAGAGAGAGCAATAATTATGTAAAATAGAACATTTGTCAGCCATGACCAATTTAGGGGTCGAGGTGAGATCTATACGAGTATATTGCCTTTTGATGTGACTCGGAGTCGATGGTATATTTAGGTACCGACTTATTTGTGCTTACTTTCCAATTGATAGTCATGTATGATAATGGTGGTATCAATTACTATGCTTGATTGTACATACTTTAATATCATGTTATTGCATTAGAGATGCTTATTGCATAGTTTGTTACGACATGGTTATTATAGATTTTATTGCATTAGATGTGCTTCTTGCATAATTTGCTGTAACATTTTCATTTAAGATGCTGGTTGCATGGTTTGATATAGCATATTTATTTGAGATGATTGTTATATATGATTTAGCATGCTTCAACTCATGACATAATGTTGCAATTGTGTTTAATCCTCTTTTTTGAGCACATGATCAGGTATGTGGAAGCAACTATGAGCTACTGGGATGTGTATTCACTTGTATTCACATCTAAATGGCATGCACTTGCTATGAAAGATGTACATAAGATTTGTAGTGTAGATTTGTGTAAATATGCTTATATGACATCATAAATGAGATGGCTCAGATATGACACACACACACACACACACACATATATATATATATATATATATATATATATATATGTATGTGTGTGTGTTATTTTGGGTTTTTTTTGGAGATAGTCATGCAAATGAGGTGCTGTCGAATTTTTCTAAAACAAGAGGGGCTTTGAAAGCTTAAGGGTTAGGAGAAATTTTCCTTACATTGAGAATTTTAAGGATGAAATCCTTTTAACGATGGGAGAATATAACAACCTGCATTTTTTAATGATAATATATTTAAATAATTAATTTAAATATTGAATCGTTATTGACTTGAAGGTATAAAATATGGCTTTTTGCATACGGTCGAATTAGGACTCGAGACTACTTCCTCTGAGTTTGATCAACATTGCGAATCAAAATGAGTATAAATATCGCTATATTTGGAGTCATGGTATTTTTACAATTTACTTATTGTTATACGTATTTTGCAGAAATACGTGCGTAGTTGGGTCTGATAGGATCTTGACTAATGGCTTGTGTTTCTGAGATGAAGACTTCATTATGAGATGTATGGTTGAATATTTTTATAATCGGGCGATCCATTGGCCAAAACAACCTTGAAATGCATGAAATTATCATCTTGGAGCACCGTCTCGGATAGCTATGACATTTATACCACTAGGACCATAAAAATAAGGCAATGTGTCCAAATGAGTTTCATGGCGATCCGATGTGTTTTTTGATCGTATGGATTCGAAACGTGTGGCGATCTATTTAAAAAACTAAGTAATATATATATATATATATATATGTGTGTGTGGGTGTGTGTGTATCCCATATTTCCAGGCATCCACTTTTCTTCTCTTCCTTTGCTTTATTAGATGTCCCCTCTTGTTCATAAATGAAAACAACCTCCCACCTGTAAGAAATTAAATCTGGAGCTTCAGTTCACAAAAATTGTTAAGATCTGATCCGTTGCACTTCGGATGGAGAGAGCTTCAAATCTGTGTATGACGTTAGGTGTATAACGGTGATGGCCGAATTCGACGTGTTTTGATCGACAACTAGGGTTAGAGATAGATGGAAGTTAAGGAGTTGTGTGCAATGAAGGGTACCATTGAACTCCTCTTGGCGACATGCACCCATGGGCATCAATTGCCAAAGCTTCGGCCATGAGAGTTGATTTGCGATATTTGAAGGGGTAGGGTTATCACGTCGCTAATTGCACGTTGAAGCAAGGGTTGATATTATGGGTCCACTGCGACGGGCGTGCATAGTGGGCAGTGTTGACGAAGTTTGTTTGTCACTTCGTTGAGTAATGGCCAAGGTTTGGGGGATGATGTGCGCGCTTGGATGGGTTTTGTTGCATGGATATGTATAGGGAGGAATGGAGATTGGGGAAGAAGGGAGATTGACTAGTGGAGGTAATTAAGTTAATTAATATATTTAATTATCTTAGTTAATTTTGATTTGTATTTAACTCATATCTCTTGCATACAAGGTCCAATCGAGATGTGGTCTTCGCCGTTGCTGTAACGACCAGGATTTTCGACCCTCGAAAATCGACACTAATACGTCTATAGGATTACATGCCGAGAAATCGAATGCCGAAAAATCCGATTGTTAGAGGAAAGAAGAAGAAAGAAGAAAAGAAGAAAAACTAAACAACACAGAATCTCACAGCAGAATGAATACTCTATAATATATCACAAGTCTTTACACAAAAACAAAAATGTCATATGTATATATATACAAACATCAATCAAAGTATACAAACCTATTTCAGCCTGGATAGTTATAATAGTCCGTCCTCACAATTGCTGATAACACACCAATGAATACAGCGGAAAATATAACCATCTACGTGAATACGTCTTTGGGCCTCCAAGTCGTCTCTTGAAACTCCAAGCATCCCAACTAATCTGTAATATGCTCGGTCTAACCTGAGCATTATAATAAAATAACACCCGTGTCAGTCTGGAAAACCAGCCTGAGAAAAACACACCCAATTGGATTTAAAGTTATAAGAAAATCTTTGAAAATAAAAGGTATCTCGTAAGACCAGGTCACACATAAACACGATGGGTTTTTACCTTGCGATAACCAAAACACTTTTATATAAAAATCCTATGATATTATAATAGTGTCTAAGTACAAATACTTATTAAATAGCTGAAGTGCTTGCATCTCACATTTCAACATAGTTGGGCACAATCAAAACCGTACGACGCTTATTAGAGAATGGATTCCATACTATGACCAGGTAAGGAACTACCTCCGATGGGTGCATCTCTAGATTAATACACCCGGGTCTGACAAGAACATCTTGTACCCTGCCACACAGAACCGGCCTACCACTTGACTAGTAGTACCGAATATGTCATCATCCCTGTCTTCCAACCGTAATCGAGATCTCTCATGCACAACCAAAACCATAAATATAGGGAAATCTAGAAAGATGATGACATACCCTAATGGAAGCGACCCACTTAGCCCTGTTGCATGCCCTGTTTTAGTCATTTCCCGGTCGATGAGGCTTGAGGCTACGTTTACCTTTTGAATAGCAATTCGACTTGGAATGCTAACACTGCCTTCCAGGCAACAATGCAATGATAGCATTCATCTATACAAGTTGTTTTAGGTCCGAACAAGCCAATCTCTTCAAAGATCATCGTCTTTATTACCCTTAAGATTTCACAATTCGTAACGCTCAAGTCGGATCAAAGTGGTTTTTGGATAATTAAATCTGATCCCGGTCTCTTCGAAACGATCAACGAAATTGACCAGATTTGATAGTCGATTATTTAACTATCAAATTACATCCATAAGCAGTCACTAGGCCCATATTATAAATCTTTCAAACATTTATTTCAAAATATCTTTACAAAGATATATATTCAACTCTCTCCCAGCATTCCAACATTTGAAAACAATCTCAAATACTTATCCATAACAGGATATTTTCAAACAATTTCAACACTTAGAAATATATCCAATCCAACTTGTAATTCATTATGTAGAAAAATATTTCTATACAAATCTTTTCGTCGCTAAAATGTCTCCAAAACCTTAAATTCCAATACTTAGGAAAATACAATAAGTTTATTTCCTAAAATAATTTATAATATTCATACTTAGGAAATATTCCGTACTTATCTCATAAATTTTTGGGATTTTTTTATTAATTCCCTTTATAATTTATCGATTTTACTTATTTAAAATCCAACTAACAATTTATAACTCCTTTAGTGAATTCAGATTTATTTCCAAAGTTTCCGTATCTAAATAATTTGGAAATTTTCTTTTCTCAAATTTCTTAAGTTCCTGAATTCCATTATAAGATTTTTACTTATAAAATCACATCCATTAAATAAAACCCGGTTCACAAATCTTGAGAGCATTTATGAATAATTTGCAATCACTTACTTTTAAACTATATATATATATAATAATAATAAATTTCAAAAACATAGTTAAATACTTATTTAAAATATCAAGGCACTTTTAAAATAACGTCAATAACTAATCCCAATTCATTTATAAAACTTCTAGTTATTTATGAAACTTGTTTATAAAACTCAGAATTCATTTCAACAAATTAAAACATTTAAATAACTAACTTTCTGAAATATTTTAATCTAATTCATAGTTTTTAAAACTACATAGTTTAATAAATAAAATTCCTTTTCTAAAACAAACCTTAACTTCTTGTGAAAAACCATTTTTAAAATTCAACATACCCATTTTTTTATACTTATAAATCCCTCTCGATTTATCACAAATCGATTTAGATTTCCAATTTCATAACTATTCCCAAATTCCAGAATATAATTTACTATTTCTTTCTAAACCGATTTCCATATCTCATTTTTAAATTCACACTGTGAATTTATATTTCCAATTTATCAACTGATAATCATTTCATTTTATTTATAAACGTCGTTTATAAATTTACAAACTCATTCGAGTTCCACTTGTTTTATAAAATATTCTCATTTATAGAATTTCATTTATAAATCCATCGCTTTACAAATCCTATTATATTTTAAAAATGGTTTTTCATAAGAAGTTAAGGTCTGTTTTAGAAAAGGATTTTTATTTATTATACTATGTAGTTTTAAAAACTATGAATTGGATTAAAATATTTTAGAAAGTTAGTTATTTAAATATTTAAATTTGTTGAAATGAATTCTCAGTTTTATAAACAAGTTTCGTAAATCGACTATAAGTTTTATAAATGAATTAGGACTAGTTATCGACGTTATTTTAAAAGTGCCTTGATATTTTAAATAATTATTTAACTATGTTTTTGAAATTTATTATTATTATATATATATAATTTAAAAGTAAGTGATTGCAAATTATTCATAAATGCTCTCGAGATTTATGAATCGGGTTTTATTTAATGGATGTGATTTTATAAGTAAAAATCTTATAATGGAATTCGGGAACTAAAGAAATTTGAGAAAAGAAAATTTTCAAATTGTTTAGATATGGGAACTTCGGAAATATATCTGAATTCATTAAAGGAGTTATAAATTGTTGGTTGGATTTTAAATAAGTAACATCGATAATTTTTGGAAATTTTAAAGGGAATTAATAAAAAAAATCCCGGAGATTTATGAGATAAGTACGGAATATTTCCTAAGTATGGATATTAGAAATGATTTTAGGAAATAAACTTATAGTATTTTCTTAAGTATTGGAATTTAAGGTTTTGGAGACATTTTAGCGACGAAAAGGTTTATATAAAAATATTTTTCTAAGTAATGAATTATAAGTTGGATTGGGATATATTTCTAGGTGTTGAAATGGTTTAAAAATATCCTGTTATGGATAAGTATTTGAAATTGTTTCCAAATGCTAGAATGCTGGGAGAGAGTTGAATATATATCTTTGTAAAGATATTTTGAAACAAATGTTTGAAAGATTTATATTATGGGCCCAGTGACTGCTTATGCGTGTAATTTGATAGTTAAATAACCGACTATCAAACCTGGCTAATTTCGTTGATCGTTTCGAAGAGACCGGGATCAGATTTAATTATCTGAAAACCACTTCGATCTGATTTGAGCGTTACGAATTGTGAAATGTTGAGGGTAATAATAACGGTGATCTTTGAAGAGATTGGTTTGTTCAGACCTAGAACAACTTGTATGGATGAATGCTATCATTGCATTATTGCCTGGAAGGCAGTGTTTGCATTCCAAGTGGAATTGCTATTCAAAAGGTAAACCTAGCCTCAAGCCTCATCAACCGGGAAATGACTAAAACAGGGCATGCAGTAGGGCTAAGTGGGTCGCTCCCATTAGGGTATGTCATCATCTTTCTAGATTACCCTATATTTATAGTTTTGGTTGTGCATGAGAGATCTCTATTACGGTTGGAAGACCGGGATGATGACATATTCGGTACTGCTAGTCAAGTGGTAGGCCGGTTCTGTATGGCAGGGTACAAGATATTCTTGTCAAACCCGGGTGTATTGATCTAGATATGCACCCATCAGAGGTACTTCCTTACCTGGTCATAGTATGGAATCCATTCTCCAATAAGCGCCGTACGATTTTGATTGTGCCCAACTATGTTGAAATGTGAGATGCAAGCATTTCAGCTATTTTAATAAGTATTTGTACTTAGACACTATTATAATATCACAAGATTTTTATATAAAAGTGTTTTGGTTATCGTAAGGTAAAAGCCCATCGTGTTTATGTGTGACGTGGTCTTATGAGATACCTTTGATTTTCAAAGATTTTCTTATAACTTTAAATCTAGTTGGGTGTGTTTTTCTCACGCTGATTTTCCAGGCTGACTCGAGTGTTATTTTATTATAATGCTCGGGTCAGACCGAGCATATTACAGATTAGTTGGGATGCTTGGAGTTTCAAGAGACGAGTTGGAGGCCTAAAGACGTATTCACGTAGATGGTTATTTTTTTCGCTGTATTCATTGGTGTGTTATCAGCAATTGTGGGGACACTGTTATAATTGTCCAGGCTGAAATAGGTTAGTATACTCTGATTGATGTTTGTATATATACACATATTACAGTTTTGTTTTTATGTAAAGACTTGTGATATATTATAGATTATTCGTTCCGCTGTGAGATTTTGTGTTGTTTAGTTTTTCTTCTTGTCTTCTTTCTTCTTCTTTCCCCTAACAATTGGGTTTTCCGATATTCGTTTTCTCGGCATGTAATACAGTAGACGTATTAGTGTTGATTTTCGAGGGTCGAAAATCTCGGTCGTTGCAGTTGCACTTGTAATGAGATTATCTATAACATGGTATGGGCTTGGACCTGATTTGAGCACTTGAGATTTACAACTTATGTGAGGGGAATTATAACTTTAAATTTATATTTCAGTATAATCCCTGTAATTATATATTGAAAAATATTACCAAGTGGAACTAGAAATATATATATATATAGGATAGTATTCCCCTATTTGATTTGATTGGGTTGAGTATATATTTGAGATAATTGATAAAAATCTTGTATATATAAATATTACGTCCTATTTATATTGAATAAAAATAGATGGAGATGATATTAATTTATAACATAATTATAAATTAACTAAACTCTAATTTATTGTTATACTATTGATAAAAACATCTATTGTATATTTTAGTACTAACTGAAAGTAAGCGTAAGACTTTTAAAAATAAGCTAGATGGCTTAAAATGATTTATATGCTAATTATGTATTTTATAAAATAGTTGCACGATTTATAAAATATTAGAAGAAGATATTTGAACTTATATAAAAAGATATAGTATATAAAATTAAAATTTGATTATTAAACAATCAAATTATTTATTTAAAATATGTGTATAAGCACGTCACGAGCATCTCTTATAGCCATAGCGACTATCATGTGCGTTAAGTTGCATGAGGCGATACCGAGTATGATATCGCATTGGTGAAGCTTGAAACATGAATTGTGATGTATAATTGTAAATGTGTGTGAATTGTTGTGTATTGTGTGTGTTAGCATACAAGTTAATGTTTATAACGAAGCAAGGCGATGTGGTAGAGTGTAATTGGGTTGTCGAGATACACATCGTATTTTGGTTGCTAAACGATTAGGAAAAGGATTCGTGATGAGATGAACTTCCATCCCAAACACTTGAAGGAATCGGCACATAAACTTAAACATAAGGCCCTAAGCTTCAACTCCATGATGAAGAAGACATGGCGGGATAATCTGGTGACTTTGGGAAGGCGGCATGACGAAATGAGCAAAAACAACCTCAGATCGTGCTCCAAGATATACATTATTACCCAGCTCAAAGCACGGATTGCTGGACCAGTGGCACTGACCAGTCCACCGGCAAGTGGCTGGGCCAGGCAATAATGCCTAGATCCGAAGCATTTCGCTTTTACACTGACCCGATTTCCTCCTTATGACTTCAGGAAGACTTATGGGTTACTTGGGTAAGTGGTATGCAAGTCTATATCTTCAAGCTTTGACTCGGGGTACATGTAGCTTGATGAATTGAATTGGTCTTACGTTAGTGGCAATACATATTATTGGCTTCTAGGAGTGAACATACATATAGTAGACGACGACGTGATATCAATCTTCATTTGTGATAGGCATATTCGATTACGCAATGTTATTTTTGATATGTGTATACACACACACACACACTCATATGTCATTGGTGTTCCACTATGGTCTTGATAGCGTATTACATAAGACACAACCATTGTTTTCTTTTTGGTAGATGTGTACGCAAGTTATTTGAGAAATCCATGATGACGATCATCTACTAGTGGACTGGATGTCACCAAAGCTCGATGTAGAGGGTACGATGTAGTTCATAGAATGACGACCATCTACAAGTGGACTAGATTCACCAAAGTTCGATGTAGAGGGTACGGTGTGGTTCGCATAGGATGATGATAATATGCTAGTGGACTAGATGTCACCAAAACTTTATGTAGAGGGTACGGTGCGGTTCACATAGGATGATGATCATCTACGAATCGACTAGATGTTACCAAAGCTCGATGTAGAGGATATGGTGTGGTTCATATAGGACTAAGTTCATCAACTGGTGGATTAGATGTCACCAAAGCTTAATTTAGAGGTTACGATGTGGTTCACATAGGTTTCAGTAAATAGAGTAGGTCATATATCGCAAAGCTTGCTTAAGAGGGTACGATGAGACCTACACGAGATTTATCACTAAGGATGTGGATCGAGATCTAAGATACATTTGACTACCGACTCTATTTATTTTTGTCCCTCATAGAGAATCATAGGATCATGATAGATGTTCGTAGTTGAATCCATCTATCAGTAATGATGGGCATTGATTTGTATTTCTTAGTTGTCTTTTATTGTTATGTTGTGCGTGTTATTAGTTGGCTGTTGTTGTTACTGCTGCTGCATTTACTATCATTATGTACTTCGTGATAGACTTATACTATGATCACCATACTTTTGGATGTTAGGTTCTCTTTATCATAGTATGTTGTTACGTTTCGGTCACATTATATTAGTTGTGCTAACCCGTTGATTACAAGAGAAGAACAGGTTATAGTATGATTTCCTATCTTTTGGATAGGTTTACTTGTTTATGGACAGTCTGGATTACCCTGAGCCATGATTGAGGAGAGGACCGGCTGTGCCTTAGTAGTTCATGTTTATTTGTATATAGTTTAAATATACAATATTTTGAGATAGTTCCCCTCACACCAGGCTTTATTCTGACTCACGTTTTGTCTTTGTCTATTTATGTCATGACAACTCTCGGGAACTCGATTGAGTAGTTTAGGAGTCGGGTGCTTTTGGGGATATGCTTTCTGGAAAATTGGAGCATTTTATGGAGGCGATGTTGATACTTCGTATATATACTTAATATTGTAGTAGTATATGACAGATATGTATTTATCTATGAGACTTGATGTATTCTGACTTTTATTATTGATATTCATTTACCAATTATCTCCGCTAGTGTAGTCTCTTATATATATATAATGTTATCATGTTCTGTTCATGTATATTTAGTATATAATACGTTATCATTCAACTATGAGACTCTATCCATATGCCTTAGTATAATGTTTGTTTTAATTTTCTTTCCCGACAATCTGTCTTTTATGGTATTCGAAAGTTAGCCATTGTCATTCAGTGCCGATTTTAGGATATTACGAAGGGCAGGTTGTTACAACTGGTCATAAAAGAGACATGTGGGCTTTAAAAAAATATCCTAAAACCACTTAGGAATTAATCTATTTAAGTCCAATTTTAATATTCTATCGATATCGTATATCTATACGTGCGTTTATAACTTTTATATACGCCCTTTATTAAATATATTATTGGTATTCGAACAAACCGAATAAGATTTATTAATTGATATTTCGTAAATATTAATTAATTTAGTTAATTTATAACGATTAATCGTTACGGTTGTGCGACTCAAACGTGTAAATTATATCAATGATTAATATCAAACAATTCGAATATTAACGTTCATAAATCGCCTTAACTAGTGGTGTGACAATTTGACTGAATTTATCGCTTATACGTATTTTCAGTAAAATCCAGTTTTGCTTTTTATAAGCGGTATTTGGTGGTCATGATTATTTACACCAATTCTCTTCGTCAATACTATATCACATTAGAGCTTATGGAATTTGGTTTTGGTCAAAATTCCAACATCGTCCACATTCAACTAGATTATCCAAATAATCCTTGGTTCAATAATAATAATTATTATTGACTGTATTACTATGGCCATAGACGTTGACTTTGAGTTGACTACAGTTAATCGTGATACTAACCTCATATAACTGAGGATACAAATTTTCCATTGAATAGTGTTCCACTTCCAATACTTCAACTCGGACCCAACTATAATCATTCAATAGACGTCATGCCATAATTTAACTATAAACAAAGTGGAGTGTCCGCATTGAAGTTTAACGATATTCTCAAGTTAAGAGAACTATGTAATATTGTCACTGTGAGATTCTCTATTTGATCTTAGTTATATTAACTAATTGAAAATATCGAGTGGGTAATTCCATAATTATCAAAAACTATCAATAAGTAACCTCTTGGTGCCCCCAATAGTCATGTAATACACTGCCCAATTTTTGAAGAGTGTTGTCGTTGACTAATAAATTAGCCAACCTCGGAGTTAGACTAATGCTTTTGTGAAAGCAAATGTTACTTGCTAACACTAGGCTAAAAAAATGTAAAATGAGGAGGAAAACAAGCAGATTAAAGTATATGACACAAAGATGTAGAATTATTTGGCTAAGCTTGGCTATGCCCACTATGAAGATCTCCTACTATGTTACTCGCATATAAATACAAAGAATTACAAGAGAATAATAAGAAATTAAACACTTAAGACTATAAAGTTACTACTCTTAAGAGCTTAGGGCTTTAATTTGATGTGAAATATAGGTTTGAGATAAGAATAATGAGCATTCGACTTGATTTTCAATCCCATTGATGTTGTGTGGCATGGTTATTTATAGGAGCTGGTATTGGTGATGGACGATGAAGACTGCGTAGTAAAATAGGTGAGAACTTCTCTGGCCATGGATTTGGGCATGCAGGTTGACGGAAGACAAATGTAAAGGTAGTGAGGGTGTATGGTTTGGATGCTTGCTGGTTGACATTCCATAGCAGGCAAGTGCTTTACATTTAATGTGTATTTAATGTGGCAGAATGCTACAAGAATAGGCATGCTTTTGATAGACATGCTATAGTACCTAGTACAGCTGGCCATACTATTTGTCATTTACTTTTGCTTGTCTAGGCGGCTAAGCAGATGAGAATCTTCCTGTGCATACTAGCGGTCAGTCACTTGTTATTGAAGCTTATTGAGAACAAAGCTAAAAATGCTAAGGCTAGAGCTTGAAGAGACGATCTAAGGCATAGTGATGAGACGGACAGCTAGGAACCGGTCATAGACGGGCTGAGAAAGTTAGGCAATAGATGGGTCGCTTAGAGCCGAGTTAAGTCACTTGTAGTGGCCGTATCGAATTATGTCGGCCTGGACCAGGCACGGGGATTTAGGCCGGCCTATCCACGATTTGCTTGCTGGATTTGTTTAGACGAAACAAGGGGAAATGCAGGTCAGCTGGAATTGGGCCGAGCTAAGTGTTAGCTGGCCTAGACCTGGGCCGGGCCTTGACAAGCTGGCTGACATAATCATATTTGGGAGGAATTTGAACAACAATCATGTATTCTAGTCTCAATGGATGTATCAATATCTCATCTCGAAACATCTTGACTTTGAATATTTAAAACGATATGTTAATTTTAATGTGATAAATTTCTCATGATCACAACACATTGTAATTATTATTACATAATATATCATTTAATAATTTCTGTTTAATATACTTTTTAAATAATTAATTAACATATCATAATATGAAAAGTATATAATAGAAAGAAAACGCATTTTATTTTGAATAGATTAGTTACCGAGTTAGATATATGTAACAAATACATAAGTGCCTCTAGACACCCTAACACCATCAATCTGCCACTTGCACTTTGGGTCAATTATGGATTTTTTATTCTAACTCCTTCGATCAGTTTTCTTAAAAACTAATTGGGTCAGTCCCTTAGAGAATGAATATGTTATTTTGTCTTAATTATCTAATGTATAAATCAACTCTCTCCGGCGTTGATAAACCACTTTTATCATGTGGCGCTTTTCAAAGTATGTTTCTCAACTGCCACAAAATTCTAGATTATTTCATTATTTGTATCACGACATTGCTATCATATAGCATTGATCTCAACATTTAGAATCATCCCTCGCTCAGTTATAAATTTATGCATTTATTTATACCTATAATACTACAGTGCTATTCAAGGCGATGTACTTAGCCTTTGGTTGAATCAACCATTACTTATTGTTTGGAACATTTCGAACTTAAAGTGCCTAATTTATGATTAAGCAAGAACTTAGGATTCACACACTATACTCGATATCACTTTTGAAGTTCGAGTCTGTACACTCCTTCATAAGGAGTTTATTGTTTCTATAAACTATTCTCTAGTATTTCATAAATACTCAAGATCTTTATGTAATATCCTTACTTCTCATTTAATGATTGATTTATGTATTAAATACATAAGCAAAATGTGTTATTGCAGACAATATAGTATACATGATTATTCCTATTTGTAACGACCCAGTGTTTTGAACCATTCACATCGACAATCATCCACACATGTCAGACTTGAATTGCTCAAAACAATAGATTATTAATTTATATTTGGCAAAACTTATCATATACAGTAAATAAATCAATTACAGAATCACAGACACAGAGTATACAACCATAAGCAGCGAAAATAGATAAATAGTAGTTCATGAAGCTACTATAGAACATCAGAGTCTAAAGCAAAATACAACAGAAAATCTCAAGTACATAGAAGTCACTAACACATAAGCAAACGGCAAGTCTGAACATAAAACTGGAAAGAACTAAAAGCTGAATAGATATAAGACAGATCTTCAAGCAAAGCTCCAAGCTCCAAAGGTGTCTCAAATGCTGTGACACTCAGTCTGACCCAAGCATAAAGCAAAACACATAACACTCGAGTCAGGATTAACATTCTTATACCAGTAAATCAATTCAATTTAAACATCAAGTGAAATGCAATATAACTTAAAGAATGTTTGGGATTCCCATCCTTTAAGGATCCGTTAAACTATCTACATACATAGTACAATACGATACATAGATAATGTCTATAGTAAAGTAAAATATTAAATTAGCGTTAAGGCGTACCCATATCCCCCTTAACACATTTTTATATAAATTCCATAGTCTATACAGTTGTAATGATCCAAAAACTCGGCCTTCGAAAATCGGCACCCGTACTTCACCTGTACTCAAAATGCCGTAGATTCAAACGCCGAATCTGGTTCACCGGAGCTTATAACACCATTAAGTATAACAACACAGCGGAATAAAGAAATAGATGATATCATATACAACTCCAATGAATACAATATCCAGACTGATATACAACAATGATATCAATAATATACAGCAATATTAGAGATATGATACAATCCTACAGCGGAAATAACAACAATAGAAAAGATCACTCCAAATGATCTACAACAGAGAATGACTCCAACCACTCCAATGTCAAGCTCGAACCACAAAGAGAAGCAAGTGCAGTCCTGAACTCCAAGAACTGAACCAGCTCCAGATAATCTACTAAACTTTAATATTTGAGAAACCCAACTCTAGACTGCCCGTGTGGAAAATTGTGGGAACCCAGAGTTTAGGAAGGGAACAATAAACTCCAGGTCAGTCGTGGGACTGGTGTGAGCTACAAAAAGAGTTTATCTTTAAAATAAACACAAAGGAATTTTTAAACATTGAAATCCGCAATGCTTTTGGAAAATGAAACTACCATAAGACCTCCCGCCACACACACAATGCAATCGCAGAATTGGAGGAGATTTCTTCTTATGATAGTCAAACATGCTTACTACGCAAACAAAACTCTTTTGATATTATTACTAGTGCATAGTGTGAAAACATCTCGAAAATACAATATTAATCTTAGCCAGCATACAACCATTATTGTATGCCTACTATAGCTACTATGTTCAATAGCAGGTTACCGCCACATTCCATAGCAGGTAATTCAACTAAAACCGTACAAGGTTCGTATTGTTTCTTTGGATTTCCAACAAATAGTCATGCAAAGGAACTTCCTTACACCGAAATGGAAACGCCTCTGGAAAGACGCTCCAAGAGTCAACCTGCTCTCTGCAAACACAAGGCCGATGCTACCTCACGCTGTACAGCTGTAACTAGGTAGCTAACACACGAGCTATGCCATCCCCCGGTCGTTACCGACCTTTATCCGAGGTACCCGATCACAAAGCAACAACCACAAAGTATAATAAATTTGCAGCATCAACATAGGTAAAATATCTGGGCTCCATACCATGATATCACCTTTTATCCAGAAGGAAATGACATACCCTAGGGGCGCTACCCCTAAAAAAACCTTGCCGCAACATTCCTGTTTCGACCATTACCGGGTTGTGAGGCTCGACGAAGTCTCGTCCACAAAGCTACGCTTTTTCACAAAGCCGTGCTTTGATCAACAAATGATCAATAAATGATCAACACACAACAACACTCAGCATGCCACATTACCAAATTGGGAATACATCGCTGATAACCTTCAACTACATAACCTCTGAGCTCGTACGTCTCAGAGAAGGGTGTTAAGCTAAGAGAATAAATTCTCCGCCACCAACAAAAATGTATTTGAAAGAAATCTGCTTTATATCTCAAAATGTAATGTCAGACATGTAACCATACAAGTCTATTCCGGGTTCGAACAGAACCGAAGGCACTTCCAAAGAAGCCCTTGCAAATCCGGGTATTAACAATCCCGATCGGACTTCCCATCACTTAAGGAATCTCTATACCGGAGCCATGATGTAGAGAAAATCGACAGGTAATCCTTTCGTTTTCGAAAATACCCGGTCTTCACCACCTGTCTTCAATGCTATCCATATACGTCGTATCATTATTCGGGATGGGTTATATGACACAAAGGTCCTCTCCCGGCTAAACCGAATAACGAGCGCAATTAAAAATCATATGGATACTGGGGTCTCAGTTAAATCACAGCTTAAAGCCCAAAACTTTTCATTCGAATGGTTAAAACAAATTACCATTTCCAATCTTTTAAACAAAAAGATTCAATTCAAGAACCTTCAATGGTTTAAACAATTTCCACACTTTAATCTTTTAAACAAAAAAAGATTCAATTCACAAAGTTCACCTCGTTCACAAAGATCCATTCATGGATTTCAAAACAATTTCCATTTCAATTGGGTTAACTCACTAAATCTTAAAATCAAGATTTAACTTATAGCTTTCAAAACTGGTTTCCAAAGATTCATTCATAGTCTTTTAAAACAATTCCATTTCAAACTTGAAACCTTTCAACACAAATTGGAAGTTCATTACTTATGTGAAAGCTTTTACTATTTGAAAACAAATAGTTTCGTTTTAGAAAAATCCAGTTATATTTACACAGGTTAAACCCTTGAATTAAATTCAAATTCCTAAATCAATACCTTTAAAATGGTTTAACCCATATATAACTTGTACAACATCTTTAATCCCTAGTTTCAAATAATAGAATTCAATTTCAAACTTGAATTCAAATTTAAATCAAATTATTTAAATTGAAATTTTACTAAGTTATTCAAAATAACTTATAGCTTAAAAACTCCTTTTCAAAAGCTTTAACATTTAACCCCAAATCCCATTTCCAAAATCAATTGAAATTAAAATTTCAATCTCAAAAACATTAAATTTAAAATCATCTGTGACTTAACTGATTTCCTCATGAAATCCATATTTGTGTGTGTAAAGGTGTGGTCCAGGGGTTTCACACAGTAGTGCAACATTATTCAATCATCACAAATCAGAATACAGAAATATAGTTGATAAGCGGTATAAACTATAACGCTTATCTTTCATACACAGATCACAGATATATATATATATATATATATATATATATATATATATCACAGATAATAAATTACATCACAGATAATTAATTACATTACAGATCACAACATAGATCAGGATATATCACAAAGCATCACATATCAGGGATATCAAACAGTTCGACAATCAATGGAATTCAAACATCCATAAGTAAGCTCAATTAATTATCTGATTAATTTAAATCAGATAAGTCATCAATCATGGTTAATTAACATTAATTAATTTCAAATCATTTGGTTGATTGTCCTTTAATCATTTATTAATTAATTAAATTAATCAACCTTTAATTATAAATTAATTAACATTTACTTATAATTCATCAACCTTTAATTATTAAATAATTAATCTTTAATTATTTAATTCACCATTTAATTATCTTTAATTAATAAATTAACCCTTAATTAATTACCATTTAATTAATTATCCTTAATTTACAAATTAATTATTTCTTACTTAATTAATCTTTAAACCTTGATTAATTAATTTAAACCTCTAATTACTTATTTAATTAATCCAAATCATTAATTAATTAAATTAAACCTTTAACTACACATTTTAGCTTCACAAACAATCATTATTCGATAAATAATAAATTTAGAAATCAATTTAACTTAGATTGTTAAAGTTTTTAAAACTGGAATTTATAATTTACTTTCACACTTAAACCTATTAACATGTTTCTTCGTTTAAAACTTCAACTAGATAACAACTCAAACAAACCCGAGCTATATCACAAAACTCCTGAGCTAAACCAACAAAAACTCCGAGCGGACTCCGAGTCAAAACACAGACTTTCCCGAGCACTCACGAACTCAACTGCTTCGAGACGAACGCACAACACCAATGAGATCGACCCGAGACCAAAACTCATCAGACATTACGTGCACGCGTGCACGTACACCGCCGATCTACCCCTCTCCGATCGCCACCGTGACCTCAGACAAGTCGACGATGCTTCACGCATCAATTTCCAATTGCCAGAACTCACCCATCCCCTCGAAATCAAATTCGAGCTAAAAATTGCAACCTGAAACCCAAACAGCAGAAACTCCTTCACCTGGAACGCCGCCATCCTCGCAACCCCGACCACCAGAAATTGCACCACTACACCCAAAGCATTGTCAACCACTCGAGCTTCGATCCTAGTAGGTCCGGTCACGCTCGATCTCTCCACGGCAACGAAAAAACTCAAAAATCATCACTGGCCAAAAACGAGTTTTAAACCCTAAATCAATCGCGCCAATCGACCACGATCCTTGAGAAATTTTTCTAGTATTTTTCCCATGATACTTGACGCTGAATCCATCATCTGACCAAAATTCGAAAATTTTAATCTGGCCGATTGAAGGAATTTGACAAATATGCATTTTTAGATTTTCTCGTGAATTCACGTTACTCACTCACTTAAAAATCCTAATATCTATATAGAAAATCATGATTTACCAACATGAATTTAAGGATACAATCCAAACTTGAAAATTCAAAAATCAATATTTCGGTTTGAGTTAATGTATCACTGTCATATTACACCTTATAATATTCCACAAATATTTATACCTGGAATTTATTTTTAAAACTTATATTAGAGTGTTATAAACAATTTTTATTCAAACATCATGGTCTAAATATTATTAGTTGAAGAAATATGAATTTTTCTTGAATTGAGTTTAAAATCTGAGACTTTAAAAACAAAGACATATGCCTGTAAACAGACATACATGTATCCACAGTCATATATACTCATTCAGGCATGCTAACATATTCCTCAAGCAACCATCTAAAACTGATCACATACAAATCAAAGTACATATGGTTTTAAGAGTTTGCTCACCTTTTAAACAGAAGACAGAGCACCCAGATTTGAAAAACAGCTTGAAAACTGAAATCCTTTAGCTTTAAAAACCTTGCACTTGAATGCCTTTGTTTTAAACTTGAGTTGCTTTGTTCTTTAGATTTGCATGCAGGTTGCTTGCTTTAAAACTTGGGTTGAAGATGAATGCATCAGGTTTTGATTTGAATTTGCTTGCAGGCTTTGAAAATGCAGGCAAGTTTGATTGTTGTTTAAATTTGAAAAATGGAAAGGCTAACTTATTTTCTTGTTTGGAATGGACGAAACTGATGAAGAGTTGATGGATATATGGAAATGAGTTTACAGTGTATACATTTTTTTATATTATTACTTGTACAAGAGGCAGAGATTTTTTCTTCATTTGTACTGAAAATCTTTGTTTAAAGTTTTTGGCCAGAGGTTTTTCATGTTTTTGGAGGCTGATGAACACATTTTGTAAGATTTCGAATTGACCAAATACTTTGAGCTGAGATGAAAGCATTTAATGCTAAGTACCATATGTCTCATACTTATCAAATTTTTTTATACGGTATGTACAAATGATTTTTCACTTCTTTTGCTTTGGTGGCTATAGGACATGGCATTTATTAACAATTGTACAAACATATATTTTATTTTGTTTCTTCTTTAGCAAGCTTCATTCCCTTATGCTTGCTTACTTGTTTACATATTTTTGTGTTTTGTACATCATCAGATTTTTTTCTTGGCTGATGAGATTGTGTGTTTTCACACTTATGCTTGAATATATATATATATATATTTGCTTTAGCCTTATCACTTTAAAATAGAATTGAAGTTCTATATTTATTATGATATTAAAATTTAGCTAATGTATTCACTTTATTATTTTTTTATAATTTATCTTACATGTATTTTATCGTCTTGTATGTCTTCATATATATATATATATTTGTTTTTATTTCTACTTTTATCAATTATAAATTCAAAATTATTTATTTTTATACTTGTGTCAAATTTCCATATTTTTATATTTATTTTTAAACCATTTGTTTACGATTTAAATTCAAATCAAATATATATCTATATATATATATATATATTATTTCAAATTTACTCATATATGCTCAAATACATATATATTCACATATATACACATATATACAGTATTTTAAATTTAAATTATTTATACAGAATATATCTGAATTCGGGGAAACTCGCATCACTTTATCATTTAATTTTACAATTTTAATTCAAAGATTCAATTAATTATCAATTTAAATTTTATTAAAATTCGAGGTCGTTACAACAATACTGTAAACTCCACCAAACTGGTAGGCTATCAGGGAGCACTCCATAGGTACGACACAAACCAAACTCGTAGTGGGCGCGATAAGGCATGTGACAAGGCACGCGAGGCAATGCCTAGGGTAGGATTCTACCATTTTGCAGAACCGGGCTGGTGGTAACGCATAGCAGCTATTACCGCCTACCTCGAGACACACTCCCAAATCGAAGGTGCACCCAATCAAATCACAAAGTAATAGAATGGTATCGAAGAAGCATGCTCGATCAGAGGTGCGACCTCACTTGGCCCAGGTATTGCTCCTGTTTTAGCCACATCAAGCTGACTCAAAGGAGTCAGGGCTACGTTCATACCTAATATAGACGTTCGCCAAACCATCCTACTTCGTTCTGGAATCTCCACCATGTACACAGTTGTTAAAGTGGTTTTCTGTATTAGCAGAGAGTATGACAATATCCGATCCCGGTCTCTTTAACAACCAAATGCTTATTTACACCGTGGTCATTTTCATTCCAAACAGTTCATACTTCATATCAAAATATCATATTCATTTAAAAATCATATCACTTTCGAAATAATATTACTTTATAGTATATTCATTTCCAAAATCATAACCACAAAATAGGATAAGCCATCATATCAAAGTATTTGCATTTAAATCCATTAAATCAAATCATAACAGTTCCAACTTAATAGTTAAATATTGAAAATAGTTTATATTTTGTTACAAATTAAAAATAGTTTATATTTAAAAATAGGTTATAGGATAAAATAGTTTATATATTAAAAATAGTATATATATTAAAAATAGTTTATATATTAAAAAGAGTTTATATCGAAAAATAGTTTCAATTTAGAGTTGTTACTTCCAATTTCATAAATCAATTCAAATCAACTTTAATTACATAATTCAATTTAAATCCATTTCTAGTTCAACAATTTCAATAAAGAGGGTTAGAGGTTCAATCAAAATTCTCATTAAACCAATTTTTAATTTATATCGATTTAAAATCTAGGATTGAACTACAAATTTAAACCACTTCCAATTCAATAGGTTTCAAAGTTTAAATATTCAAACAATTTACAATAACTCAATTTGATAAATTTCATTTATATTTCAAAAATTCAACTTTAATTTTATTTAATTTTGAAAATATTCACTTGATCATTTTTAATAACATTCAAATAAAATCTCAAATTACAAATTTAAATCAATACTAAATATTAAATTTCAATTTTATTTAAATTAAAAAATATATTCATTTAATCACCTTTGGTTAAACATTTAAATAAAACATCAAATCAAAAATTTAAATCAAAATTAAATATTCAAATTCAATTTTTTTTAAATTTAAAAATATTCATTAAATCACCTTTATAAAAATCAAGTTATTAAGTTATAAAAATCATATCTTTAAAAATCATAAAGTCAATACTCTTATTAAATTACAAATCAATTCTTATTTAAATTCAATTATTAACCAACTAAAATGTCAAGTCAACTTTAATTTATCTTTCCAACCTCTATGTATTAAAGTTATTACAAAATCTATTTTAAAATATTAATATAAATTTTAAATAAACATCTTAACATATTATATATATATATTATTAGTTAAATTAAATTCTTAATAAATTTTATTATATTAATTATTATTAAATTTAATCTTATTATTATCAAATCTATTTTAAATCTTATTTTACATATTTTAAAATAATAAAGTTATAAGTAAAATTTTATAAATTACATTTTAAAACTTAACTTATAATTTTAAAATTTCCAAAACATAAAATTTTACAAATCTAAATTTTTACACATATTAAAATAAAATATTTATATTATATTTAAATCATAACTCATATATTCCTTTTCAAAACTTTGGAAATCATTTTCAAAATAGACCAACGGTGTCCGTATATAATTTTCTATCCTATGTTTAAGTGATAAAGATATCTATCATTTCAATCCGCAATAATTCAAATATTTACGAGTATATATCATTTCAACCCGAAATCCCAATATTTGAAAATCAATAAAATTGCTTGAGTTTATCATTTCAACCCATAATGATTTTCCCTAATCTATAATATCGTTCGAGTATGTATCATTTCGACCCATAGGGAATTCCTAACTAACTGGGAACTTTCAGTGAGAACAATAAAATAATAATTTAAAATGGCATATCATATCAATTGCAAGCATATGTCATAATCAATTTAAACATAGTATATATAACATGTTATGGTGTCATATGTCAATTAATATAGGTAAACAATTACAGGTAATAACATATCATATTCAACGATAAAGTTATTAACAAATTCAAATTTAACAACATATTTAAATCGTCATTTCTCATGAAATCAATTTACTAACATATGAATGTTAATCGTGAGTGATCGCTCACCTTTTGAGGTTAGATAAAAATAGACAACACAACAAGCTACGATTTTGAATCACGAACTCGACAATCGACCAATCCAGATGACAATTTCTAGAGCAAAGCAAAGCTGATAACATAGAATCGATGAAAAAAAAAATCAAAACTAGCTTGATATAAATGGAAATAAAATACATATTATCTTTTTTTCTTCATAAAATCAATATTTAATTTAAAACACATGTTTAAAATAAAAATCTTCATATTATATTTTAAAAATCAATAATTATTAAAATACATATTTTCCAAAATTATTCAAATAAATATTTAAACGTAATATATATTTTAAAGTTACAAAAAAATATATTTAAGAATATTAACATAAATTTAACTTAAACACCTTAAACATATTATACATATTTTTTTCATAGAACAGAACACAAAAATAGAACTTTATAATATATATATATATATATATAATACCCCTTTATATATACTTTTCTTTTAAATAAATACATACTTTTTATATATATAATAAAACTGCTAACAAGTGGAGATCTGCGAACACGTGAGATGGATGGCTCAGCAAATTGTTGGACGAGGCGGGTTGTTGGAGTCAGGCGGTGTGGACTGGGTAGATCGACAACTATTAGGCCTCGGATACAAGGAATGGCCTACGGCATGGCGGGTTTGCAGTTGAAGCTCATCTAGAAGTCGGATGAAGCAAAGGAACGGCGGAGGGCGGACGAGCTGATGGGTTTGTGTGGTGCTGTGAGGCAGTAGTTGGGTGTCGTGGTGGAGGTCACGGCCAAGTTTGTGCTCGGGTGAAGTGAGGTTGATCTGGTGTTGGACGTGGAAGTGTGGCTAGAGATTGATGCGGAGGGTTTGCAGTCTTCGGCAAGCAGAGGAAGGCGGCAAGGTGAGAGAACGGGCGGGGTTGGCGTTTGTATGTGGAGGGGTTGCAAAGGTAGGACGATGGTCAGGAGCAAAGGGGAGACATAGCCGGGTCTGGTGAGTGTTAGTTCATGTGGAGGTGGGGAAGGAGGCGCTGAATGGTGGCAGACGTAGTAGGGTAGCGGGGTCGAGTTCGGTTTTTCTTGGTGGAGGTAGGTGTGAAGCTGATGTGGGTGATGGGCGGAGTACAGGGGAAATGTAGGGCTTGCTTGCAGGAGAAGATAAAAAGATGGAATAGCAGGTCTCCAAAACAAAAAAATGCAAACATTATATGAGCTATAATATATATATTATTTTTAAAAGCAACGAACATATTGAAGAGAACGAAGACGGGCAGAGCAAATGAATGAAAGGAGATGAACCCGAAATTATAATGAATAGTGGGATAGCAAAAGTCAAATAAGTTGAATTCAGGGAAATATTTATGGTTAGTGGCTATTGGGTTTTCAACCGGTGAATAAATGAACGACCACAGGGAAGCCAAAAGGCTCAAATGGGTACTGATACGGCTAATCATTTCGCTGATTTCGCCGCGTATCGGACATCGAAATGCACAAATGAATACACTGCGGAGATCAGCACGACGAGACGAACATAATGGTACATAGATATGATATGAGTGATACGACCCACCTATCAAAACTCGGTATTTCCTGCCAAATTTCTGCCAAAACGCCGAAAATAATATAATTAGAGCTAGAGCAGTCCAAAATTGGCGAAACGAAATATGACGTCTCATTCAGAAAATGATTTACAATTTTATTAAATAAAATTATTCAGATTTCAAAATATTTAATTTCCATCAATTTTTAACTAATTCAAATTTAAAAATAGAAATTTCATACTGAACAAACTTTCATATTTTCCAATAAATTTTTTCCACTTGCTATGCTTCAATAGACGCATACCATATATCAAATTTTCATTGCAAACTTTTAAATTATTTTTTTCACAAAAATTTAGTTAATTACGTTATTAAAATCGTTAAAATTTCTGGGTCGTTACACTATTGCTAAGGCCTAAGGAATCAAACTGCATGCTCCATATTCGGCAATTTAATGTAGTGTATGTGTATACCATTTTGGGACATTCCCAACATCCTTTTATACTAAGTATAAAAGATGTCCTTTCAAATCCTATAATAATAAGAATTAACCAACCAAAAAAATGATTTTAACATGAATACATCATTAATAATTATAACTTTTTTGTTTACTTATAGGTTTAAAAGATACTTTAGCACCTATTAATATGCTTTCTCATAGACACATACTTCCTCTGATGCTTATTGAATAATCCTTTTTATCATTTCTTGGATCATATCCATAACCTACAAACTCAATATCGCTCCCACTGATTACTAGACATTTTGGTTATTAAGCGCGAACATCATGTTCTAAATCATTATTTAGAATTTCTGTTTTCGTACGCTAAAACTCAAAGTCATATCAAACAATAATTTTGCATGTAAAATCTGAATTAACATAAGCATGTCGAATGACGAATCTGTTACATTAATTTCAACAATTTGAAATTTAGGATGTTAATCTATCAATGAAGCTTATATTCCAACTTCTTTGGTCTTTCCCAAAGATACATTTATGGCTGATGGATCATATCCCTTCGGGTACAACTGTCAAAGTCATATTTTGCTAATGTATTTGGAATCCATTATGGATTTGTACAACATGCTATATAGTAGAATTAATACTGTTAATGGCTCATTGACAACTAATGAAATTCTTTTATTGACATCTATGAGAGGATCATATTTCTCTTTAATGTACAAGAGCTCTTATTGGACATTCTAATTAGTTGTGTCCATTTAGGTTTAGTTAATTTCATTCGGAGTATTCATCATTTTGGTTGTGTAATTCAAAGGTGTAAATTCAATCTGCAATTAATATCGAATAGTTCGAATACTAACATTCACACGTCTCCTTAGCTAGCGGTGTGGCATTTTAGATGTATTTATCGCTTAAACATCTTTCGATAAAATCCAATTTAATTCCTAATAAGTGGTACCCGGTTGTACGATTATTTACACCAATTCTCTTCATCATAACTGTATCACTTTGGACTTATGGAATATGGTAATGGTCAAAATTCCAATATCGTCCATATTCAACTTTATAGTCCAAACACAAAGTCATTGGTTCAGTAATAACAATTAATATCAATCGAACTACTCTTGCTAGAGATTTAGACTTTGACTTGACTTTAGTTGACCGTGATACTAACCCCATATAATCGAGAAGACGAATCCTTTCTTAAATAGTGTTTCAGTTCCAATACTTCTACTCAACCCAACTATAGTCATTAGATGAACGCCATGCCATGATATAATTATAATCAAAGCAGGCTATCATATTGAAGATCAATAGTATTATCAAGTCAGGAGAAATGTGTATACTAGTCACTTTGCTATTTTTTGTTCGACCTTAGTTAGATTAACCAATAGAAAACTATCAACTGAGTCGTTCCATAGTTATCCAATAACTATCAGCAAGTAACTCTTTGGTGCCCCCAGTAGCCACGAGTAATACAATTTCCAACATTTAGAGAGCGTTATTCTTAATAGATGCATCAATGTCCAGTCTCAACGCACCTTGACTAGGAATATTTAAAATGATGTGCGTATCATATTGTGATATAATACTAATGGTTACAACTATTTATTACTGTTATAATAAACACGTCATTTATAAACTTTTTGACATATATACTTAAATTAACTAATTATTTATAACAATCATATAATTGAAAGGAAACGACTTTTGTTTCGAATAAGATTGGTTATTAAGTTAGATTTATTTAACAAATTACATAATTAACCCTAGGGTATACTCCTAACTCTATCAACCTCCCACTTGTAGTTGGGGTCAATTATTGAATCTTTTTCCGACTTCTCCAATCGGTTCCTTAAAAACAAATCGGGTTGGTCCCTTAATGAACGTGTATGCTATTATGTTTCAATTATGTACTATGTCAATTAACCGTGTCTCCGACATTGTTAAATCGCCTTTATTATATGGCCAATTTGGAGTACGTCTCTCAACTTTTAGTAAACTCTAAGTTTTGTTACAAACAATATGACGACATTGTTATCATTTAACAATGTTATGAGAACTCAATATTTGGAATCACCCCCGGCTCAGTTATAAATTCTATATTTATTATATATATTGCTTTTATTATGGCGCTATTGAAGGCGATGTACTTGATCTTTTATTGAGTCATATCTCTCATTTGGAATATTTCCAACTTAAAGCTTCTTAACCAAGCTTTGAATATGAATTTTATTGACATACTATACCCAATATCATATATGAAGTCTACATCCGAATACTCCTTCATGCGGAGTTCATTTTTTATAAAGAATTCTCCTGTATTTCGTAAATACATGAAAACACTCTAAACTACATTTAGTGACCTTAATGTGGATTTGATATTTGCTTCATGAATCAAATAAATAAACAAATTACGATATCATAAACAACATAACATGTGTGATAATTCCTTTTGCCAATGCATAAGGAATCCATCTTACATGTTTCTTATAAAACTTTTAGTGAGGTGTTTCTGCACATTGTCTGGGACATTCCTAATGTCTATTATACTCACTATAAAATACATCATTTGCAAATCCAACGCCGAGTATTAAAATAACTAAAATTTAATTTTAACACAAGTACATTGTTAACAATTAGCAGCGTGTTGTTTTCTTATGTTTAGGAACATCAATGTACCTTCAACGTTCTTTCTTATGGATACACACTTCCTCCGCATTTTGATTGAAATCAAACTATTTGATATTTCTATCAAAATACTTGTTCAATTTTGATGTTTGTTGAATAATACATTCGTATCGGTTCTTGGATCATATCCAAAACCCACAAACTCAATATCGCTTCCACTTACTTCGAGACACTTCGGTTGTTATCTACAAACAATCTAGTCTAAATCTTTATTTAGAATTTGTTGTTTCAATACATATGTACCATTACAAAAAGTCATACTAGGCGATAATTTTTTGAGTAAATCCAAATCAATTTGAGCACAATGAATGGCGAATATGTTGCGCTAATTTCAACAATTGGATCACGATGTTATTCTTATCAATGTAACTCACTATATTCCAATTGCATTTGTCTTTCTCTTAAAGATGAACTTATGATTGATGGATCATATCTTTTCGGGTACAACTATCAAAATCATATTTGATAATGTATGTAGAATTGTTTTGGATTTGTGCATCGTACCATATTATTGAGTCGAAACTCTTAATGGTTTGATTAAACAACCGAGGATTACTTATTCTTGACACTGACAAGAAACTCATAGTTTCTCTTTGACGTGCAAGAATACTCATTAGACACTCGAATCTGTTGTATTCATTTAAGTTTGGATAATTTCATTTCATCTCTTGCAATTAGTTTTAACAAAAAATCATAACCATATCCATTTTAATAACAATAATTTCCCAAAGAAATTTCTTCGCTGCGAAGTTGGTATTTCTTGAAATAATAATTGTCTCTCAGTGCGACGGAAAGAGCATTGATAAACATTTTATGAATTGCCTTATATGAAATTGATTTGGTATTAGTCCACAACATAAATCAGTCATCCAATGACCATCGTTCCCAAACTTCTTTTGGTCTGATTCACACAAGATCTCTTACGTACAATTATTACGTGAAGTGTTTCAACTCACACAACCTACCAACTCCTTGGCCTAGGATATGATGGGATTTCTTATAAACCCTCATCTTATGTGATTTTGTAAACTATTATTTTGATGATATTAATTTTAACCTTGTGTACTAATCTTAAGAACATACTTTATAGAAAGAATTTAACTTAACGTCACTCAATATTAATCATGCTTTTTCCAACAAAGTTCGATTACTCTATATCCGTATATTATTATGTATTATAAGGAGGATGACTCTTGAGACTGAATCTATATCCATTTTAGGTACATTTGGAAATCTTTATAATATGTCTACCTATTCGATCAAATTGATCATTTTGTTGCATGTTATTTTATTTACTTCCATTATATATTTATGAGCTTATCATAGACATACTACATGTGTATTAAATACACTTATCCATGTCAGCGATAACTCATTAGTGAATATAATGAAGTATGTGGAACCATTCTGATATTAATAGACATGCAATTTCATACATATATGTATCAATTCGAAGAGTTCATCAACTCTTATGATCGCTCCCAAAGAATGGGTGCATTTCCCTTTATTATTTGAGATATAATTCACTAGTACCATTTGGTTCAAAATCATAAATTGAAACACCCCACACACCTTAGTATACCCAAAAGGACACACTAAAAGACATGGTGCGTTGTAGGTGTAACTAAAACTAGCAGAGACTAAGATTCACAAGACAAAAAATCAAATAATAATAATAGTAACATGACGAAGACAATTATAGTATTTTGTTAAAAATCAAATTCCATAATATAAGATGATAAAAATTAGTCACCAAATACCCAATACATCATATGACAGAATACCCATACAAGTCTCGTGAAATCAAAAACCAAAGTCTCAAATAATATCAGAGCACAATACATCCCTCTCAAAATACCAGCTCAACAAAAGAACTAAAAACTAAAACTGAAGGAAAGAAATACATGATAGAATCTCCAACAAGTCTCCAAGAAGCTGCGGTCTGGGAAAAATAGAGAAGTGGGTCAGACTAAAAGTATGGTGAATGATAGTAATTACTAGAATCTTTAAGCAAAGTAAAAGTAATAGACCTTACAACAGTTCTAGTATATAAAAGGGAACAAAGGAAATAGGAAGAAGGAATAAGCTGGAAATAAATACGAATTATTCAAATTAATTAACTTTGATTGTTTGCACTTTTCTTTGATAGCTGCTTTGATTAGGCTGAATTCCTAATCCTATAATTAGGCTGAAATCCTAATTCTACCCTTTGATCGACCTACTACTCCATAGACCTTACTGCGGACTAGACGCTATATAGCTCCCTACACAGAAATGGTGTCTACGAATGACATGTAAAGTATCTACTGTGGACTAGACATTATATAGCTCCCTACATAGAAGGCAATGGTGCCTACGAAAGGCACATATACTAAGCGCTTGGAACTCATAACGATTACTGAGCCCCCGAATGGAAGTCGCACGCGTAACCACCACCATGCTCGTGTTACCTGTTGTTCCACCTATTGGGTCTTCTTATTACCTCAAGCTCCAGCATAAACGTTGCCCTCATCCCACTTCAGGCTAATATGAGATCACCGTGCCCATAGAAAATAAGGGAAATGCTATTGGTACTGGTCCGTCATCCAAACAATATCTAGTTGCCCCCCTTGCCCAAATCCCCATGATTTGGACTTCTACTTATTGACCAATTACTACCATTATTAGCATAAGCGTGCCTCTCATCTCACTTCAGGATTATGTGAAACACCGTTTCCATAGAAATGATAGAGGAATGCTATTTGGTACAGGTCCTAATTTAATTCTTGCTTATTAACTCAGATAAATTATTTAAATAAGCCTTTACTTTTGTTCTTGCTATCTGTGCTTATTAATTTATCCTAAGTCTTAAAATAAGCTTCATTCTGTTCTTTTTCTTATTATAACCTACGTTATAATTTAGCTTATTTACTTAACCCAAAAGTCTAAGTGTAAAAAAATAAGCTCCTTTCATCTTATACTCTTTTTTAGTTATAATTCTAAGTTATAACTAGGCCAATTATCTTTAATTAGTCCAGTTCTAACATTAATATCATAATTAGGCTCAATTTCAGTCTTAATTCCATTTTTATTACAGTCTTTACAATTTACATCTTATCTTCCGTTATTTCAGTATTCTTATAATTTTAATCCATATTCACGTTTAATCTATTCTAATCCATACGCGAAGAAGAAGGAGAAATAAAAGAAAACTGAAAATAGAAGAAAATCCAAAGCGTAGGAAAAAGATGTAAATAACGCATAAATAACAGTAAATAAATTAAAATACTGTAAATAAACTGTAAATAAATGGAAAAGATATAATTAACAGAATTCAACTAAAATTATCTGAAAAAAATAGCTAAAAGAAATAGACCGAAAATAATTCTAAAAACTGTAAATAAATTACTAAAAAGATTATTCCAAAAACCATAGTAAAAACTACAACTATTGGAAACTCTATTATTTTAAATTACTTAAAGAAATCTAAAATAATTACAATCACTCACCTGTGGTCCTAAGCTCTTCCCTTTTGGTCTTCCCGGATCCACTTGAGGGTATTAAAATATTTTTATTAAAAAGATTCTCTCCTTGGAAGATTATTCCTTTTAGGGTCCTTCCTGAAAAGGTGAACCCAAGCGGAGAAAATCTAGAATGAAAAAAGTGTTCGGCCTAGGGTCTTATTTATAGGGGTAGAAGTGGATCTCAGACCGTTGGATTTGGAGATTGAATAGGATGCAACCACATCACAGGCTGAATAGAAGTCGTCAGATGGAAGCACGAAGGGACCAAATGAGCTAAAAGAATGTAAATGATGTGTTAAAATCGACTGTCCTTGAAGAATTTAATTCTTCGCTCAATAACGTAGGCAGGTTGACCTACAGGTCGACCGCCCCTCCCCTAGGTCGACCGGTCGGTCGACCTAGGTGATGGTTAGTTCGACCTGGTGGTCGACCTAGCCCATTTTTTTCCTTCTTATTCTCGTTTAATTCATATCTTGTTCATATCAGCTCGGATTCTAACGTTCTATATATGGAAATCGACCAGAAAATTACCACGGATACAATGGTGCAACTCCCATGGCTTAATTCAGATAATTTCACAAAGTTATTTTATCATTTGATTAATTCGTTAATTAATTATTATAGCTTAAATTTTGGGTTGTTACATAAATCAAAGAATTATTTTTCCAAACTTCAGCATAGTCTGTAAATCCAAAATAATTGCAAATAATTTAGATACTTCTGTATTTTTCAATCAATCACAAATACCGCTATTATAGTTTTATTTTATAATGAACATTCATAATATTCATGTTGAAATAAAAGTATGTTTATTTTTCAGTCAACACTGAAAAATAGTTATTATTTCATAAATAATGTTTGTACGTTTTACGAAAACAATTTTCGTAATTTGATGCACCTAATAAGTGCTATATGGCATGCTCCAACTATTTTCGCTGTTACTATAATAACATATGAAATACGAAGCTCTATTTTACCACCTAATATAGGCTATTTATTCATTTACTGTAACTGGTTTACAATCGAGAATTTTCAAATTAAATATATTAAATTCAAAGAAATAAATCTTACAGAAAATAGTTTTGCTATTTGAAAATACATTTTGAAATAGAAATCATGTTTCTTATTCCAATGTTAAGTATCAACCATTATTTTACAGTTCTTATTTTCGATGTTTATTGATGAAGAAGAAGTGACCATTCACTCTTTTCATTCCAACCGTGCCCTAAGTTACATCCACTGTTATACATTTGATTTCCTTTCATAAACGATCGAACTTTTCAAAGGAAATCTGTACTACAATATCATCACGAACTCTTTATAATAGTGCATTTGGTCATCCTTGACTTTTAAGGATATTAAATAAACTGCACCTAACGTAAACTAATCAAATTGACATTTCAGTGATCGAATTCCTAGATCTATCTTGTAGCCTTTGGTCTAGTGTTATATTTAACACAACAAGATCATTCTTGTAATCAATCATATTGCATACATGATCTCACACTACATAATACTTGCTTGTTTCAATGAACTAATATCATCGAGGTTTCTATATTACGAATTGTGACCACTCACCATATAAAATTTATATGTGATCGTCTATGGATCAAATATCCATGTTCTTGTATTGCTTTTAGAGTTCGAAACTCATTGAAGACAATACACAGTCTTAGGCAAAAAAACTCGTAAGTGACCAAGTTACGAACGTATTTAGTGGTTATATAATTAGGCGCTTACATGGGTCAACATGCAACAATTTATTGATAAGTATATTTTATATTTCTATTAGTCAATATTAATTCAGTTCATTTTTATATTTTAATTGATAAACATATTTTAATTGAAAAACAATTTACCAATTATATTAATTGCACAAATTTATTAATGTAGATTATTATAAATTTATACAATATTAGAAAGGTTAAATGTTACAATTTCATTTTTTTAATAAGGCTCTCATTAGTCTTTTATGTTTCCCTAAACCCTAAGATGAAACATAAAACTCTTTTGACTTCACTAGTGGATGATATGACTCGCTGCCTTGGGATTCTAACCATGAGTTTGCTCAATAAGTCATAGCCCCAAAAAAGATGAATAACTCCATATTAGTTATATCATATACAATTACTAACCCATGGTTCCTTGTCCTAATCTCATTTCGACCTTGACTCAACAAATTGAAAGAAATTATTCACCTGTGCCTACCATTTAGCGATGACCTAAGTATAGTATATGTACCTTGAGTTTACTCAACAAATACATATATTTATCTTACTTTGTCTAATCAATATATTCATAATACTACACATAACATCTCTAGCTTGAGTTTGCTCAACAATTAGAGAGTATGTAAGTAATTTTTTAATATATAAATGGTAGAGGACAACACTTATATTAAAGATTCATAATCTTCAATATATTTAATTGAATGATATCTAGTTATGGAATAATGTATTATGAAATAACTATGTGATTCAAGTGTGGACATATCAGAAATCACCGTATACGTACTATACATATGTATTTATTCCTTAAGTCTAATTGGGTTCTTACCGTTCCACATTTAGTTTATACATTTATATTATATAAGTTTTATTATTACGTAACTTTTATACTTTATTTGACTTGTATAATATTTTATGTATAACATTATATTAGTTAAATCTTATTTAATTACTTTAATTAATTAGCACTTTAATTAATCATTAGAGTATTCAACAATTACATATTATATTGAATATATATACTATAACCTTTATAGTAATACACATATATATTATATATGTATGTATTTTTATTTAATTAATTAATCTTTAATTAATTAATTTAATTAATTAACCTTTAATTTATTAATTTAATTAATTAACCTTTAATTTATTAATTTAATTAATTAACCTTTAATTTATTTACTTATAATTACATTAAATTTATGTCTTTAATTAAAAAAATTTAATTATATTACATTAATATCAAAAATTTATTTTATATACATACATGTATACCAATTCCTTATTTCCATCATTCTCTTATATACCAATTCCTCTTTGTCTTGGAACCTTCTCTTTTGCCCTAGATTTTTTACAACTTTTCCAAGTACAGTCTGCATAAGAAAATTTATTTTTAAAATTTTAATATAGAGTTATTTCAAAACAAGTTTTGTTCCCATATCAACAAGATATGGAAAAAGAAATTCCAGCGCTATAACATTTTTTCCCTTATCGTGAACTATATTTCACATACTATCATTTCTGCTGAACAGTAAAATTCATATTTGCTACTTATCGACTTTTCATACGCTAAGCACACGTCATTTCAAAAAAATCATTTCCTCTCTTCCGTTTATTTTTTTTTCAATTTAAAACATTAAAATTATTTTAAAATAAAAACTCAATTTTCAAAACTTTCACAAAAGTATTTTATCCTTTAAAAATCATAGGTTTTTGAATAAATTTTTTCAAAAGCATTTTTTAATATTCCAAAACAAACTAAGCCACATTTCGCACAATCGGGATTTAGCCAATGGGATTGACCTTAGTCTATTACACGGTAAAATTTTAAAATCTCAAAAACTTTTTCTTTTATTTTAGAACAATCAGCACACAAGGTCATTTATAAATTTTAGCTTTTAAGACATAGGGATAGTGACCCGTGGTTTCGCAACATCTGTCATTCGCTTGCTAAAATTTATCTCCCAAAATTTTACTACTTTTTGGGACTTAACTTTGTTTTACTTTTAGTAGCTAATTTATAAATTTCCAAGTTTATTTTATAAACTTCCAATCTTATTTTTTTTTCGTCTGTATTAGTTAAGTGTCCTTTATGAGATTTCCTTATTTATACTATTTTCCAATAAATATAGTGGTCAATCTAGAAATAAATTAAAAGGAACTTTTCTCATAACATCATATGCATTTTATACAAACATAGATAACTAATGCTTACAATACAAAACCTAAAATAAACAATTGTTAGAAGCTGCCTTTCAACATCAACTAGTGTTAATGATGTTGTGGCTCTATCACTTCTTACTTACTTAAGATGGACATCTCTAGTATGCCATCCCACTATAACCCAGATGTCTTTACTCATCTTTTGGCTTGATCGAATAACTTTTCCACCATCTATCTTGTTTTCCTTAACCTTGAGTCTACCAACGTCATCTATGTGTGTTTGCCATCTCATCGCCCTCTATTACTATCTTCTTTTAATCCAAATATCTTGATAGTGTCCTTAAATTTTGGTATTTACTTTCTCTATCATTTATCTTTCATACTCTAGGACTCATAAAAGTGTACTTTGATACCATTTCCCATTCCTTGTCGGTTCTTCTTATGGCTTTTACACATACCAAATAAAGCATTCCTAGGTTCATACCAATATTCCTCATATTCTATAGGGATTCCTTGTTGATATTGTATGAGCATTCATAGCTATTTTATTAATAGCCTTAACCTTTATCCCATCTTACCTAGGCATTCATCTCTATCTACTCTATACTAAAAAATAAAAACTGAAGTAGACAAGGACAATTTTCATTCTATTATTTTCCTATCACTTATGTTATTTCCACTTTCAACCTTAGCTGGGACTTTGATAACATATGATGGGACATGTAAAAGATAAGTTCAATTACTGCGTGTATTTATGGATGCTATTCATGTAACGCCCCACCTCTATACCCACGCTAGCCAAGGACACTACGAGGTAATGCCGTCAACTAGCACGGAGAATAAGGCTATTGAGGCGCGACCATCTGTATAATTGCTTTGTGCGAGTACCGATATGCCAGATAAAAATATAACTTTTCATCTCAAGAGGAAATCCGACATACCGATACAAACTCAAAGCTACTACACAGTGGCTATATGGACTTCGGAAACAAATATAGAAATAAACATAACACAAATAGTCACAGACAATTCATATCACAAAGGCGGAAATAGATATGGATATAACACATGAAAGTGTACATCAGAGTAGTGGTCAAATAAGATCCACAATAACACAAAAGAATAGATACAAGTGCAAGACAATAGAATATGTATACATCAAGGAGTATAATCTCAAATGTATACAACAAAAACTACTAAACTAGAGTAGTTAGCCAAAAGTCAGATGATTGTTCCAGATAGGAAGTCATGAGGAAGCACCTGTAAAATCTCAGTCTGACCGAGTATTATTTAAGAAGAAAATAATAAACGGATCAGTCTAGCTATAATTATCAGATAAAATGAGATATAGGAAGAGATATAATAATAAAACGTATGATAACAAAAAGATGTCATACTATGATAGGTATACATTAGAAAACCCACAAAAGTCATACAATATCTCAAGAATCTCAAAACACAGAAAAGAACGTCATATTCTTAATTTAATTCACCAAGCCACAAATAATGACATACATATCAATGCCCATCGTAAATGCTGGTGAAACATAAATTCCAGAAATCAATATCCAGAAATCACAAAAGTTAACGACACACAAATTCTAGAAATCATCAACAAGAAATCCAGAAAACACAAGAAAGAGGATGGCCAATCCCATAAACTGAACATCGACGCACCTAGAAAGATTCGCCCCATGTAAAGTCTAGCATCGATACACCTAGAAAGATGCACCCCATGCAAAGTCGAACATCGACGCACCTAGAAAGGTACGACCCATGCTCTAGCATCGACGCACCTAGAAAGATACGCCCCATGCATAAATAAACATCGACGCACCTAGAAAGATACACCCCATGTAATGTCTAACATCGATGCACCTAGAAAGGTACACCCCATGCAAAGTCGAACATCGACGCACCTAGAAAGATACGACCCATGCTCTAGCATCGACGCACCTAGAAAGATACGCCCCATGCATAAATAAACATCGACGCACCTAGAAAGATATGCCCCATGTAATGTCTAACATCGATGCACCTAGAAAGATACACCCCATGCAAAGTCGAATATCGACGCACCTAGAAAGATACGACCCATGCTCTAGCATCGACGCACCTAAAAAGATACGCCCCATGCATAAATAAACATCGACGCACCTAGAAAGATACGCCCCATGTAATGTCTAACATCGATGCACCTAGAAAGATACACCCCATGCAAAGTCGAACATCGACGCACCTAGAAAGATACGACCCATGCATAGACAAACATCGACGCACCTAAATAGATACGCCCCATGCCCCGACTTATTGAGACGATTGCTCCACGAAGTAAATAAACATCGACGCACCTAAATATATACGACCCATGCGAGAAATAAACATCGATGCACCTAAATAGGTACGACCCATGCGAGAAGTGAGACGAAGCTCAATAAAACGAGGAACAGTCCTCCACGTGGACAAAGAGACATCGCACATTGCTAGTCTAAACCATAAAATGATCATCATCGATCATGAAGAAGTGTCAATTACAATAAGCTAGTAAATATATGAGTTTAGCTTCATGTCCCATAACCACTTGCTTAACTTAAATATCTACGAACAAATTGTAGATCTCCACTAGAAAATTGTCACAAGAGATTCAATCGAACAAGTCCAAGAATTAACCGACGAAGTAAATGCAAGCGTTTCATACCACTTGTTTTGCTAAGCCGTTTAATTATATTTTCTCATACGAATGAGGTAAAGGTTGGTATATACTAGTAGATTGGAAAACGGTTTAAGAAACGAGCTTTGTAATAAAATAGTGTTGAAATCGTTTTAATGAAAGAGTTTTGATATTTACTACTAGTATAGAAAACCTTTATATTTTAAAGTGACAAATCATAGAAGTGATTGTAGAAACAATCAATCATCAAAATTCACATACGAAGACGTGAATCAAATCCAAAGAAATCGATACCGAATCCATCAAAGTGGATATTTCCAAAAATCCCGAAGAAGAAGTCATCAAAGTCAATAAAACTGTTAACAACTAATCGGATCAACTGAAATTGATAAACAATGGAAATTCAATCTAGAAAAGCCTAAACAGGCAGAAATGCACGTTTCCAGACGTCTAATTTGGAATCCAGACGTCTGGATTTGTTTTCTGGAAATAGCTCAGAAAACCACCCAAACGTCTGGAATAGCAAATCAGACGTCTGAGCCATTGCCAGACGTTTGGTTTTGATTCCAGACGTCTGGTTTCGTTCTCTGGAAAATTATCCAGAGAACACCCAGACGTTTGAAACCTCAAGTCAGACGTCTGATCTTGAATTTCAGATGTCTGGAAATAGTTTCTGGCATTTTTTTAATAAAATGCGTGCATACACTTTTCTCTCCAGGTCCAAACCAGACGTCTGGACTTGGTCTCCAAACGTCTGGTCACCTGGTCTGGGCAACATTTTGCCTAGGCCAAAGTGGCCAAAACGTATCGGAAGCGATCGGATGAGCAACGACGACTAAGGATTTACACCGAGCGACAACCTGACCTTAAAGGCTCCTCGATACACTCCGAATATCAATGTCCAAATGTCCATAGAAGGATTTTCATAAAATTGGACCAAAACACCAAAATTAAAGAATTCACAAAACCAATTCAAATCACAACAAGTGAACACGAAATAGATGATAGGAATTCATACCTAACAACAAAGATAGTTATAGGCATAGATGTGAGATAAAAATCTCACCTTTTACACAAAAACAATGAAGAGGAAGCTATAGAGCAAGGCAAGGACAATCACTCTTCAATTCCAACTCAACAAGCTTGAATCTAAGCTTAAAAGAGAATTATTTCCTAAAGTTAGGTTTAGGAATTTCTGAGATTGGAAGGAGAAAGAGTTGGAGAAGAAGAGGAGGTGCTTACCAATAGCTTCTCTTCGAATTTGGAGCTAGAACTTGGATTTGCTAATAGAACTAGGGTTTAGGAATTCCTAATTCTTTTTCTCTTCCCCCATTTTTGACGAAGCTTGAGTTGTATAAGGAAAATGAAGTGAATGAAGATAAGTGGGGGTGAAGCTAGAGGCTTGTGTTAGGATATAGGGCTGAAACCCAAACCCCAACCCAAAGTGAAAAAGTAGCAAAATTCTACTAACTCCAAACATATCGAAGCTTATACTCAAAAAGATCGCAAATGACATTTTGAACTCAATGGGGGTGGTCTCGAGTCCTAATTCGACCGTTTGCAAAAAGTAGCTTTTCGGACTATAATCCGACGAACGATGTTATATTTAAATATAAAATCGATAAATATGCGGGTTGTTACAGACTCCCCTCCTTAAAGAAATTGCATCCTCGCAATCTTAAGAAGAAAATAAATAGTAACAACCATATAGGCATATCAACACAAAAGAAAATTTGAAATAAGAAGTTCACCATAAAGAGCACAAAAGAGTAAACCCGGATGAGTTCGCTCGATGAATTCTCTAGATTTCCCAAGAGCAATCTTTGGGATTTTGAGAATCATTGAACTTTCACAAGAAAAACATCTTTATTTCGAAGGCGCTCAACCTCCGAAGAAATGATGCAAATAGAATGTTGCTCATAACTTAAATAGGCGAAACTTCAACTTCCACAATAATACCGGGCTCAAGAATAAAAATCGGAATCCTAAAGGCATTTCCGTAAATAAAAGACGTGAGAAAACGTCATGAATAGTAGAAGACTGAACCGGTGCAACGGCGTAGCACCAAGGCGGTACGCCCAAGAAACTGGAAACTCAAATAACTCCGAACATCGACGTAGTACAATACGGTACGTCCAATGAACGGAAACTCAAATAATTCGGAACACCGACGTAGTACAAAAAGGTACGTCCAATGAACCGAACACCAAAAAGAACATCGAACGCTAGTCCATATAAGAAATGAGACGAAGCTCAATAAAGCGGGGTATATTGAAACGTCCGATGAATTTGGTAAAAAGATCATAAGATACAAGGAACTCGAGCTAACGAGGTTGACACAAATTAAGTTCCTTATGAAAAATAAATATTCCAAAGATTTATGATCGAGGTGGAGAACAAATTTCTCCGCCAAACACAATGATGCCAAACTCTGAAAGTGAAATCAAAAGCCACGAGTACTAGATCATGAGTGGCATACCTAGTCTCGATAGGCTTTAATGGTTTAGAAGCACAAGTGATAGCACGTTCTCTTTTGCAAGAGAACGGCATCCAAACCAATACAATTAGCATTGGTACAAAAGAAAAAAATCTTGGTTCCCTTCGGGAATCACAAGAGTAAGAGTATCGAAAAAGAATTCTTTCAAATAATCTTCTTTTACGAAAAGCTAAAACTTTCAAAAATTACATTTATCTTTATGTAATAATCTTTCTAGAAAAATTTACATTTTTACAAGTCAATATATCGTGTCAAATTGTCTCATCAAAGCGTTTAGGAGATTCCTATCGATAACGTTGATCAGGCGCATCGACCAAAATTCTTAAAGCACTCAATGGGCAATACAATCACAAAACCATCTTCCATATGATAAAAATATCTCTTAGAAGTTTTAAGAATATTCTTTGCTCATTGAAGAACAAAATCCAATTATACTTTTAAATAAATCTTATGAAAAAGATTTGCAAAAATTTTAAATTGCTATTTCCATCCAAAATCAATAAATACAAAAATGAAGTCATCGAGATACTCATAGAAGACTCGATTTATAAAATGGATGAAATAAGCTGGACCAACTGAATGATATAATAAGTCATTCATAAGAATCATAACGAGTATGGAATGCGGTAAGTTGAAGGCTAACTTCCGTAACTCGTAGCTAATGGAAACCGATGGCAAGGTCGAGCTGAAAAGACCTTAACACCACTCAAAAGATTGCTTAGGTGATAATCCTAAGACAAGCTCAAAAATACCGAAAAATTTCACAACTATTTAGATGAGAGAAATAACACTTTCCTCATCATGAGGGCTTAAAGAATAAAAATGATGCCACCAAAAATTTGAAATCGAAATCACAAAGAAAAATAGAAATCTGCTTAACAGATTAAGAATGTCGAAGATGAATAGTCCACTCGGGACATAGGATATGGCTTCACAATGATTAAGCCAATCCTTTCACAAAAAATCAATTCCGAGGCCTAAGTAAAAATCGGCTCGGAAAGAAAAATCACATAAAATAATTTCGACATCAATAAAAAGCAAATTGAGTGTTGCGGATCCACCAATCCGGATTCGCAATCCTCAAAGAAGTCATCAAGCCAAGAAATGTTTAAAGAAAAAGTATCACAAGTTCCTTTGATATAAAAATAATGAGACGAAACCCATATCAAAAAGAACTCGAATAAGATAATCATAAAATAAATGTTATCAAGGATAGAATATATACCTTGACCAAGAGAAGTGCTAGTAGAGGCTTGCACAACCTTTAGCTTTCCCTCCTTCTTGCTAGAAGTATGGGACACACAGATATATGATGACTCAAACTTTTGCAATAGCGATAATAGACGGGTTGCGGACACTCCTTTGCATAGTGGTCTATAGAATCACAATTGTAGCATCGTCCACGACTAGTGGTAGGAGTCTTTGCTATAGAAGTTTCTTGTTTCCCTTTCTTGTCGGGATTGGGGCCTTTAAACTTAATAGGCCTCTTCATGTTATTGTTGAAGTTCTGTTTGGCACCCACAACATCAACATTACTTTCATTATCGGCCTCTTCAAGACGAAGAGCGATATCGATAAGTTGATCGAAAGAAACTTCCAATTTCAAATGTAATGGCTTCTTGAGATTCTTGTTCAAGCCATAAACAAATCTCCGATTTTTCTTCAATGGGGTATTAATGTATTCAACCCCGTATTTAGAAAGAGATTCGAAAGATGCGACGTAGTCCGTCACAGATGATTCACCTTGAACAAGGTTGATAAAACGCCGGGCCAAAGTTACTTTTTCAGCCTCCGGCACAAATTTCAATTCGAACCTATCCCGGAATTGCTCCCAAGTGAGATCCGCTTCAACGATTTCAGAAATAAGAAGCTCATACCAATCCAATGCTCTTTCTTGGAGCATGCTAGAAGCCACTTGGACTCGGTGGAGATCAACAAGATTCATGCGAGAAAAGATGTGGTCGCATGATCTAAGCCAAGCTTGGATTTCAATAACACTCTTGGATCCTCGGAATGGCCTTCCACCCAAATCGGTATAATCTCTACACAAGCGTGCAAAACCGGATCTAAGATGAGTAGGCTCTGGAATGGGTCCGTTTTCTTGAGCATTCTTAACAAGATCTAGAAGCTGCTGGGCAGACATAAATACTCCCTCCTGAGGAGTAGCACTGGATTGACCGACGTTGGTACGTCCAGATCTAACCATTTCTCTTCTTTAAGAAAGAAAGAAAAGAGAAAAAGGTTAATCTCAGAATGAATATCAAACAAACTTGATTGATAAAACAAGGGATCATAAAATGAAATAGGGTAGAACGGAACGATGACCCGAATTAAATCCTATGGCACGATTCCTAAGAAAGACTTAGGACAATGATCCTTGCTAGATTATTCTACATTGTTCCGGAGTTTGGCTCTGATACCAAGCTGTAACGCCCCACCTCTATACCCACGCTAGCCAAGGACACTACGGGGTAATGCCGTCAACTAGCACGGAGAATAAGGCTGTTGAGGAGCGACCATCTGTATAATTGCTTTGTGCGAGTACCGATATGCCAGATAAAAATATAACTTTTCATCTCAAGAGGAAATCCGACATACCGATACAAACTCAAAGCTACTACACAGTGGCTATATGGACTTCGGAAACAAATATAGAAATAAACATAACACAAATCAGTCACAGACAATTCATATCACAAAGGCGGAAATAGATATGAATATAACACATGAAAGTGTACATCAGAGTCAAATAAGATCCACAATAACACAAAAGAATAGATACAAGTGCAAGACAATAGAATATGTATACATCAAGGAGTCTAATCTCAAATGTATACAACAAAAACTACTAAACTAGAGTAGTTAGCCAAAAGTCAGATGATGGTTCCAGATAGGAAGTCATGAGGAAGCACCTGTAAAATCTCAGTCTGACCGAGTATTATTTAAGAAGAAAATAATAAACGGATCAGTCTAGCTATAATTATCAAATAAAATGAGATATAGGAAGAGATATAATAATAAAACGTATGATAACAAAAAGATGTCATACTATGATAGGTATACATTAGAAAACCCACAAAAGTCATACAATATCTCAAGAATCTCAAAACACAGAAAAGAACGTCATATTCTTAATTTAATTCACCAAGCCACAAATAATGACATACATATCAATGCCCATCGTAAATGCTGGTGAAACATAAATTCCAGAAATCAATATCCAGAAATCACAAAAGTTAACGACACACAAATTCTAGAAATCATCAACAAGAAATCCAAAAAACACAAGAAAGAGGATGGCCAATCCCATAAACTGAACATCGACACACCTAGAAAGATTCGCCCCATGTAAAGTCTAGCATCGATACACCTAGAAAGATGCACCCCATGCAAAGTCGAACATCGACGCACCTAGAAAGATACGACCCATGCTCTAGCATCGATGCACCTAGAAAGATACGCCCACGCATAAATAAACATCGACGCACCTAGAAAGATACACCCCATGTAATGTCTAACATCGATGCACCTAGAAAGGTACACCCCATGCAAAGTCGAACATCGACGCACCTAGAAAGATACGACCCATGCTCTAGCATCGACGCACCTAGAAAGATACTCCCCATGCATAAATAAACATCGACGCACCTAGAAAGATACGCCCCATGTAATGTTTAACATCGATGCACCTAGAAAGATACACCCCATGCAAAGTCGAACATCGACGCACCTAGAAAGATACGACCCATGCTCTAGCATCGACGCACCTAGAAAGATACGCCCCATGCATAAATAAACATCGACGCACCTAGAAAGATACGCCCCATGTAATGTCTAACATCGATGCACCTAGAAAGATACACCCCATGCAAAGTCGAACATCGACGCACCTAGAAAGATACGACCCATGCATAGACGAACATCGACGCACCTAAATAGATACGCCCCATGCCCCGACTTATTGAGCCGATTGCTCCACGAAGTAAATAAACATCGACGCACCTAAATAGGTACGACCCATGCGAGAAATAAACATCGATGCACCTAAATAGGTACGACCCATGCGAGAAGTGAGACGAAGCTCAATAAAACGAGGAATAGTCCTCCACGTGGACAAAGAGACATCGCACATTGCTAGTCTAAACCATAAAATGATCATCATCGATCATGAAGAAGTGTCAATTACAATAAGCTAGTAAATATATGAGTTTAGCTTCATGTCCCATAACCACTTGCTTAACTTAAATATCTACGAACAAATTGTATCTCCACTAGAAAATTGTCACAAGAGATTCAATCGAACAAGTCCAAGAATTAACCGACGAAGTAAATGCAAGCGTTTCATACCACTTGTTTTGCTAAGCCGTTTAATTATATTTTCTCATACGAATGAGGTAAAGGTTTGTATATACTAGTAGATTGGAAAACGGTTTAAGAAACGAGCTTTGTAATAAAATAGTGTTGAAATCGTTTTAATGAAAGAGTTTTGATATTTACTACTAGTATAGAAAACCTTTATATTTTAAAGTGACAAATCATAGAAGTGATTGTAGAAACAATCAATCATCAAAATTCACATACGAAGACGTGAATCAAATCCAAAGAAATCGATACCGAATCCATCAAAGTGGATATTCCCAAAAATCCCGAAGAAGAAGTCATCAAAGTCAATAAAACTGTTAACAACTAATCGGATCAACTGAAATTGATAAACAATGGAAATTCAATCTAGAAAAGCCTAAACAGGCAGAAATGCACGTTTCCAAACGTCTGATTTGGAATCCAGACGTCTGGATTTGTTTTCTGGAAATAGCTCAGAAAACCACCCAAACGTCTGGAATAGCAAATCAAACGTCTGAGCCATTGCCAGACGTCTGGTTTCGTTCTCTAGAAAATTATCCAGAGAACACCCAGACGTCTGAAACCTGAAGTCAGACGTCTGAGACTCATCCAGACGTCTGATCTTGAATTTCAGACGTCTGGAAATAGTTTCTGGCATTTTTTTAATAAAATGCGTGCATACACTTTTCTCTCCAGGTCCAAACCAGACGTCTGGACTTAGTCTCCAGACGTCTGGTCACCTGGTCTGGGCAACATTTTGCCTAGGCCAAAGTGGCCAAAACGTATTGGAAGCGATCGGATGAGCAACGACGACTAAGGATTTACGCCGAGCGATAACTCGACCTTAAAGGCTCCTCGATACACTCCGAATATCAATGTCCAAATGTCCATAGAAGGATTTTCATAAAATTGGACCAAAACACCAAAATTAAAGAATTCACAAAACCAATTCAAATCACAACAAGTGAACACGAAATAGATGATAGGAATTCATACCTAACAACAAAGATAGTTTTAGGCATAGATGTGAGATAAAAATCTCACCTTTTACACAAAAACAATGAAGAGGAAGCTATAGAGCAAGGCAAGGACAATCACTCTTCAATTCCAACTCAACAAGCTTGAATCTAAGCTTAAAAGAGAATTATTTCCTAAAGTTAGGTTTAGGAATTTCTGAGATTGGAAGGAGAAAGAGTTGGAGAAGAAGAGGAGGTGCTTACCAATAGCTTCTCTTCGAATTTGGAGCTAGAACATGGATTTGCTAATAGAACTAGGGTTTAGGAATTCCTAATTCTTTTTCTCTTCCTCCATTTTTGACGAAGCTTGAATTGTATAAGGAAAATGAAGTGAGTGAAGATAAGTGGGGGTGAAGCTAGAGGCTTGTGTTAGGATATAGGGCTGAAACCCAAACCCCAACCCAAAGTGAAAAAGTAGCAAAATTCTACTAACTCCAAACATATCGAAGCTTATACTCAAAAAGATTGCAAACGACATTTTGAACTCAATGGGGGTGGTCTCGAGTCCTAATTCGACCGTTTGCAAAAAGTAGATTTTCGGACTATAATCCGACGAACGATGTTATATTTAAATATAAAATCGATAAATATGCGGGTTGTTACAATTCATTTTTCCTATATTGTTTCTAATTAGATTACTCATATTATTTTAATATAAATTCCTAATATTGTTTCTATTTATATTTCATAACGATACTACTATTATTTAACTTTCATCTACCTAAGCTGCTCTTATTTGAATTATTTCTCTTTATATAGATTTTCCCTTAATTGACTGTTTTCTTTATTGAACCATTGCAATGTGTTGGCCTACAGCTTTTTTTTGGGTTCTTATCTTTTTTTCATTAAATTCCTATCGCTCTCCTTTTCGGGCGCTTGTGCCCTTTCATTCTTTATTCCCATTTAAAATCATTACCATTTCCTATTGTCCACCCCTTAAAAGAATTTTAAAACTTCAAATTTACAAAATCATAAAAATTATCGAGCTATACATACGCTCTATTTTCGATTTACTCCAAAAGAAATGCTCCTTCATTTAAACCCATTTTAATTGAAATTTTTGGTCTAAATAATTTTAATTTCAACTATAAATTCTATTTAAATAAAATATATTTTCTTTCCAGAAAATTTAATACTTACTTCCAAAAATAGAGTTTTCTACTTTTAAATAAATCTCTTGAAAAATATTTGAAATAACTTTTTTTCAAACCTTTATTAAATTCTTTCATATGGAGTCAGACTTAGAGTGGGTTTTATTTATCACTTCTTTTGGATTTTTCTTCTTTCCCACTTACTTTCAAACTTGTTTGCTTTTAGAATATATTAAAAATACGGTTATTATCTTGGAGTGATTTCTACACGCCTTCCATTGGCAATTTACTTAATTCTTACTTTAGGATATTTACAAATATAAATTCTTTAATTCCCATTTATTTGGACCTAACGTACGTCATAAATATTCAATCTTGCTAAGATCCACAACCATATGACAATCTAAACCTAACCTAATAAGGAAGTCAAGTACCATCCAGCTTTAGGGACCATCTATATGTCGCATTCATGCTATTCTTAAATCAACACCTTCCAATACGACCTATCTCCCATAGGGTGAACGGGATAACGTATATTCTTAACTCTATTTACTGTTCCAACTCATAATCGACTTATCCATCTTTTTAGAACATAGCTACGACCACTTTAATAGTCGAAATTTGTTGAGTTTGGCGTATTATACACACACACACATACATAGATAGGTAAAAATACAAATATGTTCACTCAGCATATTTAATTCTTACGATCGATCAAACTAAGCTCTGATACCAAGTGTAATAACCCGCACCTTATATTCTTGAATTTTCACTAAATCAAAAACCTAAGTCCACTAGAGTATGGATCGTTGGTGTTGGTATCCTGTAGTAAACAAAATTATATCAGAGACTATCGATAACAACTCACAATGGAATAAATAAATAAAACAAAACATATATATACATATTTACTAACTAAGGTTGATACTTATGGTATCTTGTACCCTTGTCAGTGCTCAACATGCATAAGGAAATCTATTCTTTCATCTTTCCCACCTTGTGCCAGCGCCTGTCCCTCTAAATCTATTATATGGCTTGTAATGAGAAGAGGGGTCAGAATAACATTCTAGTGATAGGTAAATTACTTACTTTATCTACAACACTAATTTATGTCAATTGTTTTCCATTACGTTATGTCTATTAGTTAAATCTTAGTCATTTTGACTTTATGTACGCGTACGATACGCCCAACCTACTCAAGATATACGATAACTATATATGTGCATGTGTATCATAGTCCTCCATGGACGAAGATACATTCTACGCTAGTATTTCCAACTCCGCACCGCATTGGGCATCCACCATTCGTGTCTAAGCCAAATTGCCAATGTACACCAAGGAAATTCCCATTAATGCCTAATAACGGCACTACAACTATTCAACTATATTCTACTTCGTATTAAGGACTCATCTAGGGTTTATCAAGCCTTGCCTCCTAACTACAAAAAAATCAACTTTAAGGTGGTGCATGTCATACAGAACCTACACTAGTTGGAGGTGTAGTCCGTCTAGTCGTAACCAGAGTCTTTCTAATGACTGCTTTAGGACCATTGACACTCTCGACCTATGTGTACAGCCCTACTCCTTCCATATATGATACAAGCCATATTGACATAGCGCCGAGCCTATGCTCACCGTCCCATTTAGATTCCCTACTGCAATCAAGGAAATGCCCACTTTGTTACTTAGTACCCCTTAAAAGGACTAAAGTAGTCCCAACTTGGCCATTTAAGACTTCAAACCGAGGCGGACCCACTATGATATATCCCCTTTGTTTATACATGAATGTATATTCCTACAGTTCCTACAGTTGGAGGTCTCTCATATCAGTACAATGTATACACAACTACTGATAACCCCTTTCGAAGGGCAGACTTTTGTCGTGCAACATTATTAACCTAACATTCCAACCGTTACTAATGACTACATCATTCATAGTTAATTTAAATATTTACCTAGGTCTAATAATTCATACCCGCAATAACATATACCTAAGGTTATATAAATTTAACTGTAGAATTATCGTGCCTCCTAAGTTCAATTATTATTATCCAAACACTTTTAGATGAACTTACTTCTTACTTCTTTAATACCATAATGTCATTTACTGCTTATTAATGGATTAAATACTTTTTGCTGCTTGATTTCCAATTAATACAATTAGGTGTATTTTACTGTTCCTTTTAACTTATACCTATCTTTCATTGATTACTATAACTTTCCTAATTCTTTATTCCATTGCCTTATTACTACTTTCATGATTTATTGTTTATTTCCTAACTTATCTTAAAACACGTAAATTGAATTAATAATGGAATTATTATTATTACTTCTATTTATAATATCGTGATTTTACATTTAGGGATTTCTCCATTTTAATGCATTAGAACTATATCTTCCTAAAAAGGTAATATTAACACTGTAATTTCCTATAAATTATTCAAAATAGTTATTATTGAAGTAAATGGTACAAAATATGGTAAACATCCATATTTTTACATCTCTTTCTAGGAGTCATCTTACTTTTTATTTCAAATAATACACCTTCATACGTAATTATCAAATTGGATAATTTATAGAAATTTACACTACAACATGCATTATTCAATGAATTAAAATATTACTTAAATCCCAATCCAATTCGTAACAATCTTCAATTCATATTTAATACCATATAACATTCAAATAACAAACCCGGAGTTTACATTAAATCTTGGTAATGAATGATTCGTAGTATTCAATGAATTCACCCTTACTTTCCAGATTTAGTTATATACGATATTTAATCAGATTTAACCATTCACAGAATATGTAGGCAAGGTTCTCAATTTATGACACACACACACATATATACTTACAACTCCAAAATTTACAATTAGGCATACAAGTAACAGATTCACAACGATATAAATCCAATGTTATATAAAATATACAATTTGCCACTCACTTCTAAACTTCCAAATCTCCATATCTAAATATATTCTCCTTATTTGACTCCCTTTCCTTCTACCAAAATATGCATTAAAGCATACACATATTTATTAGAATTATAGATTTGAGAATAGATTTGAATTGAACATAGTTACGAGCTTTAGACTTAGAATTTACCCTTTCTTTACAAAATCAATTCATTACCATTCTTCTTCTCTTTTATTTCCACTATTGTCCATTTATATATAATATATCATTTTATAATTTATATACTTCCTATTAGCTTGTTTTTGCTTTTTTCCTTTTGGGTCATTCCTAGTTCCTTCTTCTGGCCCTTTTGGTTGATTCTTGAGATGTTTCGACTAGTCATAGATGTTCTGACTTCCTTTGAATTCTATTGGGTTAAAAACCCGGTTAACACATTAGTTCATACACATCCTATAATTACAACTTAAGTTTATATTCGTATGACACTCTTCTATATCCTAAGAGTATATAAGCACTATTCAAATTTGTTTAACTTAACCAAAATATTTAACAAATTTAAAATTTGCTTTCAACTCCCTATGTTTCCCAAACTTATAAGTTACCAAAATTATTTTTCTTATGTTATCTCAAAATACTTAGCTCAATTTCTATATCCAATTTGGAAGTTTTCGACTGTCAAAAATCGTCAAAAATTCAATTTTATTTCAATAGATGAAAATTAACAAATAACATATCAAATAGTGATGCAAGTCCAATCTATTCTAATGCATAAGATACATGAATTCATATAATAAATTGTTTGAAAACTTCAGAATTAACCAACCGGTTTTATTTTCAAACCATTTTGACAAAATATATAATATATTTCCTTTGTATATCCATTACTTTGGCAATTTAAACAATCTTTGTTTGTCAAAACAAAACTCTTATATCAAATCACTTGGTAGCAATCTGTCACTTAGAAACTCGAAAATGAACAACGATGATGTCCCGATCATCATCAGAATTATTTTCCAGTGGCCAAAGTGAGTTCAGTGTTTTTTTATTTCTTTGAAATTCATTTTACCACATCTCTATTCAAAAATATTTCCAAATAATACTATTTGTATTTTCTCAACTTTGAAGAACAATTTTCAAAATCATCGAGCTTTAAATTCTCAAATTCCCAGATTAAATCCTTTTTATTTAAAATTACTTTTATAATTTGTACTTATATAATTTCACTTCTTATATAAGATCATTTCATAAATGGATTTGTTTGGATTAAAATCAAACAACTTTTATTTAAAATTAAATCTTAACCCAATATTATATTCGAATGCCTTATAGTCAAATTGTGAAACTGAATTCACAAGGTGTTCATTTTTAATGTTCCCACAATCACTAATCTACCCAACCTATGTGTAACTCCCTAGATTTTTGGTAATATTATTTAGGATATTTAGTTAGTTAAATTAAATAAAATAATGTGTTGATTAGGGGATTGAGATTTGATTTTAATTAAGGGTAGCCATGCTGTAACGACCCGGTATTTCAAACCATTCGCATCCGCGCATGTCGGACTTGAATTGAGGGAGAAGAGACGTGAACAGGCTAAAAAAGGAGGAGCAAGTTGCAATATATAAAAGCAAACTTAGTAAAAATATATATTTTCCTTTGTAAATGAACAGAATGAAAAAGAGGCAGAGAAAACGGACCACTGTATAATAAATTGAAATGATGGGAATGGTAATAGCTGGCCATTGAATTCTGCAATAATAAATGCTAGTGGCTGTTTATTTTAGCCGTTTGAAAATTTGAATGGACACAGAATATCAAAAGCTAAAACGGGGTACCGCTACGGCTAACCGTTTTACGGATTTTGTCACGTACCGGACTTCAAAATGCACAAATAAATATACTATGGAGATCAGCATGACGAGACGAACATAACGGTACACAGATATGGGCAATACGACCAAGTTATAAAAACTCGACTTTTTGCTGCTAAAATGATGCAAAAATGCCGAAAAAAAGATAAACGGGGCTATAACGGTCCAAATTTGGCGAAACGAAATATGACGTCTCACTCAGAAGATGATTTACAAATTTATTATATATAAATATTTAGATTTCGAAAACATTTCAATTTCATCAAATTAACTGATTTTAAATTGAAATTGAAAATACACAATAGAATTAACTTTCATATTTTCCTATGAAAATTTTCCATTTGCTATGTCTAAATAGACGTATTCCAAATATCGAATTTTCATTGAAAAATTTTATAGGTTTAAATTTCACAAAAATTCAGTTAAATACATTATTTAAACCGTTAAAATTTACAGGTCGTTACACTCTCCCCCACTCAAAAGTTTTTGTCCCCGAAAAGGAACGAGATAGGAGAATAGAACAAACCGAAGGAAAGATAGATTCAAAATGTATAGTGTTAGATATAATAATTAATCCATAACCATAAATTTCATTAGTTTCAAATTGATTAATATTTAAAAAATTTGGTTTCAATCTATTTTATTCAATAACTATTCATTGTATTCATAGTTTGTTGATCTTCAATTCAAGCTATTTTCATTCAGTTTGAATTGTTTCAATATATTAATATTTGTTACAAAAAATTCTTTCAAAACAAAATTTATTTGATTTAACTCATTTATTTAATCTATTTATCTTCAGTTGAGTTGATTCCACTAAAATTTCAATTTCAACTATTTTTAAGTCCATATTTATTTATCTAAATAGTATTTTCCTTTTATTATAAATTTATTTCACTCACATTACTTATAACATCAATTAAATGAATAAAAAGTCATTATAGCAATCAAATTTTTATTTAAAATTTCCCTTAAAAAAATTTCATTTTGGACATCTTATTTATTATTGTATATTATTCAATTACATTCAAACCCTTCCAGGTAAGTTTTATTAATGTCTTTGAATATAATTGAACACTATACAAATTTACCTTTTATTTACAACATTTTTATTAAGAAAGATTTTAGTTTGAAAAATTTATTACTTTAAGTTTTCTCTTGTATACCCTTCAATTTAATATTCACCCTAACATTTTAACTTTTTGAATATTTTAGGTAAGTTATATATATTAGAATGCAATTGGTTATTATACAAATTAATTTATCCTAGTTCAACTATTTCAAGTTGTTTTAAATTTCATATTTCAATTTTTAAGCACTTCAAATATTCCAATTTTTTTTTGATTCATTTCAATAATTGAAAACCCTAACTCAACACAGAATGTCAGAATTAAATTTCCGGTTTCACTTCCAACCATTTTGAAATAAATATATACATATACCTATATATTTTATAAATCAAATCCTACTCAAGAAATTCCAATCAAATTCACCTTCAAAACAAAGTGCAACAAAGCTACTAAGTGGTCTCTCCACTCTGAGACTCGAAAATGAATGTCGATGATGATGCAGTCATCACCGAAATTATTTTCCAGCAACAAAAGGGGAGAATACTGACTTACTTCTTTTAAAAACTCTTTGGAAACAATTTCCGTTTGAAAATACTTTCAAATAATACTTATTTCAAAACTTTGAAAACCAAATTTTTTTGAAAGGCATCAGAAATTTAATTCTTAAATCTTAAATTTAAATTCATTACATTTTCAAATCAGGTTTTAAACCATATTTTAAAGTTCAACCGTAGTTAAGGTTTAGAAATGTTGACCAAACCATAAACGATAATCTAGCATTATCATTTTTAACAACCAATTCATTTAACTATCAAATTTTAGAAATTTATACTTTTACATATATATAATATAATCATACATAAAATTATTTCATTTACAAATTTCGAAAACAATATTGTGTCGGTTTGTTATGTTCAAGTGTTTTGAAATTTCCATCGATAGCGTTGGCCAGACGAACCGATCGAAACCCCAAATCAACTTAACAATTCAAACAGCACAATATAAAATATTTTTATTTTAATAAAAAATACACTCCCTCACAGGATGATTCAAAAATGGATTCTAAACAAGGATAGAGATTCAAGTTTTGATGAACCCTAGTCAAAGAGAATTCTAACTACGAAGATAGACTCGAAGAGAAGATTAGAAATTTAAATTATAAAAGAGGAAGATGGATGGACTTATATAAATCGCGAGCGACCTTAACCGGGTCAACCGAGACTTAGAGAAGGCGAGAATATCATCAACAAGAACCAGGAAAATAAGTCAAGCTCCAGGGATAAGATCGATGCGGAATTCAATTTCTCGCTGAGGAGGTGGAGAAGTGACTTCACCCAATATTAGGATAATCTCTGATTATCGGAGTGGAGTCAAGATTACAAAGGAATTACCCTGATCGTCTATTAGAGACGGTTTGGGCTTCGCAAGAAATAATTGCATCTAAACAAAAGATGTAGAAATCTCCGGTGGATCGACGCTTGTTGTAAAGGAGTTTCACCCCTTTATAAATCATATTTAGGTTGGCGGGACCGCCGATGTGATTAGTCACACAAGGGATGAAGTTGACAGTTAAGGTTGGAGATATGGGATGCTCCAGTATCAAAAGAACGTGAACAAGAGAAGACAAGAATGAATTTTCAGAACGAAGGGGAAAGTTCCAAAATTCAAAGGAAAACCAAATCAAAGAGGAGAAATTCAAGCTTGATCGAAGGTGATTCTGTAATTAATTTTTACACCATATGCTAAGTTTTGCCTAACCAGAGCTCTGCTACCACTTGTAACAACCCGGTATTTCGAACCATTCACATCCACGCATGTCGGACTTGAATTGAGGGAGAGGAGACGTGAACAGGCTAAAAAAGGAGGAGTAAGTTGCAATATATAAAAGCAAACTTAGCAATATATATATTTTCCTTTGTAAATGAACAGAACGAAAAAGAGGCAGAGAAAATGGACCACTGTATAATAAATTGAAATGATGGGAATGGTAATAGCTGGCCATTGGATTCTATAATAATAAATGCTAGTGGCTGTTTATTTTAGTCATTTGAGAATTTGAATGGACACAGAATATCAAAAGCTAAAACGGGGTACTGCTACGGCTAACCGTTACGGATTTTATCACGTAGCGGACTTCGAAATGCACAAATAAATATACTATGGAGATCAGCACTACGAAACGAACAGAACGGTACACAGATATGGGCGATACGACCAAGTTATAAAAACTCGACTTTTCGCTGCTAAAATGCTGCAAAAATGCCGAAAATAAGATAAACGGGGCTATAACAGTCCAATTTTGGCAAAACGAAATATGAAGTCTCACTCAGAAGATGATTTACATATTTATTATATAGAAATATTTAGATTTCGGAAACATTTTAATTTCATCAAATTAACTGATTTTAAATTGAAATTAAAAATTACACAATAGAATTAACTTTCATATTTTCCAATGAAAATTTTCCATTTGCTATGTCTAAATAGACGTATTCCAAATATTGAATTTTCATTGCAAAATTTTATAGTTTTAAATTTCACAAAAATTCAGTTAAATACGTTATTTAAACCGTTAAAATTTACGGGTCGTTACACATGCCATTTAAACAATGAATTAAAATAAGAGTTAAAATGAAATAGAGGAGGGGTAAAATAGGAAAGAGGCGATTCCTATATCCATAAACCCTTGGCCATGTATCACATACACATTCATTTCAATTGAAATTTTTTAAAACTCAAGGTCGGCCACCATTAACAAGAGTAAGAGAAAGAAAGCTAAGGAAGAAGCTAAATCAAATCAAATCCATTCACATCTCAATCTCTTTATTCTCTAAAGCTAAGGTGAATGATGTTTACATATCAAATTTCTATTGTTTTTGGTTTTAAGACGAATTCAGAATATTTTGCATTAATTTGCCATGTTTTTGAATGATGGAATGATTATATATACTTTATGGTGGTTCATATTAAATTTATGGTATGTTTTAAGGTAAAAATCTTATTAAATGATATCCAAATGCCTTGCGAATTTTTACGAAGATCATAAATATTATTTTGGAGATGGGTTTCAATTTTCTGAATTTTTGTCGAATTTATATGAATTTTCTTGTAAAGAAAATGTTAATTTTGGATTATAAATTATTTACAGTTAAATAATAAAAGAATTGGATCCGAAATTTTTATATGTTGGAAAACATACTAAAAGAGATTTTCTGGAATTTTTGTAGAATTTTCCTAAGTGTTTTAATGGTTATATAAAATTATTTAAGGTATGAGACTTAAATGTTTTATATAATTAAGGAAGGAGAAGTGACTTTTTACAAATAATTCAAATTTCTTAATTCTGGAAGTCGGTAGTACTTTTGAAAAATTACAATGGCAACCAATCAGATTTAGACAAATAAGGCAGGTTAGGAACAAAAGAAATAGTTTTAAAGTACAAATAAACATGTTTTTTTACTGTTTCGAAGCTTTCAACACCAGGTTCCACCTCCTTACCTTCACCTTCGACACTATCGAAAACCAATGCACATGGTATCAGTTAACTGGTACTTAGTAAATTGGATGTAGGCGGAATGAATAGAGTCGAAACCAGGGGTTTCGAAGGGATTGTGGCATTACTTTGATTTTAAAGGAAAATGTGCCCGCTTGCTTTCGACTAAGTAACTTTCGACTTGGTTAGCTATCGACTAGGTCAAATGGTTTTAAAAGGAATGGTTTCGATTAGGTTGTGCCTTTGATTTTAAATGATAGATCTCGACTGAGTTGAAGCCTTTAGCTGCCACTTCCTACCTTTCGATCTAGACGGTTTCGAAAGGGTTGTTTTATTTTCTAAAAACCTGGCCACTTCTCCAATGATTTCGAAGGGAGGGTTTTGGCACCATCACTTCATTACTTAGGAAATGGTTTCAAAACAGATGCTTTTGTCCTAAATGTTTTAAAGACCCTTTTTCTATGATTGAAGTAAAAACCCAAATGGTTTCGAACAAAACAGTTTTAAATGGTTTCAAAACAGATGCTTTCGACTTTAATGGGTTTCAGATACTTTTGCTCTACTTGAAGGTATAATCCAATTGGTTTCGACCGAGATGGTTTTCAAAGGTTTTGAAGGGGTAAATTTTTGAATAGTTTCGAAGGGTTTCCATATGTTTTAAATTGAATCTAAAGTGCTTTCGAAAGGATTGAGTTTTAACTATTTCAAAAGGTTTTAAATGAATGGTTTCGAAATTGGTGGTCCCTAGGGTTTTGAAAGGGTTGAAAGGAAAGGTTTTTCCTTTATTTTTGAAAGGAAATATTTAAAGGTTTTAAAGAGGGATGTCTAATGTTTTGAAGCTTTCGAAGGTAAGGCTTTTAATGGTTTCGAAATGGTCACTTTCATTGGTTTCGAAGGGGTTACCTTTAAGTGTTTCGAAAGGTTTGTTTAAAGGTTTTAAACAAAGGTTTCAAATGTATTATATAGGTAATATAGCCTAAGTATTTTCAAGTTAAAAAGGGTTTTAACTTGTTTTGAAAGGATAGTCAATCCTCGTTAAAACTCATCAACATTATTTTGAGTAAAGTATATATAACATGGCAAAATAGCTTAGAGTAAAGCTAAGAATACATTTTCCTTGTATAAGTATGATTTAAAAGGTTAAATCATTTTGAAAAGGTTTTCAAGGAAAAAGATGAAGGGTAGTTAACCCTAAGAAAATGATTCGTATAGACAGTCGATTTTTATTCGGCAGTTAGTTCAGTATTCAGGCAGTCAGCCCAGATTTCGGACAATTAGTCCAGTTGCGGACAGTTAGTCCAGTATGCGGGCAATCAGTCCAGATTTCGAACAGATAGTCCATTAGTTATCTGATTATAGCTTAACGGACTTAGCTTTTATTATCATTATTATATCAGTGTGATTAACCAGATTGGTTGTAGGAAAGGATTTGCAAAATATATGTTTTGAAAAGGATATTAGTGAGGGAAAACTCATTCCGCTAAGCGGCGTGGTCTCACTTAATATAAGTAATTAGAGATGTAACATAATTATTCACACCAGGCTTTATGTCTGATTCAAACATTTTTGTTTCCCCTTAAACTCTTGGGTACACAAAATTGATTTGAGTAGGCTGAGGGTTAAGGTTTTCAGGTTTTAGTCTTTTTGGCGAATAAAGCTTCCGGAGTTGAGTAGGTGGCTGATGGATTACTAATTAGAATTTACATTTTCATTTTTTTTATTCCGCTGTGTATATTAAGTCAGATATGACTATATTGACTCTGATTAACCAAGGGGGCATCGTCATATGTCGCTCTTGGCGTATTATTGTAATTATAATTGATCTTCACCTGGCAAATGATTATAGGATTATGTAATTTGGATATGAATTTTGAAATGTAATCAGCAAAATGTTATTTTTGAAAATCTGTTATTTTTTTTATATTCAAGTGCTTCTGATATTATGAATACCATTAGCATTGTCGTATTTTGTCACCAAAAGTTAATGCTATGAATGACTGCAGTATCTGTAGCGCTTAGCTTTTGGCCTCTAGATACGGGATGTTACACCATGCAATAAAAAGGATAAAACTACTCCTAACCTAACACAATAGTTAATGCCCATAAACTGGTCAGGCATAACTACCCGATCAACAAACAATAGTCAATGCTCCTAACCTGTATAAGCCCGACTAATCAAACAGTAAATGATAACAAATGAATATTATTATTTTCCTAACAACCAAGCATACAATATATAATAACTATAATAATTTCTAAAAAGTTATCCTTTATATATAAAATATAATTTAGGTAAAATTATTTCATTTACCCAATTTCAAAACGATACTATATCGAATTGCCATGTTCAAGTGTTCTGAGATCCCTATCAATAACTTTAATTACTCATATTGACTAGAATCCATAAGCCACTCAATAGATTAATCAACACAATATAAAACTTTTTTAAATCAGTAACAAATATGCACTTATATCTATAATACACTTAGACTCATTCTAGGGTGCTACTAACCCTATTCTAATGAGTAATCCCCACCAAAGCCTAGATGTTCGCTCAACCTAAGCTCTGATGCCAAGTGTAACGACCCGCCCTTTCGGACCCATGAAGTCGACAATAATACATCCACGGTATTCATGTGGCGAACAACTAAGTGTCGAATAAACATATAGTTAGAGGAAAGGAGGAAGGATGGAAGAGGAAACTAAACAAGACAGCGGAATACAAAACTGTAATATATATATATATACAGACATCAATCAGAGTATACTAATCTATTTCAGCCCGGATAGTTATAACAGCCTATCCTTACAGTTGGTGATAATAAACCAATAGACAACACAACGAAACACAAAGAAATGCGTAGATACATCTTGGACCTCCTGCTCATCTTTTGAAGCTCCAATACATCCAAACTAAATCTGTAATATGCTCGGTCTGACCGAGCATTATCATAAAATAACACCCGAGTCAGTCTAGAAAACTAGCGTGATAAAACACACCCAATTGGATTTTTAATGTTTCAAATTATTTTGGAAAATAAAAGTATCTTATAAGACCACGCCGCGCATAAACACAAACGGGATTTTACCTTACGATACCAAAACATTTTCTATAGAAAATCCATTTATATTATAATGATGTCTAGGGGTTAAAGTAAAATATGAATATAGCTAAAATGCTTGCATCTCACATTTCAGTGTAGTTGGGCACAACTAAGTCCGTACGACGCTTATCGGAGAATGGATTTCATACAATGACTAGGCTACTGAGGTACCACATGTCATGGTGCATCTTTAGATAAAATAACACAAAGGACCTCGCCGGGATCCCCTGCTAACACAGAACCGACATACCACTTGACTGGTAGTACCGAATATGATCGCCCCTCCGTTAATGGGCCCTGAAGCATACAAATGAGAGATAATATCGACTCTAGATAGGGATGATCATACCCCATTTTAGAGCGACCCACTTAGCCCTGCTGCATTCCCCTGTTTTAGTCATTCCTGGTTGATGAAGCTTGAGTCTACGTTTTACCTTTTATATAGCACTTACTACTTGGAATGCTAACACTGCCACCAGGCATCAATGCAATGCCAGCACTTTTCCATACAAGTTTGTTCTGGGGTTGAATGAAATGCTTGAGAGCTCCATCTTCAATTCCATCTTCTAGATGTCTTCACTTTGAAATGCATTTGTTGGATCGAAATGGTTTTCGGATAACATATCCGATCCTGTTCTCTTAGAAACAACATTTGATAGTTTCTAGTAAACTCAACCCTAGTTCTTTAAGAAAAAACCAGTCAAAGATAAGAGCAGAGATCACCTCCTAACAGTTAGTGGACAGATTTCCTTATCATTTGTCCTAAGAGAATGAAACGAGATCTATACGCACAGTACAACATCATCAGAGATGACTATGCCATATAACTCTCGTGTTTCTTCTATACATTTTCAAAGTTATGTTTTGGGTCCATATTTGATAGTCGGTTATTTAACTATCAATAAATACACATTCAAATCAGGGATTTAATTCAAAATGGGAAAACCAACATTGGTTAAGCACATAAGCAATCACCAACCTCTTAAATTAATCCTTTCATTGATTAAAATCGCTTTGTAATAATTGTATCAAGATACCTTTTTACAAAGATTTATTCACAAACTCTTATATTTCAATACTTGGAAAATATCCATATAATTATCTTAACGGTGTAAGTATATTCACGAAACTCTGTGGGAGATTTCCTTTTTATACAATTCTAAATCATTTATCCATTATAAATTCCTAAAACCATTTATAATTATTTTATAAATCTCTAGAACTATTTATAAAACTCTTTTATTCATTCCTAATATCATTTATGACCACTTTATAAGTCCATGAAAACATTTATAAAATTACTTTTATAACTCTATAAATCCATTTCTAAAATTCTTTTATAAATATCTAAAACCATTTATAAAACCCTTTTTATCCTTTAACTAATCTTCCTTTAGGTTTCCAAACCATGTTATATAACTCCTCTTATAAAACTCAAGTCATTTGATAAAACTCTATTTATAAATCTCGAAAACATTTAAAAATAAATTCTAATCATTTACTTTAACACTATTATATAATAATAATTACTAACAATAAACATTATAATAAATAATAATCATTAACTTCAAACATCTTAAAAATAATAATTAATAATTTCAAAACATTATTAATAAAATAATAATAATTAATCTTTACCATTATTGTAAATAGCAATAATTTATTTTCAAAACATTATTAATAAATCCTTATTATTAATTTCAAGCCATATTTATTTTTAAAATAACTAACTTTTCAAAATATTGAAATATTGATAAATAACTTTTGAACAACATTAAATATAAATAAATAACTTTAAAATGATATTGAACATAAATAGATAATTTTAAAAACAATATTAAATATAAATAAATAATAATTAAAAACAATAATATTAAACATAAGTTTTAAAAACATTTCGACCGACATAAAAATGCCAGATAATAAGGTTGGAGTAAAATAGAAATTCATTCCTCTTTAAACAAAATATTTCCGAAACCCAAATCCAGATATTGCAATCATTTCCTGTCTCAAAATTGAACTCCAACTCTAATGACAATTTATAATATTTTTAAAATACTAAATCAAGACTAATAGCTACCAAACGCTTAACCAATATCGATATTGATTTTCTATTACTACGGGGTTTTTGTTTTGAACATAAACAATGTCATAATCAATAGAGCCAAAAATCAGGTTTAATATCTACTAATTTATATAATAGGAATAATATTATTGAAATTAAAAACAACCATAGTGAGAAATCCTGTTAGATCCCTCCAACCTGTACCCCTGCATCACAAACATTATATTATTATATAATATAGGTTATCCACTCCAAGCGTGGGAATGAATCCAAACCAACTGATAAAACAATAAATCATCCAATCAACAATTTTTATCAATTATATAACATACTGTTAGAATGCATAATTCAAATGTTCACTAATGTTTAGGAATTGAGTCAAAGACATGGCCTTAGATAAAGGATCATGGACTAGTTCGTTTTCTGTTTTTTTTAGGAATGCAGTTTCCCATTTTCAGAGTAATGCTCCTATTTTGGAGGCATGAACTCAGTCGTGTAGTTGAGAGGTGGATGCCTCAGTTAGTTTCCTATTTAAGCACTGTAATTCATTTGGAATTAATAATCATAATAACAATTGTTTCTTCCTTCCACATAATTTGGTGTTTTGTTAAATATAAATTCACAAAATATTTGAAACAAATACAACAAATTTGGTATCAGAGCTTTAGGTTTCGTATCCTAGACTTGTCATGGCTTCAAATGGATCAAGCTCAAATGGTTATTCTCAATTGCCAATATTTAAAGGTGTCAACTATCAATTCTGGGAATTGAAGATGAAGACTCTGTTCAGATCACAAGAGCTCTGGGAACTGGTTGAAAATGGGTTTGAAGATGCCAAACCAGCAGAACCAGATGCAGCTCTTAGGGAGAAGAGAAAGAAAGATGCCAAGGCTTTGTTTATCATTCAGCAGGCCTTGGAGGAGGAATTCTTTTCTCGGATTGCTTCTGCTACTACATCAAAGGAGGCCTGGGATATTTTGAAATCAGAATATCTAGGTGACAAGAAGGTAATCAAGGTGAGATTACAAACTTTAAGGAGAGAGTTTGAGACTTCTCTCATGAGTGACAAAGAGTCCGCACAAGACTATTTGTCCAGGGTATCAAGAGTAGTGCAGCAGATGAGGGCATATGGAGAGAAAATATCAGATGAGCAGGTTGTTGGGAAGGTGTTGAGAAGCCTGACAAAGAAGTATGACTTCATTGTGACTGCCATTGAGGAATCAAATGACTTAGAGGAGTACTCATTTAATGACTTGATGAGTTCTCTGCTAGCTCATGAGGAAAGAGTTATCAGATCCTCAGAGAAGAAGGAGGAGCAGGCATTTGTCTCCAAGGGTGAGTCTTCCAAAGACAAATCAAAAAGGTCCAATGGAAGAGGTAGGGGAAGAGGTGGCTTCAGAGGAAGAGGGCGTGGCAGATCATCTGGCCAGTCATCTGAGGCTCAGTCCAAGGACAATCAGTCATCCAGGGGTCCCATGAAATGCTACTACTGCAACAAACCAGGTCACAAAGAAGTGAACTGCTGGCAAAAGGAGAAAGATCAGGCAGAAGGCAAGACTGATCAGAATGCAAATATTGTTGCAGAAGAACAACTGTTCCTGACCAGAGAGGGCTCATCTGAAATGAATAGCAACATTTGGTATATTGACAGTGGATGCTCCAACCACATGTCAAGTACAAGATCAATGTTTAAGGATTTGGATGAAGCAAAGAAGAGCAAGGTTAGGCTTGGGGATGACAAGCAACTATCTGTGGAAGGGATTGGTACAATTGCTATCAAAACTGAACAAGGTAACATAAAACTGCTACATCATGTTCAGTATGTTCCTCTTCTAGCCTATAATTTGTTAAGTGTGGGACAATTATTGGGCAATGGTTTCTCCTGTTTATTTGATAATAATTCATGTGTAGTGAGGGATAAAACTACAAATGAAATTGTGGCTTCAACAAAAATGGGTAGTAATAAGATGTTCTCTCTTAACTTAGTTCAGTCTGTCAGTAGTGCCTTGACAGTAAAAGAGGATGACAAAACTAAATTGTGGCATTTACGTTTTGGTCATTTAAATTTGCAAAGCCTAAAATTGTTGAGCAACAAATCTATGGTAGAAGGGTTACCTAATCTAGGAGGAATTGGCTTCTGTGAAGGGTGTGTGTATGGGAAACAGACTAAGGGTTCATTTCCTACTGGAAAAGCTGTAAGGGCAACAGAAAGTTTAGAATTGGTCCATGCTGATCTTTGTGGACCAATGCAAACTGAATCATTTGGTGGGAGTAGGTATTTTTTCTTACTCACTGATGATTACAGTAGGATGAGCTGGGTATACTTTCTGAAATTAAAATCTGAATCATTTGAGTGCTTTAAGAAATGGAAAGTTATGATTGAAACTCAAAGTGGAAAAATTCTGAAGTGTCTCAGAACTGATAATGGAGGTGAGTTCAAATCACAGGAATTTAATGATTTCTGTGAAAATAAGGGAATTAGAAGAGAATTTACTGCTCCATATACTCCTGAGCAGAATGGAGTTGCAGAAAGGAAGAATAGAACAGTGGTGGAAATGGCAAGGAGCATGCTGAGGTCAAAGAATTTGCCAAATGAGTTTTGGGGAGAGGCAGTATCAACTGCTGTCTATATTCTGAATATTTCACCCACAAGAGCTGTTGCAGATAAAATTCCATATGAATTATGGACTGGCAGAAGACCTAATGTAAGTCATCTCAGAGTTTTTGGTTGTTTAGCTTATGCCTTGGTTAATTTAAGATCAAAGTTAGATGATAAATCTGAAAAATGCATATTTATTGGTTATGCAACCCAATCTAAGGCATATAGGCTATACAATCCTTTAACTGAGAAAGTGATAATTAGTAGAAATGTGGTGTTTGCTGAAAATGAAGCATGGAATTGGGTCAATGGTGCTGCAGCCCACAGAATGTATACATTTGAACATTCTGATGATGTAACTCAGGGAAATAGAGTAATTCAGGAGAATATTACTCCACCAGAATCTTCCCAAAGTAATGTATCATCTGATTCAGAAAACAGTGATTCATCTGGTTCAAAACAGTCAACTGAAACTGATTCAGATGACTCTCCCCCCAGAAAAATGAAGTCTCTTGAAGAGATTTATGAGCAGTGTGGGTTTGCCCTGGTTACTGAGGAACCAGCTAATTTCTTTGAAGCTGTAAAGCAAGGTCAGTGGCAGATGGCCATGGAAGAAGAAATGAAGTCTATTCAGAAGAATGAGACGTGGGAGTTGGTTGATCCACCAACGGAGAAGAAACCAATTGGGTTAAAATGGGTATTCAGGACAAAATTCAATTCAGATGGAAGCATTCAGAAACATAAGGCAAGATTGGTGGTTAAAGGTTATGCACAGAAGGAGGGAATTGATTTTGAAGAAACATTCTCACCTGTGGCAAGATTTGAGACAGTAAGGGTAATGTTGGCTTTAGCTGCACAATTTAAACTACCAGTTTATCAATTTGATGTGAAATCTGCATTTCTGAATGGTGAGCTACAAGAAGATGTGTATATAGATCAACCTCTGGGATTTGTGAAGAAAGGAGAAGAACATAAGGTCTATAAGTTGAAGAAGGCCCTGTATGGACTGAAACAGGCTCCTAGGGCCTGGTACAGCAGGCTGGATGAGTTCTTTGCCAAGAATGGGTTCAAAAGAAGTGAGAATGAGCCTACTTTGTATACAAAGAAAGCTGCTGATACAGGATTCATCATGGTATGTGTCTATGTGGATGATATTATTTATATTAGTTCATCACAAGAATTATTTATGCAATTTAGAAATTCTATGATGAATGAATTTGAGATGAGTGACTTGGGATTACTGAAGTACTTCCTTGGCTTGGAAGTAAGTCAAAGCAAGGATGGGATTTCTGTTTCACAAAAGAAATATGCCCAAGATCTCCTGAAGAAATTCAAAATGGAGAATTGTGAAATAGCAATTACACCAATGAATATAAATGAGAAATTGCAGAAGCAGGATGGCACTGGTCCTGCAGATGAGAGCTTATACAGAAGCATGGTTGGGGGTCTGAATTATCTTACTCATACCAGACCTGACGTTGCATTCAGTGTTAGTAAGATCTCCAGATTTTTGCATTGTCCAACCAAGCAACATTTGGGAGCAGCCAAAAGAATACTCAGGTATGTGGCTGGTACTGCAGACAAAGGAATACACTATGGTGTGTGCAGCAAGTTCAGTTTGATTGGCTACACAGATAGTGACTGGGCAGGAGATTTGGATGACAGAAAAAGCACATCAGGGTCTGTATTTTTGCTTGGGTCTGGAGCTGTCACATGGAGTTCTAAGAAACAGGACACAGTAGCATTGTCATCAAGTGAAGCCGAGTATGTGGCCTCGGGTGCAGCTGGGAGACAAGCGATTTGGCTAAGAAAATTACTGGCAGATTTGGGGAATAAGCAAAGAGAAGCTACTGTGATATGGTGTGATAACAAGTCGGCCATAGCTATGACCAAGAATCCCGCATACCATGCCAGGACCAAGCATATAGAGATACAACATCATTTCATTAGAGGGCTGGTCAGTGAAGGGAAAGTCGAATTGAAGTTCTGTGGCACCAATGATCAGAATGCTGATCTATTCACCAAAAGTTTACCACAGGCCAAGCATCAGCTGTTCATGGAAAGAATTGGAATTTGTGACGTTTGAATTAAGGGGAGGTGTTAGAATGCATAATTCAAATGTTCACTAATGTTTAGGAATTGAGTCAAAGACATGGCCTTAGATAAAGGATCATGGACTAGTTCGTTTTCTTTTTTTTTTAGGAATGCAGTTTCCCATTTTCAGAGTAATGCTCCTATTTTGGAGGCATGAACTCAGTCGTGTAGTTGAGAGGTGGATGCCTCAGTTAGTTTCCTATTTAAGCACTGTAATTCATTTGGAATTAATAATCATAATAACAATTGTTTCTTCCTTCCACATAATTTGGTGTTTTGTTAAATATAAATTCACAAAATATTTGAAACAAATACAACACATACTGTTTAACCAAAAAGGTGAGTTTAATTCACCATTATTCCAGTTGTCGCCGAGACGTTTAGTTTGTGTTTGAATCCGAACGACATTCGATTTCAGCACAAAATTCAACAAGCTCGCAATTCATCCAAACCAGTTCCATAACGTAGTATTTGTCGATACGAATCTAACGTGACTAACCGCGTTCGATTTGGACCTAACACACAAAAATTATCGAGATAAATTTCATATTAAGTAATTATAATAAAATCACTAATTATGTTATTTAACTTAATTACCCCCAAGTTAACATCTTCCTCTACAAATTTAATCTCCCGCTCAATATTCTAGAATTCCTCTTTCATGGCTGCACTTCCACCTCCCCTCTCTCGCATGCCTGCCTCCATCTCACCTGCTATGCATACACCAGAACTGACGAACCCCCGACGCCACCATGCCATCTTGGCTAACCCATGCAACAACATCTCCCCACCTTCACCGACACACACACGTCCTTACTTCTATGCATGCATCTACTCATGCATGCTACCCTACTCAGGAGACATGCATGCAAACAATACAAACTTGCACTACCTTTCCCTGCGCATGCTACTTCCATGCATGACTACCTCCATGCATACAACTCCTACGGCATCAAATGTATGTTTTTCACTACTTTGAATTTGTTGTTCGATCTCCCTTGTTGCTTCAATATATCTCCAAGTTCCCAGAGAGTTTTATCCAACAACAGTGTAAATATTTTGCAAGCAAATGAAAAGAAAATGTGAAGTGAATGTGTGTTTTGGTTTTGCAAAAAGAAAAGGGAAAGTCTATCTCCATGTCCATGCGTTTGAAAATTATGTGGAGAAGGATGAAAAGAAATATGTAAGTGCTTCCTATATATAGGCAAACAATGCATCCATGAATGAAGCCATGAATCAAGGGAAGAGAATGGGAAAGTATGGGTTAAAAGATAGTAAAGGTATGGGTAATAATAGTGTTGTGCGTGCATGAGGGTATGTATATAAAATAAATGTAAATTGTGTATCTGTTTGTGTTTTAGAGTTGTTGTGTCCACAACTTCCCTTTCTCTCCTATGTGTGCTCCTATATATAAACCTATTTGCCTAAAGGCTAAGGAATGAAAAGCATGTGTAAGGACAACAATAATAGAGACGTGTGGCAAGGTATGGGAGAAAATAAAGTGAAGTGCATGGGAAAAAGTATGGTGAAAAGATGTGTGCATGGGTGTATTTAAATCAATGAAAATAAAGTTAGATTTGCAATACTGCACCATAAAATAACACGTTTGCGTTCGAGCCGCAAACAACATAAACAAAAATACGATCGCACACAACAATGCGACACGGTCATAAAACAACAATAAAATAGACAAGTTAACTTATTCTGTTAAATTTCAAAAACGCTTACGTTTAACGTAAAATACATCAAATAAAAATTTAATCTTTTTCAAATTAAAAATTATGGAAAAATCCTGTAAAATAAATAAAAAATACGTCATTAAAAGTCGAGTTTAAATTTGAAACACAGATTTTATTATATTTAAATTCAAATTCAAATAAATAAATTAAATATTCAAATTCGAAGACACAAAAATTGCGGGTCGTTATAATTATTCTTTATATATAAAATATATTTTCAGGTAAAATTATTTCATTTATCCATTTTAAAATAATATTGTGTCAGTTTGGCCTTGTCCAAGTGTTTAGGTATCTTTATTGATAACGTTGGCTAAACACATTGACCAGAATTCATAAACCACTCAAGCGATCAAACAACATAATATAAAACATTTTTATGAAAATAATGAATACGAGCTCTTATATACTCTCTCAAGTAAAACAAATATTTCTTTCTTCATAATTCATTTGAAATAATAATATACCTATTTCCTTTTTGGCAAATCAAATCATGCTTTTGGAATCAATCATTTTAACAACGACCTCCCTTTTCGAATCATTTAATAAAAATATCTTTCTGATTTCAAAATCATATTAAAATGGATCAAAATAGGTGTTATTTAAAATAGAGATAAGGATAACCCAAACACTATTCCTTCAGTGTTAAGTATGGAATGAATCTTCCATACCACCATAATTGAGAAGGTCGGTCAAGGGAAATCCAATCTCAATTTCCTTTATAAATTTCTTTAACAAAATCCTTTTAATAAATCTCTTTCATTTATGAAATCGCCTTTACTTAAATTCAAAATCAATTTACAAACATTTATAAATCTACAAGTTAATTTATAAAACTCATCTATAAGTATTCAAAAATCATTTATAAAACTCTTTTTATAAATATCCAAAACCATTTATAAACTCTTTTCCAAATTTCAAGATCTCTTTTCAATTTATATAACTCCTTTTATAAACTTTTTTAGTTTGGAAAATAATCGAATTTCCGTTTGATGTATTTTACAGCAAACGTTTGCATTATTGAAATTTAACAGAACTTAATAACCGGTGTGTTTTATTCTTGTTTGTGATGTGTCGCATTGTTGTGCGCAATAGCATTTTGTTTTCTGTCTTCCGTGGCTCATGCGCAGATGCGATATTATGGGGCAGGATATCGAAATCTATTCGAAATCAATTCTCATTTCCGAAATCAATTTCTAAAGGTCAAAAAGGCAGGTCGTATACACGTATATTCTATTTTCCGCTGCATTAGTTGTTTACATTTATCAGCAATTGTAAGGACATGTTGTTATAACTGTCCAGGTTGATGATTTGTTTAGGGTACTCTGATTGTTATATATATATATTACAGTTTTTTCTTTGTTAAAGATTTGTTGTATACTATATATTACTCGTCATGATGTGAGATTATGTTATGCCTTTTTCTTTCTTTTCCCCTAACAATCCATCTTTTCGGCACTTGGATGCACGGCACATGAATACCATGGATGTATTTGTGTTGAATTTTGAGGGTCGACAAGGCTGGTCATTACATTATCATAAATATACTAATCTTGTATATCAAATACGCATGTTTTTTCTATAATAATTCATCCATGAATTTAATGAGTAAGTGGATCTGTCTTGGTATCATTAGACTTTGAATTGCATATATCTATGTGTGTGTGTGTGTGTATATATATATATCAATCCGAATAGTTCACCAACTTTTATGTCGCTTCCACCGAATGGATGCTTTCTTTCCTTAATCCATTGAGGTAAAATTCACCGTTACAATATGATTCATAACCGTACGATTAAAAAATTAATTCTCAAAACTATGGATTACTTCATAATTCCAGATTAATAGTAAATGTTTCATATACTTTCGTATTTTCTAATGCATTACTTCTGTTATGGAAACAAATATCATTATTATAGTTTTATCCTATAATTAATATTCAAAATATTCACATTGTAACAAAACTATGTATATTTTTGATCAGTACTAAAATAATGCAATTATTATTTCATAAATAATATTTGATATGTTTATGAAAATAATTTTTCGTAACTTGATGCATCCTTTAAGAAGTGTTGTATGGTATGCTCCCACTATTTCCGCCATTGCTATAATAACTTACAAAACATGAAGTTCCATTCAAACACTTGTTTCAGAATTTTATTTCATATAATGTAACTAGTTTACAAGCGAGAGCTTTAGATCATATATCTTAAACTCAAAGAAAATCTCGTACAAAACAATTTTCTATATGAAGATACGTTTTGGATTAGAAATCATAATTATCATTCCATGTTAAGTATATATTATTATTTTATACAATTCTAATTTCCAATGTCTCTTCATGAAGCAGGATCGACCATTCACTATCTTCATCCTAACTGTGCTCTATGTTACATATACTCCCATAAATTTGCTTTCCTTTCCAAATGGCGAACCATTCAAAAGGAAACCCTTACTACAGGACTATAACAAACTCTTTACAAAAGTGTATTTGTTCATCCTTAATGTTTAAGGATACCAAATAAGTTGCGCTTTATGTAAACTGGCCAAACTAATATTTTAGTGGTCGAATTCTTTGTAGTTCATGGTCTAGTGCAATAACAAGATCCTTATTATAATCAATCATACTGAATGCAAGATCTCTCATTAGTTTTACTTGCTCATTTTGATTGAACTAATTTCATCGAGGTTTCATAGATTATGAATGGCGAATGGTCACTATATAACAATTATATGTGAACAAATATGGATCAAATATCTATATTTCTATATTGCTTTTAGAGTTCGAAAATCATAGAAGACAATACACTGTTTTGGGTTAATAAACATTTAAGTGACCAAGATATGAATGTTTTAGATTAGTATAATTAGGAGCTTGCACGGGTCTTGAAGTGGCAACATGCCAAAAAATTTACCAGTAAGTATATATATATATATATATATTTATATATTAGTCTTAATTCAGTTCATTTGTGTATATTAACTGATAAACATTTTATAAGTAATATTTGTAACGATCTGCCTTTCTTACACCTAAAGATGACACTTAATACATCCACTGTATTCATGCGCCGATCATTTAGGTGTCCGAAAGAGAGGTCGTTAGGGGTGAAAAGAAGAAAGATAGAACATATAAGAAGAAATTAAACAATCACAGAATCTGTAGCGACCCGCCGTTCCATACTCTTTGAGCTGACATTAAATCACACTTGTCCAACACAAATTGTAGGAAAAGATGAATAACTATGAGAAAGAAGAGGATATAAGAAGAAACAGAAAAAACAATACAGAATCTCACAAATGCAGCGGAACAAAATATAATATATAATAACATCTCTTTATACAAAAAAATTATAACTGTTATTATATGTACCATCATTAGAGTACAAAAATCAATAAATCAATCTGGACAGTTATAATAACTTGTCCTCACATGTACTGAATATACAACATAACACATACAACGGAAATAACCAAGTATATGTAATACGTCTACAACCCTCCAGCTGGTCTCCTGAGCTCCATAGCATCCTAACCTGGATCTGTAATACTCGGTCTGACCCGAGCATTATAACAAAATAACACCCAAGTCAGTCTGGAAAACCAATGTGAGAAAACATACTCTATTTGAATTACTGCTGTTATCAAAATCCTTTGAAAACAAAGGTATCTCATAAGACCACGCCACACATAAATACGATGGGTTTTTACCTTACGATAACCAAAACATTTTATATCAAAATCATCTGATATTATAATAGTATCTATATAAAATAAACTATAAAATAGCTGAAATGCTTGCATCTCACGTTTCAGCATATTTGGTATACAACTAAAACCGTACAGGCTCGTAGTGGATATTGGATTCCATACAATGACTGGGCTACAGGGGTACCGCCCGCCACAGTACACCTCTAGAAAAATGTATCGAGATCGTACCTAACGATCCCTACCAACACAGGACCGGCCTACCCCTTGCTAGATAGTACCAAATATGTTATCACCCCAGGTGTTCCCACCCCATCGAGCGCTCTCTTTTCCATGCACAACCATATCCATAATTATAATATATCCGAGGTTATCTAGAAAAGTGATAACATACTCTACTTGGGTGTGACCCACTTAGCCCTGCTGCATCTCCCCTTTTTTAGTCATTCTCGTTTGATGAGGCTTGAGGCAACGTTTACCTTTAGAATAGCACTCATACTTGGAATGCTAACACTGCCTTCCAGGCAATGATGCAATTATAGCATTCATCCATACAAGTTGTTCTGGGTTTGAACAAACCGAATCTCCAAGATCATCGTCTTCATTGTCTTCACGATACCACAATTCGTAATGCACAAATCGGATCGAAGTGGTTCTCGGATAATTAAATCTGATCCCGGTATCTTCGAAACGATTAACAAATTTAGCCATATTTGATAGTCGGTTATTTAACTATCAAATTACACACATAAACCGTCACTAGGCCGATATTTATTTAATCATTTTCAAAACATTCATTTCAAATATCTTTACATAGATATATATTCAAATCTCTTTCGGTATTCCAACGTTTGAAAACAATTTCAAATCCTAGTATCCTTAACTGGATACTTTCAAACCATATCAACACTTAGAAATATTTCCAAATTCAATTTATAACACTTAGAAAATATTTCTATACCAATCATTTCACTCTTAAATATTTACAAAATCCTCCTTTAAATACTTAAGAAAACATTTATAGCATATTTTCCAAGATCATTCTAATATCAAAACTAAGGAAATATTTCATAACTTGTCTCATAAATCTCTGGAATTTATATTAATTCCTTTTAAATTTCCAAAATCGATTATGTTCACTCATAATCTCGTCTAACCATTTATAACTTCTTTATGAATTCAAATTCACTCTCGAAGCTCTTGTTTCTAACATTTCGAAAATTTCCTTAAGTTTCCAAAATTCTGTTATAAGATTTCTCTTATAAAATCACATCTGTTCAATAAAATATGGTCATAAATCTCGAGGGTAATTATAAAAAAAATAAATCACTTACTTTTAAATTCTATATAATAATAATAATAATAGGGATTTTAAGGAAATAATTATTTTCCAAAAAGGCGTTTAAGTAATTATTTAAAAGATCAAAACACTTCCCAAATAAACAATGGAAACTGATTCCCAATTCATTGTAAATAATATTTATTGACTTACAAGGGTTATTTATAATAAACTAAATCTATTCGAATAGTTATCTTTTCCAAAATATTTTAAATACAAATAACAGTTTTAAAACAACACTGTTTTATTAAATAATCTCTTTTTAAATAAATTTTACTTCTTGATTCCAAGAATCTATTTTTAAAATTTTCGATATAACCGATTTCAATTGATAATCCCTCTCGATTTATACACCTCTATTTACAACTCAAATTCCATAACCATTTCCAGTTTCCAAAAATAGAATCATCTATTTTTCCTAAACCAAATTCCCATATCTCGTTTTATATCCATACTGCAACATAACCTCCCAAATTTTATCCATTTATAACTATTTCACTTCATTTATAAATATCGATTATAAATTCATAACTCATTCTTGTTTTATCTATAAATAATAGATCCATATTTTAAAAGCCCATTTAATTCAATCTCCATTTAAAATTTCTTTTGGAAATCTCTTTTCAATAAATCCCATTTACATTCCAAATCCCTTCAAAAACTCGATTTCAACTTCTAACTGTAATTTAAGAAATATTATTAAAATCTCTTGTTTTCAATTTCCTTATATATATATATATATATAAATTCCAAAGATATTTTTTTCCAAAAATCACCTTTGAATTTCTTTTTAAGATTCAAAAATATTATTTATGGTATTTAAAATACCAAATTTAGGGTCAGTGCTACTATAGCATCCAGTATATCAAATCACACAACAATCTATAACAGATTATTCAATCACATCATATATCACTATATATGAAACAATCAATATATTTTTGAGGAATTCAGTTGGATCCCTCTAACCTATTTCCCTGCATCCACAGATGTTATATAACATAAAATACCAATCCCGCTTCGAGGCGGAATATCGCAGTAATATAGGGCCATCCGCTATTTTGCGGGGCGCATAGTATCTCATCCGCTCCAACAGCGGGAATATACCCAACTACTAATATATATACTAATATATATAATATGACACCCAATTGATAATAATTTATCAATCCATCCAATCAACCAAATAAATAATTTAACATTTTAAATTATAACCAGCAATCCAAAATGAGTGAGATTTACTCACATTGATTCCAGTTAGTGCTTAAGCATTCTGTTTTAATTAAAATCAAATAGGCATTTAATTTTAATTAAAATTCCTGCTAGCATCAATCGACTCCAATCCAATTCCTATGCGAAGTATTCGCTGACACGAACCCAATGCAACTTGTTTCGTCCAATTTCGACCTCATATGAAGAAGTTACACAATTTCTAAGATTACACGATTTATTATATAAGTTTACAAATTTTTTTTTTATTAACCTATTCAATCGTGCCCGTTGCTTCCTGCATCTCCAGATCTTGGCCATCCTTATTTTTCTCTTCTCCTTCGTTCTTCTTCACGTGTGAGAACCTACCAGCCGCCATTTAAATTTGATTGTCGCTCCACCTCTGGCCAACTGGACGACAATCCATCACCTACCACGCGAGCGCCTACCCCCACCACATCATCGGCCTAAGTCCGGTTGCCCCTCGTGTTGCCGACCACCCGAAAAAAGCTGATGAAGGTCGTGCCGTACCCTCCAGATCCTGGCGAACGTGGTGCTCCATTCTCGATCATGGCCGTTGATATTGCAGAGCTCCTCGAGCTCTTCGATTTTCTTTTAGGTAGTTTTCGATATAAGTGGATGGATCGTGAGATATTCGAGGAGGAAGATCATTGAATTTTGGACATGGGTTTAAAAGTGGCGGCTATGACCTATGTTATGTGATCTTTGGCCAAAGCATCCTACAACCGAATCAACGCGTCTCCAAGAGATGCCGAACCAAAAGCTCCACCATACTCCTACCGGACCAACAGCAATACCGGACCTTGCTTCCCACCGAATCACCTCCTGCCGAACCAACCTTCTTCCACAGAACCACCGAATCATCTCCACACCGGACCAACTCCACACCGGACCAACCCCACCAACTCCACACCGGACCAACCCCACCAACTCCACACCGGACCAACCCCACCAACTCCACACCGGACCAACCTCACCATCTCCACCACCGATCCAAGCAACTACCAGTCCGCTCTACACTCCATCCTACCGAACCATGCTCCTTCTGGGCCAACAATACCAGGCCAGGTCGCGTCAGCCCAGGCCCACCAGCTGTTATATACATCCAAGACCCCTACCCCCAGCCTCACTCTATAAATAGAGGGGCAGGGGTACAGCAATGGGGACAAGTTTTGAGAGCTCAAGCACGGAGAGAACTTTCAAACAACTTTCTTTTATTTGTATCAAAGCTTTGTACTTGTAATCAAAACAAGAGAAGAGAAATAACATATAAAGTGGACGTAGGCACATTCTGGCTGAACCACTATAAATCTGCGTGTCTTTTTACAGTTTAGCCCCTGTTTTTTCATATATTTGCATAAATCACCCGAATCACTAAGAACAACATAAGATCTACTAAATCATACAACTTTGAGGTGTTTGTCCATTTTTTGTGCAAACATTTTTGGTGCTTTCACTGAGAACTAGAAGCTCGAAGCTTCAGCTTCATCCGCTTAACAAGTTTTCCTAGCAGCATCGTCCGCCACTTGGAAAACATGCCTCCCAAACAGAGAAAAGATGTTAACAAAGGAAAAAACATCGCATCCAGCAGTCTTCCAGATCCAGCTGTCACGAATCAAGTAAATCGTCCTCCTCCAGCAACAGTAACAAATGAAGAACAGGCTAACCCAACTACTCCTGCCACAGAACAGCCTGCAGCAATTACTAGAGCAGATCTAGACAGAGTTGTGGTTGAAGTAACTAACCGCTTCACGTCCCAGCAGGAAGCCTTGGTGGACCATCTCATGTCACGCTTAAGGGACGCTGAAGAATCCAACCGCAACACTGAATCATGGGGCGAGTCCCAGTCAGGAGGATCTCAGAGACAACAAAGATCTTCCTTCTTCGAAGGAGCTAACGGCAGAAGTAGCCATGGTAGGACCCGAGACCGGGCACAGCCTGAAGTTAGGCCTGAGGAAACGTTTGGTACCGAACCCAACGGGGGAGGCACCGGGCGAAGGTCAACTGTAGTTGAGCCTGTCATGCTGCCTAACCACAGAAGCGCCAGTGAACGGGGCCGAGCTAGAGTCCAGTCCGAAGTTGGGCTCGAGGAAGTGCTTAGATCAGAACCCAGCAGGGGGAGATCGAGGCAAGGGCCAACTGTAGCTGACCTGAGCATGCTCCCAGAAGATCAAAGGCAGCCTCTTGAAAATATGAGGAATGATAGACGATACCATCCCTACAGGTCATCTGGACGGAATCAATCCCACATAACAGAACCAAACTCATTTCTATCTGCTCCAAGTTCTGATGAAAGGATGGCACGCTTATTCAGAGAGTGTGTCCAACGGGAACAAAGAGATCGAGGGATAGGCGCTAGGGTAACCAGCCCTTTCGCCCGCAATATCAAAATTGCTATCACCCCCCGAGAATGGAAGATGCCAACAATGGAACCCTACAAAGGAACCTCCGATCCCGTTGTCCACTTACAGAGGTACACGCAGCATATGCTCATGAGTGGAGCGACAGAGGGAGTACTGTGCAAATGCTTTCCACTCTTCTTAGCAGATCTTGCTACCTCCTGGTTCTGTCATCTACCCCAAGGATCCATCAGCTCGTGGGAAATGTTGAAAGAAAAATTTATCAGTCAGTTCCGCATTCATGTGGAGCAACCTAAGGACGCTTATTCCTTATCCAGTGTCAAATAGAAACCTGGAGAAAAGCTGCAGCAATACCTAACCAGATTCAACGCCGCAGCAGCCGCAGTCCAAGATGCCGATGAGAAGCTTATCCTAATGGCCCTCTGCAGTGGTGTGCATCCGGACACTAAATTTGCTAGAAGGTTGACAAAAGAAAAACCAGCTACTTTACCCGATTTCTTCCATGAAGCCGGGAAATACATGAGGCTTGAGGATGCTGTCGTTGAGGGGCAGTCAGGACAGCAAAATAAGACTACCCATGGCAACGCCCCTGCTGTGGCAACGGACGTTCGAAGAAATGATTCCAGAGACAATGCTGGGGGCAAGAAGGGAGAAAAGCGCCTATATCGGCCAGGACCAAGATTCGACGCTTACACCCCTTTGAACGAGACCGTCGAAAATATCTTCCTTGCCACCCAAGGCGAAGTTAGATACAAACGCCCACCATACAAGAAAGAATCAGATAACGCACAGAAGTCTAGAAAATTCTGCCGCTTCCACGAATCTCATGAGCATGATACCAACGAATGCCATCATCTCCGAGATCTGATTGAGGAACACATCAGAAGAAAGAAACTGGAACGTTATGTAAAAGGTCAGGACAGGACCCCAGCTCCTGCCAATGAAAACCCAAGGCTACCCTCACCAGGGGCCGACAGAGGAAACCGCAACGCTAGCAGCTCTAGCCAAGAAAAGATAGTGGTCCATACCATCTCAGGAGGGCCACACATCGCAGACAGAAGCTGGAAAGAGATGGAAAGATACGGAAAGTCGCTTAGAGACAATAAAGACTATGTCAATTCGGTTATAGAAGAGCGCCACCCGAAGCGGAAAGAAAGTAATGACATCACATTCGGTAAGCGTGACCTAGAAGGAAGGCAGTACCCTCACATGGATCCCATGGTCATCTCTGCCCGACTTGGTCCCACCGAAGTATACCGAATCCTGGTAGACACTGGAAGCTCGGTAAACATCCTGTTCAAACACGCATTCGACAAAATGAAGCTATCAATGAAGGATGTATCCCCTTGCGATAAACCACTGCACGGCTTCACTGGAGATGCGAAGATGCCCCTCGGGCAACTGGACCTTTTGTTGAAATTGGAAGCCATCCCCGCTCTGATGTACGGAAACAAACGTTTGTGCTAATAGAAAACCAGTCGGCCTACAACGCCTTCTTAGGAAGGCCATCCTTGTCTGACTTCCAAATTGTCTTAGCCCCATGGTGCCTAAAGATGAAATTCCCAACAGACGATGGAGTAGGGGAAGTGGAAGGAGACCAGGACGTTGCTCGAGACTGCTATGTAACTGAACTTCGCAACAACCACAGGAAGGATAAAGGGAAGGGTGTAGAGATTGCCCTCTGCACAAAAAGCCTAGAAGCATAGCAACTAAAGAAAGCCCCTCCTCTTCGATATACCAGCGACCCTTTCAATGAATTAGACCCTAGGGACAAAGAGGAGGAGGCCACCGCCGAGCCTGCAGAGGCTATGGAGTTTATATCTGTAGACAAGCACGACTCAAGTAGACTATTGAAAATTGGGTCCCAACTAAAAGCCGAATTGAAGGAACAGCTCATCGATTTTCTCCGTCACAACTTGGATGTATTCGCTTGGTCACACGCTGACATGACCGGAATCTCCCCCGACATAGCATGCCACGTATTAAACATTGATCCTACCAAGGCGCCTGTAAAACAAAGAAAGAGAAGTATGGGGGCAGAGCGATCAGCAGCCCTCGATGAAGAAGTAAAAAACCTACTCGCCAATGACTTCATACGAGAAGCTATCTACCCGGAATGGATCGCCAACCCGGTGCTGGTAAAAAAGGCTAATGGGAAGTGGCGAACCTGCATTGACTTTTCCAACCTAAACGACGCCTGCCCAAAGGATTGCTTCCCACTTCCCAGAATCGACCAACTTGTAGACAGCACAGCCGGGCACGAACTCCTATCTTTTATGGATGCGTACTCAGGATATAACCAAATTCCTATGCATGCTCCCGACCAAGACCACACTAGTTTCATCACCGATCGAGGTTTATACTGCTATAAGGTAATGCCTTTCGGACTCAAAAATGCAGGAGCCACCTACCAGCGCCTCGTCAACAAGATGTTTGCGGGGCTAATAGGACAAACTATGGAAGTATATGTTGATGACATGCTGGTAAAGTCAAGGAAAGCCAAAGATCACGTAAGCCACCTAGCAAGATGTTTCAAGTACTTCGACAATATGGAATGAAGTTGAATCCACTAAAATGCTCCTTCGGAGTGTCATCAGGAAAGTTCTTAGGATTCATCGTTCATGCCAGAGGGATAGAAGCAAACCCTGAACAAGTCCGAGCGCTAAGGGATATTAAGATACCTTCCACTCGGAAGGAAATGCAACGTTTAAACGGAAAAGTGGCCGCTCTAAGCCGATTCATCTCCAAGGCGACGGACAAGTGCGTCCCCTTTTTTGAAGCCCTAAAGAAAGACAAGGGAAAGTTCGAATGGACTGGCGAATGCCTAACCGCTTTCCTTCACTTAATCGAACACCTCCAGAAACCACCGGTACTCTCAACTCCAAGCGAAGGAGAAGAATTATACCTATACCTCGCTGTGTCATCTCACACCCTAAGCGCTGCCTTGGTAAGGGAAGACAACCGCACGCAACGGCCAGTTTACTTCGTCAGCAAAAGGTTTACTGGGGCAGAAGTTAGATATCCTAAACTTGAGAAGTTAGCATACTTTTTACTAATCACTTCACGAAAATTACGTCACTACTTCCAATCCCATTCCATCAAAGTTCTGACCGATCAACCACTGAGGCAGGTACTCCATCGTCCCGACACTTCCGGGCGACTACTTAAATGGTGCATTGAGCTGAGTCAATATGATATCACCTATCACCCTCGCACCGCCATCAAGGGACAAGCCATGGCTGATTTCATTGCAGAATTCACTACCAACGAGGATAAGGAGCAATTGGAATTAACAGAAGATATCAAGTGGAATCTCTTTGTGGACGGTGCATCTAACGAACAAGGCTCGGGGGCAGGTGTGGTAATAATCACTCCCAGGGGAAATAAACTGCACTATGCTATAAGGTTGGAGTTCGCTGCCACCAACAACGATGCAGAATATGAAGCAGTGATAGCTGGACTAGAAATTGCCATAGAAATCGGGGCCAATTCTTTGTGTCTTCACAGCGATTCTCAACTTATTGTTAATCAAATACTAGGAGAATTCCAAGCCCGAGAAGAACGACTCATAGCATATCTAAAGAAGACCAAGTTACTTCTCAGCCGATTGGACCACTACTTAGTCAAACATATCCCTCGGGAGGAGAACCGAGAGGCCGACGAATTAGCAAAGCAAGCAAGTGTGAGAGACATCGCCATCTTCGGGGCAGTAACCATCTCAAAGCAACTGGCCCCAAGTTTTGAGCAACTAAATCTGATAGCTGCAACCGAAGAAGCAACTTGGATGACTCCCATCCGAGACTACCTACAAAGTGGCACTCTACCCAACGGGCGTAACGAAGTCAAGAAAATCTTGAGGAAAGCATCCCGCTACACAATACAAGAAGACATCCTCTATCGACGTGGATTCTCTAACCCGTTATTAAGGTGTGTCGCCGGGAGAGAAGCCAAGGAAATCATATCCAACATCCATCAGGGGAGCTGTGGAGATCACACTGGAGGGCAAACATTAGCAAAAAAGATACTCCGATACGGATATTTCTGGCCAACCTTAAGCAAGGATGCCTTAGATTTCGTCAAGAAGTGTGACAGATGCCAGAAATTTGCTAAGATTCCACGGCTACCAACAACTGAGATTACTCAAATGACCAGCCCTTGGCCCTTCGCAATATGGGGAATTGACTTAATCGGCGAGCTACCGACGGGCCGAGGCGGGGCCAAATATGCTATAGTGGCAGTTGATTACTTCACCAAATGGGTGGAAGCGGAACCACTGAATAAAGTATCTTCAGCAAAAGTTATTAACTTCTTAATCAAAAATGTTCTATGCAGGTACGGAGTCCCACTCAAAATCATATCAGACAATGGACTTCAGTTTGACAGCGAGGAATTCGCCAACTGGTGCCGAGAACACGGAATTCATAAAAGCTTCTCATCCGTAGCATATCCCCAGGCAAACGGACAAGTCGAAGCAGTCAACAAAATTCTGAAAACTCTGATCAAAAAGAAGCTCGAAAAGTCAAAGGGCGCTTGGGTGGATGAACTCCCTACGGCACTGTGGGCCTACCGCACATCTTTCAGAACATCAACAGGGCACACTCCTTTCTCTTTGGCATACGGATCGGAGGTTATGCTCCCAGTTGAAACCATTGTGCCTTCCCACCGTAGGATCCACTATAACCCGGAAGAGAATGAAGGGCTCCTCCACATGTCTTTGGATCTAGTTGAGGAGAGAAGAAACGATGCAGTCCTTAAAACAGCAGCCCACAAGCAGAAAGTGGCAGCGCAATACAACTCCAAAGTCAAGCATCGTACCTTACAAGAAGGGGATCTTGTCCTCAAGCGAATCTTCCCTCGCCCCGGAGCACTAGACCCAATCTGGGATGGACCATATGTAATTCATAAAGATCTCCACAACGGAGCCTATATTTTGTCAACAGTGGACGGAGAGGTGTTCCAGAGGGCATGGAACATCCAACACCTCCGTCGATACTTTTCTTAACTTGTATTGCCCATATGAAGTGAATTAACAAAGAGAATCAGTGGACGTAGGCCTTTTCATGCCGAACCACTTTAAAAAACTTTGTCTCTTTTTTAACTTGTTCCTTTATATCTTGGCTACTTGTTAACTTTATCCTTTTCTGTTGAACAAAATCCTATGCGCATAACATTTCCACTCAAAGCACTCCACGGTGCAACTTCACCTGGGCAAAACCTAACAGGTACTATGCGAATCTATGCCCTCGCCAATGAGACACTTTCGCTCCAGCATCCCTCTGCTGTGGGTTAACTCATTGCTCGCGACGGCCCTTAAAGCCAACTGTAATGAGCCGATTATAAGCCACCGAGAAGGCCGACTATAGCCGAGGCAGCTCATTACGGCGTTAGGCTTGCCGGCAACTGTGAACCGACTATAAGCCCCAACATAAGGTGTGGCCAGCCAGGGGCAGTTCACAGTTGACGATCGGCACCCACGCTAGCCGGCCACAGTAAATCGAATAATACCCACGATTACGGGCCATAATGGCCCGGGTAGTTACTGTGCGTGACCTCGGCTCCGATGTGTCTTAAGTGCGGCTGTGGTAAAAAAGAATTAACTCCCCGCAGAGGCGTAAGATGGGTGACAAATGTCTCCAAGACCCACAGCTAGGGAAAGTGACTACAAAACCCGTTTGCCACGAACTTAAGCACATCGAAGGCCTTCCGTGATTGGAAGTTTTACTATTTCACATATTTCAATTTTACTTAAAAAGCTTTCCTCCTATCCTCTATAACAATCCATAAAGTACAGGATACAGAGTAGGAGATACTCGCCAATGGATGCAGGGATTCACAATCGGATGGCAGGGCATTCAACTGTTTTCCATGATATTCAAAACTGCCATCTACAAACAGAACATGAAGGGCGGTATTTTCTTCCTTTATGTACAAATACATGACTATAATTTATTCACACCACACACTAACATTGCAAGTCATGAAATTATGTCTTAAACCAGAACCCGACATCAAACACAATTTAATTACAAGAATATACATAGCTATATTTCTCATGCGACATGCCAAAATAACAGCAAACATTCAAAAGACGACAAAATCAGCTTAAGTTAAAGAATTACACGACAAAAATAAGACTATTTATCACAAGTGGCAGAATATTACAACCTAAAGGCTACTTTACCATTTTTCGACTAACATATACAACCCTGTCAAATCCGCAAAAAGAGTTTTTCTAGGTATAATCAAGGGGCTGGCTGCAGTGGAGCTTTATCCTTGTCCTGTCGACCCCCTGTCCAGTCAGAGAAAGGGTTCATTAGCAATAAGCAACCAAGTCAATGGAGAAACTAAAAAGGAAGACTTACCAACATATGCTTACTGTCCATCCTGGTCGTCATCATCTACTTGCACCCCTGCCTCCTCAGCAGCAAGCAACCGCATACCCTCCTTCACCGCCACCTTCTCCCCCTTGGCAAACTAGGCCGTAACCACATCCATGCTGAAGGCCACGCCACCATCTTTATCCGCATCGGCCTTAGCCTCCTCCAAAGCCCGAAGATAGATCTTAGCCATGACCCTAGGATAATCATCCATCCAGGACAGGTTGCCCTGCTTCTAAGTTCGGAAGTACATGTCCTGAAGCATTTCATCCATCATCCCCTTATTCTCCTCAAACTCCCTCATCCGGGCCTCGGAAGCCGACAACCTTCCAACAGCAGCTTCTCTCTCCAAACGGTATCTCGAGCAGTCAGCCTGAAGGGATTTCCGCATCACCTCCATCTCCTCCTTCAGCCTAACCTGAGCAAGCTCTGCGGCTTCAAGCTTCCCCGACAGCTCCTCTACCCGCTCAAGATCCGCCCTCCGAACCTCATCCACTGTCGAGATGGCCATATTTATCTGCTCCTTGCAGGCAGCCTCCATCTTCCGTAGTTCCGCCTTACTAGCCTCCTCCATAGCCTTCCTCAACCGCCCGGAGGCAGCCTCATGCTGAGAAATCTGAATGGCCTGATCAGCGAGCTGTTTGGCCTGGTCCGAAACCACCAATCTTAGTCGGATGTTGGCACTCCCAATCTCCTCTCCAGCCTTAACCAGCCGGGCATGATGCCCCATCAGCTTCCTAGTCTCCTCCGCCACCCGATCAATATTAGCCTTGGCCTCGTCTCCCATGGTAACTATCCGAGTGGTAAGTAGATCGAGATCTAAGGACTTAGCTTCATCAAGCACCCGTACCATGGGATTGCGGGAAAGAAGGTGCTCACCAGTAACCTCGTCAAAGGTAATGTCGTGGGAACTTGGATCCAGATCAGGATGACCCGCAAATGGATTACGAGCCAAGTCAGGGCGATCGATATGAGTAACGGAAGGGTTTCCGGACGGGCGCGGAGAGAGTGCAAACTCGTTGTCCTCCTCCGTGATGTCATGAAGAGGCTGAGCCGGGAGCTGAGGACCGGGCGAAGTTTTGGATAAGGGATGACTCCTCTTTCTCTGCTGAATACCTTCTTCGATAACCCCGAGAAGAGGACGGTAGCCGACTACATCCCCGGAGCGGTGGGTCGAAGGCTTCGGCTTGACAGAAGTTTTGGAAAGCTTATATTGCTCAAGCCTGTGCTGAAGGTCTGAGGCCTTGGATGTCTTGCCTGCTCCTGATATGAAAAACAAGTGTCACAAGCTTACATCACTATATGATTCGAGAAACGCGGTAAAATACAAGTTAAAAGAAGAAAGAAAGCACGTCTGTTATACAAACCCTGGGGAGAAGTAGGATACTGCAATAAGTCCTGGATTTCATTCCAGGACGGGAGCGGATCATAAAATATTCCTAAGTCCCTATCAATAATGAAGCAAGCAGGAGTCAAGAGTTCACCTTGAGTCGTCGGAGCCACCTTGGCTGGAATGGTCTGAAAAGACTCGCTTGCACCAGTCCCGGCCTTGTCCGCTGTCCCGGTTTTCTCTACCAAAGCCGGATCTTCGTCCAGCCCCTCGAAAGCCTGGTGGAACGCATCATCCGTCCACTCCTGAATCTCGCCCACCTGCCCAGGAAGCAAGGCCCCGATGCCATCGCCACCTTTATCACCTTCCCGACCATCTCCACCCTCACCTCTTTCCTCCTCTATGTCTTCCTCCTCCTGGGTAAGTGGACAATTGCTGGGGGAGGGACCGTCCGACTTCTTGAGTTTCTTACCTCCGACGGCTGGAGGTTTTGTGAAAGGTTTCCTCTTGCTACTCTCTGCCGTAACACCTCCCTTAGTCTGAACAGCCACCCTCTCCTCCGCCGTTTCCCTCAGCTTGACTACTGACTGCTGTGGAAGGATTAAGTTATACTCCAGAAGGGTCGCATTTCTGATCAGGAAGGCAGATGATCTATATTTCCCGAGAATAGCTTCTATCTCAGCCGCCGTCTGAACCAGGCGGTCAGTCTCCACAACCGCAAAGCCACCTGTCGCTAGCAAAAATGAGAAAGTATGAGAAAAAGCATCGCGATCGTAATGGAAATTATAAGTAAAAGCATCAACTTACATCCAGAAGTAAAGCGCCGAATTGAAACGGAGTCGTCCCTGACAAAGAACCATTCCTTCTTGAACATGCTGAATTTGGAATACAGATCCAAGACCGGCTTGAAGGTCACAGCTGACTCCAAGCTAATGTACGGGGACCCCTTCTTATAGCCCCTCAGATTATATAGATACCGGATCTCTCGGTTGGAGGGAGCACGACCATACTTCCTCTGGAAAATGACGAAGAGGCTCACCAGTATAGCATAGGAGTTGGGTTGAAGCTGGAATGGGGCCACCTTTAGATATGTGAGGAAGCTGGCTATCCAAGCGTTAAGAGGAGGAATGGCACCACACATGCAGTGGTATTTGCTGTAGGCGAAGTACCCTTCAGGAGGATCATACGGCATAACGTCTCTCCCAGGCAATAGCAAGTGCGCCCTATCGATTCCAAAGGATCGGGAAATGACATCAAGCTGCTCCTCCTTGAGGGAGCTAGGAAAGCAATCGGGCGGGGAGTTCAGAAGTTCCTAAGGGCCGTACCCGTCCATTAGCGATCTCGGGGTTGGTCCGTGACGTTTTTGATTCGGCTGAGCTGGGGGCACGGCAGAGGAACCTCCTTCGCCCCCGGATTTCTTTTTGTCTGATCGAGTTTCCGCTTTACGAGACATTATCTGCAACACCGGAAAAGCACATCGTTAGAACAGAAGATGTAAACAAATAAATGCAGAAGTTCATTCGGTATTATAGTCTGAGAGGTCCATTCGGTATTGTCGTATAAGAGTTCATTCGGTATTATAGTATGAAAGTTCATTCGGTATTATAGTCTAGAAGTACATTCGGTAGTACAGTACGAAGGTTCATTCGGTATTATAATATAAAAGTTCATCCGGCAGTAAAATAAGTCACACCTGGTTCGGCTAACACCACTGATTCGGCAAAAGGTAGGAATTTTGATTCGGCAATCTCGGATAGTAATGAAACCACGGTGGCATAGCTCCCATACTTATAGGCAAAGGAGAGGCCACCGAACCAACACATTCGGCACACAGGACCGAACAAGGACGGCCAGGCTTAACCAAAGCATGCCCTGTGCATACACACGCCCTACTTTGGGGGGCAAGTGTTATGTGATCTTTGGCCAAAGCATCCTACAACCGAATCAACGCGTCTCCAAGAGATGCCGAACCAAAAGCTCCACCATACTCCTACCGGACCAACAGCAATACCGGACCTTGCTTCCCACCGAATCACCTCCTGCCGAACCAACCTTCTTCCATAGAACCACCGAATCATCTCCACACCGGACCAACTCCACACCGGACCAACCCCACCAACTCCACACCGGACCAACCACCGGACCAACCCCACCAACTCCACACCGGACCAACCTCACCAACTCCACACCGGACCAACCTCACCATCTCCACCACCGATCCAAGCAACTACCAGTCCGCAATACACTCCATCCTACCGAACCATGCTCCTTCTGGGCCAACAATACCAGGCCAGGTCGCGTCAGCCCAGGCCCACCAGCTGTTATATACATCCAAAACCCCTACCCCCAGCCTCACTCTATAAATAGAGGGGTAGGGGTACAGCAATGGGGACAAGTTTTGAGAGCTCAAGCACGGAGAGAACTTTCAAACAACTTTCTTTTATTTGTATCAAAGCTTTGTACTTGTAATCAAAACAAGAGAAGAGAAATAACATATAAAGTGGACGTAGGCACATTCTGGCTGAACCACTATAAATCTGCGTGTCTTTTTACAGTTTAGCCCCTGTTTTTTCATATATTTGCATAAATCACCCGAATCACTAAGAACAACATAAGATCTACTAAATCATACAACTTTGAGGTGTTTGTCCATTTTTTGTGCAAACAACCTATTTGGATTAGGGTTTGGGGTATGGGGGCCCTTGTATAGGCAAGTTCAAAACACTATTCAATTAAAATAACTCCGAACTCCAATCGAAGCATGCCGCCTGATGTTTATAATGTTTTACCCCTATTCCAAACAGTATGGAACTAGTTTCGAGACCTAATCCGGTTGTATGAAGAAGATAGCTTTTTGAACCCAATTATTATATTAAAATTTTGATATTAAATTCAACGCGTTTCTATCCCATACAACCAAACGGTAACTCCAAACGCTATGAAATTTGAAATCCGATAATAATACACTATTATGGACCTAATGGAACAGGTTTCGTCAAATTCTGAGACTGTGCCCCGAAAGGCTATTTTTATATGTTAATTAAAACGACTTATTTACAAAATCAGTTAAACAACTTTTAAATTCAATTTAAAAGTTTTTATTATCTTCATTCTTATTAATATAAAATAAGCCTTTAAATCATTTTTATCCATCTTAAAACCCACAATTCAATGGTTTTAAACAATTTTTAATTATTATTCAACAATTAAATTATCAAGTAAATCGCGATATTTGAAATTTTAGTAATTTAACCTATAAAAATTAACTTCTCAATATTTAAATTAATTAAATATTCCAATTTCAAATCACTAAAATTCTGGGTCGTTATAGAATCTCACAACGCAATGGAATAACATATATTAATCAACATAATAATTTACAAATTCATTTAAAAAATGATACATCGGAGTCATACTAATACAATCCTACCCTTGGACAGTTAAAACAGCCTGTCCATACCAAACCGATAAAAGATACATATAATACAGCGAAAATAAGATAATAATTAGCTATCGATGAAGCCTCCTGCTTCAAGCTCCTCCAAAATGCATCCGTGGGAAAACCTGAACTACTTGGCTGCCCATAAAAATTTGAGCACCTAAGAGTTTTAGGGAAAGAAAATAAAACTCAGGGTCAAACATAGGTCTGGTATGAGTAAACTCAAACCACCGAATTATTATGTTTAAAAAAACTCTCTTAAAATCAAAGGTATCTCGTAAGACCACGCCGTATGTAACAACCCGCATATTTTACGATTCTATAATTAAATGTTTTATTTAAATATAGCATCGTTAATCCGATTAAAGTTCGAAAAGCTACTTTTTGTAAACAGTCGAATTGGGACTCGAGACCACTTCCATTGAGTCCAAAATGATGTTTACAACTTTTTTGAGTATAAACATCGATATGTTTGGAGTTGAGTGAAATTTTGATATTTTCATTTAGGGCTTTGGGTTCGGGTTTCAGCCCAATAACCTAACACCCAACCCATCTAATACCCTAACTCCCACTCCACTCCTCTTCATTCCTTTATTCCATTTCCTAAAACTCTAGCTCAGGAGAAAATGGGGGAAAAGAATGGGAAATAGAAATTCCAAACCCTAGTTTGAAATGGAAACTCAAGTTCTTGCTCCAAAATCAAAGAGAAGCTTAGGTAAGCTTCCTCTTCATCTTCTCCATCTCAATTCCTCTTCAAGTTTCAGAATTTCCTATAACCTAACTTAGGAAATATTCTTCTTATGAGCTTAGATTGAAGCTTCTTGAGTTGTTGTTGAAGAGGAATTGATCTTAGCTTGTTTTTGAGCTTCTCACTTGAGATTTTGAGTTAAAGGTGAGTTTTTGAACTCACATCTATGTCTATATCTTTGATAGTTGTTTGGTAGTAATTCCTAACATCTATTCCTTGTTCATTTGCTTTTGAATTGAATTGGTTTGATGAATATTCCAAGTTTTTGGTGTTTTGAGGTCAAATCTTTAAAATTCCTATCTTTGATGTTTGAACACGTTTTTGGGTGTTTCGAAGAGCCATACAAGGCTGGGTCATCGCTTGGCGTAAATCATTAGTCTCCGTTGCTCGTCCGTTCGCCTCCGGTAAGGATTTTGCCCCACTTGGGGGCTAGGCTGATAATGCTGTAGAAGCAGGTTCAGTCGACTGAACCAGGAGGTCAGTCGACTGAACCAGGGGACAGAAAAAGCTCTGTACCGGTATCAGTCGACTGACCTTATGGTTCAGTCGACTGACCTGGAAACCGAAAGTTTCCAGGCATTGGGTCAGCCGACTGACCACCTGGTTCAGTCGATTGATCTGCTTGTCTCAGCCCAATTTGCCTACTTTGCATGGGTTTCCAATTTTAATCGATTAGTGTTGATCCGATTTGTTGTTATCATTTATTATTGACTTTGATGACTTATTTTTCGGGATTTTTGGGAATTTCCATTTTGATGGATTCGATATAGATTTCTATGGTTATGATTCACGTCTTCGAATGTGAATCTTTGGTGTTTGATTGTTTCTACAATCATTTATGTGATTTGTCACTTTAAAATACAAAGGTTTCTATACTAGTAGTAAATATTCAAACTCTTTCACAAAGATGATTTCAACTCTATTTTTAATACAAAACTCGTTTCTAAAACCGTTTTCCAACCTATTAGTATATACAAACCTTTACCTCATTCGTATGAGAAATCTAATCAGCTTAGCAAAACAAGTGGTATGAAACGCTTGCGTTTACTTTGTCGATTAATTCTTTGACTTGTTCGATTGAAAATCTTGTGATAATTTTTGAGTGGAAGTCTACAATTTGTTCGTAAATATTTAAGTTAAGCCAGTAATTATGGGACATGAAGCTAAACTCATCTATTTACTAGCTTAGTGTAATTGACACTTCTTATTGATCAATGGCGATCATTTTTTGGTTTAGACTAGCGATATGCGATGTCTCTTTGTCTGCGTGGGGGACTGTACCTTGTTCTGTTGAGCTTCGTCTCATTTTTATGGGCTAGCGATCCATGATCTTTGGACCGTTCGTGGAGCATTCGGCTCGATAAGTCGGTGCATGGTGTGTATCTTTTTAGGTGCATCGATGTTCGACTAGGCATGGGATGTATCTTTTTAGGTGCATCGATGTTCGACTAGGCATGGGGCGTATCTTTTTAGGTGCGTCGATGTCCGGCTATACATGGGGCGTATTTTTTTAGGTGCGTCGATGTTTGATTATGCATGGGGTGTATCTTTTTAAGTGCATCGATGTTCGACTGTGCATGTGGCGTATCTTTTTAGGTGCGTCGATGTTTGGTTCATGGGATAGCGTCTCATTTGTGATACACGTGTTGGTGAGTTTTCATGCTCCCGTTTGTGATAGGCCTTCCCCCTTTGTGATTTCTGGATTTCTAGTTGATGATTTCTAGAAATTGTGTTTCACCAATTTTAATGATAGGCATTGATGAGCTCTATCAATTATTTGTGTTTTTGGTGAATAATTTAAAGAACGCGATTCTTTTTGGATGTTTGAGATGATTTGAGATATTGTATGATTTTTGTTGTTATTTGATGTATACTTGTCGTAGTATGGCATTTTTGTTATCATACGTTTTTGGTCATATCTCTTATCCTATCTTATTTTATATGATATTTATAGCTAGACTGATCCGTTTATTATTTTCTTCTGAAATAATACTCGGGTCAGACCGAGGTATTTTAGGTGCTCCTGCTTGACTTCTTATCAGGGTTCATCACCTGACTTTTGGCTAACTACTTTAGCATAGTAGTTTTTGTTAGTATACATGTAACGGCCCACTCCGAGACTCACATTAGCAAAGAGTATTACTAAGTAACACCGTCTGCTAATGCGGAGAATAGAGCTGGATAGGAGCGACCATCTATAACCTTGTCTTAATTATCTATTGAATACGCCGACAATTGCCACTTCTTACCTAAATGGATCGACATATCCGATAAATACTTAATACAAAGCCATAGGTGGCTGAAGGATCTATCAGAATAAAATATAACAACTCAAATGTAATACACATCACAGAACAGTAGATCATCACATACATTTACACATATACAGATACATTACAGAGTTTACAAAATGATACATGTCAGTGGTAAAGCAAACCACAATATACAGGCGAGTCAAAAGAATACATATCAGAGTTACAGCCAAAAAGGACTACACAAAAAGCTATAACAAAAAGGAGCTAGCGGAATAGCCCATGCGGATGCAAAATAGGCTAAGTCCAATGTACCTAACCTGAAACATCTCGGTCTGACCCGAGTATAAAATACACGAGTCAGTCTGGCTAACAAATCAGTTAGATAAACTAAATGATAATGAACATACAAGATCATAAAGTACCACAAATATCTCCAAAAGAGATAACCAAATCATCTAACATAAGATGAATCATAACAAGCCTCATATCATTGGCAACTCAAATAACAAAGGACATACATATCCCAAAAACAAGCCAAAAGGCAAATAACAATTACCAACAAAGGTAACACAAGTTTCCACAAGGTAATCGCTATATATCGTATGGTTCAAAGAACCTACACCGAAGGGCTGCACTCTAGGGAAATATAATTGTCAAGGAAACAAAAGATGCTCGAGCTCAGTACTATATAACAAGGATCCATACGCCCGAAGGCAACGCCAAAAAGGCAACGCCCGAAGGCAACAAACCGTAGTGGCGGTACTGGACACCACTGTCCGGCGGAATGTGTCACAACTCTTAGAAAGGAACCCCAAAAATGTTAACGTGAGTCCCATACCCCACGTTTACACTAAACGGTTTACTAACTGTTAGTCAATTTCACACTCAAAGCAGTATAAAGTTCACCTCATCTCATCGGTAAACCAGACCCAGAGGTCAAAACGGTCAAACGAATAGATTAGTAATTAACTGAAAAGATGAACACACGTGTTCATAGCACGCGTTTTATCTAATCATTTAATTCTCCTCCCTCTTCGCTCGGAGTGCAAAATTGTGTGTGTGTTTTAAATAGAAATTCTAAATTGGAGAAACGAGCTTTTAATATGATTTGAAGAGATTGTTTTAATAAAACCCGTGCACGAAATCAAAAAGGAATCATCAAAGTCAAAAATGCGATAACAACAGATTGGATCGACACGAACCGATCGAAATTGGAAAACCAAAGCAAAATAACAAATAGGGCTGGGACAAGCAGGTCAGTCGACTAAACCAGGGGGTCTGTCGACTGGACCAGTGCCTGGAAACTTCACGTTTCCAGGTCAGTCGACTGAACCAGTGGGTTAGTCGACTGACACAGAGGTATGAAGTTTTCTTCCCCAGAGTCAGTCGAGTGACCCAGAAGGTCAATCGACTGATACAGACCCAGGCAAATTCCTGGGGTCTGGTTCAGTCGACTGAACCTGCTACCAGAGTAGAAATCAGTCTAGCCCCCATTGGGGCAAATTCGATACACGGAACGGGAGCGACGAGCGAGCGACCACGGCCAAGGACTTACGTCAAGCGACAACCCAGGCTTGTATTGCCCTCCGAAACACTCTGCTAACGTGTTCAAACATCAAAGAATGGATTTTCACAAAAATTGGATTCCAAAAACCCAAAATTGGACAATTCACCAAATCGATCCAAATCGAACACAAATGAACATGAATTGATGTTAGGAATTCTTACCCAACAACAACAAAAGCTATAAGCTTAGATGTGAGTTCAAAATCTCACCTTTAACTCAAAAACAAATGATAAGGAGCTCAAACACAAGGAAAAGATCAACCACTCTTCACTTCAACTCTACACGCTTCAATCTAAGATCAAAACAAGTATTTCCTAAATTAGGGTTTAGGAATTTTCTGAAATCGAAGAGGAATTGAGATGGAGAAGGAGAAGATGATGCTTACCCTAGCTTCTCTTCGATTTTGGAGCAAGAATTTGTGTTTTGCAAATGAATCTAGGGCTTGGAGTTTCTAATTCCTTTTTTCTTCCCCCATTTTCAGTTGAGCTAGAGAAAAAGAAATGAAATGAGAATGAATGGATAAAGAGAGGGGCTGAGATAGGGTATATGATGAGTTGGTGAAATCCAAACCCAAAAGCCCAAATAGAAAATAGCAAAATTCAACTCACTCTAAACATATCGAAGCTTATACTCAAAAAAGTCGCAAACGCTATTTTGGACTCAATGGAAGTGGTCCCGAGTCCTAATTCGACCGTTTGCAAAAAGTAGATTTTCGGACTTTAATTCGATTAACGACGCTATATTTAAATAAAATATTTAAATATAAAATCGTAAAATATGCGGGTTGTTACAATACATTTGAGATAGAGACTCCTTGTTGTATACTTATTCTTTTGTCTAGCACTTGTATCTATTCTTTTGTGATGTAGTGGATCTAGTTTGACCACTATTTTGATGTACACTTTTATGTGTTATATTCATATCTGTTTCCGCCTTTGTGATATGAATATCCGTGACTAATTTGTGTTATGTTTATTTCTATATTTGTTTCCGAAGTCCACATAGCCACTGTGTGGTAGCTTTGAGTTTGTATTTGTTATGTCGGATTTCCTCTTGAAATGAAATGTAAGTTATATTATCTGACATATCGGTACTCGCACAAAGCAATTACACAGATGGTTGCTCCTTAACAACCTTATTCTTCGTGCTAGTCGACGGCATTATACCGTAGTATCCTTGTCTAGCGTGAGTATAGAGGTGGGGCGTCACAACTTAGTATCAGAGCCAAACTTCGGAACAATGTAGAATAATCTAGCAATGATCATTGTCCTAAGTCTTTCTTAGGAATCGTGCCATAGGATTTAATTCGAGTCTTCGTACCGTTCTATCATATTTCTTTTTATGATGCCTTGTTTTATCAATCAAGTTTGTTTGATATTCATACTGTGAATAAATTTTTTCCTCTTCTTTCTTTCTTAAAGAAGAGAAATGGTTAGACCAAGTCGTCACAGCACCGGTCAATCCAGTGCTACTCTTTAGGATGGAGTATTTATGTCTGCTCAACAACTTTTAGATCTTGTGAACAATGCCCAAGCTGCCGGACCCGTTCCAGAGCCTACTCACCCTAAATCCGGGTTTGCACGCTTGTGCAGAGATTATATTGCTTTGGGTGGAAGGCTATTCAAGGGATCCGAAAACATTATAGAAATCCAAGCTTGGCTTAGATCGTGCGACCGCATCTTTTCTCGCATGAATCTTATTGATCTTCATCGAGTCCAAGTGGCTTCTAGCATGCTCCAAGAAAGAGCATTAGATTGGTATGAGCTTTTGATTTTGGAAATTATTGAAGCGGATCTTACTTGGGAGCAATTCCGGGAAAGGTTCGAATTGAAGTTTGTGCCGGAAGATGAAAAAGTAACTTTAGCTCGATGCTTTATTGACCTTGTTCAAGGTGAATCTTCTGTGACGAATTACGTCGCATCTTTTGAATCTCTCTCTAAATATGGGGTCGAATATATTAATACCCCATTGAAGAAAAATCAAAGATTTGTCTATGGGTTGAATAAGAACCTCAAAAAGCCTTTACTTTTGAAACTAGAAGTTTCTTTCGATCAGCTTATAGATATCGCTCTTCAACTTGAAGAGGCCGATAAAGAAAGTGATGTTGAAGTTGTGGGTGCCAAACAGAACTTCAACAATAACATGAAGAGGTCTATTAAGTTCAAAAGCCCTAATCCCAACAAGAAAGGGAAGCAGGAAACTTCGGTAGCAAAGACTCCAATCGCTAATCGTGGACAATGCTACAATTGTGGTTCTAAGGACCATTATGCTAATAAGTGTCCAAAGCCCCTTACTTGTCGCTATTGCAAAGGTTTGGGTCATCTTTTATCTTCATGTCCTAAACTTCAAAGTAGGAGAGAGGGAAAGCTGAATGTTGTGCAAGCCTCTACTAGCACTTTTCTTGGTCAAGGTATTTCTCATTCTATCCTTGATGGCATTAATTCGTTTCGTGATTATCTTATTTCGAATTTCTTTTGATTCGGGTGCATCTCACTCTTTTATATCAAAAGAACTTGTTGATACTTTTTCTTTAAATATTATGGGCTTGATGACTTCACTGAGAATTGCGAATCCCGTTGGTGGATCCGCAACACTCAATTTGCCGTGTAAAGATGTCAAGTTTATTTTATGTGATTATTCTTTTCAAGCCGATTTGCATGTTATGCGTTACTTAGGCTTCGAAATTGATTTTTGGGAAAGGATTGGCTTAATCATTATGAAGCCCATATCCTATGTCTTGGGAGGACTATTCATCTTTGACATTCTCAATCTGTTAAGCACATTTCTATTGTTTTTAATGATTTTGATTTCCAAATTCGGTGGCATCATTTTATTCTTTAAACCCACTTGATGAGGAAAGTGTTATTTCTCTCATTCAAGTAGTTTGTGAATTTTCCGGTATATTTGAGCTTGTCTTAGGATTATCACCTAAGCAATCAATTGAGTGGTGCTAAGGTCTTTTCAGCTCGACCTTGCCACCGGTTTTTATCAGCTACGAGTTGCGGAGGGTAGCATTCCACTTACCGCATTCCGCACTCGTTATGATTCTTATGAGTTGTTCATTATGTCATTTGGTTTGACGAACCTTCTACCTTATTTCATCCATCTTATGAATCGAGTATTCTACGAATATCATGATGAGTTTATCCTTGTATTTATTGATTATGGATGAAAACAACAATTTAAAATTTGCGAATCTTTTTAATAAGATATTTATAAGTATGATTGGATTTTGTTCTTAAAACAAGCAAAGAATATTCGTAAAATTTTTAAGAGACATGTTTATTATATAGAAGATGATTTTGTGTTATTTTGCCCATTGAGTGCTTTAAGAATTCTGGTCGATGCGCTTGATCAACGTTATCGATAGGAATCTCCTAAATGCTATGATGAGACAGTCAGACACAATAAATTGACTTGTAAAAAGTAATTTTTTCTAAAAAGATGATTACACAAAGTTAATTATAATTTTGAAAGTCTTAGCTTTTCGGGAAAGAGAATCATTTAAAAGAACTCTTTTTCGATGCTTTTATTCTTGCGATTCCCGAAGGGAACCAAGATTTTATTGTTTATACCGATACTAGTCGAATTGGTTGGAATGCCGTTCTCATGTAAAAAGGGAATGCATTATCGCTTATACTTCTATACAATTAAAGCCTACCGAGACTGGATATGCCATTCATGATCTAGTGCTCGCGGCCATTGTTTTCGCTCTTAGAATTTGGCGTCATTATCTTTTGGGAGAGAAATTTGTTCTCTACACCGATCGTAAATCTTTGAAGTATTTATTTTCTCAAAAAGGAACTTAATTTGCGTCAATAACGTCGGCTCGAGTTCCTAGCATCTTATGATTTTGATATTCTTTATACTCCTGGAAAGGGCAATTGAGTTGCCGATGCCCTTAGTCGTAAGCAACAAGCGGTTGTTTCCATGATGATATCCGAATGGAGTGATCTCGAGACTTTGTCCACTTGTGAGGTTCGAGATCGTGAATCCGATTCATGTTCATCTCTTGTTTTGTGTAGCCTTGAGGCTCATCCTTCTCTTTTGGACCGTACCTCTTTTGGCTAAACTCTATGTCAAAGAAATTATTAAATTGCATGGAGTTCCTACTTCTATTGTTAGCGATCATGATCCATTATTTTACTAGTGGATTTTGGTAAGGCCTTCAAAAGCTTTGGGAACAAAGCTTAATTCTAGCACCGCTATCGTCCTCAATCCGATGGACAAATAGAGCGTGTGAATCAAACTCTTGAAGATCTCCTTCGTGCATATGTTCTTGATTTTGGTGGAAGTTGGGAAGATCATATTCTTGTTGAGTTTTCTTCCTATAATAGCTTCCAATCTAGTATTGGTATGGCATCTTTCGAGGCACTCTATGGAAGGCCGTGCCAATTTCCTTCGTGTTGGCTTGAAGTCGGTGAGAAGCTGGTTTTAGGTCCAGATTTTATTGGTGTTCATTTGTGTTTCACCTATGTGGGGTGTTGTGCGTTTCAGTCGATTGGGAAAGTAAGCACCTTGATATGTTGGTCCATTTCCCATCACCGAACGTATTGGTTCCGTGGCTTATCACCTTTTATTACCGGCTTAGTTTTCTATTATTCATGACGTATTCCACGTCTCTCAACTACGTAAATGCCTTCGTGATACTGATTCTATTCTTGAGCCCGGTGTAATTGAAGAAATTTAAGTTTCACCAAATTTGACTTATGAGCAAACACATCCGGACTTACTCTTTTGTGCTCTTTATGGTGAACTTCTCATTTCAAAATTTCTTCTTTTGTGTTGATATGCTTTTATGGTTGTTACTTTTTATTTTCCTCTTAATTATTGCGCGGATGCAATTTCTTTAAGGAGGGGAGTCTGTAACAACCCGCATATTTTACGATTGTATATTTAAATGTTTTATTTAAATATAGCATCGTTAATCAGATTAATGTCCGAAAAGCTACTTTTTGTAAACAGTCGAATTGGGACTCGAGACCACTTCCATTGAGTCCAAAATGACGTTTACAACTTTTTGAGTATAAACATCGATATGTTCGAAGTTGAGTGAAATTTTGATATTTTCATTTAGGGCTTTGGGTTTGGGTTTCAGCTCAATAACCTAACACCCAACCCATCTAATACCCTAACTCCCACTCCACTCCTCTTCATTCCTTCATTCCATTTCGTAACACTCTATCTCAAGAGAAAATAGGGGAAAAGAATGGGAAATAGAAATTCCAAACCCTAGTTTGATTTGGAAACTCAAGTTCTTGCTCCAAAATCAAAGAGAAGCTTAGGTAAGCATCCTCTTCATCTTCTCCATCTCAATCCCTCTTCAAGTTTCAGAATTTCCTATAACCTAACTTAGGAAATATTCTTATTATGAGCTTAGATTGAAGCTTCTTGAGTTATTGTTGAAGAGGAATTGATCTTAGCTTGTTTTTGAGCTTCTCACTTGAGATTTTGAGTTAAAGGTGAGTTTTTGAACTCACATCTATGTCTATATCTTTGATAGTTGTTTGGTAGTAATTCCTAACATCTATTCCTTGTTCATTTGCTTTTGAATTGAATTGGTTTGATGAATATTCCAAGTTTTTGGTGTTTTGAGGTCAAATCTTTAAAATTCCTATCTTTGATGTTTGAACACGTTTTTGGGGTGTTTCGAAGAGCCATACAAGGCTGGGTCGTCGCTTGGCGTAAATCCTTAGTCTCCGTTGCTCGTCCGTTTTCCTTCGGTTAGCATTTTTCCCCACTTGGGGGCTAGGCTGATAATGCTGTAGAAGCAAGTTTAGTCGACTGAACCAGGAGGTCAGTCGACTGAACCAGGGGACAGAAAAAGCTCTGTACCAGTATCAGTCGACTGACCTTATGGTTCAATCGACTGACCTGAAACCGAATGTTTCCAGGCATTGGGTCAGTCGACTGACCACCTGGTTCAGTCGACTAATCTGCTTGTCTCAGCCCAATTAGCCTACATTGCGTGGGTTTCCAATTTTAATCGATTCGTGTTGATCCGATTTGTTGTTATCATTTATTATCGACTTTGATGACTTATTTTTCTGGATTTTTGGGAATATCCATTTTGATGGATTCGGTATCGATTTCTATGGTTTTGATTCATGTCTTCGAATGTGAATCTTTGGTGTTTGATTATTTCTACAATCATTTCTGTGATTTGTCACTTTAAAATACAAAGGTTTCTATACTGGTAGTAAATATTCAAACTCTTTCACAAAGATGATTTCAACTCTATTTTTAATACAAAACTCGTTTCTAAACCGTTTTCCAACTTATTAGTATATACAAACCTTTACCTCATTCGTATGAGAAATCTAATTAAACAGCTTAGCAAAACAAGTGGTATGAAAAGCTTGCGTTTACTTTGTCGGTTAATTCTTTGACTTGTTCGATTGAAAATCTTGTGACAATTTTTGAGTGGAAGTCTACAATTTGTTCGTAAATATTTAAGTTAAGCCAGTGGTTATGGGACATGAAGCTAAACTCATCTATTTACTAGCTTAGTGTAATTGACACTTCTTATTGATCAATGGTGATCATTTTGTGGTTTAGACTAGCGATATGTGATGTCTCTTTGTCTGCGTGGGGGACTGTACCCCGTTCTGTTGAGCTTCGTCTCATTTTTATGGGCTAGCGACCCATGGTCTTTGGACCGTTCGTGGAGCATTCGGCTCGATAAGTCGGTGCATGGGGTGTATCTTTTTAGGTGCATCGATGTTCAACTAGGCATGGGGTGTATCTTTTTAGGTGCATCGATGTTCGACTAGGCATGGGGCGTATCTTTTTAGGTGCGTCGGTGTTTGATTATGCATGGGGCGTATCTTTTTAGGTGCGTCGATGTTCGACTGTGCATGGGGCGTATCGTTTTAGGTGCGTCGATGTTCGGTTCATGGGATAGCGTCTCATTTGTGATACACGTGTTGGTGAGTTTTCATGCTCCCGTTTGTGATAGGCCTTCCCCCTTTGTTATTTCTGGATTTCTAGTTGATGATTTCTAAAAATTGTGTTTCACCAATTTTGATGATAGGCATTGATGAGCTCTATTAATTATTTGTGTTTTTGGTGAATAATTTAAAGAATGCGATTCTTTTTGGATGTTTGAGATGATTTGAGATATTGTATGATTTTTGTTGTTATTTGATGTATACTTGTCGCAGTATGGCATTTTTGTTATCATACGTTTTTGGTCATATCTCTTATCCTATCTTATTTTATATGATATTTATAGCTAGACTGATCCGTTTATTATTTTCTTCTTAAATAATTCTCGGGTCAGACCGAGGTATTTCAGGTGCTTCTGCTTGACTTCTTATCTGGGTTCATCACCTAACTTTTGGCTAACTACTTTAGCATAGTAGTTTTTTTTAGTATACATTTGAGATATAGACTCCTTGTTGTATACTTATTCTTTTGTCTGACACTTGTATCTATTCTTTTGTGATGTAGTGGATTTAGTTTGACCACCATTTTGATGTACACTTTTATGTGTTATATTCATATCTGTTTCCGCCTTTGTGATATGAATATCTGTGACTGGTTTGTGTTATGTTTATTTCTATATTTGTTTCCGAAGTCCACATAGCCACTGTGTGGTAGCTTTGAGTTTGTATTTGATATGTCAGATTTCCTCTTGAAATGAAATGTAAGTTATATTATCTGACATATCGGTACTCGCTCCTCAACAGCCTTATTCTTCGTGCTAGTCGACCACATTACCCCATAGTGTCCTTGGCTAGCGTGAGTATAGAGGTGGGGTGTCACACCGCATATAAACATGGACGGGTTTTTACCTTACGATAACTAAAACATTTTCTATAGAAAATCTATTGATATTATAATAGTGTCTAGAGTACAAATACTTATTAATCATAGCCAAAATTGTTACATTAATTATATTCTAGTATACTAGGTTCTACAATCAAAACCGTAAAGGCACGTATTAGAGATTGGATTCATACTATGACAAGTTAAGGAACTGCCTTTCGATGGTACATCTCTAGATAAAATGCACCAGGGTCAGACAAGAACATCTTGTACCCCTACCACATAGGACTGACCTACCACTTGACTAGTAGTACCGAATATGATCACCCCACCTTGGGCCCCGAAGCATACATGAGTAGATTGTAATCGATCTGGATTTGGGATGACCATACCCTGATGGGAGCGACCCACTTGGCACTGCTGCATGCCCAATTTTGTCATTTCCCGACTAATGAGCTTGAGGCTACGATTACCTTTATGTAGCGCTTCTCACTTGGAATGCTACACCGCCCTCCAGGTATCAATGCAATGCTAGCTTTCATCCATACATGTTCATTCTGGGATTGAACAAAACCGAAGGCACTACTTCTATTACATCCTTTTCAGAAATCCCTCCTTAGATTAATAACAAATTGACCTTGCACTTCAATGCTCTATCTTTGATTCCATATTCTTCAAAATGTCTTCAAGTCGAAGTGGTTTTTGGATAACATATCCAATCCTGGTCTCTTCGAAACAACTTTCGATAATTTCTAGTAAACCCGGCCCTGGTTCTTTAGGAAATAAATAGACAAAGATAAGAGCAGAAATCGCCTCCTAACCGTTAGTGGATGAACTTCTTTATCATTTATCCTAGAAGAACGAATGAGATTTATACACATAGTACAGCATCATTAGGGATGACTGTGCTATATAACTCATGTGTTTCTCCTAGATATTTCCAAAGTTACGTTTTGGTCCAGGTTTGATAGTCGGTTATTTAACTATCAAATAAAAAATCATTCAAACATTGATTTAATTCCATATGGAATCCACTAAGCCTTATTTAATTAATCTTTAATTAGTTAAAATCACTTTATAAACACTCGATCAAAAGATCATTACAAAACACTATTCCCAAAATCCTTACATCCCTTTTATACTTGGAAAAACATTTATATACTAATCTCAACTGTATAAGTATATTACAAAACATTTGAAAAAATCTTCCTTTCAAATTTCTTTTTGGAAACATTACTTGCTATAAGCCGATCCACTTATCTTTTATAAAAGTTCCCTTTTAAAAGCTCCCTTCACATTTAAATACGTTTGTAAATTATAAAGACATTCTTCAATTTACATCATATTATATCAATTTCAATAAATGGTGACCCTTCCCTCACCCATGCTTCCTCCCCATGCTTCTTCTGTCCACTCATCTGCCACCACAACTAAGGGTAAAAGAGGTAGACCAAAGAAACTACCCTCTGATCTGGATAAGGGTATTACATTCACCTCTGAACAAACATGTCCCTTGCAATCCTCTGGTACACTACATTCTCCTTCTGGTGTGAATACCAGATCCAAAACTTCATTTCTTTAATGCTACACAACATTGGGTATTGGAATATCAGGGAGCATATTCAATTGAAAAACAGTATGAACTTAAGCACCTTATAAAATCCTTCTCCTTACAAATGTTGGTAATTGCTGAAAGAAAATTAAATCATGAACTCACTAACAAAATTAGTTCCTTCATTAATCCATCCTGGTCCAATCTCCACAACCTTGCTCAAGCCCCTTATGTTAGATTGCTCATGTATGTAACCCTTCTTTTTTCTCTATAAGTCATATCCTCCTTCACAAACAATTCATACATTCAGTGATCACACATATTGAATCCTCCACCGGCTTCAACTTCACTGCTATATATGCAGAAAACTCTAAGTCTCACAGGCAAGTGTTACTTGACTTCATCCCTACTTTTCTCACCTCTTCAATCCCTTGGATATGCCTTGGTGACTGGAATTGCATGTAATTCGCAAATGACAAGCTTGGAGGTATTCCTCTATCTATCAACTCTACAAAACCTTTAAACAATGCAATTCAAGAGGCTGATCTTCTTCCTATTAATGGCACTAGCTGTTTCTAAACTTGGAGCAACTGCAGTCATAATCATTCCCCTACTTTCTGCAGGCTTGATAGAGCTTATCATAATATCCAATCAATCCTCAAATGGCCTTCCCTCTCTGCATTTTTCCTCTCCCCTCCCTGTCAGACCACTCCCCTATTATCCATACTTTGGTAGGGTTGCCATTAAAATTCCTTCCTCATTTTCATTTTCTAACAATCGGTCTGATCACCATGATTTTTTAAATTTAGTTAATGATAGGTGGAAAATTAATGTTTTTGGAAACCCTATGTATGTTTTACAGGTAAGGTTAAAAGCTCTAAAGCAAGAATTGAAGATATGGGCTAAAAACATTTTTGGAGATGGCAACAAAATGTTTTCTGACATGAGAACTCGACTGCAAGCAATTCAAATATCTATGGAACAATTATCTTTTAACCCTTCTTTTGTTGAGCAGGAAAAATCCCTTAAAAACTCATTGCAAGCTACTTTAATAGAAAAAGCAAGGATGGTTAGACAAAAATCGAGAGACTGCTGGCTATCTTTTGGTGACAAAAATACTTCCTATTTCCACAACTCCTTCAAAATAAAGCAATACAACTCTAATATATCCTCTATACTCAGTTTTGATAACACTCCTTGCAATACCCCAGCATCCATTAACAAAGCTTTCCTTTCATACTACCATAATCTGCTTGTTAATAAATCAACTCCCTATCCTTCAGTTGATACTAACCATCAGTTTTGCCTCCCTAAAATCTCTTCTCCTGCTAAGCTTTCTCTTATTGCTGAAGTCACTCCTCTAGAAATTAAACAAGCCATTTTCTCCATGAATTCTGCCTCTTCCCCTGGTCCTGATGGTTTCACCGCTCACTTCTACAAAACATGTTGGCATATTATAGGAGATGATGTAGTAAAGGCTGTTAGAAATTTTTTCAAGAGTAACAAGATGCTCGGTGGTATAAATGCAACTAGACTAGCCATGATTCCTAAGTGTGCTTCCCCATCCTCTGTCACCCAATTTCGACCTATAGCATGTTGTAATGTCATTTACAAATGCATTTCAAAAATTATGGTAGGCAGAATGAAAACTGTTCTTGCTACTATCATCTCCTCTAACCAGTCAGCTTTCCTCCCCAACAAAAATATTATAGACAACATTCCCTTGTCCCAAGAACTCATGAGAGGTTATAGAAAACTCAATTTATCTCCTAGATGTTTACTCAAGATTGATATTCAGAAGGCTTTTGACATTGTGCAATGGAAATCTATTTTAAACATTTTATATGCCATGGATTTCTCTCTCCCCTTCTTGGCATGGATTTACACTGCAATCTCCACTGTTACTTACTCTCTATCCATTAATGGCCGCGGTATTGGCTACTTTAAAGGTACACAAGGCATCAGACAGAATGACCCCATCTCCCCCTATCTGTTTATCTCTGTAATGGATTGCTTAACTGTAGGTGTGCAAGGCAGTGGATAACAAACTTATTGACATACACCCTATGCGTAAAAATCCTCAAATCACAACTCTTATGTTTGCTGATGATTTAATCTGGTTAACAAAACCAAATATTAAATCCATTACCAATGCTATGATTACTCTTGAAAATTTCCATTCGATCACTGGTCTATCTATCCATAGAGCAAAATCAAAAATTCTCACTACTAGCATCCCTCAATCCCTCCTCAATGACATTCATCATATCTCTTCCCTGCAACATCTTCCCCTTAATGACTTATATTTGGGTGCTCCCCTCCTCTCCTCCATAATTTCATCTTCCTAGTGTTTACCTCTGTATGATAAAATCATTGCAAAATTATCATATTGGCATGTTGCTAAGTTTTCTACTGCTGGTAGACTTACTATTATTAAATCTGTTATAAGTCCTATGTGCCTGTATTTTGATCGTATTTACATCCTCCCCAGTAAACTATTTGGAATGATTGACTCTGCCAATAACCATTTCCTTTGGCATGGTAATCCCCACTCTACCAAACTTGTGCCTATTGCCTTTAAAACAGTCATGATGCCTTGTCATGCTAGTGGTTTGGGTATCCTGAACATGAATTATGGAATAGAGCTGCCTGCTCCTCTCTGATTACAAGCTTCTCTCTTCTGCCTACAACTTATGGGCCATCTGGACTAAATTCAATCTTTTGAAAAACTTAAATTTTTGGACCATTCCCATGCCTCTTGATTGCAGTTGGACTTAGAGATGTCTATTGAAACTGAGAAATGCTTTCCTTCCTATGTTCAAATACACCAACCTTAACCCCTCTTTGATCTTTTTCTAGCACGATCCTTGGTATGCTAAGGGGTTGATCTTCTCTAACATCATAGATTCCAATCTGAGATCCCTCGCTGGCATCCCTGAAATTGCAATGGTGGATGCTTTTATGCATGATGGTAAGGTCTCCCTCCCATATTCTAGTTCATCTTTAATCAGGTCTGTTTGGAACTCGGTTCAATCTACCTCCTTTGATAATCCTAAAGTTCATTGCACTTTGGATAATGTTAATCATTCCATCAATCAAGTTTACCATCTCCTTAATCACCATAGTTTTGTCTATCTGTTTCCTTGGCATACTAGAATCAGGTCATCCACAGGCAGGCCTAAAGACAATGTGATGCTCTGGAAGGTTATTTCTAATGCAATACATACGCAAGATAATTTGGTTAATAAAGGTCTTCTGCAAAATTCTGTATGCCTCCTCTGTAACAATGCCCCTGAAAACACCTTTCATCTTTTCTTTTCATGTGAGTTATCTCATTTTATTTGGAAGAACACCATGGTCAGGTTCGGGTTTCACTCTCCTCTGGTTGATTCTAAGGTAGAATGGCATAAAATATTTAAGGCTACGCGTTGGCGAACTGTCAAAGGGAAACTACTTCTTAAAATTTTAAAGAAATTCGTGTCCTTAATTTGGGAAGAAAGAAACATAAGATTGTTTGATGGGTTGAGGAGAACGATGGCAGAAGCTTTTGTTGCCCTAACTAGAAATATTGGGTGATAGATTTAAAGCCTATTTAATACATTGGTATTAAATAGGGTTTGTGTTCTATCTCCTTATTGTATTGTAATATGTATTGCTGTTCAAATCTTTTCCCTTGTAATTTGATTATGCAATAAATGGTAGGGGACCATTAAACCCTGCTGGCTTTGCCAAAAAAATACCTCTGTAAATTTCCAAAATCAATTTATAAAAAACTTTTATAAGTCTACAAGTAAATTTACAAAACCTCTTTAAAAACCTCTAAAATCATTTATAAAACATTTCCCCATTTAAAATTCTTTAATAAATCTTCTTTAAGAAAAATCCTTTACAAAATATCTTTTGCAACTCATCCTCTTAAATCACTTTAAATAAACCTTTTTACTTAGTAAAACCCATTTTTATAAACATGTTATTATTTATAAAAAACCTTTATAAAATAATTATACAACCTGAAAATCATTTCTAAACCTCAAACCCCAAAATTGTTTAAAGAATTGATGTTAATTCAAAATCATACTTTATAAATTCAAAAGGAGGCTTAGTAAACACAATGGTACTAATTTAAGTTACCATTTAATTTCAAGTTCACTTCCAAGTCATTCAACAATTTATTTACTTAAGTCAACACATATATAAATACATTTCATATCCAAATCAGGTTTAACATGTCAATATAAACTAACTGCTATACACATGTTCAAATAACATAACAGTAGGATGTTGATTTTTCCTACTAAATAAATGTCCAAACAATCAAAAAATAACTTATAGCAGAATGAGGATTTATTCTGCTAACACATATGTCCATTCAATCAAACAATCAATCTATAGCAGAATGGGGATTTATTCCGCTAATATATGTCCACAATAATCAAATCAATTACATTATAGCAGAATGGAGATTTATTCTGCTAATAGATGTCCACACAAACACAACCACTCACCTTGTAGTGTTAATGGTATTGGCATTTGAATTCCTTCTATTCAAACCATCTGTGAAAAGAAGTACCTTAAAACAATTTGATTCTTGGAAAATAAAGGATTTCAAACTTAAAACTTCATTTTTTTAAAATAATTAATTACAAGCTAAACACTTTATTAAATCATAATTAATCTTTACTAATTCTTAACTTAATTTAATTATAAATTAAGGAATAATTTAAACCTTTAATAAATAATTAAATAATAATTACCTATTATATAAATAATAAAACCCCAATTAATCCTTTATTATGTGATGTCCCGTATATTTTAACGGTTTATTTACGTAATAACTAAGTTTTTGTGAAATTTAATTATAAATCCTGCAATAAAAATTTGATACTTGGAATACGTCTATTTTAACATAGCAACTGGTGAATTTTTATTAGAAAATATGAAAGTAAATTATGTTCTGTAATTTTCAGTTTAAATTCAGTTAATTGATGAAATTTAAATATTTTCGAAACCTGAATATTTTTACATAATAAAAATGTTTATCATCTTCCGAGTGAGACGTCATAATTCATTTCATCAAATTTGGACTTCTCTAGCTTCGTTTATCTTATTTTCAACGAATTTGCAGCCGTTTGGCAGCGAATATCGACTTTTGATAGGATGGTCGCATCGCTAATATCTGTGCACCATTCTGTTCATCTCGTCATGCCGATCTCCGCAGTATATTCATTTGTGTATTTCAGAGTCCGATACGCGATGGAATCTGCGGAAACGATAACGGTATCGGTACTCGTTTCGTGCCTTTTGAGTTGTTGTGTCCATTCATTTTCCACCGTGTAATACGTATAACCACCAGTTGTTAATATTTCCAATATCCAACTTCTAACTTTTGCTATTCCACCATTTCATATATTACTTCTGCCACGTCCTTTCAATCTCCATTCTTCTTTCCCATTCTTTGTTCTTCCATTTCTGTGCTCTACCAGTTGAATTTTTTTTAATAATTTAAACTTAGTTTCCGTATATATAAAACTATTATGAAGCTTCACTTGTTCTCCTTCTTTTAGCCGAAACATGCCTATCATCTTCGCCATTAGCTTTCCCACCAGGCTCGGCCATACTCCCCACCTTTTTGTTTTCCTCAACTGTGAACCTCAGCCGAGCACCACTTCCTCTCCTCCCCACCTTCTTTCTCCTCCTTCCCAAAGCCTGCGCACAAGGATGCAGCACCAGCATCTCCACTCTCCCAAGCCTCTAAGCAAACCCGTACCTCCATTCTTTCTTCCCTTTCCATCTTCACCTCGACAGCCCATGCCAAACCTCCACCACCGCCTTCCCGTGCCACCGCCATCTCACCTTCGCCAAACGCCACATCGGTCTATCCCCGGACCCCACCTCCTCACTTTCTCTTCATGGCCGCACCATCCTGACCATCTCCACACGCAACTTCAAGATCTTCCCCCTCACTCTATCATCATCACCAATCTTGGCCTCAGCACCCATCACCGATCCCCTTCTGCCTTGCCCATCGCCTTCCAATTCGCCGCTAAGCCTGCCCTCTACCTTCATGGGTTGCTGAGCCTCTAACCGCACCCTTCTCTTATTATAAAGGCATCTATGAATTTTTTTTAAGGTATATATATATATGGGTATAAATTTTTGTACGTTAAGTTTATATATATATATATATATATCTTATAACTGATGTTCATATTTGGCATTTATTTTAAGTGGAATAAATATAAAGTATAATTGTTTGCATATATAACTTTATTTATTATATAGTCTTATGCTTTCCTGTTCTGAATTTTTTTTTCTTTTTTTTCATGTTATATATAAGTTACAGGCAGGCTTTTAAATCTCCCCGAGATGGCCGAGATGAAAAATCCGAGATATCAGCCAAAATCCGAGATTTGGCAGCCTATTTAGTTATAAGTGTTTTAAATATCGCCCGAGATAGCCGAGATATTTTCCCGAGATATTGGCCAAAATCCGAGATTTAAAACACTGGTTACAGGTTAGTTTATATATCAGTTTAGATATATATATATATAAGTATAATGTTGTATATATGTTAGTGTACATATATCTATGATCTATTTGGGTTTTAATGTATAAATTTACACTGTTTGTATGTAAATAATCCCACTGTTTATATAGGTGTGAGTTTATATAAGCTATGTATGCTATGTATGATCTGATCTATTGTAGAGTTTTCAGATATGATAGTTATCTGCTTATATATATATATATATATATATATATATATATATATAAGTAAACTAAGTTTGTATATAATATGTTCATCTCAGTATATATGTTACAGCACATTTTATTATCAAGAAGTATTATATATATGTTCATGTAAGTATATACCTGTGTGTTAGCATATATATTTGATTTTTATATATATGATTTGTGTTTTGTGTATAAGCTATATTGGTTTATATTATATATATGTATGAGTTTATGTAAGTTGTATATATGTTATATATTGGCTTATCTATGGGTATACGTGAATTTGGTTTTGAGATATATATGTATATATATATAATTTGATTTTTATATGTATGTGTTTTACATTAAATATTGATTTTATATTAAATATGGATCTTAAAGTATAATATGTATGTAAGTTTATATATGTATGTTTAGATATATTAGTTATATATATACAAGTATACATTAGTTTGGTTTTCAAATTTATATATGGAGACTTTGTTATATGTGTTTTAAATTTAAACAATGGTTTTATAATATAAAATATATGTATATATATATATACATTTTAATATTTGTCTTAATTTAAAATGTTGATTTTTATAAAAAAAATGATAATAATAGTATGTATATATATATATATATATCTTCCATTTATACCAAACTGATTCTGATTTGTTCTCATCGATTCCCATCTATCAGCTTTGCTCGTCGAATTTGCGTTCATCGTGCCGTGCTTTGAAATCTGTAATTTGAAATTCGCAACTCATTTCATCATTCATTTCTCTAGCCTCGAAAGGTGAGCAATCACTCACGATTAATATTCTTATATTTAGTAAATTTGATTTCACTTGAAACAAAAAGTGAAATATCCTGTTAAATTTGAATTATTGGTTATTTAATTGTTAAATATGATATGCTATTATCTGCAATTGTTCACCTGTGATCTATGACACCATATCCTGTTGTGTATATTTTATTTAAATTTGTTATTGATGATATATGCCTGTTGTTGATTTATTATCATATTTGTCCTCACTCTGCAAGTTCCTTGTTAGTTTAGAATTTCCTATAGGTTGAAATGATATATACTCGAACAATATTGTAGATTAGAGTAAAATCGTTATGGGTTGAAATGATAAACCCAAGCGATTTTCATTGATTTTGAATTTTGGGATTGCGGGTTGAAATGATATATACCCGTAAATATTTAAATTGCGGATTGAAATGATAGATATCTGTATCACTTGACCATATTATAGAGAATTACATACGGACACCGTTGGTCCATATTTTGAAAATGAGTTTGAAGGGAAATATATGGGGTTTATTAAATATTGATTTAATATGCTATTTTATATATGTATAAAATTTAGATTTTTAAAATAATATGTTTTGAAAATTTTAATTTATAAGTTAGTTTTGAAAAATATAAATTTTAAGATTTTACTTATAATTTTATTATTTCAAAAATATATAAAATAATATTTAATATAAAATAAATTCTAAAGATAAGATTTAATTAAATAAAAGTTAATTTAATTGTTATAATATGTTTAAGTATTTATTTAAACTTATATTAACATTTTAAAAATGGATTTTTTAACATTATAAATTGGGAAGATGAATTAATGTTGGCTTGGAATTTAAATTGGTTAATAAGTGGATTTAAATAAGCATTGATTTAAACTTATTGATGGTTGAGGTTTTGGAAGATACGATTTATAACTTGATTTGGTAGAAGGTGATTAAATGAATATTCTAAATTTTAAATAAAACTGAGATTGAATATTGATTCAAATTTATAAATTGGGATTCAAACAAATTGTTATAAAAATGATTAAGTGAATATTTTCCAATTTGAAATAAAGTTAAATGTTGAAATATAAATGAAATTTATATTGTAAACGTTTGAATATATAAACTTGAATTTTTGAACTTTAAATTTGGAATGGTTAAACTAGAATTGATTTAAAATTGAATTTTGGAATTTAAGCTGATTTGAATCGATTTGTGAAATTGGAGGAAACTATTTTATTATATAAAGTATTTTTAATATATATAAACTATTTTAATATATTAATTATTTTAATTTATAAACTTTTTTTATTTATAACTATTTTAATATATATACTATTTTCAGTATCTAAACTATTTGAGCCAAAAGTGTTATTGATTTCATAAGTGCTATGATTTTAAAAGTGTTATGATTTAAAAGTGTTACGATTTCAAAAAAAAGTGCTATGGTTTCGAAAGAGTTATAATTTTGAAAGGTGTTACGATTCTGAAATGAATATTATTTAAAGTGTATAATGATATCGAATTTGATATGATTTTGGAATAAATACGATATTTTGATATGAAGTATGAACTATTTGAATTTGAAATGACCATGGTGTGAAATAAGAGTTTGGTTGTTAAAGAGACCAGGATCGGATATTGTCATACTCTCTGCCAATATCGAAAACCACTTTAACAACCGTGTACGTGGTGGAGATTCCATAATGAAGTAGGATGGTTTGGTGAAGGTTCTATATGGTATTTACGTAGCCCTGACTCCCGTGAGTCAGCTTGATGTGGCTAAAACAGGAGCTATACCGGGCCAAGTGAGGTAATTCCTCCGATGGGGCACATTTCTTCGATACCATTCTATTGCTTTTGTGATTTGACTGGGTGCACCCTTTGATTTGGGAGTGTGTCACGAGGTGGGCGGTAGTAGCTGCTATGCGTTACCACCAGTCTTGGAGTGCAAATGGTATATCTACCCTGGCATTGCCTCGAGTGCCTTGTCACATGCCCTATCGCGCCTTCAAAGAGTTTGTTTTATGTCATACCCATGGAGTGCTCCCTGATAGCCCACCCACGGGTGGAGTTTATAGTATTTGTATAGACTACAACATTATATAAAATGTGTTGAGGGGCATATGGGTAACGCCTTAACGCTATTTTAATAGTTTACTTTACTATAGACATATTATAATAGCGTATATTACTACATAGTAGATAGTTCCACGGATCCTTAGAGGATGGAAATCCCAAACATCCTTTAAGTTACTTGTATTTCAGTTGACATTTCACTTGAGTTGAATTTATTAATATAAGAATCTTAATTCTGACTCGAGTGTTTGTGTTTTGCTTTACGCTCGGGTCAGACTGAGTGTCACAGCATTTGAGACTCACCTTTGGAGTTGGAGCTTCACTTGGAGATCCATCTGTATCTATTCAGCTTTCAGCTATCCAGTGGTTTTGTTCAAACTTGCCAGCTATTTGTATTCGAGACTACATTGTATTTGGGATATTCTGTTGTATTTTATTTCATACTCTGTTGTTTATATAGTTGCTTCATGAACTACTATTTGTCTTTTACGCTGCTTATTGTTATAATACTCTATGTCTGTGATTGTGTGATTGATTTATTTACTGTATATGCTGAGTTTTGCCAAATAGAAAATTAACAATCTGTTGTTTTGAGCAATTCAAGTCCGACATGTACGGATGCGAATGGTTTGAAATACCGGGTCGTTACTAGTGGTATCAGAACTCTGGTTTAGGAAAAACTTAGCATATAGAGTAAATTTAATTACAGAATCACCTTCGTTCGAGCTTGAATTCCTCCTCTTTGACTCGGGTTTCCTTGGGATTTTTGGAACTTTCCCCTTTGTACTGAGATCCATTCTGGTCTCTTCCTGTTCGTGTTCTTCTTGATTCTGGAGCATCCCATAGCTCCACTTAGGTTGATCTTCATAATAAATTGATCTCATCTCGTCACCTCAATTGACAATCTTATCTGTGACTAATCCCGTCGGTAGGTTCTTCCATTCCTAGTATGATTTGAAAGGGGTGAAACTACTTTACGACAGGCGTCGATTCACCGGAGACTTCTATATCCTCGGTTTAGATGCTATTATTTCTTGAAAAACCTGAACCATCTCTAGTAGACGATCAGGGTGATTCCCTTGTAATCTTGACTCCACTCTAATAATTAGAGATCATCCTGATATTGGGTGAAGTCACTTCTCTTTCCTTCAAGCGAGAAATTGAATCTCTGCATCGATCTTATTCCTGGAATCTCGGTTGACCCGGTTAAGGTCACCCGCGATTAACATTAGTCTATCCATCCCTTCTCTTTTTGTAATATAATTATTTTATCTTCCTTTCGAGTCTATCTTCGAATTAAAATTCTCTTTGGTTAGGGTTCCTCTAAATTTTAATCTCTATCCTTGTTCTATAATCCATTCCTAAATCATCCTGTGAGGGAGTGTAATTATTATTAATATAAAAATTTTATATTGTGTTATTTGAGTTGTTAAGTTTGAATTTTGGGTTTCGATTGATTCGTCTAGCTAACACTATCGATAGGAATTCCAAAACACTTGAACAGAGCAAATTGACACAACATTGTTTTCAAAATTTGGTAGGGTTATGTTTTGTATACAAAAAGTATAATTTTCTGAAATTGGATAGATAAATGAATTGGTTGTTAGAAGTGATAATACTAGATTATCATTTATTGTTTTGTCAAGACTCATAAACCATTAAATATTGTGTTTGTTATAAGGAGTTGAAATTTTATAAACATGGTTTATTAAGTTGATTTGCAAATGAATTTAAATTATGGATTTGAGAATTTAATTTCCGGTACTTTCCAAAAATTTGGTTTCAGAGTTTTGAAAGAGAATATATTATTTGAAACTATTTTCGGATGGAAGTTGTTTTCAAAGAAATTTTAAAAGAATTAAATCAGTACTCTCCTCATTTGTCGCTAGAAAATAATTTTGGTGATGACTGCGGCATCATCGACATTCATTTTCGAGTCTTGAAGTGGAGAGGCCCCTTAGTAGCTTTGCTACACTTTTGTTTTGGAAAAATGAATTTGATTTAAATTTCTTGTGTATAATTCGATTTATAAAATATATATGTATATAATTATTTCAAAATAGTTTGAAGTGAAACCAAAAAGTTGAATCTTAAATTTTATATTAAGAAATGGTTTCAATAATTGAAACAAAGTGAAATTTTTGAATAATTGGAATATCTAAAATGATAAATGAAATTTAACCAACTTGAAATAGTTGAATTTGAATAAAACTTATTTGTATAACACTAACTTGCATTCTAATATATATAACTTGCCTAAAATATTCAAAAAGTTAAACTGTTAGGGTATAATAAAAGTTTATACAAGAAGAAAACTTAAGTAATAAATTGTTCAAACTAAAATTTGGCTTAATATAAATGTTGTAAACAAAAGATATTTTGTATAGTATTTAATTACACTCAGAACCTTAATATGACTTACCTTGAAATAGTTAAATGTTAATGAGAATAGGTAATTGAATAATATACAATATAAATGTGAGCAATAAGATATCAAAAATGATATTTTGTTAAGGGAATTTACTAATAATAAATTGAACAATAAATAGAATAATAAAAAGAAAAATTTATTTGTTGAATAATATATGGTTATAAAATGTTTATACACTTAATATATGTTGCAAAATATGTTAAGTGAAATAAACTAAATAAATAACAGAGAAGACTATTTAAGCAGATAAATATGAACTTAAGAATATTGAACTTGAATTTTTAGTGGAATCAACTTAGCTGAAGATAAATGGATAAAATAAATGAGTTAATTTAAAAATGAAATTTGTTTGAAAGAAAGGTTGATAAAATGAAAGCAAATCAGAATTTTGAATTGAATGACTATTATTTATTGAATAAAATGAATTAAAAAAAATTGTTTAATAGTAATTAATTTAAATTGAAATTTATATGGTTTAGAATTAATTGTTTTATTTTGTATTTCAATCAATTTTTCTTTCTGGTTGTTTCCATTCTCCTACCTCCTTCCTTTTCGGGGATGAAAAGTTTTGAGTGGGGGAGAGTGTGACGACCCGTATATTTTAACGGTTTATTTACGTAAGTAACTGAGTTTTTGTGAAATTTAATTATAAAATCCTGCAATAAAAATTTGATACTTGTAATACGTCTATTTTAACATAGCAACTGGTGAATTTTTATTAGAAAATATGAAAGTAAATTCTGTTGTGTAATTTTCTGTTTAAATTCAGTTAATTGATGAAATTTAAATATTTTCGAAACCTGAATATTTTTACATAATAAAAATGTTTATCATCTTCTGAGTGAGACGTCATAATTCGTTTCATCAAATTTGGACTTCTCTAGCTTCGTTTATCTTATTTTCAACGAATTTGCAGCCGTTTGGCAGCGAATATCGACTTTTGACAGGATGGTCGCATCACTGATATTTATGAACCATTTTGTTCGTCTCGTCATGCCGATCTCCGCAGTATATTCATTTGTGTGTTTCGGAGTCCGGTACACGATGGAATCTGCGGAAACGGTAACCGTATCGGTACCCGTTTCGTGTCTTTTGAGTTGTTGTGTCCATTCATTTTCCACCGTGTAATAGGTATAGCCACCAGTTGTTAATATTTCCAATATCCAACTTCTGACTTTTGCTATTCCACCATTTCATATATTACTTCTACCACGTCCTTTCAATCTCCATTCTTCTTTCCCCTTCTTTGTTCTTCCATTTCTGTGCTCCACTAGTTGAATTTTTTTTTATAATATAAACTAAGTTTCCGTATATATAAAACTATTATGAAGCTTCACTTGTCCTCCTTCTTTTTTCCGAAACATGCCTATCATCTTCGCCGTTAGCTTTCCCACCAGGCTCGGCCGTAATCCCCGCCTTTTTGTTTTCCTCAACCATGAACCTGAACCGAGCACCACTTCCTCTCCTCCCCACCTATCTTCTTTCTCCTCCTTCCCAAAGCCTGCGCACAAGGCAGCAACGCCAGCATCTCTACTCTCCCGAGCCTCCAAGCAAACCCTTACCTCCATTCTTTCTTACCTTTCCATCTTCACCTCGACAGCCTATGCCAAACCTCCACCACCGCCTTCCCGTGCCTTGCTCCGCCATCTCACCTTCGCCAAACACCACATCGGCCTATCCCCGGACCCCACCTTCTCACTTTCTCTTCATGGCCGCACCATCCTGACCATCTCTACACGCAATTTCCAGATCTTCCCCTTCACTCCATCATCATCACCAATCTCGGCCTCAGCACCCATCACCGATCCCCTTCTGCCTTGCCCATCGCCTTCCAATTCGCCGCTAAGCCTGCCCTCCACCTTCATGGGTTGCTGAGCCTCTAACCGCACCCTTCTCTTATTATAGAGGTATCTATTAATTTTGTTTAAGGTATATATATATATATATATGGGTATAAATTTTTGTATGTTTAGATTATATATATATATTATAAATGATGTTCATATTTGGCATTTATTTTAAGTGGAATATATATAAAGTATAATTGTTTGCATATATAACTTTATATATTATATAGTCCTATGCTTTCCTATTCTAAATTTTTTTTTCATTTTTTTCATATTATATATAAGTTACAGGTTAGTTTATATATCAGTTTAGATATATATAGGTATAATGTTGTATATATGTTAGTGTACATATATCTATTATCTATTTGGGTTTTAATGTATAAATTTACAATATTTGTATGTAAATAATCCCACTGTTTATATAGGTGTGAGTTTATATAAGCTATGTATGATCTGAACTGTTGTAAAATTTTCAGATATATAAATATATAGATAGTTATCTGCTTATATATATATATATATAAGTAAACTAAGTTTGGATATAATATGTTCATCTCATTATATATGTTACAGCACATTTTATTATCAAGAAGTATTATATATATGTTCATGTAAGTATATACCTGTGTGTTTGCATATATATTTGATTTTTATATATATGATTTGTGTTTTGTGTATAAGCTATATTGGTTTATATTATATATATGAATGAGTTTATGTAAGTTGTATATACATTTATATATTGGTTTATCTATAGGCAGTGTTTTAAATCTCGGATTTTGGCCAATATCTCGGGAAAATATCTCGGCTATCTCGGGCGATATTTAAAACACTTATAACTAAATAGGCTGCCAAATCTCGGATTTTGGCTGATATCTCGGATTTTTCATCTCGACCATCTCGGGGAGATTTAAAAGCCTGTCTATAGGTATACGTGAATTTGGTTTTGAGATATATATGTTTATATATAGAATTTGATTTTTATATGTATGTGTTTTAAATTAAATATTGATTTTATACTAAATATGGATCTTAAAGTATAATATGTATGTAAGTGTATATATGTATGTTTATATATATTAGTTATATATACAAGTATACATTAGTTTGGTTTTCAAATTTATATATGGAGACTTTGTTATATGTGTTTTAAATTTAAACAATGGTTTTATAATATAAAATATATGTATATATATATACATTTTAATATTTGTCTTAATTTAAAATGTTGATTTTTATAAAAAAATGATAATAATAGTATATATATATATATATCTTCCATTTATACCAAACTGATTCTGATTTGTTCTCATCGATTCCTATCTATCAGCTTTGCTCGTCGAATTTGCGTTCATCGTGTCATGCTTTGAAATCTATAATTTGAAATTCGCAACTCATTTCATCATTCATTTCTCTAGCCTTGAAAAGTGAGCAATCACTCACGATTAACTTTCTTATATTTACTAAATTTGATTTCACTTGAAACGACAAGTGAAATATGCTGTTAAATTTGAATTGCTGGTTATTTAATTGTTAAATATGATATACTATTATCTGCAATTGTTCACCTGTGATATATGACACCATATCCTGTTGTGTATATTTTATTTAAATTTGTTATTGATGATATATGCCTGTTGTTGATTTATTATCATATTTGTCCTCACTTTGCAAGTTCCCTGTTAGTTTAGAATTCCCTATAGGTTGAAATGATATATACCTGAACGATATTGTAGATTAGGGGAAAATCGTTATAGGGTGAAATGATAAACCCAAGCGATTTTCATTGATTTTAAATTTTAGGATTGCATGTTGAAATGATATATACCCATAAATATTTAAATTGCGGATTGAAATGATAGATATCTGTATCACTTGACCAAAGGATAGAGAATTACATACGGAAACCGTTGGTCCATATTTTGAAATTAAGTTTGAAAGGAAATATATGGGGTTTATTAAATATTGATTTAATATGCTATTTTATATATGTATAAAATTTAGATTTTTAAAATACTATGTTTTGAAAATTTTAATTTATAAGTTAGTTTTGAAAAATATAAATTTTAAGATTTTACTTATAATTTTATTATTTCAAAAATATATAAAATAATATTTAATATAAAATAAATTTTAAAGATAAGATTTAATTTAATAAAAGTTAATTTAATTGGTATATGTTTAAGTATTTATTTAAACTTATATTAATATTTTAAAAATGGATTTTTTAACATTAAAGATTGGGAAGATGAATTAATGTTGGCTTGGAATTTAAATTGGTTAATAAGTGGATTTAAATAAGCATTGATTTAAACTTATTGATGGTTGAGGTTTTGGAAGGTACGATTTATAACTTGATTTTGATAGAAGGTGATTAAATGTATATTCTTAATTTTAAATAAAACTGAGATTGAATATTGAATATTGATTCAAATTTATAAATTGGGATTCAAACAAATTGTTATAAAAATGATTAAGTGAATATTTTCCAATTTGAAATAAAGTTAAATGTTGAGATATAAATGAAATTTATATTGTAAATGTTTGATTATATAAATTTGAATTTTTGAACTTTAAATTTGGAATGGTTAAACTGGAATTGATTTAAAATTGAATTTTGGAATTTAAGCTGATTTGAATCGATTTGTGAAATTGGAGGAAATTATTTTATTATATAAAGTGTTTTTAATATATAAAAACTATTTTAATATATTAATTATTTTAATTTATAAACTATTTTTATTTATAACTATTTTAATATATATACTATTTTCAGTATCTAAACTGTTTGAGCCAAAAGTGTTATTGATTTCATAAGTGCTATGATTTCAAAAGTGTTACGATTTCAAAAAAAAGTGCTATGGTTTCGAAAGATTTATAATTTTGAAAGGTGTTACGATTCTGAAATGAATATTATTTAAAGTGTATAATGATATCGAATTTGATATGATTTTGAAATAAATACGATATTTTGATATGAAGTATGAACTATTTGAATTAAATGACAACGGTGTGAAATAAGCGTTTGGTTGTTAAAGAGACCGGGATCGGATATTGTCATACTCTCTGCCAATACCGAAAACCACTTTAACAACTGTGTACATGGTGGAGAATCCATAATGAAGTAGGATGGTTTGGTGGCGGTTCTATATGGTATTTACGTAGCCCTGACTCCCGTGAGTCAGCTTGATGTGGCTAAAACAGGAGCTATACCGGGCTAAGTGAGGTCATTCCTCCAATCGGGCACATTTCTTAGATACCATTCTATTGCTTTTGTGATTTGATTGGGTGCACCCTTTGATTTAGGAGTGTGTCACGAGGTGGGCGGTAGTAGCTGCTATGCGTTACCACCAGTCCGGGAGTGCAAATGGTATATCTACCCTGGCATTGCCTCGAGTGCCTTGTCACATGCCCTATCGCGCCTTCTACGAGTTTGTTTTGTGTCGTACCTATGGAGTGCTCCCTGATAGCCCAACCGCGGGTGGAGTTTACAGTATCTGTATAGACTACGGCATTATATAAAATGTGTTAAGAGGGATATGGGTAACGCCTTAACGCTATTTTAATAGTTTACTTTGCTATATACATATTATAATAGCGTATATTACTACATAGTTGATTGTTCCATGGATCCTTAGAGGAAGGAAATCCCAAACATCCTTTAAGTTACTTGTATTTCAGTTGACATTTCACTTGAGTTGAATTTATTAATATAAGAATCTTAATCCTGACTCGAGTGTTTGTGTTTTGCTTTACGCTCGGGTCAGACTGAGTGTCACAGCATTTGAGACTCACCTTTGGAGTTGGAGCTTCACTTGGAGATCCATCTGTATCTATTCAGCTTTCAGCTATCCAGTGGTTTTGTTCAAACTTGCCAGCTATTTGTATTTGAGACTACATTGTATTTGGGATATTCTGTTGTATTTTATTTCATACTCTGTTGTTTATATAGTAGCTTCATGAACTACTATTTATCTTTTACGCTGCTTATTGTTATAATACTCTATGTCTTTGATTCTGTGATTGAGTTATTTACTGTATATGCTGAGTTTTGCCAAATAGAAAATTAACAATCTGTTGTTTTGAGCAATTCAAGTCCAACATGTACGGATGCGAATGGTTCGAAATACCGGGTCATTACATATTAATTATGAAATAATAATTTAAACCTTTATTAATAATTAAATATTAATTAATCTCAATTAATTAATAAAATAATCTTTAATTAAAACTTAAATAATAAATTAAACCTTTAATAAATAATTTATTATAAATTAAAGCCTTAATTAATTTGTAATTAAAAATAATTAAACATTATCTTAATAATTAATTAATAATTGACCCTATATTTAATTAAATAATTAATTAAAAATAAATTATATATTTAACTCATAATTAATTAAAAATTAATCTTGCTTAATTAATAATTAATTAAAATTAATTTTACCTTTGAAAGATAATTAATTAGTAACTAATCTTCAGTTAATTAAAATTAATAAACCTTATTTAATACAATTAGTTATCAATTGTCAAACTAAATAATTAATAAATAATTATTAAATTCTTAATTAACTTTCCTTAAACATTATTGTTAAATTTCGAAAACAATTTAAAACACTTTTAATTATAAAAACCAAATTTTGTAAAAATTGGATTTTTAAGCGAAATTGCATTCATAGCGACTATCGCTATCGATAACCGTAATTTGGAAATGTTTTTCTTACTTTACTTTAAAACTTATCATCTTTGGAAGTTTACTTACTTTTTCGAAAACATAAAGTAAGCCTTGTAAAAGTAAAATAAAGTTTGAAAACTTAAATCGATTTTGATTTCTAAAAAAAGACTGTAGTTTTGCACATGGAATTCCATTGCATTTTAACACTAAAGATGCTAAGTTTTCTTAGCATATACCCAAAACTTGATCACGACATAATCATACATGCCACATCCACAAACCTAAGAAAGATCACATCACATAAACAAATCTACAACTTTCCAAACAACGCTATATTTAGACTTTAATTTCAAGTCTAATTTACAATCACACTTAACCAACACTTATAAACTCAATCACATCATAAACCAAGATTTCAACCAACAAATTATACCACATTTTAACCAACATATAAAACTTTAAAACTTAGAATTTAAAAACTAAAAGTTTACTCACCAAAGTTTAGGAAATTTTTTGAAAACTTGAAATAATTTTGCAAACTTGACTTAGGACCCTTGCATCTTGAAATACGCTCGGCCTAGGGCATGCATGGCTGGGCCATGATAAGAACAAGGATGTGTGGGCTTGACTTGGAGAGATGGAGGTACTGTGGATAAGGTTGAATTCACAAAACCAGACCAAAAAATTAATCATATTCTCTTACATTTTTGGCCATGTTACTCTCAGAACTTTGGAAAGTGTTTAAATGAAAAGTTTTTGGAAATTCTTTTCTCTATAATTTATAAAAAAGTATCCCTCAATTTGGATCTTCTTTGAAGGAGATATGTAACAATCCAGAATTTTAGCCATCTATTATTAGAATAATTAACTAATTTTAAATATTGAAATATTAATTTTTTTAAGTCGAATAACTAAATTTTCTGATATTGCAAATATCTGAATCTATGAATTTTGAAAGCTATACAAAATTTTCAAACGCTAACTGCTGAATATGACAGATATATATATATATATATATATATATGCTTCACCATTTCAAACTTATGATAATATATATATATATATACACATATATTAAGCTTCATCATTGCAAACATAAAATCAAGCACACAAAAAATCAAATCAGCCCATAAAATACCAAATCATCCCACAAAAGAAAAAATAATAATAAAGATGATGAAGCCTAAACCTATTCAGCCACCCTTGTATGTACCTCCAGCCACCCTATAGCTTCATTGTTCCCTTATTTATCATATATATATATATATATGTTATTGTTCATTAATATATAAAAAAGAGAAGATCTGCCATTTTGATAAAAAGATTTAAGTCATTCTAAAGCTTGAAGATTAAGCGGTTGTTCATTTTAAATCTGTGAGTAAAACATCTCAAAATTTTGTTAACTGGTTATTATATATACCTGTATATGTGTGATTATGGATGAATTCTTTATTTATGTCAAGTATATATGTGTTGTTATGCGAATATGTGTATGTATATGTATATTCGACATGGTCAGTTCCACCAACATTGTGCTTCTTCCCCAAAAAGTTTCTCCGTTCATGTTTTAGTTAAAAACAGCTAAACTTTTAACTTTAAAAATCCATATCCCAACATCTAATTAGTTTTAAAACATGATTCCAAAACAAAAGTTAATTGTTTTTAAGTATAGAATATTTTAAAACTGACTTCATTCAATTTCATCAAGCAGAGAGAAAGAGAGAAAACACCTATAACAGTAAGTGGTTCAATATGGTCGAAAATTCAGCTATCATAATTTAATGTATGGATCATATGGTTGTGATTGTTGTTAGAAAATACGATTTTTAAAAGTGATTTGAGGATTTTTAGTGTTGCGTGGAGGAAGGATTTTGGAGTTGATCAGATTTGGGCGTCTTGTCAAATTATGGTGATTTAGGCGATTTCAGGCGATGGTGTTTGGCGTGGTGAAGGCTTGAGTGATGGCGCAGCCTCGAAAAATGGTGCGATGATTTTTAGTTGCGTGAGTGGGCTAGACGAGGTCGAAGTAGGGTTTTAGAGTGTTTTTGTTTGGTCTCGTGTTCGAGAGGAATGGCGACATTGGATGAAGGAGAGAGGGGTGCACATAGGGGGAAATGGTGGAGGAGATGATGGCGTAGCTAGAGGTGATTTCTGGTAATGGATGGTGGAGTGACGAGGCGATTGTGTGGCACGGTTGTCATTCCAGCTTTTGGGTGAGGCATTCGTATTTCGAATCAAAAGTTGGATCGCGTGTTCAGGTGGTTAAACGTGGTGTGGTGATCGGAGGTGACGTGCGTGGATGGATGGCGGTGAGATTGGTTGGCCGGAGGTAGTGTACATGTGCACGTTTTCATGCACAGTTTCGTGCATATTTCTGGGCATTCAAACGAATAACAGAAGAGAGGAGGAATTGGGAAGAGAAGAAGGATAAGGATGGGTCGGGTTTGGTTTTTTGGGCCGGAATGGTTTGGATGGTTGGGTTTGTGTTTTAAAAGAAAATTGAATTAATTATTATTATATTTAATAACCTATAAATTTTGAAAGACTATTTCTCCTTCATTTAAAACCCAATCGACGTGCGGATTTTTGCATTGGAATCATATCGTGGAGTATTTTCATCTGAACTAATATTGTCAAGATTTCTGCAATGTAAAATTTAATGATTTATAAACATTAAAGTAAACAAATAAGTAATTTCTTATTTAATTAATTATATGTTAATTGATCAATTAATTTTAAATAAACTGTTTAATTTTAATTAATTAAGAATAAATCATTTTATAAATTTCTTTGATTAACAAGTAATCCGGATTTAAAAAAATAACTTGACTTTGTTAATTGAAAACAATTCAGTTCTGGTTTGTAAATTGATTTAATATTAATTATTAATCGTTGATTGAAGTTAATGATCTATGCTTTGATATTTATTTCTCTTAGGTATTGATTTCAATTATCCTTTGTATGTGCCATTAAGTAGCCAAACAAATTAAAGTAGTTAGAATAAAACGTCGACATGTTTTATTGGAAGTAAATCGACTTGTACCGATCACTATTCCGAGTTTCGGAAAATGTGATGATTACAAGTGAATTAATTTCGATGGACAGGTCATGATAAAGTAAACATATGGAATGAATTTCCATATGTGAATATTTGCACTTTGGTTGTAGAATCGTTTATTTAAACAAGTACTTGGCCTTTAAAAATTTATCGTATTGGTTCGATGAGACCTCGGATAACAGTATTATCCGAAAACCACTTTGAACCAATTTAAGCGAGCGATTTGGAAGATTCTAAAGGCAAGATCCAGAATGCAGATTTTGGAATGCAAGGGCTATTTGTCACTAACCTGAGGGTGATTCCAAAATGGGTGTAGTGGAAATGGTGCCTTCGGTTTCGTTTAGACCCAGAACGGACTTGTATGGATTAATGCTATCAGTACATTGTCATTGGAGGGCAATGAACATTCTAAGTGTAAATTTCTTGAAAGGTAATCGTAGCCTCAAGCCTCATCAACCGGGAATGACTAAAACAGGGGAGATGCAGCAAGTCTAAGTGGGTCGCTCCCATTAGGGTAAGGTTGCACCTATCTAGAGTCCCTACCATTAACTCATATATGCTTCGGTACAGTTGCTGATCCCAACCGAGGGGTGATCTTAAACAGTACTATCCAGCAAGGGGTAGGCTGGTCTTGTGTTGGCAAGGGATCCAAGCGAGGTCCTCGGCGTTATTTTATCTAGAGATGCACCGTGATGGGCGGTACCCAGTAGCCCAGTCATTGTATGGAATCCATTTTCCAATAAGTGTCTTCGGTCTTAGTTGTATACCTATTATGCTGGAATTTAATTAATGTAACAATTTCGGCTATGTTAATTATTTACTTGAAAACCCTAGACACTATGATAATATCACTGGATTTTCTATTAAAGTGTTTTGGTTATCGTAAGGTAAAAACCTGTCCTTGTTTATGTGCGGTGTGGTCTTACGAGATACCTTTGATTTCAAATGATTTTCATTTTAAAGTAATTTAACCGTTTTACTCACACCAGACCCATGTCTGGCCCGTAGTTTATTTTTCTGTTTTCCTTAAACTCTTGGGTACTCACATTTTTATGAGTAGTCAAGTGATCCAAGTTCTCATGACTGCATTTTGGAGGAGCTGGAGCAGGTGGCTTCATCGTTTGCTAGTTACTATCTATTTCCGTTGTGTCTGTATATGTATTTTGGATTGAAATGTATGGACATGTAGTTATGACTGTCTAAGTATGGTGTCTATATTACTATTACTCTGATGTATTGTAATGTCAGTGACTATGTAAAACTTATGTATGTAATATATATTATTCCGTTCCGTTGTTAGATTCTGTGTTTTGTTTAGTTCTTTTCTATCTCTTCCTTTCACCCTTAATGACTCGTCTTTCGGAGTAAGAAAGGTGGTTCATTACAAGATATGATCAAAAAAAGAAGAGGTATTTTCGAACTAGAAAATTTGAGTCCAAAAATATGTCTGAAAGAAATACATTTTTGACATAGCTTAGGTTAAATTTGAAGAAGTAGTACAAATGGAAGTTGTAGCCATTGGAATTTTACACGGTTTGAAAAAAGAATTTCTTCATTTGAATCGGAGAAGAGGAAGATATGATAGAAAGAAGAGGAGTAAAAATCGAAGGAGGAAATAACTATTTATAAGCAAAAAAAAGTAAATTACCTAAACACCCCTTGTTCTTTACCCTCCACCACCTTGTGCCACATCACCAAGCTTTCTCCCATTCTTGGATTATGCTCCAAAATCCATTTAATGATAATAGTACTTATGTCCCTTCATGTTTCAAAAGGCACCTTTATATATATATATATATATATATATATATATATTTTTTTTTATTTTACTTTTTTACTTTTCTTAAAATATCAAATCATTTTTTTATAGCTTTATATATATATATTCTAACTTATATATAAATGTGTAAATGTACGTGAATATATTTTCATTAGAGTTACAACGTTGTCGGTAACTTTTGGCCAATGAAAAGTTGAATATTTGGAAAACAAAATCCGGTCACATTTTCTGTTTTCCATCAAACTATATAGTTTCGTAAAATAATTTTGAAAACTATTTCACTATCATTAATTATTATTTAAAAGATTTTTATTTTTATTATAATATCTATCTACTATTTGAATATTTAAAATTAATTAAATATTCGCAAATCGAAAAAGTGAAATTTCGGGTCGTTACAATATTAGTTGAAAAAATTCATCGAAGTAGATTATTTTAATATTTATAACATTTATTCTTACAATATTATAATGGTTAAATGTCTTCATTTAATTTTTTTAATAAGGCTCTAACTACAATTTTATATTTCTCAAAACTTAAAGAGAAATATTGAAGTCTTTCGACTTCTCTAGTGAGTGTTAAGACTTACTTGCCTTAAGATTCTAATCTTAAGTTTGCCCAAAAAATCATAAGCCCGCAAGCGATGGATAATTCAGTATCGGTTGTATCATATAGTGGTCTTTATCCTAATCTCATCTTAACATTGAGTTTGCTTAACAAATCAAAAGAGATTATTACTTGTACCGACCATTTCGCGACGCCCTAAGTGTAATATATGTACATTGAGTTTGCTCAACAAATACAAACATATATCTTACCACATCTTTTAATATATTAATAATACTACACGTAACATCTCTAGCTTTATTTTGCTCAACAACTGGAGATTATGCAAGTAATTATTGCTACATGAATGGTAGAGGACAACACACACACACACACAGAGACATATATGTGTATATATTAAAGATTCATAATCCTTAATATATTGATTTGAGTAATATCGATCTAGGGAATAATGTATTTCTTATGAAATGTCACTGTGATTCAAGTGTTAGACACGTATGAAATTATATTTAATTCAATTAAGGTTTCTTATTCCTTAAAACCTAATTTAACTAAGGTATACATACTATACTTATGTGTTTATTCCTTAAACCTAATTTGGGTTTCTTATAGTTTAACTCGATTTAATTAAATCATATTTAGTTTCATTAATTAAATCATATTAATTAATTTAATTAACACTTTAATTAATTTAACTTTATTCATCCTAAACATTTTAAAATGAGTGTTGACTATAGCATTTACAGTAATTATACAAACATATATCGTTATAAATTTATATTATTATTATTTACATTTAATAAATTTAATTAAAACAATTCCAATTAAAATAAAATTTGTTAATTTCAAAAAACTTATTATTATTTACATTAAACCTTTTAAGATAAATACACATATATAATTATATATGTATATATCTTAATTTAATTAATTAACTTTTCATTACTTATTCAATTAATTAATCCAATTAATTAAATAACTAAAATAAATTTGTTAATTTTCAAAAACAATTTTGAAAATATTTTTATAACATTCGTAAACTTTAGTTATATTTTAAACTTAACTTTTTCAAATTTAAATATTTTTAAATTTTCAAAATAGATTTTGAAAATTAGCCCAATGCCCAAAATCAAATTTGGGTCTTCGTATTTGGGATAACATACGGGCTTACTTCATCTTTTAGGCCAGACAAATATTCTAGTAGGGCAGAGTACTTGATCACCCAAACCCATCCTTAAACACTACCTTTCTAGAAATCTTACTAAATGTGTAAGCTTTAATAAGTTAGCCTCAATTTTACTAATTTAGACCACATAGGATAACTGGCTTTGATAATATTGAAGGAACCGGGCTAGGTCGTAGTGACTTAAATGGGTAATTTAATTTTTTTTTTTTTGGATCTTTGTTGGACATATGAAGTCTAATTGATATCAGATCTAATCTAAACTTGTTTTAAGTAAAATGTTATTATATTTAATTTGTTTAAAATAGTTTTATTTAATATAAAATTAATTATATTATTATGAGCATATTAAATACACTCATATGTCTATAGTGTATATGCAACATATATGTATTATGTACATGATTAATCTGTACATATGTAGTGTTGGAATTTACGCCAAAACGGATGCATTGGCCCTTTATATGCACATTGTTGTCCAAAACAATTTTAATTATATATAAATAAATTTCAACATTTTAAAAATAAAATAAACCATTTTGGCCAGTCAATAATTTTGAAGTTCAAAATCCTTTTCAAACATTTAATTTGTTTACTTAGTAAAACAGTTTTAAAACAATGTCTAGATCTAAAATTTAAAATAAAACATATATATATATATATATATAACAGTAAAATTTAAAAAAATCATAATATTTTAAAAAACTTATAATTTACGAAAATAATTTTTTGTATATATATATACCATAATATTAAATTTTTACACTAAAACAATTATGAAAATACATATAATATTTAAAAATTCTTTTGACATGATTATTTTAAATCCATATTTGTTGAAATAATATATAATTTTTTATAAAATTGAAATTATTATTTTATATATATATATATAGCTTTGTGATTATATATATATATATATACATATATATTAATAAAACAATGTCTCTTTTAAACAACTTATAAATATATGTATTTATAAACAATATATATAATTATGTATCGATTTTTTGGCTTTTGAAAGTAATTTGATATACAAAATATTTTAAAATGATACATATATACATACACACATATGCATGTATGTATTTATAAATTTATATTTGGATTTAAAACAAGTTTAAACTAATTAAAAAATGTTTTTAGTGTTTTAAAACATAAAATATTAATATAGAATTTATACATCAGAGCATAAAATAAAACAATTTTTCTTAATTCGAACAAGGATACAATATATAGGCAATAAAACTAGCAGATCTATATGTATATATTTGTATAAAAGTGTATTGATAAAGGGGCAACAGCTATGCATATAAGTTCATTCAAATAATATTATAGATTAGAATTAACATAATATAATATAAACCATAAACAAAAGAAATTATAGCTAATTGGATGTAGCCTTTGAACGCACCTTGATTGAATGAATAACTCCTAGATTCGTTTGAAATCGGGCTTTGGATTTGCAAAGATCTGGATTACAATAATTTGAATTTGATTTAATCTAGATGGGAGCTACTAATTTTCAACCAAGTGTGGAAGTCTACATGGCCATGATGGAGGTAAGATATGGAAAAAAATTCACAAATAGTAAGGGGTTAAGGTGGCTTTTAACGAGAGATATAAGAAGAACCATTCTCCTTAATTTTCTGATCCACCTTTTACCAAGCTGCAGATCAAAATTCAAAACCTCTCCTCTCCTCTGCACCATTCATAGTTGGCCATGCATAAGTCATTTTGGGCCCTTAGTCACTTCAAACCTATTTAGTAATTAATTGTAATTAAATCCAAGTTAAATGCGTATCGACGTCATATATTAATTTGTACGTATACAACTTTTATATAGCACTAAGTTAATTAACGATGGCACCTAAAAAAGTCTAATAGAACCAATACATCAAATAAATAAATAAATAATGTTTCATAAATATTAATTAATTTATAACAATTATAACTTATTTAAATCAAGTTGTATTTCAGAGTATTCATCAACTACGTTATGTAGCTCGTGGGTATGAATTCGGTCGTCGATTAATATCAAACTATTCGAATACAGTTTGGTCGAATTCATCGCTTACATATGTTTATCGGTAACATCCGATTTGACAATTTAAGTGGTACCGGTAGCAAAGATTATTTACACCATTTCTCTTCGTTGAAACTCTATCACTTTTGGACCTATGGAATTTAATTTTGCTCAAAATTCAAATATCGTCCACATTCAACTCGGTTGATCCAAACACAATGTCCTTGATTCAATAATAAAAATTATTATTAACCATACTACTCTGGCCAGAGACTTTGGTTTTGAGTTGACTATGGTTGACAGTTATACTAATCTCATATAACCGAGGAGATGAATTCTCTACTAAATAGTGTTTCACTTCCAATGCTTCAATACAGACCCAACTATAGTCATTTACTAGATGCCATGTCATGATTTAACTATAATCAAAGTGGAGTATCCACATTAAAGTTCAATAGTATTTTCAAGTCGAGAGAACTATGTAATATCATCACTTCGAGATTCTCTGTTTGATATTAGTTATATTAACTAACAAAAAAACTCTCGAGCAAGTCACTCCATAGTTATCCAATAACTATTAGTACACTTGGTGCCTCCAACTGCCATGAATAATACACTGCCCAATATTTGGAGATCATTACGTACTCTACTCTCAACAGATGTATCGATATCCTGTCTTACAAATTTTGACTTGGAAATGAAGGAACCGGGCTGAGTTACAGAGGTCTAAATGGGTGAATTTCAACAAAAAAAATCTATTTTGGATCTTTGTTAGGCCTATAAAGCCTAAATGGATTTTAGATCCTATCTAAAATAATTTAACAAAATTTTATTTGTTAAATCTTTTTATTTTTTATTAATAGGTTTTAATTTATAAGTGTATCAAATGCAATTGTTTGAGTGAAGTGCACATGCTACAGATAAGAAGTGTACATGGTTAATGTGACTGTATGTAGGTGTTGGGATTTATTCCACAACAGAACCATATGTCGCGTTATATACTCCTTTGTTGTCCAAGGTTTTGATTTAAAATTATATGTAATAATATATGTATAGATATATGTGAATATATTTATATGTATTGAAATTAAGTTTGACAATTTTATATGTTTTGAATTTAAAATTAACAACGATGAATTTGGTTTCAATTAAGGAAGAATTTGAGATTAAAATTTATAGTTTTACACAAAAGTCCATTTTATGAGTTTGAATTAAAATAACACTTACATATATGTTTCCATATATAAATAATTACAAGTAATGTTTTAAATTCAAAACAACTTACGTATGTAAAGACTGTAGTTTATTATATATGTATGTGTGTGTGTATGTTTGAATTTAAAGTTAATAATTTAAATCAAACTTTTAATTTATAAAGGAGACAAAGATTTAGGATTTTATAGAAAAGCCCACTCATGGATTCTAAACTGGAAAACATTTATTCTAATGTAAACAATAACCAAAATAATTACTCAAAACACAACCATATAACATAAGAAATCAATTTTCAAGCCAAATTTAAACAACTAACATATACAGTTTATTTACATTTGTGTATAAAAATGTTATAAAATTATAAAATAGTTTTTCAATCAAAAAATTAGTTTTTTTTCAATAATAATTTCCAAACGCAAAAAAGGAATCAGATAACTTAGTCATATATAATTCATTGTAAAAGCATTCAAACCTAAATTATATAAAGAATAACAACAAACAATCAAATGAGATAAAGGATCTAAAGTATATCAATCACGACGAACATATAGTAAATTGAGATATACAAAAATAGGGTTCTGAATTAAATCAACAAGATGAACAATCAAATAGATGGGATGAGACATATAGAATCAAAAACATGTGAATAAGAGAAACATATAATCAAATCAAATCAGAATAATACCTTAGGATGTAGCCAAAAAATTGCACTTTGAATGATGAACGAAGCTCCTAAATTCAATTGAATCAACCTCTAGATTTTGTTAGATCCAAGAAACAATAACCACCTTTTTATTTTGATTTTATATTGATTTTGGAATATTTAAGCGTCGAAGGCCACTAATTTTTAGCCGGAATAGAGATGGAGGAAGAGACCATATGACTAAATAATGTAATTTTAAAGGAGGCAATAGAAGATGATTAAAGGCTAGGGATGATGCACCTTCCTTTAATTATTCTTTAGCCTTTTCAATTTAAATTGAAAATTCTTCCATCCCTCCTTTGGCCCGGCCATAGTATGATACAAAGTGGGCCTTAAATTTTCCAAACCCATTTAGTTTTATTCCAATTTTATCTAATTTAAATATTCTTCCGATATTGTATATCGATACACATATACATAACTATTTATATGTACACGTTCCATTAAATACTAATGGTATTCAAACATCGAACATAATTTAATAATTAATATTTCATAAATATTAATTAATTTACAATAATTATAAAAATTAATTAAACCGAGTGGTTTTATTTGGGGTATTCATCATTTCGGTTGTGCGACTCAAAGGTATACAATAAGCGACTAATATTGAATAGTTTGAATATTAACGTTCATATACCACCTTAGCTAGTAGTATGACATTGGGGCTGAATTATCGCTTGTACATCTTTTCAGTAAAATCTAATTTTACTTATTATAAACGGTACCTAGTGGTAACGATTATTTACACCAATTCTCTTCATCAACACTATATAACATTAGGACTAATGGGTTTGGTTTTGGTCAAAATTCCAACATCATCCACATTCAACTTTGTTTGTCTAAACACATACTCCTTGGTTCTATAATAAAAATTATTATTAATAGTAATGCTCTGTTTAAAGACATTAACTTTAATTTTACTATAGTTAACCATGATACTAACATTATATAACTAGGAAGATGAATTCTCTGAATAGTGTTTTGCTTCCAATGCTTCAACTTAGACCCAACTATAGTCGTTCAATGGACACTATGCCACGATTTAACTATAATCAAAGGGGAGTGTCCACATTGAAGTTCAACAATATTCTCAGGTCGACAGAACTGTGTAATATCGTCACTTCGAGATTCTCTATTTGACCCTAATTATATTAATCAATAGAAAACTCTCGAGTAAGTCACTCTCTAATTATCCAATAACTATATGCACGTATCCCATTAGTACCCCCAGCAACCATAGGTGATACACTTCCCAATATTTATAGAGCATTATGTACTATAGTCTCAATAGATGAGTTGATATCCTTTCTCGAAACATTTTATCTAGGAATATTTTAAATAATATGATATTTTAATGTGATAAATTTCTCACGATTACAATACATTATAATTAATGTCACCTAACATATCATTTAAGGATTTTCTATTTAATATACTTAAATTATATAACTAATTAACATATCACAATATGATAAGTATATAATAGAAAGACAAACACCTTCTATTGTAGAGTTAATAATTTACAGAATTGCCCTTAGGGCATACCCCTAACTCTATCAATCTCTCACTTACACTTAGGGCCAATTATGGAATCTCAATCTCATCCCTTCGATCAATTTTCTCAGAATTGGTCTAGTTAGTCCCTTCGTGAATGGATCTGCTATGTTGTTCTTGGTGACTACTCTTTCAATCGCAATCTCTTCAGTAGAGACAAACTGTCTAATGAGGTAGAACTTACGATGAATGTGTCTTGAATCTTGTGAGACCTAGGTTCCTTTGCAGCCTACATCACTTCATTGTTATCACATAACATTGTCATGGTTTATTAACATTTGGAAACACTCCTAGCTCAACCATAAACTTGCGCATCCAGACTACTCCTTTTTCTACCTTGTTGAGGGCGATGTATTCGGCCTACATCGTTGAATCAATTATTATCTCTTGCTTGGAACTTTTCCAACTGACTGTTCCACCATTCAATGTAAATACATAACTAGACATCGACCTATCATCATCGATGTCACTCTAAAAGCTCAAATCTGTATACCTTTCATAAAGAGGACTATATAAGGAATAAATCTTTAGTATTTCTTAAATACTTAAGAATACATTTCACTTCTGTCTAATGTTTTTCTCTTGGATTAGACTGATAATGGCTTACGCATCCTAATGCATATGCCACATTTAGTCTAATACATAACATATCATACATGATGGAATTAAGGGCAGGTGCATATGGTATCCTTTTCATATGCTCTCTTTCCTCTTAAGTATAAGGAGCGTTCTTCTTAGGAAGGAATTCTAGACCATGTAAGAAGAAATTCATGCTTGAAATTCTTCATACTAAAACTTTTAAGTATGGTATCTAGGTATTGGGATTGGAACAATTCCAATAGCCTCTTAGATCCATCTTCATATAATTTAATACCAAGTATGTAGGCCGCTTCTCCCGAATCCTTTATGGGGAAGCTTTTGGATAACCATGATTTCACTAATTGCAACAACGGTATGTCATTGCTAATCAGGAGTATGTCATTAACGTATAGAACTATGAGTACTATAACACTTCCCTGTTCTTTCTGATATACGCATGCTACCTCTATATTCTGATAAAAAACCGTTTGATTACTTTATCAAAAACTTGTTCCAACTTCTCGAAGCTTACTTAAGACCGCAGAAAGATCTTAGCAATTTGCGTGCCTTGCCCTCGCTCCCACCGACCTTGAAATCTCCGAGCTACAACATGTAAATGGTTTCTCCTAATTCACCATTTAGAAATTCCATTTTCACACCCATTTTTCATATTTCGTAGTCATAAAACATGGTGATATCGAGCATTTTCTGAGTGGACTTAAGCATGGCTATGGGCAAAAACGTTTCATCATAATCAACACCTTGAATTTGAAGAAACCCTTTTACAACTAGCATTACCTTATAGGTCTCTACCTGTCCATCTGCATTTAGCTTTTTCTTAAAAAACCATTTGTAGTCAATGGATTTAATCCCTTTGGGTATTTTAGCCAAAGTCCAGACATTGTTTTCATACATGGAATCCATCACGAATTTCATAGCCTCAACCCAAAGTGTAGAGTCTTTACTTTGCAATGCTTGTTGGAATGAGAATGGAGTGTCATATTCTAAGGCATAATGCTCTTTTACACCATCTACAAGAAATCCATAGTCCCTCTAGAACACAAGATTACCTACTAGACCTTCTAATGTGTTTCCATATACTAGTGAATTTGATTCATTTATCGGTTTGACCTCTATGTTAATTTCTCGGATCTCATCCAAGTCTATAGTCTCACTATTAATTTCTTTCGTAAGAAATTCCTTTTCTAAAAAGATAGCATACCAAGCAACAATAACCTTTTGTTCCTTAATATTGTAGAAAATGTATCCCATTGAATTCTTGTGATATCCTATAAATTTACACAATGCCGATTTTGCCTCAAGTTTATTTCGACCAACATTATTAACGTGGGATGGAAAAACCCACATCTTCATATACTTGGGTTGAGGTTTCTTCCTATACCACAACTCATATGGGCTTTAGGCACGGATTTGGTAGACATCACATTCAACATATGCATTGTGGTTTCCAATGCATATCCCACATAGGAAAGAGGTAACTCGACATTACTCATCATGGAACGTACCATATCTAATAGGATTCAAATAAATATTTCCAAAATACCATTGTGTTGCAGAGTGTAGGGTTGAGTAACCTAAGAGATAATCCTATTATATTTTAAGTACCGTTGGAGCTCTTGTCCAACATACTCACCTCCTCGATCAGATTGAAATATTTTTATATTATAGTTCATCTGATTTTCAACCTCATTCTTATAGTCTTTGAACTTCTCGCGGACATCGAATTTATTCTTCATAAGATATCATGTTCTAGTCTTGAGAAACTATCAGTAAAAGTTACAAAGTAAGAAAAGTTATCTTTGGTAATTACAGGCATTGAGCCACATATGCATGAGACCCAAGAGTTCATCAACTATGTCGTTGCTCCCACTGAAGGGGTGCTTGGTCATTTTTTTCCTTTTGGATATGACTCACAAGTATTAAATGATTTAGAATCAATTGATGGCAGAATTTGTGTAGTTGTTTGTCATTGATATGACCCAGCCTATAGTGTCATAGATAAGTATTGTTTATGTTAACATTAAAAGAACTGATAATCACACAAATTTGATTAAGATTAGGTATGTAAATATCATTATCCAGAACAACATCACAGATATTATTTCCATCAAAAACAATATTCATAACACTGTTGTTACAATGAAAACCATAACCATTTTTAGACAGTCATGAAACAGATATAATACTGAAAATTCCTTACATAATATCAATTATACGATACTAAATCATAACCACTGGGCAAAATTAAATGATAGTCCCCAACCGCAGTTGCATCTATAATAGATCCATTAGCAACTTAACCTCATTTCACCTTTTTCCACATGTTGTTTGCTCCTAAGTCCCTATAACAAGTTACAGATATGGGTTTTAGATCCAGTATCTAAACCCTTTGATAATTTATTGATTGTAAAACAAGTTTGAATCATTAACATACTAGTACGAGCAGTAGAACATTTCATTTGCTTCTCTTTGATAAGATTTAGGTGGTCCGGACAGTTCCGTTTTCAATGCCCCTTCTTATGGCAAAGGTGACATTCATTATTATCATTAGGAGCATCGTTCTTACTCTTCTTAGAAACCTAGTTACGTTTCATTGAACCTTTTGAAGATGGCACCTTTCCCTTCACAGCCAATACCGAGTTCTGATCCTTGAACAACCCTTAATTGAACTCAACATATTGAGTAGCCAGATGAGGTTTACCAACTGCTTTATATTGTAACAATGGATCAAACTGCAAACTCGGTGAGCCTAGGATCAAATCCACTTGCAGTTCGTTTCTTAACTTGATGTCTAGCTAAGAAAGTCTGTTAATATAGACTTTCATTGTCAAGTTGAAATCCTCAACACAATCGCCCTTGCTCATCTTCGTATTGAACAAATTCTTAGCAATCTCGTACCATGGGGAATAAGATTTTTCCCCAAATAAAGCTTTGAGGTTTCCAAAGATTTTGTAGACAGACATATATTCGTGCTAGCTTTGTAATGGCTTGTCTAAAGTAGTAGCATGAAAACTTGGCCGATTTTACAATTGGCCACCAAATTATTATTAGACTTAACTACTTCGGGGTCAGCACCCTCATTGGGTTTCTCTCTTAAAGGTTCATTTATCAACGACCATATATAACATTTCATATGTAAATGCTATTTTGTTTACTCTTAGCTAGTCATTGTAGTTAGGTCCGGTGAGCTTGTTGTTTTTAGAAAATAGTCTTAGATTGGTCATTTTGCTGCAAATTTAATTCAAGTAGATTATTATAATTTAAATATAGCAGATGTTCTTATAATATTGTATAGGTCAAATGGTTACACTTCATTTATCTAATAAGCTCCCTCTGAAATTTTATGTTTCTCAAAACCCTAAAAGAAAACATAGAAATCTTTTGATTTCTCTGGTGAGTTTTAGAAATCACCGACTTGGGTTTCTGACCTTGAGTAAGCTTACCACATCATAGGCTCGCAAGCGATGGATAACACATTATCAGTTGTATCACATACAAGTCCTATCTCGTGGTCCTTGTCCTAATCCTATTTCGACCTTGAGTTTGGTCAACAATTTGGACGAGACTATTCACTTGTACCTTCCATTTCGCAAAGGCCAAAGCATAGATGTATGTACCTTGAGTTCTTTTAACAAATACATACACATACCTTACCACGTTTACCAATATATTAATAATACTACATATAACACATCTAGCTTGAGTTTGCTCAACAACTAGAGAGTATGCAAGTAATTTAACAACATATAAATGGTAGAGGACAACTTTTATATTAATGATTCATAATCTTTAATATATTTAATTGAGTGATATCAATTTAGAGAATAATGTATTTCTTTTGAAATACCCTCGTGATTCAAGTGCCAGACATATTTGAAATCATGGTATCTGTACTGTACATATGCATTCATTCCTTAAATCTAATTTGGGTTTGTCATAGTTCCACTCTAGTTAATTAAATTATATTCAATTTTATTAATTAAATCATCCTTAGTTAATTTAATTTATTGTTTTAGTTAACATTTTAATTTTTAATTTTAATTTTGACCATTGAATTTTACTTTATTCATCCTTAACAATTTAAAGATGAATATAGACTATTAAATTTATAGTAATTATGTACACATATCATTATACATGTACATTATTTATTAATTAACTATTAATTATTTTAATTAATCAAAAAAAAATTTAGTTATAATACTATTAATTAAATTTATAATTTTATCATTATTTAGCTAATACATTATAAAATAAATATACACATATCATTATATATGTTTTAATTTAATCAATTAACTTTTAATTATTAATTATTTATTTATTCAATCCAATTAATTAAATAATTAAGGTAAATGTTTTGAAATTAATACATTGGCTTTCAAAACCAATATTGAAAAGTTTATAACATTTATAACATGTTATATTTTAAACTTAACCTTTAAATTTAAAATATGATTTCTTAATTTTCAAAACATATTTTGTAAAATTAGCCAAAGGCCCAAATCAATTAGGGCCTTTACATTGGAAATGACCTTTGGGCTTACTTCATCCTTCGGGTCAGACCATTGCCAAGTAGAGTAGAGTACTTGACTACCCAATCCTAACCTTCAACACTACCTTTCTAGACACCCTATTAAATGGGTAGATTTTAATCAGTTAGTCCTAACATTTCTAATTTAGACGCATAACCTATTGGGTTCTAGTAACATTGAAGGAATCTGGTCGGGTTGCAGCAGGTTAAGTGGGAAAATCTACCCAAAAAAATCCATTTCAGACTTTGTTCGGCCTATGAAGTCTAAATGGATTTTAAAACAAATCTAAAATATTTTCAATAAAATCTTTATTTTATTTTATTTGTTAATTTTTTTATGAGGTTCTAATTTATAAGTGTATCAAATACACTTGTTTGTGTAAAGTGCACGTGCATAAAAAGTGCACATGGTTGATGTAACCATATGCAGTTGCTGGGATTCACATCACAACGGACCTATTTGTCCCTTTACAAATGCCTTTATTGTCTAAGGTATTGACTTAAAATTATATATATCATAATAGATGTATAAATATACGTGAATACATATATTGAAATCAAGTTTGACCATTTTATAGGTCTTGAAATCTAAAATTCACAATAAGGAATTTAGTTTCAACTGGAAGATTTTAAGATTAAATTTTACAGTTTTACACAATAGTCAATTTTATGAATTTGAGTTAAAATAACATACACATATATGTTTCCGCATATAAATAATTGCAAGTAATTTTTTCAATTTAGAACAATTTATGTATGTAAGGACTATAATTTATTACATATATGCTTAAATTTAAAGCTAGCAATTTAAATCAAACTTTTAACTTAGAAAGAAAACAAAATATTTAGGATTTTACACAAAAGTCCACTCAAGAAATCTAGATTGAAATATTTTTATTCTTACATAAACAATATCCAAACATTATATTCAAAACATCAATCATATAATATAAGAAATCAATTTCCAAAACAAGTTTAAACAATAAACATACAAAGTTTATTTATGTTTGTGTGACGCCCCACCTCTATGCTCATAATAACAAAGAGTATTAAAAGAAATACTGTCTATTATTACGAAGAATAAGGCTGGATAGGAGCGACCATCCGTAGTTGGCCTTACACTAATATTGGTTATCTCGATAGGAGTGGTATATACTTTTTATTTTTCATCTATTATTTATTTACTCCCATCGACACACCCAATTATCAGTATAAAACAAACTACGATAGTTCATAATAGTTTAGGACATTAGATATAACAATAACACAGATAATATAAATGCGGAACACAGATTAACAAAAATCTCATATATATATATAACCGATGTCAGTTACAATATAGTTGACACGATACATATGATACAACTACAACTGTCGACTCTAGAAGTTATATATACAAGTACATTATCAACTAATATACATGAATACATATCGTTCTATACAATGACACGACTACTACAAAATAACAGAGACAACTTCAAAAGATGTGAAAAGTCTTCATATCCTGAACAGCAACTCAAAGAAGAAAATATACAACCTGAAATAACTCGGGTCTGACCCGAGTATTAAATTCAAAAGAAAATAATACACGGGTCAGTCTAATTCAAACTCAGTTATTAATGCACAAAAGCAATAATACTCAAATATTAAAAGACGACAGTCACAGAAATCTCGTATATCCGACTCCTCGATAAAGAATCGGATAACGACAGATATAACACTAAATGTAACAACCCAGTATTTTCAACCATTCGCATCCATTATAAGTGTATAGGTAGACACTCATGCCAGAGTTGAATTGCTCAAAATACCGCGTTGTAAATAAAATTTGGCAAAACTCAGAATATACAGTAAATAAATATAATCACAGATCACAGACACAGAGTAAAATAATGATAATGCAGCGGAAACAAAAGGATAGTAGTTCATGAAGCTACTATATATATAACAGAGTTAAACAGATACAACAGAGGTCTCGAATACAATAGATGTCTCAATATAATAATCAAATACCAGATCTGAATACATCACTGGATCGACGGAATAACTGAAAGCAGGATCGATAGATAGCTGGATCTCCAAGCGAAGCTCCAACTCCAAAGGTGAGTCTCCAATGCTGTATCACTCAGTCTGACCCGAGCGTAAAACAAAACACAAAACACTCGAGTCAGGATTAACATTCTTATATTAATAAATCCAACTCAAGTGAAATATCAACTGAAATACAAGTAACTTAAAGGATGTTTGGGATAACCATCCTCTAGGGTCCGTTAAACTATTTACTATGTAGTAATATACGCTATATACAGTAGTGTCTAAATAAGTAAAGTATAATCATATCGGAAAATAGCGTTAAGGGGATGGAGAACCTTAACGCGGTCGGATCTTAAAATCATAATCGTAGTAAAGCTCGATATGGTAGGTGACACGGCACAACTAGGCAATGCCAGGGTAGATATACCAATTACGCACACGGACTGATGGATACGCATAGCAGCCACTACCGTTCCACCTCGAACAACATTCCCAAATCGGAGGATGGCCATCTAGTCAAATCACAAGTAAGAGTATAATATCAAAGAAATGCGTCCGAGAAGAGGTGCTACCTCACTGGTCCGAGATCGCTCCTGTTTTAGCCACCTTATGCCAACTCACGGGAGTTGGGTCCACGTAACATACCTTAAGAATGTCACCACCATCCTACTTCATTCTGGAATCTCCACCGCGTACACGGTTGTCAAAGTGGTTTTCGATATCGACAGAGAGTATGTCCATATCCGATCCCGGTCTCTTTGCCAACCAATCGTTATTATAACACCGTGGTCATTTCACAATAGTTTATACTTCAAAACCAAAATATATCATTATCATTTCAAAACCCAATTTAATACGATATCATTTTATTTCAGATATATCCATTTTCAAAATCATATTACTTTCCAAAGTTATAATGCTTTCGAAATCATAACACTTTCCTTTTAAACAGTTTAGACATTAAAATTTCGTTATAAAATAAATTAGTCTCCTCAAATTTCACAAATCGACTCAAATAACTCGAATTTCAAAATTTTAATTTAATCAAATCTCACATTATCAGTTTCAACTCGATTCAGCTTCTAAATAAACCATTTCAAATTATCGATTTCAAATACATATCTGAACCATAAAATAAGCCATTTCAATTTTTTGTCAAAGCTTTAAATATTCGACATTTCAAAACTAAATTCGATAAATTTATATACATATCAGATCCACTTTATAATTATTTAGTTTTGAAATATTAACTTAACATTTCCAAGACATTTGAATACAATTTCAATTTACAATTTAAATAAACAAAAGATCTCATTTAAATATTTACGTTTGAAATATCCATTTAATTCACCTTTTCAAATTTCAAGTTGTAAATCACTTCTTTAAATTTCAAATTCAATACATTTCAAATCAAACTTATTTAAGTATAATTCTTAAATAAATACAATTTCAATCAAATTTCTAATCATTATAAATTCTATATTTGAAAATATAGATATTAAATAAATACTTAAACATATTATTTATCAACTTTACAACTTTAATAAATCCTTAAATCAATATTTATCAAAACCATATATTTCTTTTCAAAACCATAGAAATCATTTTCACAACGTTTATATATAGACCAACGGTGCCTGTATATAAAATTTTCTATCCTACGGTCAAGTGATACGGATATTTATCATTTCAATCCGCAATTTAAAATATATTCGGGTATATATCTTTTCAACCCGAAATCCCAAATTCAATTTAATGAAAATCGCTTGGGTTTATCATTTCAACCCATAACGATTTTCTCCTATTCTACAGATCGTTCGGGTATGTATCATTTCAACCCATAGTGATTCTATACTAACAGGGAACTTGCAGAGTGATAACAGATATGATAATAAAATAACAACAGTAACAGGCATATATCAACAATATACATAACAGATAATGGTGTCGGATGTCATAAGTGAACAGATACAGATAATGACATATATAACAATGTAAATAACTAACATCAGCATATTTCAATTGACATTTCAATTGAAATCAAACTTAATAAATATAAGAACATTAATCGTGAGTGATTGCTCACCTTCCGAGGCTAGAGAAATTGGACAATACGACAAGCTACAGATTGGATCACGGACTTGACAATCGACTAATTCAATTGACTGATCTCAAAGCAAAGCAAGGTTGGCACGAATTAATCCACAAAGCTGATAGATAAGAATCGATGAAGCAATTAGAATCAGTTTTGATGTAAACTGAAAATATGTACATTATTATTATTATTATTACTTTATTAAATTCAATATTTAGTTTAAAACATTTGTTAGAATTCAAAATCTGTAACAAATCAATGTATCTACATAACTTACAGACTTATACACATATTAGATAAATAATTTAAACAAATTTGAAATTGAAATATAGGTACCCTGATATACAAACAAATATACACTTACACAAAAGCAACACATATCCAAACTGCAATTTGAAGAGAAACAACTTTATACTATAAAAAACCTTTACTGTAAAGTAGACCTTGATAAGACCGGTCAGTACTTATATACTGCAATGCTACACTGTATATATATATTTTAAATTAAACCCATACCTTTAAAATCATTTTTATTAATATATATATATATAAAGCAAGCCAGTAAACAATCTTTCGAAATATATATATAATAGAACAATTGAAAATTTTGTACAACAGAACACAATATATGTAAATAAAATAACCTACTAATATATATAACCTCACGTACCCATACTAACACACACACACACATATATATATATATACTTTATATTGTACTAATTATATAAACTGGAAATATATATATATAACAAACAACAAGTTTGTACAGTCCCAAACATATAAACAGCTTTATAAAATAATATATATAAACATAACATCATAAACCAAAATCAGCAAAACCAAAACATATATACATACAACAATACAGTAAACTATTTATATAAATATACTTACATAACCGATTTAGGAGATGGGTGGAGTAGCTACTGGGTTGTCGGGCGAAAGAAGTGAAGGCACAGGTCATTGGGTGGCTGACACGCGGGTGGAAGAGGCTTGAGATCGATGGAAAGATGCGGCTTGGGGAGAGGCTCGAATGAGCTGCGTGAGGAGGGTTGAGGTGGGTTAGAGATGATGGCGTGGGGATTTGCGTGGTGGTGGACTGGGTAGGAGGCGGTGCTGGTGGGTGGTGAGGTGGCGAACTGGGGTTCGGTGGTGGTGTCTGGGCAGGGGTAGATCTCGGTGGATAGCATGGAGTAGGGGCTGACAAATGGGGTAGGTGGTCAGGCGAATGGGCTGTGGTGACGAGGCTGGTGACTGACAGGGGTAGGGCTCGGCCTTGGCATGAGTTGCCTGGTCTCGGTGATGGAGTGGGTAGATCTGGTGGTGGCAGGCGTAGGCATGGTGGCGTATAGGGTAAGGGTTGGTTGGGTGGAGGCGTGGGCTGGTAGAGGAAGGTGGGTGATCAGGTGATGAATGGGATACGTAGGGGCTGGTGAAGGCATGGGTAGGCAAATGATAAAGTGAATAAACAGGGGACAGGCAAACATTGAAATACAAAAATAAAAGAAAGGAAAGGGGATGCTGCTTTACCTCCCAGAGTTTGTAACGACCCGTATTTTTACGGATCGAAAAGTTCGTTCAAATCTGGAATTTTCAACATTTTAGGTCATTTCAAATTTTGGGGAGAATTTTGGTTAAGTCCTAAGTCGTAGCCGACTTAGGAGTTCTGGACGAGTTAGTGATGAGTCTGGGCGAGTTAAGGACTTAAAAGGGGTAAGTCGGCGACGACCTAAGGAAGAGTAGCAAGCGACCTAAGTATTCTGGAGTTAGGTCGTGGGGTAGAGTTAGGATGGCAACGACCTAAGGAAATGTTGTGAGCGACCTAAGTGTTTGGGTGAGTTAAGTGTTAGGTCGGCAGTTCGAGTTAGCGACCTAAGAGATAGGAGGTAGCGACCTAGTAGAGTTAACGACTTAGGGGATAAGCAGTTTGCGACCTATAGGAGTTAGCGACCTATGGAATTGACCGACCTAAGTGTTAGCGTAGTTAGGTCGTTAGTTCTGTGTTGAGTTAGGTCGTAGGCGACCTAAGATGGTTAGGTCGCGTGTGTGTTAGGTCGCGAGTTTGCTAAGTCGTAGGTCGCGTGAGTTGTTAGGTCGCTAGGATAGTTTAAGTATTAGGTCGCGTGGATCTAACTGTTAGGTCGTATGTTGTTTTAGGTCGACATGTGTTAGGTCGCATAGAAGCCTAAGTTGTTAGGTCGCAACCCAACTGAGTCGTAGGTAGTTAAGTCGTTAGGTTGTTAGGCGCTAAGTGGTTAAGTCGTAGGTCGACTTAATGGTTAGGTCGGTTGCGCAGAGGCTTAGGTCGGAGACGACTTAGGATATAGCCGAGTTACGACTTAGTGAAATTTCAGCTATAAATAGGAAGGGTTTTTCTCACTTTTTGGGATCCGGATTTCGAAGCGACGAAGTGCTGCCATTTTGAGAGTTCGACTTCTACACTTCTTCACTTCTTTTCTCCACTCTAATCTAGTGCTTCCATCCATCCAAGTTGAAGATCAAATTGAAGATCCAAGAGCTTAGATTTAAGATCTTCATCTTTTCAAGAGAGATTTCCTCGTTTGAAGCGGATTCGTGATAGATCAAGCTTCATCCTTTGCTGTCCAGATCTGAAGCGTGTTGATTTGGGTTTGTTTAGGTGATTTGGTGAGTGGTGATTATCTCTCACACGGATCCAAAGGAGTATATCGGATTGTTGGCTCGATTTGGTGTTAAAATAGTGATTTCCATGCATTTTCTTCATCCTAAGTGTAGATCCATATAGATCCATTGTTCATGATGATGCTACATCCATTTTATCATATGTTAACCTATGCAAGTTCATTCATCAAGTTTGTAGAGATATAATCCATGTTTTCATGCTTATTGGACTTTCAACTCTTTAATTACGAAAATGCCATTATTGTTATAATTGTCTACTTAGATCATATTTGAATGCTTGATTGCTTGGATTGATGTTTGATTTGATTGATTGTTATGAACTAGATGATTGATGATTAGATTTAGATCGAAGATGGTTCAAAAGCTAAGGGAAAGGCTCTTGGATTGGGAAAGCTGCTCGTGGCATATGTAGCGGAATGATGAAGCTCTTATGCATAGATTTGATGATGTGATGTTGAAATGAGGCTTTGCGAGGATGTGATGAAGTAAGGCAATCATGTGATGAAGACTTGGTCTAATCCCAACGGGATCATTCCAAGCATGTTGATAACTCGGTGATATGATTCGAGTTGAGGATAATGAATGGATATGAGAATAGTCGTCGAGGAGGATGACTAGGAGGCTTGGATAGCATCGTTGTTGAAGGTTCTAGCATTCTCTAAGCAAGAGTATGTTTGGGCAGATTCGATAGTCCCAACGGCCAACTGTTGATGGTCGAGTACTCTGGGCAGATTCGAAAGTCCTAGGCACGGGTTGCGACGACGTGCGGGAGTTATGTCTAGAACCGGGGTTTCCATTAGCCCTTGACGGACGGCTGAAAGAATGTGCCGGTCATTCAATTAACGGTGATATCGAAGCAATGATAACAGTGATAGCCAGAGTCATGGATGTTTGGTTGTATCGTCATTCGGACTCAAGAGCGGTATTTTCTGGGTGCTTATCTGATTTAGGCCTTGGTACTTGGAAAACATCGCCCTTGACTCGAGTGATAGTAGCTTTACTTTAAATTGTATGCTCTGCTATGTTTGCTTCTGCTTAGTGTGTGTCTGGGGGCTATCACTGTAGAATGAGGTTGGAGTGGGAGGGTTGTATTCCTATTCCTTTTCCTTTATGCTCTTTTGGTATGTTGTTAGTTAATTTACTGCTCACTAAGACTGTTGTCTGACTCAAGGCTTTATGTTTTAATTCTTATTGCCTTGGGCTGTTCGTCCATTTTTTTGGGACGGGCAGACTAGGTAACAGGTGACAGGTGCTGTTCTCTTCTCACGATGCTGATATCGAAGACGAGCTGGAGGGTTGCATATTATCTTCTTATTATATGTACTGGATATTCCGCTGTTTTGTATTCTCTTAGAGAAATGTAGTGAGGCTTGATGTATTGACTATTTGGATGCTTGTATTCAACTATTATGGAGTTTTATATGATGTCATTTTTTTCTGTAAAGCTTCGCTATACATATGTTCTATTGTATTTTGTCCATGCGCTGTGAGTAATACGATAGATTCTGTTGTTTTAATTTACCTTGACAATCGTCCATGGTCGCCTGGCACACTTTACAGCGCATTTTCTCTAGATTCGGTGCAGGGGTCATGGGCAGTCGTCACATTTGGTATCAGAGCATTGGTTAATCGATTTTACCCAACGCTCGCCGTCGTATCTACGTATGAGAGACGTAATTGTATTTTGATGGATGAATACTATATATAATATAGTAGCTTAGTAGGGTTTGAGTCCTTTATGCAGTTGTTTCTCTAGATGTTCTAATCATTCCTTTTTATAGATATTGAGAATGAGTCGAAGAGGGAGACCAGCTACTAGGGAAGGCCGTGCTACTGAAGAGACTGCTGATTATGCAGCCATGTTCGAAGCTATGATGACTTCGATCATGAGAAGGATACCAGTTCCGAGGGCAGCAGTAGATGTTGGAGTTCAAGTCCAAACTCCGAAACCAGTGGATTTTGCTAAGCTGTGCAAGGACTATACTGCTCTTGGGGGGAAGGTTTTCTTAGGAACAGAATCAACTATTGAGGTCCAGAGGTGGATAGATGCTTGTATAAGGATCTTTGGTGATTTGGGAATTGATGATGCAACTAAGAGGAAGTTGGCGTCAAGGCAGCTTCAAGGGAGAGCTTCTGATTGGTGGAACTCTATTACCATCGATACTCCGGAGGAAGAGATTACTTGGGAGCAATTCCAAGTTAGGTTTGAAGCTAAGTTCATTTCTACAGCTCAGAAGTCTGTTCTGTTCAAGAAGTTTGTGGAGCTCAAGCAAGGAGGGAGATCTGTTCTTGAGTATGTTTCTGAGTTTGAAGCGTTGTCCAAGTATGCCCGGTCGTATATTGAATCTGCTTATCAGAAGAATGAGAAGTTTGTGACAGGCTTGGACAGTTATCTTGGGAGACAGTTGGTGGATCATTTGGACGATTCATTTGAGAAGCTTGTGGAGAAAGCTCTTAGGCATGAGAGTCTGTTTCCTAAGGAAGGACCTGTTGTTGCTGTTACCAGGGGAGAGTCTAAACCACAGCAGGGTGGAAACCAAAAGAGGAAGCAGCAGCAGCAGAAGGGTAAGGATGGCCAGAAGAAGCCGAAAGGCGAGGTGACTTGCTATAATTGTCAGCAGAAGGGCCATTTCTCTAAGGATTGTAAGAATCCGAAGGTTCCAATGAAGTGTCACAACTGTGACAAGCCAGGGAACATCAGGAAGAATTGTCCAGAACCGAGGAAGGACAAGCAGATTGTGCAAGCTTATGCTTTGGGAGCTGTTCCATCGTCTTCGAAAGCTCCTACTGCTGAAGAGAAAGGAAAGAGTGTGGTTGTTCAAGGTACTCATTTCCTATGTGGTATTCCAGTTAGAGTTTTGTTTGATACTGGAGCATCGCATTCGTTTGTTTGTAATGAACTCGTAGGCCGGTTAGGTTTGGAACCGGATATTGTTGATAGGCCATTGGTTGTGACTAATCCAGTTGGGGGTTCGTCTTGTTTGTGTATGTTATGCCGTGGTCTGGTTGTGTCGAGTCATGGTTGCTCTTTTGTTTGTGATTGCTTTGTTCTGAACTTTGCGGGGTTCGGAATTATTCTGGGTATGGACTGGCTTAGGAAGTATGCGGCAAAGGTTGATTGCGAGAATTTGGAAGTGACAGTCGAGAATGTGGAGGGGCGAAAGGTTGTAATACGTTGTAAGCATGAAGAAGGCGTCTTCATGAGCTTCATGTATTCGCTAGTTGTTCCACGGGATGGACTGTCATCGGTGCCGATCGCTAATGGATTCGAGGATGTCTTTGACGAAGTCAAAGGGTTGCCGCCGCATAGAGAGATCGAGTTTCGTATAGATCTAGTTGAAGGAGCCAGACCTGTTGTGATGCCTCTTAGGCGGATGGCGCCTAGGGAACAGCAGGAGTTGAGGGTGCAAGTTGATGGTCTTTTGCAGAAAGGATTCATTCGGCGTAGTGTGTCCGAGTGGGGTGCACCAGTTGTGTTCGCAACCAAGGCAGATAGGTCGTTGAGATTGTGTGTGGATTATCGTGAGCTGAATAAGGTGACTAAGAAGAACAAGTATCCATTGCCGAGGATAGATGACTTGTTTGATCAGCTTCACGAAGCTAAGGTGTTTTCTCAGATGGATTTGGCAACGGGATTTCACCAATTGAGAGTAGCTAAGGATAGTGTGCCGAAGACTGCTTTTCGGACACCATCCGATTTTTTTGAGTGGCTGGTAATGCCGTTTGGATTGACTAACGCACCAGCATATTTTGTGGATCTTATGAATAGAGTGTTCAGAGATCAGTTGAACAAGTTTGTACTTGTGTTCGTGGATGATATTCTGATTTATTCCAGAATGGAAGAAGAGCACAAGACGCACTTGCGGATTGTTTTGGAAATCTTACGGAAGCATCAGCTGAAGGCTAAATTTTCGAAGTGTCACTTTTGGAAGAGTGAAGTGAGGTTCTTAGGCCATGTTATTTCTGGAAGTGGAATAGCGGTTGATCCCGCTAAGGTGGCAGCAATCCAGGATTGGGTTAGACCTAAGAATGCATCTGATGTGAGAAGTTTTCTTGGATTAGCAGGATATTATCGACGGCTTATCAAAGACTTCTCCAAAGTAGCTGCACCGTTAACAGGATTGACGAAAAAGAACCAAGTGTTCGGTTGGGATGATAAGTGTGAGCAAGCTTTCGGAATCCTGAAAGAGCGATTAACGAGTGCTCCTGTTTTGACTATTCCAAGTTGGAATGATGAGATGGTGGTTTACACCGACGCATGTGGTACTGGACTTGGAGCAGTGCTGATGCAGAGGGATAAAGTTGTTGCATATGCCAGTCGACAACTGAAGCCGCATGAAAGGAATTACCCAACTCATGATTTGGAGTTAGCGGCGATTGTATTTGCTCTGAAGATGTGGAGACATTATCTATTGGGAGTTCGATTCGAGTTGTTTACGGATCACAAGTCGTTGAAGTATCTTTTCTCCCAAAAGGATTTGAATCTTCGGCAGCAACGTTGGCTAGAGTTTTTAGCATCATATGATTTTGGTATAGCTTATACTCCGGGAAAAGGTAACGCAGTGGCAGATGCGTTAAGTCGAAGACATGCAGGATTGGGAGCCATGTTTTCAGAATGTAAGAGTCTCGAGTATTTAGCTGGATTTGACTTCAGGCCTAGATGCGAATTGAAACCTGAGATTTTGGCAAACTTATCGATAAGACCTTCTCTTGTGGAAAGGATTGGCAAGAGCCAAAAGCAAGACGATAAGCTTGTCAGGATTATCCGTGATTTGGAATCTGGATTGGATCCAGAAAAGGATAAAGGATTCGAGGTCGATCGAGGGGGTTGGCTTCGAAAGCAAGGACGACTAGTTGTTCCCGATATAGATGAATTGAGGAGTGAAGTTCTGAAGGAAAGTCATCACTCGAAGTTGACAATTCATCCAGGTGGAAATAAGATGTATCGGGATATGAAGAGAACCTACTACTGGGAAGGCATGAAGAAGGATGTTGGGAATTTTATTTCCAAGTGTATGAACTGCCAGTTGGTAAAGGCTGAACAGAAGAAGCCAGGTGGATTGCTTCAGCCGTTAGAAGTTCCTACGTGGAAGTGGGAACAAGTGTCGATGGATTTTATCGATGGATTGCCTAGAACCAGAACGGGAAATGAAGGGATTTGGGTCATTATGGATCGTCTGACTAAGAGCGCAAGATTCATTCCTGTTCGATCGACTAGAACTGCATCAAAGTTGGCTGAGTTGTATGTTAAGTGGATAGTTCGATTCCATGGCATTCCGAAGAGTATAGTGAGCGATCGAGACCCATTGTTCACTAGTGGATTTTGGAAGAGCTTCCAGGAAGTTTTGGGAACCGAGTTGTGTTTGAGTACAGCTTATCACCCTCAAACGGATGGTCAGACCGAGAGAGTCAACCGAGTTTTGGAAGATCTTCTTAGAGCATGTGTTTTGGACATCGGAGGATCATGGGAAGATCACCTTCATTTGGTGGAGTTTGCGTACAACAACAGTTACCAGTCTAGCATTGGTATGGCACCGTATGAGGCATTGTATGGAAGACCGTGTAACTCTCCGACATGTTGGTTAGAAACTGGAGAAAAGCCGTTACTTGGGCCAGAGATGATTCACCAGACTTCAGATTGTATAGAAATCATTCGGCAACGAATGAAGGCAGCCCAAGACCGTCAGAAAAGTTATGCCGATAAGCGTCGTAAGGATTTGGAATTCGACGTAGGAGATATGGTTTTTGTGAAGATTTCTCCACTGAAGAATGTTATTCGATTCGGGAAGAAAGGAAAATTGACTCCGAGATTTGTTGGACCATTCCCGATTATCGAGCGAATTGGAAAGCTCGCTTACAGATTGGAGTTACCAGAGAAGATGTCGAGTGTGCACAATGTTTTTCATGTATCATATCTACGGAAGTATGTGCACGACTCGAGTATGGTAGTTTCTGCTGATAGCTGTGAAGACTTAGAAGTTGATCCAGTCGATAGAAGACCTCGTAAGCCGCTTCGTGTTGTTGAAACTGACACGAAACAGCTTAGGAGGAAGGTAGTTAGGTTGCTCAAGATACAATGGAGTGATGATGATAACGACTGCACGTGGGAGCTGGAAGAGAGGATGAAGGCAGCTCATCCTGAACTCTTCAAGGTATGGCCCTAAAGTGTCGTGTCATCTCGCGATATTGTAACTTGTTCTAGATTTAGAATTCTGCATGCTAAGCTAGAATTGGATGCATGGTTTGTTGATTGCTATGGATGGTAGGCGTGTAGAATAGTTTTTGATTGCTTTGTTTGTTTGGAATTTCGGGGGCGAAATTCCTAAGGGGGAGAGAATGTAACGACCCGTATTTTTACGGATCGAAAAGTTCGTTCAAATCTGGAATTTTCAACATTTTAGGTCGTTTCAAATTTTGGGGAGAATTTTGGTTAAGTCCTAAGTCGTAGCCGACTTAGGAGTTCTGGATGAGTTAGTGATGAGTCTGGGCGAGTTAAGGACTTAAAAGGGGTAAGTCGGCGACGACCTAAGGAAGAGTAGCAAGCGACCTAAGTATTCTGGAGTTAGGTCGTGGGGTAGAGTTAGGACGGCAACGACCTAAGGAAATGTTGTGAGCGACCTAAGTGTTTGGGTGAGTTAAGTGTTAGGTCGGCAGTTCGAGTTAGCAACCTAAGAGATAGGAGGTAGCGACCTAGTAGAGTTAACGACTTAGGGGATAAGCAGTTTGCGACCTATAGGAGTTAGCGACCTATGGAATTGACCGACCTAAGTGTTAGCGTAGTTAGGTCGTTAGTACTGTGTTGAGTTAGGTCGTAGGCGACCTAAGATGGTTAGGTCGCGTGTGTGTTAGGTTGCGAGTTTGCTAAGTCGTAGGTCGCGTGAGTTGTTAGGTCGCTAGGATAGTTTAAGTGTTAGGTCGCGTGGATCTAACTGTTAGGTCGTATGTTGTTTTAGGTCGACATGTGCTAGGTCGCATAGAAGCCTAAGTTGTTAGGTCGCAACCCAACTGAGTCGTAGGTAGTTAAGTCGTTAGGTTGTTAGGCGCTAAGTGGTTAAGTCGTAGGTCGACTTAATGGTTAGGTCGGTTGCGCAGAGGCTTAGGTCGGAGACGACTTAGGAGATAGCCGAGTTACGACTTAGTGAAATTTCAGCTATAAATAGGAAGTGTTTTTCTCACTTTTTGGGATCCGGATTTCGAAGCGACGAAGTGCTGCCATTTTGAGAGTTCGACTTCTACACTTCTTCACTTCTTTTATCCACTCTAATCTAGTGCTTCCATCCATCCAAGTTGAAGATCAAATTGAAGATCCAAGAGCTTAGATTTAAGATCTTCATCTTTTCAAGAGAGATTTCCTCGTTTGAAGCGGATTTGTGATAGATCAAGCTTCATCCTTTGCTGTCCAGATCTGAAGCGTGTTGATTTGGGTTTGTTTAGGTGATTTGGTGAGTGGTGATTATCTCTCACACGGATCCAAAGGAGTATATCGGATTGTTGGCTCGATTTGGTGTTAAAATAGTGATTTCCATGCATTTTCTTCATCCTAAGTGTAGATCCATATAGATCCATTGTTCATGATGATGCTACATCCATTTTATCATATGTTAACCTATGCAAGTTCATTCATCAAGTTTGTAGAGATATAATCCATGTTTTCATGCTTATTGGACTTTCAACTCTTTAATTACGAAAATGCCATTATTGTTATAATTGTCTACTTAGATCATATTTGAATGCTTGATTGCTTGGATTGATGTTTGATTTGATTGATTGTTATGAACTAGATGATTGATGATTAGATTTAGATCGAAGATGGTTCAAAAGCTAAGGGAAAGGCTCTTGGATTGGGAAAGCTGCTCGTGGCATATGTAGCGGAATGATGAAGCTCTTATGCATAGATTTGATGATGTGATGTTGAAATGAGGCTTTGCGAGGATGTGATGAAGCAAGGCAATCATGTGATGAAGACTTGGTCTAATCCCGACGGGATCATTCCAAGCATGTTGATAACTCGGTGATATGATTCGAGTTGAGGATAATGAATGGATATGAGAATAGTCATCGAGGAGGATGACTAGGAGGCTTGGATAGCATCGTTGTTGAAGGTTCTAGCATTCTCTAAGCAAGAGTACGTTTGGGCAGATTCGATAGTCCCAACGGCCAACTGTTGATGGTCGAGTACTCTGGGCAGATTCGAAAGTCCTAGGCACGGGTTGCGACGACGTGCGGGAGTTACGTCTAGAACCGGGGTTTCCATTAGCCCTTGACGGACGGCTGAAAGAATGTGCCGGTCATTCAATTAACGGTGATATCGAAGCAATGATAACAGTGATAGCCAGAGTCATGGATGTTTGGTTGTATCGTCATTCGGACTCAAGAGCGGTATTTTCTGGGTGCTTATCTGATTTAGGCCTTGGTACTTGGAAAACATCGCCCTTGACTCGAGTGATAGTAGCTTTACTTTAAATTGTATGCTCTGCTATGTTTGCTTCTGCTTAGTGTGTGTCTGGGGGCTATCACTGTAGAATGAGGTTGGAGTGGGAGGGTTGTATTCCTATTCCTTTTCCTTTATGCTCTTTTGGTATGTTGTTAGTTAATTTACTGCTCACTAAGACTGTTGTCTGACTCAAGGCTTTATGTTTTAATTCTTATTGCCTTGGGCTGTTCGTCCATTTTTTGGGACGGGCAGACTAGGTAACAGGTGACAGGTGCTGTTCTCTTCTCACGATGCTGATATCGAAGACGAGCTGGAGGGTTGCATATTATCTTCTTATTATATGTACTGGATATTCCGCTGTTTTGTATTCTCTGAGAGATATGTAGTGAGGCTTGATGTATTGACTATTTGGATGCTTGTATTCAACTATTATGGAGTTTTATATGATGTCATTTTGTTCTTTAAAGCTTCGCTATACATATGTTCTATTGTATTTTGTCCATGCGCTGTGAGTAATACGATAGATTCTGTTGTTTTAATTTACCTTGACAATCGTCCATGGTCGCATGGCACACTTTACAGCGCATTTTCTCTAGATTCGGTGCAGGGGTCATGGGCGGTCGTCACAGAGTTGCTCACGAGAACTATGGTGGAGGCGAAAATGAAATTGCAGTATGGAAATTTGTGAATCGTGGAATAATATAACAGTTGTTCACCTGATTAGTGGAGAGAAGGCCAGATTTAATGCTTTGAATCGGTTAGAGAAAATTAAGGCTTTCAATTCTACTTAAAATTTTTTTGAATGGCAAGAATGAACGGAAGGCAAAGAGAATTAATTCTCACGTGACAAAGTAAGGCACGGTTTCAAATATCATAAAATGAACGGCAGATGACTTGTAAAGCCAACACATAAAAAAAAACAAATGGACAAAGGAAAAAGGCAAGAGAATTATAAAACGTAATGCCTAAAGTAACGAACCATTTAGGATTTGATTCAAAAAAACGTTTCTTTAAATAAATAACGTATTATTTAAACCGAAAATTTAAATAGCTATTACCAAAATTAATAAAATTTGATTGTTAAATATAACGTTAAGAACGGATGTAATTTTTACGGAAGAAAGAAAAAAAAATGTAAAGTTTAAATTTCCATTTCAACAAAGTTTTACACTTTTAAATTCAAAACAATATGTCAAAATGTTTATTTTAAATAAAAATTTCGTCAAAAATTTTGGGCTGTTACACTCTCCCCCACTCAAAACTTTTCGTCCTCGAAAAGGAACGAAAAAGGAAAGAAAGAAAGATAAGACAGAATAGCAAAAGTACCTGAAATAAACAGTTCCGGATTCGAAGCACGAATGCTCTCCTCCGTCTCCCAGGTGCAATCCCGTTCATCAGTGCTCCACTGCACTTTGACCAGGTTGATAGATTTTCTTCTTAGCTGCTTCGTACCTCGATTGACGATACGAAGTGGCTTCCTCTCAACAGTCAGATTTGGCTCAATATCCAAACTATCAAGAGCGGAAGGCTGAATAATAAGAGATGGATCATGTAGATAGCGACGCAGATGAGATACATGAAAGACATTGTATACCCCAGAAAATTTCTCGGGTAAATCCAGACGATAAGCAAGAGAGCCAATTCTTCCAAAATGCGGAAAGGACCTACAAATCTAGAAGAAAGCTTTCCTCTACGACCAAAACGAATAACACTTTGGAAATGTTATTCTTAAAAGTACAAAATACTTAGAAAATCATAACACCTCTTTTAAAATAATCTTCCTTTAAACCATTTTAATTCAAGGTCAAATAATATTCTTTTTAAAGTTGTAGCATTTCTAAGTTCGTTCAATTATAAAATTTCCAAAACATTGTATTTTCAAAATAGCAGCACTTATAAAATGCTAAGTAGATATATTAATATTTCAAATCAGTTTTATTCTAGAATATTCATTTGGATATCATTTAACTTATGACTTATTAAAACAAACTTTTATGAATGGAATATCCAAATTAAACTATACTTCATTTATTAATTCAAAAGTTCACTATTTTAGTTAACTCTTAATTTAACACTTAACCTAACACTTTATTTGAAATACCCATTTCACAAATAGATATTCCTTTAATAAGTTACACTTAAAATTCCATTTGAAAACCAAATCCTCAATTATCAAGTTTTAGTGATGTTAAAATACATTTTAACTATTTAAATCATAATTATTCATTTTTCAAAACATATCTATTTCATAAATAAAATATTTATATAGCAAATATAACAATCTAATTTCTTTACACATTTATTCATTTAGACATCAATTAAACTATGATTTCAAGTTAAATAAACTTTATTACAAAATGTCCAATTCAAATGTATTTTATTTTATCTATTCAAAGATACTTATTATACAACATATTCATTTCAGGAAATAACCTTTATTAAAATTCCTAGGTTAGATTTAAGGTTCCATATAAAATCAAATTTGATTATTAAGTTATTTAAATAAAATCTCTTTAAATTCCTTTTTCACTATTTACCTCTTGTTAATCTTTTATAACTAAAATTTAAGTGTATAATATGTATTATAACCACCCAAATTTTATTTATAAAAATCCTTTTTTTTGTATTGTATATTATCCAATTTCATATTCAACTTTTGTGTAATTTAGGTAAGTTATATTGGAATGAAATTGTGTGTTATACAAATAAAACTTTCCAACTCAATTATCTCAATTTTGAATCATTTATCCAAATTTTTGATTTTTTCCTTCTTATAATTGAAATTATTCTTCAAGATAAAATTTAAGAATTTGAATCTTCGAACATCTTCAAACCATTTGGAGATAAGTAATTATATATACCTAATATGTTAAATCAAATTTAAATCATATATCTATATATATATATTATAATCCAGTCATATTTTAGAAATCCAAATCAATTAGATTTTCCAAAACAAAGCTGTAGCAAGACTACAGAATGGTTTCTTCACTTCGAAACTCGAAAATGAATGTCGATGATGCTGCAGTCATCACCGAAATTATTTTCCAGCGACAAAGAGAAGAGCACTAAAATTTTTAAACTTTAAAATCCTTTAGAGACAAATTTTTATTCAAAATACTTTAAATAATATCCCTTTAAAAATTTTAAACACAAGGTTTGAAACCATCGGAAATTAAATTCTTTAACTTTCTTGTTTTAATTTCAGTTCCCAAATAAATTTATAAACAACTATTTATAAATTCATTTGTAGAACAACAAATGATAAATAAAGTATTATCACTTCAAATTATCAATTTAAATCAATTTATTAAGTTCCATAAATTATATATCAAAATTTATTTCATTAACCAATATTTTTTTTATAATATTGTGTCAGTTTGTTCTGTCAGAGTGTTTTAGAAATCCTATCGATAGCGTTGATCAGACGAATCGATCGGAAACCCAAATCAACATCAACAACTCAAACAACACCATATATAAAACAAAACATAGATTTACAAGTACAATTAAAATGTTAGGAAGATAGATTGGAACAGAAGACAAGATGATTAAATAACAGTGTAGGGAGATGGACAAACTTAAATAAATCGCGGACAACCTTAACCGGGTCAACCGTGACTTAAAGAATAAGATCAATGTGGATTTTTCTGGGATAAATCTACGTTCAATCTCAAGAGATAAAGTTTGGAATAACAAAAGATATTAGCCTCTAAACCAAGGATAGATATAAATCTCTGGTTAATCGATGCTGATTATAAAGGAATTTCACCCCTTTACAAGAAAATTAGAATATTGGAGAGACCGCCAATTTACTATAAAGATCATTCGAAGTGGAGTTATGTGATATTCCAAAATCAAAAGAAGATGAATAGTGAGGGACAAGAATGAATTTTGGAACCGCAGGGAACGTTCCGAAAATTCAAATGAAATTCGAATCAAGAGGAAACGATTCAAACTCGAACGAAAGTGATTCTGTAAATAAATCTACTCCATATGCTGAGTTTTGCCTCAAAGCCAAAGCTCTGATACCACATGTAACAACCCAGTATTTTCAACCATTCGCATCCATTATAAGTGTATAGGTAGACACTCATGCCAGAGTTGAATTGCTCAAAATACCGCATTGTAAATAAAATTTGGCAAAACTCAGAATATACAGTAAATAAATATAATCACAGATCACAGACACAGAGTAAAATAATGATAATGCAGCGGAAATAAAAGGATAGTAGTTCATGAAGCTACTATATATATAACAGAGTTAAACAGATACAACAGAGGTCTTGAATACAATAGATGTCTCAATATAATAATCAAATACCAGATCTGAATACATCACTGGATCGACGGAATAACTGACAGCAGGATCGATAGATAGCTGGATCTCCAAGCGAAGCTCCAACTCCAAAGGTGAGTCTCCAATGTTGTATCACTCAGTCTGACCCGAGCGTAAAGCAAAACACAAAACACTCGAGTCAGGATTAACATTCTTATATTAATAAATCCAACTCAAGTGAAATATCAACTGAAATACAAGTAACTTAAAGGATGTTTGGGATAACCATCCTCTAAGGGTCCGTTAAACTATTTACTATGTAGTAATATACGCTATATACAGTAGTGTCTAAATAAGTAAAGTATAATCATATCGGAAAATAGCGTTAAGGGGATGGAGAACCTTAACGCGGTCGGATCTTAAAATCATAATCGTAGTAAAGCTCGATATGGTAGGTGACACGGCACAACTAGGCAATGCCAGGGTAGATATACCAATTACGCACACGGACTGATGGATACGCATAGCAGCCACTACCGTTCCACCTCGAACAACATTCCCAAATCGAAGGATGGCCATCTAGTCAAATCACAAGTAAGAGTATAATATCGAAGAAATGCGTCCGAGAAGAGGTGCTACCTCACTGGTCCGAGATCGCTCCTGTTTTAGCCACCTTATGCCAACTCACGGGAGTTGGGTCCACGTAACATACCTTAAGAACGTCACCACCATCCTACTTCATTCTGGAATCTCCACCGCGTACACGGTTGTCAAAGTGGTTTTCGGTATCGACAGAGAGTATGTCCATATCCGATCCCGGTCTCTTTGCCAACCAATCGTTATTATAACACCGTGGTCATTTCACAATAGTTTATACTTCAAAACCAAAATATATCATTATCATTTCAAAACCCAATTTAATACGATATCATTTTATTTCAGATATATCCATTTTCAAAATCATATTACTTTCCAAAGTTATAATGCTTTCGAAATCATAACACTTTCCTTTTAAACAGTTTAGACATTAAAATTTCGTTATAAAATAAATTAGTCTCCTCAAATTTCACAAATCGACTCAAATAACTCGAATTTCAAAAATTTAATTTAATCAAATCTCACATTATCAGTTTCAACTCGATTCAGCTTCTAAATAAACCATTTCAAATTATCGATTTCAAATACATATCTGAACCATAAAATAAGCCATTTCAATTTTTTTTCAAAGCTTTAAATATTCGACATTTCAAAACTAAATTCGATAAATTTATATACATATCAGATCCACTTTATAATTATTTAGTTTTGAAATATTAACTTAACATTTCCAAGACATTTGAATACAATTTCAATTTACAATTTAAATAAACAAAAGATCTCATTTAAATATTTACGTTTGAAATATCCATTTAATTCACCTTTTCAAATTTCAAGTTGTAAATCACTTCTTTAAATTTCAAATTCAATACATTTCAAATCAAACTTATTTAAGTATAATTCTTAAATAAATACAATTTCAATCAAATTTCTAATCATTATAAATTCTATATTTGAAAATATAGATATTAAATAAATACTTAAACATATTATTTATCAACTTTACAACTTTAATAAATCCTTAAATCAATATTTATCAAAACCATATATTTCTTTTCAAAACCATAGAAATCATTTTCACAACGTTTATATATAGACCAACGGTGCCTGTATATAAAATTTTCTATCCTACGGTCAAGTGATACGGATATTTATCATTTCAATCCGCAATTTAAAATATATTCGGGTATATATCTTTTCAACCCGAAATTCCAAATTCAATTTAATGAAAATCGCTTGGGTTTATCATTTCAACCCATAACGATTTTCTCCTATTCTACAGATCGTTCGGGTATGTATCATTTCAACCCATAGTGATTCTATACTAACAGGGAACTTGCAGAGTGATAACAGATATGATAATAAAATAACAACAGTAACAGGCATATATCAACAATATACATAACAGATAATGGTGTCGGATGTCATAAGTGAACAGATACAGATAATGACATATATAACAATGTAAATAACTAACATCATCATATTTCAATTGACATTTCAATTGAAATCAAACTTAATAAATATAAGAACATTAATCGTGAGTGATTGCTCACCTTCCGAGGCTAGAGAAATTGGACAATACGACAAGCTACAGATTGGATCACGGACTTGACAATCGACTAATTCAATTGACTGATCTCAAAGCAAAGCAAGGTTGGCACGAATTAATCCACAAAGCTGATAGATAAGAATCGATGAAGCAATTAGAATTAGTTTTGATGTAAACTGAAAATATGTACATTATTATTATTATTATTACTTTATTAAATTCAATATTTAGTTTAAAACATTTGTTAGAATTCAAAATCTGTAACAAATCAATGTATCTACATAACTTACAGACTTATACACATATTAGATAAATAATTTAAACAAATTTGAAATTGAAATATAGGTACCCTGATATACAAACAAATATACACTTACACAAAAGCAACACATATCCAAACTGCAATTTGAAGAGAAACAACTTTATACTATAAAAAACCTTTACTGTAAAGTAGACCTTGATAAGACCGGTCAGTACTTATATACTGCAATGCTACACTGTATATATATATTTTAAATTAAACCCATACCTTTAAAATCATTTTTATTAATATATATATAAAAAAAAGCAAGCCAGTAAACAATCTTTCGAAATATATATATAATAGAACAATTGAAAATTTTGTACAACAGAACACAATATATGTAAATAAAATAACCTACTAATATATATAACCTCACGTACCCATACTAACACACACATATATATATACTTTATATTGTACTAATTATATAAACTGGAAATATATATATATAACAAACAACAAGTTTGTACAGTCCCAAACATATAAACAGCTTTATAAAATAATATATATAAACATAACATCATAAACCAAAATCAGCAAAACCAAAACATATATACATACAACAATACAGTAAACTATTTATATAAATATACTTACATAACCGATTTAGGAGATGGGTGGAGTAGCTACTGGGTTGTCGGGCGAAAGAAGTGAAGGCACAGGTCATTGGGTGGCTGACACGCGGGTGGAAGAGGCTTGAGATCGATGGAAAGATGCGGCTTGGGGAGTGTTGGGTGAATTCTTACCCAGAAGACCTCGAGACCAGGAAACTTGCTTCATTCGGCAGACCCATTCGGCAGGCACCATCCGAACCAACCTTCCCAACTCCCACCGAACCACCTCCTGCCGAACCATCTCCCACCGGACCAAGCCTTCCACCGGTCCAAGCTTCCTACCGGACCAAGCCCTTCCACCGGACCAAGCTTCCTACCGGACCATACTTACCACCGGACCGAGACGATACAGAACCAGATTTGCCAGGCCAGATTGTATCAGCCCGGGCCCATCAGCAGCTGTATACATCCAAGCCCCCTACCTCCAACCTCACTCTATAAATAGAGGGGCAGGGGTACAACAATGGGGGACAAGTTTGAGAGCTCAAGCACGGAGAGAACTTTCAAACAACTTTCTTTTACTTGTATCAAAGCTTTGTACTTGTAATCAAAAGAAGAGAAGAGAAATAACATATAAAGTGGACGTAGGCACATTCTGGCTGAACCACTATAAATCTGCGTGTCTTTTTACAGTTTAGCCCCTGCTTTTCATATATTTGCATAAATCACCCAAATCACCAAGAACAACATAAGATCTACTAAATCATACAACTTTGAGGTGTTTGTCCAGTTTTTGTGCAAACATTTTTGGTGCTTTCACTGAGAAGTAGAAGCTCGAAGCTTCAGCTTCATCTACTTAACGAGTTTTCCTAACAGCATCGTCCGCCACTTGGAAAACATGCCTCCCAAACAGAGAAAAGATGTTAACAAAGGAAAAAACATCGCATCCAGCAGTCTTCCTGATCCAGCTGTCGCGAATCAAGTAAATCGTCCTCCTCCAGCAACGGTAACAAATGAAGGACAGGCTAACCCAACCACTCCTGCCACAGAACAGCCTGCAGCAATTACTAGGGCAGATTTGGACAGAGTTGTTGTTGAAGTAACTAACCGCTTCACGTCCCAGCAGGAAGCCTTGGTGGACCATCTCATGTCACGCTTGAGGGACGCTGAAGAATCCAACCGCAACACTGAATCATGGGGCGAGTCCCAGTCTGGAGGATCTCAGAGACAGCAAAGATCTTCCCTCTTCGAAGGAGCTAACGGCAGAAGTAGCCGTGGTAGGAGCCGAGACCGAGCACAGCCCGAAGTTAGGCCTGAGGAAACGTTTGGTACCGAACCCAACAGGGAAGGTACCGGGCGAAGGTCAACTGTAGCTGAGCCTGTCATGCTGCCTAACCACAGAAACACCAGTGAACGGGGCCGAGCTAGAGTTCAGCCCGAAGTTGGACCCGAGGAAGTGCTTAGATCAGAACCCGACAGGGGGAGATCAAGGCAAGGGCCAACTGTAGCTGACCCAAGCGTGCTCCCAGAAGATCAAAGGCAGCCCCTGGAAAATATAAGGAATGATAGACGATACCATCCCTACAGGTCGTCTGGACGGAATCAATCCCACAGAACAGAACCAAACTCATTTCTATCTACTCCAAGTTCTGATGAAAGGATGGCACGCTTATTCAGAGAGTGTGTCCAACGGGAGCAAAGAGATCGAGGGATAGGCGCTAGGGTAACCAGTCCTTTCGCCCGCAATATCAAAATTGCTATCACCCCCCAAGAATGGAAAATGCCAACAATGGAACCTTACAAAGGAACCTCCGATCCCGTTGTACACTTACAGAGGTACACACAGCATATGCTCATGAGTGGAGCAACAGAGGGAGTACTGTGCAAATGCTTTCCGCTCTTCTTAGCAGATCTTGCTACCTCCTGGTTCTGTCATCTACCCCAAGGATCCATCAGCTCATGGGAAATGTTGAAAGAAAAATTTATCAGTCAGTTCCGCATTCATGTGGAGCAACCTAAGGACGCTTATTCCTTATCCAGCGTCAAACAGAAACCTGGAGAAAAGCTGCAGCAATACCTAACCAGATTCAACGCCGCAGCAGCCGCAGTTCAAGATGCCGATGAAAAGCTTATCCTAATGGCCCTCTGCAGTGGGGTACATCCGGACACTAAATTTGCTAGAAGATTGACAAAAGAAAAACCAGCTACTTTACCCGATTTCTTCCATGAAGCCGGGAAATACATGAGGCTTGAGGATGCTGCCATTGAGGGGCAGTCAGGACAGCAAAGTAGGACGACCCATGGCAACGCCCCTGCTGTGGCAAGGGACGTTCGAAGAAATGATTCCAGAGACAATGCTGGGGGCAAGAAGGTAGAAAAGCGCCTATATCGGCCAGGACCAAGATTCGACACTTACACCCCTTTGAACGAGACCGTCGAAAATATCTTCCTTGCCACCCAAGGTGAAGTTAGATACAAACGCCCACCATACAAGAAAGAATCAGATAACGCACAGAAATCTGGAAAATTCTGCCGCTTCCACGAATCTCACGGACATGATACCAACGAATGCCATCATCTCCGAGATCTGATTGAGGAACACATCAGAAGGAAGAAACTGGAACGTTATGTAAAAAGTCAAGACAGGACTCCAGCTCCTGCCAATGAAAACCCAAGGCTACCCTCACCAGGGACCAACAGAGGAAACCGCAACGCTAGCAGCTCTAGTCAAGAGAAGATAGTGGTCCATACCATCTCAGGAGGTCCGCACATCGCAGACAGAAGTTGGAGAGAGATGGAAAGATATGGGAAGTCGCTTAGAGACAATAGAGACTGTGTCAATACGGTTATAGAAGAGCGCCACCCAAAGCGGAAAGAAAGTGATGACATCACATTCAGTAAACGCGACCTAGAAGGAAGACAGTACCCTCACATGGATCCCATGGTTATCTCTGCTCGACTCGGTCCCGCCGAAGTTTACCGAATCCTAGTAGACACTGGAAGCTCTGTAAATATCCTGTTCAAACACGCATTCGACAAAATGAAGCTATCAATGAAGGATGTATCTCCCTGCGATAAACCACTACACGGTTTCACTGGAGATGCGAAGATGCCCATCGGGCAGCTGGACCTCTTTGTTGAAATTGGAAGCCATCCCCGCTCCGTTGTAAGGAAACAGACGTTTGTGCTGATAGAAAACCATTCGGCCTACAACGCCTTCCTAGGAAGACCAGCCTTATCTGACTTCCAGATTGTCCTAGCCCCGTGGTGCCTGAAAATGAAATTTCCAACAGACAATGGGGTAGGGGAAGTGGAAGGAGACCAGGATATTGCACGAGACTGCTATGTAACCGAACTTCGCAACAACCACAGGAAAGATAAAGGGAAAGGTGTAGAGATTGCCCTCTGCACAAAAAGCCTTGAAGCATAGCAACTAAAGAAAGCCCCTCCTCTTCGATACACCAGCGAATCTTTCAATGAATTAGACCCTAGGGACAAAGAGGAGGAGGCCACCGCCGAGCCTGTAGAGGCTATGGAGTTTATATCTGTAGACAAGCATGACTCAAGTAGGCTACTGAAAATTGGGTCCCAGCTGAAAGCTAAATTGAAGGAACAACTCATTGATTTCCTCCGCCACAACCTGGATGTATTCGCTTGGTCACACGCTGACATGACCGGAATCTCCCCCGACATAGCATGCCACGTATTAAACATTGATCCTACCAAGGCACCTGTAAAGCAAAAAAAGAGAAGTATGGGGGCAGAGCGATCAGCAGCCCTCGATGAAGAAGTAAAGAATCTACTCGCCAATGACTTCATACGAGAAGCTGTTTACCCAGAATGGATCGCCAACCCGGTACTAGTAAAGAAGGCTAATGGGAAGTGGCGGACCTGCATTGACTTCTCCAACCTAAACGACGCCTGCCCAAAGGATTGCTTCCCGCTTCCCAGAATCGACCAACTTGTAGACAGCACAGCCGGGCACGAACTCCTATCTTTTATGGATGCATACTCAGGATATAACCAAATTCCTATGCATGCTCCCGACCAAGACCACACTAGTTTCATCACCGACCGGGGTTTATACTGCTACAAAGTGATGCCCTTCGGACTTAAAAATGCAGGAGCCACCTACCAGCGCCTCATCAACAAGATGTTTGCAGGGCTAATAGGACAAACTATGGAAGTATATGTGGACGACATGCTGGTGAAATCACGAAAAGCCGAAGATCACGTAAGCCACCTAGGCGGAATGTTCCAGGTACTTCGACAGTATGGAATGAAGTTGAATCCACTAAAGTGCTCCTTCGGAGTGTCATCGGGAAAATTCTTAGGGTTCATCGTCCATGCCCGAGGGATTGAAGCAAACCCTGAACAAGTCCGAGCATTAAGGGACATCAAGATACCTTCCACCCGAAAGGAGATGCAAAGCCTAAATGGAAAAGTGGCCGCCCTAAGCCGATCCATCTCCAAAGCAACGGACAAGTGCGTCCCCTTTTTCGAAGCTCTAAAGAAAGATAAAGGAAAGTTCGAATGGACGGACGAATGCTTAACCGCTTTCCTTAACCTAATCGAACACCTCCAGAAACCACCGGTACTCTCGACCCCAAGCGAAGGCGAAGAATTATACCTATACCTTGCTGTGTCATCTCACGCTTTAAGCGCTTCCTTGGTAAGGGAAGACAACCGCACGCAACGACCAGTTTACTTCGTCAGTAAAAGGTTTACTGGGGCAGAAGTCAGATATCCTAAACTTAAAAAGTTAGCATACTGTTTACTAATCACTTCACGAAAACTACGTCACTACTTCCAATCCCATTCCATCAAAGTTCTGACCGATCAACCACTGAGGCAGGTACTCCATCGTCCCAACACTTCCGGGCGACTACTTAAATGGTGTATTGAGCTGAGTCAATATGATATCACCTATCACCCTCGCACCGCCATCAAGGGACAAGCCATGGCTGATTTCATTGCAGAATTCACTACCAACGAGGATAAGGAGCAACTGGAAATAACGGAAGATATCAAGTGGAATCTCTTTGTGGACGGTGCATCTAACGAACAAGGCTCGGGGGAAGGTGTGGTAATAATCACTCCCAGGGGAAATAAACTGCACTATGCTATAAGGTTGGAGTTCGCTGCCACCAACAACGATGCAGAATATGAAGCAGTGATAGCTGGACTAGAAATTGCCATAGAAATCGGAGCCAATTCTTTGTGTCTTCACAGCGATTCTCAACTTATTGTTAATCAAATACTAGGAGAATTCCAAGCTCGAGAGGAACGACTCATAGCATATCTAAAGAAGACCAAGTTGCTTCTCAGCCGATTGGATCAGTACTTAGTCAAACACATCCCTCGGGAAGAGAACCAAGAGGCCGACGAATTGGCAAAGCAAGCGAGTATGAGAGACATCGCCATCTTCGGGGCAGTAACCATCTCAAAGCAAACGGTCCCAAGTTTTGAGCAAGTGAATCTGATAGCCGCAGCCGAAGAAGCAACTTGGATGACTCCCATCCGAGACTACCTACAAAGTGGCACACTACCCAACGGGCGTAATGAAGTCAAGAAAATCTTGAGGAAAGCGTCCCGCTATACAATACAAGAAGACATCCTCTATCGGCGCGGTTTCTCTAACCCATTATTAAGGTGTGTCGCCAGAAGGGAAGCCAAGGAAATCTTATCCAACATCCATCAGGGGAGCTGTGGAGATCACACCGGGGGGCAAACATTAGCAAAAAAGATACTCCGATACGGATATTTCTGGCCCACCTTAAGCAAGGACGCCTTAGATTTCGTCAAGAAGTGTGACAGATGCCAAAACTTTGCTAAGATCCCTCGGCTACCAACAACCGAGATTACTCAGATGACCAGCCCTTGGCCCTTCGCGATATGGGGAATTGACTTAATCGGCGAGCTACCAATGGGCCGAGGCGGGGCCAAATATGCTATAGTGGCAGTTGATTATTTCACCAAATGGGTGGAAGCGGAACCTCTAAATAAAGTATCTTCAGCAAAAGTTATTAACTTCTTGATCAAAAATGTTCTATGCAGGTACGGAGTCCCACTCAAAATCATATCAGACAATGGACTTCAATTTGACAGCGAGGAATTCGCCAACTGGTGCCAAGAACACAGAATTCATAAAAGCTTCTCATCCGTAGCATATCCCCAGGCAAACGGACAAGTCGAAGCAGTCAACAAAATTCTGAAAACTCTAATCAAAAAGAAGCTCGAAAAGTCAAAGGGCGCTTGGGTGGATGAACTTCCTACGGCACTATGGGCCTATCGCACATCTTTCAGAACATCGACAGGGCACACTCCTTTCTCTTTGGCATACGGATCGGAGGCTATGCTCCCAGTTGAAACTATTGTGCCTTCCCATCGTCGGATCCACTATAACCCAGAAGAGAACGAAGAACTCCTTCACATGTCTTTGGATCTAATCGAGGAGAGAAGAAACGATGCAATCCTCAAAACAGCAGCCCACAAGCAAAAAGTGGCAGCACAATACAACTCCAAAGTCAAGCATCGTACCTTGCAGGAAGGGGATCTTGTCCTCAAGCGAATCTTCCCTCGCCCCGGAGCACTAGACCCAATCTGGGATGGACCATATGTAATTCATAAAGATCTCCACAACGGAGCCTATATTTTGTCAACAGTGGACGGAGAGGTGTTCCAGAGGGCATGGAACATCCAACACCTCCGTCGATACTTTTCTTAACTTGTATTGCCCATATGAGGTGAATTAACAAAGAGAATCAGTGGACGTAGGCATTTTCGTGCCGAACCACTTTAAAAAACCTTGTCTCTTTTTTAACTTGTTCCTTTGTATCTTGGCTGCTTGTTAACTTTATCCTTTTCTGTTGAACAAAATCCTGAGTATATAGCATTTCTATTCAAAGAACTCCACAATGCAACTTCACGTGGACAAGACCCAACAGGTACTATGCGAATCTATGCCCTCGCCAATGAGACACTTTCGCTCCAGCATCCCTCTACTGCGGGTTAACTCATTGCTCGCGACGGCCCTTAAAGCCAACTGTAATGAGCCGATTATAAGCCACCGAGAAGGCCGACTATAGCCGAGGCAGCTCATTACGGCGTTAGGCTCGCCGGCAACTGTGAACCGACTATAAGCCCCAACATAAGGTGTGGCCAGCCAGGGGCAGTTCACAGTTGACGATCGGCACCCACGCTAGCCGGCCACAGTAAATCGAATAATACCCACGATTACAGGCCATAATGGCCCGGGTAGTTACTGTGCGCGATCTCGGCTCCGATGTGTCTTAAGTGCGGCTGTGGTAAAAAAGAATTAACTCCCCGCGGAGGCGTAAGATGGGTGACAAATGTCTCCAAGACCCACAGCTAGGGAAAGTGACTACAAAACCCGTTTGCCACGAACTTAAGCACATCGAAGGCCTTCCGTGATTGGAAGTTTTACTATTTCACGTATTTCAATTTTACTTAAAAAGTTTTTTTTCCTATCCCCTATAACAATCCCTAAAGTACATGATACAGAGTAGGAGATACTCGCCAATGGGTGTAGGGACTCACAGTGGCAGGACATTCGACTACATTCCATGCTCGGTCCTACAAGATATTCAAGACTGCCATCTACGATTAAAACATGAAAGGCAGTATTTTCTTCTTTTATGTACAAATACATGACTATAATTTGTTCACACCACACGCTAATATTGCAAGTCATAAAATTATGGTGTAGAACCAGAGTCTAACATCAAACACAATTTAATTACAAGAATATACATAGCTACATTTCTCATACGATATGTCGAAATAGCAACAAATATTCAAGAAACGACAAAATTAGCTTAAGTTAAAAAATTACACGTCAAGAATAATGTTGATTATTACAAGTAGCAAGAATTACAACTTAGAAGTTACTCTACTGCCTTAAGACTAACAGATACAACCATGCCAAGCCTACAAAAAGAATTTTCCAGGTCTAATCAGGGAGCCGGTTGCGTCGAAGTCTTGTCCTTGCTCTGTTGCCCGCCTGTCCGGTCATAAAAAGGATTCATTAGTAATAAGCAACCAAGTTAATCGGGAAGCTGAAAAGGAAAACTTACCAGCATAAGCTTACTGGCCACTCTGGTCGTCATCATCCACTTGCACCCCTGCCTCCTCAACAGCGAGCAACCGCATACCCTCCTTCACTGCCGCCTTCTCCCCCTTGGCAAACTGGGCAGTGACCGCATCCATGCTGAAGGCCACGCCACCATCTTTATCCGCGTCGGCCTTGGCCTCTTCCAAAGCCCGAAGATAGATCTTAGCCATGACCCTGGGATAATCATCCATCCAAGAGAGATTGCCCTGCTTCCAAGTTCGGAAATACATGTCCTGGAGCATGTCATCCATCATTCCCACATTCTCCTCAAACTCCCTCATCCGGGCCTCGGAAGCCGACAACCTTTCGACGGCAGCATCTCTCTCCAATCTGTATCTCGAGCAATCAGCCTGAAGGGACCTCCGCATCATCTCCATCTCTTCCCTCAACTTGGCTTGAGCAAGCTCTGCAGCATCAAGTTTCCCGGACAATTCCTCCACCTGATCGAGATCCGCTTTCCGAACCTCATCCACCGTGGCAATAGCCATGTCAATCCGCTCTTTGCAAGTAGCTTCCATTTTCCGCAACTCGGCCCGGCTGGCCTCTTCCATGGTTTTCCTTAGTCGCCCAGTAGCAGCCTCATGCTGAGAAATCTGAATAGCCTGATCCGCAAGCTGTTTGGCCTGATCCGAAACCACCAATCGAAGTCGGATATTGGCGCTCCCAATCTCCTCTCCGGCCTTAACCAGCCGAGCATGATGCCCCATCAGCTTCTTGGTCTCCTCCGCCACCCGATCAATATTAGCCTTGGCCTCGTCTCCCATAGTGACTATATGAGAAGTGAGTAGATCGAGATCTAAGGACTTGGCTTCATCAAGTACTCGTACCATGGGGTTACGGGGGAGAAGGTGTTCACCAGTAACTTCGTCAAAAGTAATATCATGAGAGCTTGGATCCAGATCAGGATGACCCGCAAAGGGATTACGAGCCAATATGAAGAGGCTGATATGAATAACAGAAGTGTTTTTGGACGGGTGCGGAGAAGGTGCAAACTCGCTACCCTCCTCAGTCATATCATGAAGAGGCTGAGCCGGAGGCTGAGGACCGGGCGAAGTTTCGGATAAAGGATGACTCCTCTTCCTCTGCTGAATACCCTCTTCGATGACCCCAAGAAGAGGACGGTAGCCGACTACATCCCCGGAGCGTTGGGTTGAGGGCTTCGGCTTAGCAGAAGTTTTGGAAAGTTTATATTGCTCAAGCCTGTGTCGAAGGTCTGAAGCTTTGGACGTCTTGCCTGCTCCTGATATAAAGAACAAGTGTCACAAACTTACATCACTATACGATTCGAGAAACGCGGTAAATTACAAGTTAAAAAAGGAAAAGAAACACAGCTGTGGTTGTACAAACCCTGGGGAGGAGTGGGATACTGCAATAAGTCCTGGATTTCATTCCAGGACGGGAGCGGGTCATAAAATATTCCTAAGTCCCTATCATTAATGAAGCATGCAGGAGTCAAGAATTCACCTTGAGTCGTCGGAGCCACCTTGGCTGGAATGGTCGGAGAAGACTCACTTGCACCAGTCCCGGTTTTGTCCGCCTTCCCGGTCTTCTCTACCAAAGCCAGATCCTCATCCAACCCCTCAAAAGCCTGGTGGAACGCATCATCCGTCCACTCCTGAATCTCGCCCGCTTGCCCAGGAAGTAGGGCCCCGATGCCATCGCCACCTTTGTCACCATCCCGACCATCTCCACCCTCGCCTCTTTCCTCCTCTATGTCTTCCTCCTCCCGGGTAAGTGAACAATTGCTGGGGGAGGGACCGTCCGATTTCTTGAGTTTCTTACCTCCGATAGCTGGAGGTTTTGTGAAAGGTTTCCTCTTGCTACTCTCTGCCGTAACACCTTCCTTGGTCTGAGCAGCCGCCCTCTCCTCCGCCGTTTCCCTCAGCTTAACTACAGACTGCTGCGGAAGGATTAAGTTATATTCCAGAAGAATTGCATTTCTAATCAAGAAGGCAGATGATCTATATTTCCCAAGAATGGCTTCTATCTCAGCCGCCGTCTGAACCAGGCGGTCAGTCTCCACAACCGGAAAGCCACCTGTCGCTAGCAAAAATGAGAAAGTATGAGAAGAAGCATCGCAATCGGAATAGAAATTATAAGTAAAAGCATCAACTTACATCCAGAGGTAAAGCGCCGGATTGAAACGGAGTCATCCCTAACAAAGAACCACTCTTTCTTGAACATGCTGAATTTAGAGTACAGGTCCAAGACCGGGTTGAAGGTCACAGCTGACTCCAAGCTAATGTATGGGGATCCTTTCTTGTAGCCTCTCAAATTATATAAGTACCGGATCTCCCGGTTGGAAGGAGGGCGCCCGTACTTCCTCTGAAAGATGACGAAAAGGCTCACCAGTATGGCATAAGAGTTGGGCTGAAGCTGGAATGGGGCCACCTTTAGATACGTGAGGAAGCTGACTACCCAAGCATTGAGAGGCGGGATAGCACCACACATACAATGGTACCTACTATAAGCAAAGTACCCTTCGGGAGGATTGTATGGCATGACTCCTGGGCCCGGCAACAGCATGAGGGCTCTATCGATCCCAAAGGAACGAGATATAACATCGAGCCGCTCCGCTTTGAGAGAGCTAGGAAAGCAGTCAGGCGGGGAATCCAGCAGCTCCTGGGGACCATGTCCATCCACTAATGACCTTGGGGCGGGCCCATGACGCTCCGATCCTGATTGAGCTGGAGGCACGGCCGAGGACTCTCCTTCGCCCCCGGACTTCCTTTTGTCTGATCGGGTTTCCGCTTTACGGGACATTATCTACAACACCGGAAAAGCATAGTGTTAGAACAAAGGATGTAAACAAGTAAGCATATAATATGGAATTTCAATTAAAAAGTTCGAAGTATGAAACACATGTTCACTCGGTACAATAGTTCATTCGGCGAACAGATGCAGCACTTCAATGGTTCATTCGGTAGTATAATATAAGTTTTCATTCGGTGCCCAAAGAACCAAGTTCATTCGGTAAATAAGAACCAAAACTCGTTCGGCACTAAGCCCTATTCTCATTCGGTAGTGCGATACAGGAAGCATTCGGCTTTAGAAACCTATCATGTTCATTCGGCGAAAGGACGTATACCTGGTTCGGTACGAGCTTGATTCGGCAAAGAGTTGATTCGGCTAAACTCGTCTCTCTGGTTCTGTTGTTCGGTAAGGAAAAGCAAAGGGGGTATAGCCCCTATATATAGACAAGCGAAAGGCAACCGGATCAACCGGTTCGGCATTCCTCGCCGAACGAACCTATCTCAACTACAGGAAACGCCCAAGCTAAAACAAAGCGCGACACATGCAAACACGTGCCCCGCTTTGGGGGGCAAATGTTGGGTGAATTCTTACCCAGAAGACCTCGAGACCAGGAAACTTGCTTCATTCAGTAGACCCATTCGGCAGGCACCATCCGAACCAACCTTCCCAACTCCCACCGAACCACCTCCTGCCGAACCATCTCCCACCGGACCAAGCCTTCCACCGGACCAAGTCTTCCACCGGACCAAGCTTCCTACCGGACCAAGCCCTTCCACCGGACCAAGCTTCCTACCGGACCATACTTACCACCGGACCGAGACGATACAGAACCAGATTTGCCAGGCCAGATTGTATCAGCCCGGGCCCATCAGCAGCTGTATACATCCAAGCCCCCTACCTCCAACCTCACTCTATAAATAGAGGGGCAGGGGTACAACAATGGGGGACAAGTTTGAGAGCTCAAGCACGGAGAGAACTTTCAAACAACTTTCTTTTACTTGTATCAAAGCTTTGTACTTGTAATCAAAAGAAGAGAAGAGAAATAACATATAAAGTGGACGTAGGCACATTCTGGCTGAACCACTATAAATCTGCGTGTCTTTTTACAGTTTAGCCCCTGCTTTTCATATATTTGCATAAATCACCCAAATCACCAAGAACAACATAAGATCTACTAAATCATACAACTTTGAGGTGTTTGTCCAGTTTTTGTGCAAACAGGGAGAGGCTCGAATGAGCTGCGTGAGGAGGGTTGAGGTGGGTTAGAGATGATGGCGTGGGGATTTGCGTGGTGGTGGACTGGGTAGGAGGCGGTGCTGGTGGGTGGTGAGGTAGCGAACTGGGGTTCGGTGGTGGTGTCTGGGCAGGGGTAGATCTCGGTGGATAGCATGGAGTAGGGGCTGACGAATGGGGTAGGTGGTCAGGCGAATGGGCTGTGGTGACGAGGCTGGTGACTGACAGGGGTAGGGCTCGGCCTTGGCATGAGTTGCCTAGTCTCGGTGATGGAGTGGGTAGATCTGGTGGTGGCAGGCGTAGGCGTGGTGGCGTATAGGGTAAGGGTTGGTTGGGTGGAGGCGTGGGCTGGTAGAGGAAGGTGGGTGATCAGGTGATGAATGGGATACGTAGGGGCTGGTGAAGGCATGGGTAGGCAAATGATAAAGTGAATAAACAGGGGACAGGCAAACATTGAAATACAAAAATAAAAGAAAGGAAAGGGGATGCTGCTTTACCTCCCAGAGTTGCTCACGAGAACTATGGTGGAGGCGAAAATGAAATTGCAGTATGGAAATTTGTGAATCGTGGAATAATATAACAGTTGTTCACATGATTAGTGGAGAGAAGGCCAGATTTAATGCTTTGAATCGGTTAGAGAAAATTAAGGCTTTCAATTCTACTTAAAAAAATTTTGAATGGCAAGAATGAACGGAAGGCAAAGAGAATTAATTCTCACGTGACAAAGTAAGGCACGGTTTCAAATATCATAAAATGAACGGCAGATGACTTGTAAAGCCAACGCATAAAAAAACAAATGGACAAAGGAAAAAGGCAAGAGAAATTATAAAACGTAATGCCTAAAGTAACGAACCATTTAGGATTTGATTCAAAAAAACGTTTCTTTAAATAAATAACGTATTATTTAAACCGAAAATTTAAATAGCTATTACCAAAATTAATAAAATTTGATTGTTAAATATAACGTTAAGAACGGATGTAATTTTTACGGAAGAAAAAAAAAATGTAAAGTTTAAATTTCTGTTTCAACAAAGTTTTACACTTTTAAATTCAAAACAATATGTCAAAATGTTTATTTTAAATAAAAATTTCGTCAAAAATTTTGGGCTGTTACACTAAACAGTGTTAAACAACAAATCAGCAATCCAAAGCAATTTAAACAATTGAAATGTCAGTTTAAAAACATCAATGCTGATTGGCTGCAGTACACGCTAACGTGTACTGCCTCGCCAATACAGTCTATGAAATACTCAGAAGATCAATGAATCCAAAAGTCAACGGATCCAACTCAAATCAAAATGAACCATTTCAAAATACAAGTTCAAAGTATTGAATTGAACCAACGAAATAATTTAACGATCGAAATATCAACTAAATCTGTCAATCCTGCTAGGGCTGCAGTACACGCACGCGTGTACTGCCTCGCCACTACAAAACAACTCAAAACAATACTAAACAAGATCAGAGGCAACAAGTGAAACAAGTTCAACATGTCGCAAACCAAGGCACAGGGAAATAGCAAACTGAAGGCGAGAGCACCAAAGATATGGCACTACAACACTCAACAGAAAAGACGTAGATCAGCCTCATTAGAACATAAGGTCACCAGTGAAGCAAAATAACAAAATGCAAATGATACAAGACATCAATGCAATGTATCAGATTCGAGAAAAAGGCAGTGCGGCTGCGTAAAACTTCAACTAAGAGAATACGAAATGTGTACACAAGTGATAGTATATAACAAACTGCACATGGCAATTTAATCAGGGTACACGGTGAAACAGATCAAGTAACATCAAGTAAAGAACTCGACCAGTGAACAAAGTGATACGGGGAACTCAAAAGTAACTACTCAGTGACCAGTGATGAACAACTGGTCAAAATCAAAGCATGTACACAGCAACATTCAAGTGTACAAGACAAGTATGCAAAGAGCAACATGAAGACTAGAATGAAGGACCCAATTTGTTCGACTACACAGTTGCAATGTCAATAAAGTAAACAAGGAAGTCAAATATAAAACTGCAACTACAAAAGAATGCAACTACCAATGTAGACTAACATATATTATACCCTATAACCAGAAGTATATATGAAGGCAAAACTCACTAAACAAGTGCAAACTATATGTATAAGAACAAGACCCCAATGGTAACAAGCTGTAGTCTCAACCAGATGATGAGCTCGAAGTCAAGGCATAAGCAAATGAGCAACCATCAAGATTCAAAATCAGTAATACTATGAAACCAAGATTTGACTGTCTAAACCAATCCAAAGAAATGAACTGGTAGGAGCAAAGACAGTACGCAAGTCAAGGACCAGAGACCAGTGCACCAGACAGTTGTGAATCAACAACTAACATGAAGTGTGGATACGAAATGATACAGGATGCAACTACACAAGGCAGATTGATAGAGTGCAGACGCAAGTGGTACAAGTCATGTTAACTGTCAACAATGTAATGACAGGAAGATAACTACAACGAACTCAAGTGAATGCACACATCAGCCGAGATCAATACAACATGGAACTACAGATTAACGTGTATCATAAACAATTCGAAAACAGTGAAGTCGAAATTCCATAGATACAAGAAAATAACCAAAAGCAATAGCAGTCTTGAACAAGGACAACTGCAGTTTGTACTCAAGTCAGGTTATGACAGTGATGAAGTCACAGAGGAAAAACAATACCCAAGTTCAAAATCAAAGTCGAAGCTATCAGACGTCAGGAAATCAGAGAACAAGGTTCGAAATCATCAGATACAGCAAAATCGAATAGCCGAGATAACCATTCGACTATTTCGAATAATCAAACTCGAAAGTCACGTAAGAGGTTCACATGGCGATATAAATTTCCAAACGAAATCGAACAGTAAACAACAAACTCAGAAAACATATACGAACGAGAATCATCAATTTCGAACGCTAATAAGCTCAAGTTAGAATTAGATGTGAGTATAATATACTCACCTTTTCGACGCGACTCGGAGGAACTCGAACGAGCACGAATTTGAGGATCGAACAGCTCGAGTAGAAGCTGTGGCATCCCTATGTCGAACGAAGCCAAGCACGCGATGATCGAAGGAGCAAGCGACCTAAAATCATCACTCAAACGCTCTAACAAAAGTCGGAGCCCCTGATTTTCACGAGCCCTAATTTTGAAAAGAGGGACGAAGGCGAGCCACCATTTTTTTTTCTTTGTTTGGTTAGGGTTATTGAACGAGAAAATGAATTGGGTCACCGGTTTAATTGAATCTCGGCATCAAAATAAAGCAAGGGATGGGCTCCATTTCAAAAGCCCATCAACACTAACCAATATTTTATTAAAGAATTTTACAACTTAAAAAGAATTTCAATTCGATCAAAATTGCTGATAGAAATTTGTTATCAATTTCAATCATCCAGTGACGATAACAAACTTTTACAAAAAGGATTCTGATTCGATTAAAATCTACATTAGCAATTAACAATGATTTAATCGTCATTTATAAACTGACGCGAAAAACCGGGTTGTTACAGACTCCCCTCCTTAAAGAAATTGCGTCCACGTAATCATAGGGAATAAATGGATAAAAGGTAACAACCAAAAGAGCATGGCAATGTCGAATGTATAAGCAAAGCAAGTGTCAGCGGGGAAGTGTTAGATAAGAAATCAAAAGGTTCGACTGCTTCAAATCAAAAGAATCAACATCGTGGGAATCATGGATCAAAATCAGACGACTAGCAAAAGCAAGAACAATCGAGTTCCAGCAACTAAAAGAGAAGGAAAACAGAGCAGAAATCCCATACAGAGCACGAATTGAATGTGAGTAAACCAAATTACTCACCTGAATTGCCAGAGAAAAAGACGAAGCTCAAATCTCAAAAATCGCAAATATTCAATCATCAAAAACGATAATCAAATTTCTCAAATCAACAAATATTCAATTATCACAAACGATAATCAAATTTAAAATTCAACAAATATTCGATTATCAAAAACGATAATCAAATTTCTCAAATCAACAAATATTCGATTATCACAAACGATAATCAAATTTAAAATTCAACAAATATTCGATTATCAAAACAATAATCAAATCTCAAATCAACAAATATTTAATTATCAAAAGCGATAATTAAATCTCAAATCAACAAATATTTAATTATCTCAAGCGATAATTAGAAACAACAAATATTTAATTATCTCAAGCGATAATTAGAAACAACAAATATTTAATTATCTCAAGCGATAATTAAATCTCAACAATTATCCGATTATCAAAAACGATAATCAGAACTCATATCAACAAATATCTAATTATCACAAGCGATAATTAGAAACAACAAATATTTAATTATCTCAAGCGATAATTAGAAACAACAAATATTTAATTATCTCAAGCGATAATTAGAAACAACAAATATTTAATTATCTCAAGCGATAATTAAATCTCAACAAATATCCGATTATCAAAAACGATAATCAGAACTCATATCAACAAATATCTAATTATCACAAGCGATAATTAGAAACAACAAATATTTAATTATCGATACGATAATTAAATCTCATAACATCAGATATCTAATTACCTGCAGATAATTAGAAACAACAAATATCTAGAAATCAATTAAGAAGACTAGAAAATCAACATAAAAGCTTGGATCGATCCCATCAGATGGCGAGTTTTTAATTCACCGCACGTGCATCTCAGAGTGGCCGAAGCCTACCAAGTACTCAACATAATTTTGGCGCCCATCAGATTGACCCGAAGGTCCGTAGAGTGACCTGAAGGTCTAGTACTGGTATTTGACCCGAAGGTCCGCAGAGTGGCCCGAAAGCCCAACAAATGACCCGAAGGTCCAACAAATGACCCGAAGGTCCTCATAGTGGCTCGAAAGCACACAAAATCATCAAATATTTCAATTAACGAGTCCGGAATTAACCGAAATAGCAAACGCACATGTCCCATACCACGTGTTTTACTAAATCGTTTGATTCTCTTCATCGTTTCCTTGAAAGTGCAAAATTGTGTATTTTGTAAAAATACATTTTACATTCTCAAACGGACAAGTCCGGAATTAAGCGAATCAGTAAAAGAAAGGGGTCATAGTCCTCAATTTTGCTGAAACGTTTAAATCGCTTCCTCATTCTTTTGAAATCGCAAACTGTAAAATTTTTGAAAACAATTTTATTTATTTTGTAAAAATAACAATTCGCATTCTCAACTGAACAAGTCCGGAGTTAAGCGAAACAGTAAAAGAAAGGGGTCATAATCCTCGATTTTGCTGAATCGTTTAAGTCGCTTTCTCATTCTTTTGAAAACGCAAACTGCTAAAATTTTATAAAACAATTTTCATTTTAAAATGATTTTCCAATCACGTGATTAAAGCAGCAATATTAGTAACAATTTCGATAAGGAAATTGTACTTCTCAAAATACCGTAAAAACGGTCACAAATCAGTATTGCGGAATAACCGCTTGAAAATCCACTTTTAAAACTTGACGGTTACTTAAGCCAAGGTGACAGTAATTTTTAAACGTCAAAATCTCATCAAAATAATTTACATCAAAATGTAATATCAGTGAATTTTCATTCATCAAAACGCCACAAAACACCGTGCTTCAAAATATAGCATTGGTGTAAAATCTCGTTATTAAAATAACGGCAACCAAATACGTATCCTAACCAAGCATCGGTTCAACGTAAAATAATCGAAATAACGTGCGATTCAAATTTTTGTATGTACTACAAAATGAACAAAGAAATTATTCGAATATATCTTCAATGAAGATAAATCAAAACAGCGAAATCTAATCAATAGATGATTAGTACAAAAGAAAGCCAGTGGAAACTTCAACAAAAATCACATATCAATTTCGTATTTTGATTTTTAAATCAAAAATATTATCAGTTGTACTCAGCGAAGACAGTTTCACTGTTTCCGCTGCGCACTCTGATAAACAGAACACAAATCAATCAAATCATCAGAACACAATTTAATCAAAACAACAAAACACAATTTCACTCTTATTTTTAAATAAACATATTTAAAAATTTCATCAAAATTTCAAAACTTTAGTTTTGACTCAAATCACAGATAAAACATCGACTAATAGTTGTAACATATGTTCCATCCAAGTTATGTTTTATATTATGTCCATAAACCCCAAGCTCTGATACCAACTGTGACGCCCTACCTCTATGCTCATAATAACAAAGAGTATTAAAAGAAATACTGTCTATTATTACGAAGAATAAGGCTGGATAGGAGCGACCATCCGTAGTTGGCCTTACACTAATATTGGTTATCTCGATAGGAGTGGTATATACTTTTTATTTTTCATCTATTATTTATTTACTCCCATCGACACACCCAATTATCAGTATAAAACAAACTACGATAGTTCATAATAGTTTAGGACATTAGATATAACAATAACACAGATAATATAAATGCGGAACACAGATTAACAAAAATCTCATATATATATAACCGATGTCAGTTACAATATAGTTGACACGATACATATGATACAACTACAACTGTCGACTCTAGAAGTTATATATACAAGTACATTATCAACTAATATACATGAATACATATCGTTCTATACAATGACACGACTACTACAAAATAACAGAGACAACTTCAAAAGATGTGAAAAGTCTTCATATCCTGAACAGCAACTCAAAGAAGAAAATTTACAACCTGAAATAACTCGGGTCTGACCCGAGTATTAAATTCAAAAGAAAATAATACACGGGTCAGTCTAATTCAAACTCAGTTATTAATGCACAGAAGCAATAATACTCAAATATTAAAAGACGACAGTCACAGAAATCTCGTATATCCGACTCCTCGATAAAGAATCGGATAACGACAGATATAACACTAAACAGTGTTAAACAACAAATCAGCAATCCAAAGCAATTTAAACAATTGAAATGTCAGTTTAAAAACATCAATGCTGATTGGCTGCAGTACACGCTAACGTGTACTGCCTCGCCAATACAGTCTATGAAATACTCAGAAGATCAATGAATCCAAAAGTCAACGGATCCAACTCAAATCAAAATGAACCATTTCAAAATACAACTTCAAAGTATTGAATTGAACCAACGAAATAATTTAACGATCGAAATATCAACTAAATCTGTCAATCCTGCTAGGGCTGCAGTACACGCACGCGTGTACTGCCTCGCCACTACAAAACAACTCAAAACAATACTAAACAAGATCAGAGGCAACAAGTGAAACAAGTTCAACATGTCGCAAAGAAAGGCACAGGGAAATAGCAAACTGAAGGCGAGAGCACCAAAGATATGGCACTACAACACTCAACAGAAAAGACGTAGATCAGCCTCATTAGAACATAAGGTCACCAGTGAAGCAAAATAACAAAATGCAAATGATACAAGACATCAATGCAATGTATCAGATTCGAGAAAAAGGCAGTGCGGCTGCGTAAAACTTCAACTAAGAGAATACGAAATGTGTACACAAGTGATAGTATATAACAAACTGCACATGGCAATTTAATCAGGGTACACGATGAAACAGATCAAGTAACATCAAGTAAAGAACTCGACCAGTGAACAAAGTGATACGGGGAACTCAAAAGTAACTACTCAGTGACCAGTGATGAACAACTGGTCAAAATCAAAGCATGTACACAGCAACATTCAAGTGTACAAGACAAGTATGCAAAGAGCAACATGAAGACTGGAATGAAGGACCCAATTTGTTCGACTACACAGTTGCAATGTCAATAAAGTAAACAAGGAAGTCAAATATAAAACTGCAACTACAAAAGAATGCAACTACCAATGTAGACTAACATATATTATACCCTGTAACCAGAAGTATATATGAAGGCAAAACTCACTAAACAAGTGCAAACTATATGTATAAGAACAAGACCCCAATGGTAACAAGCTGCATTCTTAACCAGATGATGAGCTCGAAGTCAAGGAATAAGCAAACGAGCAACCATCAAGATTCAAAATCAGTAATACTATGAAACCAAGATTTGACTGTCTAAACCAATCCAAAGAAATGAACTGGTAGGAGCAATGTAACGACCCGTAAATTTCAACTGTTTTAATAACGGAATTAGTTGAAATTTCGTGATATTTTAAACGATAAAATTTGGAACTAAAATTTAATATTTGGAATACGTCTAGTTAAACATAGCAACTGGTAAATTTTCGTTCGAAAATATGAAAGTTTATTTCGCGCGTAAATTTACTTCAATTTAATCAGTTAAAAAGCAATGAAAATAAAATGTTTTCGGAACCTAAATATTTTTACATATAAAAATTCTAAACCATCTTCTGAGCAAGATGTCAGTTTGTCGTTTTTCCAAATTCGGACATCTTTGGCTCCGTCGATCTTATTTTTCAGCGTTTTTCTTGCATTTTCCGCTATTAGGAAATTCGAATTTTTGTAATTCAATCGTACCACTGATATCCATATACCGTTTTGATCGTCTGGGCATGCCGATCTTTATGGTATATTTATTTCTCTATTTTGGAGCTCGTTGTGCGGTGCAATCCGTGAAACGTCTACCGTTTCGGTTTCGAAATTTTGATTTTTAACTCCTAGTGACCATTCATTTGCTCACAGTGTATAACCCTAAAGCATACGGCTGTTGCAATTTATATCTACTAAATCTGCATGTGACTTTTGGCTATTCGTGTCAGTTCATTATTTATTATTGGTACCTTTCCAATGTTATTACTCTTCTTTTCTTTGGTCCGTTGTTCTAAGTTGTTCTCTGCAAATTAAGGGTCAGTTACTATTTTCAAAGTTGTATTATTTCTTCTATTTCATTCCTGTAGGCTTTTAAACTTCTCTCCTCTTCTTCACTTTCCTCCTCTGTCACTTTATTTTTCTCATGGCCGAAATTATATCTGACCATCCCCTCTTCATCACAAAACCCATGTCACCCCTCCATCAAATCTCGATCCACTCTCAGCCCAGCACCACTTTCCAGGTCCACAACTCGATAGCCGAACACTTCCACCTCGACAAGCTAGCCGAGCCTACCCAACAGCAACGCCTAGCACAACTGCATCATCCATTTTCGCATCCACCTTTCACAACAGTTTATCACTTCGCCTCCGACTTGCCACCAACGTCCTCCACAACATTCGCTGCTCGCTGCTATGCTCGAACCCAGCTTCGCCCAGCTCTCTAACAGCCGCAACCTCCCTGCCTGTCCTCGTGATAGCCGACCATTCCTTTAGGCAGCCGTGTTCCCTTGCATGTATTTGTGTTTGCTGGTGTTATAATGAAGTATTAGTAGGTTAGTATATTTGATGTTTGAATATATAAAATATGTGTGCTGTTAGTTATACAGTTTGAATATTTTAAAGTATAGTGTCTTACAAGCAACCCAAATTTTGTATTGACGTAATTATGGTGTACATATGTTTTAATATAAAGTACATGCACATGTATAAAGTATAACCTGTTAGTTAGGCTGGTTTTACAATTGGTTTTAAATTTCATATAGGTTAGTTGTATATTATATATAGGTCATATATAGTAACTGTACATGTACGAAAAGTAAAAAAAAAAAATATATATATATATATAAAATCGGCTTTGAACATGGTTTTTCCAGTGTATATGTTTATATACGTTATATTATATAGTTTTAAAATATATACAAGTTTCTATGTATATGTATAAAACGCCTCAAATATATATGTCAGACCTTGGGGGGCTTGCGTGCGTATGTATATATGATATACATTATATAACTTAGTGCGGTGTATATATAAGTCTAATTATACATCATTGCATACATAGTTAATATAGAATATATATTAGTTTACGGGAGTTGCAGTGTACATATATAAGTGTATTGGTATAGTACGTATATATATTTGCTTGAAAGCTACAGTTTATGGCTGAAAGATATTTTATTAGATATTTTATAATAGGTTACTAGGTATATCTTCGTATAGTACAGATTTCAAAATAGATGAAGTATGTTTGTTTATGCTATGTATATCAAGTTTATATGTATTTTTTTTTATGTTTTACCTGTTGTGGTTATAAAGTTGTACCGCATACTTTAATCTAATCTATGATTTTAACAATAATTTATATAGTCTATATTTGATTTGCTGGATTTGCATATATTATATATATAAAGTTGATATTGAACTACACTATATAAGTATGGTTATGACCTTCATTTTGTTTTAGTTATATTGGGATGATCCTAATTCATTTCCATCTATTCCTGTTAATCAGCTTCGTTCATCGATTCGTGCCAATCTTGCTTGATTTGGAAGTCGTGCTTGCATTCCATAACTCGTTTCATTGTCTTTTCTTCTCTAGCCTCGAAAGGTGAGCACTCACTCACGATTAACGTTCTTTATTTATTAGATTTGATTTCAATTGAAACGACAATTGAAATATGCTGTTGTTAGTTAATTACACTGTTTTATATGCTATTACCCTGTATCAGTTCACCTGTGACATCTGACACCATTATCTGTTAATTATTTATGCGATGATAATACAGTTTGGCTGATAATTGATTGATTGTTGATGTTTATATTGGACGTTAAATTTTTAATGTTAAAATGATAAATAGTATGAAATTGAACTTGATTTAGGATAATTAAAGGTTAAACTTGATTAACTGACATTTGTATAATATGACCCCTTTAACTGTTGAATTTATTGACACGTAGGATTTGTTTAATTACACTTTGAACCACTAAATGTATGTTGTTAAATTGATGATGTATGAAATTGTAAATAGGTGACAAGTGAAACTGTAATGTAATAATCTTTAATCTGCATGAAATGATAGTGTAGATTCTAGAAATAATTATATTAATTTGTACAAATAACAATGTGAATTAATGCGGTTATTTCGAGATTATTTGAATTGATTATTGGTATTGTTATTGTTTGTTGTTATTGCTTGTTTATTTACTTTGACACCAACCCAGTTATCACACTGCAAGTTCCCTTTGCTATGTTTTAATTTTGAATTGAATTGGAATCGGGTTGAAATGATAAATACCCAAATTTAACTTTGACCTAGGATAGAAAATTAAATAAAACCCGATTGGTCAATAATTTGATTTAAAAATAAACGAAGATTTTATTTGAAAAACATTATTGTTTTGAAATGAAGTTGAAATTGAATTTTAATGAAATTTAAATGTGAATATTTAAAAATCTGAAACAAAATATAAAAATTGAAATTGATGAAAGAACGGTGTTTAATTTGAGAAACGAATAATTAAGTTTGAAATTTAATTAAGTTTGAAATTATTAAACTTTGAAATTATTTAATAATTAAGTTTTGAATTATTTAATAATTAAATAAGATTGAATTATTTAATGATTAAATTGATTTGGATTCTTTAATAAGAGAAATTGAATTTTTGAATAAGTGAATTTTACTTCGTAATAACTGAAATTGAGTTTCTTTATTAATTAAGTTTTGGAAAATTATTTAAGTAAGTAAATAGGTGAAATGGAATTTCTTTAACCAGAAATGAAAATGTGATATTTTGGAATTAACGTAAGACTTGAAATATAAAGAATTTGATTTGATGAATTTAATTTAAATAAATTGGTAAGTTTGATTTAATGAAGTTGAACTTAAGAATTGATTTAATGAATTGGAAATTTAATAGAAATTGTTTTGAATGATAAAGTAATTTAACGAATATTAAATGAAATCGATAAATGAATTTAAATTGATTTGAATGTTAAATTAAATTAATTTAAATGATTTCGAAATGAAACTGATATACGAACTTGAATCAATATTTGAATTGTTTTAAATAGTAATTGAAATTGAATTATAAGATTTTGAAACGAAAATTTGGAAATTGTTTTAGAAAGACAAATGAAATGTTGATTTACGAATTCTATTTGAAATTGAATTTGATTTGGTTTTTGAAATATATAAACGACCAATCGGTGTAATAATTACGAAAGTTATTAAAGAGACCGGGATCGGTAATGGATATACTCTCTATCTGAACCGAAACCACTTTAATAATTATACGCGGAGTGTTGATCCAGAACGAAGTGGATGGTTTTGGTGAACGCGTTGACTGAAGAAAGAGAACGATTTTGGATGACCCCTGACATGACTAAAACAGGAGCCGCGCCGGGCCATTGAGGTTCGCCACCTCTAGCGGACACACTTCTTCGTTACCATATCTATTACTTTTGTGATTCGATTTGGGTGCACCCCTCGATTATGGGAGTGTTGTTTCGCGGTGTCGGGATAGTAGCTGCTATGCCCAACATCAGTCCGGATCACGCAACTACTAGTATCCTAGTTGGTATCGCCTCATGTACCTTGTCATACTGATTATCCTATTCGCGACCACTACGATTTTGATTTGTACCTTTAGTATATGGATTGCCCTCTGGTGACTTCCGGTTTTGGGGAAACTACGGTCTTGTATATGCTTTTGGGAATAAACAGGTTAAGAGGTGTATGGGCCCTGCTTAACCCTATTTTGATATCTTTATATTACTGATAGACATTATCTATTTAGCGTACATTACTACCTAGTAGATAGTTTAACGGATCCTTAAAGGATGGTTATTCCAAACATCCTTTGAGTTACTTGTATTTCAAATTGCTATTTCACTTGAGTTGGATTTATTAATATAAGAATGTTAATCCTGACTCGAGTGTTTTGTGTTTTGCTTTACGCTCGGGTCAGACTGAGTAGTTCATCTTTCGAGACTCACCTTTGGAGTTGGAGCCTCGCTTGGAGATCCAGCTATTTATCCAGCTTTCAGATATTCGATGATTCCAGTGATGTATTCTGATTTGTATATGTTACTCTCCCGTTGTATCTGGTTTAACTCTGATGTATCGTATTACTCTTCTGTTGTAAACTCTGATGTATTTTATATATTCATATAGTAGCTTCATGAACTACTATCTCTTTTATTTCCGCTGCACTTATTACTCTGTGTCTGTGATCTGTGATTATTTATTTACTGTATATGTTCAGTTTTGCCAATTTAAATTAACAACGCGGTATTTTGAGCAATTCAACTCCGGCATGAGTGTCTACCTATACACTTATAATGGATGCGAATGGTCCAAAAAAAATCGGGTCGTTACAAGCAAAGATAGTACGCAAGTCAAGGACCAGAGACCAGTGCACCAGACAGTTGTGAATCAACAACTAACATGAAGTGTGGATACGAAATGATACAGGATGCAACTACACAAGGCAGATTGATAGAGTGCAGACGCAAGTGGTACAAGTCATGTTAACTGTCTACAATGTAATGACAGGAAGATAACTACAACGAACTCAAGTGAATGCACACATCAGCCGAGATCAATACAACATGGAACTACAGATTAACGTGTATCATAAACAATTCGAAAACAGTGAAGTCGAAATTCCATGGATCAAGAAAATAACCAAAAGCAATAGCAGTCTTGAACAAGGACAACTGCAGTTTGTACTCAAGTCAGGTTATGACAGTGATGAAGTCACAGAGGAAAAACAATACCCAAGTTCAAAATCAAAGTCGAAGCTATCAGACGTCAGGAAATCAGAGAACAAGGTTCGAAATCATCAGATACAGCAAAATCGAATAGCCGAGATAACCATTCGACTATTTCGAATAATCAAACTCGAAAGTCACGTAAGAGGTTCACATGGCGATATAAATTTCCAAACGAAATCGAACAGTAAACAACAAACTCAGAAAACATATACGAACGAGAATCATCAATTTCGAACGCTAATAAGCTCAAGTTAGAATTAGATGTGAGTATAATATACTCACCTTTTCGACGCGACTCGGAGGAACTCGAACGAGCACGAATTTGAGGATCGAACAGCTTCGAGTAGAAGCTGTGGCATCCCTATGTCGAACGAAGCCAAGCACGCGATGATCGAAGGAGCAAGCGACCTAAAATCATCACTCAAACGCTCTAACAAAAGTCGGAGCCCCTGATTTTCACGAGCCCTAATTTTGAAAAGAGGGACGAAGGCGAGCCACCATTTTTTTTCTTTGTTTGGTTAGGGTTATTGAACGAGAAAATGAATTGGGTCACCGGTTTAATTGAATCTCGACATCAAAATAAAGCAAGGGATGGGCTCCATTTCAAAAGCCCATCAACACTAACCAATCTTTTATTAAAGAATTTTACAACTTAAAAAGAATTTCAATTCGATCAAAATTGCTGATAGAAATTTGTTATCAATTTCAATCGTCTAGTGACGATAACAAACTTTTACAAAAAGGATTCTGATTCGATTAAAATCTACATTAGCAATTAACAATGATTTAATCGTCATTTATAAACTGACGCGAAAAACCGGGTTGTTACAGTTTGTGAATACAAATGTTATAAATTATAAAATAGTTTTTTAATCAAAAAATAGTCTTTTCCCAACAATAGTTTCCAAAACAAAAACAAAAACAAATCAAACAATGTAGGCACATGTAAATTTGTTTTAAAAGCATTCAAATCTGAATTATACAAAAAAAAGTCAAATGAGATAGAGGATCTAAATTGTATGAATTATGATGAATATATAGTAAATTTAGATGTAGAAAAAAGAGATCTAAATTAAAAAATACAATTAATTGAGGTGGACAAAAGGGATCTAAATTACATATTGCAAGATGAACAGTCAAATAGATGAGATAAGACATATAGAACCTAAAACATATATGAATAAGAGAAAAATATAATTAAATCAACTCAGAATAGTGTCTTAGGATGTAGCAAAAAAGTTGCAACTTGAATGATGAACGAAGCTCGCAGATTCAATTGAATCAACATCTGGATTTTGCTTGAATCAAGAGACAACAACCATCCTCCTATTTTGTGATTTTGGAATTTTTAAGCCCAGAGGCCATTATTTCCGCTTGCAATAGAGATGGAGGAAGAGAGAAAATGACTGAATAATGAAATTTTTAAAGGAGGCAATAAGAGCTAATTAAAGGCTAAGGATGATTCACCTTCCTTTAGTTATTCTTTAGGCTTTTCAATTCAAATTAAAAATTCTTCCTTCCTCCTTTGGATGACCATAGCATGATACAAAGTGGACCTCAAAATTTTCCAAACCCATTTATTTAAATCTAATTTAAATATTTTATCGATATTGTATATCGGGACGCGTATGCATAAAACATCAAATAAAATTTAGTAATTAATATTTCATAAATATTAATTAATTTGATTAATTTACAACGATTATAAGTGTAACGGCCCGCTATTTTGGACCATTCAAATCGACAATAAATCCACACATGTCGGACTTGAATAATTCAAAATATCAGATTGTTATTTAAATTTGGCAAAACTCAGCATAGGCAGTAAATAAATCAATCACAGAATCACAGACACAGAGTAATACAATAATACGCAGCGGAATAGATAAAATAGTAGTTCATGAAGCTACTATATAAACATCAGAGTTAGAAATAAAATACAACAGAATATCTCAAATGCAGTGAAGTCTTCAGTACAACAGATGACTTCTCTGAACGAATCAACTAGAAGAGCTGAAAGCTGAGGCGATAGTTGTATCTCCAAAGGAAGCTCCAAACTCCAAAGGTGAGTCTCAAATACTGTATCACTCGGTCTGACCCGAGCGTAAAGCAAAACACAAAACACTCGAGTCAGGATTAACATTCTTATACTAATAAATCCAACTCAAGTGAAATATCAATTGAAATACAAGTAACTTAAAGGATGTTTGGGATAACCATCCTCTAAGGATCTTCAGAACTATCTACAAGGTGGAAATATATATTATAACACCGTGGTCATTTCAATTTAATTTATACTTCAAAACCCCAAATATCATTTCATTTCAAATATAACTATTTTCCAAAATAGTATATATAGGTTAAATAATTTATAAAGTAAAGTATTTATAATTTCCTTAAGTTCCACAAATCGGTTCAAATCAACTAAATTTCCAAATTCAAATTTATTCAAAGTTCAATTCATCAATTTAATTCATTTCTAAATAGATCATTTAAATTTTCAATATATTTCAAAGCTTTAATATTCAACAATTTCAAAGTTAAATTTAACAGTTTCAAATAGCTCTTGATTTAACTTCATTATTATTTAATCAGGGAATATTCACTTAATAAATTCAATACCATTTAACTAGCCTTAAATTACATTTTTACTAAATATTTCCTTAAACTTTATTTAAACAAGAAATATTCATTAGATTACTTATGAATCAAACTCAAGTTATAAATCATATCTTACATCTTAATTTCAATAAGTTTCAAATCGGTTTAATTAAGTAAAATTCTTTATTGAATACAATTTCAACTAAATTCAAATTATCTTTCTAACCTTAACTTATTCAAATTATTACCAAAATCTATTTGAAATATATTTTAAATACTCAACATATAATATGTATTTAAATCAATCATTCCCATTTATATATAATAATTTAAGGCTCAACATTTATTAAAACCATATATTTCTTTCCAAAACCATAGAATTCATTTTTAAAATATTTATTTATATGGACCAACGGTGTCTGTATATATATTTATCATATGGTTAAGTGATACGGATATTTATCATTTCAATCCGAAATTTAAATATATACGGGTAGATATCATTTCGACCCGTAATCCCAATTTCAATTCAAATGAAAATCGCTTGGGTTTATCATTTCAACCCATAACGAAATTCTCCTATTCTACAGTCCGTTCGGGTATGTATCATTTCAACCCATAGTGAATTCTATACTAACCGGGAACTTGCAGAGTGATAACAGATACTAAAAAAATATAACAACAGGCATATATCAGTATAAATAACAGATGCGGGTGTCAGATGTCACAGGTGAACAGATAAATAATAGTAATAACAGGCATATAATACTATATACTTATGTCAGATGTCACAGGTGAACAGATATAAACAATAGTAATAACAGGCATATAATACTATATACTGATGTCAGATGTCACAGGTGAACAGATATAAACAATAGTAATAACAGGCATATAATACTATATACTGATGTCAGATGTCACAGGTGAACAGTTATAGATAATAGCATATATAACAATGTAAATAACTACAGCAGCATATTTCAATTGCTATTTCAATTGAAATTAAATTTAATAAATATAAGAACGTTAATCGTGAGTGATTGCTCACCTTTCGAGGTTAGAGATGAACGAGACTGAGATGAGTTACGAATCTAAGCACGAAATCCGAAGCAAAGCTAGATGGATACGGATTCGACAATAAGCTTTTATATAAACAGAGCTTAGAAACGAAGCTAGGTGCTCGAGCTATTGCTGTGCTTCGATGGAGAGAGATGGCACGGGTTTCGATGGCAGTGCTTGAGGTGCTGTTAGGTGGATATGGGACGGAGAGGACTGCATGTGTGTGGGATGGAACTCGGCAACACCAAAGTGTAGGCTGGCTCGGGCTGAAAGGCGAGGGGTGCAACTGGCGGTGTTGACATGGGTACGAAGGTGGTGGACTGCTGTTCACGTGGGCTGCTGGTTGTTCGACTAGGGGAAGGCTCAGAAGGCGAAGTGGTTGGTTAGGGTGTGCGTTTGGTGGAGAGAGAGATTGGAGAGTGGAGCTAGGGGCGATAGCAGCTGCTAGGGCCGATCTGTGCTTAGGGAAGGCTGCTCGTGGGTGAGATGCGGCTATGGAGGGTGAGGGTAGAGGCGCAATACGTGGCGGATGTGTTGCACGTGGGGCGGGTGAGGTGGAAGACTCGCGGTGTTGGTTCTCGGTGGCGAAGTGGTGGACGGAGGAAGGGCAGAGGGAGATGGTTGGGCGTGATGTGATGTTGGTGGTGGAAGGTTGGTGACGTGGGTGCTGCCGAAAGCTTTGGTTTTGAGGAAGTGGGTTGTTGATGAGGTGGCAAGAAGAAGAGATGAAGGAAAGAAAAGTAGGAGGCGGAGATGAAATATTTGGTGAAGTAGCAGATCCAAATGAAAGAAAAAAAAAGAAGTAGGTCAAAAATGAACAATGCAGAGGAGAAATGAAACATGCCACAGTGAATATATTGAAACGACGGGAAAGTAATAGCTGTAAATTGATTGAGAGGCTATTAAAGCAATTTATTATATTGCTGGGGATTCACGTTCAAATTTGAAAAGGCAGAGGAAAGCTAACGGTCACAATTAAAGGTACCGTTACAACGAACAGTTTATTATTTCCGGCGCGTACCGGACCTCAAAATATAGAAATAAATATACCCTTGTGATCAGCACGACGAGATGATCAAAACGGTATACAGATATCAGTGGTACGATCATCCGATCAAAAGTCAATAACCGGTACCAGAAAATGCTGCTATTTTACAAGAATTAAGATAAACGGAGCAATAGAAGTCCAAATTTGGAAAAACAAATTTCGCAGTCTGATTCAGAATAATCTAAATAAATTTTCTCCTGTTGACATATTTTGGTTTCGGAAAACTTTTAAATTCACTGTTATTAACCGGTTTGATTTTGAATAAAATTTCACAGGAAAATAAACTTCAATATTATCAGATGAAAATTTACCAGTTGCTATATTAAAATAGACGTATTCCAAATAATAAATTTTTAATTTCAAATTTTATTGTTTAAAATTTAACAAAAATTCAATTAATTATGTTATAAAAATTATTAAAATTTACGGGTCGTTACACTCTCCCCCACTCAAAACTTTTCGTCCCCGAAAAGGAAGGAGGTAGAAGAATAGAAACAACCAGAAGGAAAATAGATTGAAGGTTAAGATTAAACAATTAATTTAAAACTATATAAATTTTACTTGAAATATTCATTTGAAAACTTCATTTGCAATCAATTATCTTTAATACTTTTCAAAAATCCATTTGTAAATTCTTGCTTCATTTATCAATACCTTTTATATGTTTAAATAATATCTTTATAAATATATAAAACTATTTGAAAATAGTTATTTACATTTTTACTTATATTTACAAAGAAGTTATTTGAAAACATTAAATCCATAATTCATAAATTTATTAATTTATCTCAAGATACTTTTCAAATATTATTAAGAAATCGATAATCATTTACTTTAAATATGTTTTTTTTTAATAACCTCAAAATATTTATAACACTAAAATTTCTATTAAACCATGTAGTATATAAATAAACAATATTTTAAAGGATATAGTCAACAGGGAGAAGAGGGACCTGGAAAAACATAATATAGGTGAATAAATAAAGCTGAGCAGATAAGGTAGATTCAAGGAATAATATCGGGCACGAATAATCAATTCAAACCATAAGAATTTCAATTTCAAATATTAATATAGAATTTCTTTTGTTGAAATACTTTTATAATAAATTGCCTTTATAACGAAACAAATTTACTTTCGAAAATACTTTTATAACTCGATGTCTTAACAAGTTTATCCTTGTTCCTGTAGACTCTGGTAGTGCGTTGATCAGGCGCAAAACTAGAATTCTCCAGGTACTTAGTAGACTTGTTTCAACACCCAGTGAAAATACTGGAAAAACTTTTAAAAACAGATATGGAAAGTACAATCCAATCAAAACACAAACAAAACCTTTGTCTAACCATGGTTCGCAGATACACAATTGTTACACCTGGATCCCCCAGGAAACAATCCATATCCGTAAGCTTTCTCAGCCCTGCGAGTTACGCCATGATGACTAGTAGAATGCAGGATACACAATGGTTACGCCTGGATCCCCCAGGAAACAATCCGTACCCCCAGGCAAGACTCAGCCAAGCATTTGCGCTACTATTCGCGACCTACACAGATTGCAGGATACACAATGGTTACGCCTGGATCCCCCAGGAAACAATCCGTACCCCTAGGCAAGACTCAGCCAGGCAGTTGCGCTATGCAGTCACAAGAGAACGATAAGACCATGGGTAACGCCATGGAATTCGAAGGACACTCGAGTATCATATCCGGAAAACCAAAATCAGAGAGAATAATATCGATAGAATGAATCCAAGATGTGGCCACAAATCGGATATCAAGTAGAAGGCACTTTCCATATCTTTTGTAACAACCCGCATATCTATCGATTCAATATTTAAATATTTTATTTAAATATTTTATCGTTAGTCGGATGTTAGTCCGAAAAGCTACTTTTTGCATACGGTCAAATTAGGACTCGAGACCACCCCCATTGAGTTCAAAATGACGTTTGCGATCTTTTTGAGTGTAAACATCGATATGTTTGGAGATAGTGAAATTTTCAACATTTTTTCCCGCCTTTGACTTTGGTTTGGACTGCACCCCTTTAGTTCAGCCCAACCATCTTCCTCACTCTATCAAAACACTTCAAGCTTTGTCAAAAATGGTGGTGGGAAAGAGAAATTAAAACTCCCAACTCAAATTCTATTGCAAATCCGAGATTCAACATCAAATTCAAGTAGAAGATTGTGGATTCAAGCTTTGGGTTGCTTCTCCTTGCTTTCAATCTTCATCTTCATCAATTTCGTGGAAAAGGTGAGATTTTTGATCTCACATCTTGCCTATATCTATCTTGGACTGTTGGGAATGATCCCCTATTGTATTTGCATCAACATTTGCATTTGGTTTGTATTGGATTGGCGAAAAACTTCAATTTTCAGCGTTTTGGTGATTTTTCTGGCCTTAAGTCGTTTCTGGCCTTCGCTGAGTCGTCCACGAGTTAAGCCTAAGTCGTGAGTCGTTCACGAGTTAAGGGCTTAAGTCGCGCGCGTGCATTTCTGTTCGCCTGGCTTGAGTCGTTCACGAGTTAAAGGCCTGAGTCGTTCACGAGTTAAAGTGTTAAGTCGTTCTGGGTGTTCTGCCTTCGCTAGGTCTTTCGCGAGTTAAGTGATAAGTCGTAGCTCGTATTTGAGCTTAAGTCGTAGCTCGTATGGCTCTTAAGTCCTAGGTCGTTGGCTTTTAAACCGTTAAGTCGTATGACCTTAAGTCGTAGGTCGTCCCCGACCTAACTCCACTAGGTCGTTCCAGCCTTAGCTCGTAGCTCGAATAGAAGATTAAGTCGTTAAGTCGTTCGCGAGTTAGTACTTGGTCGTTTGACCTGTTTTTCCCCTAGGTCGTTCGACCTGTTCTTCTGCTAAGTCGCGTGGCATTCTCCACTTAGGTCGTATGACCTTATCCCTTAAGTCGTAAGTCGCTTGCCTCCCTTAAGTCGTAAGTCGTTCGCGAGTTAGTACTTGGTCGTTTGACCTATTTTTCCCCTAGGTCGTTCGCGAGTTAGTACTTGGTCATTTGACCGGTTTGGCTTCTCGAGACCGCTTGCCTTCACTAGGTCGAACCCCGTATTACTCTGCGTAGGCAATCTCTTCTGAAAAACATTTATCAGAATTTCTACTTTGATGGTTTTGGGATTGACTTCTTTGGACTTTACTCACGTCTTCGAACGTGAATTGATTTGTTTCTACAATCGTTTTATGACTTGTCACTTTAAAGATATATGAAGGTTTCAATACTAATAGTAAATATCAAAACTCTTTCATCAAAGCGATTTCAACCCTATTTTAAATATCAAAAGTTCGTTTTCTCAAACCGATTTTTAATCTACTAGTATATACAAGCCTTTACTTCACTCGAATGAGAAATCGACTTAAACGACTTAGTAAAACGGGTGGTATGAAACGCTTGCGTTCACTTCGTCGGTTAGCTCTTGGACTTGTTCGATTGAACCCTTTTCGTGACAATTTCCTAGTGAAGATTTACAGCTTGTTCGTAAATATTTAAGTTAAGCAAGTGGTTATGGGACATGAAGCTAAACTCATATATTTACTAGCTTGGTGTGATTGACACTTCCTTATGATCATGACGATCATTTTTGTGATTTAGACTAGCGATTGAGCGATGTCTCTTTGTCTACGTGGGAGACTATACCCCGATCATGTGATGTTTCGCCATCACATTTCCTACGGTCTTCGGGCCATTCCTGTGTGAAAATTTAATGGATAGCTTCCATGAGATAACTTCTCGTCATGTGTTTACGCGTAGGTGAGTTTTCATGCTCCCATTCATGTGTTAGGCCTCCCCCCTTTTATGTGTCTTCTGGATTTCTGATGATGATTTCTGGAATTTTGTGCTTCACCAATTTTCATGATTTTCATTGATATGATATCAGTTTTTGTGCATTGGTGAATTCATGTGTTATTGACTTGTTATGAATACAAGTTTAGGGTATGATACCCTATTTTATCTTTGAGAAGATTCTTGTGATATTGATTAATCTTTTGTTGATTATCATTTACATACTTATAGTAGTATGTCGCTATGGTTATTACATGTTCATGTCATGCCTTTTACTGTATACCATATCATCTGATATTTATAGTTAGACTGATCCGTTTATTATTTTCTTATAAATAATACTCGGGTCAGACCGAGATGTTACAGGTGCTTCTGCTTGACTTCTCTTCAGGATATTTCTGACTTTTGGCTAACTACTTAGATTAGTAGTTTTTGGATGTACCCCTTTGAGATCTAGACTCTATGTTGTGTACTTATTCTTTTGTATAGCACGTGATGCTATTCTTTTGTATTATCGTGGATCTTTCTGACCACTACTCTGATGTACACTTTCATGTGTTATATATTTATTCATATCTTCTTCCGCCTTTGTGATATGGATGTCTGTGACTGATTTATGTTATGATTATTTCTATGTTTGTTTTCCGAAGGTTATATATAGCCACCGTGTGATAGCTTTGTGTTTGTATCGGTATGTCGGATTTCCTCCTTAAAAGATATGCATTCTATTCTATCTGACGTATCGGTGCTCGCACAAAGAAGTTACATGGATGGTCGCTCCTCCACAGCCTTATTCTCCGCGCTAATTGACAGCACTACATCGTAGTGTTCTTGGTTAGCGTGGGTATAGAGGTGGGGCGTCACATCTTTACTTCGAAAATATGTATCATATAGTACCTTTTCAAATCACTTTCAAATATCGTACTTATATAAAATCCATTATATATAAGATTTAATTTTCAAATCAAATACTTTCCAAAATCAATAGTATATCAAATCATACTTATATAGACTTCAATTATATAAGATTTCACTTTCAAATTGAGTACCTTTTCAAATCTATAGTTTTCGAATCAATTTCATACTCATACAAATCAATTTTATATAAGTTCGACAACTCCCAAATCAAGTATTTAGTAACACAAGGTTCTAAAATTTCAATTTGTTTCAATATCAGTTCAATTTCAAAATCATATACAATTTCACCAAATTATTTCTTCACAAATTAATTATCTTTAGTTTCAAAGTTTCCAACATAATAAATTTAGAAAATAAATCCAAATTTCCAAATCGATATAATTTAAGTCAACCAATTCATTTCCAAAATCAAATGTTTTCAAAATCATCTTATACTTACATAAGGTCCATCTTATATAAGGATCAAATTTTACAAAATAAATTTCGCTGTATGAAGAGCCATATGGGATTGAATATCTTTGCTTTTATGGGTTATATATCCTTGTAATTTAAATTGGAAATTTTCTTTTAGTAAGCAAAGATATTCTAACCCGACAGCTTCCAATTTCAGCGTCAAAATATATCAATGATATTAGAATATAAGATGTACATACGTCATCAGTTCGCAAAATCACATTTGATCGCTCGCTCGATCACACAAGTTCGCTTTCGAACTAGTATTGTCCATTCAACTTCCCTAATGCGGATTTCGATATGGTTTCTCGACTAGAAGCCATCAGTCTCCTTGCATAGCCATATACTATGATAGAGAATTCTAGAATCAAGCCCAAAATCCATATCAAATATTCGCCATCAAGAATCAAATGAAAAATCCTAACACGAAATGGTGTAATCCACCTCGAACTTGTGTACTCAAACTTGGATCAAATTAATTATGCGAATAAAACAGCATACGTACAACTTATATATTTATTCCAACTTGTTAAATATATAGTTTCATAAAGATGTTACTAAGTTAAAACATTTAAACTAAATTTTATTCAAAATATTTTGAAGACCAAATTCTTCTCAAGACATTTCAAATCTAAATTTCATATTAGAAAATTTAAAATTTCCTTATTCATTTACTTAACCAAACAGTTTCAACTTATTTAAATCATATTACTTCATACTTAAACATTCAAAACAAACTTATATACTTTATCAAAATACTTTTCAAAATTTCTTAGCTTTGAAAAGTTAACCTTGATTTGAAAGTGCTCGAACCTTCAAAATAGTTGAAGAAATCATTTTCAAATTCAAGAGTTGGAAATCAGCAACAAATCAGTAAATCAATTTTTATAGATAGGGTTATATCAAATCCGAAACTCGAGGAACGAACACCGGCTTACTTCAAATTATTTCAAATATATATATACATATATCTTTTGAATATCAAATCTTACTTCGGAATCTAAAATCAAAATGGTTTCACAAAATCACTCGAATAGCAAAGCTACTGAAGTGGCCTATCCCTCAGTTTGAAACTCGAAAATCAATGCCGATGATGCGTGCACTCATCACCGAAATTATTTTCCAGCGACACAAGTGAGTTCTGGACTTCTATTTTCTCAAACTTCTTTTGAAATTTCTTCGAAACTCATTGGAACTCATTTGAAGTCATTTGAAACATTTCTTATTCGGAAAATACTTTCAAACCGTATTATTATATATTTACAAAACCTTAAAACCAATTTCAAAATACCGGAGTTCAATTCTCGAATTTCAAATTTAAAGTCTTTTAGTTATAAATCATTTTTATATAAATCAATTTCTTATATAACTTTTCAAAATTACAAATCCTTTCGAAACCTCAAATTCTCATTTTAAAAAGGGTATATAATCTTTATCGAAAATATAATATAATCATACTTATAAAAATAATAATTTCGATTTAGAAAACAATTTCTTAAAATACAAACAAACCCGATTTCAAAGGATGATTTAAGAATGGATTTCAAACAAAGATAGAGATTCAAATTAGAGGGACTCTAATCGATTAGGATTTCTGATTCGAAGATAAGTTCGAACGAAAATGAGATAATTAATTACAAAACAATAGATCGATACAGTTATATAAATCACGGGCGACCTTAACCGATCAACCGTGATTCCAAAATAAGATCAGTGCCGAATTCTAAGGCAAATCGACATTCGATCGCCAAAGATAGAATTCGACATAGCAAAAAATAGCAGCATTTAAACCGAGGGATATATAAATCTCTGGTGAATCAATGCTAATTGTAAAGAAGTTTCACCCCTTCACAATTCCTTCAAAGATTGGCGGGATCGCCTATTCTTATAGAGATCATTCAAAGTGGAGTTATGGGATACTCCAGAATCAAAAGAATACTAATAGAGAGAGACAAGAATGAATTTTGGAACCGTAGGGAACGTTCCAAAGTTCAAAGGAAATCGAGTCAAAAGGAAGAGATTAAACTCAAACGAAAGTGATTCTGTAAATAAATTTACAATATATGATAAGTTTCGCCTAGAGCCAAAGCTCTGATACCAACTGTAATGGCCCGCTATTTTGGACCATTCAAATCGACAATAAATCCACACATGTCGGACTTGAATAATTCAAAATATCAGATTGTTATTTAAATTTGGCAAAACTCAGCATAGGCAGTAAATAAATCAATCACAGAATCACAGACACAGAGTAATACAATAATACGCAGCGGAATAGATAAAATAGTAGTTCATGAAGCTACTATATAAACATCAGAGTTAGAAATAAAATACAACAGAATATCTCAAATGCAGTGAAGTCTTCAGTACAACAGATGACTTCTCTGAACGAATCAACTAGAAGAGCTGAAAGCTGAGGCGATAGTTGGATCTCCAAAGGAAGCTCCAAACTCCAAAGGTGAGTCTCAAATACTGTATCACTCGGTCTGACCCGAGCGTAAAGCAAAACACAAAACACTCGAGTCAGGATTAACATTCTTATACTAATAAATCCAACTCAAGTGAAATATCAATTGAAATACAAGTAACTTAAAGGATGTTTGGGATAACCATCCTCTAAGGATCTTCAGAACTATCTACAAGGTGGAAATATATATTATAACACCGTGGTCATTTCAATTTAATTTATACTTCAAAACCCCAAATATCATTTCATTTCAAATATAACTATTTTCCAAAATAGTATATATAGGTTAAATAATTTATAAAGTAAAGTATTTATAATTTCCTTAAGTTCCACAAATCGGTTCAAATCAACTAAATTTCCAAATTCAAATTTATTCAAAGTTCAATTCATCAATTTAATTCATTTCTAAACAGATCATTTAAATTTTCAATATATTTCAAAGCTTTAATATTCAACAATTTCAAAGTTAAATTTAACAGTTTCAAATAGCTCTTGATTTAACTTCATTATTATTTAATCAGGGAATATTCACTTAATAAATTCAATACCATTTAACTAGCCTTAAATTACATTTTTACTAAATATTTCCTTAAACTTTATTTAAACAAGAAATATTCATTAGATTACTTATGAATCAAACTCAAGTTATAAATCATATCTTACATCTTAATTTCAATAAGTTTCAAATCGGTTTAATTAAGTAAAATTCTTTATTGAATACAATTTCAACTAAATTCAAATTATCTTTCTAACCTTAACTTATTCAAATTGTTACCAAAATCTATTTGAAATATATTTTAAATACTCAACATATAATATGTATTTAAATCAATCATTCCCATTTATATATAATAATTTAAGGCTCAACATTTATTAAAACCATATATTTCTTTCCAAAACCATAGAATTCATTTTTAAAATATTTATTTATATGGACCAACGGTGTCTGTATATATATTTATCATATGGTTAAGTGATACGGATATTTATCATTTCAATCCGAAATTTAAATATATACGGGTAGATATCATTTCGACCCGTAATCCCAATTTCAATTCAAATGAAAATCGCTTGGGTTTATCATTTCAACCCATAACGAAATTCTCCTATTCTACAGTCCGTTCGGGTATGTATCATTTCAACCCATAGTGAATTCTATACTAACCGGGAACTTGCAGAGTGATAACAGATACTAAAAAAATATAACAACAGGCATATATCAGTATAAATAACAGATGCGGGTGTCAGATGTCACAGGTGAACAGATAAATAATAGTAATAACAGGCATATAATACTATATACTTATGTCAGATGTCACAGGTGAACAGATATAAACAATAGTAATAACAGGCATATAATACTATATACTGATGTCAGATGTCACAGGTGAACAGATATAAACAATAGTAATAACAGGCATATAATACTATATACTGATGTCAGATGTCACAGGTGAACAGTTATAGATAATAGCATATATAACAATGTAAATAACTACAGCAGCATATTTCAATTGCTATTTCAATTGAAATTAAATTTAATAAATATAAGAACGTTAATCGTGAGTGATTGCTCACCTTTCGAGGTTAGAGATGAACGAGACTGAGATGAGTTACGAATCTAAGCACGAAATCCGAAGCAAAGCTAGATGGATACGGATTCGACAATAAGCTTTTATATAAACAGAGCTTAGAAACGAAGCTAGGTGCTCGAGCTATTGCTGTGCTTCGATGGAGAGAGATGGCACGGGTTTCGATGGCAGTGCTTGAGGTGCTGTTAGGTGGATATGGGACGGAGAGGACTGCATGTGTGTGGGATGGAACTCGGCAACACCAAAGTGTAGGCTGGCTCGGGCTGAAAGGCGAGGGGTGCAACTGGCGGTGTTGACATGGGTACGAAGGTGGTGGACTGCTGTTCACGTGGGCTGCTGGTTGTTCGACTAGGGGAAGGCTCAGAAGGCGAAGTGGTTGGTTAGGGTGTGCGTTTGGTGGAGAGAGAGATTGGAGAGTGGAGCTAGGGGCGATAGCAGCTGCTAGGGCCGATCTGTGCTTAGGGAAGGCTGCTCGTGGGTGAGATGCGGCTATGGAGGGTGAGGGTAGAGGCGCAATACGTGGCGGATGTGTTGCACGTGGGGCGGGTGAGGTGGAAGACTCGCGGTGTTGGTTCTTGGTGGCGAAGTGGTGGACGGAGGAAGGGCAGAGGGAGATGGTTGGGCGTGATGTGATGTTGGTGGTGGAAGGTTGGTGACGTGGGTGCTGCCGAAAGCTTTGGTTTTGAGGAAGTGGGTTGTTGATGAGGTGGCAAGAAGAAGAGATGAAGGAAAGAAAAGTAGGAGGCGGAGATGAAATATTTGGTGAAGTAGCAGATCCAAATGAAAGAAAAAAAAGAAGCAGGTCAAAAGTGAACAATGCAGAGGAGAAATGAAACATGCCACAGTGAATATATTGAAACGACGGGAAAGTAATAGCTGTAAATTGATTGAGAGGCTATTAAAGCAATTTATTATATTGCTGGGGATTCACGTTCAAATTTGAAAAGGCAGAGGAAAGCTAACGGTCACAATTAAAGGTACCGTTACAACGAACAGTTTATTCTTTTCGGCGCGTACCGGACCTCAAAATATAGAAATAAATATACCCTTGAGATCAGCACGACGAGATGATCAAAACGGTATACAGATATCAGTGGTACGATCATCCGATCAAAAGTCAATAACCGGTACCAGAAAATGCTGCTATTTTACAAGAATTAAGATAAACGGAGCAATAGAAGTCCAAATTTGGAAAAACAAATTTCGCAGTCTGATTCAGAATAATCTGAATAAATTTTCTCCTGTTGACATATTTTGGTTTCGGAAAACTTTTAAATTCACTGTTATTAACCGGTTTGATTTTGAATAAAATTTCACAGGAAAATAAACTTCAATATTATCAGATGAAAATTTACCATTTGCTATATTAAAATAGACGTATTCCAAATAATAAATTTTTAATTTCAAATTTTATTGTTTAAAATTTAACAAAAATTCAATTAATTACGTTATAAAAATTATTAAAATTTACGGGTCGTTACAATAAGTCAATTAAATCATGTGGTTTATTTAGAGTATTCATCATGTCGGTTGTGCGACTCAAAGGAGTATGTTCAGTCAGCGATTAACACTGAACAATTCGAATATTAATGTTCACATGTCACCTTAGCCAGCGGTGTAACATTTTGATTGAATTTATAGCTTGCATACTTTTTGGTGAATCCAATTTTACTTATTATAAGCAATTCCCAATAACAATAATTATTTACACCAATTCTCTTCGTTAACACTTTATCACATTAGGACATATGGATTTTGGTTTTGATCAGAATTCCAACATCGTCCACGTTCAGCTTTGTTTACCTAAACACAAAGTCCTTGGTTCAATAACAACAAATATTATTAACCATGCTACTTTGGCCATAGTCTTTGACTTTGAGTTGACTATGGTGCTAACCCCATATAACTGGGGAGATGATTTCTTTATTGAATAGTGTTTCACTTCCAATGCTTCAACATAGACCCAACTATAGTCGTTCAACGGACGCCATGCCATGATTTACCTATAATTAAAGTGGAGTGTCCACATAGAAGTTCAACAATGTTCTATAGTCGAAAGAACTATGTAATATCGTCATTTCGAGATTCTCTATTTGACCATAGTTATATTAACCAATAAAAAACTCTTGAGTGAATCTTTCTATGGTTATCTAATAATGATCAGTACGCAACCCCTTAGTTCCTCTAACACCCATGAGTAATACTACCCAACATTGGCAAGCATTACGTATTTTAATCTCAACAAATGAATCGATGTTCTTTCTTGAAACATCTTGACTAGGAATATTTAAAGCAATATGTTATTTTAATGTGATAATTTTCTCATGATTAAAACACATTGTAATTACTATCACTTAACATATCATTTATGGATTTTCTATTTAATATACTTAAATAATATAATTAAATAAGATATCACAATACGCAAGTATATAATAGAAACACAAACACCATTTATTTTGTACGAGATTTTATTACAAAGTTAATAATTTATAATAAATTGCAAAATTGCCCATAGAGCACACCCTTAACTCTATCAGGAATATTTAAAATAATATGTTATTTTATATAGCGGTAATTTTCTAATGGTTATAACTCTTTTTAACAATTATTACATAACATATTATTCAAGGATTTTCTAATTATATACTTTAAATTTATTTATTTAATTTATTATATGACTATGTAACAAAGTATACAATAGAAAATAAATAACTTTATTATGAACAAGATCGGTTATAGAGATAGATATATGTAATGAATTACATAATTTTCGCTAGGGTATATCCCCAACTACTTTAAAGGTCGAGAGCGCCTAAGTGTATAACCGAGATCAATGTTTGATATATCAACGACTTAGATACTATTGAATAATGGTGGAATTTTCTATCGGTTTGAAAACCGCTGTTAAAATTATAATAAAAATAAACGCAAGCGCACGGTGTATAATTATAGTACATGGCGAGTATGGGTCGATCCGTAGGGAATTGAATTAATTTTAAATTCTACTCAATCAAATTAACCCAAAGTTTGAAGTTGTTTTAAGATAAAAATGTAAAAACTAACTAAAACAAAGTGAATAAAAATATGAGACTAAAAGACAATTTAGAGGCAAATCCACTCTGATACTTTCACATAAATCAACACAAAATTAATCTATGATCTCTCATTTTAATCTAAGTAGAATTAGTGATGTATTTAGCATAAGTAAGGTCTATTTATGTTATTAATTGACATAACTTAAACCATCAAACTTCAATACAACAACTAAAACTACTTATTAAATGTCATGAAAATGAATATGAAACCAAAATAAAATCTATTTTAAGCATGATCTATTTACATTTTTTTTTATTGGTAACATAGATCATCAAATTTTGATTCTATTTTAATTCCATGATCAAAATCACTTAGTAAGACGATGATTTAAATTTTGTTTATGTTGGATTAAGCATAGCCCATTTGTGATTACAATATAGGCTATCAAATTCTCTAATAAACTTACATCATCATCCAACTTTTCATGAAGCATAAAAAGAGATCATAAACTAGCAAATATGTTGAATCTACATGATTTAAGAGAGCTTCATTACCCCTAAATTGAAGGGCTTTAGCTTCTCATATTTGTTATCATTTCCACACATGTAAGTTGCAACATTAAAAGGCAAGGAAAGTGCAAGCTAATTAAAATAAAAGAGAACTAAACTACTTGCATAAAAATAAAACTAATTGAAATGAAAAGAAAGCTAATCTACTATCATGAGATAGAAGAAAGAGCGCATGTAAATAAAAATGAGCATAAAATAAAATAAAAACATGTAAGAACAAAGAAGAAGAAGAAGAGGCTTAGGAAACCATTTTATTTCTCATTTAATTTTTGTGGCTACAACTCATATAATATGATAAGAAGATTAAAAACTCCATTACATGAACATAAGAGGGTTATATATACATGACTAAAACCCTAATCCATTTTTAGGGACTCCCTAAATGCCCTTTAGGTAGTGTGGCCTCCATGATATCATTAGCATGAAGTTAATCCTTCATTAAATGTGCATGTGCTTTTAATCTCCACTAACATGTGCATTAGCTTTTAATTGTAGTTCATGGGTTAGTGGGTAGGTGGGCTCCTCCATGATGCATGAATTCTTTTATTTCTTCATTCCTTTGTTTTCCTTCACTTGTGCATGCATGAAGCCACTTCGAATAATCACTCAAATTCCTACAACACAACATTAAAATGTGCAAGTAAATTTTATAAAAAATTAACACATACAAAAATGACCATTTTGCCCCCATATGAAGATGAATGAATGATGACTTGAAAACATTTTAGATTTTGGTTTAAACAAGTAAAATACCCTAATATGCTCATTTATTAAATAAAAGTATATTAAATATAGAAGTAACAATATGCACTTTTACGTGCACATTAAATACTCTCACACTTATCTTTTTATTCGTCCTCGAATAAACTAAAACTAAGATAAATCCGTTTTCGTAGGGAGTACGATTACATTAACCATATGCAACAAGCCGTTAAACCTCTAGGTGTCCCTAGTAGGACGAGTGTTGTCTCGTGAGGGTTTTCAGCGGATAATACCCACAAAATCCAAATGCAACATGAAAGAATCCTAAATGCAAGATTTATTTACAAAGGTATGAATGCAAGTTTTTGAAAATATTTACGAATGAAGAATTTACTTTTAAATTGACACGAATAAGTTAAATACAAGTTTTGGTCATTATCAAGAAATTTAAGTCCTTTTACTCGTCAAAACTTCCAACAAAAATTAAGTTATCATCACAATTAGACTCTAGTTTGGCTAGTTGTTTCGGTTGATAACATAGTGCAACTATGAAATGGATCCTTAGTGGATTATCAAAGTTTTTCAAAGTGGTATTTTTATTTCTTATGAATAACAAGTCGAATCAACTAAGTGAAAATAATGCTTGGATTTCAATTGCTTACTCTCTCTATTTTTGAAAAGTATTAACATTATTATTATTTACACACCTAACTCAGATAAATTGAGGCTAGATATACCGGTTATGCCTTTCAGGCTTACGTGAGAGGGTACAGAGCATGGCGAGTGTACACACTTGCGTGTGAACACCTGACTCTAGGTGTTTTTATTTTTATAAAAGCTTTTTTCTTTTCTCTCTGTTTTTTTATAAAGAGAGAGTTTCGCAAAATCACCTTAGCACCACTTAACTTAGAAGATTGAAAATGTTATCGCCTTTATTGTAAATCAACCACTCTTTTAAACAAAGATTACAATTAGGGTATACTTCATAATTATCACCCATGAGCCTTCCTATATACTAGTTAAACTATAGTTACATGCAATCAAACTTTATTTTTATTTTTGTTGAAACAAATAAATTTTCAAAAATTTCAATTCAATAACTAAAAACATATACTTATCCTATAGTGTTTCTTCAAAAGTAAATCAATATGCTAAAATGAAAATTTGTTTTGAGATTTTTTTTAAGTTTTGGGTTTTGGAAAGAAAATGCAAAAAATAAACCATGAAAATATAAAATGAAGATGAGACTCCCCCCACACTTAATTTTGACTGTGTCCCCATAGTCAATGCATAGTATAATGAGTGTAACAGGGAAAAATATGTACAAATTTACAAAAGAGGGTTAACATTTTTTACTAGACGTAGTATGGCCCATGAAGAATCATGAGCTCCTCCTCTTGATTACTTGGCAATTTCAAGTATGGTTTAAAGCGATGACCATTGACTTTGAAAATCGTTCCATCCATGAGGTTTTGTATTTCTATGGCACTCTGTGGAAAAACAGTTCGTACCACAAATGGTCTGGTCTATCTTGATTTTAACTTCCCAGGGAATAAGTGAAGTCTAGAGTCATACAAAAGAACTCTTTAGTTTGGCAAAAAAGTTTTTCTTAGGATAGACTTATCATGAAAAACTTTTGTTCTTTCTTTGTAAATTTTTTCATTTTCATACGCGTCGTTCCTAATCTCTGATAATTCGTTGATTTGTAATTTTCTGTTTTGGCCTGCTTTTTCAAGATCAAAGTTTATGTTCTTCACTACCCACAATGCTTTGTGTTTGATTTCCACTGGTAAATGGCATGCTTTCTCGTAAACTAAACAAAATGGAGACATCCCAAGGTTAGTTTTAAAAGCGGTACTGTAACGTCCCGGATTTTCGACTTCCGAAAATCGACATTAATACATTCACTGTATCAACTGCCGAGCAATCGAATGCCGAAAAACCGAATTGTTATGGTTAAAAAAAAGAGGTAGAAGAAGACAGAAAGAAACAAAGAAGAAACAACAGAAACAATATCAGAATCTCACATATCGCAGCGGAACAACATATAATAGATAAATGAATAATCTTTAAATCAAGAACTATATCAGTTTATACATTACATCATCATCAGAGTTTACAACAACAATACAACACTGGACAGTTATATAAACTTGTCCTCATATAGAATACACAGCGGAATAAATAATATCATATACTAGTGATACGTCTCGCCATCCAGCTCGCCACTGAGCTCCACAGCATCTCCTGAATCCAGAATGACCTGATAACCTGACTCTAGGCTGCCCGTGTGGAAAATTATGGGCACCCAGAGTTTAGGAAGGAAACAATAAACTCCAGGTCAGTCATGGTGACTGGTGTGAGAACTGAAACAGTTTATCTTTAAAACAACAACAACAAAGGAAGTAAAAGACATCCGCAATGCTTTTGGAAAATGAAACTACCATAAGACCTCCCGCCACACACACAATGCAAACGCAGAATTGGAGGAGATTTCTTCTTATGATAGTCAAACATGCTTACTACGCAAAACAAATCATTTTTGATATTATTATTAGTGCATAGTGGAAAACATTTCGAAAGTATAATATTAATCTTAGCCAACATACAACCATTATTGTATGCCTACTATAGCTACTATGTTCAATAGCAGGTTACCACCACATTCCATAGTAGGTTATACAACTAAAACCGTACAGGTTCGTATTGTTTCTTTGGATTTCCAACAAATGGTCAGGCTAAGGAACTTCCTTACACCGAAATGGAATGCCTCTGAAAGGACGTCCCCGAGAACCTAACCGGATCTCTGCAAACACAAGGCCGACGCTACCTCACGCTGTACAGCTGTAACTAGGTAACCAACACACTGACACTACCTCACGCTGTACAGCTGTAACTAGGTAACTAACACACAAGTATGCCATCCCCCGGTCGTTACCGACCTTTATCCGAGGATCATCAACCACAAAGCAACAACCACAAAGTATAATAAATTTGCAGCATCAACATAGGTAAAATATCTGGGCTCCATACCATGATATCACCTTTTATCCAGAAGGAAATGACATACCCTAGGGGCGCGACCACTAAACACCTTGCCGCAACATTCCTGTTTCGACCATTACCGGGTTGTGAGGCTCGACGAAGTCTCGTCCACAAAGCCACGCTTTTTCACAAAGCCACGCTTTTTCACAAAGCCACGCTTTTTCACAAAGCCATGCTTTGATCAACAAATGATCAACATCACTTCGTATGCCACATTACCAAATTGGGAATGTATCACTAGTAACCATCAACTACATAACCTCTGAGCTCGTACGTCTCAGAGAAGGGTGTTAAGCTAAGAGAATAAATTCTCCGCCACCAACAGAAATGTATTTGATAGAAACCAGCTTTACATCTCAAAGTGTAACGTCAGACACACATTCATACAAGTCCGTTCTGGGATCGAACGGAACCGAAGGCACTTCCAAAGAAGCCCTTGCAATCAGGGTATTCACTAATCACGTCCGGACTTCCCATCACAAGAAGAGTGATATAAATCTCTATACCGGAGCAACTCGGTGCAGAGACATTCGATAGGTTGTCCTTTCATTTTCGAAAATACCCGGTCTTCACACCAGTCTTCAAATGTTATCCATTCACGACGTATCACTAATTCGGAATGGGTTATATGACACAAAGGTCTTTTCTCGGCTAACCCGAATAGTGAGCACAATATTTAAAAACATATGGATATTGGGATTTCAATTAAGTCATAACTTATTACCCAAATCCTTTCCTTTAAATGGTTTAAACAAATTACCATTTTAAATCTTTAAACAAAAAGATTTACTTCACAAAGTTTACCCAGTTTCACAAAGATTCATTTACAGATTTCCAAATCAATTTCCATTTCAATTGGATTAACCCATTAAATCTTTAAATTAAGATTTAATTTATATCTTTCAAAACTATTCACAATTCAAGTCTTTTATAATATAAAAGATACACCTTTTAAAATCTTCTTTGATTTCAAAATAAAGCTTAATCATCTTCACAAAGGTTAATTCATAGTTTTTCTAAACTATTCACAATTTTATTTCAACTTGAAATGTTTCGATACAAATTGGAAATCTTTTCACTTTATGAAAGCTATTATTATTTGAAAACGGATAGTTTTCGTTTTGGGAAAAACTGGTTACAATTATACAGTTTAAAGCCATCCAAGTATAAAACTTGAATTTTAAATTTAAATTTCCAAAACCATATTTTAAATGGTTAAAAACCCATATAACACCTTTTACACTTGTAAAATCTTTTAAACCAAAATTCCCAAATCATCGAATTCAATTTTAAGTATTGAATTCAAATTTTAAATCAAATGATTTAAATTTCCATTTTATTAAGTTATTTAAAATAACTCTTATTTTTTAAACTCATTTTCAAAAGCTTTCAATTCCAATTCCAAAACTATTTTGGATTCAAAAATTCAATTTCCAAAATTGATAAAAATATGTGACTTAACCGATTTCCACGTGAAATCCACATTTGTGTGTGTATTGTGTAGTCCACGGTTTAACACAATAGTGCAACAACATTCAACCATCACAGATCAAATATAACAATATAATTTGATAAGCGGTATAACTAAAACACTTATCTTTCATTCACAGATCACAGATATATATATATATATATATATATATATATATATATATATATCACAGATAAACAAATCACAGATCACAACACAAATCAGGATATATCACAAAACATCACATATTTGGGATATCAAACAATTCAACATCCAATATAATCCAAACATTCATAAGTAGGATTACTTTAATTATCTGACTAATTCAAAGTCAGATAAATTTCCAAAGTTATTACTTTTTTTAAAATAAATTTCTTTATCTCTTCAAATCTATTTAAAACCAATTTTAAATAAATATTTTAACTTATAAATAATATTACCCGAAATCCATTTATTAAGGCTTTTTCCCAAAATTTGGAATTTAATTCAATATAGTCCAAAAAATAAACTTTTATCTTTTTAAAACTCCTTTTAAATTTATCCAATTCTCAAAAATAAATTTTTCGATAAATTTTCAACTTAAATTTCAAAAATCCAATTTTATTTATTTCTGGTATCCAACGATACCAAAAATATATTCGGCTAAATTTTAGCCTTCAACAATTCCAATTCACAAATATAATCACACGGAGATTATAAAAAATCAACACACAACATATGAAACAAATTCAAATGTTTGAGGAATCCAATTGGATCCCTCCAACCTGTTTCCCTGCATCCACAGATGTTAGCACAATACCAATTCCACTTCGAAGTGAAATATCGTGGTATATGGGATTTATAAATATTATCCGCTATTATGCGGCGCAATAGGGTCTCCTCCGCTATATAATGCGGGAAATCAACTCCAAATACATATATAATACCAATTCCACTTCACGGTGGAATTATCGCGGTATATGTTTTTAATAAATAACCTTCGCTTAATATACGGCGTATATGGTCTATTTCAACACAATAGATAACAACCATCAATCCAATTCACACAATCAAGCAATTTTAAATCTAACTATTTAAAATTTAAATCGAAACAAATATTCGATTGAGTGAGGAGTTCTCACCTTGAGTTTTGTCGAGCGTTTGAAATTTTAAATTAAATCGAATCGATTTAATCCAAAATTTTAGCTTGCTCAAACTGACCCCAGACCTGCGCTGCAGCGTAGATCGCGTCGCTGCGATCCCGGCGCTTCCAAATTCGTCGAAATCTGATATCGTATGACAAAGATATGGCAATTTAAAGTTTTATACGATTTAAAAGATAATCAATTTCAATTTCTTTTTTTTATATTTTTAACCCTACATTCCAGATCTGCCGTTCGTTCCTGGGGATGAAATCAAGGCCGTGAAATCCATCTTCTTCCCTACGTGAAAACCCCAGGCAACATCGCACGTATCAACCCATAGGCCGCTGTATCTTCGTCGAATTGTTCCTCCTCTCCGATCATTGAAACCGCGATCAAGCTCCATCATTTAAAAGCACGTGCCCGCCTCTACCTCCGGCCTCAACCACGTACAACTCGGTCGCCTCCTGGCCATCAAAATTGCGTGCAAATGCGTGACAAATGCGAGCCAAATCCTCCCCGTTCCGTACTCGAAAACGCATCATCACCATATGGATTTGTAGAGCTCGACTAGCTCTACAAATTCCCTGTTGAACTCGAATCGTGAAAAGGCGTGGATTGAGAGAGATTGAGGAAGAAAAGAATGGAAAATATCGGTCATTGAATTTTTGAACTGGCGGCTAACCCTAGTTGCTTAGGGTTTGAGTGCAAATGCTGAAAAACAAGTCCTTTTATAGAAAATGGCAAAACACTATTCATCGAAAATTTTCCGAACTCGAAATCAAACATGCCGGCTAATGTTTCTAAGGTTTTACCCGCGTTACGGACACAATGGAACGTGTTTCGGGAGATAATTCGATTGTATGTGAGAGTTACGAAAATAAACGATCAAATTTAAATCAAATCGATTTAAAACGATTTCGATGCGTTTTAACTTGCCCCGGACAAACCGTAAATCCAATTGACACGAAAATTGAAATCTTACAATAATTTCACATTACGGATCCAATGAAATAGGTTTCGTCGAAATCCGAGACTGTTTGAAAAATGGTCATTTTTGTCAATTAAATATTAAAATATTCAATTTTCACAATTTAACTTTTAATTCAAATTTAAAAGTTCTATAACATCATTCTAACTCCAATATGATTTAATATAACTTTATAAATCATTTTTATACACATTTGATCCAATTTCCAATTATTTCTAGAATTTCAAATATAAAATTATCGATTTAATTACCCAATTAAATCCAGATATTCAAAATTTAAGTTATTCCACTTACAAATCTTACTCGTTAATATTTAAAATCAATTAAATATACAAATTTCAAATGACAAAAATTCTGGGTCGTTACAGGTACGGTTAGCCCAAAACATGTCAGTCAATTTCTAAGACCAATCTTTTCGATTTTTATTAACAGTTTTCTCCAAAATTCGTTTTATTTGTTGATTTGAAACTTTAACTTGACAACAATTTTGAGGATGATACGGAGTGGATATGTAACGACCCGTAAATTTTAGATAATTTTAAGTGTTTAACTGAAATTTTTGTGAAACTTTAAACAATAAAATTTTGAAATTTAAAGTTGATATTTGAAATATGTCTGTTTTAACATAGCAACTGGTAAATTTTCATCAGATAATTTGAATTTTGTAATTTTATTTCAAAACTCACATCAGTCAAAAAAAATTGATGGTAATAAAATGTTTTCCAAACCTAAATAATTTTACATAGAAAATTTGTAAATCATCTTCTGAGTGTGGCGTCATCTTTCGTTTCGTCAAATTTGGACATCTATTGCTCCATCGATATTATTTTTCGGCAAAATAGCAGCATTTTCGAACTGATATCGATTTTGATAATGATCATACCACAAATTTCGACCGTTACTTCCCGTGCCTTTTCAAATTTGAACTAGCCCTCAACTTTCTTCCAATTCACGGCCAGCATTCACCACTTTCTCCATGCCTTGCATCGCCGTGATGACCTGCCACCTACGCTTTTGCCTCTTGGGCAATATCAGCTAGCGGCCTCCCCGCTTCCTTTATTCTCGAACCAGCCACAACCGAATCCATTTTTCTCCACCTCGTCAGCCCGAGACTTCCCCGCAACCCGAGACCCCAACAGTTGCCACAGACCTCAGCAGCGCACCAACACCGAAGCCCCTCCACCCTCACCTTTGCCATGCGAGCCCTCTAGCTTTAAGCGTCACCTTCACCTAACCCAATCTCAGCCTAACACCCTCCACCTCGGCCGAGCCCACCGAGACCTCCCTCTCAACCACCTTCGGCCGTACATCAAGCACCCCAGTAGCCTTCGAGTCCACCTTGTACATATATCCGTGCATCTTTAGGTAATATATTAGTGTGGTTGTTCTTTTATATATATAAAGTATACATATATTTTATAGAACTAGTATATTTGTTGTTGATTGCATGTGTTTTTTCTCTGTTTGTACAACTGAAAAGCAGAGGCGATTTATACAATATGTATACATACGTAAGTATTGTTGCAGTCATCTTATATATATTAGTTATATATATATATATTTGATTTCAAAGAATATATCTGTATATTATATGAATTTTGTAAGATCTATTTTATGTATTATAAAATCAGGTCAGTTCATATTTTTGTTATTTGTATATATAAATTTATACAGATATTTTATAATGTGTTTGTTTGGTTGCTGTAAAATTTTATATTTGTTTTACTGTGTAGTTTGCAGGATATAAATTCACCATAGATATGTACTGTATATGTACATACTTTACTTTGTATTGCCTATAAGTAAACGTATTAGACTACTGTATATATATATATGTGTGTAAGATATATATATTTGGTTTGTTTTGTCAATTCTGTAATAAATATTATGAGTATAAAGTATAGTATAGCTTTTTACAACTTACTCTATAGGTTACAGTTGTTATATTGTTGTTTATTTACAGTTTATTGTTTACAATTAGTAATATTTCAAAGTTAGTTTGTTTATAGATTATATTGCTGTTATTGTTACATAAAATTTGTTTAAAACACAAAAGTACAACATAATAGTCTATAAAGTTTTAGAGTATATGTTGGTTTATATAGCAATTTATAAATATACACGTATGTATACGTGTGTTTTTGGTTTTCCAAAATAAATTAAAGGCATATATGAATGATTCATGTAAACTGTTATATTGTAGTTCATTTGTTTTATATTTTACCTACTTATAGTTTAGCTGTTTATATATATAGGATATGTAGCAGCTCATCTATACTATTGGTATATGTATGTCCCTTTGGGAAAGAACAATATATATGTTTTCCTGTATAGTGCGTTTTAGTGGTATTTGTATATTGTGTCTGCAAAGAATATATATTTTTATATATGTTGGATTTTAAATTTAAAATATGACATTCGGCTATAATATTAGTAATGATTTTGAAATATATATATATATATATAATTTAATATGTGTTTGAAATTCAAAATATGATTTTATATAAAGAGTTATATATAGTTATATATAAGTTCAATTATACCATCAATCTTCATTTATCCGGTTCTGATTTGTTTTATTGATTCCTATCTATTAGCTTGTCCATCCAAATTCGTGTCAATCTAGCTTTGTTTCGGAATTTGTGCTTGGATCCGTAGCTCTGTTCATTTTCAACTCTCTCTAGCCTCGAAAGGTGAGCAATCACTCACGATTAACGTTCTTTTATTTATTAAATTTGATTTCAATTGAAACGACAATTGAAATATGCTACTGCTAGTTATTTATATTGCTATATATATGCCATTATCTGTATCTGTTCACCTGTGACATCTGACACCATTATCTGCAATTTATATTGCTATATATATGCCATTATCTATATATGTTCACCTATGACATCTGACACCATTATCTATTATTTATATTGCTATATATATGCCATTATCTGTATCTGTTCACCTGTGACACCTGACACCATTATCTGTTATTTATATTGATGATATATGTCTGTTATATTATTTCATATATGTTATCACTCTACAAGTTCCCTGTTAGTGTAGAATTCACTATGGGTTGAAATGATACATACCCGAACGATCTATAAAATAGGAGAAAATCGTTATGGGTTGAAATGATAAACCTAAGCGATTTTCATTGAATTAAATTTGGGATTACGGGTTGAAAGGATATATACCCATATATAATTTAAATTACGGATTGAAATGATAAATACCGTATCACCTGACCATAGAGTAGAAAATTTTATACAGACACCGTTGGTCTATATATATAAATATTTTGAAATTGATTTCTTTGGTTTTGAAAAGAAATATATGGTTTTAATAAATATTGATTTTAAAGATTTATTAAGTTGATTTAATAAAGTTGATTTGAATCAATATAAAATATGTTTAAGTATTTATGTAAAATTTATATTTTCAAATATAGAGTTTATAATGTTTCAGGTTGAAAGATAAAATTTGAATTTGATTTGGAATTTTAAATTATTTAAGAATTATACTTAAATAAGTTGATTTGAAATCTATTAAATTTGAAATCTATTAAATTTGAAATTTTAAGATATGTTTTCTAACTTGAATTTGATTAAAAAGTGGCTTAAATGAATATTTCAAACTTATATAAATTTAAATGGGATATTTTGTTTATATAAATTTGTAAATTGAAGTTGTATTTAGATGTATTGAAATGATTAAAGAAATATCTCAGAAACTAAATGAAATGAAATTAAATTGAGATATAAATGGAATTATCAAATTTAGTTTTTGAAATGTGGAATATTTAAAGCTTTGAAATATATTGAAATTTAATGGTTTATTTTGTGTCTCAAATCTGTATTTGAAATCGTTATAATTCGAAATTATTTATTGAGAAATTGAATTGAGTTGAAATTTATGAATTGAGATTGAATTAAGTTGCATTTGGAAGTCGAGTTAAATTGAATCGATTTGTGAATTTGTGGAAGCTATTTTATAAAGTATTTTTTTAACTATATCTACCACTATTTATATTTTACTTTATAAATTATTTTAATATAAACTATTTTATATAAATTATTTTCAATATATTATTTTATTATAACTATTTTATATAAACTATTTTTAGTTTATAAACTATTTTATTATATACACTAATTTTAATATCTAAACTGTTTAAGAGGAAAGTGTTGTGAATTCCAAAATGTTATGATTTCAAACTATAGTTTCAAAGTGTTATGAATTTCAAGGTTTTGATTTCCAAAGTGTTTTGATTTTTAAAGACTTACGATTTCGAAAGCGATATAACTTTGGAAAGTGATATGATTTTGGAAATGGATTTATTTAAAGTGAAATTGATATCGTATTGATATGGTTTTGAAATGGCAATGATATTTCGGTTTTGAAATATAAACTATTTTGAAAGTTTATTAAATGACCAATCGGTGTAATAATTACATAGTTATTGAAGAGTCCGGGATCGGTTAGGGACATACTCTCTGTCCAAACCGAAAACCACTTTAATAACTATTATACGTGGAGTGTGATCCAGAATGAAGTGGTTGGAATGATGACGTTGCTGGATTTGAAGAAAGAGAACGATAATGGATGACCATGACACTTGTGTCAAATTGGAAATGACTTAAACAGGAGCCGTGCCGGGCCAGTGAGGTTAGCTACCTCTAGCGGACACACTTCTTCGTAAACTACTCATTACTTGATTTGATTAGTGCGCACCCTTGAATTGGGAGTGTTGTTTCGCGGTGTTGCGATCGTTGCGGCGATGCGTTCTCACCAGTCCGTATCAAGCAAACGGTAGTTTCACTACCTTGGGTATTGCCTCATGTGCCTTGTCATACTCGTATCCCTATGCGCGACCACTACGATTTGTTTCGTGTTATACCTATGCAGTACTCCCTGGTAGCCCACCAGCTTACGGTGGAGTTTACAGTGCTGTATAGACTATGATGCTTATATAAAATGTGTTAAGGGGGATAATGGTAACGCCTTAACACTATTTTGATACTTTATATTACTGATAGGCATTATCTACTTAGCGTACACTACTATATGTAGACTGAGTGTACCAGTATTCGAGGCTCACCTTTGGAGTTGGAGCTTCGCTTGGAGATCCAGCTATCTATCCAGCTTTCAGATATTCAGTTGATTCCAGTGATGTATTCAGATCTTGTATTTGACTATTGTATTGAGATACCTATCTATTCGAGACCTCTGTTGTATCTTGTTTAACTCTGTTATATATATATAGTAGCTTCATGAACTACTATTCTTTTGTTTCGACTGCATTATTGTTATATTACACTGTGTCTGTGATCTGTGATTATTTTATTTACTATATATGCTGAGTTTGCCAAATTTTATTTACAATCCATTGTTTTGAATTATTCAACTCCGGCATGTGTGGATTTATTGTCAATTTGAATGGTCCAAAATACTGGGTCGTTACACAAAAGAACACTTTTGATTTCATAATCCGGAATGCAACGTCGAATGATTTGGTCAGAACAGTACTTAAGCAAGTATGGTTCATCCCAATAGAATTATTTGACTTAGGAAAGAAATTTATATTTATCCCGTTTCGACCAAAATGAAGGAGTTTCCTTAGTGACTAGATAGTTCACTATATATGCATACCATGGATCGACAGAAACATAAAGGAGTTGTTCATCGAAAAAGTTCTCATTGCTCAGTAAAGAGGATGGTGCGTTTGGAAGACGTGACAAATGATCAGCAATGACGTTATTAGATCCTTTTTTGTCTTTGATCGTAAGGTCAAATCATTGAAGTAAAAGGATTCAACGGATCAAACGAGACTTAACATCATTTTTAGCGAAAAGGTATCTAAGAGTAGAGTAGTCAGTGTAAACAGAAATGTGTGAGCCAATCAAATAAGGTCGAAACTTTTCGAGTGCAAAGACTACCGCTAGAAGCACTTTTTCAGTGGTCGTGTAATTGAGTTGAACATTGTTGAGAGTCATGCTAGCATAGTAGACGACATGAAGAATTTTTTTGATGCGTTGTCCTAAAACAGCATCAACTGCGAAGTTGGAAGCGTCACACATTATTTCGTAAGGAAGATCCCAATTAGGTGAACAAATGATGGGCGCAGAAATGTGTTCGTTTTTTAGACGTTCAAAAGCAGAAACACAATCAGAATTAAAGTCAAATGGAACGTCTTTTCCAAGAAGAGTCGTAAGAGTTCGAGCAATTTTACTAAAGTCTTTTACAAAGCGTCAGTAGAAACCAGCGTGTCCAAGAAAAGAACGAATTTCCTTGACAGATTTGGGAATGGATAGATTCACAATTACATCAACTTTCGCTTTATCTACCTCAATGCCTTTTTTGAAATGACATGCCTAAGGATAATGCCGTGTTTGACCATAAAATGACATTTTTCCTAGTTTAATGTTAAGTGTTTGTCCTTGTATCATTTAAGAACCAACTCAAGATGGTGTGATCACTTGGAAAAAGAGTTTCCAAAGATAGAAAAATCGTCCATAAACACTTCAAGAAAGCGTTCGATCATATCAGAAAAGATGCTGACCATTCATCTTTGAAACGTAGCAGGAGCGTTGCAAACGCCAAATGGCATATGCCGATAAGCAAAAGTGCCAAAGGGTCACATGAAAGTCATTTTCTCTTGATCTTTGGGAGTGATTGGAATTTGGTTATAACCAGAATAACCATCAAGAAAGCAGTAGAATTCGTGACCGGCTAAACGTTCAAGCATTTGGTCGATGAAAGGAAGAGGGAAGTGATCCTTACGTATTACAGCATTTAGTTTTTGATAATCAATGCAAACATGCCAACCAGTTTGAGTACGAGTTGGAATGAGTTCGTTAGAATCATTCTTGATAACGATAAGTCTAGACTTTTTATGCACGACATGAATTGGGCTAACCCATGAACTATCAGAGATTGGGTATATGATTTCGTTATCGAGGAGTTTAAGAATTTCATCACGAACCACATCCTTCATTTTTGGGTTAAGCCTTCGTTGCATGTCATGAACTGGCTTGGTATCGTCAACTAAATAGTGCAATGTTGAACAAGAGCGAGACTAATTCCCTTTATATCGGTGATCGACCATCCAATTGATTCTTTGTTTTTCGACAGAATTGAAAGTAAGGAAGTTTCTTGATCAAGAGAGAGTTGAAGAGATTATGATGGGAAATGTTTCTTTGTCACCTAAGTATGCGTACTTAAGGTGATCGAGAAGGGGTTTAAGGTCTAACCTCGGGGGTTGCTCAATCAATGAATTGGGTTCAAGTTCTGATTCAATGGTAAGTGGTTTAAATGGAAGCGCAATTTCAATTTCGTTAGGCTCATCTTGAAACAGTTGTTCATTTACGGTCTCGCGTTCGTTGTTAAGGTCAATAATTTCATTAAAAAATTTCTTGAATGAAGCTAACTTCCAACGTTTGGTTATGTGGTTCGTTCGACTAATTTTCAAGATTGAAAATGTTAGGATCCAAAGTCATGTTTCCAAAAGAAATTTTCATCAAACCGTTTCGACAATTGATTAAAGCATTTGAAGTAGCCAAGAAGGGTCGGCCTAAAATCAATGGAATTTGACTCATTGGATTATTCACGGGCTGAGTCTCCAAAACGATGAAATCAACAGGGAATATGAATTGATCGATTTTGATGAGTACGTCCTCGATTTCTCCCATGGGTTTCTTCATCAAACAATCGACAAATTGAAGAGTTACTTTCGTCGATTTTAGTTCATCCAAGCCAAGTTGCTGGTAAACTGAATAAGAAATCAAATTAACACTCGCACCCAAATCAAGTAAGGCACTTGCTAATCATTTTGTCTCCTATCGTGCACGAGATCGTCGGACATCCAGGATCTTTGTATTTGACGGGAATTGATTGGGACAAAACTTCGCTAAGACCGGCAGTTAAGAAAACTTTCTTAGGTACATGAGTGTGTCATTTTTGGGTACACAAGTCCTTGAGAAACTTAGCGTAACTTGGGACTTGCTAAACGATATCAAGAAGAGGAATGTTTACTTTCACTTGTTTAAAAATTTCCAACATCCTTTTCATTTGGTCAGAGTGTTTCTTAGGTCGAAGACAATGTGGAAATGGAACACAATACTCGGTAAGTGGGTCTACTTGAGTAGAAGAAGAATTTGGATTGGAGTTTGATTCGATGTTTTGCTCAACGTTTTGTTCAGAATCGTTTGTTGTTATAGAAGTGTCGAGAGGGGTTTCTGGTAATTCGTTTGGATTAACAACTTGATTATTGATTTTTTTACTGGAACGCAATGTCGTGATAGCATTCATTTGGGTTACGTTGCTATCTTGAACAACATGGGCTTGATTCAAATTCGTGTTTTGATTTATGGGATTCGGAACTAGCTGATTTGGGAATGTGCCTCGTTCATGTTCACTTACAGATGTGGCTAATTGACCCATTTGCATTTCAAGTTTAGCAGTCGATTGACTCGTATTCTGCATGTACGAGGTTAACAAAATTTGCAAATTGTTGTTTGATAGGAGGCTTTGAGTAGTTGCTGTAGCCAAAGTTTCAAGACTTTTCTTAAGTGAACTCAATCGTTTATTGTCTTGGAGAGAAAAAGATTGTTGCGGTTGATTTTGGGATGGAAGCGCAAAATTTTGTTGAAAATGAATCGGTTGAAAGGGAGGATTCGAAGCAATGTTCGAAAATGCTTGAAAATCGGGACGAACCAAATTCGTGTTGGAATTATTTTGGTTCCAAGCAAATTTCGAATGATTTCTCCAACCAGGTTTGTACGTTGGAGAAAAAGGGTCATTCTTAACCTTATTGAAAGCATTGAGTTGTTCTATTGAATTAGGGCACTAATCGGGTATGTGATTCAGATCGTTGCATTTATAACACATTGGTTGGGAAGCTTGATTCATTTGGTTAGATGAGAAAACATTATCGAATTTATTAATCATTGCATCGTTTTTTGCTACCAAAGCCAAAGATGATTCTATCGAGTGTGCATTCGATCGTGAGTAAATTGATTTTTCATTAGAACATTCCCATTAGGACCATTTTTCAACTAGGTTTTCAAGAAATTGCCAATCATCGTCGTGATGTTGCACGAGAAAATTGCCTTGGCACATCGATCCAAGCATGGTTCGCGAGCTGTCTTCAAGTCCATCGTATAAGATTTGGCAAAGGGTCCTTTTTTAGAAATTATGGTGTGGACATTTTATCAAAAGTTCTTTAAATCTTTCAAAATATTTTTCGAAAGGTTCGCCCTTGAATTGATGAAAATTCACAATTTTGTTTTGGATTTTAGTTGTTTTTTCCTAGGGGTAGAACTTTTTTAAGAAAAATTTAACGAATTCTTCCCAAGTTTAGATCAAGTTTGAAGATAAGTCGAACCACCATTTTTCTGCGTAATCAGTAAGGGCAAATGGAATTAATCGGAGTTTGACTTGTCATCACAAAGTTGTTGGACTTTAATGGTTGCGCAAACTTGTTCGAATTTCGGTAAGAAAATGTATGGGTCATCGTGTTCAAAATTGCCAAATTTCGGAAGCGTAACAATATGGTTTGACTGAATTTCAAAGTGATTACCCGTAGGAGCGGGTAACGTGATACAAGAAGGAATAGAAACTCGATCGGAAAAGATTCTATCCATGAGAGTTCGTGGGGCATTTTTGTTTGTCATTGTTGGAAGATCGTTTATTCGAGTTAAACGATTCGTAGACGGGTCACGAGTCCAACGATTCGTAGAAGTGTCATGAGTCCAAATACTCATGCACTAGCGAGAAGGTCAAGGAGAGAAAGAAGTGATAATCGAGTTTAAGAGAATGAAGCAAGTTTTAGAAAATGAAGTGAGCAATTGTTTATATATATATATTATTTTTTTTATATGGAAAAATATTTACTAAAAAGGATTTACTTTTCAAAAGGAAGATTGATTTTTGTTTTCTTTTTTGGATTTTCAATTTTTTTTCATTTTTTTAATATGTTTTAGTTTTTTTAGTTTTGTTTTCGAAAAGATTATATATATATATATTGGATTTTTTGTTTTTCTAAAAATAACTAAGTCAAGTAAAATGCTTGATTTTTTGGATTTTTGATTGAAATGTTTCAAAGGAAAAGATTTAAAAAGATTTTTTTTGAATTTTGGATTAAATAAGAACTAAATTAAGTAAAACGTACAATTTTTTTAGTTTCTGATTTCGTTGTTTTTTTCCTTTTTTATTTAAATATGCATGAACTAATGCAACTAAATGAATGCAAGGACTTAATTACAAATTTTCTGTCCTTAGTAGCTCCTAAATCGTATAATCACACTTTGTCTTAATCCAACAAAATATTTCTTAGCCAGGTAACGGACAGGAGTTACTGGTGCACCATGAATCACCATAGTAATGCAGCCGAAGGTTTAAGTACCTTTAGAGAAACAATCACTATAATATTTACAAATCACCGTAATATTTATATATGATTATTGCTCCGCCGTAGCCTAGACACCAAGAAAATAAATTGTTGAAAGAAGAAGTGAAGTATAGTACTTAAATTTTTTTCTTTAATTTAATGCCCATTGGTGTTCCAAAAGTACCTTTTCGGAGTCCTAGAGAGGAAGATGCAGTTTGGGTTGACGTATAGTGCAACTTGTCAAACATATTGGGTCATATGGAATTTCCCCATTTTCTCCCCTGATCGAGATATCCTCTGTTTCGCCCAAAACATATTGTATTGATTGAAGAATCAATCATGCGTAGCATGAAGTTAAATTAGATTAATTTAAGGAATGATGGAAGGAAATAAAAAGAAAAGAGAGGGAAAAAAATCGAAATGAAATAAAGAATAAAAAATAAGTAGAAAATAGAAGAGCCCAGATTCCAGATGAACAAATTCAAACTCGAAAAGGATCTTTCTGATTCTCGAAGAATGGGGGCAAAGGGATTGATCGAGAAAGATCTCTTGTTCTTATTAGATTATAATATAAGATCGTGATTTGATCCACATATGTTTGGTAAAAAGAATAATCTTCTTCTTTGATCCTAAATGGAAAGTGTTCAATTGGAACATGAAATCGTGAATGAATTGGTCTTAGTTACTCTTCGGAGCAGAGTGGAAGAAGGGAAGAGATTCTCGAATGAAGAAAAGGATCCAAGATACAACTAAGCCCTAGGTGAGCTCGTGACACCCTTAAGTCCAAAGCCTAACCATTATTATTAGTCAAGATTCTATGATGAAACGCAATTTGTAGGCCAAGGAAGGGGTGATGAAATCTCCCACCTTGTGTGGATTTGGGTGTTGCCCTTAGAAAAGAAAACAAGATGAAATGGATGCAAAACAGAAATTAAACGTGATTTAACGATGCAACTACGAATGAACTTTGATTTTTGTTTTTGTTTTTGAAAACTTTTTTTAAAAATGCAAGCAACCAATAATGCAAGGAAACTAAAAACAAGTGATAAGAGCACGATACCAGAGCTTGTAGAATTATTAGTAGTTTATTTAAAAGCGGCAATTTCTTTAGCAAAAGGTTTATTTTGGCAAGCAAAGCGAAGCAGTTTATCACAGCAACTCCTTTTTATTTCCTACAACCTGAAAATTATATATATCTAAGGATTTAATGTAAAATTGTCACCTTCTTCTTTTTATATATATATTTTTAAAAAAATTTAAACAAAACCCAAAACAAAATTGAAAACATAAAACAAAGCATGTTTTTTTTACTGTTCCATCTAAAAGTAAGCCCACAGCCCACTTTAAAAAAAATATTTATTTTCGTTAAAGGAAGATAGAAGATAAAAAAACAAATCTACTTTTCTCTATAAAAAATGAAAGAAATGAAAGAGGCGAACTAAAAAAATATGAAATCACGAAATCAAAATCGCGATCGAGAGTTTTCAGAGTTCGCGTTTTGGATTCGTGAAGTAACATGGAAGTCGAATTGAGGAGGCGATTTCGAGGAAGAAAGGAAGTGGAGTTGCTGATGAATGGGCAGTGGAACAGAGATGGAAGAGTAAGGTAGAGGCAGTATGGTGGTAGTTCAAAGCAGGAGGATGGTGACTTGTAGGGTTGTTGTAGGTGCTGTTGATGGCTATGAAGTTGTAGACGTGGCAGAGGGCAGTGGGAATTGATTATTGTATGTATTGGTTAGTTTGTGAGGAGTGTTTGGTTGCTGATGTTTCTGGTTTGTTTGTGGAGATGACAGAGGTAAGGCAATGGGTTGAATGGGGTTGGATGTGAAGGTTGATGGAAGTGGTTTTTGCCAGGCACAATTTTGGGCAGTAAGCAGTACAAAAGGCAGTGGTTTGTCAGAGGTTATGGAGTTGTATACAAGTTGTTGTAAGGTGAAGTACTGATGTTGGTTGGGAGGAGTACTAATGTGGACATGCTGGGATGTTGATGGATGTTGGAGTACAAGGCAGAGGGATGTTTGTAGGAGATGTGTAGTTTCTGGTAGAAGTGTGAGGAGGCAGCAAGGATGATGGAGGCATTTGCAGTTTGAGGATGTAACAGAAGTGTGGATGGTTATGCTGGAGGAATTATGATGCAGTTGCAAGGTGCACAGATATGCACATTTATTGCAAGGCAGATGTGGTGAGATGGTTAGTGATGCAAGGCATAGGGGTATGTATGTTGTGGTTGATGGTGGTGGTAAGGTAATGCAGTGTTTTTTGTGACTAGGTTGTGAGAGGTGGTGAAGCTATAGTTGTGAAGTATGGCAGAGGGGATGTCGTGATATGAAACAGTGTGATATGAAATAGTATGAGGAGGCAGTGCGATGGTTGCAAAGGGAATGTATGTATGGATGTTTATTGATGGATGCGGCAGTTTTGAGGAGATGCACAGTTGATGTTGTGCACAGAGAAGTGTGACTGAAAGTAGTTGTTGTATGTAGTTGATGTTGCAAAGTGGTTGATAGCTGAAAGTGGTGAAAGTAGTTGATGTTATAGTGAAAGTAGCTTGGGACTGAAAGTAGTTGATGTTGCAAAGTGGTGAAGTATAGGAAGTTTAGTGGTTGAATGTACGTACAGGGGTGATGTTATGCAATAATACTAACTACTTATGTATATATGGCAGTATGAAGAAGGCAAGTAGGCAGTTGCAAGAAGTTTATGGCAAGGAAGTTTGATGAATGTATATGTGGACAGAAGTTGAAGTGTGTTGAACTGGAAGGCAGTATTGTAACAGAGAAATGGAAGTGGTTGTAGTATGAAGATGGTTTAATGTTGTTTGTATATGATGGTATGGAGCAAATCAGTGATATGGTGGGTGAATGAAATGCACAGTTGTGATGTGCACATAAGTTTGGAGGTAGCTGCTGTAAGTTCTGGTGACAGGCTTGGATGTTGGAGTATTTTGTTTTGCAGAGGGAAGTTGTTGTTGATGATGTTTTATGGTTGATGTAGGTAAGGAGGTTTTGACCGTGGAGTTGAAATTAATGGTGATGGTTTATGTAGGCAGTGGAGGTAGGCAGAGGAGGTGGGCAGAGAAGATGGTTTATCCACAGAAGTATGGAACAGTGGCAGTTTTTTTTTCTTTTTGAACTGAAAAATGTAAACGATAATGAAAAACAAAATATAAACAGTATTGAATATGTAATGCAAAACTTGAAATGGAATATATTTTTTTTCTTCTTAAAATGAACTTATGTATATTTTTTAGAAATACAAATGCAAATAGAAAAACAACAAGCACACAAATCAAATGAAAGCACAAATCAAACAACAAACAGACAACACAACATTTTTTTTAAAATGCAATTTAACACACAAAATTAATACACAATAAAATCAAACAGAAATAATTCGAAGAATAAAATTAAAATCAAATTTATATTCCCCGGCAACGGCGTCAAAAACTTGTTGAATAATGGCGGAATTTCCTATCAATTAGAAAACCGCTGTTAAAAATTGTAATAAAAATAACCACAAGCGCATGACGTACAATTTTAGTACGTGACGGGTATGGGTCGATTTGCAGGGAATTGAATTAATTTCAAATTTTACTTAATCAAATTAACCCAAGTTTTCAAATTTGTTTTAAACAAATTAGCAAAAATTAAACTAGAACAAAAGTGAATAAAAATATGAGATTAAGAGACAAATCCACTCTCATACTCTCACATAAATCAACATAAAATTAATCTATGGTCCCCCATTTTAATCTAAGTAGAATTAGTGATGTATTTATCACAAGTATGGTCTATTTATGTTATTAATTAACATAACTTAAACCATCAAACTTTAATACAATAACTAAAACCACTTATTAAATGTCTTGAAAATAAATATGAAACTAAAATAAAATCTATTTTAAGCATGATCTATTTATATTTTTTTTATTAGTAACATAGATCATCAAATTTTGATTCTATTTTAATTCCATGATCAAAATCACTTAGTTAGATGATGATGTAAATTGTGTTTATGTTGGATTAAGCATAGTCCATTTGTGATTACAATATAGGCTATCAAATTCCCTAATAAACTTACATCATAATCCAACTTTTCCTGAAAAAGTGATCATAAATTAGCAAATATGCTGAATCTACATGATTTAAGAGAGCTTCATTACCCCTAAATTGAAGGGCTTTAGCTTCTCATATTTGTTATCATTTCAACACATGTAGATTGCAACGTTAAAAAGCAAGAAAAGTGCAAGCTAATTAAAATAAAAGAGAACTAAACTACTTGCATAAAATAAAACTAATTGCAATTAAAAGAAAGCTAATCTACTATCATGAGATAGAAGAAAGAGAGCATGTAAATAAAAATGAGCATAAAATAAAATAAAAGCATGTAATAACAAAGAAGAAGAAGAGGCTTAGGAAGCCATTTTAGTTCTCATTTAATTTTTGTGGCTACAACTCATATAATATGATAAGAAGATTAAAAACTCCATTACATGAACATAAGAGGGTTATTTATACATGACTAAAACCCTAATCCATTTTTATGGGACTCCCTAGAATGCCCTTGAGGTAGTGTAGCATCCATGTTATCATTTGCATGAAGTTAATCCTCCATTAAATGTGCATGTGCTTTTAACCTCCACATGTGCATTAGCTTTTAATTGTAGTTCATGGGTTAGTGGGTAGGTGGGCTCCTCCATGATGCATGAATTATTTTATTTCTACATTCCTTTGTCTTCCTTCACTTGTGCATGGATTTTAAATGTAGTTCATGGGTTAGTGCACGTAAAAGTCGAACTTCTTTCTTTCACTATAGCTTCCAGAGTTAACCTTTGAAACCTTTGGTGTTGGTAGTGGTAAAAAACTGTATCAAAACGCATATACTAAATACACTGAACAATGGATAAGAGGCACATGGATTTATAGAACCATACCTCAACCTGTCTCGCCTACATCCAACAAGTTGTAACAATGACAAATGTGGTATATACTACTATGTCATTGGGTAAATTCCAGTCATCCTCTAATCTAGGTGTATGGAACCTATACTTATATATATCTTTTCTGAGTGCTATATAAAGAGTATCACTTTGACAACCATACATTTTGTGCATCCATTTACTACCCCCCATGGATTACCAACCATATCGAGTATAGTGGAACTTGATACTCTCGGGAAAATGTGTCCCGGTCGTTTTCACCACCAATATGCAACAAAGTATGGATTACTATCGATTTCCATTCCTAGATCCACATTTCAGTTCTATTTATTAATGACTAGCGTATGATTTGGGTCATCAACACATTATTTGAGAGCCCCTTAGTGTCTCGTTTTCGTGCCCTTAACGCCACACACAAAAGTACATGGAGTTTATAGTGTGCACCGTAACCCATTGTCTTGCTAGAGATGAGCATTACTTATCTGGTGGTCATCCACTCTTAAGTTGATACCCTTAACTTTGAGATACACATTTATGAATAATAGTAATAACAATAGGATCACTGGACTTATCATTCGTTTGTCGTCTCTTTGGTGGTTACTCCATAACTAGCACGAAGTCATATGGGTATGGACCCAAAACTAATACTCTTACATCTCAAGTTTGTATGTTTTTTCATTTCGACCCATTATTATACCACTTGACCACCCATTAGTTTGAGATTCGCTGTCTAATGGTGGATCCTCGACCATGGCTCAAAAATCAAACTATTTGGATTCTTTCTAAAAATTCACACAACGGAGAATACGTTGTATCGAACATAATGTTTGTAGTTTCGTTGAAATCGAACTTTGTATGTGGAAGATGTGCCAAAATGAAGATAAATTCAGCTTGCCCTAAGCTTTCCTCGAGTCTTCCCTATGGTTTTCTCTACTTCAACCCCAAAATGCCCCAATATCAATTGATAGACTAACTCGATCGGTAAAACTCCTACCTTCCCACGATTGACTTTGAGTCCTCTTTTAAGTTTCCACAAGGAATTTTCTTAAATCTTATGGATTGGTAGTGATCCATCATGGATCGATATTGAACCATCTACTTAGTCAAAAATCATTACTTGATCAATTCTTTGCTTTGGAATACTTCTACCATCGATCCATTGCCTTTACCGATTACCCATGGCTGACTTTGAGACTTTCATAGGTTTTCCTTGAAGTTTCTGTGCATTTCCCTATGCCTTATCTAATATCCATTCATGGCCATTTTTGAGTCTACGTCATAATTTTCATAAAACTTCCATGTCTACCCTATGCTTGACGCAAAGATTTTCAATACTAATCCATGGCTTCTCTTTTAGACTTACAATACAACTTTTCTTATTTGACAAACATGTATCATTTGATACTGATCCATGATAGGTTGGTATCGATCCATACACTTAGAAAATTATCGGCCTCACTTTGTTTCAGCAATTCGATCCAACTTCCATCGATCCTTCTATGTCTCTTTGCACAACCATTGTGCCTAACTTCCCTAAGAAAAATTTCACAAATATAAGCATCAAATCCAAACAAACAAGCATATAATTCAAACAATAATGCAAACATTCAAACGTGCATATCCTATCTAACATTCAAGGTGAGCCTAAATTGTTAGAGATGATACCGTTAGATAAATTCTCATTTATGGTGTAAATTTAGAAATATCCTAAGATCCATTCATATAAATAAGCATACACACAAATATAGACCATAATATCGTTAGAGATTTTCTCACTCATCTAAACATTTTTTGCAAGCAAAACTAGCCCCCAAATAAGTTCAAATCTGATGTAAATCCGTTATTCTTGAATTAAACCTCTTCAAAAGCGATATTTTCTTACGTAGATATGTGCTCGTACCTTGATTTGAATTAATATGATTTTATTTTTATATTAGAGGTTTTATTTTGGTCTTGAAAGTGTTAGTGGTATGCTCTTGGGGCAAATTATGTAATTTATTACATATCTAACTCTGTAGCAGATCTTGTTCATAGCAACTCTGTTTTCTTTCTTTTATATAATTTGTTATATTGTGATATAATTAATTAAATAATTAATTTAAAGATATAATAATAAAATCTTTATATAAAATGTTATATGATTGTTGTTGCAAATAGTTGCAACCACGAGTAATTAATCACAAACTAAAATGATATTTTATTTTAAATATTATTAGTCAAGAAGTTTCGAAAAAGGGATACAGATTCCTCCATTGTGACCAGAGTATGTACTCCTCTCCAAATATTGGATAGTGTATTACTCATAGTTACTAGGGGCATCAAAATGTGACATACTTGTAGTTATTAGATAACTATTGAATGACTCGTCTAAGAGTTTTCCGTTGGTTGATAACAACTAGTCAAACTAGAAATCTCGGTGTGATGAAGTTACACAATTCCCTCGATTTGAGAATACCATGGAGCTTCAACATGAGTACTCCACTTTGATTATATTCAAATCATGGCATGGCGATCCATCGAGTAACTATAGTTAAGTCTAAGTTGAAGCATTGGAACCGAAGCACTATTCAATAGTGAATTTGTCTCGTTAGTTGTATGAGTCTAGTATCACAGTTAATTGTATTCAACTCAGAGTCAAAATCTATGGACAAAGTAGTACGGTTAATAATAAATGTTATTATTGAACTAAGGATTTATTTTTGGACTAACTAAGTTGAATGTGGATAATACTGAAATTTTGACCAATACCGAATCCTGTATATCCTAAAGTGGCGTAGTTTTGACGAAGAGAAAGTATATAAATTATTGTCACCATTAGGCGCTTAAGGTCATATAGAATATGATTTTACCGACAAGGTCTATAAGCGATGAATTCGATTAACCGTCACATCATTAGTTAAGGTAACATATGAACATTAATATTTGAATTGTTCAATATTAATCGCTGACTGAATTCACACATCTGAGTCTCAAAACCACATTTGTGAATTCTCTAAAAAACTAAACGATTTAATTAGTTTATAAAATGTCATAAATTAATAAATTAATTGATATTTGAGAAATATTAATTATAAATATATTTGACGTTCGGGTATTGTTAGTAATTATTTATATGTATATATAAAAGTTATATATATACCGATTGATACATGATGTTGGTATATATTTAAATAGGTTTTAAATATAGTTGATTACTTAATAGGCTTTTTGAAATTAACATGCCATGTGATGGTATGATGTGTCCTGCCATACTAGAGAGAGGGAAAGAGATATGGATGCGATGCGGTTGAAAATTAATTAAAATTAAAAGGGGAAGTTTTTAAAGAAAGAAGATGAAAAGTTTTTATTCTTTCCTTAAAACAAATTCCCTATTCATTTCCTCCTTTAATTTTCTTTTCCTCTTTCTTCCCTCATCCATGGCTACCTCTTCCATGGATGAAATTTTTTCTTCCTTTTAGCCAAAATTATATCAAATAAATCTAATAAGGTGGTTTATCATTCTCTTGTAAAGTTGGATGCCGATTCTTGAAATCTAAGGAGAGTTTGCGGATCGTGTCACTGATTGGCCAAATCTATAAAGTACGATTCCTATTTACATTTGTAGTTTTGTTGTATTTTTCTTATTACAATTTTATGTATATATTATTGCCCCACCATGTTTTATAATTGATATCAAAATCTAAATGATTAACTAAAAGACTTAATTTAATTTTAACTCTTGTTTAAACTGATATATATGTATGTATTTATGCATGTATGTATAGAAAAAACCATAGTTTTAACCATAAATATGTTTAAACATGCTTGTAATGATTTTCCAAAATAATACGTAATTTTTTTACAAGATTAAATAAATAATTCTACTTTTAATCAATCTTAAGACATGAAATACTTTCACTTCTTATTTAAAACTTAATGTGTGATTTTTAATTTAAAATTACTTTTGAATGTTCAAAAAAATCACTGAAATTATATATACAAATAAGCGTTCAATGGCACCCCAATTTTGCAGCACCTCTGTGGCTCCCTGATTTCCACCACCACACATTCCGATTTAAATAATGTTTGTTTCTCTCCCTTCAACGTCACAACATTATTTACATCAGATTGTGTGGTGGAAATCAGAGGGCCACAAGGGGGGTTGCAAAATAGGGGCATCATTGAACACTCCTCATATGTATATATGTACTTTGCACTTATGTTGTTGATAAATATGTGAATCTTATGTTAAAGCAGTGAATTAATTAAAATTATTTTCAGATTTACCATTACATATACACATGTATCTTTAGTATTATTACTTGACTAATTAATGATTTTTTTATTTATCAACTATGAATCTAGATTTAATTTGAATAATTCTTACCAGATCAAATTAGATATCTTAACCTTAAATGTGGAGTTTCAAATTTCAACTTGTCGAATTTGTTAGGTTTCGTCAAATCCAATCTTATGTTATTAAATACAGTATTCACAGCATTCTATAACTATACATTTATCTTACATTAATCAATTAAATTGAGGCAACTAATACACACACACACACACATATATATATATATATATATATATATATATAGCGAATACATACATGGTAGATACGAATCCCAATATATACATATGTATGTATTGACCATGTTATTATTTGTTATTATATGACTTTTAACATGTTATTACATATCATCGTTTTCTGTGGAGATTGGGTATAGTATTAATGAATGCTTGCAAAAGAGGAAGGTGAAATCAATCAACTATGTCACCTCTTATCTCTTTTCTTTTCTAGACCTTGATGTGTTTAAATCCAAATTTGTTACAGAATTTTATTCACATCTTCTTTTGGACATCACGTTCTTACCCTTACTACATATTTTATTTGTATGTCATATGATTTATATATTTATATATGAATATATTTGATATATTCATATTTATTCACATATTACATCTAATTAACATAGATTAATTAATTAAGAGTGAAACAATTCAAATAAAATATGATTTTATTAAGACAACTAGATTGGATCTAGTGAAATCCATTAGACTTCATAGGGACACTAAGATCCGACTAAGATTTTTTTTTTTGAAATCTACATATTTCACCCGCTGCGAAACAAACTAGTTCTCTCCGGGTCTAGAGGTAGATTTTTTTTATAGAGGAACTAGGTTAATGGAGATGAGGAGTTTAGAAATATAATTAGGGATTTGAAAAGTGGTATCGAAAGTAAGTTAAGAACTAGCCAAAACTAGGTGGCTTAATGGGCCGGGCTGAAGTTGGTTAAGTGCTAAAAGCCTCTCATTTTATAAAATTCTTATTTTGGTCTTAACCCTCTCTCTGTAACTCCAAATGTAGGAAGTCTATCGCCTATTTCGACTGGAAAAAATCTTCTCTGCACAATGGTAATAGTTTCAAGTCTTAATTCTTTAATATGCAAAAATTCTATTTTCCCCTTTATTATTTAATCATTGGTTTAATTATTAAATTAATCATTTTACTTGCTATGTACAAATTTTAATAGTCGTTACATGTCGCCACTACAAATAGAAGGTCCTAACCAAATGCTGAAATTATTCTAAGAAAACATTTTACAAACTAAAGAACATTACAACATTCACATGGACCAACAACTAACCGAAACTCGATACTGCATTAAGCTACAAAAGAATCTAACGTATTATATTTGAAACCATTATGGAAATTATTCGTTTACTTATATGTTTATGCTTATTTACTCTTTGTTTGTACTTTATTTTTAAGGAAGGCTAGCGTGGTTTGTGCAGTATTCAACTATCAATTTATGTTATTATTAAGATCTATGATTAATAACCAGTATATAATAAATTATTATTGTAACCAAAGATACATTATCATGCATAGAAAATTACAAACACAACATTTCAACTTATATAAAGAAAATAATTAAGAATACAAATTGCTTGGTTGATAATAACATATGGGTTACCCAAATTACCATAAATAATTCGTCTTCTACTCCATCTGATGCGGTGTTGTAACTTCATCATTCCCGTCAAATCTTTTTCCATAATTATTGCCTCGTGTTTCTAACATTGAAGAGCAACTTTTCTTGCTTAATGTCCCCAAACGTTTTCATCACCTCTAGGTTTTCAGTTTTCTCCTATAGCAATGATCCTTTCTTCATTTTGTCTTACACGCCTTTTTTGGGTTTCGCATACTCGAGACTCCAAGGCTTCGATGATCTTGTTTTTCTTCTTCGCATCTTTCACTCCAGTTGGTCTAGAATCTTTATTAAGTCTCTAAGCAAGTACATCCACGTCACTTTTTCCTCATAATTCGTGTCTCTGGTCTCCTAGGATGGAGTAGAATGATGATTTTGATGATTTATTCTTTCCTTTGTTTTTGGTTTGAGCGTCTTGTTTTTGGTTTGAGCGTCTTTCAAGTTCTTTGCATTGTCAGAATTCCACTTTGGTTGACAAGTCAACAGTTAATAACAATTTTCAACTTAGTAAAAGTGAGCTTTTTTGGCACCATTTTTCTTTACAAATAACTTTAAGAATTCCACATATGCCCTTTTTTCTAATTTCAAAATAAAACAAAACGAATATCAAAATTTCAGTTATCGCAAAGGGAAAATAAGAAACATACCAACTCATATTTTCCTCCCATTTAACTAGGGTTCACTTTCTTTGTTTTGCAAATAAGTGAATCGTAGAATTGAGTTTATTGGTTAATATTTCCAAATCGATCTTGGATCGTGGACATAGATCATGTGTTCTTTGAATTTTTGTTGCTGTACAATTTCATAACTTTTCTCCAAAACTTATCGTCACTTTAGTCATTTGCCATAATCGAGTCTTTAGATTAGTGGCAATATATGCAATATAAATTATAACCTTTGGCAATTTGTCATGGATTAGATGAATGCAAGCTAAGAGGTGATTTAGTTTAACCTTGATCGTCTTCAAATGCAAAATTATTCGTATTTAATATTTGTGTGAACGATCCAAATGGTATACACATAATATGCATTGAAATTGGTATAAGATTTTGATGGTTTTAGTGGAAAGAATTGGTGTAGATTATAATGAATTTCCAAAATTAAAAGTGAGTTGTTTATGTGTGGAAAGAAAACTAGCCTTCGGATGTTCAAACTAATATTTTTTTTTTTGAAAACCCAGGAGAACCCGGCGGACCGGTAAACTCCTGAGGAGGGTATAGTAAAGCCGTCCGCTGATCCAAACCCCCATACCCTCGGGTAAATTTATATAGAATAGGGAAGCGCATGGTAGAAATCGAACATGTGTCTTTTTACCAGAACCCAAGCCTCCTTTCCACTGCACCGCACCCGCGGACAACTAATATTTTTATGGTTGTTGTGTATTGAGCACATAATTAATTGGTGCATGAATGCTAGATGCCTACTATATAGGCGATTGATATTACGTGCCTATAAAATTGACGCGTGAATACTAAACGGCTATTTAATAGGCATCTGATACTAAACGCTTATTAAATAAGCGATTAGGACCAACTCATGATTCTAAATTGATCCCTGGAGATTACTCTAAATATCCATGGTAATGACAATCGTTGGAGAGTTTCTCTACCTCAATTTTGATTTTTTGCACTAAATTCTCCAATCCTTTGTTGGAGGTGCTCCTAAGCTTTTTGAAACTATACTAACATGCCCCTATGTATATTGAAAAATGTCCTAGTTCCCCAAAAACATTTGTATAGATAATTATGTGGGCCACTCAAAGTTGTAGGTGCCATGTTTTGCTTTTGCCCATAGCATGTCACATGTAGTTTTGAAGACCAAACCAAAATTGGAACCGTGTTGATGGAAGGTCAAATGTTTTAGTGGTTCGACCAGTCAATCCGTGAGAGCCCGTTGATCGTTGTTTTTTATTTTTTTATTTGGACGTAAAATTATTTGTATTAACGTAAAATCTAACCAGCTATAATTAATACATTGACTTTTAAAAACAATTATTTTTGAACATTTGATAAAATATGTTAATTAAAAGAATCTATAATATTTTCTTTGATGCAAAAGTATACATTTCCTAATTTTTTAAGATAAAAGATGTTCAATTCAACAAAGGTTCATAAAATGTACACTTATAATGTTTCATATCGTCCAAAATTGATAAGATGGTCCAATAATTTTGTAAATTGATAAGATAATCCAATGATTTTGTGGCTAAGGTTATGAAATTATTTGCTAAATTGATTATGTGAAAAAGATGAAAATGAAGCGATAGTCTTTTTTTCTCAAACTTGAAGAACCGTGTGGTTTAAAGAGATTTGTCTAGATGTTTTTTTTTAAATTTCGAGGTTAGACCATTCGTTCGTACACATGGAAGAATATTTTATTTTCTAAACCGCAATGCTTCAAGTTCGGAGGTTATCGTGATCAAACCATGGTTGGATAGGATCTTTAAAACATTGATTGTTCAAAATATCTCAGGTCGTGAATTGTTTTATCTAAATTTTTTTTTTCTTAGTTAAAATTTATTTAATCTAAATATTAGTTTTTTTTTTCTTAATCAAAATTCAGTAGTTAAATTTGTATGGACATGCAGACACATCCAATTCGAAATCTAACCGGACTTAGCATAAACAATTGTAGTATTGTCGTACAGACCTGAGACGGTACATATTTGAATCTATACGTGACCTTTTCGAAAGAATTTGTTTTGCATGTCCAGATGCTACAAAATTTGACAGTTCAAAAGCAGCAGTCGACCACGCCACCAAATAAACATTGTTATTTTCTTAAGCATATGCACACTATGTTACAAAAGTAATAACTGAATATATAAATATATATGTATATGTGTGTTATATATATCGACGGTCACCATATACAATATTTAATTTAGCTTTTCAAAATTTCTAGAGTGCTCTATAGGTTATCTCTAATCATAACTCTTCTTCAGTCACTGTGGAATCAACAGGGTTTTTATCAGCCCAGGCAGATGCGTCCATGTATCCTTGTTGGTAAAACTTTTTAAGCATTTCATCGTCCGCTGGTTCAAGTGCCCAATTGAAGAGCTGAAATCAATTTTAAATATTTATCTTCACGATAAATAAATTTATTATGATGCTTAAAACAATATTAAACAATTTAACACCCAAAGCAATTTTGTTACTTCTTGAACAATCTACACAATCTACCATACCATATTATTATATAAAACCCAAAAATAGTACAAAAAAATAATAATTATATAACTAGAACTGTGGATTTTTTCCTAAGGCATGTGGAATCATTCCAATTAACTCTGTTTTATCGGTCCTACTCATTTATTGGATGTCGTTTTATTTCTTTTCAAAATTGATAATTGATAAAATATATTAAATTAGAAGAAACTTCCTTTGGAATGCGGATAATTCTTGTAGCAGTATTAATTGTCTTGTTAATTGAGAAACGGTTTTGCAATTCTAAAGAAAAGGGGCTTTATAAATTTAGTAGTAACAACAAAAACCTTATTTGAAAAGAAATTATTTCAAATCAATTTTACGCTAGAACTTTATCTCCTACCATTATCACTTTCAAATTCTAACAATATATCCTATTTTTGGAAATCCATCTTAAATAAGACAAATTTTATTTATAGATCCGAGAAAAATAAAACCTATTTCAACTTTAGGCCACATTCAAAACAATTTTATTTTCAAAAAAAAAAGAACAAGAGAAATATACCCGTGCAATTTCAAATTACGCAAGTACAAATTGAAATTTTGTGCTTGCACACTTTCAAATTGCGCAAATACAAATCATGATCCAGTGAAAATTAGACCTATTATTGTAATAAATTTGAAGGAAGCCTAAAGTTGGAATATGTTTTTTTCTCGGGCCTAATATGAATTTATGTTATACTCCTTAGAGTTGAGTATAAAGAATTTTTTGACATTAGTAATTTTAAAAATGCTTTAATTTCAGAGATTTTTAAACATGTAATGAATTTTCTTAGAACTTTTTCAATCGTGCCCTTAAAAGTATTTCCTTAACTCAATTTTATTTAGTTTGTACTAAGCTAGAATATTATAACTTAGACGACGAGAACGATAAAAGGCGTTGATGTTAGAACAACAACAAAATATACTCCTCAAGCTCGGTATATTATTTTTATACTTCTCAGAAACCAAACCAAACACTTCTAGATATATTTGGAATGTAAATGCTCCACCCAAAACAAACTACACATGTATTTGATCTTACATATGAAATTAAACACAACTGAATTTCTAAAGAATTTTTTTTGCTTATAGATAAAAAATGTTTTTTTTTGCAATTTAGACCTATAAGTTGTAACTTGCATATATTACAATTGTCTCTTAACTAATTCCATACTTATAAACACTCTTTAAAGGGAACAACACTAATACTAATTTAACCATTACTACTATTGAAATAATTTTAGATTTCATTATGTTAAAGGAATAGAATTATACTTGAGAATATCTTCACTATCACATGTTGGTATTTATGATTTAAAAGAAACAAAAGAATGTGTAACAATACTTATAATTCTTCTTATAATCTGATTTACGCTATTGCACTTTTCTCTTATAATTGGGTTGCAAATAGAAGCAATAAATTCGCTAAAAATGTTCACTTTAATGAATATCTTAAGAAAGTTTAAAAAAAACCTCATTGATGCCTTCAAGGTAAAAATTATTCGCGACAATAGAAGAAACAATATGGCCTTAAAGATCAACCTAGTTGAGGCTTCTAATGATAACTCTTCGAACGGTGTACTTTAATGTGAAAACTAATTTCATTTTAATTCTCTCACACATATGTATACAAATATTTATATACATATACATGTACGTGTGGGTCTCACAGCTTTTTTTTTCGAGTATTTCATTTTTAAGGGTTACTCTAGATTGGTTTTCTTATGCAATGACCTTATCGTGGATTGGAATGTTGTTGCTAGTTAGTGGTTATTGCTTTCCTATCAAAGACTTGCCATGAAGGATACGGCTATTTGGACTTACTTCTGTAGCGAATATTTGATGTTTATTTTTTATCATCACTTCTTGTCTATTGTATATTTAGGTTACAATACTTCCTCTTATTATCTTATCATGGATTCTAATTGTTAGGACGAAGGGCCTTTTCTTTTTCTTTACATTGTAGGGGTGTTTGCTGTCATTGTTGACGAGAATAAATTATATGAGTGTTTACTTAAAGAGGATCACTCGTTTTTCTCAAAAAATTAATTGAGGATGAATCAATTATTCGATGTACAGGCGTATGTTAGATTCTTTGTTTACGATGCTAATAATAATGTTTGATTCCCTGGGATGATATATTTCAATGTTAAGACGTGGATGTTCAAAACATTTTCTATGCTAGTTATTAGTGTTTGTGAAACATTCATGAGTATTAACTTTTGAAACAATATACAATTTATCAGTATTTAACAGATGCAACTCACGTATATTTTCTTATTTTTTTATTACAATATACAGAACCGTGTTGTTGTTACTACTACTACTAGTACCACTGGCACTACTAATCCTCCTCCTACTACTACTATTATTATTTTACCTGTAGTGCTGTAGCCCTGTCTGTTGGATTGCAATCTGGACTAATATCAATCTCTTCTGATCCCAATCCATTTGCTGAGAAAGGACATATGCGAACCTGCATAAAACAATTTCTTTTAAGGCATTCCCGTTTTAGAATATTAAGGAGTAGAATCATACATTTGTTTTATATTTAACAAAAAAAAAATGCATTTGGAGCATGATTGGCAAGGTAGTCATTTTTTTACAAGTTACTTATTTGCACTTGAATATTCATCAACAACTTTTCGAATTATATATCCTACTTGTTTTTCACAAAAATTGTCACCTAATCAAAATCTAGGAAGAAGCGATGTTTGGGGAAATCTTAACCTAGAGATAAGGGTGTGTATATCATAAAACACAGAAAAAAAATGTTTTTCTTTGATGGTTCACAAAATACAGAAACAAAAACATACATGATAGGTAAATGCTCAAAATTGGACAAAAAATAAAATGTAATATAATAAACTGAAAAATACATAAAATACAGATTCAGAAAAGAAATAAGACTCCAGAAATACTTGCAGAAGAAACAACAAATATGTATGCATATGTGCATGAAGATTGAAGCGCATAATGCAAGCGCGATGCAAAATATGACATTACCTAGGAGCATGTGTATGATATGACACTATTAGTGTCTAACCAATGAGATGCAATGACTAGGATGCTTAGGTATACATGTGCTAATGTGAACCTACATCTGATCTCTAAATCCTGGTGCATGCTGCATCTCAGATCTAATCTACCTCCACCTTAAAGTTAAGCTACTAGCATATATAAGTTATTCAGAAAATTGACAAATCATAAACAACAAATTCATTCTTATGACTTGTTTCATCTTTTACAATTAAAATCTATCAAAATGTCAGCTTATCCATCCTAACTCAAAATATTCTATGTTTTACAATTATAAAACCAATTTGAATGTTAATCTCGAAACTATTTTCAAGTAGTTAAAAAAAATGATCCCAGGATGGCTCTAAGTTAAGGTGTTGATTATAACCGGGTACAGATTAACCGATCACACATGCTTTCACTGTACGAAAACAATTCGTTTAGGAGACGATGACATTTGATGCTTGAAATTTATTGTGAGGGCACTCTTTGTTATAAAAATTCTTCTGGCATCCCCGCCGAGGCTCGCCTATATGAGACATACTGCATTATCTAAAGATCTAAATAGTTATATAAGCAGGCAGTAATTGAGGCTTGATGCTAGTTTCAAGATTTGCATGCTAGTTTCAAGATTTGCATGCTAGTTTCAAGCGGCTTTGCCTCGTTGGCTGCTCCCAAGTCCATCCAAACCCCTAGATTTTCATTTTTGATCAATTAATACTATAAAATACTAAAATTTTATATAAATACTTAAATTTATCAAAAACACCTAACTCCGATTAATCCTCGTCTAAACGATTAAACCTTAGTCCATGTTTGTTGCCTGGTAGAGCGGTCAAAATTTAATCCGATCCTTCTAACCCATTATTTTTAATGCCTGGGTCAAAACACGTTCAGCCCATTTTGATTTTGCTCATCCCTAGTCTTGCGATTTCTTCAAAATCCCTAGTCTTGCGATTTCATCAAAATCTTGCTCGATCCAGATCAGGTCCTTCAAAGTTGGAACCTCTAGTCAATCAAAGGTATGATTTTTCTATCTGAAAATGTTAATTATAGTTGCTAATTGAACTAGTTGAGAGTTAAAATCCTAAATCTATTGCATTTGAAGCACTATCAATATGGTCAATCGGCTTCCTTCCAATTGCAACCTTCCTATCTCGCGATTTCTGGATCAATTTCTTCTCGCGGTCTTCTTCATCGTGAACCTTTGCTTAATCTACTATATTTTTTGCGTTTATTTTAGGATTTTTATACGGTTTATGATAATTTAGGTTTATATGCAGTGAAATGTTATTGGTTTCAATTTTGACGCAGCGGATTAATCAAAACAATGTAGATCGATGAAAGTAGCAGTCGATGGATTGATGAATGCTGAAATGTCCGAATTCGTTGATCCGAAGATACCGAACTCTAGCTATCTCGAACTCGTTGATCGCGCACGATACTGGGTTCAAAGATCTTCAATTCTTCAAGCGTTGATCAAGCGCACTTGATTCCGCGAATCGGCTTCTACAATCGTTGAATCGAGCGCACTCGATTATCCGAGAGAGGAGATAGGAGATTACACTCAACTACCAATTTGAATGAAAGCACAAAGCAATCAAAAGAGAATTTTATTCAATATTCAACAACCTTTTACAAATGAGACTCACGGCCTATTTATAGGCGACAATTTTACAACAGAAATTTCTCCAACTCCTAAGTCGTTTCCGACTCATAGCTACGCTCTACGACTCATCATAAGTCGTATACGACTTATCAACTTACAATACAAATGTCACAACCAGGTACACGACTTAACGACTTAACAAATCAACACTCCTTATTTACAAAGCATACGACTCACGACTTATTACAAGAAAGCCTAGCGACTTAGCAAACAGAAAATACAACATAGAAAAATACATCTTTTAAGTCGTTGCCGACTCATCAACTCCATTCGACTCAACTTATTTACAACAGACGCCATACGACTTATACTCCAGTAGCGACTTAGAAAACAATCGGTTCAGATTAACTCGTCAGGAGAATCCACGGCATGGATTAAAGCGGCATCAGAATATACAGCTCCAGGCCTCTTCGACTTAACCCAGTTTCGATAAGTCGTGGACGACTTATACCAGCCTCGCCCTTGAGTCGTGGATGGCTTATCTCCTCACCTTCCTTGAGTCGTAGACGACTTATCACTTGTGTATTCTTCCCCTTGAGTCATGAGCGACTCATCTCCCTGTTAAGTCGTAGACGAGTTATAGTTGCTTCGTTAAGTCGTAAACTCGTCACATCTTTCCCTTTGGTCTTCCAGTTGAGTCGTGGACGACTCATCACCGCCTCCTTAAGTCGCATACGATTCATGCATGTCTCTATGAGTCGTGGATGACTCATCACCGCTTCCTTAAGTCGTAGACGTCTCATACGATTCATGCCTGTCTCTATGAGTCGTGGACGACTTATACCTTGACGACTCATTACCGCTTCCTTAAGTCGTAGACGTCTCATACGATTCATGCCTGTCTCTATGAGTCGTGGACGACTTATACCTTGACGACTCATAGCATTGCCCTTAAGTCGTAGACGACTTATATCTGCCGTGTTAGTTTTATCTCGTGGACGACTCAGGACTTCTTCTCTGGGCTTAGCTGCATCATCCTCCCCAGGTTGAGAGAAATTCGTCCTCGAATTTGCACACTCTTCATCCCCAACAAACTCATCCCCATGATATGGTACGAGATGCTTAACATTGAATACGTCAGATGTATACACATCATCTGGCAGCTTCAGTTTATAAGCATTTTCATTGATTCGTTTCACAACTTCCACCGGACCAATTTTCCTGGCTTTCAACTTGTTGTATGCGCCCACTGGAAAACGATCTTTTGTTAATACCGCATAAACCATATCACCTTCATGAAATTCAACATTCCTTCGTTTCAAATCTGCAGATTGTTTATACTTCTCATTTGCTTTCTTTAGTCGTTCTTGAACGATTTTATGACATTCCGTCAACCCTTCAACAAAATCAGCAGCTTTCTTAACTATCCCTTTTGAGTGTGGTATCGTTGTTAAATCCAATGGTCCCTTCGGTAAGCTCGAATAGACAATCTGGAATGGACTGAACCCAGTACTTCGATTCACAGCATGATTATGGGCAAACTTTGTCTGGCATAACTTCACATCCCAACTCTTCAGATTATCTTGAACAAGACACCTCAACAAGTTTCCCAATGATCTGTTAACCACCTCAGTCTGTCCATCCGTTTGTAGGTGATAAGCACTACTAAACTTCAGCTTCGTTCCCACCATTTTCCACAAACTCAACCAAAAGTGACTCAGAAATCGAGTATCTCTATCCGACATAATAGATTCTGGCAATCCATGAAGTCGATAGATCTCCTTAAAAAACATCTGAGCAACATGAACAGCATCCGCTGTTTTCTTACAAGCAATAAAATGTGCCATCTTCGAAAATCTGTCCACCACCACATATATGGAATCGTTACCACGCTGTGTCCTCGGTAATCCCAACACGAAGTCCATACTCACATCAACCCATGGTTTAGCTTTAGCTGGTACCGGTAACGGCATATATAAACCCGCATTAGTCGCAGTTCCTTTCGAAACTTGACAGATATGACATCTCTCAACAAACCTCTCTACTTCTTTCCTCATCGATGGCCAAAAGTAGGATTGTGAAATTAACTGTAAGGTACGGTCTCTGCCAACATGCCCTTCTTCATGTAATTCCTTGATAATTTTCATTCTCAAACTACCCTCCGGTATGCACAATTGATTCCCTTTGAACAGAAAACCATTTACCATCACGAAATCATCCATCTCTCCCTCCTTGACTTTATCAACAAATTTTGCAAAGTAAGGATCATTAGTAAATAAGTCTGGCAATATTTCAAACCCCGTCACTTCAACCTTTAGTGTAGTCAACAAATGACTCCTCCTACTCAAAGCACCAGCCACACGATTTGTCACCCCTGACTTGTGTTTAACAACAAAAGTAAACTGTTGCAGATATGCAATCCACGATGCATGTCTCGCTGAAATCTTGTCTTGCCCTTGTAAATGCTTCAATGACTCATGATCAGTGTAAAGAACAAACTCCTTCTGAAATAGATAGTGTCTCCAGTGTTTAATAGATTGCACGACAGCATAAAACTCCACATCATATATACTGTATCGCATCTTTGCTCCTGACAACTTCTCACTGAAATAGGCAATTGGACGTCCCTTCTGACTCAACACCCCTCCAATCCCAACCTTGGATGCATCAGTGTGCAGTTCAAACACTAGCTGAAAATCAGGTAGCACTAGAATTGGTGCAGACGTCAGCAATTCCTTGATCTTCCCAAAAGCACTCCCTGCTTCCTCTGTCCATGCAAACTGTTTACCTTTCATGCAATCTGTAACAGGTGCCATCACACTACTAAAGTGTGGTATAAACCTTCGATAGAATGAAGCCAACCCATGAAAACTACGAACTTCCGTTATCGTCTTGGGCTGCGGCCAATTTCTGATCGCCTCAACTTTACTTTGGTCAATCTGTATTCCTTTCTCTGAAACAACATACCCCAGAAATAAAACACTATGCGTCATGAACACGCATTTCTTCGTTGCAGCATAGAATTGTTCTTGTCGCAATACCATCAGCACTTCTCTAAGATGATTCAAATGTTCCTCTGGACTCCCACTGTAAATAAGAATATCATCGAAATACACCACCACGAATTTCCCAATGAACGGTCGAAAAATCTGATTCATCACCCTCATGAAAGTACTTGGTGCATTGGATAAACCAAATGGCATGACCAACCATTCGTATAGACCCTCCCTGGTTTTAAAAGCAGTCTTCCACTCATCTCCTGGTCTGATACGAATTTGATGTATCCGCTCTTCAAATCAATCTTCGAAAATATAGTAGCTCCGCTTATTTGATCTAACAAGTCATCCAACCTCGGCATTGGAAATCTATATCTCACGGTAATCTTATTCAATGCTCGACTGTCAGTGCACATCCTCCACGTCCCATCCTTCTTGGGTACCAATAAAGCTGGTACAGCACAAGGACTCAGACTCTCCTGCACACGTCCCTGCTCAAGCAATTCCTCTACCTGCCTCCGCAACTCTTCATGTTCCTTCGGACTCATTCGATAATATGGTCTGTGTGGCAATACAGCACCTGGAACAAGATCTATCTGATGTTGTATATCCCTCAACGGTGGCAACTCCGTTGGTAATTCCTCTGGAAATACATCGTCAAATTCTTTCAAAATTGGTTTAACTTCTTCTGGAATTTCAACTTCTTCACTGCTCTCACGCCCAATCAACAAGAATACTTCCGGCTCTTCTTCAACTTCTTTAACAAACTCCTTTAAAGTCAATAAAGTTTTCAGCTCTTCAATTTCTTCTGACTTACTTTCTTCTTGTGATCTCTTCTTCGGAACTAAAATAATCTTCGTGCCTTTAAACATAAAACTGTAGCTATTGGTCCGACCGTCATGTTGTACTGATCGATCATACTGCCATGGTCTTCCCAATAATAAGTGGCAAACATCCATCTCTACTACATCACACCATATTTCATCTTTGTATTTCTTCCCAATAGAGAATGGTACACGAACTCGTCTATCCACTTTCACTTCTCCTCTTTTTCTCAACCATGCTAACTTGTATGGACTCAGATGTTTCTCTGTCTTCAATTTCAACTTTGTCACAGCTTCGGTTGAAATAATATTATCACAGCTTCATGCGTCAATCACAAACTTACACACTACCAACTGTGACAACCCGACTTTTTCTCCACAAAAAGTCGTATCATCATAAAGAAAGAAAGGGATAGAAGAAGAAAGAAGAGAAAGAAAAAAGAACAACACATCAGAATCTCCATCTTCGAAATCCAAATTCCTTCGTCTCTTATCCACAAAATTCTTCTTACGATCCTGGGCTGCCTATAACTTTCCTGATCAGCTCAACCTTCGCTGATGCCTCTAGAAACAAACTGGACCAAAAACAACCCAACATGATGATCTTCTCACGATCAACTAACAATCAAGAACAAACTCTACTCCTCAGACAACAGAAGATTAAACTTACTCCTTCAATCCAGAAAGGACAAACAAGAGCACTGGCCAAACTGCTTTCGCTGCACAACTCTGTTCAATCACAAACTTACACACCTTCCCCAGAATAGTACATGTTGACTGAAAGATATTACTCCTCAACCAACTAGCTTCCTCCTGCTTCGGTGTTAAACACGATCTCCTCAGCATTAGGTTACAACCTTCATCTCCTGACGCAATATCCTGCTCATCTTCCTCAACTGGACTGGAACACTCCCCATCAACATCCTCATCTTCAACTTCTACAATCATGGTTCGTTTCTTCGGCTTTGGACACTCACTGCTTTTATGACCCAATTCCTGACAATTGTAACATTTGAAACCATTGTTAACCCTTGTCTTCTCAGCCTCTTTCACTACTGGTCTACTGATAGGTTTAGAAACATTAGAACTTCCACCAACACCCTTCGCTTGATTGTTAGAATTAGTAAACACACCACTTCCTCGTCTCCCTTGTTTTTCCCAAGCCAACGCTTTCTGATGTGCTTCTGCCACAGATCTTGGATCGAACATATTAACCATATCCTGAATCTGCATTCTCAATCCCCCAATGAACCTAGATGTCAGCTGCTCTTCTGTTTCCATAATATCGTTCCTTGCAATAAGTTGATAGAATTCATCAGCATAGTCATTAACTGTCTTTGTGCCCTGCCTCAAGTTCTGCAAACGTTGATACATCAAAGATTGATAATTGTATGGTAAGAACGTTGCTTTCATCAATTTCTTCATCTTCTCCCAAGATTCAACTTTTGACTTTCCCATCCTATCACGTGTAAGTTTGGTCTGCTGCCACCATGCCAAAGCTCTACCCCTCAGCCTTGTAGCAACCAACTTCACTCTACGATGTTCTGGAACTTCTTTGAAATCAAAAATTTCTTCAACATTAGCTACCCAATCTAGAAACTCCTCCGCTTGCATACCACCTTTGAATTCAGGAATTTCAGTCTTCATCTCCGACTCCCACTTGTGATCATACTCAGAGTAATTTCTTCCTTGTCCTCGAACACTACCACCATCATACTCCTCTTCAAAATCAGATGTATATCGTTGTCTATCTCGTCCACCCACATCTCTACTATCGTTACGTCTACCACCATCCCTTCTATCTACATTCCTCCGTTCACGATCATTCACGTTCCTCCCACGTCCTTGATCATTTTCAACACTTCGGTCTCGATTAGAATGCGGTGAGACTCTACTTCCCCCATGGTTAGATTCTGGAGAAACCCTTCTCTGATTTTGATTCATTTCTGTCATAAGCTTCTCTAACCGGCCAATTCCTTCGTTAAGCTTTTCACTAAAGTTCTCATTGATTCTTTGTTCCATCTCATCAGCTTCTTCTCTTCGATACAAAGCTTCTACGTTTTGGTGGCGATTAGCTCTTCTTGGCGGCATTCTTGAAAACTTGACAAACTCTTCAACACTTCAAAATTCAAACACAATTCGGACTTTGATCCAAAATGAAACGGATCGAAAACTTCCACTTTGTAGCAAATCACGATGAACACGATGGACAAAGCTTCGGCCTCCAATATAAATCCGATCAAACAATCTTCGAACAAGCCTTCTCACTCTCGGCCGTGACAAACAAATTCGAAACTTCACTTCAAGCTCGGCAAATCTCTTCAAACTTCAAATGAATAGGCTCCAAGTCTCGATCTAGCTATGATTGGCTAGAACAAGCTCTGATACCAAAACTGACGCAGCGGATTAATCAAAACAATGTAGATCGATGAAAGTAGCAGTCGATGGATTGATGAATGCTGAAATTCCCGAATTCGTTGATCCGAAGATACCGAACTCTAGCTATCTCGAACTCGTTGATCGCGCACGATACTGGGTTCAAAGATCTTCAATTCTTCAAGCGTTGATCAAGCGCACTTGATTCCGCGAATCGGCTTCTACAATCGTTGAATCGAGCGCACTCGATTCTCCGAGAGAGGAGATAGGAGATTACACTCAACTACCAATTTGAATGAAAGCACAAAGCAATCAAAAAAGAATTTTATTCAATATTCAACAACCTTTTACAAATGAGACTCACGGCCTATTTATAGGCGACAATTTTACAACAGAAATTTCTCCAACTCCTAAGTCGTTTCCGACTCATAGCTACGCTCTACGACTCATCATAAGTCGTATACGACTTATCAACTTACAATACAAATGTCACAACCAGGTACACGACTTAACGACTTAACAAATCAACACTCCTTATTTACAAAGCATACGACTCACGACTTATTACAAGAAAGCCTAGCGACTTAGCAAACAGAAAATACAACATAGAAAAATACATCTTTCAAGTCGTTGCCGACTCATCAACTCCATTCGACTCAACTTATTTACAACAGACGCCATACGACTTATACTCCAGTAGCGACTTAGAAAACAATCGGTTCAGATTAACTCGTCAGGAGAATCTACGGCATGGATTAAAGCGGCATCAGAATATACAGCTCCAGGCCTCTTCGACTTAACCCAGTTTCGATAAGTCGTGGACGACTTATACCAGCCTCGCCCTTGAGTCGTGGATGGCTTATCTCCTCACCTTCCTTGAGTCGTAGACGACTTATCACTTGTGTATTCTTCCCCTTGAGTCGTGAGCGACTCATCTCCTTGTTAAGTCGTAAACGAGTTATAGTTGCTTCGTTAAGTCGTAAACTCGTCACATCTTTTCCTTTGGTCTTCCAGTTGAGTCGTGGACGACTCATCACCGCCTCCTTAAGTCGCATACGATTCATGCCTGTCTCTATGAGTCGTGGACGACTCATCACCGCTTCCTTAAGTCGTAGACGTCTCATACGATTCATGCCTGTCTCTATGAGTCGTGGACGACTTATACCTTGACGACTCATTACCGCTTCCTTAAGTCGTAGACGTCTCATACGATTCATGCCTGTCTCTATGAGTCGTGGACGACTTATACCTTGACGACTCATAGCATTGCCCTTAAGTCGTAGACGACTTATATCTGCCGTGTTAGTTTTATCTCGTGGACGACTCAGGACTTCTTCTCTGGGCTTAGCTGCATCAAATTTGCAGCAACATTTTCATCTTTTGAAGTAAGCAAATACTTGTTTTTTCTCAAAGTAACTGCCAAATCTGCATAAAAGTCTACTTCAACAAACTACTACTCCATACTAATTTGCTAAATTTATGAAACACTTATTTATTTATTTAGAAGAAATATTTAATGAAAGATTTATTTATTGAATAAGCAATAAGCAAGACACACATTTCTGTACAGTACAATCATAAGAAGGAGAGGATAATTTGTTTGTATGAGTTCTTATGCAGAAAATGGAGATGTCTAGAATTAATGATTAAATAAACATTGATCTGGACAAAATGATGACTTCAACGAACAAAATTCTCAAAATGTCATTGTCTTTCCCCTAATTTCTTTATGGAATTTGGAATAGTAGTTTATTTCAACAAATTTTCACATCAATCTGGTGTAAGTTAGTAATTTATTATTTTTTAATATCCATATGTAGATTTTGAAAATTATTATATCAGACTTTTAACACGCAGAATATAACCATTTTTTTATATATCTCGAAAGCTTTATTAGTGAATTTATACCATCATATCACAGTGCACAATTTACAATTTAAAGAGTATATGGTTTTATTTGATTCTTACAGAAGGAGTGGATATCTTCATCTTGCAACTAAATATCAAACAAGAGCATATCATTTAAAGCACCAACTATGCACAAGTATTTCTCCTATGCAGCTTTTAAAAAAAATGAAATATATAAAGTGATGCATTTTTTTTAATAAAAATTTAGAAATTTAAAGATTGCTCATATGCATGCAAAAAGATCTTTCTAGACAAAAGAAATCTTAAGGCATCTCTCTCTAGACAAAAACTTATATTGATTTTTCTGTGCCTTCACAAAGACTATGTATTGATATTTATGTGCCTTCACAAAGACTGTGTATTGATTTTTCTGTTCTTGCTAGACAAAAGAAAGACACACATGTTGTGAATGATTACTAAACTGGGTGCATACACAATTTTCTACTGAGATATAACACGCTTCTAACTTGAGTTTGTAATAAACAACCAAAAGGGAATCTCTAATAGCTTTAGCCCTGAATATTCAGGGCTAAAGAGGAATGAAAACCCCAACAGTCGGGTGTCCATTTAATGGAAGCCTAGTGCTGGTGCCCATTTAATGGTGGCGGGTGGCATTGGGCACCCATTAAATGATCGTCTAGGTCTTAAAAAGTTACTTAAGTACTGTAACTTATGATGTATCAAATGATTTTAATACATTTGAGCACCCATTAAATGGACGCCTAGTGTTAGGTGCCCACTAAATGGACGCCTAACACCGAGCTCCTATTAAAGGACCCTCGGTTCCAATTGATTTTCCTGAATTGAAAACTGAATATTACCCTTAATATTCAGTCTGAATTGTTTTGTTGGAAAGTGAAAACTGAATAATTCAGCCGAATTCATTGTTGTTGGAGATGCTCTAATGTATCTCTCTATCCTTCAAAATAAATAATAAATAAATAAATCCAAAGTTTGATATTACACACACGTTAGTTTGATTGTGTTCGCATGATTATACATTTAGGAACCTATATAATATATATAATCAATAAGATTTTGAAAGTTGGACAATATTTTCAATGTTCTATATAATAATTCCCCTGTTTAAAAATTCCTAGCTTAAGCATCTGAAATTGTACATTGTGACAATGTACTTTTTTTGCACTGACCCTGCTTACTCGCAGCAGATACCCTATCTCATTCTCCACATATTTGAATTATATCAAATCTGAAAACATCATCTTTATGCGTTAAAAGGAATTAACAAAAAGTTTGAAATGCTTCAGTTTTCTGTTGTTTGGGATAGTACTCTATTATGGTAATTACAGTTCATAAAAATGATAATCTGTGCCTCTGCATATTCAGATTGACGTTTTTGGTTAAAACGCATGCAGTCAACATAAAGATTGAGAAAGCACAACTTCTGACCCTCTTTTATGTTGTTTATTTTTGTTGCAGGTATGCAGAGTTACATAAGTGCTGAACAAGCTGAAGCACAACTAAACAGTGATACTATTTGTTTTATGTACGATATTACATGATAATGGTGTTATATTAGTGCACTTTCAGTGTTATGTTGATGTTATTTGATGCAGTTTTATCATGTAGTCTGCAGTTTAAACAGTTTCAGTGTTATATTCATGCACTTTCAGTGTTATATCGATATAACTTATGCGGTTTTTATTATGTATTCTGCATATATACAGCTTCATGATATTTTTCTCAGTTATTTGATGCCATATTTGATGTTTTTTTTAAAAGGGTTAAACGACTTGACCCATATATGACATGGGTTGGGTCATATTTCCCTTTTAACAAATATTTCAAACGGGTTGGGTCATAAAACCGGTTGGGCCAATTTTGACCCAAGACCCAACTCATTATGACTCAACCTGACCCATTTGATGGGTCTACAGCCTAATATCCATCTAGCGATTTTTACAACCTTGAGGGAGGATACTGCTCTATTATGTGATGTGTTGTTGCAAATAATGAACCATTATAGCACAGATATATTTCTAATATTAGATTTTTCGCATATTCTGAAAAGTCCACAGATTGATTTTTGGATGCATAAATATCATTATTTAGCCATATCCACTTCTACTGAGATCCTAAATAAAATAGTGTTATTAATAACAGTACACTTTTGGGGGGGGAAAATCACATTACATCACTTGATCTCAGCAAAAGGTCAAAAAAGGTATGCGGAAAAAATTACACAACATAAAAATGAACAGTTTGTTAGCAGAAGTACATACGGTTTTTGAAGCCGAAGTTGGTGGCATAAATAATGTCACTGCGCCATCAATACAAAGTCGATCTCGGAACATTGTTGCAGGTTTGGGTGCTAAATATCTGTCAAACAACATCATTAATTTGTATACTCTGTTATATACGCGCACACACACACGAATGAAGCAGAATATATCATTACTGTACCCTGGGATAAATGAAGAAGTGAAAAGTGCATTAATGAGATCTTCCTTAGAGTCGAAATGATCAACAATCAAACCTTTTGGCCTCCAAAACAACTGAGTAATTCCAACTGTTTATATGAGAAGTAAAACATCACCACAAGCATGTCTGACAACCACTTATAAGAAATCAAGGCATTTTTTAACTGATTTATTTGTATTTAAATGGTTGACTTATATTTAAAAATTCATAGGTCATAAAGCAACGGTAACTTGCTTATGACTTATTTCATCTATCACCACTTAATTTAATCAAAATATCAAGTTATCTACAGGAAAAACTTACAGTTCTTAAACCAGTAAAAGCTCCAACTCAAATTAGTTTTACGTAGTTATAAGAGAAGTTGTTTAAGAATTGGATATGTATTGCAACTCAAAACCTTAAGTTACTAAAGTATATATTGAAAGGAAATGACTTTACAAGCATTATTATTTTCATTTGGAACTCCAACATAATACAACCTAATTATCTCATACATTTATATTTATATTTGAGGATAGTGTTGGTAAGGAGGCCTCTCACAATTGATATAAGAAGTTGAATACATGTAGCATTCCAATTGATTGTTAAAATTATATGTTAATTTTGGTACTCGATAAAAGATGGGTAAACAGGGGGACTGCTCATTGAAAATTTGAGAATCCTTACCACCAATAATTTTCTGTTTATATTTATAGAGTTATTATAAATATCAAGCATGTTTAGATGATCTTTTACCTTTAACTGCGACATCCCTTCATCTCCTTATTTTTAAGGGTACACACATATCATGCAACTACAACTTGTAAAATATGACAAGAGGAAATGCTACACAAAATTATTTCACGAGCGCATGAACTTCAAGAATAGATGTCACAGGAATACATATATCTACAACAGTTAAGATCTGACACAAAACTAAAAGTAGAAATGAAGAAAGAAACAAAAAGCTTACCACGAACTCTACCATTGCATTTAATATGTATATCTTCAGGTAGAAATCTATTAAGACCATCTCTCAACACATCCTTCATAAAGAAACATTATATGAACCATTGTTATTTAATTAAAGATGGACTAAGTCGCTTTATACTGAATATAATATCAAACAAATATTATGTTTGAGCTGTTATCTGATATCAAGGCAATTCAAGCTTGAAATGATATTAAATGTTAAAAAAAAAGTAACATCAAATCAGGCATACGATTGTATCAAATGATATACCAAATATAGCATCCGGTTAACTCGCTATAACAATAAATGTATAATGTGTAGCATTTCCACAGGCACAAGAAGTGTGAAACAAACAAATGAGAGGAAAGACAATTTCTGAAATATTATATCTTAATAGATAGATTGGTTACAAGGATTAAATAGGAGAAAAAGGGAGAGGTGAGAACAGCCTGGAAAACAACCGTTGGAAGGCTGTTGGGATACCCTAGAGGAAACTCAGTGGTTCCCCAAGACAATAGTTAATTCTAGGGTATTAATGATGAGAGAGAAAGAAAATGGCTTTATAATTAGCCTTACATGATAATAGTAAAAATAATGAAAAGACATATGAATATATTCCACACGTTCTAACACTCCCCCTCAAGCTGGAGAGTGAGGATCCACCATTCCCAGCTTGGCCTTGAGCGTGTGAAATGGTTTTGAGGGGAGCCCTTTAGTGAAGATGTCAGCAACCTGGTCTTGAGTGGGGATGAAAGGAGTGCATATCAGACCACTGTCAATCTTCTCTTTGATAAAGTGTCTATCAACCTCAATGTGTTTGGTCCTGTCATGTTGAACAGGGTTATGGGCAATGCTTATAGCTGATTTGTTGTCACAAAAAAGCTTCATTGTACTTGTCCAATTAATCTTGAGATCATTCAGTATGATTTTGAGCCAAAGTAGCTCACATATCCCAAGTGCCATAGACCTGAACTCAGATTCAGCACTTGATCTTGCCACAACTTGTTGCTTTTTACTCCTCCATAGGACTAGATTCCCCCCCAAATAGACACAGTATCCAGATGTGGACCTTCTATCTTCAGTTGAGCCAGCATAATCAGCATCAGTGTATGCTTCCAAATCCAAGTTTTCCCCTTTTCTGAAGTAGACACCTAGGCCAGGAGTACCCTTCAAGTATCTGAGAATCCTATCAACAGCTTTAAGGTGACTTTCTTTGGGATCTTGCATGTACCTGCTAACAACATTCACAGAGAAAGCAATATCTGGCCTTGTGTGGGCTAAGTAAATTAGTTTGCCAATTAGCCTTTGATAATTTCCTTTATCTACTGATGTACCTTCCAAGTCCTCATCAATGTTATGATTATTCTCGATAGGTGTATCAACTGGTTTGCAGCCAAGTTTACCTGTTTCCTGGAGAAGATCCAAAATATATTTTTGTTGAGATATGAAAATGCCTTTGTTAGAATATACTACCTCAATGCCAAGGAAGTATTTTAATCTGCCTAGGTCCTTAATGTCAAATTCATTGAACAGGAACTGTTTGAGAGCTTGAATCTCCTCATGATCACTACCTGTTACAATAATATCATCAACATATACTAATAAAATGGCCATTTTTCCTGGAGCAGTGTGTTTAATGAACATAGTATGATCTCCTTGACTTTGAGAGTACTTTAGAGAAGTCATGGCTCTAGAGAATCTGCCAAACCAAGCCCTTGGGCTTTGTTTTAAGCCATACAAAGCTTTCTTCAGTTTGCATACCTTGCCTTTGCTCCCTTCAAAGCCAGGGGGAATTGTCATATATACCTCCTCTTCAATCTCGCCTTGAAGGAAGGCATTTTTGACATCAAATTGTTGGATATTCCATCCAAAGTTGGCGGCTAGAGATAATATTACCCTGACCGTATTCATCTTTGCTACAGGGGCAAAGGTCTCAAAATAGTCTATTCCATAGGTTTGTGTATATCCCTTGGCAACTAGCCTTGCCTTGTATCTTTCAATAGTCCCATCAGAGTTATACTTAATAGTAAACACCCATCTACAACCAACAGGTTTTATATTTTCAGGGAGGTCTACCAACTCCCAAGTCTTGTTTTTTTCCAAGGCCTTCATTTCCTCTATCATGGCATGTTTCCAGTTATTATCTTTTATAGCCTCTGATAAGCTAGTAGGAATGGTATTAGAATGTAGTTGACCTAATAAGGCTTTATGTTCACTGGAGAATCTCTGATATGTTATAAATGACTGAATAGGATGTTTAACATTTTTCAGAGAGCAACTCCTAATACCTTTTCTTAGGGCAATGGGAAAAGTTTCAGGATTATTAGTCTCATTATTTTGCTCAGGTCCCTCATTAGGGTTAGGATCATGAGTTTGAGACTTATCAGATGTTGACTCAGGTTTATCAATGGGACACTTATGAGACTTGTTCCTTCTGGCATAAACTTGTAGTGGTTTTTCAAAATTATTAGTCTCATTATTTTGCTCAGGTCCCTCGTTGGGGTTAGGATCATGAGTTTGAGACTTATCATATGTTGACTCAGGTTTATCAATGGGACAGTTATGAGACTTGTTCCTTCTGGCATAAACTTGTAGTGGTTTTTCAGTGCTTGTGCCAGCATCAATCCTAGTGTTAACTTTTATACTTTTATTTGTTCCAGCATCTGTACTTGTGCCTGTTCCAATATCAAGAGGAAAAACTAGGAGAAAGTTGTTGTTAAGAAAGCTATCACAGGTAACATACTCCCCCTTAGTCAAGGATTCATTATCTGTATAGTATGATGAATGTTCATCGAAAGTAACATCTCTAGACACAAAATATTTCCTTGAGGGTGGGTGATAGCACTTATACCCCTTTTGTGTACTGGAGTACCCTATAAAGATACATTTTAAGGCCCTTGGTTCTAGTTTGCCTCTGTTAGGTTGATGAATATGTACAAAGGCAGGACACCCAAATATCCTAGGTACTAACCCTCTAGAAGCATTGTAGTCAGGATAAAATGTGGTTAAGACATCAATGGGGGCTTTCATGTTGAGTTTTCTAGAAGGCATCCTGTTAATTAAGTGAGCAGAGGTAAGCAGTGCCTCTCCCCAATAACATTTAGGAACTTTATTCTGAAAAAGAAGAGCCCTAGTCACATTTAATAAATGTCCATTTTTTCTTTCAGCCACCCCATTTTGTTGGGGAGTATACACACATGAAGACTCATGAATTATACCCTCCTTTTGAAAGAACGGGGTTAAGGACTTATTAAAGAAATCTCTAGCATTATCAGATCTGAACCGCTTAAGGGTGATGTGAAACTGGGTTCTAACCATGTTAAAGAACCTGTAAAAAGCATCACACACATCAGACTTATGGTGCAACAAATAAATCCAAGTGACTTTGGTGCAATCATCAATGAAGGACACAAACCACTTAGCCCCTGAAATGTTTTGGACAGTAGATGGTCCCCATATATCACTATGAATCAAAGAAAAAGGTAAATTATTTCTATCATTAGATGTAGGAAAGGGGTTCCTTTTATGTTTTGCAAGTTCACATTCATAACAAGATAAAGTTTCAATACTCACTCCTTTAAAGGTTTCTGGAAACATAAATTTCATTACAGAGAAGGAAGGGTGCCCTAATCTTCTATGAAATAACCAAATTTTATCATTAGAAGATGCAGCCATACATGTCATAGATAAATTCCCATTATTACAATCTTCCTTCACCAGGTAATACAACCCATTCCTTATTTTAGCAACCCCAATTCTCTTCTTCTGAGTTTGCTCCTGAATGAAACATAGATCATGAGAGAAAACAACATCCCAGTTATTTTCATTAGTTAATTTCCTTACAGAGATCAGATTAGTAGATAGATTAGGAACATGTAAGACATCTTTAAGAATAAGGTCATTACTAATCTTTATATTTCCTAATCCAGCAACAGTAGCATAAGTTCCGTCAGCAATAGTTACTCTCTTATTACTAGGACAAGGCTTATAGCAAGTGAACATGTTTGAGACATTAGTCATGTGGTCAGAAGCCCCTGAATCAATTACCCACTCAGGTTGTTTATAACAGTTATTAACAAGATAGGTAGATGTAGTACCTGAAAAAGCAAGAGAGCACGTGGATTCATTCATGGATTGAAGGAGTTTTTTAAGCTTCTCCAATTCACTGGCTTCAAATCCTAGTAGTGATGCAGATGGTGGAACAGAGGGTCCATCATTGTTATTGCTTACAGTGTTTGCATACCTTTTTTCCCCAGGATTGTTCTCCCTTCCATTCAGTTTCCAGCAATTCTCTCTGGTGTGCCTTTTCTTCTTGCAGTAGCTACAATATAGACTATCCCTGTCAGTAGGTTTGGTAGGCGCCACAGTTTCCTTTTTGTCCTTTGGAGTCCAAGCTTTAGAGTTTTTGACAAAAAGGGCAGAGCTGGCATCATTAGAAGTGTCCAGCATAACATTCCTTCTGCTTTCTTCAGCCCTTACAATGGCAATTGTCCCATTCAGAGATGGTAAATTCTCTTTACCAAGAATTTGACTTCTAACAGAGTCATATTCAGGATTGAGACTTGCTAGGAACACAAATATCCTATCCTTTTCAAAGAGTCTTTTCAGATTGGCTGTGTCTGCTGCAGTTTCCATCTGAATTACTTGGAGGTAATCAAGTTGCTGCCAAAGGCCTTGCAAGCTTCCCGCCAGTTCATTGATGGTTTTATTCCCTTGTTTGGTAGCCATGATTTTTGCTTTTATTTCATATATTTGAGCAGCATCATTGACTTGTGAATAGCTCCTTTCAACAGACTCCCATACTTCTCTTGCAGTATTGAGAAGCATCAAGGAATCATTGATTTCAGGTTCCATGGAACACCATAGCCAAGTTTTGATCATGGAATCCTCATTGTCCCATGCTTCAAAGCCTGGATCTTCTTCATTAGGTCCAGCAGGTCCTGTAATATGGTTCAACAGTCCCCTGCCTTTTAGAAAGGCTTTGACTACTTGTGACCATTTTAGATAATTCTTGCCATTTAGACGTTGAGCAGCTGGGATATCCCTGAGTTCTCTTGTAGTCTCTCTGGCATTAGGAGGGTTAAGGATAATCTCATTCTCCTCCTCCATTTCAGATAATAATTCTTAAAATCGAGCCTAAAGCTCTGATACCATGTGAAACAAACAAATGAGAGGAAAGACAATTTCTGAAATATTATATCTTAATAGATAGATTGGTTACAAGGATTAAATAGGAGAAAAAGGGAGAGGTGAGAACAGCCTGGAAAACAACCGTTGGAAGGCTGTTGGGATACCCTAGAGGAAACTCAGTGGTTCCCCAAGACAATAGTTAATTCTAGGGTATTAATGATGAGAGAGAAAGAAAATGGCTTTATAATTAGCCTTACATGATAATAGTAAAAATAATGAAAAGACATATGAATATATTCCACACGTTCTAACAAGAAGAAAAAGCTGCTAATTAGTATAATAGAACATAAATTGCATATGCATTTAACCATACTAATGAACACATACCTAATAAGCTACAAATTCTCTGACCCAAAGAGAAGTAATACATTACATACCCCAAGCCTAAAAGCAGTTCCTTTAAGGCGGCAATCATCAGTAAGAAATTTGGCAAACTCGAAAGCTTCTTGCATACTTTTGCCAGAAGCAACTGCTGCACATATTATGGCGCCAGCAGATGAGCCAGCCAATGGTGTTGTATCCTGAACCATGAATGCAACTGCATTACCAGGCATAATTCAAATATTATCATGCAGTCATCAAATATCAAAACCAGTTGTTCAAGTTTCAATCACAAACAAGAAAAGTGAAGCAAGCATTAGGTGATTGGCTGTTCAAAGTTCAGACCTGTTCTAGTGGAATATGTCTCTCCTTTTTTATAAACTGATGTTCCAAAAGAATGTGATATTTTACAAGTTCTAATTTCTAGTAAAAATAGTACAATGGAAGTACCACAGAAGGAAGAAATTTTATTTAGTATTAACAAAACTTTAATGCAGCCTAAAAGATCATTGAGGAGGAGGAGGAGGAGAAGAAGTATTTTTTGGGTCATGCAATTTAGTCTTAATCTGCTCCCATTATATGACTTAAATATGGGAACATTTGCTGCTGAATCCCGCCTACATGGAAATTCATGTGTAATGAAATTAACAGAAGATTTTGCAGAATTAAAGGTTAGTATTAGTTTTTAACAGAAAACGAGGTTGATCATTGACTGAACTTTAGCCATGGCACGCATATGTGCTTGCATATGCATGTCACACTAAACATGCTTGCAGAAATGAACATAGTTATATCTCGAAAATCAAAACACCTACATTGCATACTCGCATACACATGGAGGGTAATACACTTGTTTTGCATTAGGAGTCTTATACCAGTGATTCTGGTGCCTTAAAAAGTCTTACACTACTTATCTAATATTGGCGATTATCATTTTGGCCAATGTATCGATGAGATCAGACAGGGTGAAAATAGCCAAATATCATCATTTTGTGGAAAAGAAAACGAGCATAAAAACTATATCTTATTTCAAAGGTGTAGATACGAATTATTTATATTGTATTATTATCCAACAATCAACCAATTATTTGCATTGCTACTTTCAAATTATTTATATCCATATCTCACTCCGACGTATATTAATTTTTTCAAAATGTTGTGTATCCAATCATGACCAATATTTTATTGACATCATCATTGAGTATATAGATCATATATCTACAGAATTACACATTAATATGTTATTCAGTAAGTACAGAATGACCTTTCTGTAGTATGATCACATTAACATGCACACTGATGCCCAAATATTAAACATCAAATATCAAAAACAAGCTAACGATCATCCATAAAAAATATCATTATCTTACCCGAATGTAATCTTTCTCAATCAAAAGCTGAGAAGCTCCAAGATGATACGGAAACAATAATCCAGCAGCAGAAAAACTGAAGCCAGGACACGTCACCTTCTTCCTCTCCTTCTCCGCGTTCACATCTTTATGACTCTGCTCCCAGATCACCTTCTCGTTTCGATTGATCAGAATCTCAGGCTCTTTGCTACCCCCCAATCGAACCATACGAGATACGATAGCCATCAACATATCGCCTGTCACGGTTGCTATGGAAAGAGATTTCTTACCGCTGTTGCCGCCTTCTGTGGAGTAACAGAATCTAGGGTTAGGGATTGCAAACTGTTGGCGAATAATGCGAGAAATTGATCGCCTTGAATTTAGGACAGTTTTCGCCATTGTTAAGAATATTCGTGGGAGGAAAATGGGGTGGGAAGAGGAGAGAATAATATTAACTTCTTCCAAATCAATTTTAAAGTTGGGTGACTAATGGGCCGGGTAAATGGTTGGTTGACCCGATTTAATCCGTCCACTTGCCGGTAAAGATCCGATTCAACCCGGGTCAATTGGGGAGTCGGAAGGAGTTTGTTTTATAGGTTTTGAACTCGAAGTCTATTAGTTTGCTTAACTTAGGGCCCGTGCGATTGAACCATAACTGTTTGATCATAATTAAATGTTTGTACGATTACTATGTACTATGCTAACGATTAATGAATTTGATAATCGTGGTCAGCCTTACTAGTTTCCACAATCACGTATGCAGTTTAAGGAATAACTTGTATTTTAATGACATATGTCTTCGTTCACTAGTAATATGTGCATGTATGGTACAACCATTAGTATTTATCAAAAATAATATATAGAACTGATAATATATGTGTTAAAAAAATTTAAATTTAAAAACATGATAATTAATTATCATAAATGGTCGCGATAATAGTGATAAATTTTTATAGTCGTAAAGAATTGATGCACTTATGGTTGAAGGTAATATTGACGTACCACAACCGTAACATCCGTATTTTAATTCGAAACCAAACTTGATCCGAATACACAACCGAATTCGATCCAAACTCGCGATACAACTATGCTTGTCAATTTGATCCAAAACATCGAGTCGCGACCTACGATCCGAACTTGCTTAACCTACCAAAACTTAAAAATACATAAAAAATAATACAAATCACCGTTATTGGTTTATACTATCTTAACTACTTTCTTTATTATTATTTTTTGAAGCAAAGTTAAAACAGGCTTAAAGCCCAAACAAACTTTCGGGTCAGTTACATATCTCCACCTGATAACAAACCCTACTTCACTTATCTAAGGTTACAAACGCCGACATAATACACAAATCTAATACTCGAAACTTCAGAAACTCTCTAATGGCAGAAAAAAAATTAGCTTCTTCGTGGTTTTTACCTTACTACTTCACACCGCTCACTTCTACTCTTTTCCAATACGAGAGACACTAGTTAAAACTTCTTCGCATCCCATCAATTTTTCCAGTAAAACCATCGTTTTGCTGAAAATTAGAATCATTAACAGATCTGAGATCATTGCAACTCAAATCTACTAATACCATGTTCAATAACTAGACGGTTATTTGACAATTTGTGATCTTCCAATCTGTTATCACTGCCTTGTTGGAACTGCTTAAATTGGAAGTCTTTCGGGTGATATAGGAAGTACTCTACATGTTTGCTACCCGCTTCTCTATTCCAGTCATTAACTAAATAAGCGAACTTGGTTTGATCCTTAAATTTTTTTCTTTGACTTATGAAGAATAACTCTGCTATTAGTCTCGATAAGTAACCATCTTTGCTCTCTATTTAAGCAAGCTTTGTTATGAGTTCGATTATTTCTTTCTTTTCATATATGATATACTGCGGTAGTTACCAGGATGTGAGCAAAGTCTCTCTCAAGAGATTTTGATATGAATTTATTGTTAATATGTTGTATTGCTTGCTTGAGATCCATACATCCATTGCTCGTAATACCCAGAATAGATTGAATGGGATTTCAAATGTACTATGCATAACTCCACTAAAAAAAAGATGATCAAAGCACTCATTCTCTAATTTGCATAAGGAACAAAGTGAATTAGTATTATTACCCCCATTTATTAATTCTGTACCAAGTTGGCAGTCTGTTGTTAATAGAAAAATAAATACAAAATGCTATCTTGGGATTATTCACTTTGTTCCAAATGCAATCAAACCATTCAACATTGGGCTGTTTATTTCTATTAACCTCCCAAGTATTTTTAAAAGAGAACTTCCCTTTATTGCTGGCTATCCATTACCAATAGTCACTGCCAACAGTAGAATCTAAAGGAATTTTACAAATATTATGTTTCTGTGGGTTTGTTATAGGATGTAAATGTGGCCGCCATTGATTATTTTTTATGATCATTGCCACAGTTGCATTTGAACCACCACAAATAACTAAATTGTCACATCCCACTCTATTTATAAAAGATTCGTTTGAAACCAAGGATCAAACCATAAACTAGTTTCTTCATCAAGTTTAAAGTTTCTTTCCACTAATGATTTGTCAATTTCTCTACATTTTAATATTTGTCTCCAAGCATTAGATTGATTTTTTTTTTGCATGATATTCCAAAAGTTGCCATTTTAAAGATATTTACATCCCATCCAATTTTCCCATAGTGAATCTGCATTAATAAATCTCCAAAATAACTTTAAATGACAAGTTAAACTAAGATCATTCAAGTTTCCTATGCCAATACCCCCTTCTTTTTTAGGCATACAAATTTTATCCCAACTGATTTTATGATATCCTCCCCATCATAAAAAGTCAACACATCTACTTTCTATTTTTTTAATAGATGCAGTTGGAATATGATATGTTTGTAGCCAATACAAAATAATAGCATATATAACTGTTTTGATAAGTTCCATTCTGCCAGCAATTGATAATAACTTACTTGACCAAGTTTCCATTCTCTCTTGAATTTTTTTCAATGTGCATAGAACAATCAGTATCTCTAATTTGATTAACAGATAAAGGCAAACCCAAATATTTTATAGGAAAACTACCTTCAACAATATTTAAAGAATCTAAAACTTCCTTTTTATATCTGCTATACTTACTAAAATATGCTTAACTTTTAAATTCATTTATCTGTAGCCCTGCATACTTATACAAACACTCAAAATTTTGTTTAGTTCTCTTTGCATTGCCTTTATTTGCCTTGATAAAAAGCATTAGGCCATCTGCATAAATAAGATAAGTAATAGAAGGTTGAACTCTATTTATTGGGGTAATATTACCCTTAATAGCCTCAATTTCCATTAAAATGGAAAAATACGAAAGTGCTACTATGGATCGTAATGTGGAATATAAACTAAGTTATATACTAACGAGGAATATGAGTATAAAAAGTAAATAGTAAAGTAAATGACACCAGATATTTTATACTGGTTCGAACTCCCGTTCTACATCCAGTCCCAAACTCCTTTTGGAATTTAACTAGCAACCCTCTCTTAACCCAGAGGAACATGTATTACACCGCTTGAGCAATCGAATAGGACTTCTACCACATAGACAACCGAATAGGACTTCTACCGCCTGAGCAACCGAACGGGATTTCTACAATACAATAAGTTTTCTTGACTGATTGTGCTCTGTAAATAGCACAGATAAGCCTTTAGAGTACACCCTTCCTATAATCTTCTCCTTTGTGGTATATAGTGTTGTACGTGAAGATTGGAAGCAATTGTAATCACAAATAAATTTGTGCTTGAATGTGCAAGTGATTTGACAACGTTTATGAAAGCGATTTGCAGAAAAATAGTTTGCGAGAATATAGATTAGAATCGAAGAATATATTTGTAATTTGCAAACTGAAATCAAGGCTTTTTATAGTGTTAAATAATTGTAACCATTAGTGAAAAGATTTGGCCAACGGATACGGAAACAACTGTTGAATTAACGGATGTTTCTGTTTGTTGAAAAGTTGTGACCGTTCAGAAAAGTAGCCGTTATGAATATTCAGCCGACTGAAAATATGAATTAAGCAGACTGAACATTCAAACAGATTTAAAATTTAAAAAGATATTGAAAAGGAACTTCATTCAGTCGATTGAACTGGGGTGTTTAGTCGACTGAATGTTCAATCATTCTTGTGCATGTGTGCACGTTTCAGTCGACTGGATTCCCCAGTTCAGTCGACTGAAACTGTCACTTCAAGCCTTTTAAACTTAGTTTTAAATGAAAGTTATTTTATAAATTTATATGATTAAAACCAAGTTTATGTAGATTAATTTGAGTGAGTTTTAAAAGCTTGTGCGTGTGTCTATACCATTGAGGAGAGATTTTAACAAATGTTGACTACTAACTAGACTATAGACAAACCAAATTTAGATGTTGAAACTTGTCTTCGAAATATTTTAGTCTTCGATCTATTGTCGATCAGAATAATATCTTCTCCTACAATTTTGGTTAGTTCATATAATATATACTTATATAGTTGTCACAATCAAAACATCAAAATACTAGGTTCTAACATTCTCCCCATTTTTGATGATGACAACTATGTAAGTTCAAGAAACTATAAAATTTTAAAAAATAAAACTCCCCCTGAATTAATGAACTACCTATTTCTCCCCCTTTGTCATCAACAAAATGGAATTTAAGATGGATAACCAATATAGTGCAAATGAATATTGTTAAATAAAGCAAGCATATGAATAATTGCAAGACAATTAAGAACTTGAAGTATATCAATTATAGATGATAAATAAGAACAACATATCACTGAAGCACAACAATTTTTCATGGGTACAAAGAGCTAAAAAACAAAGAACCAAAAAACAAAGAAAAACATATATAGATAAGAAAACAAGAAAACTACACTTCATCGCTTTCAGATTCTTCCTTTTCCTCTTCGGAAGTGGTCCATAAGAAAGGAGCAGGAGGATTCTCGGCTATACTAGTCGAAGATGAGCCGGTACAAAATATCATTTCCCAAATCTTATTCAAGAAGCCCTTGATAGAATTGAGCTTCTTGTTGGTTTTGGCGACGGTATGTTCAATGTTGACCATACATTGATTAAGCTTTCATTGATTCTGAGAGAGGGTGATAAGTCCTTCTTTGGGAGGAAAATCACCATGGAGCTCAACTATGTCGTTGCCTTCTTCTTCCTCGGTTTGTTGAGAAGGTTGGGTGGAAGAGGAGCCAATGTGAGGCACACGGGGTTGCGGGATTCCTTGAGCTCTATTAGCCGCCCATTGTTGCAAGCTAATGATATCTTGTGGTTGTGGGCATTTTGGTAAGCCCATTAGACTTAGTGTCTTGGAATTAAGCTCGTCGACGTTGATGAAGTCGGCATTGGGAATTTGAACACCAAAGTTTTGGAGAATCCGCATGATGTATGCTCTATAGTAGATCATCTTGAAGCTCCTCTTGTGACAAATGGTGATGAACTCATCAAGTACGTCTTTGGCCCAATTGATATGTTGGGAGGAATAGATGGCGTAAAGCGCTTGGAAGTCGCGTTTGTATACTTTCTCGTAGCTTCCGGTACGAGGTTGGATTGAACGAATGAGAGCACGGTGAAGGATCCGCGCCTTTGGTTGTAAGGCGATGGACTTTAGCATGGTCATATCATCGGAACTAAATCGATGAGAGACCTCATCCCTTTCATCCATGTTGACTTCTACATTGTTGATGTCGAGGCCTTCGGATGGACAACAAAGAATGAATCCGAGTCATTAGAGAGGAAGATAAATTGGAACACCACATACTAGAGTCCATATGCAGTCATCTTTGTTCCTTGGATTTTGATTATCCAAGTTCATATTCGCAAAGAAAAGCTTGATAAGAAGAGGATAGATCTTGACATTGTTAGCATCAATACCTATCAATTTTTCAAGATCACTCAACTCCGCTATTTCTCGAATCCCATAAGCATTGAAATTCGGATAGTTGATGAAAGAGCCATCAAAAATTCTGGAGCTATGCATCGATTAGAATCGAGTAACGGCTATTTGGTCGTATAGCCAAGACCTTGTTTGGGTTACCAAAGGTCCGACGGTTGATTGATGGGGACGTTTTGATCTTGGAGCCATCGAAATTGGTTGAAAGATAAAGTAGAAAAATTGATTTGAAAATTTGAAGGCTACGGTTTCTTTTGCTGAAGAGAGGTAGGGTTTTAGTTGAGAAGATGAGGTATTTATAGGGTAGCTAGGTAAAAAGGTGTATTGGTAATTGTGCAAAAAAGCTTTTTTTGAAAACCAAAGAATAGCATTTCAGTCGACTGGATTAGGGGAGGCAGTCGATTGAATTTTACAGGGTTTGGATCCCGAGTTATTTTGCCTAAAAAATGAGTAATTCAGTCGACTTAAATTTTTAGTTCATTCGACTAAAATCTGGAAAAAATTTAGGTAGTTTGAATTTTTAGTCGACTGAAATTATAATTCAGTCTACTGAAAATTACGGGAAATTAGCCCGCGTCTAATAGCCTGAAAATGGGATATTTCAGTCGACTGGATTTGCATGGTCAATCGGCTAACCTACTTATATATTAAAAAGGAAAGATTGAATGTTCAGTCAACTGGTAGACTAGGACCAGTCGACTATTCTTGTGCCTAGCAGTCTATTTTGCTTCTAAATCAAAGATTTTTGCAAAGATAAATTTTTTATTAATTTTTAAAAGTTAATATTTATAACCAATAAAAACAAATACATAAAAACAATATAAAAATCAATTTTCGGAGGAGTGAGAGTCATCAGAGGGAGGCTCAATCTTCGACTTCCCTTAATGGCTGGATAGGTGACCAACCATTTCCTCGTTCCCAGGAGTTTGGTGACACCTGAGGATGTTGTGGACTTGGTTCCCAAGGATTGTGTGGAGCTGGAGAACGAATATGCGAAGGTTGATGAACATTCTCCTTTGACGAAGACCCGTAGAATTTCAACGCGGCCTGTTCTAAAAAACTTAAACGCTTAACGTTCACTTTTTGTTCGTAGTAGAGTTCACGTTGTAATTCTAGAGTCTCTCTCTGGTAGTGATATCATCGATTTTCTCCTTAGTTGATGGAGAGCCAAAATGTTGGGTACGTTTGGTTCTCTTCCCCTGTGGATTATATCCTGTATGGTGAGTCGGCGATGGTATAATGTTTACAGGATTATAGATCGGGGTAGGTGTGTTGGAGTGGTTCGACGATGATGATGAAGGAGTGTGAAAGCTGATTGATGATTGGTTTGAATCATTTTAAGAGACCAATCTGATATTTGAGAGAATAAATAATCTTTGAAGCTTAGGAAAAAGTAATTTTTCAGAGAGGACGAGTAAAAACAAAGGATAGATAAACTCTTTATACATAGAAAATAAGGCTAAATTAAGTTAAAGAAGGCTGAGGTTCAAAAGATTTGAAAAATAACAGGCAGAAATTATTTTGTGGTAGGAAATGAATAGAGAAAATGACCATTCAATAAGATGAGAGGTAGATATAGTGCAGTGTAGCAAGTAACACAATAGCAAAATGGAAAGGCATGAGAATTCCTTACCAGTAACCTAAGTTCGAGTGCCAACATGAACAAATTTTGTAAAAATTTATTTTTCTCAAAAGTTCAAAAAAAATTAAAACTATAAATCATGAAAAGATATTATACCCAATTCTCGTCGTAATTTTATAAAAGTATTTTCATTTAAAGGTTTTGTAAATATGTCAGCTATTTGATTTTCTGAAGAAACAAATTCAAGTGAAATATTTCCTTTTTCTATATTATCTCCGAGAAAATGATGTCTTATATCTATATGCTTAGTTCTAGAATGATTTATAGGATTTTTAGATAAATTTATTGCACTTGTGTTATCACAGTAAATTGTTGAATTTGAAAGATTAACTCCAAAATCTTGAAGTGTTTGCTGCATATAGATTACTTGAGCACATGCCAAACCAGCAGAGATATATTCTGCTTCACACGTCGAAAGTGAAACATAATTTTGTTTCTTACTAAACCAAGATACTAAAGATTGTCCAGTAAAGTGACAAGTACCACTGGTACTCTTTCGATCTGTCTAACATCGTCCAAAATCAGCATCATTGTAGGATACTAACTCAAAAGGACATTCTTTTGGATAAAAGAGACCATAGTCTTTAGTTCTGCTTAAGTATCGCAAAATTCGCTTCACTGCCTGCAAATGTGATTCTTTGGGATTTGCTTGAAATCATGCACATAAACAAACACTCATCATTATATCAGGTTTACTAGCAGTTAGATAGAGTAAAGAACCAATCATACTACGATATAGTTTTTGGTCAACACTTTTGCCATTTTTATCTCTATAGAGATGTAATGTAGTACTCATAGGAGTAGGTTTAGTAGAAGTATTTTCCATACCAAATCGTTTTATGAGATTGAATATTTTTCTTGGTTAATAAAAATTCCAATTTTTAATTGTTTAATTTGTAATCCAAGAAAATATGAAAGTTCTCTCATGTGAGACATTTCAAATTCTCTTGTCATAATTTCTGAAAATTCATGACATAATTTTTCGTTTGTTGAACCAAAATGTCATCTACATAAACTTGAATTATTAAAATATCATTTTATCTTGTTTTATAAAAAGAGTTTGATCTACTTTACCAATTTTAAAACCTGAATTTAGTAAATAACTCTTAAGACGGTCATACCAAGCACGATGTGCCTGTTTTAAACCGTACAAAGCCTTTTTTAATTTGTAAACATGATCTGGATATTTTTCATGTGTGAATAAAGGAGGTTGTTCTACATATACTTTTTATTTTATAAAACCATTTAAGAAAGCACTTTTTACATCCATTTGATAAAGTTTAAAATTATTAAAACAAGCATATGCTAATAAAATACGTATAGCTTCTAGATGAGCTATGGGTGCAAAAGTTTCATCAAAGTCTATTCCTTCTTCTTGATTATAACCTTGAGCAACTAGTCTAGCTTTATTTCTAATTATATTTCCTTGCTCATCAACTTTATTTTTATAAACCCATTTTGTACCGATAACAGCTTGGTTACTTGATCTAGGAACTAAGTCCCAAACATTATTACGTTCAAATTGATTTAATTCTTCTTGCATAGCTGTTATCCAGTAATCATCAGTTGAAGCTTCTTTAGGATTTTTAGGTTCAATATTCGAAAGAAAAGCTACGTGACCTATTTGATTTGGTTAATTACGAGTTCTTGCATTGGTATGAATTTCCCCAATTATATTTTCAGTTGGATGATTTCTTAAAAGTCTTGGTGGTGATCTTATTTCATTATTATCTTGAAAATTATTTTTTGAATTATCAAGATCATCATCTGAGTCATTAGATTTAGAAATAGTTTCTTTAATCTCTATATTATGACTATTTTTGAAATTTTCATCGAATGACATATTAAGTGTTTCTTCGATTACTTTAGTTCTTTTATTATAAATTCTGTAAGCTTTGCTTCGTTCCGAGTATCCAAAGAAAATTCCTTCATCAGATTTTGGATCGAATTTGCCAAGCTTATCTTTTGTATTTAATATAAAACATTTTGAACCAAAAACTTTAAAATAGGAAATATTCGGTTTTCTTCCATTAAAAAGCTCATAAGGAGTATGTTTAGTTAATGGTCTTATGGAAACTCTATTTAAAACATAACAAGCAGTTGCTACAGCTTCTGCCTAAAAATGTTTTGGTAGAGTACCTTCGTTAAATAAGGTTCTAGCACATTCTTGAAGAGTTCTATTTTTCCTTTCTACCACTTCATTTTGTTGTGGAGTTCTAGGAAATGAAAAATTGTGAACAATTCCCTTCTTATTACAGTAATTTTCAAAAGATTCATTTTCGAATTCTCCAACATGATCACTTCGAATATTTTTAATTTTTAAATTTGTACTATTTTGAATTCTTTTAGCAAATATTTTAAAATTTTAAAAGTGTCATTTTTATTTTTCAAAAATATTGTTCAGGTAAATCTTGAAAAATCATCTACTATTACAAAAGCATATCTATTATGGTTTATAAATTGAGTTGGTCAAAAAAGATCCAAATGTAATAACTCAAGTGGTTGTAAAGTATAAATCATTTTCTTTGATTTAAAAGAAGATTTAGTTAACTTTCCAATTGACAAGCATCACAAATATTTTTTACTTTAAAATTCATCTTTGGGAATCCTTTAACTAAATTATTCTTAGATAATTTGTTAATAGCTTTAAAATTTATGTGACAAAATCTTTTGTGCCATAACCAAGGATCATTATCTTTGGCTACTAGACACATATTTATGTTATAATTGACTTTAATATTTAATATGTAGATATTTCTTTCTCTTGTTCCTTCAAAAATAAGGTTATTATTTTGATCAAAAATATTGCATTTGTTTTTAGAAAAAGTTATAATAAAACCTGTATCACATAGCTGACTTATACTAAGTAAATTATGTTTTAGATTTTTAACTAATAAAACATTTGTAGTAAGAGGTAAATTAGATGTACTATCATTGCTCACATCACCTTTGCCGATGATATATCCTTTAGAGTTATCTCCAAAAGTGACAGATCCTCCATCCAAGTAGATAATATTAGTCAGCATATCTTTATTTCCTGTCATATGTTTAGAGCAACCGCTGTCTAGTATCCATTTTCCTTTTTTCTTAGTCGGTACCTGCAAAAAATATAGAAATAACGTTGGTACCCACCTTTTTATTAGGGTCCTAAGAGTTAGATCATAGGAAGCCAAACCCATAAGGGTTTAGAATTCCCTTTATAAATAAAATCTTTATTTTTATGAACTTTAGATATAAAAGTTTTTATGTACTTATTTCTGATTAGATTGTTGTTACTTTTTGGTACCCAAATTTTTGTAGTACTATTTTTCCAACTTCTTTCTTTGGAATAACAACTTTTGGTTTTGATTTTGCTTTCACAAAATTATTTTGCAAATTATAATTTTTATAAGATGTGTCATTTTTCTAGTTTTGAAGATTTTTTATATCCTAGTCCATTCTTATTATTAGTAGATGGAGAATTACTAAAAATTTTAGAAAGATTTTCTCTCCCTTTATTGAAATTTATCACATTTTTAGTAATACTCCGTAACTCAGTTTTGAGACTAGTGTTATTCAACTCAAGAATTTTGATATTTGATTTTAATTCATGGTTTTCTGATGCTAATGATATATTCTTTTCTTTTTGCACTTCTACTTCTTTTGATAGCATAGTAAGTTGAGAAGAAACATTAGATAAGGATTCTTATGTATTAACAAGTTCTTCTTCTAAAATTTTCTTTTCATCTCTTAGCATATCAACTTCTATTTCAGTTCTCTTTAGTCTTTCTAATGCATCTTTATATTTTTTCTTAGTTTCCTTGAGTTTATCTAATATTTCTGAGTTTATGTCAATTAAATCTTCAAAAGATAAATCACTTACATCGTCAGTTAAATCCATAAAGCAGACGTTGGCTTGTTCAAAATCACCTTCTGTATCACTGTTTGATGATGATGATGAATCTGAATCATCCCATGTTACTAAAAATGCATGTTTCTTCTTGTACTTGTCCTTCTTATTTTTGAATCTATCTCTTTTTTTGGAAAGTCTTTCTTTATATGACCCTTTTTATGACATTCGTAACATTCAAGATTCTAGACTGGCAATTTGGTTGAATTGTCTTTTCTATTGTTTCCAAATTTCTTGTTCTTTCTGCATTTCAGAAACTTTTTGAAATTCTTTGCAATTATTGCCATGTCGTCTTCCTCTAAGTCTGAGTCTTCTTGTTCAGCTCTGAATGCAATATTTCTTTTACCTTGTGCTTGATCTCGCTTAGCCTGCAAATTTACTTCATATGACATCAGATTTCCAATTAACTTTTCAGGTTTAATGGTAGAAATGTCATTAGCTTCTTCAATAGCTAAGAGCTTTCAATCCTATTCATCCGTTAAAGAGTTTAGAATTTTAGAAACAATATCAAAATCTAAATTTTTTTCTCCTAATGCCAATAATGAATGATGTATTTATTGAAATCTAGAGTACATATCATTTATGGTTTCATCTGGTCTCATTCTAAAATTTTGGAACTGATCTTTAAGCATAGAAATCTTGCTTTGTTTAACTTTGTTAGTTCCTTCATGTGTGATTTTAAGAGTTTTCCAAATTTCATAAGCAGTTGTACACATGCTTACTCTATTAAATTCATTTTTGTCTAATGCACAAAATAACATATTTATAGCTTTTGCATTTGATGTAGCATCAGTCTTTTGTGTATTTGACCATTCTACAAATGGTGTAGTGGGTATAGTGTAATCATTTTGAGTAATATTCCAAGCATCATATCCATTTGCCTGCATGAAATTTCTCATTCTAGTTGACTAGTAATTATAGTTCAAACCGTTAAATAGTGGTGGTCGTGCAGTGGATTGTCCTTTAACAAAACTTGTGTTAGTGTTATTTTCCATATTATCAGTGTATCAAATAACTATGTTACGCTTATAAGATGACCTATGCTCTGATACCAAATGAAAGTGCTGCTATGGATTGTAATATGGAATATAAACTAAGTTATCTACTAATGAGGAATATGAGTATAAAATGTAAACAGTAAAGTAAATGACACCATGGATTTTATACTGGTTTAAACTCCCATTCTACGTCTAGTCCCAGACTCCTTCTGGAATTTAACTAGCAACCCTCTCTTAACCTAGAGGAACATATATTACATCGCCTGAGCAACCGAACAGGACTTCTATCGCCTAGACAACCGAATAGGACTTCTATCACCCGAGCAACCGAACATGACTTCTACAGTATAATAAGTTTTCTTGACTGATTGTGCTCTGTAGATAGCACAAATGAGTCTTTAGAGTACACCCTTCCTATAATCTTCTCCTTTGTGGTATATAGTGTTGTACGTGAAGATTGGAAGCAATTGTAATCACAAATAAATTTGTGCTTGAATGTGCAAGTGATTTGAGAGCGTTTATGAAAGCGATTTGTAGAAAAATAGTTTGCGAGAATATAGATTTGAATCAGAGAATATATATTGTAATTTGCAAACTGAAATCAAGGCTTTTTATTGTAACGACCCGACTTTCCAGACCCGGAAAATCGAACCATTTTAGTGAAGAAGAAGAGGTAGAAGAAGAAAAATAGAAAACAACATCAGAATCTAACCATCGCAGCGGAATAAAATATAATATATATCAACAGATCTTTACACAAATCAAAAACTATATCTGTTTATACCATACATCATCAGAATACATCATCAGAGTACATCATCATCCATAACATACAACTGAATACACAGCGGAAAAATAATAGCAAGTACGAGAGTACGTATTGTCATCCAGCTCGTCTCCTGAGCTCCACAGCATCATATCCTAAACCTGTTTATCTCGGTCTGACCCGAGCATCATATAAAACAATACCCGAGTCAGTCTGGAATACCAGCGTGAGAAAATCACACTCAATTGATTATTTAAAGTTTCAAAATCCTTTTGAAAATAAAAGCATCTCGTAAGACCACGCCACAAATAAACATGTCGGGTTTTTACCTTACGATAGCTAAAACACTTTATATCAAAATCCTCTGATATTATAATAGTGTCTACAGAAAGTAAAATAGAATCTAGCTGAAATGCTTGCATCTCACATTTCAACAATAGTTGGGCACAATCAAAACCGTACAGGCACGTAGGGAGAATGGATTTCCAACGAATGACTAGGCACTGGGGTACCACCTGTCACAGTACGTGGCCTAGATCACAGTACCGAGGAGTACGCCCGCTCCCCTGCAACACAAGGCCGGAATCATCCCTTACTGGATAATTCCAAATAAAATCACCCCACGGTTGGGATCAGCAACCGCAACACTAAGCCGAAATAAAAGGGACATCTAGACAGGGATGACCTTACTCTCAAGTGGGGGCTACCCACGAAGCCTTGCTGCATAACCCCTGATTTTCAGTCATTCCCGGTTGATGAGGCTTGAGGCTAAACGATACCTTTTTCAGAACATATCCCTTAGAATGCCCATCGTCCACTTGACGATGTCACGAAAGCATTCGTCCATACAAGTCCGTCTCGGGTCCGAACGGAACCGAAGGCACTATTCCTACTACATCCATTTTGGAAATATCCTCAGGATTAGTAGCGACTAGCCCTTGCACTTCACTGCTCCATCTTCGACTCCGAAATCATTACACGAAACGTACAAACCGGATCGAAGTGGTATTCGAGTCTCCATACCTAGAATCCCGGTATACGGAAACTCGATCCCGGTCTCTTCGAAACGATCAGCGCATTTGGCCAATATTGATAGTCGGTTATTTAACTATCAATTAACATCCACAAGCAACCATCACACAATAAATAATTTCCCACATTATTTATTTGCCCAAATATCTTTCCAAGATATATTTTCAAATTTTCAAAGCTCATTTGAAAACAATTTCAAACAGTTTCCGCTTACGGAATACATTTCCCAAATAATTATTTCCACTGAATCACCAAGTACAAAATACCTATAGATTTAAAAATAAATTAAAAGCACTTTATTATAAATATACTTTATAACATTGAAATTTTAAAACTACTTTAATACTTTATTAAAATATATACTTTGAAATAAAACCATTTATAAATATAAACTAAATTTCTCCTTTTAAAACATAATAGCAAATCACTTTTATATAATTACTAAAATAATAGATTTTTGAAATTACTTACTTAGGAAATTAACATTTAGAAATAATCAATTTTCTAAAACATGCATTTTTAAACAAATTAGAACTTTTAACTTATATTAAAATTTGCTTTGAAAACGTACTTGGCTATCCAGAGAAATACACTTCTCATTTCCATCTTTTAAAAATAAATCAACATTTATTTTTAAACCAATTCATATTCCTTTATAAATTCCCACCTTGAATTTATATTTCAAATATCCCCTGATATTCCATTTCACTTTATAAACCCAGTTTATATCTCCAAAATCTCATTTCTCTTTAAATTTCAAATCCCAAAGTATTTAAATCAATTTATAATTGATTCTCCAATTTAATTTACTTTGAAATAAATTTCCTTACTTAATCCATTTATTTCCAAATTCATTAACTTCCATATTTTATTTCTCATTATGATTTAAAATCTTTAAACTGAAACACAAGTTTCAGATTTTCCAAGTTCCTTCTTTCTTTTTAATTACATTTAAACATTGAATTAAAATAAATTATTTATTCTTTTAAATAATATCACATAAGTTTTCTTTAAATTCTATATTTCTCTATTTATTCAAAATTCCTCTTTTCCATATTTAATTTATTCGAATTCACTAGAATTACTTAACTTAATTTTACTCTTTATTTCTTTCCAAAATCCAATTCAATTTCTTTTGATAACTCATTATACTGGGAAATTCAATCCAACCAGATTATCCAATATAAATCATCACAGGATATCAACAAACATATCACAGAATATTTAACAAAATAAATATTTTGAGGAATCCAGTTGGATCCCTCCAACCTGTTTTCCTACATCCACAAACGTTAGCACAATACCAATTTCACTTCAAAGTGGAATATCGCGGTATATGGGTTTTATAAAATATCATCCGCTATTATGCGGCGCATAGGGTCTCATCCACTATATAATGCGGGAATATTAACAATTCCAATATATACATATGCCAATATGTATATATTGCTATATACTACTATATATATATAGCACATCAATCAATGCAATCATCCAATCAATTATTTAAATTTAACCATTTAAATTTAAATTCAACTGAGTGAGATTAACTCACCTTTGCTTTTATATTTGCAATCCAATCCACCTTGACTTGTTTCCTTATGATTTCAGACTGTATAAACATTAATATGATTTATTAATATTCAAACCAATCGAATGGTTAAATTTCTGTATAAACAACGTGATAGGGGGTTCTCGCTTTGCGTTAGGTGGCGAACGGGAGACTCTTACCCCTACATGTCCCCGGGGGTAGTATAAGGCCTTTTGGGGTTGGTTTGCTAGGTGCTTACAGTCGAGAGGCTGGCCGTAAAAGCAAACCCGAGGTATCACTGTGAGCCACAGCGGGGCTGGGATGGTTGAAAAGCCTACCGGTCGTGAGCCGTTGCTGATGGTTGAAAAGCCTAGGACGTCACACGTGGTATCAGAGCGAGATGGTCAGGGCAGCGTAGTCGAGATGGGGAACATCACGAGGGATGGATTCGAAGCTTGTCTATAGTTCGCAAGGCGATTTGGGACGAGAGCAGCCGCATCGATTAGGGAAGCTCACGACGAGGGGTGTAGGCAAGATGGTATGTGCATCGGAGTAGATTCGTGGGGAGAGCAGCATCGCGATGTGGATCTCGTGTTTGACTGACGTAGTTGAGAGGCAGATGGCAACCATGGTAGGTGGTAGCGTGTCAGAGCAATCGACGTCGAGGCAAGAGCGATTGTCGAACGAGGCTCAAGGTGGAGTTGGCGATCGATCACGTTGCTCTGACGAAGTCAAGACGTAAGGGAAGCTGCAAGCATTCTAGGTATAGCAGTTTTGGGATTTTCATTTATTTATATATCATATATATTTACATATGTACAGAGGAAGAATTTCAAAATCAGATCTTTGTTTTTTACAAATTAAAGAAGAAAAGGAAATTCTTACTGTAAAGGAAATTACTATTTTTCCAGGAAGATATATAAGTATAGATATATATAAATACGCATACATATTTTATTTTAAATATATATACATAGATAAATAGAGAAATATATAGATAGAGTTTAAACAAAAAGAAAATGATATATACAGTTAAGATTTAGGAAATAGAAATGTTTGAATGGTAAGATAGGTAATTTTTATAGGTATATATGTATATAGATTTTCGAAGTCTATACAGACTATTTCCATAAGGGTATGTGTTTTCAAAAACAAATAAATATACATTTACATATCCTAATATACTAACTTTTTTAAACAATGGATTTAGTGATAAATTTGTCCAGATCAATCTAGTTAAATCATCTTAGTTACTATGTAATTTATTTAAGAAAAATTTAGATTAAATTTAAATTAAATTTATCAAATGGAAATTTAACCATTCGATTGGTTTGAATATTAATAAATCATATTAATGTTTATACAGTCTGAAATCATAAGGAAACAAGTCAAGGTGGATTGGATTGCAAATATAAAAGCAAAGGTGAGTTAATCTCACTCAGTTGAATTTAAATTTAAATGGTTAAATTTAAATAATTGATTGGATGATTGCATTGATTGATGTGCTATATATATATAGTAGTATATAGCAATATATACATATTGGCATATGTATATATTGGAATTGTTGATATTCCCGCATTATATAGTGGATGAGACCCTATGCGCCGCATAATAGCGGATGATATTTTATAAAACCCATATACCGCGATATTCCACTTTGAAGTGAAATTGGTATTGTGCTAACGTTTGTGGATGTAGGAAAACAGGTTGGAGGGATCCAACTGGATTCCTCAAAATATTTATTTTGTTAAATATTCTATGATATGTTTGTTGATATCCTGTGATGATTTATATTGGATAATCTGATTGGATTGAATTTCCCAGTATAATGAGTTATCAAAAGAAATTGAATTGGATTTTGGAAAGAAATAAAGAGTAAAATTAAGTTAAGTAATTCTAGTGAATTCGAATAAATTAAATATGGAAAAGAGGAATTTTGAATAAATAGAGAAATATAGAATTTAAAGAAAACTTATGTGATATTATTTAAAAGAATAAATAATTTATTTTAATTCAATGTTTAAATGTAATTAAAAAGAAAGAAGGAACTTGGAAAATCTGAAACTTGTGTTTCAGTTTAAAGATTTTAAATCATAATGAGAAATAAAATATGGAAGTTAATGAATTTGGAAATAAATGGATTAAGTAAGGAAATTTATTTCAAAGTAAATTAAATTGGAGAATCAATTATAAATTGATTTAAATACTTTGGGATTTGAAATTTAAAGAGAAATGAGATTTTGGAGATATAAACTGGGTTTATAAAGTGAAATGGAATATCAGGGGATATTTGAAATATAAATTCAAGGTGGGAATTTATAAAGGAATATGAATTGGTTTAAAAATAAATGTTGATTTATTTTTAAAAGATGGAAATGAGAAGTGTATTTCTCTGGATAGCCAAGTACGTTTTCAAAGCAAATTTTAATATAAGTTAAAAGTTCTAATTTGTTTAAAAATGCATGTTTTAGAAAATTGATTATTTCTAAATGTTAATTTCCTAAGTAAGTAATTTCAAAAATCTATTATTTTAGTAATTATATAAAAGTGATTTGCTATTATGTTTTAAAAGGAGAAATTTAGTTTATATTTATAAATGGTTTTATTTCAAAGTATATATTTTAATAAAGTATTAAAGTAGTTTTAAAATTTCAATGTTATAAAGTATATTTATAATAAAGTGCTTTTAATTTATTTTTAAATCTATAGGTATTTTGTACTTGGTGATTCAGTGGAAATAATTATTTGGGAAATGTATTCCGTAAGCGGAAACTGTTTGAAATTGTTTTCAAATGAGCTTTGAAAATTTGAAAATATATCTTGGAAAGATATTTGGGCAAATAAATAATGTGGGAAATTATTTATTGTGTGATGGTTGCTTGTGGATGTTAATTGATAGTTAAATAACCGACTATCAATATTGGCCAAATGCGCTGATCGTTTCGAAGAGACCGGGATCGAGTTTCCGTATACCGGGATTCTAGGTATGGAGACTCGAATACCACTTCGATCCGGTTTGTACGTTTCGTGTAACGATTTCGGAGTCAAAGATGGAGCAGTGAAGTGCAAGGGCTAGTCGCTACTAATCCTGAGGATATTTCCAAAATGGATGTAGTAGGAATAGTGCCTTCGATTCCGTTCGGACCCAGGACGGACTTGTATGGACGAATGCTTTCGTGACATCGTCAGGTGGACGATGGGCATTCTAAGGGATATGTTCTGAAAAAGGTATCGTTTAGCCTCAAGCCTCATCAACCGGGAATGACTGAAAATCAGGGGTTATGCAGCAAGGCTTCGTGGGTAGCCCCCACTTGAGAGTAAGGTCATCCCTGTCTAGATGTCCCTTTTATTTCGGCTTAGTGTTGCGGTTGCTGATCCCAACCGTGGGGTGATTTTATTTGGAATTATCCAGTAAGGGATGATTCCGGCCTTGTGTTGCAGGGGAGCGGGCGTACTCCTCGGTACTGTGATCTAGGCCACGTACTGTGACAGGTGGTACCCCAGTGCCTAGTCATTCGTTGGAAATCCATTCTCCCTACGTGCCTGTACGGTTTTGATTGTGCCCAACTATTGTTGAAATGTGAGATGCAAGCATTTCAGCTAGATTCTATTTTACTTTCTGTAGACACTATTATAATATCAGAGGATTTTGATATAAAGTGTTTTAGCTATCGTAAGGTAAAAACCCGACATGTTTATTTGTGGCGTGGTCTTACGAGATGCTTTTATTTTCAAAAGGATTTTGAAACTTTAAATAATCAATTGAGTGTGATTTTCTCACGCTGGTATTCCAGACTGACTCGGGTATTGTTTTATATGATGCTCGGGTCAGACCGAGATAAACAGGTTTAGGATATGATGCTGTGGAGCTCAGGAGACGAGCTGGATGACAATACGTACTCTCGTACTTGCTATTATTTTTCCGCTGTGTATTCAGTTGTATGTTATGGATGATGATGTACTCTGATGATGTATTCTGATGATGTATGGTATAAACAGATATAGTTTTTGATTTGTGTAAAGATCTGTTGATATATATTATATTTTATTCCGCTGCGATGGTTAGATTCTGATGTTGTTTTCTATTTTTCTTCTTCTACCTCTTCTTCTTAACTAAAATGGTTCGATTTTCCGGGTCTGGAAAGTCGGGTCGTTACAGTGGTATCAGAGCAAAGGTTGGCGATAACCTTGGCTCTGGTGGGAATTTTGAGAGTATTAATAGATATGAGCGCGTATTTGTTAGTGAATATAAAATGGTTTTATATTGTGTTGGTTGATTTATTGAGTGGCATATGAACCTTCGTCGGCACAGTCTGGACAACTGTATCGAAGGGGTTTCTAAACACTTGAATAGAACAGTTCGACACAGTATTGTTTTAAATAGGGTGAATGAAATAATTTTGCTCAAATTATTTTGTGTATAAAAGAAATAATTTTTCGTAAATTATTATAGTTATATTTGGATGTTTGGTTATTAGATGATGATAATAAATTATTATCATTAGGAGGAAATTGAATAAGAAATTCAAACTTATAACCAAAGTTAAAGAATAAAATTGATATAACAAATGGAATTTGAGAATATAAATTATAAATGTAATTTATAAGTTGAAATAAAACTTCATATACAAATGTGAATTACAAATGTGATTTATAATCAAATGAGATAAATTCATAAACAAATGAAATTTGTAAATGTAATTTGTAAATGTGACTTATAACTTGAAATAAAATGTGATAGAATTCCAGAGTAATGTTTGGATATAAAATTGAATGGGTTTTGAATTTGAAGTTTTGGGAAAGGTTTAAATTCCTTTGGATTTAAAAATAGTTTTTAAAGGTTTTGGGGAGATAATGGTGATATTATTTCATGAATATTTTGAAATTGAATTGAAATCTGGTGGAATTTAGGAATTAAAAATGTTTGAAATGTTTCAAAGTGATAAAAGCATTAAATTCTCTTTCGGTCGCTGGAAAATAATTTCGGTGATGACTGCAGCATCATCGATGTCTATTTTCGAGTTTCCAAAGAGAAATTGCTACCAAACTGTTTTAAATTGGAAGTGATTGTGAACTGGGTTGGTTTTGAAATTCAAAGGGAAAATTGTTTGGTAAAAGCAGATTGTTTTGGAAATTGGGATTTGAGGTGATATACCAGATATGTATGAATTATTTATGGATTCAAAATGGTTTTTGAAATAAAACCGAGCAATTGGAGTCTGGGAATTCTATTTAAAATATAAATGTGGAAATTTAAATGAATCAACAACATAAAGTATAGAATGAAGTTGATTGAAATAAGAAGGGAATGAAAGTTTAATTCTGGGATTATAATTATGAGATGGAAATAACTCAATGAGTAATATAAATTGGTAGATAAAAGAGTTAGAGAACTTGAAGGTGAATGAATTGTAAAACTTGTATAAAATTGTATCCTAGAAGTTAAAATTTAATTTGAGTATATGAAGGTGAATAAAATATATTTGAATTTAACTTAAGATAAGTTAAATAAGAATTGAGAATTGGAATTGAATTAAATGTAAGTAAGTTGATGTTGAATTGAATTGGATATAAAGGTAATGTAAAATGCTTATAATTGTGTAAAGAAATTCATATTCTTAAGTTCTTAAGTGTAATAATTTGAGATTTGATTGTAAAGATGAAAATGGACTTAAATGAATAGTCCTAGATCTTAAGCAAGTAAGTTAACACTTATGAATAGGAATGAAATTGTAAGTCATAAATGGGAATCCATTACTTTGAACCATTAAGAGTTATAATTTGAAATTGTAATTATCAAATGGAAACGACTAAGATGAGCAATCTTAATTTTTAAATAAATCCAAACTTGAATTATGAATAAATTGAACTTAAGATGATTAAGTGAAGTGATATTTGGAATTAAAAAGCAAGTATTTAATTTTAACCAGCGGAGGAACTAATTTGATAATAAATTAGTTAATGAAATTGAATTGTGAGTTAATGAAATTGGATTAACATAGTGATGGTTTGAATTGCAAATGAAATCCAAATAAGTGAAATAAATGGGAAATGGCCTGGTTATTAATAAAATAATTCCAGATGAATTGAGTATGGAAAATTTAAAATTCATAATGATTGAGTGAATGGACCACTTATATTAAATAAAAAATGGATGGAATTTGATTAAATAAGAATCAAATGAAAGATGGAAATAAAACTTTAAAAGGTTGGTTAAATGGAAAATAAACTTAAGTTATTGACTTAAGTAAATGTTGAATGGAAACTGAACTCAAACAGAAGAGTGGTTTAAATAAGTTGAGAAATAGTTATTGAATGAATTAACTTGGATTGTTTTCGAGCTAAATAAAATTCAATTTTTGGGAAGTTGGAGATGAATTGAATTTAAGGAAAAAAGAAAGAAAAATTGGAAATGAAGTAGTAAATTGAGGTAAGTTGGAATTCATATGAAATGGGAGTTCAATTTGAATATATACACTTCAGTGGTGAAGTAGTAAATAAATATAAGAAAAATTTATATTGAACTTAAGAATTGAAGAATGAAATTCTTAAGAAAATTGGTATTGGAAATATACTTAGTAATTTTGGATTGGAAAAAATATATACTAAGTGAATAGTTGAATGAAGACTAAAACTGAAGTTGTGAAATGGGATAGTTGTGAATAAGGGGATAACAATCAAAAAGGAATGTGAATAAAGGAGAATTGATGTAACTGGTAATCAATTGGAATTTATACGTAAGGTGTACGTATATTATTTATTCGCATAGCTATTTGATCCGGATTCGAACACAGAATTTCGAGATAGATATATCGATCCGAATCAGGATTTTTCACTCGATTTTCAACGGCGAGCCTGGATATGGGTTGTTGATTGATTCTGGAAATTCTCTATCATAGTTTGTGGCTATGCAAGGAGAATGACGGTTTCTGATCAAGAAACCAGATCTGAGTCCGCACTAGGAAGTCGGGTGGACGATACTAGTTCGGAAGTGAAATTGTGTGATCGATTGAGCGATCGAATGTGATTTTGCGTACTGATGATATATGTGCATCGTACGGACTTAAGTAAAACAAATATTGAAATTTTGTAAAGAAGTCAATAGACTTTGGAATTGTGATTGAATGTTATTGCTTAATAGGATATACAGGTGTATAAAAGCAATGGATAAATTGGGATTTTTTATTTTAGAAGATAAAATTTAATGGCCCGACAAAAAGGTATGTATTTGAATTTCTATATGAAATTTGATTGGGTTTTGATCCAGCCACTTGGCTTTTTGTTTCTTTTTGAGATTGGGAGGCCGTAGAGCCATTTTGTAGTAGTACCGAGCTAGCCGCGCAAAGGAGACGATGGCGAAATTTTTCGGAAATTTAGGGAGTTAGAAAAATTTTGAAAAATTTTGATAATTCAAAATTGAATTCAAATTTAAATTTGAATGGATAAGTAGGTGATATGGGTTGAACTTATGAATAAGTTTGGGAAGTTAAAAGATGATTAGTGTATCATTAATAAATGATTGTTTGGGTATTGTTAAAACTGTTTGAATTTGGGAAATAGCTAACGGGAAATGAGACATTCTTCTTAACTAGTAATTTCGGGGACAAAATTCTTTTAAGGGGGAAGGAATGTGACGACCCGGAATTTTTGCATATTTGAAATTGGAATATTTAATTAATTTTAAATATTCAGAGGTTAATTATAAACTTAAATTTCAAATATCGCTGTTTATTGACTAATTTAATAATTAAATTAAATTTATTTGAAGTTGGATAAAATAGTAAATCTGGTATTCTAAGCTAATTAAAAATATTTTGAAAGCTCGTAAAATTTCATATTAATAATACTGAAGATAATAGAACTTTCAAAATTTGATTTCAAAGTATTTTGTTCATTTTTGAAAATATATCGTTTAAATTGAATTTAAAAATAGCCGTCCGAGGCACTGTCTCGAAATTTGACGAAACCAGTTTCATTGGGTCCGTAATATTGTATTATTATCGGATTTCAAGTTTCGTATTTTTCGGAGTTGTTATGTGAGCACACGGTGAGCAAACGCGTTGAAAATTAAATCGAATTTAATTTAAATTTAATTTTTAAATTGGTCAACATCAACACGTTCTCCTTGAATCATGCCGAAGATCACGAAACTTATCATGCAAAGCTTACCCCTTCGTTTCAAAGCATGGCCCCGTATCCTTTTCTTTCGTGAAAATCAAACTTCCCTCTGTTAAAATAAGAATGGCTGCAAACACTTCTTCTCAATTTACATACATAAAATAAAAATGAGGTCGAGCCTCTTCTCAAAATCGAATTCATTCGTTCGTGAAACAAAGCCCTAAAACGAATCGTGCCCTTCCTCTCAAATAAAGGCAGAACGAAATTACCCAACCCCTAAAAATTCGAAAGACTCACGTTCTCCTTGAAATTCAAATCGAGCGGTGCCTTAATCATCACAGCAGAATTCAAATCAAGGGCAGTTTTCCCCTTTCGTTAAAACAGAACGAGAACGAGATGAAGCAGTTTAGATTTCGCGTCGAGACGAGTGGTCAGGGCAGCGTAGTCGAGATGGGGAACATCACGAGGGATGGATTCGAAGCTTGTCTATAGTTCGCAAGGCGATTTGGGACGAGAGCAGGCGCATCGATTAGGGAAGCTCACGACGAGGGGTGTAGGCAAGATGGTATGTGCATCGGAGTAGATTCGTGGGGAGAGCAGCATCGCGATGTGGATCTCGTGTTTGACTGACGTAGTTGAGAGGCAGATGGCGACCACGGTAGGTGGTAGCGTGTCAGAGCAATCGACGTCGAGGCAAGAGCGATTGTCGAACGAGGCTCAAGGTGGAGTTGGCGATCGATCACGTTGCTCTGACGAAGTCAAGACGTAAGGGAAGCTGCAAGCATTCTAGGTATAGCAGTTTTGGGATTTTCATTTATTTATATATCATATATATTTACATATGTACAGAGGAAGAATTTCAAAATCAGATCTTTGTTTTTTACAAATTAAAGAAGAAAAGGAAATTCTTACTGTAAAGGAAATTACTATTTTTCCAGGAAGATATATAAGTATAGATATATATAAATACGCATACATATTTTATTTTAAATATATATACATAGATAAATAGAGAAATATATAGATAGAGTTTAAACAAAAAGAAAATGATATATACAGTTAAGATTTAGGAAATAGAAATGTTTGAATGGTAAGATAGGTAATTTTTATAGGTATATATGTATATAGATTTTCGAAGTCTATACAGACTATTTCCATAAGGGTATGTGTTTTCAAAAACAAATAAATATACATTTACATATCCTAATATACTAACTTTTTTAAACAATGGATTTAGTGATAAATTTGTCCAGATCAATCTAGTTAAATCATCTTAGTTACTATGTAATTTATTTAAGAAAAATTTAGATTAAATTTAAATTAAATTCGATTTAATTTTCAACGTGTTTGCTCACCGTGTGCTCACATAACAACTCCGAAAAATACGAAACTTGAAATCCGATAATAATACAATATTACGGACCCAATGAAACTGGTTTCGTGAAATTTCGAGACTGTGCCTCGGATGGCTATTTTTAAATTCAATTTAAACGATATATTTTCAAAAATGAACAAAATACTTTGAAATCAAATTTTGAAAGTTCTATTATCTTCAGTATTATTAATATGAAATTTTACGAGCTTTCAAAATATTTTTAAAGCTTAGAATACCAGATTTACTATTTTATCCAACTTCAAATAAATTTAATTTAATTATTAAATTACTCAATAAACAGCGATATTTGAAATTTAAGTTTATAATTAACCTCTGAATATTTAAAATTAATTAAATATTCCAATTTCAAATATGCAAAAATTCCGGGTCGTCACATTTATAGTGTTAAATAGTTGTAACCATTAGTAAAAAGATTTGGCCAACAGATACGGAAACAACTGTTGAATTAACCGATGTTTCTGTTTGTTGAAAAGTGGTGACCGTTCAGAAAAGTAGCCGTTATGAATATTCAGTCGACTGAAAATATGAATTAAGCAGACTGAACATTCAAACGGATTTGAAATTTAAAAAGATATTGAAAAGACACTTCATTCAGTCGACTGAACTGGGCTGTTTAGTCGACTGAATGTTCAATCATTCTTGTGCATGTGTGCATGTTTCAGTCGATTGGATTCCCCAGTTCAGTCGACTGAAACTGTCAATTTATGCCTTTTAGACTTAATTTTAAAGGAAAGTTATTTTATATATTTATAATTAAAACCAAGTTTATGTAGATTAATTTGAGTGAGTTTTAAAAGCTTGTGCGTGTCTATACCACTGAGGAGAGATTTTAACAAATGTTGACTACTAAATAGACTATAGACAAACCAAATTTAAATGTTGAAACTTGTCTTCGAGATCTTTTGGTCTTCGATCTATTGTCGAGTAGAATAATATCTTCTCCTGGAATTTTGGTTAGTTCATATTATATATACTTATATAGTTGTCACAATCAAAACATCAAAGTACTAGTATCTAACAAAATACTCCATAACCATAGTAAACAGATAAGGTGACAGTGGATCCCCTTGTCTAATATCCCTATTACTTTTGATGAAACCTTCTGATTTACCTTAAATAAGTATAGAAAAAGTAGGAGTATTGATACATTCAAATATCAAATCACAAAATTTAATAGGAAAACCCATACATCTCATGATATGATATATGAAATATCTGTTTACTTTATCATAAGCTTTTTGCAAGTCTATTTTAAGACATACATTATCATCATTCTTAGTATTAAATTTTCTTACCATTTCATGTGCCAATAGAGAGTTTTCATAAATAAGTCTACCTGGCACAAAAGCACTTTGATTTTCTGAAATAACAAAAGGCATAAACACTTTGATTATGTTTCTTAATATAGTAGCAATAATTTTGTAAATAAAATTGCAACAAGAGATAGGTCTATAAACTCCAATACAAGTTGGGTTTTTATATTTAGGTATTATAGTAATAAAGGTATGATTTAAGCTCTTAAGAATTTTACCTTTTTTCATAAATTCATTAATAACTCCAAAAACCTGACTCTTAATTTTGTCCCAATGAATTTTAATTTTTTTGCATTAAATCCATCAGGGCTAGGACTTTTATTATCTCCAGCATTAAAATGACATATTTAATTTCCTCAGTAGTGACAAGAGCAAGTAAAATTTCTGAAGCATTCTCATTCAACATGTTTTTACATGTAATATGAGGAGACTTTGTCCATTATACTCAGTGAAATATAACTTGTCAAAAAAGTAAATAGCTTCTTTTGCAACTTTATCACAGGCATTAGATAAATTTTCAAAATTGTCAATAACATTGCCTATATTATTAATATATTTTCTGTTGCTCATTTTAGTATGAAATTTTTTTGTGCAATTATCACCTAAAGTAAGCCAGTCTACCTTTGCCTTTTGTTTGAATTAATAGTATTAATATACAATTCTTTAGATAGATTTTTTATTAATAAAACAGTTTTCAATAATATTTAAATCATCAGGATTTTTATCAGTAAGATCTTGTAACATTTTTCCTTCTTTTCTCAACAAATCCACCCTATTTTTGTTCTAATTATTAACCTTATTCTAGTTTTTAAGTTTATTTTTAGCATATTTTAAAAATATATTGAACTGGAATGGATTAGTATTATTACGGGAAAAATTAAAGCAATTTTCCATAAGAGTTTTATAATCATCATCAAAAACCAACCATTTTTAAATCTAAAAGGAGTAGCTTGTTTTTCAAAATCCATACTTTGAAAAATTTTAATAAGTAAAGGTGTATGATCACTAATATTTTGTTCAAGAGCACTACAAACAAAATTAGGAAAAATATCATAAAAATCTTTGTTAATCAAAGTTCTATCCAATTTACAATGAATATTGTTTCCCATACCAGATTTCGAGGTAAATTTATTTCACTTATATAAAGTTCAAATAGATCAGTCTCAAGTAATAATTTGTTTAACCTATCTAATTTGCTTTGAGGAATTTTATTACCACCAAATTTTTCAAAGGCATGCAAAATAGTATTAAAATCATCCATAATTAGCTAAGGAAAGTTATATATTAGATTCATAGCCTTTAACCTGCACCACATACCATTTCTCTCACTTTCAAAATTGCACATATACTAGTAACTTGTATAGAAAATCCCCTAATATTTTTAAACTGACAATTGATGTACTGTTTATCTTTGCTAATGTTAATATTTGTCCAAACGTTGGAGTCCTAAATTACTAGAATTCTACATTTACTACCACAATCATTATTACTAATTGATTTCCAATTACTAGACGGTTTTAAACAAAACTTCTCAGTATTTTCATTATTCAATTTATTTTCGATAAGAGCAATAATAGAAGGCTTATAAACTCTTAAAATATATAATATATCAGTTTGTTTAGTAGGGGAATTCATTCCTTTAACATTCCAAGCAAGTATAGGCATTATGATATATAAAAAAAGGTGGTTTTAGATTGTACCTGACACATTGGTGCCCTTACGTCTTCTTTTCTTTTCTACACTTTTAGCTTTGAGTCTAGTAGTCATTTCATCCCATTCTGGATTAACTTAAATGTACTTCTGTTTGAAAGCTATTTTCTCTTTTTTACTCTTATTCTTACCTGTTGCTTTTACCTTTGGGATGTGCAGCTCTGAAATATCGAATTGATCTGCTATATCAACCATTTCTGATTCGTCTCCTGCAGTATTCCCTATTTCTGGAACATGAATTAATGAGGTATCAAACTACCCAAAAATGTGAGGCAAGGCTGAGTCGATGTGTTCCCTATCCTCAACTTCTACAGCATGCTCTGGTGAATGATCATTTTCCATGATCATATTTGATTTCTGAAAGTTGCTCTGTTGAAGGGTTTTATTTATAATTGTACCATTGTTATCTGTAATTAAACATGAACTTGAAACAGGAGGGGTTTCAGATTCAAATACCATTGTATTATATTGCCCTTCTCTAAATGTTTTCTTTTGATTTGTTTTCTTTACATGAATTCGAAAGATGAACTTCCTCGGTAAGATCTGATCTTCTTGATCAGTGAGCTTCGTTGGATTCTTTTCTTGATTGGAAATGATGCTTTCTTGGTTGATTCGATCACTTTCCCTAAAAGGGTCTAAATGTTTTTGTGACTCTTCAATACTTTTTGGATCATTAGATAGCCTATCAGAGTCACTTTCTTGATTGTTATGAGTATATTTATGAAATTCTTGATTGCTTATTTTGGGAATCCATGCTTGTTTCGGATTGCACTAATCTCTAGTGTGTCCGAAACATTTGCATACATTGCACTTCGGTGGAACCCATTCATATTCTACCTTTTGAATAATATTTTCACCATTGTATAACGTCAAATTAATCTCTTCGGGAAGTTCATCATTTGCAGACACTTCAACAAGAAGGCGAGCATAATTCAATCTTGTCTTTATAGTTGTGGCTGCATCCATATTAATGGGTTCCCCAACGATACCAGCCATAACATTAAACGCCTCACGATCCCATAGCTTCAGATTATTCACACTGGGTAATCTTACCCAAATCGGCATTGTTGTTAATAAATCTCTGTCCATTTTCAAAGATTCAGACCATCTCCTCATTATGATGAGTTTGCCATTGTAAAAAAAGGATCATTTTTTGAAACTGAGTTGCAATCTTGAGTTTCTTTGAATTTCACGAGAAAGAAACCGGTTTCTCTTGTATATATTTCAAATTCGCCTACTAGTTTCCAAATTCATTGAATGTAAGATTTGAAATACAAGTAGTATGGTTTGGTACCAACAACATATACAAGAACTGAATTACTCCAACATTCAGTTGTTCTCTTACAAACTGCTTCTTTGACCAGACCATACTTCTTGTTATTAATCTTGATTGGTGCTATATTCTCAAGATTGCACTCATCATCCATTGGTTCTAGAGGCTGTTATACTATTATACTGCCCATGTTTTATGGCCTTGCTCCTTGTTCAGTAAGAAGGCCGTCGGCTTCCTTTGTTGCATCGGCGGATATCTATGAATAGTTGTTTTCTGACCATCTTTACCCTTCAGATTGCCTTTACTGGGAGCCGATGGCAACTCCTGACCTTTCTTGGCCTCTCTCCTCTTTCGTAGCCTAGATTGGACCAATTGGGACCCATCACCATCAATGATGACTCCCCCGATGTCTTTCTGATGTGAGATAACTCTGGTGGTCTGACCTGAGAACTTGATTCGGAGAATTTAGAGAGATTTTTGTGAGGATTTTGGTTTTCCCCTATTGTAACGACCCAGAATTTTGAACAAATTAAATTGAGAATATTTAATTAATTTCAAATATTTGAACGATGATTTAATTTGAATCCCCGATATAACTTTGAATTTGGCGATTAAATTATAAAATTTAATCTGTTGATAGTCGAATAAAAATTTGAATCTTCATTTATAAGCTGAAGGAAAATATTTCGAAAGCTTTTAAAATTCGTATTGATAATTCTGAAGGTAATAGAGCTTTCAGAATTTAATTTGAAACTGTTCTGTTCAGTTTTGAATTTGTATCGCTTGAATCGATATTTAAAAATAGCGTTCCGGGGCACAGTCTCGGAATTCGGCGAAACCAGTTTCATTGGGTCCGGAATATTGAATTATTGCCGGGTTTCAAATTTCGTATTTTTCGGTGTGAATACGTGAGCACACGTTGAGTAAACGCCTTGGATTTTTATCGAGATTCGATCTAAAGTAGATTTAAAATTTTAAAAGTTGGTCAACATTTTTCCTCTAATCACGCCTACAACTCTGCCTAGAATCACGCCGAAGAACACAGAAGAAAATCACGTAACCCATCCCTCCATCTCAGTTTAAAAAAAAATTACCACGCAACTATCCTCAGTTCAAAACGAACGAAACTTGTCTTCTCGTTTAAAATTAATGGCCGCGAGTTTCCCTTTCATTCCTTTTCCTCTTCTAATTTTTCGAAGGCAATTTCAGATCAGAGCGAAGAAAAAAAAGAATGGTCGAGCCTCATTTCCCTTTTCTGTTCCTAAATCGAAGTTAAACCCTACCTCCTCTCAAACGAAATCAGTTTCGTTTTGTCAAAATGAAGTGAGCGAACTCATTCGAACTCGAGGCGAACTCGACTCATCGGCATAGGTCGACGATTGGAAGCGTGTGGGCAAGGCGCGTGGGAATTCGCGAGGGAAGCGGCGATGTCGTGGTGGCCGATGTCATGGTGGAGCCAGTGGCAGCGCCCTGGGTTGTATCGCGAGCATTGTTTCGCGTCAAGGAAGGTCGCGACTTTGAGTGTGGCGGCTGCAAGCATGACTAGGGTTTTGAGCTCGGCGAGGCGCGATAACTTGGAGGTCCAGATCGCGAGATGATGAAGTAGTTCGTCGACGAAGAGGATGTCAGGGAATAACAGTGGGGTCTGTTCGATTTTCTTTTCCGATATGATTTGGGTAATAAATCTTTTTCCTTAATTTAATTTGAATATATGTGCAGTTTGAAAATACATATATGCATACTATTTTTAAAATAAACAGAAATTAATTTACATATGGATAGGATTGTGAAAATAGATGTTTTAACTGTTAAAAAGAATTGGTTTAAAAATTAAAAGTAATAGTTAATTTGGTTATTAATGGTAAGTGATTGTTCAATTAGTTCAAATATTTTATTTAAAAGGAAATCTGTTTGATAAGTTTATAAAAAATTATAGAAGATTTTATATACAGATAAAGTTTCGAAATTTAAAAATAATTTATTAAGGTAATTTATCTGGCTAATAAACTTATTCAATTATTTTGTCACTTAAAAAGAATTTACTTAAAGGGAAATAAGTAGTCTAGAATGAATTATTAGATAAAATAATTTATTAGAGGAAATTTGGTTTTAAATCTAAATTTTATTTGAATCAACTTATTAAAAAGAAATTAGTTTAAATTCAAAAGTATTAGTGTAAGACAAAAAAATATTTGGAAATGAACAAAAGAATAAATTTTTAGTTGAGATGAAATTTATGATTTAAAATCGATCATTGGCTAATTTAATTTATCAGATAAGAAATTTAGTTTCAAATTTAATAATTGAAATTGGTTTAAAACAAAACCATTGAATAACTAAAATTACCAAATAAAAGTTGATTGTTCGATCACTTCGAATATTGATATATTGTATAAATTGTTTATACAAGGTGAATAAAAATGAAGAAATGGTCAAAATGGAAAATGGATTGCAAATAAAAGCTAAGGTGAGATCTTCTCACTCAGATTTATAATTGAATTGCAGTTATTGATTGATTTGTTTGAATGTGCTATTAGATATGATAGGATATATCTATATATATAGCAGTATATACATATTGGCATATGTATATATTGGATTGATTGATTTCCCGCCTCGTATAGCGGATGAGACCCTATTGCGCCGTTAGTAAGCGGATTTTTATAAAAACCCATATACCGCGATATTCCACCTCGAAGTGGAATGGTATTGTGCTAACGTCTTTGGATGCAGGGAAACAGGTTGGAGGGATCCAACTGGATTCCTCACCAGTAGTTATTTATTTACAGGATTGATGTATATTCTGTTATCATATGTTGATATATGATGTTGATGTTGTGATTGACTAATTGATGCGTTGCATCATCGGATTCAAATTTTGAAGTTTAAAAATACCGATTTTAACTTTAAAAAGAGATTTTAAAAGTGATTATTTGAAAGTATACGTTTTATTTGAATCTTTGAATTGGTTTACTTTAAATAAATAAATGTTATAAATTTAAAGTTATGGAGATTAAAATGTTTGTGAAATATAACCAAAGGATGATTTTTGAAGTAAATAGTTAAGTAATTTATAAGATAGTTCAAATTTGAATTTTTGAATTATTAAAAACGATGTATATAAGAGATGTATAGAATTGATATTTATCAATTAAAATTATTGGAATTTTAAAACGAGTTTTTATAAGTGTTAAATGGTAAAGATATGAAACTTATAGAATTATAAGTTGTAAAGATAGGAAATGTATAGAATTATAAATTGTGAAGTTTGAAGTTTATAGATTTATAAAATTTGAAGTTTATAGATTTATAAAGTATGAAGTTATAAAATGAATGGAATTGTAGAATAAAAGATTATAAGAAATTTACTTATAAATTGGGTTTTTGCCTTTAAATGGAATATTTATCGAATTGATTTATAAAGGAGATTTATAAATCAAAGTGTTAGAAAATAGAAATAGAAATAGAATTTATAAACGGTGTTTTATAAATTCGAAAATCAATCAAATTTGATGAATCGAATATAGAAGGTTATTAAGGAAATTTTATCCACGGTTTTGGATAGTGGATAAATTCTTGAAGATAAATGTGTAGAAAAGATTGAATTTGGATAACGAAGTATATTCACGATTTTGGACAGTGGATATATTATTAAATAAAATGGATATGTTTTGGAAAAGGGATATTACGAATGAAGTAATTGTTTTAAAAGATGTTTTAAAACGTGATAAGTATCGGATACATAGATTTCAACATTTATTGTTGAAATAGGCGTTTTCGAGGAATTTAAGGAAATGATGGACTATAACACTGTTGTTATAGTAAATGGTTTCCGAAAGGAAATATTTTTATCTAGTATTGGGATTCATATATCTATCTTAATTTCGAATCCCTATACTAGTGATTTTTGAGTCGTCGTAACGATGTTTTACGTAACATTCGTTTTGACTCAAATTGATGTTGTTATAGAAAATAGATTTCCTTAAAGAATGAAATGTATACTTAATATTGATTTAAGTATATCGAATATTTTCCAAGTGTTGAAAATAAATAGATTGTGAAATACTTATTTTTAAATAAGTATGGAAATGTTTTTCCAATATGAAATGAACTGTTTGAGATTTTATCTTCTTAAAGATAAATCGAAAATGAATATTTGAAAACGATTGAAAATCGAATATTAGTAGGTATTCGAAAAATGTAAATTCAATATGGAATTTATAAAGGAAATGGAAACTGTATAGAAAAATAAACGTTGATTTATTTTTGAAGTGTGGAAATTTTATATCTAGTAAAGATATTTTTGGAAAATAAATAATTTGGAAAATTATTTGGAATCTGATGATGTTGCGCGTCCTTATTGATAGTTAAATAACCGACTATCAATAATTACCTTAGATAGGTATTTGTTGTGAATTGGATGAATTTGAATGCCACACTTATTTTTAAATAAGCGCTCACTATTCGGGTTAGCCGGGAAAGGACCATGGGGTCGTATAACCCATTCCGAATATGTGATACGTCGATATGAATCGCATTCGAAGACCGGTGTTGAAGACCGGATATTTTTGAAAAACGGAAGGATTACCGTCGAGTTACTCTACATCGGCTGATCCCCGGTTTAGAGGTTTTTATCACCCTTAGTGACGGGAAATCCTGACGTGATTGAAAATTATCCGGAATTGCAAGGGCTTCGTGAGAAGTGCCTTCGGTTCTGTTCGATCCCAGAACAGACTTGTATGGATTGTGTGTCTGACGTTACAATTTGAGATATAAAGCTGATTTCTTTCAAATACATTTCTGTTCTGGTGTCTGTTTCTATTGTTGTTCTTCTTCTTTCTTTCTTCTCCTTTTCTTCTACCTTCTTCTTCTTCTATTTTTTTCTTTTTCTTAAAACCCTCACTATTGGAGTTTCCGGCACTCGATTGCTCGGCAGTCGATAAAGTGAGTATCGATGTCGAATTTTCGAAAGTCGAAAATTCTAGGATGTGACAGAGTGGTATCGGAGCATATGGTTAAGCGACAACCCTGCTCTGTTGGGTGTTACTCATTAGAGATAGAGTCAGTAGTACTCTAGAATGAGTTGAGTGTAATAATAGATACGAGCGCGTATTTGTTATTTGAATATATAAAATTGTTTTGTATTGTGTTGACTTATCAGTTGATTGTTTATGGATTCTGGTCGGTGCAGTCTAGCTAACTGTAATCGATAGGGGTTTCTAAACTCTAAACAAGATAAACCGACACAGTATTGTTTTAAATAGGGTGAATGAAATAATTTTGCCCAAAGCTATTTTGTATAAGAAAAGAAATAATTTTCTGTAAATTATTATGATATATGGATGCATGGTTGTTAGGAAGTAATGATGTTAATTATCCCCATTAATATATATGTGGAAATTGCAAATGAAATTGGAATTAAAACAAAGAACCAAGAAATAAATTCACATACTAATGAAATTTAAAGAATGTAAATTATAAATGTGATTTGTAATGTGAAACGGAATTCCAGAGAAGTTTTTGGAAATGTTTTAAAAAGAATTTGAAAATTTTGGAGATTTGGAAAGTTTAAATTCTTTTTGGAGTTGAAAATGAATTTCAAAGGTTTTGAAAGGTATTTTAGAGAGATGAAAGCTCTAAACTCTTTTCGGTCGCTGGAAAATAATTCCAATGATGATCGCGACATCACTGGTGTTCATTTTCGGGTTTCCAAAAGAGGAATTGCTGCCGATTGTTTTAAATGAAAGTTGTTTGAAAATTTTGGATTTTGTTTTAGAAAATTCAAAAGATAATTTGAATTGTTTTCAAAAAAATGATTTTTGAAAAGGGTGAAAAGACTCTGGAATTGAGTATTGAATTATGAAAATAAAATGTGATTTTGATTAAGTGATGGAATTTGACCTTGGTAAAGTTAAATAAAATAGAGAATCTGAATTGGATTGATAAATGAATTAAGCTATTGAACTAATTGAATGTTGAATCAGTCTTATGGAAATGAATTAGTGAATGAGTTTTTAGAATGAATAAATAAGAAATTGCAATTGTAAGTGCAAGAGAATAAACTTGAAATGTTAAAATTCATTTTGAATTTGTAAGAAAGTAAGACTGAATTTGAATTTGATTGTGAAGGATTAAACTAAAATTAGTAAGTGAAGCTAATTGAATGAAGAAAAATAGAATCCAACTTGAATTGAATGATGAATTTAACTCAGATAGGAAATTGAAATGTGAAATTGAATCCAAATTTAGTTGAAATGGTAAACTAAATACAAATGAGATTGAAATGTAAAATGGAATGGATATAAATATGTAACTAGATATTATGGCTAGTAGGATATACAGGTGTAAAGGAATTGGAATTTAATTGCAAAGATAAATTTGAATTGCTCGACGAAAGGTACGTATTTGAATTCCAATATGAGTTTTTGATGACTTATTTCTCTAGCCGCTTGGCTTTTTCTTTTTCTTTTTGAAATCTGAGAGTCCGTAGGGACGTTTTGTAGTCGTACCGTATCAGCCGCGCAAAGGAGACGCTGGCGAAATTTTTCGGAAATTTAGGGCGTTAGAAAATTTTTGAGAAATTTTGGAAGTTTAAAATTTGAATTTAAACTCGAATTTGAATTATGAAGTAAAACAATATTGTTTGAAAACTATGAGAGGTTTAGAAAGTTAGTTAAAATGATAACGAATCTTTAATAGAAAGATTTGTTTTGATAAATTGATAAAACTATTTGAATTTGAGAAAATAGTAGACGAGTTAAGGGCATTTTTCTTAACTTGTAATTTCGAGGACGAAATTCTTTTAAGGGGGGAAGTCTGTAACGACCCAGAATTTTGAACAAATTAAATTGAGAATATTTAATTAATTTTAAATATTTGAACGATGATTTAATTTGAATCCCCGATATAACTTTGAATTTGGCGATTAAATTATAAAATTTAATCTGTTGATAGTCGAATAAAAATTTGAATCTTCATTTATAAGCTGAAGGAAAATATTTCGAAAGCTTTTAAAATTCGTATTGATAATTCTGAAGGTAATAGAGCTTTCAGAATTTAATTTGAAACTGTTCTGTTCAGTTTTGAATTTGTATCGCTTGAATCGATATTTAAAAATAGCGTTCCGGGGCACAGTCTCGGAATTCGGCGAAACCAGTTTCATTGGGTCCGGAATATTGAATTATTGCCGGGTTTCAAATTTCGTATTTTTCGGTGTGAATACGTGAGCACACGTTGAGTAAACGCCTTGGATTTTTATCGAGATTCGATCTAAAGTAGATTTAAAATTTTAAAAGTTGGTCAACATTTTTCCTCTAATCACGCCTACAACTCTGCCTAGAATCACGCCGAAGAACACAGAAGAAAATCACGTAACCCATCCCTCCATCTAAGTTTAAAAAAAAATTACCACGCAACTATCCTCAGTTCAAAACGAACAAAACTTGTCTTCTCGTTTAAAATTAATGGCCGCGAGTTTCCCTTTCATTCCTTTTCCTCTTTTAATTTTTCGAAGGCAATTTCAGATCAGAGCGAAGAAAAAAAAGAATGGTCGAGCCTCATTTCCCTTTTCTGTTCCTAAATCGAAGTTAAACCCTACCTCCTCTCAAACGAAATCAGTTTCGTTTTGTCAAAATGAAGTGAGCGAACTCATTCGAACTCGAGGCGAACTCGACTCATCGGCATAGGTCAACGATTGGAAGCGTGTGGGCAAGGCGCGTGGGAATTCACGAGGGAAGCGGCAATGTCGTGGTGGCCGATGTCATGGTGGAGCCAGTGGCAGCGCCCTGGGTTGTATCGCGAGCATTGTTTCGCGTCAAGGAAGGTCGCGACTTTGAGTGTGGCGGCTGCAAGCATGACTAGGGTTTTGAGCTCGGCGAGGCGCGATAACTTGGAGGTCCAGATCGCGAGATGATGAAGTAGTTCGTCGACGAAGAGGATGTCAGGGAATAACAGTGGGGTCTGTTCGATTTTCTTTTCCGATATGATTTGGGTAATAAATCTTTTTCCTTAATTTAATTTGAATATATGTGCAGTTTGAAAATACATATATGCATACTATTTTTAAAATAAACAGAAATTAATTTACATATGGATAGGATTGTGAAAATAGATGTTTTAACTGTTAAAAAGAATTGGTTTAAAAATTAAAAGTAATAGTTAATTTGGTTATTAATGGTAAGTGATTGTTCAATTAGTTCAAATATTTTATTTAAAAGGAAATCTGTTTGATAAGTTTATAAAAAATTATAGAAGATTTTATATACAGATAAAGTTTCGAAATTTAAAAATAATTTATTAAGGTAATATATCTGGCTAATAAACTTATTCAATTATTTTGTCACTTAAAAAGAATTTACTTAAAGGGAAATAAGTAGTCTAGAATGAATTATTAGATAAAATAATTTATTAGAGGAAATTTGGTTTTAAATCTAAATTTTATTTGAATCAACTTATTAAAAAGAAATTAGTTTAAATTCAAAAGTATTAGTGTAAGACAAAAAAATATTTGGAAATGAACAAAAGAATAAATTTTTAGTTGAGATGAAATTTATGATTTAAAATCGATCATTGGCTAATTTAATTTATCAGATAAGAAATTTAGTTTCAAATTTAATAATTGAAATTGGTTTAAAACAAAACCATTGAATAACTAAAATTACCAAATAAAAGTTGATTGTTCGATCACTTCGAATATTGATATATTGTATAAATTGTTTATACAAGGTGAATAAAAATGAAGAAATGGTCAAAATGGAAAATGGATTGCAAATAAAAGCTAAGGTGAGATCTTCTCACTCAGATTTATAATTGAATTGCAGTTATTGATTGATTTGTTTGAATGTGCTATTAGATATGATAGGATATATCTATATATATAGCAGTATATACATATTGGCATATGTATATATTGGATTGATTGATTTCCCGCCTCGTATAGCGGATGAGACCCTATTGCGCCGTTAGTAAGCGGATTTTTATAAAAACCCATATACCGCGATATTCCACCTCGAAGTGGAATGGTATTGTGCTAACGTCTTTGGATGCAGGGAAACAGGTTGGAGGGATCCAACTGGATTCCTCACCAGTAGTTATTTATTTACAGGATTGATGTATATTCTGTTATCATATGTTGATATATGATGTTGATGTTGTGATTGACTAATTGATGCGTTGCATCATCGGATTCAAATTTTGAAGTTTAAAAATACCGATTTTAACTTTAAAAAGAGATTTTAAAAGTGATTATTTGAAAGTATACGTTTTATTTGAATCTTTGAATTGGTTTACTTTAAATAAATAAATGTTATAAATTTAAAGTTATGGAGATTAAAATGTTTGTGAAATATAACCAAAGGATGATTTTTGAAGTAAATAGTTAAGTAATTTATAAGATAGTTCAAATTTGAATTTTTGAATTATTAAAAACGATGTATATAAGAGATGTATAGAATTGATATTTATCAATTAAAATTATTGGAATTTTAAAACGAGTTTTTATAAGTGTTAAATGGTAAAGATATGAAACTTATAGAATTATAAGTTGTAAAGATAGGAAATGTATAGAATTATAAATTGTGAAGTTTGAAGTTTATAGATTTATAAAATTTGAAGTTTATAGATTTATAAAGTATGAAGTTATAAAATGAATGGAATTGTAGAATAAAAGATTATAAGAAATTTACTTATAAATTGGGTTTTTGCCTTTAAATGGAATATTTATCGAATTGATTTATAAAGGAGATTTATAAATCAAAGTGTTAGAAAATAGAAATAGAAATAGAATTTATAAACGGTGTTTTATAAATTCGAAAATCAATCAAATTTGATGAATCGAATATAGAAGGTTATTAAGGAAATTTTATCCACGGTTTTGGATAGTGGATAAATTCTTGAAGATAAATGTGTAGAAAAGATTGAATTTGGATAACGAAGTATATTCACGATTTTGGACAGTGGATATATTATTAAATAAAATGGATATGTTTTGGAAAAGGGATATTACGAATGAAGTAATTGTTTTAAAAGATGTTTTAAAACGTGATAAGTATCGGATACATAGATTTCAACATTTATTGTTGAAATAGGCGTTTTCGAGGAATTTAAGGAAATGATGGACTATAACACTGTTGTTATAGTAAATGGTTTCCGAAAGGAAATATTTTTATCTAGTATTGGGATTCATATATCTATCTTAATTTCGAATCCCTATACTAGTGATTTTTGAGTCGTCGTAACGATGTTTTACGTAACATTCGTTTTGACTCAAATTGATGTTGTTATAGAAAATAGATTTCCTTAAAGAATGAAATGTATACTTAATATTGATTTAAGTATATCGAATATTTTCCAAGTGTTGAAAATAAATAGATTGTGAAATACTTATTTTTAAATAAGTATGGAAATGTTTTTCCAATATGAAATGAACTGTTTGAGATTTTATCTTCTTAAAGATAAATCGAAAATGAATATTTGAAAACGATTGAAAATCGAATATTAGTAGGTATTCGAAAAATGTAAATTCAATATGGAATTTATAAAGGAAATGGAAACTGTATAGAAAAATAAACGTTGATTTATTTTTGAAGTGTGGAAATTTTATATCTAGTAAAGATATTTTTGGAAAATAAATAATTTGGAAAATTATTTGGAATCTGATGATGTTGCGCGTCCTTATTGATAGTTAAATAACCGACTATCAATAATTACCTTAGATAGGTATTTGTTGTGAATTGGATGAATTTGAATGCCACACTTATTTTTAAATAAGCGCTCACTATTCGGGTTAGCCGGGAAAGGACCATGGGGTCGTATAACCCATTCCGAATATGTGATACGTCGATATGAATCGCATTCGAAGACCGGTGTTGAAGACCGGATATTTTTGAAAAACGGAAGGATTACCGTCGAGTTACTCTACATCGGCTGATCCCCGGTTTAGAGGTTTTTATCACCCTTAGTGACGGGAAATCCTGACGTGATTGAAAATTATCCGGAATTGCAAGGGCTTCGTGAGAAGTGCCTTCGGTTCTGTTCGATCCCAGAACAGACTTGTATGGATTGTGTGTCTGACGTTACAATTTGAGATATAAAGCTGATTTCTTTCAAATACATTTCTGTTCTGGTGTCTGTTTCTATTGTTGTTCTTCTTCTTTCTTTCTTCTCCTTTTCTTCTACCTTCTTCTTCTTCTATTTTTTTCTTTTTCTTAAAACCCTCACTATTGGAGTTTCCGGCACTCGATTGCTCGGCAGTCGATAAAGTGAGTATCGATGTCGAATTTTCGAAAGTCGAAAATTCTAGGATGTGACAGAGTGGTATCGGAGCATATGGTTAAGCGACAACCCTGCTCTGTTGGGTGTTACTCATTAGAGATAGAGTCAGTAGTACTCTAGAATGAGTTGAGTGTAATAATAGATACGAGCGCGTATTTGTTATTTGAATATATAAAATTGTTTTGTATTGTGTTGACTTATCGGTTGATTGTTTATGGATTCTGGTCGGTGCAGTCTAGCTAACTGTAATCGATAGGGGTTTCTAAACTCTAAACAAGATAAACCGACACAGTATTGTTTTAAATAGGGTGAATGAAATAATTTTGCCCAAAGCTATTTTGTATAAGAAAAGAAATAATTTTCTGTAAATTATTATGATATATGGATGCATGGTTGTTAGGAAGTAATGATGTTAATTATCCCCATTAATATATATGTGGAAATTGCAAATGAAATTGGAATTAAAACAAAGAACCAAGAAATAAATTCACATACTAATGAAATTTAAAGAATGTAAATTATAAATGTGATTTGTAATGTGAAACGGAATTCCAGAGAAGTTTTTGGAAATGTTTTAAAAAGAATTTGAAAATTTTGGAGATTTGGAAAGTTTAAATTCTTTTTGGAGTTGAAAATGAATTTCAAAGGTTTTGAAAGGTATTTTAGAGAGATGAAAGCTCTAAACTCTTTTCGGTCGCTGGAAAATAATTCCAATGATGATCGCGACATCACTGGTGTTCATTTTCGGGTTTCCAAAAGAGGAATTGCTGCCGATTGTTTTAAATGAAAGTTGTTTGAAAATTTTGGATTTTGTTTTAGAAAATTCAAAAGATAATTTGAATTGTTTTCAAAAAAATGATTTTTGAAAAGGGTGAAAAGACTCTGGAATTGAGTATTGAATTATGAAAATAAAATGTGATTTTGATTAAGTGATGGAATTTGACCTTGGTAAAGTTAAATAAAATAGAGAATCTGAATTGGATTGATAAATGAATTAAGCTATTGAACTAATTGAATGTTGAATCAGTCTTATGGAAATGAATTAGTGAATGAGTTTTTAGAATGAATAAATAAGAAATTGCAATTGTAAGTGCAAGAGAATAAACTTGAAATGTTAAAATTCATTTTGAATTTGTAAGAAAGTAAGACTGAATTTGAATTTGATTGTGAAGGATTAAACTAAAATTAGTAAGTGAAGCTAATTGAATGAAGAAAAATAGAATCCAACTTGAATTGAATGATGAATTTAACTCAGATAGGAAATTGAAATGTGAAATTGAATCCAAATTTAGTTGAAATGGTAAACTAAATACAAATGAGATTGAAATGTAAAATGGAATGGATATAAATATGTAACTAGATATTATGGCTAGTAGGATATACAGGTGTAAAGGAATTGGAATTTAATTGCAAAGATAAATTTGAATTGCTCGACGAAAGGTACGTATTTGAATTCCAATATGAGTTTTTGATGACTTATTTCTCTAGCCGCTTGGCTTTTTCTTTTTCTTTTTGAAATCTGAGAGTCCGTAGGGACGTTTTGTAGTCGTACCGTATCAGCCGCGCAAAGGAGACGCTGGCGAAATTTTTCGGAAATTTAGGGCGTTAGAAAATTTTTGAGAAATTTTGGAAGTTTAAAATTTGAATTTAAACTCGAATTTGAATTATGAAGTAAAACAATATTGTTTGAAAACTATGAGAGGTTTAGAAAGTTAGTTAAAATGATAACGAATCTTTAATAGAAAGATTTGTTTTGATAAATTGATAAAACTATTTGAATTTGAGAAAATAGTAGACGAGTTAAGGGCATTTTTCTTAACTTGTAATTTCGAGGACGAAATTCTTTTAAGGGGGGAAGTCTGTAACGACCCAGAATTTTGAACAAATTAAATTGAGAATATTTAATTAATTTCAAATATTTGAACGATGATTTAATTTGAATCCCCGATATAACTTTGAATTTGGCGATTAAATTATAAAATTTAATCTGTTGATAGTCGAATAAAAATTTGAATCTTCATTTATAAGCTGAAGGAAAATATTTCGAAAGCTTTTAAAATTCGTATTGATAATTCTGAAGGTAATAGAGCTTTCAGAATTTAATTTGAAACTGTTCTGTTCAGTTTTGAATTTGTATCGCTTGAATCGATATTTAAAAATAGCGTTCCGGGGCACAGTCTCGGAATTCGGCGAAACCAGTTTCATTGGGTCCGGAATATTGAATTATTGCCGGGTTTCAAATTTCGTATTTTTCGGTGTGAATACGTGAGCACACGTTGAGTAAACGCCTTGGATTTTTATCGAGATTCGATCTAAAGTAGATTTAAAATTTTAAAAGTTGGTCAACATTTTTCCTCTAATCACGCCTACAACTCTGCCTAGAATCACGCCGAAGAACACAGAAGAAAATCACGTAACCCATCCCTCCATCTAAGTTTAAAAAAAAATTACCACGCAACTATCCTCAGTTCAAAACGAACGAAACTTGTCTTCTCGTTTAAAATTAATGGCCGCGAGTTTCCCTTTCATTCCTTTTCCTCTTTTAATTTTTCGAAGGCAATTTCAGATCAGAGCGAAGAAAAAAAAGAATGGTCGAGCCTCATTTCCCTTTTCTGTTCCTAAATCGAAGTTAAACCCTACCTCCTCTCAAACGAAATCAGTTTCATTTTGTCAAAATGAAGTGAGCGAACTCATTCGAACTCGAGGCGAACTCGACTCATCGGCATAGGTCAACGATTGGAAGCGTGTGGGCAAGGCGCGTGGGAATTCACGAGGGAAGCGGCAATGTCGTGGTGGCCGATGTCATGGTGGAGCCAGTGGCAGCGCCCTGGGTTGTATCGCGAGCATTGTTTCGCGTCAAGGAAGGTCGCGACTTTGAGTGTGGCGGCTGCAAGCATGACTAGGGTTTTGAGCTCGGCGAGGCGCGATAACTTGGAGGTCCAGATCGCGAGATGATGAAGTAGTTCGTCGACGAAGAGGATGTCAGGGAATAACAGTGGGGTCTGTTCGATTTTCTTTTCCGATATGATTTGGGTAATAAATCTTTTTCCTTAATTTAATTTGAATATATGTGCAGTTTGAAAATACATATATGCATACTATTTTTAAAATAAACAGAAATTAATTTACATATGGATAGGATTGTGAAAATAGATGTTTTAACTGTTAAAAAGAATTGGTTTAAAAATTAAAAGTAATAGTTAATTTGGTTATTAATGGTAAGTGATTGTTCAATTAGTTCAAATATTTTATTTAAAAGGAAATCTGTTTGATAAGTTTATAAAAAATTATAGAAGATTTTATATACAGATAAAGTTTCGAAATTTAAAAATAATTTATTAAGGTAATATATCTGGCTAATAAACTTATTCAATTATTTTGTCACTTAAAAAGAATTTACTTAAAGGGAAATAAGTAGTCTAGAATGAATTATTAGATAAAATAATTTATTAGAGGAAATTTGGTTTTAAATCTAAATTTTATTTGAATCAACTTATTAAAAAGAAATTAGTTTAAATTCAAAAGTATTAGTGTAAGACAAAAAAATATTTGGAAATGAACAAAAGAATAAATTTTTAGTTGAGATGAAATTTATGATTTAAAATCGATCATTGGCTAATTTAATTTATCAGATAAGAAATTTAGTTTCAAATTTAATAATTGAAATTGGTTTAAAACAAAACCATTGAATAACTAAAATTACCAAATAAAAGTTGATTGTTCGATCACTTCGAATATTGATATATTGTATAAATTGTTTATACAAGGTGAATAAAAATGAAGAAATGGTCAAAATGGAAAATGGATTGCAAATAAAAGCTAAGGTGAGATCTTCTCACTCAGATTTATAATTGAATTGCAGTTATTGATTGATTTGTTTGAATGTGCTATTAGATATGATAGGATATATCTATATATATAGCAGTATATACATATTGGCATATGTATATATTGGATTGATTGATTTCCCGCCTCGTATAGCGGATGAGACCCTATTGCGCCGTTAGTAAGCGGATTTTTATAAAAACCCATATACCGCGATATTCCACCTCGAAGTGGAATGGTATTGTGCTAACGTCTTTGGATGCAGGGAAACAGGTTGGAGGGATCCAACTGGATTCCTCACCAGTAGTTATTTATTTACAGGATTGATGTATATTCTGTTATCATATGTTGATATATGATGTTGATGTTGTGATTGACTAATTGATGCGTTGCATCATCGGATTCAAATTTTGAAGTTTAAAAATACCGATTTTAACTTTAAAAAGAGATTTTAAAAGTGATTATTTGAAAGTATACGTTTTATTTGAATCTTTGAATTGGTTTACTTTAAATAAATAAATGTTATAAATTTAAAGTTATGGAGATTAAAATGTTTGTGAAATATAACCAAAGGATGATTTTTGAAGTAAATAGTTAAGTAATTTATAAGATAGTTCAAATTTGAATTTTTGAATTATTAAAAACGATGTATATAAGAGATGTATAGAATTGATATTTATCAATTAAAATTATTGGAATTTTAAAACGAGTTTTTATAAGTGTTAAATGGTAAAGATATGAAACTTATAGAATTATAAGTTGTAAAGATAGGAAATGTATAGAATTATAAATTGTGAAGTTTGAAGTTTATAGATTTATAAAATTTGAAGTTTATAGATTTATAAAGTATGAAGTTATAAAATGAATGGAATTGTAGAATAAAAGATTATAAGAAATTTACTTATAAATTGGGTTTTTGCCTTTAAATGGAATATTTATCGAATTGATTTATAAAGGAGATTTATAAATCAAAGTGTTAGAAAATAGAAATAGAAATAGAATTTATAAACGGTGTTTTATAAATTCGAAAATCAATCAAATTTGATGAATCGAATATAGAAGGTTATTAAGGAAATTTTATCCACGGTTTTGGATAGTGGATAAATTCTTGAAGATAAATGTGTAGAAAAGATTGAATTTGGATAACGAAGTATATTCACGATTTTGGACAGTGGATATATTATTAAATAAAATGGATATGTTTTGGAAAAGGGATATTACGAATGAAGTAATTGTTTTAAAAGATGTTTTAAAACGTGATAAGTATCGGATACATAGATTTCAACATTTATTGTTGAAATAGGCGTTTTCGAGGAATTTAAGGAAATGATGGACTATAACACTGTTGTTATAGTAAATGGTTTCCGAAAGGAAATATTTTTATCTAGTATTGGGATTCATATATCTATCTTAATTTCGAATCCCTATACTAGTGATTTTTGAGTCGTCGTAACGATGTTTTACGTAACATTCGTTTTGACTCAAATTGATGTTGTTATAGAAAATAGATTTCCTTAAAGAATGAAATGTATACTTAATATTGATTTAAGTATATCGAATATTTTCCAAGTGTTGAAAATAAATAGATTGTGAAATACTTATTTTTAAATAAGTATGGAAATGTTTTTCCAATATGAAATGAACTGTTTGAGATTTTATCTTCTTAAAGATAAATCGAAAATGAATATTTGAAAACGATTGAAAATCGAATATTAGTAGGTATTCGAAAAATGTAAATTCAATATGGAATTTATAAAGGAAATGGAAACTGTATAGAAAAATAAACGTTGATTTATTTTTGAAGTGTGGAAATTTTATATCTAGTAAAGATATTTTTGGAAAATAAATAATTTGGAAAATTATTTGGAATCTGATGATGTTGCGCGTCCTTATTGATAGTTAAATAACCGACTATCAATAATTACCTTAGATAGGTATTTGTTGTGAATTGGATGAATTTGAATGCCACACTTATTTTTAAATAAGCGCTCACTATTCGGGTTAGCCGGGAAAGGACCATGGGGTCGTATAACCCATTCCGAATATGTGATACGTCGATATGAATCGCATTCGAAGACCGGTGTTGAAGACCGGATATTTTTGAAAAACGGAAGGATTACCGTCGAGTTACTCTACATCGGCTGATCCCCGGTTTAGAGGTTTTTATCACCCTTAGTGACGGGAAATCCTGACGTGATTGAAAATTATCCGGAATTGCAAGGGCTTCGTGAGAAGTGCCTTCGGTTCTGTTCGATCCCGAAACAGACTTGTATGGATTGTGTGTCTGACGTCACAATTTGAGATATAAAGCTGATTTCTTTCAAATACATTTCTGTTGGTGGCGGAGAATTTATTCTCTTAGCTTAACACCCTTCTCTGAGACGTACGAGCTCAGAGGTTATGTAGTTGAAATTTATCAGCGATATATCCCAATTTGGTAACGTGGCATACTGAGTGTTGCTGTGAAATGATCAGTGTTTGATCATTTGCGATATGATCATTTGTTTGATCTTATATCTTTGTGATCATAGGTTGATCATTTTGTTTGACCCGAAGCAGGGCTTTTTGAGAAAGCGTAGCTTTGTGGACGAGACTTCGCCGAGCCTCACACCCCGGAAATGGTCGAAATAGGACGAATGCGGCAAGGTTCTAGGGAGTAACGCCCCTTAGTGTATGTCATTCCTTCTGGATAAAGGTGGTATCATGGTATGGAGCCCAGATACTTAACCTCTGTGGTTGCTGCAAAATTTATTTCTTTGTGGTTGTTGCGAATCGGGGATCCTCGGGAAGATCGGTGACGATCGGGGGATGGCATACGCGTGTCAGTAGTTACCTATTTTTGCAGAGGTAACCCGGCCTTGTGTTGGCAGAGATCCGGTTAGGTTCTCGGGTCGTCTATTCCAGGGACATACCCATCGTGGATAGGAAGTTCCTTAGCCTGACCATTTGTTGGAAATCCAAAGAAACAATACGAGCCTTTACGATTTCAATTGTATAACCTGTCTCCTCAGGAGGCAGCTATAGCAGGCATAATATAATGGTACCTATGCTGGCTAAGATTTATATTCTACTTTCGAAATGTTTTCCACTATGCACTAATAATAATATCCAAAATGATTTGATTTTTTTGCGTAGTAAGCATCTTTGACTATCATAAGAAGAAATCTCCTCCAAGTCTGCGTTTGCATTGTGTGTGTGGTGGGAGGTCTTATGGTAGTTTCATTTTCAAAAAGCATTGCGAATTGACTTTAAAATTCTCTGCTATTTATTTTAAAGATAAATAACTGTTTTACTATCTCACACCAGTCACCATGACTGACTCGGAGTTTATTGTTCCCTTCTAAACTCTGGGTGCCCACTATTTTCCACACGGGCAGCCTAGAGTTATATTATCAGGATATTCTGGATATTCTGGAGCTTGGAGATAAGCTGGATGACGAGACGTAGTATTTGTATCTGATAGTATTTATTCCGCTGTGTATTCTGTATGAGGACAAGTTATATAACTGTCCATTGTTGTATATTGACTCTGATGATTGATGTATGTATAAAATGATATAGTTCTTTGTTTTAAAAGACTAGTAATTATCTATTGTATATTGTTCCGCTGCGATGTGTAAGATTCTGATATTGTTTTCTGTTCTGGTGTCTGTTTCTATTGTTGTTCTTCTTCTTTCTTTCTTCTCCTTTTCTTCTACCTTCTTCTTCTTCTATTTTTTTCTTTTTCTTAAAACCCTCACTATTGGAGTTTCCGGCACTCGATTGCTCGGCAGTCGATAAAGTGAGTATCGATGTCGAATTTTCGAAAGTCGAAAATTCTAGGATGTGACACCTATGGCTGAGTGGAAACCCTAAATTTTGCTAACTAACTTTAGTTAATCTACTTTCCTTATTATTCTAATTGTTATTTCGAAAGTATTAGTTCTTACGCAAATTCTTCTAAAAAGACTCGTGAAATGAACACCACCACAAATAATTACTTTTAAGGACAACTAAATATATATATATATACTTCAACTCCTTCATCCCCAATAATTCAAACATGTTGTCACTCACATTTGATTCTAAAACACAACAAACTTATTTTAAAATTTGAAAAATCCATATGGGTGGTAAATTTTACTTACTATCAAATAATGATCATTGAAAATGGAATAAAATGATAATTTTAACTTCAAAACGAGAATTTACCAGAATGGATTGATTAATAAAAGCAATTTCAATACCATTGATAGATTAATGGTGTGCTTTAGGGGCTGTTATGTAATTTATGTTATATTCACTTTCATCAAGAAAAAAACTTAACTGTTATATGTGTTTCTTGTTCGAAATAAAGTGCATTTTTGATTTTTATTTCTATTGTATGCATTATTATAATGTGATATAAGTAATGATCTAAAAACATTAAATATATATAAGTAGAAAATCCTTAGAAAGAGTTTTTAACCAATTACAGTTGCAATTGTGTTCTTAACATAAGTAATGAATCATGTATTTAAAATACTTAGCCTTAAAAGTTCCCAGCCGAGATGCATCGAGAAAAAGATATTGATATATTTATTAAGACTAGTGTACGTAATGTTTTCCATATGATGGACGGTGAATTACGCACGACTGTTGGGGATGTCAATGAATTACGTACTTGTGTTGTTTGGAATAATCTTATAATGAATTAACGAGCGTCTTTTATAGGCTAAATGCAACTAAATCAAAGTAGAAGATCTCATGCAACGATCCGTAGAAGTCTTTAGACTTGAGAAATTGTTGATCTTAAGTGTCTAAATTGTACTTCGAACATGGTCAATCATATGGTATGATGCTCATGTTACGACCACGGTTGGGTATTCGTTGAACCACTTGAAGTGATATGCTAATTAGTGTCCTTGTTGTAAAAGTTTAGTATCATCGTAATTGGTAGTCAACTTAAAATCAAAATCTTAGATTAGAGTAAAATGGTTAATCGATAAACATTACTGGATTGAACCAAGAGTTTTGGAATTGAACCTTATAGTTAACTATAAATAATATTAGTGTTTTTGACCATTGACCAAACTCTAAATATCTTAGTGATACAACGATAATGAAAATAAAACATGCATAATATATCATTATTTAAGATGTAGCTTTAATAGATTATAAATTTAATTTCACCTAAATAATCTATAAGCAGTTGAACTCGTGTCCACTACTGTGCTTCAGCAAGGTTCGTATATGCTTTAATATTAAATTGTTTAAGTATTATTCAACACCGTGTTTACACTAAGGAGTCACATAATAGTACTTGTTATCATATTCATGAATTCAACCCAATCAAATTAATTTATAAACATTACAAAATTAAAATGGGGAAATCAATATAAAATTGTATTAATTTTCTATCATTTATATTTATCTAGTTAAGACCTTAAAAGTAAGTAGATAATATATAAATTGTTGGTTCGATTTTCTATAACACCAACACCAAGAACCAAACGACAACCTTCAGTTATTTGTCGTATTCAAAGAGGGTTCAGTAGATTGGTTATTGAAGGTTTTAGGTGAATGTTGGAGATTAGGTTGGAATTTAAGGGTTATTACCAAAACGAGTGGATGTTAGATTAGTTCAAGAGTAAGTATTGTAAGTGTAGCCGACAGTAAAAAAACAAAAGTGATAAAGAGACACCAAAATTTATAGTGGTTAAGGCTAAATCCATACATCCACTTTGTCTTTTCCTACTTTAGAGTTCTATATCGAAGCCAAAAAGCTGTTACAATGCTGAATTAGCAGTGTCCACCATTAATGAGTTTTTACAAGGAGCTCTAATATAGAAAAGTATAATTGTCATAGTATTTTAGTTCTTTCACTACTAAAAGATCCTTACTACATTAGGATCAGTGCCTATTTATAGACGTCTTGTAGCTTTGTTATTAGTGGATTGTTTTCCCCCTGGATTGTTGGCTTTTCCCATATGTGGGATTAAAATTTACACGCGTGTTGATATTTTAGTTGTTTGCAAATTGATGCGGACTTCTGATATGGAATTCTATATATAGCTTTAGATGCCTTAGACCACAAGCATTGTATAGGTGTTACACCCAAATGTTCAAGTATAAACAGGAACAAGGATGTCGAAGGTTAAGGAGAACCAAAGCTACCAATGGTTAGAAAAGTAAACTATCATTAGGCAAAGCTATCAAAGTTGAGATGATAAAAGCTATCGCAAGTTGAGAGGAAAAAAGTTATTGCAAGTCGAGATGATAAAGCTTGCAAAAAGAGAATGATAAAAGCCATCGCAAGTTGAGATGCTCAAGCCATCGTAAGTTGAGATGGGTAAGTTATCACATATTGAGAATACCAGAGCTATCACATGTTAAAGGCACAAAAGATGCCGCATGTTAAAGAAAAAGCTATCACATGTTAAGAAGATTGTTGAAAAATGCTCTAATTAACATTTGTATCTCTTAATTGGTCCAACTCACTATGTCGTCATGAAGAGGCCAAAAGAAAGTTGTTCCACATGTAAAGTCGATAATATGTCATGTCAGCAAAATCTCAACCATTCATCTCCCATGAATGTCACATTTCAAAGATCTAAAGGTACAATTTCTCTATAAATAGACATGTACTCCCTACTAAGAAGAGACGAATTCTAAACTAGTCTTCTATCTCATTTTTATTTTGTAATCTCCAAACTTGATTTGGGACATCAATGGTAGCCTAGGTCAAATTGTAATTGGTACTTTGTAACTGAGGACATGGACATTTGACTACTTATACATTTACTTAGCTATTGAACTATGGACATGCTTGCTCAAGGACTAGCTCCCTTACTCAAGCATTTTTGAAGTTTCATACCAGCATAAGACTTGAATATAAGCCAAGACCAATTTGTAGACTGATAATTTAGGTGCTTCCACTTAGAATTAACCTTAATATCAATTCTAATTCTTCTAAAAAGTATCCATTATGCCTATATCATAGCAAGGATCTTTAGAATCAAATTTGGTGTATCCCGACTTTCATCGAACTACTCTCCATTATAGTGAAGAACAAGTATTAAGCCTAATAAACTTAACCCTCCAAACTTTAGCGTAAAAAAGGAAAGTTTCACGTACAACCCAAATAAATGGAGCTTGAATTCGCTTCACCTGAGAGAAGCCTATTTTCACTCTAGCATCAGAATTAAGAAAAGATAGACCCATTTAGAGGCATAGAAATCAAGGTAAAGAATGAGCTATAATTTTGACCATTTCGCTAGAAAATGGAGAGGAATCTTTAAAGAAAATAGAGAATACCCTCAAATCTTAAAAATGAAATCAAGGACAAATGAAAAGGAACTACTAAGTCCCCAAAATAAGTATAAAAATGAACAGGAAAATCATACCATTAAAGGACCTAAGGATAAAATAACCACTCGTCTTTGTGTTTCGTGGGAAGTGCTTTATTTCCTTACTAGTGAAAATTTTATTATTATGCCCCCAAGAAAAGTATAAAAAGTTAAGAAAAACATAAAAGAGGAGAATACCGTTACTACCATAAGACAATTGGGCATAAGACTAACAACTGTCGAGCAGTAGCTAGGATTATCAATTACTACATAATATGGGGAAAACTACAAAAATTTGTCAAGAAAAACTTATCGAGGAGCTGAAGAACGTTATCTAACTACAAGAATTTGTCAAGCAAAACTTATCAAGGAGCTAAAGAACATTATCTAATCTTTAGCAATAATTCGATAGACTTCTACCATAATTTCCATCAATAAGAATTGACTTCCAAGAACAAAGTTTTGAGAAAGGACTTTATACGAAATAATAAATCAACCAAGCCCTTATTCCTACCTTCGGGCCTGGCCAAGGCAACCATCCAAAGAGCGACGATCAAACTAAGCCTTTGGTCCAACCTCCGGACCTAGCCAAAGCCACAGTCCATAGAGAGATGGTCCAACTAAGCTTTGGTCCCGCATCAAGGCATGGCTAACACACCCATCCAAAGGGAGATGGTCAAACTAAGCCATTAGTCCCATCTTTGAGCTTGGCTAAAGCAATCATCCATAGAGAAATGGTCTAACTAAGCCTTTAGTCCTGCCTCAAGGCCTGACCAAAACACCCATCCAAAGAGAGATGGTCAAACTAAGCCTTTAGTCTCACCTTCGGGCTTGACCAAAGCAACCATTCATATGGAGATGGTCCAACTAAGCTTTTAGCCCTGGCTTAAGGCCTAGCCTAAGCGCCCATCCAATGACAGATTGACAATTAAGCCTTTGGTCCCACCTCAAGGTCTGGCCAAAGCACCCATCCAAAGAGAGATGATCAATTAAGCCTTTGGTCTCGCCTAAAGACCTGTCCAAAGCACTCATTCAAAGAAAGATGGACAAACTAAGCCTTTGGTTCCGCCTTTGGGTTTGGCCAAAGCTCTCATCCAATGAGTAATGGTCAATCAAAGCCCTTAGTCCCGCTTTCAGGCCTGGTCAAAGCAACTATCTAAGAAATGGTGGTCGCTAAAGCATGCCAAGAAATAGCCAACCAAAAAAAGCAGATGATATACAAAAGATCTAAAAGAATCAGAAATCTTATTAAGAAGCACTGAAGGTAGACGATCCACCACAAAATTGGTATGCAAAGAGGTATAAATAAATATTTTGCAAAAATACATTTACACATAGAAATGAAAATTTTGATATTACAAATTATACCTAGTGTTAATCATTTACATATGATTTCTTCTAAATCATCAAAACAACCTTTATAATCACAATATCTTGCAAACTTATGGTTTAGGAGGATGCAAAATTGGGTGGTGCTGATACACTAATTCTTTCCCTTTCCCTTGAACATCCAAAAAGCAATAATGGATCTCACTTGTTGAACCCGTGCTTTTATATAAATTAGGAGGTCCACCTATGTCCTTAATAACACCTGAACATCTTTACAAAAGGGAATGCTGGTATCTCTGTTAATTTCCAGCTATAGCTTTTCTTAGTTGGCAATCTCTTTCTAGACCTAAAAATGAAAAATCTTTTTTAAATTAAATGCAACGATGACCTTAGTTAAATAATCTACTAGAGAATACAGTTGAGAAACTCCAAAGGTAAAGAATTCCATCAATTCAAATTTATTTTCATTTTACCTCTTTTATCAAAGTCTCCCCACAGAAGAAGGGTAGATCAATAATGTGTTGGATCGCCACAAGTAGATATTTCTTTAACTTTTTTTCTTTCCGATGAATAACATCAAGGGAATCAATTGAGTCATTCTGAGTAGTTATCACCTCATAAGTTTTATTAGCATCCTTTAATTGAGAAATCAGCCGGGATGAATTCTTACTAATCTCCAACTTTATATTTTTAAAGTAAGCTAGTCCTTCTTAGGTTCTAGATTTTCTATTTGAAGCCGAATATTAGAGAACTCATCAAAGAACTTCTAGTTCCAATGTTCTTTTAACTTACAATTACATTCAAACTTAAAAGATCTACTTAACCTGGCCAAGTTCCTTGAGTTATCTTCCAAAGTGGGGGGAGTTGAATATGAAATATAAAGTTTTCCACCATGTGTCAAACGACCATGGGACGAAGTGAATGAAGGAAGTTTTCTTAGAAGAATAAGTCGGGATAGGAGTACGAAGTACCGTCTCTCTCTCAGTTAAAATATGTTCATTAGATTAAAATTTATCTTATCCATTGTTCGATTCAACATTTTCAGTTGAAGAAAATCTAAGACACAACAAAAAGGATAATTTTCCATATTCAAAACTAATTTAGATTGAATATCACTAAGATGATAAGAGAGGTCAAGATCATTATGTGATATAGGCAAATCTTTATCTTAAATCAAAACATGAAATAAAAATCAAGATAGACATTCAATAAATTAAAATAATGCAAACTGAATTCTTCATTAGTTATATGAAGTTACAAGAGAAACTATTAACTTAAAATAAAATCAAAATATGCCTTTTATTATTTCTTTAAATCTAACAGGGCATCCTAGACTTTCAGATAGGATACGGTAGAAATAGGAAAAGTGTTTATTATTAGTACCTTAAGTTTTGATGATAACAACTATAGGACATTATATAAAATATAGATACTAATGTTTTATCAAGGTACATATAGTATATAGTGTAGGATATTAGACAGGTGTTGATTAAGAAGACCGTACAGTATTAAGATGTTGATATAGAGTTTCAAGATTTGAAGAATGAAGACTCATGAGTATTGAAGAGTTCAATATTTTAAGATATTCCAGAAAAGTTATAGAGTCATATAATTTTTGTTAAAACACTGATAGTACTTTCTTGATCTCTCTCTATTTCAAATAAGTTTTAAATATTTTTCAAATATCCTGTTTTTCAAAATAATCTTTTCAAACATCTATTCAAAATATTTCTCAAAATTATTTCTTAACCTTCTATCTACAAAGATATTATATTAATTTTTTAAGTATTTTTTAATCTATTATATTTTTTGGTATTTTAGTTTATATCTTCCTTATGTTTATTTTTGATATTTATATTTTGATTTTAGATATTTACTTATAATTTATAACTATATTGATTTAATATATATTATCTACATTATATTGAATACTCTTATTAAATCTTTCAAAATTATTTTATAAAGTTTTATTAAGTTATATTTTGATTAAAATGTGTATAAACTATATTTAAATGATTCTACAAAGTATCAAATTATTTTTACAGAGCAATGAATTTTCAAATTACTGTTTTTAAAGTGTTTTTCAATTTTGTGAAGAGTATGTCGACATAGTGGCCGTAATTTTCAAAATTTAAATTTGAATGGAAGTGTCTTTTTGTCGTATCTCTTCGCGAATGGACATGACCATTGTTTCCCTATATAAACCAGACTTCCAAGCGAATGTTTAACATCTACTTTCTTATTCTTCTCTCCTCTTTCCACTCTCTTATTTTCTAAATCAAAATATACTCAAACTCTGCCAAAATTCAACCAGAATCAAATTCAATCATCACTAGTTTAATTATCCTTCTTCTACTCTTTGATTTCTCTCATCTCTCTTACTCAAACCAAGATCAAAAGGGTATTTAGGAGTTATGGGATCAATTGTAATGAAGATCGAAGATCTGCTTATGTAAAACTCTATCAAATCATACCGGTATACTTGTGGGTGTGATTGTAGCCTATAAAATAAATTGGGTGCGCTTAGTAGCCCGTAAATCTAGTGGGTCTGCTTGTAGCTCGAAAATCAAGTGACTCTACCCAGAGGTCGGGATTCTGGAGGGTATGACTTGTAGCCTTGAAATCGAGATTGTACTTGCATTTACTAGTTGAAAAGAAATCCGTACAAGAATTGTGCTGGACTGGATGTAGGGTAACTCCGAACTAGTATAAAATCCTAGTGTGTTCTTTTCTTTTTACTTTTACAACATTTACTTTTATCAGCACTTTGATTCTAGGATTTTTTTTCTGTGATTGTTAATTACATCATTCCAAGTAGAATCTTAAATAATTTGAAAAATATTCATATAATCAATTAAACATTATTTACTCGCCCTCTAGTGTTAGTTTAGCCTTAAGATCCCTATTCCGCTGACTCACATTTAGTTTCAGAGCATTGGTTTTCAAAGTATTCATCATCTAATTTTTGAAAAAGTTTAAATGGCTACCAACACTGGTAATAGTACTGTTAGTAACACTATTAATACACTTGTTAGTAACTCATTTGTCGAAGGACATTCTACTACTAGACCTCCACTTTTTAATGGTAGTAATTACACATATTGATCATGTAGAATGAAAATTTATTTACAGTCAATTGGTTTAGACACTTGAAATATCACACAAACCGAGTACGCTGAACCCGAGACTAATTTTGCACAGTAGACTGCTGACCCAAAAGCAATTGCACAAAGTAATTCTAAGGCTATGAATATATTATTTTGTTCACTAGATAGAAATGAATTTAATAGAGTATCAATATGTGAGTCTGCATTTGAAATTTGGAGAACTTTGCAAGTTACACATAAAGGCACACGTAAGGTTAAACAGACTAAAATTTCCTTGTTAACAAACCAATTTCAATTATTCAAAATGAGTCCAAATGAGTCCATATCTGATATGTATAGTAGATTCCAAGATATAGTACACTCAGTTATTGCACTGGGTAAAAGTTTTTCTAAGGAGGATCAAGTAAGAAAAATACTCAATTCACTTACTCCTGAATGAGATCAAAAGACTCTTGCAATCAAAGAGGCTAATGCCATTAGCACTCTAAAAATTAAAGAGTTAATTGGAAATTTAATGTCTTTTGGAGCACGAATGCAGGGCATGAGAGAAATCAAAGCAATAGATAAGAAATCCATAGCTTTAGCGCAATGATGGATAATCTGGATTTAGACAGTGACGACGATGAAGAAATTGCTTACATGACAAGGAATTTAATCCAGGAAGCGGAAATGGAAGTGGAAATGACATTAAATGTTATAACTACGATGAACCAGGCCATTTTAAAACAAGACTGTCCACATGCCGATAAACTGAAAACTACACTAAACACTGATGCATCCAAAAAAACAGAGAAGAGCGTATACTTCAACATTAGACGATTCAGATACATCCTTAAGTAATAAGAAATCAGATACATAAATTACTAATATGTGCTTCACAACAATTCATAATTCATAACAAAATGGTGAAATGGATCAGAAAAAGGTACGCTTTTAATATATCAAAATTAATTTCTTGAATGAATTTGTTTTGCTTGCTTTATTGGTTGTTAGGAATATCCTAAAGATTAATAATAATACTAGTTGAATATAATATGATTATGTAACATCCCGAAAATTTTCGACTTTCGAAAATTCAACATCGATACTCACTTTATCGACTGCTGAGCCATCGAATGCCGGAAACCCGAAAAGTTATGGTTTTAAGAAAAAGAAAAAAAGTAGAAGAAGAAGATAGAAGAAAAAGAAAGAAAGAAAGAAGAACAGAACAACAGAACAGCAACAGAAAACAATATCAGAATCTTACACATCGCAGCGGAACAATATATAATAGATAAATCAGTAATCTTTAAAACAAAGAACTATATCATTTTATACATACATCAATCATCAGAGTCAATATACAACAATGGACAGTTATATAACTTGTCCTTATACAGAATACACAGCGGAATAAATAATATCAGATACAAATACTACGTCTCGCCATCCAGCTTATCTCCCAAAGCTCCAGAATATCCTGATAATCTAACTCTAGACTGCCCGTGTGGAAATTGGTGGGCACCCAGAGTTTAGAAGGGAACAATAAACTCCGAGTCAGTCATGGTGACTGGTGTGAGATCGTAAAACAGTTATTCTTTAAAATAGACAACAGGATAATTTTAAAGTAAATTTCGCAATGCTTTTGGGAAAATGAAACTACCATAAGACCTCCCGCCACACACACAATGCAAACGCAGAATTGGAGGAGATTTCTTCTTATGATAGTCAAAGATGCTTACTACGCAAAATCAAATCCTTTTTGATATTATTATTAGTGCATAGTGTAGAAAACATTTCGAAAGTATAATATAAATCTTAGCCAGCATAGACATTCCGCACTTATGCCTACTATAGCTACCATCCAAACAGTGGGGCGCCACCATAAGTGAATGATAGGTTCTACAACTAAATCCGTACAAAGCTCGTATTGTTTCTTTGGATTTCCAACAAATGGTCAGGCAAAGGAACTTCCTATCCACGATGGGTACGTCCCTGGAATAGACGACCCGAGAACCTAACCGGATCTCTGCCAACACAAGGCCGGGTTACCTCTGCAAAAATAGGTAACTACTGACACGCGTATGCCATCCCCCGATCGTCACCGATCTTCCCGAGGATCCCCGATTTCCAACAAACCACAAAGTAATAATAACTGTGCAGCAACCACAGAGGTTAAGTATCTGGGCTCCATACCATGATACCACCTTTATCCAGAAGGAATGACATACACTAAGGGGCGCTACTCCCTAGAACCTTGCTGCATCCTTCCTGTTTCGACCATTTCCGGGGTGTGAGGCTCGACGAAGTTTCGTCCACAAAGCTACGCTTTCTACAAAAAGCCCTGCTTCGGGTCAAACAAAATGATCAACCTATGATCATTAAGATATAAGATCAAACAAATGATCATATCACAAATGATCAAACACTGATCATTTCACAGCAACACTCAGTATGCCACGTTACCAAATTGGGATATATCGCTGATAAATTTCAACTACATAACCTCTGAGCTCGTACGTCTTAGAGAAGGGTGTTAAGCTAAGAGAATAAATTCTCCGCCACCAACAGAAATGTATTTGAAAGAAATCAGCTTTATATCTCAAATTGTAACGTCAGACACACAATCCATACAAGTCTGTTCCGGAATCGAACAGAACCGAAGGCACTTCTCACGAAGCCCTTGCATTTCCGGATAATTTCAATCACGTCAGGACTTCCCGTCACTAAGGGTGATAAAACCTCTAAATCGAAGATCAGTCGATGTAGAGTAACTCGACGGTAATCCTTCCGTTTTCAAAAATATCCGGTCTTCAACACCGGTCTTCAAATGCAATTCATAACGACGTATCACATATTCGGAATGGGTTATACGACCCCATGGTCCTTTCCCGGCTAACCCGAATAGTGAGCGATTATTCAAAAATAAGTGTGGCATTCAAATTCATCCAATTCACAACAAATACCTATCTAAAGGTAATTATTGATAGTCGGTTATTTAACTATCAATAAAGATGCGCAACATTCATCAGATTCCAAATAATTTTCCAAATTATTTATTTTCCATAATATCTTTACTAGATATAAAATTTCCACACTTTATCATTTGAAAACAATTTCAAATCAATTTCCACATTTCATTTTATCTTTGAAGATAAAATCTCAAAACAGTTCATTTCATATTGGAAAAGCATTTCCCTACTTATTTAATAATAAGTAATTCACAAATCGTTTATTTTCAACACTTAGAAAATATTCGATATACTTAAATCAAATTAAGTATATATCCATTCTTTAAGGAAATCATTCTCTTTAAACACATTTATTTGAGTCAAAACGAATGTTACGTAAAACATCGTTACGACGACTCAAAATCACTAGTATAGGGATTCGGATTTTAACAGATATATAAATCCCAATACTACATCAAAACATTTCCTTTCGGAAATCATTTACTATAACAACAGTGTTATAGTCCATCATTTCCTTATTTTTCGAAAACGTCTATTTCAACAATAAATGTTGAAATCTATGATTTCGATTCATAATACATTTAAATCATCTTTTAAAACAATTAACTTCATTTTACAATATCGCTTTTCCAAAACTATCCATTTTACTTAACAATATATTCACTGTCCAAAATTGTGAATATAATTCACTTAACCCAATTTCAATATTTTCTACCCATTTTTATTTCAATAAATATCCACTATCCAAAATCGCGGACATATCTCCTTTATTAAACTTCTATGTTTAACCTATCAATTTCAATTGGTTTTGGATTTATAAAACAATGTTTATAAATTTCCCCTTTTTATATTCTATAACAACTTCGATTTGTACATCTCCTTTATTAACAAATTCGATCAATATTTCTTTTGTAGGCAAAAATCCAATTTATAAGTTAATTCCTTATAAATCTTCTATCCCACAACTTCTATACAATTTATACTTCACCATTTATAAATCTATAAATCTCGTTCACATATGATTTTTATTATCACTTCATTTTATAACACTTATAAAAAAAACTCGTTTTATACTTCCAATATCTTAATTTATAAAATGTCAACTTTATAAACCTTTTTAAGTAAACCGTTTATAACATTTTAAAAATCTCAATTTAACCCATTTTATAAATCAATCAACTATTTATTCCAAAAATCACTTTTCGATTATATTTCACAAAGATCTTAACTTTTATAACTTTAATATTTGAACGTTTATTTATTTAAAATAAATCACTTCAAAATTTAATAAAACGTATAATTTCAAAGATCACTTTAAAAATCCTTTTAAATTCAAAGTCGTTATTAAAAACTTGAATCCAATGATGCAACGCATCAATTAGTCCATCACTACAGCCAAACATCATATATCAACATATGATCATCAACAAATATCACAATATCTGTAAACAATAAATACAGTTGAGGAATCCAGTTGGATCCCTCCAACCTGTTTCCCTGCATCCAAAGATGTTAGCACAATACCAATTCCGCTCCAGTACGGAATTATCGCGGTATATAGGTTTTTATAAATCCGCTTACTAACGGCGCAATAGGGTCTCATCCGCTATACGAGGCGGGAAATCATCAATCCAATATATACATATGCCAATATGTATATACTGCTATATATATAGATATATCCTATAATATCTAATATCACATCCAAACAGTCAATCAATAAATAACTGTAAATTCCACTTTAAATTTTGAGTGAGAAGATCTCACTGTGATTTTCATTCTGATTTCGGCGTTTGTTTCGAATGAAATTAAACGGACGTTTAATTTCACTCAAAATTTTCATTGACCCCGATCGCTTCCAATCCAGTTGCATCGCGAAGAGCTCGACAAAACGAAGCCAACGCCGCTTGTTTCGTCAATTTTCGATCTCGTATGAACAAGTTACATCAATTTAAACTTTACACGAATTAAAAGATAATTAATTTACACTTTTATTTTAAATTTTAGACCTAATCAAATCTGGCTGTCCATTCCACAAACCCTAGATCTAGGCCGTCCCCTTCCTTCATCTTCCATCTCCAGTAATTCACGAGCACACCGTAACCCATAGCCGCCGATGCCTAAATCAATTATACACCCACCTCGTCGAACTATATGACGATCAAAGGCCATCATCGGACTCGCCGCAGCAAGCTCCACCTCTGGCCAATGACCGGCCCACGTTGGCTCCCCTTTTTTTTCGCGTGATACGAGGGTAAATAGCCACGCACGCGAGCGATTTTCAGCTGCCTCGTCGAACAACAACCCATCATCCCCGTACAGAATTAAAGCCCTCATTACGCTCTATAACATTGTAGTTGAACTTTTCTTCAATTGATTTGTGGATTTGAAGTTAACGAGGGAGGAAGATGGACAATTTTTGGCCGTTGGTTTTTAGGGGTGGCGGTTGAACGATGGAAATTAGGGTTTAGTTTATTTTATTTTATTTTTGTGAGAAAAAGGTGGTATTTATAGAAGATCGAACGAACACTATTCACTTCGAATTTCCGAACTCCGATTTACGCGCGGTGACTGGCGTTCCTGGGGTTTACCCCGCGTTCCGAACACAATGGAATAGGTTTCGGAAGCTAATTTGATCGTATGCGCGAGATACGGAATTAAACGATCAATTTAAATTAAACCGATTTAAATCGATTTCGAGGCGTTTTGATTTGCCCCGAACAAACGGTAATTCCAAAAATTATGAAATTTGAAATCTTACAATAATATCACATTACGGATCCGATGAAACTGGTTTCGTCGAAATCCGACACTGTTTGAAAAATGACTATTTTAACTCGACGATTTAAAATTAAAATGATATCGATGCGTTTCGAGCTGCCACGGTCAAACGACAACTCCGATTGATACGAAAATTGAAATCCGATAATAACTAACTATTACGGATCCAATGGAACTGGTCTCGTTCAATTCTGAGACTGTTCGAAAATTGGCTATTTTTACAGTCGATAATTAAATATTAAAATATCGATTTTCACAATTTAACTCCAAATTCACTTTTAAGAGTTCTATAACCTTTCTATAACTCCAGTATGATTAAATAAAATTTTACAAATCATTTTCAATCATATTTAACTCGATTTCCAATTATTTCTGGAATTTCACTATTTAATTTATCGATTTAATTATCAAATTAAATCCAATATTCGAATAATAAATCATACGACTTATAAATTCCATTTATTAATATTTAAAATCAATTAAATATTCGAATTTTAATTATCAAAAATTCTGGGTCGTTACAAACTTCCCCCCTTAAAAGAATTTCGTCCTCGAAATTACAAGTTAGGAAGAAAGGTCCTTAACTCGTCTACTATTTTTCACAACCTAATAATTTTATCACTTTTCAAACGGATCTTCCTACTAAAGATTCGTTATCATCTCAACTAAATTTCCAACTTCAACTATAAGTTCAAACAACATTGTTTAACTTCTCAATTCAAATTCGAGTTTAAATTCAAATTTTAAACTTTCAATATTTTCTCAAAAATTTTCTAACACTCTAAATTTCCGAAAAATTTCGCCAGCGTCTCCTTTGCGCGGTTAACATGGCACGACTACAAAACGTCCCTACGGACTCTCAGATTTCAAAAAGAAAAAGAAAAAGCCAAGCGGCTAGAGAGAAATCATCAAATCTCATATTCAAATTTAAATACATACCTTTAGTCGAGCAATTCAAATTTATCTTCGAAATTAAATTCCAATTCCTTTACACCTGTATATCCTACTAGCCATAATATCTAGTTGCATATATTCAAACCATTTTGCACATTCAATTACAAAATTTTCAATATAAACTACTTCTATCATTTTTACTTCATTGTTGAAGTTACACATATTCATTTCTTATCCAATTTTCATTTCAAATTCATTTGAATTCAATTCACCATTCCAATCTAATTTGGATTCGGTTTATCTCCTGAATATTGAATTTTATCAGCTTTCATTCATAACTGATTATTTTTAGATTAGTTTCGGTTACTAATTCATTTATTCACATTCATTTTCAACATCCAGTTCTAATTCCAGTTTTATCTTCATTCAATCATCAACTTAGAATAATTTCAATATTCAAATTTTACTTAAGAATTTCGCTCTTCATTTCTCAGGTTCAATATAAATATCCCATGTAGACATTATATTTATTTTCAATTTACCACTTTCGGTTAAATCTATTTACATTTAAACTGGATTTCCAATTCGAATTCAATTTACCTTTCATTTATAATTATTCAATTCAATTCAATGCTTACAACTTCAAAATGAATCTCAACTTTCAATTTCATTTTTGTTTAATCATAATTGTAAATTTATTCTATCAATATTCAAATTCCATAAGTTATCAACTTAATAATATTTCATAAATATCTTTATATAGCATTCCAGAGTCTTTTCCAACTTTTTCAAACCCATTTTGAAAACAATTCGAATTATCCTTTGAATTTCCAAAACAAAATCCAAATTTTTTTTCAAACAACTTCCATTTTAAAACAATTGGACAGCAATTTCTCTTTTGGAAACCCAAAAATGAACACCAATGATGCCGCGGTCATCATCGAAGTTATTTTCCAGCGACCGAAAAGAGTTTAGAGCTTTTCATTCCGTCAAAACATTTTTCAAAACCCTTGAAATCCATTTTCAAATCAAAAATGATTTAAACTTTCCAAATCTCCAAAATTTTCAAACTCCTTTCAAAACATTTCCAAATACTTCTCTGGAATTCCGTTTTTAAATTACAAATCACATTTATAATTTACATTCTCAATTTTATTCATATATGAATTCATTTCCTTATACTTTTCAATTCACATTTATAAATTTCACTTGTTAAATGAATTTATCTTCAATCTTTGGTTATTACTTTAATTGAATTTCAATATAACAATGATAATATTTCAATGTTATTTCTTCCTAACAACCATGCAACCATATACTATAGAAATTCATAGAAAAATCATTTCTTTTCTATACAAAAATAGCTTTGGGAAAAATTATCTCATTTACCCTATTTAAAACAATACTGTGCCGAATTGTTCTATATAAGTGTTTAGAGATCCCTATCGATAGAGTTGTACGGACAATACCGACCAGAATCCATATACCACTCAACAAACCAATCATCACAATATAAAACAATTTTATATTCAAATAACAAATACGCGCTCATATCTATTATTACACTCAACTCATTCTAGAGTACTACTGACTCTATCTCTAATGAGTAACACCCAACAGAGCAGGGTTGTCGCTTAACCATATGCTCTGATACCAAATGTAACATCCCGAAAATTTTCGACTTTCGAAAATTCAACATCGATACTCACTTTATCGACTGCTGAGCCATCGAATGCCGGAAACCCGAAAAGTTATGGTTTTAAGAAAAAGAAAAAAAGTAGAAGAAGAAGATAGAAGAAAAAGAAAGAAAGAAAGAAGAACAGAACAACAGAACAGCAACAGAAAACAATATCAGAATCTTACACATCGCAGCGGAACAATATATAATAGATAAATCAGTAATCTTTAAAACAAAGAACTATATCATTTTATACATACATCAATCATCAGAGTCAATATACAACAATGGACAGTTATATAACTTGTCCTTATACAGAATACACAGCGGAATAAATAATATCAGATACAAATACTACGTCTCGCCATCCAGCTTATCTCCCAAAGCTCCAGAATATCCTGATAATCTAACTCTAGACTGCCCGTGTGGAAATTGGTGGGCACCCAGAGTTTAGAAGGGAACAATAAACTCCGAGTCAGTCATGGTGACTGGTGTGAGATCGTAAAACAGTTATTCTTTAAAATAGACAACAGGATAATTTTAAAGTAAATTTCGCAATGCTTTTGGGAAAATGAAACTACCATAAGACCTCCCGCCACACACACAATGCAAACGCAGAATTGGAGGAGATTTCTTCTTATGATAGTCAAAGATGCTTACTACGCAAAATCAAATCCTTTTTGATATTATTATTAGTGCATAGTGTAGAAAACATTTCGAAAGTATAATATAAATCTTAGCCAGCATAGACATTCCGCACTTATGCCTACTATAGCTACCATCCAAACAGTGGGGCGCCACCATAAGTGAATGATAGGTTCTACAACTAAATCCGTACAAAGCTCGTATTGTTTCTTTGGATTTCCAACAAATGGTCAGGCAAAGGAACTTCCTATCCACGATGGGTACGTCCCTGGAATAGACGACCCGAGAACCTAACCGGATCTCTGCCAACACAAGGCCGGGTTACCTCTGCAAAAATAGGTAACTACTGACACGCGTATGCCATCCCCCGATCGTCACCGATCTTCCCGAGGATCCCCGATTTCCAACAAACCACAAAGTAATAATAACTGTGCAGCAACCACAGAGGTTAAGTATCTGGGCTCCATACCATGATACCACCTTTATCCAGAAGGAATGACATACACTAAGGGGCGCTACTCCCTAGAACCTTGCTGCATCCTTCCTGTTTCGACCATTTCCGGGGTGTGAGGCTCGACGAAGTTTCGTCCACAAAGCTACGCTTTCTACAAAAAGCCCTGCTTCGGGTCAAACAAAATGATCAACCTATGATCATTAAGATATAAGATCAAACAAATGATCATATCACAAATGATCAAACACTGATCATTTCACAGCAACACTCAGTATGCCACGTTACCAAATTGGGATATATCGCTGATAAATTTCAACTACATAACCTCTGAGCTCGTACGTCTTAGAGAAGGGTGTTAAGCTAAGAGAATAAATTCTCCGCCACCAACAGAAATGTATTTGAAAGAAATCAGCTTTATATCTCAAATTGTAACGTCAGACACACAATCCATACAAGTCTGTTCCGGAATCGAACAGAACCGAAGGCACTTCTCACGAAGCCCTTGCATTTCCGGATAATTTCAATCACGTCAGGACTTCCCGTCACTAAGGGTGATAAAACCTCTAAATCGAAGATCAGTCGATGTAGAGTAACTCGACGGTAATCCTTCCGTTTTCAAAAATATCCGGTCTTCAACACCGGTCTTCAAATGCAATTCATAACGACGTATCACATATTCGGAATGGGTTATACGACCCCATGGTCCTTTCCCGGCTAACCCGAATAGTGAGCGATTATTCAAAAATAAGTGTGGCATTCAAATTCATCCAATTCACAACAAATACCTATCTAAAGGTAATTATTGATAGTCGGTTATTTAACTATCAATAAAGATGCGCAACATTCATCAGATTCCAAATAATTTTCCAAATTATTTATTTTCCATAATATCTTTACTAGATATAAAATTTCCACACTTTATCATTTGAAAACAATTTCAAATCAATTTCCACATTTCATTTTATCTTTGAAGATAAAATCTCAAAACAGTTCATTTCATATTGGAAAAGCATTTCCCTACTTATTTAATAATAAGTAATTCACAAATCGTTTATTTTCAACACTTAGAAAATATTCGATATACTTAAATCAAATTAAGTATATATCCATTCTTTAAGGAAATCATTCTCTTTAAACACATTTATTTGAGTCAAAACGAATGTTACGTAAAACATCGTTACGACGACTCAAAATCACTAGTATAGGGATTCGGATTTTAATAGATATATAAATCCCAATACTACATCAAAACATTTCCTTTCGGAAATCATTTACTATAACAACAGTGTTATAGTCCATCATTTCCTTATTTTTCGAAAACGTCTATTTCAACAATAAATGTTGAAATCTATGATTTCGATTCATAATACATTTAAATCATCTTTTAAAACAATTAACTTCATTTTACAATATCGCTTTTCCAAAACTATCCATTTTACTTAACAATATATTCACTGTCCAAAATTGTGAATATAATTCACTTAACCCAATTTCAATATTTTCTACCCATTTTTATTTCAATAAATATCCACTATCCAAAATCGCGGACATATCTCCTTTATTAAACTTCTATGTTTAACCTATCAATTTCAATTGGTTTTGGATTTATAAAACAATGTTTATAAATTTCCCCTTTTTATATTCTATAACAACTTCGATTTGTACATCTCCTTTATTAACAAATTCGATCAATATTTCTTTTGTAGGCAAAAATCCAATTTATAAGTTAATTCCTTATAAATCTTCTATCCCACAACTTCTATACAATTTATACTTCACCATTTATAAATCTATAAATCTCGTTCACATATGATTTTTATTATCACTTCATTTTATAACACTTATAAAAAAAACTCGTTTTATACTTCCAATATCTTAATTTATAAAATGTCAACTTTATAAACCTTTTTAAGTAAACCGTTTATAACATTTTAAAAATCTCAATTTAACCCATTTTATAAATCAATCAACTATTTATTCCAAAAATCACTTTTCGATTATATTTCACAAAGATCTTAACTTTTATAACTTTAATATTTGAACGTTTATTTATTTAAAATAAATCACTTCAAAATTTAATAAAACGTATAATTTCAAAGATCACTTTAAAAATCCTTTTAAATTCAAAGTCGTTATTAAAAACTTGAATCCAATGATGCAACGCATCAATTAGTCCATCACTACAGCCAAACATCATATATCAACATATGATCATCAACAAATATCACAATATCTGTAAACAATAAATACAGTTGAGGAATCCAGTTGGATCCCTCCAACCTGTTTCCCTGCATCCAAAGATGTTAGCACAATACCAATTCCGCTCCAGTACGGAATTATCGCGGTATATAGGTTTTTATAAATCCGCTTACTAACGGCGCAATAGGGTCTCATCCGCTATACGAGGCGGGAAATCATCAATCCAATATATACATATGCCAATATGTATATACTGCTATATATATAGATATATCCTATAATATCTAATATCACATCCAAACAGTCAATCAATAAATAACTGTAAATTCCACTTTAAATTTTGAGTGAGAAGATCTCACTGTGATTTTCATTCTGATTTCGGCGTTTGTTTCGAATGAAATTAAACGGACGTTTAATTTCACTCAAAATTTTCATTGACCCCGATCGCTTCCAATCCAGTTGCATCGCGAAGAGCTCGACAAAACGAAGCCAACGCCGCTTGTTTCGTCAATTTTCGATCTCGTATGAACAAGTTACATCAATTTAAACTTTACACGAATTAAAAGATAATTAATTTACACTTTTATTTTAAATTTTAGACCTAATCAAATCTGGCTGTCCATTCCACAAACCCTAGATCTAGGCCGTCCCCTTCCTTCATCTTCCATCTCCAGTAATTCACGAGCACACCGTAACCCATAGCCGCCGATGCCTAAATCAATTATACACCCACCTCGTCGAACTATATGACGATCAAAGGCCATCATCGGACTCGCCGCAGCAAGCTCCACCTCTGGCCAATGACCGGCCCACGTTGGCTCCCCTTTTTTTTCGCGTGATACGAGGGTAAATAGCCACGCACGCGAGCGATTTTCAGCTGCCTCGTCGAACAACAACCCATCATCCCCGTACAGAATTAAAGCCCTCATTACGCTCTATAACATTGTAGTTGAACTTTTCTTCAATTGATTTGTGGATTTGAAGTTAACGAGGGAGGAAGATGGACAATTTTTGGCCGTTGGTTTTTAGGGGTGGCGGTTGAACGATGGAAATTAGGGTTTAGTTTATTTTATTTTATTTTTGTGAGAAAAAGGTGGTATTTATAGAAGATCGAACGAACACTATTCACTTCGAATTTCCGAACTCCGATTTACGCGCGGTGACTGGCGTTCCTGGGGTTTACCCCGCGTTCCGAACACAATGGAATAGGTTTCGGAAGCTAATTTGATCGTATGCGCGAGATACGGAATTAAACGATCAATTTAAATTAAACCGATTTAAATCGATTTCGAGGCGTTTTGATTTGCCCCGAACAAACGGTAATTCCAAAAATTATGAAATTTGAAATCTTACAATAATATCACATTACGGATCCGATGAAACTGGTTTCGTCGAAATCCGACACTGTTTGAAAAATGACTATTTTAACTCGACGATTTAAAATTAAAATGATATCGATGCGTTTCGAGCTGCCACGGTCAAACGACAACTCCGATTGATACGAAAATTGAAATCCGATAATAACTAACTATTACGGATCCAATGGAACTGGTCTCGTTCAATTCTGAGACTGTTCGAAAATTGGCTATTTTTACAGTCGATAATTAAATATTAAAATATCGATTTTCACAATTTAACTCCAAATTCACTTTTAAGAGTTCTATAACCTTTCTATAACTCCAGTATGATTAAATAAAATTTTACAAATCATTTTCAATCATATTTAACTCGATTTCCAATTATTTCTGGAATTTCACTATTTAATTTATCGATTTAATTATCAAATTAAATCCAATATTCGAATAATAAATCATACGACTTATAAATTCCATTTATTAATATTTAAAATCAATTAAATATTCGAATTTTAATTATCAAAAATTCTGGGTCGTTACAGATTATATTTTAAATCTAAATATTTTATTTATTTTAATAATATGATAATAATATAAAATATATTTAAAATAATTTTAAAATAATTTTCTATAAATAAATATATAATAAAATAGGATATAGTTAAACAAAAACCATTTTTGAAAAATTCGACATGTATGTTGACATATACCTTGCATATGTCGACATACTTAGACGGATTTTGAATTTCAATTTCAAATTTAAAATTTGAAATTTTCTCCACCTTTTCACCAATTTCTATGTTATGAAAAGATGCCTCTTGACCAGAAAACATGTCCTTTGATTCTCTTTTTATTTACTTTATCTCTATCCATTCATTTTTCACTTTCATTTTAAAATTCAAAAACCATAAACTCTCTTATCTCTTCAAACTACTCTTCAGTAGCATCCTCAAGCAATATTAAGGCAACTATGAGGCTATCTAAGAAAATAAAAGAATAACTTTTTAATGATCAAGAAGCCATGCAAGCCTATATTGAGTATATATCTTTTGCAAAAGTCTTTCCTGGAAGATTTGCTATTTTTAAAGATTTTCCTACTTATGATCTTTTTAATCTTTGTGTGCAAAATGGAATTTTTGGTTTATTCGATGCTTCTCAAAATAATTTCATTTAGTATCCAAAATTGGTGAAGATGTTTTATGCAAATTTAAAAGGAATGTTTTACGATGGAAGAGAAGGAGAAGTTTGGAGTAGTGTCAAGGGGACACAAATTGTTTAAATCGTGAAATTTTGGGTCACAATCTTGGATGCAAATCTAGTGGAATGGACCTTTCTAATTTTCAGATTGATTTTCAAAATCATGAAGTAATCCATGACATTTTCGAATGTGATTATGATTTTGAATTTAAAAACAAAAACTTATGTCTAAAAGCAAGAATTTTAAGCCTTCTTTTACAACAAAGTATCACCCTTAGAATGGGTAATTATAATAACCCGACACAAAAAGTTTTCAAAGCGCTTTTCGCCATTTATGGTCAATACGGCATAAATTGGTCTCAAGTCATTTTAGATGAACTTTTCCTAAAAATCTTTCTAAACATGAAAACGCACTATTTGATGGTGTGCATCTTACTCGTGTTTTCAACTATTTTGGTATTGACTTTAAAGGAGAGAAAACAATTCCTTGAAAAATATTTGACAAGGCCAAAATTTCACTTATGCATATTTCATCCCTTTTCGAGCCTTATGAAATGCTTGCAGAAAAGGAACAAAAGTTGGATTGGGAAGAGGAGCAAGAAATAAGAGAAGAGGAGGAAGATGAAGGAGAGGAAATGGAAGTCAAGGAGGAAGAACAAGAAGAGGAAGAGGATACTTCCTTAGAAAGTATCAATACGCCACCTGATCCATCCAACAAAGATCTTCTCAAAAATCAAGAGAAGATCATTCGCAGAAAGATTAAGAAATCATTCTCAAAGAGATTTACCTCAATTTCCAACAAAATGGATAACTTCTTTGGGAAGATAATCCGCAAGCTTGGTGGTTCTTCTTCATTTTCATCCACATCTTTCTAGTTGTTTGTTTAAGCTATCTTTGTATTTGGAATTTTTGTTTTAAGCTTATGTTAGATCTCACGTATCTTTCTTTTTTTCCTTGTAATCATCCTTATTATCAATGAGCATTCTATTTCTTACTGTTATACATTATCAATTATCTCTGTAAAGCCATACAAATATAATAGTATAGGCCAAAACAATAGAATTGTAAAATAAAGTAGTTTAAAAAATATAGTGCATATGTCGACATATAATGGCCATTTTTCAAAAAAAATTAAAAAAAAAAAATAACTACCAAACACCAATTCATTTCAAACGACTTCTTACCTCTATATATATATACCTATTCACTCCAGGCAATCATTTTTTTAGTCTCTATCTTCACTCCTTTTCATTCCAAAACTCTAATAAAAATTAATGGATTCTCCTATCTAAAAACTAAACGAAAACCTCGAACAAACTCTTGAATCATTCAAGAACATTCTTTCTTTCATCCTAAGAAACCAGAGGCACTTAGAATTAAGTCAAATGCATATGATCAAATAGTAAGAAAGGCATTTCGACATGATTCAGTGGACGATTTCTGCCTTGAACAAAAATGAACCGACCACCAATCTAGAGTGTACCATCAGCAAAGATGATGAAGATTGGGATGCTATCAAAGCAGATCCAATCTTTGGTGCAGATGAATGGGTTGAAGTGTGCTAATTGATGGGTTGAAGTTCCTCGAAATGTCTAGTTTAAATATGTTTGATTGTATGTAAATAATAATACTTGATTTGGTTTGGATTTGATTAGTTTGATTTATGTGGATTTGTTTGACTAGTGTGCGACATTAAATCTGTTGGATTGGATGAATATTTGGATTGATTATGATTATTTTATGGTTACCTAATTTTACATCACTTATTGTTTTTATACAATCTTTCTCATCATGATTATATATAATTCTTATATATATATATATATCAATTAGTATTTAATTGGGAGGAGTTAGAGTAAGAATAAGAGTAAGAGTTAGTGTTAGAGTATAGTTTTAATTGGTTATTTTTGTTGATGACAAAGGGGAGAAATACATAAAATCTAGGTATAGATTAGAGGGGAGTTTTGTAACCCAAGGAGAGTTATATTATATATTATACATAGTTGTCATCATCAAAAAAGGGGAGATTGTTAGTACCTTAGGTATTGGTTTTGATGATAACAACTATAGGACATTATATAAAATACAGCACTAATATTTTATCAGGATATATATAGTATATAGTGCAGGATATTAGACAGGTGTTGATTAAGAAGACTGTACAACAACAAGATGCTGATATAGAGTTTCAAGAGTTGGAATGAAGATTCATGAGTATTGAAAAGTTCAAGATTTTATGATATTCCAAATAAGTTATAAAGTCATAATTCTTAAAACCCTGATAGCACTTTCTTGATCTCTCTCTGTTTCCAATAAGTTTTAAATATTTTTTCAAATATCATGTTTTTCAAAATAATCTTTTCAAACATCTATTCAAAATATTTCTCAAAATAATTTCTTAACCATTTATCTACAAAGATATTATATTAAGTTTTTAAGTATTTTTTAATCTGTTATATTTTTTGGTGTTTTAGTTTATATCTTCCTTATGTTTATTTTCGATATTTATATTTTAATTTTAGATATTTACTTATAATTTATAATTATATTGATTTTATATATATTATTTACATTATATTGAATACTCTTATAAAATCTTTCAAAATTATTTTATAAAGTTATATTTCGATTAAAATGCGTATACACTATATTTGAATGATTATACAAAGTATCAAATTATTTTACAAAACAACAGATTTTCAAAATAACATTTTGAAAGTGTTTTCAATTTTGTGAAGAGTATGTCGACATACTCTATCTATGTATGTCGACATAGTATGTCGACATAGTGGCCGTAATTTTCAAAATTTAAATTTGTATGGAAGTGTCTTTTCATCGTATCTCTTCGCGAATGGACATGACCGTTGTTTCCCTATATATACTAGACTTCCAAACGAATTTTTTACATCTACTTTTTTATTATTCTCTCCTCTTTCCACTCTCTCATTTTCTAAATCAAAATATACCCAAACTCTACCGAAATTCAACCAGAATCAAATTCAATCATCACTAGTTTGATTCTCCTTCATCCACTCTCTGATTTCTCTCATCTCTCTCACTCAAACCAAGATCAAAGTGGTATATAGGAGTTATAGGATCAACTGTAATCAAGATCTAAGATATGAGTCTATAAAAATCTATCAAATCATATTGTTATACTTGTGGGTGTGATTGTAGCCCGTAAAATCAGTTAGGTGTGCTCAGTTGCCCGTAAATCTAGTGGGTACGCTTATAGCCCGGAAATCAAGTGACTCTACCCAGAGGTCAAGATTCTGGAGGGTGTGTCTCGTAGCCTTAAAATTGAGATTATATTTGCATTTACTAGTTGAAAGAAATACATACAAGGAATTGTGTAGGACTGGATGCAAAGCAACTTCGAACTAGTATAAAATCCTAATGTATTCTTTCCTTTTTATTTTTATTGCATTTACTTTTATTTGCACTTTGATTCTATGATTGTTAATTACATCATTCCAAGTAGAATCTTAAATAATTTGAAAAATATTCATATAATCAATTAAATACTATTCACCTCCCATCGAGTGTTAATTTAGCATTCAGATCCCTATTCTGCCGACTCACAATAATAAAGGGAATCTTGACACTGGGAGGAGAATTAATAGGAGGAAAATTTCGATAATCTCATTCTTTAGTGGGATGGCTAATTTCACCACACAATAACTTTGCATAATTTGTTCAAACCTCATAAAGAAAGAAGTTCTTTCGATCTCATAGGAAATAAAAATCCAAATTAGGAAATTGTGTATACATATGGTAAAGGTCATGAAGAATGCAACATTTGTCTAAGCGAGACTTTTCGATCAGGAAATAATTTTTTTTGAAATTTCTCTTTAACTCAACCAATTTAGTTAAAACATCTTTGGGAATAGAAGACAAAGTGCGAAAGGGTACATACCTACAAATTTAGATACCATGAGCATGTGAAAACTAAAAATAACACAAAAAAGCTTGCAAGTAGAAATCAACCCTATATTTGTTAATGCACAAGTTTTCATTTACAACAAAAATTATATAGTTTCATAAAGAATGGATTCCTTAAAGTATTTAAAAATAAATCTATATTTAACTTTATCTAAGGGCAGTGAGTTGTCAGTTAAAGGGGTAGTGTTAACTTTAGGTAAGTTCCAGTCTTCCCTAAGATGAGGGTCCGACCCATGTTCATCAAGGTACCTTAAGTCGCCTAATCAAGCCCCCACATTCATCGCCTAAGAAGGAAAAATCAGTCATCGGGAATCTGGTGTAAACTAAGAAGAGGCAATCCATTAGTTTATTTCTATCTTCAATAAGCATCCAAAAGAGGGTAGTAAGCTCTCTATATTCTTTATGGAAGTCCGATTGATGAAAGCCAGACTTTCGAAGGAGGTAATAAATTGTTTATTTTTAAAATCCTCTAAGCACTTAAGACGTTTCAAAAGTTTCATGTATTTTCTATTGGAGTCCTTTAGATCTTTGTAAAGTCTCTCCTCTTCCCTATTGAGTTTTAAGATTTCACTTCTAATCCTATCTAAAAAAATCTCAAAGTGTAATCTAGGAGCATGGATGAAGAAGTGCATTTGCTGATATTTACTTATGCTAAAGCCCATTTGTGTAAAGCCCATGTACAATATGGAGGCTGCATTTTACATTTTCTATTTTCCCGCTTGTTTGAAATCTAGATCTGATATATAACAAATATTGTATTTTGGGAGAAAATAAGAAATAATGAAATAAGAAATTAATGGCTTCCTATTCTATGCATTTTCATCTTAATTCTTTCATATATAAATAACATGGTATCAGAGCTCCTTTGATCTAGGGCTTCGAAAGTTTGAGATCCAATTTTACTTTCTTCTTCCTCTGTGTTGTTTCAGGCTTGTTCTTGAATCTGTGAATCATGACGGAAACTAAGGGAATCGATGTATTGTCAATGATGCCAAAGATTATAGATCGAAAGTTGAATAGTTCTAACTATCTTGATTGGAATAAGACAATCCGTCTTTATATTCGAAGTATGGATAAGAATGATCATTTGATTAAAGAACCATCTCAATCAGATTCAAAAGACAAAGATGATCAGAATTGGCTTCGTGATGTGCTCGCTTATTTCGGCAAATTCGAAATTCAGTAGAAAATGAAGTTATCGGATTGATTAATCATTGTGAAACGGTGAAAGAATTAATGGAATATTTAGAGTTTCTATATTCAGGCAAAGGGAATTCAACAAAAATGTATGATGTTTGTCACGCTTTTTATAGAGCTGAAAAGAAGGATATGAATTTGATGAATTACTTCATGACATTCAAATAAACTTACGAAGAGTTTAATCTCCTATTACCAATGAGTACTGATATTAAAGTTCAACAAAAACAAAGAGAACAAATGGCAATTATGAGTTTTTTGGCTGGACTTACACCTGAATTTGAAAGTGCTAAATCACAAATTCTTGCAAACACTGATATAACTTCATTACATGAAGTATATAGCCATATTCTTCGAACTGGAAATATATCCAATACTGGTAACACAGGTGCCAACACAAGTAACAGTGCATTTATTAGTAGCAGTGGAAATCTTGCTTCAAATGATCAATCTGATACTAGAAAATTCAATGCACCACAACATGCACAAACTTGGAGACCACAAAGACCACCTAATGCACAATCTTGGAGACCATCTACACAATCTTGGAGACCACCTAGACAACCTGGAAGATCTCAAAGATCATCATGGAGACCACCATTGAATCAAAATAAGATTTGCAACTATTGTAAGTGAATGGCCATGTGATATCTGAATGTAGAAGTCTTCAGTGGAATCAAAGAAATACAAACCCCTCTAATATCAAAACTGTGCTCATGACAGCAGAAGAATTTGACAAGTACTCTAAATTTCAAAACTCATTACATAGTAATTCATCTGAATCTGGAGCTACATCAGCAACAACTTTAGTTGCAAACACTGGTACTGGCACAGCTACATCAAAATGGATAATTGATTCAGGTGCTTCAGATCACATGACAGGTAATCAAAATCTGTAGAGAGAAGTACCAAAAACTTGGTACTTTTTACAAGTTTAAAAGCAAGTAGAATTCCTCATAAGGTTACATTAGCAGATGGATCACAATCTTCAGTTAAAGGAACGGGTGAAGTAATAACCAGCTCATCTATAACAATGACATTTGTGTTATATTTACCCTCTCCATCATTCAATTTACTCTTAGTGAGCCAAATTACACATAATCTTAATTGCAACATCACATTCTTTCCTAACCATTGTGTGTTTCAGGATCTTGTGACGAATCAGACTATTGGTAGAGGAAGTGAGTCAGGTGGCTTATATACTCTTGACACACTTTCAAAACCTACAGCTTGTTCGATCATGGATCCAACATTCAAAGTTCATTGCCAACTTGGTCATCCTTCTCTCACTTTATTCAAGCAGCTTTGCCCTTAGTATAACAACCTACCTACAATAAATTGTGAAGCATGTCAGTATGCAAAGCATCATAGAAGTAGTTCTTATCCTAGAGTTAATAAGCGTGCAAGTAGTCCATTCTCTTTAATTCATTCTGATATTTGGGGACCATCATCAATTGTATCTAAACCTGGTTATAGGTATTTTGTAACATTTGTTGATGATTACACTCGTATAACATGGCTATTTCTTATGAAGTCTCGAACTGAATTGTATTCTATCTTTTGTAAGTTCAATGCTGAGATTAAAACACAGTTCAATACCACTATACAAACACTTCGTAGTGATAATGCTAAAGAGTATATGTCTACTGAATTCGACAATTATCTAACTCAAAATGGTATTCTCCATGAAACTTCATGTGTTGATACTCCTTACCAAAACGGTGTAGCTGAGAGAAAGAATAGACATTTATTAGAAACTATTAGAGCACTATTGTTTCAAATGAATGTACCAAAAGTTTTCTGGGCTGATGCCGTGTCCACTGCATGCTTTCTTATTAACAGAACGCCCTCAACCGTTCTTAACAATGAGATTCCTTATCAAGTTCTCCAACCAGATAAAAGCATGTTTCCAGTTAAACCTAGGGTATTTGGGTGTACATGTTTTGTTAGAGATGTTTAGTCAGCAGCTGAGTAAACTTGATCACAAATCTTTAAAGTGCATCTTTGTTGGATATTCTAGACTTCAGAAAGGTTATAGATGTTTTTGTCCAAGTTTACAAAAATATATTGTATCAATTGACGTGACTTTTATAGAAGACACACCGTTTTACCAAACTAGTACACCTCATGTACAGGAAGACAATGAAGAGTTTTTGGTATATTCTACCATACCCAGTGGAGTGTCTCAAGTAAATAATACAAATAATACACATGCAGATGATCCACATACAGATGATACACCTCAACCTGAAGAAGATTCAAGTTTGAATTTACCTATTGCTCTCAGAAAAGGGAAGAGAAAATGTACCTACCCTATTTCTTCCTATGTGACATACAAGAAGCTACCACATTCATCACATGTTTTCATTTCATCATTGGACTTTATCACTATACCAAAGACTGTAGGAGAGGCTATAGCTTCATCAGAATGGTATGAAGCAATTATGGAAGAAATGAGCGCTTTAGAACAAAACAAAACTTGGGACTTAGTTCAGTTACCACCAAATAAAAAAACAATAGGATGTAAATGGATTTTCTCCATTAAGATGAATGCAGATGGAACTGTGGCAAAACTAAAGGCTCGACTAGTTGCCAAAGGTTATGCTCAGATATATGGAATTGATTACTCTGAAACTTTTTCACCCATGGCCAAAATGACATCTATTAGATTGTTCATCTCCATGGCAGCACGATATAAGTGGAGGCTTCATCAACTGGACATTAAAAATGCTTTCTTACATTGTGATCTTTCTGAAGAGGTGTATATAGAGCAACCGCCTGGCTTTGTTGCTCAAGGAGAGACAAGCTTGGTTTGTAGACTTAAAAAATCATTGTATGGACTTAAACAAAGTCCAAGAGCATCATTTGGCAAGTTTAGCTTAGCAATAGAAAATTTTGGAATCATGAGAAGTAAATCAGATCACTCCATTTTCTACAAAAATTCTGACAAAGGAATTATATTGTTAGTTGTCTATATAGATGATATAGTCATTACATGAAGTGATGAAGTTGGCATTCTTGCTCTCAAGCAATTCATTCAGACTCAATTTCACACTAAAGATTTAGGAGAGCTCAAGTATTTTCTAGGTGTTGAAATTACAAGAAGAGATGTGGGAATATTTACGTCACAAAGGAAATATACACTTGACTTACTAAAGGAGACTGGAAAACTAGCTGCTAAGCCATGCAGTACTCCTATGATGCCTAATCATAGTCTAAATAAAGAGGGTGAACTAGTTAATGATCCTGAACGGTACAGACGATTGGTAGGCAAACTTAACTATCTATGTGTTACCAGACCTGATATAGCATATTCGGTGAGTGTGGTAAGTCAATTCATGACAAAGGCCACTGTTCATCATTGGGTTGCTCTTGAGCAAATTTTATGTGATCGTAAAGGTACTGCAGGTCAGGGTCTTGTATACATGAATCATGGTCATATCAACATTGAAAGCTTTTGAGATGCTGATTGGGCAGGCTCGAAAACTGATAGAAGATCAACTTTTGGATTTTTTGTATTTGTTGGAGGCAATTTGATATCATGGAAAAGTAAGAAACAACCAGTGGTTTCACGTTCAAGCGCAGAATCAGAATATAGGGCAATGGCGAATGCGTTGTGTGAAATAATGTGGATAACTCATTTAATGAATGAGTTTGATTTGAAACTAAGATTACCTGCAAAGCTGTGGTGCGACAATCAAGCTGCAATTCATATTGCATCGAATCCAGTGTTTCACGAAAGAACAAAACACATTGAGGTAGATTGCCATTTTATTAGAGAAAAAATTCAGCAGGGAATAGTTGAAACTGGGTTCGTTCGAACAGGAGAGCAAATTGCGGATATTTTCACAAAAGCTTTGAATGGATCATGTGTAGAGTATCTATGCAGCAAGTTGGGAATGAAAAATATGTATTCTCCAACTTGAGGGGGAGTGTAATCTGGGAGCATGGATGAAGAAGTGCATTTGCTGATATTTACTTATGTTAAAGCCCATTTGTGTAAAGCCCATGTACAATATGGAGGCCGCATTTTACATTTTCTATTTTCCCGCTTGTTTGAAATCTAGATCTGATATATAACAAATATTGTATTTTGGGAGAAAATAAGAAATAATGAAATAAGAAATTAATGGCTTCCTATTCTATGCATTTTCATCTTAATTCTTTCATATATAAATAACACAAAGTAATGTCGTTTTTTCCGTCTGTTCTGGTAATAAAAATAAAATTTTGAGATCCTATAAAAGAATTCAAATAAAATAGAAATAACATGGACATCGGATTACCTTAGACAAAGTAGTTGGAAAATTTTGACTTTGGAGATAAAGCCTTTGTTGTTTGAGTGGATGATAGGTTAGAGCAACCTAAGTTAGATGAGTGAAGTATTAGATGGGCCTATAGGCAGTGGGGTATCATCAGACCTAGATTCAGTGTTAAAGAAGGAAGGCCGGTGTTTTGATCTGCCTCGTGACCATTTTCTTTCTTCCCCAAACCATTATTCACAAAGTCATCGTTTTTATTTTTTCTTGATGGATCGTCCCTGACATTATCATCCGCCCTGTTGTCTCCATTATCATTATCTTTGTCATCATCGTCATAAGTTTCTTCTCCATCTTTATCTTCTTCTCATCATTATCAGATGGAGGATCATTAAAAATTAAATATTCTTTAGGTTTAATTGGGTCTTCATCTCCAAATTCAGATAGATCTCCATATACCCAATCGATTATATCAAATTTCTTCTTATAATCCATCCATATAAAGTGGAGAGAAGGAAAATCCAATTCATGGCATTAATCTACATTATCCTTATATGCTGTGAATAGAGTTGCCTTTGTACTTTGATCTTACCATAAAGTAGGATTTTTTGCAAGAAAGAAGAGGTTTTAAACTTGGCATCTCATAAAGAAGCATTTGACCTCTTAAGTAGAGAATTTTTCCTAACTAATTTCTTCTTGAAAATGGTTTCCTTAGCTATGCTTCCCTCAAACTTGGTCATCTCAAGTTTAGTTTGTTTCATTTCTTCTCTAGATAGCGTATGTTCATTCTCAAGAGCTTTCAGTTTTTCTTCCAACTCATAATTTTTCATTTTTTCTAAGTCCAACGAGGACAAAATCTATGAATTCTCTATGACTAAGGATTTGTTGACAATATTAAAGTCGATGATCTCGACCTCCATAGTTTTTATCTTGTCAGACAAGGAAGAATTTAACTCTTGTAATGAAGATACATGTTGAAAAGAAGTCAAATTGGATTTCTAGAGTAGGAACATATCTTTTCCAAACTAAAATACAAAATATCACCATCAAATTATATGTTATCGCTATATGTATCTATATACATATATTAAGAGGAAAATGAGATTCCAAGATCTATTTGAGATGTGGGAATCTGTATGCGATTCCAAGGCCAATGTGGTGTGTGAATCCATATGGAATTCCGTAATCTATTTTTGGAGTAGTGCGTAAGCTGGAACACCGGACGTAGTCTCATCAGCGGAAATGACTAAAAGTAGAGATAGGAGGCATGGCCAGTAGGGTTGGCAAACCCATAGGGCGTAATCGGCTCCTTTTCTAGCAATATGGATACCTTCGGTTATTTTTGACATGCTGGAGTGATGCACTCAGTCTTAGCAAGACCAGTTATGTTTTTTCTATAATACCCCGGCTAGACGGGTATGATGCTTCGGATGGATAACTCTAATCCTTGTGCATGAGGACCGTTCTCGAAGTACTAAGGGCACCTCCATGGAAATTGTAACGACCTGCCTTTTTGGACGTTTAAGCAAACACACACGTCATACTCAAACCATTCAAAATGGCATATTGTTATAGGGTAAATAAGAAAAATCAGGGAAAGAAAGAAAACAAATACAGAATCTCGCAGCGGAATGACAAATATAATAATCAAATAAACAGATCATGAAGCTGTTTTACAAGTAACATTTGATTACCCTTTATAATACAGATCGGAGTTAAATAAAACAAGAATAAATAATGAATAAATGCAACGGAACAACATGATGCAGTGGAATAAAATAGTACATAATAATAGTACAAGATCTTCATCTTCGTCCTCTAGAAAGCAGTCTTCGATAAACTGAAACGCTCAAGCTGACCCGAGCGAATTGAAAAGACAAAACACTCGAGTCAGAACTAAATGATCTTATGTAAGTTAAATCAACAGTAAATAAAAATGAGTGTAACGGCGTCAAAGATGTTTACGGGTTTTGACATCTCCTATCCAGTGTCTAACGTGAGTGCAATAACTTAAGAGATGTTCGGGATTTCCATCTCTTAAGGATCCGTTAAACTATCTACATACATAGTACAATACGCTATTATAATAGTGTCTATAGTAAAGTGAAGTATTAAAATAGCATTAAGGTGTTACCCATATCCCCCTTAACACATTTTATATATTCCCATAGTCTATACAGTACCGTATGCTCCTCCATGAGGTTTACCCGGGGGCACTCCATAGGTATGGTACAAAACAAACTTGTAGAAGGCATGATAGGGCATGTGAACAGGACACTCGAGGCAATGCCAAGGTAGATATACCAATTGCGGATCCGGACTGGTGGTAATGCATAGCAGCTACTACCGTCCACCTCGGAACACACTCCCATAATCAAAATGAAGGGGTGGCCACCAAATCAATCACAAAGTAATAAATATGGTATCGAAGAAATGTGCCCGATAGGAGGAATGACCTCACTTGGCCCGACGTGGCTCCTGTTTTAGTCACATCTAAGCTGACTCACGGGAGTCAGGGTCACGTAAATACCTCATACAGAATTGTTCGCCAAATCATCCTACTTCATTTCTGGAACCTCCACCACGTACACAGTTGTTAAAGTGGTTTTCGGTATTGGCAGAGAGTATGACAATATCCGATCCCAGTCTCTTTAACAACCAAATGCTTATTTAACACCGGGTGGTTCTTTTACGTTTTAAAAGTCAATTCATAATTTATATCAAAATATCGTATTTGATTCAAACCATATCACTTAAGAAATCATATACACCAATAAGTTAAATTCTCATTTCAAAATCGTCGTATTTACTTGGATATACCTTTCACTAGAAAATATCATCTCAATTTCCAATGAAAGTTATAACAATTCATTTAACCATATTTGTTTTTAAATCAAGGCTTTAATTATGAACATTTCCACTTTACACCATTTGAAATTTTGAAAATAATTTAGATAGTTATAAATGGTTTAATTAGTTAACATAGTTTTAAATAGATATAAATTAGGTTAAATAGATTTTAAATAGATTACATAAATTTAAAATAGATTAAAATACTTTAAATGGATTTAAAATACTTTAAATGGTTTAAAATAGATTAAATAGGTTTATTATAGATTAATTAGATTTAAAATAGATTAAATGAATTTAAAATAGATTAAATAAAATTAAAATAGATTAAATAGTTTAAAATAAATTAAAATATTTTAAAATAAATTAAAATAGTTTAAAATAAATTAAAATAGATTAAGATAGATTGAATAGGTTAATTAGTTTAAAATATGTTAAATCGGATTAAAATAAAGTAAAAGTTAAATTGATTAAGTTGGTTTAAAATAGATTAACTTATTTTAATAGTTGAAAATCTTAAAATTAGGATTTAAATGACAATTACAGTTTATATTGAGCTAATAAATTTGAAATTAACATCAAATTTAACTATTTCTTCCATTTCAACAAATCTGGACCATATCCAGATTTCAAATCAAAACCCAATTTCAAATCTTGAAATATCAAATTTAACTATTCCAATTTTAATAGATTTTCAAAGTTACAGTTTCCAACATTTCAATAACTCAATTTCGATGAATCCTTTATACTTCAAATTCAACTTTAAAATTTCAATTTAAACCTTTAAATAATTACTTAAAACAATTCAATTTATATCAGTCAAATTCCATTTCAAATATCGTTTAAATGGGTTCAAAGTTTAAAGATTTAAAATCATTAAATTTAACCAATCCGGTGTTCGTATAAAATTTTCTACCCTATGGTCAAGTGATACGGATATTTATCATTTCAATCTGCAAATATTTAAATTTACGGGTATATATCATTTCAACCCGCAATCCCAAATTTATTTCAATGAAAATCGCTTGGGTTTATCATTTCAACCCATAACGATTTTCCCCTATTCTATATGATCGTTCGGGTATGTATCATTTCAACCCATAGGGAACTTGCAGTGTTATAACAATATAATATATAACATCCAATCATCCAATATCAACAATCAAACATCCATCACAATCATCATCCAAATCAACCAATAAACATCAATAGATAACTGATTATCATTAACAGGTATTACTGACAATTAAATTCAATATTAAATTAAATGATGATTAAATGCAATAAAAGTCAAATTTAACTAGAATGACAATATGAACATACCAAACATCAATCAATTAATTCCAAAACACATCATAAATTTAATTTAACCAACATAAGATAAACTAGAAGTTGTGAGTGGGTCAAAACACTCACTTTTGATTTCAAATCGATTTGAAATCTAAAATAAGACCAAAAATTAAACAGTCTCAGAATTCGTCCAAACAAGTTCCATAGTGTCTGGAATTTCGATACGATCGTAGTGGACCAAACCACGCGTAAATCCGACCTCGTACGTAAAAGTTATGCATATTAGAATGTTTGAAATAAATGAATATAATAATTTATAAAATAAAAAGGAAAAGGACACGTCACCCAAAGCTGCACAGTGCAAATCGCATACGCGATTATCCCAGCCGCCACCTTACTCATGTTCGTCCACGACAACCTCCAGCACTGACACACCGCGCCAACCCTCACCGAAGCGCCGCGACCCAAGGCCTCTCCCCTGCCTCCATGCTCGCCGCCCTACGCGACCCAATCGCTTCCGTCTCCGGTCAAAGACGCAGCCGCCACCATGATTTTGAAACCCTAATCCAATTATCAACGGCGATCCAGCCGTCAACTTCACCTATGAACCACACAGATGAACTACACGCGACAATCTCCACCCATCCATACCATACAATCGACGATCCGTGCAAGTTGATCAAGACGCAATGAACGACCGCAAATGATTTGACCAATACCAAACAAACTGGAATCCGATTGTAAAAATGAGCAGCAGATTTGAGTTGCGCTCGTCGAGAGCTTCGAATTGATATATAATATGATATTGTTTGTGGAGTTTAAATTTTCGATTTGATTTTGATTTGCAATTGAATTTGGGAATTTTGGGTTTCTTCCATTTGAAGAGAAGGAACAGACAAAGGTTGATGTACGCACAGAATAAGAAGATGACTGCTAGGGTTTGGGGAAACAAGACTATTTATATTAATAAAGCTCGATAAGAAATAAACACATATCGAATCTGGTTCGAATTGACAATAACGACCCGAAAATCCCGTTTCGCTTCCGAAACGAAAGTGGCTCATCCCATATATCAAAATAGATGTTTTCGATGTTTTTAAACTCAATGGAACAGGTTTTAAGTCCTAATTCCATTGTATATAGAAGTTAGCTTAAAATCAGCTTATTACAAATTGATTTCAATTGAATTTAATTAAATTGATTTCTATGCGTTTCGAGTCCGTATGATCAAACGGCAAGTCCGATCGCTACGAAACTTGAAACCCTGCAATAATTCGCCGCTACAGATCCGATGAAACTGGTTTCGTCGAAATCCGAGACAGTGGCCAAAATGGCTATTTTCACGTTAATTAAATAAATTAATTAAATCACTTTTTAATTCAATATTTAAAACTAACAAATTTCATCATTTTTGATTACTTAGACATTTACAATAATTTAAAACAAATTTACACATCAATTCAGGGTTAAATATTGCACTAATTACAGTGTTCAATTTCAACTATAATAAAAATCCAATTAAGTATATATTTAATTGCAATAAATTGATTTAATTCGATTTCAATCTTTTTATTCAATCAATTGTCATATTATGAATAAAATTAACATTGGGTTACATCTTATTACACTAATATTCCCAAATTTGATCTTTTACCATATTAGTTGCAATATTTCAATTACATTGAATTTTTGTTGATTTTCACATTAGTTATAGTTTAAATCCCAATATTTTAATTTATCTTGGTTTCACTCCTTTTTAGTAAATCAATTATTACCTTATGAATGTAACCAACATTTCTGTACATCTTGTAGCATTCACTTTTTCCAGTTATCGTCTTAACCCATTTTATGTAACATTTAATTTAATTTAATTATAATTGATTAAATAAATTGGTAACAAATAACAATTGTCACCATTTCTATATTTAATCACATTTGTATGTTTGTTATCTGCACACAAATGTTACAGTTATTTTCACGACACTAATATTATTTAATTACAATTTATTACTTACTATTTCATTAATTAATACAACATTTAAATTATCAATTACTCTTTTAATCCAATTATCAATTAATACACACATTATTACAATTAATTTACAATCTATTACCAATTATAACTCTTTAATCATTTTAATTAATTGAAATTACATTTAAAGCAGTTATCAATTACCTTAAATTAATACTATTACATTTTTTTCCAGTTATATTCTTATTATTAAATTATAAATTTTCATTTCTTCCAACATTAAATCACAAAACCTTATTAAATTAACTATTTTTAATTATCGAAAATTACGGGTCGTTACAGAAATCCTACACAATTAGCGAACGAGCCTTATTGAGTTTTGATTTTATATATATTGTTGCTGTGATGTACACAGCACGAGCATCACAGCTACTTGATTATTATTACTTTGACCCTTAGACATTATTATAATATCACTGGATTTTCTATAGAAATGGTTTGGTAATCATAAGGTAAAAGCCCCACCGTGTTTATGTGCGGCGTGGTCTAACGATATCTTTATTTTGAAAAGTTTTTATAACTTAACAAATCAAATTGAGTGTGTTTTTCTCACACTGGTTTACCAAACTGATCCGTGTGTTATTATTTTATCATAATGCTCGGGTCAGATCGAGCATGTTACAGATTTAGATTGGGTTACTTTGGAGCTCAAGAGACGAGCTGGAGAAATGAGACGTATTCTTGTACTTGTTTATTCTGCTACGGTGTTTGTTGAAATTATCAACAATTGTGAGGACAAGCTGTTATAACTGTCTAAGCTGGTAATTATTGATTTGTGTACTCTAATTTAAGATATGTATATTACAGTTTTGATTTGTGTAAAGAGCTATTGATACTATATATTATTCAGTCCACTATGAGATTCTGTATTTGTTTAGTTTCTTCTTTCTTCTACCTTCTTTCCCCTAACCATTTGTCTTTCCGACGCTCAATTGTTCGACATGCTATATAGTGAACGTATTGATGTCGATTTTTGAGGGTCGAAAAGTCGGGTCGTCACAATTCACAATTCAAATATTTAATTATTCCCTATATTTGAATTATAAGTTATTAAATTCCAAAATCCAATTATTTAAATATTTAAAATTAATTAAACTTTTAAAATCAAATGACCAAAATTTTGGGTTGTTACATTTTACCTCAACCAAGTAAGCTATAAATTTGGCTAAAATGTCACACCACCTGTTAAGTGACATTTGGACATTATTCTTCGAATAGTTCGATATTGATCTCTGACCAAATATACACCTAACAGGTCATACAATCGAAATAATGAAAACTCCTTTGACCAAACAATTTAATTAATTTATGATTATTATAAATTAATTAATATTTATTAAATATTCATTGTAAAATTTATTTTGATTTGATAAACAAATATTATTAAATATATTTGTAATAGTTATAAATACATTAATTGATATACGATATCAATACGCATTTAAATTGGATTTAAATACAAAATATTATGTTCAGGCATTAAAAAGGTTTGAAGCCCAATTATGAGGTTGATGTATTTAGCTATTTGATGGAAACTAGATGGGCTAGATTTGAATAGAAAATGAAAGAGAACCGGTAAAGATCTAGATCTTCACTTGTCTCTGTTCCTTCTCTATATATGCATCTCAATCCACACCTATTCAGAGACTTTTCTGAAGCCTCCATCCACTCTCCACTTTTGGCCAAATTCAAGTGCTCCCCTTCTCTCTTCCAAAGTCAAATCAAAGTAAAAACAATTCTATTTGATAGTTGGTGTTCATCGGTTCAGAGACTAGCACTCTATTGGATTGGAAATTAGTTTTAGGATTATATCTCATCGTTTCAAGGTGTACTTACATGCATCAAACATAAGGTAAGTTTCTAACCTATTTATAAATGTTAATGTATAAATATAATGACCATATAATATATTTTATATTATTAGTTAGGTGATGATTCCAATATATAAATATATTGTCACAATTAGATTGGTTGTACGTTTACACAGATTTTATGTTTTAAAAAAATTTAATCATATATATACACCTACAAATAGCACGACTCAAAATAAAAAAAACATTTTATTATTTTAAATAACTTAATATATAATATTTAAATATATATAGTTTATAATTTAAATATTACATCACACTTATACAAAATATGGTTATATAATTTTATATATAAAGTTTCATACGTATAATATTTTAGATGGAAATAAAAATAATGTTTTACATACATACATATATATAATTTGAATTTTATTTAAATTAATTAATTATATAAATCAAATATATAAATATACATATATATTATATAAATATACATATATATTATATAAATTGTATTTTATATTTTTTAAATTTAAATTATCACCTAACAAGCTCTCGACAAAAAATAAAAAACAATTTTTATAATTTAATAATATTTAATTATAAACAAAAATTTAAGAATATATTTAGAATTGATATTAGATTATAAAATTATATATTATGGATAACAAGTCAGTGTAAAGAGAGCCCAAAGAAACGCCTTACCATGGTTATAAATGGGCATAAGTACACGACTTAGATGTTAGTCAGAAATTACTGTGACCTGATGTTGTTCTTAACCCATGAATGGTATTTTCAACTTAATACATATTACATAAAAATGTGAACACATGAATCTATACACATAGAACAGAAATAATTCAACACATGATTAATTTAGCCTACCATTCAGGCTATAATTCACACAATATATTACAAAATTTAGAAACTTTCAAGAAAAGATATCAGAAGCAGTGTTCGGATATCAAGAGCACTAGTAGAAGTAGTAATCTTCTTCCTTATTTTACAATACAATATATTACACTTATTTATTTAATGGCAGAAGCTTTGAGATGGAGAAGAGAATGGATGGATTGAAGTCTGCCTTCTTCAAATGAAGAGCCCCTCTATTTATAGTTCATGATGGACTTGAGTCTGGAATTCAAAATTATTTTCTTCAGATTCCAAAGCCTTCAAATCCAAGAATTATTTGATAACTTTATTAAAGTAAAAGTAGGTTAGGCCACTTGTTAACCCTTATAAGAATCTTTTCTTCCTTGTTAAAGTAGTGCGTCCACTTTATTAAAGTAATGCATCTTCTTGTGATAGCTGGCAAGAATATTACCTGTTTAGTCTAGCACCATTTCCCTTTTATCTTGTCCTTATTGTGGGCCTCCCTTTCAATCTTATCAAATATTTCGGCAAAATCCTCATCATTGAGATTTGAATATTGATCATCTTCGGATATGTCCTTTGCTTTTGAAGATGCCATTGACGTGTCTGATTTTGCGTCGTCTTTTCCAGGATTCTTCATTAAATCTTTCTTCATTTCTTCAATGTAGGCATAATGAATATCTTCTTTGGTGACTACTCCTTTTTGCATCTTTAATTTTCCTGCAATATGCTGAAATGGGCTTGGAGCTTCTTTCTATTGTTTCAGATTCTTCTACTCCTGATAGACTTTGATTTTGTGCCTATTTCTATTACCATTTAATGGCAAATATTTGACATGTGCTGTTATCAATTCCGGTTAGTTTGTCCCAGAATTTAGTAAAGAAACATCTATATAAACAAGGAATTTCTTTTTCGATATTACCTAATTCTGGTTTCGATTTCCAAATCCAAGGAATGGAGAATTCAATGAAAAAATATATATCGGACCAGATCCTGATACCATTAGATATAGATCAAGATCATTTATTTTGGGTGTAATAATAACCCATTCAGAATATAATAATTTTAATTTTTCAGGCAGAATATCCATTGGTGGTCCATAATTCGTCCATCATTATATAAACTAATTTGGTATTGGGCGTTTATAAACTTCCCTGCAAACTTTAGTAAATAATGAATGTTTTCTTTATTGTTTCCATAAAGGAGCACTTTATTTAGTGCGTCAACATAATCCCAATAATTATACCTGATAGCACTCCTTTTGTCAGGCAAAAACATTTCTTTTTCTTTAAGGTGGATAACCCTATTCTTCTTGCAATATTAGCCATTTAATGATTATGTTTTTGAAGCTATAAACTTTTAGATCTCCTACATTTACACATTTCACATGTTTCAGAGGCTTTTATTACTGCCTCATAATATCCTCTTTGCTTATAAGCCATAACAGCAAATGACGTCGTATCGAAATACCTTTGCATTAAGTTCCAGGAATTATTTTCCCCTTTCAGATCATCAAATTCTAAAAGAAGTATAACTTCTTTATGAACCTTTGTGCATATGTTATTATATTTTCTTCATCTTCATTGCCAGTTATGCCAGCATATGAAGATGATGTTGTTTGGCTATTAGCTGTTTGGACATTAGCCCCTTGTCTTTTCCTGAATTCTAGAAATTCCTTATATAAAGGACCATCGGAACTATGAATTCCTGAACTGGTTAGATTTTCAATTATTAGCTTCTTGTTGCCATGTTGGGCCAGGATATTTCCTCTGCCCTTTCCTTTGTAGGGAAAATTATCCCTTCCTCTGAGGATCGTAGTCCTATAAAAAATCACTGTTAAAAAATCAGGAAGACTATTTTCTTTATCTTTTTTCATAAAGGATTTCAAAGTCAAAATGTGCTAAATGAGCTTGCCATCTTACCAACATTTGCTTGGACACATCACGTTTAAAATCTTTATTAAACATATATTTGACAGATTTGCAATCAGTTTTTATGATAAACTTTTGATTATATAAATCATCTTGAAATTTTAAAACACATTTAACTATAGCAAGAATATCCTTGGCTATGGTTGCATAATTCTTTTGACTATTAGTCCATTTACCTAAATGAAATATGACAAGACATTCTTGTTTTGGTTTTGGATAAATTTGCTTTAAAATTCCACCAAATCCTATATCTTAGGCATCTATTTCAATTATTTTTTCCCAATTTGGATTTGAAAGCATAACAAGACATATTTTTTACCTTTTCTTTTATTATTATAACTGTTGGAGTATGTTGTTCTATCTATGGACGTGGATTCTTTTTTAATCTATCGTATAAGATAGCAGCATCTATAGCTAGATTGACATAATAAGAAGATATATAATTTAAACTACCTAAAAATATTTGTAATTGTGTTTTATCAGTTATTATATCTGAAAATTTTGAAGCAAATTCTATACTCATGTTTATAGGAATTATTTTCCCTTTTTTAATATTATAACCTAAAAATCTTACACTTATCTAAAATAAAGACATCTTTGTTCTTGATATTACTAAACCATTTTGAATAATGATTTTTCTAAAAAAATCTAAGTGTTTAAAATTCATTTCAATATCTTTAGAAAATACCAGAATATTGTAGAGACCCACCGTTCCATACCCTTAGAGTTGATAATAATTCACTCTTGTTGTAACAACCCTGGTTTTGGAGATTACCTGTTAATATTAAATTATAACGGTAGTTATAATTTAATATTGTAAATTAAAATAAAATTGGGGATTTTATATTGTTTATTTGGAATAAACAATGAATTTTGGAATTAAAAAATGAGAAAATAAAGTTCCAAACTTTGTTTTATTTTGTTTGGATTGATAATAATAGAATATGATTTTATTTTAGAGGAAATGTAGTAATTATATTAATTATTGCCAAGTTACTTCTTTTAATAAATTTTTAAGAGAAGTATTAGATTTTTAAAGGTTATTTATTTAAATAAAAAGGTGGAAAATAGGTCTAAAAATATGTTTTGGCTATAAATTAAGTTTGGAAATGGTTTAAAATATTTTTCTAAGTGAGAAAAGTATTTTTGTGGAATTTTAGAAGTTAAAAAATATGGTTTTATTCTTTTATTTGAGTAAATAGTGAATTTTTGTTAAATAAAGGATTTTAATAATAGGAATTTTTTTAAAATATAAATTTATCTTTTTATATGGTGGAAATATTTTATTTATTGTATAGGTTAATTTACATATTTTATTTGTGTAGAAACTTGAAAGAAAATGTCATTGTTTTATAACATATGGTATAATAGTGTACATTTGATTTTAGTGGTGAATTAAATTAACCTAGGCTTAATTATTTTCTCTAACTTGGGTCCAAAGCCCATTAACTAGAAGGAACCAGAAGAAATGAGATGAGAAACATTACCTGTACGTTGTTTTTTTCTCATTCCTTCTTCTAAAAACTACTTACAGTAAAGCAAAAACTATGGCCACCTCTTGCAAAACCAAATCTTTCTCTAATTCTTGCTATAAATTCAAGTAAAAATCAACAAAATAAAGAAGAGAAAAGATAATCTACTCCAATTCTAGGAATTATTTCATCAAAATTTGTGTAAGATTGTATGTTAATTGTTTTCTTCTTCTTGCATGCACTGTTTTTGAGTTCTACAGGTTGTTGAAGGTCATTATCTCCTCAAAGCTTCAATCTTTTAGCATAAATTCAAGGTTTGATCATCTCTAACAGCAAGGTGAGTTAAATCTCACAATCTCTAGCTAATGCAATGCTCAAAGAGCAATATTCTGTGCAAATTCCTACTCTGTAATCGTTTACTGTTTTTATTTTTCATCTCTGTGAAAATATGTCTCTAGTTGCTAATTTGAACTGTTGTATCTCTCCACTTCGATAACGAAATGCTGCCGGATTTCTTCCAGATAGTAGTTTATATGTTGAACTTTGTCTCTGCAAAATTTGGTTGAAAAATATTATCATTTGAGTGTTTAAAACTTTGCTGCAAAATCAACAAAAACCCAGATTTTTGCGTGGGCATATTTTGTTTGAGTAGCTGCAAACATGGTCTGAGTCCATGTTTGAGATAGCATAACTCTTTCATTTCTTAATAGAATTCATCGATTCTTTTTTTGCATGAAATATAAAGTTTTCTACTATATTCATACCAATTTTCAGCTCAGTCTGAGGTCGTTTGATCCTCTGTTTCATGCCTGAAAGTTGAACCCGAGATGGTTTTCAAGCCTGTACATTTGTTTTTTTGAACTGTTGCAAACATGGCATCATGTTTGAGGCAGTGTAACTTTTTCATTTCCAATCAGAATTCATTGATTCTTTTTTTTGAAAGATGAAGTTTTTCTAGTATGTGCATGCCAATTTTCAGCTCAATATGAGGTCATTTGGTCCTCTATTTCAGGCCTGTAAGTTGAACCCAAGATGGTTTTTAGGCCTGTAAGTTGAACCCAAGATGGTTTTCAGGCCTAGGCACAATTTTTTTTTGAACTGTTGCAAAATTGCCTTAGTCCATGTTTGAGACATCGTAACTTTTTCATTTCCAGTCGGAATTCATCGATTCTTTTTTGGTCTGAAAACTGAAGTTTTCTACTATGTGCACACCAATTTTTAGTTCAATCAGAGATCGTTGGCCACCTGTTTCATGTCCGAAAGTTGAACCCAGAAAAGATTTCAGACCTGGGTATTATTTTGCCTATGCATTTTTATGTTCTTTTTCCGTCCGACTTTGGACTTTTACTTCATGTTTTTGTGATATTTCTAATTTGTTTTGAGGGCTATGATGCCTATTAATAGGCTAGCCCAGTTTTGATGAATTTGAAATTCAAATTTGAATTGAATTTAAATGACGGTTTTGAGTGATTTCTTTGATTTCGAGCACAGATTTTTCCATACGATTTTGAATTAGTTTTTAAATAAATTAGAATTTAAAATATTCATTATACATTTTAAATTATTTTAAGCTATAAAATCTATTTATTCTCTATAATAAGGGAATTTTCAAATATTGTTTTCAAAATTGATTTCTAAAAATGGTTTTAAAAGCTTGTTTTCTCAAGAAAATTATTTTATATATAAAATACACGTTTTTGCACTATTCGAGCGAATGAGAAGGATAATTAAACGGTTTGGTAAAACACATGGTATGGGTGCATTTATTTATCGGTTAATTCCTGACTTGTCCGTTTGATCGTTTTGACCTTTGGGTTGAGTTTGCCGATGAGATGAGGTAAACTTTTTACTGATTTGAGTGTGAAAGTTACTAGCGGTTAGTAAACCGTTTAGTGCAAACGTGTGGTATGGGACACATGTTAACACTGTTCGGTTCCTATCCGAAAGTTTGTGACACATTTGTCTAAGAGACATATTTGCCAGTACTGGACCTTCGGGTCATTTGTCCTTCGAGACCTTTGGCTAAGAGACGTATTTGTCCATTGAGATGTATTTGTCCTTTGGGATGTTTGTCTAAAAGACGTATTTATTTCTCCTTCGGGATGTTGTTCTTTGGGACGTTTGTCTAAGAGACGTGGCGCCTTATTTTAAGAGAACAGTACTTGGCGGGCTTCGGCCATAAGCACGTGCTATATCTTTGAGATGATTTCATTGGTTTCTTTGTGATTTTCCAAGTGTATCGCCTTTTTACATTATTGGCCATTTGAGCCGTTTGAGATATTATATACGGCGACTACATCTTTGGAAATTGAACTTCTTATCGAGTTCTATATTTGAGATTTGGGTTTGCCAACACTTGGCGTTTATTTAAGATTTATACTCTCCTATTTGGAGATATATGAGATTGCCATTTTGGTGTATTTTGTGTTTTGAGACTTCTCTATTTAGAGAATATTTTTATGATTGCCATTTATGGCGAGTTTTGGGTTTGAGATTTGGGATTCTCCTATTTTGGAGATATGGTTCATAGAAACCATTTTAGTGGCTTTTGGGATTTCACTGATGATATGAGGCGTTTATTATACTTAGTGTTATTTGGTGAGTTTACCTATTTCGAGGTCATACACTTAGTGTAATTACCTTATTTAAAGTAGTGGCATGCTCTTATTATTGTTTCTTCTCATTCGAGAGGATACCCTACCCTTGCCTTATGCTCATATTATCACTTATCCTTAAACTGATTTGTTTAGCTAGACTGACCCGTGTATTTTATACTCGGGTCAGACCGAGTTGTTTCAGTACCTGCTTTTGGACTTTACTTGATGCTTCCGCCTTGGATATCAGCTTATCTCTTTTTGTAGTTTTATAGTCGTTTTGTATGACTCTGATATGTATTTATTATTTTGACTCGTGTGTATATTGTGGTCGTCATACCACTTATGATGTATTATTTGTATTGTATTGGGATATATCAGTATATATGTATATATATCTGTTTGCTGTTCTGTGATGTGTTATGCATTTGAGTTGTATTTTGTTCTGATAGATCCTATAGCCACCTGTAGTTTTGTATTAAGCATTTATTGGATATGTTGATCCATGTGAGTTGGAAAAAAAATATAGAGCACTAATCGGCGTTTTCAATAGATATTTAAGACAAGACTATAGATGGTCGCTCCTAACCATCCCTATTCTCCGCATTAGCAGACAATATTACCCAGTAATACTCTTTGTCAATGTGGGTCTCGGGGTGGGGTGTCACACTTGTTCAACCCAAATTGTATGAAAGAGCGAATAACTAGGGTAAAGAAGAAGAAAGAGATAGAAGAGAATAGAAACAACAACACAGAATCTAACAATCGTAGCGGAACAAAATATAATATATAATAACAGATTTTTATACAAAAGAATCTGTAATTGTTTATTACTTATAATCATCAGAGTACAACAATCAGTACATCAATCTGGACAGTTATAATAACCTATCCTGATATACATAACTCACACAGCGGAAATACCCAAGTACGTGATGTACGTCTGAACTCCTTCAGCTCGTCTCCTGAGCTCCATAGCATTCTAGCCTGAATCTATAATACTCGGTCTGAACCGAGTATTATAATAAAAGAACACCCGAGTCAGTCTGGAAAACCAGCGTGAGAAAACACACTCAATTTGAATTATTAGAGTTATCAAAATCATTTGAAAAACAAAGGTATCTCGTAAGACCGCATCACACATAAACACGACGGGTTTTTCCCTTACGATAACCAAAACATTTTATAGAAAGTCCCCTGATATTATAATAGTGTCTAAGTACAAATACTTATCCAAACGGCCGAAATTGTTACATTAATTAAATTCCAGCATACTAGGCTCTACAAACAAAACCGTAAAGGCTCGTATTGGAGAATGAATTCCATACAATGACTGGGCTACTGGGTACCGCCCATCATAGTACACCTCTAGAAAAATGTACCGAGGACCTCGCCAGGATCCCCTGCTACACAAGACCGGCCTTGTGACGCCCCACTCTGAGACCCACATTAGCAAAGAGTATTACAAGGTAACACCGTCTGCTAATGCGGAGAATAGAGCTGGTTGGGAGAGACCATCTATAACCCTGTCTTAACTATCTATTGAACACGCCGATAATGACACTTCTTACTTAAATTGATCGACATCTCCAATAAATACTTAACACAAAGCCATAGGTGGCTGAGGATCTATCAGAATAAAATATAACAACTCAATGTAATTCACATCACAGAATAGCGGATCATCACATACACTTTCACATATACAGATACATTACAGAGTTTACAAATTTAGACATGTCGAGTGGTAAAGCAAACCACAATATACAAACGAGTCAATAGAATACATATCAGAGTTATAGACAAAAAGGACTACACAAAAAGCTATAACAAAATGGAGCTAGCGGAGTAGTCCATGCGGAAGCAAAATAGGCTAAGTCCAATGTACCTAACCTGAAACATCTCGGTCTGACCCGAGTAAAAAATACACGGGTCAGTCTAGCTAAACAAATCAGTTAGATAACTAAATGATAATGCCCATACAAAATCATAAAGTACCACAATAATCTCCAAAGGAGATATCCAAATCATCTAACATAAGATGAATCAAAACAAGCCTCATATCATAGGCAACTCAAATAAACAAAGGACATACATATCCCAAAACAAGGAATAATATTACTCCCACTTAGGAGATATTCCATGTAACGTCCCGGATTTTCGCGTTCGAAAATCGACATCCATACTTTACATCGTACTCGAATGTCATAGATTCGAGCGTTCAAATCCGAGTCGCCGGAGCTTATAACACAGTTAAGTAAATAACACAGCGGAATAATTGAATAATACATTGATATACAATATCTGATACAACAGAGTGATACAAAGAATATCAATATACATCAGAGATACGATACAACAAATAGCAGCGGAAAAGAAAACGATAGATAACATCAGCAGCGGATAATCTCCATCTTCAAAGCACCAATCCAGATATAGCTCGAACTCCCAATAATGATGCACAAAGATAAGCAAGTGCAGTCCGATCCAAAGACTGAACTAGCTCCAGATAATCTACTAAACCTGAATATCTGAAAACCCCAACTCTAGACTGCTCGTGTAGGAAATTATGAGCACCCAGAGTTTAGGAAAGGAACAATAAACTCCGGATCAGTCATGGGACTGGTGTGAGCAACAAAAACAGTTTATCTTTAAAACAAATAGCAGAGAATTTTAAATTCAATTCGCAATGCTTTTTGGAAAATGAGACTACCATAAGACCTCCCACCACACACACAATGCAAACGCAGAATTGGAGGAGATTTCTTCTTATGATAGTCAAAGATGCTTACTACGCAAAATCAAATCATTTGATATTATTACTAGTGCATAGTGTAGAAAACAATTTCGAAAGTAGAATATAAATCTTAGCCAGCATAGACATTTCGCACTTATGCCTACTATAGCTACCATGTTCAATAGCAGGTTACCACCACATTCCATGGCAGGTAATACAGCTAAAACCGTACAAAGTTCGTATTTGGAAGATGGATTTCCAACAAATGGTCAGGCTAAGGAACTTCCTATTCCACGAAAGAAACGCCTCTGGCGGGACGTTCTGAGAACCAACTGTTCTCTGCCAAACAAGGCCGGCAACCCCTTTTCCCAAGGGATAAAAGAAACCTCAGATATGCCACCCCCGGTCCTTTGGGACCTTTAACCGAGGCGCCTCGAATCCAACATCACACGTCATAAATAAAGTGTGTCCACATGAGTAAGTATCTGGGCTCCATACCATGATACCACCCTTTTCCAGAAGGAATGGGCATACCCTAGGGGAGCTACCCCTGAAAACCTTGCCGCACGATTCCTGTTTCGACCATTACCGGGTTGTGAGGCTCGACGAAGTCTCGTCCACAAAGCTATGCTTTTTCAAAAAGCCACGCTTTGGGTCAACAGATGATCAACCTATGATCACAAAGATAAATGATCAAACAAATGATCATATCACAAATGATCAAACACTGATCATCACACAGCAACACTCAGCATGCCACATTACCAAATTGGGATATATCGCTGATAAATTTCAACTACATAACCTCTGAGCTCGTACGTCTCAGAGAAGGGTGTTAAGCTAAGAGAATAAATTCTCCGCCACCAACAGAAATGTATTTGAAAGAAATCGGCTTTATATCTCAAAGTGTAATGTCAGACATGTAACCATATAAGTCTGTTCCGGGATCGAACAGAACCGAAGGCACTTCTCACGAAGCCCTTGCAAATCCGGATAATTTCCAATCACGTCCGGACTTCCCGTCACAAAAAGAGTGATATAAATCTCTATACCGGAGCAACTCAGTGCAGAGACATTCGACAGGTTGTCCTTTCATTTTCGAAAATATCCGGTCTTCATCACCAGTCTTCAAATGCCATCCATATACGACGTATCACTATTCGGAATGGGTTATACGACCCAAAGGTCCTTTCCCGGCTAACCCGAATAATGAGCGCAATATTTAAAACATATGGATATTGGGATTTCAATTAAGTCACAACTTATTACCCAAAAATCTTTCTTCAAATGGTTTAAACAAGTTACCATTTTAATCTTTTTAAACAAAAAGATTAAATTCACAAAGTTCACTTAATTTCACAAAGATTCATTCATAGATTTTCCAAATCAATTTCCATTTCAGTTTAACTCGTTAAATCTTTGAATCAAAGATTTAACTGATAGCTTTCAAAACAATTCCATTTCAAATGGTTTAAACAAACATCATTTTAAATCTGTTAAGATAACAGATTTAATTCATAGCTTTTTAAAACAGTTCATTCATAACTTGGAAAAATAATTCCAATTCAATCTTGAAATTCCTTTAATTAAACTGGAATTTCATTTCTTATCTGAAAGCTTTTATTCCTTTGAAAACAAACAGTTTCATTTTGGAAATCTGATTCATTTATACGAGCTAAGGTTCTTTGGTCAAATCTTAATTCTCAAAATTTTACTTTTAAAATGGTTCAACTTCATACAAACACATTTATATCATCTTTAATTCCTAGTTTCGAATCATAGAATTCAATTTCACACTTGAATTCAAATCAAATTATTTAAATTTCAAAACTCGATTAAGTTATTCAAAATAACTTTTATATTTGAAATTTTATTTTCAAAAGCTTTTCACTTTAAACCCCAAATTTCCAATTTCAAAATCAATTGAAATTAAAATTTCAATTTCAAAAACATCAAATTTAAATTATCTATGACTTAACCGATTTCCACGTGAAATCCATATTTGTGTGTGTATAAGTGTGGTCCAGGGGTTTTACACACAATAGTGCAACATCAGTCATCACAGATCAAAATACAGAAATATAGTTGATAAGCGATATAAATTATAACGCTTATCGTTCATTCACAGATCACAGATATATATCACAGATAAGTAAACTATAGATCACAACATAAATCAGGGTGTATCACAAAGCATCATATATCAGGGATATCAAAAAATTTGACATTCAATAGAATTCAAACATTCATAAGTAAGGTCAAATTTATTATCTGATAAATTTAAATTAGATAATTTCTTATGAACAAATTACAAATCCTGGTTAACTAACTTCAATAATTTACAAATTATTTTGATTAATTATTCTTTAATCATTTATTAATTAATCATTTATAACTTTATTTTTTTATTGATTAACCTTTAATAATAGATTAGTTAGCCTCAATTAATAAATCAATTACTTACCATTTAATTAATTATTCTTAATTAAAAATCATCCCTTAATCACTTTCATTTATTAATTAACCTTTAAATTAATAAATTATTCTCAAATTAATTACCAAATCAATTTATCACATTATCCTTAAATTAATTACTGCTTGATCACTTGATAAATCAACTTAAATCATTGATTAATATCTTATTAAAAATCCTTAATTCACAAATTTATTATTATTCCTAAATAAATAAATCTTTAAACCTCAATTAATTAATTTAAACCTTTAATTACTTTCTAATTTTAAATGAATCTAAATCATTTATTCAAATATTTATTTTAATTCATATCAAAGCACTTGATTAAACTTGGCTTTGAAACTTTCATTTCAAACTTGAATTTGCATTCTTAAAATTCAACCCACTTACATATTTTAGGTTGTTAAACAAATTTTAAATTTAAAACTCGACTTGTATAAAACTTAAAACTGTTCATTTCTGAACTCAGGAAATCTCGAGTCAAACCCGAGCCAACGTTTGAAATACTCGAACATCACTTCGAGTTACCCCCTCTGCCTTATTACTTCGAGTCCACGCGACAATGTTCCCGAGACCAACCCGAGCTCTTCGCTTCTTCCCCAAACCTCCATTTCCCAGTGCACACGAACGTGCACGGTGCACCTGCCCCATCACCTCCGGCCAGCGACGGTCGCCACGACCATCCCCATCCATCACACGATCGCGTGTGAACCCAACTACAAACCCAGTTCCAACAACACTTAATCGAATAAAAATTTCGATCATCTGCTCGAATCACCTGCAGAACTCGAACCACCAAAAACCCCCATTGCTGACCATCTCGTCGCCGTTTAACTCCGCCAACCTCACCATCGATCACCATGCCCACAAGCTTCGTCTTCCCCTGAACGCGATTCCACTCGATGCCACGATGCTGGCGAATTCCAGCTCCAAACTTCGACGAGTCAAACCGGGTTTTAAACCCTAAATCTACATCGTCCCAGTGCCTCAATCATTTATAAATTCAGCTTATATTTTTCTGTCAATCCATGATGCTCGAACCAACTTCTGACCCAAGCACGACCAACTCCATCTCGTCGTTCGACGGTATTTGACAAAAATATGAATTTTATTCAACTCGAGATAACACAGTAATTCCAACCTTTAAAATCTTCAAATCACTATGAAAATTCATAGTTTCTTTACATGAATTCATTCATGGAATCCAAAGATAAAATTTTAATTATTGATTTTTTTGTTTGTTTTGACTCATACCAGCACATCTCTGTATTTTCTTAATCTTGGGTTCATTACTGAAATTAACATCCTTAAACTATCATTAGAATTGATATTATGTTATCATAACCATATTTCATTCATGGATCGAAGTCCAATTCTGATTGTATGAATTTTTCTTTTAGGTGATTCAAGCCTATGGAAGTAACAGGGACAGGTTGTATATATCATACAGATGTATACACAATTAAACAGAGCAATTCAAAGAATTTATTCAGATAAACCCAATTATGCAAACATCACATAATAGATTCAAGAACTACAGCATGTAGCAGATTCATCAAACAGTGGTTTAAACTTGTAAATTTTGTTACTTTAGGATATAGGATGTTTACAGAGGTTTAAAAACTGAGGTACCCTGATTTTGAACTGTTGTTTTTCAACATTTCCATAAAACTTACTTTAAATTTACTCAAATAAAATTTAAAACTTCAAAACAAAGCTAAACAAACAAAGTTTGTTCAGATCATAAAGTCAAATAAGGTTCCAATGAAGAGGAATTGGAACTTCAACAGGTTTTAAGCAACCTGGGACTGAACAGAGGTAGATATGCATGTAGATTGAACATGCACATCTCTCTCAACATATAGACATATACAGATTCCCAAAATTCGTAATCAATACTTCATAGAAAATTTTTCTCGCTGAAAATGTTTAAGAAGAATGTTACTCACAAACATCCAGAAACCAAAACAATTTTAGGCTTGTAAAAATAGGAGTTGCTCACCTGGGTATTCGCAACAGAGAAGAACAGAGAAGCTTGAACAAGCTTTTCATTTGAAAATTTGATCTCTGCTTTGAGTTTCACTGCCTTTTAATCTCTGGTTTGCATTGATTGTTTTGTTGAATTTAGTTGATTGCATTGCTTTTGATTTCCAGGCTTTAATGCTTGTTTGAGTTTACCTTTATACTGAGTTGAATCTTGTATATTGAGTTGAAGCTTTGCTTGAGTTTTAGTTTTTGTTTACTTCAGTTGTAAAAAAAAAATGATGGATGAAACTGAAAGGAAAGAGTCTGATGTATATATAAAAGAGTTTACATTTTGTACAGGGTATAATATTATTTTGGTTTGTACAAAATTCATTTTTTTTCTTCCTTGCTTTCGGCTGAGATGATATGTTATGGTGGCTGAAGTTGATCTTGCATTAAATGAAAGTATGTAGCATTTATTACCATGGTCTTTTATGTCTTCTTTGATATTTCCTTTTGTACTTTGTTTATGCTTGCCTCCCTTTTATCTCGGCTGATAACACTATATTATTATTTTTTTATGTGCTAGAGGTGATATATTTTGTTTTGTTTTTATTAATTTATATTGGTTTGTTGTCTTGTTTATCTTTATACTTACATATATCAATCCCTATTTCTAACTTAACATTTTATTGTTTGATATGTCTTTACTTTGCAATACACTTTGTTTTGTATTATTTTTATAGTATATTTACTATCTTGTATTTCTTATATTTTATTTTGTTTTGTTTCTATTCATACATTTATGTTATATTGCTTTATTTTGTTTATTTGTACAAAGACATTTTATTATTTTATAAACTCAATTATTTATTTTACTTTAATATCTATTATCTTATATTAAATTTGTAATCTCAAATTATTATTAACCATCAATTTTATATATGTATTATTATTATTAATCATTTATTTATAATTTAAACTCAAGTCAAATATATATCTATATATATTTATTATTTTCAAATTCACTTATATTTGAATCGGGGAAACTCGCTCCAATTTTCTAATTAAATTTACAAATTTTTATCCAAAAGTTTATTTAATTACTCAATTAAATTCAAAAATTCGTTTAATTATTAATTTAAATAAATTTAAATTTCAGGGTCGTTACATTCCAAAACCCACAATATCGGCAATTATAAGCATTAGTGGAAACATATCCAAAAATCAATGCAACATAGCAAAGAATAGTGCCCACATAGACAATATAAATTTCCACGGGGTGGTCGCACTCATATCGCGTGGTTCCATGTAACCATCGCCGAAAGGTGCTACTCAAGGGAAATATAATAATAAAACATCAGAAAGTCGCACGTGCTAAGACCAGAGTCCTTATGCCAAGTACTGTTGATTTAGTGGTATCATACGCCCATGGGTGATACACACGAAGGCTCTACTCCCACATAGGAGTAGTTGTCCACATAGACATAGCCAATATAATACTCCCACATAGGAGTAATTGTCCACATAGACAATCAATGACCCACATAGGTCCAGTACTGTCCGCCGAAGCTAATGTGTCATAAACTCCTGGAGAGGTACCCGAAAAATGTTAACGCGAGTCCCATACCCCACGTTCGCACTAAACGGTTTACTAACCGTTAGTCAATTTCACACTCAAAGCAGTACAAAGTTCACCTCATCTCATTGGTAAACCAGACCCAAAGGTCAAAACGGTCAAACGAATAGATTAGGAATTAACTGAAAAGATAAACGCACGTGTTCATTGCACGCGTTTTATTTAATCATTTAATTCTCCTCCCTCTTCGCTCGAAGTGCAAAGTTGTGTGTGTGTTTGAATAGAAATTATAAATTGGAGAAACGAGACAATTTGAAAAGATCATTTTATAAAAACCTGTGTACGAAGTCAAAAAGGAATCATCAAAGTCAAAATGCGATAACAACAGATTGGGATCGACATAAATCGATCAAAGTTGGAAAATCAAAGCAAATAACAAACTGGGTAGAGGCAAGCAGGTCGGTCGACTGGACCAGTGGGTCAATCGACTGACCCAGAGCCTGGAAACTTTCTGTTTCCAGGTCAATCGACTGACCCAGAGTGTCAGTCGACTGACACAGGGACAGGAATGCCTGTCCCCCCAAGTCGGTCGACTGAACCCAGAGGTCGGTCGACCGATACAGGGGCAGAACGTTTTCCGCCCCTTGGTTCAGTCGACTGACCTACTGGTTCAGTCGGCTGAACCTGCTTCCTGGGCAGAAACAGTCTAGCCCCAATTGGGGCAATTGCAAAAACATGTAACGGGAGCGACGAGTGAGCGACTATGGAAAAGGACTTACGTCAAGCGACAACCCAGCCTCGTGTAGCCCTCCGAAGCACACCGTTAACATGTTCAACATCAAAGATTGGATTTCCACAAAAATTGGATTCCAAAACCAAAAATTGGACAATTCACCAAATCGATCCAAGCCGAACACAAATGAACATGAATTGGTGTTAGGAATTCATATTCAACCACAAAGATAGATATAGACTTAGATGTGAGATAAAAAGCTCATCTTTAATCCCAAAAACACAAGAGAGAAGCTACAAGCAAAGCTAGAACAATCAATCTTTAACTTCAACCCAAGGAGCTTCAATCTAAAACTCAAAATGAAACATTTCCTAAGTTAGGGTTTTAGGAAATTTCAGAAATCAAAGAGGAGAAGAGATGGAGAGGATGAAGATGGAGCTTACCTAAGCTTTTCCAAGAGTTTGGAGCAAGAATTTGGAGTTTGCTATTCAATCTAGGGCTTGGAATTTCTAATTCCTCCTCTCTTCCACCATTTCAGTTTTGCTAGAGAAAAAGAAATGAAATGAGGATGAATGGATGAAGAGAGGGGCTGAGTTAGAGTATATGTTGAGTTGGGTCAAACCCAAACCCAAAAGCCCAACAGAAATAGCAAAATTCAACTTACTCCAAACATATCGAAGCTTATACTCAAAAAAGTCGCTAATGCCATTTTGGACTCAATGGAAGTGGTCCCGAGTCCTGATTTGACCGTTTGCAAAAAGTAGCTTTTCGAACTTTAATCCGACTAACGACGTTATATTTAAATAAAATATTTAAATATAAAATCGTAAATTATGCGGGTTGTTACAGGCCTACCCCTAACATGGATAGAACCGAATATGTTATCACCCCGGGTGTTCCCACCCTTAAAAAAAATCGAGCGCACTGTTTTTCATGCACAACCATATCCATAATTTATATATTTCCGAGGGTATCTAGAAAAGTGATAACATACCCTAATTGGGTGCGACCCACTTAGCCTTGCTGCGTCTCTCCTATTTTAGTCATTCCTGGTTGATGAGGCTTGAGGCTAACGATTACCTTTCAAGAACAATTCCACTTAGAATGCTCATCGTCCTCCAATGACGATGTTCTGATAGCTTTCGTCCATACAAGTTGTCCTGGGTCTGGACAAACCGAAATCACTATCTTCACCATCTTCACAATATCCATTCGTAACGTTCAAATCGGATTGAAGTGGTTTTCGGATAATTAAATCCGGTCCCGGTCTCTTCGAAACAATCAACGAAATTGGCCAATATTTGATAGTCTGTTATTTAACTATTAAATAACATCCGTAAGCAGTCACTAGGCCATTATTTATAATTCATAAACATTCATTTCAAAATATCTTTACAAAGATATATATTCAAATCTCTTTCAAATTTATCAATATTTGAAACATTTTTTGAATATTGCTTCCATAACAGGATATTTCCACCCGTACCTCATTTCAACACTTAGTGAATATTTCCAACTTTGATTTATAATCCATTACTTAGAAAATATCTCTATATAAATCCTTCGTCTCCAGGTATTTCAAAAACCTTCAATTTTCTCACTTAGGGAAATATTATAATCCATTTTTCCGAAATCATTTCTAATATCAACACTTAGGAGTTTTTCTTATCCTATCTCCTACATTTTTGAAATTTATATTGATTCCTTTTACATTTTCCAAAGTCGATTATACTCACTTATAATCTCATCTATCCATTTACAACTTCTAAAATTCATATCCGTTTCCACATCTCGAGAGAGTTTATAAATAATTTAAAATCATTTCCAAAACACTATATATGTATAATAAGTATTTTTAAAGAATGATAATTTATTTTTAAAACATGTTTAAGTAATTATTTACAATTTTAAAATACTTTAATAAACATCGATAATATATTCCCTATTTCATTTTCAAATAACAAATTGATTTATGAAGCTTATAAATATGTGAATTCATTTCTATAAATAGTAAATATTTGAATAATCTACTTTCCGAAATATTTCACTACTAACAGCTTAAATATTCATAATTGGATAAATAAACTTTCCCTTTAAAAAACAACAACTTAACTTCTTAAATTTAAATACACACACACACACACACACACACATATATATTTTTATATCTCAATAACCAATTAAATTTATAAATTTCTCTCGATTCCCTACACATCGCTTTTATTTCGATCTCCTTAACCATTTCCACTTTTCAAAAATCGTATCCACTATTTTTCCTTAACCCTATTTCCATATCCTAATATAAATTCACTCTATGAATTTTATATTCCCAAATTATCATCTGATATCGATTTCCTTTATTTATAACATCGATTATAAATTTATAACTCCTTTGAGCTTCACTCTTTATAAACTAATCTCATTCATAAAATCTCATTTTATAAATCCATTTCTTAATAAATCCCATTGATTTTTCAAATCTATTTTTAATATCAATTTAAAAATCCTTATCCATATTTTAAAAAAATATCCCCTTTAAATCCATAGTTAAAAATTCCTTATATAAATTATTTTAAAAGCTCTATTAATTTTTTTTCCAAATAGTTAAGTACAAACCCAAAAATCAAATTATTATTTTATCCAACTCGATTTCCTTTAAAATAATCCAAATTCCAATATAAATATTTCATATCTAAAATCCCTTTTAATTCCTTCAAATTCAAAAAAAAATTATGGTTTTTTTTAAAATACCAAAATTCAGGCCAGTGCTACTATAACATCCAATTATTCAAATCACAACCATAATCTATAACAGATTATTCTAACACATCATATAACATTATATATGAAATTAAAATCAACATTTTTGAGGAATCCAGTTGCATCCCTCCAACCTGTTTCCCTGCATCCATAGATGTTAATACAATATAAAAATACCAATCCTACTTTAGGGGGATATTGCGGTATATAGGGTCATCTGCTATTATGCAGGGCGCATAGGGTCTCATCTGCTAAAATGTGCGGGAACTACAATCCAACTACTAATATATAATACTATATATATATAATATAATATAATTCAACAGATAATAATTAGTAAATTTAACCAAGCAACCAATGATTAATTTTAACTATTTGAAATTAAATTTGGTAATTCCAAATGAGTGAGAATTTCTCACCTTTGATTTTAAATTTGCTGAACATCCAGGTTTCAATTTTTAAATTCCCAGCTGACTCCGAAAAATCGAAAACCAATTTCTATGCATAGATTTCACAGCTACGAACCAACTCAACTGATTTCGTGATTTTTGAACCTCGCATGAATAATTTACGACTTATATAAGTTAACAAATATGTGTATATATATATGTGTGTGTGTGTGTATTTATACATATTCTCACTAAATTTTTACTTTTATTAAAAGAAATAAAAATTAATTTCTTTACCCATTTCCCCAATCGCGTATGCTCTGCTTGGACCACCCCTGGCCGAACTTCCTCCACCCCATCATCAGCCAAGCGTCTCCGACTATGCAACTGCCGATAATTTTCTCCACCCAAAATCCTAAGCTCGATATCCTCTGCCTCTTTCCACTGCACGCAACAACAACGCCGCATCCCCAAAACCATCACTGCCTCCGTCACCATCGGCCGCGCTAGCCCTTACCATCACCCCTGCGTTGACCGAATGTCTTCCCAGGCTTGCCAAACCTTTGACTTGCTCGTTTCCGCCGCCTGCCTTCATCGCGACCACCTGCATCTGGAACGAATGCCACACCGCTGCACCTTGCCTTCGTCTTTAATCGCGATGACTGAAGTCGCAACCCAGCTGCGTTCGATTGATCGCTGCCAAAATTGATCCAATCGAGTTCCAATCCAGTCCCCTTGCCCACGAACGCAAACGCTTCCCCCATCACCATCGCGTGAATCGCCCGACCATACGGCAACTCTCCCCCCTTTGACATTGAAGACTTCGGTCGAGGCACGCAACATTATTATTATTCTTTTTTCATCGTGCCCCCCTTTTCTTTTATCTTCGTTTTTTATTTCGTTCATTTGAACTGAGGAAGAGAATGAGGAAAAGAACTTCGCGATTTAAATTTGATGGGAGTGGTGACAACAAATAGTAAGGTGGCTCGATTTAGTTTTAGGGTGGCTGAGGTGAAATGTTAGGGTGGCTTTGAAATGAAATAAATTGACCTTGGTTTGAAATTTAGAATTTTATTTCCAAAATATCCCGCTTAGCCTATCTTGAAATCCCAAATTCCTATTGAGGTATGCCGCCCAGCGTTTATAATGTTAAACCGCTATTCCGAACCCAACGGAACAAGCCTCAAGCCCTAGTTCGATCGTATGTGGAAGGTAGCTTTTTGAATTGACTATTTAATTTAATTTCGATTAAATAATTTTCAGGCATTTCTATTCCGTACGACCAAACGATAACTCCAAACGCTACGAAATTTGAAATCCGATAATATTACACTATTACGGATCCATTGAAACTTGTTTCATCGAAATCCGAGACTGTGCCCCGGATCGCTATTTTTACGCGTCGATTTAATTAACGATTTTCAAAAATTTACGAAATCGCTTGAAATTTTCAGTTTTAAAATTTTACTAACTAAATTATAATTCCAAATCCAATATTAAAAACCATTTAAATATTCCAAATTAAACATCGAAAAATCCGGGTCGTTACAAATATCATCAATATAAACTATAATAAATTCACTATATGGAATAAAAATGTCATTAAATATTTTCTGAAATTCTAAAGGAGCATTTTTAAGCCAAAAGGCATTATTGTCTATTCATAATGTCCAATTGGAACATTAAAAGCAGTTTTATATTGGTCAGATTTTGAAATTTGGATTTGCCAGTAACTAGATTTTAAATCAAATTTAGAAAATATTATAGAATCATATAATCTATCAAGTTGGTTATTTTATTAGAAATTGGATGTCTAATCCATTTTAGAACTTTATTTAGGGGTTTGTAATTTATTACTAATCTAGGCACACCTCTTTCTTGTTCACTATGTTTATTTACATAGAATGTCGTGCATGACCAAGGTGATTGCGATGGTTTTATTAAACCTTTTTGTAATAATGTTTCAATTTCTTTTTTACATAATTCTAAATATTCAGAATTCATTTGACATGGTCCTACTTTAGAAGGAGTTTTCTTTTCATCAAAATCTTCTTCATATGAAAGACTAATAACGTGTTTCTTTCTATCCCAAAAAGCATTTAGATGGTCACTACAAATTTCCATAGAAATTTTTTTATAAATCATTTTAATTTTCTCTTGTATTTAGGATTTTGGAGTTTTTCCACTATGTTAAGAGAATTTATTTTTTGTTATAGGAAATTTAGAAGAAAAGTCTGTCGTATTTAAAGATCTATTATTTCATGTAAAACCTTTGCAAAAGGTTTAGTTATCAATTGAAAAGTAATAGGTTCATTTTCATAAATACCTGTAATTTTATTTTTATCAATATTAGTTACAGGATAAATTTTATCTATAAATGGTGTTCCAGGTATAACCTAGTTGGCGATATTTTTTACTAATAAAAAACTTGTAGGAATACAAGTTTTATTTTTACATATATAAGCATATGGCAATTTAAACTTAATATCTAGTTTTTCTCCACTAGCATGACTTAATGAATTAGTGATTTTATGGAAATATTTGGTTGGAATTTTTCCTTCCTGAATTACAATCATATTGCACCACTATCTACAAGTGTAGTTAATTTCTTTTTAAAATGATTATCAATTAAAAGGGTTATTTTGATAAACCATTTTGAGATACGAAAATATCTAATTTTGAAGAAAATCTTCTTGTTCTGGAAATTTTATTTAAGAACAATTTATTTGGTTATTTTCAATAGGGATAATTTGTTTTGGCTGTTCTAGAAAAGAAAGTCTATAATCAAGATTTCTATTTTCATTTTTATGGTTTAAATTTCCTTTTTAAGGTTTCGAGTTTCATTATTAAGATCTTGGATAGTAGTAGGATATTCAATTCTTTGCCTTTCTTTTAGAAGTTTATGAACTTCATTCATAGAATATGGATTTTGAGAACGACCAATATTTTGAAATGTTTCAGTAAATGCTTCATTATTTTTGCATGTTTCTCGAATGTTCTATCATTTTAGATCTTAGTTCTAGGTCTTTGACTAATTTTAAAAATTCTATAATATTATTATTGGTTAATACGTTAATGTTTAAATCTTGAAATTGTGAAAGTATTCTATAAAAATGATCCTTCTCATTTTCACCGCTTATTATTGGATTTAGACAAAGTTTTCCCTACTACAAGGTTCATAACATTCATTAGATTCTAATGATTCATCATCAAGAACTTTAAGTTTTTCAGAAGTGTTTGAATATTCTGAATTAATTTCATATTCCATTTCTGAATTATTTTCAGAGCTGGAATTTAATAAAAGTTTTAATAATGTCTCTTTTAATTCATTATCTGTTTGTAAATTATTAACTTTCTTTTTTGATTTACATCTATTAGCATAATGACCAACTTTTCCACATTTATAACAGTGGATAGTTTTATTTTTCCTTTTACTTAATCTTTCCTCTCTTCTTTAAGCCTTTGCTCTCATTTTTTATGAGAATAAAAAAATTTCTTCTTATGAAAAGATACACTAAATTTATTTTCCTTTCTATGAGATTTTTTTAATGGCCGGTACATTTATTCCAAATTAGTTACAAAATTATCCTAATTGATTTCTTTCTATCAAATTTTGACGTTTAATTTGTTGATTTAATTTTATCTCATTGCATAATGATAAACCTTCTTGAATACATGTTCCAATAAGTTTACTGTAAGTATAACTTTCATAAAGGATATTAATTTTACCTTTTCTTAAATATTTTCTTACCCTTTATGCAAATAAAGAAGGGAGCCCATCAATAAATTTTGATTTCCAATGGGAGCTATTACTATTTGGTAATTCCATTACTCTATTTAAAAAGTATCTTTATACCATCTAAAATCTGTTAACCTTTTACATCTCAAATTCTATAATAATGTTCGAACATTTTCAATATAATTGGATACTCTACCGGTAAAATGTTCCAAGATGGTAACTATTAAAGTATACACAGCATTTTGGAACATTTGTCCATCCTCTTGTTTTACTATGTTATAAATTTCACTTTTATTTGCTGAAGAAAGATAATTATCCCACCAACCTTTAAGTTGGCCAGTAAAACTAGCAATTATCATTTTTGCAACAATAACCTCATTATTGCCATTATTTTTGCAGATAGTGCTATACATTAGCCCACGATGAGCTAAATTATAAATTAATGTCTTGGTAAATGCGTTAATATTCCATTCATAAATACTTTTCCCGTTATAACTATTATTACTAATAAATTCGGGTTCTTCAGGTAAAGTATCTATGGGAGAAGGTCTTCTGTAATAGAATAATTTCTAAGATGGCTTACATACGTATTTTCCAAGTTTATTAATTTCATCTTGAATTGTTTGGTTATTATCATTTTCTTGAGAAAATTCTTCTTCAAGGGTACCTAATCTTAAATTATCCATTCTTTCTTTTAAGAATTTTCCTAAAACGGATTCTATTTTTAATTTGAAAATCTTTTCAAATTTCGATTCTTTTTTTAACATAAATCCTATAATTATTGGAGGCAGTGGAAGATTTGAAGTTGCAATTACATCACTTATTTCTTTAGTTGTAATTGAAACAGTAGGTTTATATAATTAATAGCAGAAATATTTTTTCTATTTTGCTATGAAAAGAAGTAATTTGTTCACCAATATAGTTAAATTGAGATTTGTATAATTTTGTTATTCAAATATTTTATTTATCCGTCTTATAGTAATTTGTAATGTATCATTTTCTGAAATTTTATAAAAAGCAATAAAATTTAAACGTTTTTCATTCTTTTCTATTTGAAACGATGATTGAGGAGGGTATGTTGATTTTAAAATATTTCCAACATAGAACCGAACTCTAAAAAAATAACACTGAGGTCGAACCTATCGACCACTACCAACATAGAACCGGCCTACTCCTTAGTGGATAGTATCAAATATGATCACCCCTCCGTTAATTGGCCCCGAAGCATACAAATGAGAGATAGTACCAACTCTAGATAGGGATGATCATACCCTACTTAGGAGCGACCCATTTAGGCCTGCTGCATCTCCTATGTTTTAGTCATTCCTGGTGGATGAGGCTTGAGGCAACGTTTTACCTTTTATATAGCACTTTCCACTTTGAATGCTAACACTGCCCTCTAAATAATAATGTAATGCCAGCATTCATCCATACAAGTTCATTCTGGGACTGAATGAAACACTTGAGGGCTCCGTCTTCAATTCCATCATCTTCAAAATGTCTACTTCGAAACACTTGAGTTGGATCGAAGTGATTTTCAGATAACATATCAGATCCCGGACTCTTCAAAAACAACTTTTCGATAATTTTCGGTACACTCAAACCCGGTTATTTTGGAAATAAACAGTCAAAGATAAGAGCGGCAATCACCTCCTAACCGTCAGTGGATGGATTTTCTTATCATTATCCTAGGAGAACGAAACAAGATTTATACGCACATTACAACACCATCAGAGATGATTGTACTATATAACTCAGGTGTTTCTCCTAGATATTTCCAAAGTTACGTTTTGAGTTCAAAATCGATAGCCGGTTATTTAACTATCAAATAAACAAACATTCAAATCAGGGATTTATTTTCATAAGGAAAAATCAACATTGGTTAAACACATAAGTCACCACTAGCCCCTTACTTAATCTTTTTATTAATTAAGTTCACTTTGTAAATATTTTTATCAAAATCCTTTTAAAAAGATATATACCCACAAGTCCTTATATTTCAATACTTAGGAAAAATATCCATATACTTATCTTAACGCTATAAGTATATTCACAAAACTGATAAAGATTTCCTCTCTATACAATTCTAAAATCATTTATAAATTCCTTTATAATTTCTAAACCCATTTATTACTATTTTACAAATCTTTGTAAATCATTTATAATCTCTTTTATTAATTTGATAGCTTATAAATTCTTTTTTACATTTCTAAAATCATTTATAAATCATTTATAAATCCATAAAACCATTTCTTAATTTCATTCATAAATATCTAACCGTATAAAACTCTTTCACCTTGTAAATAATTTCCCATAAGTCTTTAAACCATTTTGTAGACTCCAGTTATCAAATCCAAGTCCGTTTATAAAACTCTATGTATGGGTCTCGGAAATATTTAAAATCATTTACTTCAAACGCTATTATATGATAATAATTATTAACAATAAACACTATAAATAAATAATTATTATTAACTTCAAAACACCTTAAAATAATATTTATTAATTTCAAAACATTATTAAATACACAATAATAATTAACCTTTACCATTATTATAAATAGTAATAATTAATTTCCAAAACACTAACAATAAATCATTATTATTAATTTCAAACCATATTAATAATATAAATAAATAACATTTCAAAATATTAAAATATTGATAAATAACCTTAGAGCAATATTAAATATAAATAAATAACTTTCAAAATGATATTAAATATAAATAAATAATCTTTAAAACAATGTTAAATATAAATAAAGATCTTTAAAAACATTATTAAACACAAATAAATAATCTTTAAAAACATTTCTAATGACTTAGAAAGGCAGATACATATATTATTGAAATTAAAATCAACAATGGCGAGGAATCTCATTGAATCCCACCAACCTATCCCCCTGCATCACAACTCATATATATAAGCACATACATATATAAATAAAATTTAACGGTGGTGAGGAATCCTGTTGGATCCCTCCAACATGTCCCTGCAATTGATTTCATATATTAATTTCTTTCTAAAGCGACAATTCATCAAAACCAAACAATCAACATATAAATATCGAAATATCCAATCAGTATTTTATCGACTTTATAATATTTCTAGTTAACCAAAAAGACGAGTTTAACTCACAAGTATTCCTGTAGTCACCGAGGCGTTCTGTTTTGGAACCAAAATCGAACGACGTCTGATTTTAGCGCAAATTTCAATAGTCTCCAAATTCGTCCAAACCAGTTCCATCGCGAAGCTTACATCATCATGAGTGCAATGCAAAAATCTGCGCCTCGATTGGACCATGTATGCAAAATTTATTGATTAGACAAGATTTCAATTAAAATAATATAATATTATTACTAATTACAAAATTTACTTTAATTACATTTTTAAACCCTTCTGCTTCTCAAATTCAACGGCCTAAAAAACAAGCCCTTCAACGTCAAACCCTCGTCACCATCGGCCTCCTACCACCATCGCTTGGCTATAGAAGGTAACCATGCTCGAGACGAGCCCACAGCCATGCAAGCCGCCCACCACGTCGCCTGAAGTACGCCGACGAATACAAAGAACGCAGCCACGTTTATCTCAAACTACCGCCTACACAGTCCACCATAGCTCACCAAAATTTGGTCGTGCCTCGCCCTTACCTCCCTCCACATTTCTCCTTCAAGTGCCAAAGCCCAACAACGACCCAAATCACCGAAATTTAAGAATTTTTGTTTGCCATTCATCGATGAACTGCGGCCACTGCAATGATTTACGACGATCCAACCGTCCAATAAGTCGAGCTCGATGTTGGCAACATTTCTCTAGTTGGCGACTTTGCTTGAAAATCCTCGGATTGGTCCCAATGATCCTCGGCTATTGTATGAGAGGATTTATTTGAAAATTTCGAACTCGTTTCTTTGATATAACGCGGTTTTATATAAGGGGGATGTATGGGCTGAACGTTGATGAGTATGGGCATACATGCATGGGGGTATGGGTTGAATTGAAGGGTATGGCCTAATGTATTATATTTTTTTTTTAAATTTGAAAATGTCAAGCTTTTAAATGCTCGAAAATCCCGAACCTCTATCGAGACATGCCGCCTGGGATTCTATATGTAATTCCCCTATTTCAAACACAATGGAACTAGTCTCGAGGCCTAATTCGATCATATACAGAAGATAGCTTTTCAAATCCAATTATTATATAAATTTCTAAAATTAATTTCTACGCATTTTGATCTCGCATGACCAAACGATACATTCGATTTCCATGAAATTCATTAACATACAATAATTTTCTATTACAGATCCAATGACACTGGTTTCGTCGAAATTCGAGACAGTGCCCCGGAAGGCTACTTTCACGTGTTAATTAAAAACGAATTATTTTAAAAACCAACTTAATCACTTTTAAATCTAAATTAAAAGTTTATTATTACCATTCTTATTTAAATAGAATTTAAATCAACTTTTGAAATAATTTATATTCACATTAAATTAGGATTTAATTATTTAAACAATTTCAAATATTAAATTCAACAGTTTAATTATCAAATAAATTGCTATATTTGAGATTCGAGTTATTCAACTTATAAAATTTACTTTTAAATATTTAAAATCAATTAAATATTCCAAATTCAAATGATTAAAATTCTGGGTCGTTACATTTTCCCCCATTAAAAGATTTTCGTCCCCAAAATTGGCAAGTAAGAAAATGCCCCAAAACCTTTAATTATTCAAAACCAATTAGTTGAAATAAATTACCAAATTCTTTTAAGCCTTTAATTTTTCAAAATCAATTTGTTGAAACTTTTTTATCACCTTTTCTAAGTCTTTAAATTCATTCAAAGTTACTAACTATTACCATTCCAAGTTATAACATAAACATCAAATTTTGGTTATCAAAATTTTTCCAAAATTCTCAAAAAATTTCTAACTCTTAAATTTTTGAAAAATTTCACCAGCGTTTCCTTTGCGCATTTCGGTCGGAAATATATATATATATATATATATATATATATATAATATCACAAATATACATCTCATCTTCTAGGATGAGGCATCCCATAGGGAAAAATATAAAAATATGGTATGTAATCCGAGATTTGTTCCTTTTTATTAGCATTAGCAAGCATATACAACCAATATAATGTGAAAGCGAGCTCCAAATGTGAAGCACACGTCATCCGCACCTACTAATCACTCAAAAACCAATGAGAACAAGTATAGGAAAAGTAATATATATATATATATATATATATAACATAGACTATACAATAGCCATATGCAAATGTAACAAATGTAACCATAGAAACCATCAACAAATAATGTCCATCCAATTAACTCATAACCCTATCAATTTACATTTTCCAATGTCAATATTTGATTTATTAAAGCTCGTAGTGTCAAGGCCCGCAAATCCGTCCCTCTTGATTAACCACTAATCTCCATTGATTAACTCAAAATGAACGGGAATACGAACTATGATGGTTTAAGAAGAAGAAAAAGGCAGAAGAGAAGACAGAAGAAGAAGAAAATAGAGAAAGAGAGAAGAAGAAAGAAGAACAACAGAACAACATCAAACAGAAAACAATATCAGAATCTTACACATCGCAGCGGAACAATATATAATAGATAATCACTAGTCTTTTAAAACAAAGAACTATATCAGTTTATACATACATCAATCATCAGAGTCAATATACAACTCAGTACAACAATGGACAGTTATATAACTTGTCCTCATACAGAATACACAGCGGAATAAATACTATTAGATACAAATACTACGTCTCGTCATCCAGCTTATCTCCAAAGCTCCAGAATATCCAGAATATCCTGATAATATAACTCTAGGCTGCCCGTGTGGAAATTGGTGGGCACCCAGAGTTTAGAAGGGAACAATAAACTCCGAGTCAGTCATGGTGACTGGTGTGAGATCGTAAAGCGGTTATTTTTTAAAATAAACAACAGGATAATTTTAAAGTCAATTCGAAATGCTTTTGGAAAATGAAACTACCATAAGACCTCCCGCCACACACACAATGCAAACGCAGACTTGGAGGAGATTTCTTCTTATGATAGTCAAAGATGCTTACTACGCAAAAACAAATCATTTTTGATATTATTATTAGTGCATAGTGTAGAAAATATTTCGAAAGTATAATATTAATCTTAGCCAACATACGACCAGTATCGTATGCCTACTATAGCTACCATCTAAACATTGGTGACCACCGTACGTAAATGGCAGGTTCTACAACTAATACCGTACAAGTCACGTATTGGAGTTTGGATTTCCAACAAATGGTCAGGCTAAGGAACTTCCTTTTCCACGATGGGTACGTCCCTGGAATAGACGACCCGAGAAATAACCTAACATTACGGTTAGATCTCTGCCAACACAAGGCCGGGTTACCTCTGCAAAAGTAGGTAACTACTGACACGCGTATGCCATCCCCCGATCGTCACCGATCTTCCCGAGGATCCCCGATTTCCAACAAACCACAAAGTAATAATAACTGTGCAGCAACCACAGAGGTTAAGTATCTGGGCTCCATACCATGATACCACCTTTATCCAGAAGGAATGACATACACTAAGGGGCGCTACTCCCTAGAACCTTGCTGCATCCTTCCTGTTTCGACCATTTCCGGGGTGTGAGGCTCGACGAAGTCTCGTCCACAAAGCTACGCTTTCTACAAAAAGCCCTGCTTCGGGTCAAACAAAATGATCAACCTATGATCACAAAGATATAAGATCAAACAAATGATCATATCACAAATGACCAAACACTGATCATTTCACAGCAACACTCTGTATGCCACGTTACCAAATTGGGATATATCGCTGATAAATTTCAACTACATAACCTCTGAGCTCGTACGTCTCAGAGAAGGGTGTTAAGCTAAGAGAATAAATTCTCCGCCACCAACAGAAATGTATTTGAAAGAAATCAGCTTTATATCTCAAATTGTAACGTCAGACACACAATCCATACAAGTCTGTTCCGGGATCGAACAGAACCGAAGGCACTTCTCACGAAGCCCTTGCATTTCCGGATAAATTTCTAATCACGTCCGGACTTCCCGTCACTAAGGGTGATAAAACCTCTAAATCGGAGATCAGCCGATGTAGAGTAACTCGACGGTAATCCTTCCGTTTTCAAAAATATCCGGTCTTCAACACCGGTCTTCAAATGCAATTCATAACGACGTATCACATATTCGGAATGGGTTATACGACCCCATGGTCCTTTCCCGGCTAACCCGAATAGTAAGCGATTATTCAAAAATAAGTGTGGCATTCAATTTCATCCAATTCACAACAAATACCTATCTAAAGGTAATTATTGATAGTCGGTTATTTAACTATCAATAAAGATGCGCAACATCATCAGATTCCAAATAATTTTCCAAATTATTTCATCTTCAAAAATATCTTTACTAGATATAAAATTTCCACACTTCAAAAATAAATCAATATTTATTTTATTAAACAAATTCCCATTTCTTTTATAAATTCCATAGTGAATTTATATCTTTCAAAATATCTACTGATATACGATTTTCAAATCGATTTCACATATTCACTTTCGATTTATCTTTAAGAAGATAAATTCTCAAAAACATTTCATTTCATTTTGGAAATGCATTTCCCTACTTATTTAATAATAAGTATTTCACAATCATTTATTTTCAACACTTGGAAAATATTCGATTTACTTAAATCAAATTAAGTATATATTTCATTCTTTAAGGAAATCATAAATTTTAACATCTATTTGAGTCAAAACGAATGTTGCGTAAAACATCGTTACGACGACTCAAAATCACTAGTATAGGGATTCAGAATTAAGATAGATATATAAATCCCAATACTACATCAAAACATTTCCTTTCGGAAATCATTTACTATAACAACCGTGTTATAGTCCACCATTTCCTTATTTTCTCGAAACGTCTATTTCAACAATGAATGTTGAAATCTATGTTTTCGATACTTAACACGTTTTAAAACATCTTTTAAAACAACTTCATTTAACCATATCCCTTTTCCCAAAATATATTAATTTTATTCAATAATATATATTCACTATCCAAAATCGTGAATATAATCACTATCCCAATTTTACAATTTCTACACATTTTATTTCAATAACAATTCGCTATCCAAAATCGCGAATATACTTCCTTTAAAAATCTTCTATATTTAATTTATCAAATCTCATTGATTTCGAATTTATAAACTATGTCTATAAATTCTTTCCCTATTTATAAACTTCAATTTATAAAAATTCCCTGAATTAACATATTTAATTCATAACTCAAATCTTATACCAACAATCCATATTATAAGTCAAATACTTATAATTCCTTTATTTTACAAAATCATCTCCATTTATAAGTTCACAATTTATAAATTCCATTTATTTATAAATTCTTAAAAATTCATTTTAACGCTTATAAAAACTCGTTTTATAATACCAACATTTTAATTTATAAAGTGTCAACTTTATAAACCTTTTAAGTAAACCGTTTATAATATTTTAAAAATCTCAACTTAAACCATTTTATAAATCAATCAACTGTTTATTTCAAAAATCACTTTTCGGTTATATTTCACAAAGGTCTTAACTTTTATAACTTAAAAATTTTACGTTTATAATCGATTCAAAAATTCCATAAAACGTATATTTAAAAAAAATCACTTTAAAAAACCTTTTTAAAGTAAAAGTCGTTATTTTTACATTTCAAAACTGAATCCGATGATGCAACAACATCAATCAGTCCATCACAACAGTCAATATCATATATCAATATGATAACAGAATATATCAAAATATCTGTAAATAATCAATACGGTGAGGAATCCAGTTGGATCCCTCCAACCTGTTTCCCTGCATCCACAGATGTTAGCACAATACCAATTCCGCTCCAGTACGGAATTATCGCGGTATATGGGTTTTATAAAAATCCGCTTACTAACGGCGCAATAGGGTCTCATCCGCTATACGAGGCGGGAAATCATCAATCCAATATATACATATGCCAATATGTATATACTGCTATATATATAGATATATCCTATCATATCTAATACCACATCCAATAGCAATCAAATCATCAATAACTGTAAAATTAAATTTTTTCCTTCGAGTGAGAAAATCTCACCTTAGCTTTTTATTGGCAATCCATTTATATCCCAGACTTGTTTTCCCGATTTATTGACCTTGCATAAATATTATACAAATAAATTAACACTCGAACCAATTAAATAAATCGATTTCCGTTTTGATAGTTTTAATTAACCAATTTCTCCTTTAATAATTTATTTAACGAAACATTAAATTGAAAAACTACATTTCCTTTAATAAATTTAATTTTCTAACCCTTTGATAAAAATAATTAAATAGGTTTTATTAAACAAAACTACCTTTATCATATATCTATTATCTATTTTATTTTCACAATAAAAATATACATATGTATATCCACTGTTTTAGTAAAAATAAAAACTGGATTTAAATTCCTGTACATAAAATTCTACATATATATATCACTGTAACATATCTTCCTTTTATGATTTCATATATACATAAAAAAAAATCATCTGTTCAAACACATATATATCTGTAAACAGAAACTATTATATATGTATAAATTTATATAACTCTTTACTGTGATTATTATATATATATATATAATTCCAAATTTAAACTAAATATGTTTACCTTACTGAACAACCTCGAATCGAGATGCCTCAAACCCTTATCGCGACTTTATCATCTCGTCGCTGACTTTGAGAAATTGCCTGGAAACGTTCTCGAGTTCCAGAAATCAAACCCCTCGTCCATGCCGTGGCCTTCCCTACGTGAACTCGATCACCACGAATTCCATTACTGTCGCCAAATCACGATTGCCTAAACTGCTTCTCCTCCACGCGAGAGCTTGAATCGCGAGTCCCCTCATCACCATTTCTCGAAGCCCCAGGCTCGCGCGACCTATCTCGCCTGCCGCCATCTACCTATCACCCAGTCGCGACGAACTCGCGAACCCCCTCGCTACTCCCCAGCTTTGCGCGCCCAGTCGACAGCCACTGCCCACTCGCGAGTGCCTCCACCTCACGCGATGAATCGCGACGCGCCTCCTGCCCTGCTCGAGTTGAACTCGGCTTCGATATCGCGACTGAGTTGCGAGCAGTCTTTAGGTCGTGATTTGATTTTGTTTTGGGAGAAAGGAATGGGGTTTTATTTTCGTGAATGGATTTGAAAGAGAGGGGAACGAGCGAGATTTGTTGATTTAGTTGCTCGGCCATGACTTCGATTTCTTCTGTTTGCTGGGGAATTTGATTTTCGATTCTAACAAGGGATATTTTAAAATATGAAGGAGCCATACTTATCACGATTCATTCGCGTGATTTTAGGCTGAAACAAGGGGCGCGATTAAAGGAGCAAAACGTGTAGACGTTGACCAGTTTAAATTTAAATTTAAATTGAATTTAATAAAATTTTAATGTGTTTGCGTGTCGTATTCTCACATAACAACTCTGATTAATACGAAATTTGAAACCCGGTAATAATACAATATTACGGACCCAATGGAACTGGTTTCGTCTAATTCCGAGACTGTTTGAAAAATGACTATTTTTAAATATCGGTTCAAACAATTAAATTCAAAACTGAACGAAACACTTTGAAATACAATTCTGAAGTTTCTATTATCTTCAGTATTATCAATACGAATTTTAAAAGCTTTCGAAATATTTTTCTTCAACTTTAAATTGAAGATACAAATTTTTTATCCAACTTCCAATCGATTAAATTTTATAATTTAATCGCCAATTTCAAAGTTAAATTGGGGATTCAAATTAAATCGTCGTTCAAATATTTAAAATTAATTAAATATTTTCAATTTAATTTGGTCAAAATTCTGGGTCGTTACAGATTTCCCACCTTAAAAGAATTTCGTCCTCGAAATTACAAGTTAGGAAAAAAAGGTCCTTAACTCGTCTACTATTATCTTTCAGCATCTAATAGTTTTATCAAATTCTCAAACAAATCTTTCTACTAAAGATTCGTTATCAATTCAACTAACTTTTCCAACTCAAATTATAAGTTCCAGACAACATTGTTTACCTTAACAATTCAAATTCAAATTTAAACTAAAATTTTCTAACGCCCTAAATTTTCGAAAAATTTCGCCAGCGTCTCCTTTGCGCGGCTAATACGGTACGACTACAAAACGTCCCTACGGACTCTCAGATTTCAAAAAGAAAAAGAAAAAGCCAAGCGGCGGACAAGAAATCAGCAAAAACTCATATTGAAATTCAAATACGTACCTTTTGTCGAGCAATTCAAATTTATCTTTGAAATCAAAATCCCAATTCATTTACACCTGTATGTCCTACTAGCCATAATATCTAGTTACACATTCAAACCACTTTGCAAATTCTATTACAAAATTTTCAATATAAACTGCTTATACATTTTTACTTCACTGTTGAAGTTATACATATTCATTATCATTTAATTTTACATTTCACATTCATGTGAATTCAATTCACAATTTCAATCTAATTTGGATTCAGTTTACAATTTCAATTTTATCTTCATTCAATTAGCTTCACTTACTACTTTTAGTTTAATACTTCACAATCAAATTCAAATTCAGTCTTACTTTCTTACAAATTCAAAATGAATCTTAACATTTCAATTTCATTCTCTTGCACTTACAATTGCAATTTTTTTTATCTATTCATTCTGAAACTCATTCACTAATTCATTTACATTAGACTGATTCAACATTCAATTAGTTCAATAGCTTAATTCGTTTATCAATCCAATTCAGATTCTCAATTTTATAAGTTATATAACTTATATTCAAAAATTACTACTTGAATTTTTTATTGATTCACTTATACTTACTTTAATTTAACTCAAAATTCCTTAAGTTAAATTTATTCAATCTAAATTCACAACAAATTGTATAAGTTATCAACTCATTTATTATTCTCATAAATATTTTAAATAGGATCCCAGAGTCTTTTCAATCTTTTCAAAACCATTTTTGAAAACAATTCAAATTATCCTTTGAATTTCCAAAACAAAACCCAAATTTTCAAACAACTTCCATTTAAAACAAATTTTGCAGCAATTTCTCTTTTGGAAACCCGAAAATGAACACCGATGATGCCGCGGTCATCATCGAAGTTATTTTCCAGCGACCGAAAAGAGTTTAGAGCTTTTATCTTTCCAAAACATTTTTCAAACCCTTTGAAATTCATTTTCAAATCAACAGATTTAAACTTTTCAAATCTCCAAAATTCTCAAATTTTTTTCAAAACATTTCCAAAAACTTCTCTGGCATTTCGTTTTGAATTACAATTCACATTTATAATTTATATTCTTAAATTTCATTCGTATGTGAATTTATTTCTTAACTTTGGAGTTACAATTTCAATTACTTATTTGATTTCATATAATAATGATAACATTTCAATATCATCACTTTCTTAACATCCATGCAACCATATACTATAATAATTCATAGAAAATCATTCCTTTTATATACAAAAATAATTTTTGGGTAAAATTATTTCATTCACCCTATTTCAAAACAATACTGTGCCGAATTGTTCTATTCGAGTGTTTAGAAACCCCTTCGATACAGTTTTGCAAGACTGTGCCGAGGAAGGTTCATATGCCACTCAATAAACCAATCATCACAATACAAAGCCATTTTATATTCACTAACAAATACGCGCTCATATCTATTATTTCACTCAAACTCATTCTAGAGTACTACTGACTCTATCTCTAATGAGTAACACCCAACAGAGCAGGGTTGTCGCTTAACCTCGCTCTGATACCAAATGTCAAGGCCCGCAAATCCGTCCCTCTTGATTAATCACTAATCTCCATTGATTAACTCAAAATGAACGGGAATACGAACTATGATGGTTTAAGAAGAAGAAAAAGGCAGAAGAGAAGACAGAAGAAGAAGAAAATAGAGAAAGAGAGAAGAAGAAAGAAGAACAACAGAACAACATCAAACATAAAACAATATCAGAATCTTACACATCGCAGCGGAACAATATATAATAGATAATCACTAGTCTTTTAAAACAAAGAACTATATCAGTTTATACATACATCAATCATCAGAGTCAATATACAACTCAGTACAACAATGGACAGTTATATAACTTGTCCTCATACAGAATACACAGCGGAATAAATACTATTAGATACAAATACTACGTCTCGTCATCCAGCTTATCTCCAAAGCTCCAGAATATCCAGAATATCCTGATAATATAACTCTAGGCTGCCCGTGTGGAAATTGGTGGGCACCCAGAGTTTAGAAGGGAACAATAAACTCCGAGTTAGTCATGGTGACTGGTGTGAGATCGTAAAGCGGTTATTTTTTAAAATAAACAACAGGATAATTTTAAAGTCAATTCGAAATGCTTTTGGAAAATGAAACTACCATAAGACCTCCCGCCACACACACAATGCAAACGCAGACTTGGAGGAGATTTCTTCTTATGATAGTCAAAGATGCTTACTACGCAAAAACAAATCATTTTTGATATTATTATTAGTGCATAGTGTAGAAAACATTTCAAAAGTATAATATTAATCTTAGCCAACATACGACCAGTATCGTATGCCTACTATAGCTACCATCTAAACAGTGGTGACCACCGTACGTAAATGGCAGGTTCTACAACTAATACCGTACAAGTCACGTATTGGAGTTTGGATTTCCAACAAATGGTCAGGCTAAGGAACTTCCTTTTCCACGATGGGTACGTCCCTGGAATAGACGACCCGAGAAATAACCTAACATTACGGTTAGATCTCTGCCAACACAAGGCCGGGTTACCTCTGCAAAAGTAGGTAACTACTGACACGCGTATGCCATCCCTCGATCATCACCGATCTTCCCGAGGATCCCCGATTTCCAACAAACCACAAAGTAATAATAACTGTGCAGCAACCACAGAGGTTAAGTATCTGGGCTCCATACCATGATACCACCTTTATCCAGAAGGAATGACATACACTAAGGGGCGCTACTCCCTAGAACCTTGCTGCATCCTTCCTGTTTCGACCATTTCCGGGGTGTGAGGCTCGACGAAGTCTCGTCCACAAAGCTACGCTTTCTACAAAAAGCCCTGCTTCGGGTCAAACAAAATGATCAACCTATGATCACAAAGATATATGATCAAACAAATGATCATATCACAAATGACCAAACACTGATCATTTCACAGCAACACTCTGTATGCCACGTTACCAAATTGGGATATATCGCTGATAAATTTCAACTACATAACCTCTGAGCTCGTACGTCTCAGAGAAGGGTGTTAAGCTAAGAGAATAAATTCTCCGCCACCAACAGAAATGTATTTGAAAGAAATCAGCTTTATATCTCAAATTGTAACGTCAGACACACAATCCATACAAGTCTGTTCCGGGATCGAACAGAACCGAAGGCACTTCTCACGAAGCCCTTGCATTTCCGGATAAATTTCTAATCACGTCCGGACTTCCCGTCACTAAGGGTGATAAAACCTCTAAATCGGAGATCAGCCGATGTAGAGTAACTCGACGGTAATCCTTCCGTTTTCAAAAATATCCGGTCTTCAACACCGGTCTTCAAATGCAATTCATAACGACGTATCACATATTCGGAATGGGTTATACGACCCCATGGTCCTTTCCCGGCTAACCCGAATAGTAAGCGATTATTCAAAAATAAGTGTGGCATTCAATTTCATCCAATTCACAACAAATACCTATCTAAAGGTAATTATTGATAGTCGGTTATTTAACTATCAATAAAGATGCGCAACATCATCAGATTCCAAATAATTTTCCAAATTATTTCATCTTCAAAAATATCTTTACTAGATATAAAATTTCCACACTTCAAAAATAAATCAATATTTATTTTATTAAACAAATTCCCATTTCTTTTATAAATTCCATAGTGAATTTATATCTTTCAAAATATCTACTGATATACGATTTTCAAATCGATTTCACATATTCACTTTCGATTTATCTTTAAGAAGATAAATTCTCAAAAACATTTCATTTCATTTTGGAAATGCATTTCCCTACTTATTTAATAATAAGTATTTCACAATCATTTATTTTCAACACTTGGAAAATATTCGATTTACTTAAATCAAATTAAGTATATATTTCATTCTTTAAGGAAATCATAAATTTTAACATCTATTTGAGTCAAAACGAATGTTGCGTAAAACATCGTTACGACGACTCAAAATCACTAGTATAGGGATTCGGAATTAAGATAGATATATAAATCCCAATACTACATCAAAACATTTCCTTTCGGAAATCATTTACTATAACAACCGTGTTATAGTCCACCATTTCCTTATTTTCTCGAAACGTCTATTTCAACAATGAATGTTGAAATCTATGTTTTCGATACTTAACACGTTTTAAAACATCTTTTAAAACAACTTCATTTAACCATATCCCTTTTCCCAAAATATATTAATTTTATTCAATAGTATATATTCACTATCCAAAATCGTGAATATAATCACTATCCCAATTTTACAATTTCTACACATTTTATTTCAATAACAATTCGCTATCCAAAATCGCGAATATACTTCCTTTAAAAATCTTCTATATTTAATTTATCAAATCTCATTGATTTCGAATTTATAAACTATGTCTATAAATTCTTTCCCTATTTATAAACTTCGATTTATAAAAATTCCCTGAATTAACATATTTAATTCATAACTCAAATCTTATACCAACAATCCATATTATAAGTCAAATACTTATAATTCCTTTATTTTACAAAATCATCTCCATTTATAAGTTCACAATTTATAAATTCCATTTATTTATAAATTCTTAAAAATTCATTTTAACGCTTATAAAAACTCGTTTTATAATACCAACATTTTAATTTATAAAGTGTCAACTTTATAAACCTTTTAAGTAAACCATTTATAATATTTTAAAAATCTCAACTTAAACCATTTTATAAATCAATCAACTGTTTATTTCAAAAATCACTTTTCGGTTATATTTCACAAAGGTCTTAACTTTTATAACTTAAAAATTTTACGTTTATAATCGATTCAAAAATTCCATAAAACGTATATTTAAAAAAAAATCACTTTAAAAAACCTTTTTAAAGTAAAAGTCGTTATTTTTACATTTCAAAACTGAATCCGATGATGCAACAGCATCAACCAGTCCATCACAACAGTCAATATCATATATCAATATGATAACAGAATATATCAAAATATCTGTAAATAATCAATACGGTGAGGAATCCAGTTGGATCCCTCCAACCTGTTTCCCTGCATCCACAGATGTTAGCACAATACCAATTCCGCTCCAGTACGGAATTATCGCGGTATATGGGTTTTATAAAAATCCGCTTACTAACGGCGCAATAGGGTCTCATCCGCTATACGAGGCGGGAAATCATCAATCCAATATATACATATGCCAATATGTATATACTGCTATATATATAGATATATCCTATCATATCTAATACCACATCCAATAGCAATCAAATCATCAATAACTGTAAAATTAAATTTTTTCCTTCGAGTGAGAAAATCTCACCTTAGCTTTTTATTGGCAATCCATTTATATCCCAGACTTGTTTTCCCGATTTATTGACCTTGCATAAATATTATACAAATAAATTAACACTCGAACCAATTAAATAAATCGATTTCCGTTTTGATAGTTTTAATTAACCAATTTCTCCTTTAATAATTTATTTAACGAAACATTAAATTGAAAAACTACATTTCCTTTAATAAATTTAATTTTCTAACCCTTTGATAAAAATAATTAAATAGGTTTTATTAAACAAAACTACCTTTATCATATATCTATTATCTATTTTATTTTCACAATAAAAATATACATATGTATATCCACTGTTTTAGTAAAAATAAAAACTGGATTTAAATTCCTGTACATAAAATTCTACATATATATATCACTGTAACATATCTTCCTTTTATGATTTCATATATACATAAAAAAAAATCATCTGTTCAAACACATATATATCTGTAAACAGAAACTATTATATATGTATAAATTTATATAACTCTTTACTGTGATTATTATATATATATATAAAATTCCAAATTTAAACTAAATATGTTTACCTTACTGAACAACCTCGAATCGAGATGCCTCAAACCCTTATCGCGACTTTATCATCTCGTCGCTGACTTTGAGAAATTGCCTGGAAACGTTCTCGAGTTCCAGAAATCAAACCCCTCGTCCATGCCGTGGCCTTCCCTACGTGAACTCGATCACCACGAATTCCATTACTGTCGCCAAATCACGATTGCCTAAACTGCTTCTCCTCCACGCGAGAGCTTGAATCGCGAGTCCCCTCATCACCATTTCTCGAAGCCCCAGGCTCGCGCGACCTATCTCGCCTGCCGCCATCTACCTATCACCCAGTCGCGACGAACTCGCGAACCCCCTCGCTACTCCCCAGCTTTGCGCGCCCAGTCGACAGCCACTGCCCACTCGCGAGTGCCTCCACCTCACGCGATGAATCGCGACGCGCCTCCTGCCCTGCTCGAGTTGAACTCGGCTTCGATATCGCGACTGAGTTGCGAGCAGTCTTTAGGTCGTGATTTGATTTTGTTTTGGGAGAAAGGAATGGGGTTTTATTTTCGTGAATGGATTTGAAAGAGAGGGGAACGAGCGAGATTTGTTGATTTAGTTGCTCGGCCATGACTTCGATTTCTTCTGTTTGCTGGGGAATTTGATTTTCGATTCTAATGAGGGATATTTTAAAATATGAAGGAGCCATACTTATCACGATTCATTCGCGTGATTTTAGGCTGAAACAAGGGGCGCGATTAAAGGAGCAAAACGTGTAGACGTTGACCAGTTTAAATTTAAATTTAAATTTAAATTGAATTTAATAAAATTTTAATGTGTTTGCGTGTCGTATTCTCACATAACAACTCTGATTAATACGAAATTTGAAACCCGGTAATAATACAATATTACGGACCCAATGGAACTGGTTTCGTCTAATTCCGAGACTGTTTGAAAAATGACTATTTTTAAATATCGGTTCAAACAATTAAATTCAAAACTGAACGAAACACTTTGAAATACAATTCTGAAGTTTCTATTATCTTCAGTATTATCAATACGAATTTTAAAAGCTTTCGAAATATTTTTCTTCAACTTTAAATTGAAGATACAAATTTTTTATCCAACTTCCAATCGATTAAATTTTATAATTTAATCGCCAATTTCAAAGTTAAATTGGGGATTCAAATTAAATCGTCGTTCAAATATTTAAAATTAATTAAATATTTTCAATTTAATTTGGTCAAAATTCTGGGTCGTTACACGTAGGATGTACATATATCATTCGTACGCAATATCAAATCTGATCACTCGCTCGATCACACAATTTCACTTCCGAACTAGTATCGTTCACACGACCACTCTAGTGTGGACTCTGATCCGGTTCCTTGATTAGAAACTGTCATCCTCCTTGCATAGCCATCTACTATGATAGAGAATTCCAGATCAATCAAAAATCCATATCCAGAGTTTGCCGTTAAGAATCGATTGAAAAATCCTAACATGGACCGATTTAAATCATCTTGAAATTATGTGCTCGAATCTGGATCAAACAGTTATGCGAATAAAATATTATACGTATAATTTACGTATTTTTTTCAATTGGTCTCTCATTATTCATATTCTTTTATTTACATTCATTTATTTATAATCTTTATGCATATTGCTTTACTCACATTCATTCATTACTTCGTATATTCCTTTCAATACTAATGTCACTTAAGAACTATTCCATCAAATTTTATGTTTAACAACATTTCACACTATACAAAATTCATTTATGAATCATCTCATAAAATTTTACTTCTTTATAAACATTTTATACAACACTTCTCGTGTTTATTATCAGTTCACAACTTAAGTCCTTATTCATTTTAAATCAAAGCCAATTCCATTTGACTCATTTCATTAATTCACTTCATTATTCACTCTTATCAACACATTCTAAACCATATTCAATTTACTAATTTATTTCATTAGTTCATTCATTAATTCATTCCAAATCCAATCAATTTCATTTCAAAAATTATTTCATTTAACCTAACTTAGGCTAAAGTTTCTTTCAAAATTCATTTTATTTAACTTAACTTAAGTTAAATTTCATTTCAGTTTTGCTTTTCTTAAAAATTTATATTCAACAAATCTAAAAATTTGCATTAACTTACTAATTTCCAAAATTTATATGTTATAAAACTCATTTTCTCATATTTCCATACAACATTAAATGAAAATTTCCAGAGTTTAAACACCCTGTTCTCATTTCAAATTATTTTGAAACAATACTATTAGTAATTTCTTTGTATTTCAAATCATAATTTTGAATTTTTGTAACGACCCGTAAATTTTCGATAATTAAAATAGTTAATTTAATAAGATTCTTGTGATTAAATATTGGAAGAAATAAAATATTTAATTTATTTAATGAAATAATAACTAAAATGAAATGTAACAATGTTAATTAAAGTTAATCATTAACAATTTGAATGAAATTCCAATTAATTGAAGTGATTTAGATGTTATATTTGGTTTAAAAATTAAAATAAGAAAACAAATGTAAATATTGAATTAATTAATGAAATGGTATAGTTAATGGTAAATTAATAAAAACTAGTGTAATGAAAGCAATTGTAACATTTGTTGTGAATAATAAACCTAAATGTGGTTGAAAGTCAATGGTGACAATTATTATATGTTACCTATTTATTTAGGCTATTAAATTTAATTGGAAATCTATTGCAATAAATCTAATTAAATATTACGTTAATGTAAATTAAGGTAATAATTGAAAATAATGTTAATTTTATTCATAATATGATGATTGGTTGAATAAAAAGAATGGAAATCAAGATTTATCAATTTATGGGAATTTAAGTTATAACAATTGGATTAATTGCAATTATATGAAATTAAATATTTAAATATTACGTTAATGGGAATTAAGATGAAACTGGAGAATGTTATTGTACTAAACTATAAACCAAGATTAATTATACCATAAGGTGATAATTGATTGAATAACAAATTTGAAAATTTAATAAATGGATTTATTGGGATTTTTATTTATAATTACTGAATTTACTGAAATTGAAATTAAACACTGAAATTGGTAAATTAATCAACTTTAAATTAATATCTGAATTTATTTAAATTATCGTAAATGATTAAGAAATCAAAAATGATAGAAGTTGTAAATTATTAAATTTGAATTGAAAAAAAGTGATTTAATTGATTTAATATTAATTTATTTAATTAATGTGAAAATAGCCATTTTGGCCATTGTCTCGGATTTCGACGAAACCAGTTTCATCAGATCCGTAACGGTGAATTATTGTAAGGTTTCAAGTTTTGTAGCGATCGGATGAAGTGACCCACTTCTTTATGATTTATTTTTAGTGAATTTTCTGTTGAGTTTTTTTTTTTCACACTGTATATACATATATATACATGTCAATGGATCACTATCCTTAATTTAATTCTTCCCAAGATCCTGAATTTTACTAATATAAATATATCAGTATTTAAAATAAATCCTATCATTTATATATGTGAAGATATATAAATGGTTCTTTGCTTATCAGAGTGATTAAAATAGCAAAGCAACTCATTCCTACCTTATTTCTCATATTTAAGAGATTTGGTGTCACATAGCCATTCCTATATATTATATTATTATTTTTTTTTTATCAAACAATCCACTGGGAACAAACACATTAGTCTGTTTATACTAACTAAGAAGTGATCAAGAAATAATCAGTAGTAAACAAGCTTTTAATATAGATGTTTGTGTTAAGTTCTTTTTAGTGTCAAAATCAGTATAAAATAAAGTGGATCCTAAGGAAACACAAGCAACATCTAGGCGTAATGGAAACGCGCCTAACTTATACATACAAGGTCACGAGTTCGAGTGCTATGCTGGTCGGTTCAAACACAATTTTTGTTTTTCATTTTTTTTTAGAACTCCAGCCTGATTAACCTTAGGATTAGATACCACTAGTTCTCTTATTTTCTTATCCTATCTCACCTATTAATTGATCCCTGAATCTATAAGCCATACAATTTAATCCTGGGATTTTGTAATATGATACTTATTGTTCTATATTAAGTAAAAAGTGTTCAACCTAACCCATGCTTATTAGTTTAGCTTGTGTTACTCATTTCAACTTCAAACAATTTTTATATCAGATGAAATACCCATGCTTTAATTTATTAAGTTGCAATAATCAGGTGAACATTGAAATTACAAACTGATTTAAAGGCTAAGCAGAGGAAAACAATACAGTCAGACTAGAGTGCTAACTCAAACTATCATGCTAAATGGAGACTAAGAACATGTGTGCAGACAGTGTGTCTAAAGGCAAAATGACCTGACAAAATGCAAGACTTCCCGGTGAACTTATAATGAAAACAACTGATGATTTTCTAGGAAAGATAACAAATGTTAGTGGTCATTATTCTATTGAATGGTGGAGATGCTCATTACAAACAAGACCACATGCCTCTACAAATTACTACTGGTTTTGACTATGACTCAATATTACCAGATTTGAATTAAGTATCCAGATAACAAGAATTAGATAAGTCTAATTTGCAGTGATGCCTACAAGTATCTAGCATACATATGAGCTTATTACACCAAGCAATACAAGTTTTTGCTGGGGAAAAATCAAATGCCCAAAACCAGATTACAGGCTATGCCTTCCAGCCTTTGCATGGACCTATATCAATTATAAGTCATGGTCAAGCCTTACTGGTTAGCCAGGACCAGATTCAACCTATCCACTTAACAAAATTCATAGCATACTTTTCAATAACAGCCTTATCTTTATAATTTAAAATCACTTAAACCTTGCCAAGGGATGTATGTCCACATATCATATTATATGGCATACTTCCTTCATCACTTTTCCACCAGAAATCATATAAATAAGTTGCTTAAATCAGTAACTCACAAACCCCACAGAATACTTAAGTTTTTACATGTTCTTTTCAAGTGAACATAATAAGCATCATTGCTGAGAATACAAAATAAAAGGAAGTTTGCCTAGATTATCTATTACAGATTATACTGCTACTTCCTTAAGCATTTATTTTTCCTTAATTCATGAAGATCTTCAAATATCCATGCAAGCAAGCCACTTATACATCTTTTCCTGCAGCAATATTTTGGACTGCCTCCATAAAAATGAGACACCCCAATTATTGCAAGGCAACAAATAGGGTCAGAATAAAATTCTGGTATGAGTGAAATCAAAATATAATAACTTGACATTTAAATTATTGTGCAGAGAATTTATGTGCTTGATGCTTATTTGGATTCATAATGTAAACTGGGTATATGAACATGTATAAGCCCCTACTAACACATATGCACACAAGCATCCATTCATCCATCCAATACAGTATACATGTACACATACTCCTATGGAATTAACTCATTTTAATTTCCATAGCTCAGCTCTCAATCTCAATTTAAAAATTTAATTTGGTCTTAACTCTTTGCCATTGAACACCATGTGTGCATTGCAAGGGACTCAATTCTGTTAACCCTTGCACAAAGGCCTATAGGACTTAAACAAGTCATGCACATACCCATCATCCCCCTTATGATGGATAGATCAAGGCTTTACTCCTAGATTAGTTTTTATAATCTAGAGACCATTCTCATTTTCTTTCAGAAAAATTTATTAACTCTTGAAATGCTGCTATATTCTTTTCTTCTTTTTTCTTTAAATCAGAGAGGGTTAACTCACTCAGGAATTTCAGCTAACCATAGTAAACATTCATGAAAAGAATACCACATCTCATTTTCCAGTTGTTTTATTCAAAATTTGTTTTAACACTGCATATCTTCTATATTCAGGAATATCATGATCACTTAAACAAATCCTGTAAAATCATATAGAAATTCTTATACTCGATTCTACTGTGAACATAGGGTAAGGTTTTTGAGAAAAACCCATAAAACATTTTAGCTTAAGATCTGAACAAATCAGCACATAAATGATTTATTGCATTGTTCACCTTAAGTTTAAAACAATCCAGACATGAGCATGAACCTCCTTTATTCACACTGCCTAGTTCATTTTTCAGTAATACCCTACTTCACAATAAAAATGTATTTATCTTACTAACCATATTTATAAACTGGTGTTTTAAGGTGCTGGATCTATATCAGTGATCATGGTAATTTTTTTTTTCTTATCAAACAATCAAACAAAGCAAACCAAAGCATCAACCAAAGATTTATCAAAACACCTACCATTTTCAGCATTCATTTATACTGAAAAATAGATCAAGCACAAACATGATATGGTTTTTATAAAATAATATGGCTGCCCTTAACTTGGGTCTTAATGCCTTAAGCCTCATAGATTGATTAATCACTCACCTTCCTGCCTCTTTTCCCTGAGAATTCTTTAACTTGAACAATGGCTTTGGATTGCTCTCCTTTCTTTTCTTAATATTTTCTGTTTTTCTGCAGTGAGACTGCTGCTTCCCCTTTAATTTTTAAAACATTGTTTAGGGTTTTAGTAGAGTGAAAAACCCATCTTATCCCCATACAGTTGAGAGAATTTTACATATGATGTCATGGCTAGAAATGCCATTTTCTTTCTGATTTCCAATTCGGGTATTTTCAGTTGCTTTAACTTTTCTTTTCTGATTTGCATGCTATTTGCATGTTTCATACACACACCTTATTCTCATGTGACTTTCTTGCATTGTTTATTTTCTTTATGCTAAACTGTAATGTATACATGTATATCCTTTTATGAATTGATTCCTTGTTAATGCTTCAAGCTATTTATTTTCTCTTGATGTACAAATGTATTCATATATTTAATTACCATTTTCATTTTTGTTTTACTGAAAACAACTATTCCCTTCATTATATTTTTAACTTATTCTCACTATTTATTTTCAGGCTGTATTATTTCTTTCTTCCTTGAAAATTCTCCTTTTTCTGACTTTATTTAAATTATTCTTATCTCAATAATTTTGGGTCTTCACATACTCTCCTCCTAAAAGGAATTGTGTCCCACAATTATTCTCTCATACATTTCCATCCAAATGTATACAAAGCATCATTTCAATTGAATGAATTTTCAGAAACTCATTCATTTTAAATCAATCAAACACACATAAATTTTTTTTTTAAGGTTTCATCATAGTTTTAAACATACCTTTTAAGCAGAAAATAGATTAGGATATTTATCCCTCATTCTATCTTCAGCCTCTCATGTACAATCATTCTCATCCAGACTCCACTGAATTTTTACCAATTTAATTATTTTGTTTCTTAATTTCCTCTCTTCTCTAGCCACTATGCCCACCGGTTCCTTTGTATAAACCAGGTTTTCTTGAATTTCAACATGTGTAGGGGATTCAAGAATAGTTTTCTTATCATGCACCCACTTTCTTAATTGAGATACATGAAATACATCATGTATTTTGCTCAATTCCTCTGGTAACTTCAACCTATAAGCTAAAGTCCCTATTCTTTGAACAATTTCATATGGTCCTACATACCTTGGTGACAGTTTCCCTGCTTTTCCAAATCTCAATATTTTCCTCATTGGTGAAACTTTGAGAAACACATAGTCTCCCACCTCAAACTCTACTGGCCTTCTCTTTTTATCTGCATAAGCTTTCTGTCTCTCTTGAGCCACTCTCATTCTTTGCCTCACTAATTCAATTCTTGCAGAAGTTTCATTTACCTGGTCTGGTCCAAGCAACACCCTTTCACCAGCCTCCATCCAACATGCAGGAGATAAACAAGGCTTCCCATATAAAGCCTCAAATGGAGCCATTCCTATAGTGGACTGGTAGCTATTATTATAAGCAAACTCAGCTAAATAAATATGATCTTCCCAGTTGCCTCCAAAATCAAGTATGCATGCTCTCAACAAATCCTCTAAAACTTTATTAACAATCTCAGTTTGCCCATCAGTTTGTGGATGGTAGGATGTGCTTAAGCTTAATTCTGTCCCCATAGCTTCTTGAAAGCTACTCCAAAACCTTGAAGTAAACAAGGTATCTCTATCACTAATGATAGTCTTGGGGATGCCATGCAATCTTACTATCTCCTTTACAAACAATTGAGCTAGCTTGTGAGCATTTCTGTTTGAACTTATTGGGATGAAGTGTGCTGTTTTTGTGAGTCTATCAACCACTACCCAAATACTATCATTTCCCCTTCTTGTTCTTGGCAAACCATCCACAAAATCCATTGATATACTCTCCCATTTCGAGGTAGGCACTTCCAAAGGTTGCAATGGGCCTGAGGGTCTTTGATAGTCTGCCTTTACTTGTTGGCATGTTAAGCAATTTGCCACATATTTTGCTACTGCCCCTTTCATTCCTGGCCACCAATAATTTCTCTTGAGATCATGGTACATTTTTGTACCACCAGGATGGATAGTATACTTTGTTTTGTGATGCTCATCCATAACTTCTTGCTTTAGTTCCTCTACATTTGGTATGCAGAGTTTCCCCTTTTTCCTTAAGTATCCTTTTCCATCTACCTCATAGTTTTCCACTGTCATGCCTTGGGATATCATGTTCTTTTTCTCCTTCAAATTTATATCTTGATTCTGCATTTGTCCTATTTTATCAACCAGTGTTGAATTTAAGGATATGAGGCTTAATTTACCATATTCAATCATCTTACTGTGTGTCTTATCTGATACACTAGTTTCTTCTTTCACTTCCACCTCACTAAGAATTGTCAAATCCTTGAACTCTGCCATCATTAAGCTTGCCAATTTAGCTTGATGTCTACTTAATGCATCTGCTACTTTATTAGCTTTTCCAGGGGTATACAATATATCAAGATCATAGGCAGCTAGAAATTCTACCCACCTATGTTGCCTCATGTTCAAGTCTTTTTGGGAAAACAAATATTTAAGTGACTTGTGATCAGTAAACAATTCAAACTTAGCACCCAATAAATAATGTCTCCATAGTTTCAATGCATACACCACAGCAGCTAGTTCTAAGTCATGTGTAGCATACCTAGTTTCATTTGGCTTGAGTTGCCTTGATGCATAAGCTATGACTCTACCATGTTGCATAAGCACTGCCCCCAATCCAGATCCACTAGCATCTGTGTAAACTACTAATTCTTCATTGCCTTCTGGCACTTGTAAAACTGGAGCTTCTACCAGTGCCTTCTTTAGTGATATGAAAGCTTGTTCACACTTCTCTGTCCACACATAGGGTTGCTCCTTTTTAGTTAGCTTGGTCAATGGGATAGCTATCCTTGCAAAATCTTTTATAAATCTCCTATAATAGCCTGCCATTCCCAAAAATGACCTCACCTCAGTTACTGATTTGGGTCTGCTCCAAGATTGCACTGCCATCACCTTATTTGGGTCTACACTAACCCCTTGTTGTGATACTATGTGCCCCAAAAATTTTACTTCCTTCTGCCAAAATGTGCACTTAGAGAATTTGGCTTTTAAATCATGTGCCCTCAGTCTAGACAAAACCAGATGCAAGTGTTTTGCATGTTCTTCTTCTGATTTTGAATACACTAATATGTCATCAATAAAGACAACCACAAATTTATCTAGAAAATCTCTAAATGTTCTATTCATTAAATCTACAAAATATGATGGTGCATTTGTCAGTCCAAAAGGCATTACTAAATATTCATATAGCCCATACCTTGTGTTAAATGCTGTGTATTTAATACTTTCCTCTTCAACCTTCATTTGGTGAAATCCTGTAACAACCCGAGTTTTTCTAACACGAAAAACCGGACCATTTGGGTAAAAAGAAGAGGTAGAAGAAGAAGAAAAATAGATAGAAGAAGAAAGAACTAAACAAAATCAGAACCTCACAGTCGCAGCGGATAAAATATAATATATAGAACAGATCTTTACACAAATGAAAACTATATCTGTTTATATACAATACATCATCATCAGAGTATGTCATAATACAATCATCAATATCCAGACAATCAGTCAATACAACAATCACAGCAGCGGAATAATACAAGTACGAGAAATACGTCTCGGACTCCAGCTCCTCTCCTGAGCTCCATAGCAACCTATCCTGAAATATACTCGGTCTGACCCGAGCATTATAATAAAATAACACCCGAGTCAGTCTGGAATACCAGCGCATCATAAATACATCCAAACTGATTATTAAAGTTTCAAAAATCCTTTGAAACAAAAGCATCTCGTAAGACCACGCCACAAATAAACATGTCGGGTTTTTACCTTACGATAGCTAAAACACTTTTATATTAAAATCCTCTAATATTATAATAGTGTCTATAGAAAGTAAAATAGAATCTAGCTGAAATGCTTGCATCTCACATTTCAACAATAGTTGGGCACAATCAAAACCCATATTAAACATTTAAAAATGAATTAAATGTTCAAATTCAATGGCTTAAAAATACGGGATGTTACATTCCTCCCCCCTTATAAAAATTTCGTCCCCGAAATTTGCTAAGGTAGAAATATACTTTCCAACTCATTTACTTACTCAATTAGCTTAGTTAAAGGCTATATTCACTTTCCAAAATACTTTAACTCAATTCCAAACCCATTTGCTTTATTCACATTCAAAAGCTTATGAATTTCAACTCATTTCAAATAACTTTCCATATTAATAAATTTTTCCCAAAAACCCAAAAATTTTCTAACTCCCAAAATTTTTGGAAAATTTTGGCGGAGTCTCCTTTGCACGGAGGAGCTTCTGCGATATCGCAGGATACACAAATATATATACATCGGCTCACACGGCCGGAAACCAAAATATATCACAATATATAACAATATATATATCATTTTCCAATTATTTTTGCGTAGGCGTACCTTTTAGCAAATTTTTAATAGCAAGCGGCTTATATAACGCATATACGCGCTCCAACTCTCTCGAACGCCTTCCGTACCTGTACTTACTCAACAAACTCATCAGTTTCAAAGATGTGAGCATTTTAATAACATTTCCAATGTAAATGCAAGCCAAACATATCCATTTCATAACCAAACCAAGCAAACTTCATTATTAACAATGTTAACCATATTTTATCAACAATTCAAAGTTTTCAATCACCTTTCAAATTACTTATTCAAGTCCAATTTCATTTTATTTCACTTGAATGATTTACATTCAAGTTTACTATATACAATTCATATTTATCTCAACCAATTCATTTCCACTTCAATATGATTACATATGCCTTTCTTACATTTTAATTTTACTTACATTCCAAATTTGATTTACAATCAAATTTCATTTTAAACTTGAAACATTTGCATTTCAATTATGATCCATTTCCATTCATATGCAAACATTACTCATTAAGAGGTCAATTCATTCCTATTGATTCAAATCAATTTCATTTGCTATTCTTAACCAATTCACTTGCATTCATATACAAAACTCTTTGAATTGGGTTCCCATTCATCTCAATTTATTCACAATTCAATTCCAATTGCTTTTAAACACTCAATTGCAAATACATGCGAATTTCCATGTCATTCAAGCAAAAATAATTGCCACTTAAGCTTATAACCATTTAAAATTAATTTCAACTTAGATTCATATAAATTTTATTCCATTTCAAGGTTCACAAACCAAATATTTTCTCTTCCCAATGTAATTGTTAAATTACATTTTCCTTACATCTTTATTTCCATTAACCAATTCAAATTTACATTAATATCATTCATTTCTGAGTTATTTACAACTCTTATATTTTTAACTCATCACATTAATTAATTTAAAACTCATTTCACTTGCATTTCAGTTTATTTCCTAACAATTCCATTCAAGATTACTTAAATAAGCCCATTCACAATCATTTGTTTTTCTTCCAAGTTACTTAAGTTCTTTCACAAAATTTCCATCATCTTCTTATATCAATTTTATTTTATTTCCATTTGATTCTCATTCAAATCAATTCCAATTCATTAACAAATTTTAACTGCTCTTTGCTTACTTACTCAATCCATGCACAAATTTATTTTATTAACAAAGAGACCACTCAAATTATTTTACTCATTTGAATCTACTTACAATTCGAACCATCATTAGTAATCTAATTCCATTATCTCTCCACACTTTCAACATTTATTACCAAAATTAAACCCCAATCCAAATCAGGCGTTTTATTTACTTTCACATTTTAATCAAACTATCAAAATTCTATTTATTGCAATCCAAATTCCATTTAATTTAGCTTACATTGAATTTATTTCCAAACAATCATTTTGGATTTAATTGAGTAAGCATTTACTCCATTCAGCATCATCTCAACTGAATTAAATTTCCATTAAACTCAATTCTTATCCCATTTTAATTCAAGGTTAACTGAATTATATATGCAATTTCAATTCAATTCCTTTCCAGAATTAATTCAAGTTCATTTATGTTTTATTTAGCCAACCTGAATTTATACCATTTCCTTTTACTACCTTAAATAAGAATTTAATTACATTCATTCTTATTCATAACACAACAGAAATTTTAATATTCAGCTTAATTCCATCTTAGTCGAAGTTAGACCAAATTCAATTTAATCTTAATTCTCCATATCCAAGTTCAAGCTTATTTACTAACTTCAGTTCACTTACCTCTTTTATATTTTATAATTGTTTCACCTTACTTTGCATTCCATTTAAAATTAAGTTCGAATTCACCATTCCATTTATTATTTCATTTGTGATTATAATTCCATTTTACTTGAGTTAAAATCAAATCTTACATTCTCAAGTTCTCCAACTTATTTACTTGTAAGTTTATATTACTCATTTCAAACCAATCCACATTTTTATAATCACAATGATAAATTTTAACACTTAATAACTTAAGAATATGAATTCATTTGCACAATCATAAGCATTTACATTTCACCTTTATATCAACTTCCCTTTAATCCCAATTCATTTAGATTTAACCTCATTTCAAATTCTCAATTTTATTTAACTTATCATAAGTTAAATCCAGATATATTCCATTCACCTTCATTTATTCAAATTAAATTTTAATTTCAAGATTAAAATTTCCACTCTTCCTTTCCCCACTTAAGTTATATAGTTGATTCATTTCAACTTCCACATTTTTATTTTAAAATAGAATTCCCAGAATTCAACTTACCCGGATTTATTTCAAAACCAATTTGAAATAAAAATCAACACATTTCTCTTTTGATATTCAAATCAAATACCAAATTCCAAAACAATCAGGTTTTACCAAAACAATTTTCTCCTTTGAAACTGTGAAAACAACTTGTATATAAAACAAGTGTAAACAAATACCTTAACCAATTACCACGGAAGCAATCCATCACTTTAGAAACTCGAAAATGAATTCTGATGATGTGGCCAGCATCATCAGGATTATTTTCCAGCGACTGAAGTGAGTTCAGTGCTTTCTACTTCCAAAATTTACCTCAAAACAATTTTTATTCAAAAATATTTCCCCAAAATATACTCCATCCTTACGAATGCTTTTGAAAACATGCCGAACATTTCCACAAAGTCAAATTCCCAAAACTTTGTTTAATTCCATTTGAAATCCCTTTCAAAATTTCCGGGGTCAAAATTCTGGTTTAAGTCAAATTTTAATTATACTTCTTCTTACTTAAACCATATTTAATTTATTCTGTTTGGTTATAAACCGATTCAATATTTTAAATTCTTGTTTTCTTATATATCATTTCACATTTTAGATTATATTTCAATTTCTTATTTGATTATAGAAGAAACAACCAAACAAACATCCAAAACATATAATAATAATTTAGAAAACTTATTTCTTTTATATCAAAATATAATTTTTGGTAAAATTATTTCATTTACCCAGTTTAAAAACAATACTATGTCGGTTTATCTTGTTTAAGAGTTTAGAAACCCCTATCGATACGGTTGTACTTCCCGCACCGACCAGAATTCATAAACACTCAACCGATAAGTCAACACAGTACAAAAACAATTTTATATCCACTAACAAGTACGCTCTCATAGCTATTATTACACTCAACTCATTATAGAGTACTATTGACTCTATTTAAAATGAGTAATTTACCCACCAAAGCCTAGGTTGTCGCCAATCTAAGCTCTGATACCACTGTAACAACCCGAGTTTTTCTAACACGAAAAACCGGACCATTTGGGTAAAAAGAAGAGGTAGAAGAAGAAGAAAAATAGATAGAAGAAGAAAGAACTAAACAAAATCAGAACCTCACAGTCGCAGCGGATAAAATATAATATATAGAACAGATCTTTACACAAATGAAAACTATATCTGTTTATATACAATACATCATCATCAGAGTATGTCATAATACAATCATCAATATCCAGACAATCAGTCAATACAACAATCACAGCAGCGGAATAATACAAGTACGAGAAATACGTCTCGGACTCCAGCTCCTCTCCTGAGCTCCATAGCAACCTATCCTGAAATATACTCGGTCTGACCCGAGCATTATAATAAAATAACACCCGAGTCAGTCTGGAATACCAGCGCATCATAAATACATCCAAACTGATTATTAAAGTTTCAAAAATCCTTTGAAACAAAAGCATCTCGTAAGACCACGCCACAAATAAACATGTCGGGTTTTTACCTTACGATAGCTAAAACACTTTTATATTAAAATCCTCTAATATTATAATAGTGTCTATAGAAAGTAAAATAGAATCTAGCTGAAATGCTTGCATCTCACATTTCAACAATAGTTGGGCACAATCAAAACCCATATTAAACATTTAAAAATGAATTAAATGTTCAAATTCAATGGCTTAAAAATACGGGATGTTACAAATCCAGAGGCTAAGTCTAGCCTTGAGAAAATCCTTGCTCCATTTAATTGATCAAACAAATCATCAATTCTGGGAAGTGGATATTTATTTTTAATGGTGACTTTGTTTAATTCCCTATAATCTATGCACATTCTCAAAGTACCATCATGCTTTTTCACAAATACAACTGGAGAACCCCAGTTTGAACTACTAGGCCTTATGAAGCCTTTCTGCTCCAGTTCTTCCAACTGATGTTTCAATTCCACTAATTCTTTAGGACCCATCCTAGTAGGCTTCTTGATGATTGGGCTTGCTCCTGGGATTAGCCTTATTTGAAATTCTACTTGCCTATTTTCTGGAACACCTATGACTTCACCAAAGACATCTGGGTATTCATTTATAATTTTTATGTCTTCAAGTGTTAATTCTTTCTCAGTCATGCTACATATTTGGTTAAGGTAATTGATTTTAGCAATTTCACTCATGACTATTATATTTTTACCATTTTCTGTTTTCAGAGAAATAGTAAAATTTTCCAAATTCAAAATTGCTTTGAATTTGCTCAACCAATCTACCCCTAAAATAATTCCTATTCCAGGGTATTTTAATACAAACAAATCAGATTTAAACACATTTCCTCCTATGTTTAATTCTACTCCCAAACATTTCAATCCTAGCAAACAAGAGCTACCCAGGGGACTTTGAATAGACAAGGGATTATCAACTAAATAGCATGTGAGAGTTAATTTATTCACTATGTCTTGGGATATTAGTGAATGTGTTGCTCCAGTGTCATATATAACTGAGATGGGGTGATCTTTAATTAGAAGTATACCTTCCAATTGTCCAGAACTTCCCACTGCAGTTGCTTTTCCCTCAAGTGCTCCTACCTTTGCTCCCTTTTTGAATTCTGGGCAATTCTTTTTAATATGACCCTCTTTCCCACAGTTGTAGCAACTGAATGGGGTTTTCTTAGCTGCCTGACACCTATTACTCATGTGTCCTTCTTTACCACAATTGTAGCAAATAATCTTCTTCTTGACTTCTCCACTGGTTGCTCCTTCAACCTTCTGATTTGAATTTCTCTTATCATAAGGGTGAGTTCTATTTTTCCCTTTTTTATTGTTGTTGTTAGCCCTCATGCTCCTGAATTTTTCTCTGGCATTATCATGTTGTTCAAAAGAGAGAGTAAGATCTATGACTTGATCAAAGGTTTTGTCTTTGTAGGGTAGCATTGCTCTACTTAAATTAGCATTAAGTCCTTGAATAAATCTGGAATTCTTTAATTCTTCATTCCCTATGAGCATGGTTCCATACTTGGATAAGCTCTCAAATTTTTGTGTGTATTCAGTTACACTCATTGGCCCTTGCCTCAGCCTTATAAATTCCTCCAGCAGTGTTGCCTTGGCTGTTGCTGGGACAAATCTTGCCTCAAGCATCTCCTTGAATTGATCCCATGTTATCTCATTTTCTGGCCTCCCTGTGATAATGACCTCCCACCAATCAAGTGCTGCTCCCTTGAGTCTTCTGGAAGCAATTTGCCTCTTCCTTTGATCATTTATTTGCATATCTGCAAATATCCTATCCAAAGTTCTCAACCATGTCTGCACTCCCATAACTCCCTCAGTGCCTTCAAAATCCTTGCCTCCTAAATTTGAAAATGTCTTCAATAGCTTAGATAATTCCTCATGAGGATTTTCTTCTCTATGAACTGCTCCTTCTCTAAATGCCCTCACCAAATCTTGCAAATTGACCATTGGTGTTGTATTGGAGGGTCCTGCTCCATGACTTGGTGGTCTTCCTACCATGATTCACTATTCAATTGCATAGCTAATTAGTCATATTTCTAATTCAATTATTTTCTGCAATTTATTTCTACTGGGAATATTTATTTCTATCATTACTATATATTTATGCTATGTTTTAACAACATAGCTCTGATACCAACTGAAGTGACCCACTTCTTTATGATTTATTTTTAGTGAATTTTCTGTTGAGTTTTTTTTTCACACTGTATATACATATATATACATGTCAATGGATCACTATCCTTAATTTAATTCTTCCCAAGATCCTGAATTTTACTAATATAAATATATCAGTATTTAAAATAAATCCTATCATTTATATATGTGAAGATATATAAATGGTTCTTTGCTTATCAAAGTGATTAAAATAGCAAAGCAACTCATTCCTACCTTATTTCTCATATTTAAGAGATTTGGTGTCACATAGCCATTCCTATATATTATATTATTATTTTTTTTTTATCAAACAATCCACTGGGAACAAACACATTAGTCTGTTTATACTAACTAAGAAGTGATCAAGAAATAATCAGTAGTAAACAAGCTTTTAATATAGATGTTTGTGTTAAGTTCTTTTTAGTGTCAAAATCAGTATAAAATAAAGTGGATCCTAAGGAAACACAAGCAACATCTAGGCGTAATGGAAACGCGCCTAACTTATACATACAAGGTCACGAGTTCGAGTGCTATGCTGGTCGGTTCAAACACAATTTTTGTTTTTCAATTTTTTTTTAGAACTCCAGCCTGATTAACCTTAGGATTAGATACCACTAGTTCTCTTATTTTCTTATCCTATCTCACCTATTAATTGATCCCTGAATCTATAAGCCATACAATTTAATCCTGGGATTTTGTAATATGATACTTATTGTTCTATATTAAGTAAAAAGTGTTCAACCTAACCCATGCTTATTAGTTTAGCTTGTGTTACTCATTTCAACTTCAAACAATTTTTATATCAGATGAAATACCCATGCTTTAATTTATTAAGTTGCAATAATCAGGTGAACATTGAAATTACAAACTGATTTAAAGGCTAAGCAGAGGAAAACAATACAGTCAGACTAGAGTGCTAACTCAAACTATCATGCTAAATGGAGACTAAGAACATGTGTGCAGACAGTGTGTCTAAAGGCAAAATGACCTGACAAAATGCAAGACTTCCCGGTGAACTTATAATGAAAACAACTGATGATTTTCTAGGAAAGATAACAAATGTTAGTGGTCATTATTCTATTGAATGGTGGAGATGCTCATTACAAACAAGACCACATGCCTCTACAAATTACTACTGGTTTTGACTATGACTCAATATTACCAGATTTGAATTAAGTATCCAGATAACAAGAATTAGATAAGTCTAATTTGCAGTGATGCCTACAAGTATCTAGCATACATATGAGCTTATTACACCAAGCAATACAAGTTTTTGCTGGGGAAAAATCAAATGCCCAAAACCAGATTACAGGCTATGCCTTCCAGCCTTTGCATGGACCTATATCAATTATAAGTCATGGTCAAGCCTTACTGGTTAGCCAGGACCAGATTCAACCTATCCACTTAACAAAATTCATAGCATACTTTTCAATAACAGCCTTATCTTTATAATTTAAAATCACTTAAACCTTGCCAAGGGATGTATGTCCACATATCATATTATATGGCATACTTCCTTCATCACTTTTCCACCAGAAATCATATAAATAAGTTGCTTAAATCAGTAACTCACAAACCCCACAGAATACTTAAGTTTTTACATGTTCTTTTCAAGTGAACAAAATAAGCATCATTGCTGAGAATACAAAATAAAAGGAAGTTTGCCTAGATTATCTATTACAGATTATACTGCTACTTCCTTAAGCATTTATTTTTCCTTAATTCATGAAGATCTTCAAATATCCATGCAAGCAAGCCACTTATACATCTTTTCCTGCAGCAATATTTTGGACTGCCTCCATAAAAATGAGACACCCCAATTATTGCAAGGCAACAAATAGGGTCAGAATAAAATTCTGGTATGAGTGAAATCAAAATATAATAACTTGACATTTAAATTATTGTGCAGAGAATTTATGTGCTTGATGCTTATTTGGATTCATAATGTAAACTGGGTATATGAACATGTATAAGCCCCTACTAACACATATGCACACAAGCATCCATTCATCCATCCAATACAGTATACATGTACACATACTCCTATGGAATTAACTCATTTTAATTTCCATAGCTCAGCTCTCAATCTCAATTTAAAAATTTAATTTGGTCTTAACTCTTTGCCATTGAACACCATGTGTGCATTGCAAGGGACTCAATTCTGTTAACCCTTGCACAAAGGCCTATAGGACTTAAACAAGTCATGCACATACCCATCATCCCCCTTATGATGGATAGATCAAGGCTTTACTCCTAGATTAGTTTTTATAATCTAGAGACCATTCTCATTTTCTTTCAGAAAAATTTATTAACTCTTGAAATGCTGCTATATTCTTTTCTTCTTTTTTCTTTAAATCAGAGAGGGTTAACTCACTCAGGAATTTCAGCTAACCATAGTAAACATTCATGAAAAGAATACCACATCTCATTTTCCAGTTGTTTTATTCAAAATTTGTTTTAACACTGCATATCTTCTATATTCAGGAATATCATGATCACTTAAACAAATCCTGTAAAATCATATAGAAATTCTTATACTCGATTCTACTGTGAACATAGGGTAAGGTTTTTGAGAAAAACCCATAAAACATTTTAGCTTAAGATCTGAACAAATCAGCACATAAATGATTTATTGCATTGTTCACCTTAAGTTTAAAACAATCCAGACATGAGCATGAACCTCCTTTATTCACACTGCCTAGTTCATTTTTCAGTAATACCCTACTTCACAATAAAAATGTATTTATCTTACTAACCATATTTATAAACTGGTGTTTTAAGGTGCTGGATCTATATCAGTGATCATGGTAATTTTTTTTTTCTTATCAAACAATCAAACAAAGCAAACCAAAGCATCAACCAAAGATTTATCAAAACACCTACCATTTTCAGCATTCATTTATACTGAAAAATAGATCAAGCACAAACATGATATGGTTTTTATAAAATAATATGGCTGCCCTTAACTTGGGTCTTAATGCCTTAAGCCTCATAGATTGATTAATCACTCACCTTCCTGCCTCTTTTCCCTGAGAATTCTTTAACTTGAACAATGGCTTTGGATTGCTCTCCTTTCTTTTCTTAATATTTTCTGTTTTTCTGCAGTGAGACTGCTGCTTCCCCTTTAATTTTTAAAACATTGTTTAGGGTTTTAGTAGAGTGAAAAACCCATCTTATCCCCATACAGTTGAGAGAATTTTACATATGATGTCATGGCTAGAAATGCCATTTTCTTTCTGATTTCCAATTCGGGTATTTTCAGTTGCTTTAACTTTTCTTTTCTGATTTGCATGCTATTTGCATGTTTCATACACACACCTTATTCTCATGTGACTTTCTTGCATTGTTTATTTTCTTTATGCTAAACTGTAATGTATACATGTATATCCTTTTATGAATTGATTCCTTGTTAATGCTTCAAGCTATTTATTTTCTCTTGATGTACAAATGTATTCATATATTTAATTACCATTTTCATTTTTGTTTTACTGAAAACAACTATTCCCTTCATTATATTTTTAACTTATTCTCACTATTTATTTTCAGGCTGTATTATTTCTTTCTTCCTTGAAAATTCTCCTTTTTCTGACTTTATTTAAATTATTCTTATCTCAATAATTTTGGGTCTTCACATCGGACTTGTCGTTTGATCGTACAGACTCGAAACGCCTAGAAATCAAAGTTATTGAAATCAATTGAAATCAATTTGAAATAAGCTAATTTTAACATAACTTCTTGATACGATGGAATTTGGACTTGAAACATGTTCCATTGAGTTTGAAAATATCGAAAACATCTATTTTGATATATGGGATGACCCATTTTCACTCCGGAGTCAGAACAGGCTTTTCGGGTCATTTATCGTTCAGCGTGTAAATCAATCTGGACCATTCTTTCTGTTTTCAGCTTTACCTATAAATATCCTATTATAAACCCTAGCTATTTTTATTTGTCTGTACGTACATTTCCTTCTCAACTCCTTATTCCAATGGCATACAAACAAATTCCCAATTCAATTTCAAATCAAACTTCAATCAAAAATTAAAACTCCTCAATATATATCAAATTTTATATTGATTTGAAGCTCTCGATGAGCGCAAGTCAAATCTGCAGTCTGTACTTAGATTTAAGTTTCCGTGTGGCCAGAAATCGCCGAATTAGTTTCGGTCGTCCATTGGTAGGAGTTTGATCGTACGGTGGATCTACGTCCTTAGGCCGATCAGAGGGCATGGTAGTGTTGCTGTCGTCGAGTAGGTTGCATCGGTGGGGTTTGTTCGTGCTCTAGGGGTTGTCGTTTGCTAGATTTCGGCGACCTTAGCAAACGGCGGCGTTGGCCGTGGGGCCACCGGGGTTAGCCACGTGCTCGCCGTAGCCGCGACGTGGAAGGGGTAGGCCGATAACGGCCTCTGATCTTGTTCCTGGCGACCATTGCTGCGGCAATAATTGGGTAGGGTTTCAAAGGGGGGCGGTGCGATGAGCAGAATTGACGATAGAGCGGGGTCGGGTCTCGAGCCTGGAAACAAACGATGACGTGTATGTTATTCTATATTATTTTATTTATTTCTATTATAAATCGTGTAATGTTCTAATATTCATAACTTTCGCATACGAGATCCGATTCACGCGCAGTTTATTCCGTTGGGATCGTATTGAAGTTTCTAACATTTCGACGGTGATTTGAACGAATTCTGAGACTGTTTGAACTTAGGCCCTAAATTGGATTTAAATTCGATTTAAATTCAAAGGTGAGTGTTTTAACCCACTCACAAATTCTAAAATTTCTTATGTTTGTTAAATTAACTTTATGATGTGATTAGGAATTTATTTATGGCTTTTTGGTATATTTAAATTGCTATTCCTATTAGTTTGAACTTATTTTGAATTAAATTGTCATTTAATTTATTATTGAATTTAAATTGCCAGTTAATTACCTGTATATAATAAACTGTTAATTGTTGATATTTATTGGTTGAATTGGATGATTATTATGATGGATGTTTGAATTTATTATTGGATGATTGGATACTATATTTGATTTATGAAATGCTATCACTTTGCAAGTTCCCTTAGTTATTGTTTAGAGAAATCACTATGGGTTGAAATGATATATACCTGAATGATCTATAGATTAGGAAAAGTCGTTATGGGTTGAAATGATAGACCCGAGCGATTTTATGGATTTTATTAATTTGGGATTGCGGTTTGGAATGATATATAACCGTAAAATTTTAAATTACAGATTGAAATGATAAATATCCGTATTACTTGACCCTAGGGTAGAGAATTATATACGGATACCGGATTGGTTAAATTAAATGATTTTAAAACCTTAATTTTCTTGAATTTAGTTAAATGATATTTTAAAATAAAATTTGATTTTTATAAAATTGAATTATTATCGAAATTCAAGTCTTATGTTAAAAATTGGAATTGGTTTAAAGGAATTGTTTAAAGAAATTAAATCGAAATTTTAAAATTGAAGTTGAAGTATACTTGAAGTTTGTCAGAATTGGGTTATTAAAATTGTTCGTAATATAACTTTGAAATATATTGAAATTGGAGTAAATTAAATTGGTATCTCAAACATGGATTTGGAAGCGATATAGAATTAAATATTTTATTGAGAATTTGAATTGAAAGATTTGAAATTGGGTTTTGGAAATTGAAAATAGTCCAAATGTGTTGAAAGGAAACGAATAGTTTAAATTGATATTAAATTCAAATTTATATTTTAATATAAACTGTTTTAAAGATATATTATTGTAAAGATTCTAAATTTTAAGATTTTCAAATTTTTACACTACTTTAACCTATAGTAACTATATAAATTATTTTAACCTATTTTAAACCAATTTAATTTATTTTAAACTAATTTAACCATTTAATTTATTTTAAATCTAATTAATCTATTTTAAAGCTATTTAATCTATTTAATTATATTTAATCTATTTTAAATCTATTTAATTAACTTAAACTAATTTAACAGTATCTTTAATCTATAATTAAACTATTTATAACTAATTTAAGTATTTATAACTATTTAAACTATTTTCTAAAATTTCAGACTAAGTAGAGGGAAAGTGTTCATATTAAAATTCATTGGTTTTAAAGCAAATAAGGTTAAATTATGTTATAACCTAAGTTGGAATTTAAATGTTATAATTAGTTGAATATGATGATTTTGAAGTGAGGATTTAACCTAATTGAAAATATGATTCTTGAAAGAAATTACGATTTCGGGAACGATATGATTTAAAGGGTGAATATGATTTCAAAGTGAATATGATTTCGAAAGTGATGTGGTTTTGAGAATATGATATTTTGATATAAATTGTGAATTGATTTTTGAAATGTAGAACCATCCGGTGTGAAATAAGCGTTTGGTTGTTAAAGAGACCGGGATCAGATATTGTCATATTCTCTGCCAATACCGAAAACCACTTTAACAATTGTGTACGTGGTGAAGATCCCAAAAATGAAGTAGGATGGTTTGGTGAATGATCTCTGTATAAGGTATGACGTGACCCTGACTCCCGTGAGTCAGCTTAGATGTGACTAAAACAGGAGCCACGCCGGGCCAAGTGAGGTCATTCCTCCGATCGGACACATTTCTTCGATACTATATTTTGACCTTGTGATTGATTTGGTGGCCACCCCTTGATTTTGATTTGGGAGTGTATTTCGAGGTGGGCGGTAGTAGCTGCTATGTGTTACCACCAGTCCGGATACGCAATTGGTATATCTACCTTGGCATTGCCTCGAGTGCCGTGTTCACATGCCCTAGAGCGCCTTCTATGAGTTTGTTTTGTACCATACCTATGGAGTGCCCTATGATAGCCCTCCAGTTTACGGGGGGAGTTACGGTACTGTATAGACTATGGGAATATATAAAATATGTTAAGGGGGATAGAGGTAACGCCTTAACGCTATTTTATTACTTTTACTTTACTGTAGACACTATTATAATGGCATATTGTACTACATAGTAGATAGTTTAACGGATCCTTAGGAGATGTGAATCCCGAACATCTCTTAAGTTATTGCACTCACGTTAGACACTGGATAGGAGATGTCAAACCCCGTAAACATCTCTGACGCCGTCACACGCATATTTACCATCGATTTAACTTACATGAGATCTTTTAGTTCTGACCCGAGTGTTTTGTCTTTTCAATTCGCTCGGGTCAGCCTAAGCATTTCAGGGTTGAAGACCTTATTTCTGGAGGATGAAGACGAAGATTGTACTATTATTATTTATTATAATTATTCCACTACATCATGTTGTTCCGCTGCATTTGTTTATTTACTTATTCCAGTGTATGTAACTCTGATATTTGTGTTGTAAAGAATAATCAAATGTGTTTATAAAACAACTTCATGAACTGTTATTTGATTATTATATTTTGTCATTCCGTTGCGAGATTTTGTATTTGTGTAACAACCCGTATTTTTTCAACCATTCGCATCCGCACATGTCGGACTTGAATTGCTCAAAATACCGTGTTGTAAATAAAATTTGGCAAATCTCAGAATATACAGTAAATAAATAATCACAGATCACAGACACAGAGTAAAATAATGCAGCGGAAGTTAAAGAAATAGTAGTTCATGAAGCTACCATGTAAATATATCAGAGTTAAATAAGATACAACAGAAGAAATAAAGTACAACAGAAGTCTCAATAAAATAACCAAGTACAAGCTGAGTAGAACAACGGAACTGAAATAGATAGGAGAAGACAAGCAGATAATCTCCAGCGATTCAAATCTCCAAGAGAGTGGAAATCCAGATATGTGAATAACTCAGGTTGACCCGAGCGTAAAGCAAAACACAAAACACTCGAGTCAGGACAATATATACTTATATAATGTAAACCAACTCAAGTGAACTGTAATAAAGGTACAAGTAACTTAAAGAATGCTTGGGATCGCCCATTCTTTAAGGATCCATTAAACTATTTACTATGTAGTATTATACGCTATATACAGTAGTGTCTAATTAGTAAAGTATAATCATATAGAAAATAGCGTTAAGAGGATGGTGAACCTTAACGCGGTCGGATCTTTAAACCAAAATCGTAGTGGGCTCGATATGGTAGGTGACACGGCACACAAGGCAATGCCAGGGTAGATATACCAATCACGCATCCGGACTGGTGGTGATGCATAGCAGCCACTACCGCCCACCTCGAACAACACTCCCAAATCAAGGGTGCGCACCAAATCAATCACAAGTAATAGAATGGTATCGAAGAAGTGTGTCCGATAAGAGGTGCTACCTCCTTGGTCCGTCAATCGCTCCTGTTTTAGCCACCTTATGCCAACTCACGGGAGTTGGGTCCACGTATATACCTTTAGGATCGTCGCCACCATCCTACTTCATTCTGGAAACTCCACCGCGTACCCAGTTGTCAAAGTGGTTTTCGGTATCGACAGAGAGTATGTCCATATCCGATCCCGGTCTCTTTAACAACCAATCGTTATTATAACCGGTGGTTATAATTTAAATAAGTTTATACTTCAAAATAGAATATCATTTCAAATCCAAATCTTTATCAAAATAAAGATTAAATCAATTCCAAATCATTTCAATATATTTAAAAGATCATATCATTTCAAAACTTCATTTCAAATCATTTCAATATATCGAAATATCATATCTTTCCAAAACTTCATTTCAAATCATTTTAATAAATTAAAATATCATATCTTTTCAAAACTTCATTTCAAATCATTTTAATATATTAAAATATCATATCCTTTCAAACTTCATTTCAAATCATTTTAATATACCAAAATATCATTTAAGTTCAAATCTAAATATTCAACTTTAAATACCTTTTAAATTTAAAGATATAATTCATTTATTATCATTTCAAGTCACCTTTTAAATAGTTTATATTTCAATCAAAATAATTCATTTAAACCATTTAAAAGTGTAATTATTATACTTTCAAATCAAGTATTAAAATTTCCAAAGTTTCAATTCAATTCAATCATTTATTTCAATTAAATTTCCATAGACCATTTCAAATTTTATAAATTTCAAATATAGATTTTATCCATAAAATAACTATTCAAATTATAAAATAAATTCCAAAGCTTTATTATCATATATTTCATAAGTCCAATATCTTTTAAATAGATTCAAATTACAAGTAAACCAATTATTTCTCATACCAATATAAACTTCAATTATTTATTCCAAGATTTAATATCATTTCAAATATCAAAATATCATTTCAAAACATCATCTATTTAATTTAAATTTAAATACCATTAAATCATATTTCAAAATAGTTGTATTTCTCAAATCAACTATTCCTTTTAAATCATTTAAAGTCAATTCATTATATTTAATAATTAAATATTTAATTTCCAAAATTTTATCTTTTTCAAAGATCATTTATTCATTTGAATTTATTAAACAAAGAAAATTCAACTTTTGCAGCACTTAGAAAATGCTACGAAATGTTATGTTTTAAAACAGTTCATTAACAAAAGACAGCATTTAAAATGCTGTAATATCTTAATTTAGTTTCAATTAAAATTTTAGTTAAATTTAACAACTATAGCACTAACAAAGTGCTATAATAACCTTTAGTTCAAATTTGCTATATGGTTCATTTAAAACAACTACAGCATTTACCAATGCTGTAATATCTTTACATTATATTTCAAAAATGCTGTCAAATCATATTCAGAGTTTAATTACGATTTCAAAGATAATTAACTTTTAATATAAATCCTTTTAACTTATAAAATCATATATTTTCACATTTTAAACAATCATTTATATACCCTTATTCTTTTGATTTAATAAAGTCAAATTTCCATAAAAATCCAAATTAAATAACAATTTTCTTATTTAAATTCAAGTATTAAATTTTCATTTCTTTAATAAATTTTTAACTTACCACCTAAGTTTAAACTTCCAAAATATAACTTATTTAATTTCACTTTTAAAACAAATTTCACAAAATTCAATTTAAGTTATATTTCCAAATTCATCTTAAATATTCATTTATTTCATATTTTAATTTATACAAAATCATTAACACTTTTAAAACATTATTATTACTTAATAAAAATCATTAAATTCATCTTTAAATCAAATTTGTCATATTTCCTTACCTTACATAAATTCCATTTATAAACAAAATCATAAATTCCAAAATTAACTTATATTTTAAATTCTACTTCACCATTTACTTAATTCACTTATTTAATTTGTAGAAAATCACTAATATTTTATAGAAATCATTTTAATAGAATTTAAATCAAAATATCATAATATTTACATTTTTAAAATATTTTTAAGAATTTCAGAAAAATATATAAACCACGGGTCTGTATACAATTTTCTAGCCTAGGTCAAGTGATACGGATATGTATCATTTCAATCCGCAGTTTACAAAGAAAAACCGGGTTCTATCATTTCAAACCCGCAATCCCAAGTTAAATAAAATAAATAAAAAGTCGCTCAGGCTTATCATTTCAGCCCATAACGATCTTTCCCTATTCTAAAGTCCGTTCGGGTATGTATCATTTCAACCCATAGTGAACCTAATCTACAGGGAACTTGCAGTGGTGATAACAGATATAAATAACAGAATAACATGAAATAACAGTAACATATGATATAACAGGTGTAATAATAGGTGTGAACATCATATGATAATAATATAAGCATATATAACATGATGATATACATTACAGATTCAAATGGTGTCGGTTTATCAGTTATATAGGTACATATTGTCTGGTGAGAATAACTCACTTGTTCAAGCTGGAGATGACAACCACAAACACACAACAAAGATTTCCAGAGGCACGAAAGCACGAAAATGATTTGAGATTGGAAGAGCCAAATCTATACCCCTTGAAAACATTACACAAAACAAATATATAAAACATAAGTTTCAAAATAGGATGCCACTAAACAATGTTAGGAACAACTGCATAAAACAAAACCAAAGTGTTTGCACTTGCTTTCTACCATCTATGCTTCAGCTCTAGATCTGAAATGCACGGCTAAGGGGTGGGTTTGGATCTGGTTTTGGGTTCCATAGGGTCGGCCTAGCATGTGTTAACAAAGTGGTGAAGATCTAGGTGCAACAATTTACAAAACAAGGCAAATATCATCACATCTTGGCTCTTATTGGGCTCGGCCTCAAGCTCTATGTTCATGGCCTAGTGTCCAGATGGTGGTGGCTGATGTGGCAGAGGTTGGAGGTTAGGTCAGAGGTGGTGGTGGTGGAGGAAGTGGTGGCTAGAGGTTGATTGAAGGTGGTGGAGCAAAACTAGGTCATCTAGTGTACATAGGAATGGTTTTGGTGCAATTTTGTGATGATCTCATGCCATGGTGTGGTCGACCTGGTGGGGTGATGGTCTGGAGGTGGTGATGATCAGCATACGCGGTGGTGGAGGTCGGCCAAGGGCTGGTGTAGGAGGAGCTGATCAAAATAGTAGAGAACAAATGCAAAGATCAAGTAGAAATATACGAAAAACAAAGAAAAAGAGAAGAGATTACCTAACTTTTGATCAAACAAATGATGATAGCTTTTTTTTTATTTTAGAAATGAGATGAGAAAAGTTTACGTGAATAAAAATGAGATATGCAGCTGAAAGAATGAGGAGTTAAGGCCAATTGAATGAAAAGTAATGTTGAAATGTGAAAAGGTGGGAATTCAAAAGGCCTTAGGAAATAAAAAGCCACAAACCTTTCAAATCACTTTTATTTCTTTTTAATAAGTTTAAATAACTGAAATTAATTAAAAATTCAGTTTCAATTCAAGAATGTAACAAAAATATAAATAAATAAATATTAATAATATATGATAAAATAAGAAATTAGCACAAAAATGAAAACTAGTCTAGAATATTTGAAAATAAACAGAATAAATTTTGGAAAATTCATATGGACTTGTAAAACATTTATAAAAAAAGATAATAACATGAAATAAAAATTCATTCACAAAATGAATAAATAAATTTTAATTAAATATAATTTAATTGAAGAAAATAGCAGAAAAAAATAGAAACTAGCCTTTAAAAATAGAAATAAATTCAATACGCTTTGGAAAAATTATATAATCACTTTAAATTATTTAAAAGAAAAAATTATACATAAAATAAAATATTAACAAATATTAGAACAAATATGATAAATAAAATATAATTTAAAATAGACAATATTGCTAAATACATCAGTTTTCACACAATATTGAAATATACATAACTTTCACAATTTAACTCCGTTTCCAACGAAACGAAAAGCTGTATTCAAGTTATTAAATATATTTTCATAATAAAAGATAAAATTTAAGAATTTGAATATTTAAAATTTTATGTTTAGAAGCCAAAGATTGAACAGTTTGAATAGAAATTCACTTTTCAGTAAAATAACCAATTTATACTAGTTTGAAATTATAGTTCACATAATAATTAACATTTATTTTTAAAATGAAATGTTTGAAATCAAACAAGTTTAAAATAGTTTCAAAATAAAATAAAGTCAAATTTAAAAATATATGCAAAAATCTAGGGTTGTGACACTCTCCCCCACTCAAAACTTTTCGTCCCCGAAAAGGAATGAAGTATGGGAAAGCACAGAAAAATAGAGTGAAATAAGATTAAGACAGGGTGACAAGGAGATTGAGATTATACCTGACAACTATTGTTATAGGTAAGTTTAACAAAGTGGATGGCAAGCAATGCTCAGATTAAAATAATTACCAAAGATTATTAAAGATTATAGAAAGATTTCTAAACAGAAAGATTATACAAAGATGCCTATACCAGTCTGTATCAAGATAAGGATAATAAGGACAACCAAAAGATAGTTTGAAAACAAAAGAAGATAATAAGTTAGAAAAACAAAATAAGATAATTAATTTTACACAAGTTAAATAAATCTGAACTATTTCTAATTTCATTATCTTATCATCTAATTTTCTTAAATTAACAATCTCTAAAATCATGGATTTGATTAAAATTAAGTATATAACATTCAATAAATTTAATTCTTTTTTATTCCTAATTAAAATTAAATTTATTCCTCTCAATATTTTTATCACCTATGTTAAATATACTTACACCTATTATAACTGTTTTAATTTATTCTTAGCTCCTTTAACATCATTTTATTGTGTAAATTATTCCATTACTCTTTTAGTCTATTTACCTCTGTTAATCTTTTTATAACTAAAATTTAAGTGTATAATATTTATTATAACCACTCAAATTTTATTTATAAAAATCTTTTTATATTGTATATTATCCAATTACATTGTTAACTTCTGAAAATTAAGGTAAGTTATAATGGAATGCAATTGAGAATTATACAAATAAAACTTTCTAAAATTAATATACAGTATAAAAATTCTAATTCAATCATTTCAATCTTGAATATTTATTCAAAATTTTGATTATTTTTATACTTGAAGTTATTATTTAAGATAGAACTTAAGAATAAAATTTCCGATTCCTTTCAAACCATTTAGAGATAAATAAATGTATGTACATAATTTGTCAAATCAAATTTAAGTCATATATCTATATATATAATAAATCAAATCATCTTTTAGAAATTCAAATCAATCAAATTTCCCAAAACAAAGCTGTAGCAAAACTATAGAATGGTTTCTTCTCTTCGAAACTCGAAAATGAACGTCGATGATGCTGCAGTCATCACCGAAATTATTTTCCAGCGACAAAGAGAAGAGCACAAAATTTTAAACTTTAAATTCTTTGGAAACAAATTTCTATTCGAAAATACTTTAAATAATATATCCCTTTTAAAACTTTAAACACAAGGTTTGAAACCATCGAAAATTAAATTCTCAAATTCTTGATTTAAATTCATTTCAGTTCCCAAATCAATTTATAAACAACTATTTATAAATTCATTCATAGAACAATAAATTATAAATCAAGTATTATCATTTTAAATAATCATTTTAAATCAATTTATTAAGTTCCATAAATTTACTTATATATCAAAATTTATTTCATTAACCAAATTTTAAAATAATATTGTATCAGTTTGTTCTGTCAAAGTGTTTTAGAAATCCTATCGATAGCGTTGATCAGACGAATCGATCGGAAGCCCAAATCAACATCAACAACTCAAACAACACAATATATAAAACAAAACATAGATTTACAAGTACAATTCAAGAATGTTATGAAGATAGGTTGGACACACAAGACAAGATGATTAATTGACAAAATATGAAGACGGATAAACTTAGATAAATCGCGGGCAACCTTAACCGGGTCACCCGTGGCTTAAAGAATAAGATCAAATGTGGATTTTCTGGGGTAAATCTACATCCGATCTCAAAAGATAGAGTTTGGAACAACAAAATATATTAGCATCTAAACCAAGGATAAATATAAATCTCTGGTGAATCAATGCTAATTTGTAAAGGAGTTTCCCCCTTTACAAGTCATTAGAGTATTGGCGAGACCGCCAATTCACTATAAAGATCATTCGAAGCGGAGTTATGGGATACTCCAGAATCACAAGGAGATGAATAGTCAGGAACAAGAATGGATTTTGGAACCGCAGGGAACGTTCCAAAAATTCAAAGGAAATTCGAATCAAGAGGAAAATATTCAAACTCGAACGAAAGTGATTCTGTAAATAAATCTACTCCATATGCTAAGTTTTGCCTCAAAGCCAAAGCTCTGATACCAACTGCAATGACCCGATATTTTCAACCATTCGCATCCGCACATGTCGGACTTGAATTGCTCAAAATACCGCATTGTAAATAAAATTTGGCAAATCTCAGAATATACAGTAAATAAATAATCACAGATCACAGAGTAAAATAATGCAGCGGAAGTAAAAGAAATAGTAGTTCATGAAGCTACCATGTAAATATATCAGAGTTAAATAAGATACAACAAAAGAAATAAAGTACAACAGAAGTCTCAATAAAATAACCAAGTACAAGCTGAGTAGAACAACAGAACTGAAATAGATAGGACAAGACAAGCAGATAATCTCCAGCGATTCAAATCTCCAAGAGAGTGGAAATCCAAATATGTGAATAACTCAGGCTGACCCGAGCGTAAAGCAAAACACAAAACACTCGAGTCAGGACAATATATACTTATATAATGTAAACCAACTCAAGTGAACTGTAATAAAGGTACAAGTAACTTAAAGAATGCTTGGGATCGCCCATTCTTTAAGGATCCGTTAAACTATTTACTATGTAGTAATATACGCTATATATAGTAGTGTCTAATTAGTAAAGTATAATCATATAGAAAATAGCGTTAAGGGGATGGTGAACCTTAACGCGGTCGGATCTTTAAACCAAAATCGTAGTGGGCTCGATATGGTAGGTGACACGGCACACAAGGCAATGCCAGGGTAGATATACCAATTACGCATCCGGACTGGTGGTGACGCATAGCAGCCACTACCGCCCACCTCGAACAACACTCCCAAATCAAGGGTGCGCACCAAATCAATCACAAGTAATAGAATGGTATCGAAGAAGTGTGTCCGATAAGAGGTGCTACCTCCTTGGTCCATCAATCGCTCCTGTTTTAGCTACCTTATGCCAACTCACGGGAGTTGGGTCCACGTATATACCTTTAGGATCGTCGCCACCATCCTACTTCATTCTGGAAACTCCACCGCGTACCCAGTTGTCAAAGTGGTTTTCGGTATCGACAGAGAGTATGTCCATATCCGATCCCGGTCTCTTTAACAACCAATCGTTATTATAACCCGTGGTTATAATTTAAAAAAGTTTATACTTCAAAATAGAATATCATTTCAAATCCAAATCTTTATCAAAATAAAGATTAAATCAATTCCAAACCATTTCAATATATTTAAAAGATCATATCATTTCAAAACTTCATTTCAAATCATTTCAATATATCAAAATATCATATCTTTCCAAAACTTCATTTCAAATCATTTTAATAAATTAAAATATCATATCTTTTCAAAACTTCATTTCAAATCATTTTAATATATTAAAATATCATATCCTTTCAAACTTCATTTCAAATCATTTTAATATACCAAAATATCATTTGATGTGATATCCCGGAAATTTGGGACAATATCAATTTAATAATCTGTTTAAATAATTAAATTGATTGATAATTTTTGGTAATAAATATTTAAATTGGTTTAATAATCTAATTGAATAAATATTTAATTAATGAATTTATCTTTTAAAAACTAATAAAATGATTTCTATTTATAATATATATATAATTGTATATATTGTAGATAGATAAGCTTGGGTTTGTAATTTAAATAATTATATGGTTTTAAATAAGATTGTTATTTCAAATTTGAATGTGTTGTTTTAAATTGACTTTAAATTGGATTTATAATGTAAATTCAAAAGATAAGATTTAATAAAGGTTTTAATTTGTTTTCTTTTAAAAAATGTAAAAGCTTATTTATAAAAAGATAAATACATTATATACATATAAATATTTCTTAAATACATGTATATGACTTAAATAAATTTATTAAAACCAAGATTAACACTTGTAAGCTTATTAAGGTGGTTTAGTGACATTTGTAAAAATAAAGGTATATGTGTAAGATAATTAACACTTAAAAAAGACAAGTGGCTATTTCCTTTGTAAATTAAAGTCATAAATAAATAAAATGAAAGAAGATCTGTTTTGACTTTCAGCTAAAAATTATCTTCACTTCTTTCTCAACTAAAATACAATTCGAATCTTAAATCAAAAGAAGAAAAAGTCTGGAATTCAAATGCTAAGAGAAAAGTAAAATCTGGATAATTTAAAGCAAAGGCAAAAGAAGTTCAACATCAAAGCAAGTTTAATCAAGCAACAAGATGTAAACATCAACATGCAAACCTGGAAATCAACTACAACAGAATGTATTTCAACATGCAAGATAAATTCAAAAGCCTGGGAATCAAAAAAACTGTTCTCTGTTTTATAATGCCAGGTGAGTAGATATTATTTTAAAAACAGATTTAAACCTATGATATTGGATGATTTATTATTTGAAATATTGTATGAATGCATGCATAAGTATGTTTGTGTGATTGCCATTGTGATGAATATTCTGTGTATAGAGATAAATATATATGTGTGTTGTGTACAGATATCTGTATATCTGTTTTTGCTTTTAAACTAAGAATTTAAATATTGAAACCATTACCTCTTGATTGATCTCTGTTAGGATTTGATAGATAAACAAAAAGTGTTAGTTTAGTATAGATTTAGGCTTATAAATTATAATTAAGTTAAATTAAAAATCTGTTGCCTCTGAAACTATAATAACAGCTATTATATTCAATAAGCAAGAATCTCAAACCTCTTAAATCATTGAAACAAGTTATAACCTGAATGTATGTTTGAAATCATGAATTTTAGTATTAAAATTGAGATTTTTAGTCTGGCATTCGATGAGATAATCATGGTTGATCGATTTTAAGTATTTTGGCTACTGACGGTGATCGAAGTCGATCTGGAACTCGGGGTTTGGTTTAGAGATGGTCGGCATATCGAGGCTCTTTGGAAAATTGGTGTGGTGATGTACTGATGGTTGTGGTGGCCAGGAATCGAGGAAATAGGGTTTAACACCCTGAGATTGTTGACAGTATTCAGAGGAATTTCGCGATAGTGAGAAGTGACCGGAGTCTATCGCATGGTGATCTGAAGATGCTGGGAGTCGTGATGGAGCTATGATGAAGATGGCGTGGTGTTTCGGTCAAGGATCATCGAAGGCGAGTGGTTCTGGTGATGTTCGTTTTTAGGCTAATGGGTTCTGTTGGTCGAATTTGAATCTCGTACGAATCGAGAATATCTGGGAAGTCGAACGTGATGACGTGATGAAAGGTGACTTGCCGGAGTACTGAACGGAGTTCGCCGTCGATCGATTATGTCGTGCATGTGCACAAGCTAGTTGCGTGCATCTGGAATGTAGGATTGGGGAAGAAAGCGTTGGCTCGGGTTTCGTTCGAGAATTTGTGAGTTTTACTCGAAGCAGGGAAATAGTGGGTTAACGCGAGTGTTACTTCGAGTCTCCACGAGTTTTACTCGGGTTTGGGAATTAGCTGGTATTAAGAATTGAACAAGAATTGTTTTTGAGTTTTAAAATAAAGGTAAACAAGATTTTTACCTATTAAACTAAATTGTTTCTAGAAAATTGTTTTTAACAAGTTTGGAATAATTTAAATAAATAAGTTTTAAAAGAAGATTAGGGAAGTGGATTTTCAAAATGATTTTAGTATTTAATTCAAATAACTTAGAAAAGTTTTAAAGATTTAAAAGTCAAATTTGAATATCTAAATTATTTTAAATTATAATTGAATTCTAAAGTATTTTTATTTTAAATAAAATTTAAAGATTAAGATTTGGAAAATCAATTATAATAAGGATTTATTTTAAGTAATTAAGAGTTTGATAAATTAAAGATAAATTAATATGTGAATATAATTAAATTGTTGGTCAATTTAATTTATTTAATTAAGATAATGATTTTCTTAATTAAAGTCTTTAAGTATAAGGAGTTAAGGAATTATTTAATTCAATTTAAATAATTAGTTAAATAATTAACTAAGTAGTTAATTAATGATTAACTTAAGATAATCACTTATAAATTAAATGAAGTATAATTACTTGATGAAGTAATTAAGGAATAATTACTAGATGTAATTAAATAAAGGTAAATTATTTAATAAAGTAATTAGAGGATAATTATTTTATGAGTAATTAAATAAAAATGATTAAGAGTTAATCACCTAGTGTTATTAAGTAAATAATTTATTAAATTAAAGTTCATTAAAGGATTAAGATTAATTAATAAAGTTATTAAGTAGCTGTGTAGGTAATTAATTATAAAGTAATTAATAAATGGAAGTAATTAAGGGAAGTTAATTACTAGATTATATTAATCAAAAGTAATTAATAATTATGGATTAATTAAGAATAATTACTTAATGTAATTAATAAAATAAGATGTAATTAAGGGTAATTAGTTTATAATTAATTAATGATGTAATTAAGAGTTGATTAATTAAGATTAATTAATAAATTGTAAGTGATTATAGAATAACTAATTAATTGTAATTAATTAAGGATTAAAGTAATTGATTATAATTAATTAATTAATGAAGTAATTAAAGGTTAATTACTGTATTGGTTAAGAATAATTAATTTGTGAAATTAATTAAGGATAATTACTTAAATGTAATTAAAGTATAATTAATCAAGGTGATTAATTAAGTAGATAATTAGAGAAAAATTAATTAATTTATTTGTAATTAATTAATGATTATATAAGTAAGATTTATGATGAAGTAATTAATTTAATTTATTTTAAATTAATTAGAAATGAAGTAATTAATTTAATTCACTTTAAATTAATTAAAGATAGAGATAGTTAATTTAATTCATTTTAAATTAATTATGTTGTGATTAAGTAAATCATTGCTTATATAAGAATGGATGACATTGATTGTCCTGAATGGATGTAATCTCAGAAATGAGATAAGTAATGTTGTATGGTATGAATGCTTGGTTGTATTATGATGGTATTATAGATTAACTATTGTGATGTTGATATGGATTACATATTGGTTATGAATCATCTGTATATTTGGTAATGTGATTATCAATTGTGAATTATGAACTATCTATCTGTATGAATATAGATAAGTTAAATTGTTTAAACCTTTAAACAACTTGGCCTTCAAAGATATGTTTTGGATTTCGATGAGACCGGGATCGGGTTTCCGTATACCGATATTCCAGGTCTGGAGACCCGAATACCACATCGATCCAAATTAACGATAGGTCGTGAATCTCAAGTGAAGATGAAGATTCAGAGTGCAAGGGTTATTGTCGTTAACTCTGAGGGTGATTCCAAAACGAGTGTAACGAGATAATGCCTTCGGTTTCGTTCGAACCCGGAACGAACTTGTATGGATTGAATGCTTTCAGCACATCGTCAGGCGGACGATGAGCATTCTAAGTGATATGTTCTGATTAAAGGTAATCGTAACCTCAAGCCTCATCAACCGGGAATGGCTAAAACAGGGGAGGTGCAGCAAGGCTTCGTGGGTAGCACCCACTGAGAGCAAGATAGATCCCTGTCTAGAGGTCCCTTTTCTTTTCATTCGGCTTAGTGTGTGGTTGGTCGCGCCAACTACGGGGTTATCTTGTTCGGGATTATCCAGTAAGGGATGGTTCCGGCTTTGTGTTGCAGGGGAGCGGGCGTACTCCTCGGTACGGTGATCTAGGCCACGTACTGTGACGGGCGGTACCCCAGTAGCCCTGCCATTGTATGGAATCCAACTTCCAATAAGTGCCATCAGATTTGATTGTATAACCCACTTTGTGGCTAGTATGCTGGAATTTAATAATGTAACAATTTCAGCTATTTCATATTTATTTGAAAACCCTAGACCCTATTATAATATAACTGGATTTCCTATCAAATGTTTTGGTTAGCGTAAGGTAAAAACTTTTCCATGTTTATGTGTGGGAAGTCTTACGTGATACCTTTGTTTTCAAAAGGTTTTGAAGTTAAACAATTTTAATCCGTTTACTCACACCAGACCCATGTCTGACCCAAGTGTTTATTTCTGTTTTATAAACTCTTGGGTACTCAAATTTTTACGAGTAGCCAAGGGATTCAGGTTTAGCTTTGACGAATATTATGGAGGAGCAATGGAGCAGGAGGCTTCGGCGTTCGTAGATATAGTATTCCGCTGTGTTGATATCTGTGATAGTGTCTTGTCTGGTATTTGAGTTGTAATGTCTAGACAGATGTTTATAACTGTCTAGTAAGTGATGTATATGCTGTGTAACTCTGTAAATTGTTGTATACTATGTAATAGTTTATGTTATTAATATAATTTATTCGTTCCGCTGTGAGATTGTTGTTGTTGTTTCTTTCTTTCTTCTCTTCTTTTCTCTTTTCTATCCCTTTCTTTCTTTTTAGCGATGCGACTTTCTGGGCATAGGAAGTCGGGTCGTTACATTTGGTATCAGAGCATAGGTTGAGCGAATGCCTAAGCTTTTGGTTAAGTGAATATCAGAACACTAGGTTGAGTGAATACCTAGGTTCGGAAGGATTGTTCATTAGAGACAGTGTAACGACCCCATATTTTAATTTGATTTAAATTAATAATTTATTGAATTTTTGAATTAAATTGGGTAATTAAATAAATTTTTGGATAAAATTAGTAAAATAAATCGATAAAATGGAAGCGAGTTTCCCCGATTCAAATATAGGTGAATTTGAAAATAATAAATATATAGATATATATTTTGACTTGAGTTTAAACTGTAAATAAATGGGCCAAAGATAAATAATAATAATAATTATTTGAATTGATGATTTGTGTTAGAAATAGAATTAAATACTTAAATTTAAAATTTATAACAATAACCATAATAACTTTATATATGTGTACACTTAAACAATAGTAAGGTAAATAAATATTTCATGTAGACTATAGAGTTTAGGGGGAAAGTGAAACAAAACCAAAGTATATATGCATGTATATCAAGGGATAAGGCTGTAGCATATAGAACAAAGCAAACAAAAGTGAAGACAGCAAATTTTACTCAAGTATCCAAAATAAACAAGGCAAAAGAAACAAATAAGAAATGTACAAACAAATAAAAACTAAATATACATTTATGAATAAAAGAATAATATGAAAACAAGTACAAATAAAGCATTTCTAAGTATACAACATATCACAGCCGAAGCCAATAAGAACTGTAAAAAGAAAATAAACAAAGTATCAAAGCATGGGCAAGATCATCTCAGCCATGACTTGTGGTACAAAAATAAACATCACCTATTGTACAAAATATAATATAGCATGTAGACTTGCTCTCTCATACATCAAATTCCTCTACTTCAGTTTCGTTCACCATTTAAACTGAGAGGAGAGAATATTATTAAAAGTTTGGAAGTTGTTTGAACCATAGAAGAGAATCAAAACTAAAAGGAAACTTTCAACTGGGAATTGCAAAGGCCTGGAAAGGAAAAGAGGCTCTGTCATTTGTAAACCATGATTAAGGTGAGTAGCATTTGTCTTTAAATTTTAAGAGTATAAATCTGTTATCCATCTATATATATCGGTGAATAAGCTCCTATGAATATCCATGATTCTCTGAATCTAAATTGAAAGCTAGAAGTGTTTAGGGACAGGCTTACTGTCTGTTACTCTGCAAACAAAAATTTTGCTTTCGAAAATCATTTCTTCCCAAACCATTTGATATTTGGACTGGGAATCAAAAGAGTTTCTGTTTGTTTAACTTTGAATTTAATTTTAAAAATAAATTTGAATAGAAATCATTTGACATTATCTCTGGAAATAAATATTTCGAGTACAACTTCATTTTTGACAAAATTCGAATATCGCCATTTACGAATTCAATTACATAGCTTGAATACTTAGGGGATGACGTGAATTTTAAGGTTCATATCATAATTTTTAGTGGACTGTTGAAAGAGCAGTTCGACCTTGTATTGTAAACGTTTTTGGTAAAATTCCGGCGTGATGGTGAACTAGGATAGTCGAAGTTGTGTGAGGTGGTGGAGAGGCTACGAAGGTGCCTGGAAAAATGTTCGGAGATGGTAATAACGGCGGCGGCGACGGCGGCGACCAGTTCTTGGCAGTAGACCTAGTTTTGGTGGGGTTTAGAATTTTGATCGCTGAAGCCTCAAGAGTTGATCGAGTTTCATGAAACTCGAGGGGAAGGAAGATATGGATGTTGACGTGACGGTGACGAAGTTCGAGCTGGTTCGATGGTCGGAGCGTCGAGATTGGGGCGTTGACAGGAAAGTTGCTGATGGGTTTCGTACTTCCAGGTTTGGAAGGAAGGTCTCGAATTCGAATTCGAGATGTGGGGGACGATTTGATGATCGTTTTGGGTTGCTGCGTGGTTAGGCGATGTGACGGAATGATCATCGATGATCAGAGTGGCGCCGCGATCGTGTACACGTGCACGCGTGAAATTCGTGCATCTGGGTTGAGAAGGAATTGGGGAAGACGAAGAATAGGAAAGAAGCTCGGGTTTCAACTCGAGAAAACGAATAAATGGCTCGAAGTAAAGTGGGAACGCGAGATTTCTCGAAGTCACGCTCGAGTGAAATAAGGAAAGTCTCGGGTTTTATGTTTCCAGATTTGAACTTTAACAAAATTTAGTTAAGTAAATTTCTAAAATTATTCCTTTTAATAAACGATAATGTTATTGTTCGTTTATAAGTTTATTGTTAAGTCAAAGATGATTTAAATTTATAAGGTAATTAAAGAGTGATTTATTTAATTTATAAATAAATAATTTAGATGTGTTTATAAAAATAGAAATGATTTAAAGATTTAAATGAATTAATCCAAGGAAAATTTCTTAAGAAAACAATTAAGGAAATATTAGTAGTTAATAAGGATGATTAACTAGGGATTTTTAAGTAATTAAAATATTGTGATAAACCTTGATAATTAAATTTATTTATTTAAGATAATCAATTGAAATTGTTAATTACTTAATGAAAATAAATTAAGGGGTTAATTAAATCATGTAAATGGTTTAAAGGATAACTTGATTAATATGATTAATTAAGAAAAATTTAATTAATTAAAGTGTCTGATAAATTAATCTATATGAAATGATTTATAAATTGATAAATCAAGATTTGATAATTAATTCATAAGTAATTAATTTACTTGGAAATAAATTGAATTTATCAGGATTAAACGATTAATTGATTCTGCTTATAAATAACTATTGAATATTTGACTTTACTTATGAATGTTTGGATTCTATTGGATGATTGAATTGTTGATATCCCTGATATATGATGCTTTGTGATACATCCTGATTTATGTTGTGATCTGAGATTTTCCGTTTCTGTGATATATTACTATGTGAATATGAAACCCTTTGCCCGTAAAAAGGCATTTGAATTTCGATGCGACAGGGAGTCGGATTCCAGTTGGTTATCCGAAACCCACATCGAATTGTAATAGTGAATCTTTGTGACTGATAAATTTGTTTTATCTATGAATCTGTGAATGAAGATAAGCGTTATCGATTGTACCGCTTATCGATATATCTATGATGATTGATGTTGCACTATTGTGTGTGAAACCCCTGGACCACACTTTTACACCCACAAATATGGATTTCACGTGGAAATCGGTTAAGTCACAGATAATTTAAATTTGATGTTTTTGAAATTTAAATTTTAATTTCAATTGATTTTGAAATTAGAAATTCGGGTTTAAATTGAAAAGCTTTTGAAATGGAATTTCAAAGATAAAAGTTATTTTGAATAACTTAACCGAGTTTTGAAAATTTAAATAATTTGATTTAAATTTGAATTCAAGTTTGAAATTAAATCTATGATTTGGAAACTAGGGATAAAAGATGATATAAATGTGTTTGTATGAATTAAACCATTTTTAAAAGTATAAGTTGGGAATTTGAATTTAAACCAAGGATTTCAACTCGTATGGATGAATCAGATTTTCTGAAATAAAAACTGTTTGTTTTCAAAGTGATAAAAGCTTTCAGATAAGAAATGAAATTCTAGTTTAATTAAAGGAATTTCAAGTGAATTGAAAAATGGTTTTTTTCAAGTTATGAATGAATTCTTTTTGAAAGCTATGAATTAAATCTGTTTATTTTTAACAGATTTAAAATGATGATTTGTTTAAACCATTCAAAGTTAAATTGTTTTGAAAGTTATCAGTTAAATCTTGATTTAAAGATTTAACGAGTTAAATTGAAATGGAAATCGATTTGGAAAATCTATGAATGAGTCTTTGTGAAATTAAGTGAACTTTGTGAATTGAACCTTTTTTTTAAAAAAGATTTAAAATGGTAATTTGTTAAACCATTTGAAAAGAGAAGTTTGGGTTTAAGTTGTGACTTAATTGAAATCCCAATATCCGTATGTTTTTAAATATTTCGCTCACTATTCGGGTTAGCCGGGAAAGGACCTTTGGGTCGTATAACTCATTCCGAATAGTGATACGTCGTATATGGATAGCATTTGAAGACCGGTGTTGAAGACCGGATATTTTTCGAAAATGAAAGGACAACCTGTCGAATGTCTCTGCACTGAGTCGCGCCGGTATAGAGATTTATATCACTCTTTTGTGACGGGAAGTCCGGACGTGATTGAAAGTTATCCGGAATTGCAAGGGCTTCGTGAGAAGTGCCTTCGGTTCTGTTCGATCCTGGAACAGACTTGTATGGATACATGTCTGACATTACACTTTGAGATATAAAGCCGATTTCTTTCAAATACATTTCTGTTGGTGGCGGAGAATTTATTCTCTTAGCTTAACACCCTTCTCTGAGACGTACGAGCTCAGAGGTTATGTAGTTGAAATTTATCAGCGATATATCCCAATTTGGTAATGTGGCATGCTGAGTGTTGCTGTGTGATGATCAGTGTTTGATCATTTGTGATATGATCATTTGTTTGATCTTATATCTTTGTGATCATAGGTTGATCATTTGTTTGACCCGAAGCATGGCTTTGTAGAAAGCGTAGCTTTGTGGACGAGACTTCGTCGAGCCTCACACCTCGGAAATGGTCAAAACAGGAAGGATGCGGCAAGGTTCTAGGGAGTAGCGCCCCTTAGTGTATGTCATTCCTTCTGGATAAAGGTGGTATCATGGTATGGAGCCCAGATACTTAACCTCTGTGGTTGCTGCAAATTTATTACTTTGTGGTTTGTTGGAAATCGGGGATCCTCGGGAAGATCGGTGACGATCGGGGGATGGCATACGCGTGTCAGTAGTTACCTATTTTTGCAGAGGTAACCCGGCCTTGTGTTGGCAGAGATCCGGTTAGGTTCTCGGGTCGTCTATTCCAGGGACGTACCCATCGTGGAAAAGGAAGTTCCTTAGCCTGACCATTTGTTGGAAATCCAAAGAAACAATACGTGACTTGTACGGTTTTAGTTGTATTACCTGCTATGGAATGTGGTGGTAACCTGCTATTGAACATAGTAGCTATAGTAGGCATAAGTGCGGAATGCCTATGCTGGCTAAGATTAATATTATACTTTCGAAATGTTTCTACACTATGCACTAATGATAATATCAAAAAGATTTGATTTTTTGCGTAGTAAGCATCTTTGACTATCATAAGAAGAAATCTCCTCCAATTCTGCGTTTGCATTGTGTGTGTGGTGGGAGGTCTTATGGTAGTTTCATTTTCTAAAAGCATTGCGAATTGACTTTAAAATTTTTTTGTTGATTGTTTAAAGATAAACTTTTTTTGTTGCTCACACCAGTCCCATGACTGATCCGGAGTTTATTGTTCCCTTCCTAAACTCTGGGTGCCCACTATTTTCTACACGGGCAGTCTAGAGTTTGGTTTTTCAGATATTCAGATTTGTAGATTTTCTGGAGCTAGTTCAGTCTTTGGATCGGACTGCACTTGCTTATCTTTGTGCCTCGTTATTGGGAGTTCGAGCTATTTCTGGATTGGCATTCTGAAGATGGAGATTATCCGCTGCTGATGTTATCTATTTTTCTTTCCGCTGCAATTTATTGTATCATACACTACAAGGGGAAACGCAATTTCCGACGGCCAAAAGCCGTCGGCGGCCGTCGGAAGCCGTCGACCGCCGTCGGAAATAACCGTCGGAAATGGCGTTGTCGGGAAGCAGTATTTCCGACGGTTTCCGACGGACGCTGCCGTATACATTTCCGACGGACACAGACGGTTCCCGACGGTTTCCGACGGATTTCGACACTCGTCGGAATCCGTCGGGAATCGTCTGAAACAGGCCGTCGTTATCCGTCTGTAACCGTCGGGAATTTCGACCAATAAGCCGTCGGAAGCCGTCGGAAGCCGTCGGAAATCTGCTGTTTTTTTTTATTTGCTTCAGATTTAGCCTTCCAACCACATTTCTCTTCAAAACATTAGAATATCAATACTACTACACAATCCAATATACAATAGTCCAACAAAATATTCAAACTCAAACCACAAAATATTTAATAAACACACAAATAAATAAAATTACATCAAAATATAAATAACCATTCCAACATTAACATAATCCTAACAATAACTGTTCTACCATGTTGTTAATACACAAATTCATCAATATTCTCATACACGTTCTCATACTACCATAGAACCAAATGTGTCAAACATAATTATACATAAATCAATAATTACCTACGCCGTCTATCAAATCATTCTAAGTTAAAACAAAACATACCTGAACGAGCAAGTAATGAATTAATCTCCTGCAGATCCAGAGCCAGCCGAGGAAGGAAAGTGACCACCACCCTGTTGCTGCTGCTGCATGTACTCTAACAACTGTGCGGTGTGCATGGCCTGTTGGCGGTTCTGCTCCTCCAACTGGGCAACTCTAGTACGCAATTCTTCTATATCTGCAAGATCGCTCTGATGTCTACCCCGCCGTCCCCTACTCTGACTACTGGACTGCAATAATTGAAAAATAAATAAAATTCAAGTTTATTGTTTTGAAAAAGTGAAAATATCATATTTTTAGAAAAAGTAAATTATTTACCGCTAAATTGCCAAATCCGTATCGTCGACCATGCTCTGCTGGATCCATAACGGACTCAAATATAACGTCTTCCTCATTAGTCGTCAGCTGATCTCGACCCGTGTCAGCAAGGAGTTTCTTCCGCTGCTCCATAAACTTCTCCTGCATTAACAAATTAATAATATCATATCTTATGTCATCATAGTTTAACAATTAAAACAATTACTAATACTGAATAAAATAAAATATGCTTACATGGCTTTTGCTAGATTTATCGTCCTGCCATGTGTACGAAACAGTCCCGTCTGGATTAACATGCTCGACAGCATGCGTATGGGTGAACACGTCCATATAGCTGACAGGACCATGTGACTCGGCTTCCTGAAGGTGATTATTACATACAATTATTATACATTTAAAATCATATAATATAAACTATTTACATTTATTATTCAGTAAATTTACCAACTCCTGCCGATACTGCTGAAACGACTTCGATCCTCCGCGATGAGTGACGGGATTCTTATTTCTATTTGCAGAGTTTCTATCCGACTCTGCCTGTACATTCAAAATTTTATACGTTAATTTTCGATCACGTCAAATTAATAATTCAAAAAAAATTAGTATACTTGCCTTCGCCTCGTCCGTCTCCCAGTATCTCAACCAAGCTTCCCACACGCTCTCTCCCATCCACCGTGGTTTCTTACCAGATTTCTTAATCTCGGATATCGTATCCCTGTAGTTCTTGCGCATCTTCTTCATCCAGTATGCTCGTGCCAGCATCATATCATCTGTCTGGATGTCTATCTCAGCCTGTGTTAAAAAAAAGATTACACTTTAAACGATATAAACAGTTAAAAAACGACAAAAACGAATTAAAAATGGAAAACAGAAAAATATGCATACTAGGACATCCTACCATATGCACTCTATGATGTGAGGAGGGATGTTATCCCACTTCGGCCAGCAGGCACTCATCCTACTACGATAAGAAGCTCTAGAGACGTCCAACACAACCTTAGAAGGAAGTAGATCGAACCCCCTGTTTTTAAGTACGATATAGATAAGTACGTACTTATATCATAGAAAAAATAAGATGCTGAATAAAATTTAATTCTTACCCATCTACTCTAGGGACTAACGATACAACTGCACGTTGTGGCTCTTGCGATGGGCCACTACCATCGCCTCCTGACGATCGTGAAGAGCTCCTACCTCTATATGACATAATGCTAAACCTGTGACATATACACATCATTATATAAGACAATAATAACATGATAATGAAATATATTTCATATGAAAATGACATCAACGGTATAAATTGCTTAATTAATGACTGAAATGGAAATAAAAATGGAAGTGTGTTATACCTGATTCATAATGGGTGTACTATTCCAACGATAAGCAGAGTTCATTGCATTTTCAATAAAAATTGCTAAATAAATGACAAATGGAAATAACATAAAACATGCAAAAATAGTAAACGGATTTAAAATCATATAGTTACATCAATTTCATAATACATCAAGAATTCAACATAGTTACATCAATTGCAAAAAACATAATCAGATTTATATCAGTCATCATCGTCTTCTGATTCAGATTCAGTCTCGTTTTCGACGATATTTTCGTCCACACTGTCAAACGCTTCTACTAAAACATTTGTTTCATCGATCAAAGGACCAAAATCTGTATGATCGTCTGTAATTATTATTTCGTTATTTTGCTCAAGATCTGCCTGATAAGCTTGTTCATCCGGAATATTCTTCCCATCAAATGTGAATCTGGCCTTTGTTTTAAAAACTGCAGACCAATCTGCTTTATCTCTTTTTAGAGACGGATAAGGAGCGTAATAAACTTGCAATGCTTGTTTGGCTAGTACAAAAGGATCATACTTGTGATAGTGCGATGTATGCTTTATTTCGATAAGATTATAATCCTTGTGCACATTAATTCCAGAACCTGGAACATTGCTAAACCAATTGCATTTAAATAGAAACACCTCCTCCGCGGGTCGTGAGAAATATGTCAGTTGCAAAATTTGTGTCAGAACGCCATAAAAATCATTTAAATGATTTTCTGGATCGTCACTACCTTTAACAAATACACCAGTATTATTTGTTAATTTTTCTGCACCGTATTCTTTGGTGTTAAATTTATATCCATTGACGAAATATATTGGATATGTCTTGACCACTCTTTTTGGTCCCATCGCTAGATGTTTCAACCCTTCGTCAACAACACAATTTCTCGGCTCATAAACGTAATTTGAAAACCAACCGGAAAATTCTTTACTAAGATCTCCGTTCGGATGTTCACGTTCATAAACACTGTTTATATAAACAAATTACTACATTAGGTTATACATGCGCATGCATTATAGAAAAGAATAAAACACAAATTATTATTTCAGATTACCTAACAAACGGTGCAACCTCGGCACAATTTAGAAGAATATAAGTGTGTGCTACATGAAGATCTCTATCGTCTAACCATATTTCTACACATTTTCTAGAAGGCCGACCATATTGTCTAAAAATAGATAACATTGTTTGAGAGAACTCTTGTTCGTCGCCTTCGTCATTACGAGGAACACTTTGAAATGAAATGTTCACATGGTCACTGAAATAGTGAGAGAAAAAGAACGAAGCTTCTTCTTCGATATAAGATTTACATATCGAACCTTCAACTCGTGCTTTTTGCCTCACTTTTTTCTTCAGATGATTCAAATATCTATGAAAAATTAATTTATATTAACTTCATCTTTCAAATACAATTAAATTACATTATAACATATTACATACCTCTCAAATGGATACATCCATCCATATTGGACAGGACCTCGAAGTCGTGCTTCAGTTGGGAGATGAACAGGTAAATGTTCCATCACATTAAAAAAACCTGGCGGAAATATTTTCTCTAATTTGCAAAGCAATATAGGAATGTCCACTTCAAGTTTACGTAAACGTTGCACTTTTAAAGTAGTCGAACAAAGCTCTTTGTAAAACATACTAAGCTCCGTTACTACCTTCCAAACTTTTAACGGCAGTAGTTCTTTGAACATTACGGGAAATAAATTTTCCATCATTATGTGACAGTCGTGACTTTTCATTCCGCTCAATCTACCATTTTTAAAGTCAACACATCTACGAAGATTTGATGATATCCCATCAGGAAATCTTAACCCTTCCACCCATTTTAACACAGTTTTAACTTGATTATTATCTAATTCGTAACATGCTTTGGGTTTTTTACTATCATTTGGTTTCATATGAAGCTCAGGACGTTTGCATAATTCTTCTATATCACGTCTTGATTTCAAATCATCCTTCGTCTTCCCTTTCACATTCAAAATTGTGTTAAAAACATTATCAAATACATTTTTCTCATTGTGCATCACATCTATGTTATGGCGAAGCAGAAGATGTTTCCAATACGGCAAATCCCAAAAAATAGTTTGTTTGCACCAGTTATGAACAACTGATTTGCCTTGAATTTCTGTTTGCTCGCCCATTTCATATATCTTTGGATAGTCCTTAACAAGTTCATATATGTCTTCGCTTGACCATATCGTCGGTGGTTGTCTGGTTTCTACTCTATTAGCTAAAAAGTTTTTCTTGTCTCCTCTAAAGGGATGATTTACATGGAGAAAATATCGATGACAGTCAAACCATGAAATTTTCTTACCATGAGGTAAAGAAAACGCTCGTGTTTCATCCATGCAATATGGACATGCTAGACGACCGGCAGTACTCCATCCCGAAAGCATTGCATAGGCAGGAAAATCACTTATAGTCCACAACAAAGAAGCAAACATACGAAAATTTTTCTTCTTGGACACATCGTATGTTTCTACTCCTTCGTTCCACAGTATTTTTAACTCCTCAATCAACGGTTGTAAATATACATCTATTCCTTGTGTCGGATCGTCGGGGCCAGGAACGACAACAGTAAGAAACATATATTGCGTTTTCATACACATCCATGGAGGTAAATTATAAGGTGTGACGATAATGGGCCAGGATGAATATTTAGAACCAAATTGAGAAAATGGAGAAAAACCGTCCGTACATAATCCTAATCTAACATTTCGACTCTCCGCTGCAAAATTTGGATACGTTTTATCGAAATGCTTCCATGCTTCTCCATCGGCCGGATGTGTCAATGTACCCTCTTCCTCTGTTCTCACACTATGCCACCTCATATTAGACGCAGTTACAGAAGATGCATATAATCTTTGAAGTCTTGGAGTTATGGGTAAGTAGTGCATACGCTTGTATGGAACTTCCTTCCCCTTCTTTTTTCTTGGTTTGTATCTCTCCTGGTTACAAACTTTACAATTTCTAAGGTTTACGTCTTCTTTCCAAAACAACATGCATCCTTTTAAACATGTATCTATTTTCTGATACGGTAAACCAAAAGCCGACATAAGTTTTTTAACTTCGTAGTGATTTTCACACATGTGATTATCGGGCGGCATATGCCTTTTTGCAGCTTGTACAACAGCCGTAAATCCAGCTTCAGTGATGTTGTATTTTGACTTCATCGCAATGTATTCTGCGATTACTGACAGCTGAGTGCCGCTTTTACAACCATCCCAAATAGGTTTCTTAGCTGCATCTAGTAAATCATAAATTTTTTTAGCTTCAATATTTGGTTCTTCAACATTTCCATCATCGTCGTCAACTTCAACCATAGGAAACATTGATCGTGCTGCATCTTCGACCATATTTTCTATACGGGTCGTTGAAACTATTTCGTTAACGACACTTTCAGACTCTACAGAAGTATTTGCTACAACTTCTCCATGCCGATCCCAAACATAATATTCGGGTGCGAAACCGTGTTTGCACAAATGAACTTTCACAACATCTGGTAAAAAATACTTCAAATGTCTACACCTACTACACGGACAACGAATTTCGGGATCGTTTCCGTTATTACTTAAAGCGAATTCAACAAACACGTTTATACCATTATAAAAATCTTCTTTTATTGAGCCCCTCAGTCCTTTTCTTTGGTACATCCATCTCCTCCGATCAACAAAATAATCAATCATTTTTCCTATTTGACAAAATGAGAAGTTCAAACTTTAATATTTATTTTGAAGAATACAAATTCGAAAAAGATTATTTTCATGGTCGTATAATATTTTGAATTTAAAGAACAGCTTCACAAATTTAAAAATATTTTCAAATAGGGCACATTTTATTTTTTAACGTAACGATTTAAAAATATATATAATTTTTTTTTTCATTGGTCAGGCATCCTACTTCCCATTACAAACACAGTAAGCATTTACATTTCGTATATTACTTCGTCTCAAACGATTCAACAAAATTTCGGCAGCATTTCCCTTTTGTTCCCTGCATTGTACACAAATGCGTGTACGTAGGAAACAAAAAAGAAAAGTTAGGCCGAAATTTTATGAACCGTTTGAGACGAAGTAGTATACAAAATGTAAATGCTTACTGTGTTCATAACTTGTCCAATACAGGGACAAATCCGACAAACATTGTACCAGATGAATATAAATGGTCGTTTTTCGAAAAGAACGACTATTTATACAACGATCATGTACAACACTCGTCAGACGGGGCCAAAAACTCTCTAAGGGACATTTGTCAGTTACATGCGCGCATTTTGCAAAAAAATACAGTTTTACTCAATGTTCACATTTACAAAAATATATATTAATTTAACACATTTATTCAACGTATTACGCATCAACTAAAGGCTCGTTCGACGTATTTTTTTGTTGCATAAACTAACACAATACAATGATAACAGTGCTACACACATATATAATCAATATAAATTATACATGTTTTTCGCAATTTCACGATATCAGATGAAATAGGAATACCATGGAATGCTAGAAACTATTATAACACTATTGTAAACAATTTCAATCAACAATTACCCCTAATTTATCAAATTATGCAAATCTTGAATTAGGATAAAAACTGAAATTTTGGCTAAAACAAGAGATTATACCTATTCTAAAGAGCAGTAGAAGTTAATTGCACAGCCGGGAAGAACCTGAAATCTCGAAATTGCTGATTGGAGGGCTGGGGAAGAGAATTGGGGGAAAGTGACCTAGAATTTTCGTATGAAAGTGAAGAAGAAGCAGGCTCGGCTGGAGCCAAATATTCGCGAATTTCCGACGGCTTCCGACGGCCGCCGACGGCCCGTCGGAAACCGTCGGAAATAAGCCGTCGGGAGCCGTCGCTCTACCCTACCGGTTTTTGAGCTTTTTCTTGTAGTGATATCTCTGATGTATATAGATATTCATTGTATCATCATTGTATCTGGATATTGTATCAGATGTTGTATATCTATATTCTTTTTATTCCACTGTGATATTTACTTAACTGTGTTATAAGCTCCGGCGACTCGGATTTGAACGCTCGAATCTACGACATTCGAGTACGATGTAAAGTACGGATGTCGATTTTCGAACGCGAAAATCTGGGACGTTACATTTGGTATCAGAGCTAAGGTTGAACTTTAGCTCATGAGTATAACACGTTAAGTAGCTCATTAGAGATAGAGTGAAGTAAACTCTAGAATGAGTAATTCCTAAGATATCCGTCTGAACGTCTCAGTAAATTCTCTTACTATCCACTGATAGTGAGTATGAGTGCAAGAAGAAGATGAGATAGGGGACAGGGAAGTACGACTATAAATGGTCAATATCCTGCAACAGTGGAAACAATCTTTCTCTATCAATTTTCTTTGATTCGATTCCAAATTCTTTTGATTGCTTCGTGACAGCTACAAGAAGAAGTTTCGGTGTGATGAAGGCTCTATGAATCGTTGTAGGAGATTCTTACTTCGTATCTTCATCAATTTCTTATCAGCCTTTTGGATTTAAACCTTAATGAATTTGAAATTGGAATTTTAAATTGAATTAAATTTGATTAATAGAATATGAGGGTAAATTGAATAAGATCGATAAAACGATTTCGTTTAAAACCGAATTTGAAATTCTATTGTAATTTCTTTTGAATACCGAAGTCCGAAGAGGGACAAATTGGTATGTATTCTGAGATATTCCGACTTGAGTTTGGAATCCATATCTTGTGTTTGAAGAATTATAGGAGATCACCTCTGTCTATCTCTGTGTTATTTTCGTACCTGCGAATTTCGAGGACGAAATTCTTTTAAGGGGGGAAGTTTGTAACGACCACAGATTTTAATTTGATTTAAATTAATAATTTATTGAATTTTTGAATTAAATTGGGTAATTAAATAAATTTTTGGATAAAATTAGTAAAATAAATCGATAAAATGGAAGCGAGTTTCCCCGATTCAAATATAGGTGAATTTGAAAATAATAAATATATAGATATATATTTTGACTTGAGTTTAAACTGTAAATAAATGGGCCAAAGATAAATTATAATAATAATTATTTGAATTGATGATTTGTGTTAGAAATAGAATTAAATACTTAAATTTAAAATTTATAACAATAACCATAATAACTTTATATATGTGTACACTTAAACAATAGTAAGGTAAATAAATATTTCATGTAGACTATAGAGTTTAGGGGGAAAGTGAAACAAAACCAAAGTATATATGCATGTATATCAAGGGATAAGGCTGTAGCATATAGAACAAAGCAAACAAAAGTGAAGACAGCAAATTTTACTCAAGTATCCAAAATAATCAAGGCAAAAGAAACAAATAAGAAATGTACAAACAAATAAAAACTAAATATACATTTATGAATAAAAGAATAATATGAAAACAAGTACAAATAAAGCATTTCTAAGTATACAACATGTCACAGCCGAAGCCAATAAGAACTGTAAAAAAAAAATAAACAAAGTATCAAAGCATGGGCAAGATCATCTCAGCCATGACTTGTGGTACAAAAATAAACATCACCTATTGTACAAAATATAATATAGCATGTAGACTTGCTCTCTCATACATCAAATTCCTCTACTTCAGTTTCGTTCACCATTTAAACTGAGAGGAGAGAATATTATTAAAAGTTTGGAAGTTGTTTGAACCATAGAAGAGAATCAAAACTAAAAGGAAACTTTCAACTGGGAATTGCAAAGGCCTGGAAAGGAAAAGAGGCTCTGTCATTTGTAAACCATGATTAAGGTGAGTAGCATTTGTCTTTAAATTTTAAGAGTATAAATCTGTTATCCATCTATATATATCGGTGAATAAGCTCCTATGAATATCCATGATTCTCTGAATCTAAATTGAAAGCTAGAAGTGTTTAGGGACAGGCTTACTGTCTGTTACTCTGCAAACAAAAATTTTGCTTTCGAAAATCATTTCTTCCCAAACCATTTGATATTTGGACTGGGAATCAAAAGAGTTTCTGTTTGTTTAACTTTGAATTTAATTTTAAAAATAAATTTGAATAGAAATCATTTGACATTATCTCTGGAAATAAATATTTCGAGTACAACTTCATTTTTGACAAAATTCGAATATCGCCATTTACGAATTCAATTACATAGCTTGAATACTTAGGGGATGACGTGAATTTTAAGGTTCATATCATAATTTTTAGTGGACTGTTGAAAGAGCAGTTCGACCTTGTATTGTAAACGTTTTTGGTAAAATTCCGGCGTGATGGTGAACTAGGATAGTCGAAGTTGTGTGAGGTGGTGGAGGAGGCTACGAAGGTGCCTGGAAAAATGTTCGGAGATGGTAATAACGGCGGCGGCGACGGCGGCGACCAGTTCTTGGCAGTAGACCTAGTTTTGGTGGGGTTTAGAATTTTGATCGCTGAAGCCTCAAGAGTTGATCGAGTTTCATGAAACTCGAGGGGAAGGAAGATATGGATGTTGACGTGACGGTGACGAAGTTCGAGCTGGTTCGATGGTCGGAGCGTCGAGATTGGGGCGTTGATAGGAAAGTTGCTGATGGGTTTCGTACTTCCAGGTTTGGAAGGAAGGTCTCGAATTCGAATTCGAGATGTGGGGGACGATTTGATGATCGTTTTGGGTTGCTCCGTGGTTAGGCGATGTGACGGAATGATCATCGATGATCAGAGTGGCGCCGCGATCGTGTACACGTGCACGCGTGAAATTCGTGCATCTGGGTTGAGAAGGAATTGGGGAAGATGAAGAATAGGAAAGAAGCTCGGGTTTCAACTCGGGAAAACGAATAAATGGCTCGAAGTAAAGTGGGAACGCGAGATTTCTCGAAGTCACGCTCGAGTGAAATAAGGAAAGTCTCGGGTTTTATGTTTCCAGATTTGAACTTTAACAAAATTTAGTTAAGTAAATTTCTAAAATTATTCCTTTTAATAAACGATAATGTTATTGTTCGTTTATAAGTTTATTGTTAAGTCAAAGATGATTTAAATTTATAAGGTAATTAAAGAGTGATTTATTTAATTTATAAATAAATAATTTAGATGTATTTATAAAAATAGAAATGATATAAAGATTTAAATGAATTAATCCAAGGAAAATTTCTTAAGAAAACAATTAAGGAAATATTAGTAGTTAATAAGGATGATTAACTAGGGATTTTTAAGTAATTAAAATATTGTGATAAACCTTGATAATTAAATTTATTTATTTAAGATAATCAATTGAAATTGTTAATTACTTAATGAAAATAAATTAAGGGGTTAATTAAATCATGTAAATGGTTTAAAGGATAACTTGATTAATATGATTAATTAAGAAAAATTTAATTAATTAAAGTGTCTGATAAATTAATCTATATGAAATGATTTATAAATTGATAAATCAAGATTTGATAATTAATTCATAAGTAATTAATTTACTTGGAAATAAATTGAATTTATCAGGATTAAACGATTAATTGATTCTGCTTATAAATAACTATTGAATATTTGACTTTACTTATGAATGTTTGGATTCTATTGGATGATTGAATTGTTGATATCCCTGATATATGATGCTTTGTGATAAATCCTGATTTATGTTGTGATCTGAGATTTTCCGTTTCTGTGATATATTACTATGTGAATATGAAACCCTTTGCCCGTAAAAAGGCATTTGAATTTCGATGCGACAGGGAGTCGGATTCCAGTTGGTTATCCGAAACCCACAGCGAATTGTAATAGTGAATCTTTGTGACTGATAAATTTATTTTATCTATGAATCTGTGAATGAAGATAAGCGTTATCGATTGTACCGCTTATCGATATATCTATGATGATTGATGTTGCACTATTGTGTGTGAAACCCCTGGACCACACTTTTACACCCACAAATATGGATTTCACGTGGAAATCGGTTAAGTCACAGATAATTTAAATTTGATGTTTTTGAAATTTAAATTTTAATTTCAATTGATTTTGAAATTAGAAATTCGGGTTTAAATTGAAAAGCTTTTGAAATGGAATTTCAAAGATAAAAGTTATTTTGAATAACTTAACCGAGTTTTGAAAATTTAAATAATTTGATTTAAATTTGAATTCAAGTTTGAAATTAAATCTATGATTTGGAAACTAGGGATAAAAGATGATATAAATGTGTTTGTATGAATTAAACCATTTTTAAAAGTATAAGTTGGGAATTTGAATTTAAACCAAGGATTTCAACTCGTACGGATGAATCAGATTTTCTGAAATAAAAACTGTTTGTTTTCAAAGTGATAAAAGCTTTCAGATAAGAAATGAAATTCTAGTTTAATTAAAGGAATTTCAAGTGAATTGAAAAATGGTTTTTTTCAAGTTATGAATGAATTCTTTTTGAAAGCTATGAATTAAATCTGTTTATTTTTAACAGATTTAAAATGATGATTTGTTTAAACCATTCAAAGTTAAATTGTTTTGAAAGTTATCAGTTAAATCTTGATTTAAAGATTTAACGAGTTAAATTGAAATGGAAATCGATTTGGAAAATCTATGAATGAGTCTTTGTGAAATTAAGTGAACTTTGTGAATTGAATCTTTTTGTTTAAAAAGATTTAAAATGGTAATTTGTTAAACCATTTGAAAAGAGAAGTTTGGGTTTAAGTTGTGACTTAATTGAAATCCCAATATCCGTATGTTTTTAAATATTTCGCTCACTATTCGGGTTAGCCGGGAAAGGACCTTTGGGTCGTATAACTCATTCCGAATAGTGATACGTCGTATATGGATAGCATTTGAAGACCGGTGTTGAAGACCGGATATTTTTCGAAAATGAAAGGACAACCTGTCGAATGTCTCTGCACTGAGTCGCGCCGGTATAGAGATTTATATCACTCTTTTGTGACGGGAAGTCCGGACGTGATTGAAAGTTATCCGGAATTGCAAGGGCTTCGTGAGAAGTGCCTTCGGTTCTGTTCGATCCCGGAACAGACTTGTATGGATACATGTCTGACATTACACTTTGAGATATAAAGCCGATTTCTTTCAAATACATTTCTGTTGGTGGCGGAGAATTTATTCTCTTAGCTTAACACCCTTCTCTGAGACGTACGAGCTCAGAGGTTATGTAGTTGAAATTTATCAGCGATATATCCCAATTTGGTAATGTGGCATGCTGAGTGTTGCTGTGTGATGATCAGTGTTTGATCATTTGTGATATGATCATTTGTTTGATCTTATATCTTTGTGATCATAGGTTGATCATTTGTTTGACCCGAAGCATGGCTTTGTAGAAAGCGTAGCTTTGTGGACGAGACTTCGTCGAGCCTCACACCTCGGAAATGGTCAAAACAGGAAGGATGCGGCAAGGTTCTAGGGAGTAGCGCCCCTTAGTGTATGTCATTCCTTCTGGATAAAGGTGGTATCATGGTATGGAGCCCAGATACTTAACCTCTGTGGTTGCTGCAAATTTATTACTTTGTGGTTTGTTGGAAATCGGGGATCCTCGGGAAGATCAGTGACGATCGGGGGATGGCATACGCGTGTCAGTAGTTACCTATTTTTGCAGAGGTAACCCGGCCTTGTGTTGGCAGAGATCCGGTTAGGTTCTCGGGTCGTCTATTCCAGGGACGTACCCATCGTGGAAAAGGAAGTTCCTTAGCCTGACCATTTGTTGGAAATCCAAAGAAACAATACGTGACTTGTACGGTTTTAGTTGTATTACCTGCTATGGAATGTGGCGGTAACCTGCTATTGAACATAGTAGCTATAGTAGGCATAAGTGCGGAATGCCTATGCTGGCTAAGATTAATATTATACTTTCGAAATGTTTCTACACTATGCACTAATGATAATATCAAAAAGATTTGATTTTTTGCGTAGTAAGCATCTTTGACTATCATAAGAAGAAATCTCCTCCAATTCTGCGTTTGCATTGTGTGTGTGGTGGGAGGTCTTATGGTAGTTTCATTTTCTAAAAGCATTGCGAATTGACTTTAAAATTTTTTTGTTGATTGTTTAAAGATAAACTTTTTTTGTTGCTCACACCAGTCCCATGACTGATCCGGAGTTTATTGTTCCCTTCCTAAACTCTGGGTGTCCACTATTTTCCACACGGGCAGTCTAGAGTTTGGTTTTTCAGATATTCAGATTTGTAGATTTTCTGGAGCTAGTTCAGTCTTTGGATCGGACTGCACTTGCTTATCTTTGTGCCTCGTTATTGGGAGTTCGAGCTATTTCTGGATTGGCATTCTGAAGATGGAGATTATCCGCTGCTGATGTTATCTATTTTTCTTTCCGCTGCAATTTATTGTATCATATCTCTGATGTATATAGATATTCATTGTATCATCATTGTATCTGGATATTGTATCAGATGTTGTATATCTATATTCTTTTTATTCCGCTGTGTTATTTACTTAACTGTGTTATAAGCTCCGGCGACTCGGATTTGAACGCTCGAATCTACGACATTCGAGTACGATGTAAAGTACGGATGTCGATTTTCGAACGCGAAAATCTGGGACGTTACAGACAGGATCTGTAGCAACCTGTTTGAGTCTGAGTATATATATACGAGAGCGCGTATTTGTTAGTTATATAAAATGGTTTTATATTGTGTTAATTGATCGGTTGAGTGGTATATGGATTCTGGTCAATACGAGTAGCTAACGTTATTGATAGGGATCTCTAAACACTTGACCAGGCCAACGGACACAATATTGTTTTAAAAAGGTAGATGAAATAATTTTACCCAGATATAATTTCTATATAAAAAAGTATCATTTTAAATGTTTATGGTATTTGTAATGATTGGTTGAGATGATAACAATTTATCATCTAGGATTAGGAGTCTGAGTGTTGAGGTTGGAAGTGTATTTGTCGAGACTGTAGACCTAATACCGTCTCGAGTAAACTTTACTGTGGTGAAGGATTTCATCGATCTCTGAAGGAAACCTTTTAAAGTTCGGAGTTTATCTTTGAAGTGAAAGTTTGGATGAGTAGAGTTGGATCTGTCGATGAGGCAGAAGCGAGTGATGGTATCTTTGCAACCTCTGGAAGAAGTAGCTGTATGAAAAGATACAGTGACTATGGTTTGTTTCCGAAGATGTTTTCTTTGGAACAAGTTAAGGAAGTGTGTATGCTTCGGTATTGTGGGCTGAGTTCAGCATGATGATTCTGTTTGGTTTGAGGATTGAGTTTCTCGAAGAGCTTTGGTTAGGAATCTTTGGCGTCTGTGGCAGCAGTACAGCTCGGAGTGTTCTGTGCGTTGGCAGGAAGTTTTCTGGCTGTGCAGTTTTTCTGGAGGTGGAGTTCATAAGCAGTAGAGTAGATCCATTTCTTCGATGGATTGGAGAGTTAAGTTTGAGTTTTTCTGATTTGTTAAGAGAAAACAGTTTTTCTTTGGAAATAGGGTGGGTTGATCGCAAAAGTGACTTGCGATTGCTGAGTATTCTCTTGGGTTATCAGAAAATTTCTGAATGTCTTCAGGGAAGTCAGAGGTTTGTCCGCATCTAAAGATTTAGTTTTCTTATCGACTAGGATCCCAGGAGTGGAACAGGTGGTTCAGTTAGTTGAAGGATGGTTCGTTGAGATGGAGTTTAGCAAAGCAGCTCAAGTTTTGTTGGAGTATCTGAGTTCTCTTTAAGGATTTGTGGAACCATATTCTGGGATATGTTGTCCAGTTTGTGCTCGTGTTCTTCATCAGCATCTTCTTATCTATTCCAGATCAGAGTGGTGTAGCGGAAGCAGTTTGGCAAGTGCTCCTGTTTGTCTTTTCCAGATAAGAGAAGTTGGTTCAGTCTACTAATGGTAGTAGAGTTTGTGTTTTGGATTTGGGTAGATCTTGGAGGATCATTTGGTTGAGTTATTTTTAACCCGGTTTATTTCTAGAAGCATCAGCGAAGGTTGAACTGATCAGGAAGGATGTAGTCAGCTCGAGATCGTCTGAAGATTTTGTGGATTGACGAAGGAATTTGAAATTCGAAGTTGGAGACTTCGTTGTTGTGAAGTTTTTTCTCTGATTAAAGGGAGCTATAAGATTGGGTAAGTCTGGGAAGTTAGCTCCGAGTTATTTTGGATCTTTTCTGTGATCTAATTTGGATAAGTGCTTTGATATACAAGGTTGAATTGTCAGTTTGGATAACTGGAATTCAATGTATTTTACGTATCTCTGAGGGAGTACGTGTTTGATCTATCTCTGGTTTTGGAACCAGCAGTTCTGGAAGATTTGGTTGTTGAGTCAGACTCGTCTGTAGTCTGATATCTTGTTTAGTTCTATAGATCTAGATGAGTTAGAACTCTATAGCTTAGTATTGTTGATTGTTTGGATTTTGTAGAGCGAGTATCCCGGTATATTTATACTTGGGAAAACTCGAGGAGATTGTATTCAGAATTTTGTTTGGATAATTAGAATTGTTTGATTGGATGAATTGTTTGCTATGGTTGTTAGCATATGGATGATAATATATGATTGTGATTTAAATAGATTATTAAATTACCTTTGTTTTAAATTTCGGGGACGAAATTATTTTAAGGGGGGAGGAATGTGATATCCCGGAAATTTGGGACAATATCAATTTAATAATCTGTTTAAATAATTAAATTGATTGATAATTTTTGATAATAAATATTTAAATTGGTTTAATAATCTAATTGAATAAATATTTAATTAATGAATTTATCTTTTAAAAACTAATAAAATGATTTCTATTTATAATATATATATAATTGTATATATTGTAGATAGATAAGCTTGGGTTTGTAATTTAAATAATTATATGGTTTTAAATAAGATTGTTATTTCAAATTTGAATGTGTTGTTTTAAATTGACTTTAAATTGGATTTATAATGTAAATTCAAAAGATAAGATTTAATAAAGGTTTTAATTTGTTTTCTTTTAAAAAATGTAAAAGCTTATTTATAAAAAGATAAATACATTATATACATATAAATATTTCTTAAATACATGTATATGACTTAAATAAATTTATTAAAACCAAGATTAACACTTGTAAGCTTATTAAGGTGGTTTAGTGACATTTGTAAAAATAAAGGTATATGTGTAAGATAATTAACACTTAAAAAAGACAAGTGGCTATTTCCTTTGTAAATTAAAGTCATAAATAAATAAAATGAAAGAAGATCTGTTTTGACTTTCAGCTAAAAATTATCTTCACTTCTTTCTCAACTAAAATACAATTCGAATCTTAAATCAAAAGAAGAAAAAGTCTGGAATTCAAATGCTAAGAGAAAAGTAAAATCTGGATAATTTAAAGCAAAGGCAAAAGAAGTTCAACATCAAAGCAAGTTTAATCAAGCAACAAGATGTAAACATCAACATGCAAACCTGAAAATCAACTACAACAGAATGTATTTCAACATGCAAGATAAATTCAAAAGCCTGGGAATCAAAAAAACTGTTCTCTGTTTTATAATGCCAGGTGAGTAGATATTATTTTAAAAACAGATTTAAACCTATGATATTGGATGATTTATTATCTGAAATATTGTATGAATGCATGCATAAGTATGTTTGTGTGATTGCCATTGTGATGAATATTCTGTGTATAGAGATAAATATATATGTGTGTTGTGTACAGATATCTGTATATCTGTTTTTGCTTTTAAACTAAGAATTTAAATATTGAAACCATTACCTCTTGATTGATCTCTGTTAGGATTTGATAGATAAACAAAAAGTGTTAGTTTAGTATAGATTTAGGCTTATAAATTATAATTAAGTTAAATTAAAAATCTGTTGCCTCTGAAACTATAATAACAGCTATTATATTCAATAAGCAAGAATCTCAAACCTCTTAAATCATTGAAACAAGTTATAACCTGAATGCATGTTTGAAATCATGAATTTTAGTATTAAAATTGAGATTTTTAGTCTGGCATTCGATGAGATAATCATGGTTGATCGATTTTAAGTATTTTGGCTACTGACGGTGATCGAAGTCGATCTGGAACTCGGGGTTTGGTTTAGAGATGGTCGGCATATCGAGGCTCTTTGGAAAATTGGTGTGGTGATGTACTGATGGTTGTGGTGGCCAGGAATCGAGGAAATAGGGTTTAACACCCTGAGATTGTTGACAGTATTCAGAGGAATTTCGCGACAATGAGAAGTGACCGGAGTCGATCGCATGGTGATCTGAAGATGCTGGGAGTCGTGATGGAGCTATGATGAAGATGGCGTGGTGTTTCGGTCAAGGATCATCGAAGGCGAGTGGTTCTGGTGATGTTCGTTTTTAGGCTAATGGGTTCTGTTGGTCGAATTCGAATCTCGTACGAATCGAGAATATCTGGGAAGTCGAACGTGGTGACGTGATGAAAGGTGACTTGCCGGAGTACTGAACGGAGTTCGCCGTCGATCGATTATGTCGTGCATGTGCACAAGCTAGTTGCGTGCATCTGGAATGTGGGATTGGGGAAGAAAGCGTTGGCTCGGGTTTCGTTCGAGAATTTGTGAGTTTTACTCGAAGCAGGGAAATAGTGGGTTAACGCGAGTGTTACTTCGAGTCTCCACGAGTTTTACTCGGGTTTGGGAATTAGCTGGTATTAAGAATTGAACAGGAATTGTTTTTGAGTTTTAAAATAAAGGTAAACAAGATTTTTACCTATTAAACTAAATTGTTTCTAGAAAATTGTTTTTAACAAGTTTGGAATAATTTAAATAAATAAGTTTTAAAAGAAGATTAGGGAAGTGGATTTTCAAAATGATTTTAGTATTTAATTCAAATAACTTAGAAAAGTTTTAAAGATTTAAAAGTCAAATTTGAATATCTAAATTATTTTAAATTATAATTGAATTCTAAAGTATTTTTATTTTAAATAAAATTTAAAGATTAAGATTTGGAAAATCAATTATAATAAGGATTTATTTTAAGTAATTAAGAGTTTGTCAAATTAAAGATAAATTAATATGTGAATATAATTAAATTGTTGGTCAATTTAATTTATTTAATTAAGATAATGATTTTCTTAATTAAAGTCTTTAAGTATAAGGAGTTAAGGAATTATTTAATTCAATTTAAATAATTAGTTAAATAATTAACTAAGTAGTTAATTAATGATCAACTTAAGATAATCACTTATAAATTAAATGAAGTATAATTACTTGATGAAGTAATTAAGGAATAATTACTAGATGTAATTAAATAAAGGTAAATTATTTAATAAAGTAATTAGAGGATAATTATTTTATGAGTAATTAAATAAAAATGATTAAGAGTTAATCACCTAGTGTTATTAAGTAAATAATTTATTAAATTAAAGTTAATTAAAGGATTAAGATTAATTAATAAAGTTATTAAGTAGCTGTGTAGGTAATTAATTATAAAGTAATTAATAAATGGAAGTAATTAAGGGAAGTTAATTACTAGATTATATTAATCAAAAGTAATTAATAATTATGGATTAATTAAGAATAATTACTTAATGTAATTAATAAAATAAGATGTAATTAAGGGTAATTAGTTTATAATTAATTAATGATGTAATTAAGAGTTGATTAATTAAGATTAATTAATAAATTGTAAGTGATTATAGAATAACTAATTAATTGTAATTAATTAAGGATTAAAGTAATTGATTATAATTAATTAATTAATGAAGTAATTAAAGGTTAATTACTGTATTGGTTAAGAATAATTAATTTGTGAAATTAATTAAGGATAATTACTTAAATGTAATTAAAGTATAATTAATCAAAGTGATTAATTAAGTAGATAATTAGAGAAAAATTAATTAATTTATTTGTAATTAATTAATGATTATATAAGTAAGATTTATGATGAAGTAATTAATTTAATTTATTTTAAATTAATTAGAAATGAAGTAATTAATTTAATTCACTTTAAATTAATTAAAGATAGAGATAGTTAATTTAATTCATTTTAAATTAATTATGTTGTGATTAAGTAAATCATTGCTTATATAAGAATGGATGACATTGATTGTCCTGAATGGATGTAATCTCAGAAATGAGATAAGTAATGTTGTATGGTATGAATGCTTGGTTGTATTATGATGGTATTATAGATTAACTATTGTGATGTTGATATGGATTACATATTGGTTATGAATCATCTGTATATTTGGTAATGTGATTATCAATTGTGAATTATGAATTATCTATCTGTATGAATATAGATAAGTTAAATTGTTTAAACCTTTAAACAACTTGGCCTTAAAAGATACGTTTTGGATTTCGATGAGACCGGGATCGGGTTTCCGTATATCGGTATTCCAGGTCTGGAGACCCGAATACCACATCGATCCAAATTAACGATAGGTCGTGAATCTCAAGTGAAGATGAAGATTCAGAGTGCAAGGGTTATTGTCGTTAACTCTGAGGGTGATTCCAAAACGAGTGTAACGAGATAATGCCTTCGGTTTCGTTCGAACCCGGAACGAACTTGTATGGATTGAATGCTTTCAGCACATCGTCAGGCGGACGATGAGCATTCTAAGTGATATGTTCTGATTAAAGGTAATCGTAACCTCAAGCCTCATCAACCGGGAATGGCTAAAACAGGGGAGGTGCAGCAAGGCTTCGTGGGTAGCACCCACTGAGAGCAAGATAGATCCCTGTCTAGAGGTCCCTTTTCTTTTCATTCGGCTTAGTGTGTGGTTGGTCGCGCCAACTACGGGGTTATCTTGTTTGGGATTATCCAGTAAGGGATGGTTCCGGCTTTGTGTTGCAGGGGAGCGGGCGTACTCCTCAGTACGGTGATCTAGGCCACGTACTGTGACGGGCGGTACCCCAGTAGCCCTGCCATTGTATGGAATCCAACTTCCAATAAGTGCCATCGGATTTGATTGTATAACCCACTTTGTGGCTAGTATGCTGGAATTTAATAATGTAACAATTTCAGCTATTTCATATTTATTTGAAAACCCTAGACCCTATTATAATATAACTGGATTTCCTATCAAATGTTTTGGTTAGCGTAAGGTAAAAACTTTTCCATGTTTATGTGTGGGAAGTCTTACGTGATACCTTTGTTTTCAAAAGGTTTTGAAGTTAAACAATTTTAACCCGTTTACTCACACCAGACCCATGTCTGACCCAAGTGTTTATTTCTGTTTTATAAACTCTTGGGTACTCAAATTTTTACGAGTAGCCAAGGGATTCAGGTTTAGCTTTGACGAATATTCTGGAGGAGCAATGGAGCAGGAGGCTTCGGCGTTCGTAGATATAGTATTCCGCTGTGTTGATATCTGTGATAGTGTCTTGTCTGGTATTTGAGTTGTAATGTCTAGACAAATGTTTATAACTGTCTAGTAAGTGATGTATATGCTGTGTAACTCTGTAAATTGTTGTATACTATGTAATAGTTTATGTTATTAATATAATTTATTCGTTCCGCTGTGAGATCGTTGTTGTTGTTTCTTTCTTTCTTCTCTTCTTTTCTCTTTTCTATCCCTTTCTTTCTTTTTAGAGATGCGACTTTCTGGGCATAGGAAGTCGGGTCGTTACATTTGAGTTCAAATCTAAATATTCAACTTTAAATACCTTTTAAATTTAAAGATATAATTCATTTATTATCATTTCAAGTCACCTTTTAAATAGTTTATATTTCAATCAAAATAATTCATTTAAACCATTTAAAAGTGTAATTATTATACTTTCAAATCAAGTATTAAAATTTCCAAAGTTTCAATTCAATTCAATCATTTATTTCAATTAAATTTCCATAGACCATTTCAAATTTTATAAATTTCAAATATAGATTTTATCCACAAAATAACTATTCAAATTATAAAATAAATTCCAAAGCTTTATTATCCTATATTTCATAAGTCCAATATCTTTTAAATAGATTCAAATTACAAGTAAACCAATTATTTCTCATACCAATATAAACTTCAATTATTTATTCCAAGATTTAATATCATTTCAAATTCATTTCAAATATAAAAATATCATTTCAAAACATCATCTATTTAATTTAAATTTAAATACCATTAAATCATATTTCAAAATAGTTGTATTTCCCAAATCAACTATTCCTTTTAAATCATTTAAAGTCAATTCATTATATTTAATAATTAAATATTTAATTTCCAAAATTTTATGTTTTTCAAAGATCATTTAATAATAACCTTTAGTTCAAATTTTCTATATGGTTCATTTAAAACAACTACAGCATTTACCAATGCTGTAATATCTTTACATTATATTTCAAAAATGCTGTCAAATCAAATTCAGAGTTTAATTACGATTTCACAAAAAAATAACTTTTAATATAAATCCTTTTAACTTATAAAATCATATATTTTCACATTTTAAACAATCATTTATATACCCTTATTCTTTTGATTTAATAAAGTCAAATTTCCATAAAAATCCAAATTAAATAACAATTTTCTTATTTAAATTCAAGTATTAAATTTTCATTTCTTTAATAAATTTTTTAACTTACCACCTAAGTTTAAACTTCCAAAATATAACTTATTTAATTTCACTTTTAAAACAAATTTCACAAAAGTAAATTTAAGTTATATTTCCAAATTCAGCTTAAATATTCATTTATTTCATATTTTAATTTATACAAAATCATTAACACTTTTAAAACATTATTATTACTTAATAAAAATCATTAAATTCATCTTTAAATCAAATTTGTCATATTTCCTTACCTTACATAAATTCCATTTATAAACAAAATCATAAATTCCAAAATTAACTTATATTTTAAATTCTACTTCACCATTTACTTAATTCACTTATTTAATTTGTAGAAAATCACTAATATTTTATAGAAATCATTTTAATAGAATTTAAATCAAAATATCATAATATTTATATTTTTAAAATATTTTTAAGAATTTCAGAAAAATATATAAACCACGGGTCTGTATACAATTTTCTAGCCTAGGTCAAGTGATACGGATATGTATCATTTCAATCCGTAGTTTACAAAGAAAAACCAGGTTCTATCATTTCAAACCCGCAATCCCAAGTTAAATAAAATAAATAAAAAGTCGCTCAGGCTTATCATTTCAGCCCATAACGATCTTTCCCTATTCTAAAGTCCGTTCGGGTATGTATCATTTCAACCCATAGTGAACCTAATCTACAGGGAACTTGCAGTGGTGATAACAGATATAAATAAAAAAATAGCATGAAATAACAGTAACATAAGATATAACAGGTGTAATAACAGGTGTGAACATCATATGATAATAATATAAGCATATATAACATGATGCTATACATTACAGATTCAAATGGTGTCGGTTTATCAGTTATATAGGTACATATTATCTGGTGAGAATAACTCACTTGTTCAAGCTGGAGATGACAACCACAAACACACAACAAAGATTTCCAAAGGCACGAAAGCACGACAATGATTTGAGATTGGAAGAGCCAAAGCTATACCCCTTGAAAACATTATACAAAACAAAAATATAAAACATAAGTTTCAAAACAGGATGCCACTAAACAATGTTAGGAACAACTGCATAAAACAAAACCAAAGTGTTTGCACTTGCTTTCTACCATCTATGCTTCAGCTCCAGATCTGAAATGCATGGCTAAGGGGTGGGTTTGGATCTGGTTTTGGGTTCCATAGGGTCGGCCTAGCATGTGTTAACAAAGTGGTGAAGATCTAGGTGCAACAATTTACAAAACAAGGCAAATATCATCACATCTTGGCTCTTATTGGGCTCGGCCTCAAGCTCTATGTTCATGGCCTGGTGTCCAGATGGTGGTGGCTGATGTGGAAGAGGTTGGAGGTTAGGTCAGAGGTGGTGGTGGTGGAGGAAGTGGTGGCTAGAGGTTGATTGAAGGTGGTGGAGCAAAACTAGGTCATCTAGTGTACATAGGAATGGTTTTGGTGCAATTTTGTGATGATCTCATGCCATGGTGTGGTCGGCCTGGTGGGGTGATGGTCTGGAGGTGGTGATGATCAGCATACGCGGTGGTGGAGGTCGGCCAAGGGCTGGTGTAGGAGGAGCTGATCAAAATAGTAGAGAACTACAAATGCAAAGATCAAGTAGAAATATAGGAAAAACAAAGAAAAAGAGAAGAGATTACCTAACTTTTGATCAAACAAATGATGATAGCCGTATTTTTTTCTTTCAGAAATGAGATGAGAAAAGTTTACATGAATGAAAAATGAGATATGCAGCTGAAAGAATTAGGAATTAAGGCCAATTGAATGAAAAGTAATGTTGAAATGTGAAAAGGTGGGAATTCAAAAGGCCTTAGGAAATAAAAAGCCACAAACCTTTCAAACCACTTTTATTTCTTTTTAATAAGTTTAAATAACTGAAATTAATTAAAAATTCAGTTTCAATTCGAAAATGTAACAAAAATATAAAATATAAATAAATAAATATTAATAATATATGATAAAATAAGAAATTAGCACAAAAATGAAAACTAGTCTAGAAAATTTGAAAATAAACAGAATAAATTTTGGAAAATTCATATGGACTTGTAAAACATTTATAAACAAAGATAATAACATGAAATAAAAATGCATTCACAAAATGAATAAATAAATTTTAATTAAATATAATTTAATTGAAGAAAATAGCAGAAAAAAATAGAAACTAGCCTTTAAAAATAGAAAATAAATTCAATACGCTTTGGAAAAATTATATAATCACTTTAAATTATTTAAAAGACAAAATTATACATAAAATAAAATATTAACACATATTAGAACAAATATGACAAATAAAATATAATTTAAAATAGACAATATTGCTAAATACATCAGTTTTCACACAATATTGAAATATACATAACTTTCACAATTTAACTCCGTTTCCAACGAAACAAAAAGCTGTATTCAAGTTATTAAATCTATTTTCATAATAAAAGATAAAATTTAAGAATTTGAATATTTAAAATTTTAAGTTTAGAAGCCAAAGATTGAACAGTTTGAACAGAAATTCACTTTTCAGTAAAATAACCAATTTATACTAGTTTGAAATTATAGTTCACATAATAATTAACATTTATTTTTAAAATGAAATGTATGAAATCAAACAAGTTTAAAATAGTTTCAAAATAAAATAAAGTCAAATTTAAAAATATATGCAAAAATCTAGGGTTGTTACAATTTGTTTTATATCTTTCTCTTTTTCTTATTTACCCCATAACAATCTGCCTTTTTGAATGGTTTGAGTTCGATGTGTGTGTCTACTTAAAACGTCCAAAAAGGCAGGTCGTTAAAGTTAGCATCAGAGCTTTGGTTTAGTGATAACCTTAGCTTTGTAGGGTCAGACCCATATTTAATAGGGTAGTAATACCCTAGAATGAGTCGTTGAGTGTATATATATGAGAGAGTGTATTTGTTAGTGTTATAAAAAAGGTTTTTATATTGTGTTAATTTGTTCCGTTTTGTATTTATAAATTCTGGTTGGTGCATAGGACGCTATGACATCGATAGGGATTTCTAAACACTTAATAGGACAGACCGACACAATATTTGTTTTGAAATATAGGTAAATGAAATAAGTTTTCCTATTATATATTTTGTATATAAAATAATAAATTTTGTAAATGATGTAGTTGTATATATAGAATAATGGTTTATAAATTATATATTTGGTTGTAATATATTTGTTGTTAAGTAGTGAAATTTATAAATATTGGTTGGAAATAAGATTTGTAAATAAAATAAATGTAAATTGGAAATTTAGAACTTAAGTTCCGGGGGATTTTGAAAATTTCTTTCGAATGACTTTGGAATATAATATTAATATTATTTGGAAGTATTTTCTGATATAAATATTTCAATGTGATTTAAAAAAAAGGGAATTTCAAAAGGAAATAAGTTCTGTACTCCCCTCTCTGTCGTTGGGAAATAATTTCGGTGATGAGTGCACGCATTATCGACATTCATTTTCGAGTTTCAAAGTGGAAATGCCACTGTAGTAATTTTACTACATATTTATTTTGATAAACAAATAAAAATTTCAAATTGTATTAAATATAATTGGATATATAAGTTGTAAGTATATACATCTATATATTATTTTTAAATGATTTGAAATGGAACCTGGCATTTAGTTCTTAAATTTCTATAAATTAGAGATTTCAATTATTGTAATGAAATGAAATTTTAACTAATTAATAATTGGAACTTCTAAAATGAAAATTAAGAAAATTAAATGCTAAGTTATAAGTGAAATATACAAGAAATTTGAAATTTGTAACCTATAAATCAAAGGATATGAAAATCTAGAAGATGTGATTAATGAACATTTTTGTTAATTAAAATAAATAAGAAAAACTTGGGTAATATTCAATTGCATTCTTAAGGCATATCTATAACTTACCAAAATATTAAAAGTTGAAATATTTAATAAGAATATGTAATGGAGTATTGTACAAGTAAAACTTAAGTAATGAAAGTGTTCAATGGAATTTTCTTTTAAAAATAAGAACTTTGATATTATAGTTGTTATAAACTTAAGTTATAATTGGAATGTTACTAATAAAATGCAATAGAAAGTGAGTATTGTAAGTAAAAAGATTTTGAAATTAAGTTAATGTTTGAAGCCAGTGATAATTAAAGTAAATAATAAAATGAATACTATATTAAATTAAATGATTATAACTTCAGAAATTGTTGAAATGATTTAGAAACTAGATTTAATATTCAATGATATTAAATAAGGAAATGAATGTAAATTAAAAAGTAAGAAACTTGAGAATGAATTTATGCACCAATGAATACTAATATCTAATGGAAATCAAGTATATAAATTAATTAATGTAAACTAAACTGTAATAAAAGGTATGTAATACTTGAATAATTAATTCATTGATCATTATAAACAATTGAATGGAAATAATTTTTATAAGAAATGAATGTAAAGTAAAGAAAAGAAATTTTCATTAAATGAATAAATGAAAATGAATTTTGTAAGTAATGAATGAAAATAAATGGAAATAAGTGCTAAATGAATATGAATTTACTTACAAGGAAACCTATATAGTACTTTAATAATTGATTTACATATGTTTAAATAATTATATATGAGTAACATATGTAAGAAAATGTAAACAACATATGTAAATAAATGAATGTGAATGAATGAAATAGTCAGTGTATGAATGAAACTAAAGAAAGGTAAATAATATGAAATGAAATGAATAAGAATGAACTTGATTGATGCTTGGAGTCATTGTTTGTTTTGGTTTATTGGTTGTTTGGGAAAAGATACTTCTAATTGTTTGGATGTATGAATAATCTATTGAGTTTTATCTAATACTGTTGAGTATATGGTGTATTAATAGTTTAATTGTCATTCTATACGATTAAAGTGTCTAAACCCAAACAAACCATTTGTTTTGCTGGGTATGGATGAATGGTTGATCTCTTGGATTTCATGTGATGATTGTATGGTTCTGTTTGCAAGTGCTTGTTGTATGTTGTTTGCAAGTGAATATTGTTATGATTTATTTGTTATAAATTGAAGCAATATAAATATTTCTCTGATATAAGTATTAACCTCTTTGGATTATATAAGTGAACTACAGGTTATGGAAGCAATTGCTACTGCTTTTGGTTTCATAAAATAAGCGTTATTTGCCCGACAATAGGTACGTTCTTGGATTAAGGTTTTATAGCGATATTGTATTATTTTTCCTATGGTTGGGATATATTATTTTTGAAAATATGATATATATTGTTATTATTGATATTATTATTTCTCTAAGACCTCTCCGTACAAAGGAGACTCAGTTGAAATTTTCCGTGAATTTTGGACTTAGAAAATTTTGTAAAGTGTTTTCCAAACTTTTGTTAACTTGAATATAAAGGATTTAAGTGTTATAAATTGGTATATTTTATTTAAATTATTTAATTATGTAAATTAATTGTTTATAAATTTAATATTTTGGATAAGTTATCGATTTCTTAGTTCCTTTTCCCTTCTTTTTCCTGTTCGGGGACGAAAAGTTTTGAGTGGGGGAGAGTGTAACGACCCGTAAATTTTCGATAATTAAAATAGTTAATTTAATAAGATTCTTGTGATTAAATATTGGATGAAATAAAATTTGTAATTTATTTAATGAAATAATAACTAAAATGAAACGTAACAATGTTAATTAAAGTTAATCATTAACAATTTGAATGAAATTCCAATTAATTGAAGTGATTTATATGTTATACTTGGTTATAAAATTGAAATAAGAAAACAAATGTAAATATTGAATTAATAAATGAAATGGCATAGTTAATGGTAAATTAATAAAAACTAGTGTCATGAAAGCAATTGTAACATTTGTTATGAATAATAAACCTAAATGTGGTTGAAAGTCAATGGTGACAATTATTATATGTTACCTATTTATTTAGGCTATTAAATTTAATTGGAAATCTATTGCAATAAATCTAATTAAATATTACGTTAATGTAAATTAAGGTAATAATTGGAAATAATGTTAATTTTATTCATAATATGACGATTGGTTGAATAAAAAGAATGGAAATCAAGATTTATCAATTTATGGGAATTTAAGTTATAACAATTGGATTAATTGCAATTATATGAAATTAAATATTTAAATATTACGTTAATGGGAATTAAGATGAAACTGGAGAATGTTAGTGTACTAAACTGTAGCGACCCGCCGTTCCGTACCCCTTGAGTTGATAATAATTCTTCCTCGTTCAACCCAAAGTGTACGAAAGAGCGAATAACTAGGGAAAAAGAAGAAAGAGGTAGAAGAAGAAAATAGAAAAATAACATCAGAATCTCACAGTCGCAGCGGAACAAAATATAATTTATAATAACAGCTTTAAATACAAAGAAATCTGTACTGTCATATATACATACCATTATCAGAGTACAACAATCACAACATCAAATTTAGACAGCTTAATACTTGTCCTTACACAGCGGAAATAATAATCAAGTACGAAGATACGTCTCGTTATCCAGCTCATCTCCTGAGCTCCGTAGCATCCTACCTTGAATCTGTTCAACTCGGTCTGACCCAAGCATCATGTAACGCCCCACTCTGAGACCCACTGTAACAAAGAGTATTACGGGAGTAATACTGTCTGTTAAAGCGGAGAATAGAGTATAGTGGAAGCGACCATTTGTAATCAAGCTATAACTATCTACTGAATACGTCGAAAGGATGGTATCTATATATGTTTGTCAAGTGGTTCGACATATTCGGTAAATACTTATAACGAAATTGCAAATGGCTAAAGATCTATCAGGACAAAGCATAATAATAAATGATAAAACATCACAGAACAGAATCACATAACAGATATAAAATCCCAGAACAATACATCGTCAATACAGATCCAAATACTATAAGTGGGTACAAAGCCACTGCTCACACATGTGAGTCAAAAATATGTACATATCAAAGTCTGAATAATAACAGAGTAGCGGAATAGTGGACAAATAAAAGCGCTATCTATCAGCATAACAGATAATGTCCAAGCGGAAGCACAGAAGCTAAGTCCAGAGACCTAACCTGAAACAACTCGGTCTGACCCGAGCGAAAACACTCGGGTCAGGCTAGCTAAACAATCAGTAATAACTGAGATATATAATAATGCGGTACATAAGTAAAACAGTACTTATCCAAAGAGAAGTATATTATGAACCACATGAATATAATGACGATCCCCATTCATCAATAAACAATAAAAATTTCCAAAGAGAAATCAACACCAAAGTGTAGAATAAATAAAATCGCCTCATATCATCGGCGTAGCCAAAGCTATAAAAAGATGCCCATAGGCAATAATCCCAAGAGTGACCAGAGTCTGTAATCAATGCCCAAGCAAAGATCGATGCTCCAAAGAGCAATGGGGATATACTGAAAAATCAATGAAATCAAACACTGAAAAGCAGTGTCTAGAGACACTGTGAATCCATAAGGTAATCGCACTTACATCGTATGGTTCCATAGAACCAACGCCAAATGGCGGTACTCGAATGGATATAAAAATCATCAGATAATACAAGTTTTGCACGTGCACCGACCAGAGTCGTTGTTGCCAAGTACTGTAAAGTTGTGATTGATCACTCGCACAGATGCGGAACGCGCGAAACGGCGAAATCCTTCCCAGAAGGATAAAGGCCCAGAGGCACACGCCGAAAAGTAAACTGCTCCATAGAGCAGGTGTCCAGAGACGGTTGCCCAGAGGCATGGTGACCCAGAGGTCCAGTACTGGCCGCCCAGAGGCAAATGTGTCACTAACTTCTTGGAGAGGAACCCGTAAAGTGTTAACAATGAGTCCCATACCCCACGTTCGCACTAAACGGTTTCCTAACCAATAGCAAGCTCACACTCCAAATAATAAAAAGTCCACCTCGTATCATCGGTAAACTAGACCCAAAGGTCAAAACGATCAATCGAATAGGTTGGGGATTAACCGGAAAGAAAATACACGCGGTTTCCATAGGCCGGAGATTTCCTAACCGTTTAAGCACCTTTCCACTTCGCTCGACGTGCTAAAAGTGAGTGTGAGATTTTTATTATAGAAAATGATGGTGTAAAACGGATTTATAATTGATTTTCGAAATCACTTTTAAAACGGTCTTTTGAAAGGTCTCCTATTATGGAGTAATTAATTTAATAATTAAAATAATATTATATAATAATTTTCAAAAGCCATTTAGGAGTGAAAAATCTTTTGAAAATGATTCATAAAACCCGTGTACGAAATCTAGAGACAAATCTCAAAGAAATCAATGAAAACCAGAAAATCACTGAAAATATTCCAAGTGTTTGTAAACATTCAAAAACAGCTGTGAACCCAAGTTCGGCAATTTATTTGGACCAGCAAACAGTGTCCAAATGTCATGAAAATTTGCAGGCATGTAGTCCAACATCCCTACTTTAAGATGCAAAAAGAATTTCTGGATTCCGAGTTGAGACGAGGTAGTAGCGACGTCTCAAAGTTGGACCCAGAACAAGATTAACACTGTTTACAAACAGCGACCAGAGTTCAATTTCGACACGAAATTCGAAGTACCAAACGAACTCCAATGTTGTCCAAATTTCATGAGATGGAGTTCGGAACTCCACCTTTCTAACGAGACCAACAACGTCGAATTCCGACTTCCGATGCGAACGTGGCGGCATCGCGGAGCGGCGCTCAAAAGCTGGAAACAGAAGGGATATTTGATTTTCATTATAAGTGTGACCATTCAAAAACTGCTGCGAACCCAAGTTCGGCAATTTATTTGGACCAGCAAACTGAATCCAAATGACTTGAAAACTGGTAGGCATATAGTCCAACATCCCTACTATAAGATGCAAAAAGAATTTCTGGAATCCGAGTTGAGACGAAGTAGCAGCGACGTCTCAAAGTTGGACCCAGAACAAGATTCACACTGTTTACAAACAGCGACAAGAGTTCAACTTCGACACGAAATTCGAAGTACCAAAAGAATGCCGATGATGTCTAAATTTTACAGAGATGGAGTTCGAAACTCCACTTTTCCAACGAGACCAAAAACGTCGAATTCCGACTTCGGATGCGATCGTGGCGGCATCGCAAAGTGGAGATAAAAAATCTGAAACAGGACTTAAAAATAAATATTTATTATTCTTTTTTTTTTCTTTTTTTTTTCTCGGGCTGCACCATGGGTGCAGCCCTTGTCCAGCCCAGCCCGCCTGGGCTGGGGAGCAGACCCAGCCCGGGCGGGCTGGGTGCTTCAAGGCCCCAGCCCGCCTGGGCTGGGTACCAGACCCAGCCCGGGCGGGCTGGGTATCACCAGGCCCCAGCCCGCCTGGGCTGGGGACACTGACCCAGCCCGGGCGGGCTGGGTCCTGCATGGCCCCAGCCCGCCTGGGCTGGGAACACTGACCCAGCCCGGGCGGGCAGGGTCCTTACCCAGCCCGGGCGGGCTGGGTCCTCCAAGGCCCCAGCCCGCCTGGACTGGGGTCCTGACCCAGCCTGGGCGGGCTGGGTCCTTACCCAGCCCGGGCGGGCTGGGTGGGGATAAGTGAGTGCCAGCCCACTAGGGGCTGGCCTGTTCTTGGCTAGCCCAACTGGGCTAGCCTGCATCAGCCTGGGTGCACCCAGGTCTGTCCTGGTGCACCCAGATCTCAGTTTCAGCCTGTTTTCAGGCTGAACAAAACAGCCAGCATAAATATTGATTTTTGGTGCTTTAGGGGTGTTTTTTTCAGTTTTGGGCATCAAAATTATCACCAAAATTAACTAGCAATAATCATTAATAATTAGTAATTATCAAAATTACAACTAGCATTAATTACTAATCAATAGTAATTACCTTTACCAATCAAGCAAATAAGCAAACACTTCAAGTGCAACTTTCCAAAGCAAAGAGGATGTGAATTAGAGAGCTTCAAAATTAAAAAGAGAACAAAACCAAGGATTACAAAGAGATTTCAAAGATTAAAATAAAGATTAGAAGGTGATTAGGTCTAGGATTGCATTACCTTGCTAGGATTAAACAAGTCTAATTATGAAGAGATGGAGATGGAGCTTCTAAATGGAGGCCATTAATTTTGCTTAGGTTTAGGTTTAGGAATTTATGAAGAGGATGAGGGTTAGGGTTATGAAATGGGTTTAAGATATTATATAGAGTGGGTAGGCTAATGGGTTTGTTATGAGGGTTTTACAACCCAATAAGGCTTAGTTCAATTACTTAAGTGCATATGTAAATTTAAAAGAAAATTTTCTAATGTTATCATTTGAACAAAAATCCTAAGTAGTAACCTAGTTTTAATCAAAACCGTATAATTGTCTCATTAGCCAATTAAACCCATTATCACATTTAAAAATTCCCCTTTTAAATATTAAATTCCAAAAATATTAATTTTCCCATTTTAAACCCAAAATACTTTAATTTGCAAACCAATTGCAAATTTAAATTCCCAAAATTTTTGTTTAGCTCCCTTTTCAACTTAAAATCATAATTTTAATTTATTATTCGGTAATTGCAATCTCAGGGTTGTTACAGACTCCCCTCCTTAAGAAAATTGCGTCCCCGCAATTCCTTAAATATAGAAATCGTCTATAACATCTAATCCACAACGTGCAGATTCGCACGGAAAGAAAATCCACAAAGATCAATATTTATATTCTCACAGAGCAAGCTAAGGGTCGTGGATCCACCAATGGGATTCACAATCCTTAGTGAAGAAACCATACAAGTAACATCTAAAGATAAAGTATCAACTAGTTCCTTTGATACGAATGAGTGAGAGACAACCGTATCAAAAGAACTCTAAAAGATCTACCATGAAATAAAATAGAGCCTTCAAGAACGGAAGGATGTGTACCTTTAGGCTGAGCAGAAGTGGTAGGAGCCTTGGCAGCATTAAGCCTGCCAGGCTTGGCACTAGCTGGAGCGATAGGACAAGTGGTGATCCTGTGTCCCTCCTTCTTACAGAAGGTGCAATAGAGAGGTTTGGGACACTCCCGAATAAAGTGATCAGGAGAACCGCAATTGAAGCATTTCTTCGGAGCACGGGTCCCACTAGGCAGAGCAGGAGTCTGGGACTCAGTCTGAGGCTGAGAACTAGAGCTGATCGCTATCTTCTTCTTGTGCTGAAAAGAAGAGCCAGACAGGTCAGGAGGAAACCTCTTCTTGGTGGGGTTTGTGGATTCCACACCACCATCATCACTATGCTCCATCTCGACGGACTCAAGATGTAGAGCTGCATCGACTAGCTTGTCGAATGAGAGCTCAAGCTGAAGCATAAGCTGCCTCTTCAGATATTTCTTCAAGCCCTCAACAAATTTGAGGTTCCTCTTATAAGGAGTAGCAATAAACTCAAGGCCGTACTTGGACAGGGCCTCGAAGGAAGATACATAGTCGGATACAGAGGATTTCCCCTGCTTGAGATCAAGAAAGCGGCGAGCAAGGGAATTCTTCTCTGACTCTGGGATGAATTTGAGCTCAAATCTCTCACGAAACTGAGCCCAAGTAAGTATGGACTCATCTATCTCGGCAATAAAGAATTCGTACCAATCCAGGGCACGACTCAGAAGCTGACTAGAAGCAATAAGAACACGGTCATGATCCGGGATATCCATACGAGTGAAAATGCGCTCGCATATCCGAATCAAAGCCTGGACCTCTAAGACATTCTCGGAGCCACTGAACGGCTTCCCTCCGAGATGGGTAAAATCACTACAGAGACGCGCAAAAGAAGACTTGCGCGGAGCATCAGCAACTGGGGCTGGAGACTGAGACTGGGAATTCCGAACCAGCTCCATGATCTGGTCGGTGGTCATGAACACGCCCTCAGGATGAGTGTTGCTGGACTGCCCAGCAGCACTGGTCTGACGTGTGGGTCTCCCTCTTCCCCTTCCAGACATACTGAAAGTCAAACGGGAATTAGAGTTAGACATGATTCAATGATAGATAATTAATTAAGGAATACTACGGAATATAACGGATTCCTAAACCTATTCCTAACTTATCTATCAATAGGCACAAGGAAGAGATTTGATTTAATTCGGATCTAATTAAAATGTATTGTACTAAGTGTATCTGTTCTGTGTTTATTATGCTTATTCCTGAAACCAGGCTCTGATACCAAGCTGTAACGCCCCACTCTGAGACCCACTGTAACAAAGAGTATTACGGGAGTAATACTGTCTGTTAAAGCGGAGAATAGAGTATAGTGGAAGCGACCATTTGTAATCAAGCTATAACTATCTACTGAATACGTCGAAAGGATGGTATCTATATATGTTTGTCAAGTGGTTCGACATATTCGGTAAATACTTATAACGAAATTGCAAATGGCTAAAGATCTATTAGGACAAAGCATAATAATAAATGATAAAACATCACAGAACAGAATCACATAACAGATATAAAATCCCAGAACAATACATCGTCAATACAGATCCAAATACTATAAGTGGGTACAAAGCCACTGCTCACACATGTGAGTCAAAAATATGTACATATCAAAGTCTGAATAATAACAGAGTAGCGGAATAGTGGACAAATAAAAGCGCTTTCTATCAGCATAACAGATAATGTCCAAGCGGAAGCACAGAAGCTAAGTCCAGAGACCTAACCTGAAACAACTCGGTCTGACCCGAGCGAAAACACTCGGGTCAGGCTAGCTAAACAATCAGTAATAACTGAGATATATAATAATGCGGTACATAAGTAAAACAGTACTTATCCAAAGAGAAGTATATTATGAACCACATGAATATAATGACGATCCCCAATCATCAATAAACAATAAAAATTTCCAAAGAGAAATCAACACCAAAGTGTAGAATAAATAAAATCGCCTCATATCATCGGCGTAGCCAAAGCTATAAAAAGATGCCCATAGGCAATAATCCCAAGAGTGACCAGAGTCTGTAATCAATGCCCAAGCAAAGATCGATGCTCCAAAGAGCAATGGGGATATACTGAAAAATCAATGAAATCAAACACTGAAAAGCAGTTTCCAGAGACACTGTGAATCCATAAGGTAATCACACTTACATCGTATGGTTCCATAGAACCAACGCCAAATGGCGGTACTCGAATGGATATAAAAATCATCAGATAATACAAGTTTTGCACGTGCACCGACCAGAGTCGTTGTTGCCAAGTACTGTAAAGTTGTGATCGATCACTCGCACAGATGCGGAACGCGCGAAACGGCGAAATCCTTCCCAGAAGGATAAAGGCCCAGAGGCACACGCCGAAAAGTAAATTGCTCCATAGAGCAGGTGTCCAGAGACGGTTGCCCAGAGGCATGGTGACCCAGAGGTCCAGTACTGGCCGCCCAGAGGCAAATGTGTCACTAACTTCTTGGAGAGGAACCCGTAAAGTGTTAACAATGAGTCCCATACCCCACGTTCGCACTAAACGGTTTCCTAACCAATAGCAAGCTCACACTCCAAATAATAAAAAGTCCACCTCGTATCATCGGTAAACTAGACCCAAAGGTCAAAACGATCAATCGAATAGGTTGGGGATTAACCGGAAAGAAAATACACGCGGTTTCCATAGGCCGGAGATTTCCTAACCGTTTAAGCACCTTTCCACTTCGCTCGACGTGCTAAAAGTGAGTGTGAGATTTTTATTATAGAAAATGATGGTGTAAAACGGATTTATAATTGATTTTCGAAATCACTTTTAAAACGGTCTTTTGAAAGGTCTCCTATTATGGAGTAATTAATTTAATAATTAAAATAATATTATATAATAATTTTCAAAAGCCATTTAGGAGTGAAAAATCTTTTGAAAATGATTCATAAAACCCGTGTACGAAATCTAGAGACAAATCTCAAAGAAATCAATGAAAACCAGAAAATCACTGAAAATATTCCAAGTGTTTGTAAACATTCAAAAACAGCTGTGAACCCAAGTTCGGCAATTTATTTGGACCAGCAAACAGTGTCCAAATGTCATGAAAATTTGCAGGCATGTAGTCCAACATCCCTACTTTAAGATGCAAAAAGAATTTCTGGATTCCGAGTTGAGACGAAGCAGTAGCGACGTCTCAAAGTTGGACCCAGAACAAGATTAACACTGTTTACAAACAGCGACCAGAGTTCAATTTCGACACGAAATTCGAAGTACCAAACGAACTCCAATGTTGTCCAAATTTCCTGAGATGGAGTTCGGAACTCCACCTTTCTAACGAGACCAACAACGTCGAATTCCGACTTCCGATGCGAACGTGGCGGCATCGCGGAGCGGCGCTCAAAAGCTGGAAACAGAAGGGATATTTGATTTTCATTTTAAGTGTTTGACCATTCAAAAACTGCTGCGAACCCAAGTTCGGCAATTTATTTGGACCAGCAAACTGAATCCAAATGACATGAAAACTGGTAGGCATATAGTCCAACATCCCTACTATAAGATGCAAAAAGAATTTCTGGAATCCGAGTTGAGACGAAGTAGCAGCGACGTCTCAAAGTTGGACCCAGAACAAGATTCACACTGTTTACAAACAGCGACAAGAGTTCAACTTCGACACGAAATTAGAAGTACCAAAAGAATGCCGATGATGTCTAAATTTTACAGAGATGGAGTTCGAAACTCCACTTTTCCAACGAGACCAAAAACGTCGAATTCCCACTTCGGATGCGATCGTGGCGGCATCGCGAAGTGGAGATAAAAAATCTGAAACGGGGCTTAAAAAAAATATTTATTATTCTTTTTTTTTTCTCGGGCTGCACCATGGGTGCAGCCCTTGTCCAGCCCAGCCCGCCTGGGCTGGGGAGCAGACCCAGCCCGGGCGGGCTGGGTGCTTCAAGGCCCCAGCCCGCCTGGGCTGGGTACCAGACCCAGCCCGGGCGGGCTGGGTATCACCAGGCCCCAGCCCGCCTGGGCTGGGGACCTGACCCAACCCGGGCGGGCTGGGTCCTGCAAGGCCCCAGCCCGCCTGGGCTGGGGACACTGACCCAGCCCGGGCGGGCTGGGTCCTCCAAGGTCCCAGCCCGCCTGGGCTGGGGACCTGACCCAGCCCGGGCGGGCAGGGTCCTTACCCAGCCCGGGCGGGTTGGGTCCTCCAAGGCCCCAGCCCGCTTGGGCTGGGGTCCTGACCCAGCCTGGGCGGGCTGGGTCCTTACCCAGCCCGGGCGGGCTGGGTGGGGATAAGTGAGTGCCAGCCCACTAGGGGCTGGCCTGTTCTTGGCTAGCCCAGCTGGGCTAGCCTGCATCAGCCTGGGTGCACCCAGATCTCAGTTTCAGCCTGTTTTCAGGCTGAACAAAACAGCCAGCATAAATATTGATTTTTGGTGCTTTAGGGGTGTTTTTTTTCAGTTTTGGGCATCAAAATTATCACCAAAATTAACTAGCAATAATCATTAATAATTAGTAATTATCAAAATTACAACTAGCATTAATTACTAATCAATAGTAATTACCTTTACCAATCAAGCAAATAAGCAAACACTTCAAGTGCAACTTTCCAAAGCAAAGAGGATGTGAATTAGAGAGCTTCAAAATTAAAAAGAGAACAAAACCAAGGATTACAAAGAGATTTCAAAGATTAAAATAAAGATTAGAAGGTGATTAGGTCTAGGATTGCATTACCTTGCTAGGATTAAACAAGTCTAATTATGAAGAGATGGAGATGGAGCTTCTAAATGGAGGCCATTAATTTTGCTTAGGTTTAGGTTTAGGAATTTATGAAGAGGATGAGGGTTAGGGTTATGAAATGGGTTTAAGATATTATATAGAGTGGGTAGGCTAATGGGTTTGTTATGAGGGTTTTACAACCCAATAAGGCTTAGTTCAATTACTTAAGTGCATATGTAAATTTAAAAGAAAATTTTCTAATGTTATCATTTGAACAAAAATCCTAAGTAGTAACCTAGTTTTAATCAAAACCATATAATTGTCTCATTAGCCAATTAAACCCATTATCACATTTAAAAATTCCCCTTTTAAATATTAAATTCCAAAAATATTAATTTTCCCATTTTAAACCCAAAATACTTTAATTTGCAAACCAATTGCAAATTTAAATTCCCAAAATTTTTGTTTAGCTCCCTTTTCAACTTAAAATCATAATTTTAATTTATTATTCGGTAATTGCAATCTCAGGGTTGTTACAGACTCCCCCCCTTAAGAAAATTGCGTCCCCGCAATTCCTTAAATATAGAAATCGTCTATAACATCTAATCCACAACGTGCAGATTCGCACGGAAAGAAAATCCACAAAGATCAATATTTATATTCTCACAGAGCAAGCTAAGGGTCGTGGATCCACCAATGGGATTCACAATCCTTAGTGAAGAAACCATACAAGTAACATCCAAAGATAAAGTATCAACTAGTTCCTTTGATACGAATGAGTGAGAGACAACCGTATCAAAAGAACTCTAAAAGATCTACCATGAAATAAAATAGAGCCTTCAAGAACGGAAGGATGTGTACCTTTAGGCTGAGCAGAAGTGGTAGGAGCCTTGGCAGCATTAAGCCTGCCAGGCTTGGCACTAGCTGGAGCAATAGGACAAGTGGTGATCCTGTGTCCCTCCTTCTTACAGAAGGTGCAATAGAGAGGTTTGGGACACTCCCGAATAAAGTGATCAGGAGAACCGCAATTGAAGCATTTCTTCGGAGGACGGGTCCCACTAGGCAGAGCAAGAGTCTGGGACTCAGTCTGAGGCTGAGAACTAGAGCTGATCGCTATCTTCTTCTTGTGCTGAAAAGAAGAGCTAGACAGGTCAGGAGGAAACCTCTTCTTGGTGGGGTTTGTGGATTCCACACCACCATCATCACTATGCTCCATCTCGACGGACTCAAGATGTAGAGCTGCATCGACTAGCTTCTCGAATGAGAGCTCAAGCTGAAGCATAAGCTGCCTCTTCAGATATTTCTTCAAGCCCTCAACAAATTTGAGGTTCCTCTTATAAGGAGTAGCAATAAACTCAAGGCCGTACTTGGACAGGGCCTCGAAGGAAGATACATAGTCGGATACAGAGGATTTCCCCTGCTTGAGATCAAGAAAGCGGCGAGCAAGGGAATTCTTCTCTGACTCTGGGATGAATTTGAGCTCAAATCTCTCACGAAACTGAGCCCAAGTAAGTATGGACTCATCTATCTCGGCAATAAAGAATTCGTACCAATCCAGGGCACGACTCAGAAGCTGACTAGAAGCAATAAGAACACGGTCATGATCCGGGATATCCATACGAGTGAAAATGCGCTCGCATATCCGAATCAAAGCCTGGACCTCTAAGACATTCTCGGAGCCACTGAACGGCTTCCCTCCGAGATGGGTAAAATCACTGCAGAGACGCGCAAAAGAAGACTTGCGCGGAGCATCAGCAACTGGGGCTGGAGACTGAGACTGGGAATTCCGAACCAGCTCCATGATCTGGTCGGTGGTCATGAACACGCCCTCAGGATGAGTGTTGCTGGACTGCCCAGCAGCACTGGTCTGACGTGTGGGTCTCCCTCTTCCCCTTCCAGACATACTGAAAGTCAAACGGGAATTAGAGTTAGACATGATTCAATGATAGATAATTAATTAAGGAATACTACGGAATATAACGGATTCCTAAACCTATTCCTAACTTATCTATCAATAGGCACAAGGAATAGATTTGATTTAATTCGGATCTAATTAAAATGTATTGTACTAAGTGTATCTGTTCTGTGTTTATTATGCTTATTCCTGAAACCAGGCTCTGATACCAAGCTGTAACGCCCCACTCTGAGACCCACTGTAACAAAGAGTATTACGGGAGTAATACTGTCTGTTAAAGCGGAGAATAGAGTATAGTGGAAGCGACCATTTGTAATCAAGCTATAACTATCTACCGAATACGTCGAAAGGATGGTATCTATATATGTTTGTCAAGTGGTTCGACATATTCGGTAAATACTTATAACGAAATTGCAAATGGCTAAAGATCTATTAGGACAAAGCATAATAATAAATGATAAAACATCACAGAACAGAATCACATAACAGATATAAAATCCTAGAACAATACATCTTCAATACAGATCCAAATACTATAAGTGGGTACAAAGCCACTGCTCACACATGTGAGTCAAAAATATGTACATATCAAAGTCTGAATAATAACAGAGTAGCGGAATAGTGGACAAATAAAAGCGCTATCTATCAGCATAACAGATAATGTCCAAGCGGAAGCACAGAAGCTAAGTCCAGAGACCTAACCTGAAACAACTCGGTCTGACCCGAGCGGAAACACTCGGGTCAGGCTAGCTAAACAATCAGTAATAACTGAGATATATAATAATGCGGTACATAAGTAAAACAGTACTTATCCAAAGAGAAGTATATTATGAACCACATGAATATAATGACGATCCCCAATCATCAATAAACAATAAAAATTTCCAAAGAGAAATCAACACCAAAGTGTAGAATAAATAAAATCGCCTCATATCATCGGCGTAGCCAAAGCTATAAAAAGATGCCCATAGGCAATAATCCCAAGAGTGACCAGAGTCTGTAATCAATGCCCAAGCAAAGATCGATGCTCCAAAGAGCAATGGGGATATACTGAAAAATCAATGAAATCAAATACTGAAAAGCAGTGTCCAGAGACACTGTGAATCCATAAGGTAATCGCACTTACATCGTATGGTTCCATAGAACCAACGCCAAATGGCGGTACTCGAATGGATATAAAAATCATCAGATAATACAAGTTTTGCACGTGCACCGACCAGAGTCGTTGTTGCCAAGTACTGTAAAGTTGTGATCGATCACTCGCACAGATGCGGAACGCGCGAAACGGCGAAATCCTTCCCAGAAGGATAAAGGCCCAGAGGCACACGCCGAAAAGTAAACTGCTCCATAGAGCAGGTGTCCAGAGACGGTTGCCCAGAGGCATGGTGACCCAGAGGTCCAGTACTGGCCGCCCAGAGGCAAATGTGTCACTAACTTCTTGGAGAGGAACCCGTAAAGTGTTAACAATGAGTCCCATACCCCACGTTCGCACTAAACGGTTTCCTAACCAATAGCAAGCTCACACTCCAAATAATAAAAAGTCCACCTCGTATCATCGGTAAACTAGACCCAAAGGTCAAAACGATCAATCGAATAGGTTGGGGATTAACCGGAAAGAAAATACACGCGGTTTCCATAGGCCGGAGATTTCCTAACCGTTTAAGCACCTTTCCACTTCGCTCGACGTGCTAAAAGTGAGTGTGAGATTTTTATTATAGAAAATGATGGTGTAAAACGGATTTATAATTGATTTTCGAAATCACTTTTAAAACGGTCTTTTGAAAGGTCTCCTATTATGGAGTAATTAATTTAATAATTAAAATAATATTATATAATAATTTTCAAAAGCCATTTAGGAGTGAAAAATCTTTTGAAAATGATTCATAAAACCCGTGTACGAAATCTAGAGACAAATCTCAAAGAAATCAATGAAAACCAGAAAATCACTGAAAATATTCCAAGTGTTTGTAAACATTCAAAAACAGCTGTGAACCCAAGTTCGGCAATTTATTTGGACCAGCAAACAGTGTCCAAATGTCATGAAAATTTGCAGGCAGGTAGTCCAACATCCTTACTTTAAGATGCAAAAAGAATTTCTGGATTCCGAGTTGAGACGAAGCAGTAGCGACGTCTCAAAGTTGGACCCAGAACAAGATTAACACTGTTTACAAACAGCGACCAGAGTTCAATTTCGACACGAAATTCGAAGTACCAAACGAACTCCAATGTTGTCCAAATTTCCTGAGATGGAGTTCGGAACTCCACCTTTCTAACGAGACCAACAACGTCGAATTCCGACTTCCGATGCGAACGTGGCGGCATCGCGGAGCGGCGCTCAAAAGCTGGAAACAGAAGGGATATTTGATTTTCATTATAAGTGTTTGACCATTCAAAAACTGGTGCGAACCCAAGTTCGGCAATTTATTTGGACCAGCAAACTGAATCCAAATGACATGAAAACTGGTAGGCATATAGTCCAACATCCCTACTATAAGATGCAAAAAGAATTTCTGGAATCCGAGTTGAGACGAAGTAGCAGCGACGTCTTAAAGTTGGACCCAGAACAAGATTCACACTGTTTACAAACAGCGACAAGAGTTCAACTTCGACACGAAATTCGAAGTACCAAAAGAATGCCGATGATGTCTAAATTTTACAGAGATGGAGTTCGAAACTCCACTTTTCCAACGAGACCAAAAACGTCGAATTCCGACTTCGGATGCGATCGTGGCGGCATCGCGAAGTGAAGATAAAAAATCTGAAACAGGGCTTAAAAAAAAATATTTATTATTCTTTTTTTTTTTTTTTTTTTTTCTCGGGCTGCACCATGGGTGCAGCCCTTGTCCAGTCCAGCCCGCCTGGGCTGGGGAGCAGACCCAGCCCGGGCGGGCTGGGTGCTTCAAGGCCCCAGCCCGCCTGGGCTGGGTACCAGACCCAGCCCGGGCGGGCTGGGTATCACCAGGCCCCAGCCCGCCTGGGCTGGGGACCTGACCCAGCCCGGGCGGGCTGGGTCCTGCAAGGCCCCAGCCCGCCTGGGCTGGGGACACTGACCCAGCCCGGGCGGGCTGGGTCCTCCAAGGTCCCAGCCCGCCTGGGCTGGGGACCTGACCCAGCCCGGGCGGGCTGGGTCCTCCAAGGTCCCAGCCCGCCTTGGCTGGGGACCTGACCCAGCCCGGGCGGGCTGGGTCCTCCAAGGCCCCAGCCCGCCTGGGCTGGGGTCCTGACCCAGCCTGGGCGGGCTGGGTCCTTACCCAGCCCGAGCGGGCTGGGTGGGGATAAGTGAGTGCCAGCCCACTAGGGGCTGGCCTGTTCTTGGCTAGCCCAGCTGGGCTAGCCTGCATCAGCCTGGGTGCACACAGGTCTGTCCTGGTGCACCCAGATCTCAGTTTCAGTCTGTTTTCAGGCTGAACAAAACAGCCAGCATAAATATTGATTTTTGGTGCTTTAGGGGTGTTTTTTTTCAGTTTTGGGCATCAAAATTATCACCAAAATTAACTAGCAATAATCATTAATAATTAGTAATTATCAAAATTACAACTAGCATTAATTACTAATCAATAGTAATTACCTCTACCAATCAAGCAAATAAGCAAACACTTCAAGTGCAACTTTCCAAAGCAAAGAGGATGTGAATTAGAGAGCTTCAAAATTAAAAAGAGAACAAAACCAAGGATTACAAAGAGATTTCAAAGATTAAAATAAAGATTAGAAGGTGATTAGGCCTAGGATTGCATTACCTTGCTAGGATTAAACAAGTCTAATTATGAAGAGATGGAGATGGAGCTTCTAAATGGAGGCCATTAATTTTGCTTAAGTTTAGGTTTAGGAATTTATGAAGAGGATGAGGGTTAGGGTTATGAAATGGGTTTAAGATATTATATAGAGTGGGTAGGCTAATGGGTTTGTTATGAGGGTTTTACAACCCAATAAGGCTTAGTTCAATTACTTAAGTGCATATGTAAATTTAAAAGAAAATTTTCTAATGTTATCATTTGAACAAAAATCCTAAGTAGTAACCTAGTTTTAATCAAAACCATATAATTGTCTCATTAGCCAATTAAACCCATTATCACATTTAAAAATTCCCCTTTTAAATATTAAATTCCAAAAATATTAATTTTCCCATTTTAAACCCAAAATACTTTAATTTGCAAACCAATTGCAAATTTAAATTCCCAAATTTTTTGTTTAGCTCCCTTTTCAACTTAAAATCATAATTTTAATTTATTATTCGGTAATTGCAATCTCAGGGTTGTTACACATCATAATTAAACAACACCCGAGTCAGTCTGGAAAACAAGCGTGAGAAAATCACACTCAATTGGATTATTAAAGTTTCTGAAAATCCTTTGAAAACAAAGGTATCTCGTAAGACTACGCCACAAAGAAATATGCCAGGTTTTTACCTTACAATAACCAAAACATTTTTATCAAATCCGTTTGATATTATAATAGCGTCTATAGAAAGTAAAATAGAATCTTGCTGAATTGCTTGCATCTCACGTTCCAGCAATAGTTGGGCACAATCAAAACCGTATGGGCGCTTATTGGAGATTGGATTCCATACAATGGCAGGGCTATTGGGGTACCGCTCGTCACCGTACCTGGCCTAGATCAGAGTACCTAGGATCACGCCCGATCTCCTACAACACAAGAACGGAGCTACCCCTTACTGGATAGTCCGAATAAGATCACCCCGCGGTTTAGATCAGCAACCGCCCACTAAGCCGAATAAAAAGGAACATCTAGACAGGGATGACCTTACCCAAATTGGGTGCTACCCACTTAGCCATGCTGCACCTCCCCTGTTTTAGCCATTCCCGGTTGATGAGGCTTGAGGCTATGCGTTACCTTTTTAGAACACATTTCACTTAAAATGCTCATCGTCCTCCTGACGATGGTCTGATAGCATTCGTCCATACAAGTTGCCCTGGGTCCGGACAAACCGAACACCATCTTCATCATCTTCACAGTCTTCATTCGCAATCGTTCAAACCGGATCGAAGTGGTTTTCAGATAATTAAATCCGATCCCGGTCTCTTCGAAACGGTCGGCGCATTGGCCAAATATTGATTGTCGGTTATTTAACTATCAATTAACATCCATAAGCAACCATTCAATCTTAAATAATTCTCTAAATTATTTATTTCAAAATATCTTCACAAGATATTATTTCCATACTTCACATTTTGAAAATAGGCTTCAAATCTTTTTTTATTATTACTGAACAAATTTCAACCTTTGCCTAATACTTAGAATTTTTTTTTCCAAAACCTTATATATATTTTCTTCTTTACTGTACACCCATATATATATATATTATTATTAAATTTTAAAATACATAAACTGTATATATACCTTGCTGCAGTTTCCTTTTTTTCTCTAATATATATATATATATAATTAAAACTAAAATAGGTTTTACACCTTACTGTAAAAATATTAATCTATCTGCACACATTTTTATATATAAATATATAGAAATTCGAATAATAATAAGAAGAAGCCATACCGCCAAAATCGAGAATGGTAGATGCCAATCTCATCGAACTTGAACTCAAGTTCGAAACCCTAGCCTCTCTGATCCACCACGACCTCGCTTAGCTGCCGCGCACGAGCACCTTGACCCAACAGCAACCATCAAGTTCCCCTCCCGCGCACGTAGCGACTCCAATCCTTTTCCCCTCTTCGTACACTGCCTCGTCTCCTCGATGTCGTTGAGCACCAAATTGATCGAGCGCGAGTTACCTCGCGCCTCCATTGAGGCCTTCAAGAATCGCGACGCCATGACGAGCCCTCCCTCCCCCGTTCGATCGATCCCCTCTTTTTTTTTTGGGAAGAAAGAACGCGCTCTTGAATTTGAAAGAAGAACGAACGCAGTTTTCCCCCCGTTTTTTTAAAGCCGATATCATTTCAGGGGAAACGAAGGAAGCGGCCATTATTATTATTTTTTCTCGTTCGATTGATTTTTTTTTTCTCTGGCCTGTTGATTTATGAAAGGAACGACATGATTTTTAAAAACAAGGGAAGATGCCTTGCATGTAGGTTGCTGGCTACAGTAATTTGAAGAGAAGGGAAAAAGGTCAGATGGTGACAGAAAGTAGGCCGATGGAAAAAATTTTAGCTGTAGGCCGACTATGGTATAAAAATATATATATTAATTAAATTCAAATTGTCTCGATTTACCCAACACGAAATTTTGATCTCCTATCGAGGCGTGCCGCTAGGCGTTCGTAATGTTATACCATTATTCCGAATGCGATGGAAAAGGTTTCGAGTCCTAATTCGATCGTATGGAGAAGATAGCTTTTTGGACCCAGTTATTATATTAAATTCGATATTGATTTCAGCGCGTTTATAAACCGTACAGCCACACGATAACTCCAAACGTTTTGAAATTTGAAGTCCGATAATAATACATTATTACGGATCCAATGGAACTAGTTTCGTCGAATTCCGAGACTGTGCCTCGGAAAGTTATTTTTAAATATTAATTTAAATGATATATTTTTAAAACTGAACAAATCACTTCCAAATTAAATTTTAAAACCTGCATTATCTTTAGTATTATTAATATAAATTTTACAACCCTTTGAAATATTTTTAACAATCTCGAAACTCCAGATTCACTATTGTACCCAATTCCAAATTATTAAATTCAATAATTTAATTACCCAATAAATAGTTATATTTGAAATTCAAGTTAAGAACCAACACTCGAATATTTAAAAACAATTAAAATATTCCAATTTCAAATATCTAAAATTCTAGGTCGTTACATTCCTCCCCCCTTAAAAGAATTTCATCCCCGAAATTGCTAAGGCAGAAGAATGCCCAAACCCATTAACATATTAAACCCCATTTAGTGAAAATCCCATATTCACTTTTTCAAATCCTTCCGTTCCAAACTAAACAATTAGTTTCCATTCCAATTCCAAAATCCCTTTATTTCAATTCCAATTTGAAATCAATTCGTCGTTAATAAAAAAATTCTAACTCCCAAAATTTCCGAATTTTTTTTGGCAGAGTCTCCTTTGTACGGAGGAGCTTTTGCAATATGACAAGAGAGATAAATATATATACATCGACCCACACGGTCGGAAAAACAAAAAAAAACAACAATATTTATATTTTCTTTCTTTTATTGCATAGGCGTACCTTTATTTAGCATTTTAAGCAAGCGGCTTATTTTTTTAGCAATTAGCGCGACTAAAATCCAGCCAAACGGCCTCCCGGTACCTGTACTTACTCAATTTAAACATGTAAGTGCCATATATATGAAGTTTACTAACATTTTACTCTTTTAAACAACTACAGCGCATGAACTTCCTAAGCAATGCAAGCTATATAATTTTCATAATCACATATAAGGTTTCAACACTAATTTTAATTGCTTATAACCACATCACATACCATTTTCAATTAAAGGTTTTACAACTCAATTGCTTACATTCAATTCATTTTTAATTTCAAACAAACCCATACTTATTCCAATTGATTCCAAAATCAATTTATTTCACTTTTGTCAATTCATAGAATTTTATTTATTTTTGCTTACGTCGAATGACCAATTTTCTTATGCAATTCGATGATATTCATTCAAATAAACGATTACTTAAGCTTATGCCCATTTTAAATTGATTCAAACTCAATTTATATTAATTCCATTCCATTCTACATTATTCACAACCCATACACTTGCATTTTCATTCCATATCCAAATAGGTTCCATTTCAAAACCATTTCATTAAATAGCCACTTCGCAAATAAATTTAGACTAAGCTTCTTTTAATGTTAACTTAAGTTTATTTCAACTCCATTCTTAAGTCCATTTTTCTAGTACCAATTCTATTTCCATTTCAATTTTATTTTTATCCAATCAAATTCCATTCCGTTTACTAATTTAATTCAATTAGTATATTCATTTAATCTATTTTAAATTTTAATTCACATTCTTAATTTACTTCTGAATTTATTTTATTAATAACAATGCCATTTCAAATTTATTTCTATTCACTAGAATTTTATTTGCAATTTCAAACCATTTTATTTAACTCTCAATTCAACTTTTATTTAACCAAATAAACTTCAGTAACCTATTCAATTTACTATTTTATTATCCAAGTAGTTCACTTCGAATTTGCAATTTAATATTTGATTTTCATTTCAAAAATCACCTCATTTAAATTTTCTTGAGTTCAAATTTATTTTATAGTTCCAATTTGGATTTTCTTTCATTTTCTAATATATCAAACTATTTTATTTCAACTCGAGACAATTAATTTATTTATGTCCAAGCATCTTTTTATTTCATAAACTTCAATTTTTATTTAACTTAGCTTACGCTAAATTCAACTTCATTCCATTTTCTTTAATTCACACAATTCATTTGAATTTAATTAAGTAACAATTTAACTCATTCAACTCAATTCAATTTCATTTCAATTCCATTCTATTTCCAACTAAACTTCATTTAGTTTTAAGTTAAATTCCATCAATTCAATTTTTATTCCTCAGTCTAATTTAATTTTTTCCATTCACTTCCTATTTTATTTATTTAAGTAGCATACTTCATTGATTTATTTCAATCAAACCACAATCAATTTAAATTTTCAACCATTTGAATTTCTTCAACTTAATCTAAGTTAAATTTCCATTCTAACCTTTTAATTTTAATTCCAAAATTCAATCCCCATATTTTTCTTCAAAATCATTCACCATTTATAAGTTTATAAAAAGAAAAAGGTAACCTTGAGCACTTATATCCATTGACGTCTAGGCGCATGCTTAGCAACGTCCACTCCCGCTGGTCGTGCTCATAGACCGTCGTGCCTTGAAAGAAGATGTGGCATATTAAGCTGAGTACGGGTAATTCTGGCTAGACAACATCAATTGTCTCAGTCAACTTATTTCCTGATGATTTTTAAATTATTTAAATAAGGATTCCAGAATTCAACTCCCGGTATTTATTTCAAACCATTTTGAAATCACAAACATTACCAATCACACTTTTTAAATTTAAACCCGCCCTGGTTTTTATTCCAAAACAAATTCCATTGAAATTTCTAAAAAATGTTTGTTTTTCCAACAAAATCTCCAAGTCAATTTCTTTGGTAGCAACCCGTCACTTTAGAAACTCGAAAATGAATACTGATGATGCGGCCGTCATCATCAGAATTATTTTCCAGTGAATGAAGTGAGTTCAGTGCTATATCACTGCCAACAATTCCTTTAAAACCATTTTCTTTCAAAAATATCTCCAAAATAATATCACTATTATTTTTTTATTTTTTAAAATACTTTGGAAACATTTCCAAAAATCCCCAGGATTTAAATTTCCAGATTTGATACGAATCCAATTTTATTTATAATCCATTTGTATAATTCGTACTTATATAAATTCTCATTTGGTCATATAAACTATTTTAAATTTTATAATATTGTTTAACTATAGTAAAATCATCCAAACACTCCAATATATATAATAATTTCAAAAATTATTCCTTTTATATCAAAATATAATTTGGGTAAAATTATTTCACTTACCCGCTTTTAAAACAATACCGTGTTAGTTTATCGTGTTCAAGTGTTTATAAATCCTTATCGAATTAATTGCGCCACTACTCGATCAGAATTCGTATTCCACTCAACCAATAAGTCAACACAATATTAAAACCATTTATATTCACTAACAAATACGCGCTCATATCTATTAATACACTCAGACTCATTCTAGAGTACTACTGACTCTATCTCTAATGAGTAACCCCCACCAGAGCCAAGGTTCTCGCTTAACCTTCCAGCTCTGATACCAACTGTAGCGACCCGCCGTTCCGTACCCCTTGAGTTGATAATAATTCTTCCTCGTTCAACCCAAAGTTTACGAAAGAGCGAATAACTAGGGGAAAAGAAGAAAGAGGTAGAAGAAGAAAATAGAAAAACAACATCAGAATCTCACAGTCGCAGCGGAACAAAATATAATATATAATAACAGCTTTAAATACAAAGAAACCTGTACTGTCATATATACATACCATTATCAGAGTACAACAATCACCACATCAAATTTGGATAGCTTAATACTTGTCCTTACACAGCGGAAATAATAATCAAGTACGAAGATACGTCTCGTCATCCAGCTCGTCTCCTGAGCTCCGTAGCATCCTACCCTGAATCTGTTCAACTCGGTCTGACCCGAGCATCATAATAAAACAACACCCGAGTCAGTTTGGAAAACCAGCGTGAGAAAATCACACTCAATTGGATTATTAAAGTTTTTGAAAATCCTTTGAAAACAAAGGTATCTCGTAAGACCACGCCACAAATAAATATGCAGGGTTTTTACCTTACGATAACCAAAACATTTTTTATCAAATCCGTCTAATATTATAATAGTGTCTATAGAAAGTAAAATAGGATCTAGCTGAAATGCTTGCATCTCACGTTCCAGCAATAGTTGGGCACAATCAAAACCGTATGGGCGCTTATTGGGGATTGGATTCCATACAATGGCAGGGCTACTAGGGTACCGCCTGTCACAGTACCTGGCCTAGATCAGAGTACCGAGAATCATGCCCGATCCCCTGCAACACAAGACCGGAGCTACCCCTTAATGGATAGTCTGAATAAGACCACCCCGTGGTTGGGATTAGCAACCGCCCACTAAGCCGAATAAAAAGGAACATCTAGACAGGGATGACCTTACCCTAATTGGGTGCTACCTACTTAGCCTTGCTGCACCTCCCCTGTTTTAGCCATTCCCGGTTGATGAGGCTTGAGGCTATGTGTTACCTTTTTAGAACACATTTCACTTAAAATGCTCATCGTCCTCCTGACGATGGTCTGATAGCATTCGTCCATACAAGTTGCCCTGGGTCTGGACAAACCGAACACCGTCTTCATCATCTTCACGGTCTTCATTCGCAATCGTTCAAACCGGATCGAAGTGGTTTTCGGATAATTAAATCCGATCCCGGTCTCTTCGAAACGATCAGCGCATTGGCCAAATATTGATAGTCGGTTATTTAACTATCAATTAACATCCATAAGCAACCATTCAATCTTAAATAATTCTACAAATTATTTATTTCAAAATATCTTCACAAGATATTATTTCCATACTTCACATTTTGAAAATAGTCTTCAAATATTTTTTTATTTATACGGAACAAATTTCAACCTTTGCCTAATACTTAGAATATTGTTTCCCACTTCATTAGTTACTTAACACTTGGAAAATATTCACTTTTATTTCCTATTTCCTTCTCAAAATCATTTACAATTTCATTTGTAAATTCCCAACCCGTTTCACTTGAATTCTATAAACCCCAGAATTCCTTAACTTATTTTCCTTTAATATTTTCAAAGCCATTTATTTATTTAAAAATTCCAGTTTCACTTCTACTTTCCTTTTCGTGAATCTTATTTCACCTTGAGGAAACCTATCTTATACTTTGGCAATTTATTTAAGTTTCTATAACCCCACTATAAGATTTTTCTCCTAAATCTTATCCAAATTAATAAATTTTGCTTCTCATCTCAAGAGGATATTTAATTGATTTTTGAAACACTTAACAACATATATACTTATAAAATAAGAATAATGGTTTTATTTTCAAAATATGGTTTAAGATAAAACTAACTTCGGAATATTCTAAATTCAATAATAGTTTATAAAAGTTATATAGTATAGTAGATTTAAAAATTCAATTTAAAAACAATTTTACTTTACTCGACAAAAAGTCTATCTTTAGAAAATCTAATATCCACCAATTCAATTCATAAATTCCTCTTGATTCATACCTCATCGACCCTATTCACCATTTTCTTTTCAAAACAATTTCCATAACTCGATATAAGTTCACACCATCACTTATATTCTCCACATATCCACTGATATTAATCTATCTCATTTATAAACCCCGTTTATAAATTTGTAAACCCCTTTGAGTCTTCCATTTATTTATAAAAACATTTCTATTTATAATTCCATTCTATAATTTATCCTTTAATAAATTCCATTTTACTTCAATCTATTTTAATTATCAATTCCAATTCTCTTCCAAATTTCCAAATATCTTTCAAGTCCTTAATATATATAATTTTAATTAAAATCTCTATCTAGCCCAATTTACCAATAGTTAAATATAGCCAAGTTAAATTATATATTTTCTCATCCCACTAAATTTTCTTTACAAAATAACCCAATTTCCAGTTTAAACATTTTCATTCAAAATCTTCTTTTTATTTGCTTCAAATTTATTACTTATGGTATTTAAAAGTACCAAATTCAATTTCCAAGCTATTTAGCATTTACAATTCAATTCACAGAATCCATATCAATTTATCCAAACTGTCATATATCAACATATATATGAAAACAACAAATATTTTTGAGGAATCCAATTGGATCCCTCCAAACTATTTTTCCCCGCATCTACAAATGTTAGTCCATAAATAAAATACCAATCCCACTTCGAGGGGGATATCACGGTATAAAGGGTCATCCACTATTATGCGGGGCGCATAGGGTCTCATCCGCTATATAATGCGGAAATATCAATCACTCTAATATATATATACACACACACACACACTATATATATATATATATAATATCATCCAACAGATAAATCAATCAACACCCAATGATTTAAATTTAACATTTAATTTTAAACTAGGCAATCCAAATGAGTGAGAAAATCTCACCTTTATTCTTGTTTGCAATCCACTTCAATCTCGACTCGGTTTCATGATTTTTGACCATGTATAAACATTAGATGATTTTGATAATATTCGAACAAATCGAATAATCAATTACCGTTTAATAGTTTTAATTTTAACTAATGATTTAATTTAAACAAATAATTAAATTTTAAACTAATTTTCCTTTTAAAGATCTTTTAGTAACTAAGAAAATTAAATAAGCTAATTGAACGGATTAGTCACCAAAATACATTATTTTAAAATAACTAGTAAATTAAAATATGTATATGTATATTTATTTTTCTTTTGAAGCTACATATATACTTATAAAAATAATTTATAGATCTAAAAAAATCTAATTTTATATAACTTCAAACCTTTAAAAATTACTGTTATTTTTTTCCCAGAACTTTCTATATATATATATATACTTTCTATGTTTCTATATATAATAAAATATGTGTGTGTTTATATAGATATACATATATTTATATTTTACCTTTTTGAAAATATCAAAACATAAATTTCTTTACTGTGAACATTTGTTATTTTATTCCAAAACCTTATATATATTTTCTGCTTTACTTTACACCTATATATATATTATTATTAGATTTTAAAATACATAAACTGTATATATATACCTTGCTGTAGTTTCCTTTTTTTTCTCTAATCTGTATAGATATATATATAATTAAAACTAAAATAGGTTTTACACCTTACTGTAAAAATATTAATCTATCCGCACACATTTTTTTATATATAAATATATATAAATTCGAATAAAAATAAGAAGAAGCCATATCCCCAAAATCGAGAACGGTAGACGCTAATCTCATCGAACTCGAACTCGAGTTCGAAACCCTAGCCTCTCCGATCCACCACGACCTCGCTTAGCTGCCGTGCACGAGCACCTCGACCCAACAGCAACCGTCGAGTTCCCCTCCTACTCGCGTGATGACTTCAATCCTTTTCCCCTCTTCATACATTGCCTCGCCTCCTCGATGTCATCGAGCACCAAATTGATCGAGCGTGAGTTACCTCGCACCTCCATCGAGGCCTTCAAGAATCGCGATGCCCTGACGAGCCCTCCCTTCCCCGTTCGATCGATCCCCTCTTTTTTTTTGGGAAGAAAGAACGCGCTCTTGGATTTGAAAGAAGAACGAACGCGGTTTTCCCTTCTTTTTAAAGCCAATTTCATTTCAGGGGAAACAAAGGAAGCGGCCATTATTTTTTTTTCTTCTTGTTCGATTGAATTTTTCTCTCTGGCCAGTTGATTTATGAAAGGAACGACGTGATTTTTAAAAACAAGGGAAGATGCCTTGCATGTAGGTTGCTGGCTACAGTAATTTGAAGAGAAGGGAAAAAGGTTAGATGGTGATAGAAAGTAGGCTGATGGAAAAAATTTCAGCTGTAGGCTGACTAGGGTATAAAAATATATATATTAATTAAATTCAAATTGTCTCGATTTACCCAACACGAAATTTTGATCTCCTATCGAGGCGTGCCGCTAGGCGTTCATAATGTTATACCCCTATTCCGAACGCAATGGAAAAGGTTTCGAGTCCTAATTCGATCGTATGGAGAAGATAGCTTTTTGGACCCAGTTATTATATTAAATTCGATATAGATTTCAGCGCGTTTATAAACCGTACGGCCACACGATAACTCCAAACGTTTCAAGATTTGAAATCCGATAATAATACATTATTACGGATCCAATGGAACTAGTTTCGTCGAATTCCGGGACTGTGCCTCGGAAGGTTATTTTTAAATATTAATTTAAACGATATATTTTTTAAACTGAACAAATCACTTCCAAATTCAATTTTAAAACTTACATTGTCTTTAGTATTATTAATATAAATTTTACAACCCTTTGAAATATTTTTAACAAGCTCGAAACTCCAGATTCACTATTTTACCCAATTCCAAATTATTAAATTCAATATTTTAATTACCCAATAAATAGTTATATTTGAAATTCAAGTTAAGAACCAACACCCGAATATTTAAAAACAATTAAATATTCTAATTTCAAATATCTAAAATTCTAGGTCGTTACAAAACTATAAACCAAGATTAATTATACCATAAGATGATAATTGATTGAATAACAAAATTTGAAAATTTAATAAATGGATTTATTGGGATTTTTATTTATAATTACTGAATGTACTGAAATTGAAATTAAACACTGAAATTGGTAAATTAATCAACTTTAAATTGATATCTAAATTTGTTTAAATTATCGTAAATGATTAAGAAATAAAAAATGATAGAAGTTGTAAATAATTAAATTTGAATTGAAAAAAAAGTGATTTAATTGATTTAATATTAATTTATTTAATTAATGTGAAAATAGCCATTTTGGCCACTGTCTCGGATTTTGACGAAACCAGTTTCATCGGATGCGTAATGGTGAATTATTGTAGGGTTTCAAGTTTTATAGCGATCGGACCTATCGTTTGATCGTACGGACTCGAAACGCCTGGAAATCAAAGTTATTGAAATCAATTGAAATCAATTTGAAACAAGCTGATTTTAACATAACTTCTTCATACGATGGAATTTGGACTTGAAACCTGTTCCATTGAGTTTGAAAATATCGAAAACATCTATTTTAATGTATGGGATGATAAAATTGTTCGTAATATATTTGGACTTGAAGTTTATTTGGACTTGAAGTTTGTCAGAATTGGGTTATTAAAATTGTTCGTAATATAACTTTGAAATATATTGAAATTGGAGTAAATTAAATTGGTATCTCAAACATGGATTTGGAAGCGATATAGAATTAAATAATTTATTGAGAATTTGAATTGAAAGATTTGAAATTGGGTTTTGGAAATTGAAAATAGTCCAAATGGGTCGAAAGGAAACGAATAGTTTAAATTGATATTAAATTCAAATTTATATTTTAATATAAACTGTTTTAAAGATATATTATTGTAAAGATTCTAAATTTTAAGATTTTCAATTTTTTACACTATTTTAACATATAGTAACTATATAAATTATTTTAACCTATTTTAAACCAATTTAATTTATTTTAAACTAATTTAACCATTTAATTTATTTTAAATCTAATTAATCTATTTTAAAGCTATTTAATCTATTTAATTATATTTAATCTATTTTAAATCTATTTAATTATATTAAACCAATTTAACAGTATCTTTAATCTATAATTAAACTATTTTTTAGTATTTTAACTATTTATAACTAATTTAACTATTTATAACTATTTAAACTATTTTCTAAAATTTCAGACTAAGTAGAGGGAAAGTGTTCATATTAAAATTCATTGGTTTTAAAGCAAATAAGGTTAAATAATGTTATAACCTAAGTTGGAATTTAAATGTTATAATTAATTGAATATGATGATTTTGAAATGAGGATTTAACCTAATTGAAAATATGATTCTTGAAAGAAATTATGATTTCGGGACGATATGATTTAAAGGGTGAATATGATTTCAAAGTGAATATGATTTCGAAAGTGATGTGGTTTTGAGAATATGATATTTTGATATAAATTGTGAATTGACTTTTGAAATGTAAAAGAACCACCCGGTGTGAAATAAGCGTTTGGTTGTTGAAGAGACCGGAATCAGATATTTTCATACTCTCTGCCAATACCGAAAACCACTTTAACAACTTTGTACGTGATGGAGATTCCAGAAATGAAGTAGGATAGTTTGGTGAACGATTTCTGTATAAAGTATGACGTGACCCTGACTCATGTGAGTCAGCTTAGATGTGACTAAAACAGGAGCCAATCCGGACCAAGTAAGGTCATTGCTCCGATCGGACTCATTTCTTCGATACTATATTTTGACTTTGTGATTGATTTGGTGGCCACCCCTTGATTTTGATTTGGGAGTGTGTTCCGAGGTGGGCGGTAGTAGCTGCGATACTCAATTGGTATATCTACCCTATCATTGCCTCGAGTGCCGTCTTCACATGCCCTAGAACACCTTCTACGAGTTTGTTTTGTACCATACCTATGGAGTGCCCTCTGATAGCCCTCCAGTTTACGGCGGGAGTTACGGTACTGTATAGCTACGGGAATATATAAAATGTGTTAAGGGGATATAGGTAACACCTTAATGCTATTTTAATACTTTTACTTTACTGTAGACACTATTATAATAGCATATTGTACTACATAGTAGATAGTTTAACGGATCCTTAGGAAATGTGAATCCCGAACATCTCTTAAGTTACTGCACTCACGTTAGACACTGGATAGGGGATGTCAAACCCCGTAAACATCTCTGATGCCGTCACACGCATATTTACCATTGATTTAACTTACATAAGATCTTTTAGTTCTGACTCGAGTGTTTTGTCTTTTCAATTCAATCGGGTCAGCCTGAGCATTTCAGGGTTAAAGACCTTATTTCTGGAGGATGAAGACGAAGATTGTACTATTATTATTTATTATAATTATTCCACTGCATCATGTTGTTCCGCTGCATTTGTTTATTTATTTATTCCTGTGTATGTAACTCTGATATTTGTGTTGTAAAGAATAATCAAATGTGTTTATAAAACAGCTTCATGAACTGTTATTTGATTATTATATTTTGTCATTCCGCTGCGAGATTCTGTATTTGTTTTATTTCTTTCTCTTTTTTCTTATTTACCCCATAACAATCTGCCCTTTTGAATGGTTTGAGTTCGACGTGTGTCTGCTTAAAATGTCCAAAAAGGCAGGTCGTTACAATTTTAAAATAAAAACTAGTTTTACCAAAACAAAATTCCAATGGTGGAAATTTCTCTCTTGGAAACTCGGAAATGAACATCAATGATGCTGCAGTCATCAGTGAAATTATTTTCCAACGACCGAAGTGAGATCAGTGCTTTCTATTTCCTTTAATTCCATTTTAAAATATTTATATTTAAAAATATTTTCCAAATAATATTATTATGATCCAAAACCTTGAAAAACAATTTTCAAAATAAACGGGATGTAAATTCTCAAATCCTCAACTTTTAAATCCTTTTTATTTACAAATCACATTTATCAACTTCCCTTATATATAATTTCACTATGGTTATATAAAACCATTCCTTAATTGTTTATCTTGTTTACACTATAATAATAACAACTTTTATTAGAACACAACAACAAACAACAAATCAAATATTATCATTCACTAATAGCCAAACACACCATATATACTATAATAATTTTTTGAAAATTACTCCTTTATATATAAAATATAATCAAGGTAAAATTGTTTCATTTACCTAATTTAAAAACAATACCATGTCGAATTGCTCTATTCTAGTATTTAGAGATCCATATCAATAATGTTAATTACTCGTATTGACCAGAATCCATAAGCCACTCAAAAAATCAATCAACATGATATAAACTTTTTTGTATTACTAATAAATACGCACTCATATATATACACACTCAAACTCATTCTAGGGTGCTACTAACCCTATCTCTAATGAGTAAACCCCACCAAAGCCAAGGTTCTCGCTTAACCTTCAGCTCTGATACCAAGTGTAATAACTCGAGATTTTCAACCCTCGAAAATGGACACTAATAAGGCCACTGTATTACGTGCCGAGCAATTGAATGCCGGAAAACCCGAATGTTAGAGGCAAAAAAAGAAGGAAAGAACAAAGAACAAAGAAACCAACAACACAGAATCTCATAGCAGAACGAATAATCTATAATATACAATAAATCTTTACACAAAAGAAAATTGCAATATATATATATACAAACATCAATCATAGTATACTAACCTATTTTAGCCCGGACAGTTATAACAACATGTCCTTATAATTACTGATAAATACAACAATGAATGCAACGAAAAAATAACCATATATGTGAATACGTCTCTAGGCCTCTAGCTCGTCTCCTGAAGCGCCAACGCATCCAAACTAATCTGTAAATATGCTCGGTCTGACCTAAGCATTATAGTAAAAATAACACCCGAGTCAGTCTGGAAAATCAACATGAGAAAACATACCCAACTGGATTTTAACGTTATAAAAACCCTTGAAATCAAATATATCTCGTAAGACCATGCCGCACATAAACACAGACGGGAATTTACCTTACGATAACCAAACCATTTGATATGAAATTTTTTGATATTATAATAGTGTCTAAGATACAAATAGTTATTAATCATAGCCGAAATTGTTACATAAATTAAATTCCAGCATAATAGGTATACAACTAAAACCATAAAGGCACGTATTAGAGAATGGATTCTATATAATGACTAGGCTATTGGGGTACCGCCCATCATGGTGCATCTCTAGATAAAATAACATCGAGGTCGAACCTATCGACCCCTACCAACATAGAACCGACCTACTCCTTAGTGGATAGTATCAAATATGATCACCCCTCCGTTAATTGGCCCCGAAGCATACAAATGAGAGATAGTACCAACTCTAGATAGGGATGATCATACCCTACTTGGGAGCGACCCATTTAGCCCTGCTATATCTCCCATGTTTTAGTCATTCCCGGTGGATGAGGCTTGAGGCAACGTTTTACCTTTTATATAGCACTTTCCACTTTGAATGCTAACACTGCCCTCCAAACAATAATGCAATTCCAACATTCATCCATACAAGTTCGTTCTGGGACTGAATGAAACGCTTGTGGGCTCCGTCTTCAATTCCATCATCTTCAAAATGTCTACTTCAAAACACTTAAGTTGGATCGAAGTGATTTTCGGATAACATATCTGATCCTGGTCTCTTCGAAAACAACTTTTCGATAATTTTCGGTAAACTCAAACCCGGTTCTTTAGGAAATAAATAGTCAAAGATAAGAGCGGCGATCACCTCCTAACAGTGGATGGATATTCTTATCATTATCCTAGGAGAACGAAACGAGATTTATACGCACAGTACAGCATCATTAGAGATGACTGTGCTATATAACTCAGGTGTTTCTCCTAGATATTTCCAAAGTTACGTTTTGAGTTCAAAATCGATAGCGGTTAACTATCAAATAAACAAACATTCAAATCAGGGATTTATTTCCATAAGGAAAAACCAACATTGGTTAAACACATAAGTCACCACTAGCCCCTTACTTAATCTCATTAAGTTCACTCTATAAATATTTTTATCAAAATCCTTTTACAAAGATATATACCCACAAGTCCTTATATTTCAATACTTAGGAAAAATATCCATATACTTATCTTAACGCTATAAGTATATTCACAAAACTGAGAAAGATTTCCTCTCTATACAATTCTAAAATCATTTATAAATTCCTTTATAATTTCTAAACCCATTTATTACTATTTTACAAATCTTTGTAAATCATTTATAATCTCTTTTATTAATTTGAACGCTTATAAATTCTTTTTTACATTTCTAAAATCATTTATAAATCCTTTATAAATCCATAAAACCATTTCTTAATTTTGTTTATAAATATCTAACCGTGTAAAACTCTTTCACCTTGTAAATAATCTCCCATAAATCTTTAAACCATTTTATAGACTCCCCTTATCAAATCCAAGTCCGTTTATAAAACTCTATTTATGGGTCTCGGAAATATTTAAAATCATTACTTCAAACGCTATTATATGATAATAATTATTAACAATAAACACTATAAATAAATAATTATTATTAACGTCAAAGCATCTTAAAAATAATATTTAATAATTTCAAAACATTATTAAATACACAATAATAATTAACCTTTACCATTATTATGAATAGTAATAATTAATTTCCAAAACATTATTAATAAATCATTATTATTGATTTCAAAACATATTAATAATATAAATAAATAACTTTTCAAAATATTAATAAATAACCTTAGAGAAATATTAAATACAAATAAATAACTTTTAAAACAATATTAAATATAAATAAATAATCTTTAAAACAATATTAAATATAAATATAAACCTTTAGAAACATTATTAAATACAAATAAATAATCTTTAAAAACCTTTCTAATCACTTAGAAAGGCAGATAATAAAGTTAGAGTAAAATAGAAAATAAATCCTTAAACAAATTATTTTCGAAACCCAATTCCAAATTTAAATCATTTCCTGTCTCAAAATCATTTCCAACTCCAAATGGATATTTTTAGTATTTAAAAATACTAATTTAAGGCCAATAGCTACCCAATGCTCAACCAATATTGATATTAATGTTCAATCACTATAGGGTTTTAAGTTTTAAACATATAACAATGTCATAACCAAAAGTGTCAACAATCAGGTTTAATATCCCATAATTCATATGACATGAATATTATTGAAATTAAAATCAACAATAGCGAGGAATCCCGTTGGATCCCTCCAACCTGTCCCCCTACGTCACAACTACATATATATAAATAAATTTTAATAGTAGTGAGAAATTATTTTGGATCCCTCCAACCTGTCCCTATAATTGATTTCATATATTAATTTCTTTCTAAAGTGACAATTCATTAAAACCAAACAATCAACATATAGATATCCAAACATCCAATCATTAAATTTTTATCGACTTTATAATATTTCTAGTTAACCAAAAAGGTGAGTTTATGTGACGACCGCCCATGACCCCTGCACTGAACATAGGAATAGTGCGCTGTAAAGTGTGCCAGGCAGCCATGGACGGTTGCCAAGATTAAGTTAAAACAGCAGAATCTATCGTATAACTCACAGCGCATGGATAAAATACAATAGAAAGTATATATAGTGAAGCTTTACAGAACAGAATCTCAATTAAACTTCATAATAGTTTGGTACAACATCTGAATAGTCAATACATCAAGCCTCACTACATAACACTCAGAGAATTATACAAAGCAGCGGAACATCCAGTACATATAGTAAGAAAATAATATGCAAGCCTCCAGCTCGTCTTCGTCATCAGCATCGTGAGAAACTAAGATCAGCACCTGTCACCTGTTACCTAGTCTGCCCATCCCAAAATGGATGAACAGCCCAAGGCAATAAGAGTTAAACATAAAGCCTTGAGTCAGACAACAGTCTTAGTGAGCAGTAATTTAACTAACAACATACCAAAAGAGCATAAAGGAAAAGGAATAGGAATCCAACCCTCCCACTCCACCTCTTTCTACAGTGATATCCCCCAGACACACACTAAGCAGAAGTAAACATAGCAAAGCAACAATTTAAGGTAAAGTAATTATCACTCGAGTCAAGGGCGATGTTTTCCAAGTACAAACCCCCAAGGCCTAAACCAAGATCAGATAAGCACCTAGAAAAAACCGCTCTTGAGACCGAATGACGATACAACCAAACATCCATGACTCTGGCTATCACTGTTATCATTGCTTCGATACCACCGTTAATTGAATGACCGGCACATTCTTTCAGCCGTCCATCAAGGGTTAATGGCAACCCCGGTTCTAGACATAACTCCGCACGTCGTCGCAGCCCGTGCCTAGGACTATCGAATCTGCCCAGAGTACTCGACTACAATCATAGTCTTTAAGGACTATCGAATCTGCCCAACGTACTCTTGATTTGAGCCTGCTAGAACCTTCAACAACGATGAAATCTCAGCCTTCTAGTCATCCTCCTCGACGACTATTTCCATACTAGCTCAAGCGCCTCTCGAGCAAACCATTATCCTCAACTCGAACCATTTCACCGAGTTATCAACATGCTTGGAATGATCCCATCTGGATTAAACCAAGGCTATCTCATACCATGCCTCGCTTCATCTCATCATAGCAAAGCCTCATCTCAACATCAACATCATCAAAACTATCCATATGAGCTTCATCATCCGCCACATATGCCACGAGCAGCTTTTCCAATTCAAGAGCCTTTCCCTTAGCTTTTGAATCATCTTCGACTAACTTGTCTAAATCAAATCATCAATCAACTAACACATAACAACCAATCAAGTCAATCATTAATCCAAGTAATCAAGCATTCAAACATGATCAAATAAACAATTATAACAATAATGGCAATCTTGTAATTAAAGAGTCTAAATCTAACAAGCATGAATTATGAACAATATCTCTACAACTTGATGAATGAACTTGCATAGGTTAACATATAGTAAAATGGATGTCGAATCATCATGAACAATAGATCTATACTTAAGTTTATGAAAATGCATGGAAATCACTAGTTTAACACCAAATCAAGCCATCAATCCGATATACTCCTTTGGATCCGTGTGAGAGATAATCACCACTCACCAAATCACCTAAACACCTCAAAAGCAACACACTTCAGATCTGGACAGCGAAGAATCTAACTCAATCTATCAAAATTCCACTTCAAACGATGAAATCTCTCTTCGATGGATGAAGATCTTCAATCTAAGCTCTTGGATCTTCGATTTGATCTTCGATCTTGGATGGAAGGAATCACAAGATTAGAGTGGAGAAAATAAGTGAAGAAGTGTAGAACTCGAGCTCTCAAAATGGCAGCACTTCGTCGCTTCAAAATCCGGATCCCAAAAAGTAAGGAAATGAACGTGTATTTATAAGCTGATCCTTAGGTCGTCCGCCCCCTAGGTCGTCCACAACTTATAGGACCCCACGACTTACGACCTAACAATCGCCGACCTAAAACCCAATGACCTAACAGATCACGACCTAAAACTTAGCGACCTAACAATCTCGCGACTTAACCTTGCGCGACTTAATATGCCCGACCTAACGACAAATGCGCTTCCGCGACCTAACAATGCCACGACCTAAGACAATGCGCTACCTAACGACTCAATACCTACGCGACCTAACTGGGTTACGAACTAACTCCTCACGACCTAATACTTAGCGACCTAACAGCTCACGACCTAATGCCTTAACTCGTCCACGACTTAACTTCCTTAGGTTGCTAACACGCTTACCCTCTTAGGTCGCTAACTCGCTAACTCTCTTAAGTCGCTACCCTACTAAAGTTGCCTTCTATCTTAAGCCGTTAACTCCTAAGTCGTCTACTAACTTAGGTCACTTACGACCTAACTAAACCACCCCATAAGTCGCTCACTGACTTAAGTCGCTAACTCCTTAGGTCTTCTATTCCTTAGGTCGCCGATTCCTTAGGTCGCCAATTTCTGTAGGTTGCTAACTCTTAGGTCGTCCACTACCTTAAGTCGCTCATCCGACCTAACCTACCCCACGACCTAAGCCACCACACGACTCATTTACTACACGACTTAAGTTCTAGTCGACCTAAACTCTATACGACTTATCAATACTACAACCTAATGGCAACTGTTCTACAACATTCGAACCGTAAAAATACGGGTCGTTACATTCTCTCCCCCTTAGGAATTTCGCCCCCGAAATTCCAAACAAACAAGAGCAATTAAAAGCTATTCTACATGCCTACCATCCATAGCAATCAACAGACCATGCATCCAATTCTAGCCTAGCATGCAGAATTCTAAAGTTAGAACAAGTTACAATGTCGTGAGATGACACGACACCTTATGGCCATACCTCGAAGAGTTCAGGATGAGCTGCCTTCATCCCCTCTTCCACCTCCCATGTACAGTCGTTAACATCATCACTCCATTGTACCTTGAGCAACCTAACTACCTTCCTCCTAAGCTGTTTCGTGTCAGTTTCCACAACACAAAGCGGCTTACGAGGTCTCTCAACAACTGGATCTACCTCAAAATCTTCACAGCTATCAGCAAAAACCACTGTATTCGAGTCGTGCACATACTTCCGTAGATACGATACATGAAAAACATTGTGCACACTCGACATCTTTTCTGGTAACTATAATTTGTAGGCGAGCTTTCCAATTCGCTCGATGATCGGGAATGGTCCAACAAATCTCGGAGTCAATTTTCCTTTCTTCCCGAATCGAATAACATTCTTCAGTGGAGAAATCTTCACAAAAACCATATCACCAACGTCGAATTCCAAATCCTTACGACGCTTATCGGCATAACTTTTCTGTCGGTCTTGGGCTGCCTTCATTCGTTGCCGAATGAACTCTATGAAATCCGAAGTCTGTCGAATCATCTCGGGCCCAAGTATCAACTTTTCTCCTATTTCTAACCAACATGTCGGAGAGTTACACGGTCTTCCATACAATGCCTCATACGGTGCCATACCAATGCTCGACTGGTAACTGTTATTATATGAAAATTCCACCAAATGAAGATGATCTTCCCATGATCCTCCGAAATCTAAAACACATGCCCTTAGGAGATCTTCCAAAACTCGGTTGACTCTCTCGGTCTGACCATCTGTTTGAGGGTGATAAGCTGTACTCAAACACAACTCAGTTCCCAAAACTTCCTGGAAGCTCTTCCAAAATCCACTAGTGAACAATGGGTCTCGATCGCTCACTATACTCTTTGGAATACCATGGCATCGAACTATCCACTTAACATACAGCTCGGCCAACTTCGATGCAGTTCTAGTCGATCGAACATGAATGAATCTTGCACTCTTAGTCAGACGATCTACGATGACCCAAATCCCTTCATTTCCCGCTCTGGTTCTAGGTAACCCATCGATAAAATCCATCGATACTTGCTCCCACTTCCATGTAGGAACTACTAATGGCTGAAGCAGTCCACTTGGCTTCTTCTGTTCGTCTTTTACTAACTGGCAGTTCATGCACTGGGAAATAAAATTTCCGACATCCTTCTTCATACCTTCCCAGTAATAGGTTCTCTTCATATCCCGATACATCTTATTTCCACCTGGATGAATTGTCAACTTTGAGTAATGACTTTCCTTCAGAACTTCATTTCTCAATTCATCTATATCGGGAACAACTAGTCGTCCTTGCTTCCGAAGCCAACCCTCTCGATCGACCTCGAATCCTTTATCCTTTTCTGGGTCCAATCCAGATTCCAAATCACGGATAATCTTGACAAGCTTATCGTCTCGCTTTTGGCTTTTGCCAATCCTTTCCACAAGAGTAGGTCTTATCGATAAGTTTGCCAACATCTCAGGTTCCAATTCACATCTAGGCCTGAAGTCAAATCCAGCTAAATACTCGAGATTCTTCCATTCCGAAAACATGGCTCCCAATCCTGCATGTCTTCGACTTAACGCATCTACTACTGCGTTACCCTTTCCTGGAGTATAGGCTATACCAAAATCATATGATGCCAAAAACTCTAACCATCGTTGCTGCCGAAGATTCAAATCCTTTTGGGAGAAAAGATACTTCAACGACTTATGATCTGTAAACAACTCAAATCGAACTCCCAATAGATAATGTCTCCACATCTTCAGAGCAAAAACAATTGCCGCCAACTCCAAATCATGAGTCGGATAATTCCTTTCGTGCGGCTTCAATTGTCGACTTGCATACGCAACAACTTTACCCTTTTGCATTAGCACTGCTCCAAGTCCAGTACCACATGCGTCGGTGTAAACCACCATCTCATCATTTCCACTTGGAATAGTCAAAACAAGAGCACTGGTCAGTCGCTCTTTCAGGATTCCGAAAGCTTTCTCACACTTAGCATCCCATCTGAATACTTGGTTCTTTTTCGTCAATCCTGTTAATGGTGCAGCTACCTTAGAAAAGTCCTTGATAAATCGATGATAATATCCTGCTAATCCAAGAAAACTTCTCACATCAGATGCATTCTTAGGCCTAACCCAATCCTGGATTGCTGCCACCTTAGCAGGATCAACCGCTATTCCATTTCCAGAGATAATATGGCCTAAGAACCTCACTTCGCTCTTCCAGAAGTGACACTTCGAAAACTTAGCCTTCAGCTGACGTTTCCATAAGATTTCCAAAACAATACTCAAGTGCGTCTTGTGCTCTTCTTCAGTTCTGGAATAAATCAAAATATCATCCACGAACACTAGCACGAACTTGTTCAACTGATCTCTGAACACTCTATTCATAAGATCCACAAAATATGCTGGCGCATTAGTCAATCCAAACGGCATTACCAACCACTCAAAGAAACCGGATGGTGTCCTAAAAGCAGTCTTCGGCACACTATCCTTAGCCACTCTTAACTGGTGAAATCCCGTTGCCAAATCCATCTGAGAAAACACCTTAGCTTCGTGAAGCTGATCAAACAAGTCGTCTATCCTCGGCAATGGATACTTGTTCTTCTTAGTCACTTTATTCAGCTCACGATAATCCACACACAACCTCAGCGATCCATCCGCTTTGGTAACAAACACAACTGGTGCACCCCATTCGGACACACTACGCCAAATGAATCCTTTCTGTAGAAGATCATCAACTTGCACCTTCAACTCCTGCTGTTCCCTAGGCGCCATCCGCCTAAGAGGCATCACAACAGGTCTGGCTCCTTCAACTAAATCGATACGAAACTCGATCTCCCTATGCGGCGGTAACCCTTTGACCTCATCAAAGACATCCTCGAATCCATTAGCGATTGGCACAGATGACAGTCCATCCCGTGGAACAACCAGCGAATACATGAAGCTCATGAAGACGCCTTCCTCATGCTTACATCGTATCACAACCTTTCGCCCCTCCACATTCTCGACTGTCACCTCCAACCTTTCACAATCAACCTTTGCCGTATACTTCCTAAGCCAGTCCATACCCAAAATAATTCCGAACCCCGCAAAGTTCAGAACAAAACAATCACAAACAAAAGAGCAATCATGACTCGATACAATCAAACCACGACAAAGCATACACAGACAAGACGAACCTCCAACTGGATTAGTCACAACCAATGGCCTATCAACAATATCCGGTTCTAAACCCAACCGGCCTACAAGTTCATTACAAACAAAAGAATGCGATGCCCCAGTATCAAATAACACTCTAACTGGAACACCACATATGGAAAGAGTACCTTGAACCACCACACTCTTTCCTTTCTCTTCAGCAGTAGAGGCTTTCGAAGATGATGGAACAGCCCCCAAAGCATAAGCTTGCACAATCTGCTTGTCCTTCCACGGTTCTGGACAATTCTTTCTGATATGCCCCGGCTTGTCACAGTTGTGGCACTTTGCCGGCACCTTCAGATTCTTGCAATCCCTGGAGAAATGGCCCTTCTGCTGACAATTGTAGCAGGTCACTTCGCCCTTCGGCTTCTTCTGACCATCCTTACCCTTTTGCTGCTGCTGCTTCCTCTTCTTGTTTCCACCCTGCTGTGGTTTAAACTCTTTCTTGGTCACAACAACAACAGATCCTTCCTTAGGAAACAGATTCTCGTGCCTGAGAGCCTTCTCCATAAGCTTCTCAAATGAATCGTCCAAATGATCCACCAACTGCCTCCCAAGATAACTGTCCAAGCCTGTCACAAACTTCTCGTTCTTCTGATAAGGAGATTCAATATACGACCTGGCATAATTGGACAAAGCTTCAAACTCAGAAACATACTCAAGAACTGGTCTTCCACCTTGCTTGAGCTCCACAAACTTCTTGAACAGAACAGACTTCTGAGCAGTAGAAATGAACTTAGCTTCAAATCTGGCTTGGAATTGCTCCCAAGTAATCTCTTCCTCCGGAGTATTAATGGTGATAGAGTTCCACCAGTCAAAAGCTCTTCCCTGAAGCTGTCTAGATGCAAGCTTCCTTTTGGTTGCATCTTCGATTCCCAAATCACCAAAGATCCTTCTACAAGCATCTATCCACCTCTGGACTTCAATGGTTGACTCTGTCCCCAAGAAAACCTTTCCTCCAAGAGCAGTGTAGTCTTTACACAGCTTAGCAAAATCCACCGATTTTGGAGTTTGAACTTGAACTCCAACATCTACAGACGGCCCCGGAGCTGGCATCCTTCTCATGATCGAAGTCATCATAGCTTCGAACATGGCAGCATAATCAGTAGCCCCCTCTGCAGCATGACCTTCCCTAGCAGCTGGTCTCCCTCTTCGACTCATCCTTAATATCTAGAAAAAGGAATGATTAATACACCTTGAGAAACAACTGCATAAGGGGTTCAAATCATTCTAAGCTACTATATTATATATAGTAATCATCCATCAAAATACAATTACGTCTCTCATACGTAGTTACGTCAGCGAGCGTTGGGTAAAATCGATTAACCAAGGCTCTGATACCAAATGTGACGACCGTCCATGGCTGCCTGGCACACTTTACAGCACACAATTCCTATGTTCAGTGCAGGGGTCATGGGCGGTCGTCACAGTTTAACTCAAAATTATTGCAGTTGCCGCCGAGGCATTCCGTTTTAGAACTAAAATCGAACGACATCCAATTTTATCCAAAATTTCAACAGTCTTCAAATTCATCCAAACCAGTTCCATCGCAAAGCTTACGTCATCCAGAATGTAATGCAAAAATTCGCACCTCGATTGGACCTCGTATGCAAAATTTATTGATTAAACAAGATTTCAATTTAAATAATATAATATTATTACTAATTACAACATTTACTTTAATTATATTTTTAAACCCTTCTTCGTCTCAAATTATACTGCCAAAAAACGAACCCCTCAATGCCGAACCACCATCGCCATCGACCTCCGACCACCGTCGCTTGGCTATAGAAAGTAGCCATGCTCGAGACGAGCCCACAGCCACCTAAGCTGCCCACTACGTCGCCTGAAGTACGCCGACGAACCCAAAGAACGCGACTGCGTTTATCTCGAACTGCCGCCTACACTGTCCACCATAGCTTACCAAACTTCAGTCGCACCTCACATCACCTCTCTCTACACTTCTCCTTCAGGTGCCAAAGCCCGACGACGATCCAAATCGCCGGAACCGAAGAGTTTTTGTTCGCCATTTATCGAAGAATTGCAGCCACCACGCGATGATTTACGATAATCCAACCGTCTAATAGGTCTAGCTCGATGTCGACAACATTTCTCTAATTGGCGACTTTTCTTGAAAATCCTCGAAATGGTCTTGATCATCCTAGGCCATTGGATGAGGGGATTTATTTGAAAATTTTGAACTCGTTTCTCTGATATAACATGGTTTTACATAAGGGGGATGTATGGGCTGAACGTGGATGAGTATGGGTATATAGGCATGGGGGTATGGGTTGCATTGAAGGGTATGGCCTTATATATTATATATATTTTTAAAATTTAAAAATATCAAGCTTTTAAATGCCCAAAAATCCTTGACTCCTTCGAGACGTGCTGCCTGGCATTTTATATGTAATTCCCCTACTTTGAACATAATGGAACTAGTCTCAAAGCCTAATTCGATCATATATAGAAGATAGCTTTTCAAACTCAATTATTATATAAATTTCTAAAACTAATTTCTACGCGTTTCGGTCTCGCACGACCAATCGATACGTTCGATTGCCATGAAATTTGTTAACATATAATAATTCACTATTACGAATCCAATGACACTGATTTCGTTGAAATCCGAGACAATGCCCCGGAAGGCTACTTTCCCATGTTAATTAAAAATGAATTATTTTAAATATAAAATTGATCACTTTTAAATCTAAATTAAAAGTTTATTATTACCATTCTTATTTAAATAGAATTTAAATCAACTTTTGAAATCATTTTTATTCACATTAAATTTAGGATTTAAATATTTAAACAATTCCAAATATTAAATTCAACAATTTAATTATCAAATAAACCGCTATATTTGAAATTCGAGTTATTCAACTTATAAAATTAACTTTTAAATATTTAAAATCAATTAAATGTTCCAAATTCAAACGACTAAAATTCTGGGTCTTTATAGTAATAGCTTATAGAATATTAATATCAGATAAAGAAAGTTGTAATTTTGGATAAACATTAAAATAAAGACCATGAGTCAAACTAGACTGTATTAGTCCCATTAATAAATTTTTCCTATCTAAATTTCTACCATCCCTTAAGGCAGCAATAAAACTTTCTGGTGGGCCTTCATGGGTTAAAAGTTTAAATGCAATTTGTATTAAACCTATATGAATAAACTTATGCTTATGCCTATGAGGCTGTAGATCGTTTTCACTTAATAATTTAATAGTTATTTCTTCATTATCAAGTGAAATTGATTCTTCTATTGTTTTACCTACTTGTTTTAATCCAAATTTTTCAGAAGTACCCAATTGGTATATTACCCAATTATCCATTTATTCTTTCTAACAGTATGTGTTGAATTACTCCAATCTATATATATGTACCATGGCTCTTATACCAAATCTATTTTGCTATAGTAATTTTAGGATCTCGCATATCAAACTGAAGATACCAAAACAAATATTGGGACATTTTACAAGTCAAGCAATGGTCTAAAAATGATCTCGGGCTAACAAGTCAGTGTAAAGAAAGCCTGAAGAAATGCCTTACCATGGCTAGAAATGGGCATAAGTACACAACTTAGATGTTAGCAAGAAATTACTACCACCTGATGTTGTTTTTAACCCATGAATGATATCTTCAACTTAATACGTATTCCATAAAAATATGAACATATAAATCTATACACATAGAATAGAAATAATTCAACACACGATTAATTTAGCCTGCCATATACGCTATAATTCACACAATATATTACAAAATTTAAATACTTATAAATAAAAACTTATAAGAAAAGATATCAGAAGTAGTCTTTGAATATCAAGAGCACTAGTAAAAGTAGTATTCTTCTTCCTTATTTTATAATACAATTTATTACACTCTTATTTATTTAATGGAAGAAGCTTTGAGATGGAGAAGAGAATGGATGGGTTGAAGTCTTGCTAACATTTTGTATATATAAATTAAATTTATATAAACATACATTTGAAAAATACATTTGTATATTGGATGAGCTAATGTGCCTGTTACGGTATAAATCCCAACAACTATACACAAACATGTTATACCTTACATTAATTGATATGTTACACATGCACACACAAATATGTGTATAAAATAAGCATATATATATAATAACATTAACTAAATAATATAAGGTAATTTTATAAATAAAATAAAATAATGATTTTGTGTAAAATGAAATTTAGAAATGTTCTAAACAAATTAGACTTTATATGCTCAATAAAGATCCAAAATGGTAAAATAAAATTGAAATTCACACATTACTTTCGTTACAGGTTTGCCCAGTTCTAACAATGGTATCAGAGCTCAATAGCATATACGGTCTAAATTAATCATGTTAGGATTAACTATAAAGCTCACAGGCTAGATAATACGATGTCTAGAAAGTTAATGTCGAAGGATTGGGTTTAGGTAATCAAGTACTCTACCCTCCTTGGCTATCAGCCAAGCCCAAACAGATATGTGAACCCAAAGTTTGTCCTTAACAGAAAAAGCCTAATTTGAAATAGGCCTTGGGCTAAATTTCAAAATTGTTTGAAAATTAAAAATAGAAGATTTCAAAAATAAAATATATACATATTATAAAAGTTATAATATAATAAGATTTTTTAAAATGATTGAAAAATAATATAAATTAATATCGAAAACTTTAAAACGTAATGATAAGACTAATAAAATAAATAAATTAATTATAAATATACACATTTATATTGTATTTTGATATATGTTATATTGTTTTAAAATGTTTAAATAACATAAGTATACATATATGTATATGAAATGAATTTTGAAATCAATATAATTTAATTAAAATTGTTTAATTTAATAAATTAATAAAAAGGTTAATTAATTAAATAATATACACATATATATGACATATGTGTTATACTATAAAGATTATAGTATATAATAAATATTCAATAAAATTTTATATTAGGATAATATAAAAATAATTAAAAAGTTAATTAATTAAAATTAATTAAATAAGATTAAATTAATATAATATTATACATAAGACTATGATATAAGTAATATGAAATATAAAAGTTATATAATAATAAAACTTTTATAAAATGAATGTATAAATTAAAGGTGGAACATTAAGGAATAAATACATACATAAATGTACGCATAACGTGATTTCCGATGTGTTTGAAACTTGAATCACGAGGGTATTTCATAAGAAATACATTATTCCATAAGTCAATATCGGGAAATATAATATTTTAAAGATTGTGAATCTTCAATATAATGTTGTCCTTACCATATATATATACTTGCATACTCCTTAGTTGATGAGCAAACTCAAGCTAGGGATGTTAAGTTTATTATTATTAATAAATTGAATAAATGAGGTAGGATAACAATATGTATTTGTTGAGCAAGCTCAAGGTACATACACTATACTTAGGTCGTTGCGATATGGTAGGTACGAGACTATGAGTGAATAATTTTGTTTCAATTTGTTGAGTAAACTCAAGATCAAAGTGAAATTAGGACAAGATACTAAGGTTATGAGTTTATACAATATAGTCGATAAGAAGTTATCCATCATCCATAGAGCTATGACTTGTTGAGCAAACTCAAGGTTAGAATTCCAAGATGGACGAGACCTAACATCTACTAGAGACTTCTACGTTTCGACTTAGGGTTTGGCAAAACATAAAAGAGTAGTGGGAGCTTATTAGTAAAATGAAACATAACGTTTAACCTTACTAATATTATAAGAACATCTACTATGATTTGTCTTAATAATCTACCACTTAAACTTGCAGAAAATGACAACTCCAAAATTGTTTTTTGAAAATGACAAGCTTACCGGACCAAAATATACCGTTTGGTTAAGATCCATTAAAATAGCATTGACTTACGAGCACCTATGGTCAGCTATTACATGTGAACCCAAAGAATAACCCACTGATAATGCGGGCCCCAAACTAAGATTTGCTTACGAAAAATGGGTGTCGGACCTAGAGATCGCCCAAGTTTTTGTGTTGTCTACAATAAATAGGCCGTTCTAGAGGTAGCACGAAAACATGTATGTTCATAAGATATTTGTTAGCCTCAAGGCTTTGTTTGGTGAATAGTCATGTTTCATAAGGTATGAGCTTACGAAGAAGTTGTTCAATACCAAAATGATCAAAGGACAGAAATTGGACGATTACGTACTAATGATAAAGGGTTATATTGATAGGCACTCGCAGTTGAAAGTACATGAATTACAAGTGGATCTAATCCTTGGTTCTCTTACTCCCCGGCATGAACCGTTCATACTGAATTATAATATGAACCAACTAAATATGAATCTTATGGAGCTCCTTAATATATTGAGGTTGGCCGAGTCTGGATCTAAGTATCAAGGGGCTGTACTTACTGTTAGGGGTAGTGCAACATCTTTGAAGAGTTCGAAGAACAGAAAAGGTGAAGGTAAGAAAAACAAGAAAGGTAACAAGACTGATGATAAGGGTGAATGTCACCACTTGCACAAGAAAGGTCACTGGAAAAGGAATTGTCCTAACTACTTGAAGATTGTTAGAGAGTGGAAGCAGAATGGTTATGCGGCTCCATCATGTACATTTATGATTCAAAATTGTTTTTTAATTAATAAAATGCCTTGGGTCTTACATACTGGATCTGGAACTCATATTAGTAATTCGTTATGGGGCTTAGGAACAGGCATCGCATGGCGAAAGGAGAGATGAGACTCCAAGTTGCTGAAGGATCTATCGTAGATGCAACGGCAGTAGAAGACTATCATTTATGTTTGTCTAGTGGAGCTTTAATGATAAATAAGTGCTATTTTATAAAAGTATTTATTTGTGGGATTATTTATGTTTCAAGATTGTTTGAGATCGGATAAATATTTCATTGTGCAAATAATGTTATGAATATTAGTTTGAATTGAAATAAAGTCCGCGATGGTATTCTTGAAAATGACATTTATGTGATCAATACTGATTATGTATGTTCTATGAATAATACATCTAATAATATAAATGATAGTTATCTTTGGCATTGTAGGCTAGATCATATTAGTGAGAAATGGCTACACAAACTGAAAACAGAAGGTTTTCTCCGTTACTTAATTCTGAATCATTTAACACGTGCGAGTCGTGTCTGGAAGGTAAAATGACCAATCGCACCTTCAGTGGGAGCAATGAAAGAGTTGATGAACTATTAGGGTTAGTACATTGCGATGTATGTGGCCCTATGCCTATAATCACCAAAGATAATAGTTATTACTTTGTTACTGCACTAATGATTTCTTGAGACTAGATATGTATATCTTATGAAGAACAAATCCGATGTCTATGAGAAAATTGTCGAATATAAAAATGTAGTAAAAAACCAAACGAGCCATAATATCAAAATTCTTCAATAAAATCTAGGAGGTGAGTATGTTGGCAGGAAGTTCCAACAATACTTAAAAGATAACGGGATTATCTCTCAAATTACTATACCCTATACTCCATAACACAATGGTGTGTTGGAGCGAAGGAACCAAACCTTATTAGGTATGGTTTGTTGCATGATGAGTAAGGCTAAATTACATATGTCATATTGGGGATATGCCCTAGAAACCATAGCACATATGTTGAACTTGTTGCCCACTAAATCTATGCCTAAAATTCCATATGAGATGTGGCATGGTAAGAATCTACAGCTCAAATATTTAAAGGCGTGGGGTTGTCCGGCATACGTTAAGAACATTGGTTCGAATAAACTAGAGGTAAGAACAGTACTATGTAAATTTATAGAATATCCCAAAAATTCAATGGGATATATATTCTACAATATCGAGGAACAAAAAGTAATTGTTCCTTGACACGCTGACTTTTTAGAAAAGGAATTTTTATCAAAGAAAATTAACAGCGAGGTTGTAGACTTTGATAAGATCCAAGAAGTTAACACCGAGTCCAAACCAATAGGAGAACCGAGTTCACCCGTGTATGAAAACACACAACCTATTAGAAGATCTAGTAAGGAATCTCGCACACCAGAGAGATACTATGGTTTTCTGATGAAGAAGGAGGACTGTGTCTTAGATGATGACACTCCTCTTTCTTTCCAACAAGCATTGTAGAGTAAAGACTCTGCACTCTACCTTGGACCAACAAAACCCGAAATGGATTCCATATGCGAAAACAAAGTATGGATTTTGTCAAACGTACCCAAAGGGATAAAATTCATCGGCTGTAAATGGATTTTTAAGAAAAAGCTAAATGCAGATGAAGAAGTAGAGACTTACAAAGCTAGGCTAGTTGCAAAATGATTTTTTCAAATTCAAGGTATTAATTATGACGAGACCTTTTTGTCCGTAGTCATTCTTAAGTCCATTCAGATTATGCTAGCTATTACGGCATTCTATTACTATTGAATATGGCAAATGGATATAAAGATGGCATTTCTAAATACCGATTTAGAAGAAACCGTCTATATGTCGCAGCCCGAGGGTTTTGTGATCGGAGGGAGTGAGGGCAAGGCTTGCAAGTTGTTGAAATCCCTTTATGGACTTAAAAACAAGCTTCAAGAAGTTGGAATAAGTGTTTTGATAAGGTAATCAAACAGTTTGGTTTTTATCAAAACACATAGAAAGCATGCATATATAGAAAGGAACAGAGCAACGCTATCGTATTCTTAATTCTTTATGGAAATGATCTATTATTGATTGGCAATGACACTTCGTTGTTGTAATCAGTGAAAGTTTGGCTTTCCACGAATTTCTCCATGGAGGATTTGGGAGAAGCAGCCTATATTCTAAGTATAAAAATCTATAGAGATAGATCTAAAAGTTTGTTGGAATTGTCCTAATCCATGTACATAGATACCATACTGAGAAAGTTCGGTATAGAAAATTCCAAACGTGGAAACATTCCAACGTAGTTTGGAATCGTCTTTTCTAAGAAGGACGCTCCTCATACTGATAAGGAGAAAGAGCGTGTGAAGAGGATTCCTTATGCTTCAGCCATAGGATCCATAATTTATGCTATGTACTAGATCGGATGTGGCATACACATTAGTATTCGTAAGCCGAAACTAGTCTAATCATGGAGAAAAACATTGAACGGTCGAAAAAATGTATACTAAAGTATTTAAGAAATACCAAGGACTTATTCCTCATTACGGGAATGTAGACCTCCTAATGAAAAGGTATATGGAATCTAGCTTTCAAAGTGACATAGATGATAGTAAGTCAGTGTCTGGTTATGTTTTTACACTTAACAGCGGAGCCGTTAGTTTGAAAAATTCCAAACAAGAAACAAAAGCTAATTCGACGTTGGAGGCCGAGTACATCGCCCTCAATAAAGCAGCTAAAGAGGCAGTCTGAACGCGCAAGTTTTTGAGTGGACTCGGAGTGATACAATACTGGCGATTCAGATCGCAAAGGAACCTAGAGTACAAAAGAACTCATGGCATATTCTTCGAAAGTTCAACCACATTGGAGAATTCATTGAGAAGAAAGAGGTCGTGATACAAAGAGTAGACACCAAGGACAACATAGCAGATCCATTCACTAAGGTCTAGCTCGACCAGCTCTTGAGAAGCTGATTGAAGGGATGGGATTGAGATTCCATAATTGGCCTCAAGTACAAGTGGGAGACTAATAGAGTTAGGGGTATGCCCTAGGGGAAATTCCGTAATTTATTATAAATTAATTAACTTCGTAATCAATTCTCATTTGTAATAAAGGTGTTTTTATTTCTGTTATATATTTGTTGCATGTGTTATAAATAATTAAATATTTAATTAAAATATATTTAACAGAAAATCCATAAATGGTGTGTTTGTGATAGTAATTACATATAGTTGTAATCATAAGTATTGTATCACAATATAATAAACACATCATTATAAATATTCCTAGTTAAGATGCATCAAGACTGGATATTGATGTATCCATTGAGACTAGAGTACGTAATGCTCTCCAAATGTTGGGCAGTGTATTACTCATGATTGCTGGGGGCACTTAGGGGTTACAAACTGGTAGTTATTGGATAATTACGAAATGACTCACTTGATAGTTTCCTATTGGTTAGTATAACTAAGGTCAAACAGAAAATATTGATACGATTAATTTATACAGTTCTCTTTACTTGAGAATACTGTTGACCTCCAATATGAAAGCTCCACTTTGATTATAGTCAAATCATGAAACGACGTCCATCGAGTGAATATAGTTGAGCCAAATGGATGTATTGGAAGTGAAACACTATTCAAAAGAGGATTCATCTACTCAGTCATATAGGGTTAGATTTAGATCAACTCATGTCAACTCAAAGTCAAAATATCTGGCCAGAATTGTTCAGTTAATAATAATTGTTATTATTGAACCATGGACTTTGTGTTTGAACTATAGAGTTGAATATTGATGGTATTGGAATTTTGACCATTACCAAATTCTATAAGTCCAAAGTAATATAGTTTTGATCAAGAGAATTGTTTAAATAATAGTCATAATTAGGTAACGCTTAACAAAGTAAAATTAGATTTTACCAAAACCAAGTAAGCGATAAATTTGGCCAAAATATCATACCATCTGCAAAGTGACATGTGAATATTAATATTTGAATAGTTCGATATTAATCGCTGACCAATTTTACACTTAATGGATCACACAACGGAACGATGAATAATCCTTTGACCAAACGATCGAATTAATTTGTAATTGTTATAAATTAATTTAATTAATTAATATTTATAAAATATTAATTATAAAATTTATTTTGATTCGATGAACAAATATTATTGAATATATTTGTAATAGTTATATATATATTAATCGATATACAATATCGATACGCATTTAAATTGATTTAAATGCAAAATATTTTTTTGGCTTTAAATGGGTTTGAAGCCCATTTAGAAGGATCATATATTTGGCTATGATGAGGGCATGTAAGTGCGGCTATTAGATAGCAACTAAATGGGCTAAATTTTATTAGAAAAGGAAGGAGAATTGGTAAAGATCTTGATCCTAACTTGTCTCCATTCCTTCTCTATATATAAGCATATCAACCCATACTTGTTCAAGGACTTTTTGAAGCCTCCATCCACTCTCCACTTCTGGTTGAATTCAAGTGCTCCCCTCCTCTTTATTTCCAAAGTCAAATCAAAGTAAAAAAATTGTTCGATAACTAGTGGTCATCGGTTCAAGGACTTGCATTCTATTGGATTGGAAATTAGTTCAAGGAGTAGATCTCATTGTTTCAAGGTGTACTTATAGGCATTGGATATAAGGTAAGTTATTTATAAATGTTAATGTATATATATAATGTTTATATCATATATTTTATATTGTTAGTTTGGTGGCGATTCCAATATATATGTATATTATCACAATCAGATTGGTTGTATCGTTACATGTACTTTTATAGTTATATTTATTTAATCACAAAAACACACACCAGTACAAATAGCATGGCTTAAAATAAAAAAGTTTTTTAAATTTTAAATAACTTAGATATAATATTTAAATATGTATTATATGTGGTTTATAATTTAAATACTACAACATACTTATACAAAATATTGTTATATAATTATTTATATAAAGTTTCATAGGTATAATATTTTCGATAGAAATAAAATTAATGTTTTACATATATGTGATATTGTTTAAATTTTATTTAAATTAATTAATTATATAAATCAATTATATCAATATATATTATATAGATTATGTTTTATATTTTATAATATTAAATTATCACCTACATGCTTTTGACAGAAAATAAAAATATAAACATTTTTTTATAATTTAAAGATATTTAATTATAAATTGAAAATCAAAAATAGATTTAAAATTGTTTTTAAATTATGAAATTATATATTAATTTTCAAAATTACAAAATATCACGCATGATTTTACTAAAAATTTAAAACTCAAAATTAAGTTTCAAAAATATCTTTTATTAATTTTAATTAATATCCATGTGGATATTTGTTTAAAATATATTTTAATTTTTTTTTAAAATATTTATGTTGTGTGCATAACCCGGTGTATATATATTTAAAATATATATTTTGCATATTTTAAAAGTATTAATATATATATATATATAAATTATTTATATGTATATAAGTATTTAATTTATATATATATATATATATATATTTCATATATGTGTGTGTATATATTGTTTTTGGCATTAACAAAAAAAAATTATTTACAATTTATAAATGATTTAAATATACTTATATAGTTATAATTATATATAATGTTGAATTTCATAAATATGTTTATAAATATATATATTTATATAAAATTATTTAAACAAAATATAGTTTGTATATATATACTTATATATATATATTACATTTTGTATATATAAATTAAAATTATATAAACATATATTTGGACAATATATCTGTATATTGGATGAGCTAACGTGCCCGTTGCGGTGTAAATCTCAGCACCTATACATGGACATGTTATACCTTACACATATTGATATGATACGCATGCACGCACACATATATATCTGTGTGTGTGATACACACACACAGATATATATATATATAATAACATTAGTTAAATAATATAAGGTCATTTTATAAATTAGATAAAATAATTATTTTATTTAAAATGAAATTTAGAAATGTTCTAAATAAATTAGACTTCATAGGCCCAATAAGGATTTAAAATGGTAAAAAAAAATCACCCATTACTTCCGCTGCGGGCTATCCCAGTTCAAACCGTCGTCTCGCTCCCCTCAGTATTCCGTGTGCAATCGCCTTTGCTTTCACTTCATCGAGTCTTCACTATTTCATTAAACCTTCACTATTTCACCTTCTTTCTCCAAAGGTGTTCATATTACGTCCTATGATACGAATAGGCCTACGAGGTCTCGAAGCTTCTGGTTTAATCGATATCATCTAGCCCATCCGGTGCGATCTTCCCCAATGTCTCTTGTCAGATTTTCCAAAACCCACTAGTGAATAAAGGGTCTCGGTCACTTACAATGTTCTTTGGTGCACCCTGGCATTGCACAGTCTACTTTACATACAACACGACCAATTTGGATGTCGTTCTATTGGACTTAACAGGTATAAATGTAGCACACTTTTTCAATCTATCGACTAGGACTCAGATGCTATTGTACCTACTTCTAGTCCTCGGCAATCCATCAACGAAGTTCATTGGTATTTTCTCCCCTTCCACCCGGGAACAAACAATCTTCCATCCTTATGGAGCTAACCATCTCGGTCGAGTCCACACTGCGTCCCCTCTCGGGACTCTACTCATTCCTCTAAGTTAGGCATGATCTCCACTAGTCTAGCATTATGCCCCTAACTAGTATGATCCGCTAAATCAGAGTAGGTCTGATAGTCAAACTAGCCATCATCTCTGTCTCAAGCTCACATCGACGTCTAAAGTCATAACTAGCGATAAACTCGAGGTGTGCCACTTTAGGAACATCCCTCCCAAATTGGTATTTCTTCCACTTCAAGGCATCAGCGACTGCTTTTCCCTTACTAAGCACATAGGAAATGTCGAAGTTGTAGGAGTCCAAGAATTCCAACCATTGCTACTGGCGAAGGTTGACATCCTTCCGAGAGGAGAGGTACTTTAACAAGTTATGGTCAGTGAACAACACAAACCTCTCACCTAATAGACAGTGCCTCCAAATTCCTAAAGTGAATACTATTGCTGCTAACTCTAAGTTATGAGTCGGATACTTCCTCTAATGCGGTTTTAGTTGTCGATTAGCATATGCGACAACATTTCCTTTCTGCATCAATATTGCACCCAATCTGGTACCACAAGCATCGGTGTATACAGTCATCCCTTCATTCCCCTTGTAATGGTCAACATTACTACACTCGTCGACTTCTCCTTTGAACTCACAAATGTGTGTTCACATCTTGCATTCAAAGTAAAAGTCTCATTCGTTTTTGTCAAATGAGTCAATGGTGCAGCTACTTTGGGGAAGTCCTGGACGAATCGTCTATAATATCCAGCTAACCTTAAGAAACTTCTCACGTCTGTAGCATTTCTGGGTCTATTCCAACTTGGACCACTACAACTTTTGAAGGATCTACAGCAAATGCCCGGCTCAAAAACAACATGGCCCAAAAATCGCACTTCCCAGCTCTAGATGTGATACCTCAAAAACTTCGCCTTCGGTCAGTGCTTTCTCAATAATTGAAGAATAATCCTCAAGTGAGTCTTATATTCCTCTTCCATCCATGAGAAGACAAGAATACCATCAATGAACATGAGTATGAACTTGAATAAAGTGATCCTCGAAAACACGGTTCATGAGACCAACAAAGTATGCAGGAACATTGGTTAGCCCGAACGACATAATCAACCACTCAAAAATCTAAACAGCGTACGAAACGCTGTAATTGGCACATTATCCTTCGCTACCCTCATATGATGAAAACCCATCGTAAGGTCTTACTAAGGGAACAACTTCACACCATGGAGTTGCTCGAACAAGTCATCAATACACGAGAGTGGATGCTTGTTCTTCTTTATCACTTTATTCAGCTCATGGTAATCGACACACAGTCTTAATGAGCCATCCACCTTGGTGGCAAATACTATAGGAGCACCACACTCAGATATGCTCCTACCAATGAATACTCACCTCAGTAGGTTATCCACTCGCACCTTTAGTTCCCTTTGCTCTTTGGGCGCCACATGCCTTAAAGGCATAACTACTGGTCTATCATCTCCGACCAGATCAATACGGAACTCTATCTCTCTATGTGGTGGTGATCTGGTCACCTCATCAAATATGTTCAGATACTCTCTAGCTATCGGCACCAATGACAGCTCATCATGTGGGATCTCAAAAAAATAAAAAAGCTAACCGTCAGCTCATCATCAAGTTAGGCAGCCTGTCTCCAATCTCCACCCATCTCGATCCCTATCATCACCAATGACCTATCACAGTCCACCACTATTTTGTATCTTTAAAGCTGTCCATACCCAAAATTATTCCAAACCCCACAAAACCCAAAACAAAGTAATCGTAAGCAAAAGGACGTCCATAACTCGATAATACGAAACAATGACAAACCATACATACGCTAGTTGAGCCTCCAATAGGGTTCATGACAATCAAGGGTCGGTTAACAATTTTGGGTCTCAATCCCTACCAAGTCACTAGATATGAAAGAATGTAAAGTCCCAATAGTGAATAAAACATGTATAGGGTCATTATAAATGAAAGGCATACTTTAGATAGTAATGCCCTTTCCCTTCTCTTTCACCGATGGAGTCAACGAAATCAGAATAACATTCAATGAATATGCCTTCACCATCTACTTCTAGCTGTCATTGTTCCATTCTCACTTGCCTCACCTGCCCGATTGCGATTTCGGCTCACCCTCAGAACAGTCACCTTCTACATTGGTTTAGGCACTTGTATCGAAAAGCCTTCTCAATCAATTTCTCTAAACTCTCATCAATGTGAATCCTAAGATGACCGTTCAACCTAATGATGAGTTTTCATTCTTTCTGAGTGGAGTACCAATGAAAGATGGACTGTACTTCAATAACACCTCGAATTCGGTCACATATTCCAACATAGATAGCTCGCCTTGATTTGAGTCAGCGAACCTCCTAAATAAAACAGACTTCTAAGTAGTCAGGATGAATTTCTCTTGGAAACGAACTATGAACTGATCCAAAGTAAAATGATCCTCGAAAATCGCACTTTTAAGGGCATTCCGCCAGTTCATTGTCTATCCTTGGAGTTATCTAGAGGCCAACTTCCTCCTAATTGTTTCATCTAACTCCAAGTCATTGAAAATCCATTCGCAAGTATCCATCCAGTCTTTCACCTCAACAGCTGAATCTATTCCAAGGAATGGTCTACCTTCTAGATTCATGTAGTCTTTATACAGCTTGGCAAAGTCGACTTGGCATTTGCATTTGAGCGCCATTAACATTAGGAGAAACTTGGGCACTTCAAACCATGTTTCGCACCAACTTGGGCATTCCGAACCATTTCAGCGAACATGCCCGGGTAAATCGAGGTTATTGGCCCCAGAACCTGCCCACTCCTCAACTCCGGAGATGGAGTTCATAGCAACATTTCTTGTATGCTAGCTCATTCTTAATTTGTAGTAAGAATAATCAGTCTTTTATAAAGAAAACTGCATCAATGGTACTCGTGTGTGCAATACAACTTATATACTTTATATTATATATATATATATTACTATATAGTTTTGAAAATCAAAATATATAACATCACTACAAATTTGCAATATTATGCCGTGTTTTTAGCTCCACTATGGCGTCACTAAATTTTTTAGCGACGCCAAAAACTGCAATAGTAAAATGAGTGTCACTAAATAGTTTGCCATCGTTAAGGCGCCATAAAATTAGCCTCGCTAAAATTTAACGGTGTCGTTGCGACGTCTGTTGTGTTTCCAAAAACTGGTGTCGTAACAACATCGTTAAAATTTAGCGATGTCATTGTGACGCTCGTTGTGTATCAGAAAACCGTCGTCGCATTGGCGTCGCTAAAGTTTAGCGACATCTTTTTCAATACACCTACACATTGATATAAGATTAAATACTTGTAACATAGATGCAAGAAAAATTAGTACTTGGCTGAATCAAATACAAATATATAAACGCCAATACCATAAAATAAAATAAAGAAATCTTATTGCAATCAAATTGAAATAAAACCATCTCTTCTACAAACAATAATAGGCATTAAAATGGAACTTGTAACTATTACATTTTACATCTGCAAACAAAATTCCAAAAACTAAATATAATCTATCAATCCAAAACAGAATCATAAATTATACGTTTGTTACTAATTATTAGAGTAAAGAGGCTGAATCCATTATACAAGAATGAAAACAACACCCAAATATCATTTATTCTAACAAAAAATAGAGAAGTTCCTCAAACAAAAAATAAATACTCCTCGAAACACCAACTATACAGTATACAATCGAAGATTGTCCATATAAATAACCCATACGAAAAAAGATATGATCAATATATACCAGGCTGGAATAGACAACAAATAAATAAACTCCTATAAAAGAACTGCACCTAGTAAAATAAAACCTGAAAAATGGACTTTTGATTCGGTAGCAAGACAAAATAGCATTGAAAAAAAAATGGCGGAATTCACAAATCTCAAAGACAACCCAATCTTTAGCCTTGATCAGATTGGAGGGTCTTCTCCTTCTTCCTCATCCCTTTCTCCTCCTCCACCGGATCCAATTTTGCATTCACAACCAATTTCCTCAAAAATTACTCCTGAATTCGATGAAGAGGGATTTCATATTGTTTAGTCCAGAAAAAGCAGAAGTGAGAATCAAAAGCATCGACCTGAAATTGGTTCAAACCAACTGAGCCTGAATAAGGGAAATACAAACCACTCAAAACAATTCTTTAGAAATACTAATCGAGATTTTCTCAATTCAAGATTCACAGAGAATTCAAGAAACTCAGCAAAATATGTTGAAAACCCTTCTCAGACTGGTTTGAACTCAGATTCACAAATTAAAATTTCAAGAAATCATCCATGGCACAGCCAGCTATCAAATAAATCTGATTCTCAATTCAATACTAACCTGAATAAAGCTTCTTCATGGGCTGATTTGATAAAGAAAGGAGGATCAAACTCTGAAGCTGATCTCAAATATGTTGCTCCTCTCTCAATCAATGATAAGAAAATAGTAGTTGTGAATGCAGAGGCCAGTAGAAGGGCAGAAAACAAGTGGTGTCATTCAGTTATTACCTACGTTTTTGGCAGCAGACCCGCTTATCATCATTTCAAGGCTATCATAGCAAAATCGTGTATTACCACTGGTAATTTTGATATATTTACTTGTAATAATGGGTTTTTCATAATTAGATTTACAAATGCAACAGATTGTGAAAAAGATATTAATGGAGGTCCTTATTTTATAAATGGAAAACTCATTATTATGAAAAAATGGAAATAAAATCAATCTTGATAGAGATTTTCTCTCTACTATGCCAATTTGGATTAGACTCCCAGAATTGAATCTTAGATTATGGGATAAAGAAATATTGAGTTCTATAGCTAGCATTGTGCGTATTCCAATTAAATTAGATGAACATACAGCCGAGGAATCAAGACTTTCTTTTGCTAGAATATTAGTGGAAATTCAAGAAAATACTGATTTACCAAATGAAGCTTTTATTTCAATGCATGATGGGGAAAATTTAATGTAAAGCATAGAATATGAATGGATTCCCCCTAGATGCAAATCATGTTGTTGTTTTGGACATACCATTGACAATTGTGTCACCAAAATGGTCTGGAAAGAGAAACAAAAAATCAAGAAAAATCTGATGTTGATAGCAGTTTCACAAAGGAAAAAGGAGATGCATTGATAACCAGAACATTTGAAGCAAATAATGGATCCATCTGTCTATCCTTGAATGAAAAGAATAACAGTATCAATGAAACAATTACTATTCAAGAATCAACACAAGAAATGGAAATCCAAGAAGGCAATAATCATAGCGTTTGGGAGAAAAAATATTGAAACTGCAAAGAGAATTTCAGAAAATCATTTTGAAACAAATGCAAACAGGAAAAATGCAGTAACCCAAATCAGGGAAAATAACTCAGAATCAGCTAACATGAACATAGATGATGGTTCATATATTAATGCTATTCTCAGTAAAGAACCACCTAAAACCCCAATATTAGTCATGTTGCAACTCACCTTTCCTCTCATACCACAAATCGAAGTTCAGAAATCAGTCTACAAAAGTATGACGCCCCACCTCTATACTCACACTAGCCAAGGACACTACGGGGTAATACCGTCGACTAGCACAAAGAATAAGGCTGTTGAGGAGCGACCATCTGTGTAATTGCTTTGTGCGAGTACCGGTATGTCAGATAATATAACTTACATTTCATTTCAAGAGGAAATCCGACATATCAAATACTCAAAGCTACCACACAGTGGCTATGTGGACTTCGGAAACAAATATAGAAATAAACATAACACAAATCAGTCACAGATATTCATATCACAAAGGCAGAAACAGATATGAATATAACACATAAAAGTGTACATCAAAATAGTGGTCAAACTAGATCCACTACATCACAAAAGAATAGATTCAAGTGCTAGACAAAAGAATAAGTATACAACAAGGAGTCTCTATCTCAAATGTATACAAACAAAAACTACTATGCTAAAGTAGTTAGCCCAAAAGTCAGGTGAAGGACCCTGATAAGAAGTCAAACAGGAGCACCTGAAATACCTCGGTCTGACCCGAGTATTATTTAAGAAGAAAATAATAAACGGATCAGTCTAGCTATAAATCAGATAAAATGAGATAGGATAAGGGATATGACAAAAACGTATGCTAACAATAATGCCATACTGCGACAAGTATACATCCGATAACAACAAAAATCATACAATATCTCAAATATTCTCAAACACCAAAAAGAATGTCATATTCTTTAAATAATTCACCAAAACACAAATATTGACAAAACATATCAATGCCAATCCACAAAAATTGGTGAAACACAAATTCTAGAAATCATCAACCAGAAATCCAGATATCACAAAGGGGGGAGGCCTATCACAAACGGGAGCATGAAAACTCACCAACACGTGCATCACAAACGGAACGCTATTCCATGGTCGCTAACCATCAATTTTGAGCCGAAGCTCCACAAACGGCCCGAAGACCATGGGTCGCTACCCCACCAATTTTGAGTTGAAACTCCACAAACGGGGTTTAACCCCCACACAAACAAAGAGACGTCGCACATCGCTAGTCTAAATCATAAAATGATCATCATCGATCAATAAAAAGTGTCAATTACACTAAGCTAGTAAATAGATGAGTTTAGCTTCATGTCCCATAACCACTGGCTTAACTTAAATATTTACGAAAAAATTGTAGACTTCCACTCAAAAATTGTCACAAGATTTCAATCGAACAAGTCTAAGAATTAACCGACAAAGTAAACGCAAGCGTTTCATACCACTTGTTCTGCTAAGTCGTTTAATTGGATTTCTCGTACGAATGAGGTAAACGTTTGTATATACTAATAGATTGGAAAACGGTTTTTATAAACGAGATTTGTATTAAAAATAGAGTTGGAATCATCTTTGTGAAAGAGTTTGAATATTTACTACTAGTATAGATACCTTTGTATTTTAAAGTGACAAATCACAGAGATGATTGTAGAAACAATCAATCACCAAAATCCACATTCGACGACATGAATTAAAACCATAAAAATCGGTACCGAATCCATCAAAATGGGTATTCCCAAAAATCTCGAAAAAGAAGTCATCAAAGTCAATAAATGATAACAACAATTCGGATCATCAAAAATCGATTAAAAATCGGAAACCCGCACGAAACTGCCTAAAATAGGCAAAAAGCAAATTTCATAGATTCAATCGACTGAACCAGAAGGTCAGTCGACTAATACAAGGCCAGAAACTCTCGGGTTCCTATTTCAGTCGACTGACCTTCTGGTTCAGTCGACTGATACAGGACCAGGAATATTTGGTCCCCAGTTTCAGTCGACTGGACCAGAGGGTCAGTCGACTGGACCAGAGGGTCAGTCGACTGATACAGGACCAGAGAATTTTCTGGTCCCTGGTTCAGTCGACTGACCTTCTGGTTTAGTCGACTGAACGGTTATTTACAGTATTTTCCAGTCTAGCCCTATGAAGGACAAAAATCCAACGGAAGTGATCGGACGAGCAACGGAGACTAGGGATTTATGCCAAGCGACAACCCAGCCTTATAGGCTCTTCGATACACCCCAACAACGTGTTCAAACATCAAAGATAGGATTTTTAAAGATTTGACTTCAAAACACCAAAATTTGGAATATTCATCAAACCAATTCAATTCAAAAGCAATTGGACAAGGAATAGATGTTAAGAATTACTACCAAACAACTATCAAAGATATAGACATAGATGTGAGTTCAAAAACTCACCTTTTAACCCAAAAACACAAACGAGAAGCTCTAAAGCAAAGAAAAGATCAACTACTCTTCAATTTCAACTCTAGAAGCTCCAATCTAAGATCATAAGCAATATTTCCTAAGTTAGGTTATAGGAAATTTCTGAAATTGGAGAGAGATTAAGATGGAGAAGAAGAAGAGGATGCTTACCTAAGCTTCTCTTTGATGATGGAGCTAGAATTTGTATTTCCTAATCAATCTAGGGCTTGGAATTCTAGTTTCCTTTCTCTTCCCCCATTTTTACTTTAGCTTGAGTGTTAGGAAATGTTATGAAGGAATGAAGTGGAGTGGAGTGGGAGTTAGGGTATTAGATGGGTTGGGTGTTAGGTTATTGGGCTGAAACCCAAACCAAAGCCCCAAATGAAAATATCAAAATTTCACTCAACTCCAAGCATATCGATGTTTATACTCAAAAAAATCGCAAATGTCATTTTGGACTCAATGGAAGTGGTCTCGAGTCCTAATTCGACTGTTTGCAAAAAGTGACATTTCGGACTAAAATCCGACTAACGATGCTATATATAAATAAAACATTTAAATATACAATCGTAAAATATGCGGGTTGTTACAAAAAGACTATCAATTTAGTGGCAAACTCCTCTTCAATATCAAGGAAAAACAAGAAAGATAAAAAGGAAAAAAGAAGAAGCAAAATGAAAAGCATCAAAGACATAGTCACTGAAGATAGCACATAAGATATTGATGATAGTGACTTCAAAAGAAATTACATCTCAAAAAATTCAAAATGGGAAGAGTAGCTCAAAGCAATTAGCAAAACAACATATAAGAAAAAAGGAAAGAGGATGGAGACTCTGTTGGAGGAGAGCAGCCACAGTGCATAGCTGCTCTTCCTTTGTATCCTTTATGTATCATTACTAAAAATACTATTATCATTATGTCAATAATCTCATGGAATGTTAGAGGGCCAAACTCTCCAGAAAGGAAATTAGATTTATCTAATCTTCTTATGTCTTTAAAACCCAGTTTTGTTGGATTGCTTGAACATAAATTAGACAATTCAAAAATTGCTGATTTACAGGTTAAAAATTTATGTAATTGGAAAATTATTAATAATAATCAAATGGGGGGAAATGGTAGAATATTGGTTATTTGGGATCCTAACATTTGGGATATATTTCAATATTTTATGAATTTTCAGTTTATTCACTGTAAATGTGTAAACAAAGGTGGTTTACAATTAGAAATTACTTTTGTTTATGCTTCTAACAGTGAAACTGAAAGACTATCTCTTTGGAATAGTCTTGAACAAATTAACTCTAATATGAAACTTCCTTGGATTGTTATTGGTGATTTTAATACTGTCATGCATGGTTTTGAGAAAAGGGGTAGGAATCCTATTCCTTTTAAAAAACTTGAAATGTTACATAACTTTCTTCTTAAAACTAGTTTATATGAACCAACCATTTTTGGAAATACTTTTACTTGGAAATCTGGAAAATTTAGAAATATCCACTGTAATTTGGACAGAATTCTTATAAATCATGCTTTTATAAATTATTTCAAATGTTTTACCCTTCCCCAGGCTACCAGCGATCACACTCCAATTCAAATTTATTTAAGTCAAAATAATAATATTAGGAATAACATTCCATTCAGATTTGTTAATGGTTGGGTTTATAAGGATGGTTATAAAGACTTAATCAAAAATTACTTAACCACAAAAGTACTGGGCACTTCCCAATTCAAATTCAATAAACTTCTTCATATTACTAAAGAAGATCTTAAAATCTAGAATAAAAACAGAATTAATAATGAAATTAAAACCATTAGAGATGAATGTGAGCTTAGACAGAATGAATTAGACAAGGATTGCTCAGACATTAATAAGGTCAACAATTATTTTCTAGCCCCAAATAAACTGGTCAAGTCCCTTCATGTGCAGTCTATAAATTTAAGGCAGAAAGCAAAAAATAGAATGGTTATTACATGGAGATGAAGCTAGTAAATTTTTTATGCTAAAATGTCCAGTAGGAAACATAGGAATGATATTTGTTAAATTATTGATGTCAAGGGTAATTTAATCAATGACCTGGCTTGTATTAGGAAGGAAGCCATCAATTATTTTACTAATCTATATAATACCAATCTCTATTCTAATTCCTTCCCTAATATAGAACCTAAATTTAAAGTTAATGAAAACAGTAATGATATTCTTTTAGCTCCTATCAGACTTGAGGAGATTAAAAATATCATTTTTAATTCCAATAATGATAAAAGTCTAGGACCAGATGGCTTTGGTGCCAGATTTTATAAAACTCATTGGGAAGAAATCAAATTATTTCTATTTGATTCTATCTCTGAATTTTTTAGGACTGGTAAATTATTAAAAAATTTGAATAATACTTTTATTACATTGGTCCCAAAGGTTCAAATTCCCAATAGTTTAGAAGACTATAGGCCTATTGCATGCTGTAATTTCATTTACAAAATTATTTCTAATATTTTATGTAATAAGTTAAAAATATTTTTGATATACCTTATTTCTGAAAACCAGAGTGCTTTCATTCCTGGAAGATTAATTGTTGAAAACACTTTGCTAACACATGAATTAATAAGAAACTTTAATAATAATAATAAAAATCTCATGTGTGTCAAAATTGACTTACATAAAGCATTTGACAAAATAAATAGACATTTCATTATTTACATGATGAAACAAATGGGCTTTTGCAATAAATTTTTTCATCTTATCCTTGAATGTATTAACAATGTTTCTTATTCTATTTTGGTTCAAGGTTCTCCTAATGGGTTTATACAAAGCAATAGGGGAATTAGACAAGGAGACCCACTTTCTCCTTATTTATTTACTATTGCAATGGAATATTTCTCAATTTTTATGGAAATTGGGCTTATATAAGGAAACATCAAACCAATTAATATAATCAATCCTTATATTACACATTTATTATATGCTGATGATTTTCTTATCTTTTTGCATGCAGACACACAAAGTGCGAAATCCATTGCAAATATTTTTTACAAGTTAGAAGAGCATGCAGGGTTAAAAGTCAATGAATTCAAAAGCAAAATATATTTTAGTAAATGATGCTCCAATAAAATGGACATTTTAAATATCTTAAAATTCAAGGAAGGTAATCTGCCTGTTAAGTATTTGGGTCTTCCTCTTAGTGTTAACCAAATCAATGACAGAGACTGCACAATATTATTATATATCATTCAAAATAGATTTGAAGAGCGGGCTAGAAAATTTCTGTCTTTAGCTGGAAGAATTGAGCTAACTAAAACTGTCATCATCGCAATCATCATGTATTGGATTCAAGCTCACAATATCCCAGTAAAAGCAATTCACAAAATTGAAAAAATATGTGCAAATTTCATCTGGAAAGGAAAACAACACAAAATTGCTTGGAAAAAAAAATCTGTTTATCAAAGAAAGCAGGTGGTTTGGGTCTGAGAAACATCAATGAATTGAGAGAAGTGTGTAAACTAAAATTATTTTGGAAGTTTGTAAATGGCAACTCATTATGGGCAAAGTGGATGAAAGCAAGGTATCTTAAAAATAAGAATTTTTGGACTACTGGAATTGAAAATCATCACTCTTTTGTCTGGAAAAATATTCTTAGCAGCAGAGACACTGGCATCAAGCTTTTGGAAAGAAAATTTAAAAATGGAAACCAGACTAGTTTGTGGTTTGACCCTTGGATTCATGGAAAAACATTAGTTAGTCTTGTGGGATGGAACAACTTATATTTGTTTGGTGAAATCAATGGAAAAGTAAGTAGCATCATTCAAAATAGCAGCTGGAATACATTTTGGCATCCAGCTACTTCTATTTTCAGTACAGCCATTAATCAAATCACAATTGATCCTAATCTTCCAAAAGATAAGTGGGAATGGAAACCATCTACAAAAGGTTCTTTCTCCTTTAAAAAAACTTTGGAATTTATAAAAGGTCATGAAACTGAAGTGGATTGGCACACTGTTATATGTAATAAATCAAATTGTCCAAAAATGTCCCATTGTGCCTATTTTGCAATTATTAACGGGCTCCCCACTAGAGATAGATGCCTAAAATGGAATAAAAAAGGGGATACAATATGCCTGCTATGCCGAGAGGATAATGAGTGTATCAATCACTTGTTTTTTGACTATACTTATTCAAAACATTTATGGTTTATTGCCAAAACAAAGCTCAAAATTAACCAAAATCAGGCAGTTCAGAACATCAGAGAAAGAATCAACTATATCCAAAAAAACTTCAAAGAAAAATCCAAGGAATTCAAAAAAGCTAGTATTATGCTTACTGCAACAATATTTCATATTTGGAAAGAAAGAAATCAAAGACTTAACTCTTAATCAGAAACAGAAAGCATTCAAATTTGGAAGAAAATTGAATTAGATTGCCAGATTCTTCTCAGTAAACATAGGAATCAAAGCAAATATTCAGATAATCCAAATCATAAAAACTGGCACATGGATAAATATGAAGAGAGTTTAGAATCTTTCTTACAGAGTGGGAAAATCACTTCTGATTCTCCCAATGTGAGACCTCTACATCACAATGGCAGTCATTGGATGAAAAACCCTTTGAGTAATGTTAATTCCACTCCCAAATTAGTCAATACTGGTGGCGGCCACTTCTACCATCAAAATAGGAAATGCTCCTGTAATAATAAGGGAAGTATGTTTAAAGATAATTTACTATTTCTAATAATAAGCATTATTTGAGCTCTAATAATTGTTATCTCATACCTGATAAGGGCGGAAGCTATCGCGCACACAGTTTTCATGATCAAATGGGCAATTATCTGAGCATGGATAAAGATTGGCAACCGACAGATAATATCAATTATGTTTTTAGTACTCCACACTCAGGAGATAATAATGTGTATATCAACAAACACTTATTTGAAGAGGCATACAGAGACCGAGCAGGCAACTGCTCAAACAGATCCCTCCAGAACATTAAAATGCCAACTGATAACTTCAAGGGAAGTATCAAGGCACATATTAATAATAAGGACATTAATTTCAATATTTCAAATTATAAGGCTAATTTATTTCTACCTGAAAGTTCTGGAGGTTACTGCATGAATTGTAGTCTTCGAGAGCATGACAAAAAGCTCCAATGGGCTATTAAAGAGAAAATATTATGATTCAATCATTACAGAAGCAAAATAAACAATCAAATCTTTCACTTATCTAACTGGGAGAGAGGAGACAGCAGCTGGATGACTGAACTTGAAAGTCCAGCCTTTGTTAGACCTAAAAGCAGCAAGTTTATAGCTCACTTAGTCGAGGACTCTGGAGGCTTACATAACTCATCTAATTGTGCTGATCTCCTCTCAGAGCTAAGGCTCGATAAAGCTTCTACCAAAAGACTGACTTCGCATGTTGAAGCAAAAGCAAAAGCAGTCAGGAGAAGGATTTTTGCTTCGTATCAGAATTTCGCGAGACGCAAAGATCAGCTATGAAGAGTTGGAAGCCTCCTTAGGCCATTAACAAAGGCTTAAGAGAGTTGATTTTATGATTTTAACTAAGTTCGCCCACGGCGGTTCACAATTTTCGTTATTTTTTCGATGTTTGATGTTGAAGGCGTTGTTTTGCCCTAGTGTTATTAGGGTTAGAGTGTTTGTTATGAGATTGCGGGTATTATTTACTTTACCCGACCTCATCTTTTCTCTTGTAATCTTTCTAGGCTAGGCCCATTTACCAATGTTTCAAAAAAAAGAACTACACCCTATATGTACTGTAAATTATTGTAACATCCTGAAATTTTCAACCATTCGCATCCATACATGTCGGATTTGAATTGCTCAAAATATCATATTATTAATTTAAATTTGGCAAAACTCAGCATATACAGTAAATAAAATAATCATAGACTCACAGACACAGTAATATAACAATAAGCAGCGGAAACAAATGAATAGTAGTTCATGAAGCTACTATATATATGTATCATAGTTAAGCAAGATACACCAGAAGTCACGAATACATAGATGTCTCAATACAATAGTCAAATACAAGGTCTGTATACATCACTGGAATGAACTGAATAACAGAAAGCTGGATAGATAGCTGGATCTCCAAGCGAAGCTCCAACTCCAAAGGTGAGTCTCAAATGCTGTATCACTCAGTCTGACCCGAGCGTAAAGCAAAACACAAAACACTCAAGTCAGGATTAACATTCTTATATCAATAAATCCAACTCAAGTGAAATATCAACTTAAATACAGTAACTTAAAGGATGTTTTCGATAACCATCCTCTAAGGATCCGTTAAATTATCTACTATGTAGTAATATATGCTATTATAATAATGTCTACATTAAAGTATACTATATAAAAATAGCGTTAAGGCTTTACATTTTCCACCTTAACACATTTTTAGGTAAGCCAATAGTCTATACAGTACCGTAATACACCGTAAACTGGAGCTACCAGAGGAAACTCCATAGGTACGACACAAATCAAACTCGTAGTAAAGCACGCTAGGGTAGGTGACACGACACAACTAGGAAATGCCAGGGTAGATATACCAATTACACTTCCGGGCCGGTGGTAATGCAGAGCCGTAGCAATCGCCCACCTCTAGCCACACTCCCGAATCAAGGGTGCGCACCAAATCAATCGGAAAGTAATAGAATGGCATACGATGGAGTGTGTCCGATAAGTGGAGCTACCTCATTAGCCCGTCAATAGCTCATGTTTTAGCCACCTTATGCCAACTCACGGGAGTCGGGTCCACGTATATACCTCATATAGGATCGTCGTCACCATCCTACTTCATTCTGAAATCTCCACTGCGTACATAGTCGTTAAAGTGGTTTTCGGTATCGACAGAGAGTATGCCCATATCTGATCCCGGTCTCTTTAACAACCAAACGTTATTATAACACCGCAGTCATTTCAAAATAGTTTATACTTCAAAACCAAAATACCATATCAAACGATATCATTTCACTACACATATATCCATTTCCAAAAATCATATCACTTTCCAAAGTTATAACATGTAACGACCTAAAATTTTCAACCATTCGCATCCATACATGTCGGATTTGAATTGCTTAAAATATCAGATTATTAATTTAAATTTGGCAAAACTCAGCATATACAGTAAATAAAATAATCACAGATCACAAACACAGAGTAATATAACAATAATGCAGCGGAAACAAACGAATAGTAGTTCATGAAGGTACTATATATATATAACAGAGTTAAACAAGATACAACAGAAGTCACCAGTACATAGATGTCTCAATACAATAATCAAATAGAAGATCTGAATGCATCACTGGAATCGACTGAACAACTGAAAGCAGGATAGATAACTGGATCTCCAAGAGAAGCTTCAACTCAAAGGTGAGTCTCGAATACTGTATTACTCAGTCTGACCCGAGCGTAAAGCAAAACACAAAACACTCGAGTCAGGATTAACATTCTTATATCAATAAATCCAACTCAAGTGAAATATCAACTGAAATACAAGTAACTTAAAGAATGCTTGGGATCGCCCATTCTTTAAGGATCCGTTAAACTATCTACTATGTAGTAATATTCACTATTACAATAATGTCTATAATAAAATAAACTTACATTTTAATAGCGTCAAGGGGTTACCCATATAGCCCTTAACACGTAATAGTCCCAGTAGTCTATCCAGTATTAGCATACTCCCAGATCGGGGGCTACCCTCAATACTCCACAGGCTACGGCACAAAACCAAACTCGTAGTAAAGCTCGATATGGTAGGTGACACGGCACAACAAGGCAATGCCAGGGTAGATATACCAATTACGCATCCGGGCTGGTGGAAACGCATAGCAGCCACTACCGCTCACCTCGGAACACACTCCCAACTAAAAAATCGAAGGGTGGCCACCAAATCAATCGCAAAGTAATAGAATGGTATCGAAGAAATGCGTCCGATCAGAGGTGCTACCTTATTGGCCCGAGAATCGCTCCTGTTTTAGTCACCTTATGCCAACTCACGGGAGTTGGGTCCACGTATATACCTCAATAGGAATCGTCGCCACCATCCTACTTCATTCTGGAATCTCCACCGCGTACACAGTTGTTATAGTGGTTTTCGGTATCGACAGAGAGTATGCCCATATCCGATCCCGGTCTCTTTAACAACCAAACGTTATTATAACACCGCGGTCATTTAAAATAGTTTATACTTCAAAACTAAAATATCATTTTCAATTCAATAACCAAATCCATACGATATCATTTTCGTTTCAAAAATATTCATTTCCAAAATCATAGTACTTTCCAAAGTTATATCGCTTTCGAAATCATAAGTCTTTTTAAAATCCAAAACACTTTGGAAATCACAGCTTTGAAATTATAGCATTTTGGAAATCATAACACTTGAAATTATAGCATTTTGGAAATCATAACACTTTCCTCTTAAACAGTTTAGATATTAAAATTAGTATATATAATTAAATAGTTTATAAATAAAATAGTTTATATAAATAGTTATAAGTTAAAATAGTTTATAAATAAATATAGTTTATATAAATAGTTATAAGTTAAAATAGTTTATAATAAAATAATTTATATTAAAAATGATTTATATTAAAATATTTTATAAAGTAAAATATCAATAGTTTTAAATATAATTTTAAAATACTTTATAAAATAAAATAGTTTCCACGACTTTCACAAATCGATTCAAATCAATTCGAATTCCAAATTCAAATTTAATCAAATCTAAATCATCAATTCCAATTCAAATTCAATTAAACATTTTCAAGTTATATCGATTTCAAATACCGATTTGAACCAGAAATAAACCATTTCAATTTCAATATATTTCAAAGCTTCAAATATTCCACATTTCAAAACTAAATTCGATAATTTTTTATATATATATATATATATCAATTCACTTTTCTATTATTTAGTTTTTAAAATATTTACTTAATTATTCCAATATCATTTGAATACAACTTCAATTTACAAAATATCCCATTTAAATTTATATAAGTTTGAAATATCCATTTAAGTCGCCTTTAATCAAATTCCCAGTTGTATAACACTTCTTTAAAATTTCAAATTCAATAAATTTCAAATCAAACTTATTTAAATATAATTCTTAAATAAATAAAATTTCAAATCAATTTCAAATTTACCTTTACAACCCGAATCATCACAAACTCTATATTCGAAATATAAATTTTAAATAAATACTTAAACATATTATATATCAACTTTATTAAATCAACTTTAATAAATCTTTAAAATCAATATTTATTAAAACCATATATTTCTTTTCAAAACCATAGAAATCATTTTCAAAATATTTATATATAGACCAACGATGTCTGTATATAATTTTCTACCTATGGTCAAGTGATACGGATATTTATCATTTCAATCCGTAATTTAAATATATATACGGGTATATATCATTTCAACCCGCAATCCCAAATTCAATTTAATGAACTCTCATATAGCTAACATCTTCGCTTCCACCGGACATTTCTATTTCGGGCCCAGTTCAACTTCTCCCGACCTCCTACTTCGACCTCCACACCCTCACCGAGCTTCACCTTGCCACCTCTATCCTCCGTAACATCCATCTCATCCCCCGACCTGACTCCTTTACCTGGGCCCCCAACCCAACAACCGGCTTCTCAGTTGCCTCCTGCTATGCTCTCTTGAACAACCTCGGACGCCTCTTCACCTTCCCCAGACTTTGGAAGTGCCGGATCCAGCCCCGCTTCGCTTTCCTTCTATGGTGCCTTATTCACGGGCGAATCAACACAAGAGACAGGCTCCTTCGCCATAACATCGTAGTCGACCCCTGCTGTGTCTTATGCTCTACCACAACAGAAAGTTTACAGCATCTTTTCTTTGAATGCGATTTTGCTGTCAGGGTCTGGGCTGCGACGACTGTTCACATTCTTGGACACATTCCCACATTCAACTCGTTTTTCGACCACTGGCAGTACAACCCCCCCCCCCCCAACTATCACCTAGATCTCATAGTAGCTATATTCAGTTGGTGCATTTGGGCCGAGCGAAATGCACGTGTATTCTGCAAGCCCATATCCAACTTCGAAGGAACTTGTAGACGTATTATTCACTACTTCTCATTTGTATCAGGTCACAGCTTCTCTGCGCCGTTCAGGCTAAGATTGCCATACCCCAGCTCTCCACCAGCTGAATCCTCGGGCAGCACTTCAGCAGTTCCTTCTGGCAGACATCGAGGGCATCACTAACCGCTATATAGGTCTAGTCTTTTTTCATTCCTGTTGTTCGCAATATGTATTTTGTATATAAAACTCTGTCTCCCAATGACTAGCTTGCTGTATCTTACTACTTTCTGGCCAGCGATCAGGCTTGTTGATCGCGCTATTTACCTATTTATATGATATCTAACCGGCTGTGTAGTTCCACGCTACACAACCGTGTCGCTCCAAAATGAAAAATCGCTTGGGTCTATCGTTTCAACCCATAATGATTCTCTCCTATTCTATAGATCGTTCGGGTATGTATCATTTCAACCCATAGTGAATTCTATACTAACAGGGAACTTACAGAGTGATAACTTATATGAAAATAATATAACATGCATATATCATCAATATAAATAACAGATAATGGTGTCAGATGTCACAGGTGAACAGATACATATAACAGTGTATATATCAATGTAAATAACTAGCAGCAGTATATTTCAATTAACGTTTCAATTGAAATCAAATTTAATAGATATAAGAACATTAATTGTGAGTGATTGCTCACCTTTCAAGGCTAGAGATGAATGAGAAGATGACACAGATACGCACACTGATATGGACGCTAGATTTAAAGTATGAATCCAAGCAAAACAAAAATCGGCACGAATTCAACAGACAAGGCTGATAAATAGAAATCGATGAGAACAAATCAATTTAGTTTATATAAGCTAAACAAAATATACGATATATTTTCTCAAAACCTAATTTTAAACGTACATTTCAAATAAGAGATATATATATATATATATAATTTCAAATCAATATTTTTAAAACTTGCATAACTAGCATATTACACTTAAAGATCCATTTCAATTATAAAATCAAAATAAATTTTAGAACCACATACCTATAAACAGTCCGTATATATATATACAACTGACGTAGACTATATATATATCTAACATTTATTATTAAAATTAAGTATGTTTATAACCTGCGAACTAAGCATAACATAGTTTCATAATATATCGTAGTTTGCATAGAAACTTATAGAAATATATACACTCAACTTAACATAATATATGACAAATATAAAATATGTATACAGACATCGTACATATGTAGAACTCAATATATACCTGTAGGTTGTATACATATAAACTATCGTAGACTAAATGTATGCAGTTATACATATCCCCCTAAAATCTCTTTTATAACCGTATGTATAATTTAAACTATTATAAAACTATTCCATATAATCAACAACTTTGCAATATAAATAAAATTACATATGTATTCAAGCTGATACGTATATGTATATATATATATAGGTCAAACTTTAAAACTTTAAGGTAACAAAGAAAAAAAAACTTAACTGTTCAACTTTGTTTTAAGATACAACATAACATATAATATCTTACTTAACTTATATATGTAAACTGACATCTATATATGTAACATCCCAGAATTTATTAATTTAAATTTAGCGACTTATATGAATTTTGGAAATTTAATTTGAAAAGTTTTAAAATAAATAAAATAATGTGTTAATTTAAATAAATAAATACTCCAAGTTCTTTTGAATTTAAATCACTTGGATTTAACATCTTATATATGTATATGTAGATATTGAATTTGAATTTTAAGTTAAGAAAAATATATAGAAATAAATATATGAAGTAAAAGAAAATATAAACAAAATATACTTACAAAATAATAAAAATATATCTATATACATATATATATATATATATATATATATCAACACTACAAATTATGGAAAAAGATAAGTATAAGTATGTATATGAACAAAAGAAAATATATATATACATTGGCTTGATGAAGAAAACACTAGTACATGTTCAAGGGAAAATATCTCTACAAAACAAAACAAAAATGTACTTACAAAAATAAAATAGGATTACATGTAAACAAAGGTGGGAACATGAGCATTTAATGCTATCTTCTCAAGCAAGAAAAAGAATCATATCAGCCGAATTATACTTTGCTTAGTTAAAGAAAAAAAAAGATCTCTGACTTTTGATTTGTACAACAAAATAATATTACCTGTACAAACTATCTATTTTATATTTACACCCATATTGCCTCCAGTTCGTTCAAACAAACAAAGGAAAAAAATAGCAAAGTCAGGAAAAAGGAAGAAGCAAAACATCACTTTGTTATACAAACTTAAGCTAAGCATTCAAGATCAAAACAAGGAAAAAGAAATTAATACTTTAGTTTCAAATTGTAGCTCTGTTCAATCTTATTATTAGGTGAGTGAACATCTGTTTCAAAGAAAATTTTTGTATTCATATGTTGATTCATGAATAACTTTTGCTGTATACTTCAAATAAGAAGTTTGGATGATTCTGTGCACTGGAAACTTTGTTTCTCTGTACTTTAGTTTCAAGGCAGATTAAGCTAAAAAAAAATCAAACATCTTCATATTAATATCTTTAAGCTTAGGATTCTGAACAAACTAGGTTAGTTTAAACTTGAATCACAGTTAAAAATTTGTTTTAAGCTTGAATATAAAGAGTTTGCCTGTACAACCCAAAAATTTACAGCACAAACAAAATATTATGATGAATTCAAGTATTTTAAATTGTTGATTAGATTACATAACTTGAATGAACATACAAGTTATGATTTTTAAAAGCAATATGATGATTTTTACTTAAGTGGTTTAAGAGAAGTTTGAATTTAAACCAAAATTGCATTTTTCTCAATTTCTGGTGAACGATTCAATTATAAACATTGAAATTTGGATTGAAGCTTGTTTGAGCTTCGGTGATGATGAGAAAATTGTCGAATTTTTTTTCGAATAAGTGAATTTGTTGATCGAACCCAAAGTAGGATTTAAGCTCAAGGTTTGCAGTGAGTAAGAAACGAGGTGATTTCATCACTTCGGAGGCATCGAGCTTCGCGTGGTTCTAGGGAATGATTGCTTGGTGTGTTGACGAGATGTGGCCGAGGGTGTGGCATCGCTGGTGGTCTGAGGAGTGGCGGTGAGGCAGTTTAGTTGGGGGTGTTCGAGCGCAGTGACGAGCAAAAATGCAAATTTTTTATTTCCATTTTTTCATGTCGAACTGAAGTTCGATTTTGAGTTTAGGCGAGTTTTTCGACCTGCCGAAACTCGCGATGGCCACCAGAATGGAGGCGCGACGTCGTGCATGTGCACGACTTCGATTTCGTGTCAGTGAGTTTGGGCCTGGGGAGGAACTCGAGGGGGCGTTCAAGTAAAATATGTTTGGCTTGAGGTTCTCTCGCGTTCGAATGGGGTCAATTCAACAGTGGGTTAAGTTTAAAACTTAGCTTAAGTAAGAAGAAAAAAAAGGAGAAGAAGAAGGAAGCACGGGGAAGAAAGGAAATAGACTCAGGGTAGCCTCGGGTTAGCCACCTGGAACTGTATTTCTAGAAAAATCAAATATTCAAATTTGTTAACTTAAAACAAATTCATTTATAATGATTAAATAATGATTAAACAATTAATAATTTGTAATTACTTTGTAATTAAAAGTTGATTAATTTAAAGAATAATTAATTAATAAAGATAATTAAGATTTAATAAATTAAGAAAATTAGTTAAAGAAAAATTAATTAGTTAAGTTAATTAAAATCTAATTAATTCATATTCAAGGATAATTAATTATTAAATTAAAATTTATGAAGGTAATTATGTGGTTAATTTATTAAATCACGTTCACTCTGATTTGGTAAATAATTAACTATTGTTATGCACTAGATTGATATTTCTGTTGTGATACTGTGATTGCTTTGTGACTTGTGATTTGTCCCTATATGTATGTGATACCTTTTTGCCCTTAAAATGGTATTTTTACTTCGATGCGACAGGGAGTCAGATTCCAGTTGGGTATCCGAAACCCACATCGAACCCTGAATATAAATCTTTGTGATTGTCATATCCACGTGTTTAAAAAAAAATTATCGATCACTATTCAGTTTAGTCGGGAGAGGACCTTTGTGTCATATAACCCAATTCGAATAGTGGTATGTCGTAATGGATAGCATTTGAAGAGCGATGTTGAAGACCGGGTTTTTAGGAAAACGATAGGACGACCTATCGATTGTCTCTGCACTAAGTTGCTCCGATATAGGGATTCCCTAAGTGATGGGAAGTCCGATCAGGATTGTGAATACCCGGATTGCAAGGACTTCTTCGGAAGTGCCTTCGGTTTTGTTCGATCCCGGAACAGACTTGTATGGTTGTATGTCCGACACTACAATTTGAGATATAAAGCTGATTTCTTTCAAATACATTTCTGTTGGTGGCGGAGAATCTATTCTCTTAGCTTAACACCCTTCTCTGAGACGTACGAGCTCAGAGGTTATGTAGTTGAAGGTTATCAGTGATATACTCCCAATTTGGTAGTGTGGCATGCTGAGTGTTGCTGATCATTTGTTGATCAAAGCATGGCTTTCGTGTAAAGCGTAGCTTTGTGGACGAGACTTCATCGAGCCTCACAACCCGGAAATGGTCGAAACAGGAAAGATGCGGCAAGGTTATGAGGGTCGCTCCCTTTAGGGTATGTCATCTCCTTCTGGAAAAAGGTGGTATCAGGTATGGAGCCCTGGTATTTAACCTATGTGGTTTCTCCAATCTCATTTACTCTGTGATTGTTGCTTTGTGATCGAGGGCCCTCGGATAAAGGTCCCAAAGGACCGGGGGGTGGCATACTCGAGTAGTAGTTACCTAGTGACAGAGGTTACCCGGCCTTGTGTAGGTAGAGAGCCGGGTAGGTTCTCGAGACGTCCATCCAGAGGCGTACCCATTGACAGTGGGAAGTTCCTTAGCCTGACCATTTGTTGGAAATCCAATTTCCAATACGAACCCTGTACGGTTTTAGTTGTAGAACCTGCTATTTAACATAGCAGCTATAGTAGGCATAGTATAATGGTACCTATGCTGGCTAAGATTAATATTATATTTTCGAAATGGCTTTCTACACTATGCACTAGTAATAATATCAAAGAATTTTCTCATATTAAGCATATTTGACTATCATAAGAAGAAATCTCCTCCAATTCTGCGTTTGCATTGTGTGTGTGGCGGGAGGTCTTATGGTAGTTTCATTTTCCAAAAGCATGAACGACTTTTTTTAAAGATCTGTTTATATAAAGCAACTACTTTTGTTTACTCATACCAGTCCCATGACTGACCCGGAGTTTATTGTTTCTTTTCTAAACTCTGGGTGACCATCATTTCCACATGGGCAGCCTAGTAGCAGGTTTCCAATTTCTGGTGTTAGCAGTATTTTGGGGACTTTTACCTTGAAGATATTTTGGAAGATTTTTGGATCACTAGGTGCTTAGTTATGGATATTCACTATCGCTTCATTCCTTTGAAGACTTTTGCTTGTGATCACTGTTGTACTATTATGATGTTTTATTTGGGAGTTGTGGCATATGTATTATGATACTCTGAGAGTCTGATGTAGTAGTGAACATTATAATGATGTTGTATCTATGATGTAATGTATGATATTCAGTTTATTTCCGTTGTTTTTATTCATCTGATGTTGTTATAAGCTCCGCCGAACTGAAGTTTGACGTTTGAATATCTGACAGTCGAATACAAGTGAGGTATTTGATGTTGATTTTTGAACGTTGGATTTCAGTATCGTGACATTTGGTATCAGAGCTGAAGGTTGAGTAAGAACTTTAGCTATGGAGTATAACACATTAGATGGCTCATTAGAGATAGGGTGAAGTATACCCTAGAATGAGTATAACCCGAAACCTTGAATTTTCCTAGTCTATTTCTTTTTACTGTTGATATTCCTTGAGATATTTTGTCCGTGGATCTAAATCCAGTTTTCTTACTAATTATAGATAGTAAGAATGAGCGGACGAAGAGGAAGAGCTAGGGGTCAAAGAAATGCCACAACAGCTAATCAAGTTCCCCCAACAACAGAAGCTGCAATGCCTACTCAGAATCAGCCGAATCTGGCTGATTTATAAAAGAATTTCTCGAAGCTTGGTGGTAAGCCGTTTACCGGCAAGGAGTCTATTGTTGAGGCCCAAGCATGGATCAGATCATGTGAAAGAATCTTTAGGGGGCTAAAGTTGGAGGATGATCAAATACGACTAATAGCTTCTTGGCAAATTCAAGAAGAAGCCTTAGCATGGTGGGAGACAGTCACCGTGGATAAGCCAGAAGACGAGTTTTCTTGGGAGAAATTTAAAGAAGTATTTGAGAAGCGCTATATGCCATCAGTTGGGATTTCTCATATGTATCAGGAATTCATGGACATGAAGCAAGGAAGTTTGTCATTTGAGGAGTATCTAAACAAATTCAATGAATTATCTCGCTTCGGTCCAGAATTGGTGAACACACCTTTGAAGACGAATGAAAGGTTTATTCGTGGGATGAATAAGAAGTTCCACGAAAGGACGACTGGCCACGTCAAAGAGTCTTTTTCTGATCTTACTGATATGGAGTATAGGTATGCTACCTTGGATATGCAAGAGGTCCCGAAGGAGGGAGGAAATACGAGCAATCCAAATTGGAAAAAGAAGAAGTTTGGAGGCAAGAAACCATGGCAGGGTAAGGAGAAAAAGGAGAGCAACCAGGGAAACACAGCGAAGAATGTCACTTGCTATAATTGTCTAGAGAAAGGCCACTACTCAAACAGCTGCAAGAAGCCAAAGAGAGATCAATCCGTTCAAGCAAAGCCAAAGAAATGTTATGCTTGTCAAGGAGAGGGACATGAAGTCAAAAACTGCCCAATGATGAAGCAAGCTCAGGTAGCAAAGGTGTACGCAGTCAAAGATCAACCTACAACTTCTAAAGCAAGAAAGTGGAAGGGGGTTCTGGAAGGTAACCTTACTATTTATGATAGGATTGTTCGAGTTCTGTTTGACACTGGTGCTACACATAGTTTTATTTCTCAGCAAGCTATAAACGAACTAAATCTTGAACCTGATTTCGTTGAGGAGCCTATATGCATAAAGAATCCAGTAGGAGGCCCAGCAAACCTTTGTCTTCGATGTAGAGATGTTCCTATCTCATATTCTTGTTACCAATTCCCTATTGGTCTCTTTGTCCTTGATTTTAATGAATTCGAAATCTTACTCGGAATGGATTGGCTAACGAAATACGAAGCCAAATTGGATTGTAACAATCGATTGATTTCGATTAAAACCGAATTTGGAGATTTTATTGAGATTTCTTGTGAGGACCGTAGTCCTAAAAGAGAAGGGTTGATGTATAATTTGGGATATTCCGAACCCAGTTTGGAGTCCATAACCATTGTTAGAGAATTTCCAGACGTGTTCGAAGAAGTAAAATCCTTACCTCCACATCGAGAAATAGAATTCAGAATTGACTTAGTTCCAAATGCTCGTCCTGTAATTCACGCAAGTCGCAGGATGGCGCCCAGAGAAAAGGGTGAATTAGTCAAGCAAACTGCTGATTTACTAAGTAAAGGATTAATTTGTCCTAGTGTTTCTGAATGGGGTTCAGCCGTTGTGTTCGTCGCTAAATCGGATGGATCTTTGAGATTGTGTGTTGACTACCGCGATCTCAATAAGCAGACTCTCAAGAATAAATTTCCTCTACCTAGAATTGACGACCTATTTGATCAACTACACGGCGCTCGTTTCTTTTCGAAGATGGATCTAGCTCAGGGATTCCATCAGTTACGAATCGCCGAAGATTGTGTTCATTTGACCGCTTTCAGGGGTCCTAATATGTTCTATGAATGGTTAGTCATACCTTTCGGGCTAACCAATGCTCCAGCATACTTCGTAGATCTTATGACTCGTGTATTCCGGGAAGTATTGAATGAATTTGTGCTTGTATTTATTGATGATATCCTAATTTATTCCAAAACAGAAGACGAGCATGTTGAACATCTCAGAATTGTTTTGGAGATATTAAGAAGAAATATCCTATTCGCCAAATTTTCTAAATGCCATTTTTGGGTCAAAGAAGTTAAATTTCTTGGCCATATTGTTAATGAAGAAGGAATTTCTGTTGATCCTAGCAAGATTTCATCTATTCTAGACTGGAAGCGACCCACTACTCCAAAAGAAGTTCGAAGCTTTCTGGGTTTAGCAGGTTATTACCGGAAGTTTGTTCAGGACTTTTCTAAGATATCTAGTCCATTGACTAAGCTAACAACGAAGGATGCAAAATTTAATTGGACTCCGAAATGTGACGAAGCTTTTCAAGAGTTAAAGAAGAGATTAACCACCGCTCCTGTTCTCACGATTATCAACAGGAACCAGGGTTTATCTATTTATATTGACGCTTGTGGTGATGGGGTAGGTGCAGTATTAATGCAGAATGAGAAGGTAATTGCCTACGCGAGTAGACAGTTACGTCCACATGAAAGAAACTACCCAACACATGATTTGGAGCTTCTAGCTGTTATCTTCGCTTTAAAAATATGGCGACATTATCTTCTGGGTAAGAATCTCCTTCAGCTTTCTAAAAGAAAATTTTAAAGTTCGAATTAACTTAACATATACTTATACTTAATAAATTCTTTTGTTATAGGTGAAAAATTTGAATTATTCACCGACGACAAATCTTTGAAATATCTCTTCACCTAGAAAGATCTGAATCTGCGACAACAACGTTGGTTGGAATTTCTGGCATCTTATGACTTAGATATTCTGTATACACCCGGAAAAGCCAATATAGTTGCCGATGCCTTGAGTAGTAAGCATGCTATTCTTGCTCACCTTGTTATTGCTCCTACTCTTCTTGAGAAAATCGCCAATAAACAGAAAGAGGACAAGTTTCTTCGAGAAATATATGAAAGGATTCGTCGAAGTGAGGATTCCAGTTTTGGAATCGATAATAACGGGGTTATAAGATTAAAGGGCAGAATTTGTGTCCCTGATATTCCGGAGCTAAAATGAGAAGTTTTAGATGAATGTCACAAGTCTAAACTTTGCATCCATCCAGGAGTCAATAAGATTTATAGAGATATCAAAAGAACTTTCTGGTGGAAGACAATGAAAAGGGACATATCTATATATATGAGTCGCTGTGCTACTTGCCAACAAATTAAAAGAGATCAAAAGAAAATGGCGGGTTTACTTCAGCCTTTAGAAGTACCGAAGTGGAAATGGGACCAAGTATCGATGGATTTCAGCGACGGATTGCCTCGTTCTCGTAAAGGCAATGAAGCCATTTGGGTCATTGTGGACCGTTTGACTAAGACAAACCATTTCTTGCCAGTAAAATCTACCCGCACAGCAGCAAGCTTAGCTGCGTTATATGTGAAAGAGATTGTCCATCTCCACGGTATTCCCAACAGTATAGTGAGTGATCGTGACCCGATCTTCACTAGTAGATTTTGGGAAGCCTTTCAAGACGCATTAGGAACAAAACTGAATTTCAGCACTGCTTATCACCCACAGTCTGATAGGCAGACTGAAAGGGTAAATCGAATTTTAGAAGACCTATTGCGTGCTTGTATATTCGATTTTGGTGGTTCTTGGGAGGACCATTTACATCTGGTCGAGTTCTCTTATAACAACAGCTATCAGGCTAGTATAGAGATGGCTCCTTTTGAAGCTTTATATGGTCGTCCGTGTCGGTCACCCGCATGTTGGATCGAAACAGGTGATAGACTCGTCCTTGGACCAGATATGATTAAAGAAGCCACTGAAAAAGTCGATTTTATATGGAAGAAGTTAATAACTGCTCAAAGCCGCCAAAGGAGCTATTATGATCGCAGAAGAAGAGATTTGTAATTTCAAGTGGGAGATTCTGTTTTTCTCAAAGTATCTCCAATGTGAGGTGTATTGAGGTTTGGGAAGACCGGTAAGTTGGCACCGCGATATATTGGTCCTTTTCCTATTCTGGAGAGGATCGGTTCTTTAGCTTATCGAATACAGCTGCCTAGCTGATTATCTGGTGTCCATGATGTGTTTCACATTTCTAGTCTCCGAAAATATGTGCATGATCCAGAATGTATTATTGAAGAAGTTGCTCAGCAGGATCTTGAAATCACTCCAAATTTAACGGTTAGAAGAGAACCAATCAAGATTGTAGATCGAGATGAAAAGCACTTGAGGAACAAAGTTGTAAAACTGGTTAAAGTGCAATGGAGTGGCGATCCAAAGGACTGCACTTGGGAAACTGAAGATAGTATGCAAAAATCATATCCCAATTACAGAGTGGATATCTCGGCTTAAACTGGTAAGCCATTTCTCTATCTTTTTCTGAATTCGTATATTCTTTGTTGTTTTCTCTCTCTTTCAAATTTCGAGGACGAAATTTTCTTAAGGAGGGGATATTGTAACATCCCAGAATTTATTAATTTAAATTTAACGACTTATACGAATTTTGGAAATTTAATTTGAAAAGTTTTAAAATAAATAAAATAATGTGTTAATTTAAATAAATAAAAACTCCAAGTTCTTTTGAATTTAATTCACTTGGATTTAACATCTTATATATGTATTTATAGATATTGAATTTGAATTTTAAGTTAAGAAAAATATATAGAAATAAATATATGAAGTAAAAGAAAATATAAACAAAATAATAAAAATATATCTATATACATATATATATACATATATATATCAACACTATAAATTATGGAAAAAGATAAGTATAAGTATGTATATGAACAAAAGAAAATATATATATACATTGGCTTGATGAAGAAAACACTAGTACATGTTCAAGGGAAAATATCTCTACAAAAAAAACAAAAATGTACTTACAGAAATAAAATAGTGTAGGATCTAGATTAACCCTAGAGGGGGGGGTGAATAGGGTTATAGCAAATTTTAACGAATTAAACACGTAATCAAACTACAGATAAACAAATATGCTGAAAAGTAAATCACACACAAAATTTACCCAGCTTCGACAACCCCTGCCTACTGCTGCATTCCCAGATTTCTATTAGGCTTAAACAGTATCTCGCTTACAAACACTCCTACAGACTCGCACACCCTGCTCCGCCTATAGAGCTTTGTAAACTCGCACACCCTGCTCACTGAACTAACCCTAACTAGACAATCTGACACTACCTAATCACTAGGTGGTGATTTACCCTGCCTTGACTCGAAAATTACAAACTGAAAAACAAAAACACACTTTAAAACCAGGACAAAAAATTAAATTGAAAATTTAAATCACTTTTGCCCTCAAATAAACTAATAACCCTAGACTAATTTTAACTCCTTAATAATAAACAAGACCCGGCCCTATTTTATTTTATTTGCACTAAAACTTCGGCCCGCTTGTGTTGTCTTCGATTCCTTTTGCTTCAGCCCGATTCTTTGAGAAATAGAAATGGAAATTAGGAAAATTTAGGGCTTCGGCGATTCTGGACTTTGCTTGCGAATCTGACTCGATCTTTGTCGATTGTTGCTTGACTGAATTTAGGGCTTTGCCCTTGTTCGTTTCACTGGCTAATTAGAGCTTCGGCTTCGTCGATTCTCTGTAGCTCTGGCTTGCAATGATCTCTGCGTCAAGACTGGATTTGAGGCTTTTGTTACAGTCGACTTTATTGTTTTGCGATGATCGAATTTGCTTTGTCGATCGACGACTCTTTGTAGCTTGGCTTCGACTGCTCCTTGTTTGTTGATCGAATTCGATTTATGACTTCGGTATGTGATTTCTGCCCTTTTGTTCTCTCTGGAATAGATACTTGAATTCGATGCTTTTTTTCGATGATGATTTATGGGTTTATATACAAGTCTGATTTGATTTACGTGATTCTCACGTTGTTAAAACTTTCCCTTAATATGTTTTTATTTTTGGAAAATACTTTGTATCCACGGCTTCTATTATGTGACGTTCGATTCACTTTGATTTGATACAGTCGAAACTTTCCTATTATAATTCTTCGACTGTTTCTACTTGATTTATACATTTGAATTTTGAAATCGTTTTCTTTTACCACATCTCTGACTTTTGATCACTGCTTTGACATTCTGTATTTATCCCGACTTCAATTCTGTGATTTCCTAGCCTTGTCTTGATCACTGTTGATCTAAGGCATTGACTATGTTCATTGTTGATGATCGTCAATCTCGTTTCTGACCATCTGTCTTTGTTGATACCTAACTTGGTTTGATCTTTACTGCTGCACTTGTTTTGCTTTGTATTCTGTCTGGTTGCACTTGCTCGATGGTTCGATGCATTAGAATATGATCTTCATGTATTCACTTTGTCTTGTGCATTTTCCTGTAGTCTTGTATTGTATGACTTCTGACATCACTTCTGTTTCACCTATGTTGCATGCTGTTCATCTGGTTACTTGTAGCTGTGCACTTGTCAGTGTAGTCTTCATATATGTGCATTGATGTTTCACTGTTGTACTTGGTCATATTGCTATTGAGTTCACCCCTGACCTGTACATGTCTATTGTACTGCTCTCTTTTGATCATCATGTTTCCACTGTTTCACTTGAATATGTTGCATTTGTCTGTCATTGAAGTTGTATAGTCATTGATGTCTGCACTTGAACATGGTCTTGTACTTGTTCACTATAGCTGCACTTGAGTTGTTTACTTGATCCACTTGAACTTGAGTCAGTGGTCTTGTTGAAGTCCAGTTTTGTATGACTGTTCTAGCTTGAATTACATTTGTTCTGGACACATATTGTTCATGTGTACACTTTGATTTTGGTTGAGTCCATTTGCACTTGTGTTGAATCTAATTTTGATTTGACCTTGTGCACTCGAGTTGGCGAGGCAGTGCACACGTGTATGTGTGTGTACTGCAGCCACTCGTAATCACCTGTCCCTGAAATAAATACTGATATGCACAGATATTACACAATCAAAGATGATGACGATAACCCATATATCTGAGACAGCTTTAAAAACAAATTTAATATTTTTGCAAATTAAATTTGTTTCTTTTCAGATTACTGCTGTAGATTTTTAATTATACAGGTACACAGGAGACAGGACAAATACTGGAGCTGGACAATGCAGATGCAGAAGACTGAGTGTATGAGTGATGTAGTGAGGACAGAAATGTAAATGTGAAAATGTATGAGTGAGAGTGAACTGTAAATATGAAATCAGTGTACTGTATGAAATTAGTGTATGAACTGAAAACATTGTACTGAATAAAATATTATATTTGAAATAAAAATACTATTTGAATTTGTTAAATTCTGTGCAATAGTATTATTACTTTAACACGAATATTTATTCTTGTATTTGTAAACACATTTATAATTCGATATATATATTTTGTTATCATTAAACAATAAACACACATCAAACAATCTCCCCCTTTTGATGATGACAAACATATATATTTAAGATTTTGAAATTCTAATAAATGTGTTTAAGCAAATATTTAGCTCCCCCTATATGTATGCTCCCCCTACAACTGAGACTATTCCCTATTCAGAAGATTTAGGAAATGACGGACGAATAAAAGAACCATAGAAAAATAAACTAACAACATTTAACAAATTTGGTGAATTATTCCAGAAATACTTATTTCCTTATCAAAATCTTATTCTTCTCCCCCTTTTGTTATCATCAAAAGACTGACAAAAAAATAATGGAACAGTAGGGGAAAAACAAATGTAAAACCAAGAAAAATCATAATATATCATAACACGATAACAATTTCCACATTGTAGAGAATGGATCGATGATTCGATTTTTATATAATGAGAAGAGGAGTGTTTTCTCTTTTTCTTTAAAAATAATTTGACATTTAAGCACAAAAATAAATAAGCACTTACTAACCACGCATAACCATAAGGACTTTTAAATGGGATTAGCAGTTACTTATTAGCTATCATACTCCATAACCATAAGGACTTTTAAATGAGAATGTAGTGATGATAAACTCACATGATCCATCCATGCATAACCATAAGGACTTTTAAATGAGAATGGATGCATAAGAAATATTTTAAAAAAAATTCTTTAATTTTCCTTTTTAATTTTAAAAAATGATTCACTCTTCTCATTTTTCAAAACCATTATGAATGATAGAACGATGGTAGTAATAGAAATGGTCGTGGAATAAGTTATCAAATTAATCATATTATGAAATTTCTTAAAATAGAACAGATATATTTCCACTACTGAATACCATATTCGAATCAATCTTTGAATAATATCCAAAACAGGTTTGAATCCTAGAAATTGAAGTTGAAAATAAATATTCAAGAATATTTCAACCAAAAATTGAAAAATGATTAGTCAATTTCCATAATCCCCAAATTCAAACGTAATCTGGAAAATCTGTCTTCGGGGAGTGGTTTTGAGAAAATATTAGCAAGTTGATCCTTAGTTGAAATGAATTCAATGCAAATGTCTTTCCTAGCAATGTGGTCTCTAAAGTGGTGTCTCACATCAATGTGTTTCGTGCGTGAATGATGAATAGGATTATTAGACAAGTCTATTGGACTTTTACTATCACATTTTAATGGAACTTGTTTATAAACTAAGCCAAAATCAGAAAGAGTTTGCATCATCCATAAAATTTGAGCACAACAACTTCCTAATGCAATATATTCTACTTCAGTGGTGGATAACGCAACACAATTTTGTTTTCGACTAAACCATGAAACTAATGAATGTCCCAGCATGAAACATGTCCCACTAGTACTTTTCCTATCAACCAATGAACCCGCATAATCAACATCAGAAAAAACCAACTAAATCAAAATTTTCACCATAGTCCAAATTTGTGTGTGTGTGAAAGATATCTTAAAATTCGTTTAGTGGCTTTCAAATGTAATTCTTTAGGGTTAGATTGAAAACGTGCACACAAACACACAGAAAACATAATATCGGGTCTAAAAGTAGTAGGATAGAGAAGTGAACCGATTATCCCTCGATATTTCTTCTTTAAAATTGATTAAGTTCAACTTTGCATCTCTCAAATCCAACTTTCATTATTAAGAATCATTTCAACAAAATCAGATTCAATTTCAGAAATAAACCACTGTGACAACAAAACGCACACAAACTTTTATCAAATGAAGAGCGAGTGTGTATACCTTCCGTAGGATCACAGTTAAAATATCATGATTATCTCAAAAGCAATTTGAAGTTTTCACCAGTGAAGTTTCAATAGTTTCAACAGTTTCTAAAAATACTTTTATAGCATGAGTACTCAATAATCAATCAACATCATAATTTGACCAAGCAGATTAAGTTCAAGAAAAATGTTTGATCAATTTTTAAGCACAAGTCAAAGTCATAGATAAGAATAAATCATGTAAGATCATAGTAAGTTAGAATCTGTCAACCATCATAATTATCTCGAGTAATTCTATTAAAAGATGATTGGTTAAAAAAAATAGAATTAACACCATCAATCATAATTGGCTGATTTAATTCAGATTATGGTGCAGATTCTTACCAGTTATCTATCGTTTGAAAATAAATACATCTACCTGTTTTACCTGTACGATAATCTTTCGTTGTTTGCCCATAGTGAATCTGTCACCTTTATACTAGGCTAAGGAACATTGATTTGACGCCCGTTGTGTATCTGGAATAGCCAGAATCCAGATAACAATAATGTTGTTCCTTAGCCTGCCACCACACCTACACGGTTAAAGATTTTTGTGACCTATTTGTTTTTATAGGTCCATGGTTGTTAGTGGCAGAATAATTGTGAATAAACAATCCTTTTGGAACCCAAACTTGTTTTGTCCTTTCATTCTTGTTCCAATAGACTTGAAATTTGTTTGTAGAATTCTTAGGAACCCAAACTTGTATAAATTTCGTGTTCTTGTTCCTATGACTACAATTTTCAACATGATGTCCAATTATTTCACATTCAGTAAAGATACCCTTTCCTTTTGAACTATCATTAACTTGTGATTTACCAAAACCTAGTCCTTTTCGGTTGTTAGCAAACAGTTGATTTCCTAACAACATATTGAATGATTTTTCTCCTCTAGAAAAGTTATTCAGTGATTTCTCAAGATCTTGGACTTTGGTTTTCAGTGTTGAATTTTCAGACACAAGTGAGGTGCATCTATTTATAAAATCCTTTTTCCTAGTCTCAATGGTCTCTTTTAGATTCAAGTTTTCTTTTTCAAGATCCTCGAAGCTATTCTTCAGTTTTGATAATTCTGAATCTAAAGTTTTACAGTTTTTACATTCTAGGTTTTGAATTTTTTCAAGTTCAGTTTCTAACCTAAAATTTTCATGAACAAGTTTTTTTCTATCAGATTTCAGTTTTTCATTTTTAGAATCAAGAGCTTCAACTGTTTTAGTAAGATCGAGGCACAAATAAACAAGGTCTTTATAAGAATAGTTTTTTACCTCTTTATATTCCTCTGAGCTTGCTTCTGGATCTGATTTTCCCATAAGACACAAGTTAGCCTCCTCGGAGCTATCACTCGAAGCTTCCTCTCCTTCCTCATCATCCCAAGTCACTGCAAATGACTTCTTCTTCTTTTTCTTTCCTTTGTTGATTTTGAGAAGTGGACAATTTTGTTTGAAGTGGCCAGGCTTATTGCAGTTATAGCAGGTTAATTCGTTTTCAGAGTTGTCAGAGTCTTTTGACCTATTACCACTTGATTTCTTCTTGCGTGGCTTGAATTTCGACCATCTTCTAAAATTATTGACAGCCATTGCAAGCACTTCAATTGGATCTTCTTCTTCATCATCGCTCTCTTCTTTGCTCTTTAAGGCAATCGTCTTTTTCTTTGATTCGAAATTGATGCGTTCCTCCTTTGCTTTTAACTCAATCTCATACGTCATCAGATTTCCGATCAAATCCTCCATGCTCAGTTTGCTCAAATCTTTCGATTCTTGTATTGCCGTGACTTTTGCCTCAAAGTTCATCGGTAAGACTCGTAATATCTTCCTTACTAGCTCTACTTCAGAGAATACCTTTCCAAGCGCTCTAGCATTGTATACCAGGGTTGAGAAGCGTCCAAACATGTCCTTTATGCTCTCGCCTTTGTCCATCACAAAATTCTCGTATTCATTGCTGAACAGGGCTAGACGAGACTCCTTGACTTGAGAAGTTCCTTCGTGTGTCACCTCCAAAGTATGCCAGATTTCCTGTGCTGTTTTACAATGAGAAATTCTATTAAATTCAGTTTTGTCAAGAGCACAGATCAAAGCATTCATGGCTTTAGCATTAGTAGTTTTTAACTTCTTATCGTTAGCATCCCACCTAACCTTTGGTTTAGGAATCTCAGTATCACCAACAGTTATAGTGGGAGATTTATAGCCAGATTCAATAATATCCCAAACATCATAATCAACAGAACTAAGATAGATACCCATCCTAACTTTCCAGTAAGCATAATCATTACCATTAAACATTAGTTGCCTAGCAGTGGATTGCCCCTCAGAAAAAGCATTATTTGATGGATTCATGGCTCTAGAGTTAAATAAAAATTTACCTCGCTCTGATACCACTTGTAGGATCTAGATTAACCCTAGAGGGGGGGTGAATAGGGTTATAGCAAATTTTAACGAATTAAACACGTAATCAAACTGCAGATAAACAAATATGCTGAAAAGTAAATCACACACAAAATTTACCCAGCTTCGGCAACCCCTGCCTACTGCTGCATTCCCATATTTCTATTAGGATTAAACAGTATCCCGCTTACAAACACTCCTACAGACTCGCACACCCTGCTCCGCCTATAGAGCTTTGTAAACTCGCACACCCTGCTCACTGAACTAACCCTAACTAGACAATCTGACACTACCTAATCCCTAGATGGTGATTTACCCTGGCTTGACTCGAAAATTACAAACTGAAAAACAAAAACACAGTTTAAAACCAGGACAAAAAATTAAATTGAAAATTTAAATCACTTTTTCCCTCAAATAAACTAATAACCCTAGAGTAATTTTAACTCCTTAATAATAAACAAGACCCGGCCCAATTTTATTTTATTTGCACTAAAACTTCGGCCCGCTTGTGTTGTCTTCGATTCCTTTTGCTCCGGCCCGATTCTTTGAGAAATAGAAATGGCGATTAGGAAAATTTAGGGCTTCAGCGATTCTGGACTTTACTTGCGAATCTGACTCGATCTTTGTCGATTGTTGCTTGACTGAATTTAGGGCTTTGCCCTTGTTCGTTTCACTGGCGAATTGGAGCTTCGGCTTCGTCGATTCTCTGTAGCTCTGGCTTGCAATGATCTATGCGTCAAGACTGGATTTGAGGCTTTTGTTACAGTCGACTTTGTTGTTTTGCGATGATCGAATTTGCTTTGTCGATCGACGACTCTTTGTAGCTTGGCTTCGACTGCTCCTTGTTTGTTGATCGAATTCGATTTATGACTTCGGTATGTGATTTCTGCCCTTTTGTTCTCTCTGGAAAAGATACTTGAATTCGATGATTTTTTTCGATGATGATTTATGGGTTTATATACAAGTCTGATTTGATTTACGTGATTCTCACGTTGTTAAAACTTTCCCTTAATATGTTTTTATTTTTGGAAAATACTTTGTATCCACGGCTTCTATTATGTGACGTTCGATTCACTTTGATTTGATACAGTCGAAACTTTCCTATTATAATTCTTCGACTGTTTCTACTTGATTTATACATTTGAATTTTGAAATCGTTTTCTTTTACCACATCTCTAACTTTTGATCACTGCTTTGACATTCTGTGTTTATCCCGACTTCAATTCTGTGATTTCCTGGCCTTGTATTGATCACTGTTGATCTAAGGCATTGACTATGTTCATTGTTGATGATCGTCAATCTCGTTTCTGACCATCTATCTTTGTTGATACCTAACTTGGATTGATCTTTACTGCTGCACTTGTTTTGCTTTGTATTCTGTCTGGTTGCACTTGCTCGATGGTTCGATGCATTAGAATATGATCTTCATGTATTCACTTTGTCTTGTGCATTTTCCTGTAGTCTTGTATTGTATGACTTCTGACATCACTTCTGTTTCACCTATGTTGCATGCTGTTCATCTGGTTACTTGTAGCTGTGCACTTGTCAGTGTAGTCTTCATATATGTGCATTGATGTTTCACTGTTGTACTTGATCATATTGCTATTGAGTTCACCCCTGACCTGTGCATGACTATTGTACTGCTCTCTTTTGATCATCATGTTTCCACTGTTTCACTTGAATATGTTGCATTTGTCTGTCATTGAAGTTGTACAGTCATTGATGTCTGCACTTGAACATGGTCTTGTACTTGTTCACTATAGCTGCACTTGAGTTGTTTACTTGATCCACTTGAACTTGAGTCAGTGGTCTTGTTGAAGTCCAGTTTTGTATGATTGTTCTAGCTTGAATTACATTTGTTCTGGACACATATTGTTCATGTGTACACTGGCGAGGCAGTGCACACGTGTATGCGTGTGTACTGCAGCCACTCGTAATCACCTGTCCTTGAAATAAATACTGATATGCACAGATATTACACAATCAAAGATGATGACGATAACCCATATATCTGAGACAGCTTTAAAAACAAATTTTATATTTTTGCAAATTAAATTTGTTTCTTTTCAGATTACTACTGTAGATTTTTAATTATACAGGTACACAGGAGACAGGACAAATACTGGAGCTGGACAATGCAGATGCAGAAGACTGAGTGTATGAGTGATGTAGTGAGGACAGAAATGTAAATGTGAAAATGTATGAGTGAGAGTGAACTGTAAATATGAAATCAGTGTACTGTATGAAATTAGTGTATGAACTGAAAACATTGTACTGAATAAAATATTATATTTGAAATAAAAATACTGTTTGAATTTGTTAAATTCTGTGCAATAGTATTATTACTTTAACACGAATATTTATTCCTGTATTTGTAAACACATTTATAATTCGATATATATATTTTGTTATCATCAAACAATAAACACACATCAAACAAATAGGATTACATGTAAACAAAGGTGGGAACATGAGCATTTAATGCTATCTTCTCAAGCAAGAAAAAGAATCATATCAGCCGAATTATACTTTGCTTAGTTAAAGGAAAAAAAAGATCTCTGACTTTTGATTTGTACAACAAAATAATATTACCGGTACAAACTATCTATTTTATATTTACACCCATATTGCCTCCAGTTCGTTCAAACAAACAAAGGAAAAAAATAGCAAAGTCAGGAAAAAGGAAGAAGTAAAACATCACTTTGTTATACAAACTTAAGCTAAGCATTCAAGATCAAAACAGGGAAAAAGAAATCAATACTGTAGTTTCAAATTGTAGCTCTGTTCAATCTTATTATCAGGTGAGTGAACATCTGTTTCAAAGAAAATTTTTGTATTCATATGTTGATTCATGAATAACTTTTGCTGTATACTTCAAATAAGAAGTTTGGATGATTCTGTGCACTGGAAACTTTGTTTCTCTGTATTTTAGTTTCAGGGCAGATTAAGCTGAAAACAAATCAAACATCTTCATATTAATATCTTTAAGCTTAGGATTCTGAACAAAATAGGTTAGTTTAAACTTGAATCACAGTTAAAAATTTGTTTTAAGCTTGAATATAAAGAGTTTGCCTGTACAACCCAAAAATTTACAGCACAAACAAAATATTATGATGAATTCAAGTATTTTAAATTATTGATTGGATTACATAACTTGAATGAACATACAAGTTATGATTTTTAAAAGCAATATGATGATTTTTACTTAAGTGGTTTAAGAGCAGTTTGAATTTAAACCAAAATTGCATTTTTCTCAATTTCTGGTGAACGATTCAATTATAAACATTGAAATTTGGATTGAAGCTTGTTTGAGCTTCGGTGATGATGAGAAAATTGTCGAATTTTTTTCCAAATAAGTGAATTTGTTGATCGAACCCAAAGTAGGATTTAAGCTCAAGGTTTGCAGTGAGTAAGAAACGAGGTGATTTCATCACCTCAGAGGCATCGAGCTTCGCTTGGTTCTGGGGAATAATGGCTTGGTGTGTTGACGAGATGTGGCCGAGGGTGTGGCATCGCTGGTGGTCTAAGGAGTGGCGGTGAGGCAGTTTAGTTGGGGGTGTTCGAGCGTAGTGACGAGCAAAAATGCAAATTTTTGATTTCCAATTTTTCGTGTCGAACTGAAGTTCGATTTTGAGTTTAGGCGAGTTTTTCGACCTGCCGAAACTCGCGATGGCCACCAGAACAGAGGCGCGACGTCGTGCACGTGCACGACGTCGATTTCGTGTCAGTGAGTTTGGGCCTGGCGAGGTACTCGAGGAGGCATTCAAGTAAAATATGTTTGGCTCGAGGTTCTCTCGCGTTCGAATGGGGTCAATTCAACAGTGGGTTAAGTTTAAAACTTAGCTTAAGTAAAAAGAAAAAAAAGGAGAAGAAGAAGGAAGCACGGGGATGAAAGGAAATAGACTCGGGGTAGCCTCGGGTTAGCCACCTGGAACTGTATTTCCAGAGAAATCGAATATTCAAATTTGTTAACTTAAAACAAACTCATTTATAATAATTAAATAATGATTAAACAATTAATAATTTGTAATTAAAAGTTGATTAATTTAAAGAATAATTAATTAATAAAGATAATTAAGATTTAATAAATTAACAATTAAGATTTAATAAATTAAGAAAATTAGTTAAAGAAAAATTAATTAGTTAAGTTAATTAAAATATAATTAATTCATATTTAAGGATAATTAATTATTAAATTAAAATTTATGAAGGTAATTATGTGGTTAATTTATTAAATCACGTTCACTCTGATTTGGTAAATAATTAACTATTGCTATGCACTAGATTGATATTTCTGTTGTGATACTGTGATTGCTTTGTGACTTGTGATTTGTCCCTATATGTATGTGATACCTTTTTGCCCTTAAAATGGTATTTTTACTTCGATGCGACAGGGGTCAGATTCCAGTTGGGTATCCGAAACCCACATCGAACCCTGAATATAAATCTTTGTGATTGTCATATCCACGTGTTTTAAAAAAATTTATCGATAACTATTCAGTTTAGTCGGGAGAGGACCTTTGTGTCATATAACCCATTCCGAATAGTGGTATGTCGTAATGGATAGCATTTGAAGACCGGTGTTGTAGACCGGGTTTTTACGAAAACGATAGGACGGCCTATCGATTATCTCTGCACTGAGTTGCTCCGGTATAGAGATTCCCTAAGTGATGGGAAGTCCGATCAGGATTGTGAATACCCGGATTCCAAGGACTTCTTCGGAAGTGCCTTCGGTTCTGTTCGATCCCGGAACAGACTTGTATGGTTGTATGTCCGACACTACACTTTGAGATATAAAGCTGATTTCTTTCAAATACATTTCTATTGGTGGCGGAGAATTTATTCTCTTAGCTTAACACCCTTCTCTGAGACGTACGAGCTCAGAGGTTATGTAGTTGAAGGTTATCAGTGATATACTCCCAATTTGGTAGTGTGGCATGCTGAGTGCTGCTGATCATTTGTTGATCAAAGCATGGCTTTCGTGTAAAGCGTAGCTTTGTGGACGAGACTTCATCGAGCCTCACAACCCGGAAATGGTCGAAACAGGAAAGATGCGGCAAGGTTATGAGTGTCGCTTCCTTTAGGGTATGTCATCTCCTTCTGGAAAAAGGTGGTATCAGGTATGGAGCCCTGGTATTTAACCTCTGTGGTTGCTCCAATCTCATTTACTCTATGATTGTTGCTTTGTGATCGAGGGCCCTCGGATAAAGGTCCCAAAGGACCGGGGGTTGGCATACTCGAGTAGTACTTACCTAGTGACAGAGGTAACCCGGCCTTGTGTTGGCAGAGAGCCGGGTAGGTTCTCGGGACGTCCATCCAGAGGCGTACCCATTGACAGTGGGAAGTTCCTTAGCCTGACCATTTGTTGGAAATCCAATTTCCAATACGAACCCTGACAGTTTTAGTTGTAGAACCTGTTATTTAACATAGCAGCTATAGTAGGCATAGTATAATGGTACCTATGCTGGCTAACATTAATATTATATTTTCGAAATGGCTTTCTACACTATGCACTAGTAATAATATCAAAGAATTTTCTCGTATTAAGCATATTTGACTATCATAAGAAGAAATCTCCTCCAATTCTGCGTTTGCATTGTGTGTGTGGCGGGAGGTCTTATGGTAGTTTCATTTTCCAAAAGCATGAACGACTTTTTTTAAAGATCTGTTTATATAAAGCAACTACTTTTGTTTACTCATACCAGTCCCATGACTGACCCGGAGTTTATTATTTCTTTTTTAAACTCTGGGTGCCCATCATTTCCACACGGGCAGCCTAGTAGCAGGTTTCCAATTTCTGGTGTTAGCAGTATTTTGGGGACTTTTACCTTGAAGATATTTTGGAAGCTTTTTGGATCACCAGGTGCTTAGTTATGGATATTCACTATCGCTTCATTCCTTTGAAGACTTTTGCTTGTGATCACTGTTGTACTATTATGATGTTTTATTTGGGAGTTGTGGCATATGTATTATGATACTCTGATGTAGTAGTGAACATTATAATGATGTTGTATCTATGATGTAATGTATGATATTCAGTTTATTTCCACTGTTTATATTCATCTGATGTTGTTATAAGCTCCGCCGAACTGAAGTTTGACGTTTGAATATCTGACAGTCGAATACAAGTGAGGTATTTGATGTTGATTTTCGAACATTGGATTTCAGGATTGTGACAATATACAACTTCCAGAAACAACATATATAATTGACTCTATAAATTAACATATATAAAAGTTATACAATATAAACTAACCCTTATATGACTAACAAATATATATATAATAACATATATTAACATATGTATGTTCCTGACATTGCTTTATGTGCAACTAACATATTTATATCATATAAACTGACACGACTTTATAATATAAATATAAATTATATAACTATATATATATACATACTCTCCAAAACTTGAAACCAAGATCTTTATATTATAAAATAAGAAGGCGGTACTAGTAATAAGTATCTTATATAAGGAATATATAGATATATATACACATACTCAAGTTTATAGATCACACACCTTTTTATATATATGCGGGAAGAAGGCTTGAAGTGATGAGTCGGCGAGCACTGGAAGGAGGAAGGAACGGCTGTGGCGAGGTGGAGGGGCAGGGAAGGAAGCCGGTTGTGGTGATGAGGCGGGTTGCCATGCTAGTGAGGGGAGAGGACGCGCTAGGTTCGTGCTTGGTTGGGCATTAGGCAGTGGGGTGACTGCTAGCGCAGTGGGGTCGGGTTCGGTGGTGACTACGAGTTGAAGGCGGAGAGGAAAGTGGCTGAGTCGCAAGCGATGATTGATGAGTGGAAGGCCGCGCAAGAGTTGGCTGGCAATGATGATATGTAAGGAGAAGAGGAAGAAAATGGGAAGAGAAAAATGAAAGAACAGTCAAAAATTTAAATGAACGCATGGATAATGAACAGATTGAAAATGTTTGATCAAAATATTTGAACTGGTAGGTAAGAAAATTAGAATATAAATTTGAGAATATAAAACGACTAGCGTCTATTTGATTTCCACAACTGTTGGAATTTATCAAGTGGATATACGAATGGTCATGATAAACCAAAAGTAGAAATTGGGTACCGGTACGATAAATCATTTTATCGATTTCCCCGAGTATCGAACTTCGAAACACACAACCGATTATACTGTGGAGATCAGCACGATGAGACGATCAAAACGATATACAGACATCGGTGGTATGATCATCCGATCAAAAGTCGATACGAACACTGATATACGTTGCTATCACGTACGGAAAAATCAAAACGGAGCTAGAAACGTCCGAATTTCACGAAATGGATTACGTAGTCTTATTCAGAGTGTTCTAAATAAATTTTATCATATTGACATATTTAGGTTTTGGAACACTTTTATTATCATCAATTTTTTACTGATATAAATTGGAATAAAATTACACTAGAAAATAAACTTCCAAATTATCTGATGAAACTTTACCAATTGCTATGTTAAAACAGACGCATTTCAAATATCAAATTTGAATTTCAAAATTTTATTGTTTAAAGTTTCACAAAATTTCAATTAAATATATAAATAAAACAAATAAAAATATTAAAAATTTAAGGGCGTTACATAACGCTTTCGAAATCATAAGTCTTTTAAAATCAAAACACTTTGGAAATCAAACCCTTGAAATTCATAACACTTTGAAATCATAGCTTGAAATCATAACATTTTTGGAATCCATAACACTTTCCTCTTTGACAGTTTAGATATCAAAATTTGTATATATAATAAAATAGTTTATAAAATAAAATAGTTATAAGCTAAAATAGTTTATAATAAAATAATTTATATTGAAAATGATTTATATTAAAATAGTTTATAATAAAATAATTTATAAAGTAAAATATAAATAGTTTTAGATATAGTTTAAAAATACTTTATATAATAAAATAGCTTCCTCAAATTTCACAAATCGATTCAAATCCACTCGAATTCCAAAATTCCATTTTAATTCAATCTCAATTCATAAATTTCAACTCAATTCAATTTCTTAATAAACCATTTCAAATTATATCGATTTCAAATACATATTTGAACCATAAAATAAGCCATTTAAATTTCAATATATTTCAAAGCTTTAAATATACAACATTTCAAAACTAAATTCGATAATTTCATATATATATATCAAATTCACTTTACTATTATTTAGTTTTAAAATATTTACTTAATCATTTCAATAACGTCTAAATACAACTTCAATTTACAAATTTAAATAAACAAAATATCTCATTTAATTTATATAAATTTGAAATATTCATTTAAGTCATTTTAATCAAATCCAAGTTATAAAATCATATCTTTAAAATTTCCATTTCAATAAATTTCAAATCAAACTTATTTAATTAAAATTCTTAAATAAATATAATTTCAAATCAATTTCAAATTATCTTTCCAACCCGAATCATTATAAATTCTATATTTGAAAATATATATTTTAAATAAATACTTAAACATATTATATAGTGATTAAATCAACCTTTAATAAATCTTTAAAATCAATATTTATTAAAACCATATACTTATTTTCAAAACCATAGAAATCATTTTCAAAATATTTATATATAGACCAACGGTGTTTGTATATAATTCTCTACCCTATGGTCAAGTGATACAGATATTTATCATTTCAATCCGTAATTTAAATATATACGGGTATATATCTTTTCAACCCGCAATCCCAAATTCAATGTCAATGAAAATCGCTTGGGTTTATCATTTCAACCCATAACGATTTTCTCCAATTCTACAGATCGTTCGGGTATGTATCATTTCAACCCATAGTGAATTCTATACTATCAGGGAACTTGCAGAGTGATAACAGATATGAGAATAATATAACAATCAGTAACAGACATATATCATCAGTGATAAATAACAGATAATGGTGTCAGATGTAACAGGTGAACAGATACGGATAACGACATATGTATAGCAATGTAGATATCTAACAGCAGCATATTTCAATTGTCGTTTCAATTGAAATCAAATTTAACTAATATAAGAACTTTAATCGTGAGTGATTGCTCACCTTTTGAGGCTAGAGAGAAGATAGATGTGACGCCCCACCTCTATACCCACGCTAGCCAAGAACACTACGGTGTAGTGCTGTCGACTAGCACGGAGAATAAGGCTGTTAAGGAGCGACCATCCGTGTAACTTCTTTGTGCGAGCACCGATATATCAGATAGTAAAACATGCATTTCATCTAAGGAGGAAATCCGACATACCGATACAAACTCAAAGCTATCACACGATGGCTATAAATAATCCTCGTAAACAAATATAGAAATAAACATAACACAAATTAGTCACAGACATCCATATCACAAAGGCGGAAAAAGATATGAATAAACATATAACACATGAAAGTGTACATCAGAGTAGTGGTCAGAAAGATCCACGATTATACAAAAGAATAGCAACACGTGCTTCACAAAAGAATACACCTATGAGTCGGTATCTCAAATGTATACAACAAAAACTACTAATCTAAGTAGTTAGTCAAAAGTCAGAGTAATCCAGAGGAGAAGTCAAGCAGAAGCACCTGTAACATCTCGGTCTGACCCGAGTATTATTTATAAGAAAATAATAAACGGATCAGTCTAGCTATAAATATCAGATGATATGGTACAAAATAAAAGACATGGCATGAACATGTAATAACCATAATGGCATACTACTATAAGTATGTAATTGAAAATCAACATGAGATTAATCAATATCACAAGAATCTTCTCAAAGATAAAATAGGGTATCATACCCTAAACTTGTATTCATAACAAGTCAATGACACACGAATTCACCAATGCACAAAAATTGATAAACATATCAATGAAAATCATGAAAATTGGTGAAGCACAAATTCCAGAAATCAACACACGAAATCCAGAAATCACATAAAAAGGGGGAGGCCTATCACAAGAACGGGAGCATGAAAACTCACCAACACATGTAACACAAGAACAAGAAGCTATCTCATGGAAGCTATCCATTAAATTTTGACACACGAACGGCCCGAAGACCTTAAGGCGCTACCCCACATATGTGATGGTGAAACATCACACAAACGGGGTTTAGTCTACCTTGTAGACAAAGAGACATCGCACAATTGCTAGTCTAAATCACAAAAATGATCATCATGATCATCAAGAAGTGTCAATCACACCAAGCTAGTAAATATATGAGTTTATCTTTATGTCCCATAACTACTAGCTTAACTTAAATATTTACGAACAAACTGTAGATCTTCACTAGGAAATTGTCACAAAAGGTTCAGTCGAACAAGTCCAAGAATTAACCGACGAAGTAAACGCAAGTGTTTCATACCACCTGTTTTGCTAAGCCGTTTAATTAGATTTCTTATCCGAGTGAAGTAAAGGCTTGTATATACTAATAGATTGGAAAACGGTTTAGGAAAAAGACCTTTGTAATAAAATAGAATTGAAATTGTTTTGATGAAAGAGTTTTGATATTTACTACTAGTATTGAAACCTTTATATCTTTAGAGTGAGAAGTCACAAAACGATTGTTGAAACAAATCGAATCACATAAATTCACATTTGAAGACATGAGCAAAGTCCAACGAAATCAATCCCAAAACCATCAAAGTAGAAATGTCCTTGCGACCTAACATGGCCGAGCTAAGGAATACAAGCAGGGCGAGTTAAAGGGGCAATGGAACGACCTACAGGTCAAGCGACCTAAGGTAAGACAGGTCGTGCGACCTAGTGGTTAACGAGTTACATAGAATAGGTCGAACGACCTAAGTATGTCATGCTGAGCGACCTAGGGAAGCAACTTAAGCATGTGGCACGACCTAAAGGTAATAAGGTCTAACGACCTAAAGGAAATAAGGCAGGCCGACCTAATAGAATTGAGGTCATGCGACCTAACGACCTAATGGTGCGACCTAAGTCGTACGCGACCTAAGTGGTACGCGACCTAAGATGGTACGCGACCTAAGTGAAACGAGCTAGGCATACGACCTAACTGGCGAACGACCTAACTGCGAGCGACCTAAGGGTAACAGGCCGAGCGACTTAAACGCTCCTTGTCGAGCGACCTAAGGTTCAAGCGACCTAAAGTGTGCGCGATCTAAAGGTAATAGGTCTAACGACCTAAAGGATATGGGACCCAAAAAAGGTAAGTAAGGCTGAGCGACCTAGGACCAACGACCTAGTGCAAAACAACCTAACGAGGTAGATAAGGCCGAGCGACCTACGACCTAAGTGCCGTAAACAACATTCCCACGCCAGAGCGACTTAAGGCTTATCAACCTACGACCTAGCGACCGAGCGACCTACATGCGAACGGGCCAGTTCTGAGGCAGTGCGACCTATGTCCAGGAATTTGCCAAAACACACGGAAATTTGGGATTTTCACCAATTCGATCCAAACCAAATGCAAGTGCACAAGCACGAGTGATAGGGAATCATTCCCAACAATCCAATGACAGTTATAGGCAAGAATATGAGATAAAAATCTCACCTTTGCACCAAAAATCAATGAAGATGAAGCTTGAAGCAAAGCAAGAACAGCCCCAAGCTTGAATCAATGTCTTCTTCTTGAATTTGGAGTTAGATGTTGAATTTGCTAAAGATCTTGAGCTTGGAATTTTAATTTCCCATTCCCTCCTCCATTTTTGATAAAGCCTCTATGTTTTAGAAATGAAGAATGAAGTTGTGAAGAGAAGGAGGGGGTTGGGCTGAGTTAGTGAATGGTTCAGCCCCAAACCAAAGCTCAAAGCAAAAAGTGACGAAAATTTCACTATCTCCAAACATATCGAAGTTTACACTGAAAAAGATCGCAAACGTCATTTTGAACTCAATGGAAGTGGTCTCGAGTCCTAATTTGACCGTATGTAAAAAGTAGCTTTTCGGACCAAAATCCGATTAACGATAAAATATTTAAATAAAATATTTAAATATAAAATCGATAAATATGCGGGTTGTTACAATAGACATCACAACAGGCTATGATTGCGAAATTGACCAATCCAAATGACGATTTCCAAAGCAAAGCAAGATAGGCATGAATTTGACGAACAACTGATAAATGGGACAAACGATGAGAGCTATTCAGAATCAGTTGATAACTGTAATGAAATATATATATAAAACCAAAATTGAATTTAGATCTTTAAACCAATTGTATTAGCAAAATCTATCTATATATATATATTTAATAATCCAAACTCAAGTGAACTAGTGTATATGTAATTATACATAACTATCCATATAACCATATTCCAAATTTCAAACACAAATTAAATTAAAATATATAATTTCTTATATTTTATAGGTCAATTTATACAAACCTAATAGTCATATCAAAATATGAACTTATATACATTTCATATGACAGATCTAATATAACTATATATACATATCAACAATATATATATCACTAATATATAAGCAAATGGATATAGACCAATATACATACTGACAGGATAAATATTAAACTAACATGAATATACTTTAATATATATACAGTAAACAAAATAAGAACTAATATAACTTACATAATAAAATTTACTGTAACACCATATCTATCAAGTACTAACAAATAGTACATATGTATATACTAACTTTAAAAGAAATTTACAACAAAACTTTATAAACTCACATATACTAATGTATATATAACTAGCTGTAACCAATATGTGTATACTAGATAGGAAATCAAATATATGCAGATCATTGTTTATAAAATATCCAAAAAATATGAATATAAACATATATTTCAAAACAGTAAATTATACATATAACAGAGAATTTGTAGAAGTAAAAACCATATATATATATACACACACACACAATACCGCTTACATACACATACTGTAACATATAAACTATATATATAAAAACATATATATATATAAACATATATAAACATATATATATATATATATTTAACTTATACATAACTAATATAATAAAACCAAAACTATATATATACAGTGCAAAATATAATATGGTCATACAAATATACAACAGCATAAATAAAGTACTATACTATTGTAAACTAGACCAATTTTAAACTTGTATATACTATATATATATATATAAAAACTGTATAACTTATAATATATATAAACACTTTAAAATGAAACATATAATACTACAAAGTCTTTGTACAACTGTAGGCAACATATATATAAACTTATATAAACAGTCAAACAGATTTGAATAGAACACATTTGCTAATCATATAAAATAAACTGTAAATTATATATACATATATTTTATAAATATCAACGTTTAAAAATACATATATATAAATCAAGCTTATATGCTTCCATAAACAACAACACCTATATATATATAACCTACATAACAAAACAAGCAGTCACAAAATGTGGAAAACAATTTATATACTTTATATTTAAAAAAACGTGTATATATATACTGTAAACTATATATATAATTAATATATGCATGACTGATCATACAGTGACAATCTTGGCAACTATGCTTATACACCAATATATATCATACTGTAGAATAGATTTGAACATAAATACATTTATAAAATATACATATGCAAGCAGTTATACAAACCTATATATATCGATACCCCATATAACTTGTACATACTCATATAATTCCAACAGCAACACTAATATAACTATTATAACTTTATATACTAAAAAAAACAAAACTCAAGTATAATATCTATAATAATAGATTACTTTATATATATAACCTATATAATATACAGACTATATATTAACAACATACAAATGCAGACTATATATATACTCAACTATATATATACTGTTAACAAATATATGTGTACCTCCTATTGAAATCAACACAGTAGTGATGGTGGCCGAGTTGCATGAGATAAGATGCGGTGATTCGGTTGGAGGTCGAGGGTGATGGCTGAGGCTTCGGCCTTGTACTGCATGAGGGGAGGAAGGCACGAGATGTGGTGGCTTGGCAAGTGTGAAGGAGCGAACAGGCGGTGGAGTTGCTCGGTCGGCTTAGCTAGGTTAGGAAGTGGTGATGGGTTTGGCTGCGTGGTCGAGTGCGGAGGAAGTGCAGGTGTAGTCTTGCGTGCAACTGGGTGCACGTGGCGGTGAGGTTGAACAAATGGTGGAAGGCAGAAGAGGGGTCACTCGTGAATGATTGACTGCGAAGTGGAGTTGCGGGAAGATGGAGTGGTGATCGCGTGAAAAGGAGGAGTAAGAAGATGCTGCAGCCTTCTTTTTTTTTATTAGAACAGATGAAAATTGAAGAGGAGAAAGAAACAGAGGAAGAGGAATGAACCAGACAAGCAAATGAACAGATAATGGAATAATTATTGGAGTATAGGGAATAGTTAAAGTCAACTGTTAAATTCAAAAAGAATATTAATGAAAAAAGCTGTTTGAATTAAACGGTGGAATATGAAAAGATATAAGAAACCAAAAGACACAAACTGGTTACCGATACGGTTACCATTTACATGGATTCTGCTGCGTACCGGATTTCAAAACACATAATTGGATATACCGCAGAGATCTATATCGTTTCATTGATTCCTCCTAAAGATGTTCATTGATTCCTCCTAAAGATTTCATTTCAATTGGAATTTGGTTATTCATGATGATCAGCATGACGAGATGATCAAAACGGTATACAGATATCAGTGGTATGATCATCCTATCAAAAGTCGATAATCGGTACCGAAAAATGCTGCTAAAATGTCAGAAATAAGATAAACGAAGCAATAGCAGTCCAAATTTGGAGAAAGGAAATGTGACGCCTCACCCAGAAGATGATTTACAAATTTTCTATAGAAAAATATTCAGGTTTGGAAAACATATTATTATTAACAATTATTAACTGATTTAAATTTCAATAAAATTACACAATAAAATAAACTTCCATATTTTCTATTGAAAATTTACCATTAGCTATGTTTAAATAGACGTATTCCAAATATAAAATTTTTATTTCAAAATTTTATTATTTAAAATTTCATAAAAATTCAATTAATTTTATAAATAAAACAAATAAAAATTATTAAGAATTTACGGGTCGTTACACTCTCCCCAACTCAAAACTTTTCGTCCCCGAAAAGGAACGAGGTAGGAGGATAAAAATAACCAGAAAGAAAATAGATTGAAACAAAATAAAACAATTAATTTAAAACCATATAGATTTCAACTTAAATTAATTAATATTCAATAATTGATTTTAAATTCAATGTATTTCATTAAGTTGATTTAATTTCAATTTATTAATTCCTTCAAAACAAAATTTATTTTATTTATCTCATTTATTATTCAATTAACTTATTATTCTATTTATCTCTATTAACATTTTTATAATCAAAATTTTAGTGTATAACATTTATTATAAACACTCAAATTTTATTTATAAAACATTTTATATTGTATATTATTCAATTACATATTCAACTTCTGAATAATTTAGGTAAGTTATATTGGAATGAAATTGGGTATTATCCAAGTAAACTTTCAAATTCAAAATTTTCAAGTTTAAATATTATTCAAATTTAAGAGTTAAATTCCCGATTTCATTTCAAACTATTTAGATATAAGTATATTATATTTTCGAATCAAATTTATAAACATATACCTATATATACATTATAATTCAAATCAAATTCATTTTCCAAAACAATACCAACTGGTCTCTCCACTTCGAAACTCGAAAATGAATGTCGATGATGCTGCAGTCATCATCGAAATTATTTTCCAGCGATAGAAGAGGAGAGTACCGATTTAAACTTTTAAAATTCTTTGGAAACAGCTTCTATTTTAGAAGACTTTCAATAATTATATACATTTTAAAATTTAAAACCAAAGTTTGAAATCACAGGAAGTTAAATTCTCAAATTCTTAATTTAAATTCATTTCAATTCCAAATCAATTTATAAACCATGTTTGTAAATTCTTTTATAGAACAATAAATGAAAATCAAATATTACCATTTCAGACAACCAATTTAATTAAATTATTAAATTCCAGAAAATTTTAATTATATATATAATATAAAATTTATTCCATTTACCAAATTGAAAACAATATTGTGTCAGTTTGCTCTGTTCAAGTTTTTGGAAATCCTATCGATATCACTGATCAGACGAATCGATCGAAAACCCAAATTGACATCAACAACTCAAACAACACAATATATTAAAAAAAATTAATATTAATTACAAATACAAAAATACACTCCCTCCCTCGATGATTTCAGGATGAATTTCAAAACAAGGACAGAGATTCAAATTAGAGGAACTCTAATTAACTAGAATTTTACTAAGGAGATAGGTTTGAATGGGAGATAAGATAATTTAATTTCAAAAGTAGGAAGATGGATATACTGATATTAACCGCGGGCAACCGTAACCGGGTCAACCGTGACTACAAGAATAAGATCGATGCAGAATCCAGAGGTAACTCGACATCTGATACATAGAATTCGGGCATAGCAAGAGACAGCAGCATCTAAACCAATGATACAAAAGCTTCGATGAATCAATGCCTATTGTAAAGGAGTTTTGCCCCTTTACAAATCATTCTAAGGTTGGCGGAACCGCCAATTATTATAGAAATCAATCGAAGTGGAGTTATGGGATGCTCCAGAGTCAAAAGAACCCGAATAAGAAAGACAAGGACGGATTTTAGAACAAGTGGGAGAGTTCCAAAATTCAAAGGAAACCGAATCAAAGAGGAAAAGATTCAAGCTCAAATGAAGTGATTCTGTAATTAAATTTACTTTATATGTTGAGTTTTGCCTAAAACCAGAGCTTTGATACCAACTGTAACATCCTGAAATTTTCAACCATTCGCATCCATACATGTCGGATTTGAATTGCTCAAAATATCAGATTGTTAATTTAAATTTGGCAAAACTCAGCATATACAGTAAATAAAATAATCACAGACTCACAGACACAGAGTAATATAACAATAAGCAGCGGAAACAAATGAATAGTTGTTCATGAAGCTACTATATATATATATATCAGAGTTAAACAAGATACAACAGAAGTCACGAATACATAGATGTCTCAATACAATAGTCAAATACAAGGTCTGTATACATCACTGGAATCAACTGAATAACAGAAAGCTGGATAGATAGCTGGATCTTCAAGCGAAGCTCCAACTCCAAAGGTGAGTCTCAAATGTTGTATCACTCAGTCTGACCCGAGCGTAAAGCAAAACACAGAACACTCGAGTCAGGATTAACATTCTTATATCAATAAATCCAACTCAAGTGAAATATCAACTGAAATACAGTAACTTAAAGGATGTTTGGGATAACCATCCTCTAAGGATCCGTTAAACTATCTACTATGTAGTAATATACGCTATTATAATAATGTCTACGGTAAAGTATACTATTTAAAAATAGCGTTAAGGCTTTACATTTTCCACCTTAACACATTTTTAGGTATGCCAATAGTCTATACAGTACAGTAATACCCCGTAAACCGGAGCTACCAGAGGATACTCCATAGGTACGACACAAATCAAACTCGTAGTAAAGCACGCTAGGGTAGGTGACACGACACAACTAGGCAATGCCAGGGTAGATATACCAATTACACTTCCGGGCCGGTGGTAACGCAGAGCCGCAGCAATCGCCCACCTCGAGCCACACTCCCGAATCAAGGGTGCGCACCAAATCAATCACAAAGTAATAGAATGACATACGATGGAGTGTGTCCGATAAGAGGAGCCTCATTAGCCCGTCAATTGCTCCTGTTTTAGCCACCTTATGCCAACTCACGGGAGTCGGGTCCACTTATATACCTCATATAGGATCGTCTCCACCATCCTACTTCATTCTCGAATCTCCACCGCGTACACAGTTGTTAAAGTGGTTTTCGGTATCGACAGAGAGTATGCCCATATCTGATCCCAGTCTCTTTAACAACCAAACGTTATTATAACACCGCGGTCATTTCAAAATAGTTTATACTTCAAAACCAAAATCCATATCAAACGATATCATTTCACTTCAAATATATCCATTTCCAAAAATCATGTCACTTTCCAAAGTTATAACGCTTTCGAAATCATAAGTCTTTTAAAATCAAAACACTTTGGAAATCAAACCCTTGAAATTCATAACACTTTGAAATCATAGCTTGAAATCATAACATTTTTAGAATCCATAACACTTTCCTCTTAGATAGTTTAGATATTAAAATTTGTATATATAATAAAATAGTTTATAAAATAAAATAGTTATAAGTTAAAATAGTTTATAATAAAATAATTTATATTGAAAATGATTTATATTACAATAGTTTATATTAAAATAATTTACAAAGTAAAATATAAATAGTTTTAGATATAGTTTAAAAATACTTTATACAATAAAATAGCTTCCTCAAATTTCACAAATCGATTCAAATCCACTCGATTTCCAAAATTCCATTTTATTCAATCCCAATTCATAAATTTCAACTCAATTAAATTTCTTAATAAACCATTTCAAATTATATTGATTTCAAATACATATTTGACCATAAAATAAGCCATTTAAATTTCAATATATATCAAAGCTTTAAATATACAACATTTTCAAAACTAAATTCGATAATTTCATATATATATATATATATCAAATTCACTTTACTATTATTTAGTTTTAAAATATTTACTTAATCATTTCAATAACATCTAAATACAACATCAATTTACAAATTTAAATAAACAAAATATCTCATTTAATTTATATAAATTTGAAATATTCATTTAAGTCATTTTAATCAAATCCAAGTTATAAAATCATATCTTTAAAATTTCAAATCAAACTTATTTAAGTAAAATTCTTAAATAAATATAATTTCAAATCAATTTCAAATTATCTTTCCAACCCGAATCATTATAAATTCTATATTTGAAAATATATATTTTAAATAAATACTTAAACATATTATATAGTGATTAAATCAACCTTTAATAAATCTTTAAAATTAATATTTATTAAAACCATATACTTATTTTCAAAACCATAGAAATCATTTTCAAAATATTTATATATAGACCAACGATGTCTGTATATAATTCTCTACCGTATGGTCAAGTGATACAGATATTTATCATCTCAATCCGTAATTTAAATATATACGGGTATATATCTTTTCAACCCGCAATCCCAAATTCAATGTCAATGAAAATCACTTGGGTTTATCATTTCAACCCATAACGATTTTCTCCTATTCTACAGATCGTTCGCGTATGTATCATTTCAACCCATAGTGAATTCTATACTATCAGGGAACTTGCAGAGTGATAACAGATATGAGAATAATATAACAATCAGTAACAGGCATATATCATCAGTGATAAATAACAGATAATGGTGTCAGATGTAACAGGTGAACAGATACAAATAACGGCATATGTATAGCAATGTAAATATCTAACAACAGCATATTTCAATTGTCGTTTCAATTGAAATCAAATTTAATTAATATAAGAACTTTAATCGTGGGTGATTGCTTACCTTTCGAGGCTAGGAGAAGATAGACATCACAACAAGCTATGATTGCGAAATTGAAGAATCCAAATGACGATTTCCAAAGTAAAGCAAGATAGGCACGAATTCGACGAACAACTGATAAATGGGACAAACGATGAGAGCTATTCAGAATCAGTTGATAACTGGAACGAAATATATATATAAAACCAAAATTGAATTTAGATCGTTAAACCAATTGTATTAGAAAAATCTATATATATATTTAAAAATCCAAACTCAAGTGAACTAGTGTATATGTAATTATACATAACTATCCATATAACCATATTCCAAATTTCAAACACAAATTAAATTAAAATATATAATTTCTTATATTTTATAGGTCAATTTATACAAACCTAATAGTCATATCAAAATATGAACTTATATACATTTCATATGACAGATCTAATATAACTATATATACATATCAACAATATATATCACTAATATATAAGCAAATGGATATAGACCAATATACATACTGACTAGATAAATATTAGACTAACATGAATATACTTTAATATATATACAGTAAACAAAATAAGAACTAATATAACTTACATAATAAAATTTACTGTAACACCATATCTATCAAGTACTAACAAACAGTACATATGTATATACTAACTTTAAAAGAAATTTACAACAAAACTTTATAAACTCACAAATACTAATGTATATATAACTAGTTGTAACCAATATGTGTATACTAGATAGGAAATCAAATATATGCAGATCATTGTTTATAAAATATCCAAAAAATATGAATATAAACACATATTTCAAAAACAATAAAGTATACATATAACAGAGAATTTGTAGAAGTAAAAACCATATATATATACACACAATATCACTTACATACACATACAATAACATATAAACTATATATATAAAAACACACACACACACACACATATATATATAAATATATATATATTTAACTTATACATAACTAATATAATCAAACGAAAACTATATATATACAGTGCAAAATATAATACGGTCATACAAATATACAACAGCATAAATAAAGTACTATACTATTGTAAACCAGATCAATTTTAAACTTGTATATATATATATATATAAACTGTAAAACTTATAATATGTATAAACACTTTAAAATGTAACATATAATACTACAAAGCTGTGACGCCCCACCTCTATACCCATACTAGCCAAGAACACTACGGAGTAATGCTGTCAACTAGCACGGAGAATAAGGCTATTGAGGAGCGACCATCCATGTAACTTCTTTGTGCGAGCACCGATATGTCAGATAGTATAGCATGCATTTCATTTAAGGAGGAAATCCGACATACCGATACAAACTCAAAGCTATCACACAGTGGCTATATATAATCTTCGGAAACAAATATAGAAATAAACATAACACAAATCAGTCACAGACATCCATATCACAAAGGCGGAAAAAGATATGAATATATATATATAACACATGAAAGTGTACATCAGAGTAGTGGTCTGAAATATCCACGATAATACAAAAGAATAGCTACAAGCTACACAAAAGAATAAGTATACATCACAGAGTCTATATCTCAAATGTATACAGCAAAAACTACTAATCTAATTAGTTAGCCAAAAGTCAGTGTAATCCAGAAGAGAAGTCAAGCAGAAACACCTGTAACATCTCGGTCTGACCCGAGTATTATTTATAAGAAAATAATAAACAGATCAGTCTAGCTATAAATATCAGATAATATGGTGTAGAATAAAAGACATGGCATGAACGTGTAATAACCATAATGGCATACTACTATAAGTATATAATTGAAAATCAACAAGAGATTAATCAATATCACAAGAATCTTCTCAAAGATAAAATGGGGTATCATACCCAAAACTTTTATTCATAACAAGTCAATGACACACGAATTCACCAATGCACAAAAATTGATAAAACTTATCAATGGAAATCACGAAAATTGGTGAAGCACAAATTCCAGAATTCAATACACGAAATCCAGAAATCACAAAAAGGGGGGAGGCCTATCACACGAACGGGAGCATGAAAGCTCACCAACATATGTATCACACGAACGAGAAGCTATCTCATGGAAGCTATCCATTAATTTTTGAACACACGAACGGCCCAAAGACCATGGGGCGCTACCCCACATATGTGATGTTGAAACATCACACAAACGGGGTTTAGTCTCCCTCGTAGACAAAGAGACATCGCACAATTGCTAGTCTAAATCGCAAAAATGATCATCATGATCATCAAGAAGTGTCAATCACACCAAGCTAGTAAATATATGAGTTTAGCTTCATGTCCCATAACCACTAGCTTAACTTAAATATTTACGAACAAACTATAGATCTTCACTAGGAAATTGTCACAAGAGGTTCAGTCGAACAAGTCCAAGAATTAACCGACGAAGTAAACGCAAGCGTTTCATACCACTTGTTTTACTAAGCCATTTAATTAGATTTCTCATTCGAGTGAGGTAAAGGTTTGTATATACCTGTGTAGTTAATGCCCCGTAATTACCCCGCTATATCTCATAGCAGATTTCTACCACTACGATTTTTCCATATAGCCCCAAAATATAGCCTTTCCGCTTTAAGCCCCGCTATTTCCGCTATATCCCGTTATTCCCGCTATATTCCGCTATTTCCGCTATATCTTCTTTAATAAAATGAATTGAAAAATTGCATTTATACATTAAAAAAATTATGAAACTAATTTATTTGATTTAATTTTTAATATATTTTCAGATATGAAAATACTCTAATATTCTACTAAATTCAATTATGTTATATAACAGTTTTACGTTAATTTAAAGTATATTCGCACATGTTCTTATTTAAAATTATTTATGTATTAATTATAATTCAATTGAATGATAATTTTTCATTTAATTACCCTTTATATATTTGTAAAAAGATTAAGTACGAGTTTTATATGCTATTTTAGAGTCATCCGCTATATCCCGCTATATCCTGGCTGTATCTTCGCTATGACTTTTTGCACCTCCACCGCATTGAATCTGCCAAGCGCTTTAACTGCATAGGTATATACTAATAGATTGGAAAACGGTTTTATAAACGAGTTTGGTATTGAAAATAGAGTTGAAATCGTTTTGATGAAAGAGTTTTGATATTTACTACTAGTATTGAAACCTTTATATTTTTAAAGTGACAAGTCACCAAAAATGATTGTGGAACAATCAATCACCAAAATTCACACTCAAAGACATGAATAAAATCCAAAGAAATCGATAACGAATCCACCAAAATGGATATTCCCAAAAATCACGAAGAAAATGTCATCAAAGCAGATAATAAATGATAACAGTAAAAAGGAAATCAACACGAATCAATTAAAGTTGGAAATTCAAGCTCAATAGGCAAATAGGCAAAAGACTGCAGATTCAGACGTCTGAAATCAAGGATTCAGACGTCTGAAATCAAGGATTCAGACGTCTGAATCTGGAAAATAAAATATTTTCCAGAACAGAATTCAGACGTCTGAATACTTGATTTCAGACGTCTGAAATAGGCACTTTTTGGCCTATTTCTTTTCTGGTTCAAAACGAACCAATTCAGACGTCTGAAATGATAGATTCAGACATCTGAATCTGGGAATAAAAATCTTCCAAATAATAGTATTCAGACGTCTGAATCTAACGTTTCAGACGTCTGAAACTGGGATTCAGGGCATTTCCTGAACCTAGACCAATAATGGCCAAATAAATACCGGAAGCGATCGATCGGCGACAACGACTAAGGAATTACGCCATGAGACAACCCAGCCTTAACGGCTCTTCGACACCCCTCAAATATCAATATCCAAATATCCATAAAAGGATTTTCATAGATTTTGAATTCAAAACACCAAAAATTGTAATATACACCAAATCAATCCAAACCAAAATCAATTGCACAAGAATAAGTGTTAGGAATTCATACCTAACAATCGAAGATAATTATAGACTAAGATGTGAGATAAAAATCTCACCTTTAAACCCAAAACAAATGAAGAAGAAGCTATAGAGCAATGGCAAGAGCAAGCACACTTCAATTCCAACTCAACAACCTTGAATCTAGGCTAAAAAGAGAAACATTTCCTAAGTTAGGTTTAGGAATTTCTGAAATTGATAAGAGAATGAGTTGGAGAAGAAGAAGAGGAGGCTTACCAAAGCTTCTTCTATTAGTTTGGAGCTAGAACTTGATTTGCAAAAGAAAACTAGGGTTTGGAGTTTTAATTTCCCATTCCTCTCTCCATTGTTGTAAAAGCTTGAGTATTAGGAAAAAGAAGTAAGGTAATGAAGAGTGGAGGGGTGAAGCTTGGGTCTTATGAGCTGAAACAAGACCAAAGCCCTAAGTGGAAAAGGTAGCAAAATTCTACTATCTCCAAACATATCAAAGTTTATACTTAAAAAGATCGCAAACGTCATTTTGAACTCAATGGAGGTGGTCTCGAGTCCTAATTTGACCGTATGCAAAAAGTAGCCTTTCGGACTAGGATCCGATTAACGATTAAAATATTTAAATATAAAATCGATAAATATGTGGGTTGTTACAGACTCCCCTCCTTAAAGAAATTGCGTCTACGCAATATATAAGATGGAAATAAAAAGTAACAACCATAAAAGCATATTAACACAAAAGAAATTTGAAATAAGAAGTTCACCTCAAAGAGCATGAGTAAGTAGGTCCGGATGTGTACTCTCGATGAATTCTCTAGATTCCCAAGAGCAATCCTTAGGATTTGAGGACCATTGAACTTTAACAAGCGGAACATCTTTATTTTGAAGTCGTTTAACCTCCGAAGCAATAATTCGAATAGGATGCTACTCATAAGTTAAATTCGGCGAAACTTCAATTTCTTCCATAACACCGGGCTCAAGAATAGAATTGGAATCTTGAAGGCATTTTTGTAATTGGGAAACGTGAAACACGTCATGAATAGCAGAAAATTGAGCCGGTAATGAAAGGCGATAAGCCATGGAACCAATACGTTCGGTGATAGGAAATGGCCCAATATATCGAGGCGCTAACTTTCCCGATCGACTGAAACGTACAACACCCTTCATAGGGGAAACACGAACAAATACAAGATCTCCAACAGAAAATTCTAATTTCCTTCTTCGGTTATCGGCAAAGGATTTTTGTCTACTCTGGGCTTCTTTCATCCTATGACGAATAAGTTCGATCTTTTCTGTGGAATCACAAATAAAATCTGGACCTGAAACCAGCTTCTCACCGGTCTCAAGCCAACAAGAAGGAGATCGGCATGGCCTTCCATAGAGTGCCTCGAAAGGTGCCATACCAATACTAGCTTGGAAGCTGTTATTATAGGAAAATTCAACAAGTGAAATATGATCTTCCCAACTTCCACCGAAATCAAGCATACAAGAACGAAGAAGATCTTCAAGAGTTTGATTCACAAGCTCAGTTTGTCCATCGGACTGGGGGTGATAAGCGGTGCTAAAATTAAGCTTCGTTCCCAAAGCTTTTTGAAGACTCTTCCAGAATCCACTAGTAAACAATGGATCACGATCACTAACAATGGAAGTAGGAACTCCATGCAATTTAACAATTTCTTTGATAAAGAGTTTGGCCAGAAGAGGAACGGTTCGGTTCGACCGAACGGGAATAAAATGGGCGGATTTAGTAAGTCTATCAACAATCACCCATAAGCTATCATGACCCGAACGAGAACGGGGAAGGCCATCAATAAAATCCATGGAAATTTGATCCCACTTCCAAACCGGAATTTCCAAAGGTTGCAATAACCCACCGGGCCTTTGATGTTCGGCCTTGAAAAGTTGGCAAGTCATGCAACACTTAACAAAGTTAGCAATATCAAATTTCATTCCCTCCCAACAATAAAGTCGCTTCATATCCGCGTACATTTTACTACTACCGGGATGAATGTAATATTTGGAACGATGAGAATCTTCTAGAATATCTTTACGAAGATCACTAATATTTGGTACGATAAGTCTACCAAATTTTCGAATGCCGCCACGAGAATTAATATCAAAGTCTTTCAAACCTTCAATATCAACTTTATCCTTAATATTTTGGCCAAGAAGAGCCAATTCAGGATCTAGCCTTTGAGCTTCAAGAATGCGGTCTAGAAGAGAAGGATGAGCCTCAAGGCTACATAAAACCAGAGATGAACATAAATCGGAAACACGATCTCGAATTTCACAAGCGGATAAAACCTCGAGATCATTCCATTTGGATATCAACATAGAAACAACCGCTTGTTGCTTACGACTAAGAGCATCAGCAACTCGATTTTCCTTTCCGAGAGTATAAAGAATATCAAGATCATAAGAGGCAAGGAATTCGAGCCAACGCTGTTGACGCAAATTAAGTTCCTTTTGAGAAAATAAATATTTCAAAGACTTATGATCCGTATAAAGTATAAATTTCTCTCCCAAAAGATAATGTCGCCAAATTCGAAGGGCGAAAACGATAGCCGCGAGTTCTAAATCATGTGTGGAATATCTAGTCTCAGCCGGCTTCAATTGCCTAGAAGCATAAGCAATAACACGTTCTTTTTGCATAAGAACGGCACCCAAACCAACGCGACTAGCATCGGTATAAACAACAAAATCTTGATTCCCTTCGGGAATAACAAGAATAGGAGCATCAGAAAGGAGTTCTTTTAATTTCTGAAAAGAAGTTTCACATTTGTCCGACCAAATGTATTTAACACCTTTCTTTGTTAAGCCAGTAAGAGGCACGACAATTTTAGAAAAGTCTTTGATAAAATGACGGTAATAACCCGCCAATCCTAGAAAGCTACGGATTTCCGTTACACTTTCCGGTCTCTTCCAATTTTGAATCGCTTCAATCTTTGAAGGATCCACTGATATTCCGAATTCGGAAATAATATGACCGAGAAACTTTACACTAGATTGCCAAAAGTGGCATTTAGAAAATTTTGCTTTTAATTGATTGCTCCTAAGAGTTTCCAATACAATCCGAAGATGCTTTTCATGTTCCTCCTCGGTTTTAGAATACACAAGGATATCATCAATAAAGATGAGTACAAATCGATCAAGGAAACCTTTAAAAACTCGATTCATGAGGTCAACGAAATAGGCCGGTGCATTCGTTAAACCAAATGGCATAACAAGCCATTCATAAGATCCATAACTAGTACGGAACGAAGTCAAAGGAATACTATCCTCTGCAATACGAAGCTGATGAAAACCGGTAGCCAAGTCCAATTGTGAAAAGACTCTAGCACCACTAAGCTGATCAAATAGATCATCAATCCGAGGTAAAGGATATTTATTCTTAATAGTAAGATCATTAAGCTTGCGGTAGTCGACGCAAAGCCTAAGTGTACCATTGGATTTCTTTACGAAAATTGCTGAAGCTCCCCAAGGCGAGGAACTAGAGCGAATAAATTGGTTCGTCTCCAATTCAGATAATTGTTTGCGCATCTCTTCATTCTCCTTATTGGACATGCAATAAGGAGGGCGAGTAATAGGTTGAGCTCCATGTATAAGATTAATTCTGAACTCAATTGCTCGCTTAGGTGGTAATCCTAAAACGGGCTCAAATATGTCGAAAAATTCACGAACGACGTGAATATGAGAAATGACATCTTCCTCATCATCATTATCATCATCACGAGGATTTAAAGAATATAAAGATGCAGCCAAAGTGGAATCTGAATCTTTAAGAATAATAGAAATCTGCTTTACAAATTGCGGATGTCGGAGATAAATAGTCCGCTCAGGACATAAGATATGAGCTTCATAACGGTTAAGCCAATCCATACCCAAAATCATTCCAAAGCCTAAGTAACGCATAACATGCAAATCGGCTCGGGAAGAAAAATCACACAAAATAATCTCCACGTCTTCACAAAGCAAACTAAGAGTTGCGGATCCACCAACCGGATTCACAATTCTTAAAGAAGTCTTTAGAGCAACAACACTTAAGGAAAAAGTATCGACAAGTTCCTTTGATATAAAAGAATGGGATGCGCCCGTGTCAAAGAGAACTCTAATAGGTTGATCACGGAATATAATAATGCCATCAAGGACGGAATGAGACATACCTTGACCGCGAGATGTGCTGCCAGGGGCTTGAGCAACGTTTAACTTTCCCTCCTTGCCTTGAAGCCTAGGGCATAGATGCATATAATGATCTGGACTTTTACAATAGCGACAAGAACAGGGCTTTGAACACTTGTTCACAAAATGGCCCCTAGCACCACAGTTGAAGCATTTCCCATCACTAGGGGAAAGTGTCTTTGCAGCAGGAGTTGCTTGCTTACCCTTTTTGTTGGGATAAGGACCTTTGAACTTGTTAGGCCTTTTCTTGTTGTTGAAGTTTGGTTTGGAACCCACCACTTCAACATCACTTTCCCTATCCGCCTCTTCAAGACGGAGAGCGATATCAATGAGTTGGTCAAAAGGAACTTCTAATTTTAGAAGTAATGGCTTCTTGAGATTTTTGTTTAAGCCATAGACAAATATTTGGTTCTTCTTCAATGGGGTGTTGATGTATTCAACCCCATATTTAGACAGTGACTCGAAGGATGCGACATAATCTGTCACAGAGGATTCACCTTGAACAAGGTCTATGAAACATCGAGCCAATGTCACTTTCTCTGCTTCTGGTACAAATTTTAATTCGAAGCATTCCCGGAATTGCTCCCAGGTGAGATCCGCTTCATTAATTTCAGAAATAAGGAGTTCGTACCAGTCTAATGCTCTTTCTTGGAGCATACTGGAGGCCACCTGAACACGGTGAAGATCGATAAGATTCATGCGAGAAAAGATTCGATCGCATGTTCTTAACCAAGCCTGGACCTCAATAATAGTTTGGGAACCTTTGAATGGTTTCCTACCCAAGTTGGTATAATCGTTGCACAAGCGTGCAAATCCAGACTTAGGATGAGTAGGTTCCTGATTAGGACCAGCTGCCTGAGCATTCTTTACTAAATCAAGAACCTGTTGAGCAGTCATAAAAACTCCATCCTGGGGAGTAACAGTAGATGGTCCGGCTCTGGGACGGCCTGGTCTAGACATTCTCTCCTTTAAGAAAGAGAGAAGAAGAAAAGTTATTCTCCAAATAATTATCAAGCAAATCTTGATAGATAAAACAAGGATACATAAAAGGAAATAGGATGAATCGGTATGAAGACTCGAATTAAATCCTAAGGCACGACTCTTAAGTTGGACTTAGGACGATGATCCTTGTTAAGTTAATCTACATTGTTCCGAAGTTTGGCTCTGATACCAAGCTGTGAGGCCCCAACTCTATACCCATACTAGCCAAGAACACTACGGAGTAATGCTGTCAACTAGCACGGAGAATAAGGCTATTGAGGAGCGACCATCCATGTAACTTCTTTGTGCGAGCACCGATATGTCAGATAGTATAGCATGCATTTCATTTAAGGAGGAAATCCGACATACCGATACAAACTCAAAGCTATCACACAGTGGCTATATATAATCTTCGGAAACAAATATAGAAATAAACATAACACAAATCAGTCACAGACATCCATATCACAAAGGCAGAAAAAATATGAATATATATATAACACATGAAAGTGTACATCAGAGTAGTGGTCTGACATATCCACGATAATACAAAAGAATAGCTACAAGCTACACAAAAGAATAAGTATACATCATAGAGTCTATATCTCAAATGTATACAACAAAATCTACTAATCTAAGTAGTTAGCCAAAAGTCAGTGTAATCCAGAAGAGAAGTCAAGCAGAAGCACCTGTAACATCTCGGTCTGACCCGAGTATTATTTATAAGAAAATAATAAACGGATCAGTCTAGCTATAAATATCAGATAATATGGTGTAGAATAAAAGACATGGCATGAACGTGTAATAACCATAATTGCATACTACTATAAGTATATAATTGAAAATCAACAAGAGATTAATCAATATCACAAGAATCTTCTCAAAGATAAAATGGGGTATCATACCCAAAACTTTTATTCATAACAAGTCAATGACACACGAATTCACCAATGCACAAAAATTGATAAAACTTATCAATGGAAATCATGAAAATTGGTGAAACACAAATTCCAGAATTCAACACACGAAATCCAGAAATCACAAAAAGGGGGGAGGCCTATCACACGAACGGGAGCATGAAAGCTCACCAACATATGTATCACACGACCGAGAAGCTATCTCATGGAAGCTATCCATTAATTTTTGAACACACGAACGGCCCGAAAACCATGGGGCGCTACCCCACATATGTGATGTTGAAACATCACACAAACGGGGTTTAGTCTCCCTTGTAGACAAAGAGACATCGCACAATTGCTAGTCTAAATCGCAAAAATGATCATCATGATCATCAAGAAGTGTCAATCACACCAAGCTAGTAAATATATGAGTTTAGCTTCATGTCCCATAACCACTAGCTTAACTTAAATATTTACGAACAAACTGTAGATCTTCACTAGGAAATTGTCACAAGAGGTTCAGCCGAACAAGTCCAAGAATTAACCGACGAAGTAAACGCAAGTGTTTCATACCACTTGTTTTACTAAGCCATTTAATTAGATTTCTCATCCGAGTGAGGTAAAGGTTTGTATATACTAATAGATTGGAAAACGGTTTTATAAACGAGTTTGGTATTGAAAATAGAGTTGAAATCATTTTGATGAAAGAGTTTTGATATTTACTACTAGTATTGAAACCTTTATATTTTTAAGGTGACAAGTCACAAAAAATGATTGTAGAACAATCAATCACCAAAATTCACATTCAAAGACATGAATAAAATCCAAAGAAATCGATAACGAATCCACCAAAATGGATTCCCAAAAATCACAAAGAAAATGTCATCAAAGCAGATAATAAATGATAACAGTAAAAAGGAAATCAACACGAATCGATTAAAGTTGGAAATTCAAGCTCAATAGGCAAATAGGCAAAAGGCTGCAGATTCAGACGTTTGAAATCAAGGATTCAAACGTCTGAAATCAAGGATTCAGACGTTTGAATCTGGAAAATAAAATATTTTCCAGAACAAAATTCAGACGTCTGAATACTTGATTTCAGACGTCTGAAATAGGCACTTTTTGGCCTATTTCTTTTCTGGTTCAAAACGAACCAATTCAGACGTATGAAATGATAGATTCAGACGTCTAAATCTGGGAATAAAAATCTTCCCAGTAATAGTATTCAGACGTCTGAATCTAACGTTTCAGACGTCTGAAACTGGGATTCAGGGCATTCCCTGAACCTAGACCAAAAATGGCCAAATAAATACCGGAAGCGATCGATCGAGCGACAACGACTAAGGAATTACACCATGTGACAACCCAGCCTTAACGGCTCTTCGACACGCCTCAAATATCAATATCCAAATATCCATAAAAGGATTTTCATAGATTTTGAATTCAAAACACCAAAAATTGGAATATACACCAAATCAATCCAAACTAAAATCAATTGCGCAAGAATAAGTGTTAGGAATTCATACCTAACAATCGAAGATAATTATAGACTAAGATGTGAGATAAAAATCTCACCTTTAAACCCAAAACAAATGAAGAAGAAGCTATAGAGCAATGGCAAGAGCAAGCACACTTCAATTCCAACTCAACAACCTTGAATCTAGGCTAAAAAGAGAAACATTTCCTAAGTTAGGTTTAGGAATTTCTGAAATTGATAAGAGAATGAGTTGGAGAAGAAGAAGAGGAGGCTTACCAAAGCTTCTTCTATTAGTTTGGAGCTAGAACTTGATTTGCAAAAGAAAACTAGGGTTTGGAGTTTTAATTTCCCATTCCTCTCTCCATTGTTGTAAAAGCTTGAGTATTAGGAAAAAGAAGTAAGGTAATGAAGAGAGGAGGGGTGAAGCTTGGGTCTTATGAGCTGAAACAAGACCAAAGCCCTAAGTGGAAAAGGTAGCAAAATTCTACTATCTCCAAACATATCAAAGTTTTTACTTAAAAAGATCGCAAACGTCATTTTGAACTCAATGGAGGTGGTCTCGAGTCCTAATTTGACCGTATGCAAAAAGTAGCCTTTCGGACTAGGATCCGATTAACGATTAAAATATTTAAATATAAAATCGATAAATATGCGGGTTGTTACAAAAGTCTTTGTACAACTGTAGGCAACATATATATAAACTTATATAAACAGTCAAACAGATTTGAACAGAACACATTTGCTAATCATATAAAATAAACTGTAAACTATATATACATATATTTTCCAAATATCAACATTTAAAAATACATATATATAAATCAAGCTTATATGCTTCCAAACAACACCTATATATATAACCTACATAACAAAACAGGCAGTCACAAAATGTGGAAAGCAATTTATATACTTTATATTTTAAAAAAACGTGTATATATATACTGTAAACTATATATATATAATTAATATATGCATGACTGATCATACAGTGACAATCTTGGCAACTATGCTTATACACCAATATAATCATACTGTAGAATAGATTTGAACATAAATACAATTATAAAATATACATATGCAAGCAGTTATACAAACCTATACATATTGATACCCCATATAACTTGTACATACTCATATAATTCCAACAGCAACACTAATATAACTATTATATAACTTTATATACTAAAAAAACAGAACTCAGGTATTATATCATATAATAATAGATTACTTTATATATATAACATATATAATATACAAACTATATATTAACAACATACAAATGCAGACTATATATATGCTCAACTATATATATATATATACTGTTAACAAATATCTGTGTACCTCTTATTGAAATCAATACAGTAGTGATGGTGGCCGAGTTGCGTGAGATAAGATGCGGTGATTCGGTTGGAGGTCGAGGGTGATGGCTGAGGCTTCGGCCTTGTACTGCGTGAGGGGAGGAAGGCACGAGAGGCGGTGGCTTGGCAAGTGAGAAGGAGTGAACAGGCGGTGGAGTTTCTCGGTCGGCTTATGTTAGGAAGTGGTGATGGGTTCGGCTACGTGGTCGAGTGCGGAGGAAGTGGAGGTGTAGTCCTGCGTGCAACTGGGTGCACGTGGTGGTGAGGTTGAACCAATGGTGGAAGGCAGAAGAGGGGTCGCTCGTGAATGATTGACTTCGAAGTGGAGTTGCGGGAAGATGGAGTGGTGATCGCGTGAAAAGAAGGAGTAAGAAGATGCTGCAGTCTTTTTTTTATTAGAACAAACGAAAATTGAAGAGGAGAAAGAAATAGAGGAAGAGGAATGAACCAGACAAGCAAATGAACAGATAATGGAATAATTAGTGGAGTATAGGGAATAGTTAAAGTCAACTGTTAAATTCAAAAAGAATATTAATGACAAAAGATGTTTGAATTAAATGATGGAATATGAAATGATATAACAAACCAAAAGACACAAACTGGTTACCGATACGGTTAACATTTACGTGGATTCCGCTGCGTACCGGATTTCAAAACACAGAATTAGATATACCGCAGAGATCAACACGATAAGATGATCAAAATGGTATACAGATATCAGTGGTACGATCATCCTATCAAAAGTCGATAATCGGTACCGAAAAATGCTGCTAAAATGTCAAAAATAAGATAAACGAAGCAATAGCAGTCCAAATTTGGAGAAACGAAATGTGACGTCTCACCCAGAAGATGATTTACAAATTTTCTATAGAAAAATATTCAGGTTTGGAAAACATTTTATTATTAACAATTATTAACTGATTTAAATTTAAATAAAATTACACAATAAAATAAACTTCCATATTTTCTGGTGAAAATTTACCATTAGCTATGTTTAAATAGACGTATTCCAAATATAAAATTTTTATTTCAAAATTTTATTATTTAAAATTTCATTAATATTCAATTAATTTATAAATAAAACAAATAAAAATTATTAAGAATTTACGGGTCGTTACAATTATTCTGAAACAAAGAAGAGAACTCTAAATTTTCCATTGTGTCACTGATTCATATATTTACCATGAATTATCTCATAGGTGCAGGAGAGAGTGAAATTCATGAACTCCTTCCACTATCATTCAGTAATATGTATAAGCTTACAGCTAAAAATCTGCTCCTAGAGCCCAGCCTCGTAAGTCGAGTTTGAAGTTGAGCAAACTTCATGTTCAGGTTCAACATAGGGTTCATCTTCAAGCTTACGCTTCTTCTAAGCTTCCGATGCCTTATCTGGAAAGTTGAGCTTGGCTTTAGCTCCACGTATTTCTCTTGCTGCTACATCATAAGCTCTGGTTGCTTCTTCAACTGTGTAGTATGTGCCTAGCCAGACACAAGTCCCTTTTCGTGGATCCCAAATCTTGACCGCCCATGTTGTTGGATCTAGATGGGCTTTTGGCCTCCCAACCTCAGCCTAAATAGAATAGGTGCAAATTTCACTTGAGTTAAACTACACTTTCAGTTAAGATTGATTATTCTAACTGAATCTACATCCAATAAGATTCCTCCCGATTCATCTAATAATTTGAACTATCATGAATTGAATGATTCTTATTAATTGGAATCGCTTAATTTTACTGCTGAATGTATGCTTTTTGCTTGGATGATCAAAGTTAAATTAGAGCAAGTCTACTATAACGTTTTGATAAATTACCAAAAAGTTCATATATTAACTCGGATATTTAAAATTAAGGATTACAGCTGATAATTCAATTCAACTTCTTTCTTTTTAATGTTATTAATGTACTGATATGCACTTATACAAGTTATGAAATGTTTTACAAGTAAACTAATTGAAGGAAGAACAAGTCTCAAAATGTTTATGGTAAGTAGTACCTTGAAACCAACCTTTATACAAATTTTTTTGTTAGTTAATGTATATACCAATCACAACAAATCTCAAAACGTTTAATGTAAGTTATACAATTCACAACAACCAAATAATCAAAGTTCCAACTTTGATATATTGCTTTAGTCACACATATATCACCTCTAAGTGAATAATGATTGGTATAAATGATCTAACAAAAGAGAACACACATATGAGTATTCATTAGATAGTCACTACAAATGTGCTCCAATATATTAGCTCGCAGTGAATCAAGTCAAACCATTACGCTTCAAAATTATTTATAAAATTATGTATGTTTGGTTCACGGTCTTGTAGTATTATTTCTATGTTCATACTAAGATTACATGCAAATGTGACAGTATATGACAAATTTATAGTTATGTGAAAGAGAACATAAAAAGTGTTCTCACACCTAAACCTATCATTGATCTAATAAATAACGCACTAAAATAACATTAGGAAATTGTTTATAGAAATTAACATATCTTCTTGGTGGTGAGAAAGTAGGAGAAGATGTTGACACGGAAAACACGATCTAGCTGCTGCTATCTGATATCGGTTAGATCGGACACATACTTCTGTGATGCGTTGTTAACGAGGACGTTGATGGCACCGAGTTTGGCGATAACTTCTTCTATGACTTTTTTTGTAGTTTTCTATGAGTCCAAGGTCGATTAGGATTGCTAGTGGATCCTTGGTGCTTTTCATTTGTTTGAGGACATGGAGTGTGTCGTTCGCGTCTTTCTCTTCTCATTCGTGAATTAGGTAATTAGTCCACGTTTGGTTTAAAATGAATTTTGTGTTTTGAGTTTTCAACGGTAATTACAAAACATGAGAAGGAGTGGAGGGACGACAAATAGAATAGAAGGAAGATGAAGAGGACCATGGAGAAGATGGAGGAACAATGAAAGGATGAATTGTTTGTCGTGTTTCTCTTATTTTTCAAAACATGAAAAATGAAAAAAAAAATATTTTCTATTTTGTATGTTAACTTTGCTTTCTAAATTGGTCGTTTTGCACAATATACATGTGTCATGAGCATTTTTGTATAGACGAAAATCCAAAACAGAAAAGAGTAAACTAAATACTACATTTTTTTTATTTGGGAATGTTTTCATGATTTGGGAATTATGAAGAAGAGAGAAGGTGTGAATAGTATGCAGTCGTGAGGCATTCGTGAATTAGGATTTAGTTTTTTCCTAATTTGATGGCTCTGATCATTACTAACATATACACATAGATGACTATTATTAAGCATTGGATTTTACTATCTGAACCGCTTAGATGATAATTAAAGTAGAAATATGGATTGCTAATCTTTGACGGCGTCACAAAGGCATAGGTAAATCACTGTGCCTTTGTGACGCTAAAAGAAGTTAAAAAAAACTAAAGATGACGTCACTATAGAGACACTAAATTTGTTTGGCGTCACAAAGATGTAGGTAATTTACAGCACATTTGGATGCCGGTTTGAAAACATCGTAATATTCATTGTGTCTCAAAGGCGCTAATTAGCAACGCTCTTATGATGCCTTAGTGATGTCTCGTTGATGAAAACAAATTTAGTGAAGCTGCACCGACATCGGCTCACTGTAGCTTCGCTAATTTGCACCAGAAATAAGCCATTTCTCTTGTAGTGTAACAAATACGCTCTCTCTTATATATATGTATACTCTCGATCCAGTCTAAGGCAACAACTTCTACCCTATTTATACTGGATCACGATATTAATTCAGGTTAACTACGTAACCTAAGCTATGATACCAAATGTGACGATCGCCATATACCTCCGACATCCAATATACATGTATAGTGCGCTACGCCGATGTCCGGCCGATGCAGGATAGTTGTCAGGGGTTGTAAGGTAACTAAAATAATCACAAAGCATGTCATGTATCTCACATCGCATTGAATAAAATATGATAATCATCACAGATATAGAATAAACGAGATAGTGTTAACTAAATGAACCACAGAATCAGAGTGCACGAGCTTATAGAGTTATACAAAACAAGAATAGAGTTTATATAACTGATAAATAAAGTTATGATAAACTTCCTCTAATAATAGTAAGTCAAACATCCTCAAAGCTTCATAGTGTCGCACAACGGAATAAGCAATAATAAGCCAAAAATATAAGATGGGAAAGCATCGCGTCCTACTAGTCCATCAGCATAACTCCGTGTATTATTTACACCTACTATCTAGTTTATTTATTTAAGAGTACTCGAGATAATAAGAAGCAAAATATAAAACCTTGAGTCGGACAACAATCTGGTGTGAGCGATAGACAATCTCAAAATACTACGAAAATCGATATAGTATATGGGGCATAGGGTACGGAGAATCATACTTAACATGTCTCTGCATCCAAAGAGTTAGCACATAACATATGATATATGCTACTCTACATCATAATCATCATTGGTGTACTATACGTCAAGGTACAAATAGGTGTCCTGGTATCTACCTCAAAGATAACTACGTCATGTGACATCCCTAATCAACAAAGCAAACATAGCATCTACTATCAATCCTCACATCACTTGCTCAAGGCATTGGATATATGATAACTCTCCTGAACCATCATGATCGAGGACTAGACTACCGGTCCGATAGTCAACGTCCTAGTTTCTTGGTACTCAAATCAACGCCACTCAGTAGGTTAGGAACTAGACTACTCATCGTGATAGTCCGAAGAAAACCAATTCTCCCATCTAAAGGTAAGGACCTATCGCGGTCTAAGTGGGTATCCCACATACCCCTGCTTTACGAGTACACTAGAAACCTCCGAGTATCAACGATCTCTTTGCACATGTCATCTATAACAGAGCATGTTCTGGAACTGATCCTTGAATCATCATACAACTCTCGTCTGAACTCGTCAAACTTGGGACATCTCTAGACATCCATCACTAGTTGTAGAGTATCGTCACATTGCTCCAAGCATCCCCCAAACGTCCATCCCAATTCATAAAGTTATCATCACCAAATGTCTAAGCCATCACGTCGAAGCATCGCGTCCTCGCTTCACTACCGAAACTGTTCGTCGGAGAGCTGTAACGTCGAAATTGATCGTTGAACGAACCATCACATCGCACTTCTCAAAGCCTCTTCATCATCCACATCAATAATTGATCGAATCGGTCATCATCAATAGTGGTAAAAACCAACCATGCCATAGTGGTCAATATCGATCACTTTGGTTTTGTACTTAGCTAAAAAGGCTAAGTACAAACCAAGTGGAAACTTCCAACATCTCTCCTAAAGCCCGAAGCATCCATCTACATACTTATCACATCCATTCAAGTAGCCATTATGTGTGCACTCAGTCAATATGCACGAAACTCTATCTTATGAGATATTTCCTAACATTATATCGCTGTTGGACGTATTTTCACTAGCCCAGTGCTGCCGAACCAGAAGAAGAAGACCACCGGTCCTACTCCTCTCCATACCTCTACCGAACCAGGTGTCTGCCGAACCAACCGATTCAACCCCTTATGCCAAACCACCGAATCAACCCCTTATGCCGAACCACCGAATCAACCCCTTATGCCGAACCACCAATTCAACCTCTTGTGCCGAACCACACAACCAACCCATTGCCGAACCAAGTCTCCTGCCGAACCAACTCATTGCCGGTCCAACTCATTGCCGGTCCAAACCTCGCCTCCCACCACCGAACCAAAGTCCTATCAGGCCAGATTGTAGCAGCCCAGGCCCACCAGCTGCTATATACCTCCAAGACCGCTACCCCCAGCCTCACTCTATAAATAGAGGGGCAGGGGTACAACAATGGGGACAAGTTTTTGAGAGCTCAAGCACGGAAGGAACTCTTGAAACAACTTTCTTTTACTCGTATCAAAGCTTTGTACTTGTAATCAAAACTAGAGAAGTGAAATAACATATAAAGTGGACGTAGGCACATTCTGGCTGAACCACTATAAACTTGCGTGTCTTTTTACAATTAAGCCCCTGCTTTTCATATATTTGCATAAATCTCCAAAATCACTAAAAACAACATAAGATCTACTAAATTATACGACTTTGAGGTGTTTGTCCATTTTTTGTGCAAACATTTTTGGTGCTTTCACTGAGAAAACTAGAAACTCGAAGCTTCAGCTTCATCTACTTAACGAGTTTTCCTAACAGCATCGTCCGCCACTTGGAAAACATGCCACCCAAACAGAGAAAAGATGTTAACAAAGGAAAAAACATCGCATCCAGTAGCCTTCCTGATCCAGCTGTCGCGAATCAAGTAAATCGTCCTCCTCCAGCAACGGTAACAAATGAAGGACAGGCTAACCCAACCACTCCTGCCACAGAACAGCCTGCAGCAATTACTAGGGCAGATTTGGACAGAGTTGTTGTTGAAGTAACTAACCGCTTCACGTCCCAGCAGGAAGCCTTGGTGGACCATCTCATGTCACGCTTGAGGGACGCTGAAGAATCCAACCGCAACACTGAATCATGGGGCGAGTCCCAGTCTGGAGGATCTCAGAGACAGCAAAGATCTTCCTTCTCCGAAGGAGCTAACGGCAGAAGTAGCCGTGGTAGGAGCCGAGACCGAGCCCAGCCCGAAGTTAGGCCTGAGGAAACGTTTGGTACCGAACCCAACAGGGAAGGTACCGGGCGAAGGTCAACTGCAGCTGAGCCTGTCATGCTGCCTAACCACAGAAACACCAGTGAACGGGGCCGAGCTAGAGTTCAGCCCGAAGTTGGACCCGAGGAAGTGCTTAGATCAGAACCCAACAGGGGAAGATCAAGGCAAGGGCCAACTGTAGCTGACCCAAGCATGCTCCCAGAAGATCAAAGGCAGCCACTGGAAAATATGAGGAATGATAGACGATACCATCCCTACAGGTTGTCTGGACGGAATCAACCCCACAGAACAGAACCAAACTCATTTCTGTCTGCTCCAAATTCTGATGAAAGGATGGCGCGCTTATTCAGAGAGTGTGTCCAACGGGAGCAAAGAGATCGAGGGATAGGCGCTAGGGTAACCAGCCCTTTCGCCCGCAATATCGAAATTGCTATCACCCCCCGAGAATGGAAGATGCCAACAATGGAACCCTACAAAGGAACCTCCGATCCCGTTGTACACTTGTAGAGATACACACAGCATATGCTCATGAGTGGAGCAACAGAGGGAGTACTGTGCAAATGCTTTCCGCTCTTCTTAGCAGATCTTGCTACCTCCTGGTTCTGCCATCTACCCCAAGGATCCATCAGCTCATGGGAAATGTTGAAAGAAAAATTTATCAGTCAGTTCCGCATTCATGTGGAGCAACCTAAGGACGCTTATTCCTTATCCAGCGTCAAACAGAAACCTGGAGAAAAGCTGCAGCAATACCTAACCAGATTCAACGCCGCAGCAGCCGCAGTTCAAGACGCCGATGAGAAGCTTATCCTGATGGCCCTCTGCAGTGGGGTGCATCCGGACACTAAATTTGCTAGAAGATTGACAAAAGAAAAACCAGCTACTTTACCCGATTTCTTCCATGAAGCCGGGAAATACATGAGGCTTGAGGATGCTGCCATTGAGGGGCAGTCAGGACAGCAAAGTAAGACGACCCATGGCAACGCCCCTGCTGTGGCAAGGGACATCCGAAGAAATGATTCCAGAGACAATGCTGGGGGCAAGAAAGTAGAAAAACGCCTATATCGGCCAGGACCAAGATTCGACTCTTACACCCCTTTGAACGAGACCGTCGAAAATATCTTCCTTGCCACCCAAGGCAAAGTTAGATACAAACGCCCACCATACAAGAAGGAATCAGATAACGCACAGAAGTCTGGAAAATTCTGCCGCTTCCACGAATCTCACGGACATGATACCAACGAATGCCATCATCTCCGAGATCTGATTGAGGAACACATCAGAAGGAAGAAACTGGAACGCTATGTAAAAAGTCAAGACAGGACTCCAGCTCCTGCCAATGAAAACCCAAGGCTACCCTCACCAGGGACCGGCAGAGGCGACCGCAACGCTAGCAGCTCTAGTCAAGAGAAGATAGTGGTCCATACCATCTCAGGAGGTCCGCACATCGCAGACAGAAGTTGGAAAGAGATGGAAAGATATGGGAAGTCGCTTAGAGACAATAGGGACTGTGTCAATACGGTTATAGAAGAGCGCCACCCAAAGCGGAAAGAAAGTGATGACATCACATTCAGTAAACGCGACCTAGAAGGAAGACAGTACCCTCACATGGATCCCATGGTTATCTCTGCTCGACTCGGTCCCGCCGAAGTTTACCGAATCCTGGTAGACACTGGGAGCTCTGTAAATATCCTGTTCAAACACGCATTCGACAAAATGAAGCTATCAATGAAGGATGTATCTCCCTGCGATAAACCACTACACGGTTTCACTGGAAATGCAAAGATGCCCCTCGGGCAGCTGAACCTCTTTGTTGAGATTGGAAGCCATCCCCGCTCCGTTGTAAGGAAACAGACGTTTGTGCTGATAGAAAACCATTCGGCCTACAACGCCTTCTTAGGAAGACCAGCCTTGTCTGACTTCCAGATTGTCCTAGCCCCATGGTGCCTAAAAATGAAGTTTCCAACAGACAATGGGGTAGGGGAAGTGGAAGGAGACCAGGATATTGCACGAGACTGCTATGTAACCGAACTTCGCAACAACCACAGGAAAGATAAAGGGAAAGGTGTAGAGATTGCCCTCTGCACAAAAAGCCTTGAAGCATAGCAACTAAAGAAAGCCCCTCCTCTTCGATACACCAGCGACCCTTTCAATGAATTAGACCCTAGGGACAAAGAGGAGGAGGCCACCGCCGAGCCTGCAGAGGCTATGGAGTTTATATCTGTAGACGAGCACGACTCAAGTAGGCTACTGAAAATTGGGTCGCAGCTGAAAGCTGAATTGAAGGAACAACTCATTGATTTTCTCCGCCACAACTTGGATGTGTTCGCTTGGTCACACGCTGACATGACCGGAATCTCCCCCGACATAGCATGCCACGTATTAAACATTGATCCTACCAAGGCGCCTGTAAAACAAAAAAAGAGAAGCATGGGGGCAGAGCGATCAGCAGCCCTCGATGAAGAAGTAAAGAATCTACTCGCCAATGACTTCATACGAGAAGCTGTTTACCCAGAATGGATCGCCAACCCGGTACTAGTAAAGAAGGCTAATGGGAAGTGGCGGACCTGCATTGACTTCTCCAACCTAAACGACGCCTGCCCAAAGGATTGCTTCCCGCTTCCCAGAATTGACCAACTTGTAGACAGCACAGCCGGGCACGAACTCCTATCTTTTATGGATGCATACTCAGGATATAACCAAATTCCTATGCATGCTCCCGACCCAGACCACACTAGTTTCATCACCGATCGGGGTTTATACTGCTACAAAGTGATGCCCTTCGGACTTAAAAATGCAGGAGCCACCTACCAGCGCCTCATCAACAAAATGTTTGCAGGGCTAATAGGACGAACAATGGAAGTATATGTAGACGACATGCTGGTAAAATCACGGAAAGCCAAAGAGCACGTAAGCCACCTAGGCGAAATGTTCCAGGTACTTCGACAGTATGGAATGAAGTTGAATCCACTAAAATGCTCCTTCGGAGTGTCATCGGGAAAATTCTTGGGATTCATCGTCCATGCCCGAGGGATAGAAGCAAACCCTGAACAAGTCCGAGCATTAAGGGACATCAAGATACCTTCCACCCGAAAGGAAATGCAAAGCCTAAATGGAAAAGTGGCTGCCCTAAGCCGATTCATCTCCAAAGCAACGGACAAGTGCGTCCCCTTTTTCGAAGCTCTAAAGAAAGATAAAGGAAAGTTCGAATGGACGGACGAATGCTTAACCGCTTTCCTTAACCTAATCGAACACCTCCAGAAACCACCGGTACTCTCGACCCCAAGCGAAGGCGAAGAATTATACCTATACCTTGTTGTGTCATCTCACGCTCTAAGCGCTGCCTTGGTAAGGGAAGACAACCGCACACAACGACCAGTTTACTTCGTCAGTAAAAGGTTTACTGGGGCAGAAGTCAGATATCCTAAGCTTGAAAAGTTAGCATACTGTTTACTAATCACTTCACGAAAACTACGTCACTACTTCCAATCCCATTCCATCAAAGTTCTGACCGATCAACCACTGAGGCAGGTACTCCATCGTCCCGACACTTCCGGGCGACTACTTAAATGGTGTATCGAGCTGAGTCAATATGATATCACCTATCACCCTCGCACCGCCATCAAGGGACAAGCCATGGCTGATTTCATTGCAGAATTCACTACCAACGAGGATAAGGAGCAACTGGAAATAACGGAAGATATCAAGTGGAATCTCTTTGTGGACGGTGCATCTAACGAACAAGGCTCGGGGGCAGGTGTGGTAATAATCACTCCCAAGGGAAATAAACTGCACTATGCTATAAGGTTGGAGTTCGCTGCCACCAACAACGATGCAGAATATGAAGCAGTGATAGCTGGACTAGAAATTGCCATAGAAATCGGAGCCAATTATTTGTGTCTTCACAGCGATTCTCAGCTTGTTGTTAATCAAATACTAGGGGAATTCCAAGCTCGAGAAGAACGACTCATAGCATATCTAAAGAAGACCAAGTCACTTCTCAGCCGATTGGACCACTACTTAGTCAAACACATCCCTCGGGAAGAGAACCAAGAGGCCGACGAATTGGCAAAGCAAGCAAGTATGAGAGACGTCGCCATCTTCGGGGCAGTAACTGTCTCAAAGCAAACGATCCCAAGTTTTGAGCAAGTGAATCTGATAGCTGCAACCGAAGAAGCAACTTGGATGACTCCCATCCGAGACTACCTACAAAATGGCACACTACCCGACGGGCGTAACGAAGTCAAGAAAATCTTGAGGAAAGCGTCCCGCTACATAATACAAGGAGACATCCTCTATCGGCGCGGGTTCTCTAACCCATTGTTAAGGTGTGTCGCCGGAAGGGAAGCCAAGGAAATCTTATCCAACATTCATCAAGGAAGCTGCGGAGATCACACCGGAGGGCAAACGTTAGCAAAAAAGATACTCCGATACGGATATTTCTGGCCCACCTTAAGCAAGGACGCCTTAGGTTTCGTCAAGAAATGTGACAGATGCCAAAAATTTGCTAAAATCCCTCGGCTACCAACAACCGAGATTACTCAGATGACCAGCCCTTGACCCTTTGCAGTATGGGGAATTGACTTAATCGGTGAACTGCCAATGGGTCGAGGCGGCGCCAAATATGCTATAGTAGCAGTCGACTATTTCACCAAATGGGTGGAAGCAGAACCTCTAAATAAAGTATCTTCAGCGAAAGTTATCAACTTCTTAATCAAAAATGTTCTGTGCAGGTACGGAGTCCCACTAAAAATCATATCAGACAATGGACTTCAGTTTGACAGCGAGGAATTCGCCAACTGGTGCCAAGAACACGGAATTCACAAAAGCTTCTCATCCGTAGCATATCCCCAAGCAAACGGACAAGTCGAAGCAGTCAACAAAATTCTGAAAACTCTGATCAAAAAGAAGCTCGAAAAGTCAAAGGGCGCTTGGGTGGATGAACTCCCTACGGCACTATGGGCCTACCGCACATCTTTCAGAACATCAACAGGACACACTCCTTTCTCTTTGGCATACGGATCGGAGGCTATGCTCCCAGTTGAAACCATTGTGCCTTCCCACCGTAGGATCCACTATAACCCAGAAGAGAACGAAGAGCTCCTCAACATGTCTTTGGATCTAGTCGAGGAGAGAAGGAATGATGCAGTCCTAAAAACAGCAGCCCACAAGCAAAAGGTGGCAGCACAATACAACTCCAAAGTCAAGTATCGTACCTTACGAGAAGGGGATCTTGTCCTCAAGCGAATCTTCCCTCGCCCCGGAGCACTAGACCCAATCTGGGATGGATCATATGTAATTCATAAAGATCTCCACAACGGAGCCTATATTTTGTCAACAGTGGACGGAGACGTGTTCCAGAGGGCATGGAACATCCAACACCTCCGTCGATACTTTTCTTAACTTGTATTGCCCATATGAAGTGAATTAACAAAGAGAATCAGTGGACGTAGGCATTTTTTCGTGCCGAACCACTTTAAAAAAGCCTTGTCTCTTTTTTAACTTGTTCCTTTGTATCTTGGCTGCTTGTTAACTTTATCCTTTTCTGTTGAACAAAATCCTGAGCATATAGCATGTCTAGTCAAAGCACTCCACGATGCGACTTCACGTGGACAAGACCCAACAGGTACTATGCGAATCTATGCCCTCGCCAATGAGACACTTTTGCTCCAGCATCCCTCTGCTGCGGGTTAACTCATTGCTCGCGACGGCCCTTAAAGCCAACTGTAATGAGCCGATTATAAGCCACCGAGAAGGCCGACTATAGCCGAGGCAGCTCATTACGGCGTTAGGCTCGCCGGCAACTGTGAACCGATTATAAGCCCCAACATAAGGTATGGCCAGCCAGGGGCAGTTCACAGTTGACGATCGGCACCCACGCTAGCCGGCCACAGTAAGTCGAATAATACCCATGAGTACGGGCCATAATGGCCCGGGTAGTTACTGTGTGCGATCTCGGCTCCGGTGTGTCTTAAGTGCGGCCGTGGTAAAAAAGAATTAACTCCCCGCGGAGGCGTAAGATGGGTGACAAATGTCTCCAAGACCCACAGCTAGGGAAAGTGACTACAAAACCCGTTTGCCACGAACTTAAGCACATCGAAGGCCTTCCGTGACTGGAAGTTTTACTTTTTCACATATTTCAATTTTACTTAAAAAACTTTCCTCCTATCCTCTATAACAAACCATAAAGTACAGGATGCAGGGTAAGAGATACCCGCCAATGGATGCAGAGATTCACAATCAGATGGCAGGGCATTCAACTGCTTTCCCTACTTGGTCATACAAGATATTCAAAACTGCCATTTACAAACAGAACATGAAAGGCGGTATTTTCTTCCTTTATGTGCAGATGCATGACTGTAATTTAATTTTTTCACACCACACGCTAACATTGCAAGTCATGAGATTATGATTTAAAACCAGAATCTGACATCAAACACAATTTAATTACAAGAATATACATAGCTACATTTCTCATACGATATGTCGAAATAGCAACAAATATTCAAGAAACGACAAAATCAGCTTAAGCTAAAAAATTACACGTCAAGAATAATATTATTACAAGTAGCAAGAATTACAACTTAGAAGTTACTCTACTGTCTTAAGACTAACAGATACAACAATGCCAAGCCTACAAAAAGAATTTTCCAGGTCCAATCAGGGAGCCGGTTGCGTCGAAGTCTTGTCCTTGCTCTTTTGCCCGCCTGTCCGGTCATAAAAAGGATTCATTAGTGATGAGTAACCAAGTTAACGGAAAGACTAGAAAGGAAGACTTACCAGTACCTGCTTCTTGACCGTCTTGGTCGTCATCCTCTACCTGCACTCCTGCCTCTTCAGCAGCAAGCAGCCGCATACCCTCCTTTACCGCCACTTTCTCCTCCTTGGTGAACTGGGCAGTGACCACATCCATACTGAAGACCGTACCATCCTCTTTATCTGCGTCAGCCTGAGCCTCCTCCAAAGCCCGAAGATAGATCTTAGCCATGACCCTGGGATAATCATCCATCCAAGAGAGATTGCCCTGCTTCCAAGTCCAGAAATACATGTCTTGGAGCATGTCATCCATCATTCCCTCATTCTCCTCAAACTCCCTCATCCGGGCATCGGAAGCCGACAACCTTTCGACGGCAGCATCTCTCTCTAGTCTGTATCTTGAGCAATCAGCCTGAAGGGACCTCCGCATCACCTCCATCTCTTCCCTCAACTTAGCTTGAGCAAGCTCTGCAGCCTCAAGTTTCTCGGACAACTCCTCCACCTGCTCAAGATCCGCTCTCCGAACCTCATCCACCGTGGCAATAGCCATGTCAATCCGCTCTTTGCATGCAGCTTCCATTTTCCGCAATTCGGCCCGACTAGCCTCTTCCATGGTTTTCCTTAGTCGCCCAGTAGCAGCCTCATACTGAGAAATCTGGATAGCCTGATCCGCAAGCTGTTTGGCCTGATCCGAAACCACCAATCGAAGTCGGATATTGGCACTCCCAATCTCCTCTCCGGCCTTAACCAGCCGAGCATGATGCTCCATCAGATTCTTGGTCTCCTCGGCCACCCGATCAATATTAGCTTTGGCCTCGTCTCCCATAGTGACTATACGAGTAGTGAGTAGATCGAGATCTAAAGACTTGGCTTCATCAAGTACGCGTACCATGGGGTTACGGGGGAGAAGGTGTTCGCCAGTGACTTCGTCAAAAGTAATATCATGAGAACCTGGATCCAGATCAGGATGACCCGCAAATGGATTACGGGCCAAGTCGGGACGGTCGATATGAATGACAGAAGGGTTTCCGGACGGGTGCGGAGAGGGTACAAACTCGCTACCCTCCTCAGTAATATCATGGATAGGCTGAGCCGGAGGCTGGGGACCGGGCGAAGTTTCGGATAAAAGATGACTCCTCTTCCTCTGCTGAATACCCTCTTCGATGACCCCAAGAAGAGGACGGTATCCGACTACATCCCCGGAGCGTTGGATTGAGGGCTTCGGCTTAGCAGAAATTTTGGAAAGTTTATATTGCTCAAGCCTGTGTCAAAGGTCTGAAGCTTTGGACGTCTTGCCTGCTCCTGATATAAAGAACAAATGTCACAATCTTACATCACTATACGATTCGAGAAACGCGGTAAAATTACAAGTTAAAAAAGGGAAAAAGAAACACAGCTGTGATTGTACAAACCCTGGGGAGGAGTGGGATACTGCAATAAGTCCTGGATTTCATTCCAGGACGGGAGCGGGTCATAAAATATTCCTAAGTCCCTATCATTAGTGAAGCATGCAGGGGTCAAGAGTTCACCTTGAGTCGTCAGAGCCACCTTGGCCGGAATGGTCGGAAAAGACTAACTTGCACCAGTCCCGGCTTTGTCCGCCTTCCCGGTCTTCTCTACCAAAGCCGGATCATCATCCAACCCCTCAAAAGCTTGGCGGAAAGCATCATCCGTCCACTCTTGCACTTCGCCTACTTGCCCAGAAGACAGAGCCCTGGAACAATCACCACCCTGTCCATCGCCACCATCATCACCAAGACGCTCAACGTCACTTCCGCCCTCCGCCTCACCTCTTTCTTCCTCCGCATCTATCTCCCCCTGAGTAAGTGGACAATTGCTGGGAGAAGGACCGTCCGACCTCTTAAGTTTCTTACCTCCGACGGCTGGAGGTTTCGTGAATGGTTTTCTCTTTCCACCCTCTGCCGCAACGCCTCCCTTAGCCTGAGCAGCCGCCCTCTCTTCCGCCGTTTCCCTCAACTTAACTACAGACTGCTGCGGAAGGATCAAGTTATATTCCAGAAGAATCGCGTTTCTAATCAAGAAGGCAGATGATCTGTATTTCCCAAGAATGGCTTCTATCTCCGCCGCCGTCTGAACCAGGCGGTCAGTCTCCACAACCGGAAAGCCACCTGTCGCTAGCAAAAATGAGAAAGTATGAGAAGAAGCATCGCAATCGGAATAGAAATCATAAGTAAAAGCATCAACTTACATCCAGAGGTAAAGCGCCGGATGGAGACGGAGTCGTCCCTAACAAAGAACCACTCTTTCTTGAACATGCTAAATTTAGAGTACAGGTCCAGGACCGGCTTGAAGGTCACAGCAGACTCCAAGCTAATATATGGGGACCCCTTCTTATAGCCCCTTAAATTATACAAGTACCGGATCTCCCGGTTGGAGGGAGCGCGACCATACTTCCTCCGAAAAATAACGAAAAGGCTCACCAGTATGGCATAAGAGTTGGGCTGAAGCTGGAATGGGGCCACCTTCAGATACGTAAGGAAGCTGACTACCCAAGCATTGAGAGGCGGGATAGCACCACACATGCAATGGTACCTACTATAAGCAAAGTATCCTTCGGGAGGACTGTATGGCATGACTCCTAGGCCCGGCAACAGCATGAGGGCTCTATCGATCCCAAAGGAACGAGATATAACATCGAGCTGCTCCTCTTTGAGAGAGCTAGGAAAGCAGTCAGGCGGGGAATCCAGCAGCTCCTGGGGACCATATCCATCCACTAATGACCTTGGGGCGGGCCCATGACGCTCCGATCCTGATTGAGCTGGGGGCACGGCCGAGGGCTCTCCTTCGCCCCCGGACTTCCTTTTACCCGATCGGGTTTCCACTCTTTGAGACATTATCTGCAAACACCGGGAAAGCATAGTGTTAGAACAAAGGATGTAAACAAGTAAGCGTGTAATCTGGAATTTCGCTTAAAAATTCGAAGTGTGAAACACATCGGTTCCATTCAGAAAATCAAAGACATATGTTTCATCCGGCATACAGTTCATTCGGTAGAACAACCCAGCTGTTCATTCGGTAGAGCAATGCGAAGGATCATTCGGCAGTAAGTATCTCACCTTGACTCGGCTAAAATTTGATTCGGCTAACGCTTGATTCGGTAAAAAAAAAAAAAAAAATTCGCTTCGGCCAACACTTTGATTTGGGGGAATGGTTCGGCAGATAAAAAAAAATGATGAAGACCCTGGTCTCCTACTTATAGGCGAAGGCAAACTACCGGACCGTTTGATTTGGTAAGGGGAACCGGACGAGGATGAGAAATAGGTCAGTCGAAAACAAAGCAGGACATGAGCAAACGCATGCCCTACTTTGTGGGGCATGTGTTGGACGTATTTTCACTAGCCCAGTGCTGCCGAACCAGAAGAAGAAGACCACCGGTCCTACTCCTCTCCATACCTCTACCGAACCAGGTGTCTGCCGAACCAACCGATTCAACCCCTTATGCCAAACCACCGAATCAACCCCTTATGCCGAACCACCGAATCAACCCCTTATGCCGAACCACCGATTCAACCTCTTGTGCCGAACCACACAACCAACCCATTGCCGAACCAAGTCTCCTGCCGAACCAACTCATTGCCGGTCCAACTCATTGCCGGTCCAAACCTCGCCTCCCACCACCGAACCAAAGTCCTATCAGGCCAGATTGTAGCAGCCCAGGCCCACCAGCTGCTATATACCTCCAAGACCCCTACCCCCAGCCTCACTCTATAAATAGAGGGGCAGGGGTACAACAATGGGGACAAGTTTTTGAGAGCTCAAGCACGGAAGGAACTCTTGAAACAACTTTCTTTTACTCGTATCAAAGCTTTGTACTTGTAATCAAAACTAGAGAAGTGAAATAACATATAAAGTGGACGTAGGCACATTCTGGCTGAACCACTATAAACTTGCGTGTCTTTTTACAATTAAGCCCCTGCTTTTCATATATTTGCATAAATCTCCAAAATCACTAAAAACAACATAAGATCTACTAAATTATACGACTTTGAGGTGTTTGTCCATTTTTTGTGCAAACAATCGCCTTTCGAATGGCATTTTCAACCAAACTAAACAAATAAGCATCCATGCAACCAACAAGTATGCAAACATCTATCGTAGCATACGTACAATATATACAACAAATCTATATCAACCAATTTGGGATTCATATAAAAAAAATAGCCTAAATCTAGCAATTTACTAAAAATAGTACGTCTATAAGAACATTTGTGGTACTCGATTCAAAAGTATTTTAAATAACTTTAAAATTCTTTTATAAAATCAAGCGTGAGTTTAAATATATTAAAAATCACATTTTAAAGTTGAAAATCAGTTCAAAACATCATTTATATATTATACTAACCATTATAGTATGATGAAAAAAATATCGCTCACCTCAACAAAAAGCAATCTAATCTTGTGCCAAATCGCAGAGTGCTCTAATATGAGTGCAACGCAAGGAACCATATCCAAATCAAACCTCATATGCAAAAGATACGAACAACATAAGATTTCGATTATATTAATAAATTAATAACACTACACCACATATAGGATTTAGGCGCAACCTTAGGCGGCACATTTGATACGGCTATAAGCCGTATCAAATTTTAATATGGCTTATAGCCGTATCTATATTATTTAATACGGCTGTAAGCCGTACCAAAATCTGTGCCCCTTTTCGTGGGAAAATTTTCCCCAAAACGCACACCCTCCCTCCTTTTTTTTATTTCCAGCCTTCCCAGAAACTACTACGACGACCTACCTACCATCTACAACACAATCTTCCACATCCAGACGAAACAAATCGCCAAATCGCCTCGCCAGAAACTACTACAGCGACCTACCTACCACCTACAATTACAATTAGGTATGTACAATTTGATATCTAGTATGATGTTGTTAATTCATGACTTCTTTTTTCATGTTTTTGTTTTGAAATTTTGGGAAATTAAATTATGCATAGAAAATTGATTTTTAGGTTTTTCTAAATACAATGGTAAAATTAATTAAGTTAGCACTTGCTCATTAAGTTAGCACTTATAGTAACTTGTGGAAATTAAGTAAGTCAAAGATTAAGTAACTTGTGGAAATTTTTATTTCGAGCTTATAGTAACAGGTAAGATATTTATTTCCTTGTGGAAATTCCTGAGCTTAACTGCTCATTAAGTTAGCACTTGCATTTAATGAATGATTAACCTACACATGTTTACAGTTTTAAGATTAAATATAATGTATAACAATGAATATGTCTAGCGTATTGTAAAGTTATTAGTATAGTTACATTTTCGGTTATTTATAAGTGTAGGGATGTTATATATTTGCAGGGAACGTACAAAAAATAGTGTATTAGTTTGATGCTTCAACATAGTGCAGTAGTTTGACAAAATATACCAACTAAATCTGTTGCTATATACATGTCTAATGCAGACTTATTTCAACAATCTCCATATTAGACCTAAAATGAGACATAAAGAAATATATTAAAACCATTGTAGCAGTTAGTACTCATGTAAGCATTTTGTGGTGTGCTATAGTTGGACTGATGTCGACCAATGAATCCGTTCACGAGTAGTTTCTTTAATACCTGTCTAATTAAAAAAAAAACCAATAATACCATGTCTAATACAATAGTCAATCTTATGCTATTTTGTATTATTTTGATCTCCTTGCATAATTTACAGCTTGGTGCTAATGTTGTATATGGTTCTGACATTGTATATGGTTTTGACATTATTGTATAAGTGGATAAAATTATTGTTAATGGCGCAAGCCAAGTATCAGGAGAGGGGTAATGCATAGACATTACTCCGGTGCTACAAAATAGCGCCGTTGTAATGGCAAATTTTTTGGAAACAGTTTGGTGCTAATGTTGTATATTGTTCTGACATTGTTGTATAAGTGGATAAAATTGTTGTTAATGGCGCAAGCCAAGTATCAGGAAAGGGGTAATGCATAGACATTACTCCGGTGCTACAAAATGGTGCCGTTGTAATGGCAAAATTTTTGGAAACAGTTTGGTGCTAATGTTTAAAATAAACCCTATATTTTGAGTTCCATTTATTGAAATTTAAATAGTCCATATATTTTAACTATTTAAAATTAATTAAATGTTTAAAATCATACTACAAAATTCTAGGTCGTACAGGAAAACAAAAAATGATCATGAAAAAGGCATGCGTATAAATCTTACAAGGAAGTTAATTGTTTTCTAAATTATATTGTTCTTTACTAAACAATTTATATTATGAACGATCAAGTAGCTTGAATCATGTAAAATTACTAACTTAGAAAATGAAGTTACATCTGTTTCCCCATAAACCTGTTGCATTACATCATTGCTCGAACGATGCAAAGTTTCAGTTTTCAACGTTTGAAACCCGGTTACCTTTTTGACGACTCTTAGGTCATATTAGTATTTAATTATATAATCCATTAGAGCATCCCCGATGGAAGGCCGGTGAGTCTAGAAATAGGTTCACCACTGACAGCCAGGTTGTTTTGATGACTCTAACAGTCACTGAGTTATTCGACATCTACAATACCAGATAAGTATGTGGTCAGGATTAATCGCTTTTCATATGGATTGCAATTCTGGCCATACAAAATTATCCGGTATTATAAATGCCGGATAAAGTGGTTCATTGTTGAGGTTGCTTTAGTTTCAGTCACTAATTAAAATTAATATTTGTTTCATAGGATAGGATGACCAAACTTTTTTGTTGGGAATGCTCCTAGGAAAGGATGGTTCAATGGCCTAATAGTGCATCAGCTCGTTTCATTCGCTGACAGCTTTAGACTAGATTGCTACCATATCTTCATAGACTTTAAGTCATGGTCAATATGAATCATTTTTAATTATTTACAAAAATAGGTAGGTAGTCTCCGGCTTGATCTAAACAACAACAACAACAAACTACATACCACGCATATTAGACTACTCCTTTCCTGCATTTCCTATAAAAGAAATGCAAATATTTTAATCACTGGCAATATGGATGCGAATTTTCATCAGAGAACAACATCCACAAACAAAATGAGAACTTATTTCACCAGTGAAGTCAAGCATCTTCATGTAGCATACAATATGATTTTAGTTAATATAACTGGACAACCGATAGTCTATATAGTACTTAGCATCATTTTATAGACATTTTTCTAAATTCTGCTTGGTCAAATAACACTACTCACTGAGCACATTTGTGAAATTACTGCTTTTGTAACTGCATTGACAAGTATTTATAGCTACTTCATCTAAATTGTCTTCTTTGGTTCTATATATTCTATGAATTGATGGTAATAGTGTTGAGTGGAATTTATATATGAATGGAATTTATATATGAAGTGGAGTGCCATATTAAATGAATGCGTTGAGTCATGTAATGGAAATTGCCACCTGAAGTGTGATTTCCAATTCAGTTCTAATCCTTGACAACCTGAACTTGCTGTAATACAAGACAATAAATGAAAAAATAGGTTAGAAAAATAGTAGGAATAACCATAGATTGATTGTTATCTCCGCCCATTTACTACTTTCAAGTGATAAGCAATAGCAATTATACAAATCATGTTTTCGTATTATGCTATCTATTTTGCTAACAGTTTTAGTTCCAATAGTCTGCTCTAGTTTCAATACATGTATGGATTCTTCTGCTAGATCTGGTGAATGAACATCGCTCTAACAAGTATTTAGAAGAGTCAAATAATCGACTTAGCATCGTATTTTTTTAGTATATATTAAAATAAATCATTTTCATTAAAATCCATCCAATTTTTTCTCTTCTCGATATTGAAATTTGAACTAAAATTATCCGTGCTACTATGTATGTTTCTAACCATATTCAAAATCATATGCCTCCTAGGTAGAGATGACGAAGGATATGGGTATCTTCATGTACCTTTTGGTACACAACCTGGTGAAATATTGAAATTTACAAAGTTAGGGGTTCCTAACATAAATAAACCTTCGGTTCATGCTGATCATCATATAATAATAATAGTGGATATTTTGAAAATAATCAGGTAAGCTATTTCCCTTTTTGATTAATTGCCTCAGTGAATAGTGTATGTTTTAAATTCAGCTGTTAAGGTGTAACAACCCGCTATTTTTGGACCATTCGCATCCACACATGTCGGACTTGAATAATTCAAAATACCGCGTTGTTAATTTAAATTTGGCAAAACTGAACATATACAGTAAATAAATAATCACAGATCACAGACACAGAGTAATAAATGCAGCGGAAACAAAAGATAGTAGTTCATGAAGCTACTCTATACATATCAGAGTTAAATAAGGTACAACAGATGTCTCGAATACAATAGTCAAATACAAGAATCAGAATACAATCACTGGAATCAACTGGATATCTGAAAGCTGGATAGATAGCTGGATCTCCAAGCGAAGCTCCAACTCCAAGGGTGAGTCTCGAATACTAGAACACTCAGTCTGACCCAAGCGTAAAGCAAAACACAAAACACTCGAGTCAGGATTAACATTCTTATATCAATAAATCCAACTCAAGTGAAATAGCAACTGAAATACACGTAACTCAAAGGATGTTTGGAATAACCATCCTTTAAGGATTCGTTAAACTATCTACTATGTAGTAGTGTATGATAAGTAGATAATGCCTATTAGTAATATAAAATATCAAAATAGTGTTAAAGCGTTACCATTATCCCCCTTAATACATTTTATATAAGCGTTATAGTCTATACAGCACTGTAAACTCCACTGTAAACTAGTGGGATATCAGGGAGTACTCCATAGGTATAACACAAAACAAATCGTAGTGGTCGCGTATATAGGGATACAAGTATGACAAGGCACATGAGGCAATACCCAAGGTAGTGAAACTACCGTTCGCCTGATCCGGACTGGTGAGAACGCATCGCCGCAGCGATCGCAACACCGCGAAACAACACTCCCAAAATCAAGGGTGCACCAATCGACAACAAGTAATGAGTAGTTTCCGAAGAAGTGTGTTCGCTTGAGGTAGCTAACCCCCATTTGGCCCGGCACGGCTCCTGTTTTAGTCATTTCCAATTTGACACAAGTGTCAAGGCTATCCATTATCGTTCTCTTTCTTCATTCATCACGTACATCATTCCAACAACTTCATTCTGGATCACACTCCGCGTATAGTTATTAAAGTGGTTTTCGGTTTAGACAGTGAGTATGTCCCTAACCGATTCCAGTCTCTTTAATAACTTTCGTGATTATTACACCGATTGGTCGTTTAATAAATTTCAAAACCAAATCAATTACAATTTCAAATAGAATTTGTAAACCAACATTTCATTTGTCTTTCTAAACCAATTTCCAAAATTTACGTTTCAAAACTTCCAAATTACCATTTCAAAATCTTATAATACAATTTCAATTTCTATTTAAAACAATTCAAATATCGATTCAAGTTCGTATATAAATTTCATTCTGAAATCATTTAAATCAATTTAATTTAACATTCAAATCAATTTTAAATTCATTTATCGATTTCATTCAATATTCGTTAAGTAAATTTATCATTCAAACAATTTCTATTTAATTTTCAATTCACTAAATCAATTACTGAAGTTCAACTCCATTATATCAAACTTACAAATTGAATTAAATTAAATTCATCAAATCAAATTCTTTACATTTCAAGTCTTACAATAATTTCAATAAAACACATTTTATTTCTTATTAGAGAAATTCAATTTCACTTATTAATTTACTTAGTTATAATTTCAAAACTCAATTAATAAAGAAACTTAATTTCACTTATTCAAGAAGTTCAATTTTACTTAATAAAGAATTCAATTTTATTTGACTATTAAGTAATTCAATTTTATTTAATTATTAAATAATTTCAAAACTTAATTATTAACTAATTTCAAAACTTAATTACTAATAATTCCAAATTTAATTATCAAATAATTAATTTCAAAATAACGATCTTTCAACAACTACTATGTCAATATTTGTTTCAGATTTTAAACATTAACATTTCCTTTCATTAAAAATTCAAATTCCAGCTTTATTTCAAAATCTTATCCTTTCAAATAAAAACTTTATTTTATTTTAAATCAAATTATTGACCAATCGGGTTTTATTTAATTCTCTATCCTAAGTCAAGTTCATTTGGGTATTTATCATTTCAACCCGATTCCAATTCAATTCAAAAAACAAAGCATAGCAAAGGGAACTTGCAGTGTGATAACTGGGATGGTGTCAAAGTAAATAAACAAGCAATAACAACAATCAATAACAATCCAATAATCAATTCAAATAATCTCAAAATAATCGTATTAATTTACATTGTTGTTTGTGCAAATTAATATAATTATTTCTAGAATCTACACTATCGTTTCATGTAGATTAAAGATTAGTATACTAATTATTCTATGTAATTCTACGCTTGACATCAATTATTCAATTTCATACTTCATTAATTAATACAACATAAATTCAAATGGTTCAAGGGTAATTAACTATTTTTCTATGTGTCAATTGATTTAAACATTTAAAGGGGTCATATTATACAAACTTGTCTAATTAAATTCAACATATATATCAGTTTCAAGTCGCTAACAATTCTACGTCAAATTCAATTTCATATTTTTATCACTTCCTACATTAATAATTTTAACGTCCAATATCAATATCAAGCAATCAATCATCTATCAACCAAACTTGATTATCATCATATAAGTAACATATAAGGGTGTCAGATGTCACAGGTGAACTGATACAGGTCATAACATATATAACAATGTAAACAACTAATGGTAGCATATTTCAATTGTCGTTTCAATTGAAATAAAATTTAATAAATAAAAGAACGTTAATCGTGAGTGATTGCTCACCTTTCGAGGCTAGGGAAGAAAAGACACGAACGAGTATCGAATCCAAGCGCGAAGTGAGATAGGCACGAATTCAATGACGAACACAGGTACGACTGACCGAAAGCTGATAAAATGGAAATCGATGAAAGTCAAATCAGAATTGTAACGATGATGATAAAAAGTATGAGTGAATTTATATGTATATAGCTATATATAACTATGTATATAAATCATATTTTAAATTCCAAATACATATTAAATTAAATATACATGTATGTATTTCAAAATCCATTGTTACAAATTAAAACACACACATAATACTTGCTTTTTAAACAAATATATATAATTTCCAAAGTCATCATTTTCAATAAAAGAACATCAAAGTATATAACTAGCCTGCATAATCTGGAACATATAAACATACATATACTGACATGACTTTATCTACTATTAAATACAACTATTATTATTATTATTATATATAACATATTACTGCAAACTGTAAAACACGTTTATCACAATAGCTTATCTATAATATTTATATAGCGAAAATCTGTATATATAAAATATCTAACAGCATATACTGCTAAGCCTATTACAAACCATCATTACAAAACAAAGTGTGTGTATATATATATATATCATATAAACAGAGTACGAATACCGAAACAATGAAGAAAAATAGTGTAAGAAAAACAGGACCTATAGATTATATAAAAGCATGACATATATACAAACTGTAACACGTATAAACTATCAGATATATGCTTTCAAAAATCAATATATATATATATGTAACAACCCTAGATTTTGGCCTATATTTTAAAATTTGACTTTATTTTATTCTGAGACTATTTTAAACTTGTTTGATTTCAAACATTTTATTTTTAAAAATAAATGTTAATTATTACGTGAACTATAATTTCAAACTAGTATAAATTGGTTATTTTACTGAAAGTGAATTTCTGTTCAAACTGTTCAATCTTTGACTTTTAAACTTCAAATTTAAATTTTATAAAATATTAAATTTTATCTTTTATTATGAAAATAGATGTAATAACTTGAACACTGCTTTTTGTTTCATTGAAAACGGAGAGAAACTGTAAAAGTTATGTATATTTCAATATTGAGTGAAATTTGTTTTATTCTGCAATTTTGTTATTTTAAATTTGTATAAATTATATTTTCTTTGTCATATTTTATTTTTATGTGTGTTAATATGCTATTTTATGTATCTTTTTATCTTTTAATAATTTTAAAGTGATAGTATAATTTTTCTAAAGTTTACTTGAATTTATTTCAATTTATGAAACCTAGTTTCCATTTTTTTTGCTATTTTCTTAATTTAATTATATATAATTAAAATTTATTTATTTATTTTATGCATTCACTTTTAATTGCTGTTTTTACTTTATTTATATTCATTCTACATGTATTTAAATTAAAATAGATTTTTGCAAAGTGTACTGAAGTTATTTCTAATTTTTAAAGCCTAGTTTGCATTTTTAAGCCATTTTCTTAATTTAAATTCTATTTATTCAAAATTTAATTATTTATTTTATATATTTATTTTTATTTCTGAGTTGTTATCTTTATTTCTCAGTTTTTATGTCTATTTATAAATTACAAATATATATAAAAGAAATTTGAAAAGTTGTGACTCTTGATTTGCTTAAGGCTTTTGGTTTTCCACCTCTTTGATTTCCAAACTCTTACATTCAATTGCTTTGGCCGACCATCAATTCTTTCAGCTGCACATTATTTTCCATCCCATTCACGAAAAAAAACTTCCCATCACAAAAAAATGGCCGGCTCCATTGCTTGTGAAAATTTTGGTAAAAACTCTTTCTTCTTTTATGTTTTCATCTTGTTTTCATGGTTTTGCACTTGCTCTCTTCATCTCTATTTGGCTTGACCTCTCTCCTCCATCACCATGGCTGCCTCCACCACCACCACAACCAGCCACCACCACCTCCAGCCCAACCCCAAGCCCATGCCATGGCCAACTTTGAGATAGATCCACCAAATTATATGCAAACACCACACATACATGACAAGCCGATCACTACCTTGCTTCCATCACCTCCTCCACCACTTTGGCCAACCATACACCACCTCCACCAGCCAAATTCCGACCTGACACACCTCTGCAAACCACTACCTGACCCCACCTGAAATAGCCATGCCCTCCTGGGCTTTGGCCGAGCCCATTAGTGGCCTTGAATCCATGATATTGCCTTGTAGTGATTAGCCTCTTGCTTCACCAACTAATGCACCATCTTTCCTAGGCTAGGCTGACCCCTATAGGTCTACAACCAGACCCTAGAACAACCTATAGCCATGTATTTTGCATCCATGGTTGAGCCTATGAAGGATGAAGGCAAGTGCAATTGGTTTGGATTTGTTTTATGCACGAATACACAAGTTGTTTATAAATATGTGTAGTGTTTTATTCATGTATATTTGTTTGGTTTGTTTCATGTATCCAAGGAGATTTATCTTTGGCTCTCCCACTTAAATCATATTCGTGTTGTTGTGCCTTCGAAGATTCTGTGTTGTGTGTTTTGGTCGTCATCTCCAGCTTAAACAAGTGAGTAATTCTCACCTGACGATGTGTACTTATATAACTAGTAAACTGACACCATTTGAATCTGTAAAATTATATCATCATGTTATAACTGTTATATTATGATTATATGATGTTCATCCCTGTTTATACACATGTTATATCATCTGTTACTGTTATATATTGTATACTGTTTATTTATATCAGTTTATCACACTGCAAGTTCCATGTAGATTAGAATCACTATGGGTTGAAATGATACATACCCGAACGGACTTTAGAATAATAAAAAATCGTTATGGGTTGAAATGATAGGCCTGAACGGTTTTTATTTATTTATCATATTACTTGGGATTGCGGGTTTGAAATGATAAAACCCGGGTTTTTTTGTAAACTGCGGATTGAAATGATACATATCCGTATCACTTGACCTAGGCTAGAAAATTATATACAGACCTGTGGTTTATATATTTTTCTAAAATTTTTAAAATATTTTAAAAATGTAAATATTATGATATTTTGATTTAAACTTTAGTAAAATGATTTCTATAAAATATTTGTGATTTTCTACAAATTAAATAAGTGAATTAAGTAAAGGGTGAAGTAGAATTTGAAATATAAGTTAATTTTGGAATTTATGATTTTGTTTATAAATGGAATTTATGTAAAGTAAGAATATATGACAAATTTGATTTAAAAATGAATTTAATGATTTTATTAATAAATAATGATTTTATAAAGTGTTAATGATTTTGTATAACTTAAAATAAGAAATAAATGATTATTTAAGCTGAATTTGGAAATATAACTTAAATTGAATTTTTGTGAAATTTGTTTAAAAGTGAAATATTAATTAAGTAAAATAAATGGAAATAATTTATATTTTGGAAATTTAAACTTAGTTGTTAAGTTAAGAATTTAATTAAAGAAATGAAAATTTAATTGTTATTTAATTTGATTTTTGTATGGAAATTTGACTTTATAAAATCATAGAAATAAAGGTATTTAAATGATTGTTTTTAAAGGTGAAAATATATGATTTTATAAGTTAAAATAATTTATATTAAAAGTTAATTATGTGTGAAATTGTAAATAAAACTCTGAATTTGATTTGACAGCATTTTTGAAATGTAATTTAAAGATATTACAGCATTGGAAAATGCTGTAGCTGTTTTAAATGAACCAAATAGCAAATTTGAACTAAGGGTTATTATAGCACTTTGTTAGTGCTATAGTTGTTAAATTTAACTAAAATTTTAATTGAAACTAAATTAAGATATTACAGCATTTTAAAGGCCTTCTTTGGTTAATGAACTATTTTTAAACGTAACATTCTCGTAGCATTTTCTAAGTGCTGCGAGAGTTGAATTTTCTTTGTTTAATAAATCCAAATGAATAAATGATCTTTGAAAAAGATTAAATTTTGGAAATTAAATATTTAATTATTAAATATAATGAATTGACTTTAAATGATTTAAATGGAATAGTTGATTTGGGAAATATAACTATTTTGAAATATGATTAAATGGTATTTAAATTTAAATTCAATAGATGATGTTTGAAATGATATTTTGACATTTTGAAATGAATTTGAAATGATATTAAATCTTGGAATAAATAATTGAAGTTTATATTGGTATGAGAAATAATTGGTTTACTTGTAATTTGAATCTATTTAAAAGATATTGGACTTATGAAATATAGGATAATAAAGCTTTGGAATTTATTTTATAATTTGAATAGTTATTTTGTGGATTAAATCTATATTTGAAATTTATAAAATTTGAAATGGTCTATGGAAATTTAATTGAAATAAATGATTGAATTGAATTGAAACTTTGGAAATTTTAATACTTGATTTGAAAGTATAATAATTACACTTTTAAATGGTTTAAATGAATTATTTTGATTGAAATATAAACTATTTAAAAGGTGACTTGAAATGATAATAAATGAATTATATCTTTAAATTTAAAAGGTATTTAAAGTTGAATATTTAGATTTGAACTCAAATGATATTTTGGTATATTAAAATGATTTGAAATGAAGTTTGAAAGGATATGATATTTTGATATATTAAAATGATTTGAAATGAAGTTTTGAAAAGATATGATATTTTAATATATTAAAATGACAAGCACCATTGTCCTAGTGGTTAAGTGATTCGACTTTGGTGCGAGAGGTCACAAGTTCGAAACTTGTGTAGCGTGATTCGAACGTTTATTGATATGTTGTCCCAGTGATTTGTTGTATATATAGTACCATTTAATGATAAAGTGTTTAAATTTAGAAAGTGTTTATTTAATGGCGGACGCAGAGACGACTGAAGGAGGAAAAACTGCAGCTGAATCTTCAACTAAAGAACCTATCTCCGTGGTTAATGAGGCAGATGACACGGGTTGGATAGAGGTTCGTCACAAGAAGAAAAGTGAAAACCAATTTGGGGATCGGCAGCAGTCAACTAGGGATCCAGCTCATGTGGGTCCTAGATCTAGGGTTCCTGTTCATATGGGACCATATCCCAAATCGAAATCTAAAGTAACACAGGCGGGATCCACCTACAAACCAGATTTCAAGGGGGGAATCAGAACGTGGGCTGAATCTATATCTGGAAATACGTACATTGATGGTGGGGTCACGAAATTTGACCTTCTGGAAGATGAGGAGGGGGAATACGCAGATCTGGATGAAGAAGTATTTAATAACGTGAAAAATCTGTGGGGTACGTCACTATACATATATGTTGCTGGTAAGAAACCTTATTATATTCATCTCAATGCATATATTAAAAGAGAATGGAAACCCTCAAGTAAATGGGATGTATTCCCTCGTGAAAATGGATTTTATCTCATAAAATTCAGTAATGAAGTTGACTGCAAAAAGGTCTTAGAAGGGGGGCCCTGGTTTATAGACAGTAAACTTATTTTTACAAAAAGATGGGAACCCAATCTTAGACTAGAGAGGGACATGCTTGAATCTCACCCTGTATGGGTTAAACTGAAGAATTTGGATTTATCTCTATGGAACGTGCGGGGGATCGGTAAAATTGCAAGTTTAATTGGTAACCCTCTGGATATGGATGATTATACCAGACATGTTAAAAGATTAAAATATGCTAGAGTACTAGTTGAAATTAAAGCAAGTGATACTATCAAAAAACAAGTGAGAGCAAAAGACAGGAATGGTAACATATACATTCAGGAATTAGAGTATGAGCATATCCCCCCCATATGCAACAGCTGCAAGTGTTTTGGTCATACCTTGGATCAATGTGAGACTGTTTCTCCCCCCATCAAACAAGTCTGGAGACAGAAGACAACCACTGAACAAAATATACAACAAAATACATCTCAGAAAGACCAAGGTACAGTTGATACTTATATACAAATGGAAACATCAAAAACTATAGAGCAGGTGGTAGATAAGGATGAATCTGTGGAGGCTGCCCAGGATACAGGTGTCCCATTGACTGTAGAGGAGGTGAATACAACATTGCCCCATAGTTTGGAAGAGGAGGAATCAAAGAACTCATCTGTAACACCAGAAGAAGAAGATGATATTAATAATGTTAACCTTGACAAAATAGAATCAGATAAGGAATCTGAGGGTGATAACAATCATGAGTATACTACTATTAACCTAAGCTATGATAAGCAGTTTAAAAGTAGAGATTCTAAAGGAAAGGGCAAGGCGATTTCTGGTCGTGAGGTGTCTCCTATGAAGCTGAGGAGCCGTCCTCCACCATCCAAATGTCTATAATCAGCTGGAATGTAAGAGGTCTAAACAATGATACTAGACGTTTGGACCTCTTAAACATAAGGAGAAAGTATTCTCCTTCAATTTTAAGTATTTTAGAGAATAAACTCACTGCTGATAACCTAAAATACTTTTTAGAATCGTTTGATACTGACTGGGATCATTTTCACAATCATGATGTGGGGGGTAAAGGGCGCACATTATTATTATGGAACACAAAAGTTTGGAAAGTAAACATGTTAAACAGAGATGATCAACAAATGACTGTAAGTGCTCAGAATATTGGTGGTCTTAATCTGTTTCTAGGCTGTGTTTATGCTAGTAACTTAGCTTCCCATCGTACACACTTATGGAAAGTCATTACAGAGAACAGCAAAATAATCACTGAACCGTGGATTGTCATGGGAGATTTTAATGCAATACTTAAAGCAGAGGAGAAAAAAGGTGGGCTCACCGTCAGAGTATCCCAGCTGGAAGAATTCAACAACTGCATCATAGAAGCTGGATTATTAGAACCCATCCATGGAGGCCTGAAATATACGTGGAGAAGTGGAGAGAATAAGCAAATTTCTTGCAAACTAGACAGAGCCCTTATCAATGTACCATGCATAAATAAACTGGCTAATATTAAAGTTAACATTTTGCCTCCTTCTACTAGTGATCACTGCCCCATATTGATTAATTTAAAGGAGTGGAGCTTGGCCAAAGGAAAACCTTTTAGGTATTCCAATCATTGAAATGAAATAGAAGGTTACAAAGAAGTCATTAACTTTAATAATATGCCAAGGGTGGAGGGAACTCAATGTTTTAAACTTGTGCAGAAAATCAAGTCTGCTAAGATGCTCCTAAAAGAGTGGAACAGGAATAGAATGAGAGATGGAGACCAGATTAGTTATTTACAGAAACAGTGCGAAGATCTCCTATTATTAATTGACAATGGAACCGCTTCTGGTGATACTTAGAAACTGTACTATCAATCCCAAAGCAAGTTAAAGGAGGCACTCAGAATTAAATCCATAGAGTTAAAACAAAAGGCAAAAGAGAAATGGTTGACTGAAGGAGATGAATGTACTAAATTTTTCTACACTAAAATGGCTGTCAGAAATAACTCTAATAACTCGATTCAACTAATGGATCAGGATGGTAACTTGACTATCAATCTATATGATATAGAACACCAAGCTATTAAATACTACTCTGAAATGTTTAATGGAAATATTAACAATGATTTACCAGTAATTCAGTGCAGGAGGCTGATTAACTCCAAAGGGAGAAAGATCCTGGACAGGAGCATTGATATGGTTGAAGTCTGGGATGCTCTGAAATCCATACACATTGACTCCAGCCCAGGGCCAGATGGTTTGGGGGCCAAATTCTTCCTGGTACACTGGGAAGACCTGAAAGAAGACATTCTATCAGCTATGTAAGATATATTCAAGAATGGTAAATTTGTGAGAGAAATCAACCACACATTTATATGCTTAATTCCTAAGAAAGAAAATCCAGGAAAAATTGAAGACTACCGGCCAATTGCATGTTGTAATGTGGTGTACAAAATTCTAAGTAAGATTCTTTGCAACAGAATGTAACTTATATTACCTGATCTAATCTCAGAATGTCAAAGTGCGTTCATCAAAAGCAGAGGCATTTCCGAAAACTCATTGATGGCACATGAATTGATAAGAAACTTCAACAAACCAGGAGCTGACAAATTCTGTCTAAAGGTGGATCTCCACAAAGCTTACGATAAAATAAACAGGAATTTTATTATACATATGTTAAAAGCTATGGGATTTCCAGCAAAATTTGTGAACATAGTTAAGGAATGCATTTCCACGCCGACATTCTCGATTCTGATTAATGGCATACCAAAAGGTTTTATTGGGTCCAATAGAGGTATCAGACAGGGGGATCCTCTATCTCCTTATCTGTTTACGATTGCTATGGAATTTTTTTCACTACAGATGGAGCTGGCTGCATTTAACAGACTTATACATCCCATCTACAATTTCCAACCTATTATGACACACCTACTCTATGCTGATGATCTCCTCATTTGCATTAAATCTGACCAGTTAGCAGCTAGAGCTGTCAAGGAAATTTTTAGCAAGCTAGAGAGTTTTTCTGGACTTAGACTGAATGAACAAAAAACCAAATGTTACTTCAATAAAACTTGTACTAGAAGAAATGAAATTTTGGAGTGTTTAAATGTGAAAGAAGGAATTCTTCCTGTCAAGTACCTTGGGGTACCTTTATCTTCCAACAAAATAACTGACAGAGAATGTGCAGTTTTAATTTCTTCCTTCAGAGAAAGACTTCAGGGGTGGAGTTCAAGACTCCTATCGCTAGCAGGCAGAATTGAACTGGTACACACTGTTATACACTCTAAAGTCAGTTTCTGGCTCTAAACATTCCAATTACCTGATGCCTCTTTACAAAAGATCGAAAAAGTCTGTGCGGATTTTATTTGGAAAGGGGTCTACACAAGATTAGGTATGAGAACTTATGTAGACCTAAGGAGGAAGGAGGAGTTGGGCTTAGAAAATTAACTGACATGAGAGTGGCTTACACTTTGAAGCAAGCTTGGAGAATTATCAAAGGCAAGGGTCTGTGGGGAAATTGGATGAGGAAAAGATATATCAGAGGTAATTTCTGGTGTATGCAATTGGACACCAATGCTTCATCGACATGGAAAGCAATTATGAGAATTAGGGGAGTTCTTGCTTCATGCTGCACGAAGGAAATCGCTTCTGGGAAGGATACAGACTTATGGAGGGATCCCTGGATCCAAGGTAATTCATTAATAGATATTCTGGGGCTTAGCACATTTTCAGACTATGGTTGTCCAAATAAAAAAGTCACAGAAATTATTAATAACAATGAGTGGAATTGCTCAATGTTACCAGTAAATCAGGAAATAAAAAGGAAAATTCAATACATGCCAATATTCAGTGGACGAGAGAATGATATTTGGGCTTGGAAACACACAGGAAATGATTTTAGTACGAAAACTGCTTGGAATGAAGTCAGACACACAGATAATAAGGTTGAATGGAGTAAGATTATATGGAATCATGAGAACTGCCCTAAGATGGCTCTCACAGCTTATAAAACGATACTCAAGAGACTTCCTACGAAGGATAGACTCTTAAAATGGGGTATAATAACAGAAAATAAGTGTGCTCTATGCAATCAAGCTGAGGAAACGCATGAGCATCTATTTTTTTCCTGCAATTTCTCGGAAAAAGTGTGGAATTCATGTACTAAAGCGATCAATTCAACAATACAGACTCACCTGCTAACTGATGCGATTAATTACCTGGTTCATAATAGGAGTGGCGAAAACATGGAAGCCAAATTGGGAGGAATTGCTATCACTGTCACGATTTGGAGTTTGTGGAAGGAGAGGAACCGCAGAGTTTTTCAAAACAAACAAAGGAACCAGGAAGAGGTCAGTAAACTTGCGATAATTGACATGCGAATGGTTCAGAGAAGATCTAAAAATTGGGGCCTTACCTCACAGGGAAGAGACGTAGTGCAAACTGGAGTAGGGGATCTGAGCTACTCATTGGCAGAAAACCCAAGTACGAGCTATCTTGGTCATGTTCAGCCGCCATGATTTGAGGAGGAAGACGAGTTTCGCCTTTTTTCTACTTTTTTTGTTTCTTTTTGGAAAGTAAATGAGTTATGTCGGCCTGTCGTCTAACTCGTGCTTTGTAGATATTCTCTGGGCCTGCTTTTGGGTCTGGACTTGGGCTTTCATGCCTTAATAAATTTCTTACCCATTTTAAAAAAAAAATGATTTGAAATGAAGTTTTGGAAAGATATGATATTTTGATATATTGAAATGATTTGAAATGAAGTTTTGAAATGATATGATATTTTAAATATATTGAAATGGTTTGGAATTATTTAATCTTTATTTTGATAAAGATTTGGATTTGAAATGATATTCTATTTTGAAGTATAAACTGTTTTAAATTATAACCACGGGTTATAATAACGATTGGTTGTTAAAGAGACCGGGATCGGATATGGACATACTCTCTGTCGATACCGAAAACCACTTTGACAACTGTGTACGCGGTGGAGTATCCAGAATGAAGTAGGATGGTGGCGACGATCCTAAAGGTATATACGTGGACCCAACTCCCGTGAGTTGGCATAAGGTGGCTAAAACAGGAGCGATTGACGGACCAAGGAGGTAGCACCTCTTATCGAACACACTTCTTCGATACCATTCTATTACTTGTGATTGATTTGGTGCGCACCCTTGATTTGGGAGTGTTGTTCGAGGTGGGCGGTAGTGGCTGCTATGCGTCACCACCAGTCCGGATGCGTAATTGGTATATCTACCCTGGCATTGCCTTGTGTGTCGTTTCACCTACCATATCGAGCCCACTATGATTTTGGTTTAAAGATCCGACCGCGTTAAGGTTCACCATCCCCTTAACGCTATTTTCTATATGATTATACTTTACTAATTAGACACTACTGTATATAGCGTATATTACTACATAGTAAATAGTTTAACGGATCCTTAAAGTGTAACAACCCTGTATTTTACAATTATTTTTAAATTGATTTTTCCAGATTTAAAAGCTTTATTTATGAAAAGAATAAATTTTGTTTTTGTAAATATAAAAACTTTGATTTTGTATGTGGATTTGAATTCCAAATATGACTAAATTTAATATTTCCAGAAAATATGAATTTTGGTCAAATAGTCAAACTTTGACTTTTAAACTTAAATATTCAAAAGTTTGAAATTATAAATTTTATCTTTTATTATAAAAATAGATGTAATAACTTGAACACTACTTTTCATTTCATTGAAAACGAAGTTAAAATGTAAAAGTTATGTACATTTCAATTTTTAGTATAATTTGTTTATTTGTGCAATTTTGCCTATTTTAAATTTTATAAATCATATTTTCTTTCTTATATTTTGTTTTAATATGTGTTAATATGTTTTTTATGTATATTTTTGTCCTTTTATATTTTTAAAATGATAATAGCATTTTTCCAAAATTTACTGTATTTATTTTTCATTTTTAAAAGGCTGTTTTCCTATTTTCTGCTATTTTCTTCATTAAAAATTATATGTAAATTAAATTTTTAATATTTATTTTGTGAATATATTTTTTATTTTATGTTATTATTTATGTTCAAAAATATATTTCAAGCTCATATGAATTTTCTAAAAATTTATTCTATTCAATTCCAAATTTTCTAGACTAGTTTACTATTTTAGCTATTTTCTTAATTTTACTTTATATAATTGATAAATATTTATATAAATTATTATATTTTGATAAAATTTCGAAATTTTATCTGGGATTATTATTTTTTCCAGAAATATAAAGTTATAAAAAGGAATTGAAGATATATCAAGAGTTTGATACCTTTTGTGTGCTTAGTCCTTTTGAATTCTACCGTTTCTTTTTCAATCAATACATCTTTTATTTTTTTGCTGTTCTATCCCTCATTTTTTCCAGCCAACTTCCTCATGTTATTCACGAGTTTTCAAAGCTTCTTAACCCTAAAAAAAATCATGGCCTCCATCTTGCAAAATTTTAGGTAAATTCATCTTCTTTTCTTCTTGTTTTTATGGTTTTCTATTGAATTTTTGTATATTGTTCTCAAATTCATGGCTCCACTCCTCCTCAACCAGATCTAGGCCGACCTCCACCACCTTGATTTCTGATCAACCAACCCCCTAGCACCCCACCATGGCCAGGCCGAGCCATCTTGGCTAGAGAACACCACCAAAAATCCAATATTACATCACATATATGCAAGCCTAGACCTAGAATTGTCACCATCACCTTCCACCACCCATAGCCGCCACCAACACCACCTCCACCACCTCCAGCACCACCTGGACCCTCTGCCACATCATCAACTTGGACCCCACACCTCTGGCCGTGCCCCATGTTGAAATAGATCCACCAAAAACCTAAACAAACTCCACCAAAATTGCAATATACACTTGAAAACTTGCATTTCCAAGCACCTATGCCTTCACCACTTCACCAAACCACTTTGGCCGCCACATACATCATCACCACCAGCCATTTTCTGACCTAACACCTCTGCCACATCTGTACCTGACCCCACCAGGCCTGTCCATGCTCTTGCTTGCCTTGGTCGTGGCTTGTTGTTGCATAAAAACATTGGTGTGTTGCCTTAGCTTGTGTAGTTCATGTACACAAACCTTTGCTCTATCTTTTCCCATGCTATGGCCGATCTTATTGACCCAAACCAGATCTAAATTCACAACATGGCCATGTATTCCAACCTAGGGCTAAAGCATTTAAAGGTTGAAAGCAAGTGCAAGCATTTCTATTTGCTTTATGCAGTCATTTCTAACATTGTTTTATTTAAATTTTGGGTTGAAAACTTATATTGTTTGTATTGTTTTGTCTTATGTATCCGAGGAGTTAACCTTGTCTCTCCCACACTCATCATCATCATGGCTAAGAAAATGAACCCCTTGTTCGATCTTTTGAATGGTTAAAGCACGGTCAAGTAATCTATTCCGTTGTTGCTTCTTATCTTCATTGTTTCAACATTGTTTTGCGTTGAATATTTATGTGTATATTGTCTTGTTTTGGTTATTGTTTACAAGATAAATATCAAGGCTCTCCATTCATTCAAATCAAAAGTCATGCTATATCGTGCTTGTTGTGCTTTCTGGAATCTATTCTGTGTGTTTGATCGCTAATCTCCAGCTTTAACAGGTGAGTTATTCTCACCAGATAATATGTACCTATATAACTAGTAAATTGACACCCTATGAATCTGTAGAAATATATTATCATGTTATACTTGACTATATTATGATCATATGATGTTTATACACCTGTTATATCATATGTTACTGTTATTTAATGTTATTCTGTTATTTATATCAGTTATCACCATTGCAAGTTCCCTGTAGACTAGAATCACTATGGGTTGAAATGATACATACCCGAACGGACTTTAGAATAGGGAAAAATTGTTATGGGTTGAAATGATAGGCCTGAACGATTTTTATTTAATTTATTTTAACTTGGGATTGCGGGTTTGAAATGATAGAACCCGGATTTTTCTTTTTTTAACTGCGGATTGAAATGATACATATCCGTATCACTTGACCTAGGTTAGAAAATTATATACATGCCCGTGGTTATTTTATAAAGTGTTTTGGATATTTTTAAGTATTTTAAAAAATTATAAATTTATGAAATTTGATTTAAATAGATTTTGAAATGTTTTAAAATAAAGAAATTATGATTTTTTTCCATGTGTTAAAAATGTAATTAATGAATGGTTTAACTGGATTTTTGAAATATAACTTAAGTTGGAAATTTGGAATTTTGGTTAAAAATGATATTTAAGTTATATAAATAAAATGGATATTAAATTTTATTTGGAAATGGTAAATATGATAATTTTATTAAATTTGAATTTAAGTGATTTATTAAAGTATTATTGATTTTTCTATGAATTTAAGTGGTTAAATAAGTGAATGTTTAAAAGTGATCTTTTAAAATATAACTTGACTAGGAAATGTGAAATTTGGTTTTAATTAAAGGGTTAAGTTAATTAAATAAAATTGGAAATTTAGTTAAATTTGTGAAATGGTAATTTAAATTTGAAGTGTTAAGTTATTTGTTGAAATGTGAAGAATTGGAAACTTTTACACTTAAATTTATTAAGTAAATTGTTGAAAATTGGATTTTATTATAAGAAATTTATTATGAAAAGATATATGTTAAACGATATGTAAATGAACATTTTAAATGTTAAAATATGATTTTTAAAATGTTTATGTGTTTTAAATTAAAGTTATTTAATTGCTGGAAATACACTAACACCTGAAATTAACTTTTAATAGCATTCAGAAATGTTATAGATTCTGTTTTGAACTAAAATTGTGTAAAAAGAGCTATTACAGCATTTCTGAAATGATGTAGTTGCTGTAATTGAACTTATAGGCTAATATTGAACTCAGGTCTATTATAGCATTCTCTGGAAATGCTATAATGGTCTGCAGTCTTTGCTGAAACCAAATTTAACCCTTGTTTTGAAATCTGAACTACCGCAGCACTTCTGAAATGCTGTCTTTTCTGTTTTGAACTATATTCAACTAAAACTGAGTTTTAACAGCAGTTTTAAGTGCTGTCTTTGCTGAATTAAAAATGTTTTCAAATATAACCTATAGCAGTTGTTTTTAAATGCTGTGAAATGCTGAAATTTTAATAATTAGGGTTTTTGACTTAGTAAACGAACTCAGAATGGTTTGAAACTTTGGAAATTGAATACTTGATTTGAAAATATAATAATTACACTTTTAAAAGGTTTAAATGAATTATTTGATTGGAATATAAACTATTTAAAAGGTGACTTGAAATGATAATAAATGAAGTATACCTTTAAATTTAAAAGGTATTTAAAGTTGAATATTTAGATTTGAACTCAAATGATATTTGGAATATTAAAATGATTTGAAATGAAGTTTTGAAATGATATGATATTTTAAAAATATGGAAATGGTTTGGAATTAATTTAATCTTTATTTTGATAAATATTTGGATTTGAAATGATATTCTATTTTGAAGTATAAACTGTTTTTAAACTTATAACCACGGGTTATAATAACGATTGGTTGTTAAAGAGACCGGGATCGGATATGGACATATCCTCTGTCGATACCGAAAACCACTTTGACAACTGTGTACGCGGTGGAGTTTCCAAAATGAAGTAGGATGGTGGCGACGTTCTTAAGGTATGTTACGTGGACCCAACTCCTATGAGTTGGCATAAGGTGGCTAAAACAGGAGCGATCTCGGACCAGTGAGGTAGCACCTCTTCTCGGACACATTTCTTCGATATTATACTCTTACTTGTGATTGATTAGATGGCCATCCTCCGATTTGGGAGTGTTGTTCGAGGTGGACGATAGTGGCTGCTATGCGCTCCATCAGTCCGTGTGCGTAATTGGTATATCTACCCTGGCATTGCCTAGTTGTGCCGTGTCACCTACCATATCGAGCTTTACTACGATTTGTGATTTCTCCCGTAGCCTGTGGTGTATCGAGGGTAGCCCCCATTTTGGGAGTATGCTAATACTGGATAGACTAATGGGACTATTACGTGTTAAGGTGGAAAATGTAAAGCCTTAATGCTATTTAAAAGTATGTTTATTTTATATTAGACATTATTATAATATCGAATATCACTACATAGTAGATAGTTTAACGGATCCTTAGAGAATGGGCGATCCCAAGCATTCTTTAAGTTACTTGTACCTTTATTACAGTTCACTTGAGTTGGTTTACATTATATAAGTATATATTGTCCTGACTCAAGTGTTTTGTGTTTTGCTTTACGCTCGGGTCAGCCTGAGTTATTCACAGATTTGGATTTCCACTCTCTTGGGGATTTGAATCGCTGGAGATTATCTGCTTGTCATGTCCTATCTATTTCAATTCCGTTGTTCTACTCAGCTTGTACTTGGTTATTATATTGAGACTTTTGTTGTATTCTATTTCTTCTATTATATCTTATGTAACTCTGATATATTTATATAGTAGCTTCATGAACTACTATTTCTTTTACTTCCGCTGCATTATTTTACTCTATGTCTAAGATTATATTTATTTACTGTATATTCTGAGATTAGACAAATTTTATTTACAATGCGGTATTTTGAGCAATTCAACTCCGGCATGAGTGTCTACCTATACACTTATAATGGATGCGAATGGTTGAAAATATCGGGTCATTACAATATATATATATATATATATGTGTGTGTTTTAAAGTATCACAGTTCAATTCAACAACTGATAAAACAGAGTCCTCACATCTATATAAGTGACAGCTTTCAAGCTTTTATATTAGTAAACAAATATACATTTAAAATAATAACAACTATATATACATACTTAAAAAAAATATGCAAGCATATGTTCGGGTATGCAACATATATGCAACTTTATACATGAGTAGACTAGTAAATGACTAAACATAACTGTGAATAAGAGAAAAGTATGAAGCTGGAACCCATAACATAAATTGATTTAAATACAAAATGTAATACATAACAGTTAGAAATCATATATTATATCTTATATTTTTCTTTGGTACACAACTCTATATATATATATATATGTTGTACGTCAATATATAAATTATATGCATAAGCAAATAAATGAATATGTATCACTATATACATTTTATAACAGACTAAAATACATACTGTAACCAAAAATATATAAACGAATAAGCACTACATATATAAACAAAATATAAGCTATGTACCAATTCAACGAAGAAGTGGAGGGCTGAGGGTGGCCGAGACTTGCGGTGAGAGTTGCTGACCGATGTTGACTGAAGGCTGGCGATGGAAGAAAGGTTGGCTACCTAAGTGAATGACGTAGGGTGTGGTGAAGGTGAGCGAAAGGTAGAGAAGAGAGGGAAAGGAGATGTGAGGCCATAGCTGGGGCGGAGATTGATGAGAGGCAGGCTTCAAGCGGGAAGATGGTGACAGCGACGTGCGGTGGTTGCGTAGCAGGTGGAGCTTATGTCGAGTGGCGTGGTGGAGCAAAAGAGGCGGAGCCGGCTATAGATCTGGTCGAGGCTGCGTGGGTGGCTATCGAACTACTGGAAATACGGGTGCAGAGGTGAAGTCGAGGCCATGGCGGAGAGTGTCAGGGTGAGGTCGGAGGTTTGTCAGGCCGTGGGTAGCGGTTCGACTCACGGTGGAGGCGAAGCTATAGCGGATGAGGGGTATGGTCGTGGGGTGAGGAAGTGGGGCTGTCATGGCCATCGCAGTGGGGCGGAGGGAGGTGTGGAAGCAGATGGTGGTGGGGTCGAAGGTTGGTGGAGGCATGAAAGGTTAGAGAGGAGATGAGAGGTCTTGGATATGATAGGAGTGAAACTTAAGTTTGAACAGCAAGGCAAACGAAAAATAAAATGTAAAGGCACGAACAAACAAAACCCAATGAACCAAAATAAATGTCAATCCAGGGGAATCATGAAAGCCTGCACATGAATTCAAGGAAGCAATAATGAAGTTGATGACTATCTGCTTCAGCCACTTGACTATTGAATGGTCACAAAAGTTTAAAAGCCCAAAATTTCGGAACCGATATAGTTGACCGTTTCATAGATTGCACCGCACAACGGGCTCCGAAATAGAAAAATAAATATACCATAGAGATCGGCACGACGAGACGATCAAAACGGTATACAGATATCAGTGTTATGATTGAATTATAAAAATTCGAATTTTCTACTAGTGGAAAATGCAGCAAAACGTAACAAAATAAGATCGACGGAGTTAAAGAAGTCCGAATTTTGAAAAACGAAAAATGACGTCTTGCTCAAAGATGATTTAGAATTTTTCTATATAAAAATATTCAGGTTTCGAAACATTTTAATTTCATTACATTTTAACTGATTTAAATTGAAGTAAATTTACACGCGAAATAAACTTTCATATTTTCGAATGAAAATTTACCAGCTGCTATGTTTAACTAGACGCATTCCAAATATCAAATTTATATTTCAAAATTTTATCGTTTAAAATTTCGCAAAATTTCAATTAATAACGTTATTAAAACCAGTTAAATTTACGGGTCATTACATAAGGTTTAAATTATATTAAGTCAACCTTTCGAGGCTAGGGAAGAAAAGACACGAACGAGTATCGAATCCAAGCGCGAAGTGAGACAGGCACGAATTCAATGACGAACACAGGTACGACGGACCGAAAGCTAATAAAATGGAAATCGATGAAAGTCAAATCAGAATTGTATCGATGATGATAAAAAGTATGAGTGAATTTATATGTATATAGCTATATATAACTATGTATATAAATCATATTTTAAATTCCAAATACATATTAAATTAAATATACATGTATGTATTTCAAAATCCATTGTTACAAATTAAAACACACACATAATACTTACTTTTTGAACAAATATATATATAATTTCCAAAGTCATCATTTTCAATAAAACAACATCAAAGTATATAACTAGCCTGCATAATCTGGAACATATAAATATACATATACTGACATGACTTTATCTACTAGTAAATACAACTATTGTTATTATTATTATATATAACATATTACTACAAACTGTAAAACACGTTTATCACAACAGCTTATCTATAATATTTATATAGCGAAAATCTGTATATATAAAATATCTAACAACATATACTGCTAAGCCTATTACAAACCATCATTACAAAACAAAGTATATATATCATATAAACAGAGTACGAATACCGAAACAATGTAGGAAAATAGTGTAAGAAAAACAGGACCTATAGATTATATAAAAGCATGACATATATACAAACTGTAACACGTATAAACTATCAGATATATGTTTTCAAAAATCAATATATATATATATATATATATATGTGTGTGTGTTTTAAAGTATCACAGTTCAATTCAACAACTGATAAAACAGAGTCCCCATATCTATATAAGAGACAGCTTTCAAGCTTTTATATTAGTAAACAAATATACATTTAAAATAATAACAACTATATATACATACTTAAAATATATGCAAGCATATGTTCGGGTATGCAACATATATGCAACTTTATACATGAGTAGACTAGTAAATGACTAAACATAACTGTGAATAAGAGAAAAGTATGAAGCTGGAACCCATAACATAAATTGATTTAAATACAAAATGTAATTCATAACAGTTAGAAATCATATATTATATCTTATATTTTTCTTTGGTACGCAACTCTATATATATATGTTGTACGGCAATATATAAATTATATGCATAAGCAAATAAATCAATATGTATCACTATATACAGTTTATAACAGACTAAAATACATACTGTAACCAAAAATATATAAACGAATAAGCACTACATATATAAACAAAATATAAGCTATGTACCAATTCAACGAAGAAGTGGAGGGCTGAGGGTGGCCGAGACTTGCGGTGAGAGTTGCTGGCCGATGTTGATTGAAGGCTGGCGATGGAAGAAAGGTTGGCTACCTAAGTGAATGACGTAGGGTGTGGTGAAGGTGAGCGAAAGGTAGAGAAGAGAGGGAAAGGAGACTTGAGGCCATAGCTGGGGCGGAGATTGATGAGAGGCGGGCTTCAAGCGGGAAGATGGTGACAGCGACGTGCGGTGGTGCGTAGCAGGTGGAGCTTATGTCGAGTGGCGTGGTGGAGCAAAAGAGGCGGAGCCGGCTACAGATCTGGTCGAGGCTGCGTGGGTGGCTATCGAACTGCTGGAAATACGGGTGCAGAGGTGAAGTCGAGGCCATGGCGGAGAGTGTCAGGGTGAGGTCGGAGGTTTGTCAGGCCGTGGGTAGCGGTTCGACTCACGGTGGAGGCGAAGCTATAGCGGATGAGGGGTATGGTCGTGGGGTGAGGAAGTGGGGCTGTCGTGGCCATCACAGTGGGGCGGAGGGAGGTGTGGAAGTAGATGGTGGTGGGGTCGAAGGTTGGTGGAGGCATGAAAGGTTAGAGAGGAGATGAGAGGTCTTGGATATGATAGGAGTGAAACTTAAGTTTGAACAGCAAGGCAAACAAAAAATAAAATGTAAAGGCACGAACAAACAAAACCCAATGAACCAAAATAAATGTCAATCCAGGGGAATCGTGAAAGCCCGCACATGAATTCAAGGAAGCAATAATGAAGTTGATGACTATCTGCTTCAGCCACTTGACTATTGAATGGTCACAGAAGTTTAAAAGCCCAATATTTCGAAACCGATACAGTTGACCGTTTCATAGATTGCACCGCACAACGGGCTCCGAAATAGAAAAATAAATATACCATAGAGATCGGCACGACGAGACGATCAAAACGGTATACAAATATCAGTGGTATGATTGAATTATAAAAATTTGAATTTTCTACTAGCGGAAAATGCAGCAAAACGTAACAAAATAAGATCAACGGAGTTAAAGAAGTCCGAATTTTGAAAAACGAAAAATGACGTCTTGCTCAAAGATGATTTAGAATTTTTCTATATAAAAATATTCAGGTTTCGAAACATTTTAATTTCATTACATTTTAACTGATTTAAATTGAAGTAAATTTACGCACGAAATAAACTTTCATATTTTCGGACGAAAATTTACCAGTTGCTATGTTTAACTAGACGCATTCCAAATATCAAATTTATATTTCAAAATTTTATCGTTTAAAATTTCGCAAAATTTCAATTAATAACGTTATTAAAACCAATTAAATTTACGGGTCGTTACCTTCTCCCCCACTTAAAACTTTTCGTCCCCGGAAAGGAACGAGGTAGGAGAATAGAAACAACCAGAAAGAAAAACAGATTTGAAATACAAAATAACAATTAATTTAAACCATATAAATTCAAATTTAAATTAATTGATATTCAATAATTGATTTAATCCATTTGATTTCACTAAATTAAACTCAACTATTTCTAAATTCATTATCTTATTATCCAATTATCTTCAATTTACAATTTCTAAAACCATAAATTTGAATAGTCTTTTATTATAATCATATTTTTTTTCAGCAATTTAAATTCTTCTTTATTCCAAATTATTGTTAAATTTATTCTACTTAATATATCTAATCACATATATTTAACCCATATAAATTAATTTAAACCATAAAAGTTTCGATTTAAATTAATTTATATTTACTAATTGCTTTTAAATTCAAGGTATTTTCATAAGTTGATCAAATTTCAGTTTATTAATTCTTTCAAAACAAATTTATTAATTCTTTCAAAACAAATTTATTTCGTTATTAACTGAGTTTTACTTATTATCCTATCTAACTCTATTAACATCTATATAATCAAAATTTTGTATATAACATTTATTATAAGCACTCAAATTTTATTTATAAAGACATTTTTTTATTGTACATTATCCAATTACATTTTAACTTCTGAATAATTTAGGTAAGTTATATTGAAATGAAATTGAGTATTATACAAATAATTTTTTTTTACAATCCAGTTATTTCAAGTTAAATACTTATCCAAGAATTTTGACTTCAGTTTATAATTGAAATAATCTTTAACCTAAAATTAAAAATTTAAATCTCCGATTTACTTCAAACAATTTAGAGATATATCTATATATTTATATCAAATCAAATTAAAATTTTAAAATAAGATACCTATATATATAAATCAAATTATACTGAAGAAATTCAAATCAAAATATATTTTTTTTCAAAACAAAACCGTAGCAAAGCTACAGAATAGTCTCTCCACTTCAAAACTCGAAAATGAATGTCGATGATGCGGCCGTCATCACCGAAATTATTTTCCAGCGATAAAGAGAAGAGCACTGATTTAGACTTTAAATTCTTTGGAATGATTCTTTTGAAGATATTTAAATACTATACACTTTAAAACTTTGAAATCAAGGTTTGAAATCACCGGAAATTTAAATTCTCAGTTTCTTGATTTAAATTCATTACAATTTTCAAATAAATTATAAACCATGTTTTTATTTCAATTATTTATATGTGAGACAAAAGCCAATGGTTTAGGTGACATATTTAAAATCCAATATTATTTATTAACAAACAATTCAATTAACTATCAAAATTCAGAAAATCATACTTATATATATAATATAATTATTCAAAATTTATTTTATTTACCAAATTTAAAAATAATATTGTGTCAGTTTGCTCTGTTCAAGCGTTTTGGAAATTCTATTGATAGCGTTAATCAAACGAATCGATCGAAAACCCAAATCAACAATAACAACTCAAACAACACAATATCTAAAAAATTTAAATATAGATTTACAAATACTCTATACAAGAATAAATTTTCAAAGCAAGGACAGAGATTCAAATTTGATTAATTCAATCCAAGAAAATTTTGATTTGAGAATAAGTTGGAACGAAAGATAAGATGATTATTTAACCGAATAAGGAAATAGATAATCTTATATAAATTGCGGGCAACCATAACCGGGTCGACCGTGACTTCAAGAATAAGATCGATGTGGAATTCCGAGGTAAATCGACATTCGATCTCAAGAAATAGAATTCAGGTATAGCAGGAGATAGATAGCATCGTAAACCGATGATACAGAAATCTCCGGTAAATCAATGCCTATTGTAAAGGAGTTTCACCCCTTTTATAAATCAATTTGGGATTGGCAAGACCGCCGACTCATTATACATATCATTCGAAGTGGAGTTATTGGATGCTCCAGAATTGAAAGAAGACGAATAGTGAGGGACACAAATGAATTTTTAGAACCGTAGGGAATGTTCCAAAAATTCAAAGGAATCGAGTCAAAGGAAGAGATTGAAACTCGAATGAGAGTGATTCTGTAGATACATTTACCCTATATGCTGAGTTTTGCCTAGAGCTACCAAAGCTCTGATACCAACTGTAACAACCCGCTATTTTTGGACCATTCGCATCCGCACATGTCGGACTTGAATAATTCAAAATACCGCGTTGTTAATTTAAATTTGGCAAAACTGAACATATACAGTAAATAAATAATCACATATCACAGACACAGAGTAATAAATGCAGCGGAAACAAAAGATAGTAGTTCATGAAGCTACTATATACATATCAGAGTTAAATAAGGTACAACAGATGTCTCGAATACAATAGTCAAATACAAGAATCAGAATACAATCACTGGAATCAACTGGATATCTGAAAGCTGGATAGATAGTTGGATCTCCAAGCGAAGCTCCAACTCCAAGGGTGAGTCTCGAATACTGGTACACTCAATTTGACCCGAGCGTAAAGCAAAACACAAAACACTCGAGTCAGGATTAACATTCTTATATCAATAAATCCAACTCAAGTGAAATAGCAACTGAAATACACGTAACTCAAAGGATGTTTGGAATAACCATCCTTTAAGGATCCGTTAAACTATCTAGTATGTAGTAGTGTACGATAAGTAGATAATGCCTATTAGTAATATAAAATATCAAAATAGTGTTAAGGCGTTACCATTATCCCCCTTAACACATTTTATATAAGCGTTATAGTCTATACAGCACTGTAGACCCCACCGTAAACTAGTGGGATATCAGGGAGTAGTCCATAGGTATAACACAAAACAAATCGTAGTGGTCGCGTATATAGGGATACAAGTATGACAAGGCACATGAGGCAATACCCAAGGTAGTGAAACTACTGTTCGCCTGATCCGGACTGGTGAGAACGCATCGCCGCAGCGATCGCAACACCGCGAAACAACACTCCCAAAATCAAGGGTGGACCAATCGACAACAAGTAATGAGTAGTTTCCGAAGAAGTGTGTTCGCTTGAGGTAGCTAACCCCCATTTGGCCCGGCACGGCTCCTGTTTTAGTCATTTCCAATTTGACACAAGTGTCAAGGCTATCCATTATCATTCTCTTTCTTTAGTCATCACGTACATCATTCCAACCACTTCATTCTGGATCACACTCCGCGTATAGTTATTAAAGTGGTTTTCGGTTTAGGTAGTGAGTATGTCCCTAACCGATTTCGGTCTCTTTAATAACTTTCGTGATTATTACACCGATTGGTGGTTTAATAAATTTCAAAACCAAATTAATTACAATTTCAAATAGAATTTGTAAACCAACATTTCATTTGTCTGTCTAAACCAATTTCCAAAATTTACGTTTCAAAACTTCCAAATTACCATTTCAAAATCTTATAATACAATTTCAATTTCTATTTAAAACAATTCAAATATCGATTCAAGTTCGTATATAAATTTCATTCCGAAATCATTTAAATCAATTTAATTTAACATTCAAATCAATTTTAAATTCATTTATCGATTTCATTCAATATTCGTTAAGTAAATTTATCATTCAAACAATTTCTATTTAATTTTCAATTCACTAAATCAATTACTGAAGTTCAACTCCATTATATCAAACTTACAAATTGAATTAAATTAAATTCATCAAATCAAATTCTTTACATTTCAAGTCTTACATTAATTTCAATAAAACACAATTTATTTCTTATTAGAGAAATTCAATTTCACTTATTAATTTACTTAGTTACAATTTCAAAACTCAATTAATAAAGAAACTTAATTTCACTTATTCAAGAAGTTCAATTTTACTTAATAAAGAATTCAATTTTATTTGACTATTAAGTAATTCGATTTTATTTAATTATTAAATAATTTCAAAACTTAATTATTAACTAATTTCAAAACTTAATTACTAATAATTCCAAATTTAATTATCAAATAATTAATTTCAAAATAACGATCTTTCAACAACTACTATGTCAATATTTGTTTCAGATTTTAAACATTAACATTTCCTTTCATTAAAAATTCAAATTCCAGCTTTATTTCAAAATCTTATCCTTTCAAATAAAAACTTTATTTTATTTTAAATCAAATTATTGACCAATCGGGTTTTATTTAATTCTCTATCCTAAGTCAAGTTCATTTGGGTATTTATCATTTCAACCCGATTCCAATTCAATTCAAAAAACAAAGCATAGCAAAGGGAACTTGCAGTGTGATAACTGGGATGGTGTCAAAGTAAATAAACAAGCAATAACAACAATCAATAACAATCCAATAATCAATTCAAATAATCCCGAAATAATCGTATTAATTTACATTGTTGTTTATGCAAATTAATATAATTATTTCTAGAATCTACACTATCGTTTCATGTAGATTAAAGATTATTACACTAATTATTCTATGTAATTCTACGCTTGACATCAATTATTCAATTTCATACTTCATCAATTAATACAACATAAATTCAAATGGTTCAAGGGTAATTAACTATTTTTCTATGTGTCAATTGATTTAAACATTTAAAGGGGTCATATTATACAAACTTGTCTAATTAAATTCAACATATATATCAGTTTCAAGTCGCTAACAATTCTACGTCAAATTCAATTTCATATTTTTATCACTTCCTACATTAACAATTTTAACGTCCAATATCAATATCAAGCAATCAATCATCTATCAACCAAACTTGATTATCATCATATAAGTAACAGATAAGGGTGTCAGATGTCACAGGTGAACTGATACAGGTAATAACATATATAAAGTGTAAACAACTAATGGTAGCATATTTCAATTGTCGTTTCAATTGAAATCAAATTTAATAAATAAAAGAACGTTAATCGTGAGTGATTTCTCACCTTTCGAGGCTAGGGAAGAAAAGACACGAACGAGTATCGAATCCAAGCGCGAAGTGAGACAGGCACGAATTCAATGACGAACACAGGTACGACGGACCGAAAGCTAATAAAATGGAAATCGATGAATATCAAATCAGAATTGTATCGATGATGATAAAAAGTATGAGTGAATTTATATGTATATAGCTATATATAACTATGTATATAAATCATATTTTTAAATTCCAAATACATATTAAATTAAATATACATGTATGTATTTCAAAATCCATTGTTACAAATTAAAACACACACATAATACTTACTTTTTGAACAAATATATATATAATTTCCAAAGTCATCATTTTCAATATATAAATTATATGTTGTACGGCAATATATAAATTATATGCATAAGCAAATAAATGAATATGTATCACTATATACAGTTTATAACAGACTAAAATACATACTGTAACCAAAAATATATAAACGAATAAGCACTACATATATAAACAAAATATAAGCTATGTACCAATTCAACGAAGAAGTGGAGGGCTGAGGGTGGCCGAGACTTGAGGTGAGAGTTGCTGGCCGATGTTGACTGAAGGCTGGCGATGGAAGAAAGGTTGGCTACCTAAGTGAATGACGTAGGGTGTGGTGAAGGTGAGCGAAAGGTAGAGAAGAGAGGGAAAGGAGACGTGAGGCCATAGCTGGGGCGGAGATTGATGAGAGGCGGGCTTCAAGCGGGAAGATGGTGACAGCGACGTGCGGTGGTGCGTAGCAGGTGGAGCTTATGTCGAGTGGCGTGGTGGAGCAAAAGAGGCGGAGCCGGCTACAGATCTGGTCGAGGCTGCGTGGGTGGCTATCGAACTGTTGGAAATACGGGTGCAGAGGTGAAGTCGAGGCCATGGCGGAGAGTGTCAGGGTGAGGTCGGAGGTTTGTCAGGCCGTGGGTAGCGGTTCGACTCACGGTGGAGGCGAAGCTATAGCGGATGAGGGGTATGGTCGTGGGGTGAGGAAGTGGGACTGTCGTGGCCATCGCAGTGGGCGGAGGGAGGTGTGGAAGCAGATGGTGGTGGGGTCGAAGGTTGGTGGAGGCATGAAAGGTTAGAGAGGAGATGAGAGGTCTTGGTTATGATAGGAGTGAAACTTAAGTTTGAACAGCAAGGCAAACGAAAAATAAAATGTAAAGGCACGAACAAACAAAACCCAATGAACCAAAATAAATGTCAATCCAGGGGAATCATGAAAGCCTGCACATGAATTCAAGGAAGCAATAATGAAGTTGATGACTATCTGCTTCAGCCACTTGACTATTGAATGGTCATAGAAGTTTAAAAGCCCAAAATTTCGGAACCGATATAGTTGACTGTTTCATAGATTGCACCGCACAACGGGCTCCGAAATAGAAAAATAAATATACCATAGATATCGGCATGACGAGACGATCAAAACGGTATACAGATATCAGTGGTATGATTGAATTATAAAAATTCGAATTTTCTACTAGCAGAAAATGCAGCAAAACGTAACAAAATAAGATCGACGGAGTTAAAGAAGTCCGAATTTTGAAAAATGAAAAATGACGTCTTGCTCAAAGATGATTTAGAATTTTTCTATATAAAAATATTCAGGTTTCGAAACATTTTAATTTCATTACATTTTAACTGATTTAAATTGAAGTAAATTTACACGCGAAATAAACTTTCATATTTTCGAACGAAAATTTACCAGTTGCTATGTTTAACTAGACGCATTCCAAATATCAAATTTATATTTCAAAATTTTATCGTTTAAAATTTCGCAAAATTTCAATTAATAACGTTATTAAAACCAGTTAAATTTACGGGTCGTTACATAAGGTTTAAATTATATTAAGTCAACCAGTCAATAGCCATTTAGGCCTCTGGCCTATTTGTTAACTCCAGTCCTTGACATAAATGCACTATTCTAAGTAGGAAAAACACTTCTGCTGATGTTTGGTAACTCTACTTGTTGCTCAAACACACTTTTTCTGGAGGAAAAAAACGATATTCCTTTTCTACCATAAATACTTCTCTCGGAGCTCTTTACAAAGTAGTTGAGTAGTATAACAAAAGGGGATTCAATCTTAAATCTTAACCTGTTTTAATTTGTGCCTGGGCTTGTTTGCTTAGATTTTTGTTGTTGTAAGTTGAAACTATCTTCTTGCACTATCATGTGTTTTAGATATTTAATTTTTATTGTTGAAAGTTAGTACATTCGCGATCTAACTATATTTTGATAATTTTGGGAACTGAAGTGATGGGCACTATATGTTCATGTTTGTGTTTGGACGAATCTGGATAATTAATCCATTTAGATGCTTCATAGCATAGGTATTGTATCTGTTTCAGATCCTTAACTCAACAATTTATTCAGCTAGTATGTTTTCCAAAATTTAAGTTTTAACCAAGATTGATTGGAGATGTGTGAAGACCCAAAAGTTTTGAGAATAAAAATTACTTTAAAAGAAAAACAAGAAATGGAAAATAAATACCAAGAATGAATGAAGTAAATAAGTGAGAGAATGATAGTTAGAGAAAATAAGAATGGGGAGAAAAATAGCTGAGTAAAAAGGAGCATTATATTCACATATTGTATGTGTAAATATATATACATATATGTATTATATAAATAACTAAAGAATAAAAATAGCTTGAAAATGAATATCAGAAGTGAGTGAAGTAATTATGCAAGGAATAATTATTTTTATACAGTGATGAGAGGAAAATGATTAAGTATAAAATGAATTCAAAAATTCACATGACTTGTGTATATGTGAATATTGTATAGAAAATATATACATATGATCAAAGAAGTATGGGATGATAAAATTAAAATCCTCTTGATAATTAAAATGCATAGAGATCAGTCAAGCAATATTTTTGAGTATGGATGCTTTTTTGAAATAAATCAAGAAAGAAGCAAATGGTAAATTATGTTAGTTAAAAACAAAACTTATAGAAAGAAACATGAGAAGTAACCCGGGTATGATAAGATACATTGTGAAATTAAGTCACATAAAAATAATGTACAGATAGAATCAGCAAATAGCATGCACATGGAAAAGCAGAATAATAACTGTTTTCACCTGAAATAGAAATAAGAAAGAAAATGGCCAAATTAGCCATAAGCATGCATACAGGCTTCTTTTATTTTTGTAAGGATAAAATGGGTGTTTCCTCTATTAAAACCCTAGTTAAATGATTTAAATCAAGGGGTAAGGCAGAGGTTTTCTCTGAGGAGGAAAAACAGAAGTTTAATTCAAAAAAAAAGGAGAAACTCACACAGTCTTCAAGCTAAAGCATTCTCGGGGAAGAGGAGAGGAAGGTGAGTGATAATCATTTAAAAAACTTAAGGCATTAAGACCCAAGTAAGGGCAGCCAAATTATTTTATATAAAATCATATTATGTTTTTCTATTTGGTTTTATTCTCTGAATAAATACATGTTGATCATGGAAGGTATTTTGGTTGAATTTCTGGTTAATGTTTTGATCTGTTTTGAGTTGTTATAATTGTTTCAATTTTTGCTTTGAAATATAAATAATCAAACATATATTCATATTATAGAAATGGATTTTATAATCCAGTTTTATATGAAGAATGAACTAAATGTTTCACTGAGAAATAGGATATCAAAGGGAAATGAAGTGGGCAGTGTGAATAATGAGATTCATGCTCATGCCTAGTTCATGTTAAAAATGATATGAACAATGCAATACTATAAACATGTGCTGATTTGTTCAGATCATGAGCCAATATGTTTTTATGGGGTTTTCTTAAAAACCCTATCCTATGTTCACAGTAAAATAAATATAGTATTTCTTATGGTTTCATCAGATTTATGCAAGCAATGGGAAAATTTCTAGAAATAAATATACAGGCAATTTTATAAAATAAGATTAAGCCAGAATGATTTTGGATGTGCAATTTTGCATGAATGCTTTGTATGATTGGATGTAAACCCTTGAGTGAGTTTAATAAATTTTGGGGTTTATGTAATGAAAGGAAGAACATGAGCACCTCTGGAATTAAAAAGAAAATTTCTCAGCAATTAAATGAGCATGGTCTCTAAATTACAAAGTAATTTAGGAGAGCTGCCTTGATCTACTCATCATCAGGTGGATGATGGGTATGTGCATGACTTGTTCAAGTCCTGAAGGCCTCTGTGCAAAGGTTAACAGAATTGAGTCCTTTGCAATGCACACTTTGTGTTCAAAGGCAAGAGTTTAGACCATATAAAATATAAAATGGGATTGAAAGGTTATGCTATGGATTTTAGGAAGCTAAAATCCATAGGAGTTTGTACATGTACAACTGAATGGATTGAATGGATGAATACTTGGGTGTATGTTAGTTAGATAAATTTAAATGTACATATGCTCAGGTTTAACATGAAATTGAATAGTGTCAAATATATATGTTCTCTGCACAGTTTTAAGAATTTATAAGTTGTTTTAATAATGATTTCACTCATACCAGAATTTTATTCTGACCCTATTTATTGCCTTTGCAATATTTGGGGTGTCTCATTTTTATTGAGGCAGCTCAAAATATTGTTGCAGGTAAAGATGCATGAGTAGCTTGCTTGCTTGGAAAATTAGAAGACTTACTTGAGTTTATAAAATGCAGTAGTTCATTGTAATAAAGATAGCTAGGCAAACTTTCTTAAGTCTATGCAGACCTTTCAGTATTGTAGTGGCTTTGTTCATTTGAAAAGAATTTATAAAACTTAAATATTATATGTGTCTTGAGCTACTGATCTAAGTAACTGACTTTGATGGTTTCTGGTGGGTTGTGATGGAGAAAATTATGCCATGTAATTTAATATGTGTTCATGCTTTCTTTATCAAAGTTTGTTAAATTTTTAAATAGAAAAGGGTGCAGTAGTTTATGGATAAGCATGTAGCTAAAAATTGTTAAGTGATAATTGAATCTGGCATTGGTTAACCAGAAGAGCTTGACCATGACTTATAACTGATATAAGACCATGAGAAGCTTGAAATCTTAACCTGTTAGTTCTCCTTGAACAACTGATTTTCCAGTAAAGAATTTGCATTGTATTGTATAGTAAAAATGAAATACATGCTTTATACTTATAATCTGGAATGCAACTATATTGAACTGAGCTTAGCTAACCACCTATTTGGTTTAAATCAAGTGAGTATTGTCTTTAACAAATCTGTTGAAAAAAATGCATTGCCATGTAGTCTACCTAGATATTAAACATGCTAATAATCCCACTGTTTGATTGATCACTATCATTTGTTTTATAATCTGAGAACCTATCAGTACCCTTCTCAAAATGTTCATCTGAAAGTTTGCATTAGACTGATTTTGATATTGCTCCAACCATTCTGTTTTCATATACATGCAAGTCTATATCTGGTATGCTAGATTAAGTTAGCATTTTGCTTGCCTGTAGTTTTTCTCCTGCCTGGTCTATAACATACTTACCACCAAATGTTCATAAGATTATTACAAATATTATAAATTAAGACATGAGTATATTTACCTGACATAAACATTGTTTGAATAAGTAATAAGCACCCCGGGATAAATTTTCAAACTTGAGTTGCTTTAGTACTTTGCATAAATTCAAAGGAAAAACAATAAGCAACAAACTCCTAGATTCCCAGACATTAAAAGCATGAGTAGTTAATCCAGAAATTAAATTATTGGGCCATGAAACAAGTTGTGAAGTAAATCAATTAAATAACTGATTTGAGAAATAAAACAAGAAAAAAAGTGGTTATATCAGAATTAAATAATAATCAAAGAGATGGCTATGTGACACAAAATATCTTGAATATGAGAAACATTGTGTGATTGAATTTCTTTGCTAATTTACTTACTCTGATAGGCAAAGAAACATTTATATATCTTCATATATATAAATGACATGATTGGATTGAAATACTGATATTTTTATATTGGTAAAATATGGATCTTGGGGAAATGAATTAAAGAAGTGACCATAAAAAAAACTCACTAAAAATCACTAAGACAAATGCCAAAAGAAGTGGGTCACTTCAAGATGTTAGAAGTAGAACTGATGTTAAAATTTTGCAACTTTTAACAAGTTGATTAATTGAAGTATTTATTTTAGGAGGTACTCATATTTATTTGAATCTTCCAGTTACCATTTAATGTACACTAGATATTCCAGATTAATTTACATGTTACCATTTAATCACATCCATAAATGACCTTAATGAACAAATTGAAAAGTAAAGTATATGTAACACCCCGTATTTTTAAGCCATTGAATTTGAACATTTAATTCATTTTAAATGTTTAATATGGGTTTAAGATTTATTTTGAACTAAAAAGATTTGGTTTAAACTAAAATAACAAGTGATAATTTCTAATGTGGAGGTTTAATTTGAGATTGGATAATAATAATTAAATATTCGGGATTGGGATAAAAGGTGGATTTGGGTGTAAATAACTATAAAATGATGTTTAAGTGTATTTTTAAGTTCAATTGGTTATAAATAATATAATTGGATTTTTAGATGAATTTTAAAGTGAATAAATTAATATTTAGGATTTTATATTAATTTAAAAATGAATTTAATATTATTAAAATGCAAATTAATCAGATTTTGGTTCTGGAATGAGCCAGAATGATTTTTATTGTGTTTATAAATTTTATATGATTTATTTTTGAGTTATTAAATTTGTAAATGTAAAATTTTAAGCGTTTCTGATAATTTCAGAAAATCGCTAGATTTAATAGACGAGTTAAAATAGCTTTCCGGGGCACAGTCTCGGAATTCGACGAAACTAGTTCCATTGGATCCGTAATAATTAGTTATTATCGGATTTCAATTTTCGTAGCAATCGGAGTTGTCATTTGACCGTGGCAGCTCGAAACGCATCGAAATCGATTTAACCGATTTAATTGTAAATTGATCGTTAAATTCTGTATCTCGCGTATACGATCAAATTAGCTTACGAGACCTGTTCCATTGTGTCCGGAACGCGGAAAAACCTTAGGATTGCCTGTTGGAACGTGAAAATTGGAGTTCGTTTGCGTAAGTGATACATTGAGTGGAACGAGAATTAAATAATATTAAATATATATATTAACTTTTATATCATCTAAACCCTAGCTTATTCGTTCAGCCGCCGTTTAGATTCTTTTCAATGGCCGAGACTTAGTTTCGATTCTCCTCAAAATTCTTTTGATCCAAGCCTCGATTTCGAAAATTTTCAACTGAAGAATCGAAGGGAACTTCGAGATCTATGAAGTGAACGGGTGAGATGAGCTATGGCGAGGTGGATCGCTGGTCAGAGGGGATCGAACGGGGTTCGTTCGTATGGGTTTTTCGCGTCGATTATGGTGCCGAGTTCGACGAGAGTGGGGCTGTAGGGGGAGTTGACGATGGGCGTCGGAGTGGTGGCCGCAGATCGAGGTGTAAAGCGTCGGAGATGGTCGCGTTTTTCGACTTGGGATCGCGGTTTGGGTTCGTTACCTGGAACGCGAATGTTCATCGCGTGAGGGAGATGAGATTTACGGCCTGGATTTGGGCCTTGGGATCTACGGCTGTGATTGGCTCTGGTAAAAAAAAAAAGGAGAAAAAAAAAGAAAAGAAAAGAGAATTTGTTTTAAATTGTTATTCAAACTTTAAAAATTCATAACTATTGCATTCGTACTCAGATTCGAACGAAACTGGAAGCGATGGAATCACAGGAGAGAGCACTACGCGTTGGTGCAGTTCCGGAATCATTCCGGGCAAGTAGGAATTTGGGTTAAATCGGACGTCGTCCGGTTTAATTTAAATTTCGAACGCTCGCCGAACTCAAAGTGAGTTTTCTCACTCACATCTGGATGCTAGACATTATAAATAATTGATATTTAAATATCCGTGTGGTTGATTGTCTATATTTGTGTTTATCTGTCTGGATTGACATTTATATTGCGATGTGCTAATATCTGTGATGCAGGGAGAAACAGGTTGGAGGGATCCAACTGGATTCCTCACAATGTAGCAATTATTTTATAATTGATAGTGATACCTGTTTATATGATGTGATTGATAAATCTGGAAATTTAGTTGTTCTGTGACATTGTGGTATAAATTGTAATCACAGAATTAAATTATAAATGGCTAAAAAAAGTGTTTTTACGAAATAAAATGAATTGTTAAATTTAGAATTTCAAAGAATAAAATTTGAAATCGGATTTGAAAGGAAAAATGTAAATTGGGCCAAATTGGGATTTTGAATATAATGGGAAGTTTATGAAATGGGTAAATGGAAAGTATAGTTTCTGGAGATTAAATTTATGAAATTATAAATTGTTTAAAATAACGGTGTTTATTTTAATAACGACTAATGTTATCCGGAAATTAAAAATATGTTAAAATGGAGTTTCCGACTATAAATAAACAAGTTCAAATGAAAAACAGAATGTTTTGAAATGCCGTATTTCATTGGAATGTAACTAAGTGAATTGGAAGTTTGGCTTCCATTGAAAATTCACCAAGATGTTTATTTAAAAATGTTTAAACTATATTAAAAAAATGAATTTCCGAAAATGGGAAAAATTGTGATTTAACTTCGGAGGAAGTTATAGTTAAGTATGGAATTGGAAATTTATGTTGAAATCATAAATTCACTTGAAATAAATCAGTGGATTTATATGAAAGAGTACTTTGGAATGTTTTGAAACGAGAAAGTGTTTCCCTGGGAAAAACCAAGTTAGTGTTTTTAAAGATTTTATTTAATTTAAAAGTTAAGTTTAAAATTTGTTTAAAGAGTATTTTTAAGAAATTGTTATTTTTAAAGTAACAAACTAATAATTTAGAAATCGTAATGATTTGAGAATATATTAGTAAATATTTTTACGAATGGATTTATTTAAAAGTTGGTTTTGGCTTAAGTTGTTAAAATTAGCATTTTTCTTCTTATAACGCTATTTTGAATTTAGTTAAACTAAACCCTTATCTTTAAATCAAAGTTTATGTGTTAATAACTAGTTTTCTTCACATATTTTAAATTTATATTTTGAGTAAATAAATAGAAGTAATTTTCATATTTTAAAGTATATTTCAGTATAAAGTATTTTAGCTGTTTTAATGCAAATTATTTTATACTTGGTTATTTCCGATGGGAATAAAGGATAAAAGATTTACCTTGTAAAGGAAGAGTGGAAAATTGTTTTCAAATGAGTTTTGAAAATGTGAAAATATATCTTTGAAAGATATTAGAAGAAAATAAATAATATGGAGATTATTTATTGTGTGATGGATGTGTATGGATGTTTGTGAACATTAATTGATAGTTAAATCACCGACTATCAATATTGGCCAATTGCGCGATCGTTTCGAAGAGACCGGGATCGAGTTTCCGTATACCGGGATTCTAGGTCTGGAGACTCGAAAACCACTTCGATCCGGTTTGTACGTTTCGCGAAAACGATTTCGGAGTCGAAGATGGAGCAGTGAAGTGCAAGGGCTAGTCGCTACTAATCCTGAGGATATTTCCAAAATGGATGTAGTAGGGATAGTGCCTTCGGTTCCGTTCGGACCCAGGACGGACTTGTATGGACGAATGCTTTCGTGACATCGTTAGGTGGACGATGGGCATTCTAAGGGATATGTTCTTAAAGGTATCGTTTAGCCTCAAGCCTCATCAACCGGGAATGACTGAAAATCAGGGGTTATGCAGCAAGGCTTCGTGGGTAGCCCCCACTTGAGAGTAAGGTCATCCCTGTCTAGATGTCCCTTTTATTTCGGCTTAGTGGTGCGGTTGCTGATCACAACCGTGGGGTGATTTTACTTGGAATTATCCAGTAAGGGATGATTCCGGCCTTGTGTTGCAGGGGAGCGGGCGTACTCCTCGGTACTGTGATCTAGGCCACGTACTGTGATAGGTGGTACCCCAGTGCCTAGTCATTCGTTGGAAATCCATTTTCCCTACGTGCCTTGTACGAGTTTTGTTTGTATTACCCACGTTGTGGCTAGTATGCCGGAATTTAATAGATGTAACAATTTCGGCTATTTTATAAGTATTTGTAAATAGACACTATTATAATATCAGAGGATTTTTATAAAAAGTGTTTTAGCTATCGTAAGGTAAAAACTCGACATGTTTATTTGTGGCGTGGTCTTACGAGATGCTTTTGTTTTCAAAGGATTTTTGAAACTTTAATAATCAATTGGGTGTATTTATGATGCGCTGGTATTCCAGACTGACTCGGGCGTTATTTTATTATAATGCTCGGGTCAGACCGAGTATATTACAGGATAGGTTGCTATGGAGCAGAAGAGGAGCTGGAGTCGAGGCGTATTATTCGTACTTGTTTATATTCCGCTGCTATGATTGTTGTTAGTCATGTATCTCATTATGGTTGGTTGTATTGATATACTCTAATGATGACGTATTGTATATAAACAGATATAGTTTTGATTTGTGTAAATTTATGTTCTATATATTATATTTTATCCGCTGCGATTGTGAGATTCTGATTTGGTTGGTTCTTTCTTCTTCTATCTACTTTCTTATTCTTCTACAATCTGTCTGTTTCGGCATTCGATCGTCGGCATATTATACTGTTGAGTATTTTATGTCGATTTTCGAGTGTCGAGAAGGGCGGGTCGTCACAGTATATTCATCCATACCTTAAATGTATTTTGTCATCTTATAATACCCATTACATTTGTTACCTAAAATAGATAATGTCCAATAATCAATTTCTGTTTGCTCCTCTACAAACTAAGCACTTGAAGTATTGGCTGTTATATTTTTTATTAGAAAATGCTCACAGTTTCTCTTTATTAATAGCACATGAGCTTCTAATCAAGTACTTAATTTACAGAATTTCCTTGTTTGTGTCATTAAATAGTTATTATTTAATTTCATTTATTATGCTTCGTTTAGTACATTTATACAGAGAGAAGAAATACAAACAGACCCTTTATTTCACATCTCCCTTGCCAAAAGAATTGGCTAATATGCATTCCAATTATGTTGTCATTTATTTTCATTTATTTTGTTGGTGTTTAGTCGTAGCTCATTTTCTGTGGCCATTTTGATCAATGAGCTCTTTGATATGTTTTCCTGTTTTTAGTAGCTCACATATGTGAATAGAAAAATTTTGAACATTGATCAGCCTCTTTTAACCACCATATCTGAATTAGACTTTTGTTGCATATTTGTAGCATGACCTTGTATTAGATTTTCCAGGGACAATAGATTATCTTTATATTGATGTAGTAATGAATTATTCCTTGGATTAGCAGTAATTGCACATATACATCATTATTTGTTTCCTCAACTTGTTAATCGGCACATGTATAATTGATCTTCCTTTGTTCCATTAGTTTAAGTGTCTATTGGTATTTTTAAGTTTGCACAGTAACTAAAAATATGATTACTTTTTGATTTAATGTTTCGTGCATTCAACGCTACAGAATTATATCCATTGTATTCTTTCCAAACATTTTTATATATGAATGGAATTTTAACACTATTACTACGCTGTATACTAAAATTAATTAAACATTTAATAAATTGTTGAAGTATGAATGAGAATTTACTGGCTTCGGAGAAAGTTGCATTTTGTTGAGTCGCATTCTTTCGAGTTCAAGCAGTGTTGCATACTCCTCCTCCAATTGTTTCCTTAGTAAAATTTGGTGCTCAGGGATAGACACTGAATGAATAAAAGAAAGAAGAAGAAAAAAACAAATTCAGTGTCGACACTATAAAATAGTAAAGTGTCTTTTGAAAATCCAAGATTAACTGCAAAATGAGTTTTTACTTGAATTTGGTTCAGGCTCCAAATCAAGAAAATGTGGCATATACATGGGAAGCTCGGACCGCTCTATGAATCTTCTGCATTGTAAATGTAAACATTATCATATTCATCATATTCGTTTATATTAAGAAACAACAATACTCAAAGACAGTTTGATAAATGATCACCATTCCAATGAACATAAAAAACACACAGATTATAAACAATGATATGATTTTGTGGCATTGCATGGGTGAAACAATACAAGATCAGTGAAATATTATAACCTTGTGTTTCATATTTTAATTGGTCAAATTTTCTAATCCAAAATCATAACATCAAATTTAATACCATGTATCACTAAAATGCTAAACGAATAATCAATTCGCATCCGTGTTGCCAGTGATTGAAATATTTTCACAATTTGATAATAATAAATGATACTTTACGTTAAATCTTATAGTTATCACTAAATTAGGAAAGGTTTATGAAATTACCTTTTTATAGAAAAAGGAAATTTATGCGCTGTCCCTACATTGTCTTGTTAATTTATTATACAATATGACAATTCAAATTCGGAAAATAACATTTTTGGAAACTTTAGGTAGTGGTGGAAATGGAATGAGGGGAAGAGGCAATTTTATCGTCAAAGGTAGTTAATGTGACAGGAGGGCAGTATGTCTTTCAGCATAGACAAACAATGGATAAATGAATAAGATCTAAGATCTACATACTATATAGACGGGGTGCAGAAGTTCATTAGTTTTGTTGAAGAAAACGGTGGTAAGAAAGGATTGTATTTATGCCCTTGCACCCGGTGCAAAAATATGAAGACGGTCAAATTATATGACATTCATTTTCATTTGCTTAGATGGGGTATTATCCAATCGTATACAGCATGGTATTTTCATGGGGAAAAAAGGGCGGAGATGGAAAAACAGCAACCAGTTAGTCATGGCAGAACTACTGCTGAGTCTGAACATATTAGGATGGAAGATCTGGTCAATGATGCAGATAGATTTCATCATTTTCAACATACAAATTCGTTGCCTGATCATGCTAATGTTGGAGAGCAGTCTACTGATTATCCAGATTGGCAAGCCAATGAAAGTAAGAAGTATAAATCACTTTTTGGTAGCATAAAAGAGCCACTGTATCCTTCATGTTCAAAAGGGATTATGAAGCTGTATGTCATTGTGAAACTGAATAGCTTGAAGACCTAATATAGCTTTTCAGATAATGGTATGACTGCACTTCTCGAACTAATAAAAGAGTTACTCCCCGAAGGTAACACGCTGCTGACAAAGTACTCCGACGTGAAGAAGATCATTAAGAAAGTTGGGATGAATTACAAAACTTATGATGCATGCATCATGATTGCATATTGTACTGGAAAGATGATGCGAACAAAGTTTCTTGCACAAATTGCAATGAACCAAGATATATGACATCATTAAACGAAGAGCGAAAATGCACCAAAGTACCTCGAAAGACATTAAGACATTTTCCTTTAATTTCTAGATTGAAGAGACTGTATATTGTACCATGGATGGCAGATGCGATGACCTGGCATGGTCGTGCCAAATCTAATCCAACCGTAATGCATCATCCATGTGACACTTCTCAATGGAAAGTCGCAGATTCATTTGATCAAACTTTTGCTGCCGAGCCACGAAATGTCACACTTGGAATAGCAACAGATGGTTTCTGTCCACATGCTTCTCTCTCTAACCCTTACAGTTGTTGGCCAGTAATTGTAGTACCATATAATCTTCCTCCGTCTATGTGCATGAAAATGGAGTTCTCAATGTTAACATTGTTGATTTCTGGGCCAAAACAACCAGGAAAGGATATTGATGTTTATTTATAGCCGTTGATAGACGAGTTAAAGTAGTTATGGGAAGGAGTAGTTACATTTGACTCGTTAAATAAATCTGAGTTCACAATGAGAGCTAGGGTGCTGTGGGCAATCCATGATCACCCTGCTTTTGGGACTTTATCGGGATGTACAACTCATGGTTACTTTGCATGTCCTGTTTGTGGGGAAAACACTTGTTCTTATTATCTTCCTGAAAGTAAGAAGATGTGTTACATGGGACATCAAATGTTTCTTCCTAACGAACACAAGTTTCGATACGATAAGACAAATTTCAACAACGAACAAGAACTTCGTCGTCCTAAATGGCCATTGACTGGTTTTCAAGTTGAAAAGAAAGTAGCGAATATCAAAATGAAAGTTGGTAAACAAAAAGAAGAAATTGGTCGAAAACGGAAAAAGTCAACCAATGAAGATGTTGACAATATTTCTGGATAGAATTTTGCTCAAGTTATTTGTATATACAGGAAAAAACCGAAAGCTCAACATAAGGAAATAGCCCAAAGACAAAAGCGCTTCAACAAGCAAACCAGATCTACGGCTAGGATAGCCTTCAGATGCATTTATAGCTTAGATGGTCTAAAGCCTATTGTTAGTCCAGAAATTTGTTCTAACATACATTCAAGTCTTATGCGAGTTAGAAAGTTCAAAAGTGCTTGGGCAAGGGAGCTAGTCCTTAGGCAAGCATGTCCTCAATAGTCAAGTAAGTAAATGTGCAAATAGTCAAATGTCCAAGTCCTTGATTACAAAGTCCCAATTAAAATTTGACCTAGACGGCTATTGATGTCCCAAAATCAAGTTTTATTAATTTGGAGATGACAAAATGAAAATGAGGAAGAAGACCATTTCGAAATCAACCCCTTCTTAATAGGTAGTACATGCTTCTTTATAGAGAAATTGCACCATTATAACTTTGACATGTGGCATTCATGGGAGACAAATGATTAATATTTTGCAGACATGGCATACTATCAATTTGACATGAGGAACTACTTGCTTTTGATCTCTTCATGATGACATGGCATGGTTGGACTAACTAGAGTTGCCAAATGGCTAATTAGAGTGTTGTTTTTTGGTAGTCTTCTCAACATGTGATTGCACTTTCTTCAACATGCAAGGTTTGGAACGTTCAACATGCGATAGCTCTGGTATTTTCAATATGTATAGCTCTTCTATTCTCAATATGCGATAGCTTTGGTATTCTCAATATACAATAACTTACTTATCTCAACTTGTGATAGCTTGATCATCTCAAATTGAGATAGCTTTTATCATTCTCATCTTGCAATACCTTTGTCATCACGACTTGCGATAGCTTTTATCATCTCAACTTGTGATAGTATTTATCATCTTAACCTGCAATAGCTTTTATCATCTCAACTTGTGATAACTTGATCATTCTCATCTGCAATGGCTTTGCCCTACCATAGTCTACTTTTTCAACCTTCGATAGCTTTGGTTCTCCTTGACATTCAGTAGCCCTGTTCCTATTTATACTTGAAAATTTGAGTGTAACATTTGTCCCCCCTTAAAAATAATATTCTTATACTTCAGTAAAAACGTAAATGCTTTTCACTTCTTTTTGAATCAAATTCTTAGTATTCCTTAAGTTTCATCATCTTTGCCGTAAAGAGTTTTCTTCACTACAAATCAATGGTTGGATCATTCTTCATCCTACTCTATAAATATTATCACCTTCCCTCTTTCACATCTTACCGGCTCATTTTAAATCGAATTAAACATAAATTTTTTAGAGATTTTTTTCAAACTCTCGGATTTAGCCTTTTAAGGTGATTAATCTTTCCCGTTATCGTTATTCGCTAACTTTTGGTTTTAATTTCATGTCATTTTGTTGGTTTAAGACTTTCAAGAGTTGCTGATTTTGAAGATTCGGATGGGTTTCATAAATTTATTTAGATAATTTTGACTTTGATCTTAAATTGTTACATTTTTTGTTAATTATTACGATTTTTGTTAATTGTTTCAGGTGTGCTGACCCATTGTTCATTACATTTTTGATGTGTTACAGATGTCTAGCATTTCCTTATTCGATAGTTCTTAGCTAATAATCATGAAACAACCTTTAATTGTTTCAACATGCGATGTTTACTAGGTCAACATGCAATAGCTCTTTACTATCTCAACATTTAATAATTCTTTATTATTTCAACATGTGATAGTTCTTCACTATTTCAACATACGATGGATGAATAGGTCAACATGCGATAGCTCTTTACTATTTCAATATGCGATAGCTTATTAGCTCAACATGTGATAGCTTCTACTATTTCAACATGCGATGTTATAGCTTCTAGTATTTCAACATGCAATAACTTATAAGCTCTACATGTGATAACTCCTATTATTTCAACAGGTGATAGCTTGTTAGTTCAAAATGAGATATCTTATTAGCTCAATATACAATGGCTCCTACTATTTCAACATGCGATAACTTATTGGCTTAACATGCGATCGCTCCTACTATTTCTACATGTGATAGTTCCTAACATTCTGTAACTTTTAGAGAGCCCTTTGTCACTTCCTAGCAATTTACTTATATTATGGATTTATAACTTTAACGATTCTTGAGATTAATATTTTAATGACTTAAACCTATGGCTCATTCTCCTTCCTACTATTTCATAATAAACTATCGATTAGCATGCCTATGTTTTATTAGTTTAGGAATCATGTCAGATAATAAAACAGGAGATTCAAAGAAATCGCTAAGTACCCGCAGACCTAGTAAAGGATCTTCTAAAGGAAAAGATTATACCAGTTTCCCATCTTTTACCATGAAGCAAGAGGAGATAGATTTCATTCTTCAACACTTTGGAATTACCGGGTTTGATACTAGATTTCTGGACCCCTCTAACATGATTGACACACCTCTCGAGGGATTTTTTTACCTTTACTCATGTTCTTATTTTGCACTTGTTCCACCAATGATATTATTACTCAAATTTCAGCTTTCTCAGGAATTGCTCATATTTAACTAGCCCCCAATTCTTACGGTTGCATTCATTCTCTTCAAGTACTTTTCAAAGATCTCGAAATGGAAGACCCGAGTTAATCAACCATGTTCTCTGTAAATATTATACAAAAGGTCAAGTACCAACCAAATGGTTCCCGTAATGACTCGAAATTTTGTTAATTTAATTTGCGAATATTTAATTTAATTCAAATATTTGATTTATGGTTTAATAAGTAAATAAATAAATCTTTTCAAATTCATAACTTTTATTTGGTAATTAATTTTCAAAATTGGTTTGTATAAATAAATAATTAGATAGAAAATGGAAATTGTGACCGAAACCCGTTTTTTGAATTATCAGCTTTTTACCAAACAAAAAATTGTAAAAGGTCGTAAATGCCCTAGAATAAGTTTTAAAAATTAATAGTTACATTTTGAAAAGGAAAAAATTTATCATTTCATTTTGGAAATTAATAAAAAGGGTAAGTAAAAGTAAATGGTAAAATATAGATATATAACCAACGATTGGACATCTAGATTCTGTAAGAGCATTAGGGACCAAAAAGTACCTAAGAACCTTATTACCCAAAGGATTTTCATGCTTTTTACTAAGGTTGTTTAGAAGTAATGATGATAGGAAGGAAATTACATATTATTTTATTTCTCTATTTTTAAAATCATTCCATTTAGTTCCCTTATATATATTTACATCCTACTTCCATCTTCATGCTTACTTTATCTCCTAAAAAGTCTTATCCTTAAAATTTTCATCTAGGTGTTTTCAAAAGGAAAAAAAATCACAATTTTACTCAAGAACAAGATTAGTTTGGACTTTGCAAAATCAAATTTTTGAAAGGTAGAATACTCCTCCTTCTTGTTTTCTTTTTCTTCAATAGTAATATGATTCAAGTTATAATTATGTTGAATTGTTAAATAAGTATTCTATTTGAGCTAAAAAAAGACAAAAAAAGATTGATTGGTAACTTTGTAATTTTGCTCCTTGAAACCTGTACAGTGTATTAGTTTGTATAATACCATTTACTATTGCATTGAACAGATGTATAAATCCCACTTCCCTTGTCTATAAAAATCTGTAACTCCAAATCCGAAGCAAGTTTGTCGAATCCGTCAATTGATGAAGTGTTTAACCTTTAGTCTAGTTTCTATTAAAAATAGTTTTGGGTTTTTCCATTGAGTGTGTCAGGAGAGCACTCGATATTTCAGCAAGTGGGTAGTTTTTGTTTGGGTTTTGATCAATGCAAATCGACGAATTGAGATCACCAGTGTGTTCGTTTATGGAAGACATGATTTTAAGCCTTGATTTGTGATTTTAAGTGGTGTAGTTTGGGCATGGTGTTGAGATGATCGAATTTGGATGAAAACCCAAAATCTAGTGATTCGATTAATGGGAGGTCAAATAACTAGTCGTGGAGAAACTAGGAGGGTTGTTGGAGCTTGGGTGGCAGCCGCATGGAGGACGATGGTTTGTGGTGGTGGGTTGAGCAAGGTTTAGGGTTCCAAGAGCTATTTTGGATGTTCGACTTTGTGGGGGGGTCGCGATTGCACTTGCGTGAATCGAGCAGGGTCGATCTTTGAGTGTAGGTGGAGGGGAAGGTGGCAGTGCTAGTGGTGGTGGAGGTGTGGCCAACTGATGTTGGTGGAGGCGGCGGTCAACATTTTCTTGGATGCGACCTGATGTATGGGTTTTCTTTACTTCGAGTTATATAGTGTTTTTGAGAAGTGAGGAGGGTGAAGCTCAGGCAGTTGGTTGACGGTGAAGGGCAGGTAGAGGCTGACATGGTGGTGTCGTCGTGTCGGATTTCAGGGTGGTGATGGCCGCGTGCACAATCGTGCACTAGGAAATGGCGGCAAGTTTTAAACTGGGAAATTTTGTTTGTGGCCTTATTCTTGTTTTCAGATGGAAGGAAGAAAAGTAGGATGGGTTTTCTTTAGTATGTAGGCTTCAGCTCATTAGACATTGTTTAAAAAATATATTTAAAAAACCCTTAACTTTGAAACTCAACCTCTCCTTCGTCTCGAATCCATTTGACGTGCAATTTTCGATAATGGTTTTGTACTCGCATATAGAACACATCCATGTAATCATATGACCCATATGTTGTAGTGAAATCTAATAGTAAATTAATATGTTTATTACATTGTTGGATAAATTATATTTTATCATTGGCATCGTATTAGCAGAATAAAACCCCGTTCTGTTATACCTTAGTTAAACAGATTTTATATGTCATCTATTTAGTAGAATAAATCACCATTCTACTACTATGTTAAGTTGAAACATCTATTTAAATGTCAGTTGATTTATATTGATTGTTATCCATCGGTTGATAATATGGGTTTTATTTACATATCTGTTGTTTACGTGAATATTTGTATGCGACTTATATATCAACTTGAGTATAATTGTAACTTATTTAAGTACCATTGAGATTTGCTAAGTCTCTTGCAAAATTGGATAAGTTATGAATTTAAAATAAATTTTTAGCCTTATAACAGTATAAATTAAAATTTTAAAATAATTAATTTTATTAATTTGTAAATTTCAATTAATTTTATTAAAGTGAATTGTAACTTAGTGAAGTTGTAGTTAATTTAAAATTGAAAAGGATTTAGGATAATTACATATTCAATTAAATTGTTTTATTTAATTATAAATGTTTAAAGTTAATTATTATTTTAGATTAATAATTTTTAGGTAATTATTATTTTAATTAAAAATTTTAGGTTAATTATTAATTTAATTAATAATGATTAAGCTAATTTTCCGTTTTAAATTAATGTTTTGTCTTAAGTTAGTTAATCTTATAATTAATGATGTTTATAAATTATTTATTTTAAATAAGGTTTAAAAAAGTTAATCAGTTATTTTAATTTTAAAGGTTTACTTAAATTAATTACTTCATAAGAGTGTTAAGTTATTTAATAACAAAGTTTAAACTTAATCAACCATTTATTTAAGAAGTCGATTAAATAATCTAATGATGGTATTTGAGTTAGTTGGTTTATTAATCTATTTATGATGGTTAATTTAATTTAATTAACTTAAAATTATGCTTTTAATAATAATATTGCTTTATTAAAAAGGGGTTTAAGCAAATAAGTATTTTTAGAAGGGTTTGTACTTGGTAAAGAACTAAGTAAAAGAGTTAGATTTTTGGAAAGAGATTTTGGATTCTTCAAAAGAAAGATGTGTTTATAAAGTTTTGATTTGGTCAAAATTTATTAATCGAGTTATGAATCAAATAAATAAGTAGTCCTTCTTCATCTTTGTGGTAGGGAAGCAATTCCCTACTTAACCCCAAGGGACTAGTTGTTTGGGTGTCATAATTAAATGTGTTCTAAAGACTTATGTTTTGATCCATTTAAAATGAATTTTGAATAGGAAATCTTTCTCAATTGGTTTGTAAATATACCTATACCAGTAAGATAATTATTTGAATTATTTTGGATAAATAATTAAAGAGATTTAATTAATAAGAGATTAACTAAATGAGGCTTAGTGATTTCTATTGGAAATTAAATCTATGTTTCATTTGTTTGTTTATTTGATAAAAAAAATCAACTATCAAATCTGGACTTGTTTTTAAATTTGGAAATATCTGGAGGAAACACGAGGCGTATAGAGTATAGTTATCTTAGGTGATATTACTATACGTATAAACTCATGTGTTCCTCTAGGACAAAGGATAAGGAGATCCATCCACTTAAATAGTTAGGGGGTGATCCTCGCTCTTATCTTGTCTGTTTATTTCCTAAAGAACCGGAGTTGAGTTTATCGAAAACTGTTGAATGTTGGTTCAAAGAGACCGCGATCAGATAAATATGAATTATCCGAAAACCACTTCGATCAAACATAAGTGTCGCAATGAAAACATCTTGAAGATGATGGGATCGAAGATGCAGTCTTTTGAAGTGCTAGGGCTACTTGCTACTAATCCTGAGGGTGATTCCAAAATGGATGTAGTAGAAGTAGTGCTATTGGTTTGTTCATATCCTGAACAACTTGTATGAATTAATGCTGGCACTGCATTATTGCTAGGAGGGCAATGTTAGCATCTCAGTGGGTTTACTATATAAAAGGTAAAGCGTAGCCTCTAGCCTCATCAACCGAGAATGACTAAAACATGAGTTATGCAGTAGAGCTAAGTGGGTCACTCCCATTAGGGTGTACCATCACCTTTCTAGATACGCATTCATTTTATGGATTGGTTGTGCATGAGCGCTCTCCCTAAAGGTTGCAAAGCAACCGGGGTGATGATATATTCGGTACTATCGAAGAAGGGGTAGTTGGTTCTGTATAGAATGGGTGAAAGATGTTTTTGTTTACCTTGGTACATTTTTCTAGAGGTGTACTGTGATGGATGGTACTCCAGTAGCCCAGTCATTGATGGACATCTCTAATACATGCCTTTATGGTCTCAGTTGTAAACCTATTATGCTAGAATTTAATTTATGTAACAATTTCGGCTATGATTAATATGTATTTGTATCCTAGACATTATTATAATATCATTGGATTTTTCTATAGAAAATGTCTTGGTTATCGTAAGGTAAAAACCCATCCATGTTTATATGCGGTGTGGTCTTACAAGATACCTTTGATTTTAAAGGGCATTTTACAAGTTATAATAATAAAGTTCCATGTGATTTGAGTTTCTCACGCTGGTTTTACCAGACCGATCCGGACGTTGTTTTTCTTATAATGCTCGGGTCAGACCAAGCATGTTTCAGATTAGCTTTGGAAGCTTTGGAGCCCAAGAGACGAGCTGGAGGCCCAAGACGTAACTCTCGTATATTTCTTTTTACTCCGCCGCATTGATTTATTGTATTTTCAGTATTTGTAAGGACATGCTATTATAACTGTCCAACCTTATTTAGGATAGTTTACTCTAATTGTATATGTAAAACTTCTTCTTTGTGTAAAGGTCATTTTTATATTATATATTTTTTGTTGTGATGTGAGTTTCTATTTCTTATTTCTTTTCTTTACCTATACAATCTATCTTTCCGGTGCTTGGTTACTCGGCACGTGGATATCATGGATGTATTAGTGTCGATTTCTGAGGATCGAAAAGGCGGGTCGTTACATTTGGTATCAGAGCTGAAGGTTAAGCGAGAACCTTAGCCTTGGTGGGGTAAACTCATTAAGGATAGGGTAAGTGGCACTCTAGGATGAGTTCGAGTGTATTATGTGTGTGTGTGTGTGTAAGAGCATGTATTTGTTAGTGTTATAAAATGTTTTACATTGTGTTGATTTATCGATTGGGTGGTTTATGAATTCTGGTCGATATAGAAGGTAAGGGTTTCTAAACTCTCGGATAAGGAAAACCTACTTTTTTTAAACTTGGGTGAATGAAATAACTTTACCTAGTTTATATATATAAAAGATAATTTTCGAAATGGTATAAATGTTTTGGTAGAGGGTTATTTAGGAGTTAGTAGTACTTATTTATCATTTTAGCTGATTGTCTAGACCCATCTAGCTGATGGGCATTTGTTGTTTTAATAAGGTTGAAATTTCGAGCACCTAGTGAATTCAGTTTCACGATTTGACTATAGGTCGTTTGTTAATAGAGTGTGCTTAGTAAATGCACCAAGTTAGGAAAATGTCCATAATTGGGGGGAGTAATTATATAAGAAAGATTTTGGTTAGTTTAAAGGTATGATTTATTAATAAGTGAAACCCTTAATAATTTCAATTTAGTTGTTTAAAGGGGTTTCCAATAAATTGTGAGAAACAACTAATAATAAGTATTGCTAGAAAAAAAAGGAAAAAAATGTAAATTTTTAAAAAATAGATATATCTTTTTTGAATAGTTTGGCAAATCGTCTCGATTCATTTTGTCATGAATAATCTTTTAAGTGATGGTTAGATGTTTGCTTAGGCGAACGGAATAGTGCACTTAGTAAATTATTCCCTTTATCATTGTACGATCGGGATGGAAAGGTTCTGAATCTGATTAAACCAAAACCTAGTCTTAGTAATAGAATACTTAAGCTATATCAATTGTTAACCAAAGGAATATGCATAGTGATGTTTAGTTTTGCTAAGTGTAGTATACGATTCTAAGGTTTTATTTATTCTTATTTTTAGGATGGTTACCGATATTGCTAGGACTATTATTGAGGATTTGAGGAGAAGGTCGAGTCTTGTTCCTCGAGCATTTGAGAGGATGGGGTCTTTGACCTCCCCATTTCTGATGAGGAGGATAAGGCTGGGGAGGAGCGTCGTAGGGTGAGAGAGAGGTTTGGGAGAGCCTTGGCTAGGCATGGCATAAAGATCATTGGATCAGGAGTAGCACTAATAGAGCCCATGGCAGATGGAGCTGTATAGTCCGAGGAGGAGCATGATTTCTAGGAGCTGGCAGAGCAAGAGGATCCTATGATAGAGGAGGAGTCCCTGGGTGAGAAGGAGGAATCTGAAGATGATGATGTTATCTGGGAGATGGGTGAGGTCTTTCCAGAGCATTCCGGTATGGTAGTAGAGGATGTTCCAAAGGTAAGACGTGGGGCGGCAGCGGGTCCTGGCATTCATGGTATGAATGGGTGGATTTCTGATGATGAGGTAGAATCCATTGAGATAGATGGACCGCAAGAGGGATCTGATGGAGAGGGTCCTCTATCAGTCATCATCTAGGATTTGTTAGGTGGTTCTTTTGTGTTAGTTGTCCGTCTTCTATGGGTTATTTATGTTCATATATTTGATATGTATGATATAGATCCGTAGTGCGGGTTGTGGCTCTTCGATATTTGATGGATCCATTTTGTACTATGTATTTGTAGATATGTTATGTTGGTTGTTATCATTCTGTGTATTCCTTGGATATTAATTGTAGGAAATTTGGGGGACAAAATTCTTTTAAGGGGAAGAGAATGTAATGAGCCAGAATTTTGTTAATTTAATTTGCGAATATTTAATTTAATTCAAATATTCGATTTATGGTTTAATAAGTAAATAAATAAATCTTTTTAAATTCATTACTTGTATTTGGTAATTCATTTTAGAATTGGTTTATATAAATAAAATAATTCGATAGAAAATGGAAATTGTGACCGAAACCGGCATTTTGAATTATCAACTTTTTATCAAACGGAAAATTATAAACGGTCATAAATGCCCTTGAATAAGTTTAAAAAATTAACACTTGCATTTTGAAAAGGAAAAAAATGTCTTATTTCATTTTGGAAAATTAATAAAAAAGGGTAAGTAAAAGTAAATGGTAAAAGATAAAATATCTAACCCATGATTGGACACCTAGATTCCTTAAGAGCATTAAGGACCAAAAAGTACCTAAGCACCATATTACCCAAACCATTTTCATGCTTTATACTAAGGTTTTTCAGAAGTAATGATGATAGGAAGGAAGTGACATTTTATTTTATTTCTCTATTTTTAAAATCATTCCATTTAGTTCCCTTATATATATTTACATCCTACTTCCATCTTCATCCTTAGTTTATCTCCTAAAATTCTTATCTTTAAAATTTTCATCTGAGTGTTTTTCAAAAGGGAAAAAATCACATTTTTACTCAAGAACAAGATTAGTTTGGACTTTGCAAAATCAAAATTTTGAAAGGTGAGAATACTCCGCTTTCTTGTTTTCTTTTTCTTCAATAGTAATATGATTCAAGTTATAATTATGTTGAATTGTTAAATAAGTTTTCTTTTTGGGCTAAATAAGTATAAAAAAAGATTAAGTTTTGATTGGAAACTTTGTATTTTGCTCTTTGGAAACCTGTACAATGCATTAGTTTGTATAATACCGTTTACTGTTGCATTGAACAGAGTATAAATCCCACTTCCCTTGTCTTCAAAAATCTATAACTCCAAATCCATAGCAAGTTTGTCGAATCCGTCAACCGATGAAGCGTTTAACCTTGAGTCGAGTTTATTATAAAAATAGTTTTAGGTTTTTCCATTGATTGTGTCGGGAGAGCACTGGATATTTCAGCAAGTGGGTAGTTTTTGGTCAGGTTTTGGTCATTGCAAATCGAAGAATTGAGATCACCTGCATGTTCAGACATGATTTTTAAGCCTTGATTTATTTTTAAGTGGAGTAGTTTGGGCGTGGCATTGAGATGATCGGATTTGGGTGAAAACACAAAATCCGAAAATTCGGTCGATAGGAGGTCGAATGACTAGTCGAGGAGCAACTAGGAGGGGTGTCGGAGCTTGGGTGGCAGCCGCGTGGAGTACGATGGTTTGTGATGGCGAGTCGAGCAAGGTTTAGGGTTCCAGGAGCTATTTGGGGTGTTCGACTTTGTATGGGTTCACGATGGCACTTGTGTGCATTGAGTAGGGCTAGTCTTCGAGTGTAGGTGGAGGGGAAGATGGCAGTGCCAATGGTGGTGGTGGCGACGTGGCCAACTGGTGTCGGTGGAGGCGGTGGTCGGCATTTTCTTGGATGTGACATGATGTTTGGGTTTGGTTTACTTTGGGTTGTATAGTGTTTTTGAGAAGGGAGGAGGATGAAACTTAGGTGGATGATCAATAGTGAATGGCAGGTGGAGGCTAACATGGCGGCGTCATCGCATCGGGTTTTGGAGCGGCGATTGCCGTGTGCACGATCGTGCACAAGGAGGTGGAGGCAAGTTTTAAATCGGGAGATTTTGTTTGTGACCCCATTCTTGTTTTTGGATAGAAGGAAGAAGAGTAGGATGGGTTTTATTTAGTATGTGGGCTTTGTCCCAATAGACATTGTTTTAAAAAAAATATTTTAAAAACCCTTACACTTTAAAACTCAACCTCTCCTTCATCCGGAATCTGTTTGACGCGCAGTTTTCGGCAATGGGTTTGTATAGACATATAAGACACACCCATGTAATCATACGACCTAAATGTTGTAGTGAAATCTAATAGTAAATTGCTATGGACAGTGTTTTATTACATCGTTGGATAAATTATATTTTATCATTGGCATCGCGTTAGCAGAATAAAACCCCGTTTTGCTATACCTTAATTAAATAGATTTTATCGTTCATCTATCTAGCAGAATAAATCACCGTTCTGCTACTATGTTAAATTGAAACATCTATTTATATGTCAGTTTATTTATATTGATTGTTATCCATTGGTTGATAATATGGATTTTATTTACATATCTGTTGTTCATGTGAATACTTGTGTGCGACTTAAATGTCGACTTGAGTATAGTGGTAACTTATTTAAGTACCATTGAGATTTGCTAAGCCTCTTCCAAAATTGGATAAGTTATGGATTTGGAATTTTTTTTAGCTTTATAACAGTATAAATCAAACTATTTAATTAATTGATTTTATTAAATTGTATATTTCAGTTAATGTTATTAAAGTGAATTCTAACTAAATGAAGTTGTAGTTAATTTAAAATTGAAAAGGGTTTAGGATAATTATATATTCAATTAAATACTTTCATTTAATTATAAATGTTTAAAGTTAATTACTATTTTAAAATATTAATTTTTAGGTAATTATTATTTTAATTAAAAGTTTTAGGTTAATTATTAATTTTATTAATAATGATTAAGCTAATTTTCCCTTTTAATTAATATTTTGCCTTAAGTTAATTAATCTTATAATTAATGATGCTTATAAATTATTTATTTTAAATAAGGTTTTTAATGTAAATCAATTATTTTAATTTTAAAGGTTTACTTAAATTAATTGCTTCATAAGAGTATTAAGTTATTTAATAACGAAGTCTGAACTTAATCGACCATTTATTTAAGCGGTGTTTTAAGTCTATTAAATAATCTAATGATGGCATTTTGAGTTAGTTGATTTATTAATCTTGTTATGGTGATTAAATTAATTTAGTTAACTTAAAATCATGCTTTTAGTAATAATATTGCTTTATTAAAAAGTGGTTTAAGCAAATAAGTTTGTTTAAAAAGGGTTTGTACTTGGTAAAGAACTAAGTAAAAGAGTTAGATTTTTGGAAAGAGATTTTGGATTCTTGAATAGAAAGATGTGGTTTATAAAGTTTTGATTTGATCAAATTCTATTAATTGAGTTATGAATCAAATAAACAAGTGGTCCTTCTTGATCTTGGTGGTAGGGAAGCAATTTCGTACTTAACACCGAGTGACTAGTTGTTTAGGAGTCGTAATTAAATGTATTCCAAAGACTTATGTTTTGATCCATTTAAAACGAATTTGAAACAAGAAATCTTTCTCAATTGGTTTGTAAATATACCTATACCACTAAGATAAGTATATGAATTATTTTGGGTAAATAATTAATGATATTTAATTAATAAGAGATTTAACTAAACGAGGCTTAGTGATTTCCATGGGAAATTAAATCTATGTTTGGTTTGTTTGTTTATTTGATAGTCAAAATAACCGACGATCAAATCTGAACATGTTTTTAACTTTGGAAATATCTGGAGGGAACACGAGGTGTATATAGTACAGTTTTCTTAGGTCATATTATTTTACATATAAACTCGTATGTTCCTCTAGGACAAAGGATAAGGAGATCCGTCTACTTAAACGGTTAGGAGGTGATCCTCGCTTTTATCTTGTATGTTTATTTCCTAAAGAACCGGAGTTGAGTTTACCGAAAACCGTCGAATGCTGGTTCAAATAGACCGGGATCAGATAAATATGAATTATCCAAAAACCACTTATATCCAACACAAGTGTTGCATCGAAAACATCTTAAAGATGATGGGATCGAAGAAAGATTCTTTTGATGTGCAAAGGCTACTTGCTACTAATCCTGAGGGTGATTCCAAAATGGATGTAGTAGAAGTAGTGCCTTCAGTTTGTTCATATCTTGAACAACTTGTATGGATGAATGTTGGCACTGCATTGCTGCCTAGAGGGCAGTGTTAGCATCCCAAATGGGTTTGCTATATAAGAGGTAAAGCGTAGCCTCTAGTCTCATCAACCGAGAATGACTAAAACAGGGGATATGCAGTAGGGCTAAGTGGGTAGCTCCCATTAGGGTGTATCATCACATTTCTAGATATGCATTCATTTTATGGATTGGTTATGCATGAGCGCTCTCGGTAAGGTTGCAAAGCAACTGGGGTGATGATATATTCGGTACTATCCAAGAAGCGATAGGTCGGTTATGTGTAGCAGGGGTGCAAGATGTTCTTGTTGACCTTGGTACATTTTTGTAGAGGTATACTGTGATGGGCGGTACCCCAGTAGCCCAGTCATTGATGGAATCCAATCTCCAATATGTTCCTTTGCAGACTTAGTTGTAAACCTATTATGTTGGAATTTAATTAATCTAACAATTTTGGCTATGATCAATATGTATTTGTATCTTAGAAATTATAATAATATCATTGGATTTTTCTATAGAAAATGTTTTAGTTATCGAAAGGTAAAAACCCGTTCGTCTTTATGTGCGGCGTGGACTTACGAGATACCTTTGATTTTAAAGGGCATTTTACAAGTTATAATAATAAAGTTCCATATGATTTGAGTTTCTCATGCTGGTTTTAGTAGACTGATCCGGGCGTTTTTTTTCTTATAATGCTCGGGTTAGAGCGAGCATGTTTTAGATTAGCTTTGGATGCTTTGGAGCCCAGGAGACGAGCTGGAGGCCCAAGACATATCTATCTTATATTTTTCTTTACTTTGCTGCATTGATTTGTTGTATTTTCAGCATTTATAAGGACGGCTTGTTATAACTATCCAGTCAGATTTAGGATAGTTTACTCTGATTATATATATAGAACTTCTTCTTTAGGTAAAGATCGTGTTTATATTATAGATATTCCGTTGCGATGTGATTTTCTATTTCTTCTTTCTTTTTCTTTTCCCAAACAATCTTTCTTTCCGACACTTGGATATTTGGCATGTGAATACCGTGGATGTATTAGTATCGATTTCTGAAGATCGAAAGACGGGTCACTACAGTTCCATCTTTCAACTATGCTCATCTGATAGCAAATTGATTTTAGATCCTATTAATAAGACTAAGGAGTAGGGTCATCAATTCTTTTTTGTGAGATGTTTCTCTTCTTATATTTCTTTAACCCTCTCCTCTCCTAGTATGTTATTGGTCTTTAATATATTATTTGTTAATTTTATAGTTGTTTTTATCTTTTACACTAGCTTCTTGCATATGTAGATCCAGCCTCTAAGGAAATTAATCCTAAGGTACTGCCAAAGATCGATAAGCTTGGAAAAGCTATGAAGTATTCTAAGAGTCGGTTAAGACTTCTCACCAAGGAAAAGGTAAAAAGATATATCTTGATTCAATCGTTTCACAGGGTCTTGGGTGAATCTCCTATAACAAAGAGGAAAAAATATGGTTTTTATCGCTTTCTGCTATGAAGCTCGACAACATTTAATAGCCCAATTCAACGCTTGTCTTTCGATATTCACCAGGTCTCAATCATATTCCTTTTAATTTCATTTCTAAGTAAAATTGTTGTTTATGTTTTTTCACTTCTTATAATAGATATTAGCTTGGTCGATCCTGCTTCCTTATCGAAAAACAAGGATTCCACAAATCTTACCACTTCGACAAGGACTTTTGGCAGGCCGCCTCTGCCCCTCTCCACAAAAGTGGCCACTTCATCTATTACCATTACGGTGGGTGATGTTTTCCTAGTGGCATAGTCTAGGAAACGTGGGAGAGGTCTGGACCATTTAAAGGTTTCTTCCGAGTCTTCTCCTACCAAAAAACCTAAAGGAGACAGCTTAACCTCAACTGCACTTATTATTTATGCTTCAGATACTACTATGGTTTCTATGCATGTTGTCGTTTCTCCTAAAAGACCTATTATCAATATAATGAGTATGCTTTTGAGGGACTCTTTGGATTATTTATACAAACAGTTGGGTCTTGACTCCCCATTTTTTGTTGATACTTGCATACTTGGGATGAGCGGATATCTTCTAATTTTAGTTTTAAAGAATTATTAATATCAATTCTTCGCTTCTTGTTATTTCCTCTTTGGGAGGTACGGTACCTCCTCCTATTTTTCAAAAGACATGCTTACTCTTCTTTTGCAGTAACTCATTTCGGTTTGACACAGAATGCCACACTCTAACGAGTCATGGAACCACATATGGATTTCAACATCCCAAAATATAACGCATCTCCTCCATTTATCCGTACATGGTTTCAGAGTAGGTCAAGGGTTCCGAGTCATCTCTTACGAGTACAATCTCCATTTCCTGGGTGCTCCAAAACCATTCGCCGATTTCCGGAATGCTCAATACCGGTTCATCAGGAAATAATCAGATAATACATAAGAGCGGGGATCACCCCCTAACCGTTTAAGTGGACGAATCTCCTTATCAATTATCCTAGAAGAACAACGAGTTTTTACGTACACTATAGCACCTCGAACGGGAACTGTACCATATAATCCCCGCCTTTCCCCTAGATATTTCCAGAGTTAAAATCCTTCGGTGTTAAGTAGGAAATCATTTCCTACCACCAAAATTAAGAAGGATTACATATTTGGGCCAAGATTTGATAATCGGTTATTTAACTATCAAATAAACAAACATTCAATCATAGATCACATTTCCCACTGAAATCACTAAGCCTTATTTAATTTGATTTTGATAAATCGAATTTCCTTATTAAAAGCATTCATATACTTATTTCATCGGAATAAGTATATTCACAAATCCTTTCTTTCAAAAATACTTGAAAACTATATAAAAATAGATATGGAAGTTCCATTCGATATCGACCATGGATCAAAGCTTGATGGTTGCGTCTCTATCCCAGAAAAACCAAACTTAACTTAGGCAATCTCTGCCTCCCGATTTTCGCCATGCAATCAATCATAGTTCGCAGTTTGCACAATGGTTACGTCGCTATCCCAGCAAAAACATCCCAAACTGCAGGCAATCGTTGCCCTTCGAATTATGCTATGAAATTATACCATTTTTTCCAAAATCTATTTATGTCATAATTATTTCCAAATCTATTTATAAAACTTCTTCATAAAATTCAAAGTTTAATTTAGAGAAATATCCTTTTACTAATTTCAAACCATTTGTAACTCCCTTTTCAAATTTCAACCTACCTTCGCATTTATAAACTCCTTTAACCAATTCTTCACATAAAGGATTTCTTTTATAAACAATTTATTTCGTAATTAAAATAAATAAGATTTTAAACGTCACAAAGATATCTTAACCCTTTTTGATAATATAAAAATACCTTTAAAACATTCATTAATAATACAATCATTTAACCATTTACACTTTAAAGTTTAATAAAACTAAATCAACCTTTAAATAAAATTAATCAACTTTTGAATCGTATTATTACTGAAATAAATTTCTAGTTCTAAATAACTAATAATAATAGATAATTCATTATCTTTAAACAAAATCAATTAAACAATTAATTTTTAAAACAAAATTAACTTTACTAAATAAATAATTTTACAAACAGTTGTTGTGACGCCCCACTCCGAGACCCACATTAGCAAAGAGTATTACTAAGTAACACCGTCTGCTAATACGGAGAATAGAGCTGGATAGGAGCGACCATCTATGACCTTGTCTTAATTATTTATTGAATACGCCGATAATTGCCACTTCTTACCTAAGTGGATCGACATATCCATTAAATACTTAATGCAAAGCCATAGGTGGCGAAAGGATCTATCAGAATAAAATATAACAACTTAAATGTAATACACATCACAGAAGATCATCACATACATTTACACATATACAGATACATTACAGAGTATAAAAAATGATACATGTCAAGTGGTATAAACAACCACAATATACAGGCAAGTCAAAAGAATACATATCAGAGATACAGCCAAAAAGGACTACACAAAAAGCTATAACAAAAAGGAGCTAGCGGAATAGTCTATGCAGAAGCAAAAGAGGCTAAGTCCAAAGTACCTAACCTGAAACATCTCGGTCTGACCCGAGTATAAAATACACGGGTCAGTCTAGCTAAACAAATCAGTTAGATAAAGCTAGATAATAATAATGCGGTATAAGATAATGATATAATACTCCTCCAAAGAGAAGTACAACAATAACCACATTACCAACACAGTGAAACGTAGTCACTTAGCAAATGAATAAATCCTCCAAAGAGGAATCGACATCACATAATGTCGAATAATAAGCCTCATCTCATCGGCAATATGCAATAGTAATAAAGATGGTTGGTAGAATATTACTCCCACTTAGGAGATATTCCAAAACCTGCCATATCGGCAATCACAATAAACAAAGGATATCATATCCCGAAACAAGCCAAAAGGCAAATAACAAATACCAACAAAGGTAACACAAGTTTCCACAAGGTAATCGCTATATATCGTGTAGTTCAAAGAACCTACCCCGAAAGGCGATACACTAGGGAAATATAATTGTCAAAGAAACAAAAGATGCTCGAGCTCAGTACTGTATAACAAGGATCCATACGCCCGAAGGCGACAAACCGTAGTGGCGGTACTGGACACCACTATCCGGCGGAATGTGTCACAACTCTCAGAAAGGAACCCGAAAAATGTTAACGTGAGTCCCATACCACACGTTCGCACTAAACGGTTTACTAACCGTTAGTCAATTTCACACTCAAAGCAGTACAAAGTTCACCTCATCTCATTGGTAAACCAGACCCAAAGGTCAAAATGGTCAAACGAATAGATTAGGAATTAATTGAAAAGATAAACACACGTGTTCATAGCACGCGTTTTATTTAATCATTTGATTCTCCTCCCTCTTCGCTCGAAGTGCAAAATTGTGTGTGTGTTTCAAATAGAAATTATAAATGGGAGAAACGAGCTTTTAATACAATTTGAAAAGATCATTTTATAAAAACCCGTGTACTAAATTAAAAAGGAATCATCAAAGTCAATATGCAATAACAACTAATTGGAATCGACACGAATCGATTGTAATTGGAAACCAAGCAAAATAGGCAAAAACAAGCAGGTCAGTCGACTGACTGCAGAGGCCAGTCGACTGATCCAGAAACCTGAAAGTTTCATTTCCTGCAGTCAGTCGACTGACTGCAGGAAACAGAGACTTCATGTTTCTGCAGACAGTCCCAGGAACTATCATTTGCTACAGCCAGTCGACTGACTGCAGAGGTCGGTCGACTGACTGGCACTGGGACTGTTTTTCATCCTATCAAATGAAGAGCAAACTCTTCCAATTTGCAACCGGACGAGCAATGGGCGGTAGGGGTTTATGCCAATCGACAACCCAGCCCTATTGGCTCTTCCATACACCTCCAAAAACATGATCAAACATCAAAGCTATGATTTTTAGAGTTTTTGACTTCAAAACACCAAAAATTGAAATGTTCACCAAATCAATTCAAACCAAAAGCAAATGAACATGAATGAGTATTAGGAATTCATACCTAACATCAATGATATCAAGAGAAGTAGACGTGAGTTCAAAACTCACTTTTTTAACTCAAAAACAAAGATAAGAAGCTCAAACACAAGGAAAAGATCAATCACTCTTCACTTCAACTCTACAAGCTTCAATCTAAGATCAAAACAAGTATTTCCTAAATTAGGGTTTAGGAATTTTCTGAAATTGAAGAGGAAATGAGATGGAGAAGATGAAGAGGAGGCTTCCCTTAGCTTTTCTTTGAATTTGGAGCAAGAATTTGAGTTTGCAAATGAATCCAGGGTTTTGAATTTTAATTTCTCATTCCTCTCCCCATTTTCAGTTGTGCTAGAGAAAAAGAAATGAAATAAGAATGAATGGATGAAGAGAGGGGGTTGAGTTAAGGTATAGAATGAGTTCGGTGAAACCCAAACCCAAAAGACCACTAGAAAATAGCAAAATTCAACTTACTCCAAACATATCGAAGCTTATACTCAAAAAAGTTGCAAACGCCATTTTGGACTCAATGGAAGTGGTCCCGAGTCCTAATTCGACCGCTTGCAAAAAGTAGCTTTTTGGACTTTAATCCGATTAACGACGCTATATTTAAATAAAATATTTAAATATAAAATCGTAAAATATGCGGGTTGTTACAGATCTCCCCTCCTTAACAAAATTGCATCCACGCAATTCCTAGAGAAGAATTTGCAACAACTACATACTTACAACACCCAAAAAGAAAAGAAAATAAGCTTGAGATAAAAAGATATTCTCACCATTGCTAAGCAAAGATAGAAAACCCAGATAGGATCTTTCGATAAACTCTCTGGTTTCCCAGGTACAGTCATTGGGGTTAGCGGACCATTGAACTTTAATGAGCGGCACGTCCTTGTTTCGAAGGTGTCTCACCTCCGTGGCAAGTACGCGAATAGGCTGCTGTACAATAGATAAATCTGGTGAGATCTCAAGCCCTTGCAAATCAGGAGAGTCAATAACAGAATCCGATGCTCGAAGACACTTTCGAAGCTGGGAGACGTGAAACACGTTGTGAACTTCGGATAGATGAGCTGGAAGTGAAACTCTATAAGCCACAGGGCCAATACGTTTAATAATAGGAAATGGTCCTACAATGCGAGGAGCCAATTTCCCTGTCACACTGAAGCGCATAACCCCCTTCAAAAGAGAAACACGAATAAAGACGAGATCACCAACTGAGAACTTGAGAGCTTCCTACGGTTATCCACGTAGGATTTCTGGCGGCTCTGTGCCTCTTTCATTCTCTAACGAATAAGAACAATCTTCTCAGAAGAATCATGAACAAAATCCGGGCCAAGAATAAGCTTCTCCCCAGATTCCAACCAACAAGAAGGCGATCGACTTGGCCTTCCGTATAAGGCTTCGAAAGGAGCCATACCGATACTGGACTGAAAACTATTGTTGTAGGTGAACTCCACAAGGGGTAGATGATCCTCCCAACTACCTCCGAAATCAAGAATACAAATACGGAGAAGATCCTCTAAGATACGATTCACCCGTTCAGTCTGTCCATCAGACTGTGGATGATAAGCTGTGCTGAAGTTAAGCTTTGTTCCCAAAGCTTGCTGAAGACTCTGCCAGAAATGACTGGTGAATAAAGGATCACGGTCACTCACAATCGAACTAGGAACACCGTGAAGTCTCACGATTTCCTTGATAAATAACTTAGTCAAAAGAGAAGCAGTCCTATTAGATTTAATAGGAACAAAATGAGCTGATTTGGTGAGGCGATCAACAATAACCCAAATGCTAGAATGGCCCAATCTCGAACGAGGTAGGCCATCAATGAAATCCATCGAAATCTGATCTCATTTCCACAATGGAATCTCTAGAGGCTGAAGGAGACTAGAAGGGCGCTGATGTTCGGCTTTAATATGTTGACAAGTCATGTAATTACTCACATAACTCGCTACATCGCGCTTCATGCCTTTCCAATAATAAAGGCGATGCTATCGGCATACATCTTACTACTGCTAGGATGAATAGTATACTTAGAACGATGACAGTCATCAAGAACGTCATGCATAAGTGCAAAATCAGAAGGCACAACAAGACGGTCCTTCTTGCGAAGACACCCATGAAGATCAATGTTGAAATCCCGCAATGCCTCATCACGGGGTTCAGTCTCACAAAGCTGAATGAGATGCACAAGATCAGGATCACGCCGCTGAGCTTCAGCAATACGATTCAATAGTGAGGGTCGAGCTTCCAAACTGAATAATACTATCGGAGAATCAAAGGATGGAGCTCGATCACGAATATCACAAAAAGATAGAGTCTCAAGAATATCCCATTCGGCAAGCATCATAGAAACAACAGCCGAATGTCTATGACTAAGCGCATTAGCAACACGATTACCCTTACCAGGGGTATATTGGATATCAAAGTCATAGGAGGCAAGAAACTCGAGCCAACGTTGTTGCCTCATATTGAGTTCCTTCCGAGTGAACAAATGCTTCAAGGATTTATGATCGGTATAGAGAATGAAGCGCTTGCCTAATAAATAGTGTCGCCAAATCTTTAATACAAAGACAATGGCGGCTAACTAAAGATCATGAGTGGCATAGCGAACTTCATTCAGACGCAGTTGCCTAGATGCATAAGCAACTACCCGATCCTTCTGCATAAGCACGACACCAAGACCACTACCACAAGCATCGGTGTAGACAACAAGATCATGATTCCCCTCGGGAACCACAAGAATAGGAGCATTAGTGAGAAGTTCCTTTAATGTCTGAAAGGAAGCTTCACACTTATCAGACCAAATATAACGAATGCCTTTCCGAGTAAGGCTGGTGAGAGGAAGCACAACACGGTAAAAATCCTTAATGAACCGACGGTAATAACCCGCCAATCCAAGGAAACTACGTGTGACGCCCCACTCCGAGACCCACATTAGCAAAGAGTATTACCAGGTAACACCGTCTGCTAATGTGGAGAATAGAGCTGGTTAGGAGCGACCATCTATAGCCTTGTCTTAATTATCTATTGAATACGCCGACAATGCCACTTCTTACATAAATGGATCGACATATCCAATAAAGACTTAATACAAAGCCATATGTAGCTGAGGATCTATCAGAATAAAATATAACAACTCAAATGTAATACACATCACATAACAGTAGATCATCACATACATTTTTCACATATACAGATACATCAAAGAGTTTACAAAATGATACATGTCAAGTGGTAAAGCAAACCACAATATACAGGCGAGTCAATAGAGTACATATCAGAGTTACAAACAAAAAGGACTACACAAAAAGCTATAACAAAAAGGAGCTAGCGGAATAGTCCATGCGGAAGCAAAATAGGCTAAGTCCAATGCACCTAACCTGAAACATCTCGGTCTGACCCGAGTATAAAATACACGGGTCAATCTAGCTAAACAAATCAGTTAGACAAACAAAATGATAATGAACATACAAGATCATAAAGCACCATAATAATCTCCAAAGGAGATAACCAAATCATCTAACATAAGATGAATCATAACAAGCCTCATATCATCGGCAACTCAAATAACAAAGGACATACATATCCCAAAACAAGCCAAAAAGGCAAATGACAAATACCAATAAAGGTAACACAAGTTTCCACAAGGCAATCGCTATATATCGTGTGGTTCAAAGAACCTACCCCGAAGGGCGATACTCTAGGGAAATATAATTGTCAAAGAGACAAAAGATACTCGAGCTCAGTACTGTATAACAAGGATCCATACGCCCGAAGGCAACGCACGAAGACTCTACTCCCATATAGGAGCAATTGTCCACATAGACAAAGCCACACGCCCAGAGGCGATACGCACGAAGACTCTACTCCCACATAGGAGCAATTGTCCATATAGACAAAGTCACACGCCCAGAGGCAACGCCCGAAGGCCACGCCCAAAGGCAACAAACCGTAGTGGCGGTACTGGACACCACTGTCCGGTGGAATGTGTCACAACTCTCAGAAAGGAACCCGAAAAATGTTAACGTGGGTCCCATACCCCACGTTCACACTAAACGGTTTACTAACCGTTAGTCAATTTCACACTCAAAGCGGTACAAAGTTCACCTCATCTCATCGGTAAACCAGACCAAGAGGTCAAAACGGCCAAACGAATAGATTAGGAATTAACTGAAAAGATAAACGCACGTGTTCATAGCACGCGTTTAATTTAATCATTTAATTCTCCTCCCTCTTCGCTCGAAGTGCAAAATTGTGTGTGTTTTAAATAGAAATTATAAATTGGAGAGACGAGCTTTTAATACACTTTAAAAAGAGATCATTTTATAAAAACTCGTGTACCAAGTCAAAAAGGAATCATCAAGGTCAAATGCGATAACAACTAATTGGAGCAACTAAAATCGATAAACAATGGAAATTCAATCAAGAAATAGGCAAATAGGAAAAAATAGGCAGATCCAGACGTTTGGGGGTCAATCCAGACGTCTAGATTTAGGTTCTGGAAATTCATAAACCATCTAGACGTCTGGAGGGTGGCTTCAGACGTTTGACAGAGTGGTTCAGACGTTTGAAAGGTGGTATCAGACGTCTGAAAAGGTGTTTCAGACGTCTGAAAGGTTGTTTCAGACGTCTTAAGACCTGGTCTGGGCAACAATTTGCCTAGGCCATGATGGCTAAAACGATTCGGGAGCGATCAATCGAGCAATGACGACCAAGGATTTACGCCAAACGACAACTTGGCCTTATAGGCTCTTCGATACACCCTAAACATCAAAGTCCAAACATCCGCAAGAGGATTTTCATAAAATTGGACCAAAACACAAAAATTGGAATATTCACCAATTCAATTCAAATCAAAAGCAAACAGATATAGATAAGTGTTAGGAATTCATACCTAACAACAATGATATCTATAGAAGTAGATGTGAGTTCAAAAACTCACCTTTAAACCCAAAAACACAAGAGAGAAGCTACAAAGCAAGGCTAGAACAATCACTCTTCAATTTCAACCCAATGAGCTTCAATATAAGCTCAAAAGAAAACATTTCCTAAGTTAGGGTTTAGAACATTTCAAAAATCGAAGAGGAAATGAAATGGAGAAGATGAAGAGAAGGCTTACCTAAGCTTTCTTTGATTTTGGAGCAAGAATTGAGCTTGCAAAAGGAAACATGGGTTTTGAATTTTAATTTCCCATTCCCCTCCCCATTTTTGCTGAAGCTTGGATGTTAGGAAAATAAGAATGAAGTGAAGAGGAGAGGTGGACTGAGCTAGGGTGTTAAGATGGGTTAGTGGGCTAAAACCCAAACCCAAAGCCCTAAATGAAAACATCCAAATTTTTCTCAACTCCAAACATATCGAAGCTTATACTCAAAAAAATTCGCAAATGCCATTTTGGACTCAATGGGAGTGGTCCCGAGTCCTAATTCGACCGTTTGCAAAAAGTGACATTTCGGACTTTAGTCCGACTAACGATGCTATATTTAAATAAAATATTTAAATATATAATCGTAAAATATGCGGGTTGTTACAGACTCCCCTCCTTAAAGAAATTGCGTCCTCGCAATAATTAAGAAGAAAATAAAGAGTAACAACCATAAAAGCATATCAACACAAAAGAAAATATGAAATAAGAAGTCCACCATAAAGAGCACGAAAGAGTAAGTCCGGATGTGTTTGCTCGATATATTCTCAAGATTCCCAAGAGAAATTCTTAGGATTTGAGGACCATTGAACTTTCACAAGAAAATCATCTTTATTCCGAAGGCGTTTAACCTCCGAAGTAATGATACGAATAGAATGTTGCTCATAAGTCAAATTTGATGAAACTTCAATTTCCTCAATAACACCGGACTCAAGAATAAAATCGGAATCCCTAAGGCATTTCCGTAGTTGAGAGACGTGGAAAACGTCATGAATAGCAAAAGAATTGAGCCGGTGCTAAAAGAGGTGATAAGCCATAGAAACAATGCGTTCGGTGATGGGAAAAGGACCAACATATCGAGGTGCTAATTTTCTCGATCAACTGAAACGCACATCACCCATCAAAGGTGAAACATGAATGAACACCAATAAAATCTGGACCTACAACCAGCTTCTCATCGGCTTCAAGCCAACATAAAGAAAATCGGCATGGCCTTCCGTAGAGTACCTCGAAAGATGCCATACCAATACAAGATTGGAAGCTTAGTATAGGAAGAAAACTCAACAAGAGACATATGATCTTCCCAACTTCCACCAAAATCAAGAACACATGCACGAAAGAGATCTACGAGAGTTTGACTCACATGCTCGGTTTGTCCATCGGGTTGAGGACGATAAGCGGTGCTAAAACTAAGCTTTGTTCCCAAAGCTTTTGAAGACTCTACAAAAATCCATTAGAAAAATAATGGATCACGATTGCTAACAATAGAAGCAGGAACTCCATGCAATATAACAGGACACAGAGTTCAGCCAAAAGAGGTATAGTCAGAAAGAGAAGGACGAGCCTCAAGGCTTCACAAAACAAGAGATGAACATGAATTGGATTCACGATCTCGAATCTCACGTGTGGATAAAGTCTCGAGATCACTCCATTCGGATATCATCAAAGAAACATCCGCTTATTGCATATGCTTAAGGGCATTGGCAACACGATTGCCCTTTCCGGAATCATAAAAAATATCACGATCAAAAGATGCAAGGAACTCGAGCCAACGTTGTTGACGCAAATTGAGTTCCTTTTGAGAAAACAAATACTTCAAAGATTTATGATCGGAGTGGAGAACAAATTTCTCTCCTAGAAGATAATGAACCAAATTCTAAGAGCGATAACAATAGCCGCGAGCACCAGATCATGAATGGAATATCTAGTCTCGACAAGCTTTAATTGTCAAGAAGCAAATGCGATAACACATTCCCCTTTGCAAGAGAATGACACCAAAACCAATACAACTAGTATCGGTACAAACAATAAAGTCTTGGTTCCCTTCGGGAACCGCAAGAATAAAAGAATCGGAAAAGAGTTCCTTTAATCGATTCTCTTTCCCGAAAGCTAAGTCCTTCAAAATTATAATTAACTTTATATATATACATCTTTTTGTAAAAATTAATTTTTTACAAGAATTTACTGTGTTTGACTGTCTCATCATAGCGTTTAGGAGATTCCTATCGATAGCGTTGATCAAGCGCATCGACAAGAATTCTTAAAGCACTCAATGGGCAAAACAACACAAAATCATCTTATATATGATAACCATGTCTCTTATAAAATTTACAAATATTCTTTGCTGGTTTTGAGAATAAAACCCAAACATACTTATAAATATCTTATTAAAAAGATTTACAAATTTTAAATTTGTTATTTTCATCCATAATAAATAAATATAAGGATAATCTAATCGAGATATTCGTAGAATACTCGATTCACAAAATGGATGGAATAAGGTAGAAGGTTCGTCATACCGAATGACATAACGAACCAAACAAAAATCACAACGAGTGCGGAATAAGGTAAGAGGATGCTACCTTCCTCAATCTCGTAGCTGATGAAAATTGGTGGCAAGGTCGAGCTGAAAAAGACCTTAGCACCATTCAAAAGATTTCTTAGGTGATAATCCTAAGACAAGCTCAAATATACCGGAAAATTCACAAACTACTTGAATGAGAGAAATAATATTCTCCTCATCCCATAGGTTTAAAGAATTAAAATGATAACACATTATTTGGAAATCGAAATCATTAAGAACAAAAGAAATCTGCTTAACAGATTGAAGATGTCGAAGATGAATAGTCCACATTGGACATAGGATATGGCCTTCATAATAATTAAGCCAATCCTTTCCCAAAAATCAATTTCGAAGCCTAAATAACGCATAACATGTAAATCGGCTCGAAAAGAATAATCACAAAAATAACCTCGACATTTGAACAAAGCAAACTGAGTGTTGCGGATCCACCAACCGGATTCGCAATTCTCAGCGAAGTCATCAAACCCATAATATTTAAAGAAAAGAATCAACAAGTTCCTTTAATATAAAAGAGTGGGACGCACCCATATCAAAAGAAACCAAATAGGAAGATCACGAAATAAAATAATGCCATCAAGGATAGGAGGAGAATTACCTTGACCAAGAGAAGGGTTACTAGAAGCTTGCGCAACATTCAGCTTTCCCTCCCTCCTACTTTGAAGTTTGGGACATGAAGATAAACGGTGACCCAAACCTTTGCAATAGCGACAAGAAAAGGGTTTTGGACACTTATTTACATGGTGGTCCATAGATTCACAATTGTAGCATCGTCCACGACTAGTGGTAGAAGTCTTTGCTACCGAAATTGCCTGCTTCCCTTTTTTGTTGGGATTAGGACTTTTGAACTTACTATGCCTCTTCTCGTTGATGTTGAAGTTTTGTTTGGCATCCACAACTTCAACATCATTATCTTTATCGGCCTCTTCAAGTCGAAGAGCGATATCTTCAAACTGGTCAAAAGACACTTCTAATTTCAGAGGTAAAACTTTTTCGGGGTCCTTACATAAAGCACGGATAAACCTTTGATTCTTTACAAGATCCAAAAGTTGTTGAGCAGTCATAAATACGCCATCTAGAGAAGGACTACTGGATTGACCGGCGCTGGGACTACCAGACCTAATCATCTCTTCTTCTTTAAGAAAGAAAGAAAAAGACAGAAGAGGAAAAAGGTTATTCTCAGAATGAATATCAAACAAACATGATTGATAAAAAAAGGCATCATAAGAAAGAAAATAGGTTAGAACGGTACGAAGACTTGAATTAATTCCTATGGCATGATGATTCAAAGATTCATAACATTCGTACTACCCTTTGATGTACCGTAATATGTGTCTCTGTTCTATGTTTATCATATTTTGTTCTGAACTAAGCTCTGATACCAAGCTGTGACGCCCCACTCCGAGACCCACATTAGCAAAGAGTATTACCAGGTAACACCGTCTGCTAATGTGGAGAATAGAGCTGGTTAGGAGCGACCATCTATATCCTTGTCTTAATTATCTATTGAATACGCCGACAATGCCACTTCTTACTTAAATGGATCGACATATCCAATAAAGACTTAATACAAAGCCATAGGTGGCTGAGGATCTATCAGAATAAAATATAACAACTCAAATGTAATACAAATCACAGAACAGTAGATCATCACATACATTTTTCACATATACAGCTACATCACAGAGTTTACAAAATGATACATGTCAAGTGGTAAAGGAAACCACAATATACAGGCGAGTCAATAGAGTACATATCAGAGTTACAGACAAAAAGGACTACACAAAAAGCTATAACAAAAAGGAGCTAGCGGAATAGTCCATGCGGAAGCAAAATAGGCTAAGTCCAATGCACCTAACCTGAAACATCTCGGTCTGACCCGAGTATAAAATACACGGGTCAATCTAGCTAAACAAATCAGTTAGACAAATTAAATGATAATGAACATACAAGATCATAAAGCACCACAATAATCTCCAAAGGAGATAACCAAATCATCTAACATAAGATGAATCATAACAAGTCTCATATCATCGGCAACTCAAATAACAAAGGACATACATATCCCAAAACAAGCCAAAAAGGCAAATGACAAATACCAATAAAGGTAACACAAGTTTTCACAAGGCAATCGCTATATATCATGTGGTTCAAAGAACCTACCCCGAAGGGCGATACTCTAGGGAAATATAATTGTCAAAGAAACAAAAGATGCTCGAGCTCAGTACTGTATAACAAGGATCCATTCGCCCGAAGGCAACGCACGAAGACTCTACTCCCATACAGGAGCAATTGTCCACATAGACAACACACGCCCAGAGGCGATACGCACGAAGACTCTACTCCCACATAGGAGCAATTGTCCACATAGACAAAGTCACACGCCTAGAGGCAACGCCCGAAAGCCATGCCCGAAGGCAACAAACCGTAGTGGTGGTACTGGACACCACTGTCCGGCGGAATGTGTCACAACTCTCAGAAAGGAACCTGGAAAATGTTAATGTGAGTCCCATACCCCATGTTCGCACTAAACGGTTTACTAACCGTTAGTCAATTTCACACTCAAAGCAGTACAAAGTTCACCTCATCTCATCGGTAAACCAGACCCAGAGGTCAAAACGGCCAAACGAATAGATTAGGAATTAACTGAAAAGATAAACGCACGTGTTCATAGCACGCGTTTTATTTAATCATTTAATTCTCCTCCCTCTTCGCTCGAAGTGCAAAATTGTGTGTGTTTTAAATAGAAATTATAAATTGGAGAGACGAGCTTTTAATACACTTTAAAAAGAGATCATTTTATAAAAACTCATGTACCAAGTCAAAAAGGAATCATCAATTTCAAAAATGCGATAACAACTAATTGGAGCAACTAAAATCGATAAACAATGGAAATTCAATCAAGAAATAGGCAAATAGGCAAAAATAGGCAGATCCAGACGTCAGGGGTTAATCCAGACGTCTGGATTTAGGTTCTAGAAATTCAAAAACCATCCAGACGTCTAGAGGGTGGCTTCAGACGTCTGACAGGGTGGTTCAGACGTTTGAAAGGTGGTATCAGACGTCTGACAAGGTGTTTCAGACGTCTGAAAGGTTGTTTCAGACGTGTGACTCTGTTTTCTGCCATTTTTATAAATTTCCTCCGTATAAACTTTTGCTCCAGGTTTAAAACCAGACGTCTGAACTTTCATTTCAAACATTTGAAGACCTGGTCTGGGCAACAATTTTCCTAGGCCATGATGGCCAAAATGATTCGGGAGCGATCAATCGAGTAATGACGACCAAGGATTTACGCCAAACGACAACCCGGCCTTATAGGCTCTTCGATACACCCTAAACATCAAAGTCCAAACACCTGCAAGAGGATATTCATAAAATTGGACCAAAACACAAAAATTGGAATATTCACCAATTCAATTCAAATCAAAAGCAAACGGACATAGATAAGTGTTAGGAATTCATACCTAACAACAATGATATCTATAGAAGTAGATGTGAGTTCAAAAACTCTCCTTTAAACCCAAAAACACAAGAGAGAAGCTACAAAGCAAGGTGATGTGCACGTAAATGTGCATATTTTACCACCATATTTAATCTATTTAAATTAAATAAATGATCATATCGGGCATTTTAACTTGTTTAAACCAAAATTCATATTATTTTCAAATCGTCACATATTCATCTTCATCCAAGGGAAAAATGGTCATTTTTATGCATTTATTAAATTGTGAAAATTTACTTGGAATTTTCTATGCTTTTTTGTAGGAAATTTGGTGAATTTTACAAGTGGTTACATGATGATATATGCATGCATAAGAGTGAAGAGAACAAATGAAGATGGAAATAATTCAAAGTGAAGATAATGGAGGACCCCACCTACCCACCTACCTTAATGTACAAATTAGAGGCTAATGAACATGCTTATGGAATTAATGGCTTCATGTACATTTAAGTGATGGATTATTTAAGCTAATGATTACTTGGCCTCCACACTTCCTAAGAGGGTATTTTGGGCATTCCCCAAAAATATGAATTAGGGTTTAACACTTGTATAAATACCCCATATCTTCATGTAACCTCCTCTCCCCCTTAGTCTCTCTTTAGCTTAGTTTAGGCTCAAAATAAAAGAAACTTCTCTTTTCTTTTTCCATGGCTACTTAGCCATTTTGTTTCATGTAATTTTTTTATGCAACTTTAATATATTTCTCTTTTCTTCACTTGTTTATTTTCCTTCCATGTTGTAGTGTAGATCTAGTTTACTTATGCAAGTAGAATAATTTTTCCTTTCATTTTTGCTCTCTTTTTCTCTTCTTGTTTCATGTTGCTTTCTACATTTGTTCATATGATAACAAATATGAGAGTTTAATCCCTTCAATTTAGGGGTAATGAAGCTCTCTAGTATGTAGATCCAACATTTTGTTGTTTATGCTCTCTTTTGTGCTTAATGAGAATGATTGAAGTGGTTTAATGATGTTGTTTAGCTTTGAATTTGATAGTCTATGTTGTTCATAACAAATAGGCTATGCTTAAACAAACAAAACACAAATTGCCTCTTCATCTACATATGATTATGGCAAAGAAGTGAATGTTGAAATTAAAATTTGATGGCTTATATTTCTAATTAATAGTTAATAGGCCATGCTTAAAATAGATTTTGCTTTCAACTTTGTTGTCAAATTTTATGAGATTTAAAAGTGTATTAGTGGTTGTGTTATAGTTTGATGGTTTATATTGGGCTAATTAATAGCACAAATATACCATACTTATGATAAACACATCAACTAATTCACTAATGACAAGAAAAGAGAGATCATAACTTCATTTTGTTGATTTATGTGATCTAGAGAGTGGAATTGCCTCTAAATTGTCTTAACACTCTCATATTTTTATCAATTTTCTTTTGTTAGTTTTCTACATTTTTAGCTTAACTTTCACTCAACTTTGGTATAATTTGATTGAATAGAATTTTAAAATCATTAATTCTCTATGGATCGACCCGTATTTGCCACGTGCTACATTCATACACCGTGCGCTTGCGGTTATTTTATTTCTAAATTCGTTCGATGGTTTTCTAATCCGATAGAATTACTGTCGTCGGTCACAAGGCTAGAACAATCACTCTTCAATTTCAACCCAATGAGCTTCAATCTAAGCTCAAAAGAAAACATTTCCTAAGTTAGGGTTTAGAACATTTCAGAAATCGAAGAGGAAATGAATTGGAGAAGATGAAGAGAAGGCTTACCTAAGCTTCTCTTTGATTTTGGAGCAAGAATTGAGCTTGCAAAAGGAAACTTGGGTTTTGAATTTTAATTTCCCATTCCCCTCCCCATTTTTGCTGAACTTTGGATGTTAGGAAAATAAGAATGAAGTGAAGAGGAGAGGTGGACTGAGCTAGGGTGTTAAGATGGGTTAGTGGGATAAAACCCAAACACAAAGCCCTAAATGAAAACATCCAAATTTTTCTCAACTCCAAACATATCGAAGCTTATACTCAAAAAAAGCCGCAAAAGCCATTTTGGACTCAATGGGAGTGGTCCCGAGTCCTAATTCGACCATTTGCAAAAAGTGACATTTCGTACTTTAATCCGACTAACGATGCTATATTTAATAAAATATTTAAATATATAATCGTAAAATATGCGGGTTGTTACACTACGTATCTCATGAATATTCTCAGGCCTTTTCCAATTCTGGATAGCTTCGATCTTTGAGGGATCGATCGAAATGCCGTCGGAAGATACAACATGGCCCAAGAACTTAACCTTATTCTCCCAAAAATGGCAGTTGGAGAATTTGGCTTTAAGCTGATGGTGACGAAGAGTACTCAAGACAATTCTCAAGTGATTAGCATGCTCAGCTTCAGACTTAGAATAAACAAGAATGTCGTCGATGAACACAAGGACGAACTTATCGAGATGTTCTCGGAATACTCGATTCATAAGATCAACAAAGAAAGCAGGGGCGTTCGTCAAACCGAACGGCATAACGAGCCACTCGAAAGAACCATATCGAGTGCGGAAAGCTGTAAGAGGTATGCTATCTTCCGCGACTCGGAGCTGATGAAAACCAGTGGCAAGGTCGAGCTGAGAGAAGACCTTAGCGCCACTCAATAGATCGAACATATCATCGATCCTTGGCAAAGGATACCTATTCTTGATGGTCAATTCGTTAAGCTTGCGATAGTCAATGCAGAGCCTAAGAGTTCCATCAGACTTCTTCACGAAGACGACCGCGGTACCCCACGGTGAAAAACTGGACTGAATCAACTGCTTGGACTCAAGTTCTAAAAGCTGCTTCTTGAGTTCCTCATTTTCTTTTGTAGACATCCTCGTGGGAGGATGGCCAACTGGCTGCGTGCCTGGAATGAGATCAATGAGGAAATCGATCGCCCCTTGGGTGGCAAACCCGAAACCGGCTCAAAAACATCAGAGACGTCACAAACAATAGGAATATGAGATATATCATCATCATCTCGTGAATCAGGATAATATAAAACCATTTCAGAATTACCCACATTCCGAAGAACAAGTGATAGCTGAGTAGACGAATCTGGGTGTCGAAGATATAAAATTCTTTCAAAAAAAATAATCTCGGCATCGTATCTCACTAGCCAGTCCATACCCAAAATCATATCAAAATCCAAATAAGAAATAACGTGCAGATTCGCATGAAAAGAAAAGCCACATAAAACAATCTCAACATCATCACAAAGCATGCTAAGGGTTGCGGACCCCCCAATAGGATTCGCAATCCTCAACGAAGTAACCATATAAGAAACATCCAAAGCAAATCATCGACGAGCTTTTTCTGTACGAAAGAATGCGAAGCACCCGTATCAAAAAGAACTCGAATACTACAGTCATGAAATAAAATAGAACCTTCCAAAATAGATGGAGATATACCTCTGGGCTGAGAAGAACCTCCAGAAGCCTTAGCAACATAAAGCTTGCCAGACTTGGCACTAGCAGGAGCAGTAGGGCAGGTGGAAACACGGTGACCTTCCTTCTTGCAATAATGATAGAAGAGAGGCTTAGGACAAGCTCAAATCATATGATCAGGAGAACCATAATTGAAACACTTCCGAATGGAAGGTGTCCAGCAGATTGAGAGTTAGAACCAGATTCAACGCACTACACCAAATAAGTGATTTTGCAACATTTTATATCTGTTAATTGCTAACACTTATAAATGCTACAAACTGCTAATAGTAAAAAAGTGTTAGGATACCTAGAAAGTGTTAGTAAAAATAAATAGTCTTCTGTATGAACTTTGCTAACACATATAAGTGTTACAACAATCGGTAAAAATGTAAATAATTTAATAACAAGAGGAGTCTTTTGTAATTTGTAAATATATCGTTTTTCCCACGCTTATCCATTCCTACACACATTTTGGCCGTATAACATTTAATTTAGGGCTTTCTCTTCCTCACCAAAATCAATGTCCTAATCGATTCCCAAAATCAACGGCGTCTTTAACCACTTCCCAAAATCAACCCCAACTTCAACCAGTTCAACATTCATGCCGACTTCAACCACTTCAACATCGACTTCAACCACTTCGTTGATAGCTCAGGCGATTAGATTGACATCTCACGGCTGTTGTTCTTGCGGTAGTTCTCTCGGCAACTTGACCAATGGTTTAGGCTTGATGTTAACGGCGTAAATTGCTCAAAATTATGGACGGTTCAAGTGATTGGATCGCGGCATATCATTCTCAAGCTCGACATCGACATTAAGTTTCCTTTTCTTTTTCTATGCTATTTTATTTGCTAATTTCATATTTGTGGGTACAATTTTGCTCGTTACTTCAAGGGTGTGTTGTTTGTGATTTCCTTTTTTTAATGCTTGGTTACTGTAAATGTGATAAAGATATAAATGGTTTGATGTTTATGTAGAGATGTGTTGGATAGTGGATTATATCCAAGAAAAAGTAATTATATGGGTTTGTACCCATAGCCAAAATTAACTCACATACTCTGTCATTTCCTTTACATCCTGCGTTACTTATTTGTGTTCAGTTAAATAACAACCTCACTACAAAATGATTAGAAATCCGATGCTTTATGGAATACCTGCTGATGTAGTCAACAAGGACAAGACTTTGGAAGAAAGAAGAGCTAATCTGGTAAGTCTGTCATTCTGGTTTAAATTCCTGCATCTGTTTTAATTTTATTTTTTTGAGCTTCCACGATTAGTTGAATGGTCAAGGCCTGAAATCACACATTTGTGTGACAGAATCATCTACACCTTTGCAAAATATTTTTTATTTGCACACTATATGCTGTCTTATCCTCTGTTAGTTCATATGATTTTTCAAGCACTTGTGAACTCTCCGCTGCCGTTAGACGTGGTACTTGACTATATGGTTTGGTTGGTTGTAGGAGCCATTAGATGTGGTACTTGACTTTATTGTTTGGTTGGTTGTGGGAGAAAACTATCATATTCTGTCTTTCTAATTACTTGTATTAATATTTCTTTTTGATGTTACTGTATGTATGGCAATTGCAGATCCATTCTGCTGCTAGCATCTTGGATAAGAACAATTTGATCAAGTATGATATAAAGAGTGGCTATTTCCAAGTTACCGACCTTGGTAGAATTGCAAGTAATTACAATATAACTCATGGAACAATAGCTACATACAATGAGTACTTGAAGCCCACAACAGGTGATATTGAGCTGTTGCGTATTGTCTCCCTTGTTGAATAATTTAAGCATGTGCCGGTTGGGCAAGATGAAAAGATGGAATTGGAAAAGCTTATTGACACCGTGCCTATTCCTATGAAAGAAAGCTTGGAAGAACCAAGTGCGAAAGTAAAAAAAGAGCGAGTTTTCATTAATTTAATTTTTTTCTAGTGCATTAAACAAGGGCGAATAATCCAGACGATTTGGTCAAATGAACTAGGTAAAATGAATTCCCACTACTACTTTTTCTTCTTCTTCTTCCTTTTTTCTTTTCTGAGTAAAATGAAGTTGATTTTGGGTGCATTGAGCACCACTCGAAATGTAAGTGTTAGTTAATTTATGATTTCTTTTATGACTTATCAGTCTAAAGCCGTAAATTTTTAAAGTTACCACAGAACTATTTCATCAGTGCTTTTGATTCTTTTTACAGTATTTGGATGGCTTTTTATTGCAGGTTCCTTTAGAGGTTAACGTTGTACTAGTAGGTTTCAATGGCGATGGTGGCTACAGATATACACTAGATGCACATAAGCTGGAAGAGTTCTTAAAAAGTAGTTTTCCTACTCATCGACCTTCAAGTCTTGAAACAGGGGAGCCAATTGACATTAAGCATCATATCATCTATAATACTATACCGGTAAACCATCTTTCAAAATTTTGCTACAAAATTTTGATGACTTTTGTTTTCTATTTTTGATCTCTTATTTTCTCAAGTAGTGCATCAGTTGAATTTCTAATTGCTGCTATGTTAAAAGTTATATAAAGAAAATAAAAGGTTCCTTCTATATCTAGCTGCCAACATGGGTGTTTCTATATTTCATCTAGAAATAACCAATCTTCTACTTCTCTGTTTCCCCAAAATACCATAAATCGTACATTAAAACCTTTTGTGACAAGAGAGATAAGTTAATATGCTTTAGGTATAGAAGTAGGAGGAAATGACTACTTTTTCCTCTGATAATCTTCAATGTCAAACTCCATTAGTAATTGCTACTGAAACCAGTAATCTTTATTCATATCGTGTTAAGTGGTATTTTTGAATAAAATTATCCTCCAATAATCAAGAATCCTATATGTATTTCTTGAAAATATCTTTTCCAACAACATGTACAGTAACTTCTCAGAATATATAGAAGTTGTTAGTTCAAACGACATTGTCGTATAGAGTTACCATAGCGCGCACTATAGCGCAAAATTATCCATAGTGCAGGATGTGCGCTATTTAACCAATAATAGTGCATATGTCATCTATAGCACAACATAACGTGCTATTTTGTCAAAGCGTAAAATAACTAATAGTCCAAGATAGCGTGCTAAGTTGTTTATTTATTTATTTTAGGTATGTTTATTGAAAAACCCAAATAAAGTCGAAATCGTTTATAAAAAAATAACCATAATCCCTTCAAATAAAATTGAATGTAGGTGTTTGGTGGGCGTATCATGCTCAAAATGTCTACATGGAAAAAATACTTTTCTTTTTCTCTTACTATATATTAATAGGTGGAAACCTTTTAACCTTAAGAATTCATTTTAAATTTAGTAGCGATGTTATTTACCCATTTAATGTTTCCTCTTTAATTTTTTTAATACTTTGTTGAACTTGATTGTTTGGAAAATTGGATTTTGTTATCTACATCGTTTTAATACTGAAAAAACAAAAATACGAATGTTGAACATTCTTTTCTTTTAAATTCTTTTGAGCAAACTACTTAAAGCGAAGTTCTTTCATTCGATAAAACATTATAAATTCCATCGTTCATACATCAAAAGTGCTACTTGACAAATACTTTGAAAATAGCTTTATGGACTACTAGTTTATTTTGGGTGTACAAGAAAGCAAATTATTGGTACAAATACCAAATTTTGATGCATAATCAATAATGTTATTTTTAGTTTGTTTCTCATAAAAAATTAGTCATTCAACTTAGTAACAAATGTTTTAATTTATGAGCTACTACTACCAAACATTATGATGCTGTTGTACAGATTCGTATATGATTCAAGTCTTTTTTTCATACCAACTCAACTAGAAAAAAGACTTAACAATCGCTTCCATTTATTTTAGTTTATAAGCATCTAAAACGTACATATGTTTTGATATTATATGACTTTTTTCCTTTCAGCAAACAACTAAGAAGTTTGTTATGATAAGTATAGCTTTTTATAATGCCAAAATGTCTAAACAAATGAAATCAAAATTTACATTGAAAATTGAAAAAAAAGGATTTCGAAATCAGCATCGAAAAAATATATTAGATGTAATATAAAGATATATTAAATGTAACAAAATTACAAATCAATGTAGAGATTTATGAAAAATAACAATTTAAATAATCGATCTTAATTAGGAAAAAAAATAAAGATGATGAGGATGGTAAATCCTTAAAAACAACAAATAAGTTGTTAGACGGTTTTACTTCAGGATACCGTGTAAATTACAGAGCTATTGGTTTAACTCACTTGACAATAACATCCCCTCAAATTTCTAAAATACACACATAGGAGAAAGGTGAGAAATACGATATTGGTTTTTGCAGTTCTCATGCCATTTTAGCCCTGATCAGACATCCAACTGCATAATAAACTCTCCTCTAAATATTCTCTAGTACCTAAATAGTATTTGTTATCAAAAACAATGAATTTTTCTTCATGTTTTGAACCTAGATATGAACATTAGCTTTCAAAAGAAGATAGAAATAGTAATAATTTTTTTCCTGAATACCGCAACAGTTATCACAACATGATTTTTCATAAACTTATTTTAAATTGTTAATAGTGGTGAATCATGAAACTACATGACAAATTTCTTACATTATGCTATATTGTTTTGTCAACTACAATTGTGAACCTTAGTGCTTTATACCGCAGTATGATATATGCTAGATTTATTTGCTAAGAACTGCCATAAAGGAAAATACTCGTGGAACTCATGCCCTGTCATTCATTTGCATGTACAACATCCAACTACTTGTTATTTCTGTTCTAAAGTAGACTCTTCATTTATTCAGGATTCTTGTTGGCTGTTTAGTTTGGAATTATTGGACATTAAAGTAGTTCATTGAGTTGGAGTTTAAACTTGTTTTCATGGGTTGAATGTGCCAACTTTATGGCTTAATACACAGCCATAAATCTAATGGTTTTCAAAAAAGAAACCCACAGAAAGATGCATTTTGAATTATACGTATCATATTCGTTACAGTACTTCAGTGTGTGTCACCTTTCACATGCTATATTCATATTATGTAGAAATTGTTTCTCTCATACTTATTTTATATTCCAGATTTGAAACTGTTGACATGACATCGAGGTTGTTGGTACTAATAATCGTCCTGCAAAATCACAATAGATACAACATCCTTAATCCAGGTCATAACTATACCATAGATATCAAGGACATCGAAAAAGAGGTATGTTATTGTTCTTAATCATCATTTGTTATTATGTCAGTCATAGTTATTTACGGTACACAATGATGCAAAATCTTTATGGCACCTTGGTGCATGGTGCGTCAAACTGCTCGCTTCTTTTGGAATTACTGCAGATGTATTTAAAAAGTATATTTTTATTACACATACTTTAATAAACAAGCTAATATACTCTACATATTTTAACTAAAAAATATCCAACAATGATTTTCCTTGTTTAAAATGGCATAATAAATATCATAAAACAGAATGTTATAAGCATAGAATTTCAAGTATAAAAATAATTTTAAAAGCCATAATCCAAAAAATAGAAGATATTACTAGTGAAAGAAAGCTTGGAAGAACCAAGTGCAAAATACTAAACGTTCTTCTGCAGGCGTATATATCTCGGCTGAAGCTTGAAGGGCATTATTCACTCACATCTGACATGTTGTATATCAGACAGATATGTTTTATATCATGCCATTGCATGGTTTCTTAATGCATTTCAGTTATCAAACACAGGGAAAGTTATTTATCTTTGCAAAATGAACCAATAATATCTAAACTGATAGAGGCTAATATGATCATGTAGATTATGTAATTATTGTCTCTTTTTTGGACTATAAGCCATGTTATATATTCTTTCGCTTGTTATGCTGGCTCTCATCACTATTCTTGAGTAATTAATTGGATGCTTACATTTGTTTGGATATGTTCTAAAGTTCTAAATGCTTCAGTGAGTAGATTACAATTTTAAATGTATTTGAAAACGTGTTTCTTTTAGCACAAGTTTCTAGTTACAGTTTAAAATAGATTATCAATTATTTACAGTTTGAAAAATTGTTACCATGTTATTTGCAAATTTGAAAGCACAAAAGATACATAATACTAAAATAGACTTCTAAAATTTGTTTAACTAACTATGAATTTTATTTTCAAAAATACTTTATTTAGATATTTTGGTGGTTGTAAAAAAATAAACATTTGGAAGTATATATTTTACATATTAGACAAATGTATAACTCATCCGTTGCACACAATAACTTGCAACATTTTAAAAATTAAAATAAGATTAATTCTTATCATGTGCTTTTATATGTATTTTTCGTTAATATTAATAAAAATACAAATATGTTTTTTTTCTCAAAAGCTCTAATGTTAGTTCAAAGAATAAATAAACATTGTCTGATTACATTTATTAATTGATCAATTCATCGATACAAACTTCAAATTTATTCTTTATGTAAGATAAATCAATTGGGAGAACTGACGGATGGATCCGAATATAAAAAATTGTATAAGTAGACTGCTTTTTCAATAATGTGAATTACATAAGTGAGAAAATTATATTGGAATTGATAATACTATGAGGCTATGACAGACATGTGAAAATATTCATGATTCCAAAAAAAAGAGGAAGAAGAAGAAGATTGGAGCTTAAATAAAAATATTGATGAGAAGTAAATGAGAATTTCTAAGATGGGAAAGACTTAAACTGTAATAAAATGACAGAACTAAAAAATGATTTGAGAATATTTTACTGTTGTATTATATGATGTATAACATATTGAGTTTTCTTAAACCATTTACCGACATTATAACCATATATGCACACAAAACATCATACAAAAGACTGAAATACAATGATGGAAACTAAATGCTAATGAACAAAGTGTACATAATTGGTCGGGCTACAACTTTTAGTGGCAATAAATAGAGATAGATAAGAAGGGATTTATATAAAGAAGGAAGTGTTATTTCAAATTTATTTAGATATGATTGCAACAGCTTAAATTAAGATATTTTGGATATTAATACCAGAGAAAATCATAGTTTTTGTTAGTTATTCAAATTCAATTCTATCTTACTTTCATTATCTTTCTCATACCTCGCTTTCTGCTTATAGATAGTTTTCTAAACTTGGAACAACTTTTTTACAGTTGTTTTTACTTCCAAGAATTAGGTTAAAGGACAATTGAAGTTGCTTATGTAAGAGTAACCTACTATAATTCATCTGATATAACTGAAATAATAGTAGCGTTAAGGTCTTTTGTTTAACTAATTTTGTTAACTAAAGTGACTTATAAATACACTGAGCTTATTATCATGCCAACTACATGTTGGCTCAATCATTATTTGCAAAAGTCGAAAAATCTTCTGATTTAACTCTGCTTCAAATAAATATTTCCCGATTTTGATTCAATCCTCAAATGTCAATTCAAAACTCAATCCAAAAATCAGTTGAAAACATTCAATTTTATGTTGAAAATAATAGCTTCCTCGGGATATTTACTACAATCTACAATTCATGGTTACTGTTTTTCAGGAAAATGGAAAAATAGGGAAAATTAGGCTTTATGTTTAGAGATGGAAGAACTTAGAAATCAACTTAGAAAATGAAATAAAATGAAATGTGTTTGATTTCATGATCATTTTTAGTTACTGAGCATTTAGTGCTGTTTTGAGTGTGTACTGTGTGTGTTTGATTATAGGGATGAGTGGAGTATGTATGGCTATCCATGTGTGTGGGTACTATGTATATTTGATCAAGCTAGTGTTTCTTTTTGACTTGGCCAAAATAGCTGCAATTTGGTAGAGGCAACAACTGTCATTAGAGTTCATCCCACCCTCAACATGGTTTGCTCTTGCAGCATGAAAATCCAAGACATATGCAACATACTCTATACCTCGTCAGTCATTATTTTGTATGATTAATTGTGAACCGGTATTTATGCTTTTGGTCCATGGTCTGTTGCCTGTCATGGACAATAATTGGATCTAATAATGCGCCGATACCTTAGATTATATTTTAGACCTGATTATAATTGAGTAAATCAATCTATACTTTAACCTGCACATACATGAATAGTTGAGTTGGAAGTGCACCGCTGTTCTATATTTTTATACAATGAAAGCTAAGTCTCAATTAATAGTAATTTTGATGTTTGAATTCTCATTTGACATATTGAATGTAGGCACTTATGGAGGATGAGGAAGAAAATCAGAAGTTGGAATGTAGCGGTAACAAGGAAGCAAACCCATATGACCTTGACAATGATCCCATCTCTAAAGTTTTTGGCTCCGATAGAAAGAAAAACTATTGTCATGCAACGATAGAAAGAAAATTATCATATTGGATATTTAAAATTGGATATGAAATTGCTTTTTTGTAATTTGAATATGATATTGTGGTATTTTGAAATTGGAAAGTTTGTAGCTCATATTATAGTATTATCTAAATATGATATTGTTGGATTTGAGATGTAGAAGTTTTTAGACTTCATATTGAATTGATATGATGAATTATATATGTGATATGGACATGATCATTTATGAGATATTATATTCATTTGTTTTAAGAATTTAATATTAATTGTTCATAAAATTGGTTAAAAACATAATTTCAATTAGTAACGCGTATAAATGTTACCAATATTTTGGATAACGCTTATCTACGTTACAAACCTAAATGATAAGCTAAGCAATTTATATGTAACAACACATATATGTGTTACTAAATAATCATTTTCCAACACTTATAAGTGTTACCTTATATTTCTGTACCGACACTTATAAGTGTTACCGTATATTTAAGTACCGACACTTATAAGCGTTACCGTATATTTAAGTGCCGGCACTTATAAGCGTTACCGTATATTTAAGTACCAACACTTATAAGTGTTAGTAATACGTAAGTTTGTAACACTTATAAGTGTTACAAATTTGACCGCTCCATTCCTCACAGTCCATCAGTAACACTTAAAAAGTGTTACTGAAATTATTTGTAACACTTATAAATGTTAGGATTTGCCTGTTTTGGTGTAGTGACGGGCTTTTTCTTCTTGGAAGGAAGAAATCCCTACTTATGAAATGGAAACTTCTTCTTATTGGGGTTCTTGCGAACCTCAACATCATCACCACTATCACACTCCTTCTCGATGGCCTCGAGATGAAGGACGAATCAACCAACTCCTCAAAAGAAAGCTTGAGCTGGAGCATTAAAGACTTCTTAAGATATTTCTTAAGACCAGAGACAAACTTCTTATTCTTCTTATACGAAGTGCTAATGAATTCAAGACCATACTTAGATAAGGCCTCGAATGATGCAACATATTCAGAAACGGAAGACTTCCCTTGCTTCAACTCAAGGAAGCGACGGGCTAATAAAACTTTCTCAGATTCAGGAACGAATTTAAGTTCGAAGCATTCCCAGAACTGAGTCCAAGAAAGGACAGACTCATCAAGTTTGGATATAAGAAGCTCGTACCAATCAAGGGAACGCTCTTGCAATAAGCTAGAAGTTACAAGAACTCGATCATGGTTAGAAAGATCTATGTGAGAAAAGATACGTTCGCATGTGCGAATCCAAGCTTGGACCTCAAGAACAGACTCGGAGCCTTTGAATGGCTTTCCACCAAGATGAGAAAAATCACTACACAAGCGTGCAAAGGCTGACTTGCGTGGAGGAGATGCACGAATAGGAGCTGGAGGCTGAGTGCTCCTAAACAACTCCAAGAACTGATCGACAGACATATAGACGCCGTCCGGATGCAAGCCACTGGATTGCGCAGCATCTGTGCGTCGTCCTCTGCCTCTTCCGGCCATTAGCTGAAAGATAAGATAAGAAAAAGATCATTCACAAGGTAAATATCATTAATTCAAATATGGAATACTATGGAAAGAAAAATGCATTCCTAGACGTATTCCCAAAAATTCTATCTACCCCAAAGGCACGGAAAGAAATAAGGCACGATGATTCAAAGATTTGTAACATTCGTATAACACTTTAATGTACTGTAATATGTGTCTATGTTCTATGTTTATCATATTTTGTTCTGAACTCAACTCTGATACCAAGCTGTGATGCCCCACTCCAAGACCCACATTAGCAAAGAGTATTACTAAGTAACACCGTCTGCTAATACGGAGAATAGAGCTGGATAGGAGCGACCATCTATGACCTTGTCTTAATTATTTATTGAATACGCCAACAATTTCCACTTCTTACCTAAGTGGATCGACATATCCATTAAATACTTAATGCAAATCCATAGGTGGCTAAAGGATCTATCAGAATAAAATATAACAACTTAAATGTAATACACATCACAGAACAGAAGATCATCACATACATTTACACATATACAGATACATTACAGAGTATACAAAATGATACATGTCAAGTGGTATAACAAACCACAATATACAGGCGAGTCAAAAGAATACATATCAGAGATACAGCCAAAAAGGACTACACAAAAAGCTATAACAAAAAGGAGCTAGCGGAATAGTCCATGCGGAAGAAAAAGAGGCTAAGTCCAAAGTACCTAACCTGAAACATCTCGGTCTGACCCGAGTATAAAATACACGGGTCAGTCTAGCTAAACAAATCAGTTAGATAAAGCTAGATAATAATAATGCGGTATAAGATAATGATATAATACTCCTCCAAAGAGAAGTACAACAATAACCACATTACCAACACAGTGAAACGTAGTCACTTAGCAAATGAATAAATCCTCCAAAGAGAATCGACATCACATAATGTCGAATAATAAGCCTCATCTCATCGGCAATATGCAATAGTAATAAAAATGGTTGGTAGAATATTACTCCCACTTAGGAGATATTCCAAAACCTGCCATATCGGCAATCACAATAAACAAAGGATATCATATCCCGAAACAAGCCAAAAGGCAAATAACAAATACCAACAAAGGTAACACAAGTTTCCACAAGGTAATCGCTATATATCGTTTAGTTCAAAGAACCTACCCCGAAAGGCGATACACTAGGGAAATATAATTGTCAAAGAAACAAAAGATGCTTGAGCTCAGTACTGTATAACAAGGATCCATATGCCCGAAGGCAACAAACCGTAGTGGCGGTACTGGACACCACTGTCCAGCGGAATGTGTCACAACTCTCAGAAAGGAACCGAAAAACGTTAACGTGAGTCCCATACCACACGTTCGCACTAAACGGTTTACTAACCGTTAGTCAATTTCACACTCAAAGCAGTACAAAGTTCACCTCATCTCATCAGTAAACCACACCCAAAGGTCAAAATGGTCAAACGAATAGATTAGGAATTAACTGAAAGATAAACGCACGTGTTCATAGCACGCGTTTTATTTAATCATTTGATTCTCCTCCCTCTTTGCTCGAAGTGCAAAATTGTGTGTGTATTTCAAATAGAAATTATAAATGGGAGAAATGAGCTTTTAATACAATTTGAAAAGATCATTTTATAAAATCCCATGTACTAAATTAAAAAGGAATCATCAAAGTCAATATGCAATAACAACTAATTGGAATCGACACCAATCGATTGTAATTGGAAACCAAGCAAAATAGGCAAAAATAGGCAAAAATAAGTAGGTCAGTCGACTGATTGCAGAGGCCAGTCGACTGATCCAGAAAACTGAAAGTTTCATTTCCTGCAGTCAGTCGACTGACTGCAGAGGCCAGTCGACTGACTGCAGGAAACAGAGACTTCATGTTTCTGAAGACAGTCTCAGGAACTATCATTTGCTACAGCCAGTCGACTGACTGCAGAGGCCAGTCGACTGACTGGCACTGGGACTGTTTTTCATCCTATCAAATGAAGAGCAAACTCTTCCAATTTGCAACCGGACGAGCAATGGGCGGTAGGGGTTTATGCCAATCGACAACCCAGCCCTATTGGCTCTTCCATACACCTCCAAAAACATGATCAAACATCAAAGCTATGATTTTTAGAGTTTTTGACTTCAAAACACCAAAAATTGAAATGTTCACCAAATCAATTCAAACCAAAAGCAAATGAACATGAATGAGTATTAGGAATTCATACCTAACATCAATGATATCAAGAGAAGTAGACGTGAGTTCAAAACTCACTTTTTTAACTCAAAAACAAAGATAAGAAGCTCAAACACAAGGAAAAGATCAATCACTCTTCACTTCAACTCTACAAGCTTCAATCTAAGATCAAAACAAGTATTTCCTAAATTAGGGTTTAGGAATTTTCTGAAATTGAAGAGGAAATGAGATGGAGAAGATGAAGAGGAGGCTTACCTTAGCTTTTCTTTGAATTTGGAGCAAGAATTTGAGTTTGCAAATGAATCTAGGGTTTTGAATTTTAATTTCTCATTCCTCTCCCCATTTTCAGTTGTGCTAGAGAAAAAGAAATGAAATGAGAATGAATGGATGAAGAAAGGGGGCTGAGTTAAGGTATAGAATGAGTTGGGTGAAACCCAAACCCAAAAGCCCACTAGAAAATAGCAAAATTCAACTTACTCCTAACATATCGAAGCTTATACTCAAAAAAAGTCGCAAACGCCATTTTGGACTCAATGGAAGTGGTCCCGAGTCCTAATTCGACCGTTTGCAAAAAGTAGCTTTTCGCACTTTAATCTGATTAACGACGCTATATTTAAATAAAATATTTAAATATAAAATCGTAAAATATGCGGGTTGTTACAGTTGTAAATAAAAATTAAAAAGAAACATTTTGTATAATAATGGTTAAATAAAATCTTTTACGTCAAATTATAAAATTTGAAGTTAAATAGAACCATAACTTTCCCAATGTTATACTGAGGCTCGCAAATTCCAATGGTACTTATCAACTACCATTCAATTCAATTTAACTATCAAAGTTAAATTACAAGCACTTACATAACAGTCATATATGTAAATCAAATCCGCACTTAACAATGATTTATTAGCACATCAATTTTCAATATAAATCCATTTGCATTGAACAGTGTCCAAATTAATCAAATAGCAGAATAAAAATTGATTCTGCTAACCAATTATCATTAAAAATAAACTCTTTCATTTATTATCCAACGGTGTTTATTTGGCCAAATATATCGCACCAATATATTTCAATTCAGTTTACGCTATAAATTCAGCAACATAAATTCCAAACACAATCCATTTATCAATTTCACACATATATGATTTAATACTGGAAATAAATTTTAAAAATAAACACAAACAGTTTAATAGCATTTCGAGATGCTATATCTGACCCAAGATCCGGTTTAACGAATCTAATAGCATTTCAAGATGTTATATCGTTATCCTAAACAATTCCAACAACCACCAATTTCAACAATCCAAACAACGTAATAAATTTTATTTGTTATAAAACATTACTGATTAACCAAATAAGTGAGTTTAACTCACCTTGAGTTCCAATTTTAAATCAAATCGAACAACGTTCGATTTAACCTAAAATTTTAGCTATTCCCAATCGTCACCAAATCAGTTCCATAATGTAGTGCTCGTTGCCACGATTCCATCGCCGCTTGTTTCATCCAATTTCGACCTCGTATGGAGAATATACACATTTTTAAAGATTTGAATAAAATCAATATAAATAATTTTCTTTTATTATTAAACCTAATTAATCTGGGCCGTTGATTTCCTGGAGATAGATCTGGGCCACACTCTTCTTTTTCCCTTTTTCTCGTTGCCGATCGCATACTAGTTCGAACAACCCACGTCGCCCTTCCTTCTATCGATCGACGCACCCACCTTGACCCACTTGACGATGATCCATCACTGCCGATCGAAAGCCCAGCCTTGCCTCCACCTACGCTCAACGACCGGTCGAGCTCGGTGCCCTATATTTCTTGAAAAATGCGAATGAACAATGCATGCACACGAGCCAATAACGGCGACAACGATGAGTTTCAGGCGATCATCCTCGTATGGATTTGTAGAGTTCGACTAGCTCTACAACTTCCATGTTGAACTCGAAGTGTGAAAAGGCATGGATTGAGAGGATTTGAGGGAGGAAACCAACTATTTTCGGCCATTGAATTTGTTGTGGCGGCTAGGGCAAATAGTAGGGTTTGGCTATATGGTATACGCGTATATATAGTGTATTATACGTATTATTTTATTATTATTTCGACTATTCACGTACTTTTCCCGACGAACTCCAAACAAAGCGTGCCGCCTGGCGTTTAAAATGATTTACCCCATTCCGAACACAATGGAACAAGTTTCGAGGCCTAATTCGATCGTATGTGGAAGATAGCTTTTTGATCGAATTATAATATAAAATTTCCAATATTAATTTCAACGTGTTTCTATCCCGTACGACCAAACGGTAATTCCAAACGCTACAAAATTTGAAACCCGATAATAATACACTATTATGGATCCAATGGAACTAGTTTCATTGAATTCCAAGACTATGCCCCGGAAGGCTATTTTATCGTGTCGATTAAATCGAATGATTTTCAAAATCAGGAAATTATTGTCAAGGAGAAAATTTCTCAGCATTTTAGCCTCAAGGACAGACCTTCAGTATTTTAGCCTGAAGGACAACTTTATTTAGGTATCAGTTTTTAGTTATTGATAGCAGTTTTTAGGTATCAGTTTGTAGTTATTGGTGGCAGTTTTTAGGTATCAGTTTTTAGTTCGGTGGCAGTTTTGGAAGAATGTTTGTCCTTATGAATAATTTTTAGAAGAAAGTTTGTCCTTGTGGTTAAAATATTGAGGTCATGTCCTTGAGGATAAAATATACAAATTTTTATCCTTTAAATTAATTCCCCCTTTCAAAATTGACGAAATTACTTGTAATTCAAATTTTAAAAACTTATCAACTCAATTATAATTCAAATAGAATTTATATCCATATTAGATACCATTTCGATTCATATTAAATCACAAATTCAATTATTTACTCTATCCTAAATATTAAATTCCACTATTAAATTAAATATATAAATTTTCAAATTTTAATTTATCGACTTTTAATTCCATTCAAAGGTCCACTATTATCACTCTAATTCAAATAGAGTTTAAATCAACTTTAGAAATTATTTCCATTCACATTTCACATATTTACCCAAAATTCAAATATTAAATTTACTATTCACCAAATTCATTCGCTATATTTGCATTTAAACCATTTCACTAATTCAACCAAAATCTGTAATAGCCCAAAAATTTTAACAAGTATTTTATTCATTTATTTAAAGACTGTGGCGTTTGATTTCTTAAAAATATAATTTTGGAAATTTTCTTGTATTGATTGTTAATCAATCGCCCAAAATTTTATTAAAAAATAAACGTTCTGTAATGTTGATTTGAATTAAAAGTGTAACTTTAATAGAAATTTTAAATTTTTAAATTTTATAATTCTAAACTGCCAAATTTTCATCTTGAACTGTATACAATTGTGTAACAATTGTTTCACTTTTGTTTTGGTCAGATTTGTTGTATACTTTTAAAAGTTAGTAATAATTAGTGTGAAACGGGAAATTTAACTTTACATTTCTTTTACGTATATTTACATCCGTTCCTTAACTTTATATTAAACAATCAAATGGGTGAAGCTAAAACAAATTTTATTAATTATGGTATAATAACTATTAAATTTTGGTTTAAAGTGATGGGTTATTTTCCTAATAGAAACGTTAGCATTTTTAAATCTATTTAATAAGAGAAACAAATCAAATTTGTACGTTACTTTGGGCATTACATTTGTTTGTTTATCGTGCTTTTTCCATTGTCTATTTGTTTCTAGGCGCTAACATTGCAAGTTTCAGCCGTATATTCTCTTTTGAGAATTCAAAAAAATCTTGCCCAAAATCTTGCCTTAAATCTTTGTCACATGAGAATTTTATTGCTTCCCTTTGCCTTCCTTACGTTTCCATCTTTTAATAAAATTAAATGCCTTAAATTCCTTTGATTCCTCTACCGTTCAAGCATTTTATTCTTGCCTTCTCTCTACATAAATTAGTGAGCAGCTGTCATATTCTATTTCACGTTCAAAATTTCCATACCACAAATTATTCATTTTGCTTCCATCAAAATTTGCGTGGGCATCTCACTGAAGGTAAAGACAGCATGTTTTTTTTTCATTTTTTTCATTTCGTTGTTCTCCTTCCTTGCCTTGCTATATTCTGTTGCCTACTCCATCATACTCGGCCTATCCACCATCAGGAACAGCCCCTACCCCAGCCTAGACCACCACCGCAACCTCTCCTCTCATGCCAGACCGAGACCATCCACCACCACTAACCCAGGCCAGATCTAGACCACATCACCTCCTACCCCAGCCTAGAGACCACCACCACCAGCCACGACCCCAACACCACGCCACCACTAACCCACGCCACCACGAACCCCACGTCTCAAACCCCATGCCAGACCACCGAGCCTTGTTTGAAAAAAAAAGAATGAACAAATTCCATTTTTGTCACCTTTGTATTTTTATTTTTGAAGTTATATTTCCACCGAGCCTTGTTTTGAAAAAAAGGAAATGAAAAAAAGTTGCTTTTGTCACTTTGTATTTTTTTGAAGTTATAGTCTATTTTTAAAAGTGGTCGAGCCTTTATATTTTTGAAGTTTTAGTTTATATTTTAACCGAACCTTTGTTTTGAAAAAAAAAATTTCTTTTTTGTCACCTTTGTATTTGAAGTCTCAAACTACAACTCTTCCGAGCCTTTAAAATCCTGAATATGGTGAAGTGGTCGAGTAATTTCTTTCGATTATTCAACTTGTTTTTTGTTTTGTTTGCTTCATTTGAAAAAAATTAGTTATTCGTATGCATTGTTAGATTTGTTTTATTCATTTTGTTTCAAGATCTGAATCTTGTTGGCGCATACTCTAACAACTGATCGTGCTTTCCGGGTGCTTTTCGATAGATAGCGTATTTCCTTTTGAATCGAATCTCCAGCTCCGTAGAGGTGAGTAAATCTCACACGAATATTCATACTTATATGATTGTGAAACGACCGCAACTTAATGTGTAGAGAATAAATAAATAAATAAATAAATAGAAATTGATGTTATAATTACCTGTGATTATTTATATATGATGTTAAACTTGTTAAAATTGCATAACATATCATCTGTTATATTTTGTTCATATTTTACTGTTATTCTATTCTGTTAAATCACACTACAAGTTCCCTGTAGAATAGAATCACTATGGGTTGAAATGATACATACCCGAACGGACTTTAGAATAAGGGAAGATCGTTATAGGCTGAAATGATAGGCCTGAGCGATTTTCGATTAAATTTTATTTACTTGGGATTGCGGGTTTGAAATGATAAAACCCGGATTTTTCTTGTAAACTACGGATTGAAATGATATATTATCCGTATCACTTTACCTAGGCTAGAAAATATTATACAGACCCGTGGTTATTTTCTGTATTTTTTTCTAGATACTTTTAAATATTTTAAAATTTGTAATAATATTAAATTGATTTCAATTGAATTTTAAAATGATTTATTTAGGTGGTAATGATTTTTGTGTAATAAATAAAAGGATAAAAATAGTGATTTTAAAATATAACTTGAACTTGAAATTTATTGAAAAAAAATGGCAGCTTAAGTTAATTAAGTTAAATTGAAAATTTAGTTTAAATGGTGGAAGAATGGGGAATTAAAATTTAAGTGTTGAAAAAAATGGTTAAAGGTGGAAAACGGGAAAATCTACACACTTGAAATTTTTATAAGTAAATTTTGGAAATTTTGATTTTTTACTTGAAAATCTTTCTTTATAAAAACCATAAGTTAAAGGATTTAATTGAACATTTTTAAATGTGAAATTTATGATTTTATAAATTTTAAAGGATTTAAATTGAAGTTTATTTATGGCTGGAATTGCACTTAAAACATGGAAATTTAATTTATAGCACTTCAGAAATGTTACCATTTCTAGAAATGAACAAATTCTGAATTAAGTAGAATCTGCAGCACTTGTTAAGTGTTGTGGTTATATAAATGAACCAAAAGACTAAAATGAACTAAGGCTATGATAGCACTTGGTAAGTGCTGTTGTAGCAGGAACTAAAATTTAACCTGAAACTAATAAAGGGGCTACTGTAGCACTTGTTAAGAGCTGCAGTAGGCTGAAATATGATTTTGTTTAAAACTGAACTGTTATAGCAGTTTATAAATGCTGTCTTTGCTGAATTAAATTGTTTCATATATAACTTACCGCAGCACTTTTTAAATGCTGTGAAAGCTGAAATTTTAACGTTTTATTGTTTTTAAGTGAATAAATGAACTCAGAAAAGGCTAAATTTTTGGGAATTTAATATTTGATTTAAAAGAATAATGACTTTGTTTTTAAATGGTTTAATTTGAAGTATTTTGATATAAATTGTTTTAAATTTATAACCACGGGTTGTAATAACGATTGGTTGTTAAAGAGACCGGGATCGGATATTGTAACGACCCGCCATTTTGGACCATTCGCGTCCATTATAAGTGTATAGGTAGACACTCATGCCGGAGTTGAATTGCTCAAAATACCGCGTTGTTAATTTAAATTTGGCAAAACTGAACATATACAGTAAATAGATATAATCACAGATCACAGACACAGAGTAATAAATGCAGCGGAAATAAAAGAGATAGTAGTTCATGAAGCTACTATATGAATATATAAAATACATCAGAGTTTACAACAGAAGAGTAATACGATACATCAGATACAAATCAGAATACATCACTGGAATCATCGAATATCTGAAAGCTGGATAGATAGCTGGATCTCCAAGCGAAGCTCCAACTCCAAAGGTGAGTCTCGAAAGCTGAA